>JBAMBM010000194.1:0-2881048 GCA_037043425.1 Hirtodrosophila duncani
TATAAAAGAAATATAAAATATAAAAGAAATATAAAATGGATCAACAAAAAAAATTTCTATTTCAAATAACAAAGACCTTAAAACTTAATGACCGCCAAGCCTAACAACAGCTACAGCCAATGGCGGTAATGTGGCCTAAGCCCATTTGCAGCTACTCAACTAACATTTTTGAGAATCATGTAGGGAAACCTGGTGTTGTCAGCTGACTTTTTGTGATTCATATTAAAAATTTCCCAAGCCTACTAAGCTGAGGCTGGAGAGTCTTTGCCTGGCTGGGCTGGCATTGGCGCTGCGTTGCGAATATTCGAGAATTCGAGATATTCGAATACTCAAGAAAAACAACAACATCAAAAACAGTTCAACAACAAAACATGCGAAGAAACAGAATACGAAACTTTCGCAGCCGGACGACACATATAAAAACATACTGGCAATACTAAGCGTGTTGTTTTTGTTGCTGCCGGCAAAGCAACAGTAAATGCTGTTCACATTTTGCGTGCCTCTGTATGTGTATGTATGTGCGTGAGTGTGAGCATTATTTTGCGTAGCCTCTACGTCGGCACAAATTCAATAAGCAGTTTAGTTTACCTTACAGTTGCGAAGTGCATTTGGAAGAGAAAAACACAAAACGACTGGCAATGCCGCGTAAACTGGCTGGTAATTACACATCTGTATACACCTAAGAAGCTTATAATGTTGTTATAATTGTTATAATGTTGTTATAATTGTTATAATATTGTTATAATTGTTATAATTGTTCCCTGTACCTATGGCACATATGTGTATTAAGTTTGTGAAATGTATGTAATAGGCAGAAAGAAAGAAGCGTTTCCGATTTCTTGATCAGGACAACAAGCCGAGTCGATCTAGAAATGTCCGTGCGCCCGTCGGTCTAGATGTATGAAAATCTAGATCTTGAAAACTGTAAGAGATGGCGAATTTTTTCGGAATGAACAGAGACTCAAATCCAAGTTTGTCCGAAGTTGATCAGAAGCGGCTTGCTATATCTGATGGCGGTTTATTAGGGAATTTAACTGTAGAGCTAGCTCGACTGTTGCGGTCTTACTTGTTTATTGTTTGATTCAACAAATTTCGAAATTATCCAAGCTTTTGTGAAAGGAACTCGGAGACGGGGGAAGTGAACAATAGAAACCACTGACAACACTTACCAACCATTATGAAAAATGTGTCCCTTTAAAATTTAGATGTGGCGGATGCCATGCTAAGACTTGCATGTTATTTTTCCCGTTCTGTTTATAGTTCTCTCTACATTTGCTTTTATACTGCAAGCTGTGCTGATCGCTAAGGTAGAGTTATTAAAGGAAATTGTCAATTAGAAAAGCTACAGTTATCTAGGAAAAATATGTATTTATTTGCAAGAGAAGAGTGCATATATTGAAAACTGAATGGCAGCAATTTGCAGCCAAGTATTGGCAAAAGTCACTCACAGAGACAAAAAAGAAAGACCAAGGGAAACATATAGAGAAAAGAAGGGCATACTTTTAGTCAGAGTGACCACTAGGAACGCTGCCCAACTACCACCTAGATATTACAGAAAGCAACTAGTAAAGCAACTAGCAACTAGACATGTTGATTCTTGAGGCTCGCTGTCTGGACGAATGCATTCTTATGAGTTTCTTATAGCGGTTGAGTCTTTGATAACCGTTGTTGAAAATATCCAGAAAAAATTGAGTATGGCCAGGTAACTGATTGGGAATAACGTCTGGACTGCTCCCTTGTTGTACTAGAGGTCTTACTGCTCATTCAAATGCTTGTTTACAGTGTTAACTCAATAAGTGCTTTTCATAAGAACAAAGTTTTGTTTTAAATCTGAATTGAATTTTGAACACTTCACTTGTATGAGAACTTTGCTGGTGACAAAAACTATTCATGTGTATGATTATGCAAAGCTTTCATTCATGAGTAATCGCGAAAAAAATGTTATGATACTGGGCTATAATAAATCTTAACATTTGAACATCGTGAAGCCTAAATGTAGATGCAGGGCAACTGCAATAAGAGTATTTTCATACGTCATCATATGCATATGTAAAACGCAATCCCAGATAGGAAATGAGCAGGCTAACGACTGTAAAGTGTTCCAATTAAATGAAAACATAAAGTCGATATTAAAATATATGAAAGAGACAGACATACAGGAGACACACACATAGAACTATTCATAGTTGCTCCAGCTAGCCTCAGTATGGTGTACAAATTTCGTAAATGTTTGGTTGGGCAGGAGGTTGCCTCCGCTGCACCTTCCTTTAATGCCTATGGACGGAGAAATTGTTTTGGACGTGAAGTCGAGCGCAAAAAAGACGTAAACGTATCCTTACATATGGCAGAGAAACATACAAAAATTATAAGGATATACGCTACGTGCTGTCAATAAATAAAACAGTTTGTGCAGGATAAGATACAGAACAACAGTGAAAAAGGAAACACATCAGCTGCAGCATAACTTGCAAAAAGTCTGCCTTGCTCTGCAACGATTGTGAACGAGAAGAGAACTTGTTCGATTTAGTACAAATGTGTTTGGGTAAGGTTAAGGTGGAGTAGGACATGAAGAACTCATGCTATTCGACCGATGCACTAACTCTTTAAGGAAGCCTGTAACAGCTGGCGAAGCAACCAGCAGCAGCTGCATTTACAAATGCTTTGCCATGAATTTCAAGGCTGGCTCAGCAATTTTTCGAAATATATTTTTGTGTTTTCTTGACTGTGTGACTGCATTATGTATGACTCTCGAAAGAAACCTGCAAGGATTAAAAGAAGTTCGAAGTTGCATCCCAATTTAGTAGGCTTTCGCTGAAAAAGTATTCTTTTCTTACAGAATTTTATTGAAAAGTTAGAATTCCGTTTTGTGAATGTAAAACTTCTTACCCCACGCCAAACAGACAATAATGTGTCCCCCCTCTGGTATATGTGCATGTGTGTGGAGAATGCAATTGTAATTGTGGTCGTAAATTCGTATCTTTGGCTCTTTCGTTAATGTTGCTGCTCTTGTCGTGGCAAATTGTCAACAATTTACACGATGTTAACATTTATTTATCACTGTCGAGACGTGCCCAATGCAATTATCTTTAACACAATTTACAAGTTGCTTAAGAATATAAAACTTAAGCAAAGCAGCTGAATATAGTTTGGCCGGAATCCAACCCAATACGCTTACGTATGTAAATTTCCAAGCGTCTGCTTATGTACTTATATGTGTACACTCGCATTTATACTTTTGTGCCATTTAGTTTATCAAACAGAGAGCAGCTGTTGCATTTCCCATACGCAATCCTATCACACATCATGGATTTAATGCCAAACTTAATGAGCCTTCTGACTGCTCCTTTTTGCCTGAATGTGTGCGTGTTATTGGGAATTATATATTCAATTGGAGCCTTAAGGTAAACTGCCGGAGAAAAGGATATGCCTAAGTATTTAAATGTTCCACAAAAACAGTTTCTTCTTAAATTTATTGAAAATTCCGCACCTAACTCATAACACAGAATACGACAGAAAATCCCATCCTCCATTGATATTAAACAATTACTGGGAATCGTTATTTGTATGTGCCCTCCCTCAATGATTGATTTGGGAACAAGGCTCAGCCCAAAACCCTAGAGCTTGCGAGGCTACATTTCCACAAAGGTTATAGTTTATGATGTAGATGAACACTAAGATCGCTTCTTGAGCTACTCCAACTGCAATAAGGTCGAAGTCCGTTAGAATTTGTTGTTAAGACAGGATCGCCATGTTAAGTTAGAAGGCCTTTACGGCATTTGTATTACAGTAGAAGACGTCTGTCTTCCATGTAGGTTGTTTATTCATTGATTGTCTTAGCTTAGAGCTGTGAAGCAGCGAGCTCAGCCGTTTTACATGTCTTGTATATAAAGGTTTATGTAAAGCAACGGAAACGTTGCTGGCAGGCAGAGAGTGTCATGCATGCACATATGTATATACTTGGACGGTCAAGCGTGGGAACGTTAACTCGGCTATTTGGGCGGGCGCTGTTATCAAGTGTGATCATATTTCGTCTGCACTTGAAGTGTGCAGAGGGCACTTAGCGTTAGCCGCGCTGCGAGAAAGTTATGTTGGCATAACAACAAAGTGTTGCAGCCTTGTTTATGCTTAGGCAACTTATGTGTTGCTGCCCAAGATGTCTTGAATATCATTCATATTGGACGATTCTTTAAGCATGCTATAACGGATATACGAGTATGTATATACAATTTATTATGAAACCAAAGGACTACTGCAACAACAACTAAACAACGACTGTAGAAAACTATTAGACGAATGCAAAATTGTAGCACTTCAACAAGCGAGTAAAGTCAGGTTTAAGGTTTACCTGAGAATTTACTGGAAATTTAATGTACATTTGAATGTTGTCTTGCTATGGTTTTATATAACAAGGGAACATCATATCTTTTCATAAATTTTGAAGTACGGGAATTCAATTTGGTATACACATAAATGGGATCGGGAAAGATTATAATAAGGATCTGAAAAGTATAATTTTAATTGAAAAGTAAAAAGTCTGAAAGCTTTCAGATAAGTATCAAAATAAGAACGCTGGATGTCCCTTCTTCCACAGAGTAGTATGAAGTCCTATTGTATTTCTTATGATTCGAGAGGACTTGCATTTAAAAGCAATTAATACTGAATTTATCTAAATATTTTCCTTCATCCTAATATCCTATATAAATCCATAGGAATTGTGAAATGTTGAGGGCACAAAAACCGTTAAGCTGAGGGAGTTTACACGTTAACGACATACAGTTTTCGTAGTCCTTACATTGCACACCGTTAAGGATAGTCGCAACGTATACTGATAATACGAAGGACTCATTGATTGCTTCCTTTATGAAAACGGCGTATCACAGGACTCTTTAATTTACAAGAAAGAAAGACAGAGACCATGGAAGATGGGAGAAAATTGATCTATAATTATACCCCACAAAAGACAGCAGTGCTGAGCTGAAGGGGAGCTGGTATAGATGGTGAAGGAACTTGCACTCTGTGATTCCAACTGGGATTGTGCATCATAATCAAGGCTCTTTAACAATGCATCGGTTTTCCCAGACTTTCGCAAATCCGAGCAATTTTATCCCAATTTTGACATTATTTCCCCAGATTTGTGATTCTTTGTCTTGGTGTGCGTTTTTTTATTCCTAAAGACGAAGAATATTTCTCCTATTTCCACCCTCCTCCTCATTGCTGCCATAACCTTCACGCACGCCACTTGTGGGTTAACATTTTTGGCAGCTGGCATTATCCATTTTTATCCATTTTTTTCCTTTTTTGTGTAGAATAATAATTTCATTGCTTAATATCGTTTGACAGGATACGCTTTCGCTAAGCTTCAAGGAGCAGCAGAAGCAATGTCCTCGCCTATTCAAAATGTCATCAAATAACAAGAAATTGTTTTTTCAAGCTCGTGCCAAGCTGCTCCTGTGGTTGGCATGGAGGTGCTTTGCATGTCCTTTGCCAAATAAACAGCATTTAGTCCTGTGTTTACAATTTAATATGTTTGGGGTGCGCACATGTGTGAAAACAATTTGTAAAAGCTGCCTGGGGCAAGCTAGGACAAAAGGGGCTCAGGATAATAGCTTTGGCGGCTCGCCAGCCTAGGCAAGGCTGTCATTGTTATGTTGGGCCATGTTGTTCCCATTGACTGTTGCATTCTGTTGGCCATGCCACAGAATGCAAGCCGCTTGCGGCGAGGACATTGGGTTTGGAAGGACATCTCGCTTTCATGCTTATCATACTTAATGAAGAAGCTGCTGCCACTTGGTGCTTGGTGTTGTCTTTCTGCCAATTTTAATGAGGTGTTATTGTCCTTAATTAACTCGTCAGCATAAAGAGCCGGCTACAGTTTCTCTTGTTGCTTAAGTTTTCCCTTCTCTGTTTCTGTTTCTTTGTTCCTTCTGATTGAGCATCTAATGACCAACTTATCGAAGTTGAAGGAGATTTGTAAACGCATCAATTTGCGTTAAGTAGTTTTTCCAATATGATTCGAATTAGGAAAAGATCTAGAAACCTTTTAGTTCCGTTTTTCCTGATTCTTATGCAACTATATAATGATTTTCAGTGGGAATGGTAAGCACTATATAAGAAATTTGGTCATCCCTTTTGGAAATGGCCAGTCCCAAAAATGGCAATTCTAAATAGAGATGTGTCCATTGTCTCCATTCGGTTTTTGACCAAACAGAATGTTTGCAAGAACAAGAACAAAATAAATGTAAAATAAAATAATGTCCTCAACCCCGCCTACTGCCTGCTTCTACTTTTTTGAAAATAAATCAAAAACCAAACTCCCGAGACATCCTTAGGCAAATGTACTAATGCTGGAGACCTTCAAATGTGCTGCTATTTACAAACAGCCACGGAAGCTTATAGTCGTAAATAATATTGACAAATGACTTTTGCCTAATTAATTATCAGATAACATCTGCAGAGGGTCGCCGCCAATGCTACATTTCTACCCGCCGAAGCCATCTCTTTCCCACCTGGGCCTAACTTTTGATATTTGCAAGGATGCTGGCATAAGGAAGCGGGGCAAGGCCGTAGGCTGTCATTTACCTTTTTGTGGGTAGGCAAATGGCTTCAGAATTTTGCATGACTAAGCCGGTAAATATGTAATTAATTTTCGCTTATGATTGTAATCCGCTTTTGCACTCCCACGACTAACCGGAAAGGAAAAGAAGGGAGCGGTATGGTCAGTGCAAATCCTTTTACTATTTGCACAACAGTCAACGAAAACTTAAGTTAAACATGGCCGCCACAATGGCAGCCGTCGGCTTGAGTTTTCGTTTCAAAGGCAACTTTCGGTTAAATGGCTTTCGACTTTTAGCCGAGTTCTGGCGGGCACTGCTATTTCACGAACTCGTAGCACATTTAAAATTCCAAGTTTTTGGGAATTATATAACTATATTTTCTGTACCTCAGTGTGATAAACGTTGAGTTTACTTAGAGCAGAGAGTATGAAACACACAAATGCAAAGATACATACGTAGTCCGCATGGAGACTGACTGATTTCTCATGCCTGTGCAAATAGCTTTCAAGGTCAAAACTTTGGCTTAACTTGTAAGCCTAAGCGGCTAAGCAAATAAGTCTATGCAGACATACACACACTCATATAAAGGCGCACACTTGCAGACCAACATCAATAGAAAGTAAAACATGACAGTGGCAGTAGCGGTTCGACTTTACTTATTAGGGCGTGACCAGGAGAGGTTTACCCATACTATAATAGAGTAAAGGAGTATATTAGATTCGTGAAAATGTATGTGACAGGCAGAAGAAAGCGTCTCAAAACCCTTAAAGTTTATATAATCTTGATCAGCATTAACAGCCATGTCAATCTAGCCATGTCCGCCTGTCCGTCCGTATGGACACCTAGATCTCGGAGGCATTTAGTTGAAACTCGGTTTATATCGGGTAATAATCTTAGACAAAACCGTAAAGAAACATTCTCTATGAGAGCACTTCACCCAAAAAAGGTGTTGCATACTTTCGAGTGTATTGAATTTTAAATAAATGCTGAGTACGAGTCTTAGAATCAAATTTGAGTCTGTAAGGAATATTTTTATAATTTGTCAATGGACTGTAGCATGTGTACATATGTATATGAATAATATTCAAGACATCTTGAGCAGCAACACATAAGTTGCCTAAGCATAAACAAGGCTGCAACACTTTGTTGTTATGCCAACATAATATATATAAAGCGGCGACTTTGTCGCAGCGCGGCTAACGCTAAGTGCCCTCTGCACACTTCAAGTGCAGACGAAATATGATCGCACTTGATAACAGCGTCCGCCCAAATAGCCGAGTCAGCGTTCCCACGCTTGGCCGTCCAAGTATAAACATATGTGCATGCATGACACTCTCTGCCTGCCAGCAACGTTTCCGTTGCTTTACATAAACCGTTATATATAAAACATGTAAAACGGCTGCGCTCGCTGCTTCACAGCTCGCAGCTCTAAGCTAAGACAATTAATGAATAAAGAACCTATATGGATGACAGACGTTTTCTGCTGTAATACAAATGCTTCATTGGTCCTCTAACTTAACAGGACAAATTTTTATTAGATTTATAAACCAATTTTTTAAAAATTAACGTGCGTTGAACGTTCAACCCAAAGTATGTTAAAACGGAATGTCTTAATTAGGATTTATATGAAAAAGTTTTCGCCTACGCGACTTCAACACCCACTTGTTCCCCAACAGAGTTTGAACTCCGGCAATTTGGAACATCTCCCCCACCAGCGCACCCACACGCATAAATACTGACACACATACACACCGGCACACATAGTTTATGCACTTCATAATCAGCATGTTGTTTTGGCGGGAAGAGACTCATCAGTCTCCAAACTCTTCTTTGACAACGACACTCATGATGGCTGCTGCTGACTGAAAAAGTTTTTAGTCCAACTCTGTCTCTGTCTCTTAGTAACTCCAGTTTTCCCCTCTAGGCCAACAATGTCACTGCTGTGTGGAACATGAATACTAATTTCTAATTTCGATGCTTGGCGACTTCAGCAGATTAGATTCCCTGCGACACGCCTTCGCATTTCTATCTCCCTCGACGGCGGCGACTTGCAGTAAACTAAGCCAGAAAAAATATGCTCTGCGTTGAGCATATTTTGTGGTTGCTGAAATGGAAGAGCCCGGAGTGAAAGGCGGAAACTTGTGCAGGATGGCTGCACTTGACAAAAGTTATGGGCTTGCGTTTCCGTCAGCATCAAAACCCAATAACATTTGGGTGCCAAGAAGAATAACTCAAGTGGTTTAACAAAATTTTAAGAAAAATATATAGAATGGATCAGCACTTCAAGTGATATAGTGAATGCTTTGAATGTTCCAAAATAATATTGTTTTTCAAGGTTTTCATATTCTTAGCAAACCAGTTTAGTTGATACTAGAGGTGGGAAACTATCGATAGTCGGCCGCTGATAGTTTTTCCAAAAAAATCGATGACCGCCAATAGTTTTTCAAACCCATCGATAGTGGACGATAGTAACCTCGATAGTGTCCTGCCTTGCTAAAAACTCGCTCTGACTCCACAGATGTTGCCGGAATGCACAAATATTTGAGCATTAGTGTTTTAATTGAAGGAAAATCCATCTTGTTAAGTCAAGCGACGCCATAAATGAAGAAAAATGCGCAATTTACTCCAGTGATGTGTAAACTGAACCATCAATAACACTATCTTCAGTGTGGCATCATCGATAGGAGGCGGAGTCGATATTGTCGATAGTGCTCCACCATTGATAGTACGCCGAGACGATACTGCCCACCATCGATAATATCGATAGTGCCATCGATTGTTTGCCACCTCTAATTGATACCCATGCCATGGAGGCGGACAAAAATTAGCTGATGCATTAACTCTAGAAGTCCGACGTACTACATTTGCAATTTAGCCTAGTTCCACTTTTCTTAGATTTATAGAGCCATCTTAGAAATTATATTAGCTTTATGATGATACCAAATATTTTGCTAAGATTTGTACATTTCTAAGATGTTTTTTAATTTATATAGATGCCCAACTGCACAACCTAATCCATATACCCTTTCATATTTTGTTCTGCTGGGTTTTCTGTTGTTCTTGTTCAATCTGGCCACAGCATCAGCTGCATTTAAAGTACTTTTGCCACATTGTTGTTGTGGCTTTGCCAACTTGCAGTAGTTGTTCTTGTCCAACAGAAAAAGTTTTCGCTGTGCATGCTTGCATGGTTGACAACACTACTTGATGAGGAGCTGAAGGCTGATGATAATGTCCTGTTCAAGACTTTGCCCTTAACTGTCACCAGCAGTGCATTTTTCTCGTTTAAGCTAATAAACAAATTGAAAGAGCTTCGTAGGAAACAGCTGTCAATTGGAGCAACTCGACTAACAAATTTTGGCCCTGGCTTTATCCTCTGCCTATGTTCACCATCAAATTTCTATTGCCAGCAGTTGACATTTTTACTGCACAAGGTTTCTCTATGTTGCTTGCAAATATAGCTAAAAAAAAATAAAAAATAAAAATTAAAAAAGTCTAACGTCTGGCTGTCGTTGCTTCTCTTGTCTGTGTGCAGAATGATTGTGCTCCGTTGTTTAGCTTAGAATAACTCAACACGGAAATGAAAACTTCACATTTGTCACTCTCCTCTGTTGTGGCAGTTGCTGTTGTTGTTTATGAACTTTATATATATAAAAGTGCCCAGAAAACCCCCTTGAGATAGATAGTCGGAAAACATGATAGACGAGCGGGTATGTCCCAGAGTTCTTTCCAATGCGATAAAGTGGACAATGTTCAACCTTCTCTGTTCTGTTTAACTTTTTACAAAGTTCGATGTCTTGAAAATATAGAAGTTTTGGTATTGTTTACGTTACGTTATTGTTTTTATCAACCTATCGTTTCTCTCATTTCAAAGGCTACAGTAAAACCGAAAACATATCCTGAGCCCTGATTTAATGTATATAATTTTGTAAACTTCGACTAAACATGCCAACCGCTGAAAATGATTGCAGCCCCAAGACATCCTGCCACTCACTAAAAGTGGTAATTCAACAATGCCAATGCGATGCCATTGCCAGCCATTTTGCAAATCAAACAAATTTTAAGTACGGCAAACGAGAGAGCGAAACTCTGTTGAAGGCGGATCCAGGACATAGGACACGAGATAAAAGCCGAACAGAAACCAAAGCAGACAAAATATTCATGAGAACAACACAGCGCCTCATAAATAATTGCAGGCCCAAAAGTGTGGAATAGAGAGCAAGACTTAGAGCAGCTGCATCAGCATCGACGACAACAAAATGGGCAAAACTTGCAAAATATGCTAACAAATAGGGGAAGCGGGACACAGACAGAAAGATAGAAGCAAGTGCAGCGTAAAAGTTTTATGATGCTTCGATTTCGTGGAATAAGCAATGAGCCAAAGTGCACCCAACGCGTTGGGCCACACTGAAAACAAATAATATCCTTGATCGTAAATGAAAAGGAGATATCGTATAATTATATATTATTCGATGCATGAGTATATAATATCGATAGTTGTTTGAGAGTGATTTCAAATTGTTTCATCTGTTGACAATAGTTTCTTGTAAATTCGAGTAGTTTTTCAGAATGAACTGGAAGAGCGTGATGAATCTGGCGTTCTGTATAATCAGAAAATATCCAGCGCTTTTCACTTTGTGAATTCAGTATCTGTGTTTTACACTGGAACAGCCAATGCAAGCGAAATACCTCGTAATCAGTTTTGGGCCACAACTGAAATCTGCTGCCAAAAGGTGTTGGCCAAGGATGCAACAAATAAGGCTGATAAATAGGAAAAGTACTATGTCACTTAGAGCTAAAAGAGCAGTCTATGTGCATTGTGTAGCCCCGATCTGGCTTTAAGGGGGTACAGATTTAGGGGATCGCCGCAAAATCCAGCTACAAATGTATCCAAATATTGCAGAACCGAGCCTTACGGCATATAACTGCCCATGGTACGTGCCCGGCTCCACCCTTCATCGTGATCTCAATCTGCATACCATGGAAAAACAGATGGGACGGCACACCAGCAGATACAGTGACAGACTGTTGAGTCACCGCAGTATGCTCGCAAGAGGACTACTCCCTGCCAGGCCTTTAAGGCGGCTAAAAAGATTGGGGTTTGCCAAGACAATTGGCATACCGTGAGGTCTCCTCACTCATAAGTCCTTCTGCGAATTGCATGAGGTTTGGCTCTCTTTATACATATATATATATATTTGTGTTTTTAAGGTGCTATTTATGCAATGTACGGATTAAACACTTCTTAAATAATAATAAAAAATAAAAGTGAAAAAAACCTATGTTTATCGGGGGTGTCACAAAACTCTCTTCCAAACAAATTCCAACCGAATTCGAAATCTCTTGTTGGAATTGAAAACTTTAGCATTTTTCTTAGAGATTTGCTTAAATAGATCTATTAAGAAAAATTTGGAACTGAAAATCCTTTTACTATTAAAAACAATATTGATTTTCTGATTAATTTAAATCCTTTGATTATAACATTTTATATGAAAAGTTTATAAATTTTGTATTTTACGAATTCTCTAGCTTAAAAATTAACCTCAATCATGCCGTGGTGACTGGCACATGAATCCAACCAAACAGTTAACCTGCCAACTTGCCTTTAAATGAATCCGAAATAATTCGAAGATTTTAGTTAAATGAAAAATTCTATTACTTTTTGTATTAAATTGAACTAAACAATTTTGATCTACTCTATGAGTATCGGCTACAAATTATGAAATAGGTAAAACTGGGACTTTAATACACCGAAGTCGCTTTCTTTGAATGGTTTCCTCCTGCACTTATAGTTTCCGCAAAAAATTTATTGATAATAAAAGTGAACCCGGAATTTTTTAATTTGAACGGAAAATAAATAAAAAATTCATAATGTTGTATAACAAATAGTTGGGCATAGCAGAGTTGTCAGGCCAGCTAAAAACTTGCTATTGCTATTTACAACCTAAAAACATGGTTTGCTTTTAAATTTATTCCTGACAAACGTAAAAATCTGTGAAAATAAATATTCCACAAAAGTTCTTGCAATCCTATAAAAATATTCACATTGCACGCACTTTTTCGATATAAATTCGAAATTGTCTGTTCGAAAAATGCAAACTCTCGATTTTCCATGACACGAATTGCAAGCAAACCATACCGAACTTCACTGGGGTTTTCCGTGACACCCATATATATATGCCCGCTTTAGATCTTATAGCTTGACTCTCTTCTAAGCTTGACTCTATGAGCAGACCTTGGTCATAACTGATTATGGAACAGGAAGCTAATCCAAAAGTCTTCCTTTTACAATGGGTTTGTTCAGATTGTTTTAAGTTATGGATAGGTTTAATTCGTATTATATGTTGTCTGCACAGAAACAACTAACTTTTTGAATTTTCAACCATGATCTTTACCATGATCTATCCATGATCTAAACCTCTCAATGTTTTAGGAATATTTTAGACAGAGATCATTTAAACAAGCTCACTTAACAAAAGTGATAATATACGAATAAAATCTATACAATTTCGACCAGTTAAAGGCCATTCCAGAATAAGGCACATGTAGGCTAAACTGGAAGACGAATTCGAAGACGCTATTGCTATGAAAGTAGGTAAGATTGCTGGAAAAGTGTGATCATTATGTTCTTCCCTGTTAGTAAATCTACTTTGAAGATTACCAGGGAAAGATAAGTCGCCGCAGCCACGATTATAAATGTGCAATTATAGATATTATCGAAGACTTTAATGCCAATATAAGAGAGCCACCACCACTTCACATGTGGTTTTCCTTTGGTCTGCGAGTTTCAGAAACCGGAAAAATGAGGCGATACTTAAAACGAGTTAAATATATAAATAATATAAACAAATTTGAATATACTACAAATTATTTTGTAGGTTCGATAATCTACGAACAGATTCCTTATTAATACAATTCGCAGCTACAAATTAACAAAAGAATTAAATTGGAATATGTAAATGAGCCCAGATAGGATTATTCATCCTGTTATGGCCAGGCATTTGTACCTTTGTACCAGCTTAATTTACCAGAAGTCACTATCCTTCTCAGTCCTCGGTGTATGTATATGTATGTGTAACCGAAAATCGGTTTGCCAAGGCTTTTACAATCAATTATGCATTAACTCAAATCGGCACAGATGGATGGACTGATTGAGCGTTTGTTTAAAGTGAATTGAATTGCTTTCGATGTGGTCTATGCTATTAGCTGTAATTGATACTTGAAATAATTTATATCCTTGCATTGGTTTTTGTCACCAGTCCAAGTCAAATGCAAGTCTGCATGTTGCCATTTGCCATCCTTCTGTGAGTCCTTTCAAATGCTAATCTGTTCATTTTGCAAATTACGTTTAATCCTTTTTCCTCAAGTTAAAGGCTTAAACTAATTATATATATATATGTATATATATATATGTATTCGTATGTGTAATCTCGTTGCCACACACTTTTCAAAGTTGTTCTGAGTAAGTGCAGTTTCCAAACGACGACTCTGAAATAATTCACACGTAGAATGCGTTTCCTGTCTCTTACTGAAACGGCCTCTGAATGAAGCAAAACTTTCTAGGTGAATTTTTAAAGCTCACTCAGAAACTCACAAGCTGACAGTGATAAATGCATATTATGAAATTGTGACAGGCTAACTTTATCGCGATTGCGGGTGCTTCTATTTCTATATATATTTCTTCTATATATTTGTAAAAATATTTAGTAATTTTTTTCCAGTTCAGAAGTGATTCTGTCTATAAAATTATCACCAATGTTGAGTTACTTCGAGTACTTCAAAGCAAAGAATTTTGTATTTACTTGTTTAGTCTGCCACAACAACTTAGTTGAGGGACACGCAAAAAAAATAATGCAACATTGATATATTTGAAAAACAGGTCAATATATTTCAGAGTTCAAGGTTCATTCATCATAATTATAGTTTCCCTTGTCTCAATCCCTTAATTTTTTGAGTATAATAAATGCCTTAAACTAATATTTAGATTGTAATTTAGTTGTTATGCTGCATCCGCTGGCTGGTCAATGGCCATTGCCTTGTGCCTGAACAACACCACCCCCATCTTATCCAAATTAAGCCATAATGGGCCAAACAGGAGCTGGAGATAGAAGAGCTGGGCTCACATGCCAAGACTTTCTTCAGCTGCACGGCAGGCGAAATATATTATGTCTGCCGCTGAGCTGTGGCTATGTTTAGACTGGTTTTTAATGCAAAAGCGTCCACAAGTCATAAATAATTGAAAACTGCGAAGACGTGCAAAAAATTGTGTTCACAGTACAGTTTGAGCAGCCAAAGCCAGCCAGTGGGCAAACCAGTGGAGCACCAGCAAGTTGTTATAGTCGAGCATGCAAAAGGCCCATTAAGGCTAATAGGCCCAAAAGGACCCAAAAAGGAAGAGCACCAGCTAGAGCAGACAGAAGAAACGACTGGGAGAGACAGTTTATTCAGCCTTCCGACTTTCATATACCTTTTCAATTCAGGGTTTGCAGAATTCAAGAATTAGTAATGCAAATCTTGAATACATTAACTAAAATCAGCTTAGTTGTTTGCCTGGGAGTCAGTTTTGGAATATTTTTAAGTTGTTAATATAAATATGTGAATTCCTAATCCCAATTCTGTATATTATATCAAACCAAGTAAGATTCGTATAGTCGATATGCCGACTATAAGATACTCGTACTCAGCATTTATTTAATATGCTACAATCGATTTGCGGGGGCGGGAGGGGCCGTTTCAAAAATCAGTATCCTGTTTGTATAACTGTAGAAAAGACATTATAAAAATATATAAAATTGAACAAGAAAATATGGAAAAACTTCAGATAACCGAAACTGACATGCCCTTGCAGATTCGGTTGAGATTTGGCCAGCAGAAGTAGAGGCTTCTACGACTGACACGTTTCAATTTTAATTTAATTCAGTTCAGTTAAGTAAGTTCAATCCGAATCGGTCAGTTATATGGGAGCTATATGAAATAGTAACCCGATCTGGATCAACTTTGGTCAGCAGACGTAGGGGCTTTTAAAACTGACATTCATAAAACTTGGTTCAATTTAGATAAAAACAACCAAGAGTTAAATCCAAATCGGTCAGTTATATGGGGGCTATGTGATATAGTGTGCCGATCTTGATGATCTTACAGATTTTTTTTTTTTTTTTTTTTTTTTTTATAAATTTATATCATTATCTTTATATACAATCTGTCCTGTTATGTGGACAATCAGTATATTGTATGGCGTTTTTACATTGGCAATTACAGTACATTAACTTGTGTCGAGTTGTTGAGGAGGGGTGAAAGTAGGTGAGGTGGTGAGGGGGTCAGTTGGTGAAGGGATGAGGGGTACACACAATTGACAGGGACGAGGACGAGCACAAACAAACACAACACAAACATATATATATACAACACGGAACACCCAGCCCAAGCGCGGGGATCGAACCCGCGACTGCTGTTGATCTCCTGACGTCAAAGGTTTGAGCCTTAGACGCCAGCGCCAACACCAGCGGCAATCTTACAGAAGAGCAGGTTAAAAAGAAGCCAATGTCAAATATTACAAGTCGATAGCTTTAAAAATTAGAGATAATATTGGATAGAAACAGGCGGACAGACAGGCAGACGGAGATATGGCTATATCAACTCGGCTTGTCACGCTGATCAATAATATATATTCTCTATTTGGTCGTAGATGCTTTCTTCTATGCGCTACAAATTTACAAAACTATACAAAACTATAATATCCTCTGTAAGGGTGTAAAAGTAGAATAAACTCATCTTCGATATGTAATCAGAGCTCTGCAAATTGAATATTTCTTAATTTGCACACTTTCCTCAATCATTTGCCAATTACCAAGCTGGGCTGCCTCTCTCCCGTCTATCAATATATTTTCAATTTCCTTACGTCATGCTCAATTTAATGCATAAAATAAATTTGTATTACGAGTGCATTTAATATGCAGATTTGAACTTTAATCCTCTCTTACTCTGCTTTTGCCCTCAGAGTCCGCATCAGGTGGTAGTCTCAGCCAGTCGCTTGACAACCCATACGAGTGCATGCAGTGAATACATATATTAATATCCTCTGCTCCACCAGCCGTCTTATAACTCAAAATGTATAAAATGGTTAAAAAAAACAAGATAGAAAGGTTTGCTTCGGCTTGTCGAAGCCTATATACCATTCACATTGTAAATATATAGCCGATATAGATCGAAACGGCTGGCTGCAGTGGATGCAAGGGTTACAGGAAGAACTTGGTTTGATTTGGTTAAAAAACAGAAAAGTTATCATTCCAGAATCACCTCTTATATGGTAGCTATATGATAACTGTTGTTGTCCGATCTCGATCAGTTCAGTCCAGCGGACGTGTGGCTTCCTCTAATGTATACAAACCGAATTTGGTTTGATTTGGATATAAAACAGAAAAGCTATGCTCCCAAGTCCTATTTTTCCTATTCCGGAATAATCGATTATATGTGAGTTATATATATGGTTGTCCGAGCCTGACCCGATCAGGTCATTAGACGTGAGACCTCTGAATTTGGTTTGATTTGGATGAAAATGCAATTTAATGTTAACTCTGGAATAATCGGTTATATAAGCAGTTCCTCAAACTGAATGAATCTTGACTGTGCAGACTAAATCGGCATATGGGAAAATGATTAGCATTGTATCTCTTACGACTTCTGAGATCTCAGGGCTAAGATTGAGGGACGAACAGACGGCCAGACATCGTTATATCGAACACCTTTGTCATGCTGATCAAGAATATGTACACTTTTATGGTCGGAAACATGATAAAATTTATAAACATTCAAATTTTTTGTGAGTGGTATAATAATGTTTGATATATCACTTTAATATAGTGAGTCTTATGACCTCCAATATATTGTTTGCCATCACTTAATTAAACTGGGGGTTATAATTTTCAGGTCTGGCAATGCTCTCTAGTTATAAATATAAGTTAACAGATAACGCTCAATATAAGATATTTCATAAGTTTATATTATAAGTTAAAGAACAGCCCTCGCAATTGCGGCGCTGCATACTTTGTATCAGCGCGCTATAGCTGCAATGGTCAGTGGCGGTAACCGGACACTTTTGTTTTGCTACAAGAGTTTCCGTTATTGCCGAAGATTTTGCCGAGTCGGCTTGCCGATCTTAACATTATGGCGTGATGCGAGCTTTGGCTTAGCTTAAGTGAAATATGCTTTGTGTTAAGAAATCAGTTCCGAATACAGCGCTCTTCCAATAAGTCGCTAAAATAAACATTCACTTCGACACTCCCGAAAGCGACAACGTCTTATCAGAATTACCGCTGCAGCCGCCAACGGCGATAAGCCCATGCCTTTGCTATGCAGATTTCGTTATCGCGCTTAGCTTAACGTGTTGTTATGCTTGCAAGTTGTCTTATCTTGAATTGAGCTCCTAAGAAATCTTCTTATGTTTGGCTCAAAAATGCACGTCGCGTCTCTAACACTCGGCCGTTAAATAATTTGCTTTATTGTCTGAGCCCGAGGCCAGCAATAAGAGGTATAGAGGTATCAACATAATCTTCAGCCACAACTGGACTGGAATTATATTAATTTATATAAACATAAATAAGCTGCTTACCATACACAATTGAAAAGCAATCAAGTACCATTAGGAATTTGTGGAAATATTATCATCCCCACATTATATTAACTTACAACTTCAAATTATTATTTAAAAATGAAATCATTTTTCTTCTTGATATTGCCATGGAGCCACTCATGAACGTCATTCTAATTTATGTCCTATCAATAGAAGGGCAAGGAGAAGGATATAAAAGCTTCGGCTATAACAATTCCTCTCTATTTAGCTCTTCATTTTTTTTTAGCTTACAACAAAGTTTTGCAGCGCACATGTTGCACATTTTGTATTTTGTTTGTTGCTGTTGCTGTGCTGTCAACATAAAGCGCACGAAAGTAGCCAACATCAACAACAACAACAAACAACAACAAAAGCAACAAATGTGTCCTTTGCTCGCTTGATTCGGTAACATCTGATAGCTGGGCTGCCTCTGATATGAACATGAGCTGAGCTTTGCTTGTGTTGCATTGTGTTTCGGTTATGGTTTAACATCTGTCACACGTGTAGCTAGTAAAAATCAACAGAAAAAGCTAACCACAGAAATAACATTCAGCTATAAAAACATTTTCATATTACCACAAATGTAAAAAAACCCTAACAGAGTTTATAGAATTTATATTAAACATGACATTCCCTTGGACTTCTGGTTTTATGAATTGTTTTAGTAAATTGCTCTTTTTTTTGTACCCTTTACCTATAGCACAAGGGCATATGAGGTTGGTGAAATGGATGTAACAGAAAGAAGCGCTTCATGCCATGTCAAATTTTGCATTTTAAGTTTCCATAATTAGACCCAGTTTCTTTCACGCTCACTTTTTAGGGTGGCCCCAAACAAGCTTTCGCCAATTTTAGTGTCTTTATGTCATAGCTCTTTTGTTTTGCATTGGAGCTGAAACACATTTGAAGATTATCTGTCCTAGAAGTATCTACATAAACTGACCAAATTTGATTCGGATCGGGCTACTATATCATATAGTCTCCCATATTTGTTTTTGATCCAAAATTCATTTTGTACTTTTTTAATGATGCCTTAAGTCTGTTGACCAAATTGTATTCCGATCGGTTTTTAGCGGTTTTATATATTTAGTAGTGGTTTATTAGGAGTAGTGTATTTAACAGTCGAGCAAGCTCCTCTGTTTCTATTCTTATATATGTACATACCACTCTGCACTTAAACAAAAACATTCTCTTAATCACACATCTTTGCAGTCGCATATGGGAAGAAAGCTGGCCAGAAGTCTGCCTTTAAGCTGTTCGCTCTCGGTTTCGTTACTTCTTTTCTGTCGTCAGACATATATATCTGTACAGCTTCGCTTTTGATTTAACATTCGCGCGTTCACTTTGTACTTAGTAATGTGAAACTGTGTGTATCTTGTTGTGCCTTTGGAGAAAAGCAGCAGAAGTGAAAGCGAAAGCAGAGACAACTAAATTTTTGATAGCTCTTTTAGTACGTTCTCGTGTTACTTTTCAGTTTTTCTGCTTTTGCTACAAAAAGCTAAAAGTGAAAGTTCATTGAGAATGAGAGGGAATGCTAGACAGAGTAAGAAATGTGGAAAGCAAGAGTGGTGTAAATAAGTTTTTGGAGTTATGTTGGATTTTTTATAAGGAGTTACTGTCGTCTTATAGCTTTTGAAACCTTCTGCCATATTTAGTAATAACAAAAGAGAAGATTTTAATGTACATATGAACACGTTGTCTTTTTTGAGTTTGCCTTTTATGTTCACCTTGTCATCTTGTGTGCTATGTGTGTTCTTTGCGCCTATCAGAAAATGTCTTACTTTGGACTTGCCTTGTTTTTTCTTCTTGTTAACCTGTGTAAAATATGTAATGGCATCATGTGTCCTAAAGGTTACTCATACGCCATATGTTGCATGGCACGTTTTTCCTTTTATCAATGCGAAATTGTTCACACATTTCTATACATTTTTTTATTAAGATTATTCTTTATACCTGGGACTGGCTTACATAAAAAAAGGGGTTACATTAAAATACTTTAAAGAGTTTTGCCCTGTTATTGCCTTAATAAAATCCTCTACAGCTACAATAACATTGCGGTTCGAAAGTCACTCAAATTTAACCCTCATCTGTTTTGTGTTAATTTTTTTATCCTTTTTTCAATTTTGTCGCGTGTGAGTCTACTGAGTCCTTTTTCTTGTTGTAGTAAATGCTCTTTTGCCCTTTCTCCACTTTGCGTGTCATTGTTTTATAAAAATGTTTGACTTGTAATTCTTGTTGGTTTAAAAAAAAAAGGTTACATGATTTTGAACTTTTTATTTACCCTACACTTTTGCGTGCTTTTCACGCCATTCTTCATGCATAATTACTTTTACAAGTTGAAGTTCAGGCAATTAATCCAAAGCCATGACATTTGACCATTGAAAATATTGGCATTGGCAGACCGTAACCGTAATTTAATTAAAGGACATAAAGTGATACAAAAATATGAACAAGTAATTAAAAGTGGACAAAAATTGTGAATTTATTTATATCAATGTGTTCCGGTGAATTGTGTTTCATTGACAAGCATGAGCTGACATTATTAATATGAATGACAACAATGCCAGAATGGAGAGAGAATGTTTCTGTTGCAAGATATTTAGAGATATAATTGAGCAATATGCGTTAGAAAGGAAACCCGAGAACTATTAAAATTTATTAGATAGATGTGGTCCGTTTTCATTGGCGTGAGCTCCAAGTTTTGGATAGGATAAAAAACCACAGAAGAATGCAAACTTCGAAAGAAAGGCTTTCCAAAGCTTATATATAGAATTATAATTGCAAATGTATTATAAATATATAATCTAACTTAAATGTATCGTCTTTTTTTTACAAGAATTTAAGTAAGAGTTATTAAATAAATATGTCTCTTAGCAGACCAATTTTTTGTTTTATTTTTACTATTTTCCCATCTGTGAAATAAATACATTTACAAATTATTATACAAATAATGAAATACGTCTGTCGGTCATCTGCAGGTCGTTTTGTACTTATATACTGAACTACTACAATAATCTTCCCGGGTCTTACCCAGAAAACGGGATGCTTCCTCAGTATAGTACATAGACTTCTGCTCATGCCTCCATATATGCCTAATTATCTCCAGAAAAACTTTCACTTCTCCGTCCGTCATCGGTTTTACCTTTGAGATACTTCTTGAATGAATTTCTAAATTTCAATGTGGCTAACAGTCATCGGTTACACAGATGAAAGACACACAAAAACTATATTTGAAATATTTCAAACTAAACAGAAATTTTCTTAAATGTCTTCATTGTTTCTTTTTTTATGGTATACTCATTTGTCTCTTCTACAAAATTAGTTTAATGACATTGCAGTCCAAGCTGAATGCTTTTTAATCAGTATGATTTTTTAACTCAATCAGCGGGCAGATATAAGGAGCATCTGCTCAGCTCTGTAGCTCTTAAGACTTCTGAGATCCGGACGGACATAGCTAGATCGAATACCATCGTCCTGCTGATCAAAAATATACAAACTTCACATGGTAGGAAATGCTTCCTGCCGTGTTGCAACTTCTATAATAAAATTAATACACGCATTAATATACATTCAAATTCACATCAAATCAACAAAAACCCAAATAAAACAGAAGCTTAAGCTTAAGAAAAGGTTATAGAAGGTATATTAACTTATCTGTTTTCAATATATACTTAAAATTGAGCTACTAAAAATATGAAATCTTGAAAAAACCGATAGAAAACATCATCCTGCTCCACTCCCAACCCCCTCTTTCACACACACTGTGTGTGCCGGCTTATGCCGTCTGGAGTCGATGCTGATTCTTATATCTTAAGCATTTCCTAATCCTTTTTTATATTTTCTTATTGTGTTTGTTTGATTTCATATTCCACTCCGCTTGTCCTCTTCGGCATCATCTTAAACTACATTAATTTCGTGTTCGGATGAGTTGTGTTTGGTCTGCTCTACTTTAATTCTTCAGAAATTCACTGCAACCTTTCCAATAATTATAATGCCAAATCATTAGAAATTCATTAGATTTCCTGAGTACAATTTGATCTTATACTCATACACATTTTTTAGCAGTGCATCTTCCGCAAAGTAATTCTATTGTGGTAGGTTAGTTGTTGTAACCAAACTCACTATCGCTTTCTCTCTCTAATGCCTCCTGTACATCCTTCTCTGTCGCAAAACCAAAACACATGTTCAAACTTCGGGCATGCTTCGGCTGCTGTTCCGTTTGCATGCGTTCCACATAGTCCTGCTGTGACCCTGGCACGGCATGTCCTGTTCCTTCAGTTGTGTGGCAAAAGCCGCTTTGTAAACACATTTTCTCTCGTCTGGCCTGGTCCTACGCGTCGTTCTCTTTCGTCGTCGCCTTGTCCGCGTCTTGGTTTTTTCGGCGTCTTTTGCTTGCGTTACGTTTTGACGTTCTTACGTTATTTCGCGCGTTGCATACTTAGTGGCGCGGCCATAGGTGCTCGCTCAAGTGTGTTTGAAAAAATATATATAATAAAATATGATTTATTAAAAATAATAATAATAAAAATAATATAATTTATCTAATACCTCGAATCTGATACTTAAATCTGATACTTCTAATTTTATCGGTGCGTGTTTATAATCTAAGTGCTTGAAGAATTTTTAAGAGAAGTTCACATAAAAGTTATAAGAGAAATTTAACATAAAATGTAATAAAAATGAGAAATTAAAAATTTGATAAAATTTCATGGGTTTTAATTGATGTAAAGTACATCTATTATTTCTCATTCGAATTCTGGCAATTCCATTAAAATCAATGTTTATATATCTGCGAATTTAAATATCAGTTAAAATTAAATTTTAGTTGTGGCACTCAAATTTGTATTTGTAAATTATAAAATTTAAACATTAAAAAATGGTCATTTGGCTTCTGATTTAATTTTTGGTCTTAAAGTTTATGCTTTTGGCGCGAATTTGCAATTGCTCAGTGTTCTCCAGCATATGGCTATATAAAATTATAATAACACTCGAAGGACCAAAGAAATTTGCAGCTGCAGCCTCAAATTATGGACTCATTGTGGTCTTGGGGCTTTGAATTGAAAGTTCACTGAGCTTATACCCAAGCGGTGTCACAGATAGTGAATTTAAAAGCTTGAAACTTTTATTGCACTATATATATATATATATATATATATGTGTATGCAGATGGATAAGCTGTAGTGTGGGTTGAGCAGTCCAATAGAATTTAATTTTTATTGGCAACACAGCACTCAGAGAACTATCTTTGATGGACAGCTGAAATGCAAATGGGATTTTTGGAAAAAAGGGACTTCTGCTACATATGATTGAGGTTTTAGTGGGGAGTTTTAAAATCTAAACAATTGAGTAAATAAATTGAATTTTTGTAGAAAATTCATTTGTTCTAAAGTTGAAAGTGATTTTTGTTAGTAGTTCCTTCAGAGAACCCAAGTGTTATGTGGAATCAAGCAATTATAAAGAAGAACACTCTTATGCACCCAGCTGAAGCGCCTGCTATTTATTTCGGCATCATAAGATTGCCTTCCTTTCTTTATGTGTCTGCAAATATCAAGTGAATATATATAAATAGTGGCCTCAAATAACCTTTTATAGTATGGTGTGCTCTATCAGTGTGTGGAGATCGGAGGCCAAGCTCTCCAGATTGTGCGTTTTCTAGGTTACTTTTATCAGTTGAATCAGTTAAATAGAAAACATAACTTTGTATCAAAAATATTCGACAAGAAACACTTTCTCTTGCCTATAAGTTGCACCCACACGAAATGCATATGCGCTCAACCATAGGAGAACAGCCGAACTGAAAAATTTAAACAATCAACAAAAAGTAAAAGAGACTAAAGAAATCTATTCCAAATAGGAATAGCCTGAATTTCATAAAAAGTCTTCTTAGTTTCTGAAAGTCTCAAAAAAGGTAAACCAAAACGTACAAGTAGGGAGGGAAGCTGTCTTTCGCTTGCCGAAGATTATATCAAAGAGAATATACCCAACTATGGCCTGAAGTTGGTTTCTCTACTCAATAAGTTGGTATACTTACGATGGCGCAGCAATTGATGGCATTTAAAGGGTGAACGCTGTTCTATTAAGATCTAAGAACTTCTCGCAAACTTTAGCTCCTACCAGCGTCTATTTCTTGTACATTTACTTTTATGGTAGACTCGATTCAATGCTAGCTAAATCATCTAAATCTAAATCTTATCAGTATCTATGGAGGCTATTCAAGTGTATGCAAGCTGAATTGAATTCACAGTTCTGAGACAGCTATATGCTGGAGATGACTAATTCCAGATGTATCGAACTCTTTCCTTCTATACATTGCAAATTTCATAATATTCTACTTACTTCCTAAAATATAATCTACATATATAGAACCTAGGCCCATAGACGACCACCAAAAAGAGGTTATTGAACTTTCAATGTATGTGGGAGGGTAGGGGAACGAGAAAGAACCGCCAGGCCCGCCAGCAGCATCAGCAGCCGGACAAAAAATTCATTGACTTTGGTTTGCTCTTGCTGCTTCTTTTCCTTTCTCTTTTTCTTCGTCTTCTTCTGCTTGTGCCGTGGGTGTCAACAACTGCACAGCTGGGCGGGCACATATACACTGACAAGGGCTCGCGCCAGTAAACTTTAAAAACTTCTTTCTAGTTCACAGTGAAAAAGTCAACTAAAACTTCCACTTCTTCGAACATTCAACTAATGCTTAAAGTGTAATCAAGGGTTTGGACACATTTATAACCAGTTGACTTTCAGCATTGTACTTGAACAATAGTTGTGAGTTTTTCAGATTATTATCTTAGTTGCGTATGAGGTGAAGTGAAGTGAAGAGCTACTGATAAGAAGATACGTAAATCTTTTGAAAATTTGCATCATGTGAGAGCTATTAACCCTCATTTATATCGAGATTTACTTGTATATGCATTGGAAACGAAACATTTTAGAAGACCCAATTTTCTGCGGAACTAGAGTCTAGTAATAAGAAACCTGAAAAAGATTCACCTTCTCTTTGCTGCCGCTTGCTGCCGTTATTTGCATACACATGTCGCCTGCATAAATACATATACATACAATATTTTAGGAAGATATATATAAGCCCAGAGCGCAATCTATGTATGCATCTAGTTAAGGCTTCTTTCGAGGTTTGGAAGCTACGGCCTCCGCCGACGGCGCCTGGACTTGTCACGCGCTTTTGGGATTATTTACACACTCGTATGTATGAATGTATGTGTGTTCGAGCATGTTTATGTGTATGTTTGTGTGTGTCTGTGTGTTTGTGTGGCTTGCCCTCGTTGCAAGAACGTTAAAAAAGCGCAAGCAAGGAGATAAATAAAAAACAAAACACAGAACAGAGCAGAGCAAAATAGAGGAAAGATAGACAGTGTTGGCTTTGCGTGGGGGGACAAAGTTGAGAGCCAGTTGATGCTCATGTACATGTGTATCCTTTGTATATGTATGTGTCTGTCTGACTGTGTAAGTTGAGCATTTCCCTTTTGGCATAAATTTAAAATCTAAACTAGTTTTGGGGCCAAAGGCAATCCAAAATGGAATAAGCGCAACTTTAAGCAGACAAAATCTTTTTAACTTTCTTGCCAAGGCTGAAGTGCCTGTTGGAAGTGCCTCTTTTATATATTTGTTTTTCTTTATTCAAACTAATCTTGTGCATAATGCAATAAAAACATCAAAGTTTATAATCATATCATAAACAGAAGTGTTACAATAATCAAAATGAACATATGAGGTCAGTTTTCTGATGATCTCTCAGTTCCTAGCTTAATGCAAAATCTAAGTTTACATGAGTATTTGTACCTAATTTGATAAGCAAAATGAATTTTGAAATGCTCAAAATTGTGATATCTTAGTGGTATTTGCTGCTGGCCTGCGTGTTCAACACGGCGTATACGAGTTTTGTGTTTAACTGGCTGCTTCCTATTTTCGTTGTTTGCTTTTAAGGAAATTCATTTTGAATTTCCTGTTTCTAATGTTTAATTTGTTTTCATTTATCTCGCTTTTTAATTTTATGCTGTCTCTCATAAAAATTCGTAGTCTTTTTGCATCTTCTTTTACAGCAGTTTTTCTAATTTTTTAAAAAGCCAAATTAAATATGTTCTTCTAACTTCCATTTAATTGTTTAAATAATTCAGATCAAGAGTGTAAGAAAATTAAACATAAATATATATATACATATATATATAAATATATAAATAGAATACAAAATACAACTTAAAGCTTTATTCGTAATTTGTGACACAAAAATATAAAACAAATCAGTTCGGCCTTAAATAAAAAACATTTCCCCCAGAACAAGAGGAATATTCACTGTGCAGAATACAACTTTAATATATCCATTGGTAAGTCAAAAAGCATCAATGTAATAAGAAGAAATCTTTAAATTAGTCCAATTTATATGTAATATAAATCTAATATAAATATATCTGAACGCTAGTTAAATATTTTTTTTATTAAAAACGAGAAACGAGGAACGAGAACGAGCTAAAGACAAATTTATGAATATTAATTTCTTATTCTTGAAGTTGAAAAACAAAACTTTTTTTTATCATTTGGTATGAAAAACTAATCCGAAAGATCGCCTTTAAAAGTGCTTTTAATTCAAGTTAAATAAAAGGATACTCTATGCATTTTAGAGAACTCAGCAGTCCTAGCTGTTTTGATCTGATGTCTTCCAAATGCATATATTTATATATATATATGCCTTTAGGAACTTCAATAAGCGTCGACTGCTTCTTAAAGTTAAGAATTTAGGAAAGCAAACATTGTCGAAAAGTAACATTGACATTTGTGCTTTGTGAAAGTGTTTGAAAGTTGCCATTTAATTAAGAAATATTTCTAAATATAAGAAAAAATTTGTTGTAGAAAAATTCAGCATAAAATTTAAATTTCAATAAAAAATAATAATTTAAAGTAACCAAAAAAAAAAATATATACATATAAATGTTAAAAAGTTGCCTTTGTCGGAGTTTGAACCACAGACCTTATGCATTTCAGAGTCGAATACAATATCCACACTTTTCCACTGGAAATTTTATTATTTTATTGCCAATTTTTCTAAATTTTATATAACCATGGATTCAAGGGTGAATTTCACCTTGGATTTTACAAAAAAGTTTTTCAAAGTATTCAAAAATCTTTCCAGAAAATATGTCCTTATTTTTATGGGCTTCGCCTTTACGTTTAGAATAAAAACCATAATTATAGAAACGTGATGCCCTAAAAGTATTGGCAAATCGCCTTCTCCACAACTCGACACAAGTTAATGTACTGTAATTGCCAATGTAAAAACGCCATACAATATACTGCTTGTCCACATAACAGGACAGATTGTATATAAAGATAATGATATAAATTTAAAAAAAAAAAAAAAAAAAAAAACTTATGCGGACCGGCCGCATAACTTAACTTAGAACTTAAGGGAAAAATGTAAGAACACATTCAAATGAACGTTGGAAGCGGCACCTTTGCTGCTCCCAACAAAATACAAATAAAACAGTTAAATAAAGTTAAATAAAAGAATAATTATTGTTAATACAACATAATATATTCTCATAATATATTCTCTCATATTCAAATTTTAAGGTTCAATTCTTCGGCTTAGAAAACTCCCTTAACTACTTACAAGTAGCAACGAACTCATGTGCTTCCCCCTTCACATGCAAATGCGCAGCTTCATTCGTTTTCTGTTTTTATATGTACCTCGTTGTTGAGCAAAATAAAATAGAATTGTTAACTAAAATACCATAAAGTACGCCCTGCAATGAGGCATTACTGTGTGTGTGTGTGTGTTAGCCATTTGCGCCATTTTATTTTATTTTCATTTGCAATTTTGTTTGCATTTTTTGCGTTTACATATTTCCTGCAAACTCGTGACTTTTTCTGCTTTTCCCACCAAATGTTGTTCTGCAACTGACTTGTGACTCTGTGACAGAGTCGGAATGAGATGGGCTGCTTGTTGTCGACTCGTCTCGTCTCATCTCGTCTCGTCTCTACTCTGACTCTTTGCATTTGTAATTACACGCTCATTTTCAACTTGAACCGTTGCAAAGGGAAGTTGTGCGACCTGCCCAGCCCCGGCCACGAGTTGAGATTTTTAGTAGCATTTTGAAACTGCACAGTGGTCTTATAATATATATACAAGTTGAAGGATAAGTGAGTTTATTGCTAGTTAAACTCTCAAGAATGTTGAGGAATCACAGACTAGTAAATTTTTAAGGCGCAGATTTGTGACAAAAAGATTTTTGATTCTCATTTTAAGAAAATATATATAAAAATTGACTATTGTGCTAAGAAGTAAATGCAAATGTATTTCCTCCCTTCCTTTTTGTTCTATCATGAAAGTCCTGGTATATTTCAATGTAAATATTTTCAAGCCTTTCAGTTTTTAATAAAAAAATATCAAAAATTGTATTGTCCATTCAACCACTGTGGACGCATGTTATTAGTTTGCCTAGAATCTGGTAATGACGTTTGGTTGCAGGATTGCCGGAGGAAGTACAAATCTTCACATCCTTGTTGGCGGTGGGATTGTAAACATGGAAGCTAATGCCATCTAGTTTCCCTCGCCTTTGATTTCCTCTTCTGCGGCAATCTAGTTTGTGCGTCAGCCCGACGAGCGACTGACTTACTTTATGTCTCCCTCTACTCGCAGTTTTATTTGAGTCACTGCTCCAATCTCTCAAAGCGTGGGAACATCTTTGTGTTGTTGCTTATTTTATTTGCAGACAGGCGCAAGTTTCTTGGCGCATTTTGTTTCCTTCTCGTAAATGGTGGTTGGCCTTTTTATCATCTGTGTTCTAATTAGACGCTTGACTGTGGAGTCGTATAAAGTCAGTATATGAGTCTAGCTACCACCATACCCATGCTGTTAATGCGACCACAAGGAATGGTCGTATTGGCAGTTAAAGTTCTTTGAATTAAAGCAGAAATACATGAACATTTTTAATTAGATTTTTATTTTAGCCATGTTTTTCATAAAGTGAAATGTGAATCTGAAATACTGGTAAATATTTTAATGAATTTGTAAGAATTAAAATCAATCAACATTTATTTTTTTGAAAATCTCTTGGTGATTGGCCTGTGGATTCTATTGGCGATGACTTCTTTTCTATCATTACTATTAGGTAGACGAAAGAGTCCCTTTAACTCACAGCTCACAGCCATACCGGTCATAGGCCCATGTGCAAGCTGCGTTTGCCAGTCCTTTGCTAATTTCCATATTACGTGCGACTCTCGCATTTATCATTGGTAAATAAACACACAAACACACAAACACACACACACACACATGCATGTGCAAAGCTAAACTAAATAAATTGCATAATCCAAAAAAAAGGGGGAAAGCAAACTGAACTGAAACCCACCGAGCACAATGAGCGGCCCCATTGGTCATCATTATTGCTGGCGCCCCTTTGATTAGCTTTGTCGTTGCATTGCTCCTGTCGTTGGTACTGTTTTTGGGTCATTGGCTGTGCCAAATATCTCAACTTTTGTTAATTACATATTTTTGGTGGTTCCTTAAGGGTCGGCAAATATGTTTTTTTCCGTTTGTGTAGTCCGATTTTGGTGTGCTCAGGCTTACAAGTGAGCAACATTAGGGAATGAAATCCACAAGAATATAAAGAATTCACAAATTCATGCTCGATGAAATACATAATTGCAGTTGCAAATGCACGACGGACTCGCAGCTGGGATATTGTAGACAAAGTTGCCAATTCATCATCTGATCATCAGTGTAAATTCATATATTCATATATACTCGGAAATGTTTTTACTTCAATTTGATCTATTTTTCGCTCTCCCATGGCTAAGACGGTGGTGTTAAAAGCTGATTTGGTTTCCAAAGTTGGATCAGTTGGCACAGGCAGTGCTGCCAGTTGCGGAGTTTTAAAAAAATTTCACTAAATTAATTTCCATTTCTCCCATTTTAAATAATATTCCAGCACTCGCATCAAACGAATTGGAGGGAAGTCTTAAATACTTTCCACTCATGTTTTGCGGCACAGAGAATCATTGGGCTTACTCAAATTGAAAAATGTACATTAAAATGAACAGAAAGCCGCGGGCTGAATGAAACAATAACAAATTTCTTTAGCCATGCCTGATCCGTGGTGCGTCTGTGTGTGTTTGACAAAAGAATTCAGGTTGTTTGCGTGCAGGCTGGGAAAACATTTTCTCTTATTAAACCCGTCTCCCGTAACTGCGGCACAATGGGAATGCTACCTGCTCTGGAAATCGATTAAGCTTTTTCTCCTTTTTAATATATGTAACTGATTGCTGGCAGCCCCAATGAACGCGATGCAGATTTAAGGTATGCGTTTGTCGTTTATGCACACAGATTGTGGTTCGGGGAGCGGTCACAGTCAGATATACTTATGTTTATTTGCTGCTTCTGCTTTTGTCTGTCACTCTCACCTCTCCTCTCACTTTGTGCCGAAACACAAAACAAATTTTTGCCATATTTTTTGGAGTTTGCGAGCTATTTCCTTTCTGCTTCCCATGTTGCATATTTGTGCTTGTTTCCAGTTTCAAGGACGCCCGGCATCACAAATTGTGTCTATGTACATGTTATTCTATATTTTGCATGTGTATTCAATTACTAAAAGGCTTTCAAGCCAGTCACAACACTTCCCTAAATATATTATATATAAAACATAGTTATATTGTTGGGGCAAATTAAATTATCCAGCATAAACGTTTTGATATCAAACAGTTTGTTGAAACAAAAATATTTATTAAATTGACGAATATTTCCTGTTGTTTTTTCTGACTTCTCCTTATGTTCAGTAAAGCTATTCTCTATTGCACAACTAAGTGCAAAATCCATAACAAAATGGAAAAAAGAAGTAACCGAATTATGCTGTCACAAGTTTATAAACGAGTGTAAGCGCCTCCCTTCCCCTGCTTTTATGCCCTGCTACAATTTGCAAGCCAATATGATTTGCCTGGAGACGACCCAGCTGGAGGCAATCCTTGTCTCAGCCATGCACTGAAGCAATTTATGAGATAATTTATTACAATTATCATATACGTCCTCATAATGTTTAACATGTTCTATAGATTCCGCATACATTTTCTTCTTATCGCAGATTCGCAGCACGGCTTAGCAGAATGTACGTAGAATGTAGCTTTAGCTATTTCACTTTGCGTTTCACAGGTTCCCTTTATTCCGATTATATCGAAGCTACTCTTTTCCATCGTAAGTTGAACATCCTAAAAACTCCATCAGTGACATCATCGTGATAAAGCAACTTTTAATTATATAAGCACAATACTTTAGGTTTTAAGGAAACAAACCCAAACGCCACACACATACAAGGAGAGTCTCTAATCAAACTATAACCGTTACTCCGATACTCAAATTATATAGATCTGATACTCACATGATATAGGTCTTTTATATAAACTTGCAATATATGTATCTGGCTTGATTACGATTTTTGCAGCAAACACATGTAATAAACTATAGAAAGATAACGAACGTCTGTCAGACTTCTATGTTCTCTCGCCTTGAATAATCGACAGAGATCCTTCAAAATCTCAATTTCTCATTACGTATATTCATATTCCACTTGCCCGTGGTGCTTGTTTTTGAGTGGTAAATGTATTTTCTGCTTAGATCATATCGACAATTCATAACCAACCCTGATTTTGAACCCTTCCTTATCAGCAGCATTCACCCCCATAAGGCTATTCCCCATTTGGTCAATAATAATTTTTAAACATAGAAAGATGAGGCTGCATCAAAAAACTATTTCCGGGTTTTCTCCCTCACAAATACGACTCTTCTGCGAATTGATATAGGTCAAATGTGATGAACCACTATGTGGCGAGCCTGAAAATGAAATTTGCAATTCTAAAATAAAATATTTCACAAATATTATTTTTTGGTATTATTTTTTAGCCAAATAAAGTGAAAAAAATAAAATAAAATTGTAGACTTTCGAACTTAGTTTACGTCCTTTAGAGAAGACTCTCAAAATTTTGTTATTTCTTAAGGCTTAGCTTGAAACAACTTCACTAAATGGGAGCAAAATAAAAGTGAGAGCAAATGATAGCTAATACTTTGGAGGTTGAAAATTCTATAGAACAATCTCACATTTGAATTGGCAACTTGCACTTTCATAAAGCCCATTTTGAATAATTTTATGTAGATATTCTTAGAGTAAGAGGGAATATAGAAATGTGATAGCTATTCACGCAGACAATTGACTAAGGACCCGACCATGACAGATCTATTACCACTGCATTCTGTTGTTTGAACTTTGATCGACGTACCTCAAATGGATGCGAGACTAAGCAAAAGGAGCGCTTGTCTCGTATGCTACACCTGCCCCATATAGTTTTAAAAAGAGAAAAAAAAAACAAGAAAGGAGGTTGGCTTCGGCTTGCCGAAGATAATATACCGTTCATACTACAAATAACAACGGTAAAGTTTAGGTAAACATTCCTTGCACTTATTTCGTACGTAGTACATGTAGCAACTAAGATATACGATATTGGGGGAGAATGGGAGGTAATGAATGGTATTTTGCCAATTACTTCTATACTTCTCTTACAATTGGTTTCTCTCGAGCCTGATTTTGCATGATTTTTAAACTCCGCTGCGCAATATAACGAACTCCGAAGAATTAAGCAATTGCTTTACTTCTCGCTCAAGCGAGGTATTTATTGCATTAAGATCGCGTTGTTCGCGTTGAATGGTTCAATATGCTTACAATTGGGTTTCCAAATTCATCATATTTTTCATCAGTAACTTGTTTACTTTTCTGTAGAAATTCGTTCTAAGCAATGATGATTTTTAAACTTAATCAGCCTGCAGATACGAGACTTCTAAGATATTAAGGTCGAAACAAACGGACGTACAAACGGACGGATGGACAGACTGACGAACATAGCCATATCAAATCCCCTTGTCATGCTGATCAAGAATGTATATACGAGTATTTTATATGATCGGTTCTGCTTCCTTCTGTGATATTTTCTGTGAATGTTATAAAAATCAAGCTATAAATTTAGTGTTTCTCTACGAAACTCACTAAACATATAGTTTCTTTTTGACAAACCCCCTTTAGTATTATATGAAACAGTTCATTGCTGCAAAACACCAAATTGCAATATCGAATATGTATGGCTCAACATAATTTATTTAGTCTAATGGTTAAAATGTTGAGCATGTTGTATTCCTTCAGCTTGTGATGTGCCCGCATCGCCCTATCCCTGGCAGATCTTCACCTGGATGGCTAGAAAGTGCTTGCCATCTTCTGTCATGCGTTTTATCATCAATCCAGGTATGGCCAGTGCGCAGTGGCTACGATATATGCTGGCCACATCTTGCGGTTTTTTAATGTCATAAATCTCGCTGGTGTGCACCATCAATAGTTCCTGAGACGGCATACTCTCCGTGGGAACGACGGCAATGGTGCCAAAGATGTGTTCATCTTCGGGAATTATACTCGTCAGCCAGATGAGAAAGAGTTCCGAGTTGATGCGAGCTTTCGAAATACCAACGGTTTTAACTGTTCGACTCATACTAACTATCTCCCACATTTTCACACGCGCGGTCATCACCAGCACAGGCAGCAGATCATGGGCACCGACGCTCTTGGTGTCTATGATCTTGTCCTTAACCAGGAACAGCATGTGGCTCTTGGGCTTGTTGAGGAGCGTTATGCGGGTATCGAGAAAGAATGTCTTCACTTGCCTAGGCTTAATACGCTCCATGGTCAGCGAGCGATGATTTAGTTGCAGATGTCTGTTGAAGTCTGACACGAAGGACATCTGCTTGCAGTCTCCATCGGGACACTGGATAGGTACACGGCAAATTTTGAGCTCCCGCGGGCCATCTTTCTGCAACACATGTGGCTTCAAATTCAGCAGTGTCAGTAAATCCGCAGGATTGCATGGCATTGTGGTAAACCTGGGCGGCGGAGGCTGAATGCATGCCGGGACTTTGGCTTTCGGCTCGGCCATTAATTTCTTCATCTGGTCGACGACCAAGTGCGGATCTTTCACAAAATCCCCGTGACAAGCACGTTGCACTGTGGACACTCGACTGAGGATATTTGATCCAGAATTCATTGGCTCCGACCGGCATATCTTATGTGCTGACATAAAAGCATGATAGGACTTAGATCGCTTGGACTCTCGACGTTTACTGCGGCTTTTGTTATCTGGCGGCAGCATCACATTCACGGAGAGTGAGCGTACTGGCGCCATCATACCTGACGTAGAACTGCGATCTATATCTGATCGATCTGCCAAAGCCTCTTTCAGTGCATTTATCTTTTGATTGGCATCCGTATTCCCTTCGCTTGCGGCCGGAGCAGTGGGCTCATAGCTGGTCTTCTTCTCCCGTTTAGGCTTGGAGCGTTTTTTAGACTCATGTAGCACCATCACATCGTTTAGCTTTCCTTTCACCACAATGCCAATAGTTTTATTTTCGTCACGGTTATCTTCTTCTTGCTTCTTCTCTGGTTTCTGCTGTGCCTTTTCCCGTGTTGGTAAGATAGACTGATGTAACCCAAATTGGCAGTCTTCATGAACTTGGTCTTTCAAATAACGAAGGCATCGCATCGTGTATTCCGTGTTATCAAAATTCTCTTGCAGACGATCGGATGTCATATCCTGGCTGAAGATTCCCGACTCTTCATCGGACTCTTTATGCTTGCCCGAAAATGGTGGAGCTACTCCTCCAGCTTGGCGTTTCTTGGCCTGCAGCGAAGTCTCTGGCATGTCCTGACTGCATCGTTTGTTTTCTGGCGGCATCATCACATTCACTGAGGGTGAGCGTCTTGGCGACATCATACCTGACGTGGAACTGAGATCTTCATCTGAGCAATATGACAAAGCATCTTCCAGATTGATGATTCGATTGGCATCAGTAGCCCCTTCGCAAGCGGGCGGAGCTGTGGGCTCATAGCTGAACTTCGGCTCATGTAGCAACATCACATCGTTTAGATTTGTTTTCACCACAACGCTAATAATTTTACTTTCGTCACCTTCATCTTCTTTTCGGGCCTTATCTGGCTTCTTCTGGGGCTTCGTGTGTTCCGTCTTAACAAATTTCTCTTGCAGACGATCGGATATCATATCCTGGCTGCCGATTTCCGACTCTTCATCTTTATGCTTGCCCGATAATGGTGGAGCTACGCCTCCAGCTAGGCGTTTCTTGGCCTGCAGCGAAGTCTCTGGCTTGTCTTCTTTTTCCACGACAAGGCGCTGTGTCAACAGCTGACGATTGGGCACACCAGATGCCGTAAGTGGCTCCAGTGGCTCCAGTTTCTGTTCCTCAGCCACCGGATCTCCCCGATCGTGCTCATCCTCTAGGCAATTATCAGCTTCCGCCTCCACGCGCACCACTTTGCCGGCTGGCTTAGTTGGGCGCAGTGCATCCAGCTTGGCTTCCTTCTTGCAGGTACTTGTGTGGGTATTGCGCGGACACTTCTCGTCGTGGTTAATAGCCAGGCTATTATTCATGACACTCGCATTCTGCAAATATGGCAAGTCCACCTGTCCCGTAGTATTGCCTGTTTTCACGTCCATTCTCCGGGGCGGAGCCTTCTGAAAACGTTTGCCAGAGGATTCATCCCTGGCCAAAGACCTATTGCGCCTCTCGGCAGATGCTGCTGTGCCTGGGCCCATACAGATCATACTTGGAAGCCGGTCCTCACTGCAAGACCATCTCGCCCTTTCCTTGAGCAAGGATCGGGGTGGTATCGCATCCTCCTCGTTGTCGCAGAAGTCCAAGAACCGTACGCGCTTACGCAGTGTAGGCACAGAAGTAGCTGGAGTTGAAGGATTAAGGGCATCGGTGGCCCAGATTCCACCGTCACTGCCAGGAGTCACAGGATTCACCATTTCTTGAGCTCCTGGGAGTTTGACGAAAAATGTTGTTGTCTTGCAGACATCGCAGTGATCGGACACAAAATCGATGCTTCCCTCGCAACCCTGATGGTCATCTGGAGATCTTGAACTAAGATGCGGCTTCTTGTTGCCGCACTTTGTGCAGACGTACATACTTTTCGTGGAATAAAATATATGGATGGGTAAAAGTAAACTGAGTAAAAATTTACAATTTTAAAATTTCCTTGTATTTTCGGTCTGTATGACCAAACTGGGAGAGATGTGAATGTGTAATGAAGTCAAAAGATTTTGAAATTACAAAGGCGCGGGCTGCCTGATTGGAAATAAAAACACATTTGAAAAGGATGAGGGACTACTATGAAAACAAATTAAGGAATAAAGAAAACAAGTTGAGGGTGGATGCAAGGATTACAAGACGAAAGTGTAGGTATATGATATAATTCGACCAGATCTGGCTGAAACTCGAATTTAAGCAGCATGCAAACAAAACAAGTATTTCAGCTCAGTAGCTTTTGAGACTTCTGAGATCTTTGTGTTTTAATAGGCGGACGGAGAGACGGACATGGTTATATCGATTCACAATTTTTGTGAATTTTATTTTGCTACGCCTAAGCGAATGGCACTTCTGTGCCTAGATTTATGTCGTGTTCATAATCTTTATTGCCATGGCCACAAATTAAAACCAACGCAAGCGAGAAAACAAGGAAATTGTGAAATCATATGTAGCAAAGGTTGGAAAAACTTGTCACATAAATTATTTTTGCTGCTGAATTGGCAATTATTTTATTGGAATTTATTGCAGGAGAAATTTATATGCGTGATACTAATTTAACATGCGTTCCAGAACGTGTGTGTTGATATCCTTTTTTTAAACAAGAAATTAAGGTCACCTTCGGCTTGCAGAATTCGATATACCATTCACACTGAGAATGGTGTAATTTAACTTAACATTTGTTGAACTTAATTCTTTCATAAATTCACTTAGCAACTGAGGAAGGGCAGCATTATTTTGCCATTTACTTTGCTTCTCCCTCAAGCAGGTTCTATAGAGCCTGATATGGGATGACTTTTTCGTTCCACAACACGAAAGAAAAACTCAGAAGTATTTGTCAATTGCTTTGCTTTGCTCCGATGCGAGTTATTTCTTGGTTGTAATCGAATGTTGAATAGTTCAATATGAATACAAAATTTGTTTTCTTAAACTCATGGTATTTTTCGTAATTTGTGCAAAATTCATTAACCTGTTTGAAATGAATTGCTTTGTTTAGATGGAGTGCTGTTGTCTCTTCTGACATGCTTTTCCATAACTGAATTCAATGAAATCCTGATGAATTTAAACTCAATCAGGCTGCACAAATAAGGAACATCTGCCAAACATTTCAGCTTCATCTGGCAGATCTCTTATTCAAATTGAACATTCATACTTCATATTGCTAGCAAACATATAAACACAGACTCACTCACACTCAGACTCAGTCGTTCAATCTGTAACGACTTAAGTCCACGATGTCAATCATTGTGTTGTTATCTTCCTTTAATCAATACCTCACAACGAGCTGCGTTATGCATGTGTTGCATTCAGTGGAACAAGCAGCCAGAACAGCTCAGTTTGTGCTTTGCCAGCAGATGCTGGCTCCGACTTTCCTAGCTGCCTGCTGTTGCCGATGTTGAACTTCATTGAACTTCAGATATATAAAGGCGGGTCTGTCATCACAGCAACAATCCATGCCTCCTGCTGGCTACAAGTTGTTGACTTCGACAGCATTTGTGTAAAAATTATGGACATCAGAGTATCGAGTATCGCATATTATGTTTAGGTTAGCGGGCTCAAGGTCGCGAGGGAGTGAAAAAAGTTGTGGTTTGTCTTTTCAGCTTTCATTGGAATACCGTGATATCGGCCGCATCTCTCTCTATTTGACAACAGCACAAAACTGATAACAAAAACCAAAAAGTTAATATTCTCTGACCTTAAAGGCTGATTTAAGACCTGCCAGAATATATCATCAGAAGTATTGCTGCTAAGCAGAGCAATCTTATGTCAGGCTACCTAATCATTTCAAACCCAATGTGAATGCCAATTATAAAACGACTGAAAATGCGAAAGCCGGTATAGGACCGTTTGGTTTCTGTATCTCTTTGATGCCATCTGTGGGAGGCTAATTGGAGGCTAAGTTCAAAATTTACATCTTTCGCATAATCAGCGTGTGACTACATGTATGGGGAGACAACCCCCCTCGGCTGCTCACAAGTGGAAGCAACATATTAGAAGACAGACTTGAGGAAATAAATATTTCTGAGATATAGAAAAGCCAAACACAAGCTGCCGACATATTCGAACTCGCTATCGACTGGCCACCGACTGTACAGGACTGTATAAAACTTAAGCTTAACCTAATTTAACCCATTCTGCTGGTTATCAGAAATATTATGATATATGAGAACAAAATGGCCAACATTTTGGGTTTCCATTTTGCAGTCGAATACCCAAATTGCGAATTCAGTTTTTGCGAATTTGTGCGCTTTCGCTTAAGGCCTGCATATAATTAACTATGTTCGCCATTTATTTATCGTCCAAAGCCCGAAAAACTGTCATTCGCAATTTAATTTATGAATTTTCAATGGCTTTTTTGCGTCACTCAACTTTGTGAATGAATTAATGAATGGAAATTAATTCATTTGAGTCTTGCCCAGACCTGGGCATAAATTGTGCTGGGATTGCAATTAAAAAAATATTTACCCATAGACAATTTAAATATTAAAAGTATTAGTGGATTTTTAAAAATAATATTTTCGTGGTTCCATATATATATTTAGTTCCGTGCACATATGAAAGTTTACCACGTCAAGAACTTTCAGAACCTCGCAGCAGTGAGTGGCAGCAGCGTCAGATAGAGGAAGCCTTTCGTTTGCCTGTACGCTCTTCTGAGCTGATACTGCTGCTATTGCTGTGTGCTAGCAACTCTCTCATCCTTCCTGCTCTTGCTCGCTGTCTCTCTTCCAACCCCTATCCATCTCTGTAATGTGTATGTATGTGTATGTTTAAGCTAACTTTTATGGTTCTTATCTTCCACCCAGATGGCACATTGCGAGGCCAGAAAACTATCTCTGTGGTTTGATTTAAGCGCAAACTTCATATTCCACTGCCTCTGTTTCGACTGTTTCTCCTACTATAACTCCTCCTGCTGCTGCTACTTACAACTTTCATACAATTAACTGTATGTTAATGTGGCTACTCTCCCGATATCCTCGCCCAAATAGCACATACATCGCTTGGATAATTTATTTACAATTTTTACGCTCACTTTGTCAGTCACTTTGTAAGCCAGCTCGAAGAAATAAAGAAAAACCACACACAGACAGAAGGAACATAAAAGAAAATTACAGAAAGTACGAAAAACACAAAGCTGGCTTCTGAACGAAATGTCTGTTCAGTATGTCGGATGTGTTTGGCTTTTCACTTTGTATTCACATTTCATATGCCCTTTGGTCAGCACTTGGGTTAATTTCATACACACTTCCCACATCACAATTAGTCCGAATGGGTGATTAATTTTTACTATTCTATTCTCGACTATATTCATTTTATCATGAAGCTTGCAATGAAGAGAAGACAGCACTTACAATTAGATAAAGTATATACACTTTCATACTGCATAACGATGGGAAGCAAAAGCAAGTAGGAACGCTATAGTTGATATTCGTACTATTAGATACTCGACTCAGTATTTATTTACCTTAAGAACTAAATACGCTGGATCAGGAAGAGTGACGCATCTCAGTGCTTACCAGATAGGTATGCTCAGTTCATCATTCCAGGACAGATAAATAGCAGGCGAACTTGTCATCAGCATTCTGAATAGCTTAAAGGAGTTAAAGAGGCACAGGGCCTATGAGTCCCGATGACACTGTTTTATCTACAAAGTCGCAGAACTAAAAGTTAGTTATATTGGTATTTAGCTATCACTCCAGTATAAGTTGCCTTGCATGGTAACAACACGCTTCGAAATGTGATTTAATATAAAAACTTTCCATTCACTTTATATTTGCCACACACTCAAAAGTATGCAGCAGTTCTCGGTGGGAGTTTTGTTAATCGATTGTGTCTAAAGTTATCATATCAAATAAAGTTTATCAAATCTGTAGATAATCTGCATATACGTATATAAACTAAGTTATAACTAATAGTGTCAATCAATCAATAAAGTGAAGCCAAAGCAAAAGCAAGAGCCAGATCCCGGGCCTGGTTGGTGATACGCGGGTACTGCAGCAATTCACAAGCGATGGCGTCGCCTGTATGTGGGTGAGTTTGCGCCTATACCCATTTATAGATATGTTTGTGTACCGTTAGTAAACGACGACAGAGTGATTTCCTTGTAGAAGCGTTATTGGGATGTTTTGAGGGTTCAACAAAAGCACCTGCTGAGTGCCTTGAGATTTGAAACTAATGACATTTCAACATTTGCAGCACCTAAAATCTAGTAGGCCATGTTTACCTTTCTGATATCCAAATGATGCTATAAATTTAAGTTTTTGGTTATAAAAATGTCAAAAGCTCTAGAGTTTTCCATGACACCCCCCATATATTGTGTCCCAATTGCATATCTGCAAAAGAAAGGTAAACACCTCCAGCTGCATGGAGTCGCTATTGACAGGTAATTGTCAGCTCATGAAGCAGCTTGAGGATGAGTTTAAGCCGTTTCACATCTTCCCCATTATCTAGCAGTCAACCGAAAGATGTGCCTTCTGAGTGCCTTAAAGTCCGCATGAGAACCATCTCTTCCTTCATTACACAATTCGTGCATCGTTAACTAACTTCGATTAACTTCCCATTTGCAATTTCTTTAATAGATATTACTTTCTGGTTACAAAAAGTAAATCGGCTACTATTTACTAGGATAACTAGGATAAGAAAACAACATATTTAACCATATACCACATTCCATTAAATGCTGACCCTCATAAACGTTGATTATTCAAATTTTCAGACTGATTGCAGACTGCCCAAAAGTAGAAAACTGAAACCGTATGGGAAATATATAAATGTGCGACCCGCGCACAAAAGTAGGCAACATAAAACGCTGATTATAAGGCACAATAAGCTTGCCACTTGACAGCCCCCCTTAGCTGCACTCAATTCAAACACAAACAAATTTTGAAAGATCCACACAAAATGGTAAATCGCCACAACAAGTCACTCGGCAAATATCACACACATTCACAAATAAGCCGGAACAAACGCCAACGAGAATCAAATCAGACAAAATAAGAAAATGAAATGGCGTGCCGCGTCAGCGCTGGCGATGAAGTCAGCCAACAGTAACAGCAACAGGAACAGGACGTGGTACTGGCAGAGCAATACAAGTTACATTTTCGAGGATTTTCTAGGCGACAGCTAAAGGGCTTGTACAGACACAGGTCCAGAAGCAGCAGCAGGAAGTGGGAGGTGACTGCTTGACTAGTTAACGCAAATTGAAAAGTTGTTGTAGCCGCAGTCGCAATTGCAAAAGGACATTTTACGAGCTTTAGTTGGGCATAATTCAAAGCTGAGTGGAATGAGACTGAACGACTCTTGGCATTTGCAAAAGGCAATTAAAAGGGCTTTCGTTGCAGCTTTTCGGCAGAGTCCTGGCCATAGTTTTGAGAGTTTGCTAAATAAACTCTGGCGAGTTCAATGTGTTTAGTTTTTCGGGAAAATTATTTAAAACGCCAAGTCGAATTTTTGAGTAAAACGAAAACATATTTACATTTTTTATCGCTTAACTATTACAGGATTTTTATTTATATAGTTTTAACGGTTGACTTTTGTTGGACCATGCTATTATTTCTTTCTTTTAGTCTTCTTTTTGCCAACAGTTTTACAACAGTAACAACTCTGTATGCTTTTCTCTCAGACTGTCTGTGCCTGCCTCTGGCTACAGCAGCAGCCGAGCTTAAACAAAAACAGGAACACAGTTTTAACTGTTGAGTGACATTTCGGTTTTCGTATTAACTTAAGTGAGCGACATGTCCTCCACTCGTAGCCGCTCTACCTACATTGTGTGTGTTGTAGGTCGCTTGGGAGAGAGCTGCCACCGGCTCATCTCAGCTTCATTTGGTGCTGCTTATTTTGATTGCCGTGGCACTGTTTTGTGATTGAACATTTTCAACTTCATTGGTTTTTAAGAACAAATTGAAATTTGAGTAAAATTTTTGCGAATTTTCCCAAATTAATATATACAGCCAAGGCATTAGACCTTGCAAATGGACTTATATATTCTGGACAAACATGATAAGTAGCGTCGATAGAGCCATACCCAACTATCATAGAATAAGAATTAAATTTACAATGAAAAAGAACACCAAAACAAGCTTCCTTGGTCAATTTTAGCAGTCAGTCAATTTTGACATTTATCAAGATAATAAACAAGTTTGCTTTCAAAACACCACCAGGTTATAAAAGACATTACAACAATTATCCTGCTTCAATTAATTTGGAGCTGCACATGTAAGCACTTCTGTGTCCTTTGGCCACTCATCAACAGAATATCTTGTTAGTAAGAGTTCAGCCCTTTCATTACAATCATGTTGAACATGCTCTAACAACAATGTAAACAAAAACTTAGCATGGCCTTCAACAAATAAAGACCAAAAAAGAAAATGTCAATTTTCCCACTCCCAAAAAACTTGCCCCATAACCTTAGTCAGAGTTAAGGCTCTAGCTGCTGTGTGAGTGTGTGTGTGTGAATGTATTCGTGTATCTTTTAAGCCCTTTTGCCAAACCAATAAACCAGCACTTAACCACAATTACCCCCCTTTGCAAACAAGAGCAGGCAGGCAAGCAGCAGCTTGACAGACCTTCCAACGTTTTTTATGCCCTTTCTTTCTCAATCTATGTGTCTACACGGGTATGTAAGTGTGTAAGTGCCTGTGTGTGTGTTGGCTAAAATAATGTGCACTGCAGTCAGTCTTCATTTACACTTTGCACCTGCGGCGCTTGGTTTGGGAAAGCACGAACATGGTAATGGCTGGCTGGGCTTGGAGTGAAGAGAAGAGAACAGAATGGAGCTAGGGTTGGGGCTGGGTGTCAAATCTCTGGGCTTTCAGAGATTGGTGCTCAAATACAGCAGAGGGCAGAGCCAACGAGTTTGAACCGAACTGTGCATGCAAAGCAACGCCAGACTACTGGAAAGTGTAAGTTACACAGAGTACTCCAAATATTCCTCGCCTCGCCTCGCCAGCCAGCAGATTTTTATTATAACCTTTCTCTGTGTGTGTTGCCATTTTTGTTGTTGTTGTTGTTTTTGCCGCAAAAGTTGCACTTTCGTGTAAGGCTAACATGTAACAGACATTAACAACAACAGCAACAGCAGCTACAAAATTAGTATTATAGTCTCGATTAACAAAAGCTACAGTGAACCCTCGATTGGGTGATAATTTTGAAATAAAATCAGCTATTGAAAAATGATTTGACTCAATGTGGTTCGATGATTAAATTGGCATATTCATAAAATGTTGAACAGCAGATGGTTGTCCTTGTTTTTATTTAAGCTAAGGTCAGTCTGCGCGTCACTCTGTGATCATATGATCATGCAAAAGATTATTGTTAAATTTTTGGAATGAAATTGAAGCGGTATTTATCAGTAAATAGTGTAGTAAATGAACAAGTTTTGAAACTTCTATCCGCTGTCATTAATGAGAAACACTTCTTCGAAAATGGATAACGATGTTGGTTGACCAAAAATTGAGAACAAATTATGATTATTTTATGAAACGAAGCAAATAAATATGTTAAAGTGTAGTAAATCCGCTGTTTTCATTTGTGTGTAATAAGTTTTCAAGAAATCTGTGTTTTTCCATGTTAAAAACACCTAGAACTCGCTAAGCAGTACACCGGCTGTGGTGTTTCCAGTACAAAAAGTATTGCTTATAATGGAGAATTTTCTATTTTTAATCCAAATCAAACCAAATTATATTTTTATATATTGTAGGAGCTTACAATATATGCGACCAAATTTGAACCAGATCGAACGACTATATCTCATAGCCGACATATCCAGAATGAAGTTTCAGAAAGGAAATCTTTTCTGTTTTTTTTTAGCGAAACTTTCACCTCAATCAGCCAAAGTTTTGTTAGCATATTCCGCCAGCCACTTCAATGACTTTTTGCAAGTCCCGAAAGAGTGTTACATGAAATAGATGAGCTTTAGAAGCTTCTTTTGCAGCAGTTATATAAATTTTATTTATGAAATAAATATTCAAAAAATCAGCATAATCTTCCACGTGTTTGAATTTCTGAACTGCCCATCCGGTTCATTTGGAAAGTACTCACTCGTTCTATGGTACTGGTTTACTTGTATTTTGAACTACATGTTTTGATTGTGGTCACTGACTTAATATTAGACATTGTCATTACAAATATATAAGAGAATATTTAGTACCCAAACATAATTAGTCTTTTGAATGAAGATATGCATTTGGTAAAAAGGAAGCACAAAATTTGTATGGGATTTCTTAGCAGATTTATATAATGATTCCTCGTAATACAACACTCAGCTGAAAGTTTTCGAACAGGATTCATATCATAACGATCAGCACTGCGTGAATATTGTAAATTACCACGAAGCAACTATGTACGAAAGTCTGAGATAGAGAGTTCAAACTGTTTTGTTGACACATTCCATATAATAACATGAAAGATCGCACAAGCAAGATCACTCTGAATCTCTGAAAATTGCCCAACATCTTTGGCTCATTCGCGCCCTTCTGATCGCTACAATGAGAAATCTGATAGATTCTAGTATTTAGTGCTAATTTTGTGAATTTTATATGAGAGAGTCAATATTTGTTATTGAATTGTAATGAGAATGTTGTATGAGAACTACCTGCTGACATTTTCATGTGTGAACAGTAAAATGATCGTTCATAAATATACATATATGTATTACAGATCCTCATAAACTATTTACAAACAACTTTGTAATATCGATTTAATTTATAAAGGAAAATCGTTAAAACAAATTGTTGCTTAGGTGAAGAATATATTGAAAGTGATAGTAATTTCTTGGCAGATGACCAAAGTTTGTTGACAAAAGTAATAAGAATAAAATTGTAGGAAAAGTAAAAAAAAGTTCAGTTTAGTTAGTTCAGTTAATTAGATTTCTGTGAAAGCTCAAACTAAAATCAAAAAGGTCGGGCACACAGCTTAAGGTTTTCGAACAGTGTTAATTTTCCAAACGATCAGCACTACGTGAATGCTGTTCATAAGAAGGAAGTAACGGGCCTATTATACGACAGCCTGAGATAGAAAGTGAAAGCTGTATCTGCTTCTTCTTGACACATTCCATATAATACACGTTGTCTGTGGTTCTGTGGCAATCATCAGTTCAAAAACTCACCCTAAAATATAATTTACCGAACAACATCTTTCGCTAGAGCTCTTCATTTTTTCATATTTGCTTCTTTCTGATCACCACAAAGAGAATTCTAATGAATTTTAGTGCTAATTTAGTAAATGTTATGAGATCATCAATATATGTTATCCTAGGACCTTCGCCACCTGATAACGTTTTCATGTATTTATATTAAAATTTATATATTTTACTTTGATTATTCATAAATGTATATATGTATGCCAGATTTCCATAAAATTTTTATAAGCTTTGGAATGTTGACTGAATTTATAAATATAAATTATAGAAAATATTGTGTGAATTATTACTAACATTTTTACTTTTTTCTATTCTCTTTTTCTTTTCTATTGCTAAAAGCAAAAAGTTTGCTATTTTTGATATTTACTTTCCTTCCAAGCCAAGTGCTCACTGTTGTCACTGGCTTGCCTCTGTAAATATTTTTCCGTTTTGTATTTTGGTTTGGGTTTTGCCAGTTATTGTATTAACTTGACTTTTATTTCATCATTACAAGTGCTGTTGTTGTGAATGTTTCTGCCGTTGCAGTTGTTGTTTTGGCTTGGCCATTGTTATTTTGTTAACATTCAGCTCAATTGAGTTTCAACCGTACTCTTGTTTCTGCCCTTAGGCTAATGAAAATCAAGCGTACATAACGTATATGGTTTTACTTCCAAATATGAAATGCAAACGGGTACTGGACGATCGACTTACTGCAGTTAAAGTTAATAGGTTTAATTATAATTATATGTAAGAGTAACTGGGATGGACTTCGAATTCAAATTCTTCTATCTCTAAATCATAATCAGAGAAGTCAATTAGGTAGACGACCTTCTGAGAGAGATGACTAACTTGCTTTAATTTTTATCTGAGGAAAAACTTTTGAATAAATAAATATTTAATTCAAATAAATTAACCATAGCAATTGACATTAGCCGGGCATGAACTCAGATGTCAACTCAGTTTTCTCATTACAAAGCTCGTGCGTCAAAATCAATTACAGAACTATAATTTCCACTCAACCCTAAGTCCAGGAACTAGCTCTTTATACTCAGTGAGTGTGGCTGCTGCCAGTTTTGCAATCAACAACTGGCCTCATATCCATTGTGTATTCATTGCCTCAAGGCATATCAACAAAATTTTGCTTTACAGGCCAAACCGCAAATATCTCTTGCTCACTCCAATTTGACTCTGTTTTGTGTTAAGTGGAGTGGAATGAATATCCTTTTGTTTGTTTGTTTGTATGTATATCCTTTTGCTGTCTGTTTGAAAATATGACTGAAAATACCCAAAGCTCATCTTGACCAAAACCAAATAACAATTTTATAAATTTATGATTTTGTAGTATAGCGAATTTCCTTTTGAATGTCCGTGGAACAGCTTAGTTAAACTGAGAACCGAAATCACTGGAATACCGTAAGGCCCACGCTTTCCAAAGCTTCTAACCAGCATCATTAATCTTTTACAGACAGTGATCTAGGAGGCTCTTCTGTGATTATCATAAACTTAGCTTGGGAAGTAGGTTTAGTTTAACTAAAAAGTTAAAGATCATTTCCAATAAAACTATACAAATTTTAAGATATTTTTTGAAGCAGCAATTAAATTTCAATAAGATGAAATATATTTTGAAAATAAATATATAATACATTTCCGTCAATTCTTGTAAGTGTATTAAGTCTTCTACGTATTATCATTTAACATTTCTCATAGTCGTTTCCTCTCAAAAGTCTCGCATTATTTATTATTACTCATACGCCTCGGTATTCAAATATTTGGCACTGTTGTTGTCTTAGTTGTTGTTGGCCTTGTGCTTTCTCTTGTGATCATAATGGTGGTCAGACTAAAAGCCATTTGTTTGCTTTGCGGCTAGCCGAGCTGTTAATATTCACATTCGAGAGGCGAGAGACGCACAAAAGGCACTCTGTGGTCAATAATTGCATTACATTGGAGGTAGCTTACCCTACATCAATCACTTCAATTATTAAAAAGGAAATTACAATAAAAATAGCTGCAAAATTTCAGGCAATTTCAGCAAAGTTTGGTATGTATTGCGGAAAATGTGCAGACTAGCAATGTTAGTTGAATTTTCATGCTTAATTTCACACACAGACAAAATTAGGTTTGAATGAACTTAGTATCTGCATCGAAAGAAGACAGTCAGTATATATAGATGTGGATACATATTGATATGACTTAATTGGCCAATCTCTGCAAGTGTGTGTAACCAGTCAGTATATATAGATATGGATACATTTTGATATGACTTAATTGGCCAATCTCTGCAAGTGTGTGTAACCTTATTATTTAGCCATTTACTTCGATAAACATGTGGGGGCTGATGTTTATAATCTTTTGCTAATTTGCCCACCGGAATAAAAACATAATTCCTTTCGAAATATCCAAATATATCAACAGCCTTGAAAAGTGTCTCGAAAATGGTACTGAAAGGTATAATTCTGATCCTGATTGTCTCTGTAGACCGACAAATATGTAGTAAGCGTGTTGCTGATAAATATGGCCTTCTTCATATCTGTTCCTGTTGCTATTGCTGTATTTTTTTATAGAAAATATTAACACTACTTGGGGAATTTCCTGATGCCTTGACTATTTCCTTTGCAGTTAGATTATCTTGGGGACTCGCATAACTCTGAGCATTTCTATGCCAAAGAACTAGTCATGTCATCGTTGATACTCGCAGTACCTAAAATAGATAACTAACATTTGTATTGACATGCCTAGCTTGAATCCATTAATAAACCGGTTGTGGCTGAAGATTATGTTGAGAGGTAAACTATACCTCTTATTGCTGGCCTCGGGCTCAGACAATAAAACAAATTATTTAACGGCCAAGTGTTAGAGACGCGACGTGCATTTTTGAACCAAACTAACTTAAGAAGATTTCTTAGGAGCTCAATTCAAGATAGGACAACTTGCAAGCATACCAACATGTTAAGTTGAGCGCGATAACGAAATCTGCATAGCAAAGGCATGCGGTTATCGCCGTTGGCGGCTGCAGCGGGAATTCTGATAAGACGTTGTCGCTTTCGGGAGTGTCGGAGTGAATATTTATTTTAGCGAATTATTGGAAGAACGCTGTATTCGGAACTGATTTCTTAATACAAAACATATTTCACTTAAGCTAAGCCAAAGCTCGCATCACGCCATAATGTCAAGATCGGCAAGCCGACTCAGCAAAATCCTCGGCAATAACGGAAACTCTTGCAGCAAAACAAAAGTGTCCGGTTACCGCCGCTGACCATTGCAGCTATAGCGCGCTGATACAAAGTATGCAGCGCCGCAATTGCGAGGGCTGTTCTTTAACTTATGTTATAAACTTATGAAATATCCTATATTGAGTGTTGTGTGTTAACTTATATATGATTTGTAAAGGACTGAATAATATATCTAATATTCTCTTTGTGTCTTGAAGGATGACAATCAACATTTAATATAAGATTAAAATATTAAGCTTATACGAAAGCTTAAAATTGGTTTTTAAAACTGTTTCATGGATCTTCTGCTAATATTTTTGTCTTCCCATTCCTCTTTCTAAATTTCAGTTAATTCACTGAGCTAGAAATTTATGGAGTTTGTTGTTCAGCTTAAGTGCTTGAATTCTGCTTATAAATAACCAATATTTGTATATCATTATATGCATAAGCAGATTCTTTTAGCAGAATCTGCTACAATATCATCTCTTTGCAAGCTATTAGTTATTTTATGCTAAGCTTCCACTATTTCCTGTTCCGCTAGACTAAAACGAATCCGCACTCCGTTTTAAGAGTTGAGATTCTTGGCAACAATCCAAAAGTAAATTGATTTGGAAAAAATGGAGCCAAGCCACAGTTGTTTTTCTTTTGCTATCTTTGTCAATTTATCTCGCCATGATTTTAAACTATTTTGCATTCTATGCTTTTTAGGTGGGCGGCTATGTTCGCCTTTTACTCTTTTTCACAGTTGATTTTTGTTGTTTTAAGAAACAGAAAACAGAGTAAAACTAAGCAAAATAAAAGATTCTATGCTTTTACTGTAAGAAAAATACATATATATATATTAGAAGTAGGAGACTTACCGAAGGTAAGATATCCTTAGAGAAATACACACTTTAAAAGTAAATAAAAGCAAAACGTAAAAAGGTTTTCATAAATGATTCTTTAATACTTAAATTCAAAATACACAAATTCATGTTACAATCTACAATTTCAAAGAATTTAATACAATTTGATATCAAATAAAATTTGGCCCACTTTCTAGTTAAAAGTAAGAGCAAACTTTTGTCATACTTAAAACACGTTTACAAGTGTCCTTAGCGTGGAGAAGGGAATCCAACAGCCGGCAGGCTGCAATTAGTTTTGCAAATAAAAGCCTTCAAATTCAATTTGAAACATTTTGTGCTCGTTTGCAAGCCCAAAATAATGAAAATGCTGTGGGGTGGCAATTCAGTCTGCCTGAAACTGAGCCTGAGCCTGGGTCTATGTGCCTGTGATAGTCCTTGCTACTATCATAATTTTTCCACTGCTTGCACACACAAAGCCTTTTTAGAGAGCCAAGCCGAAGCCGAAGCCGAGGCCAAATTGACGCGACTCGACGCCGGCGACATAATCAATAGTTGTGACTTCCTTAAATGGTTTCCCGGTGATTCAGCACTTCCGCCTGGCTCGTGCCTGTCCTTCGTCCATCCGCGTGTCCCTTTGTAGGTCTTTCATTTTATTTGTGTGCAAATTCTCATCCCTCTTTGTCACTTGTTGGACTTGGACTCTTGGCTGCACTTTAATTTTCAGAAAATTTATGGCCTTTTTACATTCCCATTAGTTTTTTAAGGTGTCAAAAGGATGGAGAATGTTCAAATTGTTCAAAAGTTATTATTTTTTTAACGTTTGAAATTTTAAATTTTTATTATTTTGCCCTCGGTCTGCAAAATGTCATTCCGGGCAGCAAGCTCATAAGTTTTTACTACAGTTTTTTACGCGTCGTAGATTTTTGTCATTTCGCATTTTGCTGCCTTTGCCATTATTTTTGAGGTTAGTTTTTAGTCTTTATGTGAAATTTCTATTGTGGGATGCACTGCTTCGTATAAAGGCATTCACATTCTCAAACTTTGTTGGACGATTTGCTCAATCTCTCCGACCATACAAATACTAGTTGGACTGCGGTTGGAACAAAGTCTTTCAATAGCGTCGTCTATCGTACAAAGTTTTCATTCTAAATGTGTTTTTACACCATTCACAAAATGGTATATTAGTTTTGTCAGGAAGTTTGCAAAGCTTTTCTTGATCAGCATGACATGGAACATCGATATAGCCATGTGCGTTGTCAGTCCGTCTGTTTCAACACAAAGATCTCAGAAGTCTTAAAAGATGCAGAGCTGAAATTTCTACAACATGCTTTCTCTGTTTGTCCAACTTCGAGTTTTATCCAAATCGGACAACTATATCATACAGCTAACATAAAACCGATTGTTCCGGTATGAACAAATTCATCTTGTACCACTTGTTTCCACTGTAGCCACACGCGCATCGAGCAAATTTGATCAAGAACGGTTAGATTTTTACAATGTGAATACCATTCGGTAAGCCGAAGCTAGCCTTCCATTCTTTTTTTTTTTATTTGGCTGCTATATGGTTGTCCGATCCTAATGAAAGTGCTATTTGTTTTATTTACAATGAGAATTTGGCAAAAAATTGCAATTGCAAAAAGAGATTTTCATTGGATTATTTTGCACAACTTTCGACGTGAATTATCTTAACAAGATTATGTTGATTTTCTCGATTCTTTGTATGGCAATAAAGCACCATAAAAAACCACAATATATCGCTGATATAGTAAGTTGAGTCATGGTCGTAGTTCGGTTGCTGACGAATTTCGTGAAGATACTCCAAAATTGGTTGTTCTGCCAAAAGCACCGAAGCAGTGCGTGAACTGATAATGCGAGATCGTCAAATAAAATCATCCTTGCACATTAGTTCCACTTTAATACATTCGATTTTGCATGAATATTTAGCTGTACAGCAATTTCTCCTTTTGGGTAAGCGATAATTTATCAATCGCTCAAAAAAACTCTCTCGTCGATTGGTGTAATTGAAATTTCGACCGTTGTGCCTTAACATACGTGTATAATATTGTGACAGATGCCGAATCATGGATATATATGGATGAGCCAGAAACAAAGCAGCAATTATCTGTATGGTTTGTATGTTTCAGAACTTGTCAAACCGAACCAAAGCTGTGCCCTGACCAAACGTTTAAGAAAGACAGAGAGAGAGTAACTTTTTTTCTCATAAATAGGACATAAAACTACCATATCATTATAGAAACGTAAGATAGTCAGTTCTGAATGGTAAACAATTACTTATTTGCTAGAATATTCTGGAAAAATAGTGAAAACAACCGGCAAAGGCAGACCGTCCTGCATCTAGGTAAATTGATCAGCTTAGAGTTTTTCAAAGAGTTTTTGAGCACTTAAAACATTTTCTCCGTTTTACAGTTTTCAATTCGCACCTAATGTCGTCTCCTTGTTTTTGATTATACCAAAAGAAGAATTACAATTTTAATCTATTTTGATGCCAAAAAGTCTGGTGAAAGCTCCCAGTCCGCATTAGTCAGTCATACAGGGCAAGCGTGTCTACGCTTATCGTGGAATACTTCTAAAAAGAACAAAACCAAATTCCAAAACTTTACAAAAACAAAACTCATTGGAAAACTATTTATAACTAATCTATGTATCGGACCTAAATGCCTAATCATGAAACGCACTGATGACAATAAAACGCTATCAAATTATTCAGCTTTCCAAATTAAAAAATCATCGATAACCTGTGCGGTGGGGAAGTGGAAGAGTGCAAACTCTTAGCAAACGGATCATACGAAATAAAAACAAAAACATTGACGAAAACCGCCAAGCTCGTTCAAGTAATTGCAATGGACAACTAAACAAATGTAGAAGTCTCAGAACATGGCACACGCAACTTCACCTAAGGTGTTATACACTGCAACCACCTGTGCAAAATCAGAGACACAGATGCCGCAATTGTGGCCGAATGGGACACCCAACCAAGTTCTGCATAAGTGAAAAAATGTGCCAATACTGCGAAATCATCCACCACAAAAACACAGAAGATGAGAAATGCAGCAACACCAAAGCTGTATAAACTGAAAGTAAAGCAAATTACAGACTTGTCATCATAGTATACTCGATCGCAACTGCCCTACCTTTATTAAAAACAAAGAAATACATCAGGTCAGGTCGACTTACTAAATCTCAACTGTTATAAATGCAAAGTTTTGTCGTTTTATCATGGCATACCGCTTCAGACATCGTGCCTTCCTAACGATATCCCCCTGTTCAGATCTATACCGTAGCTGATTTGTGTGTGAACCTAAATTGGAATTTGATCTTCACTCCTCGATAACCGTCAATAAGGCCGTGAGTGTTCCAGGTTTTATTAAGCGTTGACTCGATGACCCTCATACAACTAAATCTCTGCACACTTTCCTGTATTTATAGTCCGCAATACAGGAATCACCAGGACCGCATTGAGTCGGTTCGAAAGAAATGTTTGCTATTTCCTCTGTGTGGCTTAAACTGGTATCCAAATTGCCACCTGCCTTCATATTCAAGTCGGCTTCTTTAGTCAACCTTCTGTCCTTAGAAAATCGAAGAATCATGCTTAATGTTATCATACATGTTATACATACGCCGATTAATGGTGAAATTAACTTTCCGAGCTTGATGAGCCAAATTAATTTTCCCTCGTAGGACTACTGGTAACTAGGTTCCTATCTATCTTAAGCATTGTAACTCAAACTATGTCTTTCATGAACCTTTTTTTGTGCTCTGTGTTCTATCTTTAACAATATCCTCACCTGTATTTCCATTAACAACTCTCTTAACTCAAATAAAACATCTATGCCAACGTATCTTGGCAGTATATAAAGTTAATAGCTTATTGTTATTGCCTCTCTTTTCATTAAAAGTAAACGAGCGAGTCCGCGTTTTTTTGTTTCTCTCTTTTCTTTTCGAGTGCGTGTCGCATGTTATGCAGCAGCGCCACGCGGCCGGATGTGCGGGAGGCGACTACTTTTAGCCAATTAAACGTGCTGCGAATTGTACGCCAACGTCCCGCTATAAATAAGGCTCCCATATAATCGATTCTTACGTAATTAAGTATACCTTTTTCATAACTGAAAATCTAAACCAAACCAAATTTAGTGTGTATTTATTTAAGCAGCCCCCACGTCCGCCTTTCAAATTTCATCCAGGTCAGATCACTATATCATATAGCTCGCATATAACTGATTTTTTCGAAATGAACAATTAGGAGCCTACATTTTCTGTTTTTCATTGAAATCAAACCAAATTGGTTTTGTATTCATTTGAGAAGGCCACACGTCCGCTGACCAAATCTAGTCGAAGTCAGACAATTATATCATATACCTACACATTCGTCTTGTAATCCTTGTATCCACACTCAACTTGTTTTTTTGATTCGTTAATCTGTTTTCATAGTACTCCCTCATCCTTTTCAAATTTGTTTTTATTTCCAATCAGGCAGCCCGCGCCTTTGTAGTTTCAAAATCTTTTGACTTCATTTTACATTCACATCTCTCCCAGTTTGGTCATACAGACCGAAAATACAAGGAAATTTTAAAATTGTAAATTTTTACTCAGTTTACTTTTACCCATTCATATATTTTATTCAACGAAAAGTATGTACGTCTGCACAAAGTGCGGCAACAAGAAGCCGCATCTTAGTTCAAGATCTCCAGGTGACCATCACGGTTGCGAGCGAAGCATCGATTTTGTGTCCGATTACTGCGATGTCTGCAAGACAACAACATTTTTCGTCAAACTCCCAGGAGCTCAAGAAATGGTGAATCCTGTGACTCCTGGCAGTGACGGTGGAATCTGGGCCACCGATGCCCTTAATCTCTCAATGACAGCTACTTCTGTGCGCAAGGAGGATGCGAAACCACCGTCGTCGCTCACCACACCGCAATCCTTGCTCAAGGAAAGGGCGAGATGGTCTTGCAGTGAGGAGCGGCTTCCGAGTATGGTCTTCATAATCCAATCCACAGCAGCACCGGCCCAGAGGCGCAATAAGTCTTTGTCCAGGAATGAATCGTCTGGCAAACGCTTACAGAAGGCTCCGCCCCGGAGAATGGGCGTGAAAACAGGCATTACTACGGGACAGATGGACTTGATATATTTGCAGAATGCGAGTGTCTTGAATAATAGACTCGCTATTAAGCACGACGAGGAGTGTCGGCGCAATACCCACACGAGTGCCTGCAAGAAAGAAGCCAAGCTGGATGCACTGCGCCCAACTAAGCCAGCCCGCAAAGTGGTGCCTGATAACTGTCTAGAGGATAAGCACGATCGGGGAGATCATGACTCTCGTTGGACCGGCGAATCCAGAAAAATACCGCCTCGTGGAAAGCTAGACGTAAGAGAGAGTGACCTTGAACAAGTGCCAGAGGAACAGAAACTGGAGCCACCTGAGCCACTTACGGCATCTGGTGTGCCCAATCGTCAGCAGTTGACACAGCGTCTTGTCGTGGAAAATAAGGGCAAGCCACAGACTTCTCAGCAGGCCAAGAAACGCCTAGCTGGAGGAGTAGCTCGACCATCGTCGGCTAACGATACAGAGTCCAAAGCCGTGTCGCAACTTAACAGTCAGGATATATCTGATAAGACGGGACATTTAGTGCGGGGGCTCGGTAAGGTGAAGGAAATCGTTGGTGACGCTCACATAATCTTACCAGCTTGTAAGAAGCCCCAGCAGGTGCTAGCGAAGGAGGGAAAGGAAGATGAACTCGACGAAAATAAAATTATTGGCATTGTGGTGAAAGGAAAGCTAAACGATGTGTTGGTGCTACATGAGTCTAAAAAACGCTCCAAATCCAAACGGGAGAAGAAGGCCACCTGTGAACCCATAGCTCAGGCCGCTTGCGGAGGGGATTCGGATGCCAGTCAAATGATGGCTTTGGCAGATCGATCAGATAAAGATCGCAGTTCTACGTCAGGTATGATGGCGCCAGAACGTTCAATCTCCGTGAATGTGGTGGTGCCGCCAGATAACAAAAGCCGCAGTAAACGTCGAGAGTCCAAGCGATCTAAGTCCTATCATGCTTTCATGTCGGCACACAATGTATGCCGGTCGGAGCCAATGAATTGTGGATCAAATATCCTCAGTTTAGTGTCCACAGTGCAACGTGCTTGCGACGGGGATTTTGTGAAAGATCCGAACTTGGTCGTCGATCAGATGAAGAAATTAATGGCCGAGCCGAAAGCCAAAGTCCCGGCATGCATTCAGCCTCCGCCGCCCAGGTTTACCACAATGCCATGCAGGCCTGCGGATTTACCGACACTGCTGAATCTGAAGCCACATGTCTTGCAGAAAGATGGCCCGCGGGAGCTCAAAATTTGCCGTGTACCTATTCAATGCCCCGATGGAGATTGCAAACAGATGTCCTTCGTATCAGACTTCAACAGACATCTGCAACTAAATCATCGCTCTCTGACCATGGAGCGTATTAAGCCTAAGCAAGTGAAGACCTTCTTTCTCGACACCCGCATAACGCTCCTCGATAAGCCCAAGAGCCACATGCTGTTCCTGGTTAAGGACAAGATCATTAACACCAGGGGCGACGATGTCCATGACCTGCTGCCTGTACTGGTGATGACCGCGCGGCTAAAACTATGCGAGATGTTTGGCAGGTATCGATCATTGAAAGCCAATGGCAGCCGTAGAGCTGGCCTCAACTCGGAACTCCTTCTCATTTGGCTAACCAGCATAATTCCGGAAAATGAAAGCATCTTTGGCACCATTGCCGTCGTTCCCACGGAGAGTATGCCCTTTCCGGAACTATTGACGGTGCATAACAGCGAGATTTATGACATTAAAAAACCGCAAGATGTGGCCAGCATATATCGTAGCCACTGCGCTATGGTAATACCTGGATCCATGATAAAAACCATGACAGAAGACGGCAAGCACTTTCTAGCCATCCAAGTGAACATCTGCTAGGGTTGCGGCGATGCGGGCACATTACATGCTGAAGCGATACAATGGACTAATAATTTATACCATTCGACTAAATAAATTATTATCAACACATTAATGCAGTTAGTAAAACTTACAAAATATATCATGAATTTGAAAACCAAACTGTAAGTAAATTGGGCCATTCAACATTCTTATACAATGGCGATTACTCTAGCCAATGCCTGCCTAATGAGTTCTTCATATCGTGGTGTGGAACGGGAAAGGGAACGGGATGCAATATACCGCTTATGGGCTCGAAAGAACTTGCTGTTGCGAGAAGTAAAGAAGTAAATTGCAACATATTGCTGCCCATTCTTCTCTCCGAATGACCCCTAAGTACATCTACATGACTGCAATATACTAGCTTACTCCATAGACTACCTGCTTAAGAACCCAAACTCGATTAGCATTCACATTGGATATTCATACATATATGTTTACTCCGTTTAATGCGAAATACATGATATATAGTCAGATCTAGATCAAGTTTTTACTGACTATAACTTAGGGTAAATCATATATGCCAAATTTCAGCTTGTATCTGTGTAGCTTTCGAGATTTCTGACAGTGACAGATACGTAGCTCGTCATGCCGATGAAGAATATATATTATCTTTATATTATCGGAGACATTTCCTTCCAATACCAATTATAGATTGCATAATATATCAAACACATCATTCTGTGTATTGTATAGAACTAACTACAGCAGGCGAAATAGTGAAGGTGAATTTGTTGTTGAAGTGCAGACAAGAAATTTCCATCAACTAAACCAGCAAAGCATAAAAGCCGATGAAGCATGACAAAATAGAGGGCGCAAGAAAAACCGTGGCAAAGTAAGCAGGAAATCCGTATCAAACACAAGTCACAGCTTTAATACCCTGAAAAAAGTTTCATTAGTTAACAACTTGTTATTTAAGATATAAATAATATTAAGATGGAATGGCCGTGTTAGCTAATTGAATTAGTTCTTCCATGTATATGATCTTCAGGGAATTTGTACGGCTTTTACAAAAAAACTTCCTTATGTTCATAAACAAAATGCAATTTAAATGAGTCAATATTTGCTGCAACGTAGATGATGCGTTTGTGCTTTGCTCTTCAATCAGTTAATCAGTCTGTCATTAAAGACATAAAGTTATCATTGTATCTGCTCTTTTCTAGGTTTGTCTATGGATGATTTATTGCTGCAGCTTGATCTGCTCCTCGATCAGCCTCGAAGAGACCCTAATCAACTATTCAAAGCTAGTTCAAAAATTTATATATTTCAACCAGCTGCACGCCACAGATGCATTATTTGATATCGAATTCTTCGCATTATTTGACATTTGTGTTGCTTATAGAGTTTCCTTGATTACAAACATCTTATATCCTTTTCGGGAAGGGTATTCAACAAGAATTTCAGCAATCTTGAGCTTTGAATAAGAAATCATTTTCACTAATGATGGCTGCAGAAAGGAGGAAGGAATAAAAAACAGTATATGGGAGAGAGAGAGGAAGGAGGCCAAACCAAAGTCGAGGACATCATTTGAGATTGAGAAGGTAGCGACTTCTGTTGAAGCTGCTGATGTTGAGATGCTGATGATGTGTCAGCGCCTGCTTGAAGAGGGGCGTTGTTCTTAAAGCTTAAATTATATGTGGTAGGGTTTTGGGGCCAGATCCTAAGCAATTTCCTTGGCTGACAAAAATGTTACTTTGGCAAAGGCAAACCACATTTAAAAGGCGGCAAGATAATTTTGCTACACGAAACAATGCAATCAATCAAAAAAGAAAGACGATAAAAGAGAGGAATAGAGAGTAAAAGTGCCAGAATCACAAGAAATTCTAAGAAAAGAAAAGAAACAAAGCTGATGGATGAGTCTCTAACATTTTTTACTATAGCCAAGGACGACATTTTTGCCTACATTTTTGGCAATAAGCCAAAGAGAGAAATAAGAGCGGGAGAGTCCTGCTGAAATATGGGTCAGTTAGTTTTCATAGAAAGAGCTAAATATTTGCAAATATTTTTATACATATATTTCAATGGCTGGCTGCCTTAATTCGGAATTCACATTACGTATATAAAAATATTCTCGCCTTTTTTTGTGGCCTTCGTTTGCCATCAATTCGTTTGCCTTTTCGTATTCTCCTTTTGCTTCCTGTGCATTTGCCCTGTCCTTTGGCTGCTGGCGTCTGTGACTGCCTGCCTGCTGGCGTTTAACTAAAACGAGTTACATAAACAATAATTAACTTCAATTGGCCTTTCTGTTATTTGCATAAGATTCAATTTTAATTTCCGCCATTTCCGCTTTGACAATGCAAATTTAAAGGGGCTTTACGGGTTTCAGTTGGCTTTTCTTTTTCCCATATTAGCAGTACGATTTGTAAGACTGATGCAAATACATATTTCAAGGTTTCTCAAGAAAAATTATCAAAGATTTGTATGTGAAATCTGTGCTTCATTATATTACTTTTTCTTACAAGTTGACCTAATTCTCAACAACTTTATCCTGTTCTTAAACTCCTCCTCACTCTCTTATTGGTCTGCTTTCTGATTGCCTGCGGCGTTTCATAATAATCCAGACGTCTAAAATGCAGTTTCTTCTTTACAAGCACTAAGTGCTTCCGCTTTCTAATTAAAATTATACCTTTCAAACGAATATGCATACCTGCATAAAGACACCCTCACATAGTTATTCATATAGACATTCCTGTGAGTAGGCGCTATTTGCAGGCAAATAGAAAACAAATTTAATTAAAATTTATATTCAACAACAACATATATGAGCAGGGGTATAAGAAGGTACGAAGGTATATTCCATTTGGAAAGTGGTGCAGCGCAACGGGGGTAAGTTTCCTGGCCTTCGTCTGGCCTGAACCCAACTCTGGCACTGTCCCAGGCGACGTTATACAATTTTTAATTACTCCAAACTCGACACAACTTTCAAAAAACTGAGAAGTGTAGGCGGCCACTGCGCGCTCAATTTGGAAATTGTCATAATTACCACATCAACGCACATTGGTTCGAAACGCACAGTGAAAGGGAATCTTCCCTTCTGGCAGACCTAAAATATTTAATATGTGTTCTAGTCAAATGTGTTAAAGAAGATACTATGAGGTAGAAATAAATATATGAGTTTGTTTGCAGACTCACAAGTTTATGTCACATCTAGCAAATCCAGAAATGTTAGCCTTCCTCTACCTTTCTATATCCCAGAAACTGATTCTGATGCGTTATAGGAATTCAGCAGATTTCATAAAGAGTCTTAGGTTTGTTAGAAGCTTTTGGCAGCAGCTCTTTATCCCGGTCCTGAACACGAACATTCTCTTATAATCAAAATATAACTTATAACTGAGTTTGGCGTATTTGCAGATTGAGCATTTTGAAACAGCTCCTTAGTACGCGCTTCGATCAAAGAATCGAACTTGTGTGAAAATTTCAACCTCGTCGCTTTCGCCGCCTGGGTTATGCGTAGTTTCCTCTTAGTCAGTCAGGACATATAACTATATACATATATCTAAATATCAAATAGTTACATACTTTTGTCTTTTGACCCACTGTGGCAGTAAGTCAGTTGAGTTTTCCGAGTATTCCTGACAATGTGTACGGACATTTTCAGATTTTGGTTGCGCAAACGAGGTTAGTCGTCGGCCATGTTAGGCTCAAGTGCACTCACATACAAAGCGACGAAAGCTAAATTAATTTACACACACACACACACACCCACGCTTCGGTCTAGCACCTGCCTGTGATGCGCTGGAGACGAAAAAGGGCATCGGGAGGAAAATACTTGAACTAAAGGCTAAGTAGTTGCATGCATACATATAAACATTCGCCCAACTAGCAGCAGCTGCTGGCCAAGAGCAAGTCGATGCTGTTCTGTGTGTGTTTGTAGATGTGCAAACACATAGAAACATAAACGTATAATATTTACGCACACAATCTCAAAAGCGTTTGAGAGGTTTGACTCTGTATTGATGCTGAAAGATTTCAAGGGTTATGCTGTATATAGGTGGGAGACTTTCAAAAAATTTACCCCGCGCAGTCAGTACACATATAGTCACATACATATGTGCTATATCTTGTATTGCTTAGTTCGGCTCTTTGCCATCATGCGACTAGTCACAACTTTGACTTCTCTGCTAACGTTCATATTTTCAGTTTTGAATTGTTGCGAAAGTATATATGCGCCCATCCCTGGTATATAGAAATAAAATGTATTTTCGGCATAAATAATTAATGATTACGTTATTGGAGCTGTATATAGATAAGTATGTGTACACAAATATCGATATGTCGATCCACTTAAGACTAACAAACATAAAAAGAGTTGACAACCCACAAAATATGAGATATTTACTAAAGAAAATTTGGATTATGTTAGCACTGGATATTTATATCGATAGTATGCTTTCAGCAAATGAAAGTTTTACCAAATTATGACATTTACAAAGGCTAACGAATGATCAAAAGAAGAAGATGGCTTTTGCTTCATAGATATAGAGAACTAAGCACCTTCGATAAACGTAGAAAGCTATTTTTATATATATTTTGCAAGCTTGAGGTCTTAGGGAGTGAAGAACTTTTTGGTTTATTGTTCCTCGGCCTCGGACTCTTTAACAAGACAACATAGTAAGGCTGCAAGCCTCACTTTGGATCTTATAGCCTTGCAGAGGGTATTATCATATTGTCATCTCTGACCCCTTAACGTATATATATTCTTGATCAGCACGATAAGCCGAGTATATAGTGTGTCTTTCGGTCTGTTTCTATGTGAACTTGTATCTAAGTTTTAGAAATATTGAGTTGAAATTTTTACCGCAGACTTTCTGCTGTAAGCTGCTCATATGTAAAAATTGTCCAGATTGGACCACTATATCATATAGCTCCCATATAACCGACCGATTCAGAATGAACTCTTAGTACTGCAAAAGTTTTTGTTTTTTATCCAAATTGAACCAAATTTCATAAATACCAGTTTTAGACGTTTCTACATTTGCTGACCGAAGTTGATCCAGATCGGATCACTATTTCTTGTAATATGAATTTTTATATTTACATTTTGCCGAATTAAACCTAATTTGGAGCATGTCAGTCTTAGAAGCCACCACATATGCTGACCGAATCTCAACCGAATCTGCAAGGGTATGTAAGCTGCTGCTACCCGAAGTTTGCGTTTCCTTCTTATTTTTCATTAAGTGTATCTAACCCCGTTGCGTTAACAAACGCTAAGCTTACTATATAATTTCATAATTTTTCCAAAAGACTGCTGGAAATTGCTTTTGTTTTTATACAATGTCTTCTTTCATATACTAGCGTCTGATGTTAAACGTTAAGTAACGTCCTATGTTGCCCAATCCATCTACAGATTGACTTTCATTGCCTGCTGCTACTCTTAATTAATATGGCTCTCTGGCCGATTCAAAGTATTAAACTTTTCCATTATTTCTCGGTCATATCGAATGCTTCCCTTTCAGTGTGTTGTGTATATGTGGCTGACTGGGTGTAGGTTAAATCATGCAAATTGCTTACATGAAAATTCCATTATTTTTGCCCAACTGCAAAAAATAGAAGTTAAAGGAGCGCAGCAGAGCAAGGATTCAAACAGGATTAAGCAGGTATTCAAGCAGGCGGAGCCAGACAACAAAACAAAATGCAAATAATTCTTTATCTCTCTGGCTTTGGTTTAGCTCTGTCTTTGGGTTTTTCGAAGTAGTATAAATCGCAGCACAGAACATTGTATAATGAAAACTTTGGGTTATAAAAGTCAACAACAATTGATCAATAACAATTGCCACAACATCATCGCAAACAGCAAATACAGCACCAATAGCAGCTGCATCGACAGCATTTGCTAAATGAAACAGTAGCGTTGTCGTTATCATCATCACATCTCAGCCAACTCATCACCATCCTTAAGGAGTTACAAATTCACTTGACTATAAAAACTTGAAGCCAACGGCATCGGCAGACTATGCAAAACAGGAACTTTTGCGTCTGACTTTAGCTTTCGTCAACGGAATAAAGAAAGAAATCCACCGCCCACTTGAGTGTTTCTATTTCATAGCTGTTTTTGTTTTTCATTGTAATTTAACCAAGTTTGAGGTTTATGTGTCCTAGAGACTTCTACGTCAACTGACTCAATTTGATCCGGATTGGCCAACTATATCATATAACTATAGCCCTCATAGATCTTTTTGCTTTTTTGGGAATGAACACAAAAGTTTTGGAAGAATCCAAAGTAAACTTAGTTTTTATTTACTTTAGGATGCCTTTTTGTCTGTTGACCAAATTCTATTCTGATCGGACAACCATATCATAGTAAAAATTTTCTTAGAATGATCACTCAATAGGAAAATTTCTTTGGTTATCATTGAAATCAATCCAAACTGAATTTGTTTAAATTTGGGAGGCGCCAAGTGGGTTGTCTCAATTTGATCAAGATTGGTATGCTATATGATATAGCAGTTTACTAGGTACACGGTTGTGTACTCCTTGTTGCTGTTTTCTTTAAATGCTCAAAAAAGTAGGGCTCATAAGACGAAGAACACACAAAGGTGAGCTGGCAAAATTGCTTAGCTTTGGCTCTGGCGTAGCGAAAACTCAAAAATTCTCGCTCTGTCTCATTCTCAGTGTGCTTCACTCAGCAAGCGCCTTCTGGTCTCGGTCTGGTCTGCCCCGTACCAGACTGGACCTGGCCCATTGTGTGGGTGTATCAATAATAACAAAAACAAGGACAACAACAAAAACATTACGTGGCAAAAATAAGCTAAAGTTGAGAGGCAAAATCGATACTTTTTGTGAAAATGCGTTAAGGGTCTCATTAAAGTTTCAGTTGAAGCTTCAATGGATTTAGGCAAAAATTTCCCCTTTTGGCTAATTTTATAATTTACATATTAAATTAAGCAATGAGTTTATAATAGTAATTTTTTCTTAAAAAGGATATTCAGAGAACAAAGAGTTGTTTTGTACATTTAAATAGAGAATTTTCAAACCTTTGTTGTGGTTTAACCTTGGCATTTGTGGGTATCTTAGGCATTGAGCATTATTATAAAAACCAGCAATAAATTGTTACAAAATGTTTTATGAAGAATTAACTTCATATTTAGGAAAGATTGTTGTTTTTTTTTTATTGAAATATCAAAAAAATAACGGAAAGTTTATACACTCAAAAACAACTTTTAGAATCTTGGTTTAAGAAATTTCTGTGTTAAAAAGAATCCTAGAAAATTATCTCTTGTTTATGTTATAAAAAATACGAAAGTTTGGTAAATTCTAAATAATTATTCTAACACCTAAAATAAAATGATGATTTCAATAAGCAAAATTTTAACTTAAAGTGGAGGAATATCTTAACCAAAAATGAATTCTTATTTTATGTATTCCCATTGTAATCCCGTGGACTTAAGAAACGTTCTGGAAATAAGAAATTTTCTCTTGGTTGACGAATTTGCATTCATAGTTGAAATTTGAGCTTGGTTTTTAGACCCTAATAGCATATACATATATATATACTTTAATCCGAACTTCATATAATGTTTTTTCATATAAAATCGTTTCTGAAATCTTAAAGCCATTTCATAAACTGAGTCACTTTCATGTTGATTAAAGTTAATTTTAAACCATGTAATTGAGCAATTTTTACAGCCTCACTGAAAGTGCGTGTTGGAAGGCAGAAAAGCTTCACATTTTCCCACACTTTGCCTAGTTTTGGTTTCCCTATTGAACGATTAGCAGCAACAATTGGTTCAACTTAACCATTAAATCAAGCAAGCAGAACTTCAGTGTAAACGTCGATTTCCTGTCAACTTGCCAATTAATCCAAAAATAACGCAATGTAAAGTAAGTTGTGGATCGGAGGGAAGTTTGGCTTAGGCGCCATGGCGGTTCAATTGACCAGTGTATTGGGTTAGCATGCCAACACGTAACAGCAGAGTATATACTTCACGCCACCATAAACGAAGAACATGAAAAGAAAGTCATCAAAAAATTACAAATAAGAACGCAGCAGTCGAGTTTGCTCGACAGTTAAATACCCTGCACCTAATAAGCCGCAATAAAATATGCAAAGTTGCAAAGAAAATAAAAATCTGAATATGAAGTTTATTTCTCTTACTGTTTCCGGAGAGACAGATGAACAGAGGGATATGGCTAGCTCGATTCCACTGTTGATGCGGATCAAGAATATTTATACTTTATGGGGAAACGCTTCCTTCTGCCCATCACATACATTGCAACAACTTCAATATACCCTTCTACCATAGGTACAGGGTATACTAATTGAGAAAGTGAAAGCCTTCCACAAATTTCATTTTCGGCTTTAATTTGTGGGCGGGTCGTCGTCTTCATCCTTGCTGCCTTAATGTTCAACTATTCAACTGCTCGCTGATGACACTCACAGAGTCGGTTGTTGTCAACAAAATTCCTGGCATATTTCTGCAGCTATGAAGGGGTGGAGGCAAAAATGAGCACATCCTTCTAAAATTATATTAGAGCCACCCTTCCCTCAGCCATCCAAAACGTCTTAGGCGTCCTTGTGCTCTAGTTACGGCGAAGCAAACCAAAGTTATTTAAATTAAAGTCACATGAAATTCACTTGGAATGCCGAAGGAGAGTCGCCTGCGCAAGGCTGCTCTTTTATTAATTTAACATTTTGCTCGGTATTTTCTTAGTTTGCAAAGTAATTTTCCCCCATATCGCCGCCCCCCTTGACTGCTATGTTCATTAGCTTCCGTTGCGGAAACGGAAGTGCTACACAATCGCGCAGTCAGACAGATATGTGCACTTACTGAATCGTAGAAACACATATCTATTTACATATAGGTAGCAAGCGAAAATGATTTCGACTCTAACCTACGAGGGCGGTTCGATAAGTACTCAGCGCTCAAAAGAGAAACGAAATTTTTTGAAAAGTGGAAAGTGAAAAGTCTCCTTTTAGATCGGTACACTTCAGCCAGCGTTGCTCACACTGCTTTAGACAACCTATAAAATACGTTTGGAGGGGCCGAAACAGGAGAACAGGAGTGCATGGAGCATTAGTTCTTAGCCCAATTCGAACAAGTTTTCTGTGGCGACCTTTGCGTTGTGACTGTGGATGAGCTTTTTTCCTTTAGCAAATGGTGAAAATATGTCTGCAATTCGGCGTCGAACTGATCCATTAATTGGGCATAGTAGAGCCCTGTGACCGATTTGCCCTTCTACAGGAAGTCGATGTAAATCACACCTTGTGAATCAGAGAAAACGGCGTCCATCATCTTTCCGGACAGTCATTGTTCACTGTTTGGACTGTGCCCTGGTTTTTGGTGTGAACCAATGATTATATGTTTCGTTGATAGTCACGAAACTATGCAGAAACTTCTTAGGATTACTCGTAAACAGCGTCAAACACTGCTCTGAAAGTGTCTCAGGGTTGCGCTTGCATGAGCAGCACCATCGCGCCTAAACCTTTCTCTTAACTAAAATTTCATGTAGGATGCGCACTGTCTCAGCTAACTCGCGCACCCTCAAACGGCGGCCTGGCAATATGAGATCGTGGATTTTTAGCAATCATCAACAAACAAAGGAAAAGTCACCGTACACAGCGATTACCCTTCCAAAAACAAGAATCAAATCGCCGACGGATATTGCTCTTGGTAAATGCTGTTGAATATGATGTACCAATAATATGTAGGAATTATATTTAGTTGCTTTTTCCTCATCAATTGCAGTTACATAGTGAGAAGCGGGTAATGTTTTGTTGCCCATCGGACTTCAAAATAAAAGTGAGGTTTAACCGATTTAACTATATTGGCGTTTCTTTACTCTCTTGACCTCGAGCTTGCCAATTAAAAACCATTTACATATTTAAAATGCTGAAAGGCAACTATACAAATCTGTATATATCATTATTATCATTCCCTTTTAAAGATTAAAGTCTTCTCTATGCCAACTTATTTTCTAAGTTTTACATTGCAAATTGATTTTCATGAACATTTTTATATCTTCAACCTGCGCTAAGAGAAACAAATTTTAGACGACCGCAAAGTTAACTATCTGCTTATCGACACTCATAAAACTATATTTAGACAGTGTTGTATGATTTTATTACATTCAATTCTCGAATTAAATAAATTACTTTCTGAATAGATGATTTATGAAAATATTGAGTAATAATGGAGAAAGATTCCATTGCATAGTCTTACTTGAACGCATCATTTGTGTAACTTTATATGATTTTATTGATCACAATTCGGTTTTAAATAATAACAAAATTAAATTTCTCTTTGGTAAACTCTCTCAAACGCTGTTCGGATCTTGTATTATGGCCATCCAGAATATGTTTATATTTCGCATATTTCGTTACGAGTTTTCAAGGATACGTAGATAGTTCAATATATTCACTTCCACTTCCACGTGAATCATGCGGATTACTTTTTGATTGGTGTTCGCAATGTGCAAAGCTATTCACTATTATCTCGTTATTGTCAATTTCTAAGTAATTGAGAAGAGTTTCAAGTGCTAATGATATACATCAGGTGTTAATTAAAAAGAATTTAAGAATATTTTGTACACAAATGTAACCCATTTCTAGAGTGCATTAAGTAAACAATGCGCGTGGATTGAATCCACTTGGATTTGTTGATATTCATCGTTCTGTATCGTTCTATCACTGGCATCCCTCAAGAGGAATTGCGAACAGCTCTTCGAAGTGGAAGTGGAATTCCAATTCGATTTACTTTTCAAACCGCAGTGGATACGGGAACAGTCCTGATTGTCTTCTTCGTACTAAATTTGAAGATCTTAATAGCATTCTTTCGACAAAAATTCCTAAATTTTTGGTGTTAGCCGATAATCTTCCAATAAGCCAAATACTAGATGTTGGCGTAAGAATGATTTACAATCTCCCTATCGCAGAACCATTATTTAAAGACATTGTTTTGCACTAAAATGAAGAAATGAAATAAAAAACAAGAAAGGCGGTTCTTCGGCTTGTCGAAGATTCTATACCATTCAATAGAATGTTAATGGTCCATTGTGCTTTCAATTTGGACTTCAATATCATGATATCAACTCTATTAATCTGTTTGAAATTATTTTCTATTATTTAGTTCTAAAGCTAAAAGCAAGCTCCAACTGAAGCGAGTCCAATCCGGTTGATTTTTGAACTCAATCAGATTGCAGATATGGGAAAAATTTCAGGAATGTAGTTCAGACAGACAGACCAACGGACGGACGTACCTTTATCGAATCCCCTCTTCATACTGATCAGGAATATATACACTCTTTATGATCGGAACTGCTTCCTTCTGTGCATCATAAGCATCCTGACAAAATTAATATACCATTACAATTTTATAATAAAAAAAATAGAAGTGCGAGTAAAAACAAAACGAATGAAAATTGGTAGCACAACACTTGCTGCTTTCTCTTAGAACCCGAACCCCGCCGAAAAATTCTCCCAAACTTAACGAAATGGAACGCAAGCACATGCTGCGGAAGTAAGTTTCTTTACTTCCGTTTTTCAGCAAAGAGTTGCAACATATAAAGTACGAAAACTAAGAAATATTAAACAAAGCTCAGGCAGTTGACTGGAGCAATCAAAATGCTAAACTAAATGTTATAAAAATGTGGGAGCGGAAGTGTTTCAGCTGCCAAAAAATGCAAGACGGCCAGTCATTTATGCAGTTGGACAGCCAGTCAGCGTCAGCTGGAAGTTGAATGTCAATTTCATAGAATTTCTAAACAAAGGAGATGAAAATATCGATGTATATCTTCAATTCATTATCGTCTATATATGTATATTATATATATAAAACTCTACTATTTGGCTGACTGACTGTTGGGGAACAAGACATAATTCTGAGAGCAAGTTCGCGCAAGCAAGTTAAAGCATTTGGCGTTTGGTAAGCCCAAACCGATGGGTCACAGTCGACGTCAAAGTTCGTATGACCATGAATTCACTGGAATACCCTCAAGTATAATAAACATATATTTAGCTCTTTCTTTACTAATTATGTAGCTGCCACAAGGCTATAGGATAACCGCACAGCCTTGAAAACAACAATAACAAATTTACCTTTTTTTCCACTGTGCATTTTGTTAACTTTTAATTCATGAACCTCTCCTTTCTCTCTTTTCAGAAAACCCAAAAATTGAAGTGTGAAATTTAACGCTGCCGAAAGGAGCAATTTTCGATACTCAACACTGTCAACAGGAAAGGCAGCAGCGTCTCAGACTTACTTAAATAAATATAAAGATAAAAACTCGTTGAAGCCGTCTTAAAGCTCTGCAAACATGTTGGCCTTCCACAACGAGCACATTGCCAGTAAGTATACAAAAAGATACTCTTAGGGGCCATCCCAGGCTGAGAATTTCAGTGGAAGCGTTAAGCGGGAGCACGATTCGGTGGGGGAGAGAGCAAGTCAAGGCATATTTACAAATATAGTAATAATTTTAAATGCCGCGCCAGACACAGGCTGAGACGCGCAAGGACCCAGCATGGGCACCTCTAGATATTTTTTTCTTTTTTTGAAGTTTGTACACATTACAAACACTCGGGACTCGGCAATTACACTTAAAAGGCAACTAGCGCCATTAAGCAGCTGCATATATGATGGCAGGAAGTTGGGGGTGGGGAAAACGGAGCACAAGACGCTCTGCATGTCGGCGATTTTTGCAAGCTAAAAAATGTGAGAAGGAAAACCATTTGGCAACACTTGCAATCCATTAACTGAAATGTGTTCACCCATTTAGGTTATGAAAACGAAAATAAGACAGAAAAGTCTTTCGTTAGACAGGCAAAGCCAAAACACCACTGGAGAAATATGTACGAATTTGGTAGACAATGTGGCAATACATAATTCTACCCTATTTCATAATTCTGCATGATTCCTTACAATAGACTGAGAAACGGAGTGACAACAACGGAATATATATACTTTATTAATGCAATACAATATTTCAAAAACTTTTACAAAACAATTTGCCTGTCCTCAATATAGGGTGGTTTTTCTGCAACGATTTTACAGTTCACCCGAAAACCAGAGTACAGAAATATTCTTAAGCTTGGCATCGGCCAGTTTTCGACGCACCTGTGATAGCGCTGACTTTCTCGCAGCGCGGCTAACGCAAAGTGCCCTCTGCACACTTCAAGTGCAGACGAAATATGATCGCACTTGATAACAGCGCCCGCCCAAATAGCCGAGTCAGCGTTCCCACGCTTGACCGTCCAAGTATATACATATGTGCATGCATGACACTCTCTGCCTGCCAGCAACGTTTCCGTTGCTTTACGTAAACCTTTATATATAAAACATATAAAACGGCTGCGCTCGCTGTTTCACAACTCGCAGCTCTAAGCTAAGACAATCAATGAATAAAGAACCTACATGGAAGACAGATGTATTCTACTGTAATAAAAATGCCGTATAGGCCTTCTAACTTAACATGGCGATCCTATCTTAACATCCTGTCTTAACATGGCGATCCTGACTTAACACTTTATAAGCCCTATCCTACTTTCCACCTAATTCAAACTGAATTTTCTCCACAGTTGCTTAGCATGTAAATCTGAACTCAACTAAGCAGAGCAAAAACTCAATTCAACTTTGCTTAACCTATCGATGTTATCTAAAGTATCCTTACACAGGCTAAGCCAGAAGAAAATGAACTTTCCCCACAGCTCAGCCTAAAATATATTTAAGCTAAGCAGTCAGACGTAATTCAACTTCAAACAAATCAGCAAAAGTCTAAATTAATCCCGCTTTGTAATTAAGGAAACCCAAAAATCTGAAAAAAAACCTAATATTAAAGCCAACATTAAACATTTGGGATTTTCCAACAATGAAACTAAAAAGCCATTAAGCACAACCGTAACAATTTCCTAGAAGCACCTAATCGGAAAGTGTGCTGCATTCAAGACGTTGGAAATCAAAAGGAAAGGCAAAAATAAAGAAGAAGGATAAGCTGTTGAATGAGTGTGTGTGTGTGTGTGTGTATCCTTGGGCTTTGCCAATAAACAATAAAGGCTGAGCACCCTCTTAACATTTATGTTTTTCTGGGCTGACTGAGGCTTAAACACATAATAACTTAATGAATTACTAATACGACGATGGGGAAAGAACAGCAGCAGAGAGTGTGAAAGGGAAGGACAGTTTACAGTGGAGTATACAGTGTCTACTATATCAAAAGGGTGCAAATCACTTTAGGGAAATATTCTAGTAGACCTATGGTACCTCTTCAGGAGTTTAAATATATCAAAATTATATGAAATGTAAATTAAAATTGACTTTTCTCCACTGTGCCATATACAGGAAATGGTTTATAAAGTGGCCAAAAGACAGACAGAGGCTCACGGCAGGCAACAGCAACCTCAATTATTTAACCCGACGCCTGTGGCATATTACAGATAATATGAGTTACCTATTTGCTGTGCATAATTCACGTCCTGACTAATAAAACAGCATTATATGGCGGGTGGAAGAGCGCCCCTAAAAGCTGGAAAAACATTTTCTTTACTCCTCCTCTTGTTGCTTGCTTGAGTGGCACTTTAAACAATAAAGCTGAGTGGTGGCACGCCCCATAATTGTTTCAGCTCGCCACTTGCCAACATTCCAGTGGTTCGACTTTACGGCTACAAAATCGAAACTCGTGCCGCTTTTTTTGGCTTTCTTTTCTTTGCATGTAATAAAGCGCAAAGTTCAGAGGCCAATATCAGGCTAAGCTGTTGGACTGGGCTGAATGGAATGGCGGAAGACCACGAATAGACACCACAATACACAGACAATACCAGTGGGCGCAGCGCCAAGAAGTATGCTTTTACTTTTCGAAAACTCCTGCTTGTGTTCGGTTTGTTTTGGTTTGGCTTGAATTTTTTTTCAAACACCTTTCGTGTTTACACATAGTCGTTGTTCTTGTTGGCATTTTTCAGCCCATGAAATATTCAATCGAATTTAATGTACAGTCTATGACAACTGACTAAGAGCTAAGTTGAGATGAAGAACTGTGCCTTCTGAGAGTTTTATATGATTTGCAATTTCAATTATAAATAAGTTGCTTAATATGGTTAGATGGTTTTAAAAATAATGGCGGAGAGAAAGATCATTTTGAAATAGTCCGAATTTCCATCAAGGTTGGGTAACGCTTTATGGGAAAGAAAACCTTTTAGCAAATTTTTGAAAAAAAAAACAAGTTTCAATGTGGGAGTGTATCATTAATTCAACTAAAGCAAAAAACATTTTTTCTTATGTTAAAACTAATTGACAAAATCAAGACGTCACCTAATCAGGTTTATACTCCCAGAGTGAACGCTGCCTTAGTCAGTTTTAACCGAGTCGCCTACATTTAGTAATTGTTTTCGCAGCTTTAAATGCCGTCGCTCACATAAACCTTCGACTTTCAACATTTCGAAACATACGAAAAGGTGAGCAAGTTATGATGAATCCCATTTTGGGCCAACCCTAGTCCCAAAACTAGCTAAAAGTTGACAATGTCAACCACTATGCCCCATGGCATTCTCTGCTAGAAAATTTAAGTTTTTTTTTAGTTTTATTTTCCCAACTGTTTTTTATATTCAACAGCCGAAAAGCAATTCAACAATTTAATTAGCATAAGTTTTTTACAAAGTCAAACAAAATTGTTGTTAAATTGAAATATCAACAAGCTCGTCGAGAAAATGTATGTATGTATACGCACTTCATATATATTTTTGTTTAAAAAACGTATTTTGAGTAAAAGTAAGCAGTTGCCAAAGAAAGAAAGAAAAAAATGATTTATTTCGCAAGCGTCACTCCCTTGTGTACTTTCCTGTTAAAATCATTGAAGTGCCCTGTGCATGCATAAGTAATTGACTGTCAAAGAGAGCGAGAGAGAGAGGGACGACTAGCACACGGCGAGGGAGGCAGCGCCTTGTTGCGCCCACCTAAGCACAGAGAAGGACTCTGGGCTACAAAAAGCAAATGAAAGTCGCGCAGGTCTTGCGGTAAAGAAAAGAACCTTTGAGTACACTTGTAGACTTAGAAGTGGAAACAAAATTTTGATGACGAGCAATTAAAATTTTGGCATGTTATTCACATAACAGAAGGAAATGAAATTGTAGGCTAAGGAAAGGTAGGAAAAGTCCATATGCTTAGTATAATTTTACATATCTGTTATCTTATAAGAAGAAGACTCCGCCAGCAACACAATATCGTTTTTTTCTGTCAAAGTGGGTCAAGAATTAGCAATTTTCAATAATAATTAAAAAACCCTTAATAATATACTGATCATAGCAGAAAATATAATCAAAGTCAGCGACGGACGCTGTGGACAGTCGTGTATGATGGGATATATTAATGTAAAATGTTAATACTGTGGATAATGTTGAGTCTAATGTACTTGTCTATGTTATCCCCTGAAGACGGTTGGGCTCCAAATATATTGGAAAGAAATACCGAAATATCTCGTCGTCACAACCAGCCTTTGGTTTAAAAGGACCAAAACAACACATTTGAAGTTTAATTGCATTTGAAAATACTTGACCACGTAAGAGACGTTTAAAAAATGCTGTCTTTCTACATTTCTTTCTAACAGCGGGTTCAACTTCAACGAAGTTCTTTGGCAAGCACTTAACAGCCCTGCTAACTACCCTGCTTCTGGTCGTGCTCAACCTTTTTAGCTAAGCCAATTTAAAGGCAATCAACTAACCAAGACGTTGTCCCAACACCGCCAGCCAATGGGCACTCAAGTGACCTAGGCTGGCTTGCCCCAGCCCAACCAATATGCACATGTTGCAAATTGCCAACAAAGAGTCCTAAATATAGCTAGCCACACTCAGTCACAGTCTGTCATTATAGCCCCAGCACCCCAGCACCCTGGTCACTTTATAAAAATTGTATTGTAAAAGTCATTAGCAACATTGCCTATTGTCACTCAAGCGGGAAGTCTTTCATCGTTTTGTATCCTTGATGTGGGAAAACCGCACACGTGTGCTTGTTCATACTCTTGTTTTTAATAAATTTGTAAGGAATTGTAAATTTCTGTGTTTAAATTCGTAATTTAAAAACATTTTAAGTTTGTAATATTAATTCTCGCCTTCATCTCCTCTCGATAAAGTAGGGCTTAGTTTTGAAACTTGTCCGACAGATAAATTTCTGCTTCTCTCAAGTTGATTGTTTTTATTTTGAGCTTCCAAGGCAAAGGAAAAAGCAATTAGCGGGCTCATGAAACACACATATACACCCGCATATACAAGTATATATATATGCTCATCAGCTCGCATATATATGATATTTATAAACTCATTAACAAAATTTCGTTGTTGTCATTTCTATTGAGCTCTGCGATTCTGTATTTGTTGCAGCTGTCGTCAGTCTGTATAGTTTCACCAAATCCCCTAAAATTCTTACAAAGTGGCGAAGGTTTTTTGTTGCCTGTGAATTTGGCGTTGCTTAATATGAATATATCCCATCGTTTGGGTGGTTAAAGGTCTCTAAAATGAATTGTCGTTGTAGGGTCGTGCTCCTGGCGTCGTGTAGGGTTAGCTGATGTCCTCGTGGCACATTAAACATATTTCTCATTACAAAAGATGTTACTTTTATTTGCCCAAGAGAGATAAACACAAAAGCTTTTGCCAGAGAATTAATTAGTAAATATGAAATGGAGAGTTTAAGGCAGCTTTACATTTTAACTAAGCAATTGTTAAAATTGTAATATCATTAAAATATTTATGATTTTGACAAAATTTCGACTTCATAAAGTTTATATTGCCCTCCCTATTGCTCCTATCACCCTTAGTGAAGTGGAAAAGGAAAGGCGAGGACCAGTTTGATAATCGCTCTATCAAGCTGCTCCCTCGCAGAGCTTTGCTATTCCTCGTATTGATTCTCAACTCCGCTCTTCGACTCGGACACTTCCCAGGCGCCTGGAAGAAGGCCAACATCATCATGCTACACAAAAGTGGAAGCCAGCAGATGAACTGGATTCGTACCGTCCAATAAGCCTACTGCCAGCATTTGGCAAAATATTGGAGAGGTGCATCTTAAGAAGGATTCTTTAAACCAGCGCGGTCAAAAGGCAATGCCAAAATTTCGGTTCGGCTTTAGGCTCAGGCACGGCACGCCCGAGCAACTACACCGAGTTGTAAACTTCATTCTTGAGGCATTCCAGGGAAAGGAGTATGTCGTCGGAGCGTATCTGGATATCCAGCAGGCATTTGATAGAGTGTGGCATGCAGGACTCCTGCATAAACTAAAAGATCTACTTAATCCACAGCTCTATCTTATTGTTAAAAGCTTTCTTCACGAACGATCCTTTAAAGTTGTTCAGGACGGGGTGTCCTCTCATGCAAAGACGGGCAGAGCTGGTGTACCTCAGGGTAGCGTGTTAGGGCCAACCCTTTACAGCCTGTATACGCACGATATGCCTTCAGCTGACAACATGCCGATCTCGGACCAGAGCAATCTGCTTGTCGCCACCTTTGCAGATGACACTGCGGTACTGGCCAGAGACAGTTGCGTCTTCACCGCTACAGATCTCATCCAGATCTATTTAAAAAAATTCGAGAACTGGCCCTGTAGATGGAATATTGCCATAAACACTGATAAGTGTGTACAAGTCACATACACTCTCAGAGCGCAAACCTCTATTGGGGTATTCTTACGTGGTCAACTCTTAGACCAGAAGGATGCTCACAAATATCTTGGAGTCACTCTGGATAAGCGGCTAAACTTCCAGCGCCATATAAATGATTTAGTTAAGCGTCTGAAGACAAAGGCGAGCAGTTTGGCTTGGCTTCTTAATGCCAGGAATAAACTGTCAGTAACCAACAAGACGCTCATTTACAAAGTCATTCTGGCACCCATTTGGAGATATGGAACCTCACTAAAATACGTGTTGTGCAGTCCCAATTCTTGCGCAGAATTTCTGGTGCGGCATGGTACATACGCAACAGCGATATCGAGAAGGAACTCCATGTACCGAGGATCGGAGATGTGATCAATCGCCAAGCTTCTGCATATCTAGACAAACTCGCACATCACCCTAACCAGCTGGCGCAAAGGCTCCTAAGAAGTAGACGTATCCACGGAGTAAGAATGAGAAGAGAGTTCACCCAACCGACCTGTCCCACAGAACCCTTAAATCTTCCCTTTTTCCCATCCAGTTACCCCATTATCTAGGTTTAAGTATGTAGATTTGTATATATCTTGTTGAAAATTAAATATTTCACTATAGTATAAGTTATTATTAATAGTAATAGTAGGCTATAAAAACATTAAAGTAATAAACACATAATTTAAAAAAAGAAAAGAAATAAAGTTTATATGGACAACAAAGTTGACAGCTCCACTCCATACGGTGCAGACATGTTGCAAACTTCCTCTGAAGCAACTTACTAAAAAGCCGAAACATATTGGTCAAAATAAACAATTTTGAGCTCAAGCCGGCTACAATATTAGCTTCGTATCAAATATTCTACTGATTTTGGCGGTTTTATTTCATTAAATTTTGTACACATTAAAAGAATATGAAACGAAAACTAAATTTCTTTGAATTTTTTCAGGTTGCGCTTTTCTCACCTATTTCAGTCCGGATAGCACAGCAACAGCTGCCAGTTCTCCGACCAATGTCTCAAGCGTCCAATCCACGCTTTTCAATGACAAACAGGCCATTACAGGGGTAAGTTAAGTTTCGCATGACTAAATTGTACTTCCACTATAAAATAAGCTATAACATTTCGTAGTTCTTCATGTTTCGTTCTTTATCATTTGCCTTGAATTGCAAATCAATCGAATTAAAGAATGCATTGTTGATCCTGTTTAAAAGCCTGAAAACCCTTTAGAAATTTATGCAGATTCACCTAACTTTTTGAGCCCACTTTTTCCTAAACAAATTTGTACAGTTGGCTCTATTTCAATTTTAAATTAGTTTTTAATTTTGATTTTGTACAAAATATTTTCATTGCATGTTTTCACAAAGCTTTCACTGTATTTTATTTTTGCTATTGATATTGCTGCTTGTGGTTTTTGTAGCTAACAATGTGATAAATGGAGTTTTGCATAATGTGTTACTTCCCATCAGACAATTTCCCATGACTCAGATGATTTTTGGTAATTAGCATCTGGCACCGACAAATGTAATCGAAATTTGCTAAATGGAGCCTTCCTCCAAACCATTGTGCTAATGTGAATTCTACCAATTACACATGTAAATTATAAATGTAAATAAAATATATATATATTTAGACACAATGCAAATCTGAATAGACAGACAAATTGCACATTAGTTTATATACAAATGCATTAGCCCTAGTATTTCTCCCACAGCACTGACCGCTAAAATATTTGTTGCCAACCTCCGCTTATGTTTCCTCAACGTAACGAAACCCGGCTAAATGATATTTACATTTATTTCATAGAGCAATATTATTAGTTGTATGTAAATGTATGGAAAATGTATGTAAGCTGCCAAACAACACATCCAAATAGGGTCAATAATGTTGGAAAACCGTATTACGATTTAATAGAAGGTGTAAAATACAAATGTTCATGCGTTTAATTGAGCTTTCTCTATATAAAACTTGAATTCGCATTGACGATTTTTCGATTGGAATTGCTATTGATGAACGCCAATTTGGATGCCCACTCCACTGCAAATTCCACATTTGGTGAGCCATTGATTCCATTTCGAGGCACAATGCAGTACGAAATATGAATTCCTGAAGATCCGGCTAAATATGAAATTAAAATATTGTGAGCCTGTGCTACAGTCATTTTCTACTAGATTGTGAGATATTGACCGCCCTGATATGTGCATGAGGATGATCTTTGGAACACAAATTCCACCTAAAGAGGGGGAATATTTAATTTCGACAATATCTATACACCTCTGGATTTGGCTAAAGAAATGGGTACGCTGAGACTAACAACAGTAAGAACTTTCAGCTTTAACAAACGATTTATAAAGAAGAAGTTAAAAGAGTCGAAGAACTGTCAGCTGAAGTCAACATGTTCAATTTCCATAAGGCACAAGTTTAATGCTTTTTTGTACCACTTCTACGTACCAAGTGGTTGTTTTAGTTTCAGCCGAGCATTAAGTGTCCAACATCGAAAATGTCAAAAAAAATATCGATTTTATGGACTACTTAATCAACAGTGTCCCAAGTCGTTAGCAACTCACCAACTTTTCATAACATAACAGATGTTGCTGGCCAGGCATCCTATCCTATAAAGGGTAACAGCTTCTCAGGCTGTTTACATGTCAGATGATGACTCCTTAAAAGGCGAATGGTTTAATTAATATGACTCTGCCTCGAGCAGCCCTCGAGTATACGAAAAGGCGGCTCCAAAAGTACTGATAATGTGAAGAATGTATGTGCCACAAATGCTTCTCTATGAAGAAAATTTAACCTTGCATTAGATATGCAGCTGAAATATCATAAATTCACTACAAAGCTACATCCAAAATTGTTTTCTCATTATCCTTCATCTATCTATAAGTCAATATAAAGCTAACCATTGCCATACAAGAAAAGTAATTGTACTTTTTAAGGCATTCCTCTGACCACCCACTCAACCAGCCACCCGATATTTTGGCGGGAAACCAATCGTAGTCTATTTCGTAAAGACATCTGACCATGTGTTATGGGCCTCGCGAGGTCACTTTGCGTCTGAAAGATAGTCGAACATCCTAGGGTTAAATGGGGGGAATAGATACTTTAGCCAGAGGATATCTTTACTAATTAATTAAGGAAGATAATAGGACTCATTTGATCAAAGGAGTAAAAAGTTTGGTCTCCGTTTTAAGATTTTAAACCCTATACAAAACCATTTGTTTTTAATGCATTGTTATGCTGATATTTTCTTTCAAGTAATCCAACGAACTCTCATTAATAAATTCATCGAAAACTTGTTTTAAACAAGAAAATATTTATCATTCACTCAATTCAAACCAGCATTTTCAATTATGACCAAGAAAAGTATTTCCCAGTCCCTGCCCTTTGTTCTGTTATATCCGAATAGTTTCCTCACAACGAAAGTCTTCTTAGCATATATAGAAACTATCGTTTATGTATGTTTATTTATTTTTTTTTGGTTTGAAATTCATAAATTAAATTTTCCATAAAATAAAGAAAAACAGCAATACAAGCAGACTATTTTGAATATGCAAAAGTTTGCATCGCTCTGTGGCAGATGTAAAAGATGAAAACTGCTGGTGGCAGTGCAGAAGAGGAGAGAGGAGGGGAGAGAATGGTATTGTTTATATTGTTTCCTTTATATTTTCTTTCTCTTGCCTCTTCACTCGCTTTGTCATGAAATTTATTGTATTTTGCAAATGTGCAAATGTAAGGACAATTGGGTGTGGTAGGCGTCTATGCAGATGTCTTATAACAGAACTTGGTGTGCTGTATTCCACTTGCAAGAACTTTGCCTAAACTTGAAGATAACAAGGACTTTGTTAGGTGCTTATAAACATTTTCTTATATACCATTCGCATTATATGCCATTCGCCTTTATTGAATCCACAGAGAAGGCTGGTGGCTTTTCCTGCTTCTATTCTTTTGGTGCTGCTCCTGTGTCATGTAACTGTGTCTCTCAGTGAATTGGATTTTTAATTAACATTTCGAGTGCATAAAGGATTAAGCTTTAACTCCTACATATATATATATATATTATACATATATATATATGTATCTGTCGTATCTTATCTCCCTTTCCTGAAGGCTATGCGCTAATAGAAGAAGCAACTAAAAAACTCCAACTACTTCTAGCTGAACTACAGACAGGAAGGCAGAGTCTAGCCTGGCGCTTATAGCTGCTGTTTTGCCGAATTAAAATTTTCTATTAAAGAAAAATGAAAGAACAAAATTCTGGAATATTTTCCGCTCCACTAAGAGGAAATCAAAACGGAAGTTTTGTGTTCCAAAAATGAAGAATATGCAACGAATACGTAAGGAAGAGCGGCTTGCAGGATGTGGGCAATAGCGTTGCCTACATGCCACAGTAAAACTGCCCAGGAAGTGTCTGCGCCGAAAGAAAGGCGAGCGGAAAGCGTAGCCGATAACTAACGTAGCAGCCCCAAATATTAAGAATGAGAAAGTGGAGGAGGCAGAACAAGCTCAGCCACCTTAGTGGCAGGCAGGACATATATCCATTGATTAATAGTGCCGCAGGGCGGCTCAGTGTCCCTTCCTCTCCTTCCCTCAGCTAATTCCAAAAAATATGTAGCTCTACATATGGGAGGGGCTCGCTTTTCTTAATCATGAATCTCTCTCCAGCGATTCTGTTATTGTGTTTGCGCTCATGTCCAGGAGCTGTAAAATATTTTTTTGCTTACGTGTACGCAAAAGTCTGGTCGGAAGTGGGAAGGAACGGGGGGGTTTAGTAGGAAAATTCACAGCAATCAGCAGATAAAAACTTAACCCTAGTCTGCAATTAATCAACTGCGCCACTATATGTGGAATGGCTTCAGTACAAAGACGGTTCAACGACCAATGAATACTCTGGAAAAATTTAGAATTTGAATTTGAACTCAAAAATGCTTAAGAACTTTTATATCTCTGAGTGTTTTTCAATCATGTTCATAGAAAAGCAGTAAAAAAGTGAGCACAAGTGTCATCTAATTGTAAAGAATTTCAGCCGACTTTGCCCGGGTTCCCTATTTTGAACGTCTCTGTACACGCTAAACGAATTTCGACTTTCCTTGGTTTTTGCTCGGCGTTTTTTTTTTCTTTTTTTTTTGTCTAAATCTCCATTAAATAGTTGATTTGCAAAAATAATAATTAAACTGTCAGTTGCACAGAGCCGCTTGACCATACACGGTCAGTTCTCGGTTGATGGCCAGTCGCCAAAGCCACCTCTTCTGGTCTCCGCTTTCGGCTCCAGTACTTAATTAAAATGGCATCCGGCTGAGGCGCGAGGGCAAAAAAATCTATTCCGGGCAAAACGAGGTGTGAGTAAGCGAATTCATTTCCCGCTTTTCGGCCTTTGATTGATATGCCAATAAAGGGGAGGCACAGCCAGAGCTAGAACCCTGACCAGAAGAAGAGAAAAATCTAGTTGGTTATTTGCGGCGCGAACGCGGAGGCCGACGCGTAGGAGGACAATAGCTCACATTGTGCCGCATCGCTAAGCGAGTGCGGAGCAGCTCAGTCAACAAATGCCGATGCTGATGTAGATGGGGCTGCAGATAAATTGCCAAATTGAAGCGACGGCGTCATCCATGAACCAATTTATGTGCTCTTTTGGAAAAATCTGTGGCCAGGCTTCTGCTAGCCTCAACATAATTTTGTTTGCGAATATTTTTTAGTTTTTTATCCTTTATTTTAGAACAGGACAGTGAGAAAAGGAGCAGGTCTAGGCCTTCATATCCCCCCTGTCTCTAATTTTTTTTTTTAATTTTCATTGAAAAGTGCTGATAACAAGTATGGGCCTCTTAGCCTGCTGCGATAACAAATGGGTGTGAACTGGTTAATTTGAGCAGAATTTGAGCTTCCTTTCTTTTGAAATTGGCGCAGTATTCACGACCATTTGTCTTGTGATGTTTCTCGGATGCATTCTTATATCCAATATCGATATTCAAGAAATTTTATAATAGGATCTCCCGCTAATATGTTACTTCATTTACGATACTATCATATATGATTGACCTACTAAAAGTGCTTAAAATCTAGGATAGTTCTTGAATTAATTCTTAAATAGCTCTACATTAAGATATTCAAATGGAAGCAACATTTTATTGTGGTCCAGTGTGGCCATGATATATGTCTCAATGGAAAGCGTTTGCTCAGAAGAATCCATTAAAATTGTTAAAGTTGTTTGGTTTGTTTTAGCAACCTTTCTGCAACCAAACTTGAGTCGCTGCTCACTATGTAACAGCAGTCGATTTCATTCATAAATTCTTCATACGTTAGGCTTTGTGTTGCGTTTCGGAGAAGCCAATTCTCCTTATCAGCAACCGCGATTGCACCTTAAAACTAGAGGTGAGACACTATCGATAGTCGGCAGCATCGATGGCCGCTGATAGCTTTTCCAAAAACATCGATGACCGCCAATAGTTTTTTCAAAGCCATCGATAGTGGACGATAGTGACCTCGATAGTACCCAATATAAAAACTGTAGTTAAGTATTTAAAATATTGGCCTACTCGATGTTTTAAACAATTAAAACTTCAAAATCGAGCACAATTTAATTAAACAATATTTTCACTGCTGCTAACAAAATAATCTTGTTAAGTCAAGCGATTTCACAAATGAAGAAAAACGCGCAATTTATTTCAGTGATGTGTAAACAGAACCATCGATGGCACTATCGAACACTATCGATAGAACCATCGATAGTAGGCCGAATCGATAGTATCGATAGAGCTCCACCATCAATAGTAGGCCGAGTCAATAGTGCCCACCATCGATAATATCGATAGTGCCATCGATTGTTTCCCACCTCTACTTAATACCCTCAACACAGAATGATACTTGTGAATTACAAACGCCTCCTATGTTGTGTAAGTAAGTTAAAACTGGCTAAACTATATTGGTGTTTCCACACTTACTTGACGTCGAACTTGCTAAAATGAAAAATATTTGAAAATATTTATAGCCAAGCAATGTCATTACGCAACTCACAAAAAATTGTGATGGCATATTAATTTTGTCAGGAAATTTGCAGCGCACAGAAGGAATCTTTCTGACTATATAAAGTAGATCAGCCTGACAAGGCAATCGATATAGGTATGTCCGTCTGACCGTCTGTTTCAACACAAAAATCTCAGAAGTCTTAAAAGCTACCACAGAATTCTTTTGTCATTGAGTTTCATCCAGATCGGACAACTATATCATATAACTCCCATACAACAAATTGTTCCATAATGAACACTCAGCATACCCTCTCTGTTTACCATACCAAAGATAAACCAAATCGTTTGGTATCCACTGTAGCCCCACGCTTGCCGACCAGATTTGATATAAATCGGTTACGTATTTACAATGTGAATGGTATATTTAGCTTCAGCAAGTCGAAGATAGCCTTCCTTTTTATTTCTATTTTGCTTTTACAAATTAACTATTAGCTCGAAAACATACATTTTATTTTCAATTTAGCTTGAAACAGCATGTTTAGTAAATTTTTAATATCTTTAGCTGCACGCCTGAAACTGTTTGATTCTGATTCAAAGCTATTTGTGAAGCTAATTTTTTGTCAAAATCCTTTTAAATTCTAAATGTTGAAATCAACCAAAAGGTGAGTAATTTATTTATGTATGTATGTATAAATATGTATGTATGTGTGTGTACATGTGTGTTTTTTCTAAAATATATATACATATATATACCTATCGTACTTTTTTTTTTGATTATACAAATGGCACAGGCAAAAGCAAAAGCAAATCGCATAAACAGAATACAAAAGAAAACTTAAGAATTTATGCCACATAAAAATACAAGATCGATGTTACACTTACATATATAAATATTGATGTTGTTCTATATAATTGATGTTGTTGTTGTTGTTGATGTTTCTAACTATAACAGATACCTCTAATGACAATTCTTTCTATATATATATACATATTGATTGATTCATTGACTGATTGATATTGATTGTTGTTGTTTCTCTTACTCTTCTTATATTGATGTTGTGAATTGTTTCCTATCCGACTTTCTGTTTTGTTTCCACCTTGAAATGTTCTCTTAAAAATTCAATTGCAGATTGCGTATCCTTGTGGTGCAGCTGTGAGCCTAAGGCGTTTGCGCTGGCAACGGCAACAACAGCAGCACCAGCAGCAGCAGCAGCTACATCGATTGCCTCCGCAACATCACAGACAGCCCTCGTATGGCCTGGCACCGTATGCACGTTTGGGTCTTACTCAACGTTTGCAGTTACAGCAGCGCCAACATCAGCAACAAATGTTGCCATTGCAGCAGCAACATGAACAACTGCAACAGCTGCATCTGCAGCATCAACATCCGCAGCAGCAACAACAGCTGCGGAGCAGCATTGCTCGCACCAATAATTTGCGGGAAATTTGTAAAACGACTAAAATTTGCTAACAAAAATTGTCGCCTGCTGCCGCAATTGAAGCGGCGACAACAACAATAACAACAGCAACAATCAATAGCAATAATGTGCCCGTTAACAGCTCAACAGCAACAACAACATCAGCTACAACAACATCCACATCCACAGGGCAGCAAAAACTGCAACTGCAACTGCAACTGCAACAACAATTGCCGTGCGCTACGCAAATAAGTCAAAACAAATTGGTAGGTGATGGATGTAGTTGTATGTGGGTGTGTAATAGTGGAATACATTTGTATGTTTGTGTGTGTATCGATTTGTTGTGTTGACAATATGGAATGTGTTAAAGGCCAACACGACAATATCATCTTATTGCAATTACTTGTTTAACTGACAAACACTTTACACCACATTTGGTAATGATAAATGAGGTTCCGTCTGTCCGTATGAATTAACACAACAATTTGGAATGAAGAAAGTCAAAATCTGCTGACAAAGTGCTGTTACTTAAAGTAAAAGGGTATCCCCTAGCTTCTTGCTGTGCTTTAAAGCTACTCAATGGAAACTTTGTGGACTTTTGATTTGAGTCCTTGAAGCTGACTCTGACATCACGTAAGCCAATTCGAGCATAATTGAGATTATTATAGGGCTAATTTTGCGAACACCCAGGGCACCCCGTGACTGTGGAGTGCGATAATGACCAAAGGGACCAAAGTTCAAAGCAAGAAGGTCAACAAAGCAGTTACAGCCGCAGCAAAAGTTTCACCTATGTTGGCGACACTCGCTGTGTCTCCCTTTTGCTCCCTTTTTTCTTTTCAGTAGGGCTTCTGGTATGCTCGTGGAATTCTCAATTAATTTTAATTTCCAGTCAACACCTTTGCCGACAAATGCAGCAGTAAGCAGGAGCAGCTTTTACAGATCCTGCAGTCAAGGCTGTGTAATTATCCTCACATTCCGCTTAGTGGTCAGAATTTTGTGTGAGTTCTCTCTCAATTAAGTTAAAATATGCGAAGGCAGTGGGTAGACTTTAAGGCTTTAGCGGCTGCCGTGCAGGACACGAGCGAAACACGTGTGCGGCAGCTGCAACTGCAGGGCGACGGCGAGGCTAACGTGATGCACATTTAAAACGCGAAAGCCTGAGTTATACTTTCGATTTGAGGGTAGACGGTTTGGGGAAAACTTTACTAAATTGGCAGAGCCCGAAAACTGCATCTGGGCCTAGACTACGTGAGCTACAGCTGGTAAGCACACGAGCCTAAAAGTATGCAATGGTAAAACGTGCTGTAAAAAATTGATTGATGATTGAAGTCGCAATACTAAAGTAAAAGCAGGAGCAGGAGAAAACGACTTTCCCCTCCCAGCCAGGTAAGCTACTTCAGAGAAACGGAAAATAGCAATTCAAAAGCTCTGGCAAAAACGGGCAGGCACAAAATTTCACATGCACACATATGTGCCGAGTCCTGGCTGGTTGGCAAGCGAACTGTCCTGGCAGGACTCACAAATATTCATGTTCAGAAAGCATGCCGGGCGCCGTTCACTTCGCTCACTTCGACGTACGGAATTTGCATAAATTTGGCATTTGAAAAGCTATTCAGGCAGATGGAAATGATGACGAGGCGGCGGCCGTACGAGGATGATGAAGAGTAAAAACGAGAAAGACAGACGCCTCTGGCACTTGGATAAAGCCATTAAATGTTTGCACCACATACACCGAAGGCAGCTAAATTGCACAGGATGCCAGCTAAGGGGGCATAATCTATGAGAGTGAGGTGGGAGACGACCGTTCAGCGAAATATAAAAGCGAACTATAATCGTCAGACAGAGGGAGTGAAACACGACAGTGTTGTTTGATCACGTCCTAACAAGGGGCAAGCAGGTGTCATAGATGAGGAGCAGGCGGGTAAAGTAGTGAGCTTTTCAAATACATTTTTCAAAGATAAGTGAGGTCTAATTCGATACACTATCATAATATTTCGTTTATTTAAAATTACATTAAAATTAAATTAAAAATCAATGGAATCTTAACTGACTCCTAACCATTCCATCTTCAATGCTAAGATCTTTTCACAAGATCATAATTCCATTCACAAAATGGCAAAGTTTGCAACGCATAGAAGAATGCATTTTTGACCATGCATTTCTTGATGAGAATGACTAGGGAAATATAACCATGTCCGTCTGTGCGTCCATCTGTCCGTCTGTCCCAACACAAAGATCTGAGAAGTCTTAAAAGCAACAGAGCAACTATTACCAGATGCTTCTTTTGTCTGTGCGCTGTTTAAGTTCGAGTTTTATCCAGATCGTATAACTATATCATATACTTCCCATATAACCGATTGTTCCGGAATGAACACTTAGGAGCATAACTTTTCTCATTTTCATCCAAATCCAACCAAAGTCAGTTTGTATCCATTTAACTTTGCTGTTTTTCATCCAAATTTTCAAACAAATTCGTCTTGTATCCACAATGACCTCACGCCCACCGAACAGATTTAATCTAGATCGGTTATATATTTACGATGTGAATGGTATATAAGCTTCGACAAGCCGAAGCTAGCTTTTCTTTCTGGTTTTTTCTGTCTTTCTATTATTTTTATTTTTTTTTTGTTTTAATTAAACAATTTAATTATAATTCATGCGTAAAAATATGAGATTCGCATATGCAAAGGTAAACAGAGGCAGAGTAAGAGCCCCTGAAAACTGTGGTAGGAACACAGTAGCAGTGTCCTTTCTACGATGTGTCCTGGCGACAATTGCAATTAATTGCATATTTTAAGCGTTGCCAGATTAAAACCGCAGACAACGCGAACGACAACAAATTCAACGTAAAAAACAAACAAAACGAATATACGAATATTCTGCATATTCCTACGTGAAAGGACATATTCATGTGTAGCCGGAAAGGGAGAGGAATGGGCATACATTAATTGTCTCTTTATGACAAAAATTAACAATTATGACAATAAAAATTTAAATTTAAAAAATCTGATTTCGATGCGACAAAAATAATTAATAGTGGAAGGGAACAAATGAGAGACAGGGACGACTAAAGGCAGTGTTAAGGACATTTAACTTGATTATTTATTAGCCCGCAAATTATACTTGTGTGAATATTCACAATATTTTTTATCAACTTCAATTTTCTCGCCTTTTTTCTTCATAAAAGTTCTTGGCAATTCCTAAAACATGAAATTGCATTGCTCCTGCACTGCCGTCTGCATTGATCCCCATCTCACATATTCCGGACTCATGACAATAGCCTTGGGGTTTCACCCATCACCAGAGAGAGAGAGTTTTGTCAGATTAAAAAATATTTAATAAAATATTTCTCCAGTATGCCATGGAGGCGTCACATACTGTAGTACAAAACTCGGTTCCCATGGACGGTTCCGTGAACCAATTTCACATTTAGGTACACTGATAACAGGATAACGCTCCATTAAGTTATGAGCACGATGTACAAACCCTTTCTAACAGAGATTAGGCTTAAATCTCTAGAGAAGTGTTCAAACTCCGGATTTAAAACTCGTGCAAACATCAAATGAATCCTTTAATTTAACAAGGACGAGAGATAAAGTCACCATAGAGATCACAAATACTTAGAACTCGATTTCCTCCAATTCTTGATAGATTTCGTGCCATGCCGCCCCCTAATGGTCTGCAATACTAGCGGAGAACATATTTTCAATAGAGATGATTAATCATTTGGGTTTAAGTTTCATACTTTGTAAATCTTTTGAGGAGCTGTACAGAAATACAATAGATATGGGAGATATAGGGTTTTATATGGAGGGCAGATTTGTTTAAGTTCGTTGGGCGGCTTTGAAACAAACTAGATCAGTGTGTACACACAGAATGACTCCTTCCTGAAAAAGTCAGATAGTTAACTAAAATTTTATACGGATTTCACATTCAAATGAAAAATCCGACTGCCTACAGTATCAATTTTTGCGTGTTTGGCTGATTAAAACTATTATTTATTTATTGTGATCAATTATCAATAAAATAAAGAAATAATGGTAAAAGCAAAACCGTTGAATGAGTCTGAAAAAGGCAAAATAAAGACTTACAGGGAGTGCGGTCACTCGATACTTCAAATCAATCAAAAAATATTAAACGCAGCCGTAAAGTTATTACCGCATACTTAAACAATGAGGAAGCCTATGGCAAAAACATGAAAGGTCGGCGCTCATCAGTAATAACACCAACAGCCAAGCGAATTATATTGAGGCACGCATCTAATTCTCACGACTCAGCCGCTAAAATAAAAGAAAAAACTGGTGTTAAAGCAGGCGTTCGGACTGTACAAAGAGTTATTTCGAATGCTGAACATATGAAGCTTCTACAATTAAAAAACCAAAACCTCCTCTAAACCAACTTCGAAAGATGCAACGGCTCGATTTCCTTCGATCAAATATGACCTGGACCAAGGAATGGGAGCGTGTAGTCTTTTCGGATGAGAAAAATTTCAATTTGGAGGGTCCTGATGGCTATGCCTGATACTTTCATGATCTCAGAAAGGAAGAGCATACTCTTCATCGATTGCACAGCCGTGCCGGCGGTGTCATGGTGTAAGGAGCTATTTCTTACTTTGGCACCATAAAACTGCAATTTCTAACCAGCCAGCAATGAATGTCATTGCGTACAAAGAAGTACTGAAAACGGCTTTTCCTGCAATCAAGGATATACTTGGAACCTTGGAATAGAAGTTCCAGCAGGATAACGCACCAATTCACACAGACAGGATCCTCAAGTCCTGGATTGAGGGTCAGAACGTTGAATTGCTGACTTGGACTCCTTACTCACCCCACCTGAACAATATAGAAAATGTTTGGGGATGATTAGCACGCAAAGTATACGAGTCCGGCAGACAGTATTCAACTAAAGCTCAACTCATTGAAGTAATAAAGAGGTCCTGAGAGGCTATTTTACTCTTTTACATTAAAAAATCATATGACTCCATATGACTCCTTAATTTAATATTTTTTATATGACAAATAAAATTCATCTCAAAATCTTCATTCGTTTTCCTGATATTAAGCTCCTGAGACGCGGAGCATAGGGTGATAATCGGTTGTCGGGCAGTGTCCTCTAGACCCTTTACTGTTCTTTTTCTTTTATCGAAATCTTCGGTAAGCCAAAAATAACTTTTCTTTCTAATATATATATATATATATATATATAACGTCAAAGAATATATTCCAATACATACTTGATCAAAGCCAAACACTTGTATCAGTTGAGTATGTCATCATAAATGGAAAATGCGTCAATCTGATAATTATAGATGGTTTATTTGCTCTCCTGACTTAAAGAATCTATGAGATAATTAGTCCACAGCCCCCACCATAGCTACTTTCGGATCACATATGAGACGGAAAAGAATTTTGATAAATACTGAATAAAATTCACGGTGTTATTAGAGGATAGAATGACCAAAAGATGAGCAGGCTTCTTCCCTCATTAAATAATTTAGGTCTGTCCGCTAAAACTTAAACTTAATTTTAAAATTTCTTTAATTTGTAAATAATTAGGTGTAGTGTTTTTTTTTTTTATATATAAATAGTTAATATTTTCCTGGAATTGCCATTATTGTGCTCATATTAACCAAGTCCCAACTGGCGTTTTTCATCACTTGTCCAACACAAAGATGTTACTGTTTTGGTTCAGCAGTTGCTGAGTTGCTGCTTGAAATTTTGATGCATTTGCTCCACGTAAAGCTAGAGTAAAACTCGTTTGGTTTGCGGAAGCCAGTTAGTCCTGCTACATCCTGTTGAATGCGTGGTGGACTCCTCTGGCTGCTTAGTTTGTTGTCCACTCGCCTTCACTCCATACCCAACACCCACTGCTTGAGTTGTTGTTTAGCTGTGCCGTATGCCATGTTGCATGTGTATCGGCGTCCCTCGTCATGCATTCTGTGTATCCTTTTGCTGGCTGCTTATCACGCATGCTAAACAAGCAGGAGACAGGCACGTCGACGGTTAAAGAAAAAGCCATTTGAATTTTGATAAAATGCAGTTGACTTTCTGTGGTGGGCGGACGAGCAAACTTGTTCTTTTTGCTGCAGCTGCAGCAGGACATGCTCCTTTTTGGTGACTGCCTTTTTTTCTTTCGTTTCTCGTGCTGCTGATGTTATTGTAGCACGACATTCATTGATATTTTGTGGAAGCGTAGCGTAAATTCAATTTAAATTTGTTTAAATTGGCTGCCAATGCAATTCACGAAGTGGCTGCCAAAACTATTTCCAGGGATGCATGATCTGTACTTTTTCTTGGTGTGTTTTGCTTTTTTTTTCAATCAGAGTCTTGGTACAAAGTTTTACAGAAATATTTCTCTTTAGATATTTTTGCTTGAGTAAGCTTAGAATATTTGTTGCATTAAATATTTGTTATACAATTTCAGTTTGGTAAGGCAATGTATTTGTTCTCAAAACAACATTTCTGAAGTACAAACAAATATAGCTAAGCTTTCATATAAGAAATAGTACACTGCCACAAAATATCATATATATCAGTAAAAATATATCAGAGGGTAATGTTTCTTATGATTTTTATTAAGCCAACTCCAGATCAAAGTGATAGAAAAACGTCGATAGTTTCTCTGCCAAGTTATTTTATATATACTGAAGTTCGACGGACTATGACTACCAGATTTGCGCCGCTTCCCATTATGTATACAAATTGTCCTTCAAACATTATTCTTGGCTGGGGTTCGCCTGCCTCAAACTCCCATTAATTAGTCAGCTTTAGCATGTATGAAAATTGTTTAGTATTTGACAGCTGTTCGCTTGCACTTGTCTGTTCATATATATTCCATGGAGAACAGAATCATGGACTGTGATTTCTTATGTGATTTAGCTGGTGCAGTGTAGGCGGCTAGATAATTGCCTAATATATACATACGTGGACCCTACATATTCTTAGTATGTCTCACTATTACCAATTACGAAGCTGCTGAGCTGACACTATTACTTAGGCCTTAACTTGTGATTTACAAACAAAAGTTTTAGGAGAGGGAGTGAGAAAAGGAGACAGAGTGAGTACAAAGTGAAAACCTAAAATCCATTGGAGGACATATATTAGCAAGGGTGTCTTACTCTCAGCTAGTCGAAGGAGTCCTTCCTTTTTAAACTCAACTCCCTGCTAATGTCTACGCGTTGCGTGCATATTTAACCAAGTTCTTATTTGTATTTGGCTTAGCGTAGGCTTGGAAAGGTAGCCACTGGGCGTGGTCCATTTGCAACTTTGTATATGAATAATAACTAGTTGTAGCTCTAGCCATACATAGTCTTATATATATACATATATGTGCGTTTGTATTTGTGTATGCGTTGGCATTTAAAACTTTGCACTCGCCCAATGCATAAATCACAGGGGCGCTTCACAGTATGCCACATTATTTTTGCCCCGATCCACCTGTGCAGCTTTATGACTGTAAAAACTGCACAACGATTTGAAGTTTATGTAAGTGAGTGTGTTTTTAGAGTTTTTTTTCGGAGTTTTGTTATAGTTGTGCTACCTGGGCCAAAGTTGGACTTGCAGTTGGCTCGTTGTCGCTTGACATCACTGTCCTGGCGCGCTGGCTTGCTTGTGCTGGTAGGTAGGACTATCCTGGTGCTGCGTTTTATTAACCCCTTGTGATCGATTGCCAGGGCATTGCGCGCTACGGCAAAGTTAGCAAGTATTTGGCACGAAACTTGAATGTATATAGCGCAATATCTGGCCAGTCTAAGCTAGATAAGTGATTGAGAAATGTGAAAGCACTTTGGAGTGAGCAAAAAGTTATGGCTCTCGAGCTTTAAAACTAACATAACTAACTAACAAATTTCTTTTATATAAAATTATGTTTGAGTATGGATTTCAATGAATGATATGTGAGTGTGATATCTGTTGGTAGTTTGGATTCGTTTGAACAACAGAAATGTAAGAATGATTCTCAAATTGTTTTTGTCTGAGAATCTGTAAAGTATCATATCTACCTTTAAAGGCTACCATCGGCTTCTGCCTTCACTTTACCTCTGCTTATTGTCATTTACTCACCTCTTATTAATATCATACCTTTGCTTGGCTGACAATAGACAATTGAAAACAATACGAAATACTTATCAATTCTTGCGGCCGCCTTCTACTCTTCGTTTCTTTTCCTTTACCCTTTTGCATCTGCAGGGGCATATATTTTCTATATGTTTGGGCCATATTTACTCGTGTGCCCCTTCGACTTGGCCTTGTGCCAGAAATTCTTCTTTTATTTGCTTTTGTACTTTTGCGAATGGTTTTGTTTTCGTCCCTGGGGAGCGATTGCTGGGGCAAATTCTCTCGGCTGAGACTTGTGCATATTTGGCATTTTTCTTGTGCATGTGTGTGCTGGCAATTGTTGATGATGTGAGTGTGGTGAGACCTCCATAGATTTGTGATAGAAAATATGCTAGATAAATAGGTGTTTATTCGATACGAACTGGCTGAATATTTGAATGGACTATTGTAAGTGTTAGTGAGTAAAATATATAGCGTTTTATTATATATAGATATATATTTGTAATTGCCTTATAATGTTTGTAAGTTATCTTCAAGTTGTCTTATCGAATTAGTGTGAAATTGTTCTGCATTAACTTATATAAACATATTATACTTTCTCTTCTTTCAGGTAAGTTTAAATTTTGAGACATTCAATTTTGGAAATAAAAGTGAGTAAAATATTTGATGACATTTATAAAGTTAATTATCCTAATACCAATTGAGGAACACAGCACAGCAAACGCCATAAGATATATTTGGCTAAAATCTGTACACAAGCTAGCATTTGAGATTTGAGCATTATGTTGATCAAATAGTAGGGGGAATGGGAATGAGTTTATTTGAAAAGCAAAGACAAATCAACTATATATAAGTTAACACATAACACTCAATATAGGATATTTCATAAGTTTATATCATAAGTTAAATAACAGCCCTCGCAATTGCGGCGCTGCATACTTTGTATCAGCGCGCTATAGCTGCAATGGTCAGCGGCGGTAACCGGACACTTTTGTTTTGCTACAAGAGTTTCCGTTATTGCCGAGGATTTTGCTGAGTCGGCTTGCCGATCTTGACATTATGGCGTGATGCGAGCTTTGGCTTAGCTTAAGTGAAACATTCTTTGTGTTAAGAAATCAGTTTCGAATACAGCGCTCTTCCAATAAGTCGCTAAAATAAACATTCACACCGACACTCCCGAAAGCGACAACGTCTTATCCGAATTACAGCTGCAGCCGCCAACGGCGATAAGCGCATTCCTTTGCTATGCAGATTTCGTTATCGCGCTCAACTTAACATGTTGTTATGCTTGCAAGTTGTCTTATCTTGAATTGAACTCCTAAGAAGTCTTCTTATGTTAGTTTGGTTCAAAAATGCACGTCGCGTCTCTAACACTCGACCGTTAAATAATTTGTTTTATTGTCTGAGACCGAGGCCAGCAATAAGAGGTATAGTTTACCTCTCAACATAATCTTCAGCCACAACCGGACTGGAAGAACATTTATTTATATATATATATATGTCTATATCTATATATATTGATATCTTTCTATATACCTAAAGATATCATAAAGAACTTCTAGAAGACCACAGAAAGTTCTGGTAGATTGTATAGCAACAAACATAAATCAACAGGAGGAGGCTTAGCAACACACGCCGGGCTAGCTAGTTAAATATAAAAAAGACTAAAGCTGAATAATAGATATGTTAATTAGTTTTTAAACGCCTTGAAGATTTTGAAAATCTATACATTTTTTATGGATTTTCGTCATATGGGGCCCCGTACATATAAAAAAAGTAGGCCTCGTCAAATGCACAATTTTACTGTTGCCTAATGTTATTGGCCCACAAAGCGCATAATTGATTTAAATTACGCACGCACAAAAGTGCAAACACAAGCGCAAAACACACACGCACAATGGGCATGGAAACTCAATACACTGACCACGCGGACACCAAACACGCACACACATACAGGCTAGAGCAGATATATCGCAGAACAGATAATGATGCCATAATAATGGGCCTAAACTTGCCATAGCCAGACCGCAACAGTTGTTGATTAGCCAAATGGCAAATGCAAATGCGAGTGCATTTTGTGCGCAGACCATAATTATGCACGCCCCTCGGTAATGAAGGCGGAATAAAAATGGAAAATTTCTCTCATCTATTGAATGCTAAATTGCTTCATCCAAATTCAAACCGAAAACTTGGCAAAAGAAATAAGAGCGAAGCGCAGCGATCAAAGACTGACAAATGGACAATTGGCAAAGCCACTCTTACCACTTCCAAATCAGTAACTGAATTGAGAGAGACGGCGGAGGGAATCTGAGAAATTATGTTAAATAGCGAAACGTCCAAATGCGCCGCAGAGGCAGAGTCGGAGTCGGAGTTGCAGCAGCTGCCCCATTCTGTTTGCCATCTAAATTTTAATTTCCGAATGGCTGTTGGCCAAGAAAAGAAGTCGAATCTTTTGCTGGGCAAACCCCAAAGTGATAGCTGTTGGCCTTGGTTACGCTTTGGCTATGTTTTCGCCAGCAATTGTTGCTGGTTTCAAACAAAAAGCTGCCAATTCAATTGAATAAGTTCCATAAAGGCGATTTTCCTTGAGTCAATTCATGTTTTCCAATGGGCTGCGAGACTGCTTTTGGCTTGAACATTGATGAAGTTTTGTCGTTTAGCTTCAGTTTACTAAAAATGAAGACAAATATTAATGAAAAGGATGAGTAGAGAGTGATCATATGATCACGAAAAAGCTTTCAACTTAAGAATTCTAAGTTTTCAATCATAGCTACAAAATATCTGCTAACCAACTGATTTATCGTAAATTATGTGACAAATTATCAACAAAATTAAGAAGTCAAATATAAACTCTAAAGTTTTTCTTTTTTCCATATACCGCTCATATGTAAAGGTCTGCTGTCGGTATAGCTTCCCTCCGCTCCCTCCCTTGGCTGGTTAAGCTACCGCAAATAAAACAAACTTTGCGGTTGCTTAATGAAACTGAAAAATTTCCTTGGTTTTGTTTGCTTTTTTTTCAGTAATTTATTTGTATTACTCTGACTTCTCTTTCTGTTCGTTTGCCGTTGCAATTTTTCTAGGATTTTTCTCTTTTTTTCGACTAACCGCAGACACATTTTAAACAGTTGGCAGCAAGAAATCTCCTGCTTCAGTCAACGATTTGCCTTTTGCTCCGTATTTATGTTGGCCAAGTGCAGAGGCGGTAGAAGAGGCAGAGGGAAACGTAGCAGCTATTAAGCAGCCGCCTTTACCATAAACTTAACTTGAGTAGCGGCCAGGGAAAACCATCTCTACGCCATTAAGTCAACTTTTCGCAGCCACTTTTACCACATCAGAGTCAGCAACAAAACTTTCGACTTTACCTCCGACCAATTTTCATTTTAATTTTTTACAACATTTCATTTTTTAACTGCTGAACTTTGCATAATAATCTATCTTGGGATCAACTTTTTCTTCAGCTTATTAAGTGCGTTCTCTTCAACTTATATTTGCGCTGACTTTTAAGTTTCACATTGTCTATTTACCATTCGATTCGATTTTTTGATTTTATTAAAATATTTTGTAATTCTTCTTAGTTTCTTAGTTTTTCAAAGTAATTGAAGCTAGATATATTAATAATTTTATAGCTAAATCGTGTATAAAGTAGACACTGCTTAAGAGCCAAGAACAATCTCACTAAATGCGATTGAATATTAGCTATATTCAGCCACTGTCTTCGCTCCGAGTGAACATCAGCAGGGTTAATCAGAAAAATGTCAGATTGTAAACAGAAGTTCCTGAAAATGAGTATGAGGTGTATTTTGCAGGATATACAGAACCAAATTAACAAATTGGTACATATTTACCTCTTATTTGCCACGGAAATGAACAAAAATTAACCATTTAAATTTTCAAATAACAACTATCGTTATTTCCTGCCTTGAAGTTCTCACAAAGTGTTGTTCATTCTCCTTACACTTTCACCAGCAATAAACATCCATGCACTTTATGGTGGCTGGCAAGAGGGGGTAGTTCAACAGAAGAGAGAAATTGAAGAACATTTTTAGTAGACTTGTTATATAGCTAGCAATGGCAGCAGTACAAGAGAGAGCCTAGGAGGGGGAAGGTGAAAGGAATCTGGTGAACGATGCGAGTTGTCAGGAAATTATCTGCCCCAACTGTTTGAAATTGACCACAACCGATGACAATTTTTTAGCAGGGCAACAGCAGATCTCCAACTGTTATTATGCACTGCGATGAAATGATTCAAATTTGAGATTTTAAGATAGTTTGCTTTAATGCTTTTTTCTCACTAAAGAACTCATATTAAAAATAGACATAACTAAGTTGTAACTTTTTTCCAGATGCGATATTAGAATATTCCCAAAAAAGAAAAGAAAACAGATTCCCAAAATGACGCCAAAGACGAAAAAATGAGATATTGATTTTGCATCTCTCAGTTGCCACTAACTTTGTTGAAGACTCTCATCTTCTGCATCTGCAGTCACATTTCTCTCAGTGCAATTTACTATAAAGTTTGGTTTGAACAAAAATAAAATGTTTATCGAATCGTTGTCTGTGTCCGTCCATCCTTCTGGAGGCTGCAGAACTAGCACTTTCATTCGCTTGCCGTTGTTATAGTTGTTGTTGGTTTGTCAATAAATTTCAGAAAAACTTCTTGAGCTGTGTTTATTTGGTAGCTTCGTTGCTGTTATTGTTATTGTTGTTAATATTGTGGGATATCGAAACTGAATCAATTTAAGAAGATGTTAAAGCAAGCAAAAGCTTTAAAACAGTAGAAAAATTGTCGTTAAAGCGCAGTTAAACTATCATGGATGAAAGGTAGAAGTTAGGTGCAGACTTGTTCATTTCATTATTTATTTTGAGAGACATAGACCAGGACCAGGACACTATCGCTGGCGGTGACTAATTAATTTTACACCGTTTAACGTGCGTTTCACGCCAGCATAGCTCAAGCCAATCAAATAAATCACAGACGGAGACAGGAGATAGTAAAAAAGAGTGATTGAAAGGGACTCGAAAGGAAGGAGTGAGCATGGCACATATCCAGGCTGAGGTTGGCCAATTAGTAGAGCATATAAGGCCCTCAACTTCCCTCGCCTTATTTCTCACTTCGCTTAACGAACCCATGCACTTTGCATGGCGCCAGCACCAACACAAGGACGAAGACAGCTCGACGTAAGCCTTTAAGACAGATGGATGAAGTGGCAAACATGGCGGACAGACTGTGGGCTTCGACGAATGTCCAGTATTTGGAAGCGTCGACTGGCCGACGACATTTACAAATCAGCGGCCATTAATTATGAGCTCAAGCTCAATGGCTAAATGGCGGGGCTACTTGGGCTCAGAGAAATCCACTTCGGCCGCTGCAGGAGGGGCAATCGAAAACAGTCTTGGACTTTAATTAATATTTCTTTTAATTTTTTAATACGACTTTTGTTAAATAATACAATGCTTAAATCTTAACTGTATTCCATTTAATAGAGCAATTCGTGAAATCAAGACGTTACTTAAACGTTAAGAAATGTACGAAACTTGCAGTAAAGTTCTGAAAATATATATGTGGAAGCATAAGTAGTTTGAATATGTGGCGTGTGTGAATATATGTGAGAATTTTATTGAGTTTGTGTTAGTGCGTATTTGGGTATTTCACCAGAATCGCAAGAACATTGCGATATTGCATCAGCCTATTTATGTGTCTGTTTTGTTGTCTGCTTTACTATGTGTTTTAGGAAAGTCCCGTTTTGGCGGGGCGACAGCGTTTGTAGCTGTCGCCGAGTGTGGTTCGGTAGAGAGGCACGAGAAAAAGGGAAGACACAAAGTTAGTTGTGTTTCGGATCCCGGTGCGACCGAAACTCGCTGCGCATAAAACGATGGAAACAAATAATGAAAATAATGACGCTGCAACATATACAAATTGAAAACACAATAATATTTTCCGCCATTTAAGTTTTGCTTGCAACTCTAATGCATATCCATGGGCAAGGGCAATGTCTTACTCACACTGCTAGCCTCTACAGGCCTTAAGCTCAAACCTAAAGAGCAAGTGGCAAGTCTTAATTTTCTGACTCACTTTCTCTCTCATTGTATTCTCTGCTTTAAATGCCTCAAATGGAATTTTTAATTATCTGGACACTCTTTACTCCAGGATTTCGTGTTCCATGCCCTCAGTACATCAGATATGTTTAAGTACATAATTTTGTTCTATGTCCAGTGTATTCTATGTGCCATTACAAGGAAGGTTACACTGCTTAGCACGTACTGGAGTCACTTTATTGTGTAAGCGAGGAGTTCCCCTGACTGTCTGGCATAAAAAGGTGAACATTTCAGTTCAAAATAGGCCTATAGTCCAGCAATGATTGGTACGGTCCTCCATCCTGTATATCTGTTGAGCTGCAGATATCCTGACAGAGCAAGAGGCAGCTAGCTTCCCCAGATTTCGGCCCCGTTGTCTCCGTTACCCGGCAACAGTACTAAGCTATTTATGACCTTTGCTGCTTTGCTCAGATATACCTATTTTGTTCTAAACAATAAAGTAATTCATATTCATTTCATTTTCATATTTCTACAGCTTAAATGCACAATTAACAAGAAAGCAGGTTAGTTTCCGCTCACCGAAGATAATATACCATTCATATTGCAAATATATAACAAACGCTGTAATTTTACTAAACATTTCTTGCAGTTATTTAGCTTCACGTAGCAACTGATAGATACAATATTTAGTGCAGCAATATTTTTGCCATTTACTTCTTTACTTCTCGCACAAGCGGGTTCTCCCGAACCTGTTTTTGCATGCATTTTTCCATTCCACAACACGATATGAAGGACTCAGAAATATTTGGCAATTGCTTTACTTCTCGCACAAGCGTGTTGGCTATAGTAATCGTGGTTTAACCACATTATAAACACTCTCCCCTTACCAACCCCAGTTTAGGTGTCTTTATGATGCCCCTCTACTGTGTATTTTCGCCAACGAAGAAGACAATTTCTATTATTTTTGTTTCACTTTATTACTTAATTTGAAGTTCGTTACTTTATTTAAACCAAAAATTCTCTTTCCTCTAGCATTCTAATACACTTCGGTAATTTTTCATTTCCATCTCAAAAAAACATAGAAGTCAATACTCGCCTATGAAAGAAATGTCTTTGCCATTTAGTCCTTGATTTGACAGCTGCACAAACTCTTACAGTAAATGAAAATGAATGAATGAGAAAAAATAAAACCGACAATCGAATTTTGCAGCTGCCAACTCATCTTCACTATCTCTGTGTATTTTCTCGATGTCTATGACTTACCCCTTTATTCTTCCTTCATGCCGAAAATCAGTGAGGCATGTTTTTGACATTTAACAAGCCAAGCCCTACCGGAATTGACAATTCGGTATGGTCTAGCCTGGACTGGAAAATCCTTTTAATTAAAAAATATTTGAGAGCAAAAATTTTGCATAATTTCGAGTCAATAGTTTTTGGTTCAGACGGACTCTGGCAACTGTTTTTGACAGATGGACACACGGATAGGTGGCTTAACAGAGGGTAAACAGGACGAGACCAGAAGGAGGCGACGACATTTGACAACTCATCAGGCTTGGCAACCAAAAAGGAGCGCACACCTGTGAATCTCCACCTCCACTTCAGGGTAGATGTAGGTGCGTAAGCATGTGTCTATTGTCGTATTTCGAACGGCAGCACCAATATCAAAGCACTGGCCAATGTGTACGATGTGCTAATGGCTCTGGCGAAATCAAAAGCGAGATTAGTCAATGGTGGCGCAACCAGTCCAGTCCAGTCCAGGAGTCAGGCTGCTACCCAATGTGTGCTGAAATTATTTGTTCTACCCATAGCAACACCTGCCAAATGCGGAGTAGGCTTTACGCAATTTGAGAGCCAGAGCCAGGAGCTTAAATTCATTGTTCGAACGTGAGAATAGAATCAAAAGCGGAAAAGTTATTTAAAGCCAGGAAACTTATCCATGAAAGGGTTAGCCTACGTTTTGGATCTACCTAAAATTATAGTCAAAGCATAAGAAGTGGGAAACTTTTCCATTCCTATTTAGATTAATAATATTTGACATGTAGATGTTGATAAGCATCCGCTAAAAGTAATCTTTCTCTTATACTTTCACAGTCAAATACAGAAATATGTCTGCTTATCCTTTATCCTTCAAGTCTAAGCAACAAATTTAAAAGTAATTTTTAGCTTTAACAATTCCAATTCTAACATTCATTAATTTCAAAGCTATGAGGATTGGCACTAGGATAAATCAGACGTCTGCATATTTCATTTTGATTTTGAAAAATATTTTCAAATGTTTAAATTGCCAAGGCTCAGGCAGAGAGCGGAGGACGTTGACGCCAAAAATATGGTAACAAAACGCAGGCAATGTTTTTCTGCCACCGCCGGCTGGCAGTGACGTAAATCTATTCAGTTGAGGGATTTGGGCATCAAACATGCCGGACAGTTTCTGTTTCTGTTTCTGTTTCAGTTTGAGCTATATTCTTTTTCATTCCACAAAAGCTGCACAAATTTTCAGGGACAATGCGAGTCATGTGACTAGAAACAAAGATTGTTACACAATTTTGCTCAGCTTTAAGTATTTACATATATTATAGATCGGCACGAATAGATAAATTACACTATATAGAGGTATATATACCACGCCAAGTTGGTATCCTAATGGGATAGAGAGAAGTATGAACCACATAAGAGTAGGCGATATCATGCCACTTTAATAGAAAACAAGGAAATCATCAAATAATTCTACAATCTTTTCTCATCTCCTTAGGGAAGCACACAGAATGTCATATGCAAATTCTACTTTCAACGCTTCTATACAACTATCCAAATGTGTACTTTGTTTCTATTTGGGTGTGTATCAGCATACGTACGAGTAATCTTTGTTAGTATGAATAATTTGTAGTAAAAAAGACAACAAAAATTAAAATGGAAAAATCTGTTTTGATTAAAACTCGCAACTGGATATTTATTTTATTTAAAGCAATCAGAAGGCTTTCATTTTATTTTCGCCAAGCCAAAGATTTTGCATTGAAAAATAAAATAGCTGAAAAGAACAACCGAGAGGCAGAAACTGAACAGGTTTTGGTTGCAATTCTCGTTTGGGTTTTGTGTAGAACACATCCTCGTATATCAAATTCAATTGTTATTGCATGTTTTAGTTTGTGGTGGTTAGTTGTTGGAGGATTTTTTTCTGTTATTTGGCGGATCGTTATTGGTTTTTGAGGTATTCATAACAGCTCGAACACAATATATAAATTTAGTTTAGAAAATAACCAAAAACAGAAACGATAAAGTTAGCTTAACAGCTTTCGCTTCTAAAAGCTTATATGGACTATGAATTTTGTTCATTTTTTAAAAAAAGGAGATAAGCTTTTCTCTAATATTAAAGTTTGGCTTGCAAATTTTTACACTTTTACGACCGTTAAAGTATTCGCATTTTAAATTGGGGCCCCCCAAGGTGAACTCCGGACTCCGTCAACGAGAAAAGGCCATCAAATTGAGCGTTTTGTTCCAGCCATTCGGTTTGAGCCGAACGAGGTAGCAGATACTCGTAAAGGCCTAAAACTAACTCCTGAGTCATGAAGCGACGCGCCGCTGATTTGCATGCGATCCATGTCTGCGAAAAGGTTGTTGCGGCGGTGGCGACCTTAGGCTCGCATTCCCCTATGCATTTGGGAACCCTTGGCTCTGCACATTTGGCGACAAAATATAAATGTTAGTTACGCTTTGCGAGTTTTGCTTGCCAAATTGCCTGTCAAGTTTCGCTTTGCCCTGCGCTGTGAACTAAAACTGGGCGTAGTGTTTGCTCGCTCAATTTTAGGTTATAAATTTCTCAGGCCATACAAAGGACCCACAGTCCCCCCAGTGAATGAATGAATGATTCAATTGATTGTCTTAAATAATAAATAATTAGTTAATATTTGAATTTAACATGCAAAATACTTGGAGTAAGGCATTTTTACCCTTCTGTTTTAAAGATGGAGACAAACTGTGATATTTCCATAGAAGGTTGAGAATGAAATGGCATTTTGCATGGAGCAATGATAGATATTTATATGAAGTATATTTGCATACTATAAGTCCTATTTGAACCGCTTTTAATGCCAGCTTAATAGCATAGGATACTGATTAAGGATATGAGTAAAGATTGATTTACTCCATAAACTGGTTCGTAGTGAGTTGAAAGCATTTAGGGTGCTCTAAATGGTGGTATTTAGTTGAAAACGGTTCGTTCAGTGGAGTAAATATTTAGAATTTATTTAAAATACTTTAATAATTTTAACATTTTCCATGCGCAAAAGTCTATATGTTTTTCTTATTTGGAACTTTAATGCCTAATCGAATTACCAGTTACAGTGTGAGATCTTGTCTGTCCTCTCCAGAGAGTTCTCCAAAGCAAATAGTTTCCCATTTTTCTTCTGTCCTTTTGGTCTCATTTACACGCAAACACTCACACTCACGCAGACACAGTGAGGCTGGGAAATTGCGTGTGTCTGGTCATAAAAATTGTCTCCTTCTCCGGCTCCAGGTCCGGCTCCAGCTCAGAGTTCAGACGCCGGTCCAAGGCCAGTCTCTTAGCCTCTAACCAAATGTTCACTTTCTGATTTGGGAGGCCATCCTTTGGGTATTTGGCACTGATTTGTTCACATTTATTTTGCTTTTGCTGTTGGTTTTTTCAAACCGCCCTTTGTGGTTTTGTGAAACTAATTTATTTAAAGAAAAGTTGGTTAGGCAGACTCAAATAAGCAGAAATTTGAAACCATATGACCCAAATGTTGGTTGCATTTTTTACATTTTTGTTTTTTTTTCTCTTTTTTTTTTGCTTTACCACAATCGCATACAATTTGCTTACATCAACCGCGCGTCAGGGAAGGGTGGAAGGGCTTTCACATAAATAGTAATTTAGGTAGTGCTAGTGCGTTTCCTTTCAGGTAGGCGTGCTGTGCACCGTTTTAGCTAAATTGCCATCGTCCGGGGAGGGAGGGCCACAAAAATCTACATACAAAGCAAAGCCGCTTAAGTCGCAACGAGGTGTGGCGAGAGGATTGGGCTGGGACTTCTGGTTGGTGTACAGACAGGACTGCAAAATGTACAAAATCGAAAATGTAATGAAAACCGCAACCGCCTACTATAAGCCTCAGCCCCTTCTGACCGACCAACACGAAAGCCAGCTGCAGTCTAACCCAGCCTACCTACGAACAAACAGTGGGGAAAAATACTTTTTTTCTGACAATTGTAACGTAACTGATCTATCAAATATGGTAATAATGCTCGACTTTTCCAAGGGAAAGCAATGAAAACCAACAAAATTCAACTAAAGGATGACAATTTGTTGTGGAAGCGAGAGTTTCTATAAGAAAAGTAATGGTTACTATACGAAGTTCTGATTATTTCTGAAATAAATAATTTAAAAAGGAGAATGATATCTTAAAACCTAAAACCAAGTTCGATGGATTGTTAAAACAAGCCAAATTCACACTTAGCTTATATTCTTTAGATTGTCAAGACTAAAATCTATATAGGTTCAATTAATCAGATTTTTGTAAAGAAATTATATATTTACATATTCATTAAAAAAAGGTTTAAGCCACGAAAAGCCAAACAGCACCTTTAATTTGGTGCTTCGATGGAAGCCTCACCTAATTTTTACAGAATTAATTTAAAAAAGAATTCAAAATTCTAGAACTTTTCCTGATTGGCCTTATTGAGGCCTAAGGTCTTTCTACAAATCTCCTTTCAGATCTAATATCACATTGTACAGAAATTTCTGTGACTGCAAATGTGCATCCAAAGCAAATACAGAAATCAACAGAAGCTCCAGCCACAGCTGCAATCGATATGGCTATCAGTTCTCGATAATCAAAAGCGAGTGCTTTCACTTTGATAATATTCGATTACTTAATTTGGATAGTTATTCAAATTTATACTCTCTATATCAAGCTTAAAAGTTACTTGTGAGTCCTTATTGATCAGTTCAGTTTTAGTTTATCTAGCAGCCACTGTGCTGACCGTCGATTTGCAGAAAAAAAGCGCACATAAACCTACACAATTTTGACAGGTAACCCACATAAACCAAAAACCAACGCAACGTGTTGAGAGGTCCAGTCTGCCGCCACAATTGACGCACATCGCCCCCGTCTCTTTCACTGCCCCCTGAAAATTTGCCCAAATTATAGCCAGCCCATCAAATTGATAGTAAAACCAGTAAGAACGAAATAGTCAATATTCCGACTATGAGATACTCGTACTCAGCATTTATTCAATATTTGCCAGACTCAAAATGTGTTTTTTTACCATTTTTTCTACAATTATCATCCGATCTTAACAATACTCGGCAGATCGGTATGTACTTATACATATACAAACCGAGTTTTAACTAAATGCGATAAAATTTGTGGAAGATATAAAGCTTGCAGTTTGCGAGTTCGGGAGAGGGCGTGGCAAAATTTAAAAACAAATCTGACGATCCACAAGTTGAGTCTACATACCAAATTGGGTCTCTCTAGCTCTTAAAGTCTCCGAGATCTACAGATCATACAGACGGACAGACAGACATGACTAGATCGACTCGGCTGTTGATGCTGATCAAGAATATATATACTTTATGTAGGCTTAGACGCTTCCTTCTATAATATTCTCGTTTACTCTACCAGAGTACGAGTATAATAATTTGGCCTTTCATTATTTGCACATTTTTCTCAACGCCAGTTCTAAACCTAAACCGCAAATAGAATTGCGTTTGTGTACGTGTATGAGTGTGTTTGCTCACAAATTGCATTGCGGCCCCATTAGATTTTCAAAAAGGGACAACAAAGTGGCACGTAGCGCATTTTTATAACATTTTCACTCGCTTCAAAAGGACTCGTTATGCCAATGCATAACGAATGAACCTGAGGGAGACAGAGAGAACAGAAGCTATTCAAGTTTTAAGTGTCATTTAAGAAGACATCAAATAAATGTGCTGCTTTGCCTAACGAGTTTTGACAGTAGCAGGGAAACAACTGACTGAAAAATACACGTAAAGCACTTAAATTTTTGCTCTTCGCTGTTAACTAACCCCTCTGTTAACTAAAAGTTTTGGTTTGTGTATGAACTAGAAAGTGTTATATACTTAAGAGAGTAGTGAATGTTACCTCCTGTATACCACTGAAAAAGCTTTTCAAGGATTTATAAAGCTTTCAAGGATAAAGTTTTGCTATGAATTTTTTTTGTGCGACAGAGCTTTGTATTCAGAAACGTTAGAGCATGGATTCATGTTTTCACAGTAATGCAATTTTAAGTGAAAAGTTCTTTGAAAGCTTGCACCCACGCTTTAGCTTATTAGTTTACGACTACGGCTAAAGGTGTCGCTCTTCTTGTAATTTTTAGGCATTTTCAAAATTATTTTGGTACATAACATAACATAACATAACATAACATAACGACAACGACAACGACAACGATAACGACAACGACGACAACGACAACGACAACGACAACGACAACGACAACGACAACGACAACGACGACAACGACAACGACAACGACAACGACAACGACAACGACGACAACGACAACGACAACGACAACGACAACGACAACGACAACGACAACGACAACGACAACGACAACGACAACGACAACGACAACTACAACGACAACGACAACGACAACGACAACGACAACGACAACGACCACGACAACGACAACGACAACGACAACGACAACGACAACGACAACGACAACGACAACGACAACGACAACAACAACAACAACAACAACAACGACAACGACAACGTTAACGATGACGTGATGGCTTTTCTCAGCATTCATAACAAAGATGTTCGGATTACCCAAGGATCAGCTTGCTGCCGGTGTTTTACAAGATCATTGGAAATCTCTGCATCGTTCCATGATCCTTGCTTTCAGTTTGGATTTAGGCTCGGCCACGGCACCCCGAAACACAAGGTTACTAACCATGTTCTGCAGTGCTTTCACGGAAAGCAATGGGCTTTGACAGGGTCTGGAACGACGGGCTGCTCTGCAAGATCAAGGCACTTCTAAGTTCCCATGGTGCGTAGCTCTCTGCAGAGGAGAACGTTTGTGGCGTTACAGGACGATGCTCGATCCAGTATTTTGGTACAGGTGTTCCTCAAGGCAGCTCACATTGCAGCAAGCGACACCAAGCCACAGGGCTTTTTACGCGCGAAACCCAGGCTAGGAGGTCCCACATCCCGCCAACCGGCCGGGGGCCCAGCCACATTGCGAGCTTCTCGAAATGCGAAGACGGGGAAAAAAGACGCGGACTCGCTGACTCACGATTTACATTATCTAGTAGCTAAATGCGTTAGTGTAGACGATTTATTTGAGTTAAGGGAGTTATTAATAGAGATAAAGTTAAAGAGATTATTGTAGTTACAACACAGGACACGAAAATTTTCATGCAGGAGATAGTTTATATTACAGTGCTGTTTAGACACAGCCTCTTTCCAGCCTGTTTACACACGGCATGCCTACTGCCCGGGACATCTGCACCCACCGCACTCAAGATCTCCTAGTCTACTCATTTGGTGACGACACTGCTATCCTGGCCAGGCGTTCCTGCATATACGCTGCCACCGGCACGCTACAGGAATACCTGAAAAGGTTTGGCAATTGGTGGAACATTGCACTGAGCCAAAAGAAGTGCAGCACGGTGACGTGTCTCGTGCCCTGAAGTGATTTTCTGTCAAGCTAATTAGCCACAGGACTGCCCACACGTATCTGGAAGTCACCCTGGATCGTCTGCTCACCTTCAAGAACCATGTCCTGAGCTGATAGCTGAGCTGGCTCTTAAACAGCCGCAACAAGCTCTCACTTCGAAACAAGGTCTTAATAAATAAAGAGATCCTGGCCCCAGTCTGCAAACGCTGCCACCTCACCAGGTCAGTGTGATTCACACTCGCACATTCACAAGGATGATTAATAGTGCAGCCTGGCTTATCCCCGTACCTGTGAAACCTAAAGAGATCTATACGTGACCATGGTAGGTGACCACCACGATCACCCTCTCGGCAAGGCACCTCAATCACTGGAACAACATTGCTCGTAGGCTTGTTACAAAAACGAGAAGAACGACTCAGAAGGACTCATCATGAGGATGACCATCGCATAATATAGATGTGCTATCCAACCGTCCTTCCGTCTGTTTAAACACCATGATCCCAGAAGTCCAAAAAGTGGAGGGCTGAAATCTTTATTAAGTGCTTCATTTGTCTGCACGTTGGTTAAGTTCGAAAATCATCTAGATGGGGTCACTAAATCATATAGCTTCCATACAACCGATTTTTTCAGAATGAACACTGAACCAAATTTGATTCAGTCGGCAGCTGGCATAGAAGCGAGCACATATATACGGCAAGCCGAAGCCAGCCTTCCTTTAATTTTTTTCATATTTCGCATAAAATTATTATTCGATCATTATGAAATAAAAAATGTATTGCATACTTTTGTGAACTGCAAAAATATTTCTTTGAATAAATGCTGCGTGCGGGTACCTTATAGTCGGACTATCGTCTATAGCTTTCTGCGAATTTGTTGACTCTAGCTTTTACAGTCTCTGAGATCTAGGTGATCATACGGAGGGACACAGAGACAGGGCTAGATCACCTCTACCGTTGATACTGATCAAGAATTCAAGAACGAAAGCAAAATATATTTGAGTTCGAGTATAAATATAGTAAATCAGAGAATTGGGATACCGAATCAGACAGATCAAATACGTGTAGGCAAGTGTAACTCACAAGTCAAGTTTATTGTTAAGCCAGCTGATTTTTCTAACGAATTATCCTGTTTTGCGAATCAGTTTTTGCTCTTAGCACACAAACTAGTTTTCATTTCGTTCAATACAAACTAAACTTCAAATTTCTTCAATTACAAAATTGCTCAAGTACGTAATTCGAACAATATTAAGTAGGAAACATTTTTCTTAATAAAAAGTCGTCCCTTTCCCTTGCTTACAAATCAAATAAGCAATAAATTAAATCAAGCGTACACAAGTTGACACCCTTTGAGCGAAAATACTAGTACACTTATACATACACACATCAACACACACACACATATATATATTGGAAGCACACTTGACACGTGCCAGACCTCTCCCTATTGCGCTCCCCCCTGTGCGTGAGTGTATTGTGTGTGCTACAACAATAAATAAATATAAAATCCCTACTAATTGAGTGCGATTTTCGAGCATTTCACAATTTCATAAAGCAAACGCAGAGAGAGAGAGAGAGCGAGCAAGAGGCAAAAGCATAGAATGCGATGATGGAAGTTTATTTTTACATGGAGGTAACAAAGGCTGCAAAAAAAAAAACAAAAATATGAAATAAATATTAAAAATAAAAAAGAAATCGACGGCAAAAAGGGACTCTGCCGGGACACTAAAAAGCTGTTGTTGCCAATCATATATATATATATATATATACATATATACGTATACTTTTTATCTTGATTTTTTTTGCCCAACCCAACAACAAGGATAATGGGCACTACAGAGCAACTCTGATAGTGTCCCTTACTCTACTTGACTCTAAAAAGAGAAGCTTAGCCTTTAGACACACTTTAGAGCATTGACAACGAAGCTGGATAAATAAAAATATAAATTTATTAAAAATTTTACTGCAAAGGGTCCTATATCCGGGATATTGATATGAACCATTGGTAAAGATTCCTAAGCTGAAAAATTAACCTGAACTGAACCAGGGCCAAAAAGCTGTAAGCAAAGCTCAGCTCAAATTTCAAAATTTTCTAACTTTAACAAAGAATAATGAGAAAGTACTAATAGAGTAACAGATTATCTTGGACAATCGCAGGACGAGTTCATCCAGCAGCGAGACATCGCATGAGGCATAACCAATTGTCTCTATAGAATGTATCTAGATGGTAGCGCTGACTAGGCTTTGGGTTTGACCTAATGTGCTCTCAATGAGAGATCCTGCAAGTGAGGGCGTCGCTGTGTTCGGGAAAGCTAAGAAATAGTGATTGTGCTGCTCAAGGCAGGTGAAGTATTCTTAATAATTTTTATTATTATCACTTATAGCTGATAGATAAGTTCATATAGATATGTAAAGTGAAAAAAAAAACAGGTTCATATTTATACTATCCCTAGAAATATGTTGCTTTAAAAGACTCTTAAAACTTTGGCCAAACCTAATGAGAAAGGTTACTAATCATTTATTTAAATCTCATATCTGTTCTTGTAAAATTCTCCCTGTTTGTTCCTCTCATCTTTCTCTTGTTTTTGGCCCACTGTTCGCACTCATTCTTCCACAACATTTTTTAGCTTCTGCTGCTGCTGTTGTACTCGACTCGTAGTGGAAAACTCAATAACAAATTATAACGTATTATAGCCATGGCAAACTGTTGCGTTGCTAAGCAATCGGCAAGCCCCAATCCTAACCAAACCAAACCATATCTCCCTTTCGAACTTTTTTGGTCCCGCCCCCCCTCGAACTACTGTGATGCTGCTGCCAGCAACAAAGTTGCCATGGGTGATGCTGCTGCTGATGCTGTTGATGGTGCTCTGCCTCTGCCTCTACCTCTGCCTGCCTGTTGTTGTTCGGCTGCCTTTTTATATATACATACATATTTTTTTGTGTACTTTTGATATTTTTACTGCTCTTGAGCAGGGAGTTGTTGACGAGGTCGTTTTGTGTTGATTGCCCGCACACAGCCACCCGCATCGCCCATTGCCCACCCAAAATTTGGTTTGGTTTTTCGAATTCGTTCGAGTTTGAGTTTGGGTTTTGTGGTACGGTGCGGCATGGCAATATGAAGTGCTTCCATAATAATTTTTTACCTTTATTTACCTTGTTTTTAGTTTTTTAGTTGTTTGTCGGAGCGAAGCTTCCTTCCTTCTGTTTCTCCTCTTTTTCCCCCAGACATCGGCTTGCGTTTTTTTCGAGTTGTTTGTTTTCCAGATATATCCATCAAGTATCTATATTTTAATTATGAAGCTCAGATGGGGCTTTGCCGGCTAAAAATGTTGCCCGAATGCAACTAATTATTAACTCGAGTTGCAACTTTTTTAATAAAAATGTATTAGAAAAATGCAAACAATTCTGTTTGGAGTTCATCGAATTTGTAAGAACGAAGATTCAAATCAGTTGAAAGCTTCTGGAATGCTCCTTATTATTTAGCCAAGTGGCCAAATTATTCTTCCTGGACTCTCAGCAATACTCACACAAACTGATACGATCTTTAAGTGTGTAATTTCTACAATTTGAGAGCTGAGAGTGTCTTCAGGTGGAACTCCTTTTATGACAACTGACTCTGCAAATTGCAGCGCTCAAGCATTAGTGCAAAGATTGACCATTTCTAGGCAGATTTTGCGATTCCTAAAATACATCGTCTTTCAGCTGAATAAAACTGTTTAGGTTTGATCTTAGGAGTATGTCCTTCACCTTGTCTGACACACATATCTGAAATTATATTAAAATGCATACAAATTTTGATTTTTTGCCAATTGCGCCGCCCCCGCTTAAAGTCATTAACTTACATTCGAAGTTCCTTAGGCTGACTTTCAGCTTGATTTGAAAACAACACGCTTAAGTATATATGTATATGTTGTTGTTGTTTATGAAATGTTTACTTCCTAGGCAATGTGTGTTGGAGAGTTGCTGTCGTATGACATGACAGTTTGTGCAAATCCCCAATACGATTCAACATCTCCACTTCAACTTGGAGTCCAAGATTTTGCAATTGACCCACAAAATTAATTATGCATGCAAATGTTGACAATTGAAATTATTTGATATTATTATTTAAAATATTATAAATTGCCTTTTACACTAGACATACAGACACTTATACAATATATTTATATATATTTATATAAAGCTTTGTATTGTCTCCCCTCTATCTCTATGATGTGTTTGGTTTTTATTTCCGTCAACATTTCAGTTCACTTTTGTGATTTTCAGATACAAATACAATTAATTTAGGTTTCCATCTCAATCTCAATTGCTGCCTGAACTGTTTTGGGATAACTATGTGCTTTTTGAAAGTTCTTTTTTTGTGATTTGTATGGGATTTTGTATATGTCATGAGCGTACATTCGCGGCAGGGTCGATATTTGATTGCCTTTGATTTGGGTTAAGTATGTCGGTGGACCACAGCGATGATGATGGTGTTGATGATGATGATGATGAGAGGTAGGTCAGTTATAAGGTTGGGTAAAAGAATAATGATTAGGAGACAGAAGCAGAAATATACATATTCAAAAGACACATTTGATCGCTGATCATACCTGAGAAAATAACTATTTCCATAACATTTCTGCAAAAATCTTCATCCTTAATCAAAATTTTCAATCGCGATTCATCCGATTCATCCTCAAATGGATACAACCCGAATTTGGTTTGAATTGGATGAAAAACAGAATAGTTATGCTCCTAAGTGTTCACTCCGGAACAATTGGTTATATGGGAGCTATACGATATAGTTGTCCGATCTGGATAAAACTCAAACTTGACCAGCCTGCAGATAAACGAAGCATCTGGTACAAATTTCAGCTTTGTAGCTGTTAAGACTTCTGAGATCTTTGGGTTGAAACAGACGGACGGACGGACAGACGGACATAGTTATACCTATTCCCCTTGTTATGCTGATCAAGAATATGTACTCTAAATAGAGTCGGAAACGCTTCCTTCTATGCCTTGCAAACTTCCTGACAAAATTTTGTGAATGGTATAAAACGTCCACGGTGCTTTGTGGCCTCAAAATACTAAGGCAGAGCTGACAACAGTGTAGCACATAGCGATACGTATGATCTTCACGACTATAAGAGAATGCTGGAGGACGAACACCTGGCCCCAAACAATAAGAACACAGTGCTTACATGGATTTGATCTGAAGGATCCCGATGTGAAGAGCAAATATGTTGTTGCCGAAACTGGCCTCATTGTCCTTGACTGTGGCGCATTGGCCGAGGGCAATTACATATCTGATTTTATTTGTTTTTCCTTTTAATTATTATTATATGATTTACAACAAATCGTGGGCGAGCTTATGTCGTTTGCCTCTTAGAAATACAAAATTTAAAAACAAAACAAAATCACACCAAGCCTTTAAAAAGAAAACACAATCCAATTAATTCTTAAATGCAACTTACCCGATTATATACGAGTGTAGCGTTTATTTCTCGGTAAGAAATTTAAGTAATACCCCTTGCCAAAGCATAACCATCGACTTGGTATTTATTTCACATCAAATTGATTTGCATGTTTAACAGCATTCGCACTTCTTTTTTGGAACACAAAAACAAAAATAAAATAAAACACAAAAAACAAAAACACACGCGTTAGACACACACTTAGCTTCAATATATTATGATATTTACACGCATGAAATTACTCTCTTTCAAAAACAAAAAGACAAAAAAAAGGTCACTCTCAGCATATTGCGATATTTACCGCTACCCCACTCTCACTCCCAGGCCAGGCTCTCTGCCTGGCCTTTTTTCTGAATTTTCTTTGCTTTGCGGCCCAAAAAAACAAAAAAAAACAGAAAACTGCAACAAAAACAAAGAAATCTGCCGAAATGCACTATATTCCCGATTTGGACGTGTAATAACTATATTTTGCCAACTTTTAATAGCTTTATTTCCAGTTCTTTAATGCAGAATCAGGAGCAACAATTTTAGCCTGCAGCGCGAAGAGCAACAAAAAGCGCGCCTTTTTCGGATGTTCAAAACGCTGTAAAAACGTTGGCCCGCTTTGCAAATTTAACATCTTTATATAGAATACACTCTCGTTAATCCATTTAATACATTATATGTCCGTTTTAGGCGCTTTTATTATTCATTTTATATAAAACAAAGCGATCGCGTGAGAAAAGACAACTAGCGTCTACGCGGCATTTTAATTGTGTGAAGAGTGCTGCAAGTTAACAGTCGTATTGGGAGAGCTTATGTTAACTTTAACAGAGAATGCAAAGTAAACAAAGTTAATAGTGAAAGGCGAAGTTGCTACATTATTTAAAAATTTAATTGTTTAAATAATTGTCTCTAGTGTTTTTTTGTAGAGCAAGTAGCCTTGTTTTGAGAATGTTCCGCATTCTGTCAAAATCAAGAATTACATTTGCGTCATTTAAATTGTCCAATTTTTAAATTAACAGCTTCTCTTTTTTTTTTTTACTTTGCATTCTCTGTTAAAGTTAACATAATACTCTCCCACGCATCTATTGCACCCAATAAGACTGTTAACTTGCAGCTCTCTTCACACAATTAAAATGTCGCCTTGCCGAAAGTTGTCCTTTCTGTCGCGAACACTTTTTAATCGAAAATTAATAAATAAAGTGCATTAAACGGATGTATAATATAGTAAAACGATTAACATTAGTGTATTCTATGTAAAGATGTTTAGTTTGCAAAGCGGGCCAAAGTTTTCGACGCATTTTTAACATCAGTAAACGGCGCGATGTTGTTGCTCTCTGCTCCAGGCTTCTTTGTTGCTGCTGATTCTGCAGTAAATAACTCGAAATGCAGCTATTAAAAGTTGGCATAATATAGCATGTTACACGTCTAAATCGGAAATATAGGGCATTTCGGCAGATTTGTTGGTTTTTGTTGCAGTTTGTGTTTGGTTTTTTTGGTGCAGCTTGCAAGGCAAGGAAAATTCAGAAAAAAGGCGGGAACAACAACTGATCAGAGAGCATATCGCAATATGCTGAGAATGGCCTTTTGTTTTGTCGTTTTGTTTTTGTGAGAGAACAATTTCGTGTGTGTCTAACGAGTGTTTTTTTTTATTTTTGTTTTTGTATTGTAAAGAGAAATGTGAATGCTGTTAAACATGCAAATCAATTTGATATAAAGTAAACACTAAGCAGATGATTATGCTGCTTTGGTTGGTATAAAGAAAAATGATAAATCCCGATGTCACAATTTCCACGAGGTGTTAAGAATAAATTAGTGTAAATATAATGGGGTAAGTTGCATTTAACAATAAATTTGATTAGATTAATAATTTTTTAAAAAGAAAGAAAGAAAGAAAGAAAAAAATATGCTGTTTAAATGCTTTCCCATAACATCAAAAGTTTGCTTAGTGAATATCCTCCGTCATTCTGCAAGTCCCCCTTCCACATGTTGTCTTCGATTCAACTGAAAAAAAAAAAAAACGAGAACCAAATCTGAAGTTCGCTCAATAAATCTACCAAGCATTCAACCGTAAAACGATGCTGGATGTTTGGTTGTTCGATGTCGGTGCTTCGCTTGCTCCGATTGCTGATTAAATGATGAATTTATGAGTGCCGAGGCGAATGGAGAGAAATGGCTACGAAAAATGCCAAATGGAAATATGCTGGAACAGGCTTTAACTATGCATTAGTTGTTTTTGAATAGCCTTCGGACAAAGTACTGGTCGGGTCCTTTGAATATGTAATACAGTTTAGAAATGCTTAAGACATATATAGTACATTTTATTACTGTTTGCCACAGCACATCTCAATCTGAATCAATTGAAAAATGAAATGGTAATGATTTAGATAAAATATATGTTAGAATATGATAAAATATGATTCGCGTCTTTCAAATATTTAGTAAGTGTCTTTCAGCTTACTCTAACTACAGCCTCGGATGAGCGCATTTCCGTTCCTTACGACTTTTTTATGGTCCTTCAACATGTGAAACACATTTTTTGTGCATCAACTGCCTTGGGCTCTGGCTCTGAGTCCTGGCGCTCTAGCATTTGGTTCAGTTGTGCGTGAAAATATGAAAAATATTTGATTTGTTTATGGCACAAGTGGCAGCAGGCAACAACAACAACAACAATAATAACAAGAATCGACTAACCGTTATCGATATGTCGGATTTGGCTTTGAAGAAAGCCAGCCCCATGCGCAATTTACCATGTAATTTAGCGTGTAACAAGCATGATGACGATGATGATTATGATGGCATCCTGGACCTGCTCGGACTTGCATTTTATGCAATTTATGCTTCATTGAGGCGCGAGAGATTTGTTAAAAGAAATTTCTGCCGTCTCCACTTGGAGATGCAAAAAATTTGTAAGCTAAAACTTAAATTGTCAATTTACAAAAAAGTATTTGAAAGTATTTCTCATTTTACATAGAGTAACTCGTAACTGTATGCTCCAATGACTTTTAGCTTTTCTGCAGAGCACAACATTTTAATAAAGTTAACAACTTTATTGAAATCATAAAAAAAGTTGGACGGCTTGACTTTTTATTGCCTCGTTTCGTGATTTTGTCTGCAATCTATTTGCCATCACATTTGATGAGAAAATTCTTGAGCTAATTATGTTTGGTTCGCTGTGCACCCACAGAAACACACACACACACACACACACACACACACACACACACACACTCACGCATACAGACATAAAGAGAGGGGTGGTTCAAATGGAGTTCATATTTTTGGCTCGCTTCATTCTTCCCAAATGGAAATTGCAATTTGTAAAATTTCAAACATTTTTGCGGCTGGTTTGACGCTCCCCTTCCTTGTGAGTGTGCAGCACGCATGTTCGACTGACGACTTCGAGCTGAAGAAACTTTTATTAGTTGTGTTTAGCTCACTCAATCAAAGTTCTATTTGGCTGGTTAAAGGGGTCAGAGCTGTAGTTAAGAAAGGGGTGTATGGGAAGGATATAGTAGAGTGTAATGTCACCAAATATTTATACAGACATTAAGATAAAATAATAACAGTAAATGTACTAAATTGAATTTGCCATATCAAAGAATATATCCAACCATATTTGAAGCTCAGTATCATCATTGATTGACTTGCAGGAGTATAAAAGCAGAACCATATCCGTGAGATTATTGTAAGAAAGAGGCTGCTGACCAGAAGGACTCTGAGCAGTCATCTTCGAAACAACTAGCGTTAGCCTCGTGTGAATATTTACACAATGGCCTTAATTTCCATTGCTTTCGACCTCACAAACCTCATAATCAATAGCCAAATCGATCAGCTAGCCATCTATCATCAATTTGGCATGAAGATTTCTCTAAAATACACGCATATAAATGTTGTTTACAAATTTTACTCACCGCTTTCCCAATAAAATCCTATATCTCCCATAATTTTTGAATTATTTATCTTAAGCTAATTCTGTAGACGTGGAAACATCTCATCTATCAATCTGTAAAATTTCATAAAGATCTGATCATAATTGTACTCAAAGTTTCGAAAATAAAAAAACAATAAATATAGCAAAATGCCAAGCAGTTCCTGACAGAACAAATTACTATTGCATACTTTTGGGGCTAATAAAATACTAGCGGAGTACTTATTATACTGGCATTCGAACTAGAGGTGGGAAACAATCGATAAAATCGATGGTGGGCACTATCGACTCGGCCTACTATCAATGGTGGAGCACTATCGACACTATCGACTCGGCCTCCTATCGATGATGCCGCACTGAAGATAGTGTTATCGATAGTTCTGTTTACACATCGCTGAAATAAATTGCGCCTTTTTCTTCATTTGTGGCGTAGCTTGACTTAACAAGATGGATTTTCCTTCAATTAACACACTAATGCTCAAATATTTGTGCATTCCGGCAACATCTGTGGAGTCAGAGCGAGTCTTTAGCAAGGCAGGACATTATCGATGCCACTATCGACCACTATCGATGGCTTTTAAGAAACTATTGGCGATCATCGATGTTTTTGGAAAATTGATCAGGGGCCATCAATGCTGCCGACTATCGATAGTTTCCCACCTCTAATTCGAACTCGTCTAAGTCGTATACCATTCGTATTCGTATACCATATACCATTCGTATACCAAAAAATGAGAATGTATATTATTTTTGACAGGAAGCTTTCAACACGCGAAAGTGAGCGTTTCCGACTATATATATTCTTGATCAGCATGACAACAGGAATTGATATAACTTTAACTGTTTGGCCGTCTATAAGTCCGTCTGTTTCAACACAAAGTCTTTAAGGCTTTATACCTGAAATATTTTATCTGCACGATGGTTAAGTTCGTGTTTCATTGAGATCTTACAACTATATCATATAGCTTCCATATAACCGATCACTCCGGAATGAAGACTAAGTTCTCTGTTTTTCATCCAAATATTACCAAATTTGATTCAGATCGGGACGCTTTGTCAAAGAGCTCCCAAATAAACAATATTTCAGAATTAACGCTTTCTTGTTTTTCATCCAAATTGGGTTCGTAACCATTCGAGGAGCCCCAATGCTCACTGATAAAATTTGATTCAGATCTTTTAACGGATTACTACAGCAGTCAGCTGGCGTAGAAAGGGGCCCTGAAATTCCCTACAACTCAAATAATAACGTATATGATATGTGTGATTATGCATACACGAGGGTAACTGACGAAAGTTTTTGAATATCTCGATAATAAAAATTGCCTTTTTAATAATTTTCAAGAAGTTTCATGAAGATGTCTGAAAAATAGATAGGGAAAATCGAAGTAAAAAAGAATGTGTGAAGGGCTAAGGAAACCCATAGCAGCACAAAACGGACTCAACTAAATAACACAAAAAATTCAGAAAATAGATTTATTCAAATAACACCAGATGCATATGCACTCACTTTTATATAAAAAAAATAAAAATAAAATAAATAAATAAATTCAAATTTGAATTATTTGTTGGCTAGTTAACTTGATATGGAAACAGTTTAACTTCGAATGCTCAAATCAGCTATTGAATTTAATACAGTTTTCTTGCTGATCTAGACTTTATCCTTACAATTGTAAATTTAACTAAAAATATTTATATCATTTTTAAATTCTAAACAATATTTGAAAAATAACCACGTTATCAGCTTTACTCCACCTCTGAGGTGGCAGAGGAGAACTTTCATGGCATAAAAAGTATATCATTGATATATCCTGATCGTTATAAACGGCCTTTAGTGAGTAACTGGCTGCATCATTTGCGCAAAATATCAAATGATAAACTTGCAATCAATTATATTTTATTCACATTTTTTGTTGTTAATTTTAAATGCACCATAAAGTTGTTCTTTTGACTCAAATTAGAAAGTTACAAAGCAAATTATTTGTACAAATGAAAAATCGGTATATTCATAAGCCTTTAGAAAGCATTAAGATATTATTCTCGAGAAATATTCCAAACTGCAAGTAAAAAACGGAATCATAGCAGCTAGTTTATAAAATTTAAAAAAAAAATGCAATATAGAAAAGTTTCTAAAATATTTTTTCTTATCTTGTTCCCCAAATGTATAAAGAAAAATTACAAAATTTTTAAATGCACAAAATAAATATAAAATAATAATAATAATAAAAAATGTTTATACATTTGCCATATTTATGTGACAAATTCTTGATTCAGCTAATTATATTTTGATTGCAGTGGAACGTTAGTTTCTTGTCTTTAGCTCATGTTGCCATAGTCAGCCTGTTTCTATCATTTGCGCCGCCTCTGTTTTTTGTTTCAGAGTTTCAAATAGAGTCATATGCGGTTTAGCCTCGCTGTGGCTGGCTGCCTTTACCCGACGCATTCTCAAAGAATTTCGCCAGGAAATATTTTTGGCAAATTTTAGTCACAAGCATATCGAAATTTCATTGGCATGGGATCCTTTCGGGGGCGGTAGCAGGGGCATAATTAAAGGCAACGCTATGAAAGCTATGTGCTGTAGGCAAGTCAATCTGTGAAATGTGCCACAAAAATTTAAATTCAATCAATCAGGAAAGACGAGAGAGAGAGAGATGAAGAAAAAACTGTGGCAGACAGATAGGAATATGCTGAGAGGATTGAAGTCGACTTGAGAAAAATTGATTTGATTTGATTTTAGATTCGCCATTCTCAATTCACAAGCACACGCACACGCACTCAACCGTCAGCACCACCACCAGCACACACACACACAGACACACTTACGTAATTTTACAATCGCAAATAAATTTGCTGCATATTTTTGTGTAAAATAAATTGATTTAATTTGTAAAACAGATTCAGTTTCGGATTTGTCTGTCAAAAGAAATTAAAATAATGATCGAAGCTGGAATACAATTTGAGGCAAAATCTGAACACACTTGACGACTTTGTCTGTCAATGCGGCGTATGTGTAATAAATTTCAATTCTCATACGATATCCTAAACAAATTTAATTAATTTACACAGCAAATGCAAAATTGATTTAAAATACATTTTTAGGCAAGCCCACATCCGAGTATTTACAGCTCCTGCTCTGAATGTTCCGTGTTAACTATGCAAATTTGCATTGCTTATGCAAATATTTGAATTTGCGCCCGAAGAAGAAGATGAAGAAGTTGGCAGATAGAGTTTCCGAGTACAAACATGTTTTTGTGAAGATGAACATAAAAGGATTGCGCCTGTGACTTTTGGGTTTTCATCATTAACCGGCTGCACACTGCACAGTGGGCCAAACACTAGCTGGTGTTATTATTTAACTGCGAATCTCTAGTCTCAGAATTTGTTTGCATACATTCTATCAAGAATCTAAAAACTAATTCAAATATGCTATTCAAAGGCTCATTCGTTAACAATTCGTGGAACATTTCTAGTCCTACATGGCATGGAGTCCGCCCAAGGCAAACCGCAGCATTTGAATTGTTAGAACCGCAAGCTCGAAAGCAAGAACTTTTGCTTCTAGCTCTACGTAGGAGAAACTTTTGTGCCGGCCAATGCTGGCCTTGCAGTGTGCGCTTCCTTCAACGAATAGGTAAATATTTGGCCTTTGCTAGTTTTGAGTTTGAGCAGCAGTTGCAGCAGTTGCAGCAGCTCTGTGCGGAGACCGCAGTTGGCGCAAGTAGCAAGACGGGCTCTACTTTATCAGCAACAACAGCAACAACATTTGAAGCCGCAGAAAATATTTTCTGTTTTCCGAGTTGGCTTTTGTTATTAAAAAATACCTAAAATTACCAAAGATAAATATTAATAACAAGCCGCAGACGCAGCAACAGGACCAGCTACAAATTTCTTACCTGTGGAGGAGCTTTAGGTATTTTTTAATTTTCTGTGGGAGAGGATGGGTACGGGACGGATTGGGCAACGAAACAAACAATTTGCGGTTTTCATTAAGTCATCTGCTCAACTCATCAGCTGCCGTTTTTCGTAACAGTCGCTTCGGTGCAGAGAGTTTATTATATGAAAAATAACTTAGCCAAGAAATGGCATGCCATGCCATGCCAACGCAGGACAGCTGTCATTAAATGCAGCCTCGCTGCTTGGCCCTTTTCTTATATTTGAATAAAAGGTGGAGATTTTTATTACCCTACGAAGTGAAGAGGGTATATACTGCTTTTTAGCAGAGCTTGGCATATCTTACAGATAGATTTGCAACGAAAAGCAACTAATAGTTTTAGAAGACATCAAAAATTGGATTGGATGAATTTGATTGGAAAAGAAATGGTGTAAAAAAAAGCAGTCTCTATAATTTTCTTATAATTTTCGAAAATTAAAATGCTGCAAATTTTTTTAATCTTTTAGATGAAGGCCTTTTGGGAACAGGAAGCCTTAGAGTATTTAAGATTCATCTTAACTGAAGATGATATTTTTTTTTTGCTCAATATTTTACATCTGCCAGTTGTCGCAGCAGTAGATGAAGTACAGATTTCTTTTGGTAACTGTGCAATCCTTGTGCATTTAATAGTTACCCATTTTTGTGTGGCATTTTCTACGGCTGCGGTTTTTGGCGTTGGCACTTCCGTTTCCGCTTGAATTATCGCGTTCGTCCGCCCAGCAGGAGAAGGAATTGCATTAACTGCAAGCAAAACTCAGTGTGCTGTTGCTGTCTGCGTTTAATATGCAACTTTTCACAAACCCACACACGTACTCACTAACACATACATATACATATATATATATGTAAAGGTGCACAAACACACTCAAACATCTCTCGGGCCCCGACTGTCTTGCGTCATTTTGAAATATTTGTGGCATCAAATGCAGTCGTCAACTTGATTAAATGTCAGGCATAAAGCAACAGCCAAGATGCAGATGAAGATGGAGATGGAGATGTAGATGAAGATGGAGATGTGGAGTCAGTGGCAAGCCAGAAATTTGCAAAAGGCGTTTGAATAGAAAATAAAGCAGCACAATAGAGCGGCGGCAGAGCGGGCGATCGAGAAATAGGAGGGAACATGAATAGAAGCTGCTTCGACCTGCCTTTTAGGCGAAAGATATGTGAAATGCAGATTTGTTTTTGAGGTGGAAAATGTTGAGAGCAAGATAAATAAGTATGAGTTATGGCTTAAACAAAATGCTCCTCTGGCAATGGAAAATTCAGTGAGCGAAGTTTTTTATTAAATTTTTGTCTGTGAATAATTTCAATGTTGACACTGAACACTAAATAATAATACCCGTGGGAGGCGGCGTGGCAAAATTTTAAAGCAAACTCGATCTGACGCCCCACAGGGGGAGTCTGCTTGCATCATTGGTAACTCTAGCTCTTATGGTTTCCGAGATCTTGCTGTTCATGCGAACGGACCGACGGACATAGCTAGCTCGACTCGGCTGTTGATGCTGATCAAGATTATATATACATATTGGGGTTGGAGACGCTTCCTTATACCTGCTACATACATTTGCACGAATACAATCTACTCCTTTACTCTATATAAATTCGAAACTTAGTGGCAACTCTGGATTGTTCCTGCGCAGACAGCAGACTTGGTGTCACATGCAAATGTGTGTGTTCAGAAAAATACAAACAAACCAAATATTGTTGCAACGGAAAACGATATTCCAGGTATTTAAATTACAGTATTATTACAGTTTTGTATGTGCTTTGCCCAATTGTGCCCTGTGTTTTGGATTTTAGATTGCTCCGAAGAGTTGTCATAGTGATTCGTGGAATAATACTTTTGTAAATGGCAAATTATTAACCAAAGAGTGCAGATCCATTGCTTTGTACTTTTTCTGAGATGACTTTGTATAATTGTGTTGATACTGGCTTTACAGCTGCAGCTTCTGAGGTCCAACTGGTTGCACAACGCCTTGTGACCGTTATATTCACGTATTTTTTAAGAACCTTCTCTACTGTGGTTAAAGGAGGAGAAATACGTGATGAGACGCTGTGTTTTCCCAAGTAATGTTACTGCTCGGACATTGACATGGGACCTGGATTCGTCAAATACTGCCACTACGAGATGTCCTTTGGAATACTGATCTTCGAACTCACATTTCATGCTTAATTGACTAGATAACGGAACATATCAATTGCCCTGGAGTTGGCATACAGTGAGCTGCAACAATGCAACAATGCCCCCGGGCGCTCAATGTTCTTGGTACGCCACAGTTCACAATGAAAGCAAATATGAACATCATACCATGTTAACTCTTTGGAGTCCCCAGAACAAATATTATAACGATAGGTAGGAAATGATCGGCAGAGCTTTCAGAAGGGATTAAAACTTTCCCCTACTGAGGTTAATTCCGAAAAAATCGGCTCTATGGGAGCTATATGATATAGTTGTCCGATCTGAATCAAATTTGGTTGAATTTGATTCAAATAAATATAAAATATACAACATACTGATACTACAGCTGCTGGAGGAGCCACAGCCATATGCATCTACTTCACGTGACGGCAAGAATTGTAATACATACATACATACATACACATACATGCATACATGCATACATGCATACATGCATACATGCATACATACATACATACATACATACATACATACATACATGCATACATACATGCATACATACATACATACATACATTCATGCATACATACATCCATGCATGCATACATACATATATACATACATACATTCATGCAAACATACATCCATGCATGCATACATACATATATACATACATAATACATACATACATACATACATACACATACATGCATACATGCATACATACATACATACATACATACATACATACATACATGCATACATACATGCATACATACATACATACATACATACATACATACATTCATGCATACATACATCCCTGCATTCATACATACATACATACATTCATGATTACATACATCCATGCATGCATACATACATATATACATACATATATACACACATACATACATACATACATACATAAATACATACATACATACATACACACATGCATGCATGCATACATACATACATACATACATACATACATACATACATACATACATACATACATCCCATTACCTCAACGATTTCATTTGAGTTGATGTCAACAAGTCTATTTCAATGGATACCATGGACACACACACTTTTCGTTTAATTCTATTAAATATCCCGTTACCCGCTCGCTCCTTAGACACTAAATAGACTCATTATCATCAGGTTCAGGTATAATTTTTATTATCCTTATGAGAGCTGGGGGTTTACCACTGCACGGCGCGTGGATACAGCAGAAGCTTACACGCACACAACTTCATTAGCCATTCGATATGAAGGTGGTTCGCGGCGTTTAACTGAGCCATCACCTTACGTTGATCCTCGCGCAAAAGGGTCTGGTCAATGTCGTGAGTCCAGGGTTCCACAATCGTTTAGGGAACGGGCTCAGTTGATTTCAGCCACGCTTGTCCTTTATCATCTTAATGGATCTGGCACCACAATGGAATTAATTGGAGAATATACCTTGTTACGCCATGCATCTGCAAGATTTTATCGTCATTTTCGGGCAACAGCTCACACATCTTCATGAAGACTTTGGAACTGTGCAACAGCGCTGCATCCACGGCTATCACGCATCCCTCCTTGGTCTTCAATCGCACTCGCCCATATTCAAATGTTTATCAAGGCTTCTTCGCCAAAATGGGCAAAAAATGTGTACACAAATGAGATATATACGATAATTTAAATTTGCTTTGCGACGACTACGATGCGTCGATACTGACGATGATCTATGTGGGTCGGAATGTCACAGGAATATGTGAATTGTTCGCAAATTAAGAATGCAGCCGAAGCCAACTACAATCAGTCAAAAGGTTGTGGTTTGGAAATATATAGAAGAAAGGGGTATGTTCTTGGGACGGACACGGAGTAGTTGTTACTGAACCCGGGAAGGGTGCCGTTACAATCGTGGCTATACTTTTTGCAAAGTAAGTCCCAAATATTCATATATTAATATCATCACCATCATCGTCAGTTGGTAAAAACAAACCGATTAACCTTTTGTTTGACAAGCGAAAAGGTGAAGTAGTTTCTACAAAAAATTGGTTTTTAATTTTATTTTCTAATTTCGGACTAAAAAGAAATAAGTTTCAGCTACTAAGGTTAATTCGAAAACAATCGGTTCTATGCGAGCTCTCTAATGCTGTGTCCCAATCTGTATACAATTCAGTAAGCTGACGAAGAGGCTTCTAAAGCTGATGTAATCAAATAGTTATCTCACTAAGTGTTCATTCTGTAAAAATTGGTTATATGTTAGCTATATAAACTTGGTCAATCGTGCTGGCGGTCATAAATATTCTTAGAAACATAATATGAAGTACATATCTTAATATATGAGGCCTATGCCAACATATGTGGTTAAAAAACCCACTGGGCAGCCCGTTCGATATCAGCTTTTAGGTATAGTTGGCAAATCCGGATGAATCTTAAACCAGATATTTGCAGATATTTGAAAAATCTGTACAATTTTACCTCTGTAGCTCTTAAGACTTCTGGAGGTTTATTGATACACACAGGCAGATAAACATATGGACAGCTGAACGGATGGTAAGGCTATATCGATCTCCCTCCTCATGCCCGAATTGACGAAATCGTATTTGAGCAAGTTTGGTGGAATTGGCAACATCATTTAAGGAAGAACATCCTGGAATCTTTCAACTGTATTAATCTGATCGTGAGCAGATTGCCATTGGTTAGCTTACATAAAACTCAAAGGTAGAATTCTAACCTGATTTATTTATTTAAGCAATTTTCTTCATCTTTTTGGTTTATAGAAATATCAGTATGAGGTCTGTTTCTTTATCGATATCGTTTTGAATTGTTTTGTGTTAATTATTAATTATTATTAGGTATCGATCTATTCGGAATTATATTAATATTAATTTTGTTCGATAGCAAAAATTCATTGAGCGCAAATATCACCTCTGGCTGATCATGTCAATATATTTTTCGTAGCTCTCGAAATTTGTGTCTCCTTATTCTTGTTCGTTGTCTATTGGCATATGTCTGCGAGTTCTAATTTAAACCATCCAACAATTTCCTTTGAAGATCCTGCAACTGGCTCGACCTTGGTCCTTCGCTACGAAAAGTCGTGCAGCTGCGCAAATAAATATTAAAAGACAAACTTTTTATTGGAAGAATACGAGTACGGACGCTCATTCTGGTCTTCTCCGTCTCCGTCTCTCCCCTTTTGTGTTACTTTTCTACTTAGGAACACTTTATCCTGTAACCCGATAATTTGTGCTTTGGCTTAGTTCATTGAATTGGCAATTTTTAGTAAAAATTTTACGCTGCATTGAGCAGCCAAAATGCACATGAGGAAAAAAAGAACAGAACTTGCAGTAGTTAATTTTGGGCTTGGCTGATGATGTGGCTGCTGCGGCTGCTGTGGCTGTGCGGTTCAAAAGCAGGAAGTGGTAGACACTCATAAACTCAATCATATCACCACTTGGCTGCTTAATGTGCCATGCAGTAAATTTTCCGCACGCACACATTGCCAGAAAGTGCAAAAACCACAGTGCGAAAAAATGTTGAAGCTCGCCTCCTGAGCCTGAGCCTGAGCCGAGGCCGGATCCTGAGCTTTAGCAGCCAGCCCCTCCCCCACCGTTCCTGTGCGTGTATTGCATGCATGCATCGATAAACAGTAGAGCGAGCCGGGTGCAGTGGGGGCGTAGGATGTGTTGGCTTCACAAAGCGTTGCAATTAACGTCGCTGAGGCCCAGCCGAGCAGCAGCAGCGGTAACCACAGTCCATTGGCATTGGCTTAATTTTCATGGACTTCTCATGCTGATGTTGCTGCTGCTGCTGCTGCTGCTGCTGCTCTCCTCTGGCTGGCTGTTTATCTTTTGCATTGAAATTTTTGGCATACCCACACTCACACCAACAAATTGAAAATACGCACACACACGCACATCCAGAGAGCGAGCAATAATCCATAATAACAATGGCCTCCAATACACAGAAATTGGCGAATGGCACAAACAAAAAACAAAAAACAGAAAGCAAAAACAATACAATACTCACACAGACGCAGGCATTGATTGTGGATTGTGTTCGACTGTTCGACTGGGCGACGGTTTTCTCGCTGCTCTTAAATACCCAATGTACTTGACTCTTGCAGGCAGCCAGGCCTACATACATGCATATCAATTATACGCACTGTTGTCTGGCACTGCCAGACCGACTGGCTAATTAATTAAGTTGAAGCGCTTGCTCTGCCTGCCGCTTGGCTTGGTCTGGCCTGCTTTTATAAATTTTAATTGCAATTTTGGACGCATCCTAACCCGATTAGAGCACAGACCTAGAGAGTGAGAGGGCGACAGAGAGGGGCGGGGTCATGCTCAATCCCACTTATTCTTACCAAATGGGGAGCCAACAACTATTTGCGGCAATTATTTTGGCATTAAAATCTAAAACCAGAAAACTACTTGGAAACTCACAAAACTATTTGCACACACATAAGCTACAATCTATAAGTTTATGTGCCTAGAGGCAGGAAGTGTATGAGTATGAGTATGCACTTGTGTGTGAGAATTCCAGAGCGGTTCAAGAGCTAAGCTTGCTAATTTTCCGAGAGAAATTGCTAATTTCTTTTTATACTCTTCACTCAAAAGAGTAGAGTGATAATCATCTGGCGCAAGAGAAGTCGATAAAGCCAAGCTTGGATCCTCAGTTGTGGAGGGAGTATAGATATTTATCCAATTTTTGGCAAGGAGTGAATGCCGTGATGCAATCGATTTATCTTTGTTTCCTATTTCAGCTGTGCTGTCAGTATAGTTATGCCATTCCAATCAAATGATATACACGTAATACAAGATTTAGGTCAGAAAAGGAAAGGAAAGATAAATTACTTAATATATACCGGTATCCCTCGTATAACGCGATAGTTAAACTCTGTTTCACTGTCTTCAAAGATCTTTGCACGTGGGCGTTTTGGGGAAGCAATAGCTTCATCAGAAGATATTTCTTCAACATAGTTTTCGCTATTGGATAAAAAACTAGTTGTGGGACCTTGTGGTTCTTTTACTGGTTTTATAATTGCAAAATCTGCTATCAGTTTTTGGTGGGTGGTTTTTTTAAGCTCCTTTTCAATTTCGTAATAAGGTGCTAAATTAATATATATTTCCCTTATCATTTTGCTGGATCATTAGTTGTAAAGAAAGATTTCATTTTCTCAACCTAACTGAAACCCTCTCGTATGCGCTTCAGAGTTAAACTGGAAATTGATTCACAGATATCTTCTACCGAAGTGACGTCATCTTGTGCGAGATTTGAGACGGATGGAGATTCAGTTGTTAATTGAATTAGGTCTGTTTCGGTGAGGTCTGTACCTTCATTCATAATTTCATAAATGTCATCTTCGTTCATATCGTCAAAGCCTTCTTCACTGAAACGTTGACCTATCGTTAATATACGGCTCACTTCCACATGTAATGGTGGCACAGCATTAGTTTTTATATGTTTTTCCATGAGCCATTTAGCGTGGAATTTTTCCATAGTTCTGTAACTGTCATGTTAGGATTTGAATCCATTTTATCAAGAATAAGTTGATGTTATACCTTGGTCTAACGGTTGAATGATAGACGTGGTATTAGGTGGTAGGAACACTATTTCTACATTGGGATGGTTTAAGTCTTTTGGATGTTCAGGGGCATTATCAAGTATTAAAAGCACTTTGAAATCGATGTTCTTAATTATTTTTCCAAATCGCGTTATATCGAAACCGCGTTGTATAAGAGCGCGTTATACAAGGTATACCTGTATTAATCAGTTAAATATTTGACATTATTTTATTTGAATCTTTAATCTTCTTGATAGAAATTTAACACACTGCCACTTGAACGATTCAAAGCCATGTAAGGGTATACAAATTTCGGCACAATTTTCTAAAATGTTATTTTTTAATTCCTGCGGTTTGTGCATAATATTGCAAACCGAATTGCCGAAATTACTTTAGTGTTGTGGCTGGAGTGAAGTGTGCACGTGTGCTTTTATGTATTTCTCTTAGATTCGCTTGCCTCAGTGCTTCGATATTAATTTATCTTTCTGCTCCGGCAAATATTTTTTCATAGAGAAATTGATTAATAAATATCTAAAATGGTTCTATGAAATCTTACTTTTTTTTTGATATTTCTGTCGAGCAAAAGAAGAAAGCATTTGACAGTTTTTGATATAGATGAAAGTGATTTATGAAAATTCTAAACTGTTCCCAGATTTATCAAGGAATATTTGTATATATATTTGTTATATTTTTCAAAAAGACTTCATTCATATTAAAAGTAAAACAAGAAAGGAAAGTTATATACCATTCTCATTGGAAATATACAACCGATCTAGATTTAATATGGTCGGAGGGCGTAAGGCTACAGTGGATAAAAGGAAAACAAGACAAATTTGTGTTAATTTGAACGAAACACAGAAAATGTATGTTACTAAACGTTCATTCTGGAACAATCGGTTATATGGTAGCTATATGGTATAGTTCTCCGATCTTGATTATAATAGGTTAACAGACGCAGACTCTCCTCAAATGGATACAAACCGGATTTGATTGGATTTGGAAGAAAAACAGAAAAGTTATGCTCGCAAGTGTTAATTTCAGAACAATCGGTTATATAGTAGCTATATGAAATTGTTATCCGATCTGAATAAAATTGTGCCTGTGGATGTGAGGCATTATAAAGTGGATAATAACCAAATTTCCGAAAAATGGGTTCTATGGGGGCTATATGATATAACTGTCTGTAGAACGCATAAGCTCCAAATTTTGTTAAATTCCAATGAAAATAAAAAAAAGCTATGAAATAAATAATCTAAAATTTACTGCAGTTTGTATGGAGGCCACCCTAAAAAGTGGGCGCGTCAAAAGAATAAAAATAAACTTGATCTCTTTTGTGGAAAATAAAAATTCGACTTAGAAGTCGCCATCTCTTACAGTTTTCAAGATCTAGATTTTCATACATCCAGACGGACGGGCGGACGGACATTTCTAGATCGACTCGGCTTGTTGTCCTGATCAAGAAATCGGAAACGCTTCTTTCTTTCTGCCTGTTACATACATTTCACAAACTTAATACACATATGTGCCATAGGTACAGGGAACAATTATAACAATTATAACAATATTATAACAATATTATAACAATTATAACAATATTATAAGCGTCTTCGGTGTATACAGATGTGTGATTACCAGCCAGTTTACGCGGCATTGCCAGTCGTTTTTGTTTTTCTCTTCCAAATGCACTTCGCAACTGTAAGGTAAACTAAACTGCTTATTGAATTTGTGCCGACGTAGAGGCTACGCAAAATAATGCTCACACTCACGCACATACATGCACATACAGAGGCACGCAAAATGTGAACAGCATTTACTGTTGCTTTGCCGGCAGCAACAAAAACAACACGCTTAGTATTGCCAGTATGTTTTTATATGTGCCGTCCGGCTGCGAAAGTTTCGTATTCTGTTTCTTCGCATGTTTTGTTGTTGAACCGTTTTTGATGTTGTTGTCTTTCTTGAGTATTCGAATATCTGGAATATTCGCAACGCAGCGCCAATGCCAGCCCAGCCAGGCAAAGACTCTCCAGCCTCAGCTTAGTAGGCTTGGGAAATTTTTTATATGAATCACAAAAAGTCAGCTGACAACACCAGGTTTCCCTACATGATCCTCAAAAATTTTAGTTGAGTAGCTGCAAAAGAGCTTAGGTCACATTACCGCCAACGGCAGTAGCTGTTGTTCATCTTGGCGGTCATTAAGTTTTAAGGTCTTTGTTATTTGAAAAGGAATTTTTTTTTTGTTGATTCATTTTATATCCAATATATTCAGTCTTATTACAATAGCATATCAAAGTTGAGATTTTCCGGGGTCTTTGCGAAATTCAGAAGAGTTGACAGATCTAAATATGGCAGAACATGCTAGAGGAGGTATTGTTGCGCTCAATGATCCTCCATCGTCAGACAAAATCACACCACTTTTTTTTTTTGTTTATTTAATATTGCTGGAATCGTCCAGTGCCTTCTGAACCTAACGTAACGTGTAAAGGGAAGAGTAATATGGATACAGAGGGAAGGAAGCCTTAACTACTATAATTACACAAATTAACATTTGTATAGGTTAAGCAATCCTACGAGGGGTATAGGGTCAGAAAAATTGTTCGCCAACGAGTTTGGGTGCATCTGATTCCTCTCGCTGAGCAAAGCCCTAGCCTCCCAGCTCAGAATGGGAGCCATACAGTCGGGAGACTAGCTTAGCGTGGGAAGGCGTAGCCCGCCGAGCAGCTTCGACAATCTTGGATGCAAAGCAGTCGACGTACGCTTCCAACTCGCTGTAAGAGTCGATGGCAGCATTGAGTTCCACAGAAGCTTCTAATTGGACCTTAAACGCCTCTATGTCAGTGTACGGTGGCAGCATTTTTTGTACTCCTTTGAAGAAATGTGCGTATTTGTCTATCTCAAAGAGCAGCGGGAGGTGGTCGGATGACAGCTTAGTCAGCACTTGAATTTTCATTTGTCGCTGTCTAAAGCCTGTAAAGATTCCAAAGTCGATTGCACTGGGAGTGGCGTTTGCACTATAGGGGTAACACGTAGCTTCTCCAGTTGCAATGATGTCGATACTCTCATCAGCTAAGGCAGAAAACAGGACTCTGCCTCTGGGACACATCCTGTAGTTGCCCCACCACCTGTGCTTAGCATTGTAGTCACCTGCCGCAAGAAGCTTAGTACCGAGTTGAATTAGAAATGGCACAACGTCAGCCTCCGTCCACCTGTAGGCAGGAGTCAGTACACCCTCTGCTGACAGTTAACTGGATGGTTACTGCTTGGATGTGATCTTCCGAGAACGTTGAAGAGGGTTGAAAGGAGATTGACGATCTTATGAGGATCGCCGCACCCTCATGTTGACATAAAGGCGAGAATCTCGTTGAGCTTCAACGAGGCCCTATTAGAAGAGATCAGCAGCAGCCTTGTCGTAAAGCTGGTTACGCTCAACAACAGGCTACATGCCTCTGGTCACGTCCGCGAACGTTTGCTCGCCAATATTATAGACAGTTGGGTGGTTGGTGGGTGAGAGCCGATGACTCTGGCCGATGCAGCCTTTAAAATTGTCCACGTGCGTTTTGCCGCAGTGATAGCAGTACCTGGCGTCATCCTTTCCAAACTTGCACTCCTTGGTTGGATGGTTATCACCACACTTCCTGCACATATAAAGCCGTGTGCAACTACTCGTAGAGTAAACGAGTATATTGTATTCGTGCAAATGTATGTAACAGGCAGAACGAAGCGTCTATGACTCCATAAGGTATAACCGTATATATATTCTTGATCAGCATCAACAGCCGAGCCGATCTACCCATGTCCGTCTCTTCGTCATACTTTTGACTGTGTCAAATATTGAATAAATGCTGACTACGAGTCGAAATATCGACTTACTTCTTCTTGTTCTTACTTGTTTTTTACTGTATATTTTTAAGCATATATGAATTCCTATAGATATACAAAAAAAAACATTTAGGAAACATTATATGTAATGTAGATTGGCATCGCCTCTGCCTCATGTCATTTTGAACATGATTCGTATTCGTGAAAAACAAAAGAGAAACAAATTCTTATTTTAGTACATTCTCTTCCTGTATTCAAAAATTATAATTGACTTTGGTGGGAATGGTGCCTTAATGGTGTTGATAAGTAAAAGTTCCCAATCATCATATCATATCGACAATTAATGAAAATCTCAACATGGGTGAGATAGAGATCATCCACTCGCTGTATGGATTATCGGTGTGGCTGTATGACTCAGGTCCTTTAGTACTTCTGATAGGTTGTTGAGATAGCGTTCTTTACGCTGATCAGGCGAATCGCTTGGGTTGTTGAAGAATTGCCGATATGATCTCAGACTATCAGCAAGCTCTGCTTCTATGTTCATTTGAACATCATCCTTTTTAATTCATCTTCCAACTCTTCGCTTTACCGATCAATTTCAACTACTCTTTTTAACATTGGTTATCTACGGCTTTCCAGAGATTATATACCATTCACATTGTAAATATAAACAATGTAATTTAACTTAACAATTCTTGCATTTATTTCACTCTTAGCTTGAGAGACACAATATTTAGGGCTCATTCGGCGAGAAGAATGGGCAGCAGTATTTTACAATTGACTTCTTTACTTCCCGCACAAGCGTTCCCGTTCCACACATACAGTCATACATACAGTCAGTGCTATGCTTTCATAGAGTGCTTTATTTCTCTCCAGTACAAATTCGTTCTAGTCAAGCTAAAAGTCATGATAGTCCCGTCCATTTCGGATGACTCTTAAACTCAATCAGCGTACAGATATGGTAAGCATTTCATTTCACTTCTGAAACAGTCGGACGGACGGGCAGATATACGGACATATCTATATCAAATTCCCTTGGCATGCTGATCAAGAATATCTATTCTTTATATGGTCGGAAATGTTTTCTTCTATGCGTTGGAAACTTCATGAAAAAATTACTATGCCTTCACATTTTCAAATTATAATTTTAATTGTTTCTATCCAAAAATTCCCAAAATATATGAAAACTCTATAAATGTGACATCCCAAATTACACAATTGCATAATAATCGATATAATTTATTTTGTCTAATTTTAAAAATGTCTAGCCCATTGTATCCATTCAGCCTTAGTCCTAGCAGATCTTCACCTGGATGGCTAGAAAGTGCTTGCCATCTTCTGTCATGGTTTTTATCATCGGTCCAGGTAATGCCAGTGCGCTGTGACTACGATATACGCTGGCCACATCTTGCGGGCTTCTAAGGTCATAAATCTCGCTGGTGTGCACGGTCAAGAGTTCGGGAAACGGTATACTCTCGGTGGGAACGACGGCAATGGTGCCAAAGATGCTTTCATTTTCCGGAATTATGCTCGTTAGCCAGATGAGAAAAAGTTCCGAGTCGGGGTGAGCTCTCGGGCTGCCAATGGCTTTCAATTTTCGACCCATGCCAAACAACTCGCTTATTTTCACACGCGCGGTCATCACCAGCACAGGCATCAGGTCATATACATCGTCGCCCATAGTGTCAATCATCTTGTCCTTAACGAGGAACAGCATGTGACTCTTGGGCTTATCGAGGAGCGTAATGCGAGTATCGAGAAAGAAGGTCTTCACTTGCTTAGGCTTAATACGCTCCATGGTCAGCGAGCGATGATTTAGTTGCAGATGTCTGTTGAAGTCTGATACGAAGGACATCTGCTTGCAATCTGCATCGGGACACTGGATAGGTGCACGGCAAATTTTGAGCTCCCGTTGGGCATTTTTTTTAAACACATGTGGCTTCATATCCAGCAGTGTGAGTAGATCCTCGGACCTGCAGGGTATCGTTGTAAAAAAGGGCGGCGGAGGCTGAATGCATGCCGGGAGTTCGGCTTTCGGCTCAGCCATAAATTTTTTCATCTGATCGACGACCAAGTTCGGATCTTTCACAAAATCCCCGTCGCAAGCACGCTGCACTGTGGACACTAGACTGTAGATATTTGATTCACAACTAATTGGCTTCGACCGGCATATCTTATGTGCTGACATGAAGGCATGTAGGGACTTAGTTCGCTTAGATACTGGGGGCTTACTGCGTCGTTTGTTTCCTGGCGGCATTATCACAGTCATTGAGTGTGAGCGTCTTGGCGAAATCATACCTGACGAGGAACTGAGATCGTCATCTGAGCAATATGACAAAGCCTCTTCCAGATCATTGATGATTTGACTGGCATCCGCATCTCCCTCTCCAGCGGCCGGAGCAGTTTGCTCATAGCTGGTCATCGGCTCCCCGTTGGATTTGGATTGTTTTCCAGACTCATGTAGCAACATCACATCGTTTAGGTTTCCTTTCACCACAATGCCAATAATTTTGTCTTCGTCGCGTTTATCTTTTTTTCTTGCCTTCTCTGGCCTCGTGTGTTCCGTCTTTTCATATGATATCATATCCTGACTGCTAATTTCCGACTCTTCATCGGACTCTTTATGCTTGTCCAATGATGGTTGAACTACTCCTCCAGCTTTTCGTCTTTTAGACAGCTGCGAGGTCTCTGGCATGTCTAAATTTTCCACGACAATTCGTTGTGCCAACTGCCGGTGATTGCGCACACGTGATACCGTGCGTGCCTGACGTGCCTCCAGTTCCTGCTCCCCAGGCAGATATTCCAGCTCCTGCTCAATTAGATCTAGCCTTCTACGAGTCGGTAGAGGAGAGCCACGACCTCTCTGGTCGTGCTCATTCTCTACACAATTATAATTTTCCGCCTCCTCGCGCACCTTTTTGCGTTCAGGCTTAGTTGGACGCAGTGCACCCAGCTTGTCAACGTTCTTGCAGCTATGCACGTAGGCATTGCGCGGCCGATGCGCACACTCCTCGTCGTAGTTGAGTTCCGAGTTATTATTCATAAAACTCTGATTCACCTGTCCTGTCAGCATGCCGTTTGCCACGCGTTTCTTAGGTGATTTATCCCTGCCCAAAGAGTTATTACGCCTCTGGGCCGATTCTGTGTATTTTCCCATAACCATCTGACTTGAATACCACTGCTCACTGCAAGACCGTCTCTTCCCTTCCTTGAGTACGGCCCGCGGTACGGTGAGCGGCGACGGTGGTATCGGATCCTCCTCATCGTTGCATAAGTCCACGGCTGGTGAGCGGTTGCGCAGTGTTGAAACGAAGCAACTCGGTGGCTGCGGGGCCACAGAAGCAGCTGTCATTGGGACAGACTTTCCACCGTCCTCTTCCTGCAAGCATTGATGCTCCGCGGTGAGCTTAACGAAAATTGTCAATGCCTTGCAGACATTGCACTGATCGGAGACACCATAGATGCTTCGCTCGCGATGCTGATGGGGACGGCGATGTGGAGATCTTGAACTTAGGTGCGGCTTTTTGTTGCCACATTTTGTGCAGACGTACATGCTTTGCGGTGAATGAATGAACGGGTAAAAATAAATAATAAACTAAGCAAATTTACAATTTTATCACTAAACTGGGAAAGAAGAAAATATGAAATGAAGTCACAAGTTTTTGAAATTACAAATTTGGGCTGCTTGATTGGAAATGAAAACAAATTTGAAAAGGATGAAGGAGTACTATGAAAACAGATTAAGGAATCAAGAAAACAATTTGATACAAGACGAATTTGTAGCTATATGCTATAGTCTGATTTCGACCAGATCTGGTAAGAGGAAGAGGGGCCTCTTCAAATGGATATAAACCGAATTTGGTTTGATCTGGATGAAAAACAGAAAGAAAGAAAGCTTATGCTGTTAAGTTATTCCGGAACTATGAGTTAGACGGAAGCTATATAATATAGTTGAAAGATATGTATGATTCTCGAACTTAACCAACGCGCAGACAAAAGAAGGGCGTGCTAAAATTTCCAGCTCTGTAGCTGTTAAGACTTCTGAGATCTTTGTGTTGAAACAGAAAGACGGACGAACGAAGGACAACTACACGATATGGGAAAACTAAGAATTTAGAAGATCTCTGTCAATTTTCCTAATAGAGGGATCCGAACCTCGAAAATGAATACTTTTGGCAGACAAATGTTATCCTTCTAGGGTTAATAATGGTATTAAATATTAATTTTAGTCCTGTCACGGTCGCCATGTGGAATTGTAAGTCGTTAAGTATTTGTTTTTTGGCCGGAGCGACTGTTGTTATCGCTCCAGATGCTTTTATTCAATTTATTCTTATATTTTAGTATTAAATATTACCAAGCCTAAGGTTGCGCAGTCCTCAGTGGCTGCGCTGCCTTTTGTCGGTTTTATATATCACATATAAAACGAATATGTGTAACTTATGCTTAAGCAGCGGTCAATGCATGGGACTAATGCTGACGCGGCTTGTTTGTAGTCAAGGCATTCTGTGCCGATCATATTTCGGGCACTTGGACTGCACTTGAATATGACATATGTTTATGAAACAAAGACTAAGTGTCTTTGCCCTTTCTGTATTTATGTTTATAAGTATATATGAAGTACATACTGGGTATATTGTTAAGTACAGTGAGCTATCGATATATGCACACTACAAAGGCCAATTGGATCTGTTGGATAACGTTGAAATTTATTTACATTGCATATTATCTAGCACTCTATATACATCACGTTATATTGCATAGTTTTTTTGAATGCACAAATCATCAACCTCATTTACCATAATCCATATAAACTTATGCCTATGATTCTTAGATTTTCATCAAATTGGTTTTTCTTTTCGTGATTCCACAGCCTAAGATGAATTCTGTTCTTCTTCTTCGACTACATATTCGACCATCCCATTTTATTGTTTTACTGACTGAAATAAATAAAATAATGAAATATTTGTTTATATTGCCTAACCGCACGTTAGCTGGATTCAAGGCTGGCCTTGAAGGAACAAGAAAACATCTATGCATGTGGGGGGGGCATATGTGTATGCTCTTCTGTTCTTTTATTTGTTCATTGCTTTGTTTGTGTTGTTGTTATGTGTGTGTTTAGTAAATTAATTACTTCACACACACCCAATGAAGAGAGGCTGCACTTTGCTGGCTCTGTTGTGCCGCCTTGATTTTGTTTACGTAAAAAATACAGAAAAAATAAAAACCATTTTGTGAAATTGGAAAATTCCTGCTTTTGTTTTTCGGGGCCAAGCAGCATTTTGCTATTAACTTGTTTTTCAATCTGCCGCCGGCACGCCTGCTTCCGTTTTCTTTTGCCACTGTTTTACAGGTGCTTCTTTTGGCTTATTTTGCCATTGTTTAACATGAGTAGAAGGGCTGGGAGAAGGACGGTGGGAGGGAGCTGTGCGGTAAAGATCTACAAAAATAATTGCCACGGGTGGCAGCCATTTGGTGCGCTTTTAAGCTTCACTTAAATGAAATTGTAATGAAAATGAAAATAGAAATGAGAATGTATTTCTATGGCTTGATGTTTCAACTGCTTTTACGTGCTATTGTTGTTAGTGTTCTATGCATCGTTGTTGCTGTTGCTGTTGCTATTGTTGCTATTGTTGTTGTTGTTGTTGTAACTGTTGCCTGTAATTGCTTAGGATAAAAGTTGCATTTAGTTTTAATTCAATTAGTTTCCTTCGGGCTGGCTTCGTTCACCTTTGCGTAGAATGAAATTGACTTTAGTAAAGGCTCAACTCAACTCGACTCGAATCTCGACTCAAGCTAACTGGTAACAAAAAGTACAAGCAATTGCAGTTTGGCCGCTCTTGCGATTGCGATTCATTGCCTACTTATTTGGGCGCATGCTTGTAGCTGGCTACGCCTCTGCCATACAGCTTTCGCAGAGTTGGCAGGCAGCCAAAATAGGCGGATATATTTTAGACTGGTTGCCTGCAATTGGAGCACTTTCCTTTGCTTTTCCTAGTGGGCTGGGACTAGGTAATTATTTCTTTAGGGTGAGATTTGACCAGCAAGTGGAGAATTTGCAATGGATAAGATGTATAAGATATGCAAACAAATTGTAAATAAAATGCATAAGGATATTTTACAATAATCTTTTTTAGTTCTTCTTGCTATAGTAGTACTTTAGTAGACTAAATGAGCGTTTTTTGGCCGTGCAAATGTATGTAGCAGGTTGAAGGAAGCATTTCCGACCCCATAGAGTATACATAGTCTTGGTCGAGTCGAGCTAGCCATGTTTGTCCGAACAACTTTCGGCTTGGATTATCTAAACAAGAACGTTTGAACTCAGTTCTTTGTTTGGCGATAAAGCACCATCAATAACCCCAGTGTACCGCTGGTAAAGTGAATTCAGTCGTGGTCGTACTTCGACGAATTTTTTGAAGTTTCTCAACTTAGTTGTACAAAAATGTGATCCTCATTGGATATCCCTTTGTATCTTACTCGTTCAAAAAAGGCCTCGTGTCGATTGGTGATTCAAAAGATGTTTATAAAGTCGTGACAGGTGATATATATATATACGTATGAGCCGGAAGCAAAACAGGAATTATCTGAAAGGGTATATCAAAACGTGTCAAAACCGAACAAAGGTTGTCCCAGACAAAAACCTTAAAATAGAATGGTAACCTGGTCAATTTTGAATGGTAAAAGATTTATTTTCTGGAAAAATAGTGAAAACAACCCTTTGGCGATGCTTCAGGCTGTCCTTCATCTAGGTAAATCGATCAACTCACGCAACAGAGTTTTTGAGCACTTAAAACATCTATTCTGTCTTACAGTTTTGATTTAGAACTTAACGTCGCCGCTCTGTAATCTTGATTTAGCTAAAAAAAATTACAAATTTAACTTTTTGACGGCAAAAGGCTGTTGAAGCGTTAAATAAGGTCGATTTAGAGATACCATCTTTGGAGTGGCAATACTGCTTCAGCATCATCTATAAAATTTTGAAAAACAGTCAAGCCATTTCAATTAAAATGATTTATTATTTGCTATTGCAGAAGTGTATTTAGCGATTTTCCAAATTTCACTATGATCGTATATTTTTTTTTTTTAATTTAAGAAGTGTTTAATGCGTACATTGTTTAAATAGCACCTTAACAACACAAATATATATATATATATAAATATATAAAGACAGACAAACCTCATTGAATTCGCAGAAGGACTTATGAGTGAGAAGACCTCACGGTTGGCCAATTGTCCTGGCAAGCCCCAATCTTTTTAGCCGCCTTTAAGGTCTGTCTTATCTGTCGTAAGGCTCGGTTCTGCAATACCTGGTTACGTTTGTAGCTGGATTTTGCGACGATCCCCCAAATCTGTACCCCGTAAAGCCAGATCGGGGCTACACAATGCACATAGACTGCTCTTTTAGCTCTAAGTGACATAGTGCTTTTTCTATTTATCAGCCACCTTATTTGTTGCATCCTTCGCCCACACCTTTTGGCCGCAGATTTCATGTATGGCCCAAAATGAGGCATTTGTCCAGTGTGATTCCTAGGTATTTCGCTTGCAATGGCTGTTCCAGTGTAACTCCCTCCATCTGAATAGGTGGAGTGCCCGATATTACCTTTTTTTAGAGCGAAGCAAGGGTTAGTCGTCTTCATGGGGTTGATCTTTAGATTCCACCTCCTGCACCAAGCTGCCAGAATATCTAGATAGCCCTGGAGTCCAGCTGCTGCTTCGAAGTGGCATTTACAGTTGTAAAGGACAGCAATATCATTGCAATATGAGCCTTCGAGGGTGAATCCATGTAGTCATTGTGAAGGCTAGTCTATGATCTTATTAAATACAAAAACATTTTGTATGAAAACCTCCAAAAAGACGTTGCATACTTTTTAGGATGTGTAAGATATAAAATAAACCAGGAGTTGGAGGTGATCGAAAAAGAATTAATTACCATCGAGGCAGTTCACTTGTCCATCAATATAAGTGTTTTAATAATATAATATACAATATATATATATATATATATATGTAAATAATACATTTATCCACATTTAATATACTCCCACTTGCAAATCTACGTTTGTAGAATTCATTACAGATTATTGTCCTCACAAAAGAAAAAAGATTAAATATTTAGCTTATCATAATTACAACTTACTGCTGTCTTACCTCAGCCTCATGCTGAATTCCTTGGCTGCTATTATGGTTTCTATACAAAGGCAACCCCTTTGGCAAGCCATTCATAGAACTTCGAATCCATCCCAACTCACCTCGCACAGGGATTGCCTTTTTAGCGTGACTTTGGCAACAATTGCTGCAAAAATTGCAATTGACTAGACGAGCTTTGAGGATGATGATGATGATGACTCTCCACGCTTTCTTCTCCCGTCGGCCAACAATTTGTGGCAGCTGATGCAGGCAATGATGGTGATAAATGATAATGATAATGATAATCATAGTCATAATGATGATACGAGTAATAATAAGGCTAGCAGATACAACTTTCAACAACCGCCAGACGATGCCAATTGAAAATGTTTCTCTGCTTTTTTTCTGCTGCTGCTGCTGCTGCTCTGCGGTTTATTCTTTTGTCGTTTCTTTGTTCGAGATTCGGGTTTGGGTTGGGCTCTCAATTATGAAAAACGCTTATTTGAAAATTGCTAGTTAATTGTTCACCCCACTACCTGCCTGCCCGCCTGCTCTTCAAACTGGAGTGCCATTATGAGCATGTCCTGCAGGCTGAAGTTGCCGTTGCCGCTGCCGTTGCCGTTGCCTCTCAATTAAATGTAAGCGCAAAAGGAGGAGTTTTGAATTTGCTTGGTTTGTATTTGATTTAAATTTTAATTGCAGCTGAGTAGAGCCCCGGAGCTATCATTTTTGGTTAAAACGCTGGCGCTGAGAATTTACATAATAAGCAGCACAAAATTTGTAGCCCAAAGCCAAACGGAGAAAGGGAAAAGAAGGAACATGAGCGGAAGCAGGAGAACCATCGATGGCTACACATGCCGAGACAGTTGTGTCTGTCGCCAACCCAGTCTCTATCGCTGTCGTTGAAATATCCAAGGCAAGTGCTTCGATTATGGCAGCGCCCATGTGCGTTAATTTTCCAGCGGAATAAGCAAGGAGTGGAATAGCCCAGAATCCAGAGATTGAAGTCGGTCATGCAATGACAGCTTCGACTGCGACTTCGATGGTGATGGCAATGGCAGTGGCAATGGCTATGGCTATGGCGTTGGTAGTGAGGCGATATGGCGACTGGTTCGACTGGTTCGACTGGATGGTTGCCTTTGACAACAAGTGGCTGCCAGATCGGCAGCAGTCAGCAGCATATTATAATTTATAATAAGCTACAAAAATCTGACAAGACTGACAACAACAACAACATGCAGAACAACAACAACGACGACGACAGCAATAAAGAGAAGCGAATGCGAGCACATGACACTTTCTGTGCAACAACAACAACACTACCAAGAACAACACTAACAAATCACAAACGCCACAAAATAATGAAGCTCAGCTCTTGCTCCTTCTTCTCCTGCCACTGCTGTTGCTGCTGCTGTTGCTGTTGCTGCTGCTCATCATTATCCTGTGCACAAATCCAATTTGATTATGTTAATACGCCGATGTGGAAAATTCACGTGGAAAATGAAACGAGAAAAGCAAAGCAATAGCGGCAAATGCTCTTTGCCAATGCGCCAATTGCAATTGACATTGCCAGCGCGGATTATCCTGCGTGGCCGCACAGCCACGGCCTCATCATCTTTGATTTTGATTGATGTTTCGGTCGCTGGTTGGGTAAAAAAGGAAACCCACCGTTGTTGTTCAATATTGGATTGGGTTACGAGTAATGTGATTCGTGTATGGGCAGAGGCAGGGTCTAATTAGGCAGTGCTGATGAATTATCAAATATGAGAGATGTGTGCACCGGGACGAAGCAGAGGCGACAGAGGGGTGAACAAAAATTCGATATCTGGGCTAAGGGAATACACTGGCCACTGAAATGAATGTGGCCCAGAACAATTTTCGCAATTCAGTTCTTAAAGAACGTAGTTGCCAAGCGAATTACCTAATCCTAACAAATAAGAGCGAATTCATGAGGCCTAAAGCGCATTTTAAGCTGAATTGGCCTTTCCTTTAAATGCACCAATGTTGGCACATCATCTTGGATGCTTATGAAAAAAGGATACGCTGGCACAGCCATACCGTGCCAACCACATCACACAAAACGGAACGAAGGAACATTTATGGTTATGTGTCCCAGAGGTGCAACAGCCAGAGGCCCCCTTCCCAAAAAAAGAAAGGACGAAAAAGAAACCGAACAATGGCCAACTGGATCTGAATCAGAATCAGACACTGCATGTGTATATGTATATGTATATGTGTAACAGCCAACACTTTAAGGCCGATAAAAGTCGAGTTAAAAGGGAGCCCAGAGAAGGCTGAAGAGAATGTGAGGTTTGGCAATGTGTGCTTGTGTGTGTGAGCTAGCCCACTTGAGGTAAGATATTAAAAATACATGAGGATGTTTCCGAGAGAAGATATCCTCTCCATCGTGTTGCCTGTGTCCTACTTGAGTTACAAGTGGCTTATTTACCTTACGATAAGTGCAGCCCTGGAGTGCCATGAGACTCCGGCAAGCCAACCTTTTACCCTCAACCATGCCCCCCCCCCAACCCCTCCACAGCCACCACAGCCTGCCTTGATAATCATATTAATAATTATTTCATTCGCAAAGGCTTCTTCTATTGGTTAGCTGCAAATGTCTCTCACGAGTCTAATCAATGTTGAATATGTGCTAAGGAGGCTTTTATGTGTGGCTCTCTTAGCAAATGGTAATACTTAGTTATTACCGAGCAATGCGCATTTCACAGGCAGATTGAAGCCTTTATGGAAGTCTCTTAACATGTAATACGAGAATTAAGCAATTATTTGACATAAATATTTTCCAAATTGGAACCAAAATATTGGAGTTTTTCATTTGCAGTAGGAAAGGATTGTGTCAATAGGGCACAGATTAAGGTACAAATTTATTTGAAATTGTCATTGGATCGATCGACTTTGGAATAGAAATGCTAAGTGCTTTTACAGTGAAACATTTGGAAATGAAAGTGCTTAATGTGGTACTCAAATCCAATAGAAACCAGGAGGAAATAAATTATCTATAACAAAATTTGATATAGCAGTAGTATCAGATGCTTAATAGTATCAGACTATATGTTGGTTGGCTTTCCATATCTAGCTCTAACCAACGCTTGCTCATCATCATCGTTCGTCTTCTTCTTCTTGATATTTTGACATTTGTCTATCGATTGGATGCTGAGTGCCTGTGCCCAGCTTAGGACGTTCTATCTTTACAATCGTCAAATAAATGAATTCTCATTCGAAATTTGACCTCGATTTGAATCCACTTGCAGACGAATCTCTCAGACTTGTGGTTTATGCAGAGCCTTGTTTGTTATTCAGTCAGTCAGTTAATCAGCCCAATTTGGTTCGCAGCCATTTGAGCAACCCTGAGACCTGCTGCACAAATTTGATTCAGATCGGACCACTATATGATATATCGCCCATATAATCGATTGTTCCTTAGTGAACACTTAGTATCATACAAATCATCAAAATCAAAACAAAACAGCAAAAATCCACAAGAATTAATAGTTTTGTTTGGTAAAAAACCAGTTATAGACTCTACATATGTTTCAAGTAATTTCAGGAACTGTCAATAAATAAATTGAAAATATTATTTTGTTTACTTTTTTAAATTCTAGTAATTTTTTTAGCTTTATTTCTGAGGTGATGTTGCCATTGGGATCCTTACTTGAGAATGTCACAACCGATTTTTGCAAAAGAATATATAAGAATATATTAATTCAAAGAATATATATTTATTATCCACACACAGTTTATATATGAATCATTATACATTTTTTTTTTATAATTTTTTATATTTTATAATTTTTTATCATATCGTTTGATGCGTTTTTTTAAAGATTTTTGACTGTACAACTCAGGGAAATTTGATAAACATATATCACTTTTCAGCACTTTCTTGATCAGCATCAACAGTCGAGTCGATCTAGTTACGCCCGTCCGTCCATCTGGCCGTCCTTATGAACACCTCGATCTGTAAGAGACTGTAAGAGCTAGAGACACCCAATTTGGCTTGTAGACTCTCCTTGCAGGGCGTCAGACCAAGTTTGTTTTTTAAATTTTGCCCCTCCCGCCCCCACAAACCACAAAACCTTATATCTTCCACAAATTTGCAAGCATTTAATCGGTTTGTATATGTATAATCACATAATCTACTGATTTGCCGAGTTTTGTTAGTCGGAATATCGACTATAGCGTTCTTACTTGTTTTTTTATGATTGTTTTTAAAACATAAATTTACGCCATTTCTTGCTGGGTTGCGCGAGGAATGAATCCACTCCGTTGAATTATTTTTAGTTTGTTGGGAGCAGCGAAGGTGCCGCTTCCAACGTTCAGTTAAATCTGTTCTTACATTTTTCCTTAAGTTCTAAGTAAGCCTAAGTCCCATAACTGCGCTGCCTGCAGTTGGACAGCAGAGGGACGGTTATGTATATTCTATATAGTATGTGTATGTAATCATGCATATACATATATATGTACAGATGGTACATACTCAAGAAGTGCTTACGCTAGCGATCCCACGCTGCGGCCGGTCCGCATGAGTGAGGGATCTTATTACAGCACTTATGTATATTTATGATTGTATAAACATAACAACAAAGTGTCGATATGTTAATAGTTTTTACTCTTACTTTTAAGTTGGGCATATGACCACTTGTTATATTGTATACTCTACAATACATGTGGGCATATGCTCATTTGGCATACAACAAATACTACACCGTATTTGGTTTGCTCGTCATTCTGTCGCCTGCCGTCCTCACAGCACGATTATGTGTGAATCGGACACAACTTCGAAAAATGAACTTCATGCGGAAATGTGAACAGCAATTCGAAGTGGAAGTGGTATGGAATTCTTTTTAAATTAAAAACCAAAGTGGAAACAGGAACTGGTCTGAATATCTTTATGAGGAATTTGAGGAGTTTCTCGGCTTCCTCTCAAAGTGTTTCCATATAATTGGACAGCATAGCACAGTTAAGCTTTGGAAGTGAACTCAACTTATAACTGCTGCTCAATAAAGCCATTATATTATCTTGTATAAGTTTACTATTACATAAATTTTACACAAACATATGAACAAAGCAAATTTGGTGGACGCAATTTGTCATTCACTGTCCCCTAAGGTAGCATGGATATCCACAGGAGTGAAGGATTCCCATCAATAGGAAGCAAACAACATCCTCACTGATACACACTGGCCTATAAAGTTACCACACTATTTGAAGCATTCAATATCAGCTGATGGTGATGGAAGGACCTGAACATATTGCATGGTTATTTTGTTGTGTGATTAAGCTTCGGGTCTGCATTTCGCTTCCCATTTCGCGGCTTTTTTCCTGTGGACAGGGCACATAAATCAGTTGGAATTTTCAATAACATTATGTGAAGCAGACATGACGAGCACGCTGCTGTTGTAGTTGCTCTATGTTGTTGCTGTTGTTATGAACGATGATGATTTATGTGCAGCCCAATCATATTCGAAAGTTGATCGCGGGAGGCAAAGGGCCTACAAAAATATATTTATTGATAGGCCATGAGGCTGCGAATAAATTTTCCTGCTGAGGATTTTTCAATTAAAATGTCACATGAGCAGCTGTCAAGCAGGCAGCTATAGACGCAGGCTCAAATTAGCACAGCCTTTCATCCAAGTGGAATTGGCAGGGAGATGATCATGGCCCTTTGGCCTTGCCAAGTTGCCATAGCTTTTCGCATTATGCTGGAAATAGTCCACTTTGTGCCAATCGTCTTTGTGCATCTGAGATTTCATTTGAATTTCTTTCTTTGCTTGCGCAGCTAATTTCCACAGGAGCAGTTAATAGATTTCCTTGCCTGAAAGGTTTTCCGATTGGCCTGTGGGAAACCTAGCACATGTTTTCCATTTACACAAAGCCAATGCTGCCAGCCGGGCGAAGCCCATGCGCACAAAATTATGCTACACTTTTTATGCCATGTGGAGCTCCGGCTCCCAAAGTGAAGAGGACGGACCAGGACTGCTTTTATTTTTCCACAGTTCGTTGCTAAGCTGCGTAAATGTAAGCAGCTTGGTTACCGTTACCTTTACATACTCGCACACACATCTCGCACTCTGGCACCCTCACCTCTTTCCGCACTCTCTTGACATATGTAAGCAAATTATTTGCTTAACAAAACGAAAAAAAAACATTTGACAAACAAATTAATGAGTTTTTTTTCACTCGCCAAACATCAAACGACTCGGCGCTTTGGCAGCTAATTAAGTCGGATTAGTGTGGACCAGAAACTACTCCATACATGTATGCGCATTTACAAACACTCTCGCATACACATCTTCATCTCTATGGGGCTTATAGACATTTCTAGAATTTTACAGCACTTTTTTTGGCTCTCGGCATGGCTTTGGCTTGGAAATATAATCCTCAATTAGCGCGCTTATTGTTTGCTCCATTGCTCGTGCCTGTCCCCTCCCGTCCTCATACATGCGTTCTCTATCACTATCTAGGCTTAGGCTTAAGCACCATGTGGGTATGCAAACTTTACTTCCATTTTGACTGCTGATGCTCCTGCTGCACTCGAAACCATAAACCAAAAGCAAGCTATCTCTCTCGCTCAAGCACACGCATTTATCCTGCAGCTCTGTATCTGTCCTTGTTGCTGCTGCTGTTGTTGTTGCTGTTGCTGATGCTGATGTTGTTGTTTTTATATTTGTTATGCATTTTGCCTGCCCGGAAATTGAAGATAATAAGCAGCATATTGTTGTGCGAAAACAATGGATGCCCACAAATGCTAATGATGTGCATTTGTGTGGGTTATATATACAAACGCATGCATGTACGTGTGCGTGTGTATGTTCGTGTTAATAACAGCGCCACGTAGCTAAGGCAGTTTAGAAGAGGCTTTAGCTTACATAGTAGAGAGCACTCAGTTTTCAGCTTAAAGCCAGCATTAAATATGCCCAATTAAATCACAATTAAAGGACATTCTCTTTCATTTCAAAGTTAAAACAACCACAAAATGGCATATCGAACTCAATAGTGTTTAAATGGTACACAAAAAAGCATATCCGCTCAGCGACAAACGACATCAGATGGGTAACAAGTAAGAACGCTACAGTAGAGCTTGCTCGACAGTTAAATAAAAGCTCTCCTACCAGCGCCCTACTATGGTCTCCTTCGGTCATATCTGCAAGGACGTGAATTCAAGGTCAGGGTAAGGGACACTTATTCGACACCTTGCCAAATGAGAGCTGGAGTTCCGCAGGACAGCGTTCTTAGCCCGATGCTTTACTCGATATATACTGCTGACCTACCTAGCCCTGACAATGGCTACATGGAGGCACCCTCGAAGGCTCTTATTGCAACCTATGCGGACTATATTGCAGTCCTTTACAACTCTAATTGCCACTTCGAAGCAGCAGCTGGACTCCAGGGCTATCAGCTTGGTGCAGAAGGTGGAATCTGCAGATCAACCAAATGAAGACGACTAACCCTTGCTTCACTCTAATATCGGGCACTCCACCTATTCAGCTGGAGGGAGTTACACTGGAAGAGCCATTGCAAGCGAAATACCTCGGAATCACAATGGACAAACGCCTCACTTTTGGGCCACACCTGAAATCTGCGGCCAAAAGGTGTGGGCGAAGGATGCAACAAATAAGGTGGCTGATAAATAGAAAAATCACTATGTCACTGAGAGCTAAAAGAGCAGTCTATGTGCATTATGTAGCCCCGATCTGGCTTTACAGGGTACAGATTTGGGGGATCGCCGCAAAATCCAGCTACAAGCGTATCCAGGTATTGCAGAACCGAGTCTTACGACAGATAACCAACTGCTCATGGTACGTGCGCGGCTCCCACCCAACACCCTTGTACCATACCTATGGTACCTATGCATATGTGAAGAGTATGAAGAAACCATTGATCGCAAGAAATAATTATCCAGAACATCTGATCGATAACCTGATAGCAGAGATAATGAAAAATATAAAAAACCTGGACCAAGGAAAACTGAACATAAGGGGGAAGGGAAGCAATTCCTTCAAAAATAATACTAGAAGAATGTTCAAAACATTTAAGGTACGCTTGCAAGGGGCATAATAACATAAGACTTTGTTTAACAAATAAGAAAGCAAAGTTAACAGAAAGAAGCAGCAAACGTAGTATATGAGATGAAGTGCTGGGAAAAAGCAACAACAAAAGGAACATAAGGAAAGCAAATCACAAAACACAAAGGTAAAGAAAAATTCAAAATTTTTCAACGGCGCTCCTTCAGCATGTAGCAAGCCTCGGCAGAATTGTAGACATTGAGTGGAATAAGGGGAGGGAGAGGGACGCGTATCACACCAGAGAATTTAAGAATCCAATAACAGGGAGAGCGAACCACAAAGAAGACGTAGATCAGACGGACTTAGGAATACTGACGCTAACATAGAATTTATAATAAAAGCAAATTACAAATTTCACTTTAAGAGATGTAAATATATTTATGCTTTTATATTTGATGAAGGCGCCAAATGCCTTGACGAAGTTAATAATAAAATCAACCCGTTTAATGGAAAAACAATGAAATTGGATTTTCAAATTTCAGATTTTCTTGAACCCGTTTGAGCGCAGTTTAAAATCAATGCTAATCAATGCTAACAAAGATATATACGAGGTGTGGCAATTCAGTTCCAGAAGCTTGTCAATAAAATGTTAGCAAAATTATGTTCACAAGAAGCAATTGTCTGTACCGCGATTCCAATGTGGTTTTAACGATTGTAAGAATCGTTGATGAAACACCGAAATAAGCACGCTGTCACTGCTTCCTTGGCCTCTGTTCGCTGCCATGATGAGTCTCCTTTTCAGCTTGAGTATAGCCAATAATCAATGGGAGCAGTAGGGTAGGTGTGGCAGGGTAGGTATTCTTAACCTTTTTTTCTCCAAAACCATTTTACATAATGAACTAGGAATAGGAATGTGCCAGCACTATGTCCTGTAGCAAAGTAGAGTCAGACGATCTCAGCGTGATTGCCGCTTTGGACGCTAACGTAAAACCGACGATGCCATGGAAACGATCAACAGTGCCTTTAGTTCCAACCTGAAAATTCTCTATTTCGTTGACCGCTCCCCACCTTTTCCCACCCACATACTCAAATATCCAACTTTCATCGCCAGTGGCTAACCGTCTCATCCAATCTCTGCCTTCCCTTGCGAATTAAGTCTGAATGAGTCTCTCATCTTCACCAAACTATACAAATTTTACTTTCGGATAACAAACAAATTAAACATGCTATCACTTTCAAGCTTCGACCCTAACTAAAAGCAGATATTCGGATACATATTTAAAAGCGAGGCAGTATGGTTCTCAAAAGATCTCAACTTCCCTTCAGAACGACATCTCCTGAAACAGCAAAACTGCACACGCAGTTCTTATTTTTTTCATTACATTTTCTAGTTGATTTTCGGGATTTTCACAAATGAACAAATTTCCATGATATTGGTCTTACGCACCCTAGGTTTTTACCCAAGGAAACACAAAAGTTTTCGCTTTTAGTCCTGATGCGAAGCCTTACAGTTATAACAGGGACACCCGATCATGCTCTGCCTCCACCTCCACCTCCGTCTTCCGTCCTATTCTGTTCAGTCTGCTATTATATCGAATGTGTCATTGTAATTCATGTTTTCGCCCCTCACAGAACACCCGTACCCGCACCCGTACGCGTACCCCTACCACATCCCGCACCCCCCTCAGGCGGCATAAATTGTTGCTACCCAATTACGAAACACTAACAATGGAGACGGGCCGCCTCGCCTCGTTGGCTCTTTGGCCATTGTCTAGCCTCTGCTATTGTTGTTGTTGTTGCCAATTTTAGGCCAAAACGTTATCGTGTCACTGGCAGTCGCAGTCGTCGTCGTCGTCGTCGTCGCACCCCTCTGGCACCCCCTCCAGCGCACTGGCATTGAGTGCGAATTTGCGTAAATATAATTTATTTAAGGAGCAGCTCGTACTGTGAACGGCGAACCTGAGGCCCGCCCTGGTTACCGGCCAATGATTACATAAGCCTCAAATACAGGACTCGCATCACACATGTACACGGACCCACGGACCCACGGACCCGTACTGCTGCAGTTCTGGTCCACTGATGGCAGTGTCCAAGAATTGTCTGGCGTAGGCGTGACATTTCAGGCTTTAAAAAATAGTCGGGGCTAGGTGGGACGAGCTGACAGTCATCAGTTTCCAAAAGCCGGAAGGTTTAATTACAATGCGACCGGGGCCAGGTCAGGACACTCTCTTGCTAAAATGAACTGCCGCAGTTAGCTAGATGTTAACTTTATAAACAGGGAATTATGGAAGTAGAGTAAAAATAGTTATGAATGTGTTTGTTACATAAAATTTTGTGATTTCGCTTAAATAAAGAGGATATATGATAGGATGAATGCTCGCATTTACAGAAAATCTGTAAAAACAGTGAAGAATATTGACAAGGATTCACTTGAAATATAATCTGTGTTTGGCATCTCTTTCTCTAAATTCTTGCTTCTGTCAAACCAAAAATGTTGAACTCCATATGGATATTAATAGACCATCATTGATTTCTCTAATGGTACATAGGGGCAAGTCCTATTCGTCGATTGCTGGTGAATCTTTACGTCATAAACAGCAAAGGTGAGAGTTATATAATCAAATTTCCTTGACTGCCAAATGATGAATCAATACTAACGACTCCTGCTTACTTGGATGACTCATTGTACAACCGCTATATACGATCGTCCCCAAAAGCTGATCGACGCACATTTCTCTATATCATCATGATTTATATTTTATCGTCATCATGATTTGTATTTTACCTGGCCAGACTTGAGCTAGCCAAGACCTAAAAAGATTTTTATTTCTGAAGAATTCAAATTTCATATTGGCTTATCAATTCGCCTTGCCTTAAGTTGGACCATATAATATGATTTGGTATCCGAATCTAGATTTTTGGAGCGTTTCAGTTTGAAGCTCTTCCACTTTCAGTCTATCCACTACATTATTTTTGTGTGTCTTTCAGTTTTGTTGATGTTGTTGTTTGCGACACAATTTCATTTAATCGCTTCTTTGGCGCCAGGCTTGCAACAAAAACAGCCAGAAAATGGGAAGCAGCAGCCGCAGCAGAAATAGTCAGAGACAGAGAGGAGCAATTGGAATAATAATGAATGCCTTCATTATCATAGTGCCAGTTGTTGCTGCTATTGTTGTCGTTGTCGTTGTTGTTGTTGTTGTTGTAACTGCTGCTGCTATTGGCTTTGTTTACCCCTTACTTTACTTCTATTTTTTTATATATTTTTTTTTTTGTGAATGGCGTCTACTGGCCTGTTTGGGTCTCTGGTTTGGTTGACTGGCTCGGCTCCACCCTGGTTACTCCTACTGTTTAAGGCCGCCTTGGGATCCGGTCAGATGTGTGTGTGTATGTGTGTGTGTGCGGTGCGATGCATTGCAGAGGAGCTGCTGTTGTTGTTGCTATTCGGTTTGGTGGCGCCTTTGCATTAGCATTGAGTGCACTGTAAGCAAAAGAGAGAAAGATCTTTTTATTACGCTAATATTTATGGAGTTTGTAACCAAAACAAAATCACACATTAGTAAGAATAGTTTCTTGCGAAAAAAATGTTCTGAAATTAAGAAACAGACCGCAGCCAGGTATAGATTGCAAATTGGGGTTTATATATTTGCACACCATAAAATATATATTAGTTTATTTATAACTGGATATTTGCAGTTACACTTCCGATTAAGTTACTCTTCCGATTCTCTTATTTACCACTTCTATGCCTTCTCTCCTTGTCAATTCATTCTTTTACTTTTTCACTCTCTTCACATACACCTCTTTCTGTCCTCTATTTCTATTCTATCTGTTCTCTTTCCCTTTGCTCGTGATTCAAGTTTAATTTAATAATTCTGCAATTGCAGCTCATTGCTCTGATGCTTGCTTTATTCACGTTTGAACCACTCCCTTGCCCTTCTTATTACCCAATCCATCTCGGTAGTATATTTCTATACCAATCCATATATTTATTTATTTATTGGAACATTTTCTAATTGTTGGTACGAGCTAGTTACGTAAGCAACAACTACAATCATCGCCTAGCTGCTTAAGACTTTGCTCAAAAGCAAAGAACCACAGTTAAGTCTGAACTCTGAGTTGATGCTGCCACAATCCTTAGATGTGTCTAAACCTGAGCCTGAGCTCCGGTTGAAGCATTGAGGCTCTTAATATATAAAACAAATATACACATAGTTAGGTATTATCTACTACATGACACAAGCCATTGACTTTTCACTTCAACAGCAGCAGCCCAAAACAGTTATGCCTATCCTATCCTTGTGCTGACATCCATTTATCAGGCGAAGCTCACTCAGATGAAAAATTTGTTAAGCCACTGCTGGAGGCGGAGTATATACATAGATTTACACATACATAAAGTGAACGGGAAGTGTATGTAATGAGATCTACCTAAAGAAGTTGCTTTCTCTGTTTGGTAAACTAAAGACTCTTAAGAGTGCATGATTTAGTTTATTATATTTTGAAGAATATTGATGAAACTTGATAAGTTCTTTGTGGCTCATTCTGTGTTGGCTCATTTGTTGCTTGTTTAGATCTAATAGACAGATTGTGATTTGTTTAAAATCTAAAAGTTATTTAAATAGAATAGTTAAATAAAAGTTGAGTATTGTTTTGTATGATACCAGTGTAACATAGAAAATATCAACATTTTCCAGAAATTAATGCTTACGGGTGTTGTCGCACCTTAGACGTTCCCACTTTGAGCATCAATGATGTTCGTTATAAAAGCTGAAATCTTTATGCAATTTACTTGAAATTCACAAACTGATCTCAAGACATTAACCTGGCAAGCCAGCAGAACAGGCTGAGAGCGCCCAGCGGCGGGCTGAAATCTGTATGTTCGCAAATTAGTGAGAGTGAGAGGCACCATTCGCTCTGATATTCAAACGATAAACAGCGCACGAAATTAGCAGCTCCCGATGGAAATTCCTATGCAGTGTAAGGTCGGTTCGCGATCATAATTGCACATTTACATAAAAACGTTTTTTCTTGGTGGTAACTATTTGCCCTTTCAAACCATATGTGCTTTGTTTTTCACAAAAAAAAATTGAGTTTCCCACACATTTGGTTCAGCATCAGAATATCTATTCGACGAGTAATTTGTTTTGCTTTAAAATATATCAATGTATACTCGGAAACAATCATTCAAGAAAGGGCAAAAGTATGATGAATAGTTTTCTCGACTTAAGATCGCAGTTTTGATCTTTTCCGGGAAAGGGTTGGACTCATTTCCAGAACGTCTTGGGATTATTCTTGGATCACTTCCAGAACACTGAGTGGCTGTTTTCAGTATATTTTGGGGCAATTTTAAGAAAACTTTCGGCTTGTTTTAGGAGCGGCTCTTTCTTATGTTGTTAGTGCTTTGGGGTCATTTCGCAAAGGTTTTTGAGTTGTTTTGAGAGCCCTTTTGGCGCATTATATAATATAATAATGAAATTTGAAAATTAAATAATATATAATATAAAACTTCAAAACTTACCTGGGTTGCCGGGCCGTTTTTGTATTGTAGAGTAACGTGCATAATGAATTTGTGTATGTGCATGTAACAGGACTCCATTGAACTTCCATATATTTTTGATCAGCTATATAGTTTGCTCCTAATATTCCTCTGGCCGATATTAGTATCGGTTTGTCCATGTATCGGTATAAGCGCTATTCAGCTATTGTTGGGCGATATTGGTACGATAAAAAGAAATTTTATAAATCGAGGAATATCCATAACATTCGATGTTTTCTATATCGATATATAGCCTGTAATCTTTAGGCGCCAAGAGGAGAACATTGTGCCGCTTGCCACAATACAAACTTTAACTCCACTTTGACCCACTAGACGTTGGACTAGGTGCTCACCTATTCCACGAACGTCAATATGTGTAAAATTTCAGCTTCCTTCCTCTTCGCTTTGACCTTGGCGATGGTTGATCGCTGTTGTCAAATTAGAGCTGACAACTAAAGAGCAGTGAAAATGATAAAAGGCTCAATTATAAGTTGCTCAATTATTGTTATGAATCTTGAAAATATCATTACAAGACATGGAAATTAACTAAACAGCAAATAACAATGTGCTTTCATACAAAACGTCAGGAAGTGACTCTAGTGGCGACCCCATAAAGCGGTCTATTACGGGAACTAGATCGACAGCGTCTGCTTTACAGTCCGCCGTAGGACTTCCAACTTTATCCGTAGCTGTGAAATGACCAACGTCTCTGGTGGCCAGCCCATAGTAGCCTGGAGCCGTTGCGTCCTTTGGATAAACTGGAGGCACGACGAGTGCGAAATCAGTTGATACAATCGACCCCGTACGAGTGGGCTTACCCCATGCGTTGGGACATCAAATATTCCGGCGAACGCGTCCATGTGGATGAGAAGGGCATTCGCATAGACATAGATGTGCACCATTTCCGATCCCACGAAGTTGTGGTGAAGACCAAGGATGACTACATCATTGTGGAGGGAAAGCACAACAAACGCAACGAAGGTGCGAATGGTCTCGTGGAGCGGTACTTTGTGAGGAAGTACGTGATAAATCGTGGCTACAATGCCAACCAGGTGATCTCCGACCTATCCACCGATGGCATATTGACCGTTAAGGTGCCGCCAACTCGGCTAGCCAAATATTATAGTCCCGGCGAGCATTTAGTGCGGGTGCACGAGACAGCCCTGCCCTGGAAGTAGTGCCTATCTTGGTCATCCACATCCTCACCAGAGCCCAGGCACAAGTAAATGCAAACCAAAAATTCAAGGTGAACTATTTTTGGGTACCCAAACAAGTGCAAGTGCATCAAACATTAGAATTAAATATTATGCACATATATAAGAACATACATACACATATAATACCTGACTAAAAAAAAACATATCCATATAGAAATGCGATATGTATTTGTAGGAAAATGTACTTTAATGGGTAATAAATGGCTGGAAATGGAAAACTGAGGCATCGACATCGATTCGGTTGGTTGGCTATGTTAATGGTAATGGCGCGTAGCTCATTCCAATCAAACGTGTAAATTGATGTTCTTGCATCGGTGGAATTTGAAAATGTTCTCCTTATATATAGCAAATAATAAAAGACCCCATAAGTTTACATATTCTTGAGTAGCATCATGGGAGTTACCAAATTTGGTAATAATTTTGACGCGCCCCTCACGCCACGCAAATCGATAAAGACCTTTTATCTCCCACAATCTTAACGCATTTAGTTAAAACTCCGTTAGTAATAATAATTAATAATAACAAGCTCATAATCTACCGATTTGCCCAATTTAATTAAGGAAGCACCCCCACATAGAGGCAGCAGGGAATCCTCTCTTAAATAAAAACTGCACATACGAATTTCAAATTTTACTTACGAGCACCGGCAATACGCAGGTTGATTGATTTATTAATTTTCTGGTATTTTTGGGAAAATTGGTAACTTCTCTTATCTTCACGTATCGGAATGTAGCTGAAGTGTGAAGCTGATTTTCGTCTAGATGGAAATGCTTTGAGCTGACTACATGTTTATATTGTACTGATATTGCATTCCAGGTATACTATTAGAGAACGATCATAGTTTTGAATGGGGCAGGCCAGCTGTAGTTGATCCGAATCGGCTACCTTATAGCGCAGTAACAACAGTAGATATTTGCAATAAACTAAAACTAATCAACCCATTTATAACTGATACTAAGACTTCTTCTGGCTTTCGCATATGTTGTTTTTCATCTGAATAAACTCAACTACTAATTCAAACAGTCACCGGAGTGCTTATATATATAAATGTCTCATATAGATGAATCATCCATCATCCATCACCCGGATGCTTCGGGGCTGAAATCAAAAACTAATCAAAGTCTGCCTGCATTCTGTTGAGTAGGAAATCGAGGCAACAAGTGACTCGCCAAATAACATTACCATTTCTCTAGAGCACATAAATTTTTGTTAAACAACAAATTCAATTTCCGCCTTTGATTTTCAGAAAAAAAAATCGCAAAATAAAATAAATAATGTTTTTCCTGCAAGGCAAAGCGCAACAGTTGCCAATAAAAACAGACAGAAAGACGAGTATTGAAAGCCTAACGGAAGCGGAAATGCAAGCACATCGCGGGTGTGTGTGAGTCTGAGTGTGTGTGTGTGTATGTTAGAACAAATAGCAAATAAGTGAACGCACTTGAGAGGCAGAGTCGGGTGGAGAACGCAAAAGAGCCTGCAAAATGTATTTGTAACAAAAGGCTCGAAAACGAGAGGAGTCGCTGAGTGCCAGACGGGGCACACGGAAAACCACTTCATAAATAATTCATTTGCCGCCTTTGCCCGGTCGCGGAGCTATGCCAACTTCTGCACTCATCCTCAGTCTCAGGCTCGCAGACTCGCAGCCTCGCAGCCTCAGTCCTGTGGCTTGGTGCGGTTTGCCTTTTTTTCTCCCGTGCAGTGTGAAGCCGCATAGACAGCGCCGACACTGCCGCCGCCAAAAACTAACGTGAAATAGACACGAACAAAGGCTTTTCATGCCTTTGCAAGCATAAAATTGGTTTTTTGCAACAAATATCCTGCCAGGACTCGCTTTCAACTTGTTTGTCTACACACACACACACACACACACACACACAAACAAACACACGAGCGCACGCAAGTACACAGAGACCGAGCGTCTCTCTCATTCCCATCCTGAGGTTGCTCTTGCTTCAATTGCATGCGTATTTGATTCAATTTCTGCAATTTATTTGCAATTTGGCGGACTTTGCTTTGCTTTGCTTTCGGTTTACTTCCATTTTTACTTTTTATCTCTTTGATGATTGAAAGCACACGTTTCGGCGTTTTGGGTTTTCGGTTTACTTCACATTTTCTATTCAAGCTCGAGTGTTTTAAATGTGTTTGCAACTGGCTACTTTATGTGCTGCTGCTGTGTTTGCTGCTCATCCGAAATGCATAAATTTAACACCTAGTCAACAATGGCAACGGGGATCGGTGAACCAAGGACGTGGTGCGGACCAGTCACATTCACATTCACAATTGTGCAACACCCAAACATCCGCTTCCTGTTGCATCCGCTTTGGTAGTCGCTCTTGCTGTTGCTGCTTGAATATATTAAATACCATCGCATACCCCCGGATACACTTAGGCATATGCATATACAACATCTGCATTGTAATTAAAGCCGCACTAGCTAGAAGCTCTAGGGATATTCATATGCCCCAAGGCAACCTGAACAGCCTGAAGTATATAAGTCACAAAGCGGGCATTTGCATTTATTTATGGTTAGATTTAATACAGCAAATAGGTCTGATGATTCGATATGTGAAAATTGAAAATGCAAAGGGATCTAAGTCGCTCATCATCAACGTTGAAAATAAAGCTGCAAGCCTAAGCATTTTTCAGAGGCTCCACTTCATGGGCTTAAATAAGTTCAAAAGTTTTGAGCATCCTGAACTTTGGTTCAGAATGGGGATGATCTTTGAAGCATCGAGATGAACATTTAGATGTTTTATTTGATGTTTTCAAAAACTGTCTTTTTTGCTGAAAAATAACAACAACAACAATTATATAAAAAAAGAAGAATTAAACGCATTTTGTTAGGGAAAACTTCACAGATATCACAAAATATATATGTGCTTTCCCAGCCAAATCCTTGTGATTCAAACTGCTTTTAAGATATACAGAAATTATTTGTTTAAACTAGAAAATAATATACGTATTTTTTCGTAGCAAAATCACATCTTAGGTCAGTGCTATGTAGGAACATTATACGGCTCCGTTCTTCGGTTGCGTTGCTAACTTGAAATTAACTTTTTGCCACTGCAAAAGCACTTTTTGAGGCAAGTGATAGATTAAAGCTGCTATTCAACAAAATATATAAATATATGGGTAGATACTGTCTATTGGATTCCACAAATCCATAGGGTTAGACTCAAAGTACTCTTAAGTAGAATCCCACATCCTCTTGAATAACGTCAGTGAGCTCATGTATGAGTTGCTGATGTGAGTGCACAAGCTTAAGGCTTTGGTCCCAAAAAGAGGACTCATTTGATTCAGACTACATTTGCACGAATACAATATACTCTTTTACTCTACTAGAGAAAGAGTACATAAAAAAGTGCTCCATACTTTTGAGTGTGTCGAATACGACCATCGGAATATCGACTATAGCGTTCTTACTTTTCCTTTTTTTTTTAAAGTTAGATGTAAATCATATTATTGATTTTATTATTTGCTATATATACGGAGAACATTTTCAAATTCCAACAGCAATTTACACGTTTGATTGGAATGAGCTACGCGCCATTACCATTAACATAGCCAACCAACCGAATCGATGTCGATGCCTCAGTTTTCCATTTCTAGCCATTTATTGCCCATTAAAGTACATTTTCCTACAAATACATATCGCATTTTCATATTTGGATATATGTTTTTCTTTGGTCAGGTATTATATGTGTATGTGTGTTCTTATATATGTTCATAATATTTAATTCTAATGTTTGATGCACTTGCACTTGCACTTGTTTGGGTACCCAAAAATAGTTCACCTTCAATTTTTGGCTTGCATTTACGTTTGCCTGGGCGCTGGTGAGGATGTGGATGACGAAGATAGGCACTACTTCCAGGGCAGGGCCGTCTCGTGCACCCGCACTAAATGCTCGCCGGGACTATAGTATTTGGCTAGCCGAGTTCGCGGCACCTTAACGGTCAATATGCCATCGGTGGATAGGTCGGAGATCACCTGGTTGGCATTGTAGCCACGATTTATCACGTACTTCCTCACAAAGTACCGCTCCACCAGACCATTGGCACCTTCGTTGCGTTTGTTGTGCTTTCCCTCCACAATGATGTAGTCATCCTTGGTCTTCACCACAACTTCGTGAGATCGGAAATGGTGCACATCTATGTCTATGCGAATGCCCTTCTCATCCACATGGACGCGTTCGCCGGAGTATTTGTTGTCCCAACGCATGGGGTAGGCCAACTGATTTCGCACTCGTCGTGCCTCCAGTTTATCCAAGGCACTCAACGGCTCCAGGCTTCTATGGGCTGGCCCCCAGAGAGGTTGATCATCCCACAGATACGCCTATAGTTGGAAGTTGTACGGCGGACGATGTCGATCTAGTTCGTCGGCACTAGAGTCACTTCTCGACGGTATGGCTCCCGTTCACGTCTAAAAATCTTATAAAATTTGTCGGTTGCGCTGTTGCAGCTTTTATAGGCACTGAGCTGACCGAATGGCCTCGTATGCGCCGACGGATGCGGATGATCATGAGCGCGATGAATCATCTGACCGATGCGCGGTTCCAATCAAATGCACAACCACGAGCAGAACAAATTAGACGGAAGTCGAGAATGGATGTGACCAACGAAAGTACTAAAAGAACGCAGCTTTGTGTATGGAGATGGAAATGGGAAATATAAGAAGAGAATGCTTCAAACTTCAGCAGACTATATGCCACTCGTTACGAGTATTTAGCTCTCCGATGAATTGATCTTTAATACACCTTAATATACCCCCTTAATACCTTTGGCGACATTTATTATTGTTTAATTTTATTGAATGGAAACCCAATGGAAACCCAATGGAAACCCGTTTTTGTTTTCTTTTCACTTAGAGATGCAATTGGCAGAAGATCTATTCGTTTGGAAATACATAGCCCTTACAGCACACAAATAGATTCACACAAGTTCGAGTTCGAGCTCGCTCACGACCGGTTGGAGCTCATTCTCGAAATTTCAAGAGAATTTGCCTATGCGCATTTCGATCAGGAAGCTTTGAACTGAAATTGAGAGTGATTTATTCATACATGTTTCCTTCGCAATTTTGATTTTGGGTGTGTTACCTGATCGAACATATTACAAAAGATGTTTGGATCTGATCGAACCGGATTTTAAACAAATTAAAGCAGGCTCAATCATACTCGATGCAGCTATCTGTATCTGACCGTTTCGGAATGAGCTCTTATACACCGGATTATGCTTTGTTTTTTATCCGATTTAAACCAAATTTGGGACATGTCAGTCTTAGAAGACTCATCGTATGCTGATCGAATTTCATCCGATTCTGCAAGGGTATGTAACCTTTGGTTACCCCAAGTTATCCTTTCTTTCTTCTTTCTTTTTTATACTCGAACTCTAGTAGAGCAAACGAATATATTGTATTCGTGCAAAGAGAAGTGTTTCCGACCGTATAATGTATATATATTCTTGATCAGCATCAACAGACGAGTCGATCTGGACGTCTTCGACTGTCCGTTCCTCAGTATGAACTCGTAAATCTCAGAGACTGAGTTAGGATCACCAAATTTGGTATTTTGTAGCCTCCCCTGGAGTTTGGTCACATCAAGTTTGTTTATAAATAAATGCTGAGTACGAGTATCTGAAGGTCGGATTATCGACTATAGCGTTCTAATTTGTTTATTTTCTATTCAATTTATTTTTAGTTTCGCAAGGAATTTGTATTCAAACTGGAAAACGCAAACATTTTTATTTATATTTTTCCATTCATTTATCATAAAATGTCACGTTCGTCACATGTCCGGCGTACAAAAAACTAACAAAAATAGCCAAAAAAAGGCTTAGGAAATTATTGAAAATCATAAAGAAACGTCATAGAATCTAAGCAAGGGGGCAAAGGTCACTGTTTTTGGCAGCCAGATACAGCAAGCCCAAACATATAACTTTCAACAAATAATAACGGTATTGCTACTCGCAGAACAAGTGAATCTGATGAAGCCCCAGCAGGATGGCAGGGGAGCAGGGATGAACACACACACACACACACACAAACAAAGAGGAAAGCATGTGCTGACGTCTAACAAATGTTTATAGAAATATAAAAAACAAGTCGAAATAGCAATGTATGGCGAATAATAATGGTATTTATTTCTAAATAAAATGTCCAGCCAAACCATCCTGCTTCCCTCTCTCAAACACTCACACAAACACACACACACACACACATTTATAGCGAAAGAGGTCAAAGCGCTGTAAGTCCCCTGGCTCTGCCTGTGTGCGTTTGAGTGTTGCTATCGAATGGTTGGACACTCGTGTTCGTTTTGTTGAAAAATAAAACCTCTGTTGCGCTTGAAACAATGAGAAAATGGCATCGTCATTTTATTTGTTGTTGTATTTTGTTGCAAAATGTTTGTCATTTGCCATTTTCCCAAAAGCGTTGCAAATAAATCCCCATGGCTTGGCGAGTATAAAAATGTATTGCATACTTGCCGGTGCAAATGGTGTGCAACATGTGTGTGTGCGTGATGGGCATACAACAGTCAGTCCGTATTAAATTGAGAAAAGCTTAGGAATATAAAAGAAGCGGTCAAATGCAAGCAACAAAAACAAAATGGAGAGACAGATAGCAAGAGCAAACAGACATTGAGTAGTTTCAAACCCAGAAAATTTATGCTTTTCGAGGAATCAAATTTTAATATCTAAAGATGACTAGGCCGAGATTTCTTGTCCTAATGTTCTCCTGTCACGGTCGCCATGTATTAAAAAGATTTCCTTTATTTGGTTTAATTCGTTAATTTTGTAGTGGAGTAGCGAAGGTACCGCTTCCAACGTTCAGTTGAATCTGTTCTTACATTATTCCTTAAGTTCTAAGTAAGCCTAAGTCCCATAACTGCGCTGCCTGCCGTTGGACAGCAGAGCGACGGTTATGTATATTCTATATAGTATGTGTATGTGATTATGCATATGCATATATATGTACTGATGGTACATACTCAAGAAGTGCTTACGCTAGCGATCCCACGCTGCGGCCGGTCCGCATAAGTGAGGGATCTTATTACAGCACTTATGTATATTTGTGATTGTATAAACATAACAACAAAGTGTCGATATGTTATGAGTTGATACTCTTACTTTTAAGTTGGGCATATGACCACTTGTTGTATTGTATACTCTACAATACATGAGGGCATATGCTCATTTGGCATACAACATACTACAGTTGATTGTAAGAACTGGTAGCCTTATGAAATTTACTTCTTGATACAACATTGTTTTGAACGACATTAAATGACCATATACCTGGTCTATAGCTACGATGAGCCATATCTACAAATGAGTTCCACAGGCCTGTTCGTGTTCCCTCTTCCATTTGAATCATGCAGTTTACATTTTGGTGGATGTTCGCATCCGATTGAATTGAAAGTAATTCGATATTTTCTCTTGAGCAGACATAAATTTTTATATAAATTTCTCATTCATTGGAAATTGTTTTAAGTGTTAATTGATATACCTCAAGTGGAAATTTATTTAAGAATAAGTGGATTGAATCCACTTGGATTTGTTGATGTTCATCGTTCTGTGTCGTTCTATCACTGGCGTCACTCAACAGCTCTTCGAAGTGGAAGTGGAATTCCAATTCGATTTACTTTTCAAACCGCAGTGGAAATGGGAACAGCCCTGATGAATTCAATATTTCTCAGTTTACAAAACAAACGCAACACTCACTATTGGAATTTCCCTTTTTGTCGAATGAAATGCCGCTTGTGAACGCCATATGTGATGTCTGGCAATCCTGACCAGGCCGATAAATATAGTCCAGCCCCTCTTTGGTAGCCTTTACATTTGGCTATCGCAGCCTAAACACATTTCAGTTATATTTTCTGTTCATTTTTGTTTGATTTTTCATATTTGCCATATCTCGCTCTCTCCCTCCCTCCCTCTCTTTCTCCCTCTCTTTCTCACTGTGTATGTTATTTACAGTTATGCTTTGCAACTTCTCAAAATATATGATGTTTTTCATATGTTTTCAATTTTCACGCGAAAGGCTTTTGTTAGGCTATAAATTGTTAACTGTTGAAGAAATCGGCTTACGTACTCCTCTTCGTCCCTCCCTGCAGCAGCGCAACTGTGCTGAATGTGTCCTGCAGGCAAATGCAATTCATATTTCATATTTGTGCAAAAAATAAAGGAATGTGTTGTGAAAAGTAATTTAACAAATGGATTTCTAAACAAATACGGAAGTTTAATTTGTAACCAAGGCAAGCAGAAGGACAATGAGATGATGGAGGAGTGGAGCATGGAGCATGGAGCGGAAGGAGGAAGCCGAAGCACAAGCTAAGGAAATGTATGCCAATGGCAGCAGGAAGTGTGGGCAGGCAAGCAGGTCGGTCCTGGTCCTCCTTTCCGCAGACCACAGTGCTGCCAAGCACAAGCGAACCTAACCGCAGCCCAACTACAACAACAGCCAACATGAACTGCAAAACCAACTCACTATTAGTGTGGGAGTGTGTGTGGCTCTCCCTGTATGTGTGTTGTGTGTGTGTGCGGATAAGTGTATGTGCGTGGGTGGGAGTGTGAGTGTGACAAGCAAAGGCAAGCAGCATATTCGCACTTCTCAAGATGGCTTTCGATATTTCTTAGTCAACAAAATGGCGATTGCAAAATTTGTCCCCAGCCTGCCGTCCACTCACTGCTCCTCCCACCTCGCCACCATGCAACAACGCACAGTGGATGACGACGAACAGTGGAAGAACAGGCAACATGTTGACTACCGACTTATAGGTAATCTTCAATTAGAACTAGAATATGTCCTGTAATGCTGTATGCTTCGGGCCTTTATAGGCATGCACATCCCCTGGGGCTTTAGCTACGGCTGCTTTAGACTTTTGATCTCAAATTAGCAAATTCGCCCATTGTTCGACGTTAAGAAATTACTTTACTTTGCCAGCGACATTTGTGGTGCTGCACCCTACTCCTGACCCTCTTCCCTGACACAGTTTACATTGTTGCCACACACACACTCACAACACACATTTATATAACTCTGGCTCTGGCTCTGGCTGCGGCCTGGGCAGCGAACGTTTTATGGCACGCTTTGGCTTTTGTCTTGAAGCTCGACTTCGGCGCGGGATCGGAATCGGGACGTGGAGATGGCTTCGTCGTAATTCTCAATTTGCCCAGGCGACAATTTAATGGATTTCCAAGGTGTGCGTTTGCGTGCGTGTGTTGCTTTTCTTTTTCTTGAATTGAATTGAAATTGCAGAAAATGACATTAAAAATTAATTAAATTGATTGCAGCTGGCGGTAAATGTCATCAACAGTAAGCGGGTACCAAGAACCAGGATGAGGGCCACTGCTAGCGCCTAGTTGCCGTTGCATTAATTTGCCATTTTTCTTATTAGACCCTTTAGACCCCACTTAGAAAGGGGAGAGACTGAGCGAGAGAAGGGTTGGCACTAATTCATCTTGGAGTTTGCAGGCAAAATGAAAATAGAGCTACAATTAGTTTTGCAATCTTCAAGAATGTATTCAGTTCCATAACAAATATTCCACTAATATTTAGAAAACTATCACGAATGTCCATGCAGCGCTAGAACTATATAAGCCCATTCTGGCATTGCCTAAAGTCTCAAGTAACGTAACTTTTTCTTTCCTGAAGTGTATTCAGGCTTCGCTTCGGCGAGAGTAAAACTAAGCCCTGTTCAGTTTTTGTTTCATTTGCAATTTCACTTAATTGCCCCAACAGGAGGAGGGATCACAAGCTGACTGCATCACATTCCGCTCCTTTTGGCTTTGATTGCCTGACTTATGGAAGTGCCAATTAATTGGCCGCCCGCCACGTCAAAGACAACCGAAATGAAGAAATATTATGGAAGGATCTTCCAAAAGTCTGCCGTCTTCCCATTTCCATTTCCATTTACTGGCGCAACAACTTGCAATGTTGCAAATCAGTTTGCTGTTTTGGGGCCAACTTTTTGCTACCTTCTAAAGGGAAGTTCCTCCTCTTCTTTCCCTCTGCACACATTCGTTTGCTCAAAATATAAGGAAAAACTTTGCGTTTACTTATTGGAAAAGAGGTTGTTGTTGTTGTTGTTTTTCTTCTGTTTCAGAATTTTTGGCAATGTTGGCTACATTGAAAAATGTGGCAATGCAATGCCAAAGAATGTGCTGCCAAGCAGTTTGAGGTGCGAGTTTAACCTTTACTTAACATTTTTCTTGTTGTTCACACTTTTGACAAGTTTTTCCTGTGTGCGCGCACACATGTGTTTGGAGCGGAAATTCCGAACTAAGAGTATATGAGATAACGATTGCTTGGGACAAATGAGGATTAAGGCATTTTCAAATTTAATCAGATTTTTAGAACCTAAGAAATTTAGATGTTTATATATAAGACCTCCTGTTTTAAATACAAAAAGATTTCTCAATAACTTCTTAATCTAAACCCTCGAGAAATGTCTTTATAAACGGATTCTTATGATTGCATCCAAAGTACTATATGAAATATTCATCAGAAGGGTTGAGTAAACATTTTATGAGAATGTAAATGACAAGAGTAATCAATCAGTGACCATAGCTGCTATGAGAATGAGAATAAATGGTGAGCGAGAAAAGTGAGATATTTGAAAATTCAATATGAATGTGTGAGTGATCCCATTTTAGTGGACTTTCTTTTGTTTTAGCCGTCCACTGACCTTTGACGTTGGAAATATCCAGGATATGTTGCGTTTTTATTTAGACTTCTTTGACTCTCTTTCTGTATTTGTGCTCTCAAGCTCACTGAAATTACTATTATCAAAGAGTTAGACAAAGAGTTGACTAAGTAAAAATGAAATTTAACAAAGAAACGTCTCAAGTGAGGCCATTAGGTAACCCTCAAAACCCATCAGCAACCAAACCACTCAACCAAACCAATCTAGCATTTTTTATAGGTTTTTATCAGAGGTGAACTTGCAGTTTCGACTATTTTTTGGTACGTCATCGCGTATCCACTCAACTTATTTAGTAGATTTATTCATTAAGTAGATTTGAGGGAAAGGCAGATGTCAGTGTCGTTGTCGGTGACGTTTTCCTAGAGAAGATTTCGCTCCTTTAAGCGCAATGTTAACCTGTCACCTTTTTCGTTAGTTAGACTCAGGTCCCTTTCCCCATCATTCAATTCTTTCAGCGAAAAGAGCTTGACCTGTTTATATTCTTCGGAAGAATCAGAACATTTAGTCATCAAGTTGTGTGACAAAGACAAGTTCTCCTGAGTATGTTTTTTTGAGGCGAGTTCAAAGACAGCTGAAAGTCAGGACCTACATACAAAACATTTTATTCCAATACCAATGAAATGAAAATCAGTACATTTCCACATCATAGGTGTTGAAAATGTAAAAAGTATCTATAAATTTTATTAGAGATGAATTGATTTCACACTAGCCGTTTGGTCTCAGATCTTCTTTTCAAAATTTGGGATCAATTTCAATAAAAATATATACATTTTGGAGCTTTTTCGTCAAGGGTTTTCTTAGTGAATGTTTGAAATGTCAGAACTAGACTGTGATTGGCAGCTATATACCAAACTCTCAATTGGCCAGAGGGGGTTCATATGTCGTAACATAAGTCGTTTACGTTTCATCCTTGTTGTTGTAACTTTTAGGCTGAAAGCTATACTAATCAGAAAAGATGTCGCAGATATGCTCCCCATTTTGGATAAAATTACTGAGGCACTACAATTGCATAATTACGTAACTGAAAAGATATTTTTCCATAATTTATTTAAAAAATTATACTAAATTTTAAAAATTCTTTAAAAAATGTGTAGCTAAAGAAATATATTCTTGTTCATTTTCAACGCATATATAAAAAAAGTTGGTTTGGTTAGTGATGAGAATAAAATAGTATATATTACCTCTAAACTATTGGACACTTTTTTGATTAAAACAAGAAAATATTTAAATATTGCAAACACATAAAATCTTGATTGAACATATGAATGTGTCTTATTAAGGTATATCCTTGAAATTCGAGGTTCTGGGAATCCTTTTGCGATTCTCTTCTTGCCCTTGTCATGAATGTTCTAACTGACAGCTTATTAAACTATCAGCTACTAAAACTACCTTCGTCTTAAGCTAGACAGATATAAACAACAGCAACCGCAAAAACAACAAGCGCAACTGACACTTTCTGAACACCTCAAAAGCGTAAAGGAATTTCATAATTATATTTGTTTTGCGAAGACGAAGAACAATGCTCACACACCACACAAACATACAAACACAGACACACACACAAATGCATACTCAAAGGTGGAAAACAAACAACAAAATGGCGTCATCGCCAGACACCACCGCAACGAGAACAATAACAACAACAACAGCAACAACAAGAACAACAAGAACAACAACCATTTGCAATCAAGGCCTTGCCGAGTCTCCTTGTTGATCAAGCGAAAATTTTAATAGAGTCTCGACGTCGACGTCCTTGTTTACGTCTCGTCAAGCGTTGCTGTTGCTGTTGTTGTTGCTGTTGTTCTGTCACTTTAATTAAATTTTTCAATAATTTTATTTTTATCGCTTGTTTATCCGGTTGCAACTTTTTGACTTATATATGACAATATCTACGTAAATTAAAAAATACTGCAAAGGAGAACTGAATATGAAATAAATGAGATTGTGACTCGATTCGATTGGCTTGGCAGATTTTTAATTGCCTTGCAGCTGCAGTTGGGCAATCAAAAGGGACAGGGACAGTGTACACAAGATATATATATAGTTTGGCAAACGCCGCAAAGTTATTATATTCGTAATAATCTGAGTGAAAAATATAACAAGATATATATATAATATAAGTATATGGACAACAAAGGAGTTTTTGTAAGAAGAAAAGAGATGTTATACCGGTTCGTGGGATTGAGATCGACACAAGTAGTTCTATAAATAGGGACTGAACGAGAGAGAGAGAAAGAGAGAGAGAGTTTGAGAAAGAGGGAAGAGAAGAGGAAAGAGGGAAATAGATCTGATCAATAATCCAACCAGAATCTGGTGAATGATCCCCTAATTTCTGATCAACAGCTTACAAATGGGACTCTTATTACCTGTAAGTGGAAGATATACCTGCTCTTTGGTCAAACAAACTACTGAGTAGGGAATGATCTTTATTACTTGAATCCTTAATCAACTCACCAGGGACAGTTCACTGATCACACATCACCTTATCCAGCAAATATTACCTAATATCACATATTATACCAAATATTATTTGGTTATATTTCAGCTGATCTACTTGGCTTCCACTTTACGTACTTTATTTACTGCGTTTCTTTTATCTGCAGTTCTCCTTGTTTGCCCGTTTCCCGTTTTGGCTCCTTCAATTGGTTTGCTGCTCATTTTTATTGATGCTGATGCCAGACAATGTCCTTCGTCCTGGCCACAGGAGACGCTTTATTTATGTGGCCATATAATATAGCAGCTGAGGGCGCGACACACATCGGTCAGCAGTCCAGTCCAGTCCAGTCCAGTCCGGTTGAGTCCAGGTCCAGTTCACTCCACATAGTCGTAATTATGCGAAATTTTCGTAATTAAATATTCCGCTTGTAATTTGCATTCGCCGCAGTCCTTGCTGTCTCTTTTGTTGTCAATTTTTCAAAAAGGAATAATTGAAAAACACAATAAAGTGGTTTTATAATTATGTATGTGTATGGATATATATATATATGTACATATATAAGCAGGCAGGCCGTGCCATATGCTACTTTTTAAAGTTGTGCGAAAAGTTTTTAGCGAAAAGCACAAAACTAATTTTTCATCGTCTTTCCTTTTTTTCAATTTCCGGCTTAAGACAAACAAACGTACTCAAAAACAAAGTGCGCTTCTACGCCAACGGAAGTTTGCTGCTTGTTTAAAGGAAGGGGAAGGGGAATGAGAAGGGGCGAGAGAAGCGCAGCGCACAGAAGAGCTCACAAATTTTATTTTTTATTTACACCGGATATTAATTTTATAGCAGCAGGCAAAGGCCGAGACAAGGCAGCGAGGCACCAAAATTTGACAAGGCGTCAGCATCAGCGCAAAGACAAGCTCTGGGACTTTTGATCTACTTGCGTGACATACGAGTGAACGCGAGGTGATTTTGATATGTTTCAGCATTAAGGAGTACACCAAATGATCTAAGAAGTAAATTAAAAGGTTTTCTTACTCTTCAAAAAAACAATTTTAAAATTTCGTATTAATTTTTCTATAAAATGTCATTAATTAGAAATAATTCTGAACCTATTCAGAAGAGCGAAATTCATATTTAAATAAGATTCTGAAATAATAAATACAGTTGCAGAAATTCATGTGAATGATCCACTAAAATAAGCTCCATCCGATAGCTACAAAAATAACTGAAATATTCTCAGTTAAACTCAGTAATTTAATCAAAATTTGCCAATCAAAATTTGCCACCTCAAAGCAAGAATTTCGTGTTATAAAAATCAAATCTGTATCCCCATTACGTCTGTGAATTGATATGCCTGCCCTCTTCTGCTTTTTTTGCCATATGAGACACACGAGTTTTTCACATTTTCATTCAATAATTTTCAGCCTGAAGCTTCCGCTGTCCAGCTGTCAACTTAAGGCCCTTGCGAGTCAGCTAATAACATATACGACTTCCGTTTCCGGCGGGATGTGTGCAAGTGAGCGGACTTTTTATCTCGGTCCGACTTTTGATATGCTAAAAGCATTCATCTTCCAGCTCCCCCTTTGCTTGCCTCTTTACCCAAAGGTGGTGCAAAACCGATGCGCAACGCATCAGTAAACACCTCGCAAGCAACCAAGCGACTTTTATGTACATTTTCCTTTCTTCAGTTTTTTTTTTTTTTAAGGTTTTCCTTTTATGTATGTCTTGTCAGCATAAAAAATGCATATGCTGAATCGCAATCTCCTTCCACCCGTGCTGTGTATGCAAACAAAAACAAGGCGGGTCCCCCTTTGATGGCGTCAACCAAACACGCCACCTTTAGGCTCCCGCCAGCACCAGCAACAGCACCAGCGCCTGCAGACTCTTCTGTGCTCGGTTGGCAGCGCAGAGCAAATAAACAACAGGTTGATCTCGACAATATATTTAGAAAACATAAAGAAGAGCATATTAGGCTGTTGAAATGTAGACTAAGAAATGCTCTCCCATGCGACCGTGATTGACAAAAGTACTTGGTTCACACAATTCTCAGTCACTAGGAGAATTATGTACTAAATGAAAAGGTAGTAGAGGATAATACTTAGGATATATATATTCAAACTTTGTCGGAAGTCTATATATATATTCAACTTTAATCTTCAATCAAAAAGTATTCAAATATGTTTATCAAAGCTGCCCAGTGCGGCTCATAAATCACTGTCAGACATTCGACTTCCCGCCAATCGCAAACCTCCTTACTTAACTAACATGTCCTTGTAATCGCTAAGCATATTGTACATACTTGTGTGCATATCTTACCGGTAAGTGCATCAACTACAGGCAATGCATTTTTAAGCTGCTGCTGCTGCTGCTGCTGTTGTAAACAAACCTGGTTTTTCTTTCGCTTTTGCCCTTTTTATACGGCAGAGTTTCCTGTTCTCATCTCAGCAGCGACCTGTCCGCTTTGTGGGCTCAACTCCGAGGCAGAGGCATCTGTTAGAGCACAGCCCACATGCTGCGTTTAATGTGCTTATGATGGGGGGAAAACATGGCAGAAGTTTTTCTGAAAACACTGCGCCGCAAAATATGCTTTGCAAAGTGCACATCCATCCAAACCTCTGCACACGTGTGTGTCTGTGTGTGTGTGTGTGCATTGCTAAATTCAATTAATTATGCATATCAAAATGTGAAATGCGCTTTTTTGCACCAAATGAAGAGATAACTAAATCAGCTATGCGACAAATAAACAAAACTATTTGCAATAACACAAACAGTGGGGAAAAACTACAAATAAATGTTCTTCAAATTGAATTAAGGCATACGAATGTGTGCGGCCAAAATCCAATACATTGGAATGTCAACTGGCAACAACATTTTATAATCAGATTAGCGAAGGGATTAGAAATTGAGGACTGAAAAATAGCACACGTTGATGAAAATATGAAAATATGAGAATTTATTTAAACTAATGCAAATAATTGCGAAACCTTGATTTAGCGAAAGAAACTCGAAGATGGAAATTTTGGTAGTTGAATTTGCAAAATTCTGTTGTAAAAGGAAGATGTTCAAAGCAAATATGAACTCTTGTAATCTGTGATTAAACAAAAAATAGTGTCTTATGCGTAATTCCTTGATCTGCTTAAGAATTTAGAATGTGGATAACTTATAAAATGAATTACATATTTTAAAGCAATGAAATATTCAACAAAGTCCATTGCAATTTGAGGGTAAGTATTCCTGAAGATCGCCTAGAAATGTTAATGACCCTTGCTATATATTTTAATGTCCTTGCAGAGAATATTTTTAAGGTATTCTAAATTTACTTTTGTAGACTTTTTTATAGGCATTTTCGTCTGAGGCTCTGGATAACATGATGTCTACTAGAAACCCCCTTTGGTCTTTTTCCTTGTTTAACAACTTTTTGGATATTTCAGTATTATTTTTAGTTTAGTTTAGTTTAGTAATTCCCGAAATCATAGAACAAAGCTAAAGCTGGCAGCTTTCATTATTAATGATTAATGCCTCCATTAATGAGATTAATTTTAATAACTCATAAACATTTTTCAACGCCACAAATAAATCAACCAGAGGCTATCACCCCTTTTTTAACTTTTGCAATTTAATATCCAATTTCCAATTTGTAAATTTTGTGACTTTCGTTGCAGATCAGAGATATTTATCAGATTACGGGCATCCCTCACTGAATCACAAATGAAAATTTCAAAATATCTGCTGCTAAACTAAAATCAACAGCGATAATTATCAGCCTTTTTTTTTGTTTTTGTGGCTTCGCTCCAGTCGCATTTACAATCTCATTTATTTACCATTTTTTTTATTTTATTTTGTTGTGCAAAAATTAATTAAGCCAAATTAAATTTGAAAGCAACTTTCACAATATCAAATTAAATTAATGTCATGCAACTATATACATATTTATATATGTATATGTATATTAAATTACTTACTTATTCATGGTCCGCATTTGTCAGCAATTTGCCGTGGAAATGTTGTTAAAAATGTTACTCATTAATTTAATTAAAACCAATTAAATGGAATTGTCACTGTCCATTTTTTGGGCATCGATTCCCGCTGCCTGGCTTTTGCCAAGTGTGGTTTTGGTTTTCTGGGTTTTGAGTAGGCCACCCCTACCCACTACCCCCTGCCCCGCTAACCATAATCATCATCATCAACATTATTCGATGCTGATGCTCCTCGTTCCTTGACAACAATTAAATGTATTTTGCACATTGTACAAATTGCCAGTGATTGTTGTTGCAATTGTTGTTGTTCTTGTTGTTGTTGTTGTTGTCGTTGTTGTTGTTATAGTTGGTTGCTGCTGTTTCTGTTGGGCTGCGGCGTAATTTAATAACTTTTACATTTAATGAAGCGACAGCTGATGTCCGCTTGTCCACCCCTCACTCCCTACACCACCCATCCCTTCATACTTGTTAAAGTATTTTGTACATTATTTATGACATTTTGCTTTTTAATAAAATCTCCCTCCATCTCGCTCACTCAATCTCATATTTCTGCATCTCTGTCGCTCTGAGCGCAAAAGCATTTAAAAAATTGAATTACAGAGCAAAAATCCAGCCAGACTTGCCTGCTTTATGCTTTATGAAATTTACACTCAATTAAAGTTTATTACATATGTATGTAAGTGTAAGCCATGTAAGTAAGGAATGCAAATATGTATACAAATATGTAAGTACATATGCATGAGCAGGAGCCAATGCAAAAAGCATTGTCCAAGCGCTGACTTCGGCTCCAAAAATGAAATGTTCCCTGCGTAATTCAATTTAACGCTGGCCGCAGGCAGGCAATAAAAATGTTCACTCCTCTGTCAGGGATAAAAGGGCGGGGGGGGGGGGGGGGGCATACTTTATGAAAAGTAAGTGACATTGGTTTTCAGCCCAATAAAGAGATGCGATGCTGCTGCAAAATTAATATTAAACAATTTACTGATTTTCCAATTTCAAATCTTTGTTTGCATTTGCAGCGGCCTGCCTCTTTATATACTGTTACATCACATTGGTTGGGCAAAAGAAATCCATTTTTTAACCAATTTTTTAAAATTAATTTATTAATGCTTGTTGGATTTATTTCAAATGTGTTCCGAGTTGTTTAATGGCCTGTTGCCATTTTGAGGATATTTTTAAAATTCCAATCTCAAAAAAGCACCTGTAGTTGCTGTTCAAAAACTCGACCAATCTAGTTTCGCAGTAAGGACAAAAAAAAGATGTTGGTGCTAGATCCGAATGCATTATAGCTTCCCATCTAAGCTCCCTAATTTTTGAGCGAGTTATTATTGATGTGTGTGTGGTCTCGCCTTGTCCTGACCTCGTAGCACAACACCTTTCCTATTGACCAATTATGGTCGCTTCTGGTCGACTGCAATCTTCAAACTGTCTGATTTTTGACAATAGAGGTCCGAGTTGAGGGTTCGCTCATATGGAAGCAGCTCATGGTAGATGATTGCCTTCCAATCCCACCATTTGCACTGAATAGCCTTCCTGGCTGTTAGCCTTAGCTTTTATACCGTTTGAGCTAATTCGCAACGCTTTGACTAGGATCGTTTTCTTACAATATTGTCGTATGTGAAGCAGTTCTCATAAAAAGTAACCACCCTTTTAAGAAATGGGTCGATTTCATTACTTTTGGCCAATTATTCGCACCCATACATCTAGCTTCTTTCAAAGTCCCAAGTTTAAAACTGTTTTGTGGTCAATCTCGACAATCTTATCAGAATGTTCGACGACAGGTCTGCCAGTGCGAAGTGCATCTTTCACGTAGAAGTTTTAAGAACGTAACCTTCGAAACCAAAATTGCGCCTTATTATCCGAGACAGTGTCGGGACCACAGAGCCGTTTCAAATTCAGTCGCTTTACTCGCATTTTCACCTTAATCATAAAGAAATTGTAAAATATAGCGTATATTTTCATTATTGGTCTCCGTGTTTACCTCAATTTACGTCCCAATGGAATCGTTCTATCAAAAATCTAACAGCAATGAATTATATAGAGGAATTCCACCTGTCTAAAAAGTGTAAATCTAAGTATAAGTCAGTGTGACCAAAAGCTTACAAATAGAATCATACGAAAGTTAAACCACAAACAAATATGGAATTCCTCTTCAGCAACCTAATCTATTAATTTCGCTAGCAAGATTACAAGCGCTTCTAATGTGTTCGATGCATTATAAAGTATAAAATAAAATAATACTATATGCATATTGAGTACTTAGAAGGCTTACACATTTTAAAAACACTCATTTGTCTTCATTTGCTGAAGTATTAATTACTAGATGAAAATTTACCTATTACAGATACACTGCTCGACAACCGATTAGCACACCCTCTAACCTATCTGTTTAAAGGCAAATAACTGTAATCTTTGAATATTTTTCATGCCTTTTTTTTGTCTCTTTTATTCTTCATCATTTTTACTCATTCTGAGAGTAACTTTGAGTTCTGGAAGTACACCGATATTTCTTGGAAATGCGACAAAAATGCATGCAAGCCAAGCGAATTATATTGAGGCACGCATCTAATTCTCACGACTCAGCCGCTAAAATAAAAGAAAAAACTGGTGTTAAAGCATGCGTTCGGACTGCACAAAGAGTTATTTCGAATGCTGAACATATGAAGCGTCTACAATTAAAAAGAAAAACCTCCTCTAAACCAACTTCGAAAGATGCAACGGCTTGATTTCTGTCGATCAAATATGACCTGGACCAGGGAATGGGAGCGTGTAGTCTTTTCGGATGAGAGGGTCCTGATGGCTATGCCTACTACTTTCATGATCTCAGAAAGGAAGAGCATACTCTTGATCGATTGCACAGCCGTGCCGCCTGTGTCATGGTGTGGGGAGCTATTTCTTACTTTGGCACCATAAAACTGCACTTTCTAACCAGCCGTATGAATGCCATTGAGTACAAAGAAAAACTGCAAACGGCTTTTCCTGCAATCAAGGATATACTTGGAACCTTGGAATGGAAGTTCCAGCAGGATAACGCACCAATTCACACAGCCAGGATCGTAAAGTCCTGGATTGAGGGTCAGAACGTTGAATTGCTGACTTGGCCGCCTAACTCACCCGACCTGAACATTATAGAAAATGTTTGGGGATGGTTGGCACGCAAAGTGTACGAGTCCGGCAGACAATATTCAACTGAAGCTCAACTCATTGAAGGAATAAAGAGGTCCTGGGAGGCTATTTTACTCTATTACATTAAAAAATCATATGACTCCTTACCCAAGCGGATGTACGAAGTCATACTTAATCGCGGAGGGTCAACACTTTAGTAAATTTTGTTAAAAAAAAAAACGAAAGTATTGAAATTAATGTTAAAAAATAATTTGAATAAAATTTGAATACATTTCTTTTGTTATTTAAGGATTTCAAGTCACTGTGCTTATCAAGTGTCGCAAAAATTAAAGTTAATTTTTTATGTTAAGTTCGTTTAAAATCATTTAAAATGTTATTAATAACGTTAATATCTTATCTATTATTAAATCTCGTAAAGAATTTAATATTTTTTAAATGACAAAAAATTCATCTCAAAAGCTTTATTCGTTTTCCTGATATTAAGCTTCTAAGACGCGGAGCATAGGGTGTGCTAATCGGTTGTCGGGCAGTGTATAAAAGTATATTTTATATAAAACCATTATCGGCTCGCTTATTTCTATTGCATTTATAAGGAAATGTATAAGTTTTCGGAAATCAAAAAGTATACAAAACGGCAGTAAGTAAAATGATGTTATCATATCAATAAAGGCTTAAAAAATGCAAAGTAAGTTTTTCATTTCAATATTTATAACTTAAGTGTAGATAATAAACAAACACTCTTGGAAGATATTTAAAAATATAGCTTAAAAATTGTATGGACAATTTATTATTTTCTTTTTTCTTGCAATTTTTCAAGTGCTTAAAGATATCCTCTTGTTTTTATTAAAAAGTGTGTAAAATATATATATAAAATGTTTCAAGCTATGTGATCAAGTGAGCGATGAAAGCTCAAGCTTGCTATAATTAACAGGTAAGACCGCTATAGTCGATATTCCGATTATAAACGACTATCTTATTCGATATTCCGACTATAAGATACTCGTACTCAGCAATTATTCAATACTCCACACACTCAAAAGTATAAAACACTTTGTGACCGCTTTTATGACCATCACTTGAGCAGTTAGAAAACCCCTTCTTGCTACAGCCGCGCAAATGTCACGCGACCGCGACTTACCATAAGAATAAGAGCCTCTAAAATGTTGGGATTTTCTTTTGATTTTGTCCTTTGACTAAGTCAAAAGCAAAAACTGGAAAAGGAAAGGAACAGCATAAATATAACAACACATATTTTGTTTTGGCAGAACGTCTTTATCATAAATAGCAAGAATAATAAGAACAGTAACACTGCTTTAAAGTTATTAAATTGAATTTCACTTGCTCATACCCCAACAATGCAAAAAGGCCCTAGCTACGGCTGCTTATATTCTCCTTCCACCTCTTAAGCTACAAGCAAGTTGAGTTCCGTGGCAGCAAGCACATGAGTTAGTGGGAGAGAGACATAAACATTCTTATTCAAGCTAAGACTGAAGTAAATTATATAACTGGAGTAAAATGTTAATGCAAAATCTGACGTTGTTTCTTAACCAATTTTAACAAAATCTGGTTACTTTATAGAAAATAGTCAAATTTATAAGGTATAGTTTCTTGTAATTTGCGGGGCGGGAGGGTCGTGGCAAACCCTTTAAATCAAATTGATCTGATGCAATAAGAAGAGAGTCTACATACCAAATTTGGTGTCTCTTGGCTTTATAGTCTCCGAGATCTAAGTGTTCATATGGACAGCCAAGTCGATCTAGCCATGTGCGTCTGACCGTCTATCAGTCCATCCGTCCGTATGAACACCTAGATCTCGGAGACTGTAAGAGCAAGATAGACTGTAAGAGCTAGAGGGACTTCCCTTGTGGGGCGTCAGATCAAGTTTGCCTTTTTTGTCACGCACCTTCCACACCCCGCAAACCTCAAAGCTTTATATCTTTTAACGCATTTACTTGCACCTCGGTTTGTATAGGTATAAGCACACAGTCTACTGATTTGGAGAGTTATGTTTAGCCAAGATATGAAATAAAAATGTCACTAACCATTTCAGCATAACAATTTCACATATTGCAAATGTTTAACAAAAATTAAGCAGTATTGCTGGAATATATTTCACTATTTTTGCTGCTTTTTCGAGCTTATCCTCTTGCTACATTTCTTCTGGTCGAACAGCTTATTTTAATCCCTATCTTAAAAAACTGTCCACCACAATTATCTAAGCCCGCAGCCCGCAACTCACCAGTTCCAGCCCAATCTAGGCATTAATTAACGAATATTTTCTACCTTTACGGGAAAAGGGAAAAAGCAATGCCAAACCAGACCCGGAGCATAGCCAAGGCTTAACTTTTTTATTTACACTACTTAATTCCTGGCATATGCAGAGCAGAGCCAATCCAAAAAAAAAAGGACTCACAACCACTGCGAGTTGTCGCCGGGCAACCACAAAACTAGACGGAAGAGCCGGAGCCAAAGTCCGAGTCAATGAAAAAGGCATTGCATAGATATTGGGTTCGGTTCTGGCTTTTAGGAATTGGAGTTTCGGGAATTCGGTGATATGGGAGAGAGTTAGGGGGGAGCTGCACTTTCGTTGATGTTTTTCTCTTTTTATGCTCCTTTCTGCGCTGCCTCTGTGCCCCAGTATGTTGAAGTGTTAAAGAAAAATGCAGTCGAGTGTGGCGAAAGGACATTACTGGCTTTTAGCGAACGAGGAGCAGCTGGAACTGGAGCTGGAGCTGGACTGGTCGTAAAGGGGGACCCACAAAATAAAATGAATGTTGTATATTGGGCCAGCAGCAAGCATATTGAAGTGTTGAAGTCCCCTGGCCTCTGCTGCCCATCCACCAGGATCCAGAACCAGTCGATGAGCATGCCCGAGTGGAGTAGTAAGTGCCGTCCGTTTCGCCACTGGATGACAATAAATTTCCATTTAATCGGATTTATTTGAAATTCTTATTGCTCTCCCGCTCATTCAGTCCCTCGTACCCAAACCATGCTGTGGTTTTTCCAGCCATGCTCCAAATTTTCCGTTTTTTATTGTTTTCAACGATTCATCCATCTCTCTCCTCCTCTTCCTTCACTTATCACCGAGGCAACAACGGCAGCGCGGCAGGCACAAATGACGTTGTTGAAAGTCTTCCCACTGCCTTCTACTTCAGCCGCTTCTTCTTTTCCACTCATCTAACTATATGTCATATTTTCGTTTTTGTGATTTTAATTTTCACTCGGCTTTGATTTTTTATGCAAACTAGTTGGAGAGGTTTCGCTGAGGGCCTGCTTTTATCAATTGATTTTTCCTTTTTTTTTTTAAATTTTAATTAAAATTTTCAAAACGGCCATTGAAAGAAGAGAACTTTGAGGATAGATGCACAAATGCTCGTATGCATATGTAAAAATGTATAATACATAATATTTCTCATTAATAAATATGATAAGAGAAGAACTAGCAAAAAGTTGAAAAGTTTAATTTTAATTCATGGGAAATGTTAGAAAATTCACCAACTTTCAATAAGTAAGAAAATTATTTAGGTAAATTTATCGTTGTGTATTCTTGTTGAGGATGAGATCTCAAAAACTCGTTATATGGATTATGTTTGTCCCCCCTTGAAAGTCTACAAAATGCAATTTCTTTTTCAATTATCACTCATAAATATAACACTATTATTCTCACCTCTGCAGGAGTTAAGAAAATCATTGAATAATTAATTAAATATTTTCTTAAAACTTAAGATTTCAACTTCCTACTTTAAATTTCCCTCCCAAGGATATGCATTCAAAGAAGCCTCTTCCCAAACTCAGAACATCTGTGACCTATTCCTTATTGCTATGCTTTATACCTCAACTAATCCTCAACTACTTATGGGTTTTGTCCAAGCATTAGCCATAAAAGAGCAGTGCAATAAAGAGATTTACTCACAACCGACAGTGGACAAAGAAATGGACATTGAGCTGGGGAGCTGAGCTGCCTAATTACGTGGCTAACATTTTGATGAAAATCCCCAGATAATGCACTGCCAAAGTCAAAAATATATATAAACATAAATAACAGTTAAGGCTTAAAAGCAGCAATGTCAAATCTGTCCTCGCCGTACGTTCAAATAAATTAAATTCAGCTGCAGCTGAGACTGGGTCTGAGACTGGGACCTGGCTCTGCCTCTGGCACTGAGTCGAAGTCCTAGACAGAGACATCGTTGGAGTTTGAGCAGGACCGTGAGCAACAAATGGTTTTTTCTTCTGCCACCAGGACAAGACAAGACAAATGCCAATGGCCCAAAAAATGACCAAATGTGTTGAAAGGCAGGACAAACACACAGGACAGAGCAAACAGGACACTGCCAACGAAAAATAATATCGAAAACAATTTTCAAGCACTTAAGTGCAGTCTGGAGGTCGCTTGGTCGCTAGCCCGCCTAGCATTTCCCTCTCTCTTTCTCCCTCGCTGAGCTTGCCACAGGCTGCGTTTGTTTCTTTTTTTTTTCTTTTTTTGCGACTATAAATTTTCAACGCTCTTGCACTTATCGATAATAGATTAATCTACTTGGGGCATGTTTGGCATATAAATTCCCCCAAAGGCAATAGACACAAGGAAAACATTTGAGTTGCGGCTGCTCTGCTTCATTTTAAAGGTTTGTATTTATGTGTGTGTGTGTGAGTGTGTGTGTGTTGCATTTGTCGAAACTTTAATTAGAAATCTCATCATATTGTCAATGACAAATATTTGTCAGCGCACAAATAAATAAATATAGACGTGAAGTAGCTCGCAAGTGCATTTATTGCAATATTCCAATTGCAAAGCAATATAATGCTTAATATTATATTGCCCTTGCTTGTGCTCGCATTTGCGATATATGCTTGCGAGGGCAGATCTTAAAGATGCAAGAGTTACTGAAATTATATGCAGGAATACTGTTAAATAACTTCAATTCTTTAATTATTTATTGATTTCGATTCCATAGATATCTATATATACCTATATATATCGATAAATATTGGTATATCGATATCTATTAATTGGTAGAACAATATTTCCGTATGTCTATATACCAACATTTCGACTTACGTTTATCGATAACAAAATATATCGATGTACATATCGCGATATTTCAATATTTTGACATATCCATATTGATAACTCAATATATCATTATTCATATATATCGATAACTCAATATTCAATATCTAAATATATGTGCATTTATTACATATTTTTACTTATTTATTTCGATTCTGTAGATATCGATATATACCTATGTATATCGATAAATATTGGTATATCGATATCTATGAATTGATAGAAAAAGATTTCCGTATGTCTATATACCAACATTTCGACTTACGTCTATCGATAACAAAATATATTGATGTACATATCGCGATAATTCAGTATTTTGACATATCCATATTGATAACTAAATATATCATTATTCATATATATCGATAACTCAATATTCGATATCTAAATATATGTAAATTTATTGAATATTATTACTTATATATTGCGATTCTGTAGATATCTATATATACCTATAAATATCGATAAATATTGGTATATCGATATCTATGAATTGGTAGAAGAATATTTCAGTATGTCTATATACCAATATTTTGACTTACGTACATCGATAACAAAATATATCGATATACATCTCGCGATAATTCAATATTTACATATCCATATTCATGACTAAATATATCATTATTCATATATATCGATAACTCAATATTCGATATCTAAATATATGTAAATTTATCGACACCTTGCTTTATATCGATATTTAAAGATTATTATATTTAGAATCACCCTCGCGTTTTATTAATATATATTGCACAACACAATCAAAGCAAATACAGAATCATGGCTGAGCTGGGGATGGCGGGTTGGAGCACAGCTGAAGGCAGAAGGCACAGTCAGATAGAAGTTACCTTGACAAGCGTATCATATTTGTCTCCAACATATTGGTGACAATCACCAGCGGCTATTCACAGTGCCTGCCAATAACACGATACGCGCACGCACACAAAGATACAAGTGCACAGGCTCAGACAGATACATATGTGCTGCATATTGAAGATGCAAACGCTTTGTGGCACCTTTTTTGAACTGATGCCTGCATAATATTGAAATATTAATTTCATAGCTTCCTCTCTCTCTCTCTCTCTCGAACTTTCCCTTTGAATTTATCGCTTCTCCTCTTCCCCAACCTGTTATACCTGGCCTGTTTGTTATTTGCTTTTTGGGCAAAGAAAATGTATCCAGCATATCGTGCAGTTATTGCAACATTGTAGCTGCAGGCGTTTTTCCTATTGAAACTCCTGAAATTTGAAGAAAATCAATGTCAAAACTGCAAAAGGCAACATGGAGATATATGCAAATCGATATAGCAATTTCTTGTAAAATAAATTTCTCAATAAAAATATCCAATTAAAATATTCATATATATATATAGACTGAGGCATATATTGAGTGCAGAATATTTGTAAATGCCGTTGAAAATATTTTATGCATTGAATCTTTTGAACACAAGAAAGTCACAAAATAGATTTGATAGAAAAATATCTCTTTAAATACTTTAAACAATATTTAAAATTCAGGTGTAGCAAAAAGTTACATTCACTTTAATGCTGTTTTATGATATGTCATACGGTCCATTACTTCCGCGCCCTTAGACCGCAAATACTGAAAGTTTCGTGGTTCCAGCTCACCTGGAGATAGATGCTGGCACTGATGGGTTAAACTTGGGGTTGTCACAGAAAACTCTAGAGATTTTGGTAAGCATTTCTGCATTTTCTGTATTTTCAGATGAATTTTCAAGAATTTCGCCTACTTACTGTAGAACGATTTCAAATCCATAAAACAGCAATTGTTTCACCAAAGATATATATATAAATCTACTATCCATTGACCTTTTTCTCATGCAAAGCAATGCAAAAGATCAAAAGAACATGTACATAATCACCTTCGTGAATACGAAGGTACAAAATAGTACAAACAAAACACTTCATAAATTGAGTCGATTCCTGTTTTAAGAATTTCCAGAGCCACAGCAAGGTTAAAGCTCTTTTGCCTTTCCACTCACCATACGCACACTCCCTTGCACAACATGTAACTAATGTCTTGCATTTTAAATATGACAACAATTACAGCTGTACAATTTGTCCCTTCCTTTTGACATTCCATTGGGTGCAGCACACCCACACCCACCCAGTGCCGCTCACAGGCACCCACACTCGCACACAAATAAACCCAACAAGCAATTTGTCAGTTTATCGATTTCTACCAAACATTTGTGCCAGACACTCAACTGTATTAAATGCTAAAAAACAGCAACAGGAGAGAGGAGTGGTGGAGCAGCGGTGGCCTGGTGCATGGGGCATGGGACATCAGCAGAGAGCTAAAGTGAAAAACCTTACACACAATAAAAAAGCTGCTAGATTGAGGCAAAGGCAAAAGGGGGAAGTCCCCCTTAACACAGCCAATGCCAACGCCAATGCCAACCCAGTGGCCAATGGCATATGCTAAAAAGCGTGCTGTGCGGCAAAATCGCAAAAGGGAAAATACACAAATGCAAAAAGAAAATACATGAAATGGGTATTTCAAAGCGAAAAATCGAAAACGGAAAAATAATTTTAGGTGGATAGAGAGACGGAGGTAAGGCAGGCAGGGCCAGGCAGAGGCAGGCAGTCCACGCTGAGGCAGGCAGTCACATATGCAGCTGCCTGCACACACTCGCGCATACATAAGGACGCCATAAATAATGGTTGCATGATTTATCGATAACAAGCGCAATTTACAGTCGCACAACAACAACAATTACAACAAAAACCATCGCAGCATAGAGCAGTAGACAAAAAAAAGCAACAACAAGAAAGCCGTTACAACTGCAATGAATTTGTTCACGACGAGAAAATAAAAAAAAATAAAAATAAAAAACAACAAGAAAAATATGAAGAAATAAAATAGTATGAGAAAGGACATGGCTAATGTTGGCCAGCCGCAACCTGAAATACACTGCAATAAATGTGACTAAAATTCTTCAATGTGCGATCTAACAGACAATAGCTAACAGAGAACTCATTTAGGCAGACAGACTCATTTAGGCCTGAGCTCGTTTCTGAACATTTGAAAACTCAAAGGAATCAAATGTAATTTCTTGTGAGTAATTGATCCTGTGATATATATGCTCTATTAATTTTATTGGAACAGTTTTGATATGCGAACTCATATAAATATCTATAACTATGAGTTCTCGAAGTTTTGGGCAAAAGACAGAAATCCACCATTATGATCGCTTTCAAGAAAAAGAAAATGAAGAGTTGTAAGGAAATGATGTACAATGAAACGGAGTTCCAATAGACACACACTGTATAAGTAATCAGATGCGCATTGCTCATTCTTCGCGTTGCATTCCATTCTAAGATAGATCCTGTTGGATTATTGCAAATTATATTATTTGGTAACTTTGCCTGCGTTAGAATAAAACAGTTTTTTATTTCGTTCCAAAATCGAACATATTTTACTTTTCATTAGTTCTAAAAAATGGTCGACAATTGATAAGGATTTTGAATATATTTTAAGGAGGTTTTATAATCATATATATGTAGGAAATATTTAAAAGGCTCATGCTGCGTTCAGAAAGACTTTTATGCACAATTTTAAGCAAGCATTTAGCACAAAACATGCAACTACATCTTTAAAATGTAGTTTCTATTTATGTCAAATTAATTATTATACCATTTCTTGTGATTAATTGTTCCATTATTTCGCATAGCACAGTCTGTTTAGAGTCAAAAAGAAAATGATTTTATAAGAAAATCACCATTAATTCTATATAGAAATTAACACAACAAGTAAAATGCATCAACTCATGAATGAACCCATAAATATTAGTTGATTTGTTCGAATGATTTGATCACACTTTATGGGTTCTTTTGGTTACATTCATGCGTTGATGTGATCACTTTCCTGGTATCACTTGACCATGTCCATGGGTAGCCACATTTGTAAGTTCATCAATTCAGCAGATCCCAATGAATGGCAATGCTGCCCTGCCACAGCCAACGGCAGCCCCTCAGCGGGCTTCGTGTTCTCTTTGGCCAACAGCTTCGTTCAGTGTATGAATCCAGCATATGAAATGATTTCTCTATGTGTTATGTGCTTAGTGGGGGTACAGATTGGTGAGATCAGGCTATTCTATGAAATAACTCCCGTAGAGATGACTTATTAAGCTGCTTCCAATGCTGTACTCTACGGAAGAATAATGCATAAAAGACAGATGAGCTCGCAATTGCTTTCACAGTTGGCCAGATTATATAAACATAGTGAAGGGATCTCACATTGAAAACGAAATTTCTAAAAGACAAGTGAACCATATTTATCAGCCCTTAATAGACCGCATTGTCTTCTTATTGTGATCAGTTTGACATATCTTTCATTTCAAAAAAAGTATATCACAGCTAACATAGAATCCTTAAGATCAAATACAGTAGCAATAGCAGAAGTGATTCTTTCATATACATTCGATATAGCCGAGCTGAACTACTTATCGCTTTTGAAGGGCATATAAAAATATAGAAAATGTATAAAAGGAAATTGCATTGTCATTTTCCTTTGCTTCATCTGCTGCTGCTGCTGGTTCTTGTTACTCGCGCTGAGGCTATAAAATTTGCATGCAAGCAAAACTCGCATAAAATTTTATTGAAAGCGCATTAAAGTCAAAGACACACAAGAAGAAGCAAAAGAAAAGCAGTCACAAGGACTTTATTAGCAAACAGGGACAGGGGAACTGAAAGCAGCTTCAGCTGCAAGTCGAACTCCAAGTCGAACTTTAGCTTGTTTCATAGTTTTGGCAGCATCAGCTTAGTCGTCAAGTCTCCAGCCTGAGAGGTCTGAGAAGCCTCTAGTCACCAGCCCCTAGTCTCAAGTCAGCTGCTGTCAGTTGGCCATAAAAATGCGCGAACCATAAAAAAAGTCAAAGCATAAAAATGTGCACAGGCGAAGGTGGGACTGCTGTTCTAAGTGAAAATACCAGCTGGAGCTCTGACCAAGTGGAGTACCACCATAGCCTCAATCGCAGCCGGAGCCACTGCAGCCAGCGGAGTGTCAACAAAGCAAGCAAACACATAAAACCAAAAAAAAAAGAAAAAAAGGAAAACAACAACAAACAAAGCAAGCAATTTTCACGCCGCGAAGATTGGGTGGGCAGGAGTTGGGCATGACGATGAGAAAACTGCCAAACCAACTGTGGTCGCAGTAGGAAAGTATTCTAGGCAGGTGTAGCTGAGTACCAATTGCAGCTGCTGTGCAAATAGAAGGTAGTTTTCCTTTTAACAAGTCGCAGCCGAAGCCAAGTCAAGCGACCAATTGAATTGGCCAACATCGTTTACCTTTAGCTACGATTCGGAGCCCTTCTTTTTTGCTTCGCTGAAATGACTGCGGCTTGCTTTTTCGGGTAGAAAATTAAATTTCAAGAATCTTGGCTTAAACTAACTTTGTAATTTCCAAGCCAAATGCAGTCATTCAACTATATTGTATATCTCATTCTCTTCGTAATTCTGTTTTCCTATCTATTCTCACTCTTTTTGAAATGTCGATTATAGATATACATAGAATAATACCTAAACAAACTATGGCATCTCAGAGCTCTGAAGATTTATACAAGTTTAATTCTGAAAATTGACAGGAGACAATCGGTTGCATCATCTATCTAACTATAAATATGTTATGGTGTTGCCTAAGAACTTAACCTGCATATGAAAATTGTATATGAAATATCCACCGAATGGTAGCTCTGATATTTTGCCTAACTCTTAGTCTAAATTACAGATCTATCAACCTGATCTATCAACCTGATCTATCAACCTTCGCCGACCCCATAAAGTATTTATTTTGCTTATCAGCATGAAAAGCCGAGTCGATATAGCCATCTCTGTCTGTCTGAATGTCTGTCGTCAAGATCGGATCACTATATCAAATAGAACATATGTATCAAACCGATTTGGAATGAACTGTTAGTGCATCAAGCTTGGTTGTTTCCACGTGTTTCCACGTCATGTCCAAGTGGGCTGACCACATTTCATTCTGATCGGACAACCATATCATATAGTAATGTAAAATGCCATATCAGACAGAAACAAATAATACATCAGTTTAGATTAGGCTGTGTGTGATTGAGAGGGATGGGCATAATGGGATGGGATGGGGATGGGAATAAAAACAAACACGTTTATCTCACAGTCTCTCTCTCTCTCTCTCTCTCTCCTTACGATGACCATGACGATTAAATTGTGTGAGACCTATCATGTTTTTGTAGGTATGTTTTGTATGAATATACAAATATCACAAAAAAAAGACTCGGAAGAAAAAATAATGTGAGTGAATGTTTTTATTCTTAGTCCCCTCTATGCGCTGCAGGACTGGCCGCTCAGAAACAATTACATAAATGGTAAATACATAAGAGAGATAGGTAATAACACGCAATTGGATAATTAATATGAAAATCAAAGAAAATAGCACAGCAGCCTAATTCTTAAAGGCGGAAACAAATAGTTGGGCGCACAGAATGATAGCAAAAACCGTCAATCGCTTTAAACCAACATGCTTTCAGATTTAGCAATTAAAGATGGGCCTCAGCTTCAATCTCTACCATCACATACATATATATATATATAGTATATATGTATATTACGTATTTATATTCTTGATCAGCATAAGTCGAGTCGATATAGCCATGTCCGACTGTTTCTATACGAACTAGTCTCTCAGTTTTCAAGCTATCTAGTTGAAATTTATACCACAGACTTTCTGCTGTAAGCTGCTCATATGTCGAAACCGTCCAGATCGGAGCACTATATCACTCAGCTCCCATATAATCAACCGATTCGGAATGAACTCTTAGTGAAGCAAATTTATTATTGTTTATCCAAATTGAACCAGTCTTGGAAGCCCCTGCGTCTGCTGACCAAATTTCAACCGAATCTGCAAGGCTTAAGCATCTGTTAGCCGAAGTTAGCCATATCTTCTGCTTTTTCTATATAACTCATGAAGAAGTTACGATTGTATCCTATTTATAAAATAATACATTATTAATGTCGTCTTATTCGAATTTATAATGCAAGAGCGTATAAAAATAATTAGATTAATAGAATATTTTCCACATTCAGATTTCCATGTTCCATTTCATACCAATTCTTAAACGAGCTCATCCTTCCACCACTTCAGCTGGTACTTCTCCTTCATTTTGGTCAATTACAAAGCCATTATCCAACTGCAAGTCAAGCTATTATTATGGGCATGCAACTGAGAATAGACCATCAGCTAATGTTTCGCCAACAAGAAAAAAAATTGTGATCCATCAAACTTCTGCAAGCAAACAAAGCCAAGGACTGGCAAGGCAGTTGCATGTCAGCTCAGTGGAGAACAAATGACAAGCTACAAAAATAAAAAATAAAAAAACTAATAATGAAGCATCAACTGTGTCACCGCCTTGTCCGTGCCTCACTATAAATTACATTTCAGTTTTTTTTCTTAGTTTTTCATTGTTGCTTTTAAATTAATGAATAGATGTGCAGCTGGCAAGCTTTTAATTAAACTACTTATGTAAATACAAATGAAGCACACGCACACATACATACATACATACATATAGTTCAAAATGGAAGCCCCATCAAATTTGATGGACAGGCAGTCGGAGTATACTGTAATTAAGTCTAATCAGAATTTAGCTCCCAACGACGCACAAAAAGTTCATACGTATCCTATGCAGCAGTAACACCAACAACAACAGCAACAACAACAACAACAGCTACTGCAACCTTGGACTAAAATCACTCTTGGTCTCACTCGTTCTCTCTCTTTCTGTGAGATCTGAGCTTCAGCTTCCACTGCTGACTAACGTAACATGAGCTTCATTAGTATACAAACATGCGAGAGTATGCAATAATGGCAAACATTTTTCTGCCTGCCAGGCCTGAGGCTCAGCCTTGGACAGCAGCGTGCAGTGCGTATGCGTAATATGGAGAGCCCAGAATCAGGCATTGCCTGCGAATGTGACTTCTCTGACATGTTATTTGATAGCAAAATAGTAGCCCATAGCACAGTGCAGCCGCCTTAGAGATGCTTGCGTGACACTCAAGTGTTAGGAAATCTAAGAAAATATCTTTAAGAGAATCGGAATATGAGAAGAGAACAAGTTTTAAGAATATTCAAAATGGTAAACGTAGTTGTAAGTTTCTTTTAGAGTTGAATAAGAAATTAGATTGAAGATAATTGACATTTGATATATATATCAAGATTTAAAACAGAACTAATTGCTATATAGAAAATTATCGTTATTTACTATAAATTAAAGCGATAACACGCTGAGTACAAAACAAACCTATTTCATAGCAAGAAGGAAAGGCTAGAGTCAGCAATCACATTGTAAATATATAACCGATCTAGATCAGATCTGCTCGGCGGTCGTGGGGCTTCAGTGGATACAAGGGATACAAGGCGAATTTGTTGTGATTTGGAAGAAAAACAGAAAAGTCATGCTTCTAAGTGTTCATTCCGCAACAATCGGTTACATGTGAGCTATATGATATAGTTGTCTGATCTGGATGAAGCTTGAACTTAACACAGACAAACTTAACAGAAAAAAGAAGCAACTCTTAAGACTTCCCAGATCTCGGGGTTGAAACACCCACCCATACATTCGGACGGCTATATCGTATGCCTCGTCGCTTATCAAGAATCTTATCAAGAATATATATACTCTCTATTGTCGGAAGTGTTTCCTCCTGTAAAATGCAAACTTCATGACAAAATTAACTTTTTCTACATTTACTTTTATTTGTGAATGACACGAAAATGTTCATCAATGGTAATATCAATATGTCCCGATTTAGGGTTTAAGTAGCTTTCCCAATTTATAGTTAGATAACTCAAAATATTTGAGAGGGCCACGAGCATTGTTTAGATCATTTTATTTATTTTTGACTCTTAAACTATTAAAGTGTCCTTACAATTTTTAAAGATTATATTTGACAATTTTTAGGCGGATGTAGCATTGCTAACTAAATTTTCAGAATTTGCTAAGGCATCTGGGCAGATTTTTTTGCTAATTTTAGAATTTTGGATGAATACAAGCTATTTCAATGGGATCGATAAGAACAGAACCAAGAACAACAATTCCTTTGAACGAAACTAATTCGTTCCAAAATTGCTTTTCTTTTATTTGCCTGCGTTATCGCTATGACTTGTCTAATCGTCTACTGAATGAAGATGTTTATGCCACCTTGAGGTCAAGATCATTGGATATTTATTAAGCCAATATATATTTTGGTTATTTGTCTTCAGAGCAACGGCGTGGAGCTGTCAACTGACTTGCCTGTCATGAAGTAGAAAGGTTGCCAAAACTCCACACTCATTTCTATCGTATGTTATTGCCATTATCATCATATTCTTTATATTTCTCCTCGATAAGTTGATTTCTACTAGTTTGTTCTATTTGTACAGGGTCTTGCTTCTCTCTCGCTCTCATATTTTACTTCAGGCGTCTCACTTAATCATGCATGTCATGATTCCCCCTGTTATATTTTGTGATTTTATAACTGTTTTTTGCACTAATTCTGTCCACAAATTCTTTTCTAAACAAACTTAAGATTACCTTTCCTAAAATCATAAATGGTCTAGTATAACTTATGCTAGCTGATTCTATTTAAACATTTGTTATTATACTCACGCTGTCATCTATAGCTTCAAACAGAAACTGCATCATAGGGTATGGGGCCCCTCTCAATCGTTTATGGCTCGTGATATGAATTTCGGCATTTTTGGTGTAATTCGAATTTTGGTTTTCATGTCCTGTCATGGGTTTTTAATTATTTTGTTTGGATTTTACGTTGCGATGCCTTTCGTTGAAATGTGCCCAGTGCGTGTTTGAGGTTTTCGTAATGCTCGCATAATTGATAGGAGGGCTCCAATGCAGCGGACGTGTCGGGCTACTTATTATGCCTCTGGCCTGCCACAAAAACAAAAGCTCCTGGACATATGAATTCAATGAGGGTTTCCTGATGGCATGGAATTCTATATTGAATTGTAAATTCAAGATAAAGTTTCGAGCGATACGCAGTTATTTTGGAGATATTTAATAGAAATTTGGAAAAGTATCTATGGCTTCTGTATGTAGTTTTAGAGATTCACAGCATATCATTATGCCAGTTTTCTTTGACTGCTTTTCACTTAAAGCTAAATCCGATTAGTTAGGCCTAAAATATGCACCAATAGTGTTTCTAGGATAAATACATATTCGTCTTGCCTCTCAAGAAGCTGCAATTTTGAGGTTCCCCGCACTAGAAGAGCAGACTGAAATTCATAACCAGACAAGACAGCAAGAGGAGCATCAGCATCAGGCATCAGGCATCCGCCGCAGACAAGCAGCAGTTACAGTTTACAGTTACATGGAAAGTCACCCGCAAGACAACAACAGTAGCAGCAAACAATAGCAACAACAACAGCAACAGCAAGAGCAACATCAACTAAAGCTTCAACAACAAAATGAGAACAACAAGCAAAGCAGACGCAAGCGATGCGAGGTGAAGAGAGGCCGCCATCAATCAGCCATATACAGATACAGTATGAAAAGGAGGAAGAGCAGCAGGCGAAGGCGAGGCATAGGAGTCAGCTACTGCAACTGAGTCTCTGGAAAATTGTAATACATTTAACAGAAATTTAATGCATTTGCCACAGACATTAATCACACAGACAGGCCTCAGCCACATGCTCCCCCGGCCACAGTCACAGCCACGGGTTTGAGTTGATTTTTGGCGAAGCTGGCCCTCGGAGGCAGCAGCCTGGGTATGAGTTATTGAAAAATTGAGTACTTCTACTGCCCCCCCCCTGCCTCCCTGCTGATGAGCTGCTACTGATGTGGATGCAGTGGACTTTATTGGCAATATGTGTACATAACAGATCTGTGTGCCTGCAAAATGCAAAAAGCATGGAAAAATTCGGAGAGCGAGAAGGAGAGCGGCCGCTCGAACTTGCACAATTGGATGCACACTTTACTTGGACGGGCTGTAAATGATTTTTGAAAAATGTTGCCAGTCCGGCTCCCGCTCCCGCTGATGACCATGCTCCTGCTCCTGCTCTAGTACTCTCAGGGACTGTGTGTGATTTCATTTTTCGATTCAGCCAACATAATTGCACCCCACCTACTCTCTGCGCGCTGGTCTTTGCCAGGGAGTCATTGAAAATTGGGCCACAAGGAGAAAAATAATCGACTAAGTCGGTACCTATTCGATAGGTCCATATTAATTAGGTAATAAGAATGCTTCATGCATTTATTTAGTTTAAAGATATTCACTGTGAGAACACAATTTTCAAGAAGTATCAAATTTAGATCAAATAAATCAAATGATTATAGGATCAGCATTATTATTCATATTATATCTGCAATAAACTTCTAAAGATGTCAAAACAAGTGTCAATAATCGCAAAGGTGACGCATTCGTATCAATCATTGTATCAGAAGATCTGATATAGGCCGAATCTATGCCGGTCTGAAGTCATCAATATCATATCAGATTAGAACAATTGGAGTACAATTTTCATATGATAACTATTAAACAAGATTGACCACAAGTTGGATTGTAAATGAATGCAGATTTTCTTTGTTAATGATAAGGATTAGGTGATGAAACAATCATCCATTTGAAGCACACCTAAGACGTCTATTATAAGTTTTAGTTGCACCGAACAGATACAATCAAGTCGATATCTATCTTGTGGTGTTTATGGAATCGATCAATTTGACGACCATATAGAGTGGCATCCCAATTCCAATGAATGATTTCGAGAAATATTTTTATATTTTGCAAATTCTGAGAGCATTATCTATAGTGGTCGAAGGCAATTAGCTAAATTGTGCAGGGTATTCTTAAGTTCGCTTCCACACTTAGTCCTGCCGACTTGAGCAAATGTGGGGTAGAAGCTGAAGAAGAGCTCGAGTTTGAGACGCTGTGCAGTTTTGCAATATGAAATTTAAAACGCTCAAAGGCGTATCCATAACCAGAGAGCCAGAACGAAATAGGAAGACAGAGAGAGAGTCAGCCGAAGGACAAAAAAAGGACATACGATAGGACAGGAGTCTGTGCAAATATGAGCACTCCTGCCAATGGATGTGTGCACGATAGATGGGTGAAGTGAAGGATACGCGTACGAAGGACTATGGTTTGGGAATGCCAACGATTTCTGACTGTGGTAGTGGATGCCTTTCAATGAGCGTGTGTGGTGTATCTCTCTGTGTGTGTGTGTGTGTGTCTGTAAGTGTGCACTTTGAAGTATCCCACGTTGCCATTGACGACTTAAGGCTGAGCCAAACGCAGCGTAAGGCAGAGCAGAGCACAGTGCTTTACAGTGGGCTAAGCATGATGTAATTATAATGTGTCATGTCAAAACACAGGACGATATGTTCGTTATTATTTCTGATCTGTGAGCTAAGAGATATATGAATTGAGATAATTTTAAGATTATAATTTCAATTGTGAAATCCAAAGTTAACTTAGTTATTCTGCATCTACAGATAAATGCAATCGAAAACGATTCTGCGACACAGAAAAGAGTTAAGCTTAATACATTATGTAGTCAAAGGACTTTATCCCACTGTTCAGCATATACATCTATCGCGTTTTTCTACGAACATAGTTTTTGACGCAGCAAGTTGAAGATTTTTGACTTTTATGCAACAATTCGCCATCGCAAATAGCAGAGGATGATGACAAGATATGTTACTGCTGCCACTGCCGCTGCCGCTGCCCTTCCTTTTTAGACTCGTTCACGCTCACCCCTCTGGCCAAAACAGAGTCTGAGCCTGGCAGTGACAAGGCGAGTGGCAGTGCCGAGTTTGGCTGCTTGCTGTTTGCTGCAAACTATAGCATACTTTACAGTGTTCGCCTCGCCACATCGCACACTGCATGCAAAATAAGTTTTTCGACTTATGCCTGCGCACTTTTTATGATACTCCTTTTGTGCTCTGCCTCTGCCGCTGCCTTTGCCTCTGATGCTGCGGCTGCTTCTACTGCTGCGTCTGGTTGCTGTTGCTGTTGCTGCTTATCCAAGTCGTTTGTTTCCGTTCCATGCAATTAGACTTTGGCAGCATATTATGAAAGGATGATGATGTGGAACCTTGAAAAACTTTCGAACTTTGCGAAGGTTAGTCAAGCGTTAAGCAAATGGGAGAGCTGCAAACGTATTCGGTCTCCATTTATTTCTCCATCCATTTTCCTGTCTCTCTGTGTTTGTGACCATCTATCTATGCATATGCATATGTGTGTGCCCAAAGAACTTAATTAGAACTATGTCCAGTGTCGGAAATATAATAAGCAGAGAAAGTTCAACAATATCATACTAAAATTTGTTTGATGGTAAATTGAAATTAGATGTTTTTAGCAGGAAGAGTGACGTAATACATAATTTTGTGTTCAATAAACTACTTTATAGATCGAACTCTTAAACTTCATTAGAAATTGAGAAAGAAGACGTTCTAGAACACCCTTTATAACTCTTATAAGCCATACCATAATCAAGTTAAGGCTTCATGCTCTTAATTGTGTTGTACATTTCACAAAATGTTAACAATGCCACATTGTTTGAGTGGATTTCGTTGCCAAAATCTTGTCACTTTATTTACAACTAATACACATTTTAACACTTCCGCCTTCGTTTCCCCCCACTCTAACATCTAACATCCACGCCATGTCAAATATAATATCCTGTTACAGTGTTGTCTGACTAGCCTGAAGGGCTTTTTAAAATTAATTACCAGAGATGTTGACAAAATGGTCTGAGCCAAGTCCCGTCCCAGTTGTAGAGGCAGTGGAGGAGAATCTGACACTGACACTGAGAAACACATTCTCTTAAAGGCAAACTAATGCCAAGCTGTCAGCTCATTATTATCAACAACAACAATGGAATGGAAAGGCAACTTGTATTCAAATCGAGGGCACAACCGAAAAACCCACTCAACCAAATTAACACTTTGACTGGGTGGAGGAGGGAAGGCCAAAGGCCAAGCCAACATATAGCAGCTCCGAAGATAGATATCAATATTCGCATTGGAAAGACATTGGCAAAAGGGGACAAATGTTGCAATCTTAATCTGTAATCAACATAAAATTCATTCAGTCAGAAAATGTCATCAACAGAAAAACACAGAGAGTAAGAGTGGGAATAGGAGTGGGAGTGGGAGTGGGCGGGGGGTGGAGAGCACAAGCAGCAGACAATTCAATCACAGCTTGGCCAAATCAACAGTCAACCGGACTGGAGATTGGACACACACAGCCTAAGGCAAATTTGTTGCGGTTCTTTGTTAGAGGGGCTTAAAGGCATCAGGAAAAGGAGGCGGTGAAGAGTGGCATGGGTTGTCGAAGGAGGTCAAGAAATTGAAGTGACTTTTTGTTCAGCTTCAACCGCAAGCCACTCAAGAAGTTGGCTTGTAAATGATACGAGTTTGCTCATCAGAGCAAATCGAGAGACACAAAACACATTCAAATACAGCAACTAATTAACCCATTAAAGACCAAGGATGAAAGTAGTATGACTAACTCTTCTATGCATAAAATGGAATTAAGAAAAATCTACAAAATTTCTAGAGGAATACTAACATGAATTTTAGTGAAGACTCGCTAAATCAGACATTTGTTAAAGATCTAAAAAGGAAAATGTTATCGCATTTTATATGTTATTTTATTTTATAGTTTTTTTCAAAAAATATAATCAGAATCGACTCAGAATTTTAGGTGCTGACTTCATGTAGATAGAAGTTGCTTTTTTTCTCAAAAATGTTTATAAATTATTCAAAAAGTAACGGGTTACTTAAAACTGAAAGTCACATTTCATCGATATCTGTAGATTCGTTTTACGATAGAAGCGGCTCTTCATTTCACCATGACAAAAATTTATATTTCAAAAAAGGCCCAGAATATTGCTCTACATTTGCCATTGTACTACAAAGTATATGAGGACTTACTGACTATCTGACTATCAGTCAAGCAATATTCCATTCCTTGCATTATCCTTAAGGGGTTAAAAATCAAGTACAATTGCCGCACACAAATATTTTAAAGTTTTGCAACCACAGCCAGCTTGCTGAAAGAGAAGTTGCAAAATATTTGCCATGCCTGGCACGGACACAACATCAGACCAGGACGCAGCGCACAACACAACGGAAAGGACGACTCCGCTGCTCCTTCTTCTTGATTCTGGTTGTTGTTCCTGACTGTTGTCATAGACACCCTGTGGCCGCAACCGCAAAGAGACATGAGACCAGACCGTATACGTACGAGCATAGTGTGACACGTCCTTACTAGACAGTTGTCACCAGCAAGCGTAGCTTCTATTCACCACACACACACCCACACACACACACACATACAAGCAGCCCCTCTCTTACCACCTCTGCTTGCCGCTGCTCTCATATGTGGGATGCTTAAAATTCATTACATTTCTGTGCAATTTGTTTTTGATTTCTCATTTTCAGTTTCATTTCATTTTCATCACGAAATGACGAAAACTGCCGAAAACATCATGCAGACCATGTCCTTGTCCCTATTCTTCACACCCCTTTTCCTGCACTGTTTCTTCCAAATTGTGAACTCTGCCGCTCTGCGTGTTCGTTGGCATCCTCCCTGAGCCACCAAAAATTCATAAAAAAAAAACTAGACTAGAATCATCGCCAGGTAAAGGTAGCTCGTCACGATGATAGCGGATGGCGAATAGCTGGAAAATATTCGTCGCGTTTTGTATCCCCGGGGAAATCAAACATTTCATAATTAGTCATTGGCATTGCCGTTCAGTTTCGTTACGCTCTGTTTCGTTCTTCCCATGATTCATATTTTGTGACCAGGAAATAGAGGCAGCAGCAGCTGGACTACCTCCTGCAGGATCTGCTGACTAGCACATGGCAATTAAAAAAGAAACGCTGTGTGGCGTCTGAGGCGTATTGAAATTGCTTCTCGAAATGCAATCGACATTGGCCAAAGGGACTCAGGCACGTGGGCAGGAGGCGTCGAGACCAGGCGAGTAGTCCAAGCACAAAGTAAAAACGATTTGCCCACGCGGCTCGGGGCTACAAAAACAGGCAGGCAGCAACTAAAGGGAAATCTAGTTTAATTTTTTAATACAAAAACGTCAAAGGAGCACGGGACAGGGGAATAGAAAAAGGGATGGCGAGCATATAAGCTAGAAAGCTTAAACAGAGGCGTCGCAACTACAAAATGACTCATTTTCGAAAGTATCTGCTCATTTCACAAGCAGTTCATTTATAATATAACCAAGGTATAAGAAATTAGAATGATGAAGATATGTAAATGTAAGCAAGATTATTCACATAATGACATAAGATATGATATGAACTCTAAACGATATGTTTCCCTGTTTAAGTAAATATATTTTCAGTTCCCGGGCCGTGAATAAGGCCATCCATTTCTATAGTTCTTTAAGATAAGAAGCTCCTCAATAATTGATCCATTTCAACACTTTTGTTCAGGAAATGATGTAAATATTTGTATACATATAGTACATTTGTGCCTGAGCCCCCACCTTTGCAAAAGCCGACGACTCTGTCTGTAGAGTTTTGTCCACAAAACTAGAATGTTTCACAGCCCTCTCGAGCTTTGCAATGATTGCCATTGAATTGAAACTCAGCGTAAAGTTCGATTTGTGTAACACACATACACACGGAGAGCAAAGCAAAGTTGATTTGTTTTGCAAAAAACATGCAGAACGCCAGGGGAGACGGGAGGGAAATTGGCATTGAAGCGACGCTTTGGTTATATCAGAGGAAAGAGCAAACGCAAAGCGTTCTCAATACGGTCTCAATATGGTTTGCGTAGCGAAAATTACAAACAAATAATTGTAGTTCTTTTTCTTATCATCCGAACGCGTCAGCCGCAGAAGGAGCTGATTTGAAAGCAGCTTTAAATATTTGCACAAATCATTTAAAAAACCACATACATGAAAATTGCAAAGCAATTAAATGAATTGCTCGAAGAAACAAAAACAAACATAGTTTCTGGGTGGGCAGACGGAAGGGGGGGTGACAGAGATTGGCGGCTTTTGCGGGCTGTGCAGTCAACTGTTGCAGAAGTAGAAGAAGTTATAAACGGGGCTACGAATTTCACTAATAGTTCTAATTGCAAAAAGCAATTAAAACTTTTCGCCGACTCAAGACTGAAAGAGAGAGAGAGAGAGAGAGAGAGAGAAAAAGTGAGGGACAGACATAGACATCAAAGTATAAATGTTGCCAAAGGAGCAGCCGCCCAGCAGCCGGCAGAGCACATCAATCACAAAAATTTCAAGTGTGCAAACTTGTTTGCCAAATGATCCGTGCATGTGCGGACGAGTGTATGTGTGTGAGTGTGAGACACACAATTTATAAATTGAATTGGCATTAAGCATAAGGGCGGGCGCGAGCATATTCTCTACTAAGTTTGCTAGCAATAGGCAGCCAGATAGAATACAACCGAAGGGGGTCTAATTGCTAAAAACATTCGATTGTTGTTACTGCTTGGGCTTTTCAGATTTCAAGCGAATCCTCAAGGATATGAATGAGCACTTTAAGTCGAGGCCTAATAGATAGTCTCAGTAGAGCGCTCATCCTTTCCAGACAAAATAGCAATATCAGACTAATAGCTTTACTTAATAGTCACTTCGGGTACCCGAACAGTATATACGCTTGCAGAACTGTAAAGAGCATGGAAAACCAAATAGCCCGTTTCTTATAACATTTCCTCAATGGATTCGCAGGCTTCCAAAATATATTTAATTCAGCAATAGCAATAGAAAATGAGCATCGAAGCTAGCACCCCCAGCGCCATCTATGGTACCCAGGATTGCATAGTTCTTTTAACGTCTTTGTCCAAAAAAAATACTGTTTCCTGATTAGACAAATTAACTTGCTAGAAATTTCGGTAGCTGTCTGTCGTTATATGTATACACTTTCCTATAAAGTGCCCGAAATAAGTAAATGGGACACTACGTTCTAAGGAATAACAACTTAACAACCCTTTAATATATTTTCAAAAAACAAATTATTATATAAACTTTATAATATTATGAATAGACTTAAACATATTTAAATAAAAAAAAATTGGGAAAATTAAGAAAAAAATTAAGACAAAATATTCTGAAGCGAAATAAGTAACTGGGACAAATTCATTATTTGTATGTCAAAACTTAAAAAAAGAAAAACAAAAATTGTTAAACTATAACAATATCTTAAATAGAACACCCTTTGTTGTTCAACACCTTTACTATCCGTCCTGGCATTGAATTGACCAAGTTTTGGAGCATTTGTATATCCAATTTCTCCCATTCTCGCATAATGGCTTCTTTTAACTCGTTTAGAGTTGAAAATTGCTTCCCGTTGGCATAAACTCGTTGAGACAAGATGCCCCACAGATTTTCAATCGGGTTTAGGTCCGGGCCACTCTAAAACAGGAATTTAGGAATCTTTAAAAAAAGCCTTAGTGCGCCTTGCGGTATGGATGGGTGCATTATCCTGCTGGAAAATCACCAAATTTATCCTCTCCAAATTGCACTAATACACTCTCCAAGAGCTCCACATAATTTTGTGCAGTCATTTTATGCATTTTATGCGTTATAAAGCACATGGGTGTCTTTCCATTGAAGCCGAACGCAGCCCATATCATAAGAGATCCTCCGTGGAAATTTCTGGACACGTGTAATAATAGCGGCAGCCATCAGGGCCGTCTAAATTAAACTTTTTCTTGTCGCTAAAAATTATATTTTCCCATTCAGTATCCCAAAATGTATATTTGTTTGCAAACTGCAATCGAGCAGCTTTGTGCCTAGGCAGTAGTTCCGGTTTTAACAGTTCTTCTCCATACGAAACATTCTCGGAACACTTTAAAATTTGTTGCAAACGTCTTGTAGATATCGCTAGAGACAAATTGCTCCGTATTTGGGATGCGCTGATATTTTCCTTGACCGCTGGATTTTTTATTCGCCTTTTGTCCCCGTTGTCAACCAAGGGTTTGCGCCCAGAGCGGAGTTGTTTCCCATGATTTTCGGGGTTCTTTATATTCAAGATGTCGATCAAGAGTGCAAAAGTGTGCATCATCCAGGCCAGCTTCAAGAGCGATTCAATTCACATCTTCAAAGTGTCTGCCTCCCCCCAGACTTGTGATCCATAGAATTAGACTGCTCGACATACAGCATTGAGCAGAGCTCATTTGGCTCTTCTTTGGCTAGGCCTATATTTTCCACCGCAAAGTACACCTGTGTATATTGTACTATCACTTAGAAAAATCTGAAAACTTATATTTTTATCTACTTCTGTTATTGTTTTTAAGTCTTAATTTGCATATTTGGTTTCTGTACTATAAGCTTGAGCAGGACACATTACCAACAATGGACTTATGTACTTAGATTATTGCAAGATTTCTATAACAAATTGCTTTTATATAACCTGGAAAGGTGTTCTGTATATGTCAAATATTTTGCATGCAGAATTTACGCTTTATATTTCCGGGAAATGTAATTTATTAAGTTTCCACATATTATAAAGCAATCGCGTTCAACTGTTGCATGCTCTTAGCATTCCGGCCTAGCTTCTCACTTTGATAAACTGTGACAGGTGTTGCATTGCTTACAACGTTCAAATGGACCACACCCCCTGCCCCCTCTATACACACACGTTTAAAATTCGATTATGTAAACGACAAAGAGAGAGAGAAATGGCTGACCATGGCTTTTAAAACAATTTTTTCGCTCTCAACGTAATGAAAATTCAGTTTTCATGTACTCCAACTGCTAATGACAGTTTTTTAATGATGTTGGACAACAACAGCAAGAACAAAAGTTGCAAAAAAAGTTACGCCAAATGGACATTTAATACGATGGACGTTGACTCTGCTGTACTGCACTGCTACTGCGTCCGCCACTTCTACTGCTTAACCGTAATTCCAGTTTATTTAATTTCTGCATTTTTTCTATAAATTATTTCAAACATAAATCCGGTTGGGGCCACACGGATAGGTAAAAATTGGGGAGGCAAGAGAAAAGTACGCTACAAACATTTCGGTAAGCCTTTCTGACATTGCTGTTAAGAATCATAAAGAAAATAAGAAAATAAATGTATATATAAATGAAAGAAGAAGGAAATTTATCAATTTTAATATAATTTTTGAAACGGTTGATTCAATTCTAATATATATTTGACCGGCTATTGACACACTCCGATATCACCATATATATATTTTACCTAAATTTTTTTAAAAAACGGCAAAAGACACAGAAAATTTTGAAAAATATTTGACCGATTTAGGACCACACTTTAAATCACAGATCTTCAAAAATCGTTCCACTAAGCCTTCCAGGTAGCACATCTTCAAGTTCTGCTGACCACATTTCGCTTTTATTTTTCACACACACACACACACAGATAGCCCCCGCCGACTAAGCACCCCGCTTGTACCTGCTGCTCGCTGCTCGCTGCGAACCTCAACTCAACTAAGCTGCGGTCCGCACAGCACTTACCCAAAGCAGACCTCAAAAAAAGTTTTTGCACCCAAGCGATGGCGATGGTGGACTATAAAAAAGGTGCAAACACCAGCATCGCCAGGCAGCTAGAGATGGGGTGATCGGGGGAAATGCGAATGAAGGACGGTGCGGAAACGTGGCCTCCGTCGACCGACACTAAGCCTGAGTGCATTTTCTTGTTGTTGTGTACGCGCGCGTAGTTTGTTTGCCGTGCGTAAAATCCGCAACGTTACGCCATTTTGTGTATGTTCTTCTTTCTTTTTGCGTGTGGACTGAACACTGAAACACCTCCCCGTTTTACAGCCACCTGGAGCCACCACCACCCACACCGAAGGTTTAAAATGCAAACAAGTTGAGGCAAAGCACAATGTTGAGATATGTGCAGATACTAAAATACTCTGCAAGATATTTATCTTGAGTTTAATCAAAAGCGAATTCATCGAATTCAATATTTGGTTGAAAACCTTAAATTATCCAAACTAGAAGTCAAAGTAGAGCGAAGGTTGTGTTCTTCCTCTATTACCACATAATAGAATTTCAGAGGTTGTTTGAAACTGATTAAAAATTTCTACTCCATTTCACGTTATTCCCATGTCGAAAGCCTAGAAACTAAATGAACCAATTGATGAATTTGCTAAGTTGATTCGTTAACAGAACAAAAACCAATAAGCGAAGATGCTGAAATGGAGAAGTTTCGCAGCAAAGTTATGCCTTCATTTATACTATTTAGATTCCGTTTTTTTCTTTTGTTTAATTACTTAACTTATATTTAAAAGAATTATATTTTAAAACAGTCACAAGAGTTCAAGCACTCAAATCACATTTGCAACTTGGAGAGCCTTTGCGACACACGCAAACATTGAAGCTTAAGGACGACTACTCACGCTCACGAACCAAGCCAAAACGGCCCATACAATAAAAGTGCATGAGTTACACACATTTGCAAGGTCTATTTTATTTACTAAATATATCAAATTGTTTAATATTCAATATTCTTACATTCAACTATTCCGGCTCGGTTAGCCAAACTGTTCATCATGTTTCCTTGCTCACATTCTCTCGCACAGCAGATAGGAATTCATCGCAAGTTGACTCACCCAGATCGAAATTAAAATTTTCTGACAATTTTCAGACACTTGCAAGAGGAATTTGTCAAAACAGCTTCTTAGTGTGCACTAATGAAGTAAAATCAAACTTGTATGAAAATTTCAGTCACGTTGCTATGGTAGTTTGGCTTGTGCGTTAAGAAAAGAGAGTTTGGCATCTGTCTATAAATTCCGATATCGCTTTAAATCGCAGCTTAATTCCAATTCTACTCCTGTTTATATACAAGCTTGTACTGTTTTGTATTATTTAGCTTCTGTTGTTCAGACCAACTCTCAGCCAGGGCCACCTCCCAGTTAAGAGTACTGTCAAAGGGCATTAAAAGAAGGTGTGAAAAGTGAGCTGTTTGGGCTCGTAGTTTGTCGATGCTGACGCTTTGATAGTGTCAGAGAATAAGAAAGAGAGAGAGAGAGAGAGAGCGGTAAAGCGTGTATGTGTAGGTAAAAGTCGTCTTCTTGGGGTTTTAATATACAACCTTTGGTTGTTGCTGCTTTTGCCGCACAGCCGTAAAAATAAAAGCCACGTTATTAAGTTGAAAGCACGTGCAACTTGTTGTTGGCATCGCCACCAGCTCCAGCCGAGGACCCCCACCCAGCCGCAGTCTCATTTTCATCCTCAGCTACATGCTCTCAACCTGATCCTGGAGTCGACTGGCAGGCAGTTGCTTTTATTGTTATTACTACAATACATTTGGCACTCGCCACTATTTTTGTAGGTTTTTTTCTGGTGCTGCATATTTTCTCACCTTATCCTGGTGCTGCCTCTGTTCCGCTGTTCCTCCGCCTATTCTATGAGGACTCTTCCCTTTTTAATGGCCCTGTTCTAGTTGTATTTCATGATTTTTCATGGCTGCTGCTGGATCTTAAATCAAAATGTTTGCGTAGCAGGCAAAAAGTGCTCAGTGAAATCTACGTATAAGAGGATATATTCGATGGAGGGAAAATATAGAGGCGACAGACAAGTTAAAATTGTTACAAAATATATTTAGTAAGACAATTATACATATTTAGCAAGCTCTCTGACAGAACGTTTTAATAATTTGCAAGTTTTTCTTTTATTTAAAAAGAAAGTATGTAATTTGTGTGTTTTATAAGTTTATGTAATGACAGGTAATTGTACCGAGCTATGGGAATTCCAGTTTTTCTTTTATAGACACGCTCAGCTAACTTCTATATTCGAATAAGTTTTGGAATAAACAAATAAATGTCGCTTTCTATACTCTATACTATATTCGTCGACTTAGCCCTGTCCGTCTGTCCGCCCAGAAGAACAGCTAGATCTCGGAGACTATAAGACATAGAGTCACAAAATTTGGTATGCAGACTCCCCTAGTGTACACGCAGATAAAGTTTGTTTTAGCGACGTTGGTTAACACTCGGTTTATATACGTATAGGCTCATACATTGCCTTCCCTTCTTCGGAATTGCATTAAGAACGGATAAGAATTGTAGACAAAATCGCTCAAAACGTGTCCATGAAATGTCTTTATACATATATGCAATCATACATATATAAGCAGAGAGATACACATATTAGTATATAAACTCATTCCGTCTATACATTCCATATCATTATCATTGCTTTGTGAGCAAGAGAGACTGCATCCGCATGTGTTCACCAAGTTGCCATCAACATTGTTGCTGCGATCCAAATTGCCTTGTTAGCATGTTGCAGGATGCTTACAAACATGTTGCTGGATGCTACTAGAAGCTTCTAGGTACGCTATATTGGTGATGTTAAGTTAATAAAATTGTATTAACAGTTCATTAAATTAAACACTCTATAAATCGGATTGGTCTACAAAAAGTTGTCTGAGTACAACTATCTTATAGTCGGAACTCAACTATAGCGTCCTTACTATTTTTTGTTTTACATGTAATCGCCGCTCCACTATCTCAATACCATCACATATAAGTATCATCACATATAAGTAAAGGAAATTTTTGTAGACTTCTAAGATGAACTAATGTTTATATTACCTTGACTTTTCTGTATTATTCATATTATTTAACTTAAAACACAAAATATTGAGATACAAAATTTTCGAAACTAAATCTCAAAAATGTATAGATCCTATACCTATATATTTTACTCTACGATATTCGTATATTTTTGCCATATTCCAGGGCATATGAATGTACATTCGTTTAACATGTCGAAGTAATTTTGAACACACATCTGTAATGATCTCAACTGGCAAACAAAAAGCTGCAAAACTGAAATTGTTTTGCGCTTAATGGCATTTTAAATAAACTACACAAAAATGGGCCGTAAAAAATAAACAACAATAACAACAACAACAACAGCAACTCAAATGGGCGCACTTTTAGCCATTTTAATGGAGCTAAGTAGATTATTGCCTTTCTGGCTGGCAAATGTGCAAATAAAATGCGCTCTGAAATGTTAAATATATGAGTCTGAACGAAAACTAGACGAAAGAGAAGGCGAAGCGAGGAAGTGTAGTGGTCCGCGGAAATGTTTAATAAACATAGCAGGGGCGGATTTTCAAAATGGTGGAATAATAGCAAAGGCCGCACATATGAAGTTTAAGTTCGAGCTCGAAATTTAATGAGCCGCATTGTACTAAAACTAGGCAATTTCGGAAGCATACTCGTCTATAAAATAACTATTAGATATTCAATTCACGACAAAAGCCTGAACAGAACTTAAGCTAGACTTTAATGAGAGATTTTTATTGTTTCGGAACTTTTCCAGAATTTGTAAGTTTGTGTAAAACAGTTTTCTTAGTTTGGTGTTTCACAGAAGGCTGAAAAGTTGTAATATATTAGATTTGTGTATGAACAATATGTTTTGTTTTAAAGAGTTTGGATATTACATGGGAGAAATATTTTACAAACTTGAGAGTGACGCTTGCAATTAGCATGGTAAATATTTTATTACCGCAGCTATAGAGCACTCCGCTAAGGTGAGCAAATGATTGTTTGACATTGCATAGGATACAGCAACATATGGATATAACATCGTAGCGCCAATGCAGAGGCTATTCATGTTCATGAAATGCAGATGAAGATGAAGTATGCAAGATCAGAGTACTACGTCATGTAGCTCCCATATAACCGATCCATTCGAATTGAACTCTTAGTACTGCAAAATTGCTTGTTTTTTATTCTAATTGAACCAAATTAATGAAATGTCAGTTTGAAAATCCTACGCTGAGCAGAGTTTATCCAGATCTTATCACTACCTCATATAGCTTCCATATAATCGACCGATTCTTAATCAACTTTCAGTACAGCATATCTTTTAACAGTCGTTCAACAATCGTTCTAGCTCTATATATGGACATAAGTGGGTTAGTTTGGATGATGTCTTAAACTGACCCATAATAATTGCAGTTTTCATTTGAATTTTGTACTAAAGTTCTAAGTTTTATGTTTTCCATATAATTATCAAGTCTCTCAAATTCAAATTTTATTAAATTTTGCTTTTCTAAGTTCGTTGAAGCTAGCTGTTTCATTCAGACTTCATGAATATCTCTACACGGTCGAATTTTTGATAGAGACATGCTCCCACAAGAGTTACTCTATGACAAGGACGTTTACCCTAACAGTTTATAAAACGAAAGCTAAGTAATAAGCAAACTAGATGTACTAGTTTGCTAGATCTTTCTAGATCTTTACTAGATATAAGCTTAAAACTCCAATAATTTTAAGAAAAAGAAATTTTCCTCTTTTCTTTTTCTTGTAATTTCCTTTCAAAGCAAATGCTTTCAATGTTTTATCTCCTTTTGCTAGCTAGCTATCGCATCCATAAATTTGTAATGGCAACGACAAACACCAACTTTACCTTATAGGTGATCCATTCAAACATTGCAGCCGGAAAGTCCATTGCAGCCAATCCAAAATCCTTGATTAAGACAAGACTGCAAACCAATCAATGTTAGTTTACATCCATTTGGTAGAATGTTTTTAATGTTTTTTTTTGCTAAATGTTAAATAAAAATAACCCATTAGATAGTTTAAGCTGTGATAAACTAAAAGCTAGTATCTTTTAGCCACAGAGCTTAAATATGCTAATTAATTCGCACACACCTAATGCACTTTTCAGATGCAATTAGTGGTCGGAGTGCGTTAAAAAAGAACTGAAATTAAAACTAACAAGCTAACATATTAAATGGCAATTAATTTGATATGACGCCAAATCAACTGTGAAAAATGTTGTGTCCAAAAAAACAAGCGAAATGCATTAACATTAATGCCTGACCACAGACAGAATTTGAGAATGGAGGAGATGATGGCAGTGACAGATGGCCAAGGAGAATGGGAGCATTGATGCTGTCCATGCATACATTATACATATATCACATTGGGATAACATGATGTTCATGAGGGGCTGGCTTGGCACCGTTAGGTGGAGTCGGGGGTTCAATTAACCAAATATTTACTGGCTTGCCGTGTTCGATGTTCGTGATGATGTGTTGGTGTATTTTTCTCCATGCGTTGGTCTGAGGCTTAATCTAAAATTCAACAGCTAATTAGTGCGCTGCTTCCTGCCTGGCGCCTGGCTTTCAACATCATGCGCGAAATGCCGCCTGTTTTCGGGCGTTTGGTCATTTTGGTAATCCTCATTAAATAGTTAAATTCAAATTAATTAAATTGCCACAAATCAATTAAATATAAGCGCTGTAATTAGAAGAGACCTCAGCACAGGACCAGCTGCTCCTCTAACTCTCACCAGCCAAATACGTGTAGCCTGTTGCACGAACATCATCCTGCCCGAACGAGGCCACTTCAATTAGAGTGAAACGCAAAACGCAATGCAAAATGTTTTAGAAGAACAAAAAACAACTCAAAATTAATCCCACGGCACACCACTGCTTCCCAAGCCACTTCACTCCACTCCACTCCACCTCAGTCCAGACATGAGCACGCAACACGTAATTCAATGCACTTTGCGGCAAAGGATAACAAGTTTCACAGGCATATATATACATATATACACGTGTCCAACCAAATCCCCCAAGTGCTAAGAAGTTGGAAATTCAAATTTTGCTTCTTCGACTCAATTCAAATTTTGCAATCGAACTATTGTTAGAAGAAGACGAACAGGACATGCATACGACTGGAGAGGACAACTTAATCACTTAACATTACGCAAACCTAATTATTATCACTTCAGCATCATCATCATCTTGAACCTCATTGGTTCCGCCTTTGAACGTTCATCAGCAAATTGTTAGTGGGGCAACTAGGCGTTAAGATTACATCATCATCAGTGCATTGTCATCGTTTGTCAGACTGTTCAGTTGATGCGCTCCGCAGAGAGAACGTCCCCTGTTGGTCATGTTCAAATGTTTTATTGTTGCTAAGTAATTTATTTATAAATTGAAACTGGATTCATTAGAATGATTGACATTTTATATATTCTCATACTCAGAGTCAAGAATAATGCTTAAAGCAGATGATTCTTAAGAATTTCTTCTCTAAACTTTGAGTGAGCACTGTTAGGCAATGATTACCTCAGTGTTCTCCTAGACCACAAATGGTTAGTGAATCTCTTTTCTAGTTGTTTAGCTTTATGTCATCATCGAAGAACAAATACATATACGTGAGCACTTGGCAATGTTATTTGCTAAAGTATGAAAATTTACATTCCATTAAACAAATTATTTTTGTACCGAAAAAATATTCAAAGGATAAGCAACAATGAACAGAGCGTGTGGAAATGTTTTTGTATTTTTTTGTTGCTATCCTTGCCTTGACAATTACTTGTTCTTACCGCAACTAAAGGAAGGCTAAGTTGCTGGGTTTCCCTGCTGCTTCTTCTACTTTTTTAATAACTTAAGCCACAACACATTGACTTAACCCCTTGTTGTCTCACCTTGTCGCTTTTGTTGTTGTTGTTGCTGTTGTTGTTGTTATCCTTTCTGCGCCATTGAGTATTGTACTGTCCGGGGCGCACCTGGTAATGTCAACAACATTTGGCCACGCCCATTGCCCACTGTTGCCCACTGTCGAGTCCCAGTTCCACCTATGTCATGTCCTTTGCACGCCTCAACGGTTCAATTGTCTTAATTTCTCTGTGTGTGTCTCCCCTTCTCCTGTCCTTGCTCGTCCACCTCCAGTTGTCATTTTGTTCTGTTTGCTTCTCCTTGCGAGTCCTTCTTGCGGTTTAGTCAGCACACGTTGATGGTGCCACTCTCCACAGACCGCCCTGCCCTGCCCACGTTGCCATCATTCTCAGCTCGAGTGACGTACGTTTTGTGCTGCGCGGACAATGTGGCTCCAAATTTTTGACACATTCAAGCGGCGGTGGCGTTGGCGACGGCGACGGCGGCAGCTTCCTTCTGTTCCTTCGTCCGTCTGTTCAGTCGCTCTCCACCCCATTGCCCCATTCATTATTTGTCAATGTCAAATGGAGTCAGTCCGTCAAGTCCTGCAGTTTCTTCTTCTTCTTTTTTGTGGAAATGGAAATGAAGAAAATTTGCACGCTTTGCTGCATTTGTGGCATTTTCCTTCGCAACTTACTTTCCCCTCGCCCTCGCAACGTTTTAGGTGTTCGCATGTCCCTTTTAATCATTTTTCTTCTCTAGCGAATTTTTACATGCACTTTGCTTAGCCCACCCCACCCCCTTGCCAGTCATTTGTCTTGCATTTTTATGCGTATTTCAAAAAGAGAAAGAAGTCCAGCTCTCATTTGTTGCGTGCAACCATTTTTGAAATGCGACAACTTTTTTTCACGAAAACCAAATGGACAACGTTTCAGTTGCTCTTGTTGTTGTTGCTCATTTTGTTGTTGTTGCTTTAGCTTCTACGTGCAGTTCATTTATTATGTTGACACTTTGAAATTAACTAAAAGGAAATGAAATAAATTGATGTGACTTTATGAAGTGCGGCGCGAGCCGAGCCGAGTCGAGCATAGCGAGATGCGCGGAAATTTCTAACCGAGCTAACTGTCAAACAGAAGGAAGCATCTTAAAGTTTCTCATCCTAAGTTACCCTGAGGGGAGGCATAATTACGGATTCTCTGATGAGCTTACAAACTGAAGAAAGAGAAGAAACTTGCACATTAAGATAACATACAATGGGGAAAACTTAGCCGCAACAACTGTCAGTTGACATTCAAAGTAAATTACATTTATGAAAAAAAAATGTTTTTGGGAATGCTTAAGAAAGTTTAAGGGAGTTGGTTTTTCGGGATGTTAAACAATATTAAAAATTTAACTAACTCAAGTTTATTTTGTATGTGTCAAAAGGTCTGAGATCGTGATGACACTTGTCCGTTTGATGCTTTCTATTAACTTTGTTTTGGGAAACCATTGTCTTAAGGAATCTCTAATGAATGTCTGTCTGTTTGTCCTTTATGAACGCCTGTAACTAACATCGACCAGCGGAATGTCGACATTTTGATTTAGAAAATGGACATCGCACCGAAAATTCCTATAAGTGATAATGAAAGTCGTCATATCTGTGCACCTATTATAGCGATCGATATGAAATTTATACAGTATACTAATGTTGTCAAGCGGAATGCCAGAAGAGTATACTAATATCGTCCACGAGAAGGTGAAGACAGAAGTTGTAAAAATACATCGATAATGATCGAAAAATATCGTTTTCTAAATAAGGTGCCCGAAATAAGTAAATGGGACAAAGATTTGGCACCCTGTATTAACCGTAACATGCAATTCTTGGGTTTCTCTCTTCCCACTATATTTCGTTTATAGTGTGCTTGTGCGGTAGGCAAAAAATTTCGAAAAAAGTACCGCACAGTTTTTCCGTTATGTTTATTTATAGATGACAATGTTGAGTTTTTCGAACGAAATAAGTAAATGGGAGTGATTAGTTTGTTTTAATTTGCGACTGGTTGACTACGTAGAATTTGAACTTTTTCATATTGAATTCTGTTCAGAATATTAAAATAAACAAAAATAAGTAAGTTTTAAGTAAATTCATTACTTATAACAGCTCCTAATTGCTTTTTTTTTGTTAAGATATGTCAAGTTTTGGTCGTTTAACGGATATCGATCGTGGCAGAATCTTGGCACTGCGTGATTCGGGGATGTCAATACGCAAAATTGCAGGCAAGGTTGGCAGAAACAAGAATACGGTGGAAAAATTAATACAGAACACTGAAAATCATGGGAAACAACTCCGCTCTGGGCGCCCACCCTTGGTTGGACAACCGGGACAAAAGGCGAATAAAAAATCCAGCGGTCAAGGAAAATATCAGCGCATCCCAAATACGGAGCAATTTGTCTCTACCGATATCTACAAGACGTTTGCAACAAATTTTAAAGTGTTCCGAGAATGTTTCGTGTGGAGAAGAACTGTTAAAACCGGAACTACTGCCTAGGCACAAAGCTGCTCGATTGCAGTTTGCAAACAAATATAAATTTTGGGATACTGAATGGGAAAATATAATTTTTAGCGACGAGAAAAAGTTTAATTTAGACGGCCCTGATGGCTACCGCTATTATTACACGTGTCCAGAAATTTCCACGGAGGATCTCTTATGATATGGGCTGCGTTCGGCTTCAATGGAAAGACACCCATGTGCTTTATAACGCATAAAATGCATAAAATGACTGCACAAAATTATGTGGAGCTCTTGGAGAGTGTATTAGTGCAATTTGGAGAGGATAAATTTGGTGATTTTCCAGCAGGATAATGCACCCATCCATACCGCAAGGCGCACTAAGGCTTTTTTTAAAGATTCCCAAATTCCTGTTTTAGAGTGGCCCGGGACCTAAACCCGATTGAAAATCTTGTGGGGCATCTTGTCTCAACGAGTTTATGCCAACGGGAAGCAATTTTCAACTCTAAACGAGTTAAAAGAAGCCATTATGCGAGAATGGGAGAAATTGGATATACAAATGCTCCAAAACTTGGTCAATTCAATGCCAGGACGGACAGTGAAGGTGTTGAACAACAAAGGGTGTTCTATTTAAGATATTGTTATAGTTTAACAATTTTTGTTTTTTCTTTTTTTTAAGTTTTGACATACAAATAATGAATTTGTCCCAGTTACTTATTTCGCAGTTTCAGAATATTTTAGTCTTAATTTTTTTCTTAATTTTCCCAATTTTTTTTTATTTAAATATGCTTAAAGTCTATTCATAATATTATAAAGTTTATATAATAATTTGTTTTTTGAAAATATATTAAAGGGTTAAGTTGTTATTCCTTAGAACGTAGTGTCCCATTTACTTCTTTCGCGCACCTTATGATTAAAATGTAGCCTATCGGTCAAGAGAAGGTGAATTCCAATATGTCGATATATGGAAATGTAACCAAATTGATCGATCATTTTTTCAGTAAACTTCAGGATATCCATATATTTTATTGTGCTCTCTCTTTCTCTCTCTCTCTCTCCTCAATTTCGTCAACTCTTTGTGGTCTTCAGTGTTGATCACGCCATCTCTTCGGCGCTAATGTGAGAGACCAATTCCACATCAATAAATGAAAAACAGTTAATAACAAAATATACTTTTTCGACAAAATATTTTGAACTTATTTCAAAGCAAACTCTAGTCCTACCTGTGTGCTATAGTAAGATTTTCTTGGCAGCCAAAGACAAGTTCTCTTTTACAGAATTGCACATGCATATTTGGGTCTGCGAGTTTATTTAAAACAAGACCAATTCTCCTCCCTGGCAACCCATCTTGGGAAAGCTCCTTTGGCTTAACATCAAAATTAATTAAAAGAGTTGCTAATATTTTGCTGTTCCCTCACGCTCACACGCTCGCACACATGCATAAGCACATCCATTTCTACTGGTTTTAGGGGGATTGCATTTGTATCCTGTGTATCCTGAATGTATTTCGTTTCTTGTTTGTGTACAGCCTTAAGCCGCATTTGCTGTTGTTGAGCGAGGCAGAGGCAGAGGCGCAGACAGAGATAGATGGCAAAAGAGACAGGCAGACGACAGGCGTTGAAGTTTTTGGCTTGGACATTTTCTGAGCTGAGCTGCTGAGCTGCTGCAGCTGTATTTTATTTATTTATGTGCATATGTGTGTTTGTGTGTTTGTGTGTATGTGTGTGTTTGGCATATATGAAAGGGCAGTCATGTAACAATATTTGTTGCCAGCGCAGCAACATATCAGCATGCTGCATTTATGAGAAATCCCTCTTTCATCTTTAAAGGTTTTAGAGACGAAGGGCAAAGATGGCTCTGGCTGGCAAGCACTTTTTGGCAGCCATTGTGTCAGGGACATGCTTGTCCCCTTTTCTGCCCCTGCCCCTTCCCTTCTCCTCGCAGACCCATCGCATTGTTGTGGCAAAAATTGCAGTTGACACCTTGAGTGTCATTAATGCGTGTGACATTTTCATTATAACTTTTTCCATACATATATGTATGTAGGAGCATGTGTGTGTGCGGAATATATGTTTTTGGCCCTTCCGTTCTCTGTTTTTGTGGTTCTTGCGGCTGCCTCAAAGAATAATAATAAATGGAAAGTATTGTTAGGAGTTTTTTGTGTTTGCTCAAAAAAAAGAAACTGCCAAAAAATGTGCCAGCCGGAGTTTGTTTGTTTTCAATTTTCATGTACAGTTTTTTCTTAATAATTGTATTTATTATTACATTTTATTCTATTATACTTTGCTTTTATCAACTGTGTATTCTTTTTTCCTTTGTTTATGAATATGTTTTGGATATATTCGAATTTATGAGAAATTTCAGTTTCGATATACTACTTCTGCGACTTCAATCAAAAACGTTTGAAAGGCAATTAATCCACGCCTTCTATTCCCTCACCACCCTGACAAGGACTTCAAAAACTTGCACGCCTGCCATGCACCGCCAACTCAAATCAAAATGTGACCAAAGCGAAATTATGGCAAAAATGTGTGAAGAAAGCGGCCTGGCCCAACCCATTGGCCTGCAGCACTACGACCTGCCAGCCATTGCACAAATCGTTGACAACTACACCATTTTAGACGCCAAATACATGACCCTCGCCCTCGCTCTCGTTGCAAACGCTCTCCTAAATGCAACGAATGGCTTTGCCTATTTCCATTTTCCATTTCTGATTCAGTTTTCTCTTATCGCCGTTCTGCAGTAAGCAGTTATGGGCCCAAAAGGCAAATTGGCCTAGGGCCTCGGGCCTCGAGCCCAGGCTAAAAAGCATTTCAGAAAAATTGTATTAAATCCCAACAAGCTTTACAGCTCTAACCGCACCTTCCCTCCCTCACACAGCTCGTGTCTCTTCTTTGGTTTGTGCAAAAAAAAAAAAATTGTTTCAACTTCCTGCAAATTTCATTTCCGCTTTGATTGCGCTTTTTGCGCATTTCGCTCTTTTTTATGATAGAGCCAAGGGGGCGGACTGGGGGCTCTGCCCCTCTGTGTCGTCTAAAGTAAAACAAATGAACGGAAATGCCACACACGCACTCAGCCAGGACAACAACAACAACAACTACCTGGAATGCACCTTTGACACCTTTTTGGGCCAAAAAGTGTGACAAAATAAAAAGCAACAGAGCAAGAAACAGCAGTAGAAGAGCAACAAAGAGCACTGTGTTGTTTTAGTTGATGTTGTTGTTGCTTATACCAGCTGCATGCAAAGTATCTGCCGGTAGCCTTTCAGTGTACCCCACTTACTCTGTAACCAAAAGGGTTGGGAGAGCTTATTATGCCAGAACAAATCCAGTTCTAATGTGGCTAAGTTGATATGCTGACATTACATTAGGGAACATTTCCTAAGCTGTGTAACCGAATGTTGTTGTCAAGGCGGGCTGATCTGGTCACACTGATATAATTTGGTATTCTAATAATACAAATCTCAAGTGAGGAATTCAAACTAAATGTACATTTTCCGATCCTGTCTCAAATGGTGAAGGACTAAAATGAAATTATGAAAGCTGCTGGAAAAAGTGTCGCTTAACAGAAAGATGTGAAAACTGAATTAAGTGTTCATGGTGCCTATCATTAGTGCAGGTGGGCATCAACATGCAAAACTAGATATGTTCATACTTAGTATTAAATTTGACCTTGAGCCGGCTAGTCCAAAAATATATGAAGTAAAAGGTCGCCAAGCCAAACAACATTAAACATAATCCATGTCGAACATGTGTGCTTACATTCTGTGCAATATTTTTAATAGGAACGTGGAAGTGGAACACTTGCTTGTTTCACTTGCAAACCTCGTGAAGCCCCAGTTGTGAATAAACTTGTTGCATAAAAATCTGTCAAGATTTTGAGTCTACTCATTGTCGTTCTAATACAGAGAATCCCTAGGCCGTTCATGTCCACTTATTATGAAACTTGTGGTTTTTGTTGTTGCTGCAGTTGCCGTTGTTGTGCTTTTTGCTGTTGGCTTTTGTCGCCTGCTGCTGCTTGGCTTTCTATTGCTGTCCCTGTTCCTCCTGGCCCTGCCCCTCTGGCTGTTGCCTTTTGCCAAGTGTGAAAAATGTCGAAAATGCAATTTCCTTCAAGTAAAATGCCTGCCATGCGCTTTTACCACCCTGGCGTCCCCTTTTCCATATACTCCCTCTCAGCCAGACTACGTGGCCGCATTACAAACGAGCTAGTCCTGACCTGCCCAAGCCAGACTCGTCTCCTTCTCTCTCTGCTGTAGCTTAAATAAAGCACTTCCGCTAATAAAGTCGCACTCCAGAATTTGCTTTCTGTGGGTGTGTGTGCAAGTGTGTGCAAGAGTGTGTGTGCCAACAAAGAGTTGACTAGGATCTAGGCTCTACGCACGTGGAGCTTGCTGGGCTAGGACACAAATAGGGACACGGACAGGGACATGACCCTACGCATGCAGTTTTACAATGCGAACTGCAACATGCGTGTCAGAGTATAAATGTGTGTGTGTGTGTGTGTGTGTTGTGTCCAGAGTGGTTGCCTTCATGGCAAATACACATTTTGGAAAATTTGTGCAGGCGACATTGTTGTAAATCACCAACACATTTTCCAACTGGCCTCCAGAATGGAGCGATCAGAAAACAAAGAAAGAAAATAGTACACTTAACGAAATACGTACTCAAGCGAAGGGACTGATTTTCGGAAAAGTTTTTCATATCCACGTTCTTACTGAAAGTATTCATGCCATGAATGTCATATCGGGATAAAACGCTTAACTAAGCCAGACTAGTTGGGTAAAAGAGCGACACGAAATTGATAAGACTTTAATATATTTTGGCATCTTCAGCACAAGCGGAAGAGCGGTGCTATCACATAGCCTACAGCAAAAAAGAGGACTCTCTCTAGCTTTTTGAAAACAAAAATGAACAATGAATGATTAACATTATCTACTTGCTACATGTTTTAGTATAGATGTTTTATTAGTAGTAAGAAATTAATGAATGTGGATAAAGTCAAAGAGAATTTTTCGTATAAAACAAAAACCACAAAAAGATTCATGCAACATAGTTAACATAGTTATTCTACGAGAGGCCTAAAACTAACTTGTTTCTCCATAAATGCCACAATATATACCCTATATAAATCCCTTAAAATACATTTTGCGATACCTTTTACCTATTTGTAAAATGATTTTCGAACAGTGTACTCTCTGTATGCTCCTAATTCTTTTGCCACTTTTCTGCCGTCCGTTTTGCGTAAATGTTGTGGCTGTACGCATTGGCCTAGCTATGAATGTATGTATATGGATGCCTTTTGCTACTCCTTTCCCACGAACAATGTAAACTCCAGTCTTGTTCATTTCATTCTTTGACGCTTTGCCCACCTCTCTTGTTCTCTCCCTCCCACTCTGTACTGCCAACTTCTGCAACTGATGATGGCGTTGACATTTTGTGCGCGCTGATGCCACAGCCACGAAATGACATTTTCACTTCGTTTCGACTAGAGTCGGTAGCGTGTTTGAATGCGTAATAGAATGCGAAGGCAATAATTAATAAGTAATTTAATCTAGTCCAACTATATATACAAATCGTTAAAGGAAAGCTAATGGTAAACCTTGAAGAAATGTTTGATTAATAGATGAGTTTCACCAAATTTAACGTATAGCACTCAGAGTTGATTAGCTTTCCGTTTCAATGTAGATTTACTAACTAGAGTTTAACAGACTGCAAACTAGGTCTAAAGGTTGCGTTCCTTAGGTTCCAAATAAATTCCCGTGTATCTCAACAGAAGCTCACGAGCCACTCCGGAGTCATCGAGTCAAACTCAAAACTAACGCTTTCATCCCTACATAAAAACCGGAGACTCATGCATTCATCACACAGGATAATGATGGAGCTGAACCTACTGTCACAGTGCGTAGCTGCAGGCAGAGGTTAGAGATCGAGTTGGACGTGGACAGGCTGCCGTTGAGCTTCTGTTGTTCTGCACAGATTTTTGTTTGACAATGGGTGGGAAAATTGCATGCGAGTGATTGCTTTTTCAACTCCACGCTCCACGTGTGGGTGATTTACAAGGCAAGGGCAAGGACAAAGCAGCCGTAGAATGAAAGCGCTTCGTTCGTCGTGCATAGGTAATTAATAGACTTGAAATGGTCGGTTGTGCAAAATTTTAATTAGGTGACACATGCAAGGGCTAAACTTTTCGGCGAGCAGCTCCAAATACGCCTGTCGGAGTCTCCCGCTCTCTGCCTGGGGCCTTGCCCTTTACCGTGTCTTAATTCGTGAGCCAGAAACACGTGAGGCGCCAGAGCATATCAGCAACTGCTGCTGGCTCCGCCATTCTCCAGGCTCGCCGTGGAGCCCTGCATTTGAAGTGAGGAAATTACAAGTCGTGAATTAATGGCGGCCTCCTTTCAAGCCTCTGCGAGACAATCTCTTAGTGAAACACGAGGATGTGAGAGGGGAACGCACATACGTTGCCAGGATATCCGACGTTGCAATTGCAATGCTTTGTCAGCTCAAAAACTTCGCAACCTCAAAATGGTTGCTAGATGCCAGCTGTAGGGGCAGGTACATCATCCAAATGTGTGGCTCATTGTTTGCACCCACACCTATTTCCGCTCCGCATCTTGCTCCCCCTCACGTATGTATGCCTTTTCAACGTCTTCTTCAAACTTCATCCCCTGCCTGGCCAGCCAACTCCCTCTCCATCTCTTCCTGCTGCTGCTGCTGCTGCCAAGCTTAATTTAAATTTCAAACATTTGACTTTGCGTCTGCTTTCTGCGTATTTAATTAGTAACGCGTGTTTTACGGAGATTTCCTTTTGTGTTTTTATTTCGCTTCGACTAAATTGCTTTTGCACAGACCCCACTGAGCTGTTGACGCTTTAATGCCTTTGATGATATTTGTTTTGTAATTGAAGTTGCTGTTATTATTACAACATATTTTCGAGCTTGATTTATGGACTTTCATTTTCGAAAAAAATTCCCCAAATTAAATCAGGGATAAGATTTTTAATTTACAATTAATTATGAAGCTATATTGATTATAAAAATAGTGATCCAGTCTAGATAATAGAAACGTAACACGAGCAAAAACACGAGCCGAAAATTAAGAAAATCGCATTTGTTTTTAACCCAAAGGTGATTTGGGGTGATTTAGAGATTTAGAGAAAGAAGTTTCTAAAATTATGGGTTTTTCTTCTAAAAGTAAGGGCGAAAGGAAGTTGTTCTGCAACATTGCTTAGGTTCTTTGTCATCGGCGATCTCATTGAATGTAAGTAGTATCACAAGTACAACAAGAAAAAGACGAACGAACAACGATTCAAATATTTATAGAGCAAACAGTAGAGCCAAGTTCTGTTTGCAACTTCATTGACTGACATTCATTGAGGGACATACAGAAACCAGGCAGAATATAAGCAGAAGACAGTTATAAAAGGAACAGAGAGAAATAAAGAAAATAGGAAATAGAATGAGACCAGAGAAAGGAGAGGACTGAATTGGAAAGTGAGAAGATATTTGGAGAGAACAAGAGGAAGTGAAATATACACTCTGAGATCTCAATACTCAATAAACGTGTTAAAAAGCAAGTTACGAACAGATTTAAGAATCTCAAACGTTTTCTACTGGTAATGCTTTTATATAAAACTGAAGGACAACTCTTTCATTGGATTATCGTGGTAAATATATAGTTTTTTTAGAGTGACTTTCACCAGATCAGAGTGCAAGCAATATGTTTTCATATTAAACGTAAAACCTAATTTTTTTGTTCAGCTAAGTTAAAAGTTATGATGCTTTTATAAGTATAACAATATAAATTGAGGTTTGTACAAATTAATGTAGTAAAATTTACTCAAATGCTTTGCTTATGTTGAAAATGGCTTCTTCTTCTAGCCAAAACAAGTTTTTGGAAATCTTTAAATTAATTGATTAAACTTACCAGAAATGTTAACAGAAGCGCCTGCTGTTAAGATAACAGCTGTTAAACGCAGCTGCCTCAAACAACAATCACCTCAGTGCATTAACACATTTGTACGTCTCATTTGTAAATATAAAAATGGTTTGGCGGAGAATTTTTGAGGTAGAATAATCAGTTTGGCTTTCACTATAAGTGGAAACTCTTTGTTTGCAGAAGTAGATTGTGTTGTCTCTGTTTTTGTGTAACTTATTAAATTGTCTCAATGGTAAAATTAATGACATATCTCAAATTCGGAGAAAGAAAATTTATACTTACCATTCTCCATTTTGTACTGCTGCCATTTGTATAGAATTTCGAAGAATCTAACATTTTCTGAAGTTTGATTTTTCAGTACATAACCAAACTTTTTTCAATATTACTAACTTTGCAGAATTACTAACCGGCTAGCACTGCCTAACTGATAGGAATTTCTAAGGCGACTTGCATTTACTTCTTCCTTTTGCGATTTTCTTCCAGAAATTAAAGGAGGCTTCGTTCTTTAGCCTCCACATTCTGAAAACATTCAACTTTGGATCTAACTTTTACGCGGAATGAGAGTTATCGCGTTCTTCGTCACATCTCTATCAATGTGTTTGGAACCTTTCAAAATGCATCACAGTGTCGCTTGCAAATTTCTCAACTGTTAAGAGGATTTAGTTAGCTGCAAGGCGTCCTTAACAGCTAACATTTTATTAAATTTCTCGTCTATTTCGTTTCGAGATCTTTGCTGTTCGCCCAGATCTTCTCTATTCACCAAAATTGGTAGAATCAATTGAAAAGTAGTGATTACACATCGCATTCGAAGAATCAGTTGTTTGTATTTGCCTAACATTATGCCCAGGACTGTCACATGGGCAATCCTGTCTCTTTCTTCGTCAAATAGTCTTTTCCCCAAGTATTTTTAAAGTAATTATTTCGCTTAGCTGCCCGTTTCGTTAAGATATCGAAACCAAAGTCCGATATCCATATGGGGACTAGAAGATACAAAGACTGAAAAATCAGGCCAACTTCGCTCATTTGTCTTCTGTGCAATTAAAAGAGAAGGATAAACACATAGTTCGATAAATACATTTCGGGAAAATATGCGTTTCTTATACAAGCCAATTTATTTTCATCATCTATGATTATCCAGATGATCCGGCTGATATATTGATATATATTTGGAATAGCCAACTGGATAGCTTATTAGATATATGGACGGACAGACGCTAATTTGTATATCGACCCCTTCATCTTGCTGATCCAGAATATGTCTACACACATCCTTTATGTAGTTGAAGATGCTTCCTTTGAGTCCTTACAAATATGTGTGTCCGGAGCTATAATAATAAATCCATCTGCATATTAGAGCTTAATTAGCTTTTTGCTAAAGTGAATTATGAATGAAAAGCGGTTTCCATAAATTAACGCGGCGACCGCGCGCTAAATTCAAGCGAAATTCGCACTGACCAATCATTCAGGCAATCTTTGAATGACCCCTGCTCTATATCCTCCATCCGCTGCTCCACTCAACTCATTTGTGAATGCCCATCATCCATCAATAGGTTGGCGAAGGACTTTTCAATGGAGCAACGCGAACACAAAAGGAAAGGCATTTTAGCCGCCTATGTTTGGAATTGCCCATTCAATTCAATTGAACTTCTCTGGCTCTTTCCCTCTCCCTCTCTCTCTCTCTCTCTCTGACTCTGACTCTTTCTAAATTGAACAGGCTTAGCGAATGATGATTATGATGTAGATGATGATAATGACGTTGTTGTTGCTGTTGACGATGATGGTTTCCATACAAAACCAACAGCTGAATGAATGAATAGAGTCAAGCCACATGGTGAATGGCGGCTACTGCCCTGATACCGGGTAACCGATTCACGATTCCTATAAGCCCGATCCTTGACCCTGTGTTCATGTATTATATTTCATGTCCTATATGTCAAGGGTGTAGCTAGAGTTTTGTGAATAAGAAAGGGGGACTTGATACTGCTGATAATAATATGTATTACGAACAACACTGATGAGCAACTGCAACACATATTTTTGCTTGCTAACTGTTTGGGTTAGCGGGCGCAAGGTCGTGGGTGAGCTAAGAAACGTTGGGTTTTATTTTTCAGCTGCCATTGAAGTAATTTAGGAGTCCGTCGGATTCCGCGACTTCGACCACATCTCACTGCATTTGACAACAGCACAAAATTGATTATGAAAACCAAAAATTGAAGCTAGGCTGACTTTACAGGCTGGTTTAACACCTGCAGGAGTCTATCATCAGAAGTATTGCTGTTTGCGAATTCAATCGAATGAATATGAATTCCAATTGCGAAACGACTGAACAATTTCAATACAAATTTCTTAAAATAGCAAAAGACATTCCCGTTTATTAGCAAATATATATTATTTTAGAGTGATCTACTGTAAATGTGTACATCTACCTTGGGAGGAAGGAGACTGCCATAGGCAGAATTGATACTACATCGCTTCTTGTCTTCACTTATCTTTGAGTTTTCACATTAAAATCGTTTTAGAATATACAAACCGGGTGTTATTTTTCGTCACCCTTTTGAAATCCCATTCAAACTAAGCCTCTGCCTTCTGGTTGTTATCGCAACGCTCGTTGGCTTTTCTTTGCTTTATTTTTTGCCTATACTTTATGATTAAACTACTGACGTTTGGGCATTGGATATTGGCGTTGGGTTTTGGTTTCGGTTTATGGATTGGCAGGGCAGCCATTATGCCACTACAAAAAGGATAAGGACATGCTTTGCTAATTAAAAATGCGTTGAATGGTCTGTAAGTGGAACATCTCTCTCTCATTCTCCCGTTGCATTTAAAGATCCGCGCTGCATACATTTTTTTTTTGTAAGCTTTTCTCAAAGGCACGAGCACATTTGTTGATTATGTATTTCGCTTTGATGCGCACAAAAGTATGCAGCGCGAAAAACGATGGACGACACGAAAAAAAAACTGTCATTTGAAAAGGACTCGGGCAGCACACAAAAAAAAACTATGGCTCTTTCCTGTTAATCAGAGAGTTGTAGCTTAATTAGTTTCTTTTGGCTTAGCATATGTGAGTGTGTGCATGAAATTAATTAGCTTTTTTTTGTGTTTAACATTCACAATTCGCGTTAAAGGCAAGCGCAAGGCCAGAAAAGGCTTTCGGGCAATGTTTAATATACGTGGCTAAGTAAATGCTCTTCAAATGGAACAGTTTAAGGAAATTATTTTCCACATATGATGTTAGACTGGGATATTTGAAATAAAATTGCCTCATGCATTTTTGAAATTAAGCTGTTTTAGTTTCGATTTGACCCATTGTTCAACTATTTGAGCAGTAAAAATAGAGCTTTTACATGAAATTTACATAATATATATTATAAAGACGATAAAAATGAAATACATAATGAAGATACATATATTTAGATAAGAGCATTCATTCAAATAATCCACAAGGAGTTGCCAGATGGGAAACTCATAGCTCATTATGATTTTATTCAAACATTCTTATACATTTTTAGATAGGCAAAAGATAATTGAATACACGATTATTAGATATACATTCCAGTTCCCGTTTTTAATGCGGTTTGAAAAGTAAATCGAATTTCATTCCATATCGAAACTGTTTGAAACTCCACATGAGAACTTATGCTCGAATCGTGCTGAGACCCCCAGTGGGAAGGACGAGACAGAACGATGAATATTAACAGATCCAAGTGGATTCAATCCATGCGCATTGGTATTTTTCTTAAACAAATCTACTAAATTCTACTAAATTCCGCAAACTACAAGACTTAATCAGATTCGGCCACTGCGAACATCAATCAAAAAGTAAACCGCATGATTTGAATGAAAGTGGAAACGCAAACAGGATTTATAGTGAAAATAACTGCTCTAAGATAAGACAATCTCACAATAATTCAGGTAAGAATTCAATAACTCATTTTCATACACTCTGAAATCTTGTAATATCGTAAACTTTGTGAAGAGCTCAGTGTGATTAGCTCTGTGGGTGTCCTGCTAATACACTGAATCTTAGACAGCAGCGCCATGCCATGCACGAATTCTATATCATTTTTAGACCCTGTATTTATGGTGCAAAAGTTTATTAATACTCCTGCAATGAAACGTCATTAGAGCCATGGGGGTTTGTCCAGCCATCCATCTGTCTGGTGATCTAAGAGCCAGCAGCTACATGATACAACTAAATGATATAGCTGTCATATAGCCAACCAAATATCTGTTTTATCCAACCAAATATAAAAATTCTTATTGTGGTCAATTTCTGTATTATAAACCTGGCAATGAACCATTGCTTTTGGGATGAACACTTTCGTTGAAGACGGCCACTTTATAGAGTATATGCCAAGCGTCCCTTTCCTTTGCATTCGCTCTGTTTCTGGATTCCATTGCCCTTACCCTGTTACTTTTCTTTTTAGCATTCTCTGCATGGCTTCGCTTCGGTTTCGTCTTCTTGTTTTTCAGCATCGTTTTGTCTTCTGTTTGTCAGTATGTCCTCCTCTTTATTTGTTTGTTTGTTTGTTGCCTGGCAACCCGTTTCTCATTTTCACAATTTGGCATTTTTCACTCACACACATATGCGAGTCTTTTGTGCGTTTCCTTTTTGTTGTTGCTCTTGCAGATGTTGTTGTTGTTGTTAAAAGGCAAACAATAAGCGCCTTGATTTCGTAAAATGAAATTTAATTATGCCCGTGCCTGGCCTTATAATATCTTTCCATGTGGGATGCCGCCTGATAAATTTGCTTATTCAATAACGGAAAAAAGTGACTTTAAAATTCTGTCGCTATTTTTGACTGTCAACTGCAGGAGCGGCGAAGAAAGAAGGAAAACTTTTTCCCTGGACAGAAAGTGAAAAGATGTGCAAGGGGACTGAGCAGCATGTCACATGCCAGGGTCATGTCAGATTTTCATATATTTTTCCGCCTCATGCAGCGGGACGCGGCGCAGCAATCAAGACACAAAACGAAGCAAAGCGTAGCCCATTTTCATAAAAAATTCGTCTGTTAAAATGCTGTCTCTGTGGTCACTCATCGCCCCCCTTACCCATGCAGACACCGTCGTTCTCCGCTGGCAAATTAATATATTTATTTTTATTGTTTTTGGACAGGACATGACCGGGCAGTGCAACAGGATCAGGAACAGGAACAGCAATAGCAGCAGCTAGCATAACGCGTAACTGTTGCTGACGCATATATGCAGGATATTTTTGTATTTTCTTTTTCTTTTCAAATTTGGTATGCCATTATGGGTATACCCTTTTGAAGGAATCAGATTTCGGGGTGATGTTAGATATATAGATTCCGATTATATCCACCCAACCGACCGAGGGGCACAGCCGTATTGCGAGCGACACGAATAGTGAGGAATGCAAGAAACGATGCTCACTCACTTTCAATGAAAAGAAAGATGCGTTAGTATAGATGGTTTATATAAGTTTAGAGAGTTTCATTATAACCTTAGAAACATCTTTGATATTGCCTCTGTAAACAGAGCATTAAGTTGGATTACAATAACATTCACATGCAAATCCGTGTTGTGAAGTCATCGAAGTGGAAACATTTGAACAGTATAAAGACTTTTAGGGAACAATAATTCCATAATGAATCCAGCCATTCCTTAATGTTTGATTAACAGGATGTATTCTGCAGCTGATTAACTGTAAATACCGCTCATATCATCCCATATGCAGGAAGAAACTTATCTGATTTCGTATAAATATTGCTTATTAACGTTTCGAGTAGTCAAATAAATCCACATCCATGCAAATTTTAGCCATTTTCAAAGCGACATCAAATCTAGCTTGTATGGAAAGTTCAGCCTCGTAGCTCTTATGGCCTTTGCCGAAAGTTGTTTCTCATTAAGCTCTTAATAATTTTGAGTTTAGGAATATATTAAATTTTCCTTTATTAAAACCTCGAAAATTTACATACATCCCGATTTGCCTTCTGATTTAAAGTCCTGCGTGTGGCTGCCTCGTGTGCAATCGTGCGGTTGCGGTCCTTGCCAGTAAAAAAATCTGCTGCGGACATGCGTTCACAACCGTCTTGAAGCTTTTCTGCATTCTGCGAGCATATTATAATATTCGGCTTTATTCAACGATCATTTGGTATCTTTTCGTTCATTCGTGCTTTTATTTCTGCGTTGGTCACTCATACGCCATGTTGTCATCAGCGTAGTGCTGATGTTGTTATTGTTATTGTTGCTTCTGCTGTTACTGTCTACCCTCGGTTTTTATTGAAAAATAATTACATGTTACAGTCCATGTCCGACTCTGCTTGTCCGCCTCTTCTGTCCTTCTGTCTGATGCCTCACTTGGTGCGGTCTATTTTGCCGCCTTCTGTCTGCTGTTTCACCCATTTCTGCCCCATTCAGCACTAACCACTCCTTACACACACACACACACACACCCACACACACACATTTCGCTGGCTGTCAAGTGCAGATGTGTGTGAGACAAAAGGACGGCTATCATAAAATAAAACACGTTTAATATTTATTTGCACTGCAATTTTTCTTTTCAATTTTTTCTCATTGCATTCTCCCTGTCTGCCGCTGTCTTTGCATTGTCAACGTGGCCAGTTGTTGTTCGCCGCGGTGCATAGTTTGTGACAATTTTTATTTAATTTTAATTGCTGCGCTTCGCATATTAATTTATATTGTCAGCATAAAAAGAAAATACAACCGAAAACCACAGAGCGGAGCATATTGTTCAAAAATTATATTGCGTATACGCTGGCAACAGAGCAGAAGGAGCCAAGAGCGGTTTATCAATCACTTGCTTTACGTAAAACCAAATGAGCATGGCAATAAAACTGCTCTTAATCGAAATGTCAATAAATTCTGCATCACAGCTAATGATAACAAAAGCATTTTTGCTTACTATAGAAATTTTATTTAGTTTTGGTTTATGTATTTGCATTTTAGCAGCAAATGTGAAAGGTAAATAACAACAAATTTATGAATGCATTTGGCTACGTACATATAATGCAGCGGTGGCGATTGATACTTTTAGCAAACACATCTAAATGTTAAATAAGTTAAACAAAAACTTTGAACTATCCACTAGAATTGCATGGAAAATTTAGATAGTCAGCGAGAAGTAGTCGAATCCTTCAGGGCTCATATCTATGAGAACTGCATAAACGTTGACAAACTCTGCTTTCGTAAGGCAACAGAATGACATTTAAATCACACAAAAACTGCTTTGCCTTGAGCTAAATCAATGAGGATACATTTCTAGCCAAAATGTTTGATAATGGTTGTTGCCAGCTTCATTACTAAATGAATACACACTGAATGCTATGAATGGACTTAACCGATAAGTTATCTGGGTTCCTTACTTGTTTATTCTCGAAGTTTTCAAAGAAACTAATTTGTTTTTCATTCAATTTATAAGAAAAGAAACAGTTTTCATCCTTTTACCATCATGCTCGCTTACCAAATTCAATCCATATGTGGTAAACTACTTATGTGATTCATGTGGCATAGATAGATATTAGCAAGGGATAGATTTTAGCAATGGATAGATATTAGCAATGTATGCTTCGGCAACCTGAACCTTGCTTTCCTTTCTTATTCTACATAGTGTACCAGAAATGAGGATTAGAAATTTGTTAGCCCTGAAGCTGATTACCATCAGTTTTATATCTTCATAGCGTCCTTCATCACATCATCATTTTGTTTATCGGCTTTTTATCCATAGCTTTTATCGATTGACTTGGCAAGCTTCTACTTCGAAGTTCTTAAAATTTTCTTGTACATCTTGTTTTTTTAGATTAATAGCACAAACTCGCAGAGATGTAAATTATTAATTTATATTACAATTATTTTACAATAAACCAAAAGTAGGTGAAAAAAAACTACGAAAAAGTTCAGGAAGTTTCATATAAATAATGCTCAATAGAAAACTTAATTTTTACATTCACTTTGTTCAACAATATTCTAAGGCTTAAATGTATTCTGTCCCCACATTTACCATACTCAACATACTAAGTCTGCTGGTAAATACGATACTGTATATAGGAGCTATAGGAGCTTACCACGGAAATATCTAATAACTTCGATAAACTACGTACGAAGATAGATTTTAATTTTTTTGTGATGCTTCTAGAGGTAATTTCTGCGCTATTTGAAACCGTGATTTCAATGAACTCTTTAATCTAGTAGTCATTGAACTTGTCTTCTATCCTTTTAAAAACATATAAACAACTAAAGTTACAAACTGAAGTGTTTAATTATGTCTCATACCAAGAACTGGCTGGATTTGACAGAAATTTTTAGTTTTTCCTTTATTATTTTTTTTCTCATACTTAGATGAGCAGTGTCAATTGTAGAATTAAGTCCATTAATATTAACATAAAACAATTTTATTCGGAAAGTCTATCCACGGCGCTCTGAAAAAGGTGAATATGCAAATTGGTCTGCCAGCCATCATTTTGATCCTCTTACCTCCGTTTGTGGCCATTTCAAATGTGTGCTAAGAGTGACCGACGAAGATAAACAAACATTAAAAATGTTGTCAAAATATATGAAAATTCACCCTCGCCTTTGCTTCAGAATTGGCATTGCACAAAGTGAGCAATCATAATGTGTGTGTGCTTGTGGTGTGTTTGTTTCATGTTTGACTGTATCAAAAGATAAAAATGTTAAAACAGCCAACAAAAAAAAAATATACGGAGAGAAAACACACGTAGCAAACAGTAATAAGCATGCAACAGAGCAAACAGGACCCAAACCCAAAAAAAAGGAAACCAGATACACCACACAGGAGTTGGATATGCTGTAACACAGGGGTGTACCCAATCTTCTGGCGAGGGATTATATAGGTGAAAAGTTGGCTAAGTATTTAAGCAACCGTTTATGAATGAGTAGAACAGAATCAAAACTGTAATCGGTATTGTTAGTTTTGCTTCAATTATCGATTTTCAATCTATCGATTTTTATATATTTTTTTTCAGCATACCTACTACAATTCTCTATATAGTTTCCTTGACTATTTAAACTGGAGCTGAAGGTGTTAAAGAATTTCCAAATTTATGAAAATCTGAGCGTTGGCAATTTTTGTTTTGGATCAAAATTCGTTGTGTTCCTATCCAAAATATAAAAGAGTAAAGAAACAGAGTATGTAATACAATGATGCTTTCGATCGACTAAAATATAAATCTCTAAATATCATTACATTGCAGAATGACTGGATATTTCTGACTTGATATTTTATTAATCAAAATGTAACGCGGTTTAATTAGAACCCCTTTGGGCTAAGCCGCTGTCTTTGAGTGGTTTGAGGGTGAGAGAGAGAGAGAGACAGCGAGGTTGTTAGGGTGGACTTTCACATCACACATCAAATGCCGGGCTGGGTCCGTGCTGGACTGGAATCGAGGTCTGGGGCTGTGATGAATGACTCTTTTAATTAGTTGCCGCAGGAAATGCATGAATTGCAAAATGACTCTGTTTGATTACGAAGCAAGCGACGAGAACGATGAGAGACTCATCACGCCCGCCTTCCCCCAGTAACCCTCGCAGGGATACAGGATATTTCCTATGTATGTGTGTGTTTGTACGTGTGGGTGTACCCCTCTGCGTCGCCTCTCTTTGGCTCGCTCATTTATTAAATAGTAGTTTTCAAGTGTCCTTCAGTGACATGTTGTTTGTTGTAGTTGCTTGTTGTTGCTGTGTTCAGTGCTGTCCTGTGCTCAGCCTGCGTTCCTCTGCCAGTGTGTGTGCCACTTTCTTCTTTTTTTACACAGCAGCAGCAGCAGCAGCAGCAACAGTAGCCCCCATAGACAGGGCCAGCTTTATTATAGTGCATATGAGAAGGCAGCCCCTCGCTCCCTCGCTCCCTTGCCACCGCTCGCCTTGTGAAGGATAACTTGTTGGCCATTTATTTGCGCCCGTCTGGGACAAGCTTATTAATAATTTTTGTCAAGTCGCCCAGAAAAACAAGAACCGCACTAGAAAAGGGCAAAGATGTTGAAACTGTGAAAGGGCAAAGTGAGTAATAGAAAGTTCAAGGCAAGCCGAAGCCTTGTGCCTTATAAAGAAGGAATTGCGTATATTAGAACAGACTCGATGGGATTCGGAAAAATAAGATCCTGCAGTTCAGATCAAACGTGTGGTGGCCGAGTGTTGTGGGTATATAATTATGTATATTGCTTGTTTGTTTGACGCTCGCGTTTCACTTGAATGTGGCCGGCAGAGTGCCAACCACACCCAGGAGCCACCACGCCCACAATTTGACCTTAACGCTGGACAATGAAGGCCCCATTCATAGCACGCCCTCGGCATACGGAGGCCGCAGCGATGAAAACAATTTTAGTTGCCTTTTTGTGGCTTTAAAATTTTCAAACATCAACAACCAGAAGAGAAGCAAAGGGAATGAGGCGTCTGAGGTAGCAGAAGGATAAACTTGAATGCGGCTGCCTGTCAACGCAGTGTTTAATAAAACTTTCAACAAACTCAATTAACAGAAAACTTTCCCGCTGCTGCTGCTGCTGGCCAACAGCCACTACAAGAAATGCAAGAAATGCTAGAAGTGCAAGGAGTGCGCAGAGACAGGCAAAAGTGGCATAAACAAGCCAAGCAAACAAACAAGGTAGGTAAGGGGAATGGGGGGCAATTGAAAAACTAGGCTCTGATTTATTGTGAAATGTAAACGGATATGCTAAGCAGAAGTACAGGACACAAGCAATCATCCTCTTCTTGGCTTTGGTTTTGGCATTGAAAAGTCCATTTAACATTTTGTCATTTACAGTTTTCAAATAGTTTTTGTTTTTCTAGAAAAGTTTGGTAGAAAAGGATAGAAAGGGAAAGCCAGCAACATAAAAGATACGGGAAACAATTTGTGCTTAGCGAAGATCTGTCTCTGTGTACTTCATATTAGGATTGTCAGCAAGCGCGTTATAAACTTTTATTGCCAACAAAACAATGCTTAGAGCGGGCCAAGAAACTTTTTTATATTCACAGTAATCGAAAATGATGTGTCCCAACACAGAGCAGGACACAACGTGTAAGAAAATGAGACAGATATTTGGAGAGAAACAACAAACAAGATGGCTATGAATCTAGTGATAAAAGTGTAAGATCTCGCGATGATAAGTTCGAATGAAACCCTAGAAATTTGTCAAAATTTATCAGTACACAGAAAGTCGTCTTACTCCTTTTCCTAAATACATATATACAAATACATACATACATACATGTTTATGTTAAATTGATTTGTTAACAGGAAAAATTATTTATGCTGAAGTTCAAAAGTAGAAATATTGAGCCGATCGTGTTTGCTCACACAGATTGTTTTGAAGGCAGAATTTCTTAACTCACAAGAGGTGAGGACACACAACGGCTAGGCTATTGCAGCTGCTTCGAATGATATTTATAATGGGTCGATTTCAAAAGTATAAAAATGCATAATAACAAACTTAGAGAGTATTTTGAATAATATGCGGTGAATCGATACAAACATAACAAGAACAATCTTCTATCACTTCATTCTCTATGTGTCCCATCTGCCCCATTTTGACATAATTCCTGCTTGCTGTAAAATTTTACCAACACAGTTCAAGAACTAATTATATATATGCTGTTTTTATATCATACTACGCTTAGAATCAATGAAGATTATGCCAAATGAACACAGCTTACAGACTTAGAATCTTTCACAACAAAAACGTTTCATGAATAAAATGTGCCACTGCCAGAGCTTTCAACACTAGTTTGAATCAGCATTGACCATGCGACAACAGCAACAGCTTCAATTGGCTGACAAAATAATAGAATGAAATGAGGCTCTTGTTGCAAATTGATTTGGATTAGAAACTACTTTTAGTGCACACGGAATACTATATGCAAGGCGGCAGCAAGCACAGATATGTAGAGAGGATACGATGCAGGACTCGGAACATAAAAATTTAACACCCAGCTCAATTGGAAACGTAAAAATGCTGCAAGTGTTCAGATTGCATATAAGATTCAATTTTTGCTAAGTTTTTAAAGTGAAGTAAAAGTTTTCAATTTTCGCAAAGAAATTTAAATGATAAATTTTAAAGTCAAATTCAATCAACATCGTTAAAGAAAATTTGTATTTGTTACATTTATAGCATTCTCATAAAATGAGAATTAATATTAATTTTGTCAAGAACCTTGCAATGCAAAGAAGGAAGTATATATATATATATATATTCATGAACAGTATGAACAGGTTAATCGATGTAGACGGCCGTCCGTCAGTCTGTTTCAACCCTAAGATTTCAAATGTCTTAAGAGCTACAGACCTGAAGCTTGTACAAGAAAGTTCCCCTGCCTGCACGTTCAAGATTCATCCGTCAACTATATCCGTCAATTATATCATGTAGCTACCAAATAACCGATTGTTCCGGAATGAACACTTAGAAGCATAACTTTTCTGTTTTTGAACCAAAGCAAATCAAATTCGGTTTGTATCCATTTAAGGAAGTCAAACGTACACTGGCCTGATCTGATCCAGATCGGACAACTATATCATATAGCTACCATATAGCCGATTGTTCAGGAATGAACATAACTTTTCTGTTTTTGATCCAAATCAAACCAAATTCGGTTTGTATCCATTAAAAAGGAGGTCAAATGTCCTGTGGCCTTATCTGATCAAGATCGGACAGCTATATCATATAGCTACAATATAGCCGATTGTTCAGGAATGAACATGACTTTTCTGTTTTGATCCAAATCAAACCAAATTCGGTTTGTATCCATTTAAGAAGGTCAAACGTCCCCTGGCCTGATCTGATCAAGATCGGACAACTATATCATATAGCTACCATACAGCCGATTGTTCAGGAAAGAACACCTTGAGCGAAACTTTTCTGTTTTTGATCCAAAGCAAACCAAATTCGGTTTGTATCCATTTGATGAGGTCAAGCGTCCACTGGCCTGAGCTGATCAAGATCGGACAACTATATCATCTAGCTATCATATAGCCGATTCTTCAGGAATGAACACTTAGCAGCAAAACTTTTCTGTTTTTGATCCAAATCAAACCAAATTTGGTTTGTATCCATTTGAAGGAGGTCAAACGACCCTGGTCTGATCTGATCAAGATGAGTTATACATTTGCAATGTGAATGGTAAATTAGCTTTGGCAAGTCGAAAATATAATTCCTTTTTTTTCTATATTTAAGCTTTACTTGTTTTACTTGTCGATATCAGTTATCAGAAGTCGTCTTTGTGAAGTTGCCTGCTTTCTTCCCTTTCTTTCAACTTTCTTATCTGTCCCAATTGCGGCTCACTGGATTCCCTATTTTCTGCTCTGACCTGTCCCTTCTTTATGTCCTGGCCTCCTAACCTAGAGCATTCTCTCACTTATCTTTCTGCTATCTGCTCAAATAATTATTATGTGACAAGAAGCCAAAAATATTTTCCCTGCTAGAAATATTAAGAAATATTAGAACCGGAATAATAAATAATATTTTTGTTTAAGTTTTTTCCATTATTAAAACATAGACTGCTATCTTAGGCTTTATACAAGTAATGCAAATATTAGTGAATATTGCCAGATTTAAATTTAAATTCATTTAATTAGCTATAATATATGGCAAATGTTTAGCCACAAACGGCAGGCAAGCCATGCATGACGCTCACACATGCACACACACACACACAGCCACACATGCATCGGCAGAGACGGACAGTCATAACTGACTCACTCACTGGCTCGCTGACCAATGGCTTTGAAACTGTACTCGTACGTATTTCCGCTTTGGTGCAAACGAAAAAGCCACTAACGATGCTAATCACTTCAAACTAACTGTGAAACGCTTCAGCTAACAGCAACAACAATATCAGCAACAACTTTCCAGGTGGCTGACATTTGGACAACTGCGCAGCGTCTACTATATGTGTATATACGTATATGCACATATTTCTCTAGATAAATAGATACGTATATATCTATCTATATATCTACGTATGTCTGTCTGTCATACATATTTCGTTCTCTATGTGTGATTTTGATGAATTTGACAGTTTTGTGGGCGTTTGCGCTGACAGCTGCATCATCATCATCATCACCATCATCTGACAGTGGCCACGGCCACCATGGCAACAGCAACAGCAACAGCTAACAGGAGCTGAACAGAGCTAAGCTCTTCACTCTGCGCTGCTCTTCAAAAACCGCAACCGAACGACTTCCGTCGTGCGCCATGTTTTGTTTGGTTGTGTGTGTGTGTGTGTGTAAGTTTGTGAGAATGTTGCTGCATTTGCATTAATTTTGAATTGATTGCTTACATTTTAGGCCAGCGACAGCCAACGCAAATGCCATCCGCGCATTGGACAGCAGGCTAATATAATTATAATATCTCTCCACATAGCAGCCCTGCCAGCAGCCGCAGCAATGAATGAAAGAATTGAATGAAAAATAACCGAAGCCTTAAATATCCTTTGCGTTTGTGGGGCTAGATTCATTATATTTAAGAATTTCTAAAAAAATATAAAAATAAATTAAATATAAATATAATAATTTGCATTGAACACAATCTTTGGAATATCAAAGCTTTCTTGTGAACAACTTGGGAAATAGGAGATAAAACGTAAATTAAACATTACATTGAAAAAGCCGAAACTGTAGTTAGCTTTAAGGTTATTTACTTTATTTATTAATTTAATTTAACTGAACAGTTGCAAATTTATAAATAAAATAGGTAATTTCAAGCCTGTGCAGTTCTCCAACATAATCTACAACTTTAGACTATTAACGGCATAAAAAAGATTGCAAAATATTTAACAAAACACACACTCACAATCGTTTCCATACTTCAGAGAATTATGGAGTTCTACGTTCTGCAGAAGGATGAAAATAAGAGGAAAAAATATAGGAAAAAATTATAGTTTTAGGAAACATTTACCTTATTTTAAAAAATCCATTTTCTATTAAGTTGGACTAAGATCTCGGGCATGTTTTTCTAACCTTAAGGTGATGCATTTTTAGTCCATATTAAAAATGTGTTTCTCAAAATTTCTAGATAATATTGGACCACATATCATTATATAATGTTAAATTTTATTCTAAAATTTATTGCATTTTCATACATTGAAAATCATTTGGATCTAAATGCTGTAGTAAGCGTTGAGGATATTTATTAAATTTAATAAAACATTTCCCATTAAGGTCGCACTGGAACGTAAAACCCCTTCTTATTCAGTATTTTGGTGAGAAGGTCAAATCTTAATCGACGCTCGTGTGTTGGCTTTCATTTTATAAAAAATAGTCTATTAGTCCTTTATTATTAAATCTTAATATTATTTTTCTCTAACTGTTAAAATATATGTGGTGCATTAACCGCTGAAGACACAACCAACACGACAATATCTTTACAATTATATCTTGAGCTCATCTAGCTCTTGCACTGGCAAGACATTAAGAGAAGGTGATTAAAAATACGATCCAACAATAAGATATATATATTCACAGTGTATAGTTGAAATCCTTGGATGATTGCGAATATTTTTTCAATTAAAATAATTTTCCATAAAATTCTATATATTTACTTCTTGCCTCCAGTTAAAATGCAGAAAATCCTCACTTAATTGCGAATATAAAAAGTAATCAACTGCAAATTTGCTCATACATTTATGAATGAAATTTATTACCATATGCAGTAGAGGTGGGAAACAATCGATGGCACTATCGATATTATCGATGGTGGGCACTATCGACTCGGCCTACTATCAATGGTGGAGCACTATCGACACTATCGACTCGGACTCCTATCGATGATGCCGCACTGAAGATAGTGTTATCGATGGTTCTGTTTACACAACCCAGAACTAAATTGTGCGTTTTCTTCATTTGTGGCGTCGCTTGACTTAACAAGATGGATTTTCCTTCAATTAGCAAACTAATGCTCAAATATTTGTGCATTCCGGCAACACCTGTGGAGTCAGAGCGAGTCTTTGGCAAGGCAGGACACTATCGATGTCACTATCGTCCACTATCGATGGCTTTGAAAAAACTATTGGCGGTCATCGATGTTTTTGGAAAATTTGTCAACGGCCATCAATGCTGCCGACTATCGATAGTTTTCCACCTCTAATATGCAGAAGGATTTTGCTCTGATCTCTTTTTTTTTTTAATTTTTCCAGCTGTTGCCAAAATATTTTTCCATTTCAATTTCATCCACATTTCACCTCTTTCACTTCTACTTAATATGTAATAAAAATTAGTAAAGAAGTAAATTATTTTAAGAGAATTTTATTACTCATTTATCATGATATCATAACACTATTAAAACTGTTTTCAAAATGCCAGGTGTGTCAAAGCGCATATACCCGCTTTGCTAGAGTATAAGAACACACAAAAGTGGGCGTTGGGGAGTGCAGGGACTCAGGGAGCGAATTGCTTCCCTGTGCTGTGGTTTTTGGTTGTCATCATTACCCATCCATTGTTGCCATATTGTGTTGTTTTGTCCTGGCCCAGCCTCGCATATTGCGGTCAACACGCACAGAAACACACACATCAACACACTTGCATGCATACCTACACTCGCACTCGCACACGCATTCACCGACAGCCATATCATCCAAGGCCAAAACATTGCGAAAACAAAGGGGGCGCCTGCAACAAAACAACTAGTGTTGACACCAGGAGAAAATCAGGAGAAAGGGAAAGGGCGACTGCAGCTGCAGGCAACCAGAACATTCACTGAGTTGAAAAACCACAAAATTCATAAAACAACCAAAATAATGTCAGACATGAATTCCCATAGCCAAAGTCATGAGTTGATATTAATAATGTGAAACACAATTAGCCTTAACAAAACCATGAATTAATCAGATTAATAAAGAACACAATATTTTGAAGCGCCTAATAGCTTTTCTTTGAGATTTTTCTTATTGTTAAAAGTAGTCGCAAACACTTGATGATAAACGCACATTTTCAAAATAAAATGATATAGAAAAATGTGGGAATTTATAAAATATTAAAATCAAAATATTCAAAAAAAAAATTCAAATTACAAGAAAAAAGGCTAAACTTACCATATCAGAATTAAGACTTGTGATTTGCATAGCATTACCTGACTGCTTTGTCGTACTTGTCAAGGATTCTTTATTATGCCTGTGTCTTATGAATCCTTCATCATTGGTGTTCGCAATGCCCGAATCCGATGGAAATATGATTTTTCAAACATTTAGCCTTGTAGCTTGCTGAATCTTGAAAAGTAATTCACTATTTTAGGCAAATATTTTTCTGTCAATTTCTAATTCATTAGGAATAGTTTTAAGTTTTAAGAATATTTTTAACAAAAATGTAATCAATTTCTAGCGTGAATCCACTTGGATTTGTTGATGTTCATCGTTCTATCTCATTCTGTCCACTGACTTCACAGAAGGATTCTGGCATAAGTTCGAAAAACCCAAACTCATGTGGAATTGCGAAGAGTTTTCCGAAGTGGAATTCCAGTTCGATTTAAAAATTTAAGCAGCAGAGGAAACGGAAGGGGGTCAGATTATTTTTTGAATGGAATAAAAACTAGCTTTTTATTCAGAAAATGTCACCACGCTTGCTGTGAAACTGTTGTGGGTTAACCAGCTCTAGGTCAACATCAGTTAATCGCTCCGGCTTCTCTACAGCAACTTTCCGCACTTTTGCTGATTTTCCCATTTCTTTCAGTTCGCTTTATTCCACCAATGACATTTATTGTTAGCCCCGCATAGGCTTAATAATAATGCTCTGGCCAATAATAAATAAAATCATAAAAAACATATATATTTTATTAAAAATCTAGCCATTAAAAAGACTGTTAAGTAAATAGTAAACCAAACAAGAAATCAATTAAAAAATAAAAATTGCATTTTCATAAGCCCAGGCCACGTTTTTGCTTGAATATTTTAATTAAATTGTTATTATTATTTTTCGGTTTCTGTTGTTTTTGTTGCTGCTGTTTTTGTTGTTACTGTTGTTGTTGTTGTTGTTGTGGTGCGTGCCATTGCAACTGATTTTGTTGTTATGGCTGCTGCTTCGGCAAAAAGATTTATTTATTTATATGGATGCATCGCCAGTCCAGCCAGAATTCAGAAATTGAGAATGTCTGTTTGTTTGCTGCCATGTTTATTCAAGCGGGCTGGGGTGGGCGGCATTTGCAAGTGGTGCGGGCACGGCGGTATGCTCTCAAGGCAATTGAAGCGTGCACACATAAAATTACAATTTTGTGCAGTGATTTATACAATTGTTGATTTATAAACAACATGTGTATTATTATTTATATTTATATAACGAGCAACGAGCATTATTAACCAAAACCACAAAAAGTCTACAAACTGTGTCTGCGAAATTAATTGCAGTTGAAATAAAACGTAAAGTGTAATTAAGTGCGCCGAAGAGATACATACGCGAGTATGCATATGCATTTGCATTTGCATTGCCTACACAATTAATTTAATTGGCAGAATATCCGCAAATGCATTTAAAGAATGTTTGCCAAAGGCAAATACTCGGAAAAATGGAAAAAATATGGAATACTGAAGAAACTAAGTGGATACATTTTAAGGCCTCAGTTTATGATATGTCCTCATTGCTGGAAAACACAATTACTTTCAGATTAGATTGGAAGGCAACCTTAAGGTAGGATAAAGAAGTAAGAACGCTGTAGTCGATATTCGGACTAGAAGATACTCGTACTCAGCATTTATTTTATATTCTATGCATGAGCTCTCACAAATGTTTAGGTGTCGTACTGGATAGGGAACTGAATTTCTGAACCCATGCAACAATCGGTAGTGGCAAAGGCCGGAAAGATGGCTCCGAGAAATAAGCCATCACTGTAAAGCAGTCAGCATTTACAAATCCATTCTCCCAATCCAAAGTCCCATATGGAAATATGCCGTACAAATTTACGGCATTGCTGCAAAATGAAATTAAAATAGAATTAGAGTTGCTCAATCAAAAATCCTAAGGCGAATATGCAACGCATCATGGTACATTCAAAATAGAGATACCGAAAGCGATCTAAAGGTCCCTAAAGTGGGCGATATAATGCAACTACATGGATCGAATTACCTGCAACGCCTTGGTGGTCACCCTAACGCGCTGGCCAGACGACTAACTACCAAACCAAGAAAGAGAAGGATCAAAAGGTGCCATCCATTGGACCTTCCTACCAGGTTCCTTCATTAATGTTCCAAACAGTCTCTTCCGTCTGTCTGTCTAACTGTTTCTATGCAAACTTTTCTCTCAGACATATAAATGATAACTATGTACAATAGATGGCGCTAACAAAATTTTTTTACAAGCCAAGCAAGCGTCTTTATTTGTGCTGGGCATGTGCTCTGTCTCTCTCACTCACAAACAGATTTCTTGGAATGAAAATGTCTTGTATGTATGTACAAGTATAAGAATATGAAAATTGATCCAGACTGGTTGTGAAATTATGTCCTGGAACCCAACGGGTTGTGGCCTTGTGGCCCACAGCAAGTTCCTAAAGGAGTTTGAGGAGCAAAGTCCCCTCGAAGACTGGGACTAACTGAGAACAGCCTGAATAACTGAGAATATACAGACAGTCGCCCCTTTTGGTCTTTGGGAGCAGACCTCAATAGCATGTCCCTTCGATTGAAAATCAGTGGTCCCATTACAATGGAGGTACTGGCTTCGGGACCATGTATCCCAGCTAATGTTTCTTCACCTGTCATCAGTGAACCAAGTGTTTATTCTAGGCCCCGAAAAAGGGCAACCAGTCCTCACAGCTACGTATAAGGATTTTGAATTTTCTGTCAAAACAGAATTCCATGATCATGCAATCTGATCTGGAGCAGATCCCGTTGAAAGGAATATTTTATAAGGTCGCGCCAATAGACAAATGCAACTCGCCTGCATAACGGATATTAACTGTAAGCGCGCGCCTCCCATCACTGGGAAAACTTTTTTGTTTTCCATACAAAACGAACCAAAGCTGAATTTGATCGGTGTAATATATCGTATAGGTCCGTTAGAACCGACTTCTTCAGAACGAACAATTAGTTTACATTATAGAAATATTTGGTTACTGTTTTTACTTTGGAATTGTATGATTTTTTTATATTATATTCTGATTTTTTAGTTTATGTTCCAAAGTAATGAGGTAGTCGAACAGAAAGATGGAGTGGTTGAGCACGCAAGACGCTTGATGATAGTTCTTGTTAGGGCTTGAAACAGCCTCTAGCTCCAATAATTGTTTTCTACCAAACTTCAATAATAACTTTTCAATTCAATAAAACTTCAATAAAGGCTATGGGAAACAATCATACTAATGACCTTCAGCCTGCTAACTTAAAGAAGTTTATAATATATAGGTCGCTTTGTAACGTTCGCAATGGAACTTTAAGTACAAATATTATCTGTAACCACTCAGTGCATTAATAATCCCTAAAAAAATATTATGAACTTGAGTTCATTGATAAGGTTGGACCTTTCGGAGTGCCTTTCCAGTTTTGCTTGGCTTCATTTTCACAATTTCGACCACCTCAGACTTATTAAGTTTCCCAAATATTTATGCAGAACCCTTGGCATCGGCTCTTATAAACCACCCACTGGTAGCTGCTCTCTATGACTAATTCCTTGTCCTTATAGTAATTCTTTGTACCTGAAACGTAATGCTATCGAGATTATTAATCAAAGTCAATGCAAGCAATCATTTCCCCTGTCGTTTAGCCACCGCCTCGCTCCTCATGCTAAGTTCACAATGTAACAACAATTTTTGCGCCTAATCAATTTGCCAAACGTCAGCGCGCAGGCAAAGGACGGCTCCTTCGGCGAGTTGTGCTTCGACATTGAATTTATTTCATTTGTGTTTAGCATTTTGCATTTCATTAGGTTTTCATTAAATAAAATGTTGAATTACACGCATAATTTATTCCCCAGAGGCAGAGCGGCCGAGTCGTTTTCCTTTGGCCTCCAAAAGCTTTCGCTTCCCTCATCTGCCGCCTCGCAATCGAAACAAATTACAATAAAAATGCCAAAGATGCGTGCTAAAAGATTAAAGCCTGACACGGAATGAAGCGTGCAGGAGAGCAGTCGGAATAGAGGGCAAAAGTTTTACCATATGGCTAAGCCAAAGGTTTTTCCTCTTTCCTTTGTGACGTCACAAGGCAAAGCAAATATTTATACAGCTTCCTACCGAATTTGGTAGCCAAATGGATAAGCGAGTCCTTTCCTTCGTTTTGTCTTTCGCTTTCCCAGTCTGTCTCTGCCTTTGAGTTGGCTTCATTTTGACCTTAATGATAAATTACTTTAATTAATGCCGCCATATTGTCGTCGCAGTGCCTGGCCCCATTATGCAAGTTCATTGTGTTTAATTTAAGCGTAGGGTCGACTGATTTATTCGGATCGGGCACCAAAAGCCACAAGACGGAAAAGAATGCAACAGGCGCAACGGAGAAACTCAACTTGACATTTTTTTGGACTTTGGGGGCCAAAGGAAAAGGAGGCATTTAATTAATTGGCTTAAGCTGAAGTTGGGGCACGGCTTAGGCATTTATTAAATGGTTGATTTTACCTACCAAAAAGTCAGGTTATGGGAAAGGGCCGGGAGTCCACACACGTGACCAAAATAAGAAAAAAAAGCAAACCCCAGAAACTCTCCCTAAAGTTGATTGCGTGTGTTGAGGTTTTTGAGCAAAAAAATAAACAACTGGAAATGGAAGCTGAGGCAGAAATTATATGTATGAAGGAGGAGAGAAAGGCATAACAGATGACTTCTCTGGCATTGAGCCCTACAGGGTGACTCAAATGGAATGCAGGAGTGTGATATGCCATTATAGGTGTGTTTCCCTTATGTATGTCTCCTAGGTTAGACGAGTTTGTTGAATTCCATAAATATTTTTCCAGAAAAAGGATTTTGTATTTCATTTCATCGTAAAGTTAACTTCACCAACAACACATAGTGCATGCTGCGCACCCTCTATGTGGGAACCACTTTCAAGTGGCCAAAAACTACATTTAATTCGAAATTATTTTTCTGCTAAATATAATTTAAAATTCCACTGGTGTCCACAAATGCAGCAGGCATCGCAATATCGTCTGAGCTTACCGTACCGGAAGCCCAAACGAACGAATGACAAAAAAAAAATCTTAAAATGGCCACTCAAGTCGCAGATGATGGGCAAGGGGGGCAGTAGAGGGGCGAGTATCGCAAAAGAGCAACAGAGCAACAGAGCAAACAGAAGCTCGCTGCGTCCGTATATAAAAATAAAACTAAAATTAATATTAAATTAATTCTGAACATGAAGTGTGTGAAGAAATTGCACAAAAACGAAACACAGAAGAGGGGTGTCTATCCAAGGATGGGGATGGGGATGGGGAAGAAGCAATGCCCTTCAGTTCGATGGGATACGAGTGAGTACACATGACAGAAACACTTAAGATTTGGTTGGGAGCAACATTTTTTAAGAAAATTTTATTGTAGATTTCTTTGGCCAAACATTTTTTTTTGTTTTTCATAGTTTTCCGCTTTTCGCATTACTTTTTCTTTAGTTTTTCAAAACGATTAATGAGGCTTAGGAAATAAAACGGATGCCGTATGAGATACTTGCCCAAGCTCAAATTTTTGCAAAGCTGGAACTTACTAATATGCTCATCGACAAGAAGGAACTATTCTATCGGTGCCTAACCAAAATAACTGATCGATTCAGAATAAGCAAATCAATTTAGCTTCAATATTTTCATTGCACTTCTTGAATAAAATCTTACATAGGCAACATAGCTACAACTACACTTCCTCTGCACATGTGAATCATTGAGCCAGCCCCCATAACCGAACTTCAATTTCAATTCCAAATACAAAGTTCAAGCAGCAGCGAATATCGTACGAATGGCCGACCCTGGGTAAGGGGAATACTTATTTTTTAAGGCGATTTATGAACATGACAAATTTTCTAGCTAAATATTACACTTTATTATGTATTAACAGGTATAATATATATATATACTCACGCAGCAACGAGTGACAAATAAAAGCCAAACAAATGTCAACTGCAGTTTTTACAGTGAGGCAACGTTATGTTCCATTGAGGTAAAGCCAAAGTCCTTGGCTAAGCTTTCGTTTTGGCAACCTCCGCCATAAGCCAGGCCACTCTGCATGTTCGTGTGTATTGCAGCAGCAGCCTCATTGAGCAAAATATACACAAAAGGTAGATTCCATCTATGTGTAGCCCTTGGACAGTGCTGGAGTCTAAAAAGATTACAATTGAAATGGGGTTACTTAGGAAATTATGCACATAATTTGCCATCGTCTTCTAACGAGCCAACGAGCAACAAGATATATGTTATGCCCAATCAAATTCATGAAGTTTTTTTTTCACTAAACAAAGACAAAGAGAAATAGCACAAATTCAACTTGGGTGAACATTTCAGAGAACCCACACAAGTGGCTTGGGCTGTGCGTTGTTTATTGATCAAGTCAGGCCATATATGATATTTAAGCTGCTTATACAGAAATCAAATAAAGCCACTTTATAATGCTTTTGTTTCGACAAGATTTTAATCTCTTTTGAAGAAAAATGTATTCGAATTGCAAGGACATGTTCTAAATAAAAACCCTGTTACAAATTTTATACTAAATCATATTTATCATATTTATCATATAATCATATTTATTTTATATATCTACAAACTATTTTCGTCTCCTTGGTACAGTGACAGTGCTAAGAAAGTCATAAAAATATGTCAGATATAAAAATTTGTAATCTATCAGATATCAAATTAGCTATTTAGACTTATTTAAACAAATCCCAAGTCTTTCTTTAGCGTATTTGATATGCGATAGATTTCTGTTGAGCTCCCTTTTTGCAACCACGTCACTGTTTTCCCATCTCGTTCTCATGAAGGAAGGCAACAACAAAAATACAAAAGCAAAGTATTTGCAGCTGCTGGTTGCCAATGGCAATCCTTTGCTATGCGCCACCCCACGCCCACTGCATTAAAATCACAAGACAAGTGGATAAGCGTTACCAAAAGAGAGCTTCCTCCGGCTGCCCTGCATCCACGCCCTTTTGCCTTTCAACTACATAGTTGGCGTCAACAACAAACGTAAAAACCGCAGCGGAGGCAGCTTAAGAGTTACCTGAGAAGCTGCCCGTTCCACACCCTCGGCTCAACCTCAACGCTCATACAACCTCAGTCCGTTGTTGCCTCTTATGCACCAACTCCTACCTGTTAAGATTCAGCAGAGAAGAACTCGAGAGTTGGTAACCATGGCAAATTATCTCCAAGAGCTAGCATAAGTTAACAACAACAACAACAACAGCAGCAATAACAAGAGCACACAGCACATTTTTTGTACTTTGTACTTATTTTTTGTAGGTGGGGCGGAATGGGGAATATAAATGTGGAAATGATGACAAATAAAAGTTAAAATCCGTCTCCAATATATGCAGCACATTCTACAATGTCAAGAGATATTTTCTGAAAAACTTGGAAACGACTGCAAGGTTGAGTAAAGGCACGCAGCTTCTAAGGAGATTCAAGCGGACAAAAAAGAGCATATAATAAATATATCGTTACATTTATATAATTGCGTATGAAATTTACTGAAGAACCTTTCCTAACAGTTGTGTGTGTTGCTTCAATAAGATAATGCAATTAGATAAGGCTTACACGAATGAAGATCCATCTCGATTTATTTTGTGGTTGTGCGTTTTCGGAGAAGTTCTAAACAGGGAAATGCCGGAAAGTGGCTGATTTTCTTATAAATTTCAAAGCCAAACTGATTTTTTTATAAAGCTGCCTTATGGTAAATGGAAAGTGATAGTTCTTATATAACTAAGATCAACATATTCATAAGTTATTTCATATAAAACAAAGGTGAACTAGAAGTTGGACTTCATTTATTGTTTATTATAAGGCTATGTAAGAGTTTGCTCGAACAAATACTAACAAATATGAACAAATATTAACAAATACTAACAAATATATATATATATATGCATATGAGTAGGGATGTAGGTGGGCCACAAGGACACGCGTGACAAATTCAAAGCACATCGAAAATGGTTCAGTCAGTTCCCAGAAATTCCGCAAAAATACAAAGTCCATTCAAAACGTACACAAAAGTTATTTTTACCACTGACAAGTCTTCCTTTTAAACAATGTTATTTTTATCTGTTGGCAAAAATTCTTAGGAAATGGTGGGGTTTTCTGTTGTATTTCAAAATAGAAATTTATACAAACTCATGGAAACATTTTCTTGAAAAGAACTTTTGAACATTTTTACACTTTTAGCATTAACAAAAATGTCCCACTCAAAGGTCTTCGACTCTATATATCCCTCACAAACTGATATAGAATGAAGTAATCAAAAAAATGTTAAATAACTTCGCTCTCTTCACTCTTCACCCACACATGAGCGAGAGTCAGAAATTAAGAATAATATACCCGGAGCAAAACGAGGTGTCAACAATTTGCTGCAATGAAGAAAATGTTGCCATCCCCCGGCCACATTTTCCAAAGTGTATTAAAAAAATGGAGAGCAGGAAGAATATTCAGCAAAGTGTAGCATTATATAAGTTATTTATGTTGATACCAATATGAACAAAAAGCAAACATAATGCATAGGGGGAAACGGCAAACGGGAAGGAAATGGTGGGAGGCAACATAATAAAGCGAAAGTCATGTCCCTTTGGGTTAGCCCCAGCCTGAGCAGCTGCCGGAGCACTGTAGAGTTTTTTTTTTGCGAAGCTTTCCAATAACACATAAAAATCTTTAAAAATTGAAATTTATTATTTAAACTGAGAGGCGACTTGCTTAGCATGTCTGACATTTCGGCGAAGGTGCAGGGTGGAGGAGGGCTTGCTGCTCTTTCTATCTTGGGATGTCGTGTCAGACAGGAAGTGCGTGCCAAAAAAAAAAAGAATGAAAAAAGAAATTATTATATAGATAATAATATGATATTAAGAACTTTGTTTGCAAGTTCTCTTTTTATTTTTTGCTTGAAATTTATAATTTATGATGGGTAATAAGCAGTATGGAAATATGATGAAATGTGAAAGGAAGGGAATTAGGGGCAACGAGCTTGATCAGGCTTGGGGTTGACTCTGTTCTGCCTTTATGAAACAAGATAGAAAATGCCATTCTGCTTGATTCTATTACAGCTGAATGATGTAAAAGTGACCTGATCTGGATCAAATTTTGGTTTACTAAGTTGGTTTACTTAATAAATAACTATTTAATCTGAATATAATCGGAATATAAATCATATTGTCTTGTTAAAACTGATGCCATACTGAAGAGGGTTGAGATATTAAGGAAACTTCTTATTTGTTTGAAAATGTGCCACTGGGGAGGTAAATAAACATAATTCTCCCAATCTACAAAAAGATAATTAATTAACTACACATTTTTGCTATGCACATTCTCTCCCTCGGACAAAGCTAACTAACGACTGGAGGACAGACTCGTGCTATTGTTTTTCTTGCTTTTCTTTATGAGAATTGTGTAAACTCGCAAATAACTGGATTAAATAGCATCAAATGCTTTTAGTGGAGTCTTAAACAGGTGCAGTCCAAAGCCCAAAAACAGTCCAAGCCATTCTATCAAGTCCACTGCTAGAAATTGGATCCACTACCAGGGCGGTTTCTAAATTTCTAGTGCGGAGTGTATGCATTGAATGGTATGAAATGGAATGAGGAACGTCAGAAGCATTTACAAGCCAGCGAGCAACAGTGTTAAGCTGCTTAAAATTTATTACCTTTTGCTTGAAATAACTTGGCCAGGCGCAACACACACACACACACACACACACACAGTGTGCACACCTACACGTGCACGCTCGTAAGTACATAAAACAATGCTCAATGATAATACAATAAAATTCCACAGCAGCTCACACAAAGCAAGCCTGAAAGGACAAGAACAATAAGAACTGTTATTCGGCAAGAGAGAAAAAACAATAAATAAACGTAAATATAAAGAAATACAAGCTACAAAGGTTGCATTTCGCCTAGGAGACATTCGCCATGGAGCATTCGGCATTCGGCATAAGGCATTATAATGGCCAAAGGAATACCTTTCACTGTGCTGCTGCAAAAGTTACAGTCTGTTTGCATTTGCAATTATTTGTAATGTATTTTTTAGTAAGTCGTAAAAATGAAAAGAAAAATCTGAAAAAAAAAGATTTAAGACATTTTATAGTCTGGCAGAGTTTCTTTAAAATATTTCGGCTATTTGATTTTCATTAATTAGAGTTTTGAATAGTGAATAATTTTGACAAGTTTACAGTAAAGTTGAGTTCTTTAGGGGAAACCCATGGAATACCAGAATTAGAGAAAACAAATTTGAGCGAAGGATTCATATTTGATTCATTCCTTTGATTTTGTGAACATTTTGAACTAACTTCTTATGACTCCACATTAAGAATACCCAATTTGGTGACCCTTGCTCTTATGATCTCCGAGATATACAAGATACTCCTATAGACGAACAGCAATATATCAACTTGGCTGTTGATTCCGATCAAGATATAATATGCGAATGTTCATCAACATAAATTGTTAGTACGAATATAAGAAATTAGACTAGTTTGGTGCATGTCATGTAAGGATATGAGGACAGCTTATGGTCTAGAGTTTGTCAAGATCTTTGTATCTTCGGAAAAGGTTAGAATCTCATATGATTGTCGACTGGAGGCATCTTTGATGAATGCCATTTCAAAGGCTTAACTTACCTGTAATGAGATGCACTAAGCCTTTAATATTACACCCACAATTAATCTGAAAGTTCATTTGGCTAAAATTTAAATAAAATTCCAATTGAATATTTATTATGGAATATTTCATGCTTAGTTTTAAAATCAAAGAAAAATTCTACAATTTATGAAAACTAAATACTTTTGCTAACTCTTCTCTTAACTTCTTCCAAACAGGTAATGCTATCTTACTCCTGAATTAATACTAGCTGTAAATGCTTTACTTGTTCAGTTCTTTTTCCACTTTTATATTTATGTAACATATACGTGGGGCGTGGTAGTCGACCCGTCAGGCCGCCACACCCAGTACTTTTCCCTGGTTACATAAATAAGTAATAAACACGCTTAGTTGCATCAAAAAGTGGCATCCAAAACCAAAAAATAGTTGTCCCCAACAGTCCGAAAAGTACGAAAATAACTAACCAATGGGTGTCGATTCGGGGTGGGGTGCACGTGTGTATCCAAGCGACAGAAGTGTCGCCTCAACTCGACACACGGACAGTGAAAAGTTTTCGAGTTGAGTTTTCGTTCGGTTACCGGCTTGTGGCTTGACGACGACGACGACGACGACGACAACGACATGTGAGGAGAACGGCGAGACGAACGGCTCCCATCCGGCCGAAAGTCCGGCCTCATATAATTTTAAAGTGCTTCCGTTTGTGGTGGCTCAGCAGCAGCTTCCAAAAAATCTCTAGAGTTCACACAAAAACCGAAACCCAAACGACAAACAGCGTACCATAGTCAGGAGGGGGCCCCCGAATTATGCTAACGAAAATAAAATTTAAAAATAAGTAACTAACGTTTTATTCGGGCTCTGACCAACACCTGTGTGCAGATTCTAGCTTAGCTTCACATTCAAACACATACATAGATTATTTATGATTTCCGGTCTTTGGTTGAGCATAAGGCAGGATTGCAACTGTTGCGCATAAATGCATAAAAGGCATGCAAATGCATAAAAAAATACTTTTTCAAAATGTATCTAAAAACAGAGAGTTTAGTACAAATTACGACTGCCTGCATTTAAAGTCGATGGATTATTTTTAGCCTTTCCAGGATATCTTGCTTTGATATGGTACTTCCCTCAAGCATTTTCCAAGCCCAATTAAAGCTGAGATATATTCTATCAAATTATCCCCAATGACGAGCCGAGATTTAACTGTCATTCTGTCAGGCTGCCTGTCGCTCATTCAAAATCGAATAACGTTGATCTAGTAGGCAACTCTCCGAATGCCGCTGCTGCGCACTGCTGTTGCCTGCCTCTGATTTCAGGAAGAAACGAATTCCAGGCCAAAAAATATGTATAAATATATACATATATATATGTGTACGCATACACATGTGTACAAATAGAGGTGGCAGATGTCAATAAGAGGTTAAGATACGCAGAGAGAATGAGAGAAAAGAGAAAGAGTAACAAAAGTAACATTTGACACCCAATTACGGCGTGAAATCAAAAGGAAATTTCTTTGGGGAATTATGCGTGTGCAAGTATTGTTTGTGAATGTGTTTGTGATTGCTGAAGGACACTTGTTAACCAGATCAAGTATCAAATTATCTTGTACGAAAAAAACAAAAGCATTATAATTGTGGACCAAATCAAGAGCTAATCAGAAAATCATATCAAAGTTGCGACAAATCTCGTCATATCAATTGTTCAACTAAAATATGTTAGCAGCCATATTAAGACCACTACTTTTAGCGACTGCCTCTGTGCCTTGTTTATCGTCATTGCAAATGCAAGTCGCACAGGAGACTGAGTCCGTCTAAATTCTGCTGATATCATTGAAATACTCAGAAGTTTATCTAGCGATCGGCTTCTAGTCTGGTCTGGCGTTGTTTGAGAGATAGCTATTCGAGCTCTTTCAGATGCTCGTACTTGAGAGGTAGCTTCACTCACTGGGCTCATATGTTTCCAGATCTCTCTTAGATCTATTCTTTCGGGCTTCCGATGTAGACCATGCATAGCCCTCCCATGGTCGATATTAGTATACTGTTAACACTTCTTAGTGATTGGTTCAAAAGTTTAGGCTTCCATAAAGCCACACACCGACAAACGAACAAACATTCGTATATATATATATATATATATTCTGGCCACACTTCATTGTTTATCAAAAGCGTGAAAAATGTATAAAACATTTTGCCCAAAAACCAATTTTACTCTCACACATACCGAAAATATAGAGAATTACTTCTAATGTGGTAAGTAGCGTCATCAGAGGCGTTGAATTTGAACAAATCCCAAGTCAATTAAGAGTTGGCAATGGATTTAGTTTTCCATTCCATTCCTTTCTTTTATATTTTATGTTTTCGACAAAAAACATTTTTGGCCAAAAACCATTCACAATGCAAGCTGGCACGAGAGCTGCCAAATATGCTGCTGCCCATAATAACTGCTTCCGACAGCCAGGGAGACGAGTGTTGAGCTGGGACCAGGGCACAGGGGGGTAAATTCTGCGTTGGCAATCACATTCATTTCATTTCGCACAGAAATTTATTTACATGCGCGGCGCGCGGTGTTGGGTTACGCGCGGGTGTAGAGCCACTTCCGGCGGAAACTAGCTTTTAACCCCATGAACGGGTCCTAGGCGTTAATATGGCGCCCGAGTTCCCTCACGGCGCCCGCACTGCCTCACCCGTTGCCGTTGCTGTACTCTGCTGTGCTCTGCTGTACTCGTAATGAAAAATGCAAATTCCCAGCGGCTAAATTCAAGCAAACAAGCAGCGCACAGAGAAAGCGAGGCGACGCGTAGACAAATAGACTAACGCGCTCCCCTCTTTTGCACCCCCCTCTACCAAACTCTTTTTCTCTTCCTACTTGCAAGATGCTGCAGTTTAGCTACTGCCGCTGCTGCTGCTACTTGCTGCTGGGGATCCATGGCCAACAATTGCAGCCCAGCTCTCCAGCGTATTGTGTGGCAAATGACAGGAAATTTAAAAGGATGCCTTTGTAGTCATCGTAGTCCTCCAGTCAGCCCCACTCCACCAACAGCAAAAACAACAAACACAACAACAGCAACAACAACAAGAGCCACACGCCGCCCATAACAAAGTGCTGCTGTTCATTTTTGTTGCCTTTTCTCAGTAGCTAGAAACGAGGGCGGCCCTTGGACTATACGCAAATGCTCTAAGAATATCTATTAAAAACCCAAAAAAAAAAGGAATGAAGTCAAAGGGAATAATTACCTAATAATCATATTCAGATTAATACTTTTGTTTTAATAAAAAAAAATAAATAAATAAAAAGTAAAATAAATTTTAAAAAAATATATCAAAATTATACTTTGAGTATACAAAGTAAAAATACAAATTCTTTCTTGCTTGAAGTGACCACAGCGTTATTATTACAGGACCACGCAAATTTGTAAAACATATTTATAATCCTTCCCTCGCATGGTCCCTTTCCCAGAACTGGCTCTGGTTTGCTCCTTGTGTCTAGCTCGCGGCTATAATTTCAATGCTCAACTTGATAAGCAGCTTAACCCACGTAGGAGGCAGCCCCAGAAAAACATGGCAGCGGAAACCAAAAACACTGTCGAGTCAGAGTCTAGAGTGTGCAACACTTAACCCATAGTCCCTTCCTCTACTCTCCACTCCTCTCCGCTTTCGTTGCTTCATCGCCTTTTGCCTGAACACATAGCCATTTGTATGTTGTTTGCTGAGCCTTGGCATTGCTTCAAATTTCACGCATTCAAATTAATTAGCCCGGCCTTAGATCAAAACAGAGCGTAGGAAGAGGACATCAGAGAGAATGGGATGTATCTGTGTGTTTCAATGATTCCCCAAAGAGAAGCGAGAGCGAGAATAATAAATTGCATATACTACGTATATACTAGATAATGAAAATATTTGGAAAATTTATAGGCTTAACCATATTTTCAGTGCATTTCCGACGGCCTCAAGGCACCCTGTCCGTTTGTCTTATTGCGTGGATAAACGTAAATCTTAGCATGAGAAAGACTCATATATATATATGTAAAAAAGATTAATAGATCGTTATATAACTGAGCTTAGTTACTCTCGATCCTTCTTCCAAATAAATATACATAAGGATATAAAGGACTGGCCAGATGTAACTTTGTTAGACTTATTTCTTTAAATATTTCTCACACTCTTCCTTGAGATACTAAAATAAAACTTGAACAAAAGGTAGGCTCGCCAAATATACAACCTGTCTGGGGCAGCTATATGATATCCTAGTTCGATTCAGATAACATTTGGTCATCAGATAACAGAGCTCTTCATTCTGATGATTCCTTTTTCCATAATTTTATGAATGGTACAAAAAGTGTTGCCTATGCTTTGATGGTAGGTGAAACGACAAGAGAAAAACCCATTAGCCTTTCGGCCTTAAAATATTTATAAAAATTGACTTATTTTATGCTCAGAGAAATCTGCAAAGATTTTCGCAAGACTTTGTTGCTTAACAAAGTTCGAAGCGAAGGCAAAGTTGGGGCAGAGCCATTAAATTGAACATGGCCTTAGACTAAGACTTATTCTACTTCCACTTCCACTCCCTCAACTTCTACTTCTTCCTGGACAATAGTTTATGAGCGCCAGCTTATGAAAATCCTTTTGTTACACAATTTTACAGTTATTTTAAGCAGCAACGGCACCACCAGCAGCATCAGCAACAGGACGAGGCAGGCGTCGGGCTAATTTGGCGCGTCTCTGAGAGCCCAGACAATGTTGGCCATTCTGCCTGTCAGCGGCAATTAAAAACAGTTGACATTTTGCAAACAGGACGAAGAAGGACGAAGCAGAGCCCTGGCTCGACGCCGCTGCCTATAAACTAAGCAACGTGCGTTTGCCTAAAATTATGCTAAGCCAGCGAAGCAGATAGAGACAGGAAAAGAGCGCGATATAGAGAGAGGGAGATAAAAACAGAGCTAAGAAAAGCGCAGCAGCTAGCGCAGACAAAGTATGTTCGAGCCTGAAACTGAGGCTGAGGACGTCTTCGTTCTGGTCCTGGTCTTGGTCCTGGTATAAGTACTTAAGGCAACAAAGTATACTCTTGCATGCAAGCGATGACAACTTTGTGTATACTTTGCTAGAGGGGTTGACTGAGACTGAGGACACGGACAGCGACAGCGACAACGACAGTGAGAGGAGGCTGGGGCTCTGGGATCTATTGACAGCTTCAAAAAGACGCTGCACAGCACATAAATAATTTTCAATTTTTTTCCAAGCAATTTTTCCAGTAACAACATACAAAGTTGACGCATCTCGTAGCGTGTTTCAGGAAGCAACGAAAGAAAGTTTCCTTGTCAGCGTCAGAGTCGCCGTGTTGCTACCAAAATGAATTGCACACATTATGTGTTGCATGCTTTTAGGAGCATTGAGGAGCTCAACAGATAAGCCTACGAATGTGAGAAACCAGCAGAAGCAGTGGCTCAGGCCGCGTTCAACAAGTTTCTTGTTTCTTTGCTTAAACAGCGTCGACTTAGGGACTTACAGGGGCTAGAAAGGGTAGACTGACAGTGTGCTTATTGTAAATTTCTATAATTTTTAGAATATTGGTGGAAAACTAACCATATTTCCACACATAATAATGCGCAGGAAATATCTTTTTCTATCGCTTAGCACAACTGACAAAATTCGTCAGACTGCGCTTGCCTCTTATCCCATTGTCCAATCTGCAATTGCATTTTGATTTGTCTGGTATAAAGGATACGGCATACAAGCAGCCAGGACATCAGTCATGTCTGCCACTAACGTGTCTTGGGATAATTGACTCGGCCAGAAATTTTGCATTGTTGTCACGTGTTGTATATTCTCAGCAAGGACACAATCTGCTAAGAGTTAGCGACAGAGTCAGAGCCAAAGTCCCAGCCCGACAGCCATATGTAAATTAGACTTATTCAGGACTGTCCTGGTTCTTGTCCTCAGCCTGCTGTCGAAGGCGACAAAACTAGCGCGCAACAAAACTTGAAACTAGGCAAGCACTTCCGCTGGCCGGAAACATAAAACAAGTCGACAGCGGAAGTGTTGGCAAAAGGCTACGCTTGTGTGCCATTCTTCACCCCCTCTGACATCCCCCTTTTCCCAACACCTTCCTACTGTGGTTTCATGATTACGCCTGGTCGTAATTATTATTTTTATGAAATTGCGTGCGACATTTGATGCACGTGAACTGTTTAGCCAATAGAAAAAAAAAACTAAAGAAAACGTGAAATTTACCTAATATTAGTCGAAGCATAGATACTCTATAGATTGAGACAATTTGGGGTAATAAAATATCAATGAAATACAGAAATGATAGTAAAAAATGGTAGTCGCTGTTCAAAACTACATCGTATGTCTTCCCATTGCACATTCAAACGAATTAGCTTAATATTGTCAAACACGCAGGAACTTTGCAGAATTAAAAGTCAACCTCCAATTCAAACCAAAACACCAAGCAGTGCCATGTAACATACAAACTTCTCAAAAGGGAAATGCATTTCCATATTATTTAACTTAGATTACAAAACATCTTCTTGGAGTTTCGATGCATGTGGTCCTTGTGGCTTGGCCCACGCGTTCTCCATTTGTCCTGACTAAAAGTTTTATATACAAAGATAAAATTTAAGTTATTCTCAGTGACCGAAATACTGGCCAGAATGTAAATGTGGGAAAAAACTAGTTCGCAGAAGGATATTCTACCCTATGCGTAAGTGTATTGCCAAAATTGCTATATCGAAAACTTATGCCACCTCCAGCGTAGGAGTAATGAGGGGACCATTGAGCAACCTTTTCTAATCATCATGCGACATGCACAGCACGCCACTGCAGAGAGCGAGCCCGCTAGCTGTCGAGATAGTGAGGTGTTTATGAGTCTGAGGGGTCAATTAATTTAACTGCATTTTGCTCGCCTGCTCACTCGCGATGGCTCATAACAAAATTTATGACCAAAAACAACAGTTTTGCCTGCCAATAAGTTGGCAAGCCCCCTCAGCTCCTAGCGCACCCCCTCATTCAATTTCCTCACTAATCTGGCAGGTACTTCATTAATCCAGGAGGGTGGGGTGGGAGCGGTAGCTGCCGAGTTAATGCCATGCATGTCAGAGCAGCAGACAAATGTTTTGCTGGCTCCGTTGTTTGACTGCCGCCTGGCTCTGGCTGTGAATTTATAAGGCGCGAGGCCACGGCATGATGCAACTGCCAAGCCAGGCACCCAGGCAGACAGGCAGACAGCCAGCCAGCCAGCCAGCATATCAAATTATAGGGCAGCCACAAAAAGAAATAACTTTGGCTATGGAGAAGCAGCAGCCGCAGCAACTAGGAGACTCTACCTGTGTATTTCAGCTGCATAAATTCCGGTGAATCAGTGCATCGCAGCCACCGTTTCTCGCTGCAATAATAAAAGACAAAAAAAAAGAAAGAAACATCCACGAAATCATAAATTTTGAGCTGGTGCTGGGGCTGGGGCTGCTGCTGCGAACAAGAAACGAGCAACGAAATTTCAAATCTGCGCATGCATAATTCAAAATAATGCAAAATTACTCTAAAAAGACACTGCAGTTGCTGTTGTTGTTGTTGTTGTTGTTGCTGTTTTCCAAAAAGCCAGCCAAGAAGATAATGGAATGAAAAAAGGTGGCAGGAACTTTAACTGCACTTGGATTGTAATCAAATAAGCAAATGCTGCATATTGGTAAACATATAGCATAACGATTTTTGATTTTCTAATATGACAAGCAATCATAACAATGGGATTCTCAGTCTCTATATTTGGTTTGGAATAATACACGAACTGATAGAAAAAACATTTTGCCTGCAAAGAAGTTCCCTAGCCGGGGCACAGTCCCCCAGTCCAGTTCAGCCAGGGCCAGTAATTGTAATGAGCCGCGTAACCTGAGGAGAGAATGGCGGCAATTATGACAGTCGAAGTTTAAGTGAAAAACAAATAGAAGAAAGCTGACATAGCCTTTCTATAAAATCAGCTTTATTTTCCAACTTTTGTACAAATTCATAACCTATCTAGCTCCCTAACAGCCGCACTGCTTCTCTTCCCTGCTAATCGAACACGGTCCCTTCGGCTAGCTTAGCTGCTACTTACCAAATCTGATACGCTCCGTTCACAGCCCGCTGTGGTGTTTATATATGTAGGCGTAGCAGCTTGCAAGATATGGAGAACACAACGGGTAATGTGAAGTCATCTGTCGATGCGGTGGACGAGGCGATGGCGAACCTGTCACACGATGCTGGGCTGAGACACTCTGTCTAGGCGATGGGATCACAGCCTTGATACTCGCGCGGCACGTGTGTTCACTAAGATTCTTTTCCTTCCAGTCTACAAGCCGCCCTTTTGTGCAGTTTTTGCCCTCGAGGTTGCTAAGCTTTTGTTACTCGTCTTCATGTTGATGTTATATTCTGCCGATCTAATATGTTGCTGATCGTCGTGTTGCTGATCGTTGTGTTGCTGCGATCCTGCTGATCGTTATGCCGCTGATCGTCTTTGGTCTTATTTCTGAAATGCCCTAAGTAACATACAGATATAGACTTAATGTAAACCTAATGTTTTCCTTTGGAGGTAATTTCATGAAGCTATTAACAAAACACAAAAGAAAAACCAGCTCTAGACGGCCTTATCGATATTGTCACTCAACGAAAATTGTAGCCATTGCATTCAACCAGTGTTATTTGTCTGTGTCTGATTATCGGAAGCATATGTCCAGTCATTTCGAATAAGCTGGCATAAAAGTTTATACATTTTCGGAAAACAGACGACGCAGTTTTAGGCAAAAGACAAAATATAAATAGCATAAAAGAGAACATTTGAAATTCAACGCTTTTCAGATAGCAATTTTCTTACAAATCTGCTAGGCAATTACCGCCCAAAGTGAGCAAAGGAAAAAAGAGAATCCGTACTGTTCCTGTTCGCTGATCCCCGCCTCTCTCAAGCGCCCATTCTAATTGATAATTTTGATGACATTTGCATCTTTGAATGCTTTGCGTTTCTCCCTCTTCTCATTTAACTACGTGTTCGCTGATCGAGTGCTGACTGACGTCGTCGCTGAAGTTTTACTCAATGACAAAAGCGAATGCAAAATTTAGGTAACTACGACTTAGAGCACATACAACATTTGTGCAGATTTATTGCTGTGAGTGTCTCCTGAAATGCTGTTCGATAATAATTGTATGCATTCTCATATAGTTTTTCGTCTCTGTGGCTTTAGGTGCTAATAGCTTGAACCCAGCACAGGAATGTCACAAGTCAAGTTTCCACAAAATTCCTCAAAGATTTCTTCGATTTTATGTTTGATATTATGTTTGTGTTTACTTGATATGAACGGACGGCCTTTTCAACCTTTGAACACTTTCAGTGAACAGGAGTATTTACGGGTATTTACAGGGTATTTACGGATATCTGATCCCACTATGGTTAAATATTTCAGCATGTATTTTGAGTTCATAGAAATCTGAAAATATTTATATAAGATTACACAATGAAATAATCTATCCTCCAGGTAAACATTAACCAGCCAGCTGAATAACTTTACTATCATATTTATTTATTTCTAACATTACAAGCTTATTATAATTCCATCTTTTCTCACTTTTTCAGGTAAGTCCGTACTTTTAACTTTAATAAACTTCAACAAAATCTCTTTGAACCATGTTCTGGATAATTCCCACATTCTAGGTAAGTTTTTTTTTACTTATTCACAAAATACTTTAACCCAAGTATGAGCATTGGCATTGCGAGTGTCCATGTCGGATTCACTTAATAAAAACATTGGACTGACGCAATATCATTTTTATTTACATGGTAATAATACGAGGAAGATATATTTTGCCCTTGCCCGCAGGCATATAGCTTTTCACTCAATTATACATAACGAAAAAAATATTGAATACAAACAAGACCCACAATACAGTGGGGAAACTTTATTTAATAATAAACTGACATGCTCTTCCATTTAACCCCCCTTCTCGCCATGACTCGCCGTCGCTTAACATGCATTAAAGTGCAATTCATATTTATTTGTGCAAAATTTACGCACACTGAAGCGATCTGGAAAAAAAAATCCTGTTGACAATGGGAAAGTAAAAACAGATCGAAGCATGAACATCCCCATTGATGAAATAAACAGGCTCAAATAAAATGTAAGAAATTCATTAAGAGTGTTTTTGGGTTAAAGGATCTTCGGTATATAAATCTGAGTAAAAAACGTAATCGACATATTAAGAAATTCACAAAGTCATAGACTTTATTTACTGAAGTCTCGCTGACTTGCTCGACTGAGCCTTACAGATCATTACAGATCGGAAATTAGTAAAAGAAGCTTCATGACCATTTTCTTTAGATGTATTTAACCTTGACTAATATGGATATGTGGACCTTTAGCCAGGAAGTCAATATAGTTAAACAACTGAGGTGGCAAAGAATCCGTAAAGATTTGAATGTAAATTACGTAGGACAAGTAGTTCCGCAAAGACCTCAAGCCGCGGGGCTTGTTATTCACAAAAACCCAGGCTACAAGTAGCACCCCTTCCAGGATATGGAAGAAACCTACAAGGAAAATAATATAGTTTACAAGAGTTTGTTATTGCATAAGCATTTTCAGTCACCATTAGGGTTCTCAGGGTTCTCGTTCGGAGAGAATGGTGTCACTTGCCACTAATTGGAACATTTTTGCTCTCAAATAAGATTTATAAAGTGCAAAAGTAACCAATTGGTAGAAGTAATTGTAGTGAGAGAAAGAAATAGATAGGGAAAAAGATCGAGAGAGATGTAGAGAGAGCAAGTACAGAAAGAAATCAATATAAAATAAACAGTTATAATGTGTGTGTTTATTGAAGAATTGACCAGCATGAATTTCATTGGAACTAGATGTCAAGAACATTCTATTTCTATTTTCTATTCTATTTTGCCTAAGTTGTCAAATCTCTGTCAAATCTCTCAAATATATATATATATAAACAAGTGAATGTGCATGTGGTTGTAGAAAAAGGATCCTAGCGATAAGGTAGATAGTTCATTCAAATCGATTAGGCAAGTTCGAGAATACACTTCATGCCATCTGTGATGATTTTCGGCAAAAATATTTTTAAGAATAAATTTTTAGTTATTTCTAAAATACCAGAAAAAAACTTTTGAAGTACAGAATATTTTTTAAAATTTATAAAATCTTTTTCTTTAAATGGAGAGCTCTTTACAAGGATTTGTATTGAAAATTTAGAAAATTTTGGATATGGAACATATTACACTTTTAAAGTGCAAAAATTTCACTTTTTGTGTTACCATAAAAGATTTGTATTGTTCCTCCAGCTTTCATTGAAATGCCTTATGAGTCCGTCGGATGCCATGATTTCGGCCGCGCCTTATGGGTTTTTACAACAGCGTTGAATTCGAATACTGTTTCATCACCTGAAAAAGTCAATATAAATGAAATGAAATTTACCATGAAAAACATTAAATATACAGAAAATATTATAAATATTATAATCAAATTTTATAATCTAGAAATTACATTTGTTTGCTAAAACTAAATAATAAATGTAAAAAAAGACATACAAATTATTTAAAAATTATATCCGGCTTCAGAAGTACAATGCCAAAAAGGCAAGCTATAAAAATCTGGTTTGGCAAAGAGTCGATCGGTATTTTGGATCAAAGCACACACCCCGCACATAGTCATACAAGTTTGACCCAACGGTATAACTACAAGTAGGAAACGATGATGCTCCTGTTTGCCACTCAAACTAATATAAAAATTTTCGAAAAATTAATTTTTGTAAAATATTTCAATAGATAATTATTCAATAATAACTACCCATTTATGATCTCTCTATTGCCAGGGTATTCCTACAAAATTACATGGCAACAGCATTGAGCCTCAGCTTCTGTCTCTGCCTCTGCTGTTGTTGCTGCTGCTGTTGCTTGGCCTTCGCCCCTTCGTTTTCCCATCCATTGAGCTATGCGCACGCACTATGGCATAAACAATAAATAAGGCTTCATAATTTTTCCTTCCTTTCATTGGAACCGCCGCCCACCCAGACCCAGAAACAGCAACAGCTTCATCATTCTCCTCGCCGTACGCCCTCCCGCCCGCATTGTTGTCATTGGCAACTCCATGGCACGGCCTGTGCTGTGCTGGGACCTTGGACTGCAGTAGAGGCAGCAACAGCCCGTAGAACGTAGAACGTAGCTGTTATTGGTTGAATCCTGTGAACGTGCTTTTGTCGTAATCCTTTGAATTTTCGTTGCAATAATTCCACTTGAATGTTTATTTGTGTATACAGCGATAGAGAGGGTGGCGGCGAGTGTTGGTGCTCGCCTCCTTCCAGGTTGTGCCATTTTAAAATCCTAGCCTAGTCCTTCTCTACATAGGCACAACATTTCTTTGTCTTCTGCGCAAAAATCTATGGAATCTGCAAATACATTGGGCAGGTGGCGCCACCTCCCCTCTTGTAGCACAGTGTAAAAATTCACATCCATAAATTTGTTGTCGCCCTTAAGCCATTGATGCCTTTTCCATTAGTGCTGAGGATTTTGCCAACTCTCAGGCTTAAACTTGTAGATAGCGCGGGCTTACTCCACCTGCTTGCTTCTGCTTCTGCTTCTGCTTCTACTCCCACACATTCAATTAGCCTGTTCCTTCTTTTCTGGTATGCATTCAAAGCTACGGCCAATCTCCAATCGCCAATCACCATGCATGTAATTAAAATCGGTTTAAGTATGCCCTGGAGGCCAGGCTGACAATTGCAACTGCGACTGAGCAGGCCCGCAGCACTGGCCAATCCTAATGCCATATACTCGCACTGTGAGTGCTCAATTAGAAATTACCAATAATGGGTCGGATGAGAAGTTTACATTTAAAGTAGTTTTGTTTTATTTGGTGATATTTGCTCTACTTATACGCCGTATCTAGAAAAAATCTCCAGTAAATGTAAGTCCGTTCGTCAGTTTCCTGCCAACCATTTGCCACTTAGACTGTTGCGTGTCATTTGAGCTAATTGATTATTCACTAACTCTTATCCTTAACTGCTTGCTCACCTCTCTTTAAAGCTGATCTGGACTAGCGTTTGCTTTATAGAATACCTTCTTGACTTGAAGGTAGTTAAATATGAAATATCATTGATAAATTTCAAAAATTCATCTACATCAACCCTCGATTTCGTTAATAATCTCATATTAATTAAGGTCTTTGCTGCTGGCACTTAAGCTGCCTTAAGACCAAACCCAATTTTTGCGATAGCGCTCAAAGTAGCCTAAGTTTATTACCACAAACTCACCTCGTCTATCCTCCCGATGGCCAAGCAGAACAAAAGCCTACGGCTAAAAGCCTAAACAATAGAACTAGGCGTAACTTGACCAAAGCCAATGCAAACAGACACACAGTCGGCGGGACAGACAGACTCAGTTTAGATAGACAGACAGACAGACAGAGAGTCTTGACCAAATACCGGAGCCCATTCTCGCCATTCTCCAATCCAGAATTTATGCTCTGTTTGGACTGGGCATTACAAGGGGCATCAGTAAGGCGTAAGGGTAAAGGCAGATGCAGTTCTCATTTCCTCTGCTTGCGATGTTAGGCGTGGGACTGAGCGAAAAAGCCGCAACCAAAAGTCGCCCGTGTCGTGTAGCAAAAACAGTGTGAATTGTGAAGTGAAAGGGTCTGGCCATCAGGAAGAGGAAGGGCAGCAGGATGATGTGCAGATTCATACATAGACCGCTCTGTAGGCAGCCTTATGAGCTGTGCAACACTTGGAGAAATGCACAGTCAAATTTGTAGTTACCTAAAAGGAAATCATTTCGTTTTTTAAAACAATCAAATGCTCTGGCCAGATTTACATTCTCATCTCCATTTTATATACAAATGTTTCAAGAATATATAGCTAAGAAATATATATCCATACTAGCAAATATATCTTTTTGCCTTCGAGATATTTTTACCTCGATTTTGAACAACTTGCAGTTGGTATTCTGAAAAGCAGATTCGTAGAGACAATATGGATGAATACTTTTCACAGTGCACTTCTTCCACTGTGCTCCCCTTATGCAATTCATCCCGCTCCATAACCACGGTCCTGCCATGTCCTGGGCCTGCGTTTTGCTTGCAATCTCAGTTTGTGGTTAATATTATGCTGCATTTCTCATTTCGCTGCTTGCCTCTCCGTCAGCGCCCAGTCCCAACCGCACCTCGGCTGCTGCTACTGCTGCTGTTGGTTTATTATCATCGTTCGGCTGTGCAAACACGTTACCTGCCCAGCCCTACACCTGCCCTTCTCCCACCCTGGCCGCCCACCTATCTCTACTCCCTTGGCTATAGGTTTATCAGTTCATTTGTTGTTGCTGTTGTGCGTGTTGTTGTTGCTGCTGCTGGACTTGTTGTTATTGCAATGTTTTTGACAAATAGTCAGGGAAATGCACACGGATGTCTGTTTATTGTGCCGTTCGCATTCGGTTCGGGGCTTATCTTCAACTTACGCAGACAACAGTTGTTGTTGTTGTTGTTGCTGTGGCTGCAGCTACTGCTGCTTGTTGTTGCTGGTTGGCTGATTTTGCATATTCGGACACAGCATTTTGTGGTCTGAGACATTTATGGTGGAGGCGGCGGCGGTGGGCAGACACAAGTTTGTTGTGGTTCGATCTGAGATCTGGTTTTGTTTTTGTTACTTTTGTGTCTGCTCTTGCCATTTCCCATTATGATAATAATAATAATAATAATAATCTAATTATGAATATTTCAGACCGTGCTTTAATGAACTGCTTTAGAAATTGAGTAGACGGCAGACCATTTTGCTTGTCGATTACGTTAACTACATGTACTCAAAGTAATTAGAGAAATTTCTGGGCTACATTTGCAGTCAGTAGGATAATGTTATGAGCATTTAACCCATCATAAGCATTTTCCTGAATTTTATATGACCATTTCTTGGCTTGTAGCTACTTGTAGGCTTTAGAGACTTAAGTGAAGGTAGCAAATGTAGAAGTTTGTAGAGAAAGCATGAAGATTTGAAGTTTCACTCTTACGATGATACTTTCAATGCTTTTACTTAAATTCACGCGAGCCTAACAAACCAAGAGATATTTTAGTGAACCGAAAAAGCGCAGAAATCATTATGGACTAACACAGAAGCTGTAGAATATACACAAAATGTGCAAAATTCTTAAACAATGGCAGCCAACTTAAAGCTTAGCAAAGAATCATCTATTTGTTTTGAATTACCAAACATTTTAATACAAGTAATGGCCTTAACTCTAAAGGCCTTTAACCTGGCCATTTCATTTTGGCTTATGCCAAAATATTATTAATTATTAGCAAAGCTCAAATTCTTTAGCCGCAAGCAATGCAACAATAATTTACGCAGCAGTCTCTGAAGCCAAACTAAATGCTTATCAAGCTAAGCGCTTATTAATAAACTTTTAAGGATTTCAATCTGAAGACTGAAAGCCGCTTATGACAGGCTGATGTGCATAGCTTGAAACTGAAGTCGAAGAACAATAGCTCATGTGCTGTCTGCTGTTGCTGCCTAAAAGTATGCAATAAATCATTAAGGGCAACTAATTGACTCAACCCACGAGCAGGAGAAGGAGCAAAGAACTGTATACATAGGCTAGGGCAAAGACAAGCGACAGCACTAAAAGCAGCCCTCGAAATGCAATTATAAATTGCCAACTTCAACTTCTGGGGCTGTGCATTGCGCAACCAATTACACTACACCTCAAAAGTATGCAACACAAGGCTCATTTCTAGCAAATTATTTACAAAATTCTTGACATTAGTTTGTGTAATGAGAAATTATCATAGCAGGACGCAAAAGCTGTAGTCATAGCAGTTACGAACTGTACTACTATAGTCAATGAAAATCAAAGTGAAGAGCTTTTGGTGCAGTCAAAAGTCTAGTGGTGAGCACTAACAGGTTTATTTTGTTAGTTTTTGTAGTTCAAAAAATCAAAATCTAGCTGAAACCAGCTGAAAATTTGAATAACTAATAACATCAGGTTCAAACCTTATTTCTAAAAAAATATTAAATTTGTATACTTCGCTGTGAACTTTGTATTCAGAAAAATTCTCAAAAGCAACAGCAGACCTGCAATTTTTACCTAATATTTTTCTAAATTTTACTTTGTTCTGTGGTCTTCATATAAACGATCCTTTCTGGTTTTTGATACTTTTTTGCTCAACAATTTTCTTTATTCAAAATCGCTTCCCATTAAGTACTCATTGGCCATTATTATCTATGACCTTTTGCCAGTTTTCGGGTGCATTCATACTTCCATCGGTGTAGAACTTCTGTGGCTTATCGGCGAAAGTGATTTTCAAGTGATTTTCAGCGACTCTTCGGTCGGCCAATTTTTGGCCATCAGGAGAATTGTTGGAACAGAAACAAATGGTTCTCAGAGAATGCAAGGTCCGGTCTATACGGTGGATGCACGAGAACTTCCTAACCAAGTTCCGTCAATTTCATTCGGGTCATCAAAAATGTGAGTGGCCAGCATTGTTATGATGGAAGACAACTCACTTTCTGTTCGCCAATTCTGATCGCTCTTTCTTGATTGCTTGATTCAAACGGTAGAGTTGTGCTCAGTAGAGGATCGTTATAAACAATTCCCTCCCAATCCTATCTATAGTCAACATAACCTTGCTTGCCGTTAATCCAGGCTGTGAATTAACGCTTTCGTGGGATATTCTCGACACTTATGGTTAAATTTCTTTGCCTTAATTCGAGTCTCACCCAAATATCGTGCTTGTTTCAGTAGCCTACTCTAGTCTAGTAGTCAGATGGTTGATGTTTAAAGCCTTCTCTACCTCCTGACAGTTTCCGTGCTGGTTTTGCTGCATCATTTGCAAAATTTAATCGACTCTTTCAATGTCAGGCCAACCAGGGCGAGGTGAATCTTTGACATGGAAATTTAAGGAACGGAATAGAGCAAACCTCTCCTGTGTCCCATGTTTACTCACAGCATTCTCATCGTAAATTGCTTAAACTTTTCGGCAAGCTTTTGCAGCGTTTTTCCTTCTCTATAGTAAGAAAAACAAACACATCGCATAGTGTATATCTTCAGATATTTCCCTCATATTCAAATCAGTATAACTTTTAACATGAGAAACAAATTACACAAATGTACCCTGAAATGTCACCTTTTCATTTGACTCAATCAGATTAGTGTTACCCGATATATCAATACCAAAACTATCAACCGACAAAATTATCAATCCGCTGCGACTTTCTATATGACCTCATATTTAAGCATGAAAAACTGACTCGAGATCGACCTATTGCTGCCACAAAGCACCATTTCGTCACTAGAATTTTATATTCGATAACTCAGTGTCTCTGTATATGGTAGACATCTCGCTGTACTACCATGTGTGCGTAAACTAAATTAGAGTCAAGGCAAAAAGCCACAGTACCAGAATGGATGCTAATGTGAAGGCTGAAACCCTGTTTCTGAATGTTTCGGCGTCAGCTGCGCCTAATTGCAGGCACAACACAAATTCAAATTCATTTAAACTCGAACATGCAAATAATTTGGTTTATTATTGGTGCGCTGATGCCTGGCCCTGGCCCTGGCCCCCTCTGTCCATGACTTTTTATTCAATTACATTTGGGTTGGGCTTTTCAGCCCCTTTGGTAAAGTGAGTAGCCAAATCGCTTTGTATGCGAAACTGCCATAAATGTCCTTTTCTCGTCGGATATTTATTTATAAATATTTAAGCGAAGGCCCCTCTCCGCTCCTTTCTCTCTTGTTCTTTTGGGCTGGGCACTATCAAAGTATACTTTTACGGTTCATCACCGATCCACATATGTGTGTGTGTATGTCCGCTGAATTTCACGATAATCGAGTTATGCGAACGCCAGTTGTGGCAGCTATGCATAAAAGGAGCCCTTTGCTGAGTGCACGTGTGTGTGTGTGTGTCTAAGTGGAATATACAGGGAGATACTGTGATAATATCAAATTCAGATGGAGGATTAGCAGGATGGCAGATCATACAAAAACTTACTTAATAATTATATATTGTATCTTGATACATAATTTGATATATTTTTGGCAAAGTAATTTTCTTTCCCCGTTTTCTTAGACATTTCTCTAGCTTAAGAGCCTGCGTATGGCTTGGCAGTTCAACCCCCTTTGAAGTGTTATCATTAGACACATCTCACACACGGACACCTCCCACTCACACCTCAACCTTGAGTTACCCTTCAGACACCTTCCTGCCATCGAAATCTGGGAGCTACTTGTGAGCAGTCCCCCTAAAGTGTGAGCGTGTGCCATATGGCTGTTTTCATAAAAATGCAAAACTTATGCTTTTCAAAAACTTTTTTTACGGCATTGGTCCAAACCAACCCCTCATTGGACACACTCAGACACACACACACACACACTCTTGTGTGTAATCCAATTAAAGGTAGCAGCAGAGTAGTTTGGCTTTTAGCTGCTGCCCCTGGTGCCTGCTGCCCGCCCACCCCTTTTTGGGTCCACCTTAAAAGCTTTTACCAATCGACAAGTTGCCTTGATTTTCATTTTCATGTTCAGCATCAGTGGGAAAGCAGCTTGTGTGTGTGTGGGTGTCCTGTCGTGGCTGGTTCGCGTTTTACGTATACTTAATTTGATTTTTCACCCAGCTACGCAAGCCCCACAGACACACACACACACTCACACACACAAGTACACGAACATACATCTATATATCCATATCCAGTGGTCATGCTCTGATTTTTCCCTCTTGGCTTCTCTCTCGCAGCGCAACGCCAAAATCTAATTTCTGTGCAATTTAACGAGACATTTACGTTTTTTTTCATTTGATTATCTTTCACACACACACACACACACATACACGGTCACTGTTCACTGTTCACAGTCGCAGTCACAGTTTGGGTTTGGTAAGTGCTGTTGCTAGGCGTGGTTACCGCCCAGCGACACGTCGATTGTAAAGATTTCGCCCTGCTCTGGCCAAATGCAAAGAATCGAAAAATTGTGAAAAAGATTGAAATAATTCGGGCTTACATTGTCCTTGTTTGTCCCCAGGATACCTGACTTCATGTTCTAAAATAGTTGACAATATTGAATATTTGAAATAGTTTGGCATTCTTGAAGAAAATTATTTTGTACGGCTTTAGTTTATCATAAGCTTACTGATCGGGATTAGAGGTTTACAAAAGTTCGAGAACTTTAAAGCAGTGCTTGGATATTCTTGTATTGGATATTTCTCTAGAAGTCCGCTCCTATTCGATATACATCAAATTTGAAACTGCAGCTCAGGAGCTTTCTTGGAGACTCCAAGTCAAAACTTCAAATGAAATTTGAGTTGAAGTTCGGAAATATGATGTTTGAGGATCTAAGTTGTGGATCTAAGTTGGGGAATAGCTACAAACGCTTGGCGTAGGCGGAGGTGACGGCTACTCAAGCAAATGCACGATATGGTCACTCTGGCAGCTGAGTTCTATGTCTGAGATCTTTTCAATTTTCTACGCTATTTATCTCCCCTTTAGTTGCGACAAGGGCGCAAGGCAGTAGTCGAAGAGATTTGTTCATCCCATGGCAACGGCCAGAAGAACACAAGGTAGTTTCCATATACTTTGTGCTCGTTTTAGATGATGAATTAGATATCATCTTTACCCGAACTTTGGTGTTCTTATCGCCGTATTCGATGTTCATCCAAAATCTGTAGAGTTTGATTTGTAGGCTGCTTTGTTATAGAGACGCAGGTCACGAAAGAAATCAAGGCGGGGTTTATAAGATCGGTTCGATAATTGAGCTCACCATCATTGTCATTGCCTCTCTCGCTCTCTGTTGAACAAAAATGCTCATAAATTTGTTTATATTCTTGAACTTTTCTCATTGCTTAATGCAATTGTATGAAATAAAATCAACAAACGATTTATTTTATTATATCTTTCCATTCTTCTTCAGCGCCTAGGACTCGCATACTCTTGTTTATGTATGTAAATAGGAAGAGCTAGGCGTATAAACACCAAACGCAACTAAAATTTCCTTGTAATTTTGGGTATTTTCTATCTCAAAATGAGGCTTAGCAACACCTAATTCGGATCGCAGCGGATAAGTCGGATAACCGGACCGCTTCGAATTTCACCTCCAGCCTTGATTAATATAGTGATCCAAATTAGATACAAACTTGGCTTGGCCAAACTATATAACATGGATCTATCAGAAGCTCCGACCTTGATCAAAGAATCTAGCCTTATTGCTAAATTCCAGAGTCAACGAATGTGTTTTAAAGTTTTGATAGACTTTTTTCTTGCACTGCTATGACATTCTACGCTACGTGGACTTTCTGGCTATTTGGAATGGGAGTCGTGTGTCTCTTGTAATTTGTTTTATGTGAATTGTCCATTGGCTGCATTTTGCGGAGGATTGGACTCACATTAGCCAGTTAGCCAGAGAAATTTAGAGCGAGAGACTGAGACAGAGAGAGAGAGAGTTTCGGCTTACGGCCTGTGTTGAAACCGCAGCGCACACCCCAAGCCCCGTTATACCCCTCCTTGTGCGCCAAAAGTATGCAACAAATAGCATATGTTACTGCGGGGAGGAGCTGGACGGGAAGGAGGAAGGAGTGCAAAACCGAAAGGCACACACACCTTTAGTAGTACGTGATGTCATTATGGCTCCCAAACAAAGGTAAATTTTCAACTGTCGGTGTGGCTCGCTCTGAACGACTCTCTGTTCCCGGGCTCGCCCTCACCCCCCTCTCTGACTGGTTAACCACCAAATCGCAACACACACACAAGCACATCTACTAAATGCACGTTTAATGTATTTGACATTCTGAAAGTCAAACCCGAAAAACAAGAACAGAATAGAGAGACAGAGCAGTCCTGAGAGGAGTTCTACATTTAAAACATACTGTTGGGATTTCGGTTTGGGGGCAAATAGGATGGTCTCCTCTGCCATTCATTGCACATTTGTCATTTGAGTTTGACCCGATTTTTGTGGTCATCAGTCCCCTGAATACCCCGATTGTTTTTCGCGCTCATTTCGTGTTTTAAATTGTGCTCTGCCTGTCTGCGGCAAGACCTGCCTGCCTACTCGTATTTGTAATTTGAATAATGCTTAATTGCAAAACTGCAACCGACCAAAACTGGAAACTCATTAGAAGCTAAACATGATCTATCGTTTTCGTTGGTTGCGTTTTTTCTGCTCAATTTGACTCTTAATCATGGCAGAAAATTTATAACTAAATAAAGCAGGCTAATCTAAATTAAAATAATTCAGAACGGCCAAAGGAGTATAGCCATTCCCCGATATCATTCCATAACTACATTTCAAAGGTTATAATAAATTTTTTAAAAATTTAAAGAAGAAGACAGTTTTATAGGTCACCTCATACCTCCTGCAATCAGATCTGAGTTGCCAATTTTGGTCGCCACGCCTAACTTTTGCTTCGATCCAATTTATGCCTGGTGGCGCTTTTCTCATTAAGCCTTGCGCTGCGTCAGATTTTGCCAATTGGATTTCAGGTTTGCTTTCGGAACTTTCTCAGCTTCATTTTCAGCTCTCTTTTTTTGGTCATATTAATGGTGTTGACAGTATCCGGACCCGTAGCCGAAATTTTGTGGCCCAATGGCGAATTTCCTCAGCCCAACCGAAACTCGCCCATCCTTTTCCATTTCGTTCTCTAATTTGACATATTAACGCCGCGAAAACGCGTTTGGCATAAAAAAAGGATTTCCCACCTTGCCATGCTCCTGCCATACCCTTTGTTGCTCATTTTTCCAAGTCGTTTGCTTATCAAAGGCGAAGATGGCCGCGAAGGGGGAGAAGCTTAACAAAAAAAAATCAGTTGAAAGCATAAAAAAATTTTTTTTTTCATTTTGTTCCAGCATCAAGCGGCATTAATTGGATTTCAATCTGTATGGAACGAGAAAGGATGCTTGAGGGTTGCTGTTGTTTCTCTAATGAGAAATAGGACATTTTCGGCTATGTACGGAAATGGTTTCAATTTTATCAACGCGCCCTTTTTGATGCTCTAATATGACGATTGTAAAGAAAACTCAGGAAAGAAGTTAAAAGTAATGTCTAAATGTGCTTTGTAGGACTGACTTATAAGGGGAGACCTGGGAATTTTAAGAACATCTGCCTGCGCATTTTATTATCAGCTTCGTTTTAAAATTGCTTAAATTCTTAAACCTGATATATATTCTAGTACTTGCGAGACCCTAGACCCTTTATTTCAGACATATTTCAACATGACGTATATAACACGTCCCCAGTTAATGAAGTTAATGTATATAGACTATGTTGTATAGGTTTCAGTTCATGAAAATTGATCTTTTTCCATACACATATAATGGAATATTAAATTTTATGAATATTTGGTATAATTTTAAACAATTTTATTGTATATTATTGTAATTAAAATCTAACATTTGCATTAAAAATAAATGTTAGCCGCCCTTTTTACCATTTTGACCATTTTGACTCGACTCTCTTACCGTTTGAGCGTTAGTTGCTTATGTAGATTTCATTTCTTGAGATGTTTGATTGCTGCCAGAAGAACTGTTGCTTTCAAAGTCGTTTCAATTCCTTTCGCTATTTTGTTCATATCTTAATCTCAGAGTTGATCTAAATGACGTTTTATTTCGCGATCGATTGCCTAATTGCTCCTCTATGGTTTCTTTAATCCAACCCACCTTATTAGGATCTTTATAGACTTATCTATTAGTCCCTTTTTGACTTTTCTATGGTTTTTACAAAATTTTCAGCTGGACCGTTTGCTGTTAATATATTATTTATTCCATTACTTAACCTAAATGCTGTAAATTCTGCCGTCCATTGAAGCTAGCTAACATATCTACTAATCCATATCGACAGAATAATTGTCTTAGCTTCTTTATGTTAAACGAAGATGTTATTTCACTCATTTGGAAACTTCAACCCATTTTGTAAAGGAACCACTGGCAATCAGTAAATTATATTTGATAATAGGACCTGCAAAATGTCCGTTTGTTCTACTCCAAACTTTTAATGTTGGTTTCGATGGAGTTAATGAGCTTTTCTCAGGATCTGCTTGTAATTCTTGACAGGGAATGCGTTCTTTAATTAATTTTTCAATGACCTTATCTAATGAAGGCCACCAGATATATAAACTAGCTAACAATTTTGTTTAACTATTCCTAAATGTGATGAATGAATGAAAACGATGACTCAAAAAGAGTCGTTAGAAATTAACCAGAAGATTTTCATCGCTAATTTGATTCTGCCATTGTCAATTGCGCAATCTTTAGCAAAATATGTTAATTTTTTACTACTCTGATATCTGTTTGCTAATTTTCACCAATCGGTAAGCTACAATATTTCGTTAGATCAGGTGCAATATTAGTAGATTTTACTAACAGGCTCAGTTAGCCTCAATTTTAACATTCTCAAACCATATGTGTTAGATAATCTGAAGAGTAAACCGAAGATTTTCATTTGTGGAATACAGTTGTGTCTTTTATAAAGTAAACGTATAGATTTCCTTCGAGTAAAGGAAACATTCTGTAAAGAATCTTTAAAAAGTCAGGATCAAGACTCTGAAGATGACTTGGTAATAGTTATGTACATATATACTACTAGTACATAAATAATACTTAAACTTAGGTTTGCCCGTTCCTCGTATGCCTCGTATGCCTCTGTCTCTGTACGAAACATTTTCCAGCTCTCTGTGATCTATGCCAAGATCTATGCCTCTCTCAGTAACTGCAAAATTGACCATTTGTTTATATTTTATCTCTTACCAAATGTGCTCTTTTGGCATTTATTCAGCTGTGACCGAATATATTAGATATGTTTCCGCGAAAAATGCTTTATATTACTTTGATCAATTTAATGAACTCTTAATGAAACTTGATTAAATCGATCATATTAAATATCATCTGATAATTATTCTTGCCTTGGCCAAATTAAAATATCATTAGCCATATATTCTTGAAATCGATTCAAAAGGCTAACATAATAATTATCTTAACAGAACGCTACGATGATGGCAAATATGAAATATCTCAATGATCTAGGTGAACTGCAAATAGCTTCTGATAATGTGTCATCTCTCTTCTAAGAGACTTTGCCTGCTGCCTGCTTGGCAAGTTTTATAAATAACAAATGTACCAGTTCAGGATTGTGCAAAATAGTTGGGCCTTCTTACAGCTTTTAGTAACATTTTGTGTTTCTTGACATTAGGAATTTCAAACAGCGCTCGAGAACCTACTCAATAAATGACTTCTCACTTCTGCTACATATTTGCCTCAGCAAAGGCGAGCCAAAGAATAACTCAGATGAATTATCAGTGAAAGCGAACAAATATTCTACTTAACAGACTTGGACTTTTTTTTAAATTTCATTCAGAAAACAAAATCTGAACTTTTGTTTTATATTATGTATTTTATGGTTATTTACTTAGGGTATTCCAACTTCGCTTAGTCAGCTGGCATTCTCTTCTTCAGTTCTCCTTTTTCTTTTTGTTTTTTTTTTGTTTTCTTAGCATTGACACATACGCCCGCCATTTTGTTTGGTGCTTTTGACAGTTTTCGCTTCGTTTGCTGCGCATTAATTTTGCTAATTTTGACAGGATCTCAATTGAATGAGAAAGGGTGAAGGCGGCAGGCCTTCTTTCCCCGATTTGTATTTTCTGCTGCAAGATTTTCTTGTAATTTATTTTTAATTTAAGTCTGGAGATCCAATGCTGAGCAGCGTAATTATGCGTTCTAATGAGACAACAAAGGCAAGGTCAAGCAGGGGTTGAAAGCAAAGTTTCCCAATTTGCATAATTGCGAGATTTTTCTTTTGCCTCTTTTTAATTCAACGAAAATTGCTGATTAATTGCCTTTCGACCGCAAGCGCTGTTAAGCTCCATTTGGCAGGCGAGGAACGCAGGAACTATAGATGCATGTACTTATTCGGAGTCCTGTTTTTGAAAGTCCCAACATTGCTTTTTTCGACCAATTTACTTAATGGCCGTCATATTTGTTTAGTCGGCAGAGCAAACAACAATAACAACCACACGGCATTAGGGGCTGCGAGGGGGTAATGACATGACCCATAAAAAATAATGCCTAAATAAAAGCAAATAAATGATAGAGCTGAGCATGTACAACATAAAAAACAAAACAAAACAAAAAGAATAAATTATCGTTACTCTTTGGGTTGGACAGCATGGAAATGTCAAAATCTGTGTGTCTTATTAAGTGTTTTCCTAGGCATAGTTGCTGGAAAAGCTGAGGAAAGTTTTAGAAATTACTTTTGCATAAGATTTTCTGGTTTTTAAGAATTTTGTTCATCACAGTAAGAATTATAATTACAAAAAATTTAAAGAAAAATATAAAAAATTTCAATTTGATTTACTTTAGTTTATTTATTTAGGTATCTCTTTCCCAGGCCGACATATAATGTATTCCGCTTATGATATCCCACTGAAAAATTATGATCGAAATTGCTATATTCTCTATGCTTCTAATTTTATGCTGTTAAAGGTAATGAGTAGAATAAGTTTGGTTTACATTTCGGACTGATTTGAGATACATCACTCAGCAAACACGAGTAGTTCACCTCTTGGTCTTATCGACGTTGCTTTGGTAAAGTAAAATCTGCTTGATATATTTGAGAAATTCTTCCCGTAATACATCACTGCTAGATTTATGAAATTTTCTTCATACATTCTTTCTTTCAACATTTCTTGCCAGAGTCACACTCTCCACATACTTCTCTATGTCCTGGCACTGCCACCCTTAACATTAAGAACCCCTGCCCGCCACCCCTAGTCAAATACAAGAACAAAATGTACCAGCAAATATTTGTTTAAGAAACACTTGCATACTTAAAAAAGTACTCAATTAACTTTATGGCCACGGTGGCTAATTGCAAAGGTCCCATTGGCGCCACCCACCCACCACCCACCACATATGAATATGCTCATAGACGAGTATAATAACGAAACACCCATAGATCCATGACCCTGCTGTGCCTTCCAGGATGTTTTTGTTGATTTTGTTCAGCAGCGCTCATGGTACAAATTTATGTGTATTTATGTGTAAACATTTTCGTGTGCGCTAAATAAACTTCAAAATATGCTGAAATAACAATGACAGTGCGGAGGTCCAAAAAAAACGGCTACCCGAAAATGTTTCAATATGGCAGCACACAAATAAATAATAATAATAACAACAAATTAGCATTTGGAGTGTGTTTGCATTGCTTCTCGTTTTCTTTTTTGTTTTTGGTTGGAAATTATACTTAATTATTGACAAATGCGCATTTGTATATGAGAATGAGAAGGAGGGGACCCTACATAGGAAGATAGTTAAGCTTTAGCAATTTAGTTTTTGTCAATCTCTGATGAGAAAGGCCAACTGGTCAGGGGATGAATTTGATTGAGGAAGGATGGGCTAACTTAATTTAATCATTTTTTTATTATATAGATAAGATTAGTATGCACATCCCCCCTCGAGAAGACCCATTCTTTCCACACTAGCCTGCGCATCCTCAACATTCCATGCATTCCATTCAAGTGTGTTGCAAAACAATAAAAGTTATACCAGTATTGTCCTAGGAAACCCACAATATATTTAAGAAATTTAATTTATTTTGATTTTAAAATATTTTAATAATTCTTTACAATATTGCATTTTAAGAGCAATGCTAGTCTGGCCATGCTTTGTCCGTAGCGGGACCCTACTCGGGCGTCAAAAACGCTGCTCCTTGGGAGTTTAACTTGCTGTTTGTGTCAGCTGAGTGCCCGAGCTTGTGTGTATGTTCCCAATTAGATTTTATTGTTTGGGTGCGATTGCAAATGGTATTGTTTGCCAGCCAAACGCTACATTCTCATCCTCTCGTCCTGCCCCTGATCTGACTGCCAGCCAGCCTGTTGTTTTGGACTTTCTAATTGTTGTTGTTGTTATTGTTCATGTTGTTGTAATTAGTGAAGCGCAAACAAATGCCTCCTAATGATTCGTTGACTGCCAAACAACAACAACAACAGCAACAGCAACAAGCAACAAGGACAACGACGCCATTTTGTGTGCCCTGCTTTTCACATAAATATCTATATACATTTCATATATGCGTACATATCGTATAGTTAGGTTTGGTTTGGTTTATTGACTGTAATTACATATGCTAGAGTTGGCTCCTCTCCACCACCCTCTCTGCCACCTGCCTTATATTTATGTGCCAATTTGGCAGCGGCGACACCAAATTTTGTGTAATATGAATGTGATTATGGAAATATTTTGAGAAATTTTAAAAGCCTTCCAATAAAAACTATGTAATTGTTTAATGACAAAGCGACAGAAAGATGACATTGTGCTAAAGCACAAGAAGCAGCTAGTCATAAACCAAGCATTTGTTTAAATAAAAAATAAAAAACCCCAAAAAAGCTCTACATTTTGAATAGGAAGAAGAATTGCAAAAGTATTGCTTGTATTTAAGGAGTTCGATTGTTTACGATGTCTAACTTTAGAAAAGGCATTAAATCATACGCAGTAATTTGTAAATAGCATTTGACATTCCGTGAGTTTTTAATTACTAAATTTGAATATGTTTCGTAGTCCTCAACCCTAGCACCAAGGCACAAGCCTTTCGCAAAATTATGGGCAATTTCCCAACTATTCATCCCGTTACCGAATCTATGATCAAAAACTCCAAACTATATGCCGAAAGCATAGACTCCAGCTACAAAATCGGCAAAAATATATAGTCCATGAAATTAAGGTCTGGCGAATATCATGACCATTACTGGCATGTACTGAAATTCGAGGCAAACACCTGAGCATATTCTGGAACTGAGTTCTATTGAAACACAAATTCATCGATTAATGGGTCTGATCGATTCTATCGATGTTCACAGGATGGTTCAAAAGGAATTAGGTTTTTTCAAACATTCAGTAGGCCAACTACTTTTTCAAGGAAATCCTAGAAATGATGAGTCTAACAAGTTTTTAAAGCAGCGATGGGCGCACACATACTAACACAAAGCTGCACATGTTAACGCATATGCTGAACGCCGAGCTATTGCTTTTCTTAACTCAACCCACATAAAAGCATCTATTCGTTTGAACATACGTGTGTTAGCTGCGCTGCCAGCAGATTTTTAATCCGTATTCCTATCCCGAGTAATAGGATTTTTGCATTCTACTCATCTCTGATTAAGAAGAAGCTTTTCATCTTTCTAGTTCTTCATGAGCAAGTTTTAAATTCTTTTCGATATTGAAAACTGAAGCTATGGCATTTCTTATGCGGAGAAATTGATTTAAATATCTCCTTATGAATTTATATATTTTACTTCAAAAACATATAAGTAAAATTGGGAAAGCTTCACATTTGTTAGAATTGATATTTACTTAAATAATATTGAAGTTATCGTTGTCTTTTTAGGTATATTGAAACGTTAATGGTATGGTAGCATATAGCCCGCTCAGGATAATATCTAGGCCGGGGGTTTGTTCGAATAGTAGTTTCTGTGCTCTCGATTTTCTTGCTTCCGGCCAGACTTCATAAAGAATATATATTACAAATGCTCTTTATATTATTTGAGGTCAAGTGAGAGAAGCAACGTCGATAATTCCTGTCGATTGAGCTCATTTATACTGAAATCCAACGGACAACAAATTACCTATATATCAGCTCACTATATATCAGCAATTGGCATAATATAGACATTTTTCATCAAACAACTTCTTAGGCTTGGCTCTTCAGATAGTTTCAGGAATTCGCCTAGGCTTCCTATTCATCAGTAACCTTTGGCACATATGGCAACTGTTTGGACACATTGATATCTGCGAGCTGCACATAAATGTGCACTATATATTGGGAGGCCTTCAGAAAAATAATTTGTACATTCTTAGATGCAATTTTTCAGAATATTTTACAATTGCCAAAGTGTACATGCTCTTTGCAATGGATATTTTGTTTTTTGTTTTTTTGTTGTAACTTTATGAAGTCGCAATTCAAGGCTTAAATAAAGAGACAGATACTTTTAGTGAAACTTTGTATTATAATCATTTACCTCAGTTTCGGTCGTCAATCCTGTCAATCACGTTTTATACCCAACTCAAGTTCAGCTCAACAACCTTGGCTGGCTGCCTCTGGGCCATGTGTTCTGGCCAGCTTTGTTTATAAGAGAAGAGACGATATATTAAATGAAATGAAACGAAACTAAAAACCCTTATTTTGCTTCCGACCTTCGGTGAAAGTAAATAAACACACACACGCACACATTTGCACAGAGAGGAATCTTTAGCTAAAGCACGTATGTATGTCTGTACATGTATGAGACCCTGACTCTTACTAAAACCCTCCTCATATTAATTACTGTTCAAGGAAAGACGCCGCAGGCTGTGAAATATCAACACAAGATGATGGACAGCCGACAGAGCACGAATAGTTTGGATGTGATGGAATGGGTTGGTTTGGATTGGTTTGGTTTCGGGTTGAGGGATGAGGGATGATATCTGAACTCAAAGTAATTAAAATTAAATCTCAAGCCAATTATGTATTATTGAACTTGTGATGGCAAACAGGCTTAGGTCCAAACTGGCCAGCAGATATTTTTTTACCCATGAAAGTACGCATCCGAAATACGTTTCTTTCGACTGTCATGAATATGCCTTAAAGCAAGATTTTTGGGTATTTTAAGAGTTAGTTGTTCTTCGATTCAAATTTAATTTATAGTTGTAATATATGTCTTCGTCTCCATAAAAAAGTGCTTACTCAAAATATTCACCTGGCTGCGAAAATGTAATAAATCTACAGAAATATCTGTGAACACAGCCAAATTGCTTTCACAAAGAATGTATTTGCACTCCGGAATAGAAAACGCTTACAGCAGCAGGAAAAAGTTGCCGAAATGTGTGAAAACAGGAAGACAAACAAAAACGCTTGGACAACATTCCGAAATCACAGCTCAACTATCAGTCTTGCAACCCTTTCTCACATTTGATAAAGTGTTGCACATTTGTGAGAAAACTTCGACCGATTTGACATATTGTCAACAAATTCTTTGATAAGCATCAAAAATGCAGAGAATGCACTTCACAACCAAATTGCAGGCTTTAATCAATCAAAATAACTAGGAAAATATGTATGTCTACGGCGTGTGTGGGCACTAAAACCTTTTTAATAATATTTTTCTCCCACTTCTTCTGTCAAAAATTCCACCCTCGACCGTTACTCACTCAGTCATTCAGTCAGTTAAGGCTGTCTTGTCAGAAAGTGAAAGCCCAAAAAATGTTACCTATGCTGAAAGGAAACTCTCTAGATATTGAACGAATTTTCAATACTCTTTCAATACCACAGTTCTGGTTATTCTGGCTGATTTATGAAACCAAATTGTTTACCAATTATATTTCAATGGAAACAGAATCGTAAAACCACAGAAAATATTTTTATTTAAATGATCATTTTGTAAGTGTATCATTTGTATTTGTATCAAACTTACAATTGCATAACTTCCTTTTGTTATTTTACTATATTTACGAAGAAAGGAATTATCTATATACACTAAGAAAAACGTGACGTTCCATTGTTATAAGGATTGCGAGAAGATCAAAAATCAAAATGAGAACAAATGATTGTCAAATAAAGAACAAATGTTTCGGAAAAGCAGAAAAACGACGGTTGGAAACAGCAACGGCTCTTAAAATAAGAACAAATAGATCAAAAAATAAGGGCAAATTTCTTTTAAAATGACGATTTTTTCAGAATGCTGAGGTCTCTCAGAGCATTCCTATAATGATCCCAAAGCGCTGGAGAAGTCAGAACAGAAGTCCGTTCTGAAATCGAGAACATCGTTCAGGATATTTCTATATCGTGCTCTTACCGTTACTATTCAGAAGGCAAATATTGATTTTCTAATTTGGTAGTTTTTGAAAGATTATTTTTGTTAGTGTAAGTAAAATTGTATGCCCATAACGACTGATTGATTGAGTTATTTGGTCAAAACGCAGAGGCAAACGGAAAGTATGAGGTCATATTGCAATGTAACACCTGCATGTGGGATCGAGGTCAAAGTTTGTATGGAAAGTTCGTCTACAAACAGAGTGTGCTTTAATAGCTTTGAATTCTGCAAAGTGAGCACCGAAAACAAACCCCTTAGCGCATAGATTAGGGTGTACTTAGACCTTGTACTTGTATTATGTGTGGCTTGGGTTGCAGGTTCAATGTTTGGCGTCTTGGTTTGGGTCACAGATGGGCTTCTAAGGCCGCCAATTTGGTAGTCTTCTCATAACTTCAATGTTTGGCGTTTTGGTTTGGGTCACAGGTGGGCTTCTAAGGCCGCAAATTTCGTAGAGAAAGCCCTTTTGAAAATTGTTGATGTGTCGAATTTGTTACTGAAGTGACAGACGATCTTATAGTCGAGGTCGAGTCATTTAAATGTTTTGTTTTGGATGGGAAGGCATTGTTTTAAATGAAGGAAAACTTTTTCTCCACAATTTTTTATAAATATTTACTGGGATAACAAGAACTGTGCTTAAATTTTCAACCATCCTATGCGGACTTGCAATGAAATTTGTCAGACTTTTATACTGAAGCAGTAATTGTAAGAATTTCTGCCTTCAAAATAGCATTCTATACACTCCCTCTTTATATTATAAAAATAAAGAATGATTTTATTTGAAGGTTCCGTAGTTCCTTTGCCAAAATGAATGAAATCTTCCATATACCCCATTTAGAATGAACATAAAATAGCAAACAAAAAATGGACAGCACACATCACGCATTAGGCACACGCACTCGCCGGGCTCTCGCCAGGGATTTGTTGTGAGAGTCGAAAGTCGAAAGAAGAAGAAAATGAGAAGCAGGTCCTGGGCTTTACCTAAGCTTAAGAAATTGCCAAAAAAAAAGAAAAAATTTAATAAACTTAAAAGGGTGTCCGGCAGCACATACACATACACCTAAGCTATCATGTGTGGGCTAGGCAATCAACAAGAACTTTGAGTTGTCAATAAAATTGTGATTTCTTAAAGGCAACAGAAAGATAAAACGGAGAGAACACGAAAGGTAACAGATTATGATATTGTTTTGGGGCTTAGGACAATAAAAGTGGTTGCACCTGGGTAGCGCATGTTTTAAAAATTTATAGTTAATACCGTAGGCCTAGGCAGAGGCCACGCCGCCAGCTGGCGGCACGTAAACAAAAATGTTAGGTAAAAAAGGAAATTGTTTGGGTAATTTTTTTCAAGTGCTGAGAGTTAAACGAAATTGATATTTAATGATGGGACTGGCTGGCTGTTTGCGGTCCGACGATAGCAATCTGATGTGGTTTTAGGAAATAGCGGGAGCTCATCCCCACATCCTGAGCCTTCTCCATAGCCTCCGCGCTGTCCAAAGACATTACATGTCAAATTGAAAAGCGAAAACGAAATTTAAATTCAAAGCTGAAGGCGCGCTGCGTGGCAGAGCATGTAAATCTTTCTGTAAATCAATCAGTTACGGGCCCGGGCCAGCCCCAAAATATCCTTGCAGGAATTGACATATTGATTGTACTTTGTACTTATGTCATGCATCATTGATGTAGAAAATGTTTTTAATGTTATTATTGGCAGAGGCTTTTTCTGGGTTGTGTGCTGGCGTCTGACTGAGTCTTAGGGCTGACTCTGTCTTAGGGCTGGCTCTCTGCCTTGACTGTCGCTGACAGTTTCAGTTTTTATTGAATTTTATTTATAAGACTCTCGTCACGATGGGGAGTGAAAGGGTTGCCGTTGCACAACAGGCCTCACCAAATGATAGAATGGATGAATGCTTGAATGAATGGTGACGCACTGCTTGATTGTGATTGTGATTGTGGGGTTGTTGCAAATGCTTTCTTTCAAAGTGAATTATCAAGACAGAATCACAAAAAAAGATTGAGATCTGAGTCGATATGTATTTCAATTCCTTTACAATGGCTAATAGCACGGCTTACGTCAACCCCTTATTCATCGGTGTAGAATAAAAGTCACAAGGTAAACGACTTATCGACCTTGTCAAAGTGAATTAGCTTATTTGATGATAATTGCAACACATCACCCCTTAGTTACCCATTCGCCTTTCAATATATGAATGTCACAAATATTAGGTAAAATATAGTTCAATGAAATCGTAATACAAATCTGTTAGTGGTATTAGTAAATTATTTCATAAGGTAGGTAACATGGGGTCTTCCTTTTTGTAGTTCTGAATTCATAGAAATTTTGTATTTAACCTGTTTCGCATCTTCCATGAGTTTATTCAAGTTGTTGCAGGCTTATGTAAAAGGCAAAAGGAGGCTAGTTAGACTCTCTAATTATACCAACTTGTCCGACATCGATGCTTCCAATGGGTAGCTGTAACTGTGTTCCGTTAGTTTTTAGATATATGAATATGAATTTGGGGGTATTTATTCGTGTATGAATCTGAAATTCTATCCGCTTAGCCCAACATTTTGAGCAACCTATGCGAAGGAAATTATATTGAAAAAATAATTATAGAAAACTATATCTTCTCCAAGTTATCAACAAATAAAATTTCACTTTAATTTTTATATTTCAAGGCATATCATTTAGGCTTCATTTAGGCTACATTTAGGCTACTTCCAATTTTATACATTTCGAAGAGAATTGAAAACGATTCACAGATAAATATCCGATTCCTTGCCACTATATATTTGTTTGGATTTGGATGAAAAGAAGTTTTCCCCTCTTAAGGTCTATTTTGGAAAACATAGTTTGATGGTTTAGAAAGACGCATAACCTATATATAACTACTTAATTAGCATAATAAAAGATCGTAATCTAATCTTCTCATCTGCAAACTGCATACTGCTGGTGTCTTTGAAATCATCCGATCAGACCACTATATCAACTCTTCATCAGAATTCCTAAATTTGGTCCTGATCACATTTCTTCATCATATTAACATGATCAGGGGAAACACAAACTTTTGCATAACAACTGGTTTCTTATTCTGAACATAGTCTTGTTATAGTTTGAAGATCTTGCGTTCAGATGCAGCATTAATTCGATTCCGGACGCTATATTATAACCCTGCAATAAGAATATTTTATAAAAAGCAAAACCTTTGTATTAAAACTGCCATATATATTTATTCTAAACACCTTCTGCCCGAAGAGCCGGTGTGATTGGCACAAAAGCTTCAGAAAGCTGAGGCTAGCGTTTCATTTCTCTTTCCCTCGTTATTTTTCAACCCGCTCTTCAAATACTCGCATCTAAGCCACAGTGTTACTTACCTTTTGCCTTGCCTGCCATAGCTTAAGTGTGCTCAGGCGTTCCACTTTTAAAGAATGTTTCAAAAAGATGTGACAGACTCCCTTCCTCTCCTCGAACCTCGCACGCACTTCTTCTGAGTAAAAGTTTTAGTCGTGAAAAAGTTTCTTGTCGGCTCAAACAAGGCTCCCAACTCAATGCGATATATTGATACTAAAATTTGTGCAAACATTTTTTTTTCCTTTTTTTTTACTAAAAGGTAGACAAAATACAAATATGGAAAATCTAAGAAGTGACACACACACGCACACGCATACAAACAAACACACACCCGCACACACTTTGACACAGAAATTTACAAGTTTTGTGGGACCTTATTTGTGGACTTTCTTTCTCTCTCTCTCTCTCTCTGTCTCTGCCTCGCTCTCTGCTGATGAGCAGTTCGGTTCAGTTGTTTGTTGTTGGCTGTCGATTGCGAATGGTGGCAACTTATTAGAAAGTTCACGCACACAGGGACGCACACGAAGATAGAATATGGGCGGACAAAGTCAATAAAATAAACGTCGTATGTAAAAGAAGGGAAAGTTTGGACAGCAGAAGGAGCTGATGAAGAAAACAAGTAAAAGTACAAGAAAAAAATTGAAGGTCTTACAGAAAACGGAAATATCAAAACCAGCAGAAGTAGAGCTTGGTAAGGCCAAGGATGTGGATGTGGCAGTCTTGTGGCAGCATCCGAAAAGTAGGCAACACATTATACATAACATATTCGAAAAGATTGTGTTTTTCTCGTAAGGAGACAAAAATGAGAGTAGGCAAAAGTACTTAGCCCATGTCAGAGAGTTGAACGCAGTTATGAGAAATTATGAGAAAATTGTAACTAATATATGACATATATCGAATGTTTTGAAGAATTTTCTTAAATATATATTTTATGAATATTTTTAGAATTTTTCATAACAAATTTCGGGAGGAGTAACAAATATGTCCCATACTCTATATTCATTTGGCATCAATCGGTTCTATATATATTTCCAAAAATAGAGCATTCAAAAGCACACCCTGTTGCAAGAAGGCAGCCCGAAAAAAATCTTCGAATTCAACAACATCCACTCACAATTTTTTCGGAAAAGTTGCGGCGGAACTTTTGTGCAGTAAATGGTATTTATGTTGGTTTAGTAAACTTTGACGATAACATTTGCCGGGTTTTGTGCCGGCAATTGCAGAGAAATGGACAGGACAAGGGCGCAGCAGAGAAGTGAGCTCTGTAGCTGTTGACGACCTCAGCGAACATGATGTAGAATTACGAGTATTTGAAAAGTTTTACAAGTAATTTATTTAGGCGCAAGTTTTCAAGCGCTCGCTTGTTCACTCGGCTTGGTCAGATCAGAGCGGAGCGTGAAAAAAGGGAAGGCATCCTGCAGGATGTGGCATGTGTTGCGGTTATGTTGTGCGGCAAACAAATATAAAAGTATCCCGCCGAAATAGCTTACAAGTACATCAAAAAATTTCATAAATTAGGCATAAATAAATAAAGGCAAAGACCCCCAAAAACTTACTTTTCTTTTTTTTTTTTGTAGAGAAGGTCGCAGAATGAGCTGGCGAAAATTATGTAACGCATAATAATTCATCAAAAAATATGAAGAGGAGGAGATGAGGGAGCGTCGAAGAAGAGGCCCTCACAAGCTTTTGTATGTGTAAATTGCAACAAATTGTTGTTGATGTTGTTGTTGTTGTTGGATGGGAGTCGTAAAAGGCCAAAAATTACATCAAGTCAAAAATATGGTTGATGACTACAATCTGAGCTATTTTGTGAGGGACGAAACTATGCTTATACACTTTAGGCACATACTAGCAATGGAAAGGACAACACGAGTTGAGAAGGAAACATTGGATAAGTTTTTTCTAGGTGAAATTGGCAATTGACATTCAGGCTTTGATGAACACATATATGGGGTTCCCTGAATTTCTTGCACAAAACTTTTTGCGTTCTAGCTACGTTTTAGCAGACGATCTTTCAGCACCAGATCGAATTGGCCTATAGCTGATCAGGAATATACGTTAGATGGGTTATGGGTCCCTTATACCTTATACTTTATTCTTCAACTAAGCGTAGGTATACCTATAATAAGCTCTACTTATCGTTTTCATCACTATGATTTCCATAAGCATTCCTGTGTCTTATATTCATATTGACTCTTACATTGTTTTTTCCGACATTTTCCGAGTCATTTTTCAACCACAATTTCCACTATTCGTATTTATAGGCAATTCATTTATCTCATTTCGTTTCATTTTAATATATATTGTCTTGTTATTTGTATTTATGGGACAGGGATATTTCCTGGGCCAAGGCAGTGCTTATATCTTACCTGGATATTTCGGAGCACACGCTCCATTTCCCTTTCCCATCCACGTCAGAAACTATAAACGGGCAACCGCAAAAAGGTGCTGCGTCTTCTGCCCAAAAAAATTTATAAGCGCCTTGCGTCAGTTTGCTCTCTTCTCTCTCTCTCTCTCTCTGTTTGCTTGCTGTTGTGTCTGTTGTTGTTATTTAAGACAAACGCCCAGCGCCAACGCAACTGTAGTTGTTGTTTTTGTTATTGCTATAAATAAAACAGGGCACTCACACATCCACGTCCCCATCCTCCCAGACACCGACAGAGCAGGCACACATACAAGTGTAAGTTTATATAAACTTAGATAACAAACAGCTTGGTTATTTATTTTTCTTAATATTAACGTCAACATTCAGCGCACATGTTGCACGCATAGAGACTCCTCCGCATGGTATACGTCCCACCCCACCATCACCCCCACTCCTCACCCTACCTCAACCGCACTGCCACAGACACAGACATAGATAAAGTCATTTACACACACACGCTTACTGTGCTGCTGGGCTGTTGTAATATTTGTTGCCATCTTACAGGCGATATTCCGCTCCCATTCGCATTCCCCCGTCTCTCGTCCAGAGGTGTGCGAAGTAAATCACATCAACAACATATAACGGTGCGGTGCAATTGTGTGTTTGTCTGTGTGTGTGTGTGTGTGTGAGAGAGGGAGTTCTGTTTTAGCTTCTTCTAACCAATACATTCGCAACACTTAGTTTAGGTTTTGACTTTATTAAAGCTAACAAGCCGCTCGCTCAGCCATGGATAGTTGCAAAACACGCTTCACAAATAAATACGAAAGACCATTTATGCAGGGCTAAAATGGCGGATTAAGATAAAGTTGAAAGAAAGTAGGGTTGCGGAAAATATATATCAATATATATAGTACTTTAAAAAATATGGAGGGATACTTTGGAGGAATGTGTCTCTTCAATGAAAAAGTTCCTTTATTTACTGAATGTGTGATGACGCTACAGCTCGATGCACTTAAGAAGTAACGGATTCCGCAAAAGTCTCATTTAAATTTTGTTGACGAATTGTAGTGCAGGTGTGGCGATTGGCTGTAGCAGCACATGCAACCTTGTGACAATCGGGACAGCGCGTACGGGAGAGAAGCTGTTGCCTTTTCAAAACGAAAACGAAAACGCTTAAGCTGATTGTATATTGTATTCTGAGATCCTTTGTCATTATTTCTCTCTCTCTCCCTCACTATCTCTCCCTCTCCCTCACTCTCTCTCCCTCTCCTCTCTCTCTCCCTCACTCTCTCTCCCTCACTCTCTCTCCCTCACTGTCTCATCCTCACTCTCTCTCCCTCACTCTCTCTCCCTCACTCTCTCTCCCTCACTCTCTCTCTGTCCCTCACTGTCTCTCTCTCCCTCACTATCTCTCTCTCACTCACTCTCTCTCCCTCACTCTCTCTCTCCCTCTCTCTCTCTCTCTCCCTCTCTCTCTCTCTCTCTCTCTCTGTCTCTCTCTCTCTCTCTTACTCTATATATTTATCTTTCGAGCAACCTAGTTAGCAACCTTATAAAGACAAATATTTGTACATTTCGACCTAATTTTATATCACTGTGGAAATGCACAGATTATCGTAGATTATAAAACATGTGGATCTCACCAAGTTAATATATAAATTTTTCAATATTTTATTTTATATTTATGATTTGATATTATTTATTCAATAAAAAAAAACAAGACTACGAGTATAAAAACCAGACAAACCAAATGGACCAAATGTTCTTAGCTAAGACAGACCACCTGTAAGACCAAAAACAAGTAAGAACGCAACAGTCGAGCTTGCTCGACAGTAAATACCCTGTGCCTAATAAACTGCTATAAAATATAGTAAACCGCTCCTGATCAACTTCGGACAAATTTTTACTTGGGGCCTACTCAAAAATGGAAGCAAACTAAAGTTGTCTCGATTTCAATGAAACATAAACATTTGGTATTCATTCCGAAAAAACGTCGGCTATATGATAAACTATATAGCCCGATTCGGATCAATTTTGATCATTTGATGCAGATGCCTCTAATACATATAATCCTCAAGTTTGGTTCAATGGCTTCCACAACCTAGATTTTCACACATTCAGACGAACATTGCTTGGCTCGGCTTCTCGTGCTTTATGGGCTCGGAAACGCTTCTATCTGCCTGTTACGTACAATTCACAAGCTTAGTATACCCTTGTACCATATTTAAAGGGTATACGAAGAATGGAATTTTTTTAGCTACTTTTTTTTATAGAAATTTTCCACCTGTATTCCTTTATGCACTTCAACATTCTTGCTTAGAAATATGTTAGTTTTACATTACGTCAGACCACAAAACCTTTTACCACTCTGGGAACCGAGATACACACACCTAGTCGATAAAAGCTCACACCCTTATCCTTGCCATTTTGAACATTTCATTAATCTTCCTCACTTTTTCGCCTACATTCGAGTAGCTTTCTCTACGCAAATGCAGTTTTGGATTCAGATTCGCACAATCTTTTAGCTCAGCCACACGCACGCTAATTTTTCATCATCAGACGACGTTGACGACGCTGATGCTCCTGTTCCACACACAGTTCTCAGCACCATGGACAGGCAGGTCCTTAGCCTGGCTGCATTTCGGTTGGCCGTTTTCCATTTCGTTACGTTTCGCCTGCGTGCAATTCATCAATATCATTTTATCAATTTTCACCGCTGTCCAACAAGCCAAGGCCCCCTACTCGCCCCTTTTTGCCAGTGCTCAACTCAACTGTATATCACATTGCAATTTGTTGTCTATTTGCTGAAGGATATGCAGATTTTAAGCCCACACTCCACTCTCCAACATGTCCCTCCAACGTTCTGTCGTTTTTCATATGCGTTGACTTTTTTGCGATGTCGGTGAATGGGTTATTGCGAGTTGGTGGTAAAGTTTGTCAAGGAATAGATTTCCTTCGGAAAAGTATAATGTTAACACGAGTTGTGTTTGCTTGAGTATTATTTACTAAATTTATAATTTTGTAAACAATAAATATGGAATTTTTTTAAGTCAGGACTAATTTTATTTATTTACGCCCTAAGATGTTTGCTGGTTTTTAAGAAAGGGCTTTTAGTAAAGCAATGATATTACAATGCTTAGATGGCTAAGAAATTGGTCAAAACTTGATTAAAATGAAGCTCGGCAACCAGGTAAGAACACATACAAAATATTCTAATGCTGAAATTGTAGGAAAAGGCATCTGATGAAGGGATCATCGTGAATATCGATACAGAGTGACATGCTTGTCGCTCCTTGGCAAATGTTTGATATTCCTAGTCAGTGTGATGCTGCCTAATTTGGAAAACCAACGGACTTTTAACACCTTCTGATCAACAATTAAGTTAATACTCATTCTGTCTTTGAGTCACGTAACCAATAATGTTAGGTATATCATTACTTTGAATCACATTTAAGCAATTAGAATGTCCAACTAGAATTTCTAAAGGGTCCCAACGCATCGGTGCTTTGATGATGAGGAAGTGTGGCTTCCTTTATGAAACAACTACGACACAATCTACAAGAACATCGGTTCCTTATGATGCATACCAAAATCTGTCAGAGCATTTACTCTTCGCTCTACTCATCTATGCCTTCCTATATGTGCCGCTTTCCTGGGCTGTCCTGGCCCAGCCTGACTGACATGATGTGTTGTATGTCCTGAGGAGCAGGGGCATGGTGGACTGCCTCCTGCAATCGCGTTTTGCAACTGTAATTCAATTTTAACAATTTTTCAACTGCGTTATTGACGTGACGCGTTCGTCCGATGATTTGTAGTCTCCATTGGGCGGCTGCAGGCTGTCCTGGGGACCGGGACCGGGACCACTACGATGATAGGCCTTGTTTGTGTGGGTTGTTGTTTTGGTCATTTGTTATTTGCTCTGCTTCTGTTCGATTGCTCTGCCACTGCATGTGGTGGGTTGATTTGATTTTATTATTTTTTTTTGTTCTTGTTCTTGTTTGCAGGTATCGCATATCGTATGCGATTTCTCTCACAGACTATAATCAAATATTGAGGCTGCTATTTTTTGGTTGAAAAATCAACCAATCCGTTTGTGCTTGTTGTTGGTCGGCAGCTATATTTCAAATTCAAAATCACACAACATATCAAATTTAGCGAAAAATTATTTTTAATTCTGTATAAAAATTGTCATAAATGTGAACATGCTTGCCAAAGAAATGTGAATGAAATCGATATACTTATATGGCATTTGTTCAACCGATATGACAATGCTCTGTTTTCAATCAATTCGCCTCAAGTAGTATATATATATTAGCCCCAGCATCCCTTTTTCCAAAAAGCAGATGATATCACATTACGTTAACTCAGGGTTTACCGAACGCAGGCCGAACATAAGAGGAATTCTCTGATTGTCTCTAGACAAGTGAGCGAAAGTACTGAATCATTCGGAAAGTTAAAGCATAAAATACCTCTTTGCCCATACATATCATACATGTAATATTCCTATTCCAAGCAATAGATTAAGCATTTGACGTTTTCATGAATGCAGGAGAAAAATGTGACAGTTTTCGGTCCTCCCTTTCTGAAAATTCCTTCTTTAACGTTAGCAAGATACACCGAGAGCCTCATAAAGTGGATTAGTGTAGTTATAGATACTGAAGGTAAGTGAAACTTTGTCAAATGTATCCAAGTGATCCTGGTGGATCCACAAGCTAAGGGATAACTGATTACCATGTTCTTATCCTGATCATTTGCCACCCCGATGATGCCTTTATCGCTAGGCTGGCTACCAGCAGATGAAATTTTGTGATTACTAGAGGATGACTAAGACAATTTTATCTTTCGTCTCATAATGAATTCAAGTTTCCGTCTAGGTATGAAGAACTGAAGGCGGCAACAGCGGAATAACATCTTAGTTCTGAGAAGTTCTGAGAAATCTTGTTATCTTAGATAATAAAAGCCTTCAGTATTTACTATTTGATCAGTCAATCACTAAGTTGTAGTTCGATCTGAACAATATATTAGTTAAATACCAAGATAATAATTCAAGAAAAAACTTGTTAGGCAAATCCTCTTTATTCGCCTAGAAACCAAGTCTTTGAAATCAAAGCTGCGCATTAGTCCCGCCTGCCCATCCGACTTTGAAATGTCATTAATATATTTACCATATATTATAGCGCAAATTGGTTCAGTCACCTACCGAAACTATCAGAGGTAGATTTTGTTCAAAATAAAAACTTTGACCCACATAATTCATCATTAATTGACCGCGCCCCCACCTCTCCGCTAACCAACGCTCATGATATGCCTCATTTCAGTCAAAAATTTCACGCAGTTCACTGAGCACGATCTCTGTCTCTGTTTCTGTTTCTGTTTCGGGCAACACCTGCCAGATCTTACTCTCTCCCTCTCTCTCTCTCTCTGACCATTTCCCTGCTCAACTTTGTTGTACAAAATATTCAAAGTGGCAAATTTTGTTTGACGTTTGACGTCGCTTCTGTTGTGATTTGTGGACGGGCAAATGTATCCGGTAGATACTTCAGCAGCCAGCCAATGCATACTTCAACCGCAGACAACTTGTGTTTTGTGCTATGCGCCAAATGTTGTTTGGATTCCATATGTTAAATGGTAAAGAGAGTATATACACTTGAAGCAATTGCTATACAGTATTTACATATAGAAAGTTAATAAAATGTTAAAAAATTTCTAAATTTCATATTCATTTACAAAATACGAGAATATTAATCAAAAGAGTGTTAAGACCGAAATCATTTTCTATGAATCTACAGAGTATCTTCTATTGGTACTATTGCAGCAATTGCAACTGCATTATTGTTTCACTTTGTTTATTTTTTCGAGTTGGAGTTGTTGCTTAACATTCCTGTTGGCTGCAGCCCCTGAGGTCAACAGCAGTTCAATTGCTCTGCCTCGCCTGATGATTAGAATAATTAGCTGCCTGACTGCCTGCCTATTCTCTGTCGGTCTATCTCAACTTTTCACACAACTGCGCTTAGTTTTCCTTACTGCCTGCTGCTTTGTATCTGCGGCACGTTTCCCATGCTCGTTCTTTTTCTTAATTTTTCTCTCGCTGTCTCTTTCGCTCCCGCTCATTCAATTCCAAATCATTGGGCGCAACATTTGGCGTTGTTTTCTGTAAACAAAACCTGCTTAAAAATAGAACTCAACTCGGAACTCGGCAAACAGTGCGTGTAATTGAGCGCGTCTGAAATTTTTGTGAATCATGTTTGCTTCAGTTTCACATTTTCCACACATATTAATAAGTAGAAGAGACAGAACTGGTCCAAACGAGTCGAGAACAGCTAAAGGGGAAAGCCGTTAAAGTGCCAAGGCTTTCCAATGAGGGGCAGGATAAGCACAGCGGGGGAAATTCACATTCAAGAGGGGTAAAGGTTAAAGTCTTAAGTAAACAACGAAGGATATGCCTTAAGGGGAATGCTCAAGGAACGTCCAAGTAATATTACTATATGGGAAGTAACATTGCAAGGGGAAGAAAGGAAATTCTGAGAAGGGACAATTTCTCAAAGCTAAATTTTGAGCCTGAAATGTAGAGATTGCCATAGCTTATATAAATATAAAATAATTAAAAATAATTATTGGAAGATAGAATTTATAAAGTCTTAAGACGGATGAATTCAAAACTACGTTAGTTGTTAACAGTCTCTGTCAATAGAAGAAAATTGTAGGAAAATTATAAGTCATAGTTTATATTGCTGCATGGGAAATTCCTTAGACAAACAGGCGATGAAAGGAGGCAACAATTAGGACGGTCGGATTTCGCCGAAATACATGTTAGAGATGAAGGTTAAGGTATCTGAAGACTTACAAGAAAAGTTAAAGAAAAGTTAAGCTTAAAAGAAAAATTAGAGTTTTATATAAACCTATCGATACTTTTTATTGAAAAATTAATAAGCCTGCAAAGAAATGACAAGTAATCCTTTTTTTCTATTAGATAGATAGATAGATAATGGAGGTGGGAAACAATCGATGGCACTATCGATATTATCGATGGTTGGCACTATCGACTCGGCCTAATATCAATGGTGGAGCACTATCGATGATGCCGCACTGCAGATAGTGCTATCGATGGTTCTGTTTACACATCACTGAAATAAATTGCGCGTTTTTTCTTCATTTGTGGCGTCGCTTGACTTAACAAGATGGATTTTCCTTCAATTAACACACTAATGCTCAAACATTTGTGCATTCCGGCAACATCTGTGGAGTCAGAGCGAGTCTTTAGCAAGGCAGGACACTATCGATGTCACAAGCGACCACTATAGGTGGCTTTGAAGAAACTATTGGCGGTCATCGATGTTTTTCGAAAAAATATCAGCTTCCATCGATGCTGCCGACTATCGATAGTTTCCCACCTCTAATAGATATATAGATAGATAGATAGATTAAATGGTTGCCATTGTACTACAAACAAAAGCTGCGAAAAATATTTGATCAAAAAATGTTTACCGACTCTTATAAAAGTCAGTAAATTTAATTTAATTAATGTTATTCGCAAGTATATAAACAACAGCTTAGCAACGAGAAATAAATTTCATAATACTATTTAATTTTGGTTAGACCTGATCACTCCGGAAATTCAATAAAATACAGATCCTGTGAACAACATAGGTTTCTTAACTCTTATAAAAATTGCACTTTCCCCGAAGCGAAAATTGGTCATTCAAAGCTACTTTCACCGGCCCCTTCAGCATTGAATTCGTCGAAACATATCCGCGGCGAATTCAAAGGACAACACATGCGCAGCTACTTTCCAGTGCAGCAACAGTCTAAAGAGCGACGGCGGTCATATTCCGACAATCCAAAAGAGAAAAGCAAAACATAGCGCCAAGTGTGCCTTTTTTTATTTTCTTTTTTTTTTTGCAAAATCAGCAAAAACATGAAACGACATAAGTATGTCAAAATGCATGAAGAAGATAGCAAGGCACATACACAGACATCCACTAATACATACAAATACAAAAACACACACACACGCACACAGGCACAGGCACAGGCACAGACATAGTCAGGCTCAAGCGAAGCTGAAAGACGAAAGGCAGGCACGTACTTTTATATAAGGGCCACAGCGCCTAACTAGAAGTACATTTTAGTATATATATTTAGTACACATACACAAAGGAGATAGATATTTTAATGTGTATTTGTGTGTGTGTGTGTAGGCTTCGCTTGTATGTATATGTTTGTATTTGTATTTGTATTTGTATTTGGCTTGAGTGTGTGTGGGAATGTTTTGGCTGGCTCTAAAAGTTGCAGCCAAAAGCTTGAATCACAAGCTGTTTTCGGGTGCCGCCCAGATGATTTTCCACCGACAACAACAACAACAACAACAAAAATAGCAGCAACAAAATGTCAATCACAGCAAAAGGAAAATAAAAATACAAAAATATACTCACAGACATACAAACCTATACATATATATATTTTATTCAGGCGAAAAAATCTCTGAAATAATTCAATGAACAACAGCATGAAAAGAAAGAAACCGAAGCCACAGCCAGAGCCAGATTATGCGAGAGTTGAGTATGAGGACTTTGCGACCAAAGTCAGACATATTAATGACAAAATGATTATGATGACACTCAGAGACAACAGATAGTGATGGCCTGAATGGTGGCTGGACAGGGGATGGGGATGGGGCTTGGGGGGATGTGCATGTGGATGCGGATGGGTTGGCGCCTTGGTCAGCGCGTAAAACCATTTGGAAGAGACATATGATATAGTTTGAATAGAAATGGTTTAATTTGAAATTGCTATAAAATTTCAACGTGTAATGATTTTTTCAGCTTTTTCGAAGACTTTTATATATTTCATACAAGGGGATGGGCCAAAATGATGCCTATTGCATTCGAAACACTTCTTTAAGGTTCAACAAAAATGTAGCCAGATCGGAACACTCAATCACATCTTAGCAGCAGCTAAATGAACAATCAATTAATTGCAAATTCTCAGCCACACCGACTCCCAACTGTTGGAATCTTATGCCACGGCGGATGCTTATCGATCAGGCGGATTATTGTCAGATTCGATTGTTAAATTTTGGATCAAAAATCCAGGCCCCAATGCTGGAAGAACACCGCTCCCCACTCATAATCGCCCCGCTGTAGTTGACATTGGAACAGCGCACATCTTCTAAGCTCATAAGAGCCTGAGCCTACTGTTTGTACTGTTTGTACACCGGAAACCTAGATTATGCTTAGATCTAAGATCACATGGCTTCAGCTACTTCTCGATGGGGTTTCTGCTTAAATATTCCTGGACTTGCAATTGCAAGAGCCTAACATAGAGAAGACTGCTCTAATAAAAATGTATAACAAAAAATCAGCGTGAAATTTCAATTGCTGATTCAAGAACGCTTTCTACCATTAATAAATTCAAAATGTGTCAATAATTGTATTTAGATAAAATGGGAATGTTATACTAAGTCTGAAAATATTTAAAATAAGAATTTGTCATACTTAATATATTATGTGAATATCAGAATGGTCTTTCTTGCTTTCATAATTGAAGTGGACTTTGTGAAAAGTTAATGGAAAAATGGTCTAATTTTGGAACTGCTGTCCAAATTGCATTACACTAAGTAAATTTTGTGACGGATAATTGATAGTAGACCAAAATTTAATTTATCTATTTGTCAGTTTCATCAATATGTGTATGGATGTGACTAGTTTGGGTGTGACTAGAACGCAGGACCAAAGCAATGCAGCAAGTTCTCAGTCATTCAATGAGTGCCCCAGCTTTGACACTTCATCTTAGCAGACAACACCTTTGCCGAGCACTGAGCTTGCTTTGTAAGTGTCTTTTTGTTAAAATAAGAAAATTAAAAAGAAATTTAGCAATAATATCCTTTGACCTATTTAAAAGTACGTCAATCCGTGCGAAATCTTTCAGAGTGAAATGAACTCAAATGAAATGCCCTGTTTTTTTCTGAATGAACTTGAAAAGACAATTTATTTATTAAACATAATTATTAATTTCTAAATTTATAATATTTTTCAAATCGATACACATCCCTTAGATAACTTGTATAACCCTAGGCAAATTCCAACGTGATGAATGTAAAAATATGTCTTCATCACAACGAATTATTGATTTATTTCCCAAAATTTTGTAAATCTTTTGAAAAGTCTGTGCAAATTCAAACTTAGTTGGAAACCTAAAAAGTGGACACCTGGTGCCGCTGCTATTGAACATTTTCCAAACTAACATTTTAAATGCTTTTTCCGGCAGAAACACAAAGAAAGCAAGAAAACTCCAGAAGCCAAGTGCCAGCGACAGCCAAAAAGAAGAAACCCCCAAAAACCCGGACAAAAATGACTAACCGCGTCACATTCCCTGCACTCTCGCCACTTCTCCCCGCACCCACAACAATGCCAAGACCAAGCAACGCCGCCCGTTAATTAGATTTTGCGGTTTTTGTGTTTTTTGAGCGAAAACTTCAAAAGCGAAAAGCAGAAGCGAAGCCGAAGCCGAAGCCGAACGAAAACACCAAATTGTATGCTTTAAAATTTTTTGGATACAACATCAAATTGTTGGTCGTAGTGCAGGAGTGGGGCGGGCGGGGCCATGTTTAGCTGGTTACAACAAAATCAATAAATAAAACTTTTTCACGCACTTTTCTTACACTGGCATTGAAAACCCAGTTGAAAGAACAGCCAAGAGCTTCCGTTTCCTTCAAAGTTTGTTTTTTTTTTTTTATTTTGAGCTCCGCAATTAGTGTAAAATTTCTTAATTTATTTGCTGTCGCCAATTTATCAGCAGGCAGGCCAAAGGATACGCTGCAGAGACCGCTGAAACTGAAATATTATGATGAGGCCACTGCCCACCCCAAAAGGCGAATCATCTAAGTTTGCTTGCAAAGCGGCCCGAAGGCATTGAAAGGGTGGTTCTTTCCCCTTGCTTAGCATATGCTGTGTGTGGCTGTGGGTGTGGGTGTGTGTGTCCGTGCGTGTGTTTGGCATAGTTTCAAATGTGAATTATGAAATACTATTTATAACTTTATCAGCGGCAAAAAGATACCAGATATAGATGAGGGTAGTACAACAAGTTTTGATTAACAAAGTAATTTGAACTGCCTGATCGAAGTGGTATAAAATTATATAATTTATGTGATTAAGCATAGTCTTAAGATCAGAGAAGAACAAGTTTAAATTAGTGAGGTTATATATATATACAGATATATAAATTTCACTACACTTGTGTAATGTGTGCGAACTTTGAGCTGTAAACAACATTTCGATAAATCTCAATTGTCGGAAAACGGGGAGTCTAACGCCGTCTTTTGATACTTCAAAATGTATTATCAGCTTGACAGACTCATTCGAGGCCAGCCGTGATCTCTTTATCAAAAGCTTTGTGCGAAGATTCATAGTCTATCATAATTTTAATCGTTTTCAATAATGTTTTCCGTATTTTTTTCGTAAACTTCTTGAAACTCCCCGCTTTGTATGAATATTCAAAGTGCTTATTAAAGCATTGGGACTTATGTTGAATTCATCTGGGAGTAGCTGGGGATTGTGCGAACTGTGGATATGTGGCTGTTAATTAAGTTATGATGGAAACCACAAACACAGCTTACCACTAGTTCAGAGGCCTGAGCCTGAGCCTGGGCCATCAGTTTATGAAATTTTCATTAATTTTCGACCACAAGAGCAACCTCGGATTGCTGCTGCTGTTGGTTCGCCTAGAGCTGTGACAGCCTCTTACCGAAAACTTGACGACACAGCAAATATATTTGTAATGAAATTTGCGATATGTATGACAGGCAGGCAGACCTCTAACCGACCTCACCTCACCTCACACCCAGCCGCCCTCGCCCCCTCGAAGACGAGAACTTTTTGACAGCTGCTGCTGCTGCTGGCAAAAGGGAATAAAATACAAAAAAAAAGTGTGTGGCTATGATTTGTCGCACATGCAACAGTTCTTGGGTACACTTTTTGATGATGAATGATGTAGGAAAACTTTGCCTAATTATATGTTAATCAAAACCCGATTTTAATTAGGCACAGAGATATGCGATATATCGCATATATTATGCTCACACATACGTTGGTCTAATCATCATAACAATGGGAAAGCGGCAGGAGATTCTCCTCTGGTTTCTGGCTTTTTTGACCTTCTCACATTTACAGTTCATTTTTGGGGCAGCACAGGGGCGGCGGCAGCAGCTGTCAAGGCTAAGGCTGCTCAGCCTTAGTCCTCAGTCCTCAGTCCTGAGTCCTGGGGCATATAATTTAGATTTATCGCTTGATTTTCGCATAAATATCGACCAGGCTTAGAGGAGAGAGGCGAGATGAAGTGTGCCTTTTACTTTTCGCTGCTCGTTGAGGCATAAAAGCAATGGCTTGACTTGGCTTTTGAGTGGGCCTCTAACGACTTCTCCTGTATATGAATATATACATGATTCTGCATGTACAGCGAACGCTACAAACATATAGCATGTGTATGTAACATGTAAAATCCAAAATGACATTTGAGCTGCCGGGAGGGCAGATAATGTCTTCAAACAGAGTGTGTGTGTGTGAGGCTCTGTAACTGGCCAAAATAAGTCGAATAATGGATCGTTTTACGTTCAGACGAGTATAACGGGTGTTTTTGTAACGGCTTTTGCCTGTTCTCAAACATAACCAGTTCATAAGCCGAATGTAATCATTTGATATTGATCCATTTGAGGATTATTATGTGGATTAGCTTCTTCTTTTAAAGCAACTGCCAAATGTGTATATAAAAAATGCTCACATAAAGAAGCTCAAATATGGGATTCTATATATGAGTGAATGATATTATATGTTTTAATCGTTAAGGTTGCCTCGAGGGAAGGAATATGTTGTCTAAGGTAGCGATTAACGATTTCCTGATTATCGGTCCTTACCATTTCGAGCTAAAACTGAAAATGGCAATTATCATTTAGTTTTCAGCCTTTCTGTACTATTCACCAACCTAATCCTTTTCTTTTTCTTTCACTTTTATTTACTTTATCGCCTCTTTGTCTTCTGCCTTCTCATTTTCTCAAGCCTCAAAAACGCGATCGCTGCACTTGCATCCTTGTATGTGCTCGTTGATAGAAAGAAAAGGAAAGAGTCAAAAGATAGGACTGACCGGGAAGAACTTTCATGGTATAACAAGTAGAATCTGGGTCATCCAAAGGTCGTAATTTCATCGAACCATTTCCATTAAAAACAGACAAATGTATATATTTATGTATACGAATTAGTATATGTATATAGTGGATATCTGAAAAATATTTACTCTCGTTTACATTGCGATGATATGCCCCATAAAAATCCATCAGCTACTCGTATTGTCAGTTAGTCTGCTTTATCCCTCTGAACCTCAGCACACAAACACGCATATACATATACACACACATATACTAACTTAGAATCCTAACAACCTGCCAAAGCAGCAATCAATGTTGTCTACTCAGAGATGGTCTGTCGAAGCCCCTCATCTACCTCTCCCATCTACCCCCATGAGCAAAGCTTCGCTTTATTCAAGCGTTATTCTTTTATTTTGTGCTACGCGCTTTTTGCTTTGCCAGAGTGCGTGAGTTTGCGTGGGTTTGCCGCTCTGTGTCTGCGTTGGAGTGTGCGAATGGAATGTGTGTGAGTGCGAGTGCGAGTGTGTATTTGTGTGTCACTAGGATACGCAAAAGGCAAAGCAGCATCCCATCCCACATCCACCCCTCCCCACGTTGTCTTGGCGACTTTTTTCAATTTGATATGCTCGACCGATTTTCGCTCATTTGAAACGCCACCGACTGAAACTCTCGGGGAGCCGGAGCCGGAGCCAAACTTGATGTTTGTTTTTGTTTTGCTTTTCGTCGCCAATTTATCGCATTTTTACTTTGATTCTGCGTTAATTTTTAAGGACAGTCTGTGGACAAAGGGATGGACATAGACGGGGACACGGATAAAACATTTGTGCTCTTCTGCGCTAAATACCGTGTTGATTTTTGTTTTGCCCAATGTAGAGGCAGTCGAGTGTTAAGGCACATAATCAATGTCAAGATGGTGGACAATGCTATCGATGTAATCAATTTTTAAAGCATATATGAAACAATTCAATGATACAAATGAATGTGTTTATGTAAGGGCTTTGGAAGGCTTTCAAAATTTATTTTTGGAAATATTTTTGACATAGCTATGAAACGTTTTCAAGCTTTGACAATATTTATGTTCAAAATATTTTATATCTTTCACTATTTGGAATGTGAATTTTTCGCAATGACCCAGCTATGAAGCAGCGCAGATGGTTCAAAGTTTGTAAAAAAGATTTTCAAATCTTTCTAAGATCTTCATAGAACTTCAATGACATAAAACTTCCTGGCATCAGGTTGGTATCAAATTTGGTCACCAATTGTTTCATAATTGCAATCGGTTTGCTCAAATTATATTCCCTTGTCGTTTCGGATGGTATGAGTACAGGTGATATATGTAAGAACATCACCAGTCATCAACAAAATTTGAATTTTAATCCTCAACAGAACGTTTCAGAGTATTTCGCCTTATCGTTATTGATATTAGACTATTCTAAATTGAATTGAATGTGCCCATCATATGGGGTTCAGTTTTTAGAATAAATATATTTAGACCTGATCTTATTACTTAACTGAATGCATTGGTGACTGAGGATTGCATTACTTACTTACTTAAATGTGGATATCAATGATCAATCTTAGCTATATGTGGTTCAAATCCTTGCACATTCCGGATTAATCGATTTTTTTGGTATAAATTTAAGAAATGTATTTAGAGATGTGAATGTGAGATGTGAATGTGAGATGTGGCAATTGAAGAAATGTCATGATTTTAGGACCAGTATAACCATAAACCCTGCCACCAACCCCGTCAACCTATACTTCCTATATGAAGAACTTACTTGTTTCGTATTGGAATCAAGCGACGAATGGAGATCTACATACCAAATTTGTCAACTCTTGCTCTCTTAGACGGACAGACAGACGGACGGACAGGGCTGAATTGTATCCGCTGTTAATGCTTATCAAGAAAATATATACTTTATGAGGTCGGAAACGCTTCTTCTCTTCCCTTACATTTCTTTGTACGAATACTCTACTAGTGCCGGGTATAAAATACACAAAACTAAACAACAACCACACGTATTTTCACTTAGATATATAAATTTTACATATCTTGACCTTCGTTTTGCATGTTCAATTTCCTACACTTATTTCCTTTATTTTGTCTATTGCAACTCAATGAACAGTTCGCGCCAATTTTCAAAAGCAAAATATTATGAAAGATAATCCCCTGACGCTGTGAAATCTGAAATATTTCATGTAAATATGCAAATGTCTTAACAGTTTCTTCAATGAAACCTTCATATAAGTCATAGCTCATTCCTATCATATCACTCATATATGTTTCACCATATCTTATAGCACTAGCATACCCTAATATAAGCCTTAGTATCTACATTAAAGTGCTCCAAATATTCACTCAGCTCAAACTCACCCACACTCTCATTCTCAATAATTTGCACAGCTTATGCTTTAAACACTTTTGTTAGATTTAACAGTTACCTTTTTGCCGCTCTCCTCCTTCTTGCTTCAAGAACAAAAAACTGTGGCAAAACCCAAACCTAGCCGCGCCCCAAAAAAGGAAACTTGAATTCCTTTAACAATTGTTGTTGTTGCTTTTTTGCCGGCACGCACTTTTTTGTTGTCTGCGTGCCGCCTGCAGTTGTTGTTGCTGTTGGTGAAAATTGTTGCGTTTCGCATATTAATTTCTTCCTGTGCTTCCAACTACAACCAGCATCCCGCTCCCGCAGCACACACACACGCACACACGTTCTCAAACGTCCCCTTTTCGACAAGAAAGGCACTCTCTTAAATGCGCCATTGACTCTCTTCAATTGCCTTCCAGACTCTTGCGCTTGACTTCATTTTCATACATTTTTCAGTCAAATATCCATCATAATTTTCTTCTAATGAGGTTTTTTTCCAGTCAAAACAAAAATAAGCGAAAACACTAAAAAAAAAACGGAAAATACAATGTTTTCCTTCGCACATGTGCTTGCCCATTTTCAAGAAATTCTTCCCAATGCCCCCGCCCCTGCACTGACAACGTTTTCATTGCTGTTGCTCCTCAGACCCCCCTTCACTTTAACCAGCCGCCAGCCACAGCCAACAGCTCTCGCGCTCTCCCACTCGTTCGCATTTTCCGCTAAGGCTAAGGCGCAAAAACTAAACTATAGCCGACTCGCTTGCTCTCATCGCAATATGAACATGGGAAATGGGGGCTGTGGGTGGCCAACACACAAAGTTTGCGCGTACCGAAGCCGAACCGATACAACGAGTTGTGTTCGTTTTGGCTTGGTTTTGGTTCGTTGCTGTTCGTTCGGGTTCGGTTCGATTGCATGTGCCGTTATTTCGGTTGTGTTTTTGTTATGCTATGAGAGTATGTATGCTTGTGTGCAGGTGTAGCAGGCATCAGGCATGGCATAAGGTAAAAAAGTATCAAAATTGAATTCGATTTGGGTATTTTTTGAGATAAGCAATATGAATGGAGGCTAAGATCGCTGAAGCAAAAGATAATTTTAGTCTTTATTTGAAGAAACATAAAGTAATCCAGTTTTGGAAATATTGAAATATTTATAGATTTAATGATTATGTCAGATATGAAACTACATTCCCATTTGATTACACCAAAGCAGGCGATTATGCGTCTGAAAATTGTTGATCAAACACATATTGCATTTAACTTATCATATTACCAACTAACATGATTTCTGCCCAAGAAGAAGAAAAGTAAAAAAAAAAAACAAAGAGAAAAATGTATATGGAGATGCAAATATTTTTGTCTGTAATTCAGATATGTCTAAATTTCTAACAGTTAACCGTATTCCAAAATTATCTAGAAATTATAAATGTATTTCCTTTTTACCCTAAATTGTTTGATGTTGTTGGTTAACAGGCTTAAGGTCGTAGGTGTATAAACAGTAATTGTTTTTCTGCTGCCCAAAAAGTCTTAAAAAACCATCGAAATTCGTAATTACTGCAACTTTTTATAAACAAATTTAGAGGCATATGGCTTACCCATCATCACCTGTTGATTTTTGATTCCAAAGCACGAGTTTGAAAAACAATTTCTAAATACATCTGGAAACTCTATAAATTATTTGAGATTGTATATAAATCACAAAGAAATATAGCGCTTTATGAAAGCAAAGAATTTTATTTAATTTTATTTTTATTTTATTTCATTTATAAATTTTGAAAATATTACAAAAAATATCATGAATTTGAAAACCAAATTGTAAGCATATTGGGACCATTCAACATTCTTTTATTTTTATGTAAGGAAAAGTAACTGTATGAGTCCTTCATATTCTGGTGTGGAACGGAAACGCTTGCCCATTCTTCTCACCGAATGAGCCTTACTTGCTCGATGAAGCTATGAACGGAACAAGTGCAAGAAATCTTAAGTTAAATTCCATCGTTGTTATATATATTTGCAATCCAAAGCTAACATTCCTTTCTTGTTTTTAATTCTACTTATGCTATGCTTTTTGGTATATAAAGTTTTTTGTTTTTCGGATGGTTTTGCAACACAAGAGCAGGCAGCTTACAGATGCACACGGATTTTCCAAAATAACTCCATATAATTATGGTGATTGACCCTGTGCCTTGTTTATAGTCATAACAAATGAAAGCCGCAGCGAAAACTGAGTCCGTTGAATTAAAAAAGACGTTTCTGTTGAATACGTAGAAGCAGCTCATCTTGACCCTTCACAATCGGCTTTTAGTCTGGCCTCTAGATGCCCATCTGTTTGAGATGCACGCGCTTGAGGTAGCTTCAAAGTCGGCCTTTAAGACGGCCTTATTTGTTTCTAAATGTCTCCTAACTAACTAAATGTCTCCTACACCGTTTAAGAGCTAGATTTTTTTGTTGGGTTAGTGATTTTGAAATTTTCATTTAAATTTTTGCCAGACAACATTTTTGAATATTTAAATTTTGCTAACATTCTATATATTTTCTTTCATTTTTGGTTCGTAGTTAAATATTCTCTTCTGTTGACGCGCTCTTTCTAAAACAGAATAGTAATTTATTTTCCCCTGGCCGATATTAGTATACTGAAAAGTGTCCATAGTTTAGGATTCTATATGGTCACACAACACACAAACATACATTAATATTTATATACATATGTATCTATGAAGGCTTTTTAAAAAATGGTTTAATGCCGACAGTCCGGTTTGGATTGTTGCATTTGTTTTTGTTGGCATTGGCTCGTCGTCAAACCTATACGCAACATGCTGGAAGACACACACACACAAACGATAAACGAACCGGACCGAACCGAAACGACTTTAACCGAACCGAGACCCGGTTCGCTTCGAACTTTGAATTGGTCGGTTGTAAGTTCGTTCGGGCGAGTGTGAGTGTGTGTTGGCGCTCGCGTGTGGCTCGTGTGTGGCTCGTGCCATCTTCCTGTTGTTCGACGCTTCGCTCGGCGTTGTAAGCGATTTTCAACTCGCAACATGTTGTGGTGTTGCATCGTTGTTGTAAGCCTTCAGCTTTTCTCATCGGAAACGCGTGCTGAGAATGATATTGAGTTTTGTGCTGTTAAGTCGGAAAAGTCGGAAACGCGGCGTATTAGTGTTCTCTATCTTTGCCCGTCAAGTGTCGTCGTGTGACAACAAAATTTGTTCAATTGGCAAACAAAACAAATAATATAAAAATTATTAATCAAAAATTATGAAAAAAAAGTTTCTAGTTCGTTAAACAAAAAAAGTTGATTGATTATTGTTAATAACAAATTTTTGTAAGCAGCGGCTTAGCCACACCGAAATTAAAATAAAAGTTTAAAAATTGCAAAAATTGAAACATTTTTCTATAGTAGAAGCTTGAGAAAGAAAGAACAAAAATGTAAAATATGGGCATTTCCAAACACCTGAATTTGTATTCTGGCACACTTTGTTGATTTGTAAAAATTACCCTAAAAATAGGCAGTCCAGCGAGCGCTTTATAAACATCATCTAAACAATCAGAAACACTTTTTATTGTTGTTGTTCTTTTTGTAAACAAAAAAAAAGGGCAGTTTCTCTCTTTTCCAATTTTCTCAGTTAGATAAACAATCAATGGCAAAATATTTCACGCTCGACGCACTCGGAAAACATTTTCATTTTTTCAATTAAAAGGCAAAAGCAGAATCATGCTCTTCTCGCATTCCGTAATTTCATTTTCCGGGCACTCCTCTGCTATAGCTATATTCTTTGCCCAGTTCCAGCATGATTGAAAATATTTTTCACTCTGCCCGAAATCCAAAATATAATTGAATATGCAATGCAAAATGATTTGACTTTGGCCAGCAAATATTTATACTTTCCAGTTTTTGGCCAAAATGTTGTTGATGATTTTATGGCACCGCTTTTGATCTGCTGTTCGCTGGCATTTTTTTGATTTTGTTGTTGTAAATTATTTAGAGTGAAATTTTAATGGAAATCTTTTTGCATACCAAAAACTAATTCAGAAAGTAACAATTTTAGTAAAATGTTTTCAAAAAGCAAATGTTTAGTAGTTTATTTCTATGCTCATTTAAAAATGCTTTGATATTTTTTGCAAAGCAGTTAAACTCAATGAAAGATTATACCATTTGCTTATATTGCAGTAATATATTTTGAAATCTACATTTTCATACCTCGACTGAGTGAAAAAACATGTATTATTTTTTGGATACATTTTGCAAATAATAGAACACAGTTAAAAACAATTAATTTAGTAACTTTTTCTAAAAATCCAAATCTAATTTTGCTCAGAAAACATTTTGAAAAATATTTAACACGTTTTTCATAAATCTAGAAAGTTGTGATAATAAGTTGTTTCTGCAATTAAATAAAGTATTTTATAATTAATTAAAATTATTTATTGAATTTTTTAAAATAAATTTAAATTTATTTATGGTGAAGCAAGAAGTTTTCAATAATTGATTGTCTTCAATTTTTTATTTTTAAATTTAGTTTAAATTTTTTTTGTAATTTTTTTTCCAAGTAAGAAATCTAAAGAAACGAAAAAATAGTTTTTGAAACTTGAATTAGTTTTTAAGGAAGAAGATAAATAAAAGGCAGTAACTAAATTTGAAAGCAAATTTCGCAATGAAATGAATTTCATAATTTAATACTCGCAATTTCTAAGTTCATTTTTATACCAATGTCTTCTAAGATTTACTTAGATTAATAACAAACAAAAAAAAAAATTTTAGGATTTGAGCATGCGAGAATTGCGAAAATGAAAATGTTTATGAAATACCCTGATAATTGTGTGAGCAATTTTAGTTGTCATTTATTATTATCAAATTTATAAATGTTTATTTTACTAAATAAAATTATTAATGTTTCCCATAATATATATGAATTCTTTGTTAGATTTTGAATAACATTCAAACTCATTGCATCATAAAGTTTCATTGTATAAAACTGTTTTTTTATTTATTATTTTCTTCCACTTTAAATAGAAATGACCAAGCTCCACTGTATGAGAAATGTTCACAACAATTTTTGCGCAGCTAAATAAAAAATTAGCCTTACATTTTTCCGCTGCTTACAAAAAAGAAAAACACTTCCTTTTCACTATTGCAGCTATCAACGCCAACAACAACAACAACAACAACAAAAGCTAGCGCGAGTGTATTCAAATTAATTATATACATATATACACCTAAACTTACATACATATACATATATAATCCAAACTAAAAGAAAAAAAAAAAAAACAAGAAAAGAAAAGAAAATCAAGTACAATTGTAAAAATAAAATCAATAAGCACAAAAGTGCAAAAACACAAACAAGAAATCAAAACGTGCAAAATACAAAGAAATTAGCAAACAAAACCTTTAAAGCAAACGTAAAAGAAAATAAAAAAAAAAAATTGTATAAAATATATACAAAGATATATTTTTTGGCAAAAGGCGCAAAACGTCCAAAGAGAAAATCGTTCCATATGGTGCATATTATTGAATTGGTCGGCCAGCCGAAGGTTGAGTTTGCTCAACAAGTTACTGTGAGTATTACGGAAAACATTTTCGACCCAACCCAAAAAAAGATAAACTGAAATGAAGAGAGCAAAAGAGCGTGCGAAAAATGAAATGAAAATGATAATAAATCTTTGTGTGCGGTGTGTGTGTGTGTGTGTGTGTGATTTCCTCCTCTTTTTTTTTGGTAGTCACGTAATGACAACTTAATACAAATACATATGCAATACAATCAGGAGTGCCGTCTCTGTCGTCGACAAAAAAATTCATTTGTCCACAAACACACACAGTACACACTTTGATTATGTTGTTGCCACGCTTTGCCCAAAAACATATTTTGACAATTAATCATTCGCTGAGCACGTCATTTGTGTGTGCGTTTTGGACAGGCTCCAAAAAAAAACTGTCTGTATTGTCTGTCTGTGTTTGTGTGGGGTGTGTGTATGTGTAGGTCAATGTGAGGACGTTCACTACTTGCCTGATTTCATTTTGACCCATTAATGCATCACGACGAAAATGTCTACCGTCAAAATAAAGTTGTTGTCCCTGTTCTTTTTTGTCTGTGACTGCCGCATAGGTTTAAAGTATCAACTGAAAAGTAGGCTACGCATTTTTTATGCAAATCATGCTCTTTTAAGGACCTGAAACGTCTGTCATAGCTTGGCCACAAAAATATGCAATACAAACTTGGCTTGACTGCGTCTAGGTTTTCTATTCAAATTTTTAGTGGAGATAGCCAATTCATAGATTTAATTAGATTTACATCTGCATCTGATGGAAACTCTAAATTTTCTCCAAATGCCAAATATGTTATCTAAAATAAAATAAAGAAAATACAATTATTTGTTATTGTCTTCCTGTGCGAAAGTCTATTTAGAAAAAATACAATTAGCATTTACAAAAGGAATATAAAATATTGAATTTTTTTGTGCGTTTTTTTCAACGAAATCGCACTTATTGACTTGGCATTTAGATTGTTCTACAAAGTTTTGTTCATTCAGAAAAATGTAATGCCTAGCATGTCCAAATATATTAGGCCGGACTAAAATGTACTAAATTTTAACAAATTTAATAATTTCCTGTTAAATTTATTTCCGATTTTATGCAATTTGTTCTTAAATGTTTCAAAATTAGGCAGTTGCAAACCCAACAAATAGTAAAAAAAAGTTGCATTTTAACCTAACTTTTTGGGTAATTCATAACCAATATTTAAGGCTTTTCATCATGTTAGAAGAAGTGCTTTATTAACTTTAATGATATATAATTTGTGTCTATTGCTCTTATCGAGTTCATACTTTAGTAGCCTGAGCTTATTGTAGTATTCTAGACTAAAAAAAACTAAAAAAAGAGTTTGTAGGCTTATCAAATTTTTGGGAACTTTTTCCAAAATAAATGTAGGAGTATGTACTAATATTGAGAGCATACCTATACTAAACTTCAAGGTAATTAAAGTCACTATTCACTTTTTGGAATAATTCACTGGGAATTATTTTTCTTAATTTAAGATTGCCAAATTTAGTCTTTCATAAAATGATAGAACACTTTTTTTCATCACAAAAGGGTTGTTACGGAAATCTCTAGAGTTTCGAAGAAATTAATATTTATAGGTTCTTAAAAGATTCTATATTGAGTTCCATTATTAAGCGATCTTAGAAGTCCAACAAAAGCGCCTGCTAAGTACTGCGAGACTTTAAATCAACCACAATTCCTTTTAAAATTATGTCCAAATTATAGTTTCATATCAATTTATGTGTTCACACATTCATTTCTCCAAATCTCTAGAGATTTCCGTGACACTTCCCTTAATGTATATTTTAGTGTAGCTGATTTAATTCTGTATTCGGTATGAAATTGTAAATTTTGAAGTTCTTCGATAACACACGAACATTTGCCCTTATTATTATGAAAATCTGCTCAGTTTTCATCTAACATAGATATAAATCCTAGTCGCAAAGAGCATTTGGCCTCGTTTCCTGAAAACTTCCAACTTAATAATGAAGACACGACTTTTTGTCTAGAAACTTCATATTTCGTCAAACTTTTAGTGTTGTTTCCCTCTTCGTTCTTCTGGCCGCATTCATTAGAACTTTTGAAGTTCATTTTTTTAGAAATTAAACATTTTTTAAAAAAATTTAAAAACTTGTTTTCATTTATAAAAATTAAATTAAAAATGTAAGTACCAAGATATTGTTGGAAGATACAAAAAGAGAAGCAAAACCCTGAGAAACTTTAAAATCCTCCTACATTTTTCACAAATTTCACAAGCACGATGCTGCCTTTGCTTGCTATTTAAAATAATATTTGAAAATCCCATACATCTCCTTAAAAATTATTATTTAATTTTCAACAAAGTAACATAGAAACATGTGCCATTTCCCCCTTTAAAGAGTTTTTAATATACATCTACGTATATCTACCAATGTTAAATTTCGTTGCAAATTTAATGCCTTTCCATTACTAAATCGATCACTCAACATTCCTAGTTGCATTCCACACTTAACTGTAGTACTTTTTCATCTTTATGACAGTTGTTTAAAAAGTTGCCAAGCACATATGTATGAGCAGAGCAACAACAAGCCATCCAACAGCAGTGGAATAGTACAAGAAAATAAAACTTTAAAGTAGCGTAAAAGCAAAATAAAATTGGGGTGTTGCGGGCTGTTAGGGGGTTGCTTGGGAAATAAGGAGAAAAAAACTGTGTCAACGACTTTGCTCTACTTAAGACATTTAACGAGCAGCAACAAAAAGGATGCAAAACACCAGTAAGAGAGAGCAAAAAGTGTATTGAACAAGACAACAAATGCAAAAGTAAGGCAAGGACTAGAATAACATAACACCCCAAAAATCCAAGCCAAAGCAGAACCCAAAACGCATGTGTCATCATTAGACATTAGACATTAGATATTAGAATAAAGCAGAAGCAGGCAGGAAAAGAAGCTCGAAATGAAAACAGAGAGAACATCCCCCTGGCTGGCAGGCTGGCAGGCGGGCAGGGGCAGGAGCAGCAGAAGCCCAAAGTACACGCATAACAAAAGACGAAGGACAACACCAACACAACGACTGCAAAAGCGACAGAGCCACCACCAATAAATGTGAAATACAACAATGAAATTTACGCAATATTCCAAGCACACACACACACACACACGCACACATACACATCCATACGCACACACCAGACTTAGCCAACGCCAACGCATTTTGTAATAAAATCAAAAAAATAAAAGAGGGTGACAAGCAGACAACAACAACATCAACAATAACAACAACTAAAGCAGGAGACGCACGCTTCTCTGTCACTGCTGATAGAGCAGTCAGCTGTAAGTGTATTGGGAATTGGGTGGAGGAAACATACGAGCTTAGAAGGACCGGGGAAGGAGACCCTTGTCGTCGTTACTCAACACTGTGACAATAGCAAAAGTAGCTCTAGCAGAACCACAGCAACAACAACTAGAAGAACATTAAATGTGCAAATCCGCTTACAACTAAAGTTTTTTTTTTGTAAATGAAGAAGAACTTTAAGTCAGCAATTGAATGTAAAATGTTGTACACTCAGAAAAGAGACGAAGACATAGCTTCTTTAACACAATTTCGATGGGACTGTCCGTTAGAACCTAGCAAGTTAACTAGATATTTGTAACTTTTGCTCTATCTCTATCTTGATCTTGAGTCTAGCAAATCCGTCGCCAAATTGTTCGAAATTAAAGGTGCAGTGTTAGCTCTCTGGTTATTTACCAAACGGAGATTCATTTAAATTTAGTGAACTGCCAAAGATACCTATAATATTAGCAGAACACAACTTCTTGAATAACTTTACATATTGGATCACAAATACCTTGAAGCTCGCGTAGAGAGATCAGTAGTAAAATCCTTAACAGATCAAGCTTTTGATAGCATTGTGCAGAACACAGCACTGTCACTGTGTCACGTCAGCGTATAATAATTGCTCTGGGATGCATTTAAGACAACAAAAGAACTTCCTAAATAACCTGCTATTATTCATATATATATATATCACTGAAATCCTTATTACTTAGATACTTAAATGAACAACAAGGTACAGGAACATAAACTTCAATCGTGCTGATAACAATTTGGTATGGTATATGCCATATCTATATAGCTATAAATGCTATATCTATTTATATATAAAACTGACAGATTGTGTGAAAATCGCACAAGTAATTCATACATTCAAGTGTGTCAAAATCTGGGTAAAAGTTTGTATGGGAATATAAGAACATCATATTATGTTAACACATTGGATGTTAGCAAAATAGAAAGAGAAAATTATTTGCATCTGAAAGCTAAAAGAACATAAACAGTGAAATAATATAAAAATTTATCTCTGCTAGAAAATAAAAATATTAAAATAAATTTCTAAAATATTCTGACACTTTCTGACTAATTTCATATTTAAGTAAGAGGAACAGCTTAGATATATCAACCCTCTTTAACGCCGCCTTAAAGTGCTATGCCTTGACCGACTGACAGACTGATTGGGTTTATAAGACCTAGGATTTGATATTACAGGTGTGCATTAATACGTCATTGTGAAGAATTCCAACACACATGCAAAATACAAGCATTTGGAGTCGAAAATTCATCATATCTTACAGACTTGTTTGATGTTTGTTTGTATGTCAATGAAAGATTGTAACATGGCAGTCTTGAAAGCAGAAAGGGAACCCTGAAAACATCTACTAAAAACATACGTTGATGATATATCCCCTATATTCATCATAACCAAGACTATTTTGACAATGTTCTCCATATTTAGATATATTCAAAAATCTCTACAGTTTCTACTTCCATTTTCTTCGAGGCTATTTATTGTTTCACCCCCCAACTTCATTTCTCAAACAATCACACACTTAATTTTCCACTTGATTTCATAATTTTAGCCCTTGGCAGCAAAAGTCTTCACGTTCAGCCTTTGGGGGGCGCTGCATAATTGTTGCCTGTTGACATGTGCCTGTCCTTGTTGCTTGCTACTTGTGTTCGTGCTCGCACCGCCTGCACTCTCTGCACAGCCTGGCCCACCTGTACCTGTACCTGGGCCTGGGCCTGGGCCTGTGACTGTGCTTATCCTCGCGTCGCCTTGCCATGGCTATTAAATTACATGCCCCGCAAATTACTTGAGAAAACAAAACGACGGGCAGAGGCAGAGAGTCGCCGCCTATGCAACGTTATAAAATAATAACGGGTTTCTTGTGGTCGCCCGGCATGTTCTCATTGTTGTTCTTGTAATTGCCGTTGTTGTTCTTGCTTTTGCTGCTGTTGCTACTGTTGCTACTGTTGTTATGCCTGACAAGCATTTACATATTATTAGAGCGCAAAAACTCCCTATTGGGGCCGCATAAATATTGAAAAGCTCTAACGCCTTTGCTTGTTGCGAGTTTGTTGCAATTGCTGTTGTTTTTATGGTTGTTGTTTTTGTTACTCTTGGTGGTGGCGGTGGCGGTTGGGTAATTGCTTAAGTCGGCTAACAATTGCGCCTTTGCCGTTGCCTTAACTTTGCTAATAAGCATAAATATTGTAGTAGAAGCCGTCGCTTAGGTCTTTTCCTTTAGAATGCCGTTGGAAAATGTGTGAATGTGAATTGTAATTGAAAAGCTTAGATAATTATAGCAAAAAGGAAAAATGCTAAAATATGTGCAGATAACAAAAAAAGCAAAGAGAATTTAAGGTAAATGTTCTGAGTACCTTTGTTCATTGTGAAGTTAAAGCTTCAAACAAAGGAATACTTGCTTATTTATTGAGTTTTTCGTAAACATTAAAATTTCTTTGTGGAATATAAAGAATATTTAGAAAGCTAGAGAATATGGTTATACCCGATACAATTTCTACAGCTCAGGAAACTTTGTCATGGACTGTGACATGACAAAACATTTCCCACTATATCTGTGTCCTGACTAACTAGCTGATTGGGGAACATAATAACTACGAGGATGAAATTTTCAATTTTCAAACAATGTTAGCATAATATACATATAAATCAAGCTGATTTCGACAAGTAAAGTCGATGCATACATAGGTCAATCTGTCCACCTGTCTCTTGATCTCAGATGTCTGAAAGTTTCAAGGTAGAAACTTGTCTAAAGTTATTTGGAACAGCAACAGCGCTGCACATCTTGCACATATTGGTTCGCCTATGCTTTCAAAAATTCCAAAATTATATTTACAATGCATAATTTAGTATGTTTTTAGAAGGGACCTAAAGTGAGACCTAAGTCAGTCAATCTTCTGGGTAGATTTCTGAACACATCCTAGGCTCTGGTGCAGTGGGGTTCCGCATCATCAACAGAATCTGGACTGGCATTTTTGTGTTGCACATATTACTGGAAAAGTGTAATAAAATATATGTGTGTGTATTTTTGCCAATTTGCACAAAGCATTTCCATATTCCGTATTGCCACATAAATAATCTTCAATTTATTGTGCGCTGAAAAAATGCTGGAGGCCACTTTATGCGGTTTTGCACTTTGCCCAAAAGCCATTAAAAAATTATGCTCCAGTTTGAGTTATATTTCCACACAGGGCAGAATGCTCTCAATTTACTTTGGCGCGCTCTCCTCTGTTTCTTTCTCTCTCTCTCTCTCTCTCTCTCTTTCTCTATCCCTGCTGTTCTCTGCTGAGCATCTGGAAAATTTGTTCACATGACGCACAGCCAGCTGGCATTTCGAAAAGAGTTTTCTTTTTTAATTCCATTGTTTACATTTTGGACGGTCTATTTTTGAAAGCGTAAACAAAACAAAAGGCAAGCAGGCAGGCAGGCGGGTGGGCAGGCAGGCAGGCAGGCAGAGCCAAGGCAGATTTAACCAAATCGAACTAGGAATTGTGTTCGCCTAAAAGGTCATAAAATATATTAACACATATGGATATATAAAGTTTAGTTAAATTGTTTTTGTTTGCGGCTAAGCCTAATGAGCTGTGTGTTGCAGTAGCATTTGAAGTTGTGCCTCATTAGCTGGATCGAAAATCGATCGATACTTGAAATGCTTGCTTGGATAGCAAGGAAGACCCACAAATAAGACCACAAAGCAGCCATAGATAAAAACTATCCACAGCGATGACTACACTGAGGGAAACAACAGATGAATATTGAGCAAAGCAAAATGTAGATAACTAAAGGAATCGTAATAAATCAAATATTTAGATTATTTATTTATTTACAATTATTTCTAACGAAGGTTTGAAAAGGAGACTGTATCTGTTGGATATATATAGGAAACCTCTACAAAAACTGTAGTAAAAGAAAGTTCAACGAACATGGGCTGAGTCTTCATCCTTCTCCCATGTCGATTCATCGCCTCTGCCTGTATATAATCCCAATAATAATTTCCAATTAGAGTTTTAACTTGACATTCTCTAGGATGATTCTCTCAGTGCTCGTGCTCTGATCCGGGGTGGGGTGTGTATTACCATTGAGGGGGTGCGGTGCTTGCTTTAATCACGCAAGTAATTTTAATGTCGCTTTCCGCGCTGTTCTATAACGATAAGGCTTTTCCTACTCGCTCTGCTGTTCGCTCTAGGGGTGAGTTTCGGTTTCTGACCAAAGCATAATCAACGCTAAACATGTCAAGCAAAACAGAATGGAAGAGAGGCACATATATTGAGGGTGGGTTCAGCAACTATTTGCTGTTAACAAAGCTATAAAACTGTCACCTCTAATAAGTTGCATTGGAAGGAAATAAAAGTCATAAAAAGAATTCATCAAATAAAATTCGCAGAACATATGAAAAAGTTCTTCAATGCCGGAAAGATTATACAAAAGCCATAAGGAATAAAGAGTTCAAAAATAATTTTTATAAGGAATATACTAAATTAGAGAGCTGCCTTTTCGATCATTCCCTAACAAACAAACCCTAACGTATATCTTAACCAATTAGTGCGCTCTCCATTAGGGTATGCATTTGCTTACCCATCCTCTTGCTTCTTTTGTGCCATCTATCATTCCTCCTCCTCAAACACTTGCCATAAATATTTACAAAACATCGAAGGAATCAACAATAGGAAAAACACAAACGCAACCGCTAATTGTCGATAAACAAGCCAATAAAATACAAATTTCCCAAAAACATTTATCAAAAAAAATAATATAAATAATAACAGTAAGCCACAAACACAGGCACACCAGCTCACCAGCACACCAGCACACCAGCACACACTTACAAGCATAAGGAGAGCTTGTTCTCAAATGGGGCGATAAATAAAAATGAATGGCAAAAGGAAACTTGCACTTCGAAAAATGTTGTGTATGGAAAATAGTGTTTGACAGCTCATAAAAAATAATGTCGTATTCATTAAGGTGGCAAGTGTGTATATTGATGGTGGCAAGGTATCGAGCGAGGGAAGGGGGGCTTTTATACTTAGAGGGGTTGCCAAAAGCAGCGAAAGGAAAATTTCATTTTTATTTACGACAGGAAGCCGAACCGAGAAAACCACTTGAAACGCACGCATGGCCATAATGACAGCGGGCTGGAGGGTTCCCAGTCAAACTCTGCGAACATTTAATTGAAATGCAAGAAAGGCAAACAAGGAGGAAAGAACAGCAAGGACGAAAGAAAAAACACTGCCAAAACACAAACGAAGCGTCGCCCAATGTCATTGACAATGTCAGTTCAGAGACTGACTGGCGGACTGACGGAAGGAGTAAGGGGAAGGTGACGTGTGCGGACGGGGGTGGGTGGCACAATGACAGTTCAGTTTTGTGGTGGTACGCAGGTGTTTTATGACTGGCGACAAAGAAAATATACTACAGTGGGAAATCAAAAGGTATGTTAGAACTGGTCAAATGTTCAAGAACTGGAAAATTTATGGTAAAAAGCAACAGATATGTGATTTATATAAGAGTTAAGATTCAAGAAATCAGCATAATTAGATAGATAATTAATAGATGTAGATATTTATTAGAAATCTGTAGAATATGTTTGAATAAATTTCCCATTTTATGTGAAGATAGTATCCCACTTAATTTGTAAATAGTTTTCTATAATAAATTTTTGGTCAACACAAATAAAATAAATCTCAACTTAGCTATAAGTAAAATTTAGTTTATCCTTCCATAGAATATTATAGAGTATTCTCCATTCAACAGACTTTTACGTGTTACTGTTCCCTTCTATTGCGTGCCAAAGTTTCCACAAGTAGCTGGAGTCTACTCCCAATCCCGATATGCTACTGCCAAAGCCAAAGCCGGGTGGTGTCGTTTATTTTGTTTTTCTTTGGTTTAGACTCGAGACATGCAAATGTTACAAGGTGTTATGCTTTATGTACATTTAATTGAGACTTATTATTTAGTGAAAATGTTCTATAGTTAGGCATTGTTTAGACTGTTGAAAGCGTCGTTAGCTGGCCTTATTACTACATTTGAGTTGATTTTTCGATTATGCATAATGAGGATTTGTTATGTTTGCTACTAAAACGGATTTAATATATTTCACATTTTCAATCAGTACATTCTTTCCCTTAGGAATACATTTAAAAGATATCATAAGCATATCGCAAACTCTTCCATAAACTGCTTATAATTTTGTCCAAATGTTTGTGGCTGCTGAAAGGAAGCTCTTTAGTTAGTAGAATGAGATGAGCCGATTTAGTCATGTCTGGTTTGCTGTCCGTCTATGCAAGTAGTAACTCAACGTTCAGGCTAAATTCAGGCTTCTTGTCGCGGCCATCGACTAGATCCGACCACTTTATGTATCATCATGCAGCTGTATAATGTTTTAGTACCACAGTGTGGACAATTTTGAAACCATCCTAACCAAAATTTACGATTGATTGAGTTTAGTTGTGTTTAGCATAATATGGGGAAATTCCAAAGAGCAAGCGTTAGATGATTTGAAGTTCATATAGAAACTAAGGCCTTAATGGTCTTGTTGACATGGTGAGAATTTCACGTTTACTTAAGTGAGGGTGAGATTAGCAAATATGCTAAAGCATTAGCATTGCATAGCAACATCAATGCACTTAACATTCTGTTATTAGTTAACATACTCAAATCATGTAAATTGACATTATTAGAGATATGTTAAAACTGATATTTAAATTCAAATTTGTTGCAATAATGAAATGATCAAACAACATATATTGTACCCCTCCGTATGGGGCATTGGATAACAACGAATCTGATTTCAAACTATTGAACTTTGACTAAAACAAACACCAAGCATATGCATACCTCTATACACTTATAGAAGTCTGTACCCTATAATTCAGCGTGCCATGAAAAACATTCCTTTCTCATTTTTATCTATTTTTTCTTGAAAAAAAAAAAATCGCATATCTGCACATGTTATTACTCCCCCACCACATACATGCAAACATTTTCTTGATACCTCAGAAATATTTGCTCTCCCCCATTACCCTTTCAGCTACATTAGACGCAGCTCACCGCCGCCACTTCAGTGCGCATTCAAGACTTTTTGGAGCTGCGTTTTGTTTTCTATTTTTGGTTGCGAAAAAATAAATACAAAGTATGAAACGGATTCGCCTAAAGCCCCTTCCTTCGTTCGCCAGTAGCAGCTTCACTTCTCAGAATGGCGACTGCCTTCAACATTTGGTTTGCTGTTTTCCAATAGATGTTTTGGAACAGTGTGACGAGATTAGCAAATTCCTCAAGTGGCTTTTTAACCGAACAGGTCTAAGAATATCATCATTCTGTTCACTGTTTTTCCTACATTTCCTAAATGATTTGCCTCAACTACTGAACATTTTCTAATGCCTGCCACACTGTGCAGTTTTGTGATTTTGGTTTTGTTGTTGCTATTGTTGCCTTCAATGCAGTGCGCAGTTTGTGCATCACAGCCGGCAAACAATAAAAATGATGCGTTGTATTGCTCGCTAGTGGCTGTCCACACTACACCCACTCCCACTCCCTCGCTCTCATGCCCCCCAAAAGGCTGGGTAACATATGTTGAAATGTTGCCTTTGCTGCTGCCTCTGCCCCATGCTGCTTTACTTTTTCTCTTCATTCTTCTTTTTTTTTTTTTTTGGTCCACCCAAAATCGCCCATTGATATTGATGAAAACGACGTCCAGTTACAGTTCGTTGGCTTCTCTCTGCGCTGGCTTTGGATTTTTTCCTTTTCACCAGCTGAGACTTTGGCAAACTATCCATGGGGATGTTGTGGGGGTCTGCGGGTGGCATATGCAAATGTCATACATTTTGTCAAAAGCATAAAAGACGATGTTCGTTCGTTCGTTTCGGGTATAAAAAATACATGATGCATGTTTCTTCTTTCTAGCCTTTTAACCAGATGGAGATTGAGGGGGAGAGATTGAGATGCAAATTGAGAGCTGGAGAAAATGCATATGCATCATTTATACACACATACATATTTATATACATATGCACTCTATAGATATAAGATAGACAGTGGCAGTAGAGCAAATGCAAGGGCAGCGCATATTGGAGAGTTAAGTCTGCATTTCGAAAATTTACTTAGTTTTCATCGTCGACAAAAGTGTACAAAAAATGGTTAAAGTAATGTTTCAGCTTTGAGGCAATCATTGGGTCATAATAATAGAAGGCTGTAATGCTTATGTTATAATAGTCATATCAGGTTAGAAACCATTATATTCTGGCTTAGTTGCGATTGAATGAAGGCCAAATCTAGGCTAATTTGATTATGTTTGTTAGCATGATGTGAAGTCAAAGGTAAATGAAAAGTTTTACCAAACATTTAAATTGAAACATTGAAAATCAAAATGTTTGCAAATGTTATTTCGGAAGTAATGGGTTAAGGAGATACTGCTTGGATGCTGCTTTCAATTCCAACAGCAAATTGGCATCTGTGAGATCAAGTACAATTCACACAATTTTCAATCCTCTTTGGGAAAACACTATCTGCTTTAATAGATTGAAGTGATTCAAAAATGTTTCTCTAATTTCGCATTTCTTCAAAAGATTTTCCAAAATAATTGGCTTAGCTTTGCATTGGGAAGTCTAAATGAGATTCAACTCCTCCTAGCGCAAATGAAATACAAAGTTGCAATGGTTTGTGTCTCGTTCTCTGGTTGGTCCTCTGGCTAGGCGCCTAGGTCCTCCTCCTCCCTCTTCTAAAAATTATGGGCGGCAGTGGCTGTGGTGGTTGCCTGCCTTTTTGTGCCCATGCGCATGGAAAATAGTTGCACAGCAACAACAACAACAACAACAACTGCAAAACAACAAAAAAAAATCACAGAAGGCTTAACAGAGGGAAAATAAAAGAAGCAAAAAAACTGCAAGCCGACTGCCGGCCGATGAAAGCCGAAATTGAAGAAGGAGGAGCATTCAGGAGCCGGTGCCGGTGCCGGTGCCAGTGCCTGTGCCAGTATGAATGAATGGATGGCCTGCTTTTCCTCGGTATGTGTGTGAGTGTTATCCGGGGCTTTGTCACTTGGCTAGTCTCCACCTACAACAACTGCATGCCGAGAGAGACAGAGATTTGCATAAACACATGTGAGTCTGGACTCGAAAATGGAAATGGGTGTTAAATTGCTGCGTGGAGATAGAAGATACTCTTAACACATGAATTGGATAAACTCAAAGCGAACAGATACTGTTTCAGCTAAGAATAACTATATAAAAGGTACAAAGAAGCAGAAAATAAATACGAAAATTCGTTTATAATATACAAAGACAGTAGGATTGACTCAAATATAAAGTAAGTTATTCATTAACTTTTAATTTTTTATTTGTTGAATCCACAATATCCACTTTTTTAGTTAGGATATTCAATGTTCGTTGTGGCTTGCTTTTATCATTGTCAGGCAATTATTAAGTTTTTTTTCTGTATAGCTACCTTTTCGACTAGCAAGAACTCAGAGTCTGTGTCTCTGGCTGCTGTTTCTAGGTCTCTATCTTGCTCTGTGAATTATGTGCCAGGATACGCAACGCTGAGCACTAGGTGGGTGCGTATTAGTGACGATTTAGGAACTAAGGCGGCAGTGCATGATGTGCGTGTAGCGTTAAATTAAGACTCAGGTGGGGAAGGCAAAAAAGGGAGCAAGTCTGCAGACAATTGAATGCCGTGGAAGTGGCAGAAAAGCAGAAAAGTACATTTGAAGGGCTAATTGAAAACTATGATGATGATCTCCAAGCAAAGAGAAGCCATCACATAATACGAACAGACAGACAGACTATTATCCAAATCTTCAATTTGTGATTCTTTCAGTTTTCTTAAGACATATCCATAAAATCCATGTGGAGATACTTCATACATATCATTCGGAATTGCCTTCCAGTGCAGGTCAAGTCTGTCATAAAATCTTCTGTAACACTTTGATATTTCTGCATGAGCTGTTGACATTTTAAATGTCATCTTCTTTGCATCTAATAGTTTTTCTTAACTATTCAAATCAAAATTTTATTTATATTTGTTTAATTTTCAAAGAATTCTTGGGTTTAATTCTATAAAAACGCCTAAGGCGTAGCAGCTTCCTGAAAATATTCGGTTAAATTCGCTTTCGCATAAACTCATTATTTGGTCATAAAATGTCTGTAGAACCCTTGGCAAGTATTTTTAGTTTAAATTGCCACAAAATGTTTATAGTTTTGGGTCCACTCGCATTCGCTGCGTGGCTGTGGCTGCGGCTCTTTATGTCGAAATGTGGCCCATAAATGTGAACTCTCGTCTGCTTTTAACGTTCTAGTAATCACATCAAGCCAAGCAATTGCATACTTTAAGGCTTCGACTGATGCTGATGCTGATACTGATGCTGCTCCTCCTGCTGATTTATGGCAAGAACAAAGTTTTATCATGCATATTTTATGCGTGTAAATGTGGCCCGTCATAAAATGCCCTGCCACACGCATGTTTTCCCTTTTTGTTTCGAAAATCGCTTTTCATTTTTATGGACATGCGAGTGCGATGCGTACGAGTTGTAATGGCTGCCAATAAAGCGGCCATTCGAATGCAGCCCAAATTGGCATTTTATTAGAAAAACCGCCTCTCTCTCTCTCCCCTCCCTTACTATTGACACCCAGTCCCCGCCTAAGCCGCAACAGTCCACCCGTTTGCACTAATTTGTGTCATAATAAAACTGAGTGTCGGCAAAAACTTTTAACAAACACTCGCTGCCGCCATCGATCGATACGCGCGCTCTTCTTTTCTTTGCTAAAAAGGATGTCGTCCTGTCCTTTTCGCTGAGGTCGTCGTCGTCATCGTTGTATTCGTCGTAACTCAAAGTTTATTCAAGTTACTTGCGCCCTGAGCAGAGCTCAGCATTCAGCGAGAAGACAGAAAACTTTGTACTTTACATCATTAAAAAGTTTTTTTTCTTCATTTCGCTGCTGACGCTACCGCTGCCGCTGCCGCTGCTGCTTCTTCTTTTACTTTTCTTTGCCTTTGCCGCTGTGCCGGTTTCTTTCATTCTACTCGCATCGCCCTGGCCAAGTTTTCTTTTCTAAAGTACTGGGTTAAGCTTTGAGTACTCTGATTCTGCCTCTGACTCTGACTCTGACTGACTCTGACTCTTTCTGACAGACAGCTTAGCCATTGACAGTTTGCCATCAATCCGAGTGAGAGCAGGGACCAGAGAATTGGGACTGAGGGCAGGGCAGAGAGGGTGTGAATTGTGACGGTGTGTGATACTCAGAATTGTTTAATTTGTACGTTTTGTGGCAATTAGAAAGATAAAAAGGAAGCAGGCTTAAAGTTCAAACTGAACTGATGCTGAGCTGCAGAAAATTGTTGATCTGGGTTCAATTTTAAAGATTTCATTTTCGATTTCAAAATTCAGAACAACATTTCATCTAGTCTGGCAAAACCAACGATTTTGTACTTGGGTTTTCCAGTAGGACCCAATGCCAATTCTTCAGAAGGGTCAGAGAGGCTCTGTGTGGATTCAGCATGTCCGTTTTCATTTGTTATTTTGTCCAAATATATATAAAAATCCAGGTATGCACTATTATTTATTTTCCAAGATTTTATTGGCTGACTTAAAAAACTAAAATGTGGCTTTTAGTTTGCAACGAATACAGAGTCTTCCCTTGCTCTGCTTTGATTTATAGTTGGCATCTAAAGGTCTGGCTATACATTCTTTGGCTCTCCTTTTTTCCGCTTTTCACACAATCGAAATATAAACCACAACATAACAGAACACAGCCAGAAATGCGAATACGAAGACACAAATCAAAACAAGGCGAAGGCGCAGTCACAGGCACAGGCACAGGCAGAGCAGCCAGCGCCTAAAAATCGGCTAAGGCCACAGCAAGGGCCAGTTACACATAACTACTGCCACATAAAGGGGGGAGGTAGAACGGGCTGCTGTACCAAATGTAATCTCTGCTGACCATAAAGATTTATAGACTATTGTGTGTTGTCGTTCCGTTATATTCCCGTTCCCGTTCCCGTTCGCGGCGACGGCATCGGCATCGGCGGTAACTGCGGCAATGAAAAGGAAACTTTTTGCAACTTAGCGCCAAAAACTTTATGCAATAATTTATATATGTATATTGGGGCGCGAGACCGCTGGCTATGGTTCCATATAAAAATGAGGAAAGGACACACAAAAAATATAGAAAAAAGAAACACGCAATGTCGAAGGCCCTTAACACAAAAGGCAATACACAATAATAGTCGCAAAACCAACAACAACAACAACAACAGCAACAGTAGTAGATGAGGTGGGCCCGTAAGGGTTGAAACTAGAGGACGAAGGATATGCGATGAAAAATGCAACAGTAAAATTATATGGTACTAGATATGACTTCTTAAATTTACTGCAAGGTTTTTCCAATTTAAAATTATTATGAAAATTTTACTGAGCATTTAAAATTTAATTTTGCAAGTCATGCAAATGCATTAATTTTCGATGCTAAGAAATGTTTTCGATGTTTTGGAAAGACCAAAAAAATATTTATAGCTCGTTCTTTAAACAATTTGGTAATGAGAAAAACACTTTTGACAGTAGAAAAAAAATATATATAAAAATAATTTTATTAAAAAAGATAATAATATCAGCGCAAGTTGATATTGCAGTTAGATTTATATTTTTTATGTTTTAAACAGACAATTTGAGTTATATCCACTCTAGTTTTCTCCCGATAGCTGTAAAGAATAGAAAACGCTTAAGATCTTAAAATTTATATATATTCTTCATCAGCATGAGAAGGAGAGCTGCTTTTTATATTTCTTTCCCTCTGTGCGTATTTTTGTCCGAATTTTTCCATGTAGAATTCAAAGAGCCCAGAAGTAAGCTATACTAAATCTGGATCGCGATTCTGTTTATAAATACTAAATTTATTCGAGATTTTGATTGTTTGGTTTAGCAGGCTCAAGGTCTTGTGAGAGCGAAAAATGCTGGGTTTCGTTGTTTCAGCTGCCATTGAAATATATTTTATGATTCCATCAGATTAAGTGATTTCGCCTCACTGTATTTGACAACAGCACAGAATTGATAACAAAAACCAAATATTCAAGCTAGGCTGACTTTACAGCTGTTTCATCACCTGCCACAGTCAACCATGAGAAGTATTGCTATGTGAATTCCAATATTGAAACGACTGAAAATGCGTTAGCCGGCTTAAGACCGCTTGGTTTCAGTATCTCATCTCTGTGCTGCCATCAGTTGCTGGCGGCTAATTGTCTTCATAATTGCATACTGTCAGGGTGCTTATTAGTTACTAACCGATTGGTAGATAATGTACTGATACTTACCTGATTAGTTTTAAAAAATTGTGGAGGACAATAATTTGTAACAATTTTCATGAAAATAACATTAATCGAGTCATGCAAGAGTTCGAATAATTTGCAAAATAAAATGCCATTTTCCAATTTCCACACAGACCTTTAATACTTTCAATATATTTCTTTAACAAGCGAATAACAAATAAAAAATCAAAACAAAAAAATATATAGTTACCGCAAGGCAGCAGCGGTGCGGTGCCGGCGTTGGCGGCAATGCTGTAAAAAATTAAAAACTTGCTCCTGTTGCGATACACACACACACACACCGCTTTGGTGTAACGTTGAAGAGGGGCACTGTGAGCGAGGAGAGGGTGGGGCTCTAAACGAGCTCTAGCACGCGAGAGGCGCGCCAAGTGTAAAAGAAAAAGTTTTCAATGAGTTTTTCCTGTCGACGGCGACGGCGGCGGCGGCGGCATCGTCGGTTATGAGCCTCAGCAAGGCAACCAACATCAACACCAACGCTCTCGCGCTCAAGCGCCCGACCAGTGCCAATGTGCTGCTCCTGCTGCATCCTTACATTATTGTTGTTTGCGTTTTAAATAGACTGAAGTGCAGTTCTTGTTGGTGTTTTTGTTGTTGTTGTTGTTTCTGCCTGTCGATGGCAGGCAGCATTGTCTGAAGTGCGTTTGGGTTTGCTACTTTTTTGTTGTTGTGGAAGCTGTGAACGCCCCCTTCCGGAAACTCAATCGATAGTTAATGGAAAATCGTTATTAATGAAAAGTTTACAGCACCCGCACCGTCTCGCGACCCATTGCCCCCTCAGCAATTGAGCGTGCAGTGAGCCATGGTAAAAATGCTTTTGATAAAGTGCGGAAAGCAATAAAAAATCGAAGAAAAAATGGAAAAATACAAAAGGAAAAGCGCTACATTTAAGTAGCAAAGTTTTCTTTTTTCGTAATTTCATTTAAGTGTGAAAAGTTGCACGCAGTGGCTGCAGCAAGCCGAACAATATTTGCAAAGCATAAATATTTTATGCATGCACAGAATGTGCAACAACACGAGCCAGTCAAAACACAATGCGAGTACAATGGCCAGAAGAAGTACCAAAAGTAGCAGACTCTTGCAACACAGTGTCTGCTTTTAGCCGCATTTGCACCTTCTAGAAAAGTTTTTGCCTTTCTGCTGCTTTCACCATTTTTGCATTGTGCGAAATATTACTGATTGAGGGATTTGCGGAGGAAAGTTCTTGCATTACTTTTTCCCTTCTTTCGGTTTGTTTTGCTTCGGTTCAATAGTCGAGTGCAAAAGTTTAATGACAGTTTAAGTACTTTGACAGCCAAATCCATAAGCTTGAGTATAAATGACTTTCTCAACTTGCATAATTTTCCAGATACGAAATAATTGTTTTTATGCGTATGCCAATGGAAACAGGTTTAAATAAACGTGTAATGATTGTTAGATCTTATTCTATTTCATACTTTCCTTATTTAATTATTACTATTTCAAATTGTTTTCAAAAAAACCTGCAAAAATGCAAAAATAAATAAGTTAGATCTCCTCTACCTTGTTTTTAACCCTTAAAGAGGGTATAATAATTTTGCCATGGCCGTCTGTTTCTAGACTTATTTTGCTGTAAGCTGCTCATATATCAACATTGTATAGATTGGATAACTGTATGAGAAGGCTCCCATAAAACCGATTGATTCGAAATGAACTCTTATCACACCAAAACTGGTTGTTTTCTTATCCAAAGGTAATCAAATTTGATATATGTCAGTTTGAGAAGCTCCAACGTCTGCTGACCAAAGCTGATTTGAATGGGAGCACTATATCATATAGCTCCCTTACAACCTATAGCTTCGGAATGAAACTTTAGTACACCAAAATGTATTGTTTTTTATCTTAATGGAACCAAATTTGGTAAATGGCAGCATGAAAAGCCTCCAAGTTTGCTATGCTGACCGAATTTCTATGGAATATGCAAGGGTATCAAAGCTTCGGTTACCCGAAGTTAACCTTCCTTTCTTGTTTGCATTTAACAGTCAATTTATTTCTCTTCAACTGGAATTTGGCTCATCTGTCTTATCCAACCAAGGAAAGCCTCCTTTACTTATTAATTGTGTGAGTTAATGCGAATTAAAACATCTCTCTATGTTTGTCTGTCACAGTTGATACATAATATTTATTATAGATTACACATGAATTCTGAATTGAACTTTAGTCAAAGACATTTGATTGCCTTAGATTCTTTTAGATAATTTAAATATCTCTTGAGCTAGTTAAGGATTCCCTAAACGTACCCCTAAGATTGCCTTCCAAATGATTATCTGAAGTTCCCATTAATTGTCCAATGTATTTTTTATAATTGGGCGGAAATTTAGGAAATTTTCGATATTCATGGGCTCATAAACAACTTTTGTCTGAAATAAAAATGTATGGCACACGGTAAGGCGCAGCGTGCTTTACATAAAATTGCAATAAATAGCCCAAAAGAGGCAAAACCGTAAGCCAGAAATTTATGGTTGGGTTCGTCTCCCACCTTTTGGCTCGGACTCACTCGTAAATGTCAAATGTCGTCGTGTGAGAAGTTGAGCGGCGCCTCCAAGAGTTTGCTTATAAATTGCCCTAAATAGCAGTTTCTTTGCGGGGTCTTCGGGGGCTGCGGGGCTACGAGTGTCGTGTCATTTGTTCGTTTTGTTTATTAGTGTCATGTATTTTTATAGTTCAAAGGACATTTGAATGATTGAATGAACTGTTTCTGTTTTTCGAGACCTGCCTGCGCGCATGATTTCATCCCTTCCAGGACCAAGACCAGGGCTTGGAGTGTGTTGGCTCAGCTCTGCCTGTGCTGTGCCGTGCTGTGTCCCTTTGTGGTCAGCCGCCCAGGCACGTTTTATACATCCATCCCTGCTTCGGACTATATCAAATAACGACTATTGAGCCACACAGTGTCCCGTCCTGTCCGTGGTCCGAGTGCCGTCCGCACGTGTAGGGTTACATTCACCTTCCTTCTACCCCCATCAGTCACATCCACCAGCCCCTCAAGCACACAGAGCTAGCTTTGTTGAGCTTTTGCTGGCTGTTGGTGATGATGTTGTTGTCGGCCGTCGTCGTCGATGACGACTGAAAATCAATATTTATTAGATTACTTTCGAAATTTTATACGAAAATAGAATTTTTATGACATTTTTTCGTTTGCTTTTCTGCTCTCTACATGCCACTCTACAGTCTGTATACAAACTTTGCTTGGGCGTTATGTTAGTCCGCTTTTTTTTCAAATTTTTAAAGCCAGTTTTAAAGCACGAGGCTTTTAGTAGAGAGATGATTATCTTAGACATGTGTTGCATACAAATATATTTCTGTGCCATTGCTAAGTATCCAAAAATGAAGCGTATTGTTCGATCGATTTGGTAATGAAATTGTGCATACCAAATGCCTAGTCGAATATTAGTTTCATCTACCCATAAGCCTATAACACTATAATTACTTTCTTTCTGAGACTTCTGAATCGCATTAAATATTAATTGTAATCATCATTTCTCTCTCTCTCTCTCTGTGCTTTCAGGTAAGTTGCCATCATCCATTAATACCACCAGCCATCAAATTAGTAAGTACACAAAATGAGCTGCTAACAAACTTTTACTTTACTTTTACACTCGTATTTACTTTTATGTGCCATCTTTAAATGTTATAATCTTATCCAAAACAGACCACCTATATACGTATGTGCGCGTATATGTTTCACCAACCAAACTGACAATTGCATTTAAGTGCCCCTTAGTTTGACCCCGTTTGGGGCATATATGTTCATATACTCCACGTTTTATGATGCTGCTAAAATGCTCCCCCGAGTCTGCCTCTAGTTTTGTGTCAGAGAGTTCAGTCAACGTGCCCTGTTCCCCCTACTCCCTCTCCCCCTTACCGGCCACAGGGAACCACTTAATTATGAAGCGAGTTCCTCCTTCCTCTGTTGAGAGTAAAACGTCACAAAGGGGCGCAGGAGTTAAGGTTTTAGCCAGCTTTGCCTCCTGCCGCATCATCATCCCGCTTCCACTGAGATGTGTCTAGCAATCTGCCCTCTGTTTTTTCAGAGCTTTTGGCAACATTTGGCAGTTAATTTTCCCGTTGCTAAATAAACTGTTTATGGCATTTATGCCAACAAATTTTTGGCCACGCTCCACAGCAGCAGGATGCATGAAGGATGTTCATACTCACATGCGAGGCGAGAGGCAGATTCTGTGCGTCTGGGAATGCGATCTGAGGAGCCAACAATGCAAGAGAGCTGTTTGCCTTTTCCGACTGTAAACTGAAATATTCTGTTGGACATTATAAATCAAAATATAAATTTTACAAATTCATTAAGGAGACTTTTTTTTATATGCTTAATTTTATAAAGTTTCCTTACCCAAAATGAGGCTATTTTACCTCCATTAAAGACTTCAGCTAGACTTCTTAACATTTTGCGGACACGGACTAGCACGGACATGCTATTAAATTGCTTATTAAAATATGTAATGACAAGGTAGATATATAGATATATTGATCTTATAGGCAAACCCAAACCTTAGTAGTCCACAGCCTTTGCAACCCCCAAAGCGAAAAACTACTGGATAAAGGGGGTTAGCGTAAATCAACCATGAGTTAATGAAAACATTTTCAAAAATGAGCCAGCACTATCGAGATAACAAAATAAATTTCCTGTTGGAGGCACACATATTTCGTATAAGCCTAAAAGTATGCTTCTCTTTTGATTATATAAAATCATGTTTGGCTCGAGACTGTCGTCGGTCTACAATCTAAATTAATACAATTTTCCATTCACTTCGACAGATCAAGAAGATGTGCTAAAGCAGGCAGGGGAAGGACATTTGCTTGCTAGGAATTTCTATCATTTCGCAATAAAATAAATGGCCAAATGAATGACTGAGCAAATGAATAAAATGTGAGCAGAACGGGAACGAGCATTTTTGCTTTGAAATTCAAATTTCATAGAAAAAGTTGTCATGACATTGTGTTTATGACATTTAGTTTCGCTTGTGTGAGTGTGTGCCAGTGTGTATGTGCTTGTGCGTGTGTGTGCAGTTGTGTCCTCTGCTTTTCATTTTGCTGGCTGGGGGGGAGGCGGCGGAACGGACTTGCATATTTAAAATTGAATATTTGCACGCCTTGAGCATTTGAGATTACAAAGATATAAACTTCACAAATACACAGCAAATCACATAGACATCCATAAACATATATATAAATGTATTTGTATATGTGTGTGTATATGTGTGTTTGTGCGTGTGTCAGTTCTTGTTGTCATTTGCATGCATTATAATGTATTTGTTCTATTTCTATTTGCTTTTGCAGAAAGCCAACCTAAGCGGTTTATATTTTTTGGCACAGCAAAAAATTTGAATTAAAGCTTAGCTTGAGGCACATATAAAATATTTAAAGCTTTAAGAATTACATGAAAGTTTTAGTGTTTTTTTAGACAAAGTGAGATGAATCTTTATCGGAGTACTTGTTCCTTGGCATAGTCAGTCGAAGAAACAGAATTATTCATCTGTAAAGTTAATGTAGTTTTGTGGTCGATAGATTCTATGGAAGCTATAAGTTTTAGTACTCCGATGCCAATAAGAATGGAAAATCTTAGACATTTCTCAATTTTAATGCTTGATTTTGTATACTGAATGTGAATACCCTCTCCAAACTGTAAAAAAACAAGGAAAACTAAGTAGCCAGATTCTCATAACATTTCTTCAACGGATGTGTAGGCTTCCGAAACGTATTTCCTTCAGCAATAGGCAGCGAAACTTCTTTTTTCTAATTTATTTAAAGAACCTTGTGCAGACATACGTTTTGATATACAAACACGCAAGCTTTCATATACATACAACATATTCGCTTTGAAGTCTTCGCAATTGACCACCAATGCACTTTTGCTCCTCTCTAACTCCAAATCTCTCTCTCTCTCTCTCTATCTTTCTAACCCACGATGCTACAGCTATCATAGGCACAACGCCGCTTCATTCATTTTTATTCATTCATTCTTTTATATGATAACTATATCATATAGTGGTCCGATCTTCACTATTTTTTGCTGATCAAAAATATATATACTTTATGGGGTCAGCGATGCTTCCTTCTGTGCGTAACCTCTGCAAGGGTAAAAAAATCCTGTTTTTAAGATGATCAAACTTTTACTTTACTCTAATTCTTATACAAATACATACCGTAGAGTCATCGGGATAACCCCTTCTATACGATATGAATATTGTTAGAAGATCATAGTCCTCTGCATGGGTAACAAATATTTCATTTCATTTCAAATTCAAACTTCTACTCTTACCTGCAATCTCTCAATCGAAGAATTACCATGGGAAAATTAAAAGTCAGCAATTTGAATTAATTCAATTTTTTACGCCATGTCAGGAATCCATCTTGGCATTCAGCAATTCAAGTTTCTAAGCTTCATTTACATTTCACATCTGGCTTTGTCACCTACTTCTGCTTCTTGATAATAGCCCTTGGCAGTCATTTGCCAGAAATGTCTGCCTTGTCTCGAGTCACTAAAACATAATTTGCCACCAAAGAAATGCTTGATACTCTGGAGCCTGGATTCCTCTCTTGAGTGCTTCGCAAGGGGGACCCTTTCAACCTCAGAGTTTATTAAATACAAATTTATAAAGCACGCACATGTGGGCTCAAGTCCTTGTCTCGAGTTGCTAATGAAATGTTTCAAAAGAGGAAAGGTCGAGGCAGCGCAGTCAGGACTCGATTCATTCAAGGGTTCTTCATTTGCAGCGCTCTCCTCTGCACGAGTTGAATAAATAAACAAACATTTCATCACAAGCCCCATCCCCCGCCCCCCTGCCCCTTTAGCAGTTTTAATTTTTGAGCCACCCGCCGCACTTAACACCTCATAAAACACAGGCTGCATGAATATGCGAATAAAGCAATGACTGAGCGAATGACTATCTCTGTTTAAAATTAAAAATAAAAAATATATATATACATTACATACACACACATATATATATATATATATCACATTCTTGGGTATTTTAAATTTTTAATTTAAGCAACTTCCATGCAATTAGGTCGACAGCATATAAAGGGTTGACATTTCTAACCCTTCAACTTGGTAATAAGGCAAAGTTCGTGGACATGCCCGACACATGAAGCCGCTGCAAATTATATTTTGACTCTGTATTCTCGTATAAGTTTGCCTTTATTGAGCTTCTAATTGATGTTGACTTTATAACTAATTCAATATTACAATATCGGTATAGCGTAAAATAAAGTTCAGATAAATTCACAAAAGAATTGACATCAGGTTGGAAGTAGGCCATCAATAGTCCTCTATGTCTAGGCTGAACAAACTCTTTTTATAATTTTACTTTCAAAAAGCAACCCTTTAAATGGCTGCTTGATTGCTACTTTTTGTAAAATTAAACTCGAAAGCTGTAAAACTTATTTTTCATGGACAAGGACACGTGCGTGCTGTAGCGAAAGCCTAACCTGCCAATCCTGTAGCTCGAATATAACCCTTGTTTTAAACTGAGAGCAGATGCGGTCCTCGACTGTTATTGATTTGTGGAGCTAAATTAAATCAGTTTCATTTGCCCAATCTCAGGGCTTGGGGACTTCATTCGCACACCATAACAATTGCTGTTTATGCTGATTTTTATACTTGTATACCTTTTGGCTTTGCTTTTTGGGGCTATGAATAAGTAAGCAAGTAGGCAGGGGCAGGCATGTGCAGGAGGAGCAGGCCAAGTGCCAAGAGCTTCGCCACACTCAACATTTTCACATTCAAATGCTGCTGTCCTTTGCTTATTTGCCAAAGTAATCTTAAGCGACAGGCATTTGTTTACTTATTTATGCACTCACCCACACACACACTCTCTCATCCACACAGGCACAGGCACAAATACAAAGGTTTCGCCAACTTAAAAATCACAATGGGGGTTTTTAGAGATAAGAGCGAAAAGTGACTACGAGTGAAGCCAAAGCAGAGTAAACTCTCGGTTTATGTTCCTTTTTGTAACTGCGAGTGAAGTATATTTATCTGAATACTCTGACATGGATGATAGACATCTACATAGGTATTTGGCATCCCTCCAAATAGTATAAATACAAATTTTTAGAATTTTAAAAGAAAAACACTTTTTCATAAATTATAAATTATAATTTAAAATTTGACAAAATTTGAACGACTATTTGTTAGCCGCAAATAATGTTTAAATATTATTGTTATTCAGATTGTTATTTGTTGATCAGAGTTGGAGTTCAGGGAGCAAAATAGAATATATATTATAATTTTTAATAAATTTTATAAGACATAATTTGTTTTCGCACTTAAGCTGAGGCATTTTTTTTTTAACATTTCTGAAGAGTATCTCCAATTCGCATGTTCGCGAATATCTCGGAGATTGTTTCTGTTTACTTTACTTTTATGCTCGGCGTGTAAGATTTTTACGAGTATTATTGTGCACACACACACACACACATACATGCTTGCTTGTGCATACATATATCCCTATATGGTTTTTATCTGCGGCGTCTGTCTGATATTTGCCACGTTTGCTTTTATTATTTAATGGGGCACAAAATGCATTTCTTTTCTCTTTTGCGGTTTTTGCCCCGAGTTGGAGACGCCCCTTGGGGCGAAAATTAATAATTTATGTGGGGAAATGTGCCTGTTAAGAGGCTGAGTCAAATTGCCAAGGTCATAAGTAGGACTTGCCGAGATTCCTTTTCTTGCCAGCTCTTGCCTCGTAATTTGCTTAAAAAATATATGCAAAGGTCTTTTTGTGTTTCTCTTCTCTTCTCTTCTCTTTTATTTTATTTTTTTTCATATTGTATTTTCCATACAATTTTCAAGTCAACTTGTCTCTTTTCATTTGGTGTGACTGTGATATATGAGGCAGAGGCAGAAACAGAAGCAAATTGCACTTGGGAGCAAGTTTCAGAGTGTTGTCAGTGAATGTTTAGATAGGGATGAGCAGCAGCAGGTATATATTGAGCTTGGCTCTAGAGAAAAGAGTCCAACAAAATCTAAATGCAAGACTAAACATATCAAAGAATTGGAAAAGGAAAGCTTGAAGATATCTAAAGATTGATCCTGTCTATTGAGTCTTATAGATGAGTTAGTTTCAAGAGTCATCTATAGGCAGAAAGTATGTTTCTATTGGGAAACCACTGTGGAAGCTCACTCTGAGCTGTCTATGGAATCGCTTGAGTACCCTTGGGTCATGTTACCAGCACCTTTGCTCTTATTTGTTTTCGGCAAAAGTCAATTGAAAGTTGAAATGAGAATTGAAATGGCTAGCAATTAAAGATGATGACGGCTTCAGCACTTGCCTGCTCCTCGCCTCAGCCCAAGCCCATCTCTCTGCAGCTGTACATGCCCGCAGGGTGCAAACACTTTGCATAACATTAAACTGAGGCAGTTTTTTTGTTTTGTGTGTTTTTTTTTTTTTTGGTTTTTGTCGGGCTTGTGGTCGACCGCAGCGCCATAAAATATGCAACCCGGAATACACACAAACACAGAGACAGAATGGGGAAACCGCCCAAAAAGCGCCTAAAAGCATATTTCAATTAAGCTATCACCTTGAATTATTCTCACGAGCCGCAGCCCGAATTCTGCCTAAGAGCAGCAGACTACACTCTTGGTTTTTTTTTTTGTTTTTAATTTTAATGTTTTCATTCCGAATGAGAAGAAGAAGAAGAAGAAGCAGAAGAACGTTAAAACCGCTCTCGTCAAAAATTTGCATTTAAATGAGCCCAAATACACACAGAGAGACAGACAGACAGGCAGACACACCCGCACATATACACAGGCGACTGAATGACACGGGCCAAATGCTTGCCCTGCCAGAGAGGAGGGTGAAATTTTTTATGATTGCGGTGACTGCCAAATTGTCAGTGGATATGTATGGGTGTGCGGTTGAGTTCTGCATAAAATGTAAATATTCATTAATGTGTGTGCGGGTCAGCGAACAGTGAGGCGAACACCCGTACACAATAATCAATGAAACATTTGCAGTTCGAGCGCCGGGTAAGAGAGATTTCGAGAAAATCAAAAGGAATACTGCAGAGAAGGAATACTATATATATACAAATTAGTATAAAGAGCACAGATATATAGTAGCAGTTACACAAAACATCAATAAAGGATAGTTGAATAGGGCAATGCCTAAAGCTGCACATGATCTTGGAGTATTCCTGTGTAAGATCTAAGTTTTTTATGGTTTTGGTACTCAGCTCTTGCGTGGGACTGAATGTAAAATAACTCAACGGCTAATAGATTGATTTCTTTTTCAAACCATTTTTAAAGCTGTTTTGAGGGTTCAACAAAGCGCTTACTGATTGCTGCGAGATTTGAAACTATCGAAATTTGAGCATTTGCTCAAATCTAATGGGCAATGAATTTGTTTCTATATCTTTTTAAAACGATGTCTGAATTAAGATATAAATTCAAGTGTTTGCACAAACACTACTTCAAATCTGCACTGATTTCAATGAAACAGCCGTATATAATGAAATCTTTATTGAAAATCTTATAAAATATCAAGTGAAAAGTTCTTACAATATCATGATTTCCAACATATAATTTTAGAGATTTACTAATTCAAAGTCTAGAGAACGGCCGTAGATTACTTATATTACCGTGACAAATGCGAATTGTATTTGGGTTGAAATAGATTTTTCTCATATCCATGACAAATGAATATGTTCTGCAACTTATGCAACCAAACGTAGATTTTGTAAGCCTGAACCTGAAAACAAGTTGACATTAATCAAGAAATCTTAAGTGTATTAAGAGAAAATTTGATTCGATTTTAACATCAAGGATTTGTTTATAAAATATTGTTTATAAATATTTGCATATTTCTATCATTGGAGAGAAAAAGGAAGACATATTTTAAGACCCTTGGATAAAAATAAGCATATCATTCAAGCATTCTCTTGTTAGCCTTTACCTATTATCTGTTTGAAGAATTCAAACCCTTCACAAGTGTTTTGAGTCCCTTTAAGGATGATGGTGATGATTTCAATAAAAAGATATAATAAAAAATACTAAAAAATACTAATAAAACATACTGAACTCAAATTTATTACAAGTATGATTAACGAGCTACTTGTAACAACCAGTGTGTGCTCGACTAGGAAATGGAAAACAGTTTTCTAATCGATTACGATGGGTCAAGCCTTAATTTAACAATATCCCAGTCCTTTCACAACATTTAAAGCATGCTCTTATAGCATTCAAGTCTTCATTTTGTATGTTATTCAATGTCTACGTAGCTGAATTATTGTCGAATATATCTACATATACATATTGAAGCCTCTACTTTATGGGATAAGGAGTTGGGACAGTGAACCATTTGATTGCTTTTGAGGCAAAGTCAAAGCAACATTTAAAGCATACCTTTTTGGGCTCCAAATCTCCTGCTCTCAGGTCGGGTTATGTAAGACCCAAATACGCAAGCATACACATGACGAAAGAGTGAGGAAGAAAGAGAGTGAGTAGAAAGAGCTAGAACTAGAGAAGCTGTAGGCTACAGGAACAGGAACATTCTCAAGTAGAGGCAGGGAGGAGGCCACCCAAAAACAACGCACTCAACTGTGAAAATGTCTGTTAAGGGCAACACACACGCATACAATCGCCACTCATGTGCGTATGTGCGTGGGTGTGTGGGTGTGTATATCTACCTAGCTGTCAACAGAATGACAGTTCATATTGTGTATTAGGTGTATATATATAGATACATATATTATATATATGTACTTACTTCTGCTGTCAATTGAGTTTTTGCCATGTTTGGCAGCCGGCGCGCTCCTTACTTTAGAGATTTTATTTTTTCTTTTCCAGCCTGAGCCTGACATAATAGCCAGAAAAATCTATAATACACATATACATACAGATCTAGCATACATATATAGAAGGTGCCTTTCTAATATGCTTGGCACGTATTTTAATTGATTCGCCACGAGGCGCAGCAGCTCATTACATTTCGAGCTACAAATTGAAAAGGAAACGCTCTGAAAATAAATCACAGGCCGAAAAATGCAAACAAACAGACGGCACCAGGACGAAGCCACACAAAAAAGGATACACTTTCGATATTTGCTTTACGGCTTCAGTTTTGATGTCTGACGTTGCTGTAGCTCACGATGTTGATGCTGATGCGCTGCTCCATTTATTATTAACTTGAAATGATTTCGGGCAAAGCAGCAGCAGCAGCAGCAACAGCAGCAGTCCGCTGAGGTGACGACGCAGCCATTCAATGCACGACTGCAGACAGACCAAATGTTGCAGATGAGTCTGTGTGTGTGTGTGTGTGTACACGTGTGAGTTCAATTGGAAAATCGTGTGCGGCATACGGCAAAGTGAAATGCTGCGAATGCGAATGCTGTTTTCCTTTTTGATTTCATTTTTTTATTCGTTTGTTTGTTTGTTTGTTTGTGAGAATTGCCCGAACAGATGTGTGAGGATATGTGTGCGCAGTTTAAAATGTATCTGTAAGATACTTACATATGTGCAAATGTATCTGTATCTGTATCTGCATTTGCCAATGGCGATGATGCGATATGATACGCTGGTGATAAGTGGCACCATGATATGATACACTTTAATATGAAAAATTTAAATAGAAAGGGAAATCCACACAGTTTGAACATTTAAACTGACAAAGCCAGAACTTCAATGTTCAAGGTTTGTCTGATCGGAAGAGCTATACTAAAAATCATATTTAAAATAATCAAACTCCTAATATTTTTAATGCTCTATAAATTCATTCATAGCTACAATAAGAAAAGAGAAAGACTTACTTTGGGTACCCAAATTTTATATAACCTTGCATAACTCTAAAAAGCAAAAAGAAGCCTGATTCTCATAACATTTCCTCAACGGATGTGTAGGCTTCCCAAACGTATTTCCTTCAGCAATAGCAATAGGCAGCGAAGCATTTTCTGTCTAATTTCTTTCAAATTCTTTGTGTATGAATAAATATATCCTGATATACAAACTCGCAAGCTTTCATTTGCATTCAAGCAATCACATAATTGTGTTTGCGAGTGTAAGAGACAGAGCATTCTGCACTTCTGATCAGCAATGCAGGCTGCGCTCTCTAACTCTCCTTCTCTTTCTGACCAAGCACAGTACCTCTTGACCTGCAAAATGAAAGACAAATTTGTTAGCGCCATCTATGGAACAAAGTCTGCATATTCATTCATTCTCTTACATAACAGCTATATGATATAGTGGTCCGATCTTCACGATTTTTACATATGAGCAACTTACAACAAAACGAAGCCTAGACGGACGAACGGAGATGGCTCTATATACTTTCCTTGTCATGCTAATCAAGAATATATATACCTTATATGGTCGGGGATGCCTCTTTCTATGCTTCACAAGCAACGTGACAAAATTCTAATATCATCTGCAAGGGTATAAAAAAACTACAAATGAAAAACTGAATCCAAAATATAATTTAGACGCCAAAGTCCTGCTTGGAAATTAAAGTGGCTTCAAAATAGTATTTATATGGCTTTTACAACAGGATTCTCTAAGTATATTGTTAGCTGCATAGAAAAATTTAAAGTTTTATTTGGTTCCACATATGCAGGCATTTAGCAAAGAGCTAAGCATTCGAGATGATGACAAATTAATTTAAATTTTCTACAAGTGTTATCTGAATTTACATGAAGTCAATTGAATATGCTTATGCATTTGCATGTTTAACTGCATGCAGCACCCCAACCATGTTAGTCACACCGAACACTCTCAAAGACTCGCACTGCTACCTTGGACCCACCTTGACAAGAAGCACACTTATAGGCAGCAAGTGACGGCGAATAGCTTCAAGAAAAAGGGCAAAATAAAGAAGCTTGACTGACTTCTAAGCGAGCAAATTGGCTCTAAAAACGAGGTGATGATGTACTAGCAAGAGGTTGCACCTGTTCCAAAACCCAGCTTAGAAGAATGCAGGTTCTCCTTTCAAATTCGCGGCGTCCCCTGGTATGTGAGCAATATCACTCTTCATAAGAACAGGGATGTCAAGTGACAAGTGGGAGATGAACTAAGCTCAACAACTACAATACATTTTGACACACTTGAGGAGCACCCAAACACTTTTGTTAGGGTCTTCTCTACCCTTTGAGGAGAAGAAGGCTGAAGAGGCGCCAACCGAGAGACAATATTAATGCCAAGTTTAATTAACTTTCATCAATTTTTTTTCTGAATACTCATTTTCAAGCATAAAGGGAATTCACAGTTTGCTACACAAACATAAAAAATTCGAACAGAAAATTCAAAATAAATTTTTGAAGATTTTTTATTCGTGATTAACAATTTTATACAGATAATCCACATCTCAATGTTTGTTCTTATAAATTCTTTTACACTCAGAATTCATAGTCAAACTTTACAAATATTCCACATACATTTAAAATTTACCTTTAAATTTCTAAAATAATTTAAAATATAAATGATATCTGACTTAACCCGACTCTTCTGTCCGTCTCACGCACATTCAAATCAACAGGGGGCAAGCTGCTGCTGCTGCTGCTGCTGCTGCTGATACTCCTACTCTTTCAGCTTAATAAACAAGTCTCAAGGCTGACCACTTTGCCTACTTTTAGACTCGAAAGAACGTTCGAGTATTGATTGGCTGTATTCAGCTCTGGTCAGCCTTAGGGTTGGGTCTAGGATTGGCCTGGTCCCTACTTAGCTACGCATATACCTGTCTAATAAATTAACAAAAAACTAATGTTTTGTTTGACGTCCCTTTTTTTTGGGGCCTAATTGATGGCAAAACCTTTCCAAAAGGACTACACCTTGTTTTTTCTCTCTCTGCGGCTCTCCACCACTCGCCACTCGCTGCTATTAGCCGTGCGTTAAAATGGCGTTAAATTGTGTAACGGAAATACAGCTTTCTTCCGCCCGTAATAAAAATGTCATGAATATTTCTTTGGACGTGTTTTTTCGGTCTTTGTTAATTTTTTTCTAATTGTCTGAAATTTTAGATAATTACAAGCCATTAATTATTTACATAATAATAGCATATTCTAGTTAGTTTATTTTTTTCCACTGGCTGTGCCACGCCCATAAATACACTTGCGACGGGTGGATTGCGGGCGGCGTAAAATTAAATTTACATAATTTATGACTTACTCAGCAGAATATTTCCATGAGTGTGTGTGTGTGTGTATGTGTGTGTGTGTATTGCATAATTTTAGGCATTTTGTTTATTGCGGCGAAAAATTTGAATTATGGATAAGTATGCCGAGCCCGAGCCCGAGCCCACTTCCCGGCTTCGGCTGTTTGTTGATGTTTGTTGTTGTTTTTTTTTTTTTTATTATTATTTTTGGCTACGTGTACGGGTTAGGATTCCGAGTGGTTATTAGTAATTTATTTGCATATTTTGTGGGTCTTTGTGTGTACATATGTGTGTGTGTGTGTATGTGTGTTTGGGTTGACTTCCTGTCTTTTTGTGTCAACTTCAAAAGTCAGTCAGATGTCGCTTCAGTTTTTGAGTTGGGTGTAAATGTAATTGCATAAACAAGGAGATGGATAACCATCTGCGACTCAAGTTATATATGTGCTATCTGATTGTTACTGATCAAGAATATATATACATATATATTAATATAGTTCGAAGTACTTCATGACCCTTACCCCTTGTTGCGATACAAAATTTTGGCTCTATCCAGAGAAGCGAGTGTGTTCATAATAACAATGATAACAATGACGAAAACGTAGTTATATTTTTATGGCAACTTGTTGAGACAGAAATAAATAGAGAAATTATGGCCACCCATTTTGCCATCTCTTACCACTTTGCTCTTGCCACCGTCTGTGGTAGCTTCTTTTGCCCCATTCATAAAATATAGACCAATAAAGAACATTCTTCGGCTACGTCGCCAGACGAAGGATGAACCCATTTTAATTGCCACTTGCTAATTGCAAACTAACATACCCACCATATCAGAGAAAGAAAGTCGCTACACAATAGCCCCACCATATGAACATCTGGCTATTATATACAGCTGCCATACTTCATATATCATAAAAAAAGGATACAAATATGTATGTTTGCCATTGAACAGACAGCGCAAAAGAAGTGTGTGTATAGACCGTAGAAGCAATCAGTGGCGAGTTTCATAGTATGAACTGGAGGTTGAAAATAGATATAGAGTTGTATGTTCTTGGCCTGAAGCAGGAGAAACTTTTGATTAATCTGCAGTTATGCCAGCCTCCCACACACAGCAGAGAAGTTGCCACTTGCTTTTGTTTTGCTTTGCCAAGCTTGTTAGACTTTGAGGCGGCACAGCTTACAATAGTGATGAAAGCATTGGCAAGCAAATTAAGATGCCTCTCGATGTTTGGCTTACAATCGTGAATTTGAACTTCCAACTTCTGCTGGTGTCACCTTTGAACTCCGTCTAATAACTAGTTTAAATTACAGATGTTTTTGATCTGGTTTTTGCTTACGACTTACCACGCCACTGGACTATGAGTGATATGAAATTATTTTTTAGAAAATTTATTTATTCAAGCTTCCATTAGTCGAAGCAAAACTACTTTGAAAATCTCTCTATACAGCTACCACCTAAATAATTCAATTCGTTGAATATTGAAGTGATTTGTACTCAAAACTATGCTTTCTTCACTAGACTTTGATATGGTTATATGCGATGGCTTCTCTCTGACTGGAGGAACACCCACATTGTCTGCATTTAGTAGCTCGCCTCAGCAGCAGCAGCTGCAAAGCAACAATAACTTTTTTGAGAAAAACTTCTGATGATTTTCGATTAGAAAATAATATGAGAACTGGCCATAAAATATTACTTTTCTAGTGGCGAAAAACCGTAGTGGAATATATTTTCCATACAATCGTCATTTCTCGTATCCTCCTTCGCTTCGCTTCGCTTGTTTTGCTTTCGAGAAAGCATAATAAAAATCGCTTTTCATATGGCAATGGCGGCATCAGCGGCTGCCATAACAAAGCCATAAAACGTAGTTTTAATTGTATTTTCGTTGTTACTTCCCCTTTGTCCCCTTGGCCACACAGTTTATGTAGTGCAGAGCTGGCGAAAATGCATAAAAAAGAACAACAACAACTGACCAGAGCCACACAGAGCCAGAGCTGAATTCTAATTGCTGAGTGAAAGAGAAGGTGGTGAAAAGGCGGTTGCGGGGGTGGTAGTGCTAGGCGGTTGGGGTGGATGGTTAAGGCACTTACGTATCTGGCTATACCATTGGCTTTGGCTACGCTTTGGCTCCACTTTTCTCGCTTGACTCACTTAGCGCCCAGGCATCATAAACTAACGCAGTTTATGGATTCATGCACCATCCGCAAAATACACTCAGAAAGCACTCACACACAGCACTCACAGAAGACCCTAACACTTACAGAATAGAGGTGACTGCGTGACTCACGACCTTACGCACGCATCATAAGGAAACCAAATAAGTCTAGAGAAAATATTTTAAATATTTCCTTATTAATGAAAAAAAAAAAAGTGAATGTAAAGTTATTCTACTTGTTTTCAAGCTTTGTATAAGATGATTTTATATTTGTTCAGACTTTTCACGGTGCCATCTCTGAGTGTTAAACCAGTTGACACTTCCAGCCTTGCATAGTCTTAGGCGCCAATGCAATGTTCGACGCTCGTCGTGTCTTGGGTTTAATGTTTTCCTTGGCGCCTGGCTCATGTCTCTGGATGCTCAACTGAAACTGCAATTCAAGCAAATAAAATCGTATATTACTTACCCAAAAAAAAACAGCAAAAAAAACATTGTCATAAGCAAATATTTTGCCCAGGCCCCAGTTTGGAAACACAGAATTTAATTAACATTTTGTTTGACTCTCAAAAGGCTTCACACGCAAAGAATGAAAAGGATGTAGGACAGAAGGGTACAATTTTGGCTTTTGGCAACATTTAAATTTCAAATTATGTGCGCTAATTACACGCAGCAACAGCAGCCAGAATTCGAGAGAAACGCAGAGGATGGAGGGGCGGAACAGTAGGGAAACCTTTTTCGGGAGCCATAATTAGCAAGGCCTTTGTGCTGGAAAAGCAGAACCTCTAGAGCAGCCTTAGAAGCATCCAACCAGATTTCAAAAGCAAAGAAAAGAGGGGCATCAAGTTTGGAGTAGGGGAGCAGTCAAAGACGAATGCTTAGGCAAAAGTTTAGCAGAGAAAAAAAAGTTCGATGCAATTAGAAAATTGGCAAATAATTAAAGGACAAAATAAGACGGAATTCATACAATTTTCGGCCATCTTTTTACGAAGTTGTTGTCTTTTATTGATAGGAAATTGTTTCCTAAATAATACTATAATTGAAATATTCGTGATATTGATGAAGCTTAATATATTGTGAATAAAGGCTGCATGTAAAACTAAAGGCAAGTCCAAAAAACTCCAACTTCATTTTCTCCTTCCGTTTTTCACTTCAGTCTAAGCGTTGCATTGCTTTCGATCAACAATGATTTCTCTGCTTTTGAGTAGCAGTCGTCTGCCCCATTCGTTTAGCAATTTTCTACCCCCAATCTAGTCAGCTCCAACTCCAGCTCTTCGCTCAGCCACATCAATCATTCTCCCAAAGCAGACTTTTGCCAACAACAGCAACAGGAGCAGAGCCAACCAACAGCCAAAACGTGTGACTAAATTGAACATTTTTCGGTTATACATTGGTTTAAATTTTGTGGCGTCATTTACTGCCCCCTCCCTCCGCAGCAGTCGACCATCCATGCCCCCTAGATGCATTCCACTTCCATGTCAACAACAGTGTAAAATCAACAAGGCTTCGGCTTTGGCTTTGGCTTCAGTTCATCGACCACTTAATTTTATCCAGCTGAGCTTTGAGTAAAAGCTAAAAGCGCTGTCTATGTGGGTGGTGGGGGCGTGACATGCCTTCGGTCAGACAGTGAAATGCTTTTAATTGCCAGAGCAGCGAGCCAGAGCATGGGGGGGGAGTGGGGGAGCAGCACGACGAACTCTCTATTTAACGGGCATGAAAGAAAAATTAAGCAAAAAAAAAACGAAAACAACAAATGCAGCCTGCATTTAGGCGCCGCCCTCTTCCACTTTCCACTTAGCCGCACTCATTCATTATGCATTAATGTAAATACGGTAAATGTTGTCCAATCATTAACATAATTGAATTACAAACAAGCGCGAGCAAGGTTCGACTCGGCCCCGCAATTTGCATCCAACGTAAGCATCCACATCCACATCCAACATCCAACATCCAACACATGCATAAATCGCAAATTTTAATTACTTTGCCGGGACTAATGGACGGCAACAACAACAACGGCAAACGGCCAAAATAAAAATATAGTGTAACATGGGGCAGTGCCACCAACATGGCCATGATTGCAAGTACCTATATCATATAAATATTTGATAACAAGCCACAGTTTTAGAACAGCCTTCGCGTGAACAGTGGTTTACGTTACATTCAGCCTTTCGTTATCGTCATAGTATGTAGAATGTCCTTTGAGAGTTGAATAACGTATGCCAAATTCTTCAATAGATTCTTCATTTTAAACGGAGTCTTGGTTTCATTGAAAGCCCTTGTTAAAATATGAATACCATATGAATATTAAGCAATATTTTGTATTTCAATAACATGATTTAGTCATCGTTAGATCTTTTGCCACTGTGTATAAAATGTCGAGCTACACTCTGCAGCCGTAGAAGGCAATTGAATTTTGCAGTTAAAAGCTTCAATCATTTTCAATTGCCGCAAACTAATGGCTGATTATAAAATATTCATGCGACAAGCGACGAGCAATCTGAAACTGAAACAGCTCCCCCATTTCAAAGGGTCTCTAATGACAGGAGCGGCTGAAAGGCGGCCGGCTGAAGCACCCTTCAGGCCACAGAGTGACGCCTGACGCCTCCACTGATGAGCCAATTCCAAGTGCCGGGCCCCGCCCCCTTCGTGTGGCACATAAATTACACCTGAAATAAAAAGGGCCATCATTGAAAAGTTAGTTTTGGTTTTTCAAGTTGGTTTATTGATTCGCATCGGGGTTTTTGTGGCTTTCGCTCGGGAGGGACTTCCGGAGGCGCGTTCGTTCGTTTTCTCAATTAAGTTTTATTTTAATATGTCCTGCATTCTCATTTACGAGGGCCACGTCTGCTTCTTTTTAATGTTATTTTTCGCCATAAAGGTGACCACAACACGTAGAGAGGGTAGTCAGACATGGGTCGCTTGGGTGAGATTTAAGCTTAAATGATGCATGAAGCGGCGGCGGTGCACAGCACAGCAGAGCACAGGATGTGGCATGTGGCTGCCCAGTCGTGGGTAAAAGGCAATGAGCGCACAAGACTGAAGGATGTGAATCGATGTAATGTAGTGGGTAAGGTAAGGTAAGGTAAGGGCGAGGAAACCCGAAGGCAAGATGTGTCGAAATAAAGGCAGATGCTTTTGCATATTGAGGGCCATTTAAATTCCGGCAATGGTTAATGATTTTCGAGGAGTAGCTTAACCTAGATTTGTACATAGATTTTGCACAAAACTTGAAATGTGAACATCAACTATAGTTTTGATATTTGCAAAGTTTAGGCAATAATTTATTATTAAAAAAACTAAAAATGAAATGGAAATAGCATAAATAATTTACGTGGAAAGGGTTTAAATACTTAAAAAACTATTGTGAAGTTGCTATGCCCTTGCAGAGGGAAGGAAGCATAGAAGGGAGTACATAAAGCATATAGATTCTTGATCAGCATGACAAGCCGAGCCAATATAGTCACATCCATCTGTCAGTGCGTTTCTATGCGAACTATGCTCTCAGTTTCGAAGCTATATAACCGACCATATAAACGAACTATTCGGCATCAACTCTAAGTACAACAAATTGGTTGCTTTTCATAGAAATTTAACAAAATTTTGTATATGTCAGTCTTAAATGCCTTTAACTATATAAAATAGAGGTGGAAACAATCGATAGCACTATCGATATTATCGATGGTGGGCACTATCGACTCGGCCTACTATAAATGGTGGAGCACTATCGACACTATCGACTCGGCCTCCTATCGATGATGCCGCACTGAAGATAGTGTTATCGATGGTTCTGTTTACACATCACTGAAATAAATTGCGCGTTTTTCTTCATTTGTGGCGTCGCTTGACTTAACAAGATGGATTTTCCTTCCACTAAAACACTAATGCTCAAATATTTGTGCATTCCGGCGACATCTGTGGAGACAGAGCGAGTCTTTAGCAAGGCAGGACACCATCGATGTCACTATCGACCACTATCGATGGCTTTGAAAAAACTATTGGCGGTCATCGATGTTTTTGGAAAAACTATCAGCGGTCATCGATGCTGTTGACTATTGATAGTTTCCTACTTCTAATATGAAATATCGTAACCCAAAAGAAACAACAGCGCAGTTTGGATTAGGCTGTGTGCGTGTGAGAGAGAAATCTGCGTTTTGTCTCTCTCTCTCTCAATTGTAAGGCTTGCCGCGTTTTATAGCGAAGGACAGTTGGCGCTAACAAATCTTTTTTTGCTGACCAAGTAGTATGATCACTGCTCTGTGTGTGTGAGATACAGAGAGAGAGGTAGAAATTTTCTGTCTCTCTCACTCATAAAGTTTACATTGTATTTATGTGAGATTGTATTAATACGAATACAAGTAAAGCTTTCCTGCCTTTTCTTATTGCAGAAATAAATTCTTTTAAAAGCCTTCACGTCCTTTGGCAACATTTTGTTATGATCAAACTACCTGGTTTTTCTTATTAATTATAGTTCTGCAATTGTTTATAAGCTCGGGTACCCGAATTTACTTATATTTTAATTATATTATAAAAGTTTTGGTCAAATTAATATGATTTATAATCTGCAACATAAAACTTTGTTTGTAAACTTCTCCCATATCATTTATTAATAGATTTCACTGTATAAAATTTCTCAAAATTTCTTTATACAAAATACTAACTCCATAATTTCCTTATGTTTTCAGATGAACCGTGCTTTACAGCTGAAGCCAGCTGAAAATGAAAGTCGCAGCGGTAAGTAAATCAAAATCCTGTTTAAAAAAAAGAAGAATATTTTCAAATAGTTAAATATTTTCCAAGAAGCCAAGAAGCCATCACAATTACAATTAATTGCATATATTTTTCTGTCGACTCACTTTCTTAAAGCAAATTTGACCCGTACGCCTTGGAAAATGTTTCGCTTGGTATGTGTGTGGCTATTTGCTGTTACTATTTTCATTCTCAACACCTACACAACACACGTCAGCAAAAATTACGGAACGCGAACGAAGCGCGCTTCGATAAACTGTCAAAACTGTCTGCACACATTTTTTGACATTTAACAAAAGGAACGAGAACGAGGAGGCAGAGCAAATGGGAAAACAAGGTAGAAGGTAGAATTGGAACGGGAACGGGAACTCGAACTGTCATTGGCAGGCATGGCGGGGCATGGCTTGGCCAGGGTGCCGCCATATTGTTTTTATGACCGTCACCCCTCCTGCTTGTTGTTGTCTGTTTCACGCTTGTGCTTGTGACAGGCCAGAAGAAGAAAGAAAAAAAAACTGATAAAAACAGCAAAAAATGATAAAGATTTGCATAATTTACAAAGCTCTTGAGTTCAGTTTGAGTTGCTTCCATTTTTGGGTCAGCCTTTTTTTGAGTAGTTGTCATTGTTGTTGCTTTGATAAACTTATTGACAGCGTCCTCATTTTGGCCTGAAAATATGGGTATAAAGTGCTGGGAGAACGAGTGACCCATTGAGTTAACAGAAAGTGAGACACAACTATGTTGATAGATTGATTTTGAGAAAAAACATCAAAAGTAACAAGACACAATATAAGCTTTAGTATTAAATCCGTGCAACGGGGTTGTATTTCCTCTGTGTGGTTAAGCTTGTCGTCGATTTCCACATTCAAAAGGGCTACGGAATTTGTAAATCAAAGAAACTTTGTTTAGAAAATTTAGATATTTGAAAATTAATTTTATATTAAATACATTTTTGTATTTTTGTGTGTTTTAGACATTTCATTGACCTCTCCATATATGCATATATTCACATATATTCAATAACTTCCCCCTCTGCCGCTTCCGCTGAACCTTCCACATAAACTAAGAAGAATTTTCCTTGGCTTCTTTGCTTTTACCCGAAAATGCAATTCGCACAAAAGTATGCTACACATTTTGCAATCAACTTTTAGCCCAGCCGCAGGGCACAAAAACGCAGAAGTCAGTGCACTCAGGTTCGGTTCAGTCAGTTCAGACTCAGAGTCACACTCGCAATCTTTTAAGACATTTTGCAGCTGGCATTTTCGCTTATCAGAAGCCACTCAGCACAGTGCCAGCGCAGAGCCAGCACCATCGCCATCGCCCAAAAATGTCCATTGCACAAATTGCTTCTGAACACACGCACACACACACACACACTCGTCCACACAGTTACACTCACACAGGGACACATTGAATGGTGAGAAAAGAGCCATTGCTCATAACAGTCGCTGTGGCTGTGGCAAAGCAAAAAACTTGACAAAGTTGATGTGTCAAATCAGCAGTGGCAATAGCTGCAGCGGCGGCGTCGGCCAAACGAAGGACTGACTGACTCTCCCCCATGAATGACCTTTAAACTTTGCCAAAGGACATGAAAGCACTAATCGTTACGTTGCCCTCCCTTCATTCTATTCGTTCTATTCATTCATTTCGAGTTTGCTTTGCAGCTTCTTCTTCTTCTTCTTATTCTTCTTGTGCTGCTGCTGCTGTTTCGTCTTCTTTCGGCAACAATTTAAACTTTTCCTAATCCTCTGAGGGATTCCAAAACTTCAAGTTGCACTCGTCGGCAATCTGTCCACAGCACAATTGTGTGAGGCTCACAATATTTGTTTGTGTTTGTGTGCTCGTCCTGCGTCCTTTCGTCGGAGGCAGCTAACAAATTTCTAAGAAATTAAAGCGCTAAACTTTTTCGGCCGCTATCAGCACAAAGTCTTTGGCTTTTCACAGACCTCTTCCTCCTCCTGCGCCACCGCCCTCGTGTCCATTCAATGCGCCTGCTGTTTTTCTTGCGCCTGTGACTTTTGCTTTTGGCCCTTTCTGTACTTTGTGTGTGCGGTTTAATCCTGGCGAGCCTAGGCCAAAATGCAATTATTCGAGGACAAGTTTAATTGCTCGGTTGGCGCGCCAGTCTGACATTTGCATTTGTGTATGCTCAAAAAAAGAAAGTTTTCAAAGTTTTCTGGAAAATCAAATCAAGCTTGCAACATGAGAATATATTCATTAAGCTGTTGACATGAGGCAGGAAACTTGAAAACAATTATAAAATTAGGCAAAGGCATAGAAGAGAAACGTTAAACTTAACATTTAATGGAAAATTGGCTGACGGAGGGAGATAATGAGAGAGATAATTACAGATTCAATAACATCTAAATTAACAGCATTAGATGGATTAACATGATCTGTAAGATAGATAAATTAAACTATTTCTTTTCAGTTTTCAAAGTTATCAAAAATGTTCGAAGGAAACATTTCACTAACATGTTCTAAACTGAATTATGTGACATTGTAAGCAGGTGGCATTCTCGTCAAACTGACAGCTTTTCCTCCCCCTTTTCATTATTAGCTTTCCACTCCATGCACCAAACTTTTCTTGGTCTCCGCTTAGTTCACTGTCCAAGTTCATCAATTTTGAACACAACTCAGAACTCAGCACACACACACACACACACACACACACACACACATTGTGTGTCCTGTTGCTTGGCGCAAAAACTTGCCTTTGTCTTGTACAGACAGTGTATGGCTGTGTGTGTGTGTGTGTGTTGTTCTTATTTTGTGTCCGCTCGCAATTTTGCAATCTTCTGTGCCATATCTGTGTCTGATGACTTTCATTTCATTTGCACAAACGCACACACGCTCACACTTGCTTAGTTATTTATCTTGATATTGTCGCACACACACACACATACAGACACGCGCACCTACTCACACACTCGCCATGTTTCATCATTATCCAAAACTCAGCTCATATTGTCGCCTGCTGCTTTCGTCGTGCCGTCTTTCTTCTTGCTTTTTACGCGTAATTTGTACTTGTCTAACACGTAATGATGTCACGTAAATTGCATACGTTTCAGCGTTACGTTTTCGTTGATCGTTACGTTGACTCTGACTCTGACTCTGGCTCTGACTCGCAGAGCAAAAAGGTAGAGCATGCTTTTTAAACTACAAGCGTAGCGACGAATCAAGCCAGGCGGACTTAAAGTCAAATTAATAATACTCATACGGCCCGTGAGGCGGTAGTTGAGAAAAAAGAGCGAAGCTGTTGTTATCGCTAGCTGCTGTCTGCTTCTTCTTCTTCCCGGCATACATAAATTGCAAAATCCGTGCCATTTCCGCTGCCGAGCTCAGACCAAGGCGCAGGCACAGGCAAAAGCACAGATTTATGTTTCTAACTACGCATTAATTTCCTCTTCGCCTTTATCCTGGCTGGCTGCCGTGTCTGTATACGCTTCTACTGCTTGTCATACGTCACTAAATCAACGCTGCCCTCCTCATGTGCCTCAACTCATTCATCATACTTATAAATATTCATTTCCTACCCAAGATTAAAAATCAACTGACTCTGAGCTGATAAATTACAAAAGAAAAAACAGATTTTGACACAACACATTTCTGAGGTAAAGCAAAGTGGCAAAGCAAGTCTGCCTCATTTATGTGCCAGAAAATTTCATTATTTCATAAATACAAAATTTTAAGAAAAATTTAAGAAAAATTTCTAAGAAAAATATGTCTTAAGACATTGCTTGTGGCAAGCTTTGATCAGAACAAATTCAATTTTGTTGGGGCAAAGCGTTATCATAATCTCACAAACTGAATACGGAGAAGATCTTCATAGAAAATTGTCCTAGGCTGAGTCAAGTATTTGTACACTTTAAAAAATATTTATTATAAGCACTTGCTTCCTCTTAGCCTCTCCCATAGCAGCCCTAATAAGCAGTCCACCAACAAAACTTAATAATAAAACTTTTCTCATTTGTATTATTGTGTCTTTGTTATTGTCATTTTTGTAGTTTGACTTTTTGTCTGATTAAGCCTTTATATTGCCTATCATTTGCTCGGCAATTCACCTGAATTTTGCTCTTTATTTTTCGTCAATTTGTGCGCGCTGTCATAAATATGCTATAGAACTTGATTATGGCCGCCATAAAAGATACGTAAAGGCGACAAAAAACCGAAGGCAATTCAATTTTGTATTTGTTGTATTCCATTCCAAATGATGATTGGCTTTCTTTCGGCTTGCACTAGAGCCTAAACTTTGAGCAAATTAAAAAGCGAAGAAGGAAACCAACCCACCCACTAAGCCAGCGCCAGACAAAAAGGGCATAAATAAAGCCACAGCCTCAGGCCCCCATTGTTGGGGATGCCTAAAAGGCAGACATCAATTTCTGCGTTTTCTGCAAAAATTTTCTTCTGCCGCTTTTCTTTTCTCCCTTGTTTTTTTTCTTTGCTTTTCTTTAATCAGCTTAAATTCACACGTAGAGCCCACTGATTGGAGGCTTACTAGCAGTTCAAAGGCTCGTATGTGTATTTAGGCTTTTTATTGTTTCGGGACCTTTTGTCGAACAAAAATTATCGATTTTCGAGGCTGAAAGTAAGACTGGGATGAGCCTTAGCCTTCGCATTGCGCACCCAAGTTCAAATAAGCGATAATAAGTATTTATATACGCCTGAATGTGGGCATTGGTAATACGCAATTTCTTCGCATAAAAGCTTTTTTATATATATATATATATAATGGGGAGTTGTAGTTCACGATAGTGATGGAAGCAAGCCACACACCAAAGTAATGTCAAACTTTATATATCGAAATATAATTTAAACATATATTCCTATGAAAGTATGCTAGATGATTCTTTACATCCCAAATTTGTTCACTAAATACAGATGAAAATTTATATATAAACGATGTCTTGTCTAGCCAAACTAAAGTTATTGGGTTACTATGTTTAATTTTACTTTTGTATAAAATATTTGTAGATATTCGACGACAAATATATGTGAAGGCTAACTTCAAATTTCATAATTTTATGCATATGTAAGACTTCGGCTTGCTTTCATCACTAGTTTTGTTTACGCTCATCTGCTCAGAACAACGGCGGCTGCTAAGTGCTGCTTTTTGTAATATTCTTCTCTAAGAAGAACTCACGTCCTGCCTTGTCTGGTCTGGTCTCGTCTGGGTCTGGGTCTGGGTCTGACTATAGGCTATGCTTCTGGTCGCTGTCGTCGCCCTCTTAAATATTTAAGGCCTACTTTTTGGGCCATTTTCGCAAGCAGCTGCTGCTACATAGTTGCCATCTACATCTCTGCTGCTGCTACTTCTTCTTTCCTTCTGTTTTGTCTGTACATCATTTTTCTTCTTTCGCTTTTTTACGAGCGAGTGAAGCCTGTCAATTGGCTGAATGCCTCGTAAAAATGCCAAAGCTGGAATGCTGCCTGCCAGCTAGAAAGCAGGCCTAAAAAGCTGATGGTAAGCGGCAGCCGAAAAACGATTTGTTATGTTTAACGGAAACGGAAAGGCACACACACACACCGACACACACAGACACACACACGGACACACAAACAAATGTTGCTCCACTCTGTGTGTGTGTGCTTAGTTTGTTATTTTGTTTTTGTTGTATATTTGGCTGCCGCTTAGGCTTAGGCCTGCCCAAATGTCATCATTAGCGCTTTCAATTGCCATTTTAGGCCGTGACAAACATTTGCATAACAAAAATATACCCAAACCACACCGCTTAGCAAGAAGTCAACGCAAGTTGTTGATTGTTGACATTGGGGCAGCTTTTTGATGTTTTACGTTTCATTTTTTCCGGGAATTGAAAGAGAAGTTGGAGAAGCACATGGAAATGTCAAAAAAAATTGTACAGAGATATCAGTATACTACAATAAATACAAAAAGCAAACTGAAAAAACGTCTTACTTGATAGGATAGTTGATTACCCTCAATATATAGCTCCGATTTGATCCAAAAATCTGCTCTAGAAAGTAGTTTTGTCAATGCGATTTTATGCTGGCTAAAAAGCCAATAAGAGCACACAATGTTGTTGGAAAAACTTAGTAATTTATAATTGCATTTGAAGAACATATTCATTACAGTATCAACACAGAACTTCAAATGTTTTGCCCGTCATATCAATTTGTCTAATTGCGAAATGTTATTCGCCTCAAATGTCAATGCATTAAGTTAAAGCATACTTTCGAGCGTCGCGCCACATTGTTGCAACAGCTAGCCGCCACAAACAAAACGCTTCACACGGCGCAACAACAGCAGCAACAACTATTACCATAACATTTATGATTATTAACCTACAATGCAAGGCACTCTAAATGCAATTAAGATTACAATCTATATGGTGCTCGGCAAATGTTGCCTCGGCACATGCTGCACGCTGCAAAAACAAAATAAAATACAACAAAATGGAAAGAAAGCCTGGCAACTCTGGCCGGCAAACAATTAAAAACAATGCGCCCGCTGCCTCTCGTCCAGACCAGGCCAGGCCAGGCCAGGCAATAAAATGCTCTCTCTGTTGTAGATGCTTATCCGCACCATATTGCATAAGAAATAATTACTTTTTATGTTACACATACGCCCCCCCGAACCAAAGTCATACTATTGATTGCCTCATACCGCGCCAGGAGGTCCACCTCATTCACAAAGTGTCGCCCCGTCATATTGTTTGTCGCCTTTGCGTGTCGCTTATCATTCAACTTCCAGCTGCTCCTGCTCCCGCGCGGCTCCACAGTAAGCCAAAAGCGTCAGACAATTGCCATCTCGATAAGATCTATTTAGAGAGTGTTTTGTTTTCTTTACTTTCTTTTTTTGGAAGGTGTCCAGGCATAGGCCAAGGTGAATTGAGTGAGGCCCTGTTCAAAGGACACTTGTGCTCTTAATTGAAATATATTCTAGAGGAGCTTAATTGTGCCAGAAGTGCCAACATAATAACAGCTCTTTCTTTCTTTTAGGAATACTAAAATTAAATTTTTCTAAATTTTCGGAAAGCAAAATGATTAAAGTTCTTGAATCTGTTCAAAACTTGGTTTCATTTTTAATCTGTTGTGCTTATTTCTCAAGCTCACGAAATCTAACCTGACCGTACACCACATAAAAATTTCCAGCTCTCCTTCTGACTTTGTCTTATTAATATTCCTTGTTGTGGCTTGCCAGCATGCCATGGAGCGACCATTCAAGCGACGTGTAAAAGAGACAGATAGCACTTTATGGTCACCCCCAGCGCCCCTTTCGCTCCACACACTTGAGCAGGCCAGTACAAAGACGCTCTAGCGCTGGCTCTGGCTCTGGCGCTGGCTCTGGCTGTGGCTCTGGCTTGCTTCGGCTCATATACTTTACAAATCTTGATAGCTTAATAGCAGCAGCGCAAGAGGAAAGAAAGCACACGATATGCAGAGGGAAGAGCAAAAACATGTTCTGCTCTTCGCCTGGGCCAGTGGGTGGTGGCGAAAACAACATTTTTTGGGGGCCACACATTAAAGCCAAAAGTCGCATAAAAATAACCACAGGGGGGAGACCCAAAAACAAAGAAAAAGATTTTCGACAACATTTTTTTTAAGAAGTTTTCACAGCGTGTGTTGTTAATTTAGGTGAAATCAATATTAAATGAAGCTCAAGCGAGACTGTGGCTATAGAAAGTGTAATGGATGTTAAGGTGACAACAACATCAACACACGATCGACAACAAGACGATGAGTCATCAAAACATACAGTGGAACAATTGCCAAAAATTAAGCTAAGAAAATACAAAGCAATGTCAAAAAATATTCATAATTCTGAATGGTTTAAGAATGTAGCACGATTTCAGTTATCTTTTAAAATATATTGAATTGGAAAAGTCGCCTTTACTCTATATAAGCTCACAGTTAACAAAGTTGGCATAAAACCTGCTTGGGACTTGCCCACTGTGTCTCGAGGAGAAAACTATTAAAATTAACGAGCTGCAAATAATGTAACATACTTTCAGGCATAAAATGCGCTCCACTGCCTGCTTGGCTGCTTTGTGTGTACGAGTATTTGTTTGTGTAGTATGAATGTATTGTATTATAATGGCATTATCATTTTTATTATTGCATTTTTAAATGCATTTTGCTGCCATACCATTTCTCTTACATCTCCAGTTTTCTTGCATTCTCCTCTGCGTTCTTTTCATGATTTTCATAATTTTTTAAGGCTCACAGCTCATTAAGCAGACAGCCAGCAGCAACAGCAGAAACAACAATAATAACGACAACAAGAGCAGCAACAAAAACAATTTCTTACAAAATGTCCTTTCGGTTGAACGATGAAAACAAAGTCGTACGACATGATTAATGTGCCACACGTTTGGCAACGTAGGTTCTTTGGCCCCCACGAAAGTCGCCGCAAAGTCATGTGCTTCTGATGTGTTGAGTGCAGTTTCAGTAACATGCAACTTTATATGAATATATGTGTATACGAGGGCTACTATATTCGGCTATATTTCGAGCTTTTTTGGCGTCAAAAATCATCAAGTTTGTCATTTTATTTTTGGCATAATCAATAACAGAGAGACGGCATTAGGTGCGTAATGAAAACTTTAAACTAGATCACATGTTTTGAGTGCTCAAATACTCTGTTGTTTGAGTTGCGTTGATCGATTTACCTAGATGAAGGACAGTCTGGTTTCAGCGGTTGTTCTTCCTTCTAGAAAATAAGTAATTGTTTACCATTGAGAAACTAAACACTTCACGCTTCTCTGGGAACAACTTTTTTCCATTTGACACGTTTTGAAACAAACATACGCATATATCCATGATTCGCCACCTGTCACGATTAGAACCACGATCGAACTCTTTGATCATTTCCTTACACTAATAGACGCGAACCATTTCTTGAGCGATTGATACCTTAGGGGGTCTTCAATGAGAGCAAATTTGTTTTACAACTAAGTGTTCATGCAAAATCAAAATCTATCTCACGATATGTCACATCACGCACTTGTATTACCAGTTCACGCACTGCTTTGATGTCTTTGTCGGCTACTGAACTACGACCACGATTGAATTCACTATGCCAGCGATATACTGTGGTTTTTGATGGGGCTTTATCGCCATACAAAGAACAAAGTTCATAGAGATATTCTTATTGAGATAATCCGCTTCGAAAGTTGTGCAAAATAATCCAACAAAGAACTTCTTTCGAAATTTAAATGTTCTGCCAAATTAATTTTCTTAACTCACTGAAACCAAAGCAAATAGCACTTGTACATCAAAACGTTGTGAGTAATTTTATGCAAAAGAATGTGAATCTTTGCTTCGGTGTTGCCAGATTTTAGCTATTTACATTAGTGTTACCTATTCCCTATATATTATGATGACATCACAAGTGCAATATAAGAACCATGTTACTATGTAATGACTGACAGAGTGGCCAAACTATAAGAGCTAGAACACTGAAATTTACACCAAAGTTAGATTATTGATCATTGATAAGCTGCACTACATTTCCTTTGCTGGATCTCAATAAATGCTACTTTAAACCAGTATCGATTTTATGTGTAAATCACAAATGTGCTGATTTGCTGTGTATATAATTGAGCATTACATACATATGTATGTCATGCGGTCTAGCCCAGAGAGTAGATAGATTTTATACTCCTGAATATCCTTAACATCTTCTCACTTATTTGTGGCCAAAATTCCGAGCTCAGCATCTGCATGTTCATCACGTTTTCAAAGCATTCCCTTGGCCCGTTTCCAGATGTTATTTTCAACTTAACTTAAAGCCCTGCAAAATGCACTTCGAACTCAACTCCCCAACCCATTCGCTCATGGCTCAGCCTGGGCATGGCCTATGTGTATTTGCGATACGTGTATAACAACAACAACAATAACAACAAAGTAAACCAGAGCCGAGCCATGATGGCTATAGCCATGCATACCCATCTGTCTCTCTATTCTATCCATACTACGTACGGACTGGCACTGGCCAAGTCATCCATCCATTCATCCATCCAGCCAGCCGTCCATCCATCTATGCAATGCAATGCAAGAAGTGAGCCCCAAAAGCAACGCAAGTCATGCAGCGAAAGCTCGCTGACCCGCACGATTTTGCCCTTTTACCCTCGCATCATTCCCATCCAGTCTCTGCTTGACAAACAAATATTTTGTTGTTGTCTTCACACAACAACAACAACAACATCAACAACAACAAGCCGAACAAGTACTATAAACTACACTACATCAAGCTATCTCATTCTCGCAGGACGAGGCTGAGGCTCCGGCTGGCTGTTTTGAATCCTGTTTTTGCACACATTTTTTTAACCTTCCCGCCCCTTCATCATCCTCTGTGGACTAAACAAACTAATATGCTATGCTTAAAGCGCACATACTGGACTTATGGTTGTTGTTGTTTGTTTGCTTGTTTGTTGTTATTTCTGATGTTGTTTGCAGGACAATAACAACAACAACAGCAAGCGAGGAATACAGCCACGTTGAAGACAAATTTGAAATACACTTGAAAAATTAAAATACGCCCAAAAATAATATTAAATATCAACCATCACATTTTAGTTACATTTTGGCTGCAATTTTCAGAAGAATTTCATTCTTACAACTCACTAGTATATAGTATATACCGATGAATATATATATATAGATTTTTAAAAATATTTTAAGCTCACAAACTGCATCAGATAGCCCTTGCACCCTACTCTGTTCATATATAACAAAAGCTGGCTATCACAGTGCCTGCCTACCCTGCTCCTCCTCCTCCTCGACTGGTCTGTTCTGATGCTGTCATATTTTGTGCCCTCAACATTCCCGCCGTCGTAGATGACACACCATTGTGTATTGTCAGAAAAGCCGAGCGACCAGCGGGCGACCTGCAGCTCTCTCTCTCTCCCTCGCTCTCTCCAATTTCATGGAGACCCGTTGACGAAACATAGCCATGTCCAACGCTTATCATATAAATTCTTTTGGCTTGGCTTGGTTCATGTTGTTGTTTTTCGCATTGCCCTCTGCTAGGGTCCTGGGTGTTCTGGGCCTGAGAGCTCTCTGCTCTCTGATCCATGGGCAGCATAACAAAATACAGGCTAAAAAGTTCTGCTCTGTTGTTATTGAAGGCTTAAACTGAAACTGCTGCTGCTGCCGCTGCTGCTGCTGCTGTAGTTGCAGCTGAAGCCGGAGTCCTGTCCTGCCCCTTGCCAGGAACTCTGGCTAAACAAAATCAAACACACTGCACGACATTCTGCAACGAAAAATCAAAATGCCTGGGAAAAACCAACAAGAGTTTTACATGTAACCCGCCTACACAACAGCTTATAGGCAGCCTATATAAAATTGTTTGGCTTAATATAAAAAGAAGCGAGGACCCTGCGAGGTGATATACACATAGATTGGACGGGTGTGTATGTATTTTGTGAAAAAAGGGGATATACTGCGTTTGAATAGTAAGAATTCACTTCTTTTATATATCAACAAGAAATGTATAGATAGAAATATTAAATTTATATATTTTTATTGCTTTGGAAATTCGTTTTCTTCATTTATTTCATAAGAGAAGTAAAGCCATCTTATGCAATTTTAGATTTGTATTTCCTTAATCAGGTAACTGGCTCTGTTCACTTTGGAATAGAAGATCTACTTCTTTCTGCTATTCTTCTGTGCCACTTTCCAGCTTGTCATTAGCTACTATCATTTATATATTTCTTTCAAAAATCCAAAGAGCACCTGCCAAGTGCACTGCACTTGCCATCATCATCATCATCATCATCATCATCATCATCATCATCATCATGGTGGTTGTGCTTTTTCAACCGACGAGCTAAAGTTACATGATGAATGCTTATAGTTTATATCTCGTACTACTACTTTGTCCTGGCAGCATGTCCTCTTTGGCCCTGGACTGCTAACTTTTGGCTATAACTTGCAATTTGTGCCGCACAATTATGAGTTTTCTTTTAGTACTTTGCTTCTCTTTTTGTGCCTGAGCCAAGCATAGGAGCTGGCATTAAAAACAATGCCAGAGCCACAGCCAGTGCCAGAGAGCTCAGAATGGATCTGGTTAGCAATTGGTATGGGTATAGGGATGCCAGGAATGGGTTGAAAATGTAATGCAATATAAAAAGGCAAAAAGCGCAAAGGCATTAAAGGAAATGCTCACTTTCAAGTTGATGTTGAAGTTGTTTGTTTGTCTCTCGGCTCTATTCCTCGTTCTGTTTTGTGCACACAATTGTCGACGACTGTCTGTCTGAATGTCCGCCGGATATATATGTACATTTTGTTGTCATTAAAAAGAACTAGTGCAGAAAGATTACATAAAACTAAAACTGAATTTATACAGCATTCAACATGTTTTTCTTGGCACATATGGTACTGTAATTGGACATGAAATCATCAAACTGCGTCACTAACAACATCAATTTCGAAAAGCATTTTCTAAGAATATCGAGAGATTTGTATTATGAAACTTAGGACTACAAAATAAGAATTCCTAAAGCCTCTCATGATTTCATTAAGCAGGAGTTCCACGATTTTCTTCGTACATATAAATGTGCATAACCTTATGCTTGTCCATGCTTTCACCACTAGTTTGAACTAATGTCCGCCAAGCAACTCTGGTCTGTGTTTCTGTTTCTATTTGCTGTTGTCTTGCCTCTACCAAATTGCACATTTTCTTGTTGCACTCTGTTTGACGTAATTATAATTGAAGTGAAGTCATGAACGAGTACGAGTTTCAGTCTGTCTGACTCCTCGTCTGCCCCTGCCTCTGCCTCTGACTGTTCCTGTCTTATTTTTCCTATTTTCCCATTTGGCCCCCTTCAGCCTCATAATGAGCATGTTAACAGTCAGACAATGGCACTCAGTTTTTGTGGTGTGCTTCATCATAATTTTATTGCCTCCTTCCAATGCTGCCCTGCCCTGCCCTGCTCACTGCTGCCATTTGCACTGCTGCTTGCTCTTCGCTGAATGTCACTTGAAAGTCACAGATAAAAGCGAAGCGAAGGATTTCAATTAAACTAAGCTAGAACACATTTCTACACAAATGCCAATTTTTATTGCTTAGCTGAAACTCTCGTATATCCTGCCTTTATGAGCATTTATTAATTGCCCAAAAATGCAGCCGCACATGAGTTGCCTTTCGCCCCACTTGCCCCACACTCCCATCCGCACTACTAATTCCATTAGACATTTTTAATTATGGCATAGTAAATTTTTTAACTATCCGACAATGTGACGTTCGCGTTCTCGTCGTTATCCTGGCATGGTGTCATTAAAAGCATTCGTTTATGTTTGATAGACTTTTAAAGATAACTGCTGGCCGCTTCCCATCCCCATTCTCGTGTTTTTAGCCCAAATGAGTTTATAGTCTTGCCATACTGTCTATCATTGGATGAGTGAAGGGAGGAGACCATTTTGCGTGGGTCATAAGCCCAGACAGTATCCTTTAATTGTATTTGATATTTAGTGATGCTTAAAGAGATAGCTTGATTGATAGGATAAGATGGATTAATTGGTAGAGAACGTATGGATCGCTTGTCTACAAGAATAGGTAGATGTGCATATGCTGATACTCTTACTTAACCGAAAGGACTCAAGCCTAAGGCACATTTCAATTGCCCAAGTGGGAGGTAGGTCTCCGCTCTCCAACTCCATCATGATCCCTCAGATTGAAGCATACGCTCCAGTCTCCAAACAGATACCCACCAACACCAAGAATGCTCGCATATATTTCGAAAACCCTCTGTAAATATGTAGTTGTAACAGTTCGTGCAGTGAATCAGCCTAAAAGTATGCTTCATTTTACGCCCATTGCTTAAGCAAGTGTTTCCGGAACTTCATTTAAATTGTATTCGCTTTAAGCAAATTTGTGCATTGTGTGTACATTGTGCTACGTCGGGTGGCTCGCCCATTTTATTGATGTCTTTTGACGCCGCACTGTGACCCACAGGATGCGCCAGGCATGGCACAACGCAGACAGACAGAGACGCAGGCAAATGGGAGGAAAAACAGATACAGAAACAGACACACAAACAAAACAAGAGCCACGGCAAAATGAGAAGCCCACAAAGGCGAACACAGGACACAGCACACGCTGAATACACAGGCTGCATGCCTCTGTGGCTCGCCCCGCCCCTGCCCCTACACTGCTGAAAGATGACGCGGCAGAAGAGAAAGAGATCTCTGCTGGTAATTTATATTTTTCGGTGCAGGGTCCCCTCGATTTTATTTTACACAAAAACCTTATTAATTTAGACTTTTTGCTGTTGTTTGGCAAATTTGCGTCTGGGTCATTGCCCAAAAAACTAACAACAGCAGGAATAGCAGCCACAGCAACTGACAGCAGTTTTCCTTCTCCAGCATTTATGCAAATTAGTTTTGATTGTCTGCAAGCGAATTTTTGCGGAAACTGAAAGTTAATTTGCATGCGCTTCAAGCAAAGGCTATAAACCAAAAGCTATAGCACAACTCCTCTCCGCAGCGTTTCAGTCGCTCGCTTGATTTAATTGCATCAAGCATTAATTCTGATTACAGTTACAACAATTACAATTATTACAGTTACTGTTGAGAAATGATACGAGTGTAAGCCTGGCTCCTCCCCACCTTCGCAATATTTATTGCAATTCATTTCTTATGCCACTTAAAGGAGAGGGTCCACAGCGAACGCCTGTGCGTATGCTGCATAATTTTAATAAGCTGACGAAGAATGCAAAAAGAAAAGGAAATCAAAAGGGGAGAAGGAGTGCCTTTAAGGTGCTTGCTACTTGCATATTTATGTCACTCGAAGAATGTTTCATTTACTTGCACGTTCCTGAGTGCTGCTCATGTGCGTGTGAAATTGGTCGACGAATAACGCACCTGCATTTTCACTGCAATTTCAGGTGGATTTCCTACGAGCAATAAGAATCTAGCAAATGTATTATGAAGTCTTAAATAATGTTCATTAGAATTTCTACAATCATTTAGCTTCTTTTCAGTAAGATGGTCCATATAATTCAGGGTCAAAAGTCGAACCTAATTTTAATTTTTTTGGGAAAAGTCGGACCGCATTAAAGATGAATTCAAAGCCTTTGGTTAAGTGTCTCGAACAAAGTATTTCCAACCTATAACTGAAGTTTGTACATTGCTATATCGTTTGGTTGTAGAATCGCCCTTATACATATGATGCTTAACATAATGTTATAAAGATTTAATTCATACAGATTTTAACAAACATTTTTTATAAACTTCCCAGAATTGCCATTATATTTCATCCTCTTAAACCACAAATATATGGAGAGCTTTTGGCCTAAACTTATCTCATACGAACACTCATTTGGACCCTCATTCCCCCCGCAAAGCACAAACAATTTCAAACCACCAAATCCAACAAAAATGAATGCTGAGTTTTGACTGTCATTGACCAGCAGGTGTGCTTTCCCTGCCCCCGAAGCTAGCCGCAGACACGGCATAGTCTTATCATCTGCTGCTCTCAAACCACTTCGCTTGTCTGGCCTGTCATGATTGACGGTCATTTGTCATTTTCAACCATTTGGCCATTTATTTTGGCCACAGCTTTTTTAACCACACGCAAAACTTGCTCGAGCACTCTGGCACTGCTTTCAGCCGCCGCCGCCGCCGCCACCGCACTGCCAGCTCCTGCTTATAGCACATTTGTCAGACGTTCAGAAAGAAATTTGTAGGTGTTGGCCAAACATGACGCCTTCGCAGCGCGTATAAATTACAAAAAAGCCAAAAGTCAGTCAAGGTGGAGCGAGGCGTTCCCATAAAAAAGGGTTTTGCTTTTTGTTTGTCGAGTTATAAATGAAGTTGCATACTTTTGGCCTGAAAAGCCTGCAAAACCTGACATGTCATGCTGTCGACTGCCGCAGTCGTCTGCGTCGGCGTGTTATCGTTCTAAAAGCCCGCACCCTTGACCCTTTCCCTTAAAAATGCCAGCAAGCATTCATTTAAAAACGGAAATTTCTGATTTTTGGTTTGGCTTTCCGCGCTTTTCTTTCTGTGGTTGTCATTTGTTAATTTGTTGAAGTTGGAAACGCAGGGCAATGCAGAAGAGGTAAAATATAGGAAACAACTATTGAGCTATGATTTGCGCAAAGCTTAAATTCTCCTTCGAAATCGGAAACTCAAACGTTTTATAAATTACTTACGACTTCGAATTCGTATTCGAGCTTCCACATGAAAATGGCAGCCGACGACAGAACGATCACTAAATATTTAAAGCTCTTCCCATTGAATTTGAAATTTTCAGTTAATTATTTAGTTTTATTAATGTTTCTACACATTATTCCATAAGACATAGTTACCCCTAACAAACATTTTCTACACTCTGAAATATTAATGTCATTTATGTCATTTAGTTTAAGGAAAAGTTTTTAATTTCTTGTCAGAACCGAAAACATTTGCTGCCTCTTAACTTTTTTCTTCTATATGGTTTTTTATTTATTTTCTCTTCTTCTGGAAAACAAAAGTTCGGATGCAGCTGCGTTAAACTTCCCCCCAGAACATAACACATATGTAAATTAAGCACACACACACGCACACACACAAGCAAATATCAAGAACAGCTCGTAAACTTTTTGCAGCTAAGCAACAAACAAGAGGCAGTTGCTTGCCAGCTCCTGGCCAAGGCAGCGGCAAAAGCAATCCATCAAAATTGCACCTTCTTGGGAGCCTTGTACTTAACCCCACACCACCACACCCCACTCACATCTTGCTGACTAAATTGAATTTAATTTGTTTTGCGCTTTCACTCGCACACACACACACATGCATACGCATACGCATACGTACTTACACACATATGTAAAGCACCAGCAGCAGCAGCAGCAGGAATAACATTCTTCCAAGTTAAACACTCCCATGAGAGAGAAAGAGAGAGTAGGAGAGAGGGGAGGCGCTATTGTTTAACGTTTCATGCCCGCCAGCCTGCTGCTTCTGTCTGCTTCCGACTGCACTGCTGCCTTTTGTTAATTATTTGATGAATTTTTAATTGATTTTCTGCGAGCCGCACAGCGTGTGGCGTTTGCTGCGAGTGGCGGCAGAAGCTGCTCATACTCATAGCATACTTTTTAGCCGCTTGCCGCTTGCCGCTTGCCGCTTACAGCTTGCAACTGCTGGCCCTGCTGGCACTCTCATTGAATGCCGCATTGTTCGGCAACATTTAAATTAAGATAAATCACCGCAAAATTTATGGTTTTTAATATGTGAAGCACCCTGCCCGCACTCCACCTTCCTCAATTGTTGGCTTGTTCTCGCTGTTGTTATACAACATGGAAAACAATTTACTAAAATTGCAATTAAGTGACATTTTATACACACATGCACATGCACATGCAGGGCCAGGGAAACCCGAAGCCAAGCCAGCCACCAGCACCCTCGACCATGCTGCTGCTCCCCATTGGGGTGTGTGTCTGTGCTGCTGCTGCTGCTCCTGCTGTTCGGACTGCCGGGTTGCTGCATTGGGTAATAAATTTGAAATTGCGGTTTGGCCAGTTTTAAATATTCAATTAGTTGAAACATTTTTTGTGCACTACAAATATCTGCAAGAGTTATAAAAAATAAAAACAAATGGAAGGCGAAATGTGCAGTAGAAATATGTGTGAGTTTGTTTAATGGCCAATTTGTAAATCGGGTTGTCTCTACTCTGCTGTTTTTCGATAGTTTTCAGGTTCCCAATTGGTGATACAACTTAAGGTTACTCTCATTTGTGCTGATGAAGACTTAGGAGTCTATTTTGTCTTTCAATAAGAAAGAATAGATGCTAATCAACGATTTGAACACTTTATCTAGGGTTAAGAATCCTCCTTTTATGCGTTGCAAACAATTGAAACAAAATATTTTATTTCATTTTCATAAAGGCTTTCTTTAAAGTTAAAACCCTTTCTCGTGGGCCCAACTTTGTGCATAAACATGTAGCTGAAATTATTTCAGAACACCCATTTAACCCTTGTATGTAAGTTGTTCTCCAAAAATACATTTTCCATATGTCTTTTTTGGTATTGCGGGCACTAATTATGCGCAAAATGTTCTAGCTCAAGGGCTCTAAGCAATTAGCATACAGTTTCACTCCCCTCCTCAGCTTTGCCCTCGCCCGCGCCCGCGCCCCTACATTCAAATTAAACAAAAGAACTATGCGAGCGTATGTTGGTGTGCGAGTTTCTATGTGGGTCCAACATTAATGCAACAAATTATGTTTTAGAACGCGAAAGAGAAAAATTCTCAAATGAAAATAAACCGCAACAATTTTTCATTTTCGTTGCGTTGCAAAATGAAGAAGTAACTGCGACGGTATGGGGTATGTGGCATCACACGGGAGCAATATAACCGGTTTGTAAGGCCACAAAAGCAATTTTATGATTATGAACAACTGCCGAGGCTCGAGACAGAGACAGAGAGAAAGAGTGAGAGTAAGAGAGGGACGGCAAGTAGTCTCTGGGAAATACGCAGCGCAATTAGGCGCCATAAAAATGGCAACAGCTCGTTTCAGCTCCAGCTCCAGTCCACCGCAGCTGGGTGTGAATGGAACCTGAGAGACCCATGAGCTGGAGCTACTCATGTCTTCCTTGTCCGCCTTTTGTTGCTATTGTTTTTGTTGTAAGCGCAGTCCCAGACCCACCCACATAGACCGCACACAGCGGCAGTATTTTTAATTTAAAATCCACAACGAAACGAAACGAAAATATGAATGTGCTGTGCGGTGACGAAGGGGGGAAATGATCCAAGGCGCTAAATTGGCGTTGTGCGAATGAAAATGGTGGGCAGACCTGTGCAGGTGAGAGATCTGGAAGAGGTATATTTCTTAAGCGAATATATGTATCGATAAAAACACTTTCTGGAGGGGCTGAGAATGTTTATGTTGAAAAGTTAGCCATTACACATAAAAGTTGCATAACGACCAATCTAATAATATTTGATTATATTGTTTCTCTTTCTAGGTAAGTCAATATGGTCACATGCACACGACATTTCTGAAAATAACAAAATATATGGTTTAAGTAAGTTGAACGTAGTAGAAACATGTGGTTGAAATTTGCACTAATTCAGACATCTGAATCTGAATATCCGAACAATCTGAATAGCGGAACCTATGGGCTGTTATCTTCTGTTAAAACTTACAACCATTGTCTATTATCGACTCTAATTTATTCTAGGATTTCTTGCTGATCCATACCAGAAATGAAGACTTCTTCTTCTCAAATAGGGATAAAAATTGGTACATATAGTTTTGTTTTCAATCGAAGAAGTTTTAACTGAACCGAGATACTTTGAATTTGTATAGCATATAAAATATTGATCTGCCTTGTCTGTCGTCTGGCAGCCTTTGTGTCTGCTGGTTTTAGTGTAAACTTATGCATCTTAAGATCGGTAGATGGCAGTTTATCAGATCACTATATGGACAAAATTTTATACAATTAACTGCTTTAATAACACCGTAGAGTATGAAATCCAAAAGATCCAAAATTTATCTAAAATATCATTTATTTTAGCAACTCGATCGGTCTGATAGATGAAAGTCAGCTAACTCTGAGGCTTTCTTTTTGGTTTCAAATTATGATCGTATACATTTTTATAATTTATTTTACAAAATTTTCGAAATATTAAGTTTTCTCTAAGCCTCTTTTTATGAACTTGTATTCTGTATTTCTTTCTTCCCAATCCTCTAAAATACCAAGGAAAAAAGAACTTTCATGCTAAACTTAGCCTACAATTTGCTGCCCTCCAAGTAACCACATTAACTTTGGCGTGGAGGAGGTGGAGTTTGGTGGTATGAGGTTAAATTATGGTTATTGTTTATGGTAAAACAGGGCTAAAGGTCGTCGGGGACTGCCTCGCTGTATATTTTTGGACTTTTCGACTTCCTGTCTACCTCTTTGCTAGCTCCGCTTCTCACTTGCTTGGTGGCTCGGCGGGGGTTGTCTCTATATAGAAATTTATGAGCTTTATAGTGGCTTGGCGTGCCATTTCGTTTTACATTTTCTCTCGCCGCTTTTTGCTGCTGCCGCTATTGCTGCCGCTGTTGCTGTTGCTGTTGCTTGCTTAAAAGTCCCTTGAGATGTAATCAATTACTTAATGCTATAGAAGGACGTTTCCCACACCCTTCTAGCCTCTGCCTGAATGTGCTCCCCCAGTAACAAAAGCCATTACGCTGGAAAACTTTTCAATGAAGCGTTCGTCAGAGTTCGAAGCGACGCGACGACTATTAGCTGCGACTGCGACTGAGACTACCGCCTTTCCAGCCGCCTTTTCTTCCTGTACTGTACCTCGCCTAGTCCTCGTCCTGGCTCTGGCTCTGGTCCTGGTGCTGCCCTGTCCTGTCCTGGCCTGTCCTGTCCTTGCCAAAGCACATTGGCAGCACCAGCTGATGTATTATTATGGCTGTAGCTGTTGCGGGGCTGTTATTAATATTGCCTTAGCCGAGTGGGGGGGGGGGGGGGGGGGGGTCGAGCTAATACAAATCCCTAGCGCATTACGTGCCGAAGGTAAGCAGCCTTTGCCTTTGCCAGAGCCAGAGCCAGAACATGTCATCAAAGCACACGCCCACTTGAGTTTTCAAGGAGGGGGGGCTGTGGCCCGTCTTCAACCAGTAGGCAGTTGAGTTGAGTTCAGTTTTTGTCGCGACAGTTTGTCAGTTTTTTTATAACCTGGGAAGGGCATTATTATGACTTTGTCAGGAAGTAAGCAATCCACACAGCAGGAAGCAGCTTTCAAGTCATGAAGTGTATAAGGTGATTATCGATTCTATAACTTTAAAGCTCCAACGGACGATTGACAAGGCAAAACCAATTTGTTTTCCTGGAACATCAAAGATTATCTGAATAATCATGGACACAATTTGTTCATTTAGGACTTGAATTGTTATAAACAAAACTATTTAATGTGAGATAGTTGTAAAGGGTATATGTGGAAGGACTTATTTCAAATTGAATCTGCCTTTACAGTAACATTAATATTTAACTGTTTCAGCTTCCACAGCGACTCACTTGAACCCTCAGCACTGGGCACGTGAAAGACATCATAATTAGCATTTTGGGGCAAAGGAAATTAAAGAGAAAAGGACTGTAGTGTATTTTACAGCATCGTCGTAGGCCAGGCTACTACCACATCCTGTAGCCATAGCCAATTTCCGTGTCATAAAAGTTGAAAGCTTTTATGGGGCACCCAAAAACAATTTGCAAGCCAAATTCAATTTGGCAATGGCAGGAGGCCAAGACTATGAGAAACTTTTGGCCTATGACATACTATTTGCAAGCCAACTCCCAGGTAAAGTAATGAGCAGTCTCCTCTTCCTAATTCGTTCAGAAGTTTTGTGCAGGAAATACTCGTATTTAAAGTCTTAAAACGGAGCAGAGAGGACGACAATGCCTTGCCCAAAGTGTTGAGAGTTCAATAATATTTGCTAAAACAAAAGAGCTGCAGCCAATAGTTTTAAATTACAAAAAAGAGAACGGAGACGGCAAACATTTAGTATACAATTTTATTTGCAAGGGGAAGCCAGAGGCAATAGCAATGCCAAAGACCTGACTCCGATATCCCAACTCAACTGGTCTGGCCTGAAGATCTGGCTCTGTCAATGGCTTTGCTGTCGCCACCGCCACCTCTGGCGCTGCCGCCGCCTCCGCCTCCGCCAGCACCCGTAGAATTTTGTGTAATTTGACCCAAAAGCAAATGTAAATAGAACTGCAAGCCAGAAAGGGCGTTAAATTGTATAACTTAATGAAACGTTAGACAAGCAGCTGTGCTGGGTTGGATCCATGGCTAACCAGTCAAAGCAAACCCTCAGACCAAACCAGAAAACCAACATGGCATCAGCCAAAGCCAAAGCCAAAGCCAGAGCCAAAGCAAAGGCAAAGTCAAAAAGTAAGCCAGAACTCGAAGAGAATGGGACACACTCGGGTTCTGGCTCTGCTTCTGGTTCTGGTTCTGGTCTGCCTTTTGTCCTTCGCCTTGCCTGTTCTTGTTGCTGTTGCTGTGTCTGTGTCTGTGTCTGTTTCTGTTTCTGTGGCTGCCCATGTGCGGATTACGTTTGACTTAATGCAGTGTGCAGGCGGGCACATCACACAGAGGGGTGCGGGAAAACTGTTGCTCTGCCCCCTCGCCACGCCCCCATTAAATTACAAATTAAAATGCTAAAAATTTTGCACTCAAGCTGTGTGTGGGAGACGCCGTCACGCCCATAGCAGCTCGGCGCAGGCCCTTTAAAATGCAAAGCAAAAAAAAAAAAAGAATAGTTTTAATTAAAAGGTGGCTACAGTCGAGGCAAATCTAATGGGAAGAGTAATGAAGGAAAAGTGGAGGATTTATATTTAGGTAGGCTTCGAACAGTAGACAGAGCAGACATTGGAATCATATCAGTCTTAAGGGACTTGCTGGTGTCATAAATATTAGTCACATATATAAGTGGCGAATCCTTGTGGCTTAAAGGGAAAGCCAGCGTTCAATTGAAATAGGCAATATATTCAATATGTTGCTTTTGTATTCAAGATTCAATTTTACAAACTCTATAAAAGCCCTTCATATAGGCTTAGTTCCTAGAGCCGTGGACATCAGCGGGCATATGAACTCGATTGGCTAAGATTCCTTATGTCGCAGTCCTTTCAAGGAACCATCTTCTCCTGTTGTTGTCAGTTATATGTCTTAGTCAAACTTGGAAAAGGAGTAGAATTCATATTTGGCGTCATCACCGAATTGAATATTCACTTCTCTAAAGAACACTAAAACCCATTCAACAAATTCAATGGCGTAATATTATCTAAGCTACTGACTCATAGTTTGGTAATCATTGTAAGATTTCAGCATATATTTCTTACATATAAACACTCGAAAGCACTCCAATGACTCCAGTCAAATAGTCTCCACTGGAGGGCATAAAGATTAGTCACACGCCAACCCTAGAAACCTCTGTCTGCCGCAAGTCAACAAATAATTTCTATGTAAATATTTTACACTAATTATTTAAAATATTTCGGCAGTCATTCAGTCTGCCCCGCCTCTTGGTCTGTGCCCAAAAATAGTTATTTGCTCAAATTAAATATATACATTTTGTGTGCGAGTATTTGTATATTTGCGCTGAGTAAATATGTATCTGTGTGAGTGTGGGTGGGGTGGGGTGTATTTGTGTGAAACAAAATTATTTTATAGCATTTGCTTAAAGCAAACATTCGAGTGACTCACACAGTCCACACACAGTGTGGCGTCTAGCCTCCAAAAAGTACGCAATCTCCTTCTATTTTTCCTCCTCCATTTTCCCTCGTGGCAGCAATTTTCCAGCCTTTGGCAGCGCCTTTTGTTTGGACACACCGAAACAGAGAGGCGCTGCTGAAATTGATTAAGTTTGTTGCCTGCCAATGAAAAAGGCACTCAATCAAACGCCGCTTCTGTTGAAAAAAGTGTCATTGAAAATGCACACACAGAGCCAGGCCAGAGCCAGAGCCGTGCAGTGCGAAAAATAAATGAATGAATGAGCAGCGCCAGGAGCAGCAGCAGCAGCAGCAGTAGCAGCATAGAAAACGAATACGAATACGAAAACGAATAGTAGGACTAGTACATGGCACATGGCAGGCATTCAAATCAAGTCAAACGTAAAAACGTTGACTTAACACTCACACACACGACGCACGCAAACACACTCACACTCACACGCACACGCACACACTTGAAGGACGCCAGCGCCACCTATTGAAACTGTTTGTAGTCTATTGAGGACCTCCTTGTCGAGTAGTTTAAATGATATTAAAAAGTGACTACAGAAACGGTGTGACAAGTGACAGTCCTTGAGCCTCAAAGTCGCTTACAATGTCAAGCATACTTTAAGGAAATCTCTAAAATTACTTATATAAGATTTATTAAGGCTGTTTAAGTAACTTTGTAGCAGTGAACGTGTAAAGTATATAGTATTATGTGGCAAAACTAAGAAGTCCATAAAGGGCATAGATTCGTAATCAACAGCTATTTTGCCAAAATAGATGGAGAAAGCCTCAAAACTGTTCAGAAAGAAATTAAACTTGGAAGCTCCTAGCGCAATCATATGATCACCCAAAAGTTAATTTAAAGTTAAGTTAAAGAACTTCAAATTTCTTAAAAAGTACTTCAGTACAGGGTGTTATGTAAATGAGCCAGTTTTGAAACTTCTAGCTCCTGTCACTCATGAGAAACACCTGTTCGAACATTGATAACGATTTCGGCTGGCCAACAATGGGGAAATTTGGCAAAATGAAAAAGTAAATATATAAACAAATTTTAAGCATTTGATGAAACTAAACAAGATTTGTTAAAGAGGAGTTTTTGAGTTAAAAAAGTTTTCAAGACAATTTTTTGTTTTCTAAGTTTTTACATCTGCTAAATTTTAGTGTAATCATATGAAGACGCTAAGCACTACCCCAGTTTTAGTGTTTTTAGTACAAAGTGTAAAGCTTAGAAGAACTTCTTTATTTTTCATCTGACCGAATTTCAACCAGATTCAACAACTATATCTTATCCAGAATGAAGTTTTAGTATGGACTACTTCATTTTTAACGAAATTCTATCAAATTTGGTATTTATTATATTATAGATGCCTCCAATTTTTCACGGATCAGACTACTATATCATAAAGCTATCATAAGACCGATTTAATCGAAATGAACAAGCTTAGAAATTCTTGTTATTTATCGAAATAATATATGTTTTTAGAGTCTCCTTGGAATTACGCTAAAGTTTATCCCGATCGGGGTACTATATCATATAGCAATTGGCTTGTTACATGGTATTTACCTGTCGAGCAAGCTTGGTGTCGCCACTAGTGGTAAAGGTCGACCATCTCAAGATAAAAACTTGGGAGATTTAATAACTTTATTTTTGAATAACTATTGAAAAAGCTATTTATTAATAATAGACAGTTGTCTTTTAAGTTATTCCAAAAAGAAAAATGATTTTCCAAGAAAAAATATCGTTTCCATATAAAAAAAAAGCCCCTCCCACGTAGTTCCAAGCGTGATCATATGATCACGGCCATTACTCGGAGTCCTCAGACAGGGTAAGAAAAAGAAACTTTACTTTGATAATAAGAGAGCCTTTTTAACCTCACAAAACTATGAAAAATTCAGCCACATTCAGGTTATTAATTTTTGTAAAAATAAGCAACTATGCAAAGTTTATGATGAATTTGATTTACATTTAATTTTGATTAATTTTTTATTTACGTTTCATTACATTTATTACCTACATCCATACCTTTACACACTTGGTAATGGGAAATTTTAGTAAAATTCTAAATACGGAATTAAGACTAGAAAAAGCGTTGCGACATTGCCAATATTTTCTGTATTCTCTTTAAAGAAATCAAAAATCCAAATTGCAGTTAAACTATTTTACTTTGAATTTGTTTCACAATCTTGCCGCTATGCTGCTGCATATGCGAAATAAAAACTTTGTCTTTGGGTAAACAAAATCGTTTGGCTACCAAAAAATTTACAATATAAGTTGGCAATCTCACAAAAGACAATAATCTTATCTGCCAGCGGGCGGGAGGGGAGATACCACTGTAAAATATTTTATTGAATATAATAAGCAGCGCTCAGCTCGCGAAGAAAGTTTTTTCAGTGAGGGACACAAAGTTGTTGAAGACTTCCAAATGTATTTCGCTTCCCCCCGCCTTCGTCTTCTAGTTATTTTCGCTTTATTGCATTTTGCTTTTGCAAGCCGTATAATACCTGCGTGTGAAATAAAAAAACTTTGCACTTAAATGAAAACTACAAAACATTTAACTTTCGCAACGACAAAAGAAGAAGTAAATTTAAATGCCAAGTCGAGAAAAGCCCTCGAGGCAAGGCGAAGCCAAAATGAAATTTCTTTTCGTCCAAAAAGTTTACACTTTGTCACAGGGCGCGACTATGCTTTGCATTGCCGGCTTGCCTCGTCTTCTTTGATGCCAAAATGCGAAAAGAAAGTGTCAAATTAAATTTCAAAAAGTGATTTGCCGCGCTTTCCATTTATTTTCCGCTCCCTCTATATTTATTTTGCAATCTCTGTTGACAGCCCTTTTAAATGCTGCCAGACCTAAGTGAAAATCTGCTATAATTTACTTGCAAAAGAAATGTCATTATTCGCCATTTGCAGAGCCGAAAATGTTTTAATTATGTACGTATGTTATTCCAAGCTAGGAATATTGTTCATCGTACCTTAAACGATGTTGGCTACTATAATGAAATGCTGGAAAAGATATATACTTTTTGTACTTCATTGGTAAAATACATACATATAAAGCATACTCCTGGATGAAATAAAAGAAAAGAAAGACCATTGACCATTTTATATATGATCATATGTTGTTTATCTACGTAGAGGAATAGCCCCCCTATAACACATGCATAGAGCATGTACAAAAAGACAATGGTGTTGCAAGTTCGCTACTATAACAGCATTGCAAGTTCAATCAGAAAAACAGTTTGTGAAGCTTTATCAGAAGCTTATGGCTGTTCTTTCACCCAGTAATTCACAAGGACTCTTTTGGCAATTAATTGTGGTTCATATAGTACAAAGAAAATACAAAGGCTATCTGCTTTTCGTTCAAAACGGTTGCCGTTTTTCAATCTCCCGTATTGTACGAATTTTGTTGCGTTCATGTATCAAATTGTAAGTTGTGTAAACGGACCCTGCTCTTCACCTTATATATCAACGAACTGCTTCAGGTTCTATCCCACCCCCGACGTTGAGCTTTGCGTGTTTTTCAACGACTCGTCTTCCCACTTCAGGCTGCAAGATGACCTTGATTTTTTCCAATTGTGGTGTCAGGTCAACTTATTAAATCTTAAGTGTTGTAAATGCAAAGTTATGTCGTTTTGTCGTAGCAAACCGCTTTAGACATCGTATCTTCTTAACGATATGCCCCTTGACTCAGTTGATAACTTGGGTGTTCATTTAGTGTGTTTGGTGTCCACAATACAATAGAAATTTTTACTTTTTCCCCTCCTTGGAACCCGATTAACCTCCTTCCTTCATATTCAAGTAGGCTCCTTCTACTAAATCTTCCATCTCTTGAAATTGGTGAATTATGCACAATGTAATCTTTATACATTATGATTAATGGTGATATTGACTCGCCGTCTTTAATTAGCCAAATCAGTTTTTGCGTTCCTCGTAGAACTACTAGAAACCATTTTAACCATTTCTCGCCCTATATCGCCTGCATTGAGTCTAAAGTCAAATTTAAATTATATCTACTGCAATATTTTTTCCCAGAACTGTGTAAATCTGATTGCACTTTGGTGTTGAATACGTTTTTCTGAGTATTTTGCAGCTCAATTTCATACCCCAAGGTCTATTGACGCACGAAGTACAGTCTATGCACATTGTGTGTGTTTGTGTGATTTTTGTTGGTAACAAAATTATGTTTTATTTTACAAGTATATTATATATTTTTTCGGTATTTTTTTCCTGCTCAACAACACATCAATCCAATAGCAATGCCAAACAGAAATCCTCAATTCGGTTCCCCACTTTGCTGTTTTTTTTTGTTTTTGTTCCTTTTCAGGCTTTTCAATTTCATGGCGAATATTTTTTGTGGGGCTTCGCTTCGGTCGCTTTGCCCTTTTTATATTGCTGTTGCCATATTTTACATGCAAATCGAATTTTTCCTCAATTTTAATTGGATTTTTGATTGGTTATACTTGTGTTTATATACGCAGCGCAGGCAACAGAACCCTCTTACTATATAGACACACATATATATATATATATATATATATATATTTGTTATACTCGTAATCTAGTAGATGGAACGAGTATATTGTATTAGTGCAAATGTATGTAACAGGCAACCCGATAAAGTATATATATTCTTGATCAGCATCAACAGCCGAGTCTATCTACCCATGTCCGTCTGTCCGTCCATACGTAGGCGTGAACACCTAGATCTCGGAGACTGTAAGAGCTAGAGAGACCTCATTTGGTATGTGACTCCTCTTACGAGGTATAAGAACACCACACCCCACCCTAAAACAACAAACCAATTTTTGTTCATACGTTTGAGTGTTTCGAATATTGAAAAAAATGCTGAGTACGAGTATCATATAGTCGGAATATCGACTAAAGCGTTCTTACTTGTTTATATTTTTATTTTCATATTTTTCATTCATCATCGTTTTTTTGGTTTAAAAGTATTTGTTAGCGTGTTACACGTTGTAAGTTTTTTGTAAATTTAAAAACAAAATCACTCTAAAAATGTTGCACACATACAAATCTGTGTGATATTTCAGAAAATATGCAAATTGTGCAAAGGCGATTAATATCGAAAATATGAACATATATCTACAAAAAGTTGGGCGACACATTGTATTTGTTTGTTTTGAAGTGAATTGTTATTGATTTTTGACAAAAGATTTTGTATAGAAAAACATTTGCCTGCAGAATTTCAAATATTTGAAATGCGAATTTAGAAATATGGCGCAAATTGTTTGAAAATTTGTTAAATTAAATGAATATGATTGCGCAATGATATGAGTGGATAGCCTTTGGGCATTCTCTACATCTAATTTACTGAGAAGCCTTAACTTGCTCTTAGATGTTTCATGACTTCTTTCACTCTGAGAAATATGCCTAAGTTAATAAGTTTTCTGGGAAGTTTTTTTTTAGGCAAGCTGGATGAGGGAACTTCTTCTTCAATTTAATAATTCTGTTAAGTAAATATTTAACTTTTAAAGAATGAATTTAAAATATCATTACCTAGTACGATTCCTTAAGGGATACTCTTCAGCTTGCTCCTTCCACTCTGAAAATATGAAAGTACAATTTGGCTTGACCTGTCACACCATAAACCCACATTTGCTGGCTAAATGCCTGCCTAGAAAGCGAGGCCAAAAGGTACACAAAACATAAAAATGCGAAATAATAATGCCATTGACAAATATAAAGCCATAAATTATAAATGCGAAATACTTACTTATACTCGAACACAGGGAAAATCTCCACAAAGAAAGCAAACGCAAAAGGAAAACTGACAGCTGGCTGTGTGGCTGTTGGGCGGTGGGCCGACTTGTAACCGCAACTTGTTATAAAATTAGTAAAATTTTCTCGGCAAACATTTACATTAACTACAAGGCGGCACGAAATCCCAGTCGAGGGATGACGGGCTGGCACTTCAAAGCACCCATAGAGGTGGAAGAAATATAAATAAAAAACATTTGAGATATGTAAGGCAGTGGAATTGAGACCTGAAGGTCCTGCTTTCTAACTGCCGCACAGTTGTCCCAAAAGTATTAAGAAGAGCAAAGCAATTAAAATATGAAAATGTGAACAACTTTCATCTTTTCTTTTCTCGTTTTCTTTTTTCCTGTTTTTGGTGTAGCTTCACATTGCATAAATCATTTCGATGTTCCTACTTTATTTCTTTACTAATCACCATAAGTCCTTGACAGCAGCGACACGAGCGCCAGCCAATGATTTATTTCGAGAGAATTTACCTTTGGCGGAATGGGAGGAAGCTCCAGCCTGCCACCTCACCTCCACCTGCCAGCAATTGACAATATAAAATGTAATTATAATCATTGCGGCGGCCCAAAGAAGTCTCAATTGTAATTATAAAGCAAATATGCCCGCGAGGACTTCATGCTTTTCAAAATTTTACATGCGTGGGATTTCACAGCGACTTTCCCAACGTCGCATCTTCAATTAAAACTTTACACAAATTGCAAACAATTTGTGTGCAAGCGCCCGCTCTGTTGGTTAATTACCCAGGGTGTTATTACAAGGTGAAATGGACAGGGATGAACTTTAGAAATATTGAGGCTATGCCCTGAAAAAGGGTGTCACTTTGGCATTTTGAATGAAAATGGTATTTGTTCAACTTCACTAAGGCACAATTATGCTGAAGCAGGAAACATTTAATCCAATTATAGAATAAATTAAGGGATCTTAAAGGTATTTTTTTAAGTTCTCAATGATGGCATGGACATCATCTATCAAATTATATGTATATATGTGTGTGTGTCTGTCCTTTATGGGTGCCTAAATCAATTAACCAATCGGTATGAAATTTTTACTGTATACTAATACTAGTCAAGTATAACCAACTATAATCAACTGTGGCTATTGGTAAAATAGATAACCTATGCAAATATTGTAGAGCTTTAAAATTTAAAAACGAGACCAAAGAAAATGTGCTGCGAGGATGGAAAAGCTAAATTCGCCAGCAGAACCGTTTTCTTCGATGGTATCCGACGATCAGGAGAGCTTTTGTCCATAGTTCGGAAATACCGTTAGTGTTTCCAAATGACTACTTTTGGTGCAGCAAACGCTGTGCGTGACAATTGCATATTCTTATTCAAGGTACAGGGCCATCATAGAGCTCCAAATCTACATTATGTGAAATAGTAGATTGTCGGTGCATAATATCGTGAAATTGTCGTTGCATTGCAAGGATTTGTTGATTAACATAACCTGTTAGTACGTTTGATCAAAAATGATCTTGAACAAATGCCAGCTTATGATTATAAGGTTATGATTATAAGGCAGATAAAAGAGCTGTCTTGCCACATGAACGCAATAATAAATGAATTGGCCATTCTGATAGTTGCCGAAGAATTGAATTCACATGATATAACTCTTCAAGGCAGAAGTCGTGATCAAACAACATATTGTTTATATCCAAAAAAGAAACTTCTTTAATATCACAGAAACTTCTGGTAGTTTGCAAAGCAAGACAGTAACACAAACTCATTGAAGATCACAAAAAAATCATAACAATGAAGATAGATTAAGGAGAATGAGGAGGCATAGTGACGCTCTCCGGGCTAGCTACTATTAAATTTACTGTCTACTGTGGGATTCGTATAATATGTACACTTAATAGATGATGCTGAAGAACATATTTATCATATTTCATTTTCATATTTTCCATATTTGCATATTTAAATAAACTTTTATTAAGATGAGCAAACTTCACTTTACTAATATATAAATTTTGTTTTGTTTCTCCTTTTAGGTAAGTCACACAATTTCTACAAATATTGAGTTTTGGTCTCCCTATCCTAAAACTAAGTAGCAGAGTAAGTTTTTGTTAATATTAAACGTAATGAATTGTGTTCAAATAAAAACTACGGATAAGAAAATTGAAGTCTTTACTTATATTAAATAATTTCTTAAACGAATAACAACCTCAAAATTAATAAAAACTTGTTTAATTTGACTTAAAATAATATCAAAACATGCACAATTTGGTGAGTTCTTTTGTCCGAAAAAGTTAGTTTCAAATTCAGGCGATGTTTAAAAATATTATAGATATTTCAAAGGACATATTCTAACACAAAGGTGTCAACATCATACACACTGTGCAAAAAATATCGCGATATTAATTAAATTAAGTTATTATTTAGCAACAAATTATGACACGCTTTTCTAATTATGCTTTGTGTTGTTATTGAAAACTTTTAATTGCATATTTTTAGGCGCTGGCGCTGGTCGGCATAATGGCTGGCTGTTGGTGTGTTGGTGTTAATTAATTTTGCAACTGTCAGTTGCAACAAAAATTGTATGTGCGTTGTGTCGTCGCCTTTTAATTAGACTTCGAATTTCAATTAAATAAAGCTTTTACATTAATTAAATTTCCATTTTTATGCAGAGTCCTGTCTGTCGTCTGTACGTGCTGTCTGTCCATGACCTGAGGCCTTGCAATTTGTACAAAATTAATTAGAAACGTTTTCCCGTCCGCCTCGCTGGCTGTCTTTTCTGTCCTTCTGTAAATAAACTCTACTCGTTCCGAGTCAAATCAAATCAGACACGGCAGATAGAAATACAGACAGACAGCACAAGCAGCAGAAGAAAAATAACTCAAGGTAAATAAATAATTGAATTTCATTAGGCAAATGAAAAATCCTGTCAAAGTCTACTACTTACTATGGTCTAGGATAATGAAAAGCATGCCAAGCATTGGACACACTATTTTTGGAAAGAAACCAAATGTTGTTTATATAAAAACAAGAGGCAAATGCATTGCTTCAAGGGAATATTTCGTTTCCACTTAATCTGATAAGAAAACTGTATAGAGCAGTTCCAATAAGAAAAATAAGCTGATTAGAAATAAAGCAGGCTGAGTGTAAGTAAATAAAAAGCTTTATTGTTGTATTTGTATGTGAAAAAATGTAAAAAATTTAACAATTCTGATATAAAATGAATAAACAAATATAGAAATATTAAAGGCCAAATCCCTCAAAGAGTATATATGAAATAAATTTCAAATCATATTGCGAATCACACAAAGATTAGTTTCTTCTTGAAAATAAATAAATTTGCAACTTCTTCATGGATGTTAAGCAAATATTTGATCAAATTTAATTACTTTCTTGCCCATTGTACGCACTTTAAGAATATATTTTTCGGGCCTGCAAACAAAGCATATTGACCCAAATCTGTAACTCTGACAAAGGCTGACTGCCTGTACGGAAAAGGATAACAAAGCCTAGCCGTCTGTCAAAAGCTGTTAAAAACGTAAACAACAGCAAATAAAATACAATGTTTACACACATACGGACACACATACACGCATACAGTCTCACAAACACACACATGAACACATTTCGTCACGCCCTTCTCGAGTTCTGTTGCTGCTGCTGCGCTTTTACCGTCGCGCCGTTTGCTCATTAGTGGCACAAAAATCGAACCGGGGGGGTGGTGGCCGGCGGTAAAAATGTGGGAAACAGGTAAAAACTAACAAGGAAAACATAGAAAGCGACGAAGCTTAATCAAAAGCAGAGAAATGTTGTCGAAAAATACATATAAAAGAAAACTAACAACGTCAACCAAAACAATGCGACAAAAATAATAGAGGGTAGGTGGAGACGATGGCAGCAATCAGGATAGGGAACAGGAAGAAATGTCTATAGAAAACAACAATAATAATAATGAAGCTCTCACACACACGCACACATTGTGGCCGCGTTAAAGGTGTATGTGCACTGCGGTTGAAATATATGTATAAAGAGGTGTATATAGCTATTGGTTTTGCTTGTGTGTGTGCTTGAATTATTTGTTAGTTTTCCCTCTTTCTTTTTCTGCTATTACGAGTATGTGTGGCGTCATGTTAACAAGAGCATAGCTTCAGGGGAGGCTGCTGTGATGAAAGGTGGGTGTGGCCTTTGATGGGGGTATGGCGGTAGGAGAGGAGATGAATACATTGATGGAGGCTTGGTGGGTTTGACTAGAGTTCCCCCAGCTAGTTTTAGTTTTGGCTCTTAAAGTGCCAAGTCTTTAAAAGACCGATTTAGAAACTCCAGCGAATTGAATATAAGAACTCTAGATTTCTCTTCGAAACAAGCTCTTGTCAAATTCCTGAATTCTCAACTCTTTAGAAAATTAATCAGGGTTCACTTTGTCACATCTTGTAAAGCTTTAGAGATTTCACCATTTTCAGGTACGAGTACTGTATTTTTAGCTTAATTTGAACAGAATTTTAAAAGGATACAAGAAAAATTCATGGCCTACTAAATTTGAGGTGTAGCAAATGTTCAAATGTCTCCAAACTCCTCGAAAGCATTTCATAAGGAAATCCATCTAATTAGCCTTTGAGTTCTAAGCTACACAAAGGAGCCAATACACTCAAGGGTTGACACATTAATTTCCTACAAATCTGTACTAAAATATTTTTAAAATATTTTTTTCTTTAAAGACTCATTCCAATAGACGTTGCCCTGCCGCATTTAATTAAGTTCATATCTGAAGTAAATTGCTACAGCTTCAGCTGAAGTAAATGACAAATCCTTATGCTAAATATGCTGCTCACTCGTAAATGCAACACCCACACAGACACATAGACCTGTACGCCTGCACATACATACAAGACGAGCTTACAACGTGCTGTACATATGCTTAATGAAGCTTATAACTCACGGCGTAGCCCGCCTCCGTGAAATATGCAACACGTACACAGACGAGTCCGTGCACTAGTCCTGGCAACAGGCAGCAGGCAGCAGGCAGTCAGCATATGCCGTCGCCATCAACTGAAGGCCCGCCAGGCAGGCGAAATAATTATAAAGCGCTTCTGGTTCTGGTCTGAAAAGCGGAAGCTGCAACGGAAATGTTACCTCTGCATAGAGGGCGCCAAAGTTGGGGCTGGGGTGGAGTGGAGAGAGGAAAGCAACCTGTGCAGTGTGCTGGTGCAAATTCTAGCACTGCCAACTGCCTGGCATGGCATTTAGTTTAGCATAATGACAGGCAGAAAGCTCGGTCTGGTGGACCTTAATATGGCGTTGGTGGTGAATTTAGGGGTGCCCCTCCCGGCGCAGCCACTAAAACCCAAGCCACATTAGCCCGGCCAGCAAATGTGGCAAAGCGTGTTAATAACTCACAGGGCAACTGAGAGCAGGCTCACCGATCCCCTCACCATAGGCCCTTGCAGTTTAAGTTTTGGGTTTAAATAATAAAGTTTTGGAACGTCGTGCTTTCAAAATTAACTCAGCTAACGAGGGCTGTTATTTGAATATTCCAAATATATATGGACAAATATGACTGATGGTGAATCAAGTTGTAAGGAAATTAAAGCAGTTTAAAATGATAAATCTAGCGAATGTGTGCAGTGTGCAGTTTTGGGTTGTCTTCATTTTTGTGATGAAAACTTTGGTCTTTATAAAAATAGAACACTCCAAAGATGCTGCCGCAACTTATATATGAAAATTTGAATGCCTATTTGAAACCATTTTATTATAGCTCCTGCAATTGGCTCAGAATAAAGAGAACTAAAAATTAGGAGTAACAGTTATTGAAAGGACAATCCTAGACTTCCACATACAGCTAACTAGCTAATTTCAGTATAACTTGAAGCAACTAGCAAGTTTATAGTACACCCCCCTATATACATATGTGTATGTGTGTGTGAGTGAGTGTGTGCGTCCGTGCATAAGTAGAGCGTTACCCTGCTCCCACGTAGAGCATGTCGTCGTCATCGTCTCCGTCTGCTTGGCGGTGTAATGGAGCGTAGCATGAGCTGTAGCTGCAGCTGAGACTCTGTTGCTTGGCTTGCGACTTCTAAGAGGCTCTCTTGCCCTTGCTCCTTTTGCATATTTTCATGCATAATGCATTATATCGTTTCATCATACGAGGCACACATTCCAGAAACTCAGCTAAGCCGCTCTCTCTCTCTCTCCTTCAACCTTCCGCTCAAGCCTAATTTGTTGCATAATTAAGCGTGTAGTCGTCGCCTGTGTTTTAGAGAATGGCTTTTCTTACTCAGCCTCGAACAACTCTGAAATCGTTCCTTGCAAAATTATTAAATAAAGTATGGCAAACGAGTATAAACAGAGAATCGTGAAGCTTATATTAGCTGCTAAGAGTTATTTAGTACTTTTAAGTATTTGCATCAGCCTCAAGTTAATGCTATAAAATGTCTGCTGATTTGTTAAATTTCTTGCAATTTTTCCATAACATTTCTATTTAACAGAAAGGCTCTTTATTTTCCCCAGACTTGGCCCAATCATCGCCTGCTTCTAAATTGCTTTGACCTTTGCCTAACAGATGCGACTCTCACTCGAACTTCGCAAACGAAAAAATTGGTACACACGCACATTAAGTCACGTTTTCGCACCATTAACCCATAAAGAAGCAGAGAGCCCAAAGAGTGCGAAAGGGCATGCGTGATAGAGGGCAGATGTAGGCAGGCACCAGCTAAAGATTTACAAATATTGGAACTTTTTTTCAGCCTCACTTTCAAGTCGTAAAGCAGTTGACGACGTAGCATATTTTATAGATTTTAATATGCGAGCTCCATAACAGGCAAGGCAAGCTCTTTCCATTTCCCTTCCCCCGAGTCAAAGTCAGCTCTCTGTCCCTGTTCCTGTCGCTGTCCCTGTGCCCTCTACTCAGTATAGCTCAGCTGGCTTTTAAATTTCAGCAGCCAAAAAGTAGGCAATGTTTTCTGCATTTTTTCACCCTCATTCGCTTGCTGTGTGACAATGTGTCAACGTGCTTGTGTGTGTGGACATGCGTGTGTGTGTGTGCGTGTGATAAGGGTTTATCAGAAATGCCATGCAGTAACTTAGTGATTTACTCGCGTTTATGTGTGCGTGGAATTCCCTTTTTTAATATGGAAAATTGAAAAAGTGACTTTTGCTTTTTAGCTGAGCCCGTGTAGGCTCAATGCGTGTTAGCCTGTCAGAGTCAAAGCATTTGGGCGCGCGCGTTTCTTAGACTTTGACTTTTGCATTTGGGATGCCACATTAAAGTATTTGGAGGCTTAAGCTTAAAACAAAAGAGGCGTCCCTTATCTCATGACACTTTCGAAAAAAGATACGCTCAAGTTCAGGCAAGGACCGGACCTTTATAGCAGAGATTTGAGATGTTCAATTCACTTTTTTTCTGTACAGCATTTTTGTTTTTTCCCTTTGTGTGGATTTTTCGTGTTGCTGGAATGTAAATATGTCTCAAATTTGTATAATTATTTGGATCTTCTGATATTTTTTTAAAAAATGAATGAAATAACATTGCTTAAATCGATAGAATACTGAGTTTCTGTGACCTGACAAGAAATATCAGGAGTCTCTTGATTTTTCCAAAACTTTTTTCAGTTCTAATTCAATTAAACTGTGCCTTATAACGTTCTCTATCTGGCCATGCAACGACTTCTTCTTCAGCAATTTGCTCTAATTGTCATCACAGTTGAATGCATTCAGAATTTGCTGGTGCGTCTTCTCTGCCAAACCAACTATCATTCATAGCCCAGAAATATTTGTGCTTGTGCCAAAAAGCGCTTTTCATCTTATGAAATAATTTTTTGGCTTTTGCAAGGATTTCAGCTTCTGTTTAAAATAAATAACAACACTCACACTGTCACACACACACAGGCACACAAAAGCACACATACGCGCGCACACAGAAAACCAAATAAATTGCTTTCGTAACCGCAAAGAGAGTTCTGAATTCTGCCAAGGAAAGGAAAGGAAAAGCAGGGCAAGGCAAGGGCCGAGGCACTCCACATTCACATCAATTCAATTCAATCAGACATCAACATCAAGCATATACAATTTTCACTCGCAACACACAAGAATTATACAATCAATGGGAAAGGTAGACTTGCCCCCACCACTCATCCTCCATTCACCTTACCGTTCCCCGTCTCCCGTCTCCCGTCCCGCTTGAGCTGCTGTAAAAGGAAATAAAATGCGGCAGGCACGTTGCAACACTATTACTTATTTCCAGAGCAAAAGCATAGCAGACAGCCAGACAGTCAGGCGCAAAGAGAGCGACGTCTCCGAACGTCTGAAATGAACTACGTTTTTGTTGAATGCTGACTGGCGTTAGAAAGGTATACGGTTACAGTATCTCAGGATTCTGATAAAACTGACATATATCTAAGGCTCGAAGTCAAATAGTACACAAATATTTGCTTGTATTTTCCATTTGGAGACGCAAAAATTCAGAAAATAAGGTTTTTCGAAGACTTCACAAAGTTTTTATTTCACGAATATAAAAAAAATCCACAAAAAAAGCCAAAGTTTATAGGTTAAAAATCTGAAAGATTTCATTTATTATGCACAAATAGGAGCAGACTTTGAACATTTTATTAAAATATTAAAATTCTATAATAATAAGAGAACTGAGACTGGATGACAAATGTGATAAAGTATCATAGGACAATTCCATTTACAAATTTAGATAAATCGCATCTGCACATTCATAGAGTGTTTCACTGTTCGACTTGCTCTTCTTGCATCTCCACAGATGGAAACAGGTGAAAACAATTCGGCGTGGGGGAGGGGGCAAAGGGAATGCAATAATCTTTCAGCGCCCCGCCATAGTCAGCGCTTAAAACGTGACTTTTAAGCATGATGTTGTAATATTTTTTAACTTGACTAAGAAAGGACAAGACGGGAGACGGGGATTCCCCATTGTTCTCCTTGCGTCCATGTGTTTGCCTGAAAATTGTTACAAATGCCCCTCAGCGTGCATTTTATGGCCAGTGCGATAAATAAAATGTTGCAACAAACAGAACACACACTCGCACACACATGCGGGCAGAGCAGGCAGCAAAAATATGTGCAAATAATATCGGTAGAAGGTAGGACAGGCTCTTTGGGTCCTTGGCAGTCCTTTGGCCCGGCCCCGGTCCGGCCTGGCCTGGCAGGCAGACAAACAATAACATAAATTTTGTTAGCAAAGTAATTGTGCAATATGTTTTTAGACGAACAGGCTGCATGGCCCAGAGTTGCGGCAATGGGGAGGTTAGAGAAAATGTTATACCAAAGAAAGCACTAGAATTCGATCATTTTTTTTCTGTTGAATTTAAGAAACATAATTGAAGAGGATTTGTTTATAACATTTTAACCCGAAGACTTTAGAAATATATATTTTTCAGTTTTTAGTGCCTTGAAACTGAGACTGTTCTTGCTGCATGCCTAAATGTTTTTTTCTTATGCTCATTGTTTCTCTCCATCTCCATGCTGTGCGTAAATGTAATTGCACAAAATCTCCCTGTAGCCTCAGCTTAGGCAAGTTTGCTGCTAAGCCAACATAAGACCCGCAAGCATTTCTTATACAGCCACAAGCGGGAAAACGACAGCACAACTACAGCAGATACTCTATATCGCAGTGAACAGCCAGAATTCTGAAAAGTTTTTGAAATGGAACTTTCAACTTGAACACAAAGTTATTATTCATATCTGTTTTTTTGGAAAATTTACTAAAACTCCATCAAATATTGGCTAATGAAACTAACAACGTCAACGGCGACATACTTTGTGTATTGGGGAAGTTAATATAAATACTAAAACGATTTGCTTTGTTTTCAAACCCATCTAATATATTCTCTTAAGCACGATCAAATCAATTTATAATTTTTTATAATTTCTCAATTCTCACTGAGTTAGAGTAAAACGGAGTCGGACCAAACTCAGGAAACTGTTGTATGTTTGCTAGTTTTACTTGTACTATCTTCTACTTCAACTTCAATATCTACTACTTGTTGTCTACTTTGTGTGTGTGTTTGTATGTATGTGTTTTGTGGTGTTTGTCTTAGTTAAATTCCGTAAAGCGTAACGGGTAAACGAGACAGCAGAGTGAGTCAGTCCTCTGGTCTGGCATTGAGTGTGTGGCTTAAGTGTTCATCGACTCAACCGCAGCAGCAGCAGCAGCAGCAACAGCAACGGCAAGGCGAAGCAACAAACCCTTCCTTCCTTGCTCTTGCTCTTGCTGTTGCGCTGTCTTCTAAAACCTAGCAAAGCTGTCAATAGTCTACTGCAAAGTTCAATTAATTGCGCGAAACGGAACAAACAACAACAACAACAACAACAGCTACAGCAATGGCAGCAGCAGCAAAGGCAACCACAAAAATTAAATTAAAGTAGAGCCCTTTTGGGTTTTCCTCCTTCCTTCAGTCTTTCAGCAGCGCTGTGCTTGTGGATGAAGATGTATGACTCTTGTTTTTCGCCAACTCGCCTCCCTAGGTTCTTGATAAATATTGCAAACAAAATATAATTTAATTAAAATGTAAAATCTTTATGTAAGATATTGTTGCTGCGAATTGTTAGAGTTTGATTGACAGAACTTGAGAATGCCTTTGCACGTTCCTCTGGTTAGATGTCATGTGCATTTGTGGCTTGGAGGTGTTGAAGTTTGGGATTTATTGTGACTTCCAGGTGACTAATTCAAATGTTCGATAAAGGTCTAATTCAAAGATGCAATGAAAATATCGTAAAGCCACTTAAAAGGGTTTATAAATTGAATAAAAAAAAAGTTTGAAAATTGGATGAGAATTTGATGGGAATTTCTAACATTTTATACTAAGTTTTATATATACAAAAGTTATAATAATATTATATTTTGTCAATTATTAACACTAACAAAATCTACAAATTGTAGCTGCCTAAATATATTTAATGTCGTAATTTATATTTTTATATTTTAGATTCTTTTAAACTAATCCAAGATCATATCTGTTGTAGTTATTAAGTATGTTAAATTTTTTATATATCTCTGTGTTGTTGTTTCTTGTCGATGTTTTTGTGCTAAAAAATGTGTGAGAGAAATATATATGGTCAATGTTGTGCTCTAAATTTCTAATCTGTTGACTTAATTAATACAAAGTAAATAAAAATTAAGCCACAACAAGCAGAGATTATAAAAAATTTATTATACTTTACTTCTTTTCTCTTCTTTCTTTTCTTTCTGCTCTTCTCTTTTTTTGAAACGCAACCATCAACATTAAAATTTAAATCGAAAACTATTAAAAATTACTAAAGCATTCAACTGGGCAAACAAATAAATGACATCGGCCTTGAACCAAAGACAACAGGAAACTGAAATATCACAACATTTGGATTTTGGATTTTTGTCAACCTTCACAAATAAAAGCTAACAAATACAGAAAATATAAAATTGATCTTTTAACAGTGCACGGCATTTGGCATTTGCTGAGAGGTGATTAAACATTCATATTTAACAAAACAATGTGATCTCAAGCCATAAAAAGCTAAAATAAAGTGAAAGCCTAATAAGAAGAGAAGAAACACAAAAGCAAACTGAATAAAAAACGCATTATTTTAACATGAAAATTTCAAAAATTAAATAAACTTTTTTCTATTGAAAACATATTTAGAGTTGTAGTAAAATAAAATTGTATATTGAAAAACATTCCGAGTTTTCGTTTCCAGCCGAGAGCAAAATGGCCACACCGAAAGTAAGCTTTTATTTAAATAGTAAAAATAAATATTATAAAAATATGAACTTTAGACTTTGTGTTGTTGTAAAAACCAATTCCTTACATTAGTTATACAACAGACAACCTTAACAATGACAATCAATAACAATTTTTAGTGATATTTTCATTTTCTTCCTTTCATAATTTCTTGTATTTTTATTAAAAACTTTATAAGTTACAAACATTCAGAAAAAAAATTAAACAACACTTTTTCTTTCTTCCTGCCCTTGAAAAACTTTGCATACCTCCGTATGGCCTTCTCTGGCATTTTAACACCTTTTTAGAGGTAAAAGCATTTGCATTTCTTGGGCAATATTTTCTTTTGCATCGCGGCTGCTGCAGCTGCTAAAGAGAGATGAGAGAAAGAAAAGGTAATCTTGACAAGCCATTAACATTTCATGTGCCACAGCTTCAGCCTCAGTCTCAGTTCTAGCCGCGCGCAGATGTCTTCCACTAAAAGTCAATATAAAGTAAAAATTTCTCGTTTTTTTATGACCTCGGGATTATCATTTTGCGTTGGTGCTGCAGCTTGACATGAAATTGGCTGCCAGTGCACTTCGCTTTGGGTAACCAGAAATTGGCTATAAAAAAGCCACGGGCATCAAACGACGACCAAAAGGTGCTCTCTATATATATGGGTGTGTAAGAGTGTGTATACGTATGTTTGTGTATGAAAATATAGAAATTTTTATTTTAAGTAGTGACGCGTCAGGGATAATGTTAATGGCCCCCACATTGGCAAGCAGCATTTTCATTTCGAACGCATAAAAGTCTCCTTGTCTCCGCGTCTCAAACAAGCGAAGAGAGATGTCTACCCACCACAGATTTCCTCTTTTTTATATGTCCTCGTATATATAATAATATCTTTCACGTTAAAATGGGAATTTAAAGTTTATGGTCTAGACAGTGGACAAAGCTCCGGGCTCTGTTTGACTTCCACTCATCCTGTCGCTCCACTCGTTCGCTTTATAATTATATGGCCGGGCATTTTTTTACTGCACCACAAAAAAATGCTATGTGCTGATTTTGACCCTCCACCAACTGAAATGACTTTGAAGATTGCTGCAAAATGGCCAATAGACAAGGGTTATAAATTTGCCTAAGCCAACCAAATAAAATTAACATTTTCCAGCACTCTGGGTTGAAAATATTGACCAAGCCAAAAATAAGAAGAAAAAGGATCTACCTTTATTTGTTTTAAAAAGTAGAAAGTCTAATTCTATGACAGCAACAATTTCAACAACAACAAAATCGAGTAGGAAAATCTGTGAATATTTTCTCTAACACCAGAAACTTGAGATATGTGATATGATGCCGAGAGATCATCAAAGCAACAGCAACAGCTGCTGCCTATTTAAACGCCTAAGAGTAGGCAATTGTTTGGCATCAAAAGCAGCCAACAGTCACTGCAGGCGGCGAGACGAGCAGCAAACTTCTCAGACTAAAGCGTCGACATGCCATTTTTATGGCAAGACAAGGGCAGACAGGACATCAGCAGGATGCCACGCGCTGGAGGTGTCAGTATTTATACAGCAAATAAGCTAAAAAATTTTCTTTATGAGTCCCACAAGGCAAACACAAGAGGAACGCAGGAGGCAAAGCCAACGCAGACAAAGTCAGACAATTGTGTGGCAATTGTGAAAAGTTGTCTCGGCTGCTTGACGTTTATATATGACTAGTGATAAGTCAGCGGCGTCGCTCGCCTCTCCTTTTGTTACGGCCTGAAATCCTATGGGGTGCTGTTTCACCAGTTTATTTGTCAACAGTTTGAAAATTTACAGTTGGGCCCGAAACGACTTGCAAATGACATAAAGATGAAGGCTCGCACTCTACCAAGGATCTGAAGTTCGCGTTGGAATCCGGCCAAAAAGCAAATTAGTTATTAGGCTTGTAAGTAGTTCAAAAAGTTCGTAGCGCCCCGCCTAATTGTTAATTAGTGTCAGCGTTGAATTTTCCTGCCAGACATTTCTATACAGAAATTTGGCAAAGCAAAAGCAAAGTCAAAAACAGAACCGAAATGAGAGTGGCAGTCGAAGTAGGCGTCGAAAAGTTGGTCTTTAGTTGGCGTTGCTTTCTTTCCTTGCGGTATGGAAGTGTTAATTAATATTGAAAAGGATCAACTTTTGTATGACTTTTGGCTTTTTATCAAACAAAAAAAATTAAAAGGAATGAATGAAATTAGGGTTGCTTTTGCGCTTACTTAAAATGGAATAAAGATGTGAAATTTGAGTGAAAATTATTCATATTGTGGAACTAACCCTGATGAAATGAAAATTATGAAAATTTGTGTACTTCAGTGAAAGAACAACTATAATCAGAGTATAGAAGAAAGTAAGCCCACTTTAGCTTATAATTTGGGACATTTTTTAGAGACTTTATATAGTGTCGCTGAATGAAAAAGGTGTGGCAAGATAAAGACCGAGGGAGTCCTTATGAATTAGGTAGAAACCTCTATCATAATACGGTTGACCAATAATCTTATAACATTTTATGACAATTGCATTTTACATATATATTTTAAAACATTCGACATTATCCACACAAATACCGAAAAAGGACGTCATAGTCGTCCTCATTCTCTACTTCTTCTGTGGCCTCTCATAAAATTGTCGCATCTGTGCAACACATATTCAATATCTAATCGAAAATTGAGCTTTGCACACCCTCAGACACCTATTCTTGCCGCCTGCTGTGTGTAAAGTGGCGAAAAAAGCAATCGAAGTAGAAAATAACTAATACGACACGTTAGCCGAAGCCAGATCCAAAGCCGGGCCATGGCCTGCAGGCAATTGTCTTTTAGCCAAAGCTGTGCAAGTAAGCCTAATGGCATTTCCCCACTCCACACAGCACACTGAGCACGTGCAATAAGCCAAACAACGCCCAAAGCATGCTAAATAACACAACACAACAAAAAACATACAACATGGCAACATAGCAACATATAACCAGAGCAATAGGACGGACAAAGAGCAAGCGAAGGAGTCAAAAAGAGACCCGAAAGGGTTGCCGTTGCCACTAGAGCAGAGCCAGGCCAAGCCAAGCTCACAGGCAACAACATAATATAAATGTAAGGCACGTGGGCTATCCGACCCGAAAGGTAACATTCAAGTAGAAGAAGAACATGCTAAAAAGAAATCTAAAATATGTTTGAAAAAGTGATAAGCTTTAAGATACCCTGTATACGTCTTTTATAAGGAGATTTTTGTGAGAAATATGTCGGCTATAAAGTCATTTATAGGTCGGAAAACCTTCCTGAGGTCAAGTGTTGGAAATCAGCTTTTCAGCTTAGAAGATATAGATAGTTATCAGTATCTTAAAGAGTTCTGATAAGCTCTTTAGTTGTTTTTTAGATAATCATAGTTTCGTATTCAGAGAAAGAACAAATTCTAAGACACTTTTCCACTTTCTGTGAAACAGCGTAGAACGTAGTCGTAGCATGCTTTGCGGTGCCCTGGCGCAGTTCAACTGGCTGTTACAGTTGCGGCCAAGAGGCCGGCGGCAGGAAAAAAAATTCGAAAGCCCCAGCCTGGCTTTCCAGTAAGGACAAAGGTAAAGGATTTGCACAATGTTTAGCCGCTGCAGCAATTTTCTACAATTACCTCTAGGGGCAGATCCAAAGCCAAAAGAGGTGGCGGTCTAGCAATTTTCAGTGATTCCAAAACGAAGAAAAAGGACCAGGAAGGCGAGAGTCGGGAAAAAAGAATCCAGTGAAAATAATATTAAAGGCCATTAGGCTCATATAGACAAGTTAAGTGGCTCTTTTTAGTGCCAGTGCCAGTGACAGTGCCAGTGCCTGGGACCTGGGCTGGATCCTGCTCCTTGCTGCGCCATGTGTGTCGTTTGGCAAGAAGAAGTCATTAACGTGTCGCTTGTCTTTTGATGCTGTCGCTGCTGCACAGCAACATAAATAGAGGACATGGAATTGGAGGGAAAAAATGTGCAAAGAAAACCAAATTAAATTAGTTAACCACATGGCAACTTTGTGCAGCCGCCAGGACAGCACCAGCACAAGCACAAGCACACGGCCCCACTAATTGTTGCATGTTATGCTTTGGCTTTCAGCTTTGGGCTTATCTCTCCTCCTTTGGCTGCGCTGCCAGACAAGTAATTGTATTTTAAATATGGAGCCCAGAAAGGTGCAAACAAAATGGCTAGCGCATATAAATTTAATAACAACAAAAAGAAAGACAAAAACTCGGGGGAAACACAAAGTCGCTGACAAAGCTCAAAGCTCATGTGTTTTCATTTTTGCTTTTTTGTAGAATTTTTCTTAGTCTTTCTTTCAAGCCAATTGACATGTAAATTGACATTTAATAGTTGCTAATGAGCGTCAGAGGATTAGAAAAGGGCAGACAACATTGGCTTTGGCTTTGGCTTTTGCAAGTTGACTTCTAGCTAGAGATTTGAATATATTTCAGCCAACAAATGCTTGGTTGGGGTAATTGCTTGCTTAAAAGAAGTTTGAATTTAAGCAAAAGAACAATTCTATAATATAATATATTAACATCTCTATGAAAATATTATCTTATATCTCTTAGAAAATTTAACTCATTTTCCCCCACTTTATAACTAAAAAGATCAATCAATTTGGTGTCAAAGTATCTCATACAAAAATGTTTTACATTAGTAATTCATTAACAAAAAGTATGAACGCAATGGCGCGCTGTCGAGACCTGTCACATTTGTCCACTAATTACTTATTAATTAGCGAAGCTTTTAAGAGTCAATCATGGCAGCACATCATCAATCAATCATATGCTAGAAATGCAATGAAAAAAGCCTCATGAAACTTTCATTACAAATATTTACGAATTGAAGCTCAGTTCAATATTAAGCATACGCACCCCTATCCCTAGATTTGCGTTTGCGTTTGCCTTTGATTTTGTTTTGCATTTCCTGCTTAAGTAATTACAATTTCAATAATTTATGACAACAAAAACAAAAACAAAACAGATACAAATTCATACTGATGTGTGTGCGTCAGAGTGTGCGGGTTTGCACAACGATGAGAAACTTTAAACGCCTTTTCTTGTAATTAGAAAAGCAGATTTGGTCTACACAACAAATTCATAAAATAATTAATAACTTAAATATACAAGATTTATTTGAATAGTCCTTAAACTGATTTCGGATTTTGTTTGAACAATATATGAATTGGCCTGCTCTGGCTTAAGCTGCAGACGGATTGCTGAAATTGGCAGCACTAAGAGAGCTGTGCTAAGCTGTGAAAATTAATGGAGTATTTATTTGTTTGTTTAATGATTTATTATACGAACTTACAGGCAAGGATATTTTTGAAAGTACAAATTAAACTCGTAAATAAACTGGCTTGAATAATAATAGAAATAACAATAATAATATAGAAATTAATTTTAATAATTTTTGTCCATTTTTTTCACAAATTTCAAGCAAACAATAAAGAATTTAAATAGGGGTATAAGAGAAATTCTTAATTTTAGAATTTTTTGAAAACGTTTCGGTGTAAAAATGTTAACCAAATTTTCCGTAGACTCTGGGATAAAGTTAGAAAATTTGATTGGTTCAAGTTCCTTGAGCTTAGAGTTGAGGTTGGAACTTGGATTCAGGCCAATTTGATTAACAGTTTTATTAGCATAAACAATTTAAATTTAAATTTGTATATGAAAATATTTAGTAATATTTAAAATATTAAATATATTTAATAATATTTTAAATATTAAATATTTAAAAATATTTTCATTAATTTTAAAAATTTAATTATTTTAATTAGTCGGTCGCAAATGTGTCCTATTTAGAAAAACATTTTAAATACCCCCAAATTATTAATATTCTATAAAAAAAAATTGTGACCTCTTCAACCCAGCTATAAATTTTGGTTCGGTTCGGGTCCGGTTCATGCTAAGCTTGTTCAGCAAACCGGTTCGGTTCACAGCAGTAAAATCGTCGGATATCTGGTTCGCAACCGGTTCGGTTCAAACCGGCTTACAGCCTAATTTTCAATGTCTAACAAAATCCTAGGCCATATTACAACATTCTCGTATCAGGTCGAAACTATTAAGACTAAGTTAATCATTAAATCTGCACTTTTATCACATCACATTAAAAATTAGCTTCTAAAGTATCAATCTTAAACCAAGGCACATTTTCAGCTATGTATTTTATATAAATTCGATATAAGCTAGTTACATATATATCCACTTTGACTAAAATACTATTTTTCAAGCTGTAGTCGCTACAAAAAAAAAAAAAAACCAAAAAAAAAACTATAATTAATTAAACCTTTCAATGTCTATATATATTATATTTAAATTTAGTAGCTACTCTGTGTGCGTACGTATTGTATGTGTGTAAGTATTTGTGTGTGCGTGTGGTTGTTCATATAAATTATATAATAAAGTTAGCAAGAATTTTAATATTTTTGTAATTTGTAAGTTCTGAAAAATGTGCGAAAAAATTTTACTAAAATATCACCCATTTTTATCTCTTTCTTTTCTTTCCTTTTATGTAACACTTGTTCGTGCTCTATATATGAAAAAAAAATGTATTCAAAACAAATATCAAAATTGGCAAAATTGGAAAACTGACAATTAATTTTTCTTTTCTTTTGGCAAAAAAAAAAATGTATTTCAAAAATCTTTCGCTTCACAATTTTTCGACAAAAAATACCGATTAACAAAATTTAAAAAATTTACAAAAATTATTCTCCTGCCTAACTTTTTCTACCTTTTCCCCCGCCACACCCCCTAAATGTTGTAATTGTATTTGCTATATTGGTGAAAAAATTTTGCAAAAATAAAAAATATTTACCACCAAAACAAATCTCGTTAAATAAATGTTGTTGCTTTTCTTTTACTTTTTCTTGGGTAATTAAAAACCATTTTAAATGTGCCTGCTGCGTTTGTTACTCGTTAAAAAATTAAACAACAAAAAATACTGACACACATAATAACAATTATGCGATTTGGCCTAATTTTCGGTGACTTTTCCTTTCCGATTTTCATTACAATTTTTTCAAAATCGATTAACTATTATTTTACACAAACGTATTGCCATTCTTCCATGTTGTTGCCTTTTTTGATTCAAAATTCGAATGAAAAATAAAACTGAAACAGAGCATTTAGATCGCAAGCTGTTCGTTGGCATGCTCAGCAAACAACAAACCGAAGACGATGTTAGACAAATATTTCATCCATTTGGCACTATAGAGGAGTGCACCATATTGCGTGGACCGGATGGTGCTAGCAAAGGTAAGTCAAACCACTCGTATTATCTAAACATTTCTAAATAGAACTATTTAACGTAAACGTAAGGTGTTCAAGCTCGTTATATGTTGTCGTTCTTGATTGAAAGTTCATATATATGTGTGCGTTGGATCATTTTGCATTCCTTAGACAAATAGTTGTTTCTCCATACTCAAGTCTATTTATTAAAGCTTTTATAATATAAAATCTAATTGAAAGTTTCACACGCCCATAAACGCTCAGGGCTCTAAGCTGATCATACCATCAGATGGGAGAGGCGTGGTTGAAGATAAATATACTGTAATAATGATAGATTTAACAGAATCACTTCAAGAAGTTTTAGTAAATTAGCAATTCTAAAAGAAGTAGAATTACCTTCAACGTCATAGTAGATAGTTGATATTTCTAAATTAATAAATCAAATAACAAATATCTTTGGTAAACATTTTACAGACCAGAAATAAATATTGACAGAGAAGCAGTCTAACAGACAGATGGGCATTGCTAGATCTCCTTGGTTGTTGCTACTGATATACTTTATGGGGCTGGAAGCGCTACTTTCAAACCCTAAGAATAAGATACAAGTTATTCTGAAACTCATTGTTTAATTTTTTATGTTTAATATGAAAATCTAAAGCTGATGTGTGAACGTGATAAAATGTCAAGCGAGACAACGAAAAGAAACAAAAGAGATGGTCCTCGTAGACCTTGTTACGGATCAGAAGCAAGTCTGATGTCGTCGCTTGACAGAAGCTGCAGGCCTGGGAACAAATTTCAGAATGCTGTCTTCCAGGAAAGGCACTTGTGGCCCCTATAATGCTCTGATGGAAAATTGTGTCATATGCGGAATTTGCAATGGACAAGACTCAGTGCTATAGCTCAGGTGGTGGACCATCGACAAGTGCTAGGTGATCACCTGATGAGATGCTCTGCACTTCTGTCTCGTCTCATGATAGTCTGAAAATAAATGCTATTTGTAATAAATTTTCGTTTGTCTTTAACGAACAGATATATTTTGGTTTACAAAACTGGAACGACGCTGCCAAATGCGAAGGCTGTTGCCAGATTAAAAAAAGGACCCTGCTTGGCACTTGTAGTGTTAAAAGTCTAGATGAGCTGACATTCAAAACAAGGCACAAAGTACATAAAATTGCGTGTCGATGAAGTGACAGTTTTTGCTAAAGCAAAGAAGAATATGTTGAAACGGGCCCAAGAGTGCTTGATAAGTTAGGATGCTGACGCACTAATTGATAATCTGAGATTTCCTTAAACGTTCCTTAAGAAAAAGTTCAAGATGGGACCACTATATCTTACAGCCGCCACCGTAAGCCGTTATGAAATTAGTATAAATTGTATTCTACGTAGAGTAGAGTTCGCAATAGCTGCTGACTGAATGATGGAAGGATGCCAAGAATACCATATTATGATCCTTTACAATAGAATTCCATAAAATAAATGTACTAAAATGGGTGCAACTCTGCCATATGTTGACTTCATACTGAAGTTGAACTGGAAATTAAACAAATCTTAATTAGTTTTCTTCAAGAACTTACAATACTTGTAGATTTTTAATAAAACTTGCCAAGCTTAATTTGACAGTTGTCCAGACACCAACTCAAGCAGTAACAGCACCTCTATGCCAGCGCAAATCTTAAGAGCAGGACTCAATTCAGCTGCTGTTCTCTCTTCAATTAAAGTATTCACTTAAAGTTTTGAAGGACATTTGAAGTAAACACATTTTCTACAATACCTTTTCAAGGCGTCTGCATATTTGTATTATATATTTTGTTTGTTTTATTTCTGCAAGTCCGTCCAAACTGATAAGCACGAACACAAATGGCTGCCAGATGCGCAACGAGCCAAATAATCATTCCCAAACATAACCATAACAATTATACCCAGCTGCCCAGAGGCGTAGAGTGGGGCAACAAAATGGGCTCCAAATAAAAATCGGAGTAAACAGTTCAATTAAAGTTTGTTTGCGCTTTTCAACAACAACAGCTCGCTGCTGCTGCTGCTGCTCCGTTCACACGCTCGCCATTTGCATTATGCAAACAAACACACACACCCATACAGACACATACACCAACATACGAAGGGAGAGTAAACAAAAGCAAAGTTTTCGTTTTGTTTTAATATGCAAAAGTAACTTTTTTTGCGCTCAGCAACAATAACATTTCATTTTATTATGTCAAAAAAAGTTTACAATCACTGAATACATACGTATGTATGTGTGTATCTGAATTTTTATTTTGCTTATATTTTAACTGTAGGTGTGTGTGTGTCTTGTATATGCATATATATTTTCATGTTAATGTTTGTTATTGTTATTCTTTTGTTGACGTTTATTGTTCGGCCATTTCATTTTTCTGAGATATATATTTATGCAGAGGTGTGTGGTTTAGGACGACCATGTGACACTTTGCCTAGGAACTAATGCTTCTTTTTTCTTTTTCGGGCTCTTTTTGTTTATTTTCATTTCAATTTGTTCCTTAGAATAACAATAATTTGGTGAAGAGAATTTGAAAAGAGAAAATACAACTTTTTAAAATTAAAATTTCCTTTTAATATTCACATATTGAGCATCCCGCTACTCCTGTTAGAACGAGCTAAACATATGCTAAACCTGTCCGTCTACTTAGCATATCTTATAGTCTGAAGCATCAATCCCATGTCAAATTTATATGTCAAACTACCCATCAAAGTCAAACGCCATACAACAATTTCATAGCCTACAATCGGGCTCCGAAATTTGATGACACAACAGTCTCATAATTTGCAAACAGCCTGAGGGGGAAGCTGAAGAAATGAAGTAAATATGAAGTTCGACAAGGCAAAAGTTCAAAGTCGCGAAAAACTTCCAGCTTGATAAGATCCGACGCGGGCTGAAGAAATGCGGCTGCCAACAAATCATTCTTCATTAAATTTCGCTTCAAAGTCGAGTCGAAGGTATGAATTTTTGTTGTTTCGCTGGGGGGGCGGTGAGGTATGGCGTGGAGGAGGTTAGAGGCAAGGCGCGTCGCTAGCTTGTGCTGGGCTATGTAAGTGCCAAAATCCATCAATGTCAATTCTTTCTTTCAAATGCGGTATAATGAGCGGGAGAGCATGGTGCAAGGAAAAGGGAAACGAACGGAAAATGTATGCAAATGATGATGCATGTGGCGGCAAAATGTGTTCGACTAAGAAAGAAAAATGCGCAGGCAGGAGAGGTAAGGAAGAAAAGAACAACATGTATTGACACACTGCGATGAAGAACAAATACCCTTTAGAATGATGAATTTGAAAAAACAAATATTATTTCAGCTTTATTTTCCTATAAGCTTGTGCTTAAATGGAGTTTTTCCTCATCTCCCAATTGTGAAATGTTCGGACAATTTCATTAATGTTGCATATACTTTCAGTTCTTAATATAAGTTCAAAGAGTAAATTCCTAATTCATGACACTTAAAAGCCCTTTAAATTTATACACAATATCGAACTAATGATTTCCAAATGTATATTAGGATTTCTTATAACAAAACAGTTGATATTCCACAAAAAAGTAAGAGCTATTTTTAAAAATCTCAGCCTGGAATCTGCAGTCTGACAAACTTTTCAAAACTCAATTTCAAAATTACCCTAAATGAATATGATTCCATTTTGTGAGAGTATAACAATAACAGCATGTGGTCTGGAGTTACCCCTTACGCCTTATCAACCTGCTCAGCTCGTCTCTTGGCTGGCTTGACAGGCAACAGGAATAAGCGCAACCATCATGTTAAATTATGCAAATTCGATTTCGAGAATGAAGCGAAATGAAGCAAGGCGAGATGAGGAGAGAAAACTCTCTGACTTTGAAACTGCCTTTAACCAAGTGGAAGGTGTGGGTACAACTGAAAGACTTTTCCACACACACACGCCCACACATATGTGGTGGCAAAAATTTTACAACTCTGGCCAGGCCTGGTTGGGTGACAGGACGGACAGCCTGACGATGTCCTGGCCTCCTGTTCTGGTGGCTCATTTGATTAGAATATTCATGCCATGCACTTCATTGTCAGCAGTCTGGATCCTCTGCACCCCGGCTGGCTGGCTGCTTGTCATCTGTGCAATCAACACAATTGTGCAGCAGCAGCAGAGGCAGCAGCAGGTCCTTCCACACACAGGCCTCAAGCTTTCTATATATGAGCAGTTATAAGTAGCAGCGCCCGTGTGGGGGATAAAATGTCCTGCTGCTGACAGACAGTTGGCATAAGTTGACATTTTGTAAAGCGTTTGTCGATGGCTTTTCAAGTTTAAAACGGTGGTTTAACCACTTGACAAGGCTCGGGACTCAGCATTGCAAATGGGATCGGCGCAGCAGCTGTTGTGCCTGTCATTAAGTAATTGACATCAAATTCAAAAGAGACGTCATCCTCATGGTGAAGGCCATATAAATAAAGGGATGTTTTCCGATTTAACTAGGGGATTTAATGCTTTGTCAAACATCTCTCAGAAAAAAATACAATTTGTTAATCCAAATTGTTTTTTAATGTAATTTTTCAATGAGATATCCCACTTCTCTTGTAAACTATCTGAGGACCAATATTTTGGATATTATTTTCAAATTTTGAAGACAAATCAGTACACAGAAATGTATTTAGAATTCTTCAATTGACTCTAAAATTCAAAGATTTGTTTCTTTAGAAATGGATAGACAAATAAATGGTAATATCGACTCGGCCATCAAACTGCTCTATATAGTTTACATATCTTATGATATTTGGGTATTTGAAGAACCCCCACATACAAAAATGTATATATTATAGTTGGATGATTGAACTGGAACTGGTTTTCCAAGCTGAGACAAACTTGCACTGATACTGGACATTGTAAACGCCCTAATAGTTTCCAAAACTTAAATCAGTCAACACAAAATCATATGTATACCTCACTCACATATAAATATCCACTAAAAAATATACTAAATACAATATAATTTTACATATCATAAATAGATTGCACACTTTATATATTGTGCTGATGAATTTTATGGCTGCATTTCGTTTGTATGTTATTTGAATAGTTTTTACGACAGGACAGTTTTTACGAATGGAACTCGCTCAAACTTTTGCCCAAAACTGTTTTAAAATAAACATGAAATTTAATCAAATGCACAGAGACAGACGGGACAGATAAAGCCAAACTCTGGCTGCTCTGACATGCACTTCATAAAACTTTGCCCACACAAATTGAAATTGAAATGAATTTTGCAAAATGTATGGATGATATATACATATGCGAAATACAGAAAGTGAAACGAGTCAGAGATAGAAAAGGAGGCACAAAAAACTTAAACTGTCATTTCATAAAAGTAATAGGCCAGCGAGAAGGTGTTGACTTCAGGCAATTATATGAAAGTCGTCTACCGAAGTTCCATTCAATAAATTTGTACACCATTTGCGCCGCTTCACCTACTGCAAAAATGTGCGGATACAAACCGCACTGTTGCTAACTATGTCTAGAATTCAATTAGCCCAAAACTGAAGCAGAGGCACACTTTGCATGCCAAACAGTTTCGGGGAATGCCTTTGAAATGCACACACACACACAGACACACACACCCTGACACGCAGTAGTAGAAATGCCATTCTCTATGCACATGTCTATTTGTGTGTGTGTTTGCATGCAACTGTGTGTTTGTGTGTGGCCTTTGCATAGCTTCTTCAATTACGCCGAAAATGTCACATTAATTATTGGCATTTATTTCGGGCGACAAACTGAGCTCAAAGTCTACTTTATGGCAGTCAGTCGACTTTGGTTCTGTGTGGTTTGCCAACCCATTTGACTCTCTTGCTCTGCTCTGCACTGCTCTGCTCTTCTCCGTGTGTTTGTGGCAGCATTTGACAATTAAAACTTAATTTGACAAAGCGAGATAAATGCAAGAGCAGACGGACTCCTGTATCAAAATTAATTGTGATTTAAACAACGTTTTAATTCAATTTGACAATGTTTTTGACAAACACACAAGCTAAGATTCTACCAATTAATTATAGTTTTCGAGTTGAGAGAATTTGTGAATGCCTTCCATGTTTGAGGTAAAATCTGAACAAGTTGTCAGAGATCAGTGACAGTGAATGTATTTATGCAGCAGCTACTAAGTATTGGGGTTTTTTGTTTCAAAGTAAAAGTATCTGCGTGGCGCTACTTATGTATAACTTAGTTATTCAAGCTAAGCCCAAGGTCAGCAGCTATTCCTTCAATCCAGTGGTTGCATAGCATTAGGATCGGGAAGTTCTCATGTATGAAAAAGTCTTCCTTTAGCTTCGGCAATGAGCAAGCAAGCAAGCTAAAAGCCATCCGAAGTGTCTGCTTCTACGCATACAAACGCCATGCCGAAATGTGATTGCTTCACTCTTATTTTGTAGTCCCTATTTAAACGTAAATTAAAGCACAACCTAAGGGAATCGTAAAATATGTCGCCTTGGCCTTAATTAATATGAAAACTTCGACTTGTTCGAGAGCGAACGAGTCAATGCAATATAAAAATTGCACACATACCCATTTACACATACAAATATACAAAACTATAAACATATATATACTCGTATAGTAGTCATAATAATAATGTAAGTTGGCGGCATAAGCTCATAAGTGCCATTTAAGCCACAAGAGTCGGAGTTCTTTGCGGAGGGGGCGTAAGCCACGTCCACGTCCACGTCAGCAAAAGGCAAGGAGGCATTAAAATGTATATCAAAAGGCAGGCGAACTTTTCGCCCATTGAATCCTGAAAACCAGAGAAAACTTTTGCCGTCGTCGTCTCCTTTGTGGTTCCTGCATGTGTACATGTATGTGTGTGTGTGTGTGTAAGCAGTTTTAATGCAGCTTAAATTTAATTGCAAATATAACCAAAAGTTTCATATCCAACGCAAAAAGGAAAGCTACAGCCTCAGCCTTGGCTAATAAATTTTTATCACAAGTGTTCGCCCCGCCTATTCCGCCCGCCTGCTTAAGGCTAATTAACATGCAACATGCCCTCAAAAGCTATACGGCAAACTTTCCCCATCCTGCCCTCCGCCGAAAAAGGTCAAACCAATTAAACGTACACAGCATGAGCATCAAAGAAAGCCCAACCGCAGGTTGAAGCCAATGCCAAAAATTGCAGCCATAAAAGGCACAAACTTATGCTACTAGCCACAGTAGCCAGGTATTTAAAGCTATTCACCAACTTGAATACTCTGCCTAAGCGTATGTTAGGGCGTTGCCAGACTCATTTCATTAGGAATTTGAATAATACACTTTCTTGATCAGCATCACATCAGCATCAGCCTTTATCACATGATTCTTTAAGTAGGTTTTTCTTTCTTTTCCTGTTTGGGTGCTTCTACAATGCGACATATTTGATGGTAGATTAATAAAGTCGATTCAAATTAGAAATGTCCAGTGTTGGAAAACTAGAGTTGGTTTCCAGATTAACTCAATTTCCAGCAATTCCTTCGAAATGTATGAAACGCCTTGCTAATATTTTTCTTCTAATACCACACTATTTCTTCTAATATTAGGATATAGCTTGTGTTCTCTTCACTAGCCTTGCCATATCGTTGTAGTTTATAGTAACATTTTGGCAAGACTCAAGCATACATTCTAAGCCAAAGGACTCTCAATGCTTTCCTTTTCTTCGTGCAACGTTCTCCCGCAATTTCGTTTCATATTATGCGGCCATGTATTTCTGGTGGCAAGTGTGCTTTATTAACACATTTCCACCCACACTTACACACACATATAACTTTTTTAATACTGCTCGCCTGGTGTTCCTAAAAGTATGCTATGCTTTAGTTCTAATAGTTTAATAAAGTAGTAAAAGCTGCGGAAATTAGATTTGACCGCAACAGCAACAACACACACGCGGTGGCGGTGGCGGTGGTCCTGGACCCAGAAGACTCGCCTCAGAGTTCCGCTAGAAGCTTATTTCCGCCGCAGACAAACTTTTACGCCCAGAAACGAAAAAAAAAAAAAAAAAAACTGAAGTGAAGCAAATGAAAGCCTTGTTTTTCGGGTTTCCTGGTTTCCTTTTCTGGTTTCCTTCCTTGTCAATAAAAATGTCAAAAAGTTTTTTGGTTAAGCAGTGAAAAGGGTTTGACTAAGCATTATATATACTAAGACACTTGTAAATACACCTAACTTAGCGAAGGTGGCTCTAAAGGTTAATCACAAAATGTCCCAGAAAACTATTCGAATAATGTATAAAAAACAAAGAATACAAATCTTTTTTAAAAATATTATTCACATCGATTTAGAAAATAAAATACTTCATTATACGAAGTACTCTTTTTAGTATTTAAACTAATATGTCTGAGCTTGAATAAATTTTCGAATAACATTTATTTATAAGAATTTCTGTGGATTTTTTCTGAGCAACTTTTTAAGCCTACCCTCGTCAGATACAACATAATAGTTTGTATGTAGCTATAACTTTCTGTTTATCAAAGCTGATATTACAGAGGCCCAAAATTTAATTAACTCACTTGAGCATGCATTTTCCTTTCCTTTTTCCCGTTTCTTGTTAGCATTAATAAAAGATTAGTTCTTGCTCCTTTTGCCTTATCAGCAGTGAGTTATTGGACGCCGCTTTAGATATTTTCGCTTCACACACTTCATGTTAGATTATTCTGAAAAATTAATGCAATAAATGGGCCCAGCTTCTTTTCCTTTTTGTTTTTTTTGTTTTTTTTTGATCGGAAAAATTATGAAGCGTAACTGAAATTGACAGGATATGCTTCTCTCTACTCTCCTTCCCTATGTCTGGCTGAAGGGTAGGCTTTAATTTTTTTTAATAAACGCCTGTCAGTTAAGTTCAGCCCCAGCGCCACCTGTCAGTAGCACACATACACACCCACACTTTCGCACTCACACACATATTTTCTGTTATTATTAATAAAGGGATGCCTGCCTGCTTGTGCACATGCTTGTGCTCCCTGCTTGTATTTTTTTGGCTCATTTTCTAGCTCATTGCCAAAGCGGCGGCTAAATTAATTTATTCCACATTTTTGTTGTTAGACAATATCCTGTTTCTGTGCGAAGCGGGAGAGATTCTTGAGATGTTGCCGCCCGCCGTTGCCGCATTTAATGATAATGTTTGAAAGGCTGAAGCTGAAGGCTGCGCGGATGAAAGTCTGAAGTCTACCCTGGTCTGGTCTGGCAGGCTGTGTTATCCATTTTCAAAATGAAATAAAAATAATATAAAAAGTTGGCTAGCAAAAGCAAAGGCAACGTATACAAAATAATAGTAGCTTCTCTTCTAATAAATAAGAAAGACTGCAGGGAATAAGGCGTTAAAGCCACGAATAATCTTAGAAATATGTATTAGATAAGAATGAATAAAGTGAATATATTCAATTGATTTTCTCATCATGCTCTTTGATTTATCTTTCTAGGTAAGTGCACAAGGCCTCATCCTTACTTCAGAACACGTGATATACGTGGCGGTAAGCAAGTAGACCTACAAGAATCACTAATATACATCTTAACATTTTCACTCAGATTTTCATTAAAGTAAATTAATAAATATTTATGTTAGATCTTTTAGTATCAAATGAATGCAAATTTTCAAGAATTTGTTGAAAACAAAAAAAAACGAAAATTGAGTTAAAGTTGATTTTCCTGGTTGACCAGGCCGTTTTAATCAGCCATTTTTGATAAAACATTCTTTTACCACAAACTACTAAAAATTGGAATGGCATTTTATCATTTAGAATAAGATTTTTAAATCTAATCACAAGATGCCAAGGCTAGTTCTACGACAGTTGCCAGCTATAAGTCAGCCTTTGAAATACCCCAGTAAAAAATATATTTTCTTCTCAAATTTATAATGATTTCTGTACCAGGTTTCAGACATTAGCTGTTATGCAAACAAATTTCATAAATCGTGGTCCTGCTAATTCAAATCCAGTATTCCCCCTTTGTCATCCAACAAGCCGATCAACGACCTTTCACTACTACTACAGACTCCAATCTGTGCTCTAAATCGCCATTCAACCCTAATATATGGCTATTATGGCACAACATGCATTCAGAGGGTAGAGAGAATATGAGTGCAAATGGAGGGGAGTGGTCGTGGCATTATAAATCTTCATTTGTTGGTCAGCTGCTAAAGTACAACAGACAACAACTGAATGGAGAATGCAAGCGGCGGCAACTGCTGCTACTGTTGTTGTTTGCTCTTCTCCATTTTTGCTCACTGCCAAAAGAGTAACATCAATTTGCATGAAATGCGCATATGTATGTGTATGTATGTATAACTGTATAATTACAAAAACACACACATACATACGCATGTCTAGTTTAAGCCTTGGAGTCCGTGCAAATCTGAACAAAAAATGTAAAATGAAGTTTAACAATTTTTGGCTGTCCCGATGATTATGATGTGGACATGCAGTAGGCACAATTTCTCCTGCACCCGTTTTGGAAACAGTTTTTGCTGAGAAGGAAGTGTATCGACGTTTAATTACATTTCACTTTTCAAACTGCTCCAGTGGCAAAGTGTGGACTTTGCTCTTGTTTTCTGTTTTCCATGCCTTCATGACAATGCGATATTTTATTGAGTGCAATGCCTTTATTTTGTAAGCCAAATTCTTAATCTTTCATTCTTAAAGAATGCTTGGAAAAGTTCATGTTTAAAGTATCGAGCTAGGCTTTTTTGTGCAATAGAGAAGTGGCCTACCACCACCATGTGTGCGGGGCGGACTTTGGGGACTTCGATCTGCTGTGGACTCATCTGCTGTGGATTTCTTTTTGCCTCATTAGTATGCATTGTTGTTGTGCTGTCAATATGGGGTTTTTGTGGCTTTGGTATATATCAGGATTATTTACAGTTTGACACAAGAGGCTTATGGGTTGCAGATAAATCACAATTGACTTAGGTCAGAGGTCACTCTAGGTATAAATATTAGGTCGAGCTGCAAGTCTTTTTAATTAGCAACTTAGGCCGACATTTTATGAAATTGTGAAATGTTTATTCACTCACAGAGTGAATAAATTGGTAGAAGTCAGTGAAATAGTCCTATTTAAAATCGTATAGCTTCTTCAGCCTCCCGTAAACATAATCAGTTTTATCATAAGCCTGGCAACTGGAAGAAAACAAGGATTATAGTAATTTTGTGACGATATTTGCAAAGCATAGAAGGAAGCATCTCCAACCCCATAAAGTATATTTATTCTTGATCACCTTGACAATCCGAGTCGATATAGACATGTCTGTCTGTCATTCTGTCCGTCAGTTTCGACGCAAAGCTATCGACTTGTAATTTCTACCATAGGACCACTATTACATATAGCTCATATATATAAATATATCATTGAAAACTTTTAACAATAGATGGCGCAAGTGAAGTTTTGCAAGCCAAGCAGCGTTATTTGTGCGAGCCACTCAGAAAGCACCCACAATATATTTGAAGGAAATTAAAAAGAAGGTACTTCGCTGCCTATTGCTACAGCTGAAAGAAATACATTTTAGACTACTAAATGTCCTTGCCTTTTTATAGTTCTGCAAGGGTATATTCGGGTACCCGAAGTTAGCTTTCCTCACTTGTTTCCAATCATTTTTAATACCTTTTCTTCTAGCTTAGCATCTGAATTCCACTTCTATAAAACTAGCATTTGTGACCAACTTTGCTCGAATCGACTTTTTCGCTTTTCCTATAAGAGCGCCCGGTGAATTGTGAATTTCTACCCTATAACAGCGATCTGGAACATTCAGTTTTATAAAAGATCATGCTTCTTTTGATTCCATTACTTCAAATAGAGGCAAACATTTCCTTACATATATTCGCATATCTACTGTGACCTGATGTAAGCAAGAAGCAGATCAATTCATAACAATATTTCTAGTATATAAAAGTAAGCAGCTATATGTAACATAATGGCTTCATTGTAACATAGTTTGATTATCTTAGAAGTACAATCAAGACCGATTCTCCTGTAACTTTAAGTTCTCGGGTTTATACCTGTACTACGTAACTTACTTTTGAAATCGAAAGATTCGAGCATTTCTGTCTTAGTGTCCATTAAAAGCAGAAGTTCTTACTCTTACGTAAACTAATCGCAACACAAAATTAAGCCATTTTATATAATATTTAGACAAACGTTTCAAGAAATATGCATATATGCACACATTCTCTCACATTTTCTTAGGCCATATTAAATCTTCGACAAACAATTCTTTCAATAGCCCTCTCCATGTGGCTCTCTTTCTCTCTCCCTCTCTGGTGCTACATACTCGGTATTTTGTGGTAAAATCAAAAAACGTGCTGCCGCCGCATTCCGTAAAGAAATTGTGAAACAAACCAATTAAAATGCATAACTCGATTTAAAGTTTACATAACATTTTGATGCTAAAATTACAGGTTCGCTTCGTTTCGTCAGTCAGTCGGTCTTATATAAATGGGTGGGGAAATTCCCCGCCCCAACTCGACAGCTCCTCAGCTTCCAATGCCGTTGCTGATGCTGATGTTGATGCTGATGCTGTTTCCCTGGCAACATGCAATTAAAAGCGATATTGAATTTTGTTACGCCATCACTCACTTTGGACTCGACTAGAGTGTGTTGTTTGTGCTTGCGTGTGTAAATGTTGCTGCTGCTGTTGTACATTGTGGCTCTTATTTAATTTGAGTAAAATGCAAATACATAACCACTGATACATATATATACATATATATATATATATATATATGTTTATTTGTATTTATATAATAACATCAACTCAAGCCAAGTTAGTTAAAAGTTATTGTTATACTAAGCATTTTTACCTAATTGCTATGTCGAAGAAGTAAAGCACTCAAGAGTGAAAAGTTCACCGGGCGAGGGGGATCTATGAGTATTTGATTTCTATATCGTAATGAATGGAACAGAACTTAAAAATTAGAACTAATTTGATTGTTGTTAGCATAAGCTGGTAAGTAAAGACAACTCCTAAGCCTGTCTGGCTGACAGCTCAGATGGATATTTTAACGCAAGTCACATTTGCACAGGCGAGCTCAAAATAGCCGTTTTGGACCTTCAATTTGGTCACAATTTGGTTAGTTTGTTTGAAAATAGAAGGAAATTCAAATACAAAGGTACCTAACATGAGTGAATGCCCTTAGAAATGTTAATTTTATAAACTTTACATTTTAACCGACTTTTTGGTCGACAATTTTAAACTCGGATATCAGCTTCTTTATAACTAGTAAAAAATACAACAAACATTTAACCAGTTTCCTCAAATTACAGTTGAAAAATGTTTCAACATTCCTGTTTTCCCAATCCCTAGAAAGCTGTGCAATGGAGAGAAAGAGAGAGATAGAGAGAGAGAGAGAGGGCAGCGGCCAAAATTGCCCTACGGCAGAGCAGGCAGAAATATAACCACAACCGCAACCGCAGCGCAGCTTAAACTTAATCTACCTCTTGGCTTAATTGCTGCCAACTGCAAATTGCACCCAAAAGGCAGTCGCCGAGACTCCGAGACTTCATTTCGAGGAGTTCCCGCTTGTGTCCTTGTCCTAGTCCTGCTCCTAACTCATGTTAATGATGCCTTTGCTTGGGTCCTTCTACCTGTCTTAAGTGCAGTCTGCGTCTTTTACTTCTTGGCAGCTGCCCAGGCAATTATGGCCACATCCTTGGTCGCCAAATTGTTGTGTGGTCGGCCCTCCATTTCTGCCCCCTGTCTCTCTCCCACACTCTCTCTGGGGCGCATTAAAAATGAATTATTGTTCAGACCGCGCGAAGACTACACAATTTATGCACTGCCAGCCGGGACAAGCAGCTGCTGTCCTTTTCAATCAAATAAATCCCAGGCAATACAATTAGCTTTCGGACAAAAAATATGCGGCAAGCTTTTTGGAGCCCACTTTATTTAGGCTTAAAGGTGTATCGCCGTGTAACGGTCTACATGGCTTTGCCCTGGCTCTGGACAGGCACAGGCACAGGCATGGCTGTGGACCTGGACCTGGACCTGAACCTGGACATGGACGAGGAGCTGGCCCTTACGCTTTGATGTGCAAGTTAAGCCGCTGCTAAATTGATTTTTCCTTCCCCCACACATAAAGTTCAAATGAAGCGAGCTGCTATTAAGTTATGCGGCTTTACTTGAGCAGGAGTCGCTCTCGCAGGAATCGCTGCTGGATGCTGGCTTCTGGCTAAATAAAGTGCGCAAATAAATCGTCAAAGGATATACAACACAAATGAAATGCCTTTAGGGCGCAAGTAAAAACAATAAGAGACCACTTAAGGGCGGATTCGAGAAGAAACCATGGCCCAGGTAAAGCTTAGGTGGGGTGGGGTGGAAGTATTCCAGTTCTTCCTTTGATGAATTTTTTTTTGTCGCACTTTTTGGACCTTCATAAAATTTCTAAGCTACTTACAGTTAACTTAAGGTTTCTGCTTAATTAAGTCATATTTTTGCGTCATATTTAAACTCTCAAGATGTGGCAGCATATAATTGGGGATTTTGTTACAAAATTATCAAGAAATTATTGTTATTAAAGTTTTTCTGAATAAATTGTTCCTTGAGAATAAGGGAAAACAAGTAAGGACACAACAGTCGAGCTTGCGCTCTTGATCAACTTCGGGCAAATTCGGACTTGGGGCCTCTTAAAATGGATTCAAGCTGAATTTGGATCGATTTGGATGAAAAACAGAAATTTAGTATGTATTCCGAAAAAATCAGTTCTATGGGGGCTATATGATATTGTGGCCCGATCCGAATTAAATTCAGTCAGAGTATGTAGATGCCTCTATTACATATAATCCCCAAATTTAATTTCAATTAAAAACAAAAAAACTATGAAATGAAAACACTAAAATTGGCGATAGTTTGTATGGGAGCCACCCTAAAAGGTGGGCGTGGCAAACTTATGGAAAATTTAAATGCAAAATGCATACATTTCACAAACTTAATATACCCGTTTACTGTAGGTACAGGGTATAAGGACGACTAAAAATAACAAAGGAATGAGAGAACGGGTATTTCTTGTTGAATGAAGATCCAACTCCAATCCATTCCGATTTCAGCAAGAAATATTAAGAGCCGAAGAAGAGAAATCTGAAATTGGATTGATAAAACATGCAGAATTTTACTTTATTTATTTAATCGTCTTTTCATAGAGAAATTTCTAGAAAGACAGAATCCATAGCCATGTCATTGCTAAGCTTTGAAAGAGCAGCGCAATTTAGTTTACTTTTTCTTCGCTAATTTTATTTCCTGCAAATTTTAAACTAATTTAGATTAAGGTTATATCTAATAGCAATTTATTATTCCCTTGCAGAGGGTATTATAATCTTGCCACGATATTTGTAACGCATAGAAGGAAACATCTTCGAACCCATAAAGTATATATATTCTTGATCAACATGACAAGATGAATTGATATAGCCATGTCCTTGTGTCCGTTTATATGTCCGTCTGTCCGTCTGTTTCTATGCGAGCATGTCTCTGAATTAGAGCTATCGAGTTGAAATTTTTATCATGGACTTTTCTCTGCTGTAAGCTGCTTATATGTCAATATCGTTCAGTTCGGACCACTATATAATATTGTCCCATATAAAAGAAGCATTCCGAAAAAACTTTCAGTCCAGGAAAATTTTTTGGTTTTCATCAAAATTTATAAATGTCAGTTTTCGAATCCCCTACATCTGGTAACCACAGTTGCTCCAGATCGTATTTCTATATCATATAGCTAACCATATAACTAACCGATCTTGGAAGCTGACCGAATTTCAACCGAATCTGCAAGGGTATGTTAGCTTCGGTTAATTTAAGTTAGCCTCCATTTCTTGTTTTGGCTTTAAAATTTGTTTCCATAAATTACTTTTTTAAGGAAACATGCAATGGTGCTTTTTTGCGAATTGTTCATGTACCTCTTTAATCCCCGGCCAGGCCTTCTGCTCAAACTGTGTGCTGCGGTTTTAGTTGCATTTGACTTTGCGGTTTGACGTTGTTGCGTTTTGCCTTGTTTGTTGTTTTTCCATTCGCTCTCCTTTGCCCTCTCAGCCGAACGGCACGCAACAGCTTTTTGTTCACACTTTCGCCTGGCAAAACAATTTCTGCACCCCTCACAGAGCCCGCCCTGCCAGGCTGGAGTTTACGTTCGTCCCGCATGCATTGCGGTTTCTGTTGCATAATTATTATGTTGCGGTCCCCACAATACTCCAACCATCCTCTCTGTTCTCTGTGAAAACCATTTACCTTGTTTGTGGCAACAGTTTTTAGCGAAACGTAACGAAAACAAGTCGGGAAAGCCTGAAATTACTTTGGTTTGCGGGGGGCGAGAGCAGCGGCTTTTAAATTTAGGCTGTTGAGTTTTTCAGATTTTTTTCGTAAATGTTTTTCGATGGTCAAATGTTGAAAGTATGCGCACAAAGCATAGGTCAGGAAATGGTGACCCCGATACAGTTATTTAATTTGTAACGCTTCGAAAGCGAATTTTGAATGATAGCAAAATTTGTTGGAATGTAACAGGATTTGGTTACAATAGAAAATTCTAAGCTTTATTGAAATTAAAACTATATTTTTTGTTATTGTTGAAGTTTCTCAATTGAGCTCATTTATCTATGAATTCACGAAATGGTATATTAATTTGATCAGAAAGCTTGCAACGCTCAAAAGGAAGCGTTTCCGACCATAAAAAGTATATATTTTTTTGATCAGCATGAAGAGGCGAATCAAAATAATCATGCTAAGGAATGAACACTTACCAGCATAACGTCCAAATAAAACCAAACTCGTATTGTATCAATTTGAAGAGGCCCCACGTCTGCTAGCATGATCTGATAAAGATCGGACAACTATATCACATAGTTAACATATAACCGATTGTTCCGGAATGAACACTTAATTGCATGCCTTTCAGTTTTTCATCCAAATCAAACCAAACTCGTATTGTATCATTCTAAAGAGGCCCCACGTCTACTAGCATGATCTGATAAAGATCAGACAACTTTATCGCATAGCTAACATACCATAACTACCGATTGTTCCGGAATGGACACTCAATGGCATAACTTTCAGTGTTTCATCCAAATAAAACCAAACTCGTATTGTATCAATTTTAAGAGTCCCCACGTCTGCTAGCATGATCTGATAAAGATCGGACAACTATATCACATAGCTAACATATAACCGATTGTTCGGGAATGAACACTTATGAGCATAAATTTCAGCTTTTCATCCAAATCAAACCAAATTCGGCTTGTATCCTTTGTATCCACTGTATCCTTTGTATCCACTGTAGCCCCACGCCCGCCGATCAGATTTGACCTGGATCGGTTATATACTTACAATATGAATGGTATATAAGCTTCGGCAAGCCATCCTTAATTTTCCAAAATATATTTCGGATATCTAATTGGCAAAGAAATGCCGTATTTTATGACACGTAAGCCAAATGAATGTCTTCACCTTATAGAATAGACAAAAACAACAACATTTTCTAACGAAATTTATACACAAGGAACATTTTCTCAGCCTTGCATCTGAAATTTGAACTCTTGTGTTTTCGGTCAAGTCAGAACTTTGTATCCATGCTTTCATGCAAATCGAAAGGAAGACGAGGAAAATCAATGGGGAAACATAACTCTTGATTTGCAGGCATTCAAAAAAATGCCAACTCCTGCAGCCTAAAAGGACACTTAATAACATTTCGAGCAACTGACAAAACTTTTGTCCAGGACTATCCACACTTTGAAGTTTTGAAAATTTATGCCTGAATGAAATGTGATACAATATTTGTATGTTGCATATTACTTTTTGTGTCAGCCCCTGGCGAAATTAAATAAAAATCACTGTATGTGTGTGGAGAGCAAAGGATAAATGTCCATCCAGAGTGAGCTTCAAATTGCAATTTCATAAGCAATTTGCCGAGATAGAAACTTTTTGGTTTTTGTAATGGACTATCGCCTCTGGGGCTGTTGCGAAAAGGGGAAGGAGACCGCCAGGAACAGAGATGTGACGACCATCCGCAAAATGAAGTGATACGGTGTATGACAAATGGTAATTTAAGGCACTGAGAAAAAAATCGGAGATAAAAGCAAGTGATGTCAAAAAGTGAGTTTCTCAGAGTTCATCGAGAGTTTGGAAGAGTTTTACTGTATTGCCAAGATTGTGAAGTTTGCTGTCGATTAAGTAGGTGATTATTTGCAATTCATAATGTTGTCAAAGAAGACCTCAGCATAATAATAAGCTTTCACCGTTGGGGCATGTTTATGGCCACATCCATTGCGTGGGCAATGGCCTCTACCTCGAAGTGTGCTTCGATGTGTTCTTGCATTTGACATACACAATAATAAACACCAATTAAGAAAATAATATTTTGTGTACACAGAGCCAAGACAAACACAGCAACAGACAAACAAACAAACACTCAGGCAAACACACGAAGAATTGAAAAGCCAAAAGCTGAGGCTGTAGTTGAAGCGTTGCTATAGCTGTAGTTGAAGCCAAGGCGACTCTCGTTCGCTTTCTCTGCTTCTTCTTCTTCTTCTTCTAAGTTTTCTCTACAAGTGCTTTGCAAATAATGCACAAAATACAACAAGGGAACGCACAGACTAACAAACAAACAAACAAACAAACACAAACACCCGAAACGAACCTATAACAAAAGCTAAAATATTATTGCTGCTTTTTGGGATGTTTTCGGCATTTCTCAAAAAAAGTCCAAAAGTCCTTGCAGAGTCCAGAGCTGGCTTGTTATAAGGCATGTTGACAAGCCTCTTTAACAAATGACACCAACAGCAAGCAGCAGGAGAAGCTGTGCAAGTAGTGGCAATAGGACTCCCCACAGGACAGTTGTAATAGCAGCCAGCAGCAGCCAGAGCGAAAGCCAGGACATCATCCTTTTGGCAACGCTTTGCTTTTTGTGTCTGTGTAACATTTGAACATTTGTTAAGCCCAGCCGAAAAATTTTCTACTTGTTGTTCTTGTTCTGGTTCTGGTTAGTTGCTATTGTTGTTGTTGCCATTTTGCCAGTTGTTGCCTTTTCCTGGTTGTTTGTTATTTACTATTTTCTCCTTGACTTTGTCCTTTTTGGAGGGTTCAACATTGAGGGATTGAAGTTTGCTAACCCTTTCTGTCTTTTTCTTCTGCTTTTTTATTATTTTTTCTCTTAGCCACAAAGTGAAACATTTGGTATGACCTTTTAGGACTTGCAAATATGTCCTTAAAGCAACTAACAATTAATGTTACAGTTTCGATGTGTTCTAAATGTGCTTTGATTGTAAGGGCTGCCATTCGTATCCCTCAAGATTAGAAGACAGAACTTAGTCCTTACACTTTTGTACTTGTTAATTTCCTTTGGGTTCATTCTTGTATAATTTTAAGAAACGCTAAATATTCAAAACTTTTTTGATTTTGTATAAAAAATGAAATATATATGATGTATTTGCGATGTAGAGTTAAACAAAGTTGATTCGGATCAAACCACTATATCAAATTGAACAAAGAAGAACGCTACAGTCGAGCATGCTCAGCAGTTAGATACCCTACAGATGTATATGATATGATTTGGTAGGCCGGCCTGGATTAAATTCTACCAGCGGTAGTTGGGTCTTCAGTAATAAATACAAACCGAATTTGCTTTCATTTTGATGACAGAATCGGTTCGATCCGGGTCCGTATCAAATTTGACTAGTTGATGTAGATACCTCTAGGACTCATCAGCCCAAAATTTGGTTAACTTCCTATGAAAAACAGTTTTGTAATAAAAATAAAAAAATTAACGAAGGGCCCACAATAAATTAACAAACACAATTACATCGTACATATACATATGTACATACACAGTTGGTCAAAAATATTTACATCTTTTTTTACTTTCAACTTTGCCTTTGGTATAACTTAGCTGCTTCTGATGCAGAAGTATCAGTTTTAAATTTAGTTACAATCTCTGCTCCATGTTCAACTGATAATTCTTTTGTTTTTGCCATATTATTAATTAAAGGCTTCAATTTATCTGCCAATAAATTGTTGCTTCGTATTAAGGGAGCGACATCAACTAGAAACTGCACTTACTCAATGCAAATCAAAGACTAATCTTGAATTTGCATTGTGTAATTCTTACGAACTGATAAGCATCAGTTGAATGCTTCGAATTGAATGCTTTATAGCAAAAAGTAAAAAGTACTTTTGACCATCTCTGTAGAATATTAATATCTACATTTGAAGAATCTGACTCTTCTAATTTTCAAGAGTTTTCATGTCGAGTTCGACTCTGCTTGTCATACTTTAGGTTCTCTTAAATACATTTAATTTGTCAAAAATAATATTTTACTTAAAACGTTTTATCTACTTAAACCTTTTCCGGTCGTTTCCCAATTTATTTTTGTTGCTCTCCAAATACGCTCTAGGAATGAGAAGAATTGAATTCTTGTTCTGTCCTGCGTAAATGAGTCTGTGCGGAATTGTTGTTGCCTCGTTGCTTTTAAAAATATGCCGCAATCGTAGCATAGAATATGTATGTAGAATGTTAAGCATACTCGGAGGTCGTCAGATAAGTTCATTCCCATACGAATTTTGGCCTCGATTTTAACCTACTTTCGGCTCGAGTTTTCCAAAAAGTCGCAGTGGTACTCACTTAGAGAGAACACTTTAACTTGTATTCATCCGTGCAAATCAATTATGAGTTTTATATATATGCTTATAGATTCAAGAAGTATGTGAATTTTGAATGGCATTCTCCTTATTGTTATAAAAACTTTAAGCAAATTCTGGAATTTTAAATTTCTATTGACTAAGTCGAAGCCGTAGTTTATGAAACTAAATATATTTCACAACCTTGCTTTGTTTGAGACCTTCAAAATTCATCAATCGAATTAGATTTTACAAACGAGAAATTTTTTATTACAGCTATCAGGCTGTCACCAAACGACTGGTGAAATATAAGTATAGTTCTTTAAATATATGTGTCAATCCTACATTCAAAGTTGGTCGCCAATCTTTCGAAGATAAGAATAAAAGCATCGAAATACATGTGAAATACTTGAAATTAAAAAAAGATATATAATTTTATCGACCTGTAATGAGTGAAACAAACATTGGATTTGTGTTTTCCGCTGCCATTTAAATACTTTCAGGAGTCCTTCTGATTCCATGATATAAGATGGAGTTTTTAATCAGCAAGACTGCTGGTGATTGACTCAGGCAGGTCATGAAACAGTCTGTAAGGTCAGCCAAGCTTAAAGTTTTTTATTTTTGTTGTCAATTTTGTGCTGTGTTCAAATACAGTGAGATGCGGCCGAAATCATTAAATCTGACGGACTCCAATTTCAATGGCAACTGAAAAAAACATAACCCAACGACTTTTCGCTCACTCACGACCTCGAGCCCGCTAAACCAAACACTTAATATTAAAACTTTCCAAGTATTTTTAATTAATCAAGACAGTTCCTTAATTTCTAGCTGTTTATGATTCTTGTTTCGAGAATAACTTGGTCTTGTTTGAAGAACTTTAAAATTTTCTAATAGAGAAATTTAAATTCTTGATTTAAATAGCTATATAAAACTTACATCATATTTCCGACTTAGGTGATCTTCAGTTTCCCACCATGATACTCGTATTATAGCCAACTTCTGCATTCATAAAGCTATTAACAGGTCCACCGAGGTGTTCAAGTTCTTTCGGCAACAGCAACAGCCTCTTCAAAAAATTGTTGTTTTCTCGCCCTTTTAAAATATATAGAAAAAAGTTCTGTTTGTACAAAAGTTATTCCAGGGGAAATAAATTTCACAAAAGCAGAAAAAACACACGCAACACAAATTACAAACAAAAGCACACAAAGCCGACTGAAAAAAAAACGAGAAAGACACAACAAAAATCAACTTTGATTTAAGTTTACAAAAATGCTTAGCAATTGTGTTGTGCCTTTGCTTTGCTTTTTAGCTTTTTCTCTGGATTAACAACAGCAGGCAAAAATATTTCTGTATTTTTTTATATTTTTATTGTTTAGCCTCCGCTGATTTGCACTCTTGTTGTGTTGTGTTGTGTTGTGTTGTGTAAAAAGGCTGCTTCTTTTGACTCTTTTTTTAGGATTTTGTTGTCACTTCAACACACACAAAAAAATAACAGAAACAAAAAAATCCACTTGAATTTTTTACACTTTATTTTTTGTACATTTGTGAATTGTGTAGGGAAAAATGTCACCCTCATCCCCTCCTACCAACGGAATGGTCTGTCTTTCGGCTTGTCAGCTCGCATGTTGCATGGTTTTAGGCGGGATTTGTTTGAGTCCCCAAACCCCGAGGCTCGACCTCTCCCTTCTCCAGCAACACACTGAGCCGAGCCGCAATTTAGACGCCACCTTTTTTTCTGCCGTTGTTTCTGTTTTCCGCGCTAGAGGGTCTTAATTTTCGACATTGTTGTTGTTTTCCTTGTTGTTGCTGTTGTTGCTGTTGTTGTTGTTTTGCTGCTATTGTTGCGTAAAGAACAACAGTTGACAGTGGAAGGTTAAGGCTCAACCATAGTCAGCTTTCGACCCTTCAACCCCACCACCTTATCCCTTTTCAACGGGGTCAAGCCTTAATTAATTCCTGGGACTTAAAGTTGCGGAGAAAATTTAGCTGCTGCTGTGTAAAATGTGTTTTTGAAAATGTTTCTGAGTAGTTTTAATAAATTTAGCCCATTTTTAATTTATAAACTTGAAACACCTATATCAGTTTCACACCTTTGTGTAAAACTTATCTAAAAAACTAAGCTAAAAGCATTTTATTGTTCAGTAAATTGAATTTATAATAGAGGCAAGATCAGAGCTCAAGATTAAAACTTTCGGAGATCTTGTATATTCTTGATAGACAAGAGTTTTAAGTTCTTATGTCACGATTTCATATTCTTACAATTTTTGGTTAGGTTGATTCCAAATGCGCTTCTACTGCTAAAAAGATACTCAAGAACATCGTATATGGTTTGCTTCTTCCTCTCAATTCATATCTCAACTCCGCTGTTGAAGTGTCAAAATAGTCTTCTAATAGAAGACGATGGCTCGCTTGACAAGATATTGTCCGCCCAATTTTGATAGCTCATCCTCAAAGGACTTATGAATACCTACTAAAGTCAAATGGGAATGCAATAACTGCCAAAATATCGAAATATCAAAATAAATATATCTTGCAGCCATTAAAACAAAGTATTCAATCACTTGATGAATATCCGATTCTTTTATTTACTTTAATTCCTTTAAAAATCATAAAAATGTTTCAATTTAAGAATGCACTTAATTTTTAGGAGTTTTTGTGACTGAAACTAGCATTTGGTAGAGTACAAGGATATTTTGTGAAACTTTTCAAGTAATTAAAATAATTAAAAGTAAATTAGCCTGAGCCAGAGTTAACTTTGTTGCCTTTTGCCTCAAGTGAAAAGAAAGTCGCATTCAATTTACATGCAAAGTAGAGGCTGGACAACTGCGTGTTGTGCATCCTTTATAGCCGCATCCTGGGCCTTACTTTAAGCTAACGAAGTAGGCGCTCCTTTAATTACTTAAGCGGTGCCAAGAAGTTATTCTGCTGTTCTGGTGGCTCGTGCTGGTTCTGATCCTGGTCCTGGTCCTGGTCCTGGAGCTGCTTGCTTCGCAATTAGTTGAAATTAAAATTGTGTAGCAAGAAGTGCAAGTTTTTTGCTCAGGTTCCGTTGAAGCGTGAAATGATGCAGCTGCCTCTCTGACTGTGTGTCTGTCTGTCTGCCGCCTGCCAAGCACCACCTTGAGGGGGTGACGGCGATGGTGCGCGGAGTACTTGTCAGCCTAATGACACTTTTTAATCAAATATGCTAATGATAATATGCGTAATGCAAAAAGTTGCAGCTTGTCATTAAAATTAGAGTCACAAAAGTTGCAAAGCATTAAAGAATTTTTCCATCCGGTAAAAATATCCGCATCTGAGATCTACCGAGTATAAGCCAGTTATAGATCCAAAAGTCATTTTCAAATAAAAACAGTATATAAATGTGAATATTTTTCGCTCGTTTTGGGGTTTTCAACAAATATTTTCACATTTTTCTGCCTCGCAAATTGAGTTTTAAAAAAGATTTTCGGACACAACCTGTGAGCCCTACCATATTTATGTTGAGGTTTTCTCCATTCTCAAGCTGCAAAAACAACAATAACAACAACAATGACAACAACAGCAGCAATCTGCACATTTGCAATACAAATTTGCAATGCTATTAATGTATGGCCATGGAATCAACCCCAACAACGGCCCCTCCCTCGCCGTACAGCAAAAAGCCTCATCTTGCCTTGGCTTGCCATGAAAAATCGCCGCTGGTCAAACACGTAACCAAATTGTGCAGAGTAGCACCAGCGGCAGTGGCAGCAGGAGGAACAGCAGCAACAGCAGGAGGAAACAAGGATAACGAGCGTGTTGAGCCCAGGGTGGGTCACTTTTCGGGCAGCGAGGTGGAGCAGGCGGCACATGTTATGGTTCTGCCTGTCCGCCTGCCTGCATGGGACAAGTATTTTAAAATCCAATTAAAAACGCCCTAGTGGGGATTTTTCAATCGCAGAGCAGAGACTGTTGTCGTTGGCGTTGGCAGAGCAACAGAGTTGCATTAAGCTGCGCGACATTCGCTGGTCATCGGCCACCAGGCTGGCTAGCTGAGTGGACAGAACTGGGGATGGGGATAGGGATGGGGCTGGTACGCCGAGTGCCACCATCCATGCCGACAGGCACACATTTGATGGCCATTGCATGTTTTGCCTCTTGGGCTCAGGACCCAAACTCGAACTCGAATCTTGTTAGCCCGAACGTTTACGCTTATTATGCCACAGCAGCAGCCGGAATGAGAATCCTGAAACAGGAGCAACAACAATAACTGCATCATCTGCAACAACAACAGCAGCAACAACAACAAGGCTATCGAATTCGTTTTTGATGCATGATGAGAGACTGACTGAACGAGCCGGGGCTATGTTTTTGGGGCAGACAGGTTAGAGCCAAACTGGCATGTACATGACACTGTGTTTTGTGTTAAGAAATGAGATTTTGTTGTGTGCCGTGTTGCGATAGAAGCTATACGAAAATATGAATATGAGCTGAAAACACACAAATAAATCACGAAAAAAAGACGATCAAATATGAAGGATAAAGGTAAAGCAGAAATGACACAAAATCAATAGACACATTACAAGCTCGTCTAAAAAGGAGCATCTATACGAATCAGAAAGAAACGCGATCAAATATGAAATATGAAATCACCTATGAAATATGCTGAACTTTGTCCAAAAACACGATACAACACAATTCTGTAGTTACACGCCCTCATCTCTAGAATCAAACATATCACAATCAAAATGCTATTATAACAACCACCCGCTTGTTGTCACCCCCTCTGCTGTTGCTGGTGCTTTTACAAAAATTGCATTTGCGGCCTGACACTCACAGTTGAGTGCATTTGGCATTTTGCATTTGGATATTTCTCGAAGCGAACGAAGCCCTCCCTCCCGCTGGCCATCCAACTGGATAGCATTTTTCGGTTACGATTCGGGCAGCCACAACACCAAAAATCAAATAAACTCAAAAATCGTTGAGTTACTAGTTGCAATGCTGCTAATGACATTTTGGGAGTCTAATTTTAGAGAAACAACAAGGCCACATAATTGTGGAACATTTTTCATTAAATACTCCATTTCATACTACAAATTCAAAACTGTCAAATTTGATGCATATTAAATGTTGAATTTCCAAGACTTTCCAAGATTTCCAAGAGAAATTTTTTAAAGCACTTCACTTCAATAGACTTTCCTCATATTCTCCATTTTGTCTTGCCATCTTTACTCATCATTATTTTACTTTTTGTGATTTATATTTCTGGTATTTACATAAATGATTTTTAATAATTATGCCCCATTTAATTCTGGCCAGCAGCTGTGTGCGTCGCAGATTATTACAGAATAATGAGCGTCAAGTGCAGCGGACAATTTTTTGGTTTGGAAAATTTTATAGGCTCCCCCATCCCATCCGCATTTCACTGTTCTGGCCAACGACTTTTATTTTTATTTAAAGTGAAGTTCCCTTTTCGCTCTTTGGGTGGAAAACTGTTTTTTAATTGCACTTAAAATTTTATTAAATGGGATCCGCACACATGTCGAGGCCTCTACAGAGTATTTTATGGATACTTATTGTTGTCAAATGGAATTTTAAATTGAGAAGCTTAAAGAAATATTTACGTAATTCGGTTTGAGTTTAAAGGTAATAAATTGGAAAAGAAAAGATTAATATTAAACATGGCTTTTATTTTTAGTTTTCTTTGACTTAAATTTATCTAGTGCTAACTAATTGTAAGTTTGCGACATTGAATTGAATAACTGAAGTTTGAGTGCGATTTGCCTAGGCCAAGAATTGCCAGAAAAAGTCAGGGGGCCGAACGCATACGGTCTACTTATGTCAAAGTCGGAGCTCTGCTGCACCTGATAACGTCTTTCGCTGGGCAACTGTTAATCTCGTTATCAAATAGTGTAAACTATGAAAATGTTTTTTTATGGTAGTTTAATAAGACAAAAGTTACAAAATCAATCACAAATTATTTATATATATAATATTATTCTGCATCAGCCAATGCTTGGCGCATTACAATGTGCCTGAACTTTCGAGCAGTGTATGTAGGAGAAAAGTAAAGCAAGCAAACTCTCATTAGTTTTCTCACATCCCTTCGTGATTCTTTGAAGATTTAGGGAGCTGGCAATTATCAAACATTTAGCTAGATTAAATATATTTCTTTTGCAGGTTTATTCCCAACTTATAAACGATATTTCACTAATCTATTCAAATTCTGCACTTTCAAAAATATTCATAAATTATCAACATAAATCTTATATAATAAATACAACTTCTTCTTTGAACTTTGCTTCAAAATATTTTCAATATAAAAAAATAATAATAATGATTAATAAATTAATTGAATTATTGTTAACAATTGAATTTAAATTTTGCTTCCAGGCTGCGCTTTTGTTAAATTTGGTTCTCAACAGGAAGCTCAATCGGCCATAACCAATCTACACGGTAGTCAAACTATGCCGGTAAGTTAACACATAACTGCTTAAAAAATAAAGCAAAATTCAACAAATTAATTTTATTTTCATTATTAAACTATATCTGCAATTTGTCTTTTTTAATTTGACGCTCAAAAGAGTACAAATTGTAGGATAACTTTCCAGGTCTTTGATTTCTTTGAAATATTTTTCTATAAATTTTGTTTTATTTTGTTGAAGTGTTTGCTTTCGTGTGTGAATAATGAAATTTGAGATCCTGAAGTGCAGGTACTTGTACTTATTGTTATTTGATGTTGTTGCTGTTGTTGTTGTTGTGCAAAAAGTACTTAAATAAAGTTGATTTAAGCCACGAGAGCCCCATTGACGGACGGTACAGTGGATAAAAAGCTGTTAAATTTGAAACATTACACAGACGAAAAATATATTTCACAATGAAAAGAAATACAAAAAATAACAACAAAAGTGCAAAATAACATAAAACGGATTCTACTTAAAAATAATAAATAAAGGATTACATTAAACCTAATTAGCAAAATTAAATAAATAATAAGAATATATATTCTTACACTGATTTCAGCCATAAAGCATAAGTTTTAAATAACCATCTGGAAGATATATATAACAATAAATACCTTGAAAAATAAAGGAAAGTCTTTAGATTCCAAAAACCAAATATTAGAAAACTGTAGACAAATTTTACTGAATTTCTACAAAATGCAAATCAATGTTCCAAAAACCGAACCCACTGTACTATTTGGGCTTGAAAAAATTCCATAAATACTTTGCTGGCAAATAAATTAGAATTAAATTAAATGGCAAGAGAAAATTTGATCATTACTACCATTTTCGGCTGGGTTCCTCATGAATGGTGGAAAATCAGAAAAAAAAATTCGCCTCTCTAATTTTCTAAGAGCTCAAAGCGAAAGCGAAATCAAAATAGCTTTTGCTGAAGTGACTTCATTATGCCACAAAAATTGTTGTAAGACCATATCGTACCCAGCTCGAGCTCTCTCTCTTTCTCTATGACAACGGAGCGCCGCCGCTTTTACTTCTCTCCAGGAATTATTTTTTTCTCGCAAAATAAATGAAATTTGCATGACACTTGAGTTATTTTGCACGTAAATTGCTTCTTTTGACAAACAAAACAAGGCAAATACACAACTGCGGAGAGCTACGGCGCAAGAGCTGAGGCTGAAATGGTTGCCATTGTTGTATTTTCGGTATTTACGGCGGTTGACTGCAGTTGAAGTCCCCTCCCTCTCCCTTGCCAACAGCACAATTCCCACTTTCCGTCCCAAGTCTACCAATCTTGAGTTTTCCTCAATGCTGCTGCTGCTCTTGGCCCCCTCTCAGGCCTTACCAAACGAATTTTACATTTTCGGTTTTGTGTATTTGCTGCGGGTTTTCCATGCGCACTCTGTAAACACAGCAAATTGGGTGAAACTTGGCGCATTCCGATTTGGGCTGAACTCTGCAGATTTAAACAATCTTAAATTTTGTTACATTTTAAATAAAACTATTCAAATAATAAAGAGAAAAACAACTTTCTAAATGTTTATTTATAGTGAATGCAAATAAGGAATAGATTTGTGTGGTTTTTTTATAGTTTCATGATCTTAAAAGCATTAGCAATTTTGAAGTCAGATAGTAGAAGACAAAACCAAGCTTATTAATAAGAACAAAAATACTAAAACAATATATATTATATACCATTATATATATAATATATTATATACCAAGTTATAAAGGTAACTTTTACAAATTTGCATAAATTAAAAATCAAAAATAAAGAAATATTCAAGAAGGTGCAAGACGTACTTCTACTTTATACAGGAGGACCTAGAGCAGTTTTCCTTAAGAAGTTTTCCTTTGATTTCAAAAACATATATATATATATATATATAGATTTGTTGTAGGGTGTGCCTCAGTTGAATTCCAACTTACCAACTGTCACTCAGCTCGTATTTGACGTTTTCTTCTACAGCTTGTTCTTGTTCTTTCTCAACTCGTTTTGTTGTTTTGCGCGCATTTAAATTCAAATTCAAATATTGTTGATGAAATTTTGTTGCTTAATTTGCAATTTAGATGCGTTTTAAAGCAAACGCAAGAGAAGAAGCAACTGGGGGGGAGAAATCATGTGTTTACTTAGGCGGAAGTTGATGATGATGGAGGATGAGGTGAACGGTATGGGACGGAAGAGCTTTCCAACGGACGCGTAATTACAGCTTCGGTTAAGGCAAGGGCTGCGACAAAAATCAATGCAATTTGCTCTAAGGCCAAGACAGTTTTTGATGATTTACAATTTTTAAGGGTACAACGCTAGAAATCAGTTAGAATATCTCCATCTGTGTCCCTTTTTTTTGTTGGTTTGACTTCAAATACATAGCCGCGAGTTAGGCCGCCTCCAACTACAAACAAAACCCAAAGCCAAGGCAAACAGAACCTTCACATTTTATGGCAGATTGAGGCCAATAAATCAAAACAATTCAAAGTCATAGCCCGAGGCATTAAAGATGTAAATTTAAAAATTGCAAATTGAAAGGGAAAGCTATAAAAGTGGCGACCATTTTTATGCCTAAAGGTAAGAAATCTATTAGGGTACTCGAGCACTACATGCTTAGATTGCTTTCATTAAACCCTACTTGAAATGTTTAAGCAATGTAATTATATTTATATTTAGCTAAAACTAACTGAAGTGAAATGTTCAAGTTCTACTTAGATTTTCCAACATTTCCATTCTGCATATTTGTTCAAGAATATGAATTTACTTTGTGGCGGCTGAGCTATGTGTTATAATCTAATCGCAGACAACAGAAAGTTAGCTTTAACAAAGTTCCTTACATTCAAAACATTTGCACTCTGAAACTTCAACGGGCCCCTCTCCTTTTGGCCTGCATGTTAATGTACCACAAAAAGCTTTTAAAAAAAAACCAAAAATTGTAAAAAGCGAATAAAAACCTGTGTTTGATTACGCCAAACCTTAAGCAGCTTAAGCGACGTTCAGACGCAACGCGAGCGCTCATTAAAAAGGAATTTACAGCCACCGAATGGTCAGACAAGTGTGCGAGTAAGCCCCGGGAGGGCTGGTAGGAACTGTCCAACGTTAATCTGCTGGCACTCAACATGTTATAAGTCGCTTTTAGTGCTGCGGTTTTTCCTAAAATCTGGACAAAAAAGTTCTGAAAAAGTTTACAGCTGTAAACAATTATTTAGACTTCACTCACATACACAGGATGGCTTATGCTAATGTATGCGTGTGCAAATGCGGCTTAGAAGCCAGCACTGAGTTTCAAATGGACAGTAGGCGTGGCGCTTTTAGCAGCACTTGCTGTTTAATGAAAGCGCGCGCATGCATTAAAGCCGCCTTTTTGATTGGCGAAGCGGCAAATAAAGCGAAGCGTCCAACAGGAAAAATAAGCAACAGCCGCACGGCAACAGCTGACGGGCAATACAACTCGCATTTAGAATAGAAAGAGAAAACAAAATTTGCAGCTGCAAAAAAATTGTATATATACGAGGTGTGCTCAAAAAGTAAGGTAACTGTTCAAGTTTCCTTTAGGATTAGATTATCTATTTTGTTGTTGTTGTTGTGCTGGTATACATGTCTCAGAAGGTTAGACTTATTTTGTTGTGTTCGGCGGTTTTCTATTATAAAAAAACATGGAGCAAAGAGTTTGCATCAAATTTTTGTGTGATCAAATGCTCTAAAACACTTGAAATGATGAGTCTGACATAAGTAAACAAGTGGTACAATCCCTTCCAAGATGGCCGAGAAGATGCCGACGACGAAACTCGCTCTGGACGGCCCAGCACATCAAAAACAGAAGTAACCTCAAAGCTGTGAAGAATATTGTTATTAAAAATAGTCGAATTACCACAAGAAAAGTTGCTGAAGTTTGAATATCAGTCGGCTCGTATCATACAAAGAACCGTCGCATGAGCATCACTGAGGAAGCCATAAACAACCCGACAAACATGCCACTATCTTTACCCGATTTGGCCCCCTGCGACTTTTCCTCTTTCTAAGACTTTAAATATCTATGAAAGAACGGAGATTGCCAACGATTGAGGAACTTACAGCCGTATCGCTAGAGGAGCTCAAGGCTATACCAAAAATTGTTTATAAGAAGTATTTTGAAGCCTGGAAAAGCGTTGGCCCAAGTCCATTGTATCTCAAGAGAATTACTTTGAAGAGGACAATATATATGTTGATGAATAAATAAATACTTTTCCATAATGTCACGATACTTTTTGAACATACCTCGTATAATCCTCGTATAATCCAAAGTGTTCATTGAGCGATGCGGTACTATTAAGTTTATACCATTGTGTATTAAAATGTTCAAACTATTCTGTCTAACATTTGCTAGAAGGTTGGTTTCCAATATAAGGACTTTTTAGTTCAACAGGAACTGAATTGTTGAGCGTGAGCGCTAATTACCCTTGCATTTGCCTGGGTCAAACTACTGGCTACCAAACTACCCAATGTAGAGTCGTAATGCCAAATTGCAATTACAGCTGACACGCCTTTCTTTGCCCACTCACCCACGGCTTTCGTGGACTGACATTAAAATGCTTAATGCGCAGACAGGTACAAAAAATGAACGCGCTTTTCAAATTAAAAGTACAGCGAAAAGGAAAACGGGAGGCCGCTTTAAAAGCTGCGGAACAACATCAAAAATATCCTAGAAACAGTTTTTAGAAAACGATATTAAAGACAGAAATGCTTGGCAGTAATATAAGCAGAAATAATAATATTATTATTATTATTAATTGTTAGTATCCTTTGTAAGAAGAAATGCAATATATACTTCCATCAAATATGACCTGACCTACATTAGATTTTGATTATAGAAAACTTAGAAAATATCAAGAACACTCTATAAAATGTTAAGAACACTCACTTTCATTGGATTTGCTTTCGATTTTTTTCAATTTAATTTATATTTTATATCATAAACTTTTCTTTTTTCTTCTTATTTAATTTATTTTACCCTATTTAATTTTATTTAACTATTTTTTAGATTTTTTTGTATTACCATTTTAGTGATCTTTCTCAATATGCAAGGGTATTTATAAAAGCCAGACATAGTTTAAATAATTTTGTGTGCTTAACGCTCACTCCCCCACTCCCCTTATTACGCAATTTTTTCAACGTATTTTTTCACAGCTTTCTATTCAGCTCAAACAATTTGCCGTCGTCGTAGTAAAACTCTGCTCATCTTGAAAATTGCCCAGGTGAAAAATTGCAGCTGTCGTTGTTAGTCCTTCAGTCTCTGCCTGGCCTTCAGCCTGCGGAATGAGTGGCAGGCCGTTGCAAGCGTGTGTAGGTGTAGGTCCTTAGGCAAAGACTGGAGGGATGGAGGGCACAGAACTGGGCATCAATTTGAACTCAAGTGCAGCTGGTTGTAGGCCCTGCGGCTAAAGCCCAGCAAAAACTCCTTAACAATGGATGTTATAGTTGAAAGTTGGTATGGAAATGAGGAAATCAGTGATCTTATCGCATGCAAATTGCAGAAATATACCAAGATTTTTGAAACGTAAAGTAGGAACGAAAAGTCTAGAATTCGTGGCAAGCCGAAGATTAATATATAACATCCGGGATCAGATCAAGGGTCACTAGTGCATGCCAACCCAAACCAAGATCATATACACTACAATTCGGTGAACTTCAGTGAACTTTCAACACCTATAGTCGATTTCAAATGAGAATTCACAAAGATTTTTAAATTTTCTTTAACGCGCACAAAAGTGTGCTTTAGCACGTTACAGCATAGAGAATCGCATTAACAACAATACCAACAACAAATACAGCAAAAATATACAACAATAGAAAACATGTTCAACAACAAACAACAACCAACATACAATTCACCCGAGTCAATGCGAGACTTGTTTTGTTGTTGTGTTTTTCACGCAAGTTTTTTTTCTCGCAGCCAACCATTGTTTGCAGCTGCTGCCTTCGCCCGGCACTGAGCTGCCGCCTTCACATTAGAAATTCAACTTTGGCGGTGAAGTAGCAACAACAACAACCACAGCAGGAGCAAAAAAGAGCCAAACAATGGCGTGTGAATTAAAATAGAAAATAGAATAAGAAGGAAAAAATAAAAGGCGGAGGAGGTGCTGCTACTGCTACAGCTTACGGCTTGCCTTCCATTTTCAGTGGGAAGCGAACGAAGTGTCGTTCAAATCTTCGTCTACGTCTTTTCAAGGTGCGTGTGAAGCGTGAAGAGCCAGCACCCATGTCACAGCACCCCTCCACCCACATCACACCGCTTGAAGCGGCGCCATATTGGAATGCGTGGCCATTTTTGTCAAGACGCATTAAGGCTGCGCCTCATTCTGTTGTTCGGGGTTCAGGTTCTGGCTCAGCCGTTGAATATTGTTGTTTAAATAAAAGCATAATTGATGCGAGGCTGCTACGGCCATATGTTGCGCCAATTCAGCCATAAGGAGCAACAGTGGGCAACAGTCTTTGTTTTTGCATATTTTAACGGCGGGATCTGTGAAAAAAAGCAGGTCCAGGTTGGCAGTTGGCAGTTGGCAGAGCACTTCTCTTCGCATATCATTTTTTCGACTGCGCTTTCGTTCCCCCGCACATATTTACTTAGCGCCCACCGTTCGCTGTCATTTTGCCTTCTTCTTTTTATTCGGCTCTGCCTGTTTGTGAATGTGTGTGCGTGTGAGTTGTCAGCTTGCAGATTTTCTTTTAATTTGAAATTTAAATTTACGCGCATTGAGGCATAAAAAACAATGTCTCTTTGATGATGATGATGGGTTCCCACTTTCTGAAGTTGAACGCTTGTATGTGACATGGAGTTTTTGAGGTAGTTTAATGAGCCAAATAAACATTTCTCAAAAGCAGGGATCTTTAAATTATTAGAACAATTGTTAGAGATCCAAATAAAATGAGAAAAAAGTCCTTCAAAAATCCAATTAAAATAGAACTTTAACCGATAAACTATATTGGCGTTTGCTCACTCACTCGACCTCGATGTTGCTTAATAAAAAACATTTGTAAATAGAAAAGTTTCTAGAACATGTAACATAACAGGAAAGCACAATAGTGCGATCTTGCCTCGTTTTGTTTTACTTCTTTCTACCACACGTTCATTTGGACCGTCTGGTATCATATCGTAAATAAACTTTAGAAGCAGCCAAAAACAATCCCATTTTGAGCTTAGCTAACAGATGACTTGCTTTCCCAGTTTTCTATATTATGAATTACATTTTATATACCACTCTCCACTGCTAATTTTGGTAATTTCCCTAATGTGCTAATGCTCGCCGCCTGTTCTCTACGTACGAGTATCTATCTGCAGCATAGGAAAAGAGGAAATGATGCTGCAGTTTCGGCTTTAGTTCTGGCTTGGAATAACAAGACAGTCAATGTCTCGTACCAAGCCCTGCCCTCAAGCTCTTACTGATAGTTGCCTTTACATGATTGTAGTTCTTCCCCTCTTCTTCCCCCTCTCTTTCTCGGCCAGCCAACAACTCCACCTCTGCCTCATGGCGTATGTTTGATAAAAGTTCAAAACCCTGGAACTTTTGCGCATGTTTAAACACAACGCAAAACGCAAAAATGCTGCTGGCTATTTTAGTTGCACGGTTCAAGCCCCTACTTCTACTCGTACTATTACTCTTAGCCCATCCTCTGACGACTGATTTTCCTCGCATTGTTGTTTGGCAGAAAAGTTTTGGCCATGTGTTGTGTTCGGTCTCGGGCGAGCCCCAAAAATTTAATCTCTTAAAAAGTGTCTAGGCCTTGGCTCCTGCTGCTTCTGCTGTGCTTCAGCTCTGATACGGAAATATTGTTTGTGACGCACTTTTGGCACTAATGTCTGCCGACTTCCTGTCTATAGTTTTTGTTGTCTTTATTGTTGTTGTTGTTTTTTTGGGGCCACCCTAAGGCGACACTAAGCATTAAGGCTTACTCGTAGAGAAGAGTTTACTTGATTACAGTTGATAGTTTTTGGGGGGCTTGAAAGTCAAAAATGTTTAGCCTTTGGTTCAGGCAAAGTTTTCACCCAAAATGTTGCTTACTTTTTAGAGGTAAAAGGCAGAGAGACTTGTGTATATATGGGGGCAGGGAATATAGATAGGAATAGTAAGAAAAATTAAGCTTAGGCGTGGGTGCAGACATTTTCGTGGCTTTCGACTGAGACGATAGATTATAGCTCAAAATACAATTAATATAGACATTTTGAAGTTGGAATATTTTCCCAAAGACATGATCACAAATCAGTGAGCAGCAGAGAGGGAAGGAAGTTAGCTCTCTATTTGTTTCTGTTAGATGAATTTAATGGTATGTTAGGCTCCTAACTTGAACTTGAGGCAGGAATTCTCATGCCGAATTGCAATACTTTACTAGAAATCAAAAACGAATACATTGCTCTTGCTGCTCACATACACATATGAGTTTGCTAAATAAGATTATAAAATGTATTGCTGATAAAAAAAAATGGTTTCTTATAAAACTGTACTAATAAAAACTCATTAAAAATGTTCTAAAATTTTTAGTATATTTTAAAATTCAAAATAAAATGCGTAGAAGCAACAGTTGGTTATCTATAAAAATTTTGAATATTACACAAATCTTTTATATGCAATGTTCAACAGCCTGAAACTTTTTATTCAACTGAAATAAAATTACTTTATAATCTTCTACAAAAAAAACTCTAGACATCGCATTCTCAGACCAATAATGTTGCAGATCCATTGTGCACTGAGGCTTAAACACAATTTATGGCATACTTTTTGTCCAACCATTCACGTTCACGCTTAAATTACTTTTGGTCCATCTACGAGTTCGTTTTAGATTCTAGCTTAGATTTGTTGCATACTTTACGGGGCCAAGCGGTAATCTTGAAAGCATTACAACGAATGAATGCATTGTTGGATAAATGGGCCAGCCTTAATGGGCTAAAATGTTTTAAAATTAAATTGTGTTTTATTCTTTATTTATGTGTTAATTTGTATTACATATTCATAGTTGATGCTGCCATTTTCCCTATGCATTACTCATACGCCAGACTGCCACACGCACAACGCACACACACACACACACCGATATTTCTCATTTAAATTACCCTTCGCTAACTTTGGCTATAAATTTAGAGGCTACTAACATGAAACTGCTTTGCATACTTTGCGGCGCCCCAATAAATTGCCTTAGTCCTTCCTCTCTCTATTAGAACGCCGGACGATATTCGTAAGACAAATTTCTTACACACTAATGACAAAAACGAAAAAAAAGCGAATGGGAAAACAATTCCCGAAAGTCGTTATGACTAAAGCAAAGTCATTATTTGAAATCCACGCCCACCACTGAAGCCACTAAGCACATTATCTATTTAACATAAAAAAAAAGTAAAGTTGACATAAATACAATTATAGATTATTTTATTTCTTTTTTGAGAGAGGCGAAAATGAAGATGGAAAATAATAAAAATTGAAGTGAAATTGATGTCAAGAGAGTGGAGGAGGGGGAGTAAAACAAGCGGAAACGTTGGCCATTAGAAGGCAGGAGAAGTAAAAACTGCTGCGCCATTGAGAATTGAGAAATGCGGGCAGCCCAGACGGGAACGTGCCACGGAGGAGGCGTAAATGACAAACAAACAAGGCGAAGGCGCAGGCGAAGATAAAAAGAATTGTCAAAGCCCCTAAAAGAGAAAAAAGAAGAAGAAAACAGCAAGTATGCAATGCCAAAGCAAAAGCAAAAGTAAGCTGCAAAATCGACAAGTACAATGCTGACAGGCAATTGTCCTGAGTCCTGCCAAGGACTGCTACGAGCTGCTGGTTCTGTTGTTATTGTAATAATAATATCGATTCGTGTAGAGCTGGGGTAAAAATGTATGCCTTCCTGCCGTCGCCTGCCGTTGCCGGAATTCGTTAATAAAATTTTATTGAAATTGTAGACAAGCGTTGGCGACGCCTTCGCAAAAAAATAGAAACCTCCACGACGTGTAAAACAAAAAAAAAAAACAGTAAGGAGGCGAAGTCGAAATCGAAGCCGCGGAAAAAATGAAGAAAAAAGCAATTGTCATCATTGGCACGTAAAATGCTAAGAAACGGTAAAACCTAAAGCCGGAGACGGCAGCGGAATTTCCTTTCAACTGTCGATAAGAAATCTCCAAGCAGCCAACAAACACAGAAAAGGGTTCCCAATACAAAGCTCTGGCTCTTACGTGCTGGCCCTCAATAAAATGCTACAAGTTTCTTAGTTAAAAGTTAACGGAAAAAGCCCAAGAGTTGAAAAATATTCGAGTAAAGTTTGAAAAGGGAAAGATAGAAAATATCTTTGCAGTATCAAAACAATATATCATTTCTGAATTTTGTAGTTTTGCCTAGGTTTCAATGTTCAGAGCGGTAGGAATAGAGATCAAAACCGATAACGCCAAATTTCAAGTCTGTAAAAATCTAAAAATTAAACATTTTCTTTTATTCTTATAGCCCAACTTATATCCTACTAAATTAAATATAATTTCCTACAACAAAAACAACATTTTATACCATTTTCAATATTTCTTCTTAATTTTAAAGAACTAAAATCCTTTAGATGCCAAAACGTAAGTTGCTCTCGTAGCGAAAATCACGTCGGCTTTCAATTTTGTGCTCCATGGCCAAGCCAGATGCAGTTCGTGAGGCGTGTGGCTCATTTAAGTTGATGCGATGCGCACGGAGGGAATCTTCTCTCCATTTTTGGAGTTGAAGTTTGCTCATCATTTGGTGCTGACTGGGTCCTGGCTGCCGCTTGCAAACCTGAAACGTGCCCATACATTGATGATGCGGACCCCGTCATTGCTCCATTCGCCATTTCATGTTCGATTCAATAAGGTTTGGGTTATATGCAAACAGACGTGCATTAAATTAAGTAGCTGCCTCATTGGACATGCTCTCCAAGGCGCAGCGGCGGCAGCAGAAGAACAAGAAAAGACAGTGAAACAAAGCAGTACACAGCAGCTGCAGCTGCACGAACGAACGACAATGTTTGGCAACGGAGAATGAGGACGTAGCTGGCGTTGGATGTTTGCCCTTAAGCAAGTCTATTAAAACTGTTTATAAGATGACGCACAGGAAAATGTTGGAGCAGTCTGCAGCTTGTTGTTTCTTGGAGGAGCTCAGCTGCAGCTAGTTTTATGTTGCATACTTTTTGGGGCTAACGCAACATGTCACAATTTTTTTAATGATGGACAACCGGAAGGCAGCCATGAAAAACAAGAAGCCATTAAAGCTTTCAGCTCGGTCGTGTTTTACGACCAAGGAAATGAAGAATTTTTTAGCGAAACTTTAGTTTTATGCACGGCCAAGCGTTGCCTTAAGCAGCCCTGCTGAAACTTAAAGATGGGTTTTCAAAATTCTACATACAGTTTGACATTTTTTTACATATAAACTATTATAGTCAAGTGTTCCCTAAGCTTAGGCAAATGAATAGTTCGACGGTGATGTGAAATAATCATTTTATAAGAAGTTTTAACTACAAATTTGATATTATGAGTGATTTTGTGAGATACTTTTACTTTTTACTTAACTCTAGTAATCAGGCCTGATTTTATCTGTCTTCGACTTTGTATAAGTAACTATTAGATGCCTAATGTCATGTCACAGAGACCAAATTCAAAAACTACAAATTCAAACACTGTCAACATTTGAAACTAATTACTAAACTTGTAATCCAGCAGCCTTTGAATATTTCTTGTATCCTCGAAAATACCTAAGCAAGATAAACTATAATTTTGATGAAATATTTATCTAAATATATTTACTACTACGTTAATATTGTTTACAATGAGTATAAATAGTCGCAACCAATATAAATTTAAAATATTTTGTGTAACTTTAAAACTAGCCGCTTCAAATTGAAAACAAAAAAAAACAAGATGTTAAGATAAATTATATTTTTAATTGGCCGTGTTAAATTAGAAATACAATTTCTTACATCGCTGTTCATCTTAACTCAGCAGGGGTATGCAATCTTCTATGAGCTTAAGATATTTCTTCCATTTTTTTTTACCATAGAAGCTTCTGTTTCCTGGGCTTATTGACACAGTCAATATGCTGTATCTGTGTGTGTATGGCCCGACTATAGCCATGGCAAAAGCCTCTTGCCAATTTACCTGTCAAGATGCTGAGCGGGAGAAAATTAGTTTACCGAAAAATGCCGAAACCAAATGCCAATGCTGATCCGCTAAATTGTTTGTGGAAGACAGTATTTGCTTTACAGATGAACGAAGAAAGAATCACATTCAAGTAGAGCTTTATATGATTAGAAATGTTCAACAGTTCAACAGCTTCAATGTTTATCATTGAGATAACAAATTATTCCGAAAATTTAACTCAGTTGTAAAGTTGAAGAAAAAATACAAGTGCTAAATAATGGCATCATATAAGTATTCCCAATATTATAGAATTTTTAGAAAATTTTCAGAAATTGTCATTGACAGGCAACAAAAATGTTGTTCAATTATTTCTCTTAAACTAAGAAATCCCTATATATATCTCTATATATATGAGTTTACGTGTCACGCGGCACGTGCACAACTCTATCTGTTCAACATTGGGATTTGCCGAGCTGCTGCCGCAGCCACTGAAGCAAAATTGAAATTGATGGAAAATGAAGGCCAAGAGGGAAACTTCTCTCGATTGACGCACTACGAATCCAATATGTTGAAGGGGTGAAGGTGGCTGCCAAGCAGTGTCTAATATGCTAAGCATTACTGAATTTGGTGGGTGGATGGGCCTAAGCCACCCACCAGCCCCACACAAGAGAAGATTTATGCCTATCGGCTGGCAAAACGAGAAAGTGTTAAGCAGTAGCAAATTAGTTGTGAAAATGTTGAGAGACAACAGCTCTCAGAAATGGCCATAAATTACGATTAGTTTGGGATTTTAGATGTTCAATGATGAGGCGAAATTTAGGCGCAGCCAGACAGTAGGAAATTTAAAACAGACACAAAACTAGTTAAGAAAGTTCAAGGAAATGGATGAGATTTTCCTAAATATATAAAAAAGTAGTGAAAAATATTGTGTTACTCAGGAAAGCTTTAGAAGTAAGAATAAGTCTTCAAATATGTTTGCTATTATCTTGGTTTTCTGAAACTTTGTGTTTTGCAGTAAAAGAGATTAAATAGCTTATAGGCTGACTGTTTTCTAGCTTCGATTCTTGTGTATCTCTTTATACATTTGCTTGAAAAATGATGATGCCGCACGCACTATTTTGCATGGCATAAATATTTCATGAGGCAAAACTCAAAACCAACGAAACCCACTTGCGGCGGCGGCGGCGGCGGCTGCTGTTGCGAAAAACTGACAGCTGTCAAAACTCGCGGCTGTGTTTTCCAGCGCATACTCGTATATAAATTTACATAGCATACATTTTATGGGGGCTTTCAATTTTCATTTGTGGCCAAAACTAAAAAAAAAAACCAAAAAAAAAAAATAGAAGGAAACAAGTAGGAAGGCAACGAAACTTAACTTGACGACTGTCAGAAAGTTGTTTACTTTTCTCACTCACTCAACCACTCATTCAGTCATTCATTCAGTCATACACTCAGTCGGTAAAGGCCTCTCCCATGCGAATTTCAGTTTTCTGCGCAACAAATAAGACAACTTTCTAAAAACAAAGGCAGAAACAGAAACAGAGACAAAGTCGGACGCAGAGGCGGAGGCGGTACTGGGTACTGGAGTGAGCTTAAAATCTTTTAATCCCAATGAACTGTGGAACTGTCTGTCTGTCTGTTTTGTCTGTTTGAATGTTGGGAGTGTCCAGAAAAACAACTACGAAAATAACACAACAAGCAAACGTTGCAGGCATTTACTTAATCGACAAGGGATTAGCTGAGGCGACACAACCCACAAAATAGTACGAGGGGACCCAGGGCAGGAGCAACAGCAGCAGCGGAATCAAATGGTGAACCACTCACGTAGCTCCTCGTGACGGTCAAATGTTTACACTGCAGAAATGGGAAGCTGTTCAAATGGCAAAGATAAAAGATATAAGAAAATATAAGATATATCTGAAATCCTGAGTTGAAATAGATTGGTCTTATCATGATGATAAAGAATATATATCACAAAATTATATTAGCCTGCAAATTATCCTTAATTTTGTCTTATAATATTTCTCTCAGTGCACTTTTACTCGCACTTCAGCTGCTTCCTAAAAATGTTTCCATTTGTTGTCTCGAGCCCACTTTTTAAATTGAGAATTATTGTCGCAAACAGGACAGTCCACTCCAGTCCAGTCCAGTCCAGTCCAACTGCACTGCAGCTCCGTTTAGTCCAGAGCAGTCGAGGCGAGTCGCGTTGAGTCTGGTCTCCAGCTTCCAACACCAGCCTTGATAAGGATATATTGTGTCTCACGCAGTTTTGGACAGCTTTAATCTAAGGATTGAAGCCGAACGCAAGAGCCGGACCTCGAGCCATGCCGTACGTGCTTAATTTTGTTTGCACTTTTAAGCCAGCCCCAGCACCAGCTTCAGCCCCAGCCAACGCCTGCAGTTAGGCTACAAAAATCACGCAGCGGGCAGGCGAATGGGGAGGCAGCGTTTGGCCAAGGATTAGCGCTGATTGAAATTGCAAATGAAAATTTATTTTTACTGCCCCGTCGCCGCAGTCGAGAGAAGCGATGTTTGTTTAGCTCAGAGATCGCCGCATTCAGGGTCGGGCCGCCGCGGTCAAAGCCTTCGCATTGTATTAAAATTTAATTGAGTTACTGACATTTTATTTTTTGTATAATTAAATTAAGCCACCCAGCTTAGCGTTTGATTTTAATTTGTGCGACACTGTCCAGCGCCGAGGCGGAGCCTCCCAAATGTATGCCACCACAAATGCAATTCCCCGACGCCCCTCAGCACTGACCATAAATAAATGCAGCTCCCCGGGGCAGGGATTAAGCTCTGGGGGGCAAAAATTATGATAATATTTTTTAAGGTACATCTGTTTTTCTGCACCAGCTGTGCAGCATTCTAGGGAGGCTTAACAAATTGATGGAGCGCGAGCGATGTGATAAGGGTGAGGAAATGGCAGACGGAAACTAATCGAAGTTTAAAGCGATTGGTGGATGAAAAGTTGAACAAAACAATTAAATCTTATTATATAGAAATGATACGCGATGTTATAATCCAGCACTGTCTTTGTGTTGCTTTTGAAAAACTATTTCTACATATTTATTAGAGGGCTGGATATCGAGATCATTGCAGTGAAGATGTCGACTGAAGTTGAATGAGGATTCTGTGCATTATTATCTATCGAAAAATATGGGATTGTAATGCGAGCAGTTCTTTCGCATTCTATGATATTGCTTATGAAATCGTGACATTGTGAAAATCAGTCTCATCAATATCTACATTTTTGACAGCCAATATCAGTCATCCAAGAAAATGTATAACATTATTATCGTTGCACAATGCTAGGGAATATGTTTTCAATGAGCCATTACCCATGACAATTTCAACTCCGCAAATCAACAAAGTCCTTATATCTCTTACAATTTTTGAAAACTTTAGTTGAAATTGTTGCTGAGAGCCAAATGTTATAAGCAAGTTACGCTATATATTAGAATTGTATTAACAGCTCATTCAATAAATGTCCACAAAAAGTGGTCTGAGTACGATTATATTACAATTGGACCTTGACCATAGCTCTCTTACTGTCTCATTGATTCATGGATGTTTTCAGTAAACTTGTACATCTAAAATTTCCTCTGAGCAGTCTCAAGGCACTTTATAGAATAATTCACATATTCGAAGACTTTAAATGCCCATTTGAAGGCCTTCAGCGACTTATAGTGACCTTTCATTCAATCCGTCTGAATCATTTACATATTCCTTACATTTTCAACAACTTCTTGGCAAAATCTATTAACTTTTTTTGCTAATTAAGAAATTAATTTTCACTCATAATCCATTCGAGTGTTTGCCATTTGGATAACATGCTCCTGATGTTTGTAGTAAAAATGCTGCTTTTATCCTAAGCAAATATTAAACAAAGCGCAATGTAAACCGCGCTGCCATTTTTTCTCATGTTTTTAATAATACAATTTTCAGTACAATGTACAAGATTTTTAATTAAAAAATCCTTTTGCTCATTAAAATAAACACACACACACACACACACACACATAGAGAGGGAGAAGCGTGAGGGCTCGCCTGCGTTCAGAATGGACCCCGACATGGACCCAGACCCAGACCCTTGTTGGCACATTATTAAAAGCAATGTGTACTCGTATTACAAAACTAAGCTGAGTTCTGACCTAAGTAAATATTAATAAAACATATTAATAAGCGAGCAAGGACGCAGGACTTCGGGCTTGTAATTCGGGGGCTAATGCATAATTATTTTATGGCAACGTTTTAAGCTCAGGCGCTGGGGCAAGATTATTGAAGTCTTGGGGAACATAACTCACTGTCAGGCCGCACACCTTTTTGTGTAAAATTTATGGCGCAGACTCTTAGGCGCTACAATTAAGCCAGAAAGCTTACTTAAAAAATTACATAAATTCTACTGAAACATCCATAAAATCTGCAATTAAATTTTCACTTAAACGATTATCACATAAATCCCCTCCACACACAGGCATAGGACAAGTCCACATAGCGAATGGGAGACGGAGAGAGTCAAACGTGTTTGCATTTAAATTAAAAGAGCCATTTTTCTTCGAGGCGGAAGACCACAAGCCCCTAACCCTTCACGCCCACCTTATGATAAGACCATTACAAGTCCGGGGCCATGCATGGGCTGGACGGGATATGGCCTCTGCCTCAGTTGTTATCCTTCGTGAACCGCAAACGCCTAGCACGTACGAGAACATACAGGATTCTCAACCCAGAGCCAGCCCTCACCCGAGCCCCGCTCACCCCGCTGTGTATATATATTTGCTTATGTTAATTGCCGTTGAATCCATTTCCATTAAGATGCAAGTCCTGCCACTGACGATAATTCCACACACATATACACACACGAGGAGAGTTGGGGACGAGCCGAGTAGTGTGGGGAGGAATAATTGCTTACAGCGCCTGAAAGTATGCCTTGACCAAGGCCCAGGCTCAGGTCCTCAGCCCAGAACCGTTAGTTAAGCTCAACGTCGCCCAAACGTTGCTTTTCAATATGCACAGCAATATCCCTGGGTAAACAGAGAAAGGCAGCAGCAGCAGTAGCAGCAAGCACCAGAAGCTCTAGCAGCTACCAACCTTCCCCCTTCTGCCCTTTCTGAGAATGACCAAGCCGTGCCATTTTATATTATACAATAACAAACACAATGTAAGGGAGAAGGCGATGAAATCTACTAACGCAACTGTGGCATACTCTAGCAGGAGAGGCAGGACAGGCTGGACCCTGTCTGTTTTCACTCATATTAAATAAAAAGGTCAAACTATAACGAAACAAATTATTAATATTTTGAATGCAAATAAATTTTTAACTATTTAGTCGTGTTATATGTAAGCAAATCCCATTGCATTTCAAACTCAAACTCAATCTAAGTAGAGCTCTCTAGAATTGATGAGTCAAAATGTTTTTCAGATGAACCAATGGCTTTGTTGCTCTTCAACGCTGCGATTCCAACATATACAATTTCGATTCAAAAAGTCACTTAAAGCCGCTCGACCTCGAGCTTGCTAATTAAAAACATTTACAAATAGAAAAGTTGCTGAAACAAGACAAAAACTTACAAAATGATCAGCAAGTCATTTCATGTCAACCAAAACAAAGCAAAAGAAGACAAAAAGAATTAACGGTACCATTAATTATCAATGACTAACAGGCGCACAGATGCAAAAATATGAGGTGTTTGCAATTCACAAGTCGTTTTTCTTCCTATGAGAAATTAAACAGAGGCTCTTAAGTTGCAGCTATCAGTTGGCATATAAGAACAATTGTCAACATGTGCTAAAAAGTTACTGAATTGGAATTGGCTTCAGCAATAATAGACCCTGAAACTTGGTAGAAATATTATATAGATCCGATTGCTTTACGTTCCTTCTTTATTACAGATAATTTAAGTCTTTCACAGTATACAACTGTTTTTTTTTCAATTTATAAAACAAATGCTTTTTTTAAGGAAAAGATCTTACTTCATCATATTTGAGCGCTGCGAGTTACTTGAAGGTGATATGAAAACAATATGAAACTCCACAACAAAATTGTTGAACAGATATGATTGATACATCACAATTTTCAGCGACATTGCTGTACTCTATATACCTGAAGTATCCAAATATCATAATGATATTCATGACCAGGTCAACCTTCTATAAATTCTATATATTCCTCATACTCTTTACAATTGTTAGCTACAGGGTATTCAGAGAAAGACTCAAAGCATACCAAGTGGCGCTTACTAATGCCCACGCATAGCCTCGTCCACCTCCACTTCATTGCACTCCTCGTGATTCTGTATTTGGGTTCCATCTCCGGCTGAACGTGCTCTTACATATTAGTAAACTTCATCATTTTTAATTGATACATTAAATTTCGTGCAAATATTGACATTCGACGCTGAGCATAGTGCCAAGGCAGGGCCGGCCTGAATACTTCTTGAGGGACAGCTTAATGTTGTAAAGCTCAGTTTATTATGCATGGCAGGGCCTGCATTTACTTCTTGGGGATTACTTTACTTTTGTCAGCTCAGAGTGTAGCCAAAGTTTAATTCTTAAAAAAAAACACACACACAGAAAATAACATGTATATGTATATGTTTAGAGCGTGTATACTGTGAATATGTGATAAGCGTGGAAAGTAGGAAAATTGACATAGATTTTCACACAAGTTATTTAAATAATATATCTATTACAATGTATATTATGTAGCAGCATTTTGGTCATCCGACTATTTATTCTCTTTTCTGATTATGCACCTTAACTCTCATATGTGAAACTGACCACACTTAATAAGGAAGCTAATGAAAACTGGTCACAATTCTTTGAGAAGCTGTCAAGTAGCAGGACGAGTTCGCCTTGGTACACAGCTACCTATGTTATTTTCTTTGCAAACGCATATAGTTGAGGGCTTAACAATGCCATGCCCTGCATTTCTGTTTACTATTTTTAGCGACTTTGGAAATATTTAGCCAGCTGGCTTTAGGTCGAATGGTTAAAAAATTTATGTTCTTGTCCTAAAGAAATTATAATTTCCAACCCCTGTTTTATAATATCTCTAGATTTGCAAATTGTGTTTCAATTTATACTATTTCGTTTCGAAGTTCCTTCTGCTCACCACCTTGCCCCATCACAATGTTTGCCTAGAAATAGGCAACACTTTTTTCAGCGCAAATGTTTGGGCACTCTCAACCGCAAAAATGCATTTGCCAGCGTAAAGTTTTTAAGCAAATATTTACAGACGGTTTCTGGTTTCTGTTCTGGGTTCTTTTTTTTCTACAACAATGAGCTTTCAGCGAGCCATAAAATGAGCAACCGCCGAAAGGCAGGAGGTATGCAACAGTTTCTCTCTGTTTTTTGTGTGTGCGGGGAAGGCAAACAAATGGCACAAAAATGTATCTGCATCCAGGCGGCGCAGGTCCTGCCAGGCACAACTCTATAAATGAATGTCGTCCTTTTGATTTTGTTCAACGAGCCTAGCCGAGTGAGTGACTCAATTCAGAGTCTCCTGCAGGCCCAGGCCCAGGCCCAGACCCAGGCACAGGCAGAAGTGGAGTCTGAGGCTGACGCTGAGGCGGCTTTTGTTTTTGTTTCGCCTACAACTTCCGTGTCCTTGTTTTCATTTCTTTCTGTTCTGCCTTTGCTGTGGCCGCCTTTTGTGTATTTCCTGTGCCACGTAAGAATGTTTTAATTTGTTTTTGTGATGCTTTTTTTATTGCCCGTTTGATTGTTTTTGTGAACAGGATGCCATAAAGCATATATATGTTTTCATTATGTATTTCTATTGTTTATTCTGAGATGATTAATTAAAGGCGAAGAATTTCAATTTCCTTTTAACATTTAATTGAAACAGTATATTAATAAATAATTGTATTTTTTCTTCTTATTTTTTCAGGTAAGTGAAGTCCATAATGAAGATTAAAATATTCCCAAAAGTGAGTTTTCTTTAGAATAAATCAATATACTTTCATTCGAAGAAAAACTAACATTGTCGGAAAATATATTTGGGGATAGGATGAAATTTTCAATATTAAATATCATTTTTTCGTGGAAAACACCACAGAAAGTCGTTAAAAATTAACATTTTTGATAATCACTAGTTAAAAACCCATTGGACCAGTTCGTCGTTTCTCTGCCTAATGAGTCGTCGTCTTTAAGCAACTTAATCTACAATGCTCGTTTCTCTCCTATGCCCTGCACCGCACGTTCTTGTATTTAATTACGAAAAGCAACTATCTTTCAATTATTTACACCTGCAGCAAAGCACACAAAAACTCTCCCTAGAGAGTAACCGTGTCGCAGCTGTGTTCAATTGCGGATGCCGCTCTTTACATTGATTACCCTGCCCGCAGACCGCAGGTAGAAGCACCTTTTACTTCACTTACTTTCGCTCACTTTCGATAATTAATTGCTGAACATCAATTGCAGTTTTCGGGGTTTGAAAAAGCAAGCCATCAATTTGTAGCCAGGCCAAGCTATTGTTTCGCCAGACAGGGCAACTCTTAGCTCAACTCAACTAAGGTGAAGTGAAGTGCAATTACAAATGCAGCTCAAGTGGCAGAGCACGAAATAGCAAAACATAGTAGAAGAAGTTCATTTACCTGAGATGGACAGAAATTCTATTAGTTTTTGGCAAATGACACAGCAAGGCGTGGTGGCTTTCAGCAACCAAAAATATAATTTTAACAAAAAGTAACCAAGATTAAGTTAGGATTTGAAGAAAAGACATAGAATTCTTAATATAACTCAAACATATTTTAAACATCTCAAGATTTCATATATTTTAGAAACTATAACAGAGAAACCCTTGTTTAAGAAAATCAAGATTTGGTTTAAGTTGAAAATTTGCAACAATTTAATTAAGCTAATTATTATTGTTCGGCTCCGACGGATATCCCAAAGTATGCAACCGAGCGCTGACTAATTGCATTTTATGAATATTGCACTTGGCGTAACACGACAACGCAGCGGCGTGGCGCAACACGAACGTGGCAAGATAAGTGGCCTCCGCCAAGCCCGCTAACAAGTCTAACCCCCAGGTGGTGTGGCATGGCCGCCACTGCTGCCACCAGTGCATTACATTAATGAAAACTTTAGGGGTTACCCTTTTTTTTTCCAATAAATGCCAAATTAATTAAAAAATACAAGGCAAAGGCAAAGGCAAACGGCAGTCGGCAGTCGGCTAAAGTAAAGAAAACCCTCAAAACTTGAAGACATCCGTCGGGAACCGGAGCCTTTCCTTTTTGTCTTTCGCTGTCTTGCCTTTCCTTTTCATTATGTGTGTATGTATTTCTTTTTTTGAAAATTTTTTCTGCTGAACTTAAAAGTGTTAATTAAAAATTGTTTCGCAGTTTAGCTGCGAAAATGAAAATTGAAAAGAGGCAAAGGAAAAAAACCAAAAGCTGAAATGAAATCCTGGAGGAGCTCGGACCGGAGACTAACCTTACATTTTTTCATTCATTTAAAAAGAAAGAATACAAATTGTGATGCCCTGTGAGAACACGCCACATAACCAAACGAGTATATATTTGGGTAAACTTTCTAACTTATGCCAGTACAATGACAACAGACTTTGAAATCAAATCAGAGAAGTACCATAAATTTAGCAAGGTATTCAGAAGAGTTTATTCGAAGATTAATCCAGTATCGATAATAAAAGAACACCTTCTAGAGAAGTCACAATTAAGCCATTAACACATAAGTAAAAGTGTTCAGAATGAACTTAACACGGCTGTCGAAATTTCAAATTTCCACACGACCTCTACGCAGTATAACCTCTTCTGATTTCCTCCATCTTCGTCATTCTTAACTCCTTTTCTTTTGTCTGCTTCCAGTGCCTTGCCTTATATTTTTCATTAGCTGCTTCAATTTAAAGAAGAGCAAAAGAAATGGCAAAAATCAACCTAAACCCAAGTGTATTTATCTTAGTCCAAGCCAAAACTTGTAAATGGCAAGTGGAGAGGAAAACGCAGTCCAAAACTTGGCATCGGCTCACCCTGCTTGCCTAAAGTGTCCTTCTTCTTTTTTTTGCTCAGCAGAGCTTGTTAGCAAAAGTGGAGGTCCTGCTGCATGCTGTAGTAACCTCCTATATATGTACCTCTCTAACCGTATCTGTATCTGCATCTGCTTGTAATTGCCAGACACTTAAACCGCTTCGCTAGTCATTTAATAGTCGACAGTTTCGGGCAATTGTTAGACAATTAGGTTGGCATTTCTTTATTTCTTCTCAACAGACTAAATTGAGTTCGAGATAATATGGTATAGCTGTAGAAATGTGCTGAGTTGCTAAACTAAAATATAAAACAAGATTGTATTACTCCTAGAATTAGTTCATTTTAGTTTCTGTCACTAAATCAATCAGTTATGATAAAGATGTCGACCAACCAAATGTATCTGAAGCAAGCTGGGTAATGCATTATATAAGTTTTGAAGTTTCAAATCGCATAGATGAATGTGTGAATGGTATAAAAGCTCTTGGCAAATCCGTAAATATGATTCCTTTCTTTTGGCGTATGTCAGACTGTCGTTCACAGAACAGCCTTTTCCATACCAAAAAGTAATAATTATTCCCAGAAAAGTTTCTATTTGAGTTTTACATTAAACTAAAGCTAACAATTCTTTTCGGCATACACAAAAATATGTAAGAATATTTACCGTGGTTTGAAGCTTAACAAAACCATAAGATTCGATTAGACCATTTCTCTATTACATACTTTGAAAACGAAGAGAATTTTTCAAAATTATGAAAGTAAAAGACTAAATCTCGAAAACTATTTCAAAGTGAAAAGTGCAAGTCAGTCATCGATGTAGTTTGCAGTCTTGACAAAAACGATAATGGAATCGATGCAAAGTTATCCAACGCATTCAAAGGCATTTTTAGAAAAAAAAATCGATTGCTATTAGTCTTACAATGCCTTTAAATCTTATAACTAGAAATCTCATTGGTCCAGAGAAGGTTTTCTTCTTGTCCTAAGCCAAAGAGGTTTCATTGGAAAACCATAACCAAATTCCGATAAATTGGAGAAAATATTTTTAATCAAATTGATTCAAAACCAATGTGGACAGCTCTCAACCCACCAATAACCTTAAACATATACAACTTCAGAGAAAAGCCTCTGGGTTCTGTATATACCCCTTACCCACGTCGTTCTGCTCTCCCCCTCATGTTTATCTTTGGCCTGTGCGTGTTTTTTGATTTTGCGCGATTCGTTTCTTGTTTCTAATTGAAAGCCGCCGCTTGCTTTTTGGTATCTTGGTAAGGGATGCTGTGTGTACACTTTTTCTGCTTCTGCTTCTTCTTCGGCTTTGGCTTCTGCTTTTCCTTCAATTTCTTGTTGTTATGTTTGTCTTAACATTTATACATAGTATACCCCTTTGCACCCAGCGCCAGCTCCCCGCCAAGTTTCCACTTCTGTAGATAAATAATTTACTTTTTTGAGCGCGGCGCACAAACAAACGTTTTGAGGCACAGGAACAAGCATGGTATAAGGATAAGGACAGGGACTAAAAGCAAGCACAACAAATATAAATATTTATGTATGTAACATGCGATCCCTGCTGTGCATGTATGTAAGTGTTTGTTTATAATGTAACAAGGAGGCAAAAAACGGGGTATTTGATCTACAATTTTCAGTTGATGTTAATTTTTATGTAAGCAGAATTTTGTGCACTTCCTTAGAAAAATATATGTATTTACCATGTGCTTTATATGTATATGTGTAACCCAAATGGAAATTTTAACATATTTTCCTTTGTTTCGTATTCTTATATTTTAATATTTAATCATTTTTCCAAACTCAATTGGTCACCTTGACGAGCGCTGCCTACTCGCTTCCAATTGAAAAACTCAGCTGCACTGCTTAATTTATGGCCTTAAGTTAGTCACACAATTTGCTGTGATTTGTCTTCTTTTTTTTGGGTGTGCAAATATCCTTTGCAGGCCCTTTAGTGCCTCCTGCTCTGTGGTAAATGTCAACAACAGACGGAGTCCTGTAGCTGCAGCAACATTTTTTTTGACGAAATGCACACATTTGCGTTTTGTTGCAAATTTTCTGATATTCTTTCTTTATTTCGTTTTTTTTTACACCCCTTTGCCATGCCAAGACCCATAAATCATATACAGAGCGACAGTCAAAAAGAACAACAACAACAACAATAACGGCAATGTTGCGGCGGCAAAAAGTTGGCTATTGGCGCTGCTGTTTGTTTTTGTTTTCGCAAGCGCGCCAGCAATGGTGACAAATACATAAATTTGCCAAAAACGTCGCCGCTTTTCACAACAATTTTGAGCTGGCAATTTCGAGCATTTGTCGTTCGTTTGTGTTCTTATTTTGTTTCCTTTTTTTTATGTTTTGAACATACGTCTTGCATACCTCAAAAAGTGACAAAATTCTGACGACGCGTCGCGATGCCTCATCGTCATAAATCATAGGCGTATATGTTGGCAATAATGTTCTGTAATTTTCCGAGGAGCTTTTAGATTTAACAACTCATTTTTGAAACACCAATCCTAACTGCTGAATTAAGCCGAATTCTACTTTTTCTAGCCCTCAAATGCAATTTCCTATTAACTATCTAAAGCTCTTTCAATATTTAATTTACTTTTCAAGTATTTTCGCATCTGGCAACGTATAAACTTCATACTCCACAGTGTCTCTCGCTTAACCTATATAGAAGGCTGGAGTGGAAAGCCGGACTGACAGTTCCTTGTGGTCCTTGTGCTTCCAGTTTCCAATTAATTGTAATAAAAATTATGCTTTTGATCCACCACAAGCAACAACAATTTCTTGCTTGAATAAGATAGCCTTTTCTTCACTTCAAATGACGATCTTAGATTTTCAACCACATATAAATGTCCTCCGTTAGTTATTACTGTGACCACATTCAGCCCTCGTTGCCAACCATTCTGAGGGCTTTACCATACACCATTGCTACATATTCAGAAAATCTAAAAAAAAAAATTTTACTCCCAACTGTTTTCTAGTTCCTTTAGAGTTCAGGTCAATAGTTTTCTTAACCTTTTATACCAAAGTGGAAATTTTCTTCTTATTTTTCTTCAAATTATTACTTTTGAAAATTGTATTCCAGTCTTTTTGAGTGAAATTTTATGAGTCCCTTTAAATTTCTTCATTTTCTCAATTAAAAAGTTAGAAATATGCATTTGTGCTCTCATATAATTCACATGCCAAAACTCGGCAGCGACACAACACAAAATATTTGTATTTTGCATGGCGTACACGCCTCCAATCCTCTCCGTTCCACCTCCAAGAGTGGGCGTGTCGGAAAGGATCATCGTCCTGTAGACGACAACAAAGTGGAAGCCATTAAATTTCATGCATGCAACTAGTCAGAATAAAATACAAAAAGTAACATCGTTGTAGCGGCCCCGCCCACGCGTTTGGCGCTGAAAATGAGTTGGCAGTTTTTTGTTATGCAAAATACCCCGTTCCCCTCGTTTCACATTTCAGGCATCATTCTTCTTCTTCTTCTTGTTGTTGTTGTTGCTGCCTCCTGCAATGTTGCACCTTAAAGAATGTTTGCAAGGAGAAAAAAAGTAGAAATTTGTTTGCGCTGAGACAGCACTTCACAATCTGCTGTTTGGGGTGCAAGATAGGGTGGGGGTGCTGGGAAAATGCAAAGAAGCTTAGACCCCAGACATAAACAGACAGGCGTGCAGGCAGAGAGATGCACCCACACTCAATCATGCAACCATAGCTTAACCCATTCACGTATTCATTTGAGAAATTTTTTAATTCGAGAAAATCGTATCTTGCAGCGATTATAAAATTCTAAGAATATAAACAATTTAAGAGAATCAACTGTGAACATTTATCAATTTTATATATTTACATACTTATTTCTATATAGCTGCTACTTAAAAACTGTAGCATACTTTCAAGCGAGTGTCAAATAGAGACCTGGTAACCCATGGAGCAGTTTCTAGTCAAGCATATGTAAAGATGAACTTTCGAATTTTGAGCAAAAAATATTTGAAAAAATTAAAACAATGCTTAGAGTTTTGTTTTCTAAAGAACCTTAAGAACCTTAATTGTAAAATATTGTCATTAATGGGTTAATGAACGCATGTACCAGCGTACCAGCACTCGCATGGGCAAATTATTTAGCAAAAAAGTGTCAGAATGCCAAGTTTTTGGAGCTTTCCCAAGTTCTCTCGTTCTCTCGCTCTCACTTTATGATCTTTTTTTTAAATATTCGTCTGCTTTATTTATGGCATATCCTGAAGGCAAACCTACACACGCACTCACACACACACACACACACACCAGACAGGTGTCAGAGAGTTGGGCGCAAACAAGTTATGAAAATACTTTGTAAACATTTCCTATTTCTATTAGCGAGCCACCCTCTCGCTACCGACCATCAACAAAATAGCTATGCAACAATGTTGCACAACGAACAAAACGTTGGAAAAACTTTGCCCATAAGTGTAAAAATTTGTATCTTACGGAATGGCTGCGAAATGTGCACAGTCCTAAAAACAACAGCAGCAGCAGCATCAGAGAAATGCGAGTACGAGTGCGAGTATCTCTTACCTTATCGATGCGCGCGGCTTTTGGGGCCATAAATTATATTTTTTGGAAGTTTTTGAAGGTACAGTAAAAACTTTGCTGGCAGTTATTACCAAGTGTTTTGTCGCGCAACTCTCCCAGGTTTCAGTTTCAGTTTTCGGTTGCATTTTCCCGACTTTTACAGTTGAAGTTTTTAAGCGTTGCGCACCTGAGAAAAAAGTTTTTCAACAAAAAAAAATATAAATATATATATATATGTAAGCGTAGGTTGCTCTTTGTTTATGCATATGAGTGGATATGGTTATGATATAGTAAAGGTAATGAAATACAGAAATAAAAATAGTTGCTGATCTAGTGCAAAGAGCCAAACCGCATGCAATTCGCACAAGGACTTATGAGTGAGGAAACCTTACGGTTGGCCAAATTGTCTTGGCAAACCCCAAACTTTTTAGCCACCTTAAAGGCCTGGCGGGGAGTAGTACCCTTGCGAGCATACTGCGGTGACTCAACAGTCTGTCACTGTAACACCAGTGCCGTCCAATCTGCTCTTCCACGGTATGCAGATTGAGATCACGATGAAGGGTGGAGCCGCACACGTACCATGGGCAGTTGGTTCTGCAATACCTGGCTACGTCTGTAGCTGGATTTTGCGACGATCCCCCAAATCTGTACCCCGTAAAGCCAGATCGGGGCTACGCAATGCACATAGCCTGCTCTTTTAGCTCCAAGTGACATAGTGCTTTTCCTATTTATCAGCCACCTTATTTGTTGCATCCTTCGCCCACACCTTTTGGCCGCAGATTTCAGATGTGGCCCAAAAGTGAGGCGTTTGTCCAATGTGATTCCGAGGTATTTCGCTTGCAATGGCTGTTCCAGTGTAACTCCCTCCAGCTGAATAGGTGGAGTGCCCGATATTAGAGTGAAGCAAGGGTTAGTCGTCTTCATGGGGTTGATCTTCAGATTCCTCCTCCTGCACCAAGCTGCCAGAATATCTACATAGCCCTGGAGTCCAGCTGCTGCTTCGAAGTGGCATTTGTAAAGTTGTAAAGGACAGCAATATCATCCGCATAACTAGTGCAAATAGACAAATTTGTCGAATTTGTCAACAATGCAATGTTTGGCTTGCGATCTGTCCAACATCAGGTAATTTTGTTATCTTTATATTTATAAATACCCTCAAAACCCTTGCAAAGCCGGTTGAAATTGATAGTTTGATCATAAATTGTGATACCACGCAATCGCACAAAGAGTTGCGCTGACATATTTTTGAAGAGACACAGCTTAAGCTTTCGTTAACACCTGACACGCGGCTTAAACAAAGAGAAACCCTAGCCCAAAACCAGGAGGATATTAGGCAGAACAACAGATGACAATGACAGCGACAAGACAGTTGCTCTCCACTTTAAACTGAGCCCGCAAAATATGTCCACCTTTAGCACATCATAACGAATGATTGATGATGAGGCAGCATGACATTAATGGCGATTGTTGAAACAAGCTTGGCAGCTGCAATGTATGCTATGCTTTTTTTTGCTAAAATAATGCTTTCCACTTTCTACGAGGCCTAATTTTACATTTTAACAGGGTTTTGGGTTAGCCCAAAAATAAGCGTTATGATTTATGATATTTGGCCATGACATAACCCTCCACAAACAATTACTCAAAATATTTTAGGCTTGCAATAAATATTTGCAAAGCGATTTGATGAATGTTCTTAGGGGCGAGTAGAAGACCCTGGAAATTGTAATGAAGCGAGGCAGAAGGAAATATAATACGAATAAATACATAAACTATAAATGTTAACATGTTGATTGTCTTGTACAAAATGTGTACAAAAATTGTACATAAAAAAAAACCAGCATTAAATTCGCAAATTTACATAAACACAAAACAATTGTTAATTAACTTAGCGCCCTTCATTGTTTTAGGGTTTCATCATAATTATCTGAAAATTTCCACAATCGAAAAATCCACACAAGCGGAAATTGTAGCTGAAGCATTATTAGGGGGACTCGAGAACAATTGTTCTATTAATGTAATTTGGCAATGCAATTGATTTATGCATTTTGCAATTTCGTTTGAAAAGCAAATAAAAATAATAATAATAATAATAATAATGACACTAAAATGGAAATTATTCGGCATAGCATAAAATTGATGAGCTGCATTTGAAGTTGAAACATTTGCATTTAATAATTACCCGAACAACCAAATGCCAACACAATTTGCATTTTAAATACATATTAGTGCATTTAGATGGGGTCAACTAGAAAATTATGCTTCTGACTGTTTATTGGCTCTGTGCAAAATGCATGCCTGCCTGTCTTCAACATCTTCTAGCAGCTTATTGCATTTCATTTTAATTAAAAATCAAAAATAATTAGCTATTTGCTTAATTACATGAAAATCATTTTTGCCAACAGCAGCAAAAGCCATTAATATTTATTTGAAATATATTTATTTGTTTTCTGTCGTCTCCGTCTCTCGACCGAACCAACCCGTCCGTTCGTTTGTTGGTCTGTCTTTGCTGTCATTTGTATTATTTATTTACATTTGCCAAACATGTGTCAACACGGCCGCTGGGCTAAAGCACACATATACTAGTTCGAAAATGCCATAAACGCATATATTTATTTAAGTCTAGATATGGATAGAATGTGCACACGCGAACCATAAATGCATACATAATTACAAAATTAATTAATACGAAAATAACTTTAAAAAAACCCAACTATTTATAAAAACAACAAAAAAAGAGTGGAATATGATTGCGCAGTAGAGCATTAAGAAATTAAAAACAAACATTTGTCATATTTGTTGTTTCTTTTTTTTTGTGATTTGAATTTGTATTGAAATTAAGCGATATTGTATGAAAATTAATTTAAAAAATAGAATAATTAAAGCTTTGTAAAAGTAAAAAAGTAAGCAAAATATAATAGAAATTCCAAAGAATTAGAAAGAACAATAGAAAATGGTTGAAATGATTGGAAAAAGTATATTTACCATCTCATTTATGTTACTCAAATATTTATACCTGTTTTCCCAGTTTCTCATTAGAGTAGGGCAAATAATGTTACGTTTGCTAGTTGTCGATCAGATAAACTTCTGCTGGTTCTTCATATTTTCAATAACATTATTTCAACGCTGTGTGGTTGTCACTCAAAATGATTGACATAATGATCTGAATCTGATCACCTTGGCTGAAAATGCGCTACATTTTATTTTGTGTGAAGTGAAGAAAATAGGTGACAGTGGTATTGCCTTCTCTGAACTTTTGTTTCATCCATAACATCTACTAAAGTGTATGTGAAAAAACCGACTATTCATATTAGAGATTTCTAAAAACATCAATATTATCCGATTCATCCATGTTTTCGACGGTAAACATTGATGTATCGAATTGCAGCCAAAACAATGAAAAATGAAATACTTCAATTGTCTTGGATCCCCGATTTATGAAAATCCATTTCGCTGACTTTGAGTCTAACCCCATTGATTTGTGGAATTCAATGCACAGCATCTACCCATATGTGTATGGCATTGCTTTAATAGTAATCCGAGTATCACAGCTCCCTCAGAACGAGCTTTTTTAACGACATCGTTATTCTAAGTCTAAGACTAAGTCCTATAATATTTCTACAGACCATTGGAAAAAAAAATCAATTGGACCTAATTTGTGATTTTGCTACAAAAGCAAATGATTTTTCTATGTGATTTTGTGATTTTGTCAGGAGAGCATATGTTGATATCCATGAAGTTTGCGCTAACAAAATGCTTTGAAATTTGATTCTTTTATATATTTTTTTGCTATAATTTTTCAGCGAAAAAGAAACGTCGTTGAATCGAAATTATTATCCCGATGCATCATATTAACTTATTTTAATATATGACTTTTTATGAGAAACGCATAAACTTTCATTTGAATAAATAACTTGTAAAAAATTCCAACTCTGTAGTTTTCCGAATTTTGAGATATCGATTTGGAAACCGATTAAAAAAACAGACTTAAATTCTTAGCCGCACGTGCAAATATTCGGTTTGAGTAAATCTAATCACATTCTTTGTTCTTTAAAGTTGATTTATTTCTAAGCCAACTAAACTGCATAATAACGAGTTAAAGACTTTTCACCTTGAGGCCAAATTACAATTAAATAATCGAAATAGCAGGTGTGAGAGTGGGCAAGCTGAACATTTTTGCCACTCTCACACACAAATCTGTGCATTTTCTGCATGAACAAAGCACGCCAAAACGTGTGCGATAAACAGACAAAAAAAATACTCGCGCATGAAAAAATCCGTGCAACTAATTTACAGTTGGAGAGCGTGAGAAATCTGTGAAATTTGCAAACGTTCAACGTTTTTGCGCCTGTCATCGAGAGCTGTGTAAATATCCTGCGGTTTTTAGTTGATTATTAATTTTTGTCAACGAGTCCTTTTGTGGCCTGCCAGAATGCCATTCTGCCTGCCTGTCACTGATAATAAATTTTATGCGAGGCGGAAAAAAACAGAATCAAAATAGTTGAACTAAACAAATTTTGCATACTTTAGGGCGACATATTTAATTAATAAATGTGTAAGACCCTCAGGACATTGCCAGGCGACTATTGCAGAACATTTGTATTTTGTCCTCCATTTTTTATCATTTTGGTTGCCTAATTTAGGATTATATCTAGTTTTTTCTACTTATACCACTTTTCGAAAGATTTTGGAATATTTAAGAAATACTTGAAATTAAATATTTAATTTTTTAAATGAATTTTAAAATTTGTTATATCAACATTGTTAGTTTTTCTACATATTCTACTGGCAGAGCATTAGGCTAGTCGTTTCTCCATTGACCTTTGTTTGGCAATAATAAGCCCCAAAGCGGAAATCACGCACATTGTGGTTAGAGACACGGAGGGGGAGATGGGAGGAAAGATAGGGAATGCTGCACATGCTGGAGCGTTGCCCATGCTTGTTTTGTTTGCATTGCGTGCTTGATTAAAATTTTATAATTGCAATTCAAAATACGGCAAACAGAAATTTAATATTTTAAATATGTCGCTGACAGCCGCTCAGGCCTGGGCAATGAGAGCGCTTTATAATAAATTATAAAGTGTTTAAATATTTATCCAAAGCATTTATTTAATAGTTGATAAATGTTGTCGAATTTCGACTTAAAATATTACTCATATTCGCTGCACTGGCAAGTGTGCTATAAAAATATTGAACTTTATGACTATGGCTGCCACTTGTCATAATTCCATCAAGTCGACGAACGAATGGAATCTTCAAGCCAAGCGAAATGCACTCTAGCCAAAGTCAAGTACTTAAAGCAGCTCAAGTGCCAGGACGAGGACGAGGGCGAGAACGAGAACGCCAACGACTGCGTTGAGTCCTCCACAATGCACGTGAAAGCAGACGATGTCGAGGCATGGCCATAAGAAAGCTCACACAACAAGACACAATCGAAACTTAAATACCCTTTGAGAGTATTCTCTCTTCTCTTCTAAATAATATTAAGATATTAGAACAAGGCACCATATTTTTTAAGTTAAATACATATTTTTTATTTTAGCTATATTTATTTTGTAGATTTTTATTCTCCAAATAATCTACAAACCCAATTTATATGATTCTGTGTTTTATTAACTAATTTAATTTGGAGCATATTCATTTAAATTTAAAATCCTTAGATATATATCTTGTAAAAAATGTTCTTGAAAGCTATAAGAATGGTTCATATATGTAGTTAAAGTATGCCCATATGCATATGCTTGCCTAGGATACCCTTCTGGCATTACTTCACACAAGAAAAAAGGCACTCGTCAGTCAGTCAGTTCTATGACGACGCCCCATCGTCGTCCTTCTAGCTGGGAGTTTTAAGCGTCTTAAGCCTGGGCCAAAACGAAAAGAAATCATCATTAAAGTCTGTGTAGAGAGTTCTTGGTAGGGGCGTGGCTCGAAAAATGCAATCGACAATGCTGGTTAAGTCAAGTGTGGGTCGTTGGTCGAGTTGTCGGAGTCGAGTAGAGACGGTTCGGTTCGCTGTTTCCTCACTTTGCTTGATTATTGTTGAAGCCAGAGACTGCTTCTACCGCTTCTACTGCTTCTTTCTGAAGGGAACACTTAAGTAAATAGAGTTCAAAATGTGCGCGATTGAAGTGCTGACTGAGCCGCCTTTCAAGCCAGCCTGACATCGATCCAGAAAGAGATGGATAAGGGCAGTGGTGACCTCCTGCGCCTCCGGTTGATAAAGGCTTAAATTGCTCGCTCAGCTGTTAAGCAGGTTGTAGTACAGATATATTTATATACAATACATATATGTATATTCATGCACACACACACACACACACACATACACATATGTACATTTACATACGTATGTACATATGCATTGGCATACCAATTGTTAATGCCATTTGTTTTCAACTGTCCGTGCGTGGCGTGGCGTGGCGCAGCACGGCGCCATTTTTAATTAACATGCAAATCCAGTTGAAAATGCCAATTTATGCTTGACATAATATTAAACAAAAAATAAAAATACAATAAAGAACAATCAGCCATACTACAGTCATATATGTATATGTATATTTGAATGTGAACAGCGACGCAGAATGCACAAAATTTAAATAGGTGCAATTTGCACTTAGATTCAGACAAAATAATTCGATTTCCTTGAATCACTATTCTCACTGGAATAATTTAAACGATGATTCGTTTTGTTGAGGTTTGTTTTCTCTGAGCATGAACTCAAATATTCGTTTAATGTCACTGACAAATATCGTAATAATTGTGTCACTAGTTGGATAGATTGATGGCTTAATTTAGCACAAAGAAATGGAGAAAGAATGCAGCAATGCAAATATGCAGAAAGTTTGAAAATTCTTGATTGTATTTCAAAATGCGGATTTAAAGAAGTTGTTAAGTCTTACCATTCCTATATCAAATACGTTTTAGATTGGAATCTGGTCTTATTAATTCTTAAATCTTAGATTTTGCTGTTCGAACTTGCTCATTTAAGACTTGGCTTGAATTCTCTAGATTCTAAAATGTTCAGAGTATCATTACATGGGAATTATATGGTAATATATATATATATATATAATCGAAAAAAGCTCCCCTTAACTAAACTAAAAGTCTTGAAAAACATTCTTGATCCAAATAAATGCATTAATGAATAAATTAATTTAAATGAATTCATTCATTTTCCTAACAAATGTTTGGTTTTATGCTATTGGTCAGCATAGTATGAGTTATGCATCCACATTTTTTTGTTGGTGCTGAAAATAATTATATAATAATTACCCTTTCAATTGCGGAATTGTGCGAGAATTGCGCAATCAGTGCATACGCCTGACCAGAGATTATTTCTGCTATTATAATATGAATTTATTTTAAATATAATTAATTTTTACAATTCTTCTACTTGCGTCACACAGATCAGCGAAGTAAATATGAAAAATTATATGCCACACACCATAATAATTATATACAAATTTTAATAAGAAATAAATTGTAATCTGCATAAATAAAAGCAGGCTACAATTTTTTAATGACACGAAACGAAGTGACAAGCACATTTTTATCTGTCAGTCGCTCCGAGTACTCTGGTACTGCTACAACAAGTCAACTCAATTTGTGTAAAAATTGCCAAACACCTGCTTGATTTCACGCCTGATTTAACTTGCACCTGCCCCGCCCCGGCACCTTTCATTGTCCGCGCTTGTGTGCTGCTGTCCGGTCATGTCCTGAGCTGTCCTGTGCAGCAGCATGTGTTTGCAATTTAGCAAACAACTTGAGAAAGTTCTTGGCTTTTTTGCGCATTCTTGCTTTCATTCATCCACTTGACGTTAAAGATTGTCCGAGGTTGATAAGCACTATATACTATACTATACACTTACACATCCACATCCATATAAATATCCTTAGACTCGCCAGCCTTTGGCAATTTGTCTTTTGTTTGTATACAGTTGAAATTTGTTCCACTTAAAGTGAAATTTAATGTACTTTTCTTGCCCGAAAGTAAACGTTAGCAAAGATTATTCCGCTCCGGGCGCTACATGTGTAATTATGGATTCATATTAGCGCGAACAAGAAACACAAGTGCTTGCTTGTATTAGGAATTAGGAACATTATAAAGCCTCAAATAATTGTACAACTATTTTGAGAAGGCGGCAGTTCGATGAGTGTTTACGAAATTCATGATGATATTTTCCAAATATTTGTTATGACGGTTCATAGACGTATCTGCATTGGAACGGAGATCACTAACTCCAACCATTGTGATGATATTTCATCGAAATATTTGAACAACATTTTGATTCAAACTATTGTATCTATGTGAACACATCAGCAAAGACCTTTCAATTTAGCAGTGTTAGGGATATAAAAGATTTCGAGACTCTCATTTGCAATTTGAAACTTTTACCCGAAGATTCACAAATGCATGACAATAGTGGAGAAGACTAACACGATCTCATACTTTCGAAGAAAATATAGATATTTGAAACCAAAGGCATCCGCCATAAATGATTGATCAAGATTTGATTGGAGATCGGTTGTAGAAAGTATGGTTGTATACAATAGGTATTTTGAATGGGAAAGTTTCCATGAAATTTAACTAAAAATATGCCCCCACTCTGAGCCACAAAATAATTTACTAAAGCATACTAATTGTTCTTGTTTCTATTATAGGTTTTTTTTTTCTTGTTGGAAATTTTCAAAGAACTTTTTGAATAGCCCTCAAACGTATCCAGAAGCAACTTCAACTACAAACAATATAATGCCATAAGCCAGGCCAAAAACTAAAGACATGGTAATTAGTGTGGAGCACACGCGCACACACACACACACACACACACACACACAGAGTTTATGCATTTGCGGTGTAGGCCGCAAACAAGCAGGCGAGGTGGCGCCTATAGGCGTTAGCAAATGGCAATGCTCTGCTCGTATTTTAAATGCTTTTAATTGTTGTGTCAACACGGAGCACAAGCAGCAGGTTGCCCCTCTCTCACTCTTGCACTCGCTTGCTTCCCTACTCGAGTTGGCTGTCGCAACCGCATAGCGCCGCCTAAATGCATGCTTTAAAACTTGTAGCTAATGAGCTTTGCCATTACACTCGAGTGTGTGCGTGTGCGTGTGTATTTCTGCATGCGCGTGGTTGTGCCTCTTCTCACTTTGTTTGCGGTTGTGTCATTAACAGCAGGCGTCATTGCCGCCACAGCTCTTTGGCCAGGCCAAGCCAAGGCAAAAATTATTAGCCAACAAAACGTTATATAAACATAAATAAAGTGATATTTGTTCAGAGTGGGGGGGGGGGCATTGTGTTAGAGAGGACTGAGCAGCAGCAGGAGCAGCAGCAGCCATATAGACATAGGTGGTGGTGGTTCAGCAATGATGTGATTAAAATAGAAATTTTCATATGATCTAACTCTAAGCTGGGGTCATATAATCAAACTATAAATTGCGTTGATAAACTTTTAAGTACTAATTCACTCCTCTATTTACTCCTTATGATAATTTTCTATAAATTTTTGGTATAAAAAATAAATTGTTTTTACCAATTAGTTTAATATACAAAACTTTACAAAAGAAAAAGCTCTTAAAGAAAAGTTAGAAAAATGTTATCCATTTTGCAGCTGAACAAAATTATTTCAAAGTCTTCATAACTGCAGCCTTTACGTAAGCCTTATAAATATGCCACGCGTTGTCAAACCCAACATATTTATGGCAATTTTATTTAAATTTTGTTATAAGTCTAAAAGCCTACTTCAAAATTCGAAAATCCTAAAGTCATCACTTTCTGGCTGTGAGGCTTCCCTCATAGTTGGAGCAATTAGACTATGCTTCATTGGCTGCCAAAAGGTACACAAAACTTCCTATTCCTATTGCCTGTGTGTCTGTGTATTAGTCTCCTCACGTCTCCGACCACCCAGACGAACTCCTGGCCCTCACCCCTCCCCCACCATGTATAAATGCTTTCCGTTTTGCCATTCGTTCCGAATCATTTCATTTTCACTTTGTTGTTGTTCCATTTGTGCCTTTTGCCCAGCATAGTTCCACCTCAATAGTTATCCAAGGCGTGCCTTCGAGGAGCAATGACAAACAACATTGGGTGCCACACCTCCTGTACCCTCCTGAACCTGTACCCTCCTGAACCCCTACCACGAACAGAGGACGACGCATTGAACATGCCATTGCACAATCATTGGATTCCGAAAACATTTCTAGAATATTTAATAAGAAAACTGAAAATCGTTGAAATGCCAAGCAAGACTCATAATATCCTCGCCTAGTCTACAGTCCTTTGCACAACTTGTCGTTGCTCGTAGGGCAATTGCTTTCCCCTCCCACTTTTCTCCAGTCTTCACCCAACAAAATTCCTAGATAAAAGGCAAGGGTCAAAAGACAATATTGAAATGCCAATTGGAACTTTCTGCTATTATTAAAATATCCAAACTCAAAAAGGCTATTAAAATATAGAGGCTTATAAATTGAACTAGAGAACTCTGGCATAGTTTTCGGATGCTGTTCTTTGTGTAAGAGATTTCTATCAAAACAACAAATACAAAAACACATTGTAAAAGTCATCAATAGGAACTTGCTCTTCACTGCTTGGCAAAATATTCACCAGTTCGCTGTCTAGTACAAAGAGACTGAATGAGTGGGAATGAACCAAATTTTGTATATATATGCATATAGATGGTTTATATTTTATTGATTAATGAATAAAATTTAGAGTGTACAATTTTTTAAATAAAATTGGAATTAAATTAAAAATTAAAATTTGAGTTAAAACACTTCATTTTAGCGTCGGCTTGTTTTAATTTGAACATCTTTTCACAGCCCAGCATGAATTTGTGTGACCAAGAAAAGAGATGTCTGAAACATTTTCAACCTGATAACGATCAGATTTCTTAAATTCCCATTTAAGTTTGGTGTCCTCATTTCACAAAAACTCAGTTTGGTTCTGAGGATAATAAAGTTTTGCGACAAACGCTGAGTTGTTGTTGGTGCAACCCTCGGGTTCTTCATCGATTGAATCTATTTGCCTCGTTAGTGTTAATTGCCAGATTCAGGCTTTTATATATCATACTATATGGGTCATATATTCAGATCAGAGATAAATACAGGTTATCCTGCTGCGCTCATCATGGTAATCCTTGACTTGTAAGACTTATATATACCTAATTCTATATCATAGTGGAAAGTAAAGTTTAAACTTTAATATTCAACCATCAATCTAAAATAACCCTTATTGCCATAAATATGACTACCATTTGCATAAATTCATAAATCCTTTCTTGCAATCTCTAACTAATTCATATTTGTCTATCCTTTCTTTCTCTAGCAGGTATGTACTCTATAAAAGAAAATTTGCATAAACTTCCCCCACCCGAATCAATCCGTAAGTCTCGGCCATTTTGCTCTGAAGCCAAGAGAGGACATTGAAAGATTTGTATAGCTTATTATTAATAACATTGTAAGGATCCATGGCCAAGCTAGCCAGGACATCAAGTAGCTAAATCTTTGAGCAGCATTTAAGCAGCATGTCAGAAACACAAAAAAAATGCCCAGACCAGAAAGACCCGTCGACATTGACAGTGATTACAAGCTCTAAAAGTATGAAAAACAGCAGAAACTACTTAAGCTACCAAGAAATAACAAAGGAGCAGGGTGGGGCGGTGAGAAGGTGGTGTATAAAATAATAGAAGTCCCCCTTCAGTGACCAAAACTCGATGCAGACAGTAGACGAACATTTTTTGCATAAACACAGACGACAAAAGCGGCGACTGCACTTAAAACAAGAGAGAAGAAGGTCTAAGGCGAAGCAAGGCGAAGACGATGCCAAATCGATGGCAAAAGCCATTGAGAATATGGTGGGGGGAGGGGAGCCTAGACTTTATTTTTTGTATGTTTTGTATGCCCTAACAATGAGAGGATATGTCCTTAAAAGCACAACACGTTCCAAATTTCCTTGGCTCAGCCCAGGCTGCCTGAGGAAGCAAACTATCAACGTTCATCACTCACTTGACCTCGAGCTTGTTAAATAAAAACATTTAATATTAGAAAGGTGGCTAAAAAGCAAATCATCATCCACTGACTGTCACAAAGATTGCTTAATAACGCATAGCCTATGTAGTAAGGGCTAGGATGCTGATATTTTCAGACAAGTTAGATTTTATGATTTTATTCAAAACCAATAAAAAAAACCAAAGAAATTTGTCATATTTTAGCATCTATAAGAGGTAAGGGTGTGAAATTTTGTATATACGTTAATGGCACCGGGAATTTATGTATTTTATGCAAATGTAGCTCCTTAATGTGGTGAGTGTTATTGTTGGCATTTGGGTATATTCGATCGGAAAAGAGAAATTCATCTTACAATGGGTTGTGCTTCAAGCTGTTTATAAGAAGAAGGAAGAAGTTTACAAAAGAAAGAATCCAGTCATTGAAGGGATTTCATATTGAAAGCATATCCAAAAAAGGATGTTTTATCTTAGGTAAATCTTTTTGATGACCTTTGATGGTAAATTCATTACATAGAAAAATATAAGAAAGATGTTGCCGCATTGCATTTTAAAGTATGCTGATCAAACAATTTCACATTCAAAGTTTTCAGACTTTCAACTTGGGCTGGGCGTTGTTCATCAGGGAGTCAGTCCTTCATTTAATCAGGGCAGATAATTCTTATGTACAGAGGGATTTTGTATAGAGTTTCCATTAAAGAATGCCATTCATTCATTGGCTTGAAATCTGCATAATAAATACGTTGGACTGCCTAAAACTATAACCAATATGGCTGTGTGTGTGTTTTAGCTTGGTAGTTGATAGACATTATATAAGCCTCTATGCCTGATTGACCAGATAGCAATATAGTTTCTTATCCTTTTTAAAATTGTTCGTTCAATTTTGATGCGCCATAACAAATTATTGGAATTGAATTGTAAGTGATCGATGTAAACTCTTTGGCACACTTTAAACTTTAAACTTTTTACCTCAAACTTCAGCAAATCCACAAAGTTAAATTAGTTTTACTTTAATATCCCATTCACGAACTGTGCATATGTCTTTAAACTAAATCAAAATCATTGAATCTGCAAGAGCATTTACGTTTCCCATTGACCAAAATTAGCTTCCAATATTTCATATTAAGGCAGAACTCTCTACGAATTTTTCAATAAAGTGCAAGAAGCCACAGAGAAGGGTGGAGTTAAAAAGGTGGTTGGGGGGCTATAATAATTTTTGGGGGTATACAGGAAGGTCGTTTAAAATATGCCGCTTGCCCTACAACTCGTCTTGGATCGGGATAGGACAGGAAGCATATAAGTAGAAGTAGAGGAGGAGAGTAAGGGCAAGAGGAAGAACGGCTCAAAATGCAAAGTAGACGACATCCGCTTTGAGATTGGATGACGTTCAGCCGCTGCCTGTACTCGTATTCCTGCTCCACTCTAGTATTAAAAGCAAATAAGTAATAAAAATAATAATGGAGCATTTTTGCCATTTTTCGAAAGGCAGAAAAAAAAATGAAGGAGAAGAAAAAGGATAAGCATCTTAGCGCAATTTCTGGGCTCTGGCCTGCTCAATATAACAAAAGGTTCTTGTGCCAAAAATGGAAAAGGGGCAGCAGCTGCTGGTCGGTCCTCTTAGCTGCTGTTTTGTCCTTTATTTTCCATTTTTTTTCCTCTCGCAGGAAATTTGAATGGACCGCCGGAACGGCGTAGCAAAGCAGCGCCGAGCAAGAAGTGAATGAAATTTGCAAATATTTTTCAAAAATTGAACTTTTCTGACAAGGGCAGTGTTGGGTTGGGGCATTTATGAAAATAAGTGAAGAAAATTGATTTGAAGTACTTTGAAGTGCAAAAATGCGTAGCCAGAGAGAAAGAGAAAAGCATAAGGAGGATATTTTTTTGGTCAAATATTACTTTGCACAGACACAAAAAAAAAAATTGGTAAAAGAAGCACTTTTTGTTATCATAAGCAAGTCAAGCAGAAGCATACCATATTTAGGGGGGGAGTATGGAAAAGGCAGAAATGTGGAAGAAAAACTAAAAAGCTGTTGCACAGCAGTTCATTTGTATTTATGTTTAAATAAAGTTTCGTAGAAATAATGCAATCAAAATTTATGGAGAAAAAGTAACAAGGCCGTAGTCGATATTTGACTAAGATTAAGATTCACGCAGGAATCAAATAGTTCAAAGGTAGAAATTTATAAAAAATATATTTGAAATTATTAAATTACATTTATAGATGATTTGGCTTATTTTTAATAAAAGAGAAGGAACATGATATCCCATCCCATCCCAAAAAAAAAATCAAAATTAATTTTCGACCTACTGTCGAAATATCTTCTGCTGCATTCTTACTTGTTTTTCAAACCAAAGATAGTAGAAATTTTGAAACCAAATTCAAAATACGCATACAAAACTGTGCAGCAAATGATACATATAGAAAATATATATAAATATTTTTTGTTGTGGTCTAGCACACACTCACACACACACACACGGTATATGTTGCTGCAATTTGGCCAAATGTCGCCAATATGGCATACAGCCTTCGACTCTATCCGTAGCAGGTTCCGGACTGCATAGTCCGCAGAGTCGCAAAACTTTTCACAATATTTCCGCAAAAGTAAATTGCGCGTAAAAATGGACCCAGAATGCAATTTTTGCTATGTGTAGCACCACAAACACATACATACACATTGCATTACCTTCATCAGCCCACCCACACACATGCCACATATGTCGATCCCTCCGCCCTGTAGACCAGACTGCCAAACCTTCCCTAACCACCAGCATTGTGTAATGTTTGCCCAATTGAATTTAATAATATTTTCATTTGGATTTTTAGTTTTACGTGCAAAATATTTTCCGAAAAATCAAGGGGACAGAGAAAACTATCCTTGGCGTAGGACGTGCTCTCGACATGTCCTTGTTTGAAATTACTTTGTGGCATGCCAATTGGCTGTGCAACCGTACATGCAGTGGCACAGCTAATGTTTAGCTAATTATGTTTGGCAAAACAGTTAAATATACATGTTTTTGGCAGCAATTTCTGAAGCATATATAAATGTTATTATAAAAAAAAAAATATTAAAATTATTCCACAAATACTGGCACTAGCTTCAACTTTATTTTGATATTTTAGAGATATATTCCACACTTGAGGCATTTTTTTTAAATTATTCCCAGAATTTTCAACCCCATAGATCTAACTAAAAATGTCTTTTCTGCTAGCCTGCCTTCCCACTTTGTAACAAGTTGAAGTTGAAAATCTTTAAGCGAGCAATCAATGTCTGTAAGGAAGATATATATATCTTAGCCAGAGACTGAGAGTGACTCAATTTAATCATTTTGAACCGCCCAAATGTAGTAAGCACCACAAATCGTTTGCATGCCAGACACATTTTTTTCGCCCTTTTTCATCTTGCCTCAAATTGAAAAGGCAAGCCGCAAAAAAGCAGAAATGCATTCCAAGCCAGTAGTAAAAGAAGTAAGCAAAATCAAAGACAAATCTTTTCTAACTATTTGCAATTCAAGCATAAGTCTCTTCGGCACACACACATGCTCCCAGTGCAATGAATATATTTTCCAAAAAAGAAAATAAAGAAAAAAACCAAAGGAGAAAAACGAGAAATGTCTGAATGTGCACTCCCCCGCATTTCGCATTTCCATGCTTTGCATACTTCTAGGCGTTGGCGGCTTGCAAAACGTTTTACTTTGTAACTTGTAACTGTTTTCTTTTTCCTCCACATTTGATAAACGAGTGTCGTCTTGGTTACCTTCCAGCAGCCAGAAGCTGAGCCCTGCCAGGCCTTGCCACTGCCTTGCTTCGGGTTTATATTTTGACAATTTTTCTTTTGGCGAGGCGCAGGTAAAAGTTTCATTTTTTCAGGAGTTGGTAGTTTCCTAGCCGATTTATATACTCCACAGTATGCTTTGTTGTCTGAGCTGTTAGAAGCTGAGCAGCTCGCTAAGCCTAGAAAGCAATTTGAACAGCGTCGTGTCTGCCAGAGCTAAAGATTTAAAGCCACTTTAAAAAAAGAGCTTAAAAATGGGACATACTGACTAGAGCAGAGCACACCTGTGCTTGCTAGAAAACTTTTGCACAATTTCGAAATTTTTAAAGAATTTAATTTAAAAAAATTGCAAAATATTATCAGCATTTAAACTAGCACTCTTTACTTCAAAATTTCAAAATATTTGAACATAGAATTGCATGTATTTAATCGAACTTTCAAAGCAGTTTTGAAACTTGGAAGTTGATACCTCAATGGTATAGTAGCTAATACCATTTCCGAAAGAAGAGACGAGGTGCTTCATCGGCGAACAACTTACGTTAGAGTTGACTAAACAACTAAGCATTCTATTTAATTTCTCCTGCAAAATTCATCATCAACAGCATGAAAGTTTACTTTGTAAGGTTTGCAACATTAACGAAGGTTTGCTAAATTTAAACAAAATGATACTGTGGTTTTAACAAACAGAGTTTGAGACATTTCACACCACACTGAAGCTCATGTGAGCCTATGATCCTTGCTACTTATATAAATATTAATACCAATCATTTCGATCTCCTACAAAGTGACCAATGCTATTCAAAGGGATGGATTTTCCAGTTCTATTGAACGTAGCAAACGTAATGAATGTAAATCTATGTAAGTTCGGTAGAACGTTTTCCACAAATTTAGCTATTTTTTCAAATGATAAACAAAAGTTTTACCTCTTTCAAGGGTCATTAACTTGCTTGAACTTATTTGTTACTGCAACAAAAAGTGCACAATTGCGGCGTGCAGTACTTACCGATTATCTCTCACTTAATCAACATTCCAGTTTCAATAAAACCGGTCTGAATACCCACGTTCCGCCCTAAAAGTGAACTAAAAAAAAAGAAACTTTTAAAGGATACTCAAAGGGCAACTACAACTATGGGCATCAACAGCTCGTAAAATGCAACCAGAAAAAGCAGACGCCATAAAAAGGGAAGCTCAGCCTTAAAAAGACTTCAAACCGACTTCTGCCTCTCCAACACTCTCTGCCTCAGCCATGCTGCCCTTTTGCCCATTTAAGACTTGACCATAAATATAATAATGTTGATCATTTTATTAACAAATTTTCGAAACGCTGTGAACAAATGAAATATTCATGTGCTGCTGCTTCTCTCGTTTTAGGGAAAGTCGTAAATTAAATATTTTTTGTTGGCTGGCAGCTCAGACGACCACATTTTATCCTTTATAGTTGTTAAAGGCTCTGGTTTTTTGGCTTTTGTTGATTTTAACTACATTAGAGGCCCTAAGAGTTCTCTTTAGTGCTAAATTCGATTTGGTTGCCAAGCACTTTTTGCCGCAGCCTCAAGTTTATGAAATTTGTTTCAATCGGGCCTGCATGGCAATATCCAGTGAATGTCCTTAGCTATTTTACTCCACTTAACTGTTGTACTGTAGACCGTAGCCCCGCCCCCTCTAGCACAACTGTAAGAACTGCTAAATGTCCAGACTGTGCGTTCACAGTTGGAGTTCCTGCAAGTTATTTGCTTCAACTGCTTCTCCGGCTGTTTCTTTCTGCTTTTTCATTGCCCTCAAACAGGACAAGTGCAACAAGGCGTGAGCTGAGTATTTTTATTTGAACAAAGCTTTAAACTATTTTGTTGTCTCTCGGAATTTCGCTTTAAACTTTTGTGTGATGTCGCATTCTTTCGGGCATATTTTAAAGTATTTTTACAGAAACTAAAATGTGGCAAAAGCACAAAGGATTCATACAAATTTAAACTAAGATTTTAGTAGCATTTTGGTTATTTGTTTTTATGACATTTCTTATTCTGGCTAATTCCATGTGGATGAATGAATAGTTCCATTTGCTTAATATTTTTTCGTAAGAATTTTGAAGTGGCTTTTGCCCCATGGATATCGCAAAGTAATAGGTGCTGCCTACGCCCGCATCTGAATTCCTTTGACAAAAGGGCGCCTTTTAATTGCAGGCCTCTGCCGTTGCGATGCTTTCGTCCTGTCAACCTCACAAAAAGTAACTCTCAGCGGCGTAATTGAATTAAATGGCTGGCTGTCTGACTCTGTCCTTACCCTCTGTGTTGCTCAAAAGCAAAGTAAATTAAATAAGTTTTTCATTTTGACCAAAAACTTGCATTGTCAACGGCCTGCGAGTCCGAAGTCGCGCTTTTTTGCGCTAGCTCGCATTTTATGCTCCGCTACACTTTGCTTTGCTCCGCTTCATGCCCTGCAGCAGCTTAGTCCTGCCTGCCTGCCTGCCTTTTGATGCCAAGCACTGCTAAGGACAAAGTATGCAATGAGCCAAAAGTTGTTTAATGTATGCAGCGCCGCCCCCCACTCCCGCTCGCGTACCCAGTTACAACTAACTTTTCGCAGAGTACGTAAATGTCGTCGTTTAATTTTTTCATAGCATACTTTTAAGGGTTAGCAGTTTTTTTTATCCACATTTTACACTAATCTTTGCAAGTGGGGTTCGAGTGCGCGAATTCATTTCGATGAAGTGATTTATTTGGCGGAAAATATTACTTACACAAGCGGACCCCGAACTCCGGCTTTTGGGGTTTGTGCGGCTTGTGCTGACAGCGAAATTAAAGTCCGTAAATGAATTTGTAATTAGTTTAGTTGCGGTTTTTCGTTTTCTTTTCAAATGCGAATTAATTGAAAAAGTCATTGAATGTTCAGAGTTCCGAGAATGTCATTCAGCGCTGCGGGGATAGCTGAAGGATGCAAACATCACTCAGTTAAGCAGTTTCTTTCAATCAGACAAATGTTACTTTAATTTTGTAAATTCGCCAGAAAGGAAGTCCTGCAGGTAGCTCTGGTTTATTATATAGAAAGTTGTGGTTCTGGTTTGCTGTAAATACTATTTATCTATTATATTATTTTGTATATTCTCTGCCATTTTACTAAACAATTACTCGAATTATCTTAGAATTAATTCATTAGTGAATATAACCGAAAATAATCTAACAGAAATTGTTCAAACACTTTATCCACAAGTCGATATAAACGCTTTATTACAAGCTATGTATGCCAGCAGTCTGTTTGGCCTTTCAACTTCCGTTTCCGGCAAATTGTAGAGCCGGAGTCGCCTGAAGACGATGTCAGCTACGATGACACGAAATTGCCATTTGAAGTGAATTGCCGCTGCCGAAAATGAAATGAAAAATTCAACACGACGACAACAGGCAACTGGCACAAGAACTGGAACTGGAATGCAACAGGCTACAGCAGGCCGCAGGGAACAGCAGGCAGGCAGGCTGCTTGCCAACAACTAACAAGCCAACTAACAGTACGCCTTCCTTTCATTCTGGACTCGTGCCAGGCGGCACTTTTGGCAGCAAATCGCATGTTTGGCTGCTTGCCTGCTTGCCTGCCTGCCTGCCTGACTGCAGAACGTGACACCATTAGTTGAGGTTGAGCCTAGCCTCTGCCTGGCCTTCTTTAACCTTCGAGTGCTCCTCTTTTGGCTTGCGGCAAATATTTTTTATTGTTTTTTAATGCGAATTGCTTTTTTGTTGGCAAAGTTTCAAACCGCACTCCAAACGAATGGCACGAACCAAAGGCCAATTACATTTCGGGCAAAGGAAAGGCTTACAGTACATTTAAAAAGTAATTTGTCTGCCGCGCGTCGCACACACGTATACTCGTATTTATATTTAAATGCAAATGCCACCAAAAAAGTGGGGGGGGTGCAATAATCGAACCTGTTGGGCCAAGCAGCAGCAGCAGTAGCGGCCTAGAGATGTGTATGTGATTTGAATTGTCACGAAAGGCCTAAATATTCATATTCGCAGTCATATGGAATAGCTTTTGACCCACAATTTTTCAATAAAACTTTGATAGGGAAGGAAAAAGAGAATATTTAAAGATCAAATTCAAGATGGATGTCATAAGAACAACGATTACATAATCTAGATAATACTAGTAGTTTACAAATCAGACATACACTAAGAAGGGTGCTGTATAGTAGATAGAGTAGTACAGAGATGGGGTGCTGTCGAAGAAGGAGTGTTATCAATCTAGTGATAGAACAAAAGGTTCTTAAAATGAGTGCACTTGTTCTTCTTTTCAGAACGTTCAGGTTCGAAAGCATTCTTGAGTTAGTCAAGATCATTATTGAAATGAGAACATATCCCAGAACATTCTTATAATGATCCCAAAGCCTTCACGATATAGAGAGAAAAACAGGAAACAGGAAAAACAGTACCCTACTATTGAGATGGAAAAATATTGCTTTTGAAATGATTTTGTTACGTTTTGAACCATGTTTTTCTTACTAATGAACAACGCACAGCCCATGCCCATGAGATCACACGCCACTTTTCACGCAAGTTCGAATTTATAGCGTTAATGCGTTCTAAGGCAGCCTTTTCAAAAACTAATGCTAGAACTGAACTGCTAGGATTAAACTTATTTGAATTCTTAGTTCTGCTTCATATACAACTGCCAAATAAATCATCGCATGAAACAACATCTTTCACGCATTTCTTCTTAAGGATTTGCTACGCTTCGCTTCAGAATGCTTTTGATCACGCTGCCATCACAGGCAATCGCTGTAATCACAGTTTAAACCCCAAAAGAGACTGAATTCCAAAACTGCTGAACTGCCATGTACCACCGTGTTCCAACATGTTCTCACTAATGGCTCTACAAGCCGCAAGCATTGAGCCCCAACACATAAGCGACGCCGCACAGCACAAGGGCGTTGAAAATGCAGCCAGGACGCAAATACACACATAGACAGTGGCTGGTGCTCATACATCCACACATAATAAACTCTCGCGCCTGCCAAGTATGCAACGACACATTTTGGCTGCCTTTGGCTTCGCTTCACCTCGCTTCGCTTGGAACGTGTCTGGGGAACATGTTAAACATGGCAGTCCGTGCCAAAAATTATTATTCCCGCCTCGCTGAAATGCTTTCGCCCAACACACAAATTTTTTGCTGCTGGGCTGCTTGTTGCACACTTTCAGGCATAAATGTGTTTATATGTGTGTGCGTGTGTGTGTGTGTGCGAGCCGATTTGTCAACGCCTAAAAGGTGCACCAAACAAATGACCAAATGTTTTTTTTTATGTTATTGAAAACAAATGATTTATAAAAACTTTTATATATATTTTTGCATTCTATTTTTTATTTTATTTTATATTACTTTGTTTTTTTTTTATACACATTTTTTAGGCAGGCAGCAGCTTGGTTTAATTGCTAAAATAAATTGGTTCTCTGGCCTGGCATTTGTTTAATGGCTACCCATTTTTATATATCAATTAAAGGCAGCCATAAATATATTTTGTTTAAATGCGTTTTGTCACAGCAGCTGTAGAAAGGCAATTTTTTGCATTTTAAATATTTAGACGATGTGTAACAATAACAGAGAAAGTTAAAATATTTCATTTTGATGAAAACTTTTTATTCAGCTTACCAAAAAGCAGCCATCTGATAAGGCCAAGCTGCTTGCATAGATCTCACCTATCGTTTTCTTTTACTTTTATTTGTTATCATTAGCTTTAAAAAGAACAGTCCTCATTAAATTTTTCCTTCTTCTACAAGTTCCCTCTGTACTGCGTTTACAGAACTTCATCATCCCCATCACCTGCAGCAGCAAAATAATTCAAGAGCACTTCCTTTCAATTTTCGCTCAACAAAAATTACAGCATATCAACAGCAAGGACAGCAACAACTGCCATATGCTAAGGGCTTCCTATTTCACGTGCATGTGTGTGTGAGAGTGTATGTGCTGCCTTTTCCTCTTTTCACAATTTTCGTGAAACATGACACTTTCACACTTTGGCTAATTTCTGCAAAAGCGAACGCCCCCCTTTCGTGACGAATGTGTTGCATGCTTGCATGTAGGTGTTCATATTTGCGAGAATGTGTATGTATGTGTGAGTGTATGGCAACTCGTTAAATTGTCGCCTGACACCTTGCCTAATGTCATCATCTTTTGGACAGTGAAATCGTGTGCGATTCACAGCCAGCCGCATTATTACAGTAATTATGTTGAGGGTCGGAATGCCTCGTAAACGTCATTAGGCAGCGAAACTGACAGCGATGCGCCGCCGATGATATCTCTAGCAAGTAACATGACAATTTTGCATAGATCTTTCCATATATATACATGCTAGCAATTATATAATTCATAGCATACTTTACGGTTGTCAAATAAATTACTTCAAATACGAACCCTGACCTCGATTTGAAACTATTTCCGATTCAAATTTGCCAAAAAGCTGTTTTAGTATGCACCTACGATATGAAATCTGACTTGTGTGAACATTTCAGAGCTCTCTATTATAAAATTATAGATATAGATTTCAATTTAAGAAATGTTTATTCACAATAAACAAAAATTTTACTAATTATATTTCATAATTTAACAAATTCCTACAAATACACAAAATTGAAACGCAATTAAGAAATAATAAATAAAATGTAATATATATGCATTTTTTATTACTTAAATACTAAATTTAATGGCAATTAATTCCGGAAAATCCCCTAAAATTGGAATTTGATTTTAATTGAAGAAATGTCAACGGAAATATTAGATGCCAAGCGAAGTTTAAGATATGAACAATTAAAAATCGTATTATTATTTTTAAATAAAAGACAGGGCTGCAACATTTTCAAGTGTTTTCTCTCCCACAAAATTATATTGCTCATTAAAAGCGATACGACTCGTGTTCTCATTACAGCATGCTGGCTGCGACCATGGCTATGGGAGTAAATATTCGTTGTAGTTCCCATTTCCGCCCACCTCCAGCGCCTTTGGCTGTGTGGCCTTTTTGCATAAACCGTAGTCTCATATTTCATTAATTAAAATTGTATGTACTACCAATATATATACCATACGTACAGAGCAGCAGCACCTGTACCCTGTTAACAGCAGGCGCCTAAAATTATGCAACATAATATCATTGTATGCTTTTGATTAATGATTTTGGACGATATCATAAAATGCTCAAAGCTTTTGTGTCTTAATTAGAACAAAACTGTAATGGTAGATGGGAAGATGGGAAAATATATGTATGTTTATGTAGTATGTACACGTGTATGTATGTCTTCCAATTGGTGTGCGAAATGTGAAGCCTCTTCTGTCTGTCTGCCATTATTATGCTAATTAATTGAGACATCAAAAGAGGCCCTTTGTGTTTCAAATTGTTTCCAATGTGTTTTCAAATCGAATGACAGACAATGACAATAGATAACAGCGACAGAGTGGAGAGGTATGAGTACACTCCTTGTTGCTACCGAAGCCACTTTGGGTGGGGCGCAAATGCAAAGTAAGCGAGTACTTTGCCTGCCCCCTCCTTGTCAGCCAATTATTTTCGATATTTATTTTCCGTTGATACCGTCCAAGGCTCATTGTTATTGCTGCTGCTGCTGCTGCTGCTACTGCTGATGTTGTTATTTAATCGCAAAGGCAAGAGGCATATCAAATAAAATATGATAATAATGAGCAAAACATAACAAAAGGTAATAGACAAAGCAAGAGAATGCGGATACCAATGGAGGGACCAAAGCGTAAGCTCGACTATGTGCATGCTCTTTTGTTGAAAATTGATTTTAACATAGTCTACGGAAGGCTAATAAAAATTTTAAGTTGTACTACATCAATAAATACAAAGTCAGAATATTTATCGGATAGGAAAATCGCCAAACTAAAAATTAAAAATCGGGAAAAGTATAGAACCTCTTCGATGTCAGCTTGGGGCTGTTCTATTTTCTGACATATCCTCCTTATATACTCTGTTGCCTTCTATTAACAACAGGGTATTCAGTTTGAAGATGGAGATGGTGATTACGGGGTGGAAATGTAACACCCAACACAGGTAAAAGCAGGCAAAAGCTGCCAGCTGAGACGAAAACAAAAATAATGGTCTGTAATAGGATTTCCGCGAGCTAACGGAAAAGGCTGCCCATAAATATGCTATGTCAATGTCAGCGTCATACTTAAATTGCTCACCCACTCATTTCCACTCCAATTTTCTTTCTCTTTTTGCATACAGGGTGCCTCCTCGAGTTTGGTTGTTAAGTACGCTGATACGGAGAAGGAGCGACAAATCCGGCGCATGCAACAAATGGCCGGTCATATGAACCTCTTGAATCCGTTTGTCTTCAATCAATTTGGTCCATATGGCGCTTATGCGCAGGTAAGTCATTGCTAAATAACACTCTCTTCCTCCCCCTTACTACGTATAATTTTTCCATTGCTCTTTTCCAGCAACAACAACAGGCCGCTTTGATGGCCGCTGCAGCCACAGCGCCCGGCTCGGCAGCCACATTTATGAATCCAATGGCTGCTTTGGCAACCCAAATACCTCATGGTCTCAATGGGGCCGGCGGCCAGCCGCCGTCGCTGCCATCACCAACGATGCCCAATTTCCAAATGGGGCCCAATACTCCAAACGGGCAACCAGGTGGTGCTGCAGCAGCAGCTGCTGCTGCCGCAGCTGCCGCTGCTGCGGATGGGGGCGTCTTTACGAACGGCATTCCACAAACGGCATTTCCGGGGCGTAAGTGGAAATTATATATTTTTTAATTATTTTACATTGTAGAATTCATGAAAACAATTTAAATATAAAAATTATATTTTAGAAAATGCTTAAACCATTTGAAAACTCTTTTGATTATCATATTTTTCAGATCCTCTGCATCTGACTATACCACCACAAGGTTTGCCAAATGGCGATGCTGCTGCTTTGCAACATGCCTTCCCTGGTTTGCCACCATTTCCAGGAGTTGGTGAGTACCCAAAAAATCACTCCTCTCCCCTACTTCCCAGGCCACCACTTAGTTATAATTTTAGTTGTAGAAGAGCAAGGCAGAAGATGAACACTTAGCTTTAGGCACAGATTATTTATTTTTTGCTTAATTTCGAAAAATAGGGATAACAATTTGCCAAGTCATTCTCCATCATCCAGCCACATTTTAAAAAACAAAAACCTCATCACTAATTCAGAATTATGTTTGTTTCTTATTTGAATAATTTAGTTTGTCTATTTTTAATACAATTAATTAATAATTGTTGTGTCATGCCATAAATAAATATTTATTGTTAGTAAAAGTGTTTAATATAAAAAATAAACTCTAACATTCTATATATGAATATTTAATTATTTTTTGTTTAGGAACTTGAGAAATGTTGTCAAACTAAAAATCTGAAAATAAATCATTTACTTTATTTAAACAACATTTCTTCAATTTTCTAAATTAATTAATAACTTTTATGTTATTCAATTTTATTTCGTTGCTCAAAATATATCGATAACAAAACTTTGTGCTTTTAATTGAGATGTCAGACGAACGATCAGTATATATATAAGAAAATTAACCATCAGTCTCTTCTGACAATTATTTCAATTCAATGAAATATGATCTGGAATATGATTATAAATATATATGTATTGTTTCAGGACTAATTGCCAAATTTGTATAATTCGGTGATATTTGATCGATTTTTTAAATTTATGTAAATACTTTCATGCGAAGCTCTTGTTAAATAATAAACTAATTAATATAAATATATATTAAATTCAAAAATTAAGTAAATTTAATACAGCTATCGATATATTTCATTCATTTCTAAAATGTACAACTATTCCCAGCCTAAACTATATCGCTGGCTTAATTTTTCACCATGAAAAAAATATTGTATTTTAAATTTCCTTTGTTTATATTCTCATATATGTTCTTAATACTTAAACAAAAATTACTTAAATATTATATTTAAAATATACTTATCATACTTATCGTACGTATATTACATAATTGTCGTTGTTGTCTTTTTATATAAATGTTTTCTCGGAATTTTGTGTAAAAATATATATATAATATATATAATGCAGCCTTTCCCGCCGTCTATGGACAGTTTCCACAAGCTTTACCACCCCCCCTAGCGGCGGTTGCACCCACTCAGCGTGAAGGTAAGCTTTCTTTGTTTGATTTATTTTTCCTCTATTTTTTTTTTTTTTTGTATTTAATTTGTATATACATCCCCCTTTTCCTGTTTTCCCTAATCACATATATATATATTGTATTATTTATTTTTTATTATTTGTTTTCTGCTATGTAGACTTTGTTAATAAAATGAAGCTCGTAGATAATATTTCTATACCATACAAACATATATACACACACACACACTAAATAACAGACAATTTTCTCAAAAATAATTAGCCAACAAAACAAGCATCATAAAAATTAATTTCTTGCGCCCTTATTTTTAGACAATTTTACCATTTTATCTAAACAAACAAAAACAACGAAAAGAAAATGTTAAAAAAGGTTGCCCAAAATCCATGCGCAAATTTTATTTGAATCTGGATCGTAAAAAAGGCATATAAAATGTTTAAAACCTCATAAAAGGGAAAGACATAAAAAATGCTACAATGACTTAAACCCTTTCTATATAAATATCTGTGTGTGGGTGTGTGTGTATGCCTGTGTGCATTGAAACCTAATCCTTGGATATGTAAATGTGCGTGTGTTTTATTTTATAGAAATACTCTACAAGTGTAGCACTAATATCGTTTTTGAATAGCATTATCATCATACTTTGCTCCTAATAATGCATGACACACAATTCATCAGCCTATATACTATATATACGTATATACTATATTGTATATGTATTATAATTTTGGAAAACTTTGCGGGACGTTTTGTTATTTCATAAAAATAATAAACTAAGTTATCATTTTTAAGTCTTTACTTTTATTGCTAGACATTTACATTTATCTCAAGAACTTGAGTTATTATTATATATTTTTCTTATGTATATACATATAATTATATATAATATATATAATGAACAACAGCGTATATAAATGATATACAGAAAAACTAATTAAACTGAAGTAGAATTGTAAGTTTTAGATAATGAAAAGCTTAGCTAAGTTCTAGAATTAAAAACGTTCCAATTAATTTCATTTTTCAAAGCAGATTTATTTCCTATTTATTGAAGAAATTCGCAAATCTCTACAATAATTTTTATAAAAACTCATTATCGTTAAAAACCAAAAATGATATATACAATTGTCTGCCATTTAATGTGACTTTAATCAAATTATTTATCTACTAGCATTTTCGGGATACTAAGAGAACGCGTATTCCCCGCCTACTGCGTGAACTTCCTAATATATCCAAGACATTTTCAGAAGTTTCATTAGATTTCTAAGTTCCTTAAGAAACCTTCAATATTCTGAATTATAAAAGGCATTATCGGCGATTCAATTAAATTTTTTCCTGTAATAAAATAAATCACTAAGCTACGACGAATTTTTTTTCATTCCACTATAAACTAGGACCACCAATTCGACCTTCTAGTACTTTTTAAAACGACTTCTTAGTGCTCAAATCTAAATCGATTATAGTCGATAAAAATACTATAATTATTATATATAAGCTAAAGCCTTCGTATCAGTAATATATAACATATTATAACATAATTTTTGACACTAATATTTTACTGTTGATTAATTACGTTGTCTACCTTTGCTGTTTATCATCAATGTCTGATGAAATACGTTGAGAAATGGCAGAGGTTAAGTTTTTCAACATTGTGTATATTCATGCATTTACATTTTTCTAACGAATTTCTCGTTAGTGGAAATTTCAAAATTCGAATCAGTTTACTTAGTTTCTTATCTTACACATATACATATAATATGATGTTAATTTAGGATTTCTTCATATCTTTATTTTCAATTGTCTTAAAATAACTCACAGCAGATGAACAGAATACACAAAACAATATGTATATGAATCGCAAAATCTCATAAAATATTATTTTTAATAAATCATATTCACATATCAGAAATGACCTTTGCTTAACTTGATTTGATTTCCCCGTTTTTCTTCTTCTTCTAAGATTTTCTGATGTTCCCAGGCTGTTCAATATCTGGGCCGGAGGGCTGCAATCTGTTCATTTATCATTTGCCGCAAGAGTTTGGTGATGCGGAATTAATGCAAATGTTCCTGCCATTTGGCAATGTGATTAGCTCAAAGGTCTTCATTGATCGTGCCACAAATCAGAGCAAATGTTTTGGTAAGAAATCTGATATTGAATGTGTATTTGTGATATAAATATGTATGTGTATTATCCAATCAGGTTTTGTGTCATTTGATAATCCTGCCAGCGCTCAAGCGGCCATTCAAGCAATGAATGGATTTCAGATTGGCATGAAAAGACTGAAAGTTCAATTGAAGCGGCCAAAGGATGCCAGTCGACCCTATTAACAATCGGAGTTCCTCAAACGACAACAACATCAAACTAATGCTATGACAACAACAACAACTATTTGTAGACCCCCCATAACAGCAGCAACAGTTGCTGCACCACCACCACCACCAGCAGCAGCAACATTCTCTAATAATCTTAGCCAATGCTTCCGGTTACCGCCAGCAACAATAGCACCATTAGCTGCAACAACTACAGCATCAGCTATAAACCCCAGCAACAACAGCAACAACAACAACAACATCAACAGCAACCAAAATGATAATACCCAACGTAATGCTATTTCATATAAATTTGCCAGCTGGCGTAGCGGTACTTATTGTTATCGCAACAACAACAACAACAACAGCAACAATAACAACAGCGGCAACGTCAGCACCAACAATAATAATAATCAAGCATCAAGTACTAGCATCAGCCACAGCAGCAACACCGGCAACAGCAACAATCTCAGTCACATCCAAAACAACAACAGCAATTCCAGTGATGCCATTTTGAATCCTAATGAAAGTACAACTAACTATACCAAAGTTGAGTTAGTTGAGAAATTATTTATGTGGCAGCAACAAAAACGAAAAGCCTAGCAGCAAGATGAAACACAGCCACGGCAGCAGCAGCAGCAGCAACAGACGGGACAAATGCAAGGAACAACTTTTGAAAGGGTAAGCTATATCATAAGCTCTTTAGTTTTTGTACTAATTTTGTAATTTTTTTTTAATAATTTTTACAAGAAATTTATAAATATTGATCTGAGTGACAACACTTCATATTTAGTCGCTTTTCAAAAATATATTTAACAGACGTCTGTCATTAATTTTGCATTGCTGTCCTTCCAATGTCCTTCAACATTGTCGTCGTGTGGAAATCACACTTAGCCCATCTTTTCATTAGTTTTCACGGGCTTTCCAAAAATATTTCGTTCGATATAAATATTTTAGCTTAGAGCAAGAGGAGGTGAATATGATGGAAATCACAAATCATGTTGTCGTTATGGAAACGCATTTTCCATTTGATAAGATATATGACTTCCTATATGACTCCTCTCAAAAAAGTTCCAACCAAGAACTATTACACTATTTTCTCACTTTTTCCGACCAAAAATATCCCAGTAAAATAAAAGAACGTTTGAATATCTATTTATCTATCTATCTATTTATCTATCTAACTAATTTTTATTTCCCTACATTTGCAGATGGACTTTAACCCTTTATTTTCACACCCAAGTGAAACAAAACCTATATATACAAATTATATGAGAACAAATATGAAATATTAAAACAGCAAAAAAAACACTTAGAGCTGAAAAATGAAATAGATTTATATATACACACATATACATACAAAACCAAAACAGCTAAAAAAGAACAACAAAATAAATATTTTGCCAAAAACAAATAATGATATATTTATAAACAAAAACAAAAAAAAAAAACAAAACAAAACAAAAAGCACACACTAAAATTTTGGGGCAAAAAAAACTGACTGGCAAGAGACCAACAACAAAATTATCTGGGTTTTCAAAACAAAAAAAATATATATATGAAAAAATAAAAAAAAAATATAAGGGCAACAAAAACCATTTTGATAAAAAGGGGGAATTTACTAAGAGAAAAACTGCTAAAAATTAAAAAATTAAATGGAATTTGTTTGGAGAAAGTACGAGTAGCATGCAGATTAATGAATGAAACCACTTTTTAGCATTTAGGTTTAAGCGAAAAATAAAAGTAAATATAAAAATATTAACACAAAAATTCGAATTTAATTAATTTTAAGACGAAATATGAAATGGCTAACATTGCTTTGAGAGGTATAAATATAAAAATATTATATATATACATAAAGATAGGTAAAAAGAACCACACAAGGTTTTTTGCGTAGCCTGCAAAACAAATATCATTTTTTATTAACAAGAATTTGTTAGAAACATAAAATATAAACAAATAAAGATTAACACTACATTAAATATATTTAGGAATTAGTAAGAATAAAAATCAAATAATATCTTAAAGCATACAATTTTTGTTTGGCTTACAAATCATTTTAGTTACCATTTTAGAGCCTAACAAATATTAAAAAAAAAACCAAAAAAAAAACAAAATGAAAATCAAACAACTTAACTTTACACTTAAAAAATTAAACTGCTTGCAACAAAAACAAATACAGGTACTTACAAAAATATACACACATATATATTTAAAACAACTAAATTATATATAAAACATGTGCAAAAAACGACAACAAACATTTTGCTAAGAAAGTATATATATATATATATAAAATAACAACTATATATACATTACAATATATAGAAGATAATTAATTAAAGTTGACCATAGCGAGCCCTAACTAAACTTTATCAAACACACACTTAAATAAATATTAAACACAGCATACGCACTTTCAAAAGTTTTTGTTAAACATTTGACTTTTGATAAAAGAAATGAAAACAAAATTCTGTAAAAAAATGTCAAATCTACAGCTAAATATGCCAAAAAAAATTAATGCAAATACTTAACAATTATTTAGACGAAGAACAAGCTAAAACATATTTGATACTATTAAAAAACAAAAACAAAAACAATAATAAATGAAAGAATTTTAAACATTATAAACCAAGTATTAAGATATATTACATTAAGTAAGAATGAATTAATCATAATATGAAAAAATTGTTATCAATGTTTAAGCAAAAAAAAAAGTTAGATTTTTGTTACATTTTTTTACAAGTGCAATATATGAATTTCTGTTAAATATTTTTCCAAAAAAAAAAACAGTTTCAATAAGATGCGAGCCAAAGTAACGAAACTTCTGAATTCATTTCTTATTCCAAACTTGCTAAAATAAAATGTTTAATTTATTAAAATTAAGTTCTTATTATTAACTGAACGACCAGAACAAAATCACTAAAAATCACGTTTGAGAAGAAATGGCTTTTAAAGAAAAAACAAACATATAAATAAAGGCCTGAAATGAAAAGTTAAATTAAAATCCAAATATATTTAGCTATAGAACTGGAAGTTGCCATTATTTCAAAAGCAAAACAACCAAATTTTGTGGACATTTTTCTTTGGTTCACATCCTATAGAACCCTCTTTTCTTGGCTTTATTTATTTTAAAGTTGTTTACATTTATTTGATTTTCATTGAAATTTTGCTTCGAAACAAAAATGTTAAGAGCCTGAAAATCGTTGTATATATGGAACAGTTTAAGGGCGGATGAAAGTCCCACAATAATGAAATAGCAAGGAACTGCATAAATGGCAAAGGTCGCTGCTACCAATATGCCGCAGTTTTATAGAGAGCATACCCATTATACATACCTGCAGATATATTAACTATTCAACATTAAATTAAACAAACCTAAAACAATTATCAATTACAAGTAGATGAAAAGGATATACTTACATACTTAGTTTTTTGGTCGACAACAAACTCATGACACATACTATATATGTATATGTATATGTATATATATATATATATATGTATATTACATATATAATATTGTATTACATCGGATCTAGTCAAATTCAAGTTAATTATTGCAAAAAGTCAAACTATTGAGATAATAATAAATTTATTATTATTAATTATTAATTTTGATTTTGGTATTTTAGAAATACTAAAAGAAAAAGGTATTTAAATTAAATACATTATACTATATAAAATAATTATTAATTATTATTATATAACAAAAAACAAAAACAAAAAAGAAAATAATAATAGAAAGTTAGTGCAAGAAAACTGATTTTGGCAAAATTATGCAAAAAATAATACTAAGCGAAACTATTAAAATGAATATTATTTCTTAAAAAATAAATTTATATTAAACTATATCAACAAACATTTGTTTTATTTTCTTTTTTCTTTTCCAAACAAGATTGGCAGAGCAACGAAATTGACAGCAAAATAATTTCTAAAAATTTGGCAAATTCTATTCACAAAATATAATTTTCCGTTTAAAAAATACAAAAAAAAAACACAAAATACCAAAAAAATATATATATAAAGAAGGCTGTGACTTGAACATTATAAAGAAAATCAAATACTTTTTTTATGTTTTCCTTTCCAAAGCCAAATCAAAAAAGAAATTCGAAAATTAAATGTGATGCAAAAAATAAATACAAAAACATAATTAAAATGAAAGAGGCAAAAACAATTGTACCTTGAGCATAAAATTGGTCAAAAAATACATTGGAGACAGGTTTCGCCTACAAAAACACAGAAGCCACAGAAAACTTTTATTGAAGCAGGCATAATTTTATGGGTTTATTCACTTTCGGTTTTTTGTCAGTTTGCAAATTTTGCCAAAATACAGTTTAAGGCTAAAAGAAACTATAAATTAACACAAAAGCACATCATATCAAGCCAGGCATTGCTAAATTCTCGCAGCTTACTATTCAGTTAAAAGATACGTTTAAGCATTTTGTAAATTTACTCTGAAAGAAGTCTCTTATCGATGATCGTTCCTTAAACTTAAATATAACTTATTAAATAAAATAATACAAAAAAAGAAAGTCCAAAAAAAAGATGCAAACATTCTCTTAGAAAAAGAAGCAAACATTCTCATAGAATGTTTTATATAAATATTCAACTTATTTATTATCAAAAGAAACTATTAAGCTAGTTAAAAATTAGATGAATCTTGAAACATTGACACAACCACAACAACATGAACAACATGGAGTCCAAAAATTTAGAACTTATTAATCAAAAAATATTAAAGGAATATATTTAGATACACTTTTCTGCAGGTAAAGGATATTCGAAAGGAAAATTATATGAAAATAGTACTTAACCCCACCCACATAAACAGAGGACTAACCAATTAAAAAACCACAGACATACACTAGATTTTTATAGACATCAATACACACTACAACACACTAGCACCACAAGGGGCCCAAATTATTGTATATGGGGAAAAAATGTTTGCCTTGGATAGCATTTTTCATTTTTTTGTAAGCTACGAGGGGTCGTCGATAAGTTTGCGAATTCAAAACCGAAACCAATATTTTCTTCCATCACTTTCAAAGCTTAATCCCATAAGTTTGTAATTCAACTATTATGGGGGATGTAACTATTTCATCTATAAACTTTAACCACTTATCGTGTCTAAGATTTCAATTGATATCGTTGCCGCGTATATTTTGAGCGGAGAACAAAAGTTTCAAGCAACTTTTTATGAAAATGAACATAAATGAGGTTTCTAAAAGTTGCAAAAAAAAACAAAAACTGCAATTTTATGCTTCAATTAAATACACTAAAACTATAAACATCGATGATCATTCAAAAAATCGGTACAAAAAGCAAACCACAAATAAATGTAATCATGTAATGTTTAACGTTTTCTAAAGTTGTTTTTAAATTTGTAAATATTTATTGGAATTCATGAATATTATAGACACAAGCTTACTGAACACCCCACGTAAAAATACTTGACTAACTTCTAGGATACAGGGTAATCTACGCAATTACATAATAATTATTATTAACACACAATGAAATTTGACAATTTGTTTTATTTGCTTATTGCACTTTTGACATTTTTGTTCCACAAAAACGATTTGTAACTTAGTACTTCGCTTAGGGCAGAGATGAGATGATGTTAGGCACGATCGATATATGTGTATGTATACATACATATATGTATAGGAAAAACACACAAAACAGCAACAATAATTGGCGGCGCTTGGAAGTTAAGGGAAGGCTCAGAAAGTGCATTTATAAAACATTTTTTGAAGTATAAAAAATAAAATCCAATACTTAGACATATTTATAGTGCATAGGCGATAAATTAAATATATATATACATAAATATATATATATATACATATTGAACTATTATTATGAAAAAAGAACAATTTTGAGAATGGCCCCAAAAATAAATTTAAAAAAAATATAAAATACATGACGTTATTTTTTGTAGATAAAATGTTAACCATTTAGTATTTAGCTAAATATCAGATAACAGGTAAACAGAGATAAGATAAACAGATGCTAACAATAACACAAAGGTCAAAGGTCAAAAGCGAATTTATAATTGTAAATAGATAACAAAAAAAAAACAATGACGCAAAAACTGAAACTGCAGATGGAAGCGCTGGATTTATTTTTAATTTTAATATTACATAATATTAAAAAACTATATATATATATATATATATAAATATATATATTAAAATAATAGTATATAGCCTAGATATTAGCTTGAACATAGAGGCACACAAACAGACATACTTATATACACACATTTTTATATATACACCTTGTAGATACAAAGGCCAAACGTTTTTTAGTGCAGTTCAAACTAAATAAGTTCAAAAATTTGAAAATGTATATGAGGTGATTTTGAATAAGTTCGCGCTGTTCTGCGTGGTGTGATGTGGGATCATAAGATCATATTACCCATACATAATCCCATTAACATTGAGATCGATTCTATCTCTTCAAAATTGCGCCCTGCATGAGCCATTTCGTATCCTCCGTTTTGATCATGATATCTACTTATAAGCTCGTCTCCTCAGATGACACTTAATACTAATTTGCATGTAATGCACAGCCTGCTATTGACTACTGCCTAGGACATATAAATGTTAAATGACAGGTTGTTTGGGCGATAAGTGGTGGCAGATACCGAAGGATTGATAATTCATCTGTCGCGGACTAGCCCCTTATAGTAGAGGCTAGTGACCGGACTTTAATTAAACATTATGTGAACGGCAGACACATTTTAAGTTGTCCAATCTTGAGAATATATTTGAATAATATTTGACTTTTAGTCATTGAAATACAATTCAGAGAGGTATTTGATATCACCTACACATCCAAAGATACAGGTGATGTTAACTGAATTTTTGCCTTGGCCATAGTAAGTTCACTGAAGGCTTTAAAATTACTCTAATTGTATTGATTTCCTATTATGTGAAATTTGAATATATTTCTACTTTTCGCTGAGAATGATATCAGGCGCTCTTTAAGTAGATGTTTAAGGTTGTAGTCAATCATCTACATAGGCATTGCTTTACTTGTTTTCTGCCCTGAGAAACCACCAAATTATAACTAGACGGCGAGAACTTATTCAAATATCATTAGATAGTTGTTCTTCATTTTTATTTTTATTTTTATTTTTTTTTGGTTTCTTAAGAACAATTTCTGTTGCGTTTAGAAATCCGTCCGTATTTAGCATTATGCACACACGCAAACTTACACACAAACACGTACACAAATTATGAATTTGTTATTTAAAATCAACATATATTTTGTTTATTTTATTTTTGTCCTAATGAACTAATTTTTGCCTTCAAAAACATACACAAACAAATATCACACATTCATAATTTGGGAAACATTTTGTGAAGAGCACCTTTAACGAGAAACAATAAATAAATAAATTTAGCAGAAAGAAGGAGCAGGAGAAATGGGAAAATGAACATAAATGCCATATTATAAATTAAGACAAGCACTTAAGATTAGTAAACTAAATGTAAAGCCAACAAAACTCAACAACAACAAATAAATAAATTAAACATTTCATTTAGTACAATATGATTTATGAAAAGTTAAAGAGAAAGTCGATTGATTTAAAATACGCAAGAATGATAAATATTAAAAAATATAAAATGGTTTCAAAATCAAACACAAGGAAAAAACGCATAAGTCACATAAAGAACACTCAGCAGATGAAATAATACGAAAAAGATCTTGAAGCACCCATAAAAGATTTCAATACTTTAAAAACGCGTATCTTGAAACAATGCTTTTAACTAATTTTAAATTGTTTTTCTCAGTTATTTAAGAGAATATATATGAAACTTCAATATTTATATGCAGCCCAGAGTTTATTAGGTCCGAACATGCTGCAAAATATTTAACGAAATTTTTATACCCTTGCAGAAGATATTATAATACTTTTCGCATTAGGAACTGCTGCAATTCCCAAAAACTCTAAGCCTCAATTTAGCTTTTTTATGCAGTTCTTCATATAGATAGCCAGAAACCAGATACCACAGATACCCAGATTTGACAGACAATATTGATAGGCTCAGCTTAGTTTTGATCCTTTCTCCAGAGTCGACAAGGACAGATTGTGCTGTTATGTTGCTGTGGCACATAAATCGAATTGTCATATATGTAGCACATACATGTACCTGCAAGGGAACAAAGGCTTCGGATAGTCGAAGTTAGCCATTATTCTCTGTTTGATTTTTCACAAATGCTTAGATTTTGATTAACGCCTTTTAAAGTTTTATTTAAGGACTCATTAAGGTAAATACTCAAGTTAAGAAAGCCATTAAATAAAACCCGCAAAACATTTCTAGAACATTTTTGCACACACATCTATACAAAAAACACAAGAATTATATTTATATAGAAGCAAAACCGCAGAACAATGTAGGCAAGCAAAGAACAATTAAAACCAAATAGAAAACCAAATCTAAAGTCTTGATATAAACTATATATAAATATATATTAACGATATACTATATTTAAAAATACTTGCATAATGAAGAATGGCAGCGAAAGTGACGTGTGTAAAAATGTTGTGCATAAACCGCAGCAAAACATAAAAGGATGAAAGTAAACACCGACAAAAAATAAACAAATATATATTTAATATATATAAATATATATGTATATATATATATATATATATATATTGCATTAATCAATTGAAAGGGCATAAAAAATTTGTTGAATACCCCATACACAATTAAAAAGCTATCAAAAACAAGAACAACTATTGCATTAATTATTGAAAAAAAAATACTAAGAAAGAATATTTTAATACTTAACATATTATATTTTAACAACAACAAAATACTTAAAATATTTATAGACATACATGCATACATTACATACATACGCAGCAAAAACAACAACTATTTCTTAATTTATTTAACACACAAACAATAAAAATTATCAAAAAGAAAACATAGGCTTAACGAAAACAATTGCCAGTTTCAAAAGTTTGAGGGCAAACTTTGTAAATTTTGTTTCGTTTGCCAAACAAAAAAAAACTGGACATATTTATCGATAACACACTTTAGCAGAAAAGAGCATAAAACAAGTTATAAATTAAACACAATTATAAACTATTATTATTATTAATTATTACATAAATAATTATTATACATGGATGAAAACCAGACGTAAAAGTAAAGAGTTGCTTAAAACAAGAAGAAGAAGAAGAAGAAAATGCAGAACAAATTATATATACTTTATAGACATTTAAACAATGGAAAAGTAACAAACTAAAAAAAATAAAGTTACAAGAATAATAAACTTTTACCATAAAAATATCAAAAGAAAAACAAATTGAAAACAAATTTGCAGTGAACATTTAAGAATAGACTGTTTTTTCGCCTAAATTACTGTAGCGATTACTATGGAATTCTTACAGTATAGTAATATCGATCAGGGAAAGGCCGTGGCAAGAGCAGAGCAGCGCTTATACAAAGATGAATGTGCCGTTACGAGCACGGCGATCACCTTTTGTCTCTTCATTGATTGAGGTACGAAGAAAACAGAAAAAAGAAGTAGGAAGACGAAAAAGGAGAGGAGGGAAAGTGGAATATGAGAAGAGGGAGGTTAGAGAACGAAATTGAGAAGAACGCGAAATAGAGTATGAGATAGAGTTGAGGATGCAGATTTCAAAGTCACAGAGAAGAGGCGGAGGCGGAGAAAACGTAAGTAAGAGATAGATAACTTTAGGAAAGGAATTGTTTTCTACACTCCAAGAGCTCCACACCAGAACAGGGGCAACGTACAAACGCATCGGCATGCACCCACTCAAGGAAAATTGTATGCGTCTGCACACAAACAATGTGGTTTGGCCTTTTGGGAACCATCGTCTTTGAAATATGCAAGGCAAATTCTGAAAATCAATGCACTGGAGTTCGCGATTATGCGGCATATGAAGCTGCATGCGAACACACTGGGAGAAAGAGGGACGAGGGAGTAGAAACTATCGTCTTCTATGCCCCTCCGCCTGCCTCTCTTACTTGATCATCCTAATTTTCGGTTTCAGCTACACGTTGCGATATAATCGAGAAGTCGTTGTTAATGCTGCCGACGTCGTCATTGAAATTATAGGCAGTGATGAAAAGGGAATGCAAAATGTAGGTGTTCCATACTCTGCTCCATACTCTAAAATCGAGCCAGGGTAACGATTGCTAAACCAGGTAGTAAAGTAAGTATATAAAGTAGATATAATAAGAATGGAAAGCTAACTTTGGCTTCTAAAAAGTTGGGTATACAGCAGCTACATGACATAAGCAGTAGCAAGATTCAAATAAAATTTGGTCAATTTGGCTTCTACAACATCTATGTCGCTTAACGCATTTGAGTTAGCTGTATAAGATTGTTTCGAATCAGGATGAGTGGAAGATATCAACACAGTGTATACCAAGGAAGCGCATTATAAAACTTTTATATCAAGGCTTATGAAATGTTGATATTGACAGAGGTACACATACATTCAAGTACATAAAGGCTTCCTGATGAAAAATATACGAATACGAAAAAAATATATATATTGGCAGTGCACACACCCCACAGAGTTTGATATGATCAGTCATTTTGAATTTATCTATATCTATATATATCTGTTTGTCTGCCTGTCTCTTTGTCTGTCTGTCTGTCCTTTTTAGGCGCCTATTGAACCGATCGGTGTGAAATTTTTAGTTTTACTAATTTGGGCCAAGTGAAGGTCAAGGGGTATATATCGGTTTGGAAAAATGGACGTGGCCCTTATATAGAGGATAATGAAACTTCGTCATATCTCTGCACCTATTGGACCGACTGCACAGTGTGGTAATGTCGGACTTGGGAAGGTCAAGGGAAAATTGGTGTGGCGTCAATAAGAGTATAGTTGGAATATCGAAAATTCCGTTCTTATTTGTTTTATACATGTACTTTTCGACCAATAGATAAGAGTTTCGAGACCGCTGCTTTATATTGTCGGCAACGCAGCAACGTTGCAGACTTCATGACAAAATGAATATACGTTCACAATTTTTGGAGAATGGTATAAACATGAGGTGGATACTTCTATCAATGATGAAAGTTACAGGCTAATGCCCATATTCTAAAACTTAAAGATTAATATAGCCACCATAGGTTTAAATGTTGCCCTGGTAACAACTACTGAGGTCAAGTGGAAGCATAATTCTTTGATTCAACTTAGAGATATTTTATTTCATAATTCACTTCATTTTTATTTCATAACAAAACAAGTTTAAAAACTTAACAAGTTCTCAATTTTATTTTTAATTTTAATATCTCAGCGCTCGACTTGGATCTAGTTCGCACTCTTGTCCACCAGTCCCTGTAAGTTAAATCTTATACATGCCTTTAAAGTACAATCGGCTGCTTGCGTAGCCGCTCTTCATTTCTACCAGTTAGCCTTTCTATGGCTTTTTCTAGGCTCTGCCTTTCTTGGCGCAAAGCTTCATTTTTCAGTAGCAATTCCATTCGCCGCTTCCTCATCTCATTACAGCGTTGATATCGCCGTCCCAAACTGATCAGTTGATTGTAAATGTGGGTATCCTTCTTTTTCGTTCTCCAGAAAGTTCGCATACTATGTTTGTATTTTTTGCTAAAGGCTTGCAGGTCTTGCGAATCGGTGGAAATTGTTGATGAGTTGGACGCTCGACGGGAGGAGGGCGGAGGGAGCAACGCAGAAGGTACGCGGGTTCTAGGTCTAAGTTTCATTTTTGAAGGTCCTGTAATGGAAGTGCAACACTCATCAGCGCCCTTTGCATTACGGATCCGCTTGAATGAACTGGCCTGCCAGTATTCTGTAGAAACGTGATTAAAAATTAAATTATATATATTTGGAATGAAGCTAGGTTGACCAGTTAAGCGAAGGCGGGCTATCTAAGCTTGAACAGTTCAAGCGCAGTAAGGCTTTCCATTTTGAAAGATGGCTTAGGGAGGCCCCCTTCATGTGTGTATTCGTAAATTCACAGTTTTTGCCTCATTGTCATTTCCTTGTAAATAGCTCTTGCTAATGAAGAGAGAGGGAAATACATTTCTTAAATATATGTTGAACTTGATCATGGGTAAACTACTAAGGCGAAGGTATGTTCAACTTAAACCTGGGTTAACCACTTATTCGAAGGTGGCCTCTCTACTCTCTACTCTACTCACTCTCTACCACATGAATTAACGCAAAGAAATGTAATTCGCCAAATACCCATCAGTGAAACGCTGCTGAAACGTAACGAAATGAAACCATTTTTGAAGCGCATCATAACGATCGATGAAAAATTGATGAAATACGAAAACATCTAACGCAAGCGATCATGATCAAAGGCCGGTGACCTTCCACAAACGACTTCAAAGCAGAGCTCGCAAATAACAGTCGAGCGTCTTTTCTGTTACGCTGTGCTCGCAAACATAACCGAAAAAACAAAGTACAGTTGCTCTCTCTCTCTCTCTCTCTCTTTCTCTCCCTTTGTCTCTCTCCCTATGTCTCTCTCTCTTTCTGAGCAGCAGACATTTTGTATATGAGCTACTAGAACGTGGAGAAACTGTCAATTCTAAAACTATTCCGTTTTAATGAAGCAATCAAAAAAAAATAAAAAACATTTACAAATAAAAAGGTCGCTAAAAGCAATAAAAACAAGAAAAGAAGGCTATCTTCGACTTGCCCAAGCTTAAACCATTCACATTGTAAATATATAACCGATCTAGATGAAACCTGGTCGGCAGACGTGAATGAAAGGGATACAAGACGTATTTGTTTTAGAAACAGAAAAGTTGCTCCTAAGTGTTCATTCCGGAACAATCGGTTATATGCTAGCTATATTATATAGTTGTCCAATTCTGATCAGATCAGGTCAGAGGATTTGGGAACTTCTCAAATGGCTACAAGCCGAGTTTGCTTTGATTGCAAACTTACTGACAAAATGAATTGACCATTTTGTGAATTTAGAATATTTAGAACACAAAATGTTTCAGAGAGCTAAAATTTCATAAGGATGGGACAAAGAATGTCTATTTCGGCAGCATGGGATCGAAGTGTTTTCCGATCTCATCTATGTATCCAAAAATCTCAACAAGAAAACCGTAATATTATGCAAAAAGACTGAAAGAAAGCTTCTTCGCTGTAAATGCTGTTAATAGATCATATGCCTTACCTTTGCGTCTCTGACTTTCTAGAGTCTCCATTTGATCATCAGATGAGACTGGCTGGACATTGGTTGAGATTGATGAGAGCGAAATAATGGATGCAGGTGGCTGCTTTGTTTGGTTATAATTTTTGATTGATGGCTTCAGAGGAGCGTGCTTGGACTTCGAATTCGATGAGTGGAAGGAGTTGTTTTCCTTGGCTTGCTCCGTAGAAAATGTGACACGTTTTTGACTAGAAAATCCTGTTGACAATCCCCTGATGCTGCTGAAGTTGATACTGCGTGTTCTCGGCGAAGCAGTTTCATTCACGCCAGCTAACTCCTCATCCACAGTTTGAATACCTTTATCCTCCAGCTGGGGCTGAGTGGCCCTGTCTATGCGACAGATATAACGATTTCTTATGCGAGTAAATGAGTCCAAGCTAGTTGAACAGCAATTGGAAAACCTTTGATAAGTTCGTAGATTGCTCGGGTAGAGCACATGATCGCTAGTGTCAGTATTGTCAGCAGTGTCAGTATTGTCAGCACTGGCAGACACATTGAAGTTCACGGAAAACATTTCATCCGATGAGTCTGAATCCACCAAATCTATAATTTCTCGATTCTCATCAATGGAGCTAAACATGGCACTTGCTCGCGGGCAGGGTTCCATTTGACGGGCCCTTTCGTATAAATTCTGCAGATGCGATGGTATACTGACTGGAGTAGTTGCAGTACGATTATTTAAGAGCGACTGAATAGCATCTCCATCGTAATCTTCTTCATCGGAGCTTACGTCCTGTTCGGGAGAAAAGGTAAACGGGGCTTAATGAACCACTTTTGACTTGGCGTCCGAAGACTTTTATTGGGACTCAGCATTTCGTTCTTTTGTCATTTTTGGTAGCAGCCTATTCCAAGCCGAACGCTACTAACTGCGCCGATTTGTGTAGGCCATGGGTACCAAATCGGACCTTTTACTAGGACATCATGGTTAGGCATTGTAACTGTATCTTCAGGCGGCCTCTATTGATATACCATCACTCACCACTTCTGCGGGCAGTCCATTGTCCGCCTTGCTCGCATTGCGCACATCTCGGCAGGTGGTCTTCTTTAAATGCTCCAAAATTTGACGGGTGGCCGTACGGCGAGTGGTATACTGTGGTAAATAGTTGGCATATTTGTAATTTTGCGACAATGTAGGAGCTGGACGCATATATCTATCTGCAAAGTCTATGAGGCGTTCCTCTGACTCCTCGTCATTCTGCAGGTAGTGCCAATAAAAGAAGATTATGATGTAATGAATATAGTGGCGATCGGGTAACTCGATTTGGAGCATGTTGGCCTTGGGTTTCAACCATTCCGGAATGATCCAACTGAAATATAAAATATAATGTGCTGCGGTTCGTGCGAGAATCTTCTCACCTGTACAGCCTGGAGGTTAAGCGCTTGTTGCTGAGGCGTGGCAAAGACACTATAGTTAAAAGAAAATGTTCTTTGGGTATATAGAGATTGAGAGCACTCAGAATGCGCCGAAAATGGGCTTCCTCTGGCTCGAAAGCGTCGTTTGAAGCCTGTAGTTCACAGGATATATAGTATGCTATGATTCTCGGCATGCGATCATCTAGCTTGTGAGACCTGCTGGATGCTAGGGTGTTTATAAGCTCAATCCGGGATCGAATAATGTGAGCCAATTTGCGGCACATCACTGGGGAGTTTCTCGATAATTGGAATTCATCACGTATAGCGCTAGGGAAAGACAAAAAGGTAAATGAGATAGCAGCAGCAGCAGCACTGCAGGCGCAATGCCTACACTCACCGTTCGAATTGGTTGACCAGCCGGCTTAGCTTACTCGCAAATGTATCATCAGTGAAGGACGCAATTGCTTGGTTACATTTTTGTTTCAATTTATCTAAAAATGCCATTTCTTCTTCCAGGTCTTTTCCGCAATTTGTTGCTCTTCCAACATTTGCATTCCACGTGGTGCTTGTGATACTCTCGTTATTATTGCATTCTATGTCTATGCTATTCATGGCAAAAGTAACAATACCTTTGACAAAAAAAAGTAAGTTGCGCAGAAGCAGCGCACGTTAATTTTGTTAAGGCCAACTAACAATTTAGTAAGCATTAAATTGATTTAGTTTAACTTACCTAAATGCTACAGTATCCTAATTGCACTGGGAGCAGTACTTAACCCATGATGCTGAAGTCACACATATTTTCTTGGATTGTTTTAAGAACTAAATTTGCCAATTTCCAACATCGATTCTTTTTCTCGATTGTTTATTTTTCTATAGTGTTATTTAATGTTATTTAGTGTTGTGACTTAATCACAAAGTAGTTATTTTATCGAGAAGTATTTTTAACACTTTAGCGGTGACTATCGCACACTGTCACCAAATGTGAGATTACTTTTACGTGGTCTAACTAAATATCGCACATCTGCATTATCTAATAATCTAGGTAACAACGATAGTCGAAGACATGGATGTTCCCAAAGTAGATCTTGATGGTTAGTCAATGCAAAAAATTAATGTCCAATGCTGCTTTCTAAATTATTTGAAACGTCCGATGTTTGCTCAAACTTCACCATCCATCGATGAAAAACATCGGATACATCGATATTTATGAAAAAATCGTTGTTATCCGGTGCATGCATTTGTTTATTCATCCCCATTGGTATCGCGAAACAAAAACAAAACAAGTATGCCTCGGCAACGTAATAATAACTATAATTCGCCGTACGCTCAAAACATAAACCACTATCCATCACAGGCGTCAGATTATTTTTCACAGCAGAACGGTGGCTGTGTTTCAGGCACTGCGAACGCCCACGAACGCGAGCGAAATCAACCATTTGGCTTTTTCGAAGATAGGCAAAGCCAGAGCTCGAGTCCGAGTCCCAAATCCACACATTTTTATCACAACAGGACTCCTCAAGGTCAGGGTCACCGTGGTCGCAACTTTAATCACCGTGGTGGCCGGGGATATGGACAACCAAGGCAGCATCAACGGAGCTTCAGTGATAATGACCGGGATGATACATTTGCGAAATATTTTAATTCCGCAATGCTGGAAGATCCCTGGCAAGATTTAATGTCTCGCCACAAGGCCATACATGGTTCGAGCGTTCAAAAAATAGGGTCAAATACAAACTAGATAAGGCTATAGTAATCAATATTTTACAATGATCGAGTAGTATTTTAATAAAATAAAACAAGAAACTTTGCTTAACCTTTAAATCGAATGTTAAACAATTTGTATTTCTCCCTACATAACTTAAAGTTAGATATCCAATTAATAATAAGATTTCCGTGTCATTTCTGATGCTGTTTACGCTTCTCCAGGTACTTCTCCCAGTCGGCAGCAATGCGATTGTAGACTCCCATAGCTGCCCTAGCATCTTCCACGGAGTTGTGCTCGCCCGTCTGTATTTCCTGGCCCAGCACCACCAGGGACAGGCGTTTTAGACTTGGGGTGTGACCATTGGACACGATTTTACAGAGTGGCTTATAGCGCGAGGTATCGCGTATGTGTTCGAAGGGGTGCTTAATGTTTAACACGGCCAGATCGTTCCGCAGCGCATGTCCAACGAGAATTTTGCCAGTCAACAGTTTTACCACCTCATCTTGCACCTTGGAAAACTCTTCCCCATTCTCTATGTTGTGCGGACGTATACCTGACACTCTGGTGCGGTAATCTGTCACCTCCTGGCGCGGTTTTACATGCTTGTCCAGCAACACTTCGCCCATTTTGTTCACTATGGAGACGCGGGCCAACATATCATCCTGACCATTGGGACCAACGCCAACCATTTCACAATCCATGGCCAAGTAGCGGTTGCGCTGAGCCTTCCGCTTAACGCGATTGCGAGCGGATTTGGTCAAAGGAACTGCAGCAGACGCAGATAACTGATCCTGGTTCTCACTACCAGCCCCTGCCGATGCAGTAGCTGAGAGCCAATTGGACCCAGCTGCGCGTCTGTTCAGGTTTGACTGTTTCACCTGCAACTGATCCATGGATCCTGGCGAACGAGGTGCTGCAGCTTTGTTATTGTCGTTGTTGTTGTTGGACTTCTGGCGATTAATGTCGAATTGTTTTTGACGTCGTACGGACGACATTTTGGCCAAGATTCGATTTTTGATAGTTTATTAACATTTATTTACAAAGCTATGTTGGAAAGAAAAACCAAAACCGAATGAAAAATGTGGATATTTTAGAGATTTTGATGCTTGACATACATCACAATGCCAATGCTTTAATCAGCATCATGCCAACTATCGATATTTACAATACTAGCCCAATTATCACTATCGAAAATGTAGGAATAAATACGGATACAATAAATAAATAAATTTTAAATATATGTTAGACTTTGCAACATTTCAATGACATACATTCGTCTTGCTTATTTTTCCCATATATATCGCACACAGTAATTGATCAGCTGATATTTGGTCTTTGTCTTGCTATTGCTTATGTTGTTCAATAAACAATATAACACCACAGTTTTGTCGTGCATATGTTGAACTAATGCCAACAGCACATAATAATATAGCACAATAAACAATATAACACCACAGTTTTGTCGTGCATATGTTGAACTAATGCCAACAGCGCATACCTATTTATATTTGCGGTTCGTTGTCCATTAGGTTATGTTACGCTTCCATTAAATTGGCGCTCCATGTACAACTTCAATCGTGTCCGAGAACTTATCGATGTTTTTTGGACCAAATACTAAAATAATCGGGCACGACTTTTCAATATACCCATAGTATATCAGTGAATGTAATTTCAAATATCGATACATTTCTCCTAATAAATATCGTGCCTATGGACCATCGATAGGCTGTGTTAACTGTGATCGTTAGGTCTCCGCTAACATTGATTATAAGTTTTGTTTGAAATTTCATATATTGCTAATATGTGTATAAAGTCATGTGTGCAAACGTTGTAATTACAATATTTAAGCGAGGTCTGCATGGATGCGGATGCTAGACCTATGCCTAATGCAACAACAACAGAATTGATTGCAGTAAACCTATTCTTGTCTGTCCTGTTGCCATGGGTCATTGATTTGTTCCCACGAACATGCAAATGCAATCACAATCATTTCATACGCGCTGTGGTCGCTCCATAACCCTTTATAATGGCAACAGATCTGCCCAACGTTCGATGCGCGATTTTAGTCATGGCTTGGTGTTCAGCTCAGAGCCATTGGTGGATGATGTGCTCTTCGAAGTGGTGATTGAGAAGAAGGTAGGCGAAGCTGAAAAGCAAGGAATAAATAACAAGTAACCTTTCACAATTATTCTTTCGCGTAGAATCACTCATGGGGTGGCAGCATTGAAATAGGTGTCACATCGGAGTCCCCGGATGACTTGGAACTTGTGGCCTGTGCGACTGCCATGCGGAATGGCACTTGGGTAATGTCTGGTAATGATGTACGAAAAGATGGCCGACGTCTGTTGGAGTTTTACGGTAACGATTTAGAAATACTCGATGAAAACGATCGGGTGGGGGTCATGCGAACTTCGGGGAATGATTTGGTATTTTATATCAACGGCGAATCGCAAGGAATAGCTGCTAAGAATATGCCGAAGCCAATATGGGCATTAGTTGATCTCTATGGTCGCTGCGTTCAGGTTTCCCTCTGCTCAGGGTCAATGGACACAGGGACGGTAAGTTAATGGTAGATAAAAGACCATGATTAGATGCTTTAATTTCGTTTTCTCCTTTGGCAGCAACTGGGTTCACCGTTGCAGCAGCAGCAGTCACTTCAACAGGTTGTCCAAAGTCTAGATGTGGCCATGAGCGTCGACTTAGAAGCCATGTCACGTCTCACTCTCAACGGCAGTGGTTCGAATTCCATGGGCGAATTTTATGACATGAATGATCGGCTGCGATTTCACACACGTTGCGGTTCCCTGGTGAAACTTTCTCCCAACTATCGTTCCGCTGAGCGGCGCCGCCCACTGGATGAGTTCAACAATGGTGTCGTAATGACGCACCGTCCACTAAAGGATAATGAACTTTTTGAGATACGCATTGATAAGCTGGTGGACAAATGGTCCGGGTCCATTGAGGTTGGCGTCACCACACATAATCCAACAGGGCTGCACTTTCCAGCCACCATGACGAATATGCGCTCGGGCACCATCATGATGTCCGGCAATGGCATTCTCACCAACGGCAAGGGTACGCGGCGGCAGTACGGAGAGTTCAATTTGGATGAGTTACGTGAAGGCGATCGTGTGGGCATGATGATAAAATCAAATGGCAATCTTCACTACTATATCAATGGCCAGGACCAGCACGTGGCTGCCAGTCAGGTAGCTTCTACCCTTTGGGGAGTTATCGATCTCTATGGCATGACCATTAAGGTAACAATTGTGGATCGTGATGAGCGCGAGCAACAGAATCTCGTCACTCGCAGAAATAACATAGTGGCAGCCGGCATAGGCATGCCAACTTCAAATACCAATCCCAGTAATGCCCAGCAAACCCACTCTCAAGGAACGCCCACCCTTAGCCTACTGAGTCCCGAGAGTGAGTTGCATATCGCAGCCGCCTCTGAAACCATCTCCAGCACTCGGGCCATAGCTCGAAATGATGACCGTCTCACCTTCCATCCCATATGCGGAACGCATGCTACTGTCACTCAAAGCGGCAGGACAGCCCTTAGGCCCAAGTAAGTTAGAAAGATGGGTCTGAAGTCTTCATTTAAGCATCCAACCTCTTTACCGACCTCGCAGCGCCGCTGATGATTTCAACAACGGTGTGGTCCTCACTCGTCGCCCTCTACGACCAAATGAGTTGTTTCAGGTGCGCTTAGAGCGCGTTGTCACCAAGTGGGCTGGTTCCGTTGAAATGGGCGTCACCACGCATAGTGCAGATGAGCTGGACTTTCCATTTACAATGACAAATGTGCGGTAAGTTTAAGGACAAATATGTTCGGCTGGAATTTACATTAAATTCTTCTAAAATTATGCTAGAGTAATTGGCGTAGCCAGTTTTATCCATCGCGGTTGCCGGCTGGTCAAAGGGTTAACATAAATATAGTATCTAGTATTTTTTTATCAATTAAAAACGGTTTTTTTTTGCCAATTTCATATTCTATCACGCATCTGAACGCATCGGAAGTGTTGCGCTTTTAAGACTCGAACAGCTTAATGTTAACGAATAACACCACAAATCTATATACGTAGTATAAAGCAAAGTCTTCTGCGTGCTTAGATCTTTTAAACTTCAAGATATAATTACTAAAACACTTAACGCTCCAATCTAAGCCAATCTAATTCCAGTCCGGGCTAACAAGCCCCGTGGTTTGGTATCGTGGGCCCATTTGAACGAGCAGCGCATTGAACGTCAACATCCCGATATAATGGAGGATTGTTCATTCGAGTTCTTCTTTTTTGCTTTGCAGTTCCGGCACTTGGATGATGACCGGCAATGGTGTAATGCAAAATGGCGTGACTGTTATAGAGCAATATGGCCAAAACCTGGACCGCCTGCAGGTGGGCGATCGGGTGGGAGTTGTGCGCAAAGATGATGGCAACCTACATTTTTGGGTTAATGGTATTGATCAGGGAGTGGCGGCCAGCAACGTACCGGAAAGGGTTTACGGCGTAATTGATTTGTACGGGCAGGCAGCACAGGCCAGCATCATTGATACATCGGAATGCGGTAGCCCCGATACTGGCGGTAACTCGACAATATCGAATACGACGCTATACAGTGAGATTCCATTGCGCTTTCACAGCATTCATGGAGCGAATGCGGGCATCTCGAATAGCGGACTGACTGCCTCGAGGCCCAACTCCCTGGCGGAGTTCAACGATGCGATTGTGTTTAGCAATCGACCGCTAAGGAATCGCGAACTATTTGAGGTAGAGCTGGAGACCATGGTGCGCCATTGGTCCGGCAACATCGAGATTGGGGTGACTGGCACGCGACCGGAGGATATACAGCTGGCCCCTAATGCCACAGATCTGGAGGCTAATGATACAATCATCTTGTGTGGTCCGATGATCTTTCACAATCGCAAAACCATTCGCAACAATGTACTTATCGATCTGGATACCCTGGGACCTGGCACCAGGGTGGGTGTCATGCGCAATGGCGACTTTATTCACTTCTTCGTGGATGGCATGGATCAGGGACCCGCCTGCGAATGTCATGCTCCGAATATTTATGCCATTATTGATCTCTACGGGCAGTGCGCCCAGGTGAGCCTCACCCAGACGCAACTAGATATACGAGCCCCGTATGCCACAAGCGAAAATTCACAGAGCTGCCAGGCCACCTCAGTCATACAGCATCCGGCAATGGAGACAAAACATCGTTGGACCTGTGTCTCAGGCAATGTTAGCTTAACCAAAGATTGGACGGAGGCTTCGCGTTTCACTGGCCCAACGGCTGCGCTATCCCATTGCCTGGTCTTCTCGGAGCATCCACTCAGTGCCGGCTCCATATTTGAGGTTAAGTTGACGTCCATCAATCCCATGTTTGCCGGTGAGTAGCTTCAAAACTGTGTAATCTCTTAAGATTGTGAAGGGACAAGAATTTACATGAACATATTTCCCACACCCAAAAAAAAGCTTCAAGTCAAGAAATCCGAAGTTAACCATCCTTTCTTGTTTTGCCTTGACAACATGAGAACTGATTCCCAATTCAGTCCTGTTCCGTACCTCAATTCAAGCCTCCTATACTGGATTCGTACTTGAAATTTCATCCCGTCATTTTTTGCTCTATGTGTATTCTCCGCAGGCTGCCTCAGCATTGGCGTCACCGATCTCAATTTAAGCGACGAGAGTGTGCGCAAGAAGCTGCCCACCAACCTCAAACGCATCCCAGCGAATGTGTGGTATGTGAGCGGAAATGAGGTGCGGTTGAATTCGTACTGCCTGCAACGTTCGCTGGCCTCGCTGGAATGGCTGCGGGTGGATGATCGCATTGCCCTGGAGAGGGCGGAGAATAATTCGCTGAACATATTGCTCAATTCGGAGAATGTCAATATTCAGTTCCAAAACATACCGCAGGATGTCTATGTTGTTGCCGAGCTGCGTGGCTCCACAATGGGTGTGCAGGTGATCTCCTCACAGGGCCCGGCCTCGCCATTGAGGCCATGCAGCTTGAGGCTGCAGGATTCATTGGACTTTGGCATGGATCCTCTAAATAAGCAGGATAGCTCCATGTTGGAGTCCATAGATTCGGAGGCGCAAAACTACGAATTTGTAGATGTGTCGAACAGACATGCTCGCCTATCGGACGATAGACGCAGTGCCTCAAGAATTAAGTCCTATAACCAGGCCATTGTGTGCCTTAATAAGCCATTGTGTAAAGGCGAGAGCATCAGCATCAAGGTAGACGCCATCAATAATAAGTGGAAGAGCTCGCTGGGATTGGGCGTGCTCAGCCAAACGCAGGCCTTTCCTGCCACGGCCATGTCCTTGTTGGATTGCAAGCGCAACTGCTGGGTGACTACCCATGATTATGTGAACATCAATGGGCAGGTGATGGCATCCAAGTATGGCGAGGCCTTGGATCACATCCAAGTGGGCACAGTGATTACATTGACGCTCACACATGCCGGAATGCTGAGTAAGTTATCTAATTTTCAAGTAACAATCGATGTCTCGTTATCTCTAATCCTCCCCAGTCGCTATGGTTGGTTCTACAAATCTGGAGGATTTGGCCAGCGGTTTGCCCAGCCATGTGTATCCAATCTTCGATATATACGGGAAATGTGAAAAGATATCGCTGATCACGGGCCAGGACGCCATTCGCAATGGAACGCCCATACTGGAGGCACCCGAAGCTCTAGAGCTGGATAATGGTCTGCCACAACAATGCGAAAAGGCTCATCTTGAGATGCACGAGAAGGAGAAGGATACAGACCCACTAAGTGATAGCACCAGGGACGCCCAAGGTGCTCCATCAACCAGCGGGAATGTCATGTGAGTTTCGGCTCCTTTTTTGTTTCTTTGGTCTCAAACATTTCCCAATTCTGTTTGCAGGACACGTTCTGTGATGGAAAGCGTTTCGGAAAACCTCTTGCTCAACATTTCGATTAAGAATCGTACTCTGGAGCAGCAAAGGAATGCAATGGCTGCCAGCGGATCAGCATCAACATCAACCTGGTAAGCAGAAATCCAGGGGATCCTCATCCTCTCAATTCTAGCTCTCCATCTTCCCATTAAAGTTGCCTACGTGAATCGCTGGAACTGCAGCACAATACCAACCTCAATATCCAACGCAGTCAGAGTACGCAACGTTTTCAGAATTCTCTTAACACTTCGACCTCGGCTGGTGGTGGCGGTGGTGGTGGGGGAGGAGGAGTAGGAGGCTCCACTGCTGTTTACGATACGAACAAAGATTACGATGAACAGCAGCAGCAGGCGGCCCCTGCAGCAAGCACAACAGCTGCAGCAGCTCCTGCTTCGTTGGATTACGAGACCGCAATGGAGCACCAAAACGAAAATTCCACGGCAGAGGATCGTGAACAGCAGATGGGCAGCGAGCATGCAAGCAGGAACAATCTTTTAGAGGACGATGAGATCGATTATATGAATCATTTGCTACTCCTTCAGCAGCTCCAACAAAACGAGTACACACGCCACCATCTGATGCCTTCGGAGCAACAGATGTCGTTGCTAAACTTGGATTTCTCCTCCCTGAATTCCATCGAGTCTTCTGGACTGGAAAGGGGAGACAGGGATCGAGATAGGGAATCTCTAAACCAGCGTACGAATGCCATCCAGCAGGCGGAGCAAAACGATTGCGAGTATTTGAGGCAAGTGAGGAGATTCTGCTCATCTTTGGTTTTGCCCCAAGCCTTCTTTGATGGCCGTCTGGAACCGGTCTGTTTCTGCACAAAGTGCAGTGCCTGTGGCGGCGCAGGTGGAAGTGGAGGGAACGGCGGCGACAAGCTGGATGGTTGGGTTTACTTCAAGCTCAATCAACAGACTGTGAACCGATCCATGCTTAGTTCAAGCTCGGCAGCCTCCGCATCACCGCAGATTCACTTTGATCTCAATGGAGATTGGCTACCCTTCTATTATATGACCCGAGTGGACAAGATCCGTGCTATCTTGGATCGCGGCCAGCCATTGCCTCTAGACACGGAAATGGAGGCTTCCATGGCTTCCGCCGAAGAGGAAACCGGCACCACAACAATCTTGGGCAAGGATGAGCCAGGCACGCGCCTGGAGCTTTACTATTCACCCAACGCCACGGTGATCGAATCAGTGTTTCCGCAGCACCACTTCATCTCAGACCAGGGTGTTCATCGCATTTCCACATCCTTCGAAGTCTATGTGCGTCGCCAATCCATATCGGGTGTAACCACCACGGGCAAAGCCAGCGAAGCCTCCGCCGCCGCGGCGGGTGATTCCTCCACCTTCTCTTCAGTGCATTTGCTCAACGATTTGTGCTGGTTCACCAAGGAGGCCGGCGCCTGCATTATAAATGCCTTGATCATTAAGCTGGAGAGGATTGACGATCACCAGGACGAGCAAGCCTTAGCCTTGGGCAATTGAAATAGTGCATTCTCAGCTTTATTCGCATCTTGTCAGCACTTGCACTTGCACCGATTCATAGCCATTCCCCCTTTTATATATGTCGTGTGTTTTTGTATTGCGAGCTCAAAAAATAAATATCCAATTACGGCAACGCAAGAAGACATTTTTAAAGTTCTTGATTTTTATCTATGAAACCTCGAACGAGTCCTTCATATCATATCTCTCAGTTGCTATGTGAAGCTATGAAAGCAATAAGAGCAAGAAATGTTAAGTTACATTACACCACTTGAGACCCCACGTCCGCTGGCCTCATTTAATGGAGACCAGACAATTAACGCTCCCATAACTATAGCGTTCTTATTTGTTTTTTAATAACGCCTTGATTTTGATTTTATCAGACGAGAAATCAAATCGCATGAACGTGGTAATTTATTACACAAATTAAGAGCCCTCACCATTAGGTTTTTTCAAAGAATATGCCAGTCCGACATATCCCAATGTGAAATCAGACGAAATTTCGCAAGGCACAGCCTTGCACGTGCAACACGGGACAATATATAACGCTAGTAAAAATGTCATTTATGAAGATGAGAGACGCAATCGTACGTCTGTCCCCTAACTTCGGGAGATGAACTATGAGATATCTGGACCTAGAAGGTTAAGTGGCAATGGCATCAAAGCATATTTAAGAAATTTTCTTTAAACACGCTCAAGTATGTTAATGTGCACAGACGCTGTAGGACAATGACGCATATTCAAGACGAGACCTAACAAAAGGCGAATAAAATTATATCCTCGTATAGGGATCCTAGAAAGCTAAAGAAGGGCGCTTCCAAAAGTCATCATGGAGTAAGCTTTGGGGATAATATAATTGTGGTGCTCAACAAACAAAAATTTTGTGTAAAACATAACCCCGAGATCTTTCATTTCTGTTATGCGAACAAGCTCTTGATTCGAGATACTATACAAGAGAACTAGAGGTAATGGAAGAATAATAGAAAATCATTTGGCTAAATTTAGTAGCAGCGGTTTATAATTGCATCAAGTTGTCAGCCTTGAAAGACTGTCTTATAGCAACTTATAGCAATCTAACTTGTTTAGCGAATGATCTGATCTGATCTTCATTCCATGGATTTTATCGATGACTATTTCCGACATCACTTGTGCTGCTGGTACGGCCACAACGTAAGTCAGTAAACCCCTTCTTACCCTCTGCAAAAAATATTGTTTATTCAGCAGACGAAACCCTTGTGAAATTAAATTAAAGTGCAGTATCTTATACGTTTAAGGCTTCATTTTGTTATTGTTGTTTGTTTTAGCCAACTTGTATAAATTTATTGCTAAATTGTTTCACACAATGCGTAATATTAAAAGTGCATAAATTACAATTCAACTATTAGCTTCGATTTCCTTGTACACTTCCCGCTTGTATTCATCGAGGCCACCTTCAATGGCGCGGACACTGCGATTTCCACAGACCCAGAGCTCCTTGCAGACGACTTTGATCAGACGCTCATCGTGGGAGACCAAAATGACGCCGCCCTAGAAGTGATATGAGAAGAGATCATAAGAAAATAAGTAAGTTTTTTTTACGATTTTGTATACAATTACTATCCGATCTTAATGAAATCAGTAGATTATTGGCTTATACATATATAAACCGTTTGGGAAGTCTACATACCAAATTTGGTAACCCCAGCTCTGATAGTCTTAGAGATCTGGGACTTCATATGGAACGGACAGACGGACACGGCTAGATCTACTCTGCTGTTGATGCTGATGAAGAATATGTACACTTTATGGAGTCAGAAACTTTTCTTTTTGCCTGTTACATACATTTGCACGAACACAATATACTCGATTACTCTATATAAATTACGAGTATACAAATTCAGCGAGCCAATATTATTGTTGCGTTCACTCGCGCTACCTGCGCCTTTCGATGCCTTTGTCTAACAATGTAATTGACATAAACTAAGGGTTCTTCCCGAACATGGTTATAACAATTTTCCTTCTCATGCTATATACTTTATATAGTCGGAAGCGCTTCTTCAGTGCGTTGCAAACTTAATGACAAAATGTATTATACCATCAACAAATAAATTTGAGAAAAGATCAAGCATATATACGAGTATATGATCAGCACATCTGAATGTGAATGTGAATTTCCTCTTACCTTGAATGCATTGATGGCTTTGCCCAGGGCATCGATTGTCTCAATATCCAAATGATTTGTGGGCTCATCCAGGACCAGGAAATTGGGTTCCGCTGAGAAATGGAAGGGAAGGGATTGTAGATATTCATTAGCAAATATGCGCCCACACGTAGAGGGTGTCTCAGCTAACCCATGCACATTTTAGCCAAAGCCACACGTGATTTCTGTCCACCAGATAAGCTGGCAATGCTCTGCAAAGCCAGTGGTCCCGAGATACCAAAGCTACCCAACTGGCGGCGATACTCCTCATCAGGCCGTCCCGGAAACAGTTCCGCCAAGACGCCTACACACGTCACATTCATGTTTAGGTGATCCACATGATGCTGGGCAAAGTAGCCAATGCGCAGTCCACGGTGCAACACTATATTGCCATAGATGGTGCTCAGCTGGCCGACAATGATTTTCAGCAGAGTCGATTTTCCCGCTCCATTCTCGCCCACAATGCAGATGCGCGAATCCGAGGTAGCCGACAGATTGACGTCCTTGAAAATTGGCAAGGGATCTGTGGGATTATAACGAAACGATACCTCCGATATGGCCATCACTGGAGGATTTAAGGGCTCCACATCGGGAAATTTCAGCTGCACCACACTTTCCTTTTCCACCGGCTTCAGTTCAGGACTGAAAAGGAAGAGCGAGGCAGTTGGGGATTAGGAAGCAAAAGAGTTTTGGGATAGACTTACAGCTTCTCTAACATCTTGATCTTGGATTGCACGGATGAGGCACGATTGGCATTGTAACGGAAACGATCAATAAACTCCTGGACATGTTGTCTATGGGCCATCTGGGCTTCATATTCTCGCCTCTGGGATTTGAGTTTTTCTGTTTTGGTTTTTTCAAACTGCTCGTAGTTGCCCCTGAAGAGAGCGAGGAAGGAGAAGAGGGTAATGTTAAAACGTATGGACTATAGCATTCGACTCACTTGTAAGCCTCCAACTCTTGGGAATGCAAATGGATTATATCCGTAGGCACTGTATCCAAGAAATTGCGGTCGTGGGATACGACCAGTATGGTAGTAGGCCACGTCTGCAAATAGTTCTCCAGCCAGATGATGGCCTTAATGTCCAACATATTTGTGGGCTCATCAAGCAGCAACAGATCGGGCTTGGAGAAGAGCGCACGGGCCAAGGCTAGACGCATACGCCATCCACCTGAGAAGGATTTCGTCGGCCTCAGCTGCATGTCCGCATCGAAGCCCAGACCCTTGAGTATCACAGATGCACGAGCCACTGCTTTGTCGGCCTCTATATTTTGCAGAGCAGCATAGGTTTCACTTAACTCGCTGGACAAAGCTGCGTCTTGGACACCGCTATTGAGGGCGGCCAGAATTTCCTGCTCCCGGCTAATCAGACGCGTTCGTTCCGTATCACATTCGAGTACACTGTCCACGGCGGACGTATCATCACCCACAACCTCCTGCTCTACGTGCAGCACCGAGATATGGGATGGGATTTGCAGCTGACGATCGGCAATCATGCGCAGCAAGGTGGTCTTGCCTAGCCCATTGCGTCCAACCAGACCATAGCGGCGGCCAAAAGAGAGCAGCAGATTTGCATTCTGTAGCAGGACTCTGGAGACGAAAGAAGAATTGCCTTATTGTCAGATCTAACATCTCAATTGTGTAATAAGTTGCCACTCACTTTTCACCAAATGCCAAATCAAAGTTTTCTATCTTAATATCCATGGAGCGATTGAGACCCTTTTGATCCAATTTGGTGTTCTTCTTGTTTGTGACTTGAGAGGCAGTGGCAGTTTGCAGCTTCACAGCGACAGGCACCATACCTTGCTTGGTCACCTCTTGCCGTTTCTCCTGTTTCTGCTGTAGCTTTGCCTCCGCCTTCTCCAATTTCTTTGAGTCCACTTTCTAGAGGGTGTCCAAAAAATGTAGATTTTTATCAACAGCTACCTTAACTCGTTCCACTCCTACTCACATTACCCCCATCCTTATTCGCAACCCATATGCTTTGCATATCCTTGTCCATGCGTTCCATATTTTTAGCCATTTCCTCAATGTTTACAGGCGCGTTGAGGACCTTCCGCTCCACATTCTTGGAATTGTTCTTCATTATATTAAGGAATTCATCACACAGCGCCCTTATGCTATCCTCCGATCTCTCCATATCGATGCTTTGCAGTATATCGCCCACAGCATCGAAAATGTCATCGCATGTCTCAAAGTCGTCCACGCTGCCGGCCAAGACACCTTCCACGTAGTGCAGCGATTCATTGTCCATGGCTGGGAACTCGCGCTGCAGTATTTGCGTGTATTGGCTCATCCTCGATCTGTACACGCTGTAACCAACTCGAATACGAAAGCACAATGTGAAGACAATGGATTTTATATTAATTTCTACTGTGATTAACTGTAAGTGTCGACTTTTACTGAAAGCGATATTTGATGTAAGTCAATCGATACTGCGTGCTGTCTTTACCAACACTTTCCCTCAGCAAACTATCACCTGAAATGACAATGACGAAATATCGATATTAAGACTGCGTAAACGAGGCATCAGCTGCTGAGCAGCACACTGTTGTTGAAGCCTGTCGGTTTCACTTCGGGTTATTGGCAGCGATGTATACTTTGGCGCCACACTTTATTATTGAAAATTGTATGTATAAACAAATAAAGGAAACAAATTGGATGAAGGATTAATAAAAGAAAAAAAAAACTTAAAACATGATATAAAATAAATTAATGGCTTTGCCCATAGGCAAACTGATAGACCCTCAACTAACTCTGCTACTTATTCAAATACTCTCGACATTCCATGGGCACTTTGCCTCTTTTAAAATGTTTATATGAGACATCGCCATTGGTCTTTCAATAAGTGCAAAGAAACTGAAAGGTGCCCATTGAATTTCAAATATGCTGTTAGTTAACATTTTGGCAAATCCTCTCGTAGTTGATGATGCACTCGCAAATGATATATTTAAGAGATACACTTGATACACTTCGATTACCACAAGAGTTAGGAATGTTCAGAATTCAAAGAATATTCGAATAGCACGAGTCTTACCTCATTTGCGGAGAGTAGTATAATTTTGTCACGATATTTATAACGCATAGAATTAAGCATTTCTAACCCGTAAAGTATATATATTATTGATCAGCATGACAACCTACTCGATATAGCCATGTCCGTCTGTATCTATGGGAACTACTCTCTCAGTTTTCAAGCTATTGACTTGTTATATTCGAGTTAGGCTTCTTTTTGCTGTAAGCTGCTCATATGCAAAAATCATAATGATAGGACCATAAAGAATAACGGCCGACCTTTTAAATAATTTCCTTTCACCAATCGACGCGAGCCTTTTTTGAGCGATTGATAAGTTAAGGGGTATCCAAAGAGAGCATATTTTTTTTTTTTTTAACAGCATGAACACATGCAAAACCTAATATATCGAAGTGGCCCTAATGCGCAAGGATGCCTCTATCTGACGATGTCACATGACGATCTTGCATTATCACTTCAAGCACTGCATTAATGTTTTTTGGTACAACAGCCGATTTTAGACGACCTTCACGGAATTCGTTGGCGACCGATATTCTGTGGTTTTTGATTTTGCTTATTGCCATACAAAGAACTGAGATAATCGACACATTCTTGTTGAGATAATCCACGTCGAAAGTTCTGAAAAAAAATTAAACAAAGACCTTCGCTTGAAATTTAAATTTTTTGGTCAACTTTATTTTCTTAACTCCAACTTAAACAAAACAAATAACGCTTCTACGTCAAAACGCTTCTACGTGAGTACGCTAAAAATGACACTTATTTTTCTGGAGCTGCCAGATTTTAGCTATTGACATTAGTGCTGCTAGTTCCCGAAATATAAATAGTACCACTCGTATTTACTTGCGCGCACTCGTACACCTTACCCAAGGGCGTAGCCAGGGGAACAACTTGAAATTTAATATAAATTCACCATAAGTTTTGACTAACAGTACCGAAGATATGGATGTTGCCCCTTTTTCCCCTTGGACAGGCATTTGGACACAGCTGAACTTACCTGCTGCCGATTGTTAAATACTCAAAACTCATTTGAATTGGTTTTTGTAATGAAAAATAGATTTCGCTTTTATATTTCAAATGTTGTGTTAGCAATTGAATAACAATTTCGTAAAAGAAAAACTAATGCGTACAATGAGAAAATAATTAAAACATAATCATTCAAAATAACAATAAAAATGCTGTGACGACAAGAAGCATAAGATTCCAAAATATATATGTTTGTATAAATGTAGTTAAATAATTCGGGGAGGGGGGCATTGTGTGTGATTGTGTATGTGTTATGTGTATGAAATGACATGCTCAATTTACATACATATTAAAAAGTTTGTTTCATTGCTCCAGGCCGTAGCCATTACATGCTGGAGTCGTATTAGACCAAGAGTTATGATTTGTTTTTAACAATTTTACAAGCTACAAATTACTACTATCACCATTTCTAGCCGATATCGTTCAAGCATACTTATATATATATAACGTTAGATAAATATTTATGATAATGCCTCTAGGTATGCTATATTATGTACAGGGCTAATAAATGACTAAGACATATTTGAATTGGAGTTGTTGGCGCTGCTGTTGCTGGAGCTGTTGCTGGAGTGGCTGTTGTTGTTCTTCCTTTGCCTAGCTCCACGTCCAGATATCAGATAGGATAGATCGATGGGCTGCTCTTGGGCCGTCTGAGCATCAAGACATTTCAATTTCATGGTTAACAAAACATTCTCCAAGCGGGAGCGTTTCTTTTTCAAAATCTGTAAAGAGTTTGATTTATATTTTTAATAATAGATCAACGACGACGACCGACAAGCATCAAAGAACTGCAAAAAAAAAGCAGTTTACTCCTTAATTCAGCGAAAGCCTGGCTGTACGCGTGTCACCATTATAAGCCACATAATCATAAACTCTGGAGTGCCCATTTTCTGATTTTGCCTTGAACATTTTGTTTGCTACGAAGGCGAACGAACATTCTCGAAACACAAACAGTACGAAGCTAGTTTCTTCGCACTATAAAAAAAAAAAAAGAAAAAATGCGAAGAGCACTTGTATTTGGATGGATAATAGATACGAAAGGCAGATCCAGTGAAGCCAGCTCACCATACAGGAAAAGGCGTTCAGGATTTATGAACTACGGAGGCATAATATTTTCAGAGTTGAACGCACGTTTCTAATCACAAGTTGCAGTTCTATGATGATCGGTAGAACTCACCTGGACAGTGGGCTGCACTGGCTTTAAAACTTGGACAGTTGACACTGCCTTGACCACCGACGCAGTTCCCACTGCTATCGCTGCCGCACTCGAGCGCGGCTTTCTGCCTTTATGGGGCGGTTGTTCTTGCCTGGCTGTGGTGGGTATGGGTGACGCTGCTGCTCTTGATGCTACTTCTAAATCAGTCTTTTGCTTCTTTGTTTTCAACATGGCCGGATCTACATCGTGAGGCTGCCGAAGGGGGATAAGAAGGTTATCAACCGGATCTCTGGATCTGTTCGTGTTCGCTCCCACTCACCGCATAACTTTTGGAGATCTTTAGTTTTTCGGCAAACTTCCTGAAGGCATAGCTCTTGGTGCAGGCCGGATAGTTGGCCTTCGCTTTAGAGAAGAAACGCGCTGTCTTGTCCACACGCAGCTCACATATAAAGCAATGATCTTCGTCGAGACATTCAATGGGCCTGCCCTTGCAGAAAGTGGTCCGATCCAGCACCCAGCAGCGTCCTATCACCAGTTCAATGGGCACCACTTCATACAGGGAGACGCGCACCACCTCGTTGGGATAGAAACGCCGCGACGGCTCATGGAATGTCTCATGGGGACGCAGGAAATGGTGGCCGTAGATGAAACGCTTGCCCGCCTCATTTTTCCACAGATGTTCCACGCGGAAGATGTCGCATTCCTGATAGTCAATCGCTCCAATGGTCTCATAGGTATGCTTCTGCTGGCCGGATGGCACCTTGCCCGCCGCATCCGCTTTCGCATCCTTGATGGGTATGTCGCGCAGTACATACACAGCATCGCCTTGCCGTACTTGCAGCTCGGCGCCACGCATCAGGGTGAGGTAAAGGCGGTGTCCGTCTTCGGTGTGTTCGTCCAGCGGTATCTCTCGATCCACTTGGCGCGGCTCACAGCGCTCGCATTGATAATTCTCGGCGGCCGTGTCCGCCTTGGTGCACTCCGTATGCTGCCAGACCATGCACTTGGAGCACTGTATCATCAGACCCTCATCCTTATACAGGCCACAAATGCAGCGAATAACATCTTCGTCGGCCGAAACGACAATGGGTAGAGCTTTCAAGCATGTGCCCGGAGGCGCCGTCTTCTCCGGTTCCTGATTCTTCTCCTCCTTTGGTTTAAAGCTCTTTAAACCCTCTGGCTCACCCAGGATCTCCAACAGCTGGGCATAGCTAGCTATCTTTTGTTGCTCATAGCATGTCATGAGCATTTCCAATGCCTTCAATTTATCCTTATCCTCGCTATGCATTTGTCGTGCCCCCGCAAAGAGCTGCTGCATTTGCTCATCGTAATCCTGTGGGGTCTTGTAGTGGCCCTGCTCCACCTGTGACTGAATGGACTTGAACTCCATGCCACTTGTAGGTGACTGCTTCAGGGACTTCTTCTTTTTACTGCCACCGCTGCTGCTGGCGGATGAGGCCAGCAGCTCGGTCATCTTCAGAGCTTCTAAAAACTGGCAAATGTCCCGCAATACGACTGCCATTTTCGCCATCTTCTCCAGCTCTGGATCTTGTACGGCTTGGGTTAAGTTGCGGGTTTTCATATTACGTTGGGTGCACAGGGCGGAAATTTGAGCAGCCAGCAGAGAGCTCGACGATGGTGTAGAAGGACGACGTCCTGTCGGGTCAAGGACATTGACAGACGGGGAGGCTTGGGGTTGAGTGGCAGCAGCAACCCTTCGTTTTGCCTTACGGCGTCGTATCTGAGTGGGACGAGATAAATTGATAACAAATATTTTTATGCTTGTATTTGAATGTACTAAAAAGAAGAATATAAGCTTTACGCACTTAGCACATAACACATAGGCAAATCATTTAATTTGGCAAAAAAAAGGATATTGGACGTTGGTTTTCAACGTGGATTATCTCAAGAAAGTGTCGGTGAACTCAGTTCTTTGTATGACAACAAAGCACCATCAAAAGCCACAGAATATCGCTGGTATAGTGAATTCAATCTTAGTCGTAGTTCGGTCGCTGACGAATTCCGTGAAGGTTGTTCAAAATCGGCTGTTGTGCCAAAAAACATCAATGCAGCGCATGAAGTGATAATGCAAGATCGTCATGTGACATATTCTCAGATAGAGGCATCCTTGCACCTTAGTGCCACTTCAATATATTAGGTTTTGCATAAGTGTTCATGCTGTTAAAAAAATTGCTCTCCCTCAACTTATCAATCGCTCAAAAAAGGCTCGCGTCGATTGGTGAAAGGAAATTATTTAAAAGGTCAGCCGTGGTGCTTCAATGGACGGGTATAGAATTCTTACAGGTGACGAATCATGGATCTATGCGTATAAGCCAGAAACAAAAAAGCAATTGGCTATATGGGTGTTTGAAACCGTGTCAAATCAACAAAAGTTGTTCCCAGACGAAGTACTGAAAAGAAAATATTCGCCTTTTCTTCTCAAAAACTGGACATGAAAATACCATATCATTATAGAAACGTAAGTTGGTCAATTTTGAATGGTCTACAATTACTTATTAACTAAAAGTTTCTGGAAATATAGAGAAATCAACCACCATAGGAAGACTGTCCTTTATTTAGGTAAATCGATCAACTCACGCAACAGAGTTTCTGAGTACTCAAAACATCTGATCGGTTTTAGAGTTTTGATTTGGCACCTGATGTCGTCTCTCTGTTCTTGATTATGAAAAAAAATTACAAATAACGTTTTTTGACGCCAAAAAGGCGGTTGAAGTTTAAAGAAAGCTTGTTTCAGAGGTATCACCTTTGGAGTGGCAAAACTGCTTCGAAAATTGGTTTTCACGCATGCGAAAGTGTATTCAGCAGCATGGACAATATGTTGAAAAACAATAAAGCCAGTTTCATTTAAAAATGTTTGTCATTTGCTTTTCCCGAAATATAAATAGTACCCCTCGGAGATTAGTAAATTAGTATATGTGGGGATTTCTGTATGTTAAAGAAGCCGTATTTCGCATGACCTTGTGTTAGCTTAACAGTATCTGTTAAGATTATTGAGTATTGATGAAAACTGCAAGATAAATTCTGGCTTAAGTGCTAGCACAGATGAGTGAGTAAGATTGGAACTGAGTGTACGGTTGCAAGAACGATGAATCAATATTAGATTAGCAAGAGAAAATATCTAATTCCCTGTGAAACAATGCGCGAAGGCATGTGAAGTAGACTATTACGATGGAAGAACCCGTGCTCCGGTCGTAATATGTGGTCAATGTATAGCCCCATCAATCTTTGTAACATATGTTCAAAATAAGTTGAGCTCTAAGAATCGGATCAATTGGGGATTACCTTTTCAAAATTGCGCACCAGGAAGATGTTGAATTGCTTGACCAGCTTTTTCTCCTTTTCGGATAGTTGCTGGACTTTGGTTATGGTCATGGCGGAGGAGTTGTTTTCCTTGCCCGGCTGCGCCCGCTTCTTCGCCTTGTGCTTGCGCTGGCGGCCCACGTTTCGACTGGGCGCAGCCTCTAAAGCTGATGATTTGTGCTCCTCGAAAGAGTTTGCAGCTCCGGCTGCTGCAGTGGGCAAAGGTTTCACGCGTTGCGACTTCCCTCCAATGACGCCGCGACATTGAGTAGCCTGACAGCGGCAAGGCTGACCCTCGGAGGGATTAAACAGAGAGAAATTGTAATCGTATGTTAATTCCTCGCCAGCTTCGATGGCACGCTTGGCGAAGAGCACCATTCGGGACAGACCATTCACGCTCCACTTCTGCATCTCACAATTGGGCTCACAGGAGTGATTCACGAAGCGACAATCGCTGCCCATGCGCTGACCATCGATAACCAGGCCACCGTCCAAGTGGAGGCAATAGTGATGCGTGTCATCCAAATAGATGCTGGCCATGCGCTGCTTGAACTCCCTTTCCGTGACGACTTCGCCAACATATTCGAGGATATATGTGCCCTTGGCTATGGGTAACTTGGTGCGCACGCCCCATCCTTTGTCCACAGTCATGAAGCGTTCGACGCCAGGCGCAACCTCATGACGTTGGATCTTTTGATTGCGACATTTGTCGCCGGCCGGGCAATTCGAGGGCGAACACTCCGTGTAGACCAAACGATTAAGGCAGTTATCCAGACAAGCATCAGCTCCTCCTCCCGCTACTCCTGCCGCAGCCTTGCAATTGCAAGTGGGATGCTCAAAGCCAGCCAAATTCGGACGCACCGACTCCGCATAGACATTCGTGCGGATCTTTCGATAATTCCAAGAAGGCACCGCGTGCCGTGCGGGCAACTTGGCATTTTTATAAGCCCACCAGATGTCGTAAGGCAGCTCGAAGTCCATTTGAGTGCGTCGCAGGTATTTCTCACAGTATGGCGGAGGAGGCAGGAGTCGGGCAGGTGGTGTCTTTGAGGGCGGCATCTGCTTGTAGTAGCTCGAGAAGAGACCAGCTACGAGATAGTTCTTCTTTATCTTGGTCAGCTTGCGCTGACCAGTCGATTTATCTTCGTCGCTGGGGCAATCCATAGAGCCGCTGAGCAACGGCAAAGGCTCGTGCTCATCTGGTATGGGTTCGCAAGATTTAGCCGCCGCATCGGCTTCGATTTCGCTCTGCAACTGCTCTGGCTCCGAGGAGCAAAAATTCTTGCGTCGCTTGAGCCGTATCTGGCAGCTAAAATTCGTCTTAGGATCCACACCGGCGGGTAACTTAATGTTGGGCATTATGGGAGGCGGTGGCGCCGGTGGCGGCACAGAAGATTTGGGTTGTCGACCACGTTTCTTTGCTGGCAGGGGGGTCACCGTCACCTCTTGAGCAGCAGGCACCTTATTTTTCCTACCCCTAGGCCTGCCTCGGGCGGCCGGGGTTTGCGGGCGCTGTAATCTTTCCAGAGCCACCACGGAGAGCCTTGGTTTGACCTTAGGCTGGATACTTCGGGCCACAAACGTTTCCCGCGCCTCGCCCGCCGAGGGCACACGCATGTCCTTCGCTGACGAAGGTGGAGGTTGCTGTGCCGGCGGCGGCTCTACTAGCTTCTCAGTCGACGTTGACCGATCCGGCTGTGGGTCCTGCGACTGCGACTCTATGCTGATCTTGCGCTTCTTCTTTTTAACTGTGGGGAAACCAGTGCGATTAATTTTCTTGCGCTTCCTTTTCAGCAGCAGATTTCCACCAGTTTTGTGCAGCAAGGACTCCACGACCCGCTGCCCAGCCGGCTGCTCCTTTTTGGTATCCTCTTTTATATCCAAAAGCAAAGGTGACTCCACCTCGGCTTTGGTGATCACGGATTCATTGAGCTTGCTGAGTGGTATTTGTATTTCCAACTCAACTGAGGGCTCAAAGATGCCGGGAGGTGGATAGCCAGCTGGCGAAGATGAGGGTTGCACAGGTGCTACTACTGCTGCTGCCGCCGCTGCTGCTGGTGTCGAGGCTCCTCCACCTCCACCACCTTTCTGCTTCTTTCGCTTCAGGGAGCACAAGGAACTGGGGCTGATATCCAACAGCTTGCCGCCACTAATGGACGAGTTGCTATCCACCATAATTCTCAGAGGAGAATTCGATGAGGACGCCGTTGGCGAAGCCTCCAAGAGATGCCTTTTTTTGGGGCCTCCAGCACTGCTCCTGGCTTGAAATTGTGCTTGCGACTTGGTGGATGCTGTATTCCTGGCATTTGCCGCCGCCGCCGCCCAGGCCTCCGCATTCAGCTCTGCTGGAGGACGCTCTCCGGGTGTAAGTAAATAGTGGCGCTTCTTTAACGGCAACTTATGGTCATCAGGACTGGAGCTAGTTTGGTTCTTCTTGTGCTTCCTTTTGCTGACTGGCTGATTGGGATTAGGTGTGGCCGCCCCAGCTGAGAGCATGGCAAAGTCAACCAGAGGTTCACTCAATTTCCTCTTTTTCATATTTCGTTTCAAGGGTTTCGAAGCGGAGCCTCCTCCATTTTGACTCAACGTCGGAGCGGGGGCGGCTAATGTGGCCTGAAGCTTGGTGGCCTCCGCCAGTAGCTTCTCCTTTCCTGAGCTGGCTGTGAGGCGATCCTCTTGAATGCGACATCTGGACTGAAAGGTGCTGGTGAGGATTTCTATTTCAGTCAATAGTTTGGAGTCAATATTGAGGTTCTTCGAGTGACTGAAGCTCTTGCGGCGATGTCGTCGACGCACTCTGGACATGCCAGAGACATAGCTACTGCAGAGACTGGCAGCAGAGGAACGTCGACTTTTGATCTTTGCTGACGCCACCTCCTCTTTGGTGGCGCCGGCGCCTGGTTTGGTGGCCTGAAGAGATGCTCGCTTGCTTAAGAAGCTGCTACTCGCTGCAGCTCCCTTTGTGCCGCCAAAATATTGGCCTGTGGTGACATAGCGATTGATTTCGCCATACTTCTTGCTGGCGCTGGTTCTGGGCAGGCTTTGGAGGCTTGGCTTACTGATATATTCATTGCTTTCTTCACTGCTTTGACCTAGGCTGAGGCCAGCCAGCTGCAGTATGTCCTGTTCGTCTGGATGCGGTGCAGTAGTTGCATTCTTAGGCCGCAACGATGGCCTCCTTCTCCTTCTGCCTTTGTGGCTGGACGATTCCTTGCCGTCACTGCGATAGCCACAACTTTTCGCTCTGCTCCGGCGACTGGCGCAGCTAAAACGACTCTTACAGCTGGCATCGGACTTATAGCCAGACATATTATGGCTCCTCTGGTGTCTCACACTCCCATAATCCGAAACGTAGCCACTCTTGGCCGCCAAAATCTTGCTGCAAACGGTTGGGCCAGCGCTCACACTTAGACTGCGCAGCCGGAACTTTTTGTTCACGTCAATTTCACGCCAAACAGGGTCCAACTGGAGGTCTTCCTTGGAGAGTTTCGCCGATTTTTTGCTTTTGCTGCGCGGTGGAGGATAGAGAACTCGCTCTGTGGCGTACAGCCGTTTATCCAGATAGGAAGGGGCTGCCGCAGGTGCTGGAGGAGGAGCCGGAGGTGGCTCAGTGGCCTGCATCTTGGGTGACGGCGTGGTACTGCTGATAACTCCTGAATCCGCTGACTCATTCACGGCTGGTGTGGGAGCAGGAGGTGCTTGGGCGGCTGCTACAGAATTCACCTTCTTGGGCCTGCCACGACGCTTTCGCGGCGCCGGCGCTGGCGTCGCTGTCTCTTTTTCCTCCACTTTGGATTTGGTCAGCATTTGGGTCTTCTCCATGAAATCCTGCAGCAAAGTGGATTGATACTGCGGCAATTTCTGGCTCTTCACCTTGCCCTCTATGGTGGTATCGCTTTCCACCCGCTTTATGGCATCCCTCACCAAGTTTGGCAGCTCCGTATCGCTGGAGGACAATCCACTGGCAATGGCAGTCAGCAAAAGACGCGGAGCCCTTTGCTGATGGACTTTCAAGGGCAAGTCATCCTCAGAATCGGAAGAAGATACCAGTCGCTGTCTGGACTTCTTATTGGCCTGGCTCTGGCCAAGATTTTCATTCTTTTTACGCTTGACTTTAACTTTCTTGGCGGCGACTACAGTTGAAGCCTGTTTTTTCTTTTCCTGAACCACCGTGGTGGCCTCGGAACAGCCAGATTCAGTGGCGGAATCAGGCATTGGTTTCTTTCTAATGGCCGAGAATCTCATGCGCAATCCATGGGTATCCGCATGCTGAATAACACTAAATTGTGTGGTTGATTTTGCTGACTTCGATTGGCTGCTCGATTGATCCGTTTCCTGTTGATAAAATCAGGTTATATGTTTATGCTATATGCTTTATGGATAAATATCTTGCCTCATTTTCACTGTTGGATTGCATTTCCAAAACCTTTGTCGTTGTCTCATTTTGGCCACTGTTCATAATTTTCTGTCCACTCCAAAGGCAAAAAGCTAGAGAAGAAATTTAGGTCAGCCAGACACAACAAAAAAATTGAAGTAGACTAGACGTAGACGCCCGTGGCAGCCCCAGCCTCATAGTATTCAATGGTTCAGGTCTACTTACAACTTTTATTTTTATGTATTTTCACTACAGTAGCTTTGTTACAAACACTTTTCAAGATTAAATAATGTTAAACTATTGCCTTTGGCATTGCATTTGCAGTTTTTCTTTTTCTTTTTGCGCTTTCTTTGTGGCTTGTTTTGCTTCTTAAAATGGCGCCGTTTTCACACACAAATAATTTTCACGCCACATTTGTTATTGCTTTTGTTTGCATATTCACTTTACTTTGGATTTTCTTTATTTCACTTTCTAGCTTAACTTTAACTATTAATGTTTATAATTGCGTTATTAAAACTCCTAAAATTCCTTTTTCTGTACATAATTGTCATAAAAAAACCAAAAATAAAGCCAAATAAATAAAGTAATAGGGATGAGAAACTATCGCGTACACATATGTATTGCATATCGATAGCTTCATCGGCACAGGGTGTAGGCATATATATCGTTCGCAGAAATGATTGAGTTCAATCAACATATCGCAGCGATTTTATATATATCGCTGAAAAAATTGGTTGGCGCTGTCCATATGTTATAAATAAAACGATATATAAAATTATATGACATATCCATATTTCTATTATAGTTTGGATGTGTTTTGAAAGCGAAATTCAATTTGTTAGCTGATCTCTTGTTGATTATAAATTTTTTCATTATCAACTACTTTCCTGCAACGGGCTTTGATCAATTCAAAACGAATCGATTTTAATTTTGTAAGCAATGAATGGATTTCGCTGATTGAATGCTTTTCATATTCTCAACATGAATCTAAACTGACGATGTGCTTTGAAATCTTAATCATAAAGCCGAATAAGTTTAAAGTTGTCTTATAATTATTTTAATTTTTTGCACAAATAAACAAAAATACAGATGAAATTTATATTCAATCATTTTATTTTTGCGAAATTTAAAGTCATTCTCATTGCTACCTAAACATGCTTAAACTTAACATTGTGGTGGCCACAGTTCGCTCGCTGAGTCGTCACTTTGGAGCCGCTGCTGGGGTCACCAGCGAAATGATGATATCGAAAGCAGATCAGGAGAAGGATAAAGCGGAAGCCAAGCCAATGTCAAACAGCGGAAGGGAAAGAAGGCAGAACTCACCAAAAAATCATCGTTTGCTTGTAAATCATGCCATCCTGCAGTGCGGCCGCCGCCCTCTGGAAGTGCCTACTGTGGTGGGCAATGAGCAAATATTTACCATGGACAACCAGAAGGTAACGTGTCCTCATGAGCACGTAGTTTCGGTGGCTCAGGTATATTACGCCAATCGCTGTCAAATTGAAAGTGCTATTAAGGAGGCCTTAGCTGCTCAATGTACTTGGAGCTTGGTACCGGCGGAAGAGCGTATAAAGATTTGGCACAAGACTGCCGATTTGCTGGAGGAGAATGACCTGCAATTGACAGCTCAGATAATGCTTTGCATGGGCAAGACTATGGCGGATGCAAATCGGGATGTGAGTCGTCTTATAAGTTCGATACGTGCCAATGCGGATTATGTGGATCACTTGTCGCGGCTTCGTTTCGAAATTCAGGGGGACGCTGAAGTTTTTCCTAGTTTCCATATGCGGCCATTGGATGGCTTCGTGGCGGCCATCACGCCGTTTGAATCGGCGGCTTTGGCAGCGAACCTGGCCTTGTGTCCTGTTCTTATGGGCAACACAGTATTGTGGAATCCCGCCCTAGAGGTGGCGCCTGCAAGCTATCTAGTATATCAAGCATTACTCCAGGCTGGATTGCCGCCGGGCGTGCTTAGCTTTTTGCCCGCCAATGAGCGTCTATTTCTAGACACTATTACCGACGCGGTCCACTTTGCTGGTCTCAATTATCATGGCCAGGCAGAGGGCTACCGATATATCCATAAGCTTGTGGGTGATAAGATGCAACGGTACATTTGTTTCCCACGCCTGGTGGCCGAATGTCCTGGCAAAAACTTTCACTTTGTCCACGCGAGTTCTCGTTGTCAGGCCCAGACCGTCTGCTCTGCCAGCTTAGATGCTGCTTTTAATTATGCTGGTCAATATTCAAATTCTCTATCCCGCCTGTTTGTGCCCGCATCAATGTGGTTGGAGCTGCGACCGTTGCTTGTTGCAGCCGTGGAAAAACTTAAAGTTGGGGATCCTTCCCAGCCGGACACCCAAATGGGCGCTGTGATCAACAGATCTTCGTTTGAGCGTCTGCAGCGCATCATTCAGAAGGCCAAGAATGCAAATAGCCAGAACAAACTGGAGCTAATCTGTGGAGGAGACTGTGATAACTCTGTTGGCCTCTTTATCCAGCCTACAATTATTGTGGTCCGAGATCCACTCGATCCACTGCTTAGCGAGCCCATTTTGGGTCCAATATTGCCCGTCTTTGTTTATACGGATGACAGCCTTATGGATGCTCTTCAGTTAGCAGCTCATCAATCCAAATATGCCCTTTCTGGCTCCATCTTTGCCACCAGGGAAGAGGTCATCTCTCACTGCCTCACCCAATTACGAATGTCTGCTAGCAATCTATATGTGAATGAACGCTGCACTGGCAACGCCAATGGTCTGACACCTTTCGGAGGGAATCGTCTTAGTGGTACAAATGACAAGTCCGGCTCTGCATACTTTCTTATGCGCTGGAGCTCACCTCTGCTTATTGAGGAGACGGTTCAATGTCCAATGGATCTGAAAAAAATATAGTGGCCAAGTGAAAATAATGTGAATAATTGTAAACCTTCATGGTTATAATATTTCTCTCGCTAAGCTTGCACTCAAAGGTTTTCCAAAACTAAAATTAAAAGTTATACACATTTCTTCTTGATTAGCGCGATGAGCCGAGTGGATACGAGACCTGCCTTTTTTTCTAGCGCAGGTCGCATGTGTAGGTACCACCCCATCATTCCTAGAATTATACTGTCTACGATTGAAATTAGGAAATTTGCGGTTTGTCCATGTGGTGGTGAAAACGCCAATATGTGTCAGTGCTTCGTCCACTAATTAGTTATTGTCGAATAATCAGAAATCACTTATTTAAAAAAAAGTCGATGATGAAAACACTAATAGGGCGGGCTATCGATAGTCGCGATAGCTTGCAACTCCTTTGAATAAATAATACTGATATTATTACTGTTAGCGCTTTGGTTATGTTTTGGCTTAATACATTTTCACTGTTAAGGTATTGAGGTAAGGAACTCGTACTGTAGTAAAGTAACGAGAATATTGTATTCGTGCAAATGCATGAACAGTCAAAAGGAAGCGTTTTCGACCCAATAAAGTATATATATTCTTCATCAGCATCAACAGCCGAGTTCATCTAGCCATGTCCGCCTGTCCGCCTGTCCGTCCGTCCGTATGAACACCTAGATCTCGGAGATTATAAAAGCTGCAGTCACAAAATGTGGTATGGACCGAGCTTGGAGTATGGCCGTCTGACAGCAACCATTTTCGTTTCAAATCTTCTGCGATAGCTGTCATAAACTATGCAAGTCTGCTCTCATGGATGTGTGGAGTAAAATCTCTAAAAATTTTGAAATTGAGGATTGTCGCTCGTCTCGATCGTCGTTTAAGTGCAGCTTTTCCTTATCACCAAGGGTGGCATCGTTTCAAGATATTTGATATTTGGACCAGCTATTTGCTAAATAGTAATGATTGGAAGTTCATTTTGGGTTAGTGTGGCGAGTACTTTTTTCATTCGAAGTTGCACTAGAGAGCTGTCCAAATTTGAAATGGCAAAAATTCTTTGTTATCTCATCTATATGATATAGGAATTTACAGCACAAGGAAGCCTGTGGTGATTACAAGTCTATAGCTTTAAAACTCGTGATCATTCCATGTAAAGGCACAATCCAAACGAGTTTTTACCCGTTTCGTTATCGTAAACGAAATGAGATAATGACCAGATTTTTGGGATGCACGCTATGCCATTTCATCAGCGGAAAATATTATTCAAAGCTTTTGGACAGATTCGGTTTTAGTTTGAAAAACAACACCTTCTCCTACAGGTTCCCACCTATGGCATTAAGTTCCTGGATAAAAAATTGTATATGCTAAGACCCGTTTTCACATCTTCATGTTAGCGTTCATGTGCCACAAAAGAACTTTATATATTATATATGTTAAGCTAATGACAAATGGAATATGTGAAAGCCAAACGCCAGGTTCCAGCCGTATTCTCGTGCTGTACAAATGCCACTTTACAAAGAAGATATGAAAGCCACCCAGATGTAATAATTATCGAGCTAAAAACGGATTAAAATAAAAAGTTTATTTTGAGTAATATATGTAATCTATTATATAAATTGTCCCTGACTTTCAAAATAGCCTCTATTTATTTATAGCCTAAGGCGTTATGTTCCATGGAACATTGAGTGAGTACACTTATCAATTAACTCAAGTTATTATTTTAGACGCAGCAACTTTGATTTTAGAAGGCGGGCCAACTGTAATTAAAAGGGAAAATATAGTCCGTATTGATTTGGTCAAATGCAGTATTCCTACCTTTGCCTGGGACTCTTTGCGTAGTTGCGTGCCGATCACCGTCAAATCGAATGGATTCTTCTCAGTGAAGCCATTGATTTCCAAAATGTCAAGGAGTGAACTTAAAAAACAGTTAATTGTGTCCTCAAAACGAAAGAGACTTAGTGATCTTAGGGTTTTGCATTTTTTAACAAATCTTAGCAGATAATCGCCGCTTGGATAATCGAGGTAAGCCAACGACAGGTCTTCCAGCTGCAGTTCGGCCAAATATTGAAAGCATTCGGCATTGGTAATGTGGAGGGTAAGAGAAACTAGACTCTTCAGCTGTCCAATGCGTTTGGCATCTGCTATGTCAAGAGGTGGGTTTTGCAACGTCAGCTTCTGCAGATGATCATTGTACCTGGCGTCCAAGGCGGTTATAATTCCAAGATGGCTATCACACATTATTTTAAGTTGCTTTAGTCGAGGATAATATCCTATGTTTTCATAAGGTTGATGTGCTAGGCGTAAAGTCAATTTCTCAACGTTTGGACAATGTTCAGCTAATTGTTGGATGGTTGAAGTAGTAGAATCGCTTAATTCCAGCACTTGCAAATTTGCCAGAAATGTTGAGATATGTGTTAAATAGTTGCAGTCTATATCCCAGATGTCTAGTTCCTCGACGTGTGGCAGCTTGCCCAGTTCAACCCCTAGCAAGGAAACAAAGCTGGAATAAGTTCACAATTGTGATATAATGTGCACTTACACTCGTTTCTGAATTGAAATCTGTAATTCAGGCTTAGCCTGCGCAGCTTTGGAAGCTTTTGCGAAGATGCTAACACTTTGCTAGTTCCAAAATAATCTTCCTCGCCTTCCTCTTCTATATCGGGCTTTAAATATAATTCGCTGATATTTTGCAATGTTGGCAATATCAGAGTTATTATCTTGATATTATCCCTTGTTAGATCAAACTTAAGATCTTCCAAATTCGGACACCATTTTTGCGCACATTGAAGGACTTCAGATTGCGGTGTATGCCATCCAGTGCAGTCAATGACTCGTACATTATCGCCACACCATTGTAAAATGAATTTCCAATTACATTTGTCCAGCATATGGGGCCACCAAACTTCGATTTCCTCGAAACGATATTTTCCGCTGTGATAACTAAATGCTCTGCTTAAATGAGGATCAACACGAGCGATGTTTAATTGATCCTCAATTTCCAGATATTCGAAGATATTATTCCACACATCCATGTTGAGCAGCCTCGCATAGTTTATGTCGGTAGTTGTCTCTGAACACATATTGTATTTGATTTTGTCGGACTTAGCGGCCTTTGATTGGAAAATTAAATGGTTGCTGGTAGGCTTTGTATTTGTATTTGTTGAAATGTTGTTTTGCTATATCTTATCAGTGAATGTGAATCACCATCTCCATCTCCAAAACGTAAACAATAGTGATGGTATTGAATACAGTTGTCCAAAACTATCGATTACTTTTTCATCGATGAATAACTTGAGAACCAAAAGCAAATTTTAAAGGGGAGGGCTACTTTCATTTCGTTTTAGTGTTGCTTGCGATAAAATTGAAAGAATGTATGTACATATGTTAGTATTTGTATCAAAACAAAATCGCTTACTCTATTTTTGCGTTAAGGTAGGGATTGCCACATCGAAGTTGACGACATCGACGTTTTGAAGTATAAAAATCGCATCCATTCGATGCATCTGGATGAAAATTTCGATATATCGATGTTTTTCGAGGTTTTGAAAGCTTTACGGCAATGCTTGATATGTAATTGATATGTAAAACATTTTAGTAAGCCACTGGATTTCTGAAATGGATTTTCCTAAATAGGGGATCTAGAATAATGGTGTGTAGTTTTTCAATGTTCGGCTGAACATCAATACATCGACGAAACAGCGCGGACAAAAAAACGTTTGCAGTCGAAAACTTCTATGCATCAGATAACATCGATGTGGCTTATCAAAACCACTCTTGATATATATATAATATTGCTCGATGAGAGAGGTAATCGATTGTGTCATCGTAGTTTGACAGCTCTGTTCAATATCATCACTATTGTTTACATTTTGGGATGGTGATACGCATTAACACCCACTGTTAAAATATAGCAGGCAACTTTAACTTAGCACAAATTCTCGCCTATAACCGACTAACCACGAGAATATCCTTATCCATTGTTTATTTATTAAAGGCTGGTGAATCCAAAAGGCATTATGTCTACAGAGGCGAACGACGTTGACTATGCAAGGCTGCTCAACATGGATGTGTGGAGTAAAATCTTTAAATATTTGGAAATTGAGGATCAAGTAAAGATCGGTCGCCTACATCCTCATTTAAGTGCAGCATTTGCTTACCACAGCGGGCGGCATCGTTTCAAGATATTTGATATTTGGACCAGCTTTTTGCTGGTCAATAATGACTGGAAGTTCATTTTGGATTGGTGTGGCCAGCATGTCCTTTCAATAAGGTACGTTCCATGCGAAATACAGGACGCGGTACTGGAAGTTGCACAAAAGCGCTGTCCAAATTTGAAACGACTTTCGCTGCATATAACCAAAAATAATATCAAGGCAATAGTGAAGCTATTACAAATTAAAAGCATGAACAAACTAGAAGATTTGTATATAAAGTGCACCACGGGCACTTCATTAGATACCAGCAAAGTATTGGAGTCGCTACGGGACTGGACAAATTTGAAAGAACTAAGACTTGATTACGATCTTCAACACAAAGACGAGTGTAAGATTTTTATTACAATTTTTCATTTCTGATGATTTGTATGCTTTCTTCTCAGGGCGCCAATTGAATAAGCTGATGCAAGTGCGGAAATTGCATATCAAGGAAGTACATCTCAAACGTGTTCATATTATCACAAATCTTCTGGAAAATCTGCGATCATTAAGGATATACCAGACGTTAAGTAAAACAATAGAGGCATTATCCAAATATTGCCCAAAGTTAGAGGAATTGAATGTAAGCTTGATGAATCATTCAGTTCTTTCCATTGGATATTATCCCCGTCTAAAGGAACTAACTATTTGCTCGCGTTACTCTGCTTATGAAAGCATAAATTCCTTGGACAGCAGATACAATAATCAATTGAAAAAACTGCGAATGCCATCCATAACACTTAACAAAGAGGATACCAAGAGCATTGGCCAGCTTAACGCTCTAAGATCGCTTGAATGCTGCATATCCACTGCCCAATCTTTACAACACTTATCGCAACTGCAATTGGAGGAGCTTTCAATAGATTATTTCGATCTAAGTGGAGAGGATCTGCTTTTAGTATTTCGCAATTACCAAACATTAAGAATACTTCACCTTCGTAATGTGGATGGTGAAATACTAAACAATGACGTTTTACTTGCTTCCTTGGATATTTTGGAACAAAATGGCGTTCGACAGGACCAGCCATTAATTTTGAAGGTTCACAATTGGCATCTATTTAGAAATATTCAAAGCCGGGTATGTTTAACGTTAAAATTTTTTGAAAATCGGAATCGTTTATTTACAATTCAAATTTCAGATGGTCAGTTATCCGAAATCAAGTTTGCTGCGTGTTGAGTTATACTGAAAACGATTGCAGGAAGGCTAATTTTGTGTAGCAGAGCTCGCAAATAACAGTTGGCCGTTTTTTCTGTTACGCTCTCCTCACAAACATAACCGGAAAAACACACTCGTTTCTTGTCTGTTGAGCGCTCTTAGTCGAGAGATTCGTGGGAGATTCTTTTAATGAAAAGAGAGATACGACTGACAGTCACATAATGACGCTAGGCAAATGATCAAAATGATCACTGAAATGTTCAGAACTTAAATTTATTTGCTAGTATTTTTTAGATTTTTATACTCGTACTCTAGTAGAGTAAACGAGTATATTGTATTCGTGCAAATGTATGTAACAGGCAGAAGGAAGCGTGTGTCAATTATTGAATAAATGCTGAGTACGAGTATCTTATCGTCGAAATATCGACTATAGCGTTCTAACTTTTTTATATTCCATTTTTAGTAGCATATACGCATACAAACTGAAAGGACTCTTTGCTTCATTGAACACGACGAAACCGTTCGAGAATGATAGAGCTAAAGGGAACACAAACAAATGGTTGTATTTTGAGCGAAGACCATTTTTCTAAAGAGCCGATGTGAACGGTTGATCTGTCTCTTTTCTCAAAGTGTCCGTAGACATTTCTCTTTGCAGCAGTGTTGCTTGCAACAAGCTTATAAACATCCTGCAACTAGTTCGCATAGAAAGACAGACAGACCTAAATGGCTATATCGACTCTGCTTGTGATGCTAATCAAGAATACATATACTCTATATATATACTGTATTAACTTTATGGGGTCGGTAATGCCTCCTTCTATGCGTTACAAATATCGTGACAAAATTACAATACCCTCTGCAAGGGTAGAAAAGAGTCGTAGCGATACACGCCGAGTTAATAATATAGAGAGAATGGAGATAAGCGGAATAAAAAAAGCGAAAAACAGCACAACGACAACAATATGGAAGAATTATATTTCATCTTAATTTGGTCGCTCTCCCTCAATCGATGGGATCGCTTCACCCGGACAACGAAAATTGAAGCACACATCATTTGTACCATTCAACAGGATATTTATTACGTTTTTAGTGCGCAAAAACAAATTGTCCGTAGAAAAAAGTTAATTATAAAAAGTAAAAAAAGAAAACAAAACAAAACTTAGACTATGATTGCGTTTTTGTCGCTTTAGGAATTAAATTTTGAACACATTTAAATGATAAGAGTGGGAGATATAGATATAGTAAGTACAACACTCCTGCTCCTGAATATGTACTAAGGCGCTTTTTGATCAACTCTTAATCGTTGTTCCGTCGTTGCCAAGTCTGTGTGTGTTAAGGTAACGCGTTTCTAAGGTCACTAAAGGTGCTAGATGAAGATTATATAGATAGATATCTACATCTATATGGATATGGCTCTGTCTTGAAGAGGAATGCTTTAAGTATTGGGATTCGAGTTTCCTTTTTGTTGTCAGTCTTGCTCCACATCCACGGCTGCAGTTCGTTACAATTGTGCAGCCAACCCGGAGGCGGAGATGTTATCGCCAGCGCCTGCTGTCTTCCTGGCCACTCTGCATACCAACACAGGTGCCACGCATATCTCCACCTCAATCCTTTGCGCGTCCTGGCCGTACTGAATGTATTCTTGCCAACATGGCACTGGATTGGCAGCACCCATGCGCATCCTTGGCGCCCGCTCCTGAGTCGAAGTAGCGAAACTGTCGTCCAGCACTTGCAGCACGGCTTCTGGATTGATCTGCCAAAGGATGGGATAAGTTATCATAGTGGTAACCGAAGAGGGCGCACTTACAAATTGCGATTTGCAGACATAACGATGGGCCGTAAGGGCGGCCTTAGCGGCAGCCGCTCGAGTATTTTTCCACTTGGAATTGGTTATAGTGAGTATGGCCTGAGGATAAGGATAATGATGGATAATAATTGCTCAGCAATGAAAGCAGCAATCTATGCCCACCTGATAGGCCAAGGTATGCACATGTATTCTTGACACCTGTCGACGCTGCTGATCCTCTGCACTGTGTGCATGATAGTCCTCTAGCAGACTTATGAAAACCTGACGTATCTGGTCGAGGGTGTTGGCTATGCGCGGATTCCAATCGGTGGCCAGCGTAGTGCGTCCATGGGTGAGCACTTGCTGCAAATTGGACAGCTCCTGTTCGTTCATTCCAAGCGAATCCACGTAGGGCAGCACAAATTGACGCAGCTGTTGCAACAGTTGCAGCTCCACATAGCTGGCCATTTCGAAATGATGGAGCGTTGTCCTGGGCTGGCTGACCAGCTGCATATGCACCTGATGCAGCCGGGATTCACGCACGCCTGGACTGAATTTAAACATATCCATCATCTGAAGGCCACTGACCACCAGCAGCTGAGGCTGATAATCTCTCAAGGCGTCCGTCAGCTGCTCTACCGAACGCAAATGCGGATTGTTCTTATCATTGTGGAGTATATAGCGATTGGCTCGCGGCGCCACATATGGACCCCAAACATCGCCAGCCTTGTATTCGAGAATTAGATGTATATCGTCATCGGGTATTTCTTCGCCAGCCAGGCGTATCTCCTTTGGCAGCAACGGACGCAGTCTGCAAGAGGGAACGTGTTAATCAATTGGATCCTGGCCAATGCCTGCTTTTTTTTCACTTTTTAGACATATGGGCACCCAGCAGCACATCGGCTCCCTCCATAAAAAAGCGTACGGCCATCAGCGGCGCATTGCCACCCATATACCAGTGAATGCGCTCCTTGTCCATCACTTTGGCATAGGCAATCAATTGCTTGAATAATGTACTATTGGTCATGACACGCCTGGAAAGGATTCCCCATTGAAATTAAGTCGATGAGTTACTTCATGGCACACTTACTCAGCTGCAGCTCCGTTTTGAAAATAGTACGCAAATGACTGCAACAGCTCCTGCTCGGACGACAGTTCATCCAGGCCAGACAGATCCTTGGCCAACACCATCTGGGGTACACGATTCCTGTAGAAGATATCGAGAAACTCCGTGGCATTGACTTGCAAATCCGTGCAGGCTCCATATCCTATGGCTACTTTCGGTGCCGTCTCAATGGCAGATCGCTTCAGGCCACTCTCAATGGCCAGCAGGCCAGTTAGGAGCACTGTTGTTCTATTCAGGGCCTGCAGCGATACAAATGCTTGCCAGATAATTGAAGTTAAGGCTGCAAACACCGAACAGCCGGTTAAAAAGCCCATATATCGCACGGCCGTCATCCTCGTTTGTTTTGATGCTCTTGCTGTAACGGTTAAATGCGTGTAAAAAGATATAAACAAGAGGATAAAAGGGTTAGGAAGTGCGTTTGGTTAACACTCGGTCATTATTCATGTTTCTTTGGATTCTTTCTTTGAGCGCGAGTGCAACCTCGTGCAATGCCACGCCCAGCGATTGAGATAATAATGCTGCAATTCCACACTTTGGAATTTGCCTTGCACTCTTGGAACATCTTACGCCCAGGTCTGGCCTGGATGATGTCGCCGGCACAAATAAGTTGTCTTTTAAACTGTCTGAACGGTGTATCCTCTTCAGATAGAACAACATAAATGCAGAACTAGAGCCGATGGTGAAAATAAACAAATACCTATGTGGACGTTGGAGTCTTTGTCTAGATCCTTCTGCGGTAGCGGGGTAAAGTCGAAGTGGTTTGTTTTGTTGCCGGCTTCGGCTTTGCCTGTGCCTCAGTCTTTGTAATTGTTTCCCCTTGTTGTTTTCTTCTTTTTGATGTTGCTGTATAGCTTCAGCAGGACGATGCAGCCCCTTGTTAGCTTTTATACAAAGCCCTTCGTTTACTTTCTATAATTTTTCATATTTTTCAATTTGTTGTTGCTTTGTTTTAGAGCTGTCAACTTCGTATCGATATATAAATGCATTGTTACCCAAGTATGCGATATGTTGGCCTCACGATGTAATTAATAAAGATATTTCTGTGCAATAGTAATTGCTTGGCAATTGCTTTGATTAATACATCGATGATATTATCGAATACTGGCTAAATCGATATTTTATTCAAATTATGAATGTGAATTCTAAAACAATACAAATATTATTTGGGATTGTATTTACATTTGCTTTATGAGCACAACAAATATTTTTTTTCATAATAATTGATAAAATTATGTTACCAGATGAACCTTACTGCTGTACATTTGTAGGTTTCAATAATCCGTACCGGACAATTAAATCACTTTTCTACCACATAACCGATGGATTTAGAAATTGATATATCTGTATGGTTCTAAAGCCGCAGAGATTCTAAAATATTTGTACTAAATAAAGTTTTAATCGAAATTTAACCAAATTTGGCGAATAAGTCAGATGTCCGGACGAATGTTGATGCGAATGCAAATGATAAGTATATAAGTTTCAGCTTTTTCAGGAATACTAGTATATTTGTTTCATACAATTTAAGTTTTGGTATTATCGATTTCTAGCCGTCCACGCAAAGCAACCTTTTATAGTCAAGGGTGGAGTCGATCTAGCCGTGTCCGTCCGTCTGAGCACCTAGATCTCTAGCTAGCTACAGTTACCGAATTTGGTATGTAGACTGCCCTTGTGGGGAGTCAGATCAAGTGTGTTCTTAAATTTTGCAGCGCCCCTCCTGCCCCAACAAATCGATGAAAACGTTATCCACAAAAACAACTATAACTTGTAGACTATAATAGCTAGGGTCACCAAATTTTGCATGTAGACTCTTGTAGAGCGTCAGAATGTTTTTTTTTCAAAATTTTGCACCGCCCCCCCTCCCGTCCCTGCAAATCGATAAAAACCTTATATCGCCCACAAATTTTAAAGCATTTTGTTGAAATTCGGGATGTATATGTATTAGCCGATAATTTACCAATTTGCCAAATTTCATTAAGATCAAATAATAATTTTAAGCAAAAGCGTAAAAAAAAACCTTTGTATGAGAATACTCACCCCACCCAAAAAGAAGAAAATCAAAAAGGGTTGCATACTTTCGAGTGTGCCGAATATAAAATAAATAAAGAGTACGAGTATCTTATAGCGGGAATATCGACTATAACGTTCTTGCTTGTTTCTTTTGTTTTTGGCGATTCCTTCTTAAAGCGCTGTTGTAGCTGTTGTTGTTGTTGTTGATTTATAACAAGTTGTTGCTTCTCCATTGTGCGGTGTTTCTCTTTAATTGCTTCAATCCCAAGCCGTTATTTTTAGACAAGGTTAGCCAATTGCACCTACTAGTGTAGATGGAAGCAGACACGAAGCCGGAGCTGTGCACTTATGTTGTGTGTAGTGTTGTAGGAAGTGTTTGTCTTTGGAGATTGATAATGCCCTGAAGGAGACTTTTGATGTCCATATCATTGAATGATAAAGATCTCCTCTTGAGACAATGCTCGAGTAGGCATGTATATCATGTATGTATCGTTCGTATAATTATTCCAAAGGTTCCACAAGTGGTGATTTTAATGGCATTTCGCTGATAAAGATCACCGCGCGCCTATTTTTAGCACAGCATTTATTTATATACTTTGTTATACTTACACGCATCTTATGACTCTCCAGTTTCAGTTCCAGTTTTTGTTATTCCCAAGAAAGCGTTACACTGACACTGAGGCGATGAGTTGCTTTTTTAAAGCAGACAGGTTGTCTAAAGCTTGAAAAAGCCGCTGGGCATGTGTCTGGGACTTAAAAATTGGCTACTAATTTAGAGATGTGCGCGTGAATAATTTATCTTTCAGTTTAAAACTGAAGACGTTGGTTAAATTAATAAGCGTTGGTTTCATTTTGATTGCTTTTGGACATTGTGGTCACTAACATAATCTTTTCATAATATCGCATGATATTTTCGTTTGGATTGTTTCCATATCATTCATTCCATTTTTGTGTGGTAACCGAAAGCGCGCCATGGCAGCCAAAAGAGCCACTGGGCGCTGCTCTAAGGTTAAACTGTATCCAGTTAAAACTCCTAAAAGCTTTCTAACAAATAATATCTGTTCTGGGTCGAGCTCGAACAAGTTCAGAAAGGAAGCGAAATGCAGCTGGCGATCCCCAAGATTGATATACCAACAATCACAAATTGCACCATCTCAATCTTAACTTTATTTCAATAAAAAGGCAAATGTAAATCTAAAAAAAAAAAACAGAAAAAAAACTCAAAAAACTAAAAAGGTTGAATAAAAAAAAAGGTTGAACGCAAATTTAATATTTCGCGGCAATTTTGAAGATCTCTAACTTTTACTCTAAATTGTTAGCCCTATTAAGCACAGGGCTAAGTCTCTGGCTATAGTCTCCTTGGCTTAGTCTAAAGTTTTAAGTGAAGTAGTTTTCCTATTTTCATTTATACAATACAAAATTTTCTGTGTAGAGCTACTTTTACGTTAAACTCTGGAAAATTTAAACATGTGAAAATGACATCGTCATTGAAGTCCTACTCAAATCAGTTTTCTAGTCAATTTTTTGTTCTGAACAGTATTTAAAATATGCTCACAATTACATTCCAGCCTCGTTCACATCTGAGCTTATGCTTGAAACAACGTATAACAGGTATACTGACCGTTACGGTTCTGACTTGGCGTCCGTCTGTCCGGCGACGCTTCAAAACTATTTTTTATCAGCCGCGTTGAACGAAAGTAAATTTCGGTTTCGACGAGGCTCTGGCTCTCCCAACCGGCTGGTTATTTGACTCCGACTCTGAGACTTGTGAATGTATTTTATATACATATGTGTAAATACATATATAGTGTACAACATTGTTTTTATTGTATTTTTGTATTTTGTTCTGCCATTTAATTCTATGCGTAGTGAGGGCTATCCAAAACGAATATAAAATCAACATAATCAGAAATTCTACCAAGCAGTTGATTCTAAACGATTGTCAGCGGCGGACGCGCTTTTCATATCTTGCGAGTGTAGTTGGAAGTTCTATAATAATTTATGTAATTGTGCAGTTGTTTGTGTTTAAATAATTGCAAGATTTACTTGTCACAGAAAAGAATGCATTTAGAATATATTTTTAAAATTTAAAATTTTAAAGTTAAATCAAAGTGAGTTTTTAAGTGGGAAGATATGGACGATACAATTTGAAAGATCAGGAAGCCGAGTTAAAGTTGAAAGATTTCTGCATCTACAAGACAAAAGGAAACAAATTACGGAACAAATCTACACAATAATTAAATCAATCTTTTGAAAGCAGAACTGGATTTAGCAAAAAAAAAAAACGATTGTCTGTGCTAAAGTGAGTCGCGTGTGGCTTCTCTTTGACACTTCCGCCTAACGTTTCCCAACTATTATTTCCATTTTTGAAAAGATTTTTGGCTTATGTTCTTGTGTTAACAGACTAATATTTTAATATTGGAAAAAGATTATTTTATTTTGTTTTTGGATGTATGTAAATGTTGTTTTGATGATATATACATATTTTTAGAGAATATAATAAATATTTTTATAAATGTTGTATGCGACATCTCCGTAAAAAGTGTCACTTCATAAAATGGAGTAAAATGACCACCATCTCAGAATTCTTACTCAACAGTAACATTACTTCAACTGTGGATAAGAATATACGTGGATATGTTAGAGCTATGTGAGCAATATCTTTATTGACTTAGGAACCTCGAGACAGAGGACTGGCTAAGAAATGCCCCATTACGAAAAATAAGGGATTAACTATTTTATTATTAGAATATCTTATTAAACGTTACCTCTGCAGATTATGCAACAATGCTTCGGTTTTCGACGTGAAAATTCCTACAACATTTGCTAGACCTGTTACATAGAAAACATATCAAAATATCTATTGAAGAAGTGACACATAACTTTTATGGGTTACATAGACTTCTATCACCAAGCCTCGCCACTAAAAATATCTGATACACCGATTCCACTAGAGGTTTTCGTTAGCTGCAGGACGAAGGTTATTAAACAAAGGATCGTTGAGTCAGAAACAGTTGATGCTGTGTGTGAAATGATAAAGCAATATCGGCATGAGACATATCGTGAGATTAAGGCATCCCTTAGAGGGATTTGCATACACTCAAAATAACATGAACATTCGGACGTCAAGTAGAATTGTAGAAATACAGCCACGGTAATTCCAAACGAGTTTATGGCATCGTAAAAAGCACAAAGCCATATGAGTCCGAAACGAATGAGCAATCAATAGTAAAAGTGTTCCAAAATGAGTCAAGCTACAAAGCAAATGATCCTGTTTTTTGAAAGAGACTTAGGACTATGAATTCTGAATGAAAATAAACCTTTTGTTAGTTAGTGTCTAGAGATAACAATGCCAGCTATCACAGATCGACATAAACAATAGGATTCTTGGACTGTCAAAGCTTTGAGCATCAATGGGTAACATTAGAGTCACAGCTGGGTACTTAATGATTTCTTTTTGTTCTCCAAAATCAAAAATAAATTGCGCATTTTTGAAAATATATATTAAATTTAACATATAACTGGATTTATTGAGTTATGTTTATTTTATTTGAGTTATTTTTCAGTTTTTATTTATATATTTTGTTTTATTACTTTATGTTTGGACTTCAACCCAGCTATAGAGAAATATCATGCCAAAAACATATTTTGAAGCGTGTTAATTGCTTAACAGATTAGTCATTTTGGTAAACAATTTGTACTCAAAAATTTTGCATAATTATTAGTCAGTTTTAAATGTCGAAAAAAATTTGTCGAACATCCAAATCAAAACAAGCCACACAAAATCAAAGGTGAATAAACTCTGTCCACTTTGTAATGAAAAGATGTACGAAAACTGGTTCAGTGTTGAGGACGTCATATATTATACTCAAAGAAAACAAAAGTGGAAATAATATTATTGCTCTTACATATGAACATACCTCTTTTTATACCCGTACTTGTAGATCAAGGGGTATATTGTCTTCTTGAAGATGTATGTAAATGGCAAAAGGAAGCGTTACCGAATATGTGTATATATTCTAGATCAAGATCAACAGCCATGTTCTGTTGTCCGTCCGTCCGTCCTTCTGTATCTTAGACATCTCAAGGACTATAACAGCCGAAGTTACCAAATTTGGTACTAAGACTAGACTCAGATCAAGATTGTTTCCAAAGTTTTCTAAGCTCCAATTCGTTCGGATCTCTAACTTATGTGTTGATAACGACAAAATGAATACGGGTATCTTATAGTTGAAATAGCGACCATAACATTCTTACCGGTTTATTTTGTGTTTCAGCTACAACGATGCGTCGTACACTTTTGCCTCTTTTTGTGATGCTTTTCCTGTTCGTCTTCACCCATGTTGTGACGTCACAACGCACTTCGCTGGATGAGGCTTTAAAAAATGTTTATCGGCCACTGCGCTTGCTTGGTCTGGCCTTGAGCGGACGTTCGGGTGACGATCCACAAAACGTGCAGCGGGTCCGCAATGCCGGGGTAAAGTATGACGGAAAATAAAATATGTTAATAGGGTTTCAACGATCCTCCTTTGCTTACAACCCAATTTATTGTCTGGAAAGACATGATCACAGTTAATGATGAGAGCCGCTAAGATTGGCTTCCTCTTAAAGAAGATGATGAACAGGCTGATCAAGATAATCGAAGTTCACTTTGTAACATATTTGCCCATTCCAATCTCTCACAGAAAACCCAGAAATCAAATCCTCGCACGCGTGCTTTATTGGAATTCTGTGACGCGGAGCATGGACCAGGTCGACGCAGCTTAGAACGTCCCAAAAGTGTGCATCGTTTGCGACCGGGTGACATAGATATAATAGGTGCAATGGGTGATTCTTTGACAGCTGGAAATGGCATTTTTGCAACTAACCTTGTCCATGTCACGGTGGAGAATCGAGGCGTCGTGTGGTCGATTGGTGGACAATATAACTGGCGCAAGTATTTGACATTGCCCAACATTTTAAAGGAATTCAATCCCCATCTGTATGGCTATGCTATCAAGGATGGCTTGTCTACGGATCGCACTTCCCGTTTCGATGTGGGTGAATTGGCCGCTATGTCCCGGGACATGCCGCACATGGCCAAGGTGTTGGTGAAACGCATGCAGCGGGATGTGCGGAATGTGAATATGACCGAGGATTGGAAGTTGATTACACTGTTCATCGGCAACAATGATTTCTGCACCGATATCTGTTATTATCCACAGCCTGAGCTGACTGTGAAGTGGCACGAAGAAAATATGCTTCGGACATATCGTTTTCTGCGGGACAATGTGCCACGGCTCATGCTCAATGTGGTGCCTGCTCCAAATCTGCGCTTTCTGACAAACCTCTCAGGACTGCCACCGATTTGTTATAGCACTCTGCGCTTCGAGTGTCCCTGTTTGATGGGGAAGAGTAAAGAGCATTTGGATTACTTTGAGGGCATTATGAAACGTTGGATTGCGAAGGATTATGAAATTGCCAATAGAGAGGAGTTTAACACAGAGGTAAGAGTCAAAGGCTTAGCTAGATATAGATTTGAAGCTTCTTTTTTCGCCTTTGTAGACCTTTACCATCAATGTGCAGCCCTTCTCTCAGTTCAAAGACTTTCCGCGTACCCGCGCAGGGCTAACGGATACGCGCTTCTTCTCGCAGGATTGCTTTCATCTCAGCCAGCTGGGACATGCCGCTGCGGCTAATTCCGTTTGGAATAACATGCTCGAACGACCCGGGGAGAAGGGCGGCTTTATCAGCCGTCTCTTTGAAACATTTCGCTGCCCCAGCGAGAGTCAACCGTTTCTCATGACCAGGGAGAACAGTCGGGGCGACTTTGTGGTGTGAAAGTCTAAAGTCGAAAGTCAATTTAATTTCAAATCTTGTCTTCTATTCTGTGATATAACCTGTATATAATTTGTTTAAAAATTAGCGATACGATAAATGTAAATATGGATACATATACATATATGTATACTTGTGTATATATATGAGAAATAGCATGTCTGGACAAACGAGCAAGTAAAATAGTACGAAACGAAGAAGGGGAAACGGTGTGACTGTAGCGGAATTATCAAGCAGAGTCGTTAAGGGTAAGCGCGTGGGGATTCAAGTTAAGTGATTGAAGCCGATGTTCGGGCACAGCGTTCACTATGATCCATAATAATTAGCCATCGAGTCAGTTCATGAATAATTATAACTAGCACAGTCGTATACCAACATAAGATAGTAATGGCATACAAATTTTTATAGAGTATTTTTTATTTATTTTGAGAACTCATTGATATGGTTAGTATATAAGCCCTAAAAGAAAATCATAATGTATCACTTGGGATTAGTATTTATCATTTAGCTATTATAATAACTTATTTTCTACAAGAATATATATAGTTGCTGTTGAATGAATGCATCTTTTTGTTTTCCCAATATATAACTCGTTGAATTTGTCATTTCATTGCTGAATCGCCCGCTTATAGTAAGTAGTCCATGTTATACAAAGCTTCTACAAAGCTGTTAAACTTTATGAAACATATATAAAAGTTCAGCTCATTATTGCTATTTAATATCCAAGCCAGTCAGATCAAATGCGAATTAACGCATTGTTGAATTGTCATACGCCACAGAGTAAGTATGTACGTGCTGTGTTTTCTTATTTTAATGGTGTTCCCCTCAAGCCCCCAACCAAACTACTGATCAACAGTGTCTCCACTGTTCATGCAAGAAAATATAAACATCAATTATCGCACTTCATTTTAACGGGTTTTGGTTTTTTTGGGGTAAGTATGTAGATAATTATATAAGCACACGCCCAATTTAGCAGGCCTAGACAGACGATATTAGCGGTCGCATAACCTGAACGGGGTTAAGTTTAAGGTCAGCTGCAAGTTTTTTTTTTTTCGCTTGACTTTGAACTTGAGATAGCAACAGCAGCCAGCGAGAGTGATGCAAGCGATACGAAACATTCCTCCATATTTCATCTGGCTTTTGTTCCAATTTCGGTTTCGGTTTCGCCTATACAGGTGCCATAGATCATGTTTTTGCCGGGCATGGTCAGCGAGTTTTTCAATATAGATAATGCTGACTGCATAGTCTGAACTTGAGCTCAATTGGGAGGTGTAAAAGTTTCATTCAAAAACAGCAATGGGCGATTGAGGTAGCTAGTCATTGACAAGTGACAGGCGGCATGCGCCCATCTTACAATTATTGACACGTTTTCAATACAAAACACTTATACTACTATTCATGTGTTATCTAACAAGTGTCTCGGAATGCAAGCCGCACTTTGTTATTTACATTGAATTAAGTATGTGATCGATCGATTGATGCTTGATTGATTAACTATGGCTAATTATAAAACTGAGCACATTTCCACAACCAGAAAAGAAGTTAAAAAGCAGTTTCAACGTAATTAGCAGATAGTTAAGAGCATTTAACAAGGTATCATTATGCATATTATATTAACTATCTATACATTAGGTTGTATATTAGGTATGCAAATTATAAGCAACCCTAAATTGCCAGACAGAAACGTTTTTTGTGTTTTAGTGAAACTGGCAATATAATGTTTCCAGAATCATATGCTAGACCCAAACGTCCACTTCTCAGATTTCTTTCAGCGCCATTGCTAAGCTGCTTTCTGTAGGCTCTCATATCGACCATAGAACAAACACTGCGAAAGTTGATCTGTTCATTAAGGTACGTACTATGTATGGAATGTCAGATATCATGTGGATATATATATGACAGTCTAAAAATGCAGCATGCCTGGAATCAGTTGAGCTTGCAGTTTAAGGTGTTTATGATTTGCTTGACTAATCCGAATAAAATTGTTTAACGGATGCAGCAGCTTCAGCTCCTCAGCTTCAGTCAAATTCCTACTATAAGATACTCGTACTCAGACCACTTGTTGTGGACCAAACCGATTTTTTGGGTCTTTGTCTTTGAATTGTTAATACAATTCCTTTAACTTACTATAAGATGCTCGCATTTACTTCAATATGTAGGCCAGCTTTTTATACCCTTTATGTCAGTTCGCCGAATTTGATCAGGATCGGCCAGCTATATGATATAGCAGCTTACAAGATACTGGGTATTTTACTGTCAAGCAAGCTTGTTATTAATTGTGTTTTTCTTCTCCAACAAGGCCCCATTTAATCGATTTTTCTGAATGAACACCAAATGTTTGTTTTTCATCCAAATCAAACCAAATTTGATTTTTATATATTTTATGTATCTCCATATTTATAGAAAAAATTCTATGCAGATCGGACAATTATATCAATAGCCCTCATTGAACTATTTTTTTCATCCAAATCTAACCAAATTTGTTTTATTTTATTTTTATTTTAATAGATCCCAAGTCTGTTGACCAACATTAATTCAGATTCCGAATCCATAAACTATATATATTCCTAATCTGAAACTAAATTAGGCAGGTGCCAGTTTGAGAGTTGCTCAAAGCGGAATGCGGAATCAAAGCGTAAATCCAAAACGCCCTCTTTTAATACCCTTTTAAACTGTTACTCTGTTTCTTTCTCTCTTATTTACGGCCGTTCACTGAATTTAATAAGGATCAGCTGAAGGGGCTGGAGGCGCGTGGCAAAATTTTAAAACAAACTTGACCTGAGGCCTCATAATGGGAGTCTACATACCAAATTTGGAGATCTAGGTGTTCATACAGACAGACAGACAGACACGGCTATTTCGGCTTCATCAACAGCTGATCAAGAATATATACACTTTATGAGGTCGGAGACGCTCCCTATTGCCTGTTACATACATTTGCACGAATACAATATACTCGTTACTCTACTAGACGACGAGTATTAAAAATCATAAAGTGTTGCATATTTTTGAGTGTATCGAACAATGAATAAATGCTGAGCACGAGCATCTTGTAGTCGGAATATCGACAATAGCGTTCTTACAGGTTTTCTCTTTGGGAGGATTTTAAAACTATAATTTAGCGGAATCACCAGGAAATATTATAAGCACATACTTTCTATTAAATTAGGCAAAGTTTCGACAAAAGGTCACCCAAAGTGAACTTGTGAAAGTGAAGTGGCAATTTGTGCTAATGGGAAGTTGTGAAAACGGTCTAAAAATAATAATAATAAAATAAAAAAATAAGGAAAACTAACAAATTTCCGCTACATTGGCTACATTGGAGAACATTGGCTTAGCTACATCATGCTTCAGTACTTTACTTCTGATTAAATATTTAACTGGTAAATTGATGTAGAAATTAAATGTGTGATACAGCTTCTTTACAAATAAACACTACTAATTCGCTGGTTTGTTGAGTTCGCTGAGTTGTTTCTACGTTTTTTATTCGTCCATTGTTATATGGTCATGTAGTTTTTTGATATGTCGAAGTCGGTTTTAATACTGTATAATGATATTATTCATTAAAATGAAACTCTCGCAGGCACAAGTGTGGCCCCTGGGTCTACCTCATCTCCACTGACAATAGTGTTAAGTATTTGAAACTGCATTAAAGATTGGTAAAGAAATCACATCAAATCAGAAAGAAAACAACAAGATCATAAGCTGCTTACGATGAACTGGGTCATGAGGCAAAACTTCAAACTTAGCTTACTAAAGAAGGTCTCTCTATACACAGTCACTCTGAAACCGTCTAATCAAATCGTTGTCCACAGAGATGTGAAAGTGCCACTGATGCTAGAGGAGATTGCCATTACAGCTCCGCTAGTGTCAAAGATGCTTGAGAAGATTGCCAAGATCAGCAGGAGATACTCAAATTGAAAGTAACGACTATTATGTGATTGTCAGCCTTCTGCGGATTTTCGGTTGATTCATCAACCGTTTCTAAATTGTAATACAGAAATTCGTATAAAGTCCAACTGGACACACTGCAAATAAAGAAAAATATTAACACTAAATTTACGTATAATAATTACTCAAATTTACTTTTAAGAGAATGTTAACAAGTACATACTTTTTCAAAACTTATGAGCGCCACACAAAGATGATGTGTAATGTCTGAACCTAAAAGCAGACTACTGTTTTTTCGCAGTTGGCTTTTCGTCAAATTAGTGCTGAACAACTATGCAAAAAGTGAAACGCTATTGAATAAACACAGGCAAGGTAACAGCTGTTAAGTGCGCGCGCATTTTTTGAATGCATGTGCTTAACTGTGGCTAAAATAAGAAGAAATTTATAGGGATAGGTATTGCCCTTATAATTACCTCTCAATTCGCCCAAAACTTTGAGTATTTAGGAAATAAAAATTGCATTTTACATCAACTATTTATTGTCAAATTAACAAATTACATTCAAACTTACACAACAATGTCGAAAAGATCTTAAGTCTGCTAAATGCATTTCCATACAAACTTTTACACGAACTTTCACCCCCTTGCAGGTCGAATACTTATTTCGAGCTGCTCCCTGCTCAGAAACATCATTAAATCATCAAATATTGAATTTGATACTACTTAATTGTGTAACAGAACAGTTAACAACAACAATACTAAATAGCAACATCAAATTAATACCTTGAATAAATAGATATGTGTAAGTGTACATATATTATTTCTTTTCATAAGGTCTTCTGGCCATAACATTGAATGAAGTCCAATTTTTGTGCAAGCTCAGCGACCTAAGTTGAACAGTTGTGAAAATTTGTGCTTACCTCGCAGCGTGAAAATGTCATAATAAATAGACAACAGTATTGGCTACAGCTGAGCATTTGCTGAAAGTGTTTGTACAGCGAGAGTTGGAGGAAGTGCTGCAGGTCAAAAAGCGAAGTAACATGAGAGATAACAAGCGGCGACACTTACAAGCAGCTGCAATGGCTTTATTCTTGGGTAAGTTTTACAGTAAGCGAAAGCAAGCTTCGGCAATCTTGTTTGCTTCTGGAGTTAGTAAGACGTCGATTTTCTTTCTTTCAGTTTTCCAACCCATCTGGGCTTTGCCCTTTAGCTCAGCTGGCAATGACATTGATATGGATGGCGCCCCAGCATCAGGTGCCGGCCGACCCGTCGATTATCATACCGTTGTCGGTCACTTTAAGGATTTCTTTATGTATCTGCCTGTGATGATGACCACCATAAAGGAGACTATGTCGGGCTTTCCCAAATTTGCCGAAGGTGTGCGTATTTTAACTGGTAGGGAACAACGTTCTGAAGGCGAGGATTGTAAATGCAACCAAAATGGCAGTGGAGGCGCAGGCGGCGCTGGCAGCAGTGAGGTGTTGCTTGATTCTAGTCGATTTGGTTGATTGCTTGAAAGGCAAGACGGTGATATTGAAACTGTGCTACAATAAAGACTTACAAAGACTTAAATAATTTCAGAGAAGTTCAACGTATAAATTTTACTTCTACAATGAGAAAAAAGGATGTTCCAAAACAGTACAATTATTATTGATATTGCAGCGTGTCGTTCTTAACTATAGTCATTAACGGCTATCATGATTCCGCTCTGATTTTTTGAACATTCTGTTTTACATATTTGGCACATATATATTGTTTAGCTTCAACATCATTGTGCTTGCACTTCTAAGTTTCCAACTTGGACTTGAAAATACAATTTTTATACTCGTACTCTAGAAGAGTAAGCGAGTATATTGTATACTTGATCAGCATCAACAGCAGTGTCGATCTAGCCGTCTATTCGTCCGTCCGTCTGTATGAACACCTAGATCTCGGAGACTGTAAGAGATAGAGAGACCCAGTTGAGAATGTAGACTCCCCTTGTTTTGTTTGGCAATATCGAATTGAAAACTCGAATAGTCACCCTATAAATTTAATTTGCCGTGTCCTTGAATAATCCTTTATTGTCATTTGTCATAATAATTTCGAGTCCAACGAGTAACCCACTTTAGGGGTGCACTTGAACTATATACGTGTCTATTTATTGTAAATGGCATTTCATATTTTCTTAGGCAATAAACTAGCTCATTAACCAGTCTATGTCGATAGACGCAGAAGTACCCATTCCAGCAAAATTGTCTAATCAGAATTCCCAATCTGCATACTACATATGTGATGTGGGGGTCTGTCATGTTTGCACTTGTCATTATTGTTAATTGTATTTGCTGTGGGTCAAGCATGCCTGGGTCATATTTACACATCTATTTTTCTTTTTTCCTGCCGAGGGGGAGGGACAGGGAACACGCTGGAGTTACCAACCAAATTTCAAAAACGAGTTCAGTAAGTCTTGCGACGGCGAAAGGAACGGTTTGCCTTTAATCCGGAACACTATGCGAAAGCGAAAAAAGTTGGTCAACTAATCGAGGCTATACGATTCTCTATATAGATGGCTGCGGGACTGGAACTCCTAGTGGCAGCAGCATTATGCTTGGCCTGTCCACCTTTAAATGAACCCCTACCCGAAGGTCTAATACAGCTGAATGGTAATGATACAATGATCAATAATGTTACCGAAGTATCCATTGAAGTGGAAGCCGCGGAAGCGGGACTGGATGAGAATGCCCCTTCAGAGACTTTAGAGATCATTCGAAACAAAATGGAAAAGCTACGCGAAATGAGAGAATGGATCAACGGGAAGCATTTGCGGATTGGCACTATAGAGGATTATCCTTTGAGCTTTACGGAAGTCTTGGAGAATGGTACCCGCGTGGGTCATGGGGTTTCTTTTCAACTTATTGAATTCTTAAGGGAAAAATTCAATTTTACCTATGAGGTGGTTGTGCCGCAGGATAATATTATCGGATCCATCAATGACTTTGATCGCAGTCTTATTGAAATGATTAACAGCAGTGTGAGTAAATGTGGGGGTTGTGAATTGGACTTGTGTAACATAGCAATCGATGTGCTTAAAAAATTTCATAATAGTGACTAAGCCAACACATTATACTACTCAAAAGTTGTATGACATATAAGGTTGAAACAGGCAGCAAGATTGACAGTGAATGAGAAAAAGGACTAAAGATTGTGCAAAGAGTTTTACGAGTTTTCATTCATTTTGCTCATCTATATCATTAATGTATTAAACCAACAAACACACAATCGAAGCAAGTGAGTTTGTATTGCATCTCACTCGCACGCATTGTCTACCTTCATTGTAGTACACTGTCGACGTCACTATTAAGTAGCGGACCGCGCTATCTTTCTTCCATGTATTTGGAAAACCGCCACGATCTCTTCATCATAGGTCAAAAGTTTAATATTTTAAAGCTAGCTACATATTTGTAGATATTGATATCTTTGCGGAATGTTTTACGAAATTCTGATTTTAAAGTCGCACAAGCTATAGATGAATGGGAACCAATCAGTAATTATATATTCCAATTAATGTTTATTAAAAAAGTTCTATTATTGGTTTTCAAGTATGTATTTGGTGTTATGCTTCTTTCTGCTTTCGGTATTAGAATCAATTTATATATAATGAGGAGGCTCCATAGATTTTGATGGATTATGTCGTCCTCGTTGTTCAACACTGAGCTCACCTAGGTTGAGCGGAAAGAAGTCCAAGTGAAAATGTAGGAAATGGACTTTTAGTGACATGTTTGCTCCAATGTTTTCATAATTGTTTATCAATGGTTGAACGGTTCTAATACAATTTGAATTTCTGTTGTTGCCCAAAGAGTGCGCAGTGACTTGTCGAAATGAGTTCCCGGTTGGTTTTTCATCTGATGTCAAAATGGAATGAAATCTTTTCATTTTCCAAAAGGTTTTGAATCTGTGAACCATCGAAGACGTCTTGCTTAATTTTTGCCATTTAAAGAAGTGGAAAACAGTCATATACTCGATTGCGCTTTGCTTTGCTTTTACAATCATGATATCATTGTCACAACTTTTAAGTCGCAGCAGAACTTCCATTTTTCCTAAGCTTACTACGTTCTCTCTAATGCGTGGAAGGCTTTTGGGAGTAAATTTAAAAATTCGACATGACATATATATGTATATATGTCAAGCGTAGTATTAATGATTTATACAGTAAACGAAGCCCAAATAAAGTTTCCCTGAATTTCAAAGTCCAAAAAATCATAATTTTCCTTATTCATATTTATCCTGAGTTAAATTAAAATCTAGAAAGGATGGCGAGCGCGCTATTGCATGCCGTTCCCGAACTACGCCACGATAAGAAGGAGTCATTAGGCGGGCAAAGTGGTCAGAAGTATTTTGCCATTGCTTTACTTCGAGCACCAGCGAGTTGTTTCTTGCATTAAGATCTAGTTGTTCACGAGTTGGTTATAGTAATCGTGATTTTTATAGAAGTTTGAATGATCCAATATGCTTACAATTTCTGCTCAAATTCATGATATTTTTAGTAATTTTTACAAAATGTGATAATCATAATCTGTTTGGAATGAAATACTCTGATGTCATAAAGGGTTGTATTTCTCTTCTGTATGAATTCGTTCTATGCTAGCTAAATGACATGGTAGCCCAACTGAATTTAGTCCAATCCGGATGATTCTTAAACTTAATCACTACAAATTTCAGCAGTGTAGCTCTTAAGACTTCTCATACAAGCGGACAGACAGAAGGACGGACGGTCAGCGGACATAGCTATATAGAATCCCCTCATAAAGAATATATATACTTTATATGGTCGGAAATGTATCCTTCGGTGCGTTGCAAACTTTATGACAAAATAAATATACATTCTCATTTCTGTGAATGGTATAATTTTTAGTGTTTCTGTATAAAAATTACTAAATAAATAGAGTTTTCTGTGACACACCCCATGGAGTATTATATGAATCAATTCATTGTTGCAAAACACCCAAGTCCAAACACCCAACATAATTTATTTAACCTAATGGTAAAAGCGATTAGCCTATTGTATCCATTCAGCTTGTGATGTGCCCAAATCGCCCAGCCCAAGCAGATCTTCAACTGGATGCTTGCCATTGTCTGTCATAGTTTTCATCATGGATCCCCAGATATCACCAGTGCGCAATGGCTACGATATACGATGGCCACATCTTGCGGGTTTCTAAGGTCATAAGCCAATAGTTCGAGAAACATCATTTTCTCCGTGGGAAGGAGGGCAATGGTGCCAACCATGCGTTCATCTTCCGGCGTTATTCTTGTTAGCCATATGACAAAGAGTTCCGAGTCGATGGTAGCTCTCGCGATGCCATTGGCTTCCAATGGGGGAAATACCTCCTTTTGTGTATTGCAAACTTCATGACAAAATTAATATACATTGACATTTTTTGTGAATGGTAAATTGATCTATCAATGGAAATATATATATATAAATTAGATTTCAAACGCCTTAAGGCATTTTAGTGTTACCTAGTGCCATTTGAAAGTTCTGCTGTTGCTTTTCTTATAGCTAATGGCATCGCCGTAGCCATAAGTCTGAGAGCTCTTAAAATTTTTACAAAAGTTAGAATTTATAGCGTAGGTCCGACAATTACGCTGTATGTATTACTTGTCCACCGGATTCCAAAATTTGGGTACTCCTTCTGTCTAGACGGGTTCTTCTTAAGACCTTGGAATGCTTGTGCTATAAATTATGAATCAATTATGAATCGTTACAAAATTAATTGACTAAGAAATGTGAACGCTTTGGATATATCGAAGGTTAAAAGAATTACAAAGCTAACAAAATAATGATGGTTTTTTAATAATATTTTAAATAGCAAGTGGACCTGGCTGCCGCCTTTATACCATCCCTATCAGAGCAGCGTATTTTTGTATTTTACTCCACAACTACCCTGGACGAAGGGGAATGGATTATGGTCATGCAGCGTCCCAGGGAATCAGCCAGTGGCTCTGGCTTGTTGGCACCCTTTGACTTTTGGGTGTGGATTCTCATATTCATCTCATTGTTGGCCGTTGGACCCATCATCTATATTCTGACCATAGTACGCAATCGTCTAACGGGTGACACCAGGCAGTTTCCCTACTCGCTGGGCCATTGCGCCTGGTTCGTCTATGGAGCTCTGATGAAACAGGGCAGCACTTTGTCGCCCATAGCCGGTGAGTAACACGGTGAGACGGGGTCAAGCTAAAAAATTAACCTTAATGCATTGATAAGCATCGGGCAATTGCAGCGACATTGGACATGCAATCGCCACGTTTGTTATTTCAATTAAAAATATTTTTTAAAAGCTCTTTTTGGCTACTGCAGACTCGACCCGCCTGCTGTTTGCCACCTGGTGGATATTTATTACAATTCTGACGTCCTTCTATACGGCCAATTTGACCGCCTTTCTCACCCTGTCCAAGTTCACGTTGCCCTACAATACGGTCAATGATATTTTGGCAAAGAATAAACATTTTGTGTCGATGCGTGGTGGAGGCATAGAATATGCCATTAGAACGGTAAGTTCACCTCAAATCTGTGGAATTATCGTTAAATTAACTTGATATGTATTCTGATGGCAGACCAACGAATCGCTTTTTATGCTAAATCGAATGATCCAAAATAATTATGCAGTTTTTTCGGATGCCACGAATGACACCTTTAATCTGCAGAACTACGTGGAACGCAATGGTTATGTTTTTGTACGAGATCGACCGGCGATCAATATAATGCTATATAAGGATTATCTTTACCGCAAGACTATTAGCTTCAGCGATGAGAAAATCCATTGTCCGTTTGCAATGGCTAAGGAACCATTCTTGACTAAGAAACGAACTTTTGCCTATCCCATAGGATCAAATCTCAGTCAGCTTTTTGATCCCGAGTGAGTAGGAGATTGTCAGGCTCATATTTTAGTAGCTTTCTCTGATATGTCTGCTTTTGTAGACTCCTAAATTTGGTGGAATCCGGCATAGTGAAGCATTTGTCAGCTAAGGACTTGCCCAGTGCCGAAATTTGTCCCCAGGATTTGGGTGGCACTGAGCGGCAGCTGCGGAACGGCGACCTAATGATGACCTACTATATAATGCTGGCTGGTTTTGCCACCTCGCTGGCTGTATTCACCACTGAGATAGGTTTCCGCTATATCAATGGACGCCAGGAGGCCAACAAATGGGCACGTCATGGCATTGGACGTACAACCAATGGACAGTCGATTCAGCCATCCAGCTGGCTACGTGGCTTGAGGCGGTTGAACAGCGGTGATAAACAGCTGCTGGGGCGTTCCACGCATGCCCAGAATGTCACACCTCCCCCACCCTATCAGAGTATCTTCAACGGGGGAGCTGGAGTTGAGCGCTGGAGGCGTGGCAATAATGCTAATGGCAGTGTTTTGGGAGCCGATCAAAGTGGTGGCCCGGCTGGAGGGGTGCGCCGTTTGATCAATGGACGTGACTACATCGTCTTTCGCAACGCGAATGGGCAAAGTCAACTGGTGCCTGTCAGATCGCCTTCGGCGGCTCTATTTCAATATACTTATACGGAATAATTCTCAAATATCCTTATAGACTATGAATTTATATGCACATTGCTCACCACACTGCTCACGAATATCGTAGATTCTTTTTAGACGTAGACAAAGATCTGGTGCAAGTTTTTTACAAGTCCTCGAAGTAAATATTTGTTGCACAAAATTTATTAAAAATGTTTGAATTTGATTCATTCATTTACATTCATTCATTCATTATACAGCTACCCAGAGTTCTAGTCTAGGGTAGAGTTTGCATTGAAGGCATAGGAGGTGGACTGATTATCTAAACTGTTGTGTGAGGAACAAGAACTTATGGAGGAACGCGTTGAGCCAGCTGACATGGCCGAAGATGTCGAGCCAGTGGAAGAGGAAGAGCTAACCCAGGCATGTCCGCTTCGTCTGCGACGCTGACGCACTAGTCCGAGTACTGAGCCTGCCACTTGAGTGGATGTGATAGATGACTGCGGACGATGTGGTGTCCGATCAAGAGAGACAAAAGTTGTGATGCTGCTACTGTGGGCAGCTGTGGCTGGTCGCCTATCTGGCTCGGCAGAGGAAGAACTTTCGCTGGAAAGCGACGAATGGGCTTCCGTATCCAATTCTGCCGTTGCCGTTGCAGTTTCCACATCTAGTGCTTGCCCATCTAATAGTCGCAGCGTGGGCACACATCTTCTTAGCGTATCTCTGTAGAGCGGTAAGCGGCAGACGGGATTTCCATCTAGTTCCACTTCCATTAAATGTGGACACATGCCCAAAAATGACAGTAATCCCAGCTCACTAATGCGATTGTTACGCGCTCTCAACACCTCTAGCTGCGGCAGTTCAGCCAATGGACCCACTCGCTGGATCATGTTACCGTCAGCTATGAGGTGTCTGATGGCTGGCAAGCCACTTGTTCCATCGAAGCTATTCAAGCCACAATTGCTTATATTCAAATTGGTCAGGTTGAGCAGACCATAGCCCAGATCCCGCAGGGAGCTCAACACCGACCCACTCAAGTCTAAGTGCCTCAGGCGAGGCAAGAAAAGCGACAAACGAGACAGGCTAATCGTATAAGAGATTACTCGTAGTCGAACTGTTTCCACCTGCTCGAGGTCGGTGCGCTGTGTCACACGTCGCTGAAAGCGGAAAATATTTTAATAAAAGTAAAAAATGAGTCTTCTGATTTGAGTTCCACCCACCAGTAGCTCATCTAGGGTAGGCTCTGGCGCCTGTGTGGGCAACACGACTGGTAATAGATGCACGAAAGCTGGGAAGTGCTGCGTTTCTTCTGCAATTGGTACATCACGATCGAAGGAATTGCGTCGCCGACGTGGTGGCAAAGGAGCCACTCGAACTGCGGGAGGTGGCAGCTGTGCCAATGCTGCGGGTCCTGGCGGCAGTGCAGCCAAGAAAACGGGCAGTTCAGCCTGCAGAGAATGCTCTGGTGAGGATTCCAAATAGTCGGCTGGCGCCTCTAAGAGCGGCATCTCTTAAGAGCACTGCTTTTTAAACTGTGTTGTGATTAAGTTTATTGATAAAACTACCGGTTGCTCAGGACAACGCAAGTCCTCTAACAGAGTTGTCAGGGTTTAATGAAATATGGCCCTAGAGAGCGGGTAAAGGTCTACCATATAGAGACCTATCGATATACAAAAATGACAGAAAGAAAGCATACCCTAATACTGGCTATACAGTATTTTCCTAATCATAATCAGCTTGCAAAGCTCACTGAAGAACGTCCGTATTAAGTCATTTTTTGTTAAGCTAAAAATCAAAAAGTTGTAATAGTTTTTTGTAGAAATACTCATTTCATATAAAATCACTTAGTACTTCTTAGTAATATTATTATTAGTAGTACTTCAACTTAGAACTTAGTATAAAAGTACTCAGGCCTCACGATAGATAGCGGCTATGATTATCTGTAAATGGTTGCTGCAGGGGTATGTAACCTTCGGGTATTCGAAACAAGCCTTTCTTTCTTCTTTATCACAAACTAGCAGTCTTACGCGGCGTTGCCCGGTCTCGTTTTTGAAGCATGGAGGTCCTGAAGTGGACAAAAGAAGTCGTCTTTCCCTTACGGCTCCCTTCTCATCTACACACTGATTGTTTTGTATCTCTGCTCTTCCATTTCGCACTTACTTCTCACACTTTCCGATTTCTACTCTTCTCGTCCTTTACTCTACCTCATCTCATAATCCTCTTTCCATCCTTTTTGTCTCTTCTCTCTGCTTTTTCTGTGATCCTTCTATTCCAGATTCAAGCATGATCACCAAGTACCTAAGCGCGTATTCTGCCTTCTAAAAGCGCGTTGCTCTGCGTTGGTAACATTCCTTGTCTTTGTAGTTAACGGTCTGACTCGGCTTTATTTTGGGTCTCTTGTCGCTCTTCTGACGTTCCGTGAGGTCGTCGGGCTTAAGTCTGATCTTCTCCGGGCATTGTTTGATAAAAAAGTTATAGCAATCTATATGATGTAGTAGTATGTTCATAAATTTGGATAAAATCCTCTACTCAGTTATATTTAACCGCCGACGCGACCGTAAACAACATTTAGGGTATAAAAAGTATGCCTTGGACGTCCCCTGATCGATATTACTTTCTGTAAAAAGTGCATAGCGATCACTCCCAGTAGTTTAGGCACCTATAAAAGATAAGATACAAAAATACAGTCAAATATAACAGATTTGATGCTGTAAGGAATCAGGACGGCCACTATATCATATACCCAGCCATGGCTGCGGTTAAAGTATTATATATAATGCATGTTTTGTGTAGGCTTCGTTCGAAAGTGGCTTCTACTCCTTAACCTCCTTTTGTCTTAACAGTGCGCAGTACAGCATCAGCGTTCTGTCTCTTTTCATCGCCTCTGACATTTGATTTAGCCTTTGGAAGTTCACTTTCCTTTTGGCAATATTCCTGCTGACGTCAAAGTGACATCACAACCATGACGTCTGCTTCTGCTTCGACTCTAACACTGAGACGAGTTGGCTGTGACTTAGCCTTTTGCCATTTGAAGGGCCATTTCGGTAAAGCCAAGCAGGCAAGCGACCAGACGACGCCTCTGCAACTCTTACTGAATGCTTTACTATAATCAAATTTTTGCCAAATGCCTTCCACTGCCATGAGCTTTTCTTGCCGGCTTTGTTGGCCTGCATTGTTGTCGTTAAAGCCGAAGCTTTTTCGATTGACGTCATCAACGCACACAGACTGACAAAAAGCTGCGCAGTAGTTGGACCCAAGCTGCAACCTCACCACGCATTTATCGATTCCAGAGAAAGAGAGAGAGAGAAAGAGAGTGTGAGAGAGAATTTTGTTAAGTTGGTGTTAGGGGAAGGGGATAACGAATCGAGTGGGTGTGTGTGGGTTTTGGTTCCTGCAAAATACAAGCCAGATGCCGTCTTGCACTGCAAAAAGCTTTCTCATATGTTGAACGATTTCAAAAGGACTTGCTAGGAAGTTCATAAACGGATGTGCAGGTCTGCAGGATGACAGTGCTTTGAATCTAGTTTCCAGAGTTTTTCTCAGTGCATGCGCAACTTTGAAGCAAGTTGTTTGCCAAAAACAGCAGTCTCCTTCTTAGCATGGCTTCTAAATATAGACTTTCGGCGTATATAACTATAATGGATGCATTCAGCATTTCAGAAATACTTTCTGATTTTTTCAGATCTTTTTACTTTTCAAAATGTTGGTCATTGGTGGAGACTTAAGGGATCACAGAATAGAGATACATATAGAGAATACTTTTCATTGGCAAATGATAATTGGTAAATGATAATTGGTAAATGATATTTTCTGCATTCTCAAAAATCATCGAGTGTATGGTTAGCTAAATTCAATGTGACGGAGTACATTTTTATGCACCCCTATGATATGGATCCCCAAATAACGTGTACCTCCATGACGATAAGCTTCTATAATACATAATTAAAAGTTGAATTTATTCTCTTTTGAACAGTTAAAGAAATCTTTGTTTTAAAAACACATTTTTTTTTACTATTATGTTCTTATTTTAATATTCCTTGAAATATAGCAACCTATAGTTCTGATTTTCTTAAGCATCAGAAATTAACTTATTTATCTAGTATACCTTATTATTTAGGTAATTTTTCCAATTCCGTCCAACCCGCTCGGTGATGACAAGGGCCTTACCATCAGGCGGATTCGATGTATTCACACTTTCTGTGTAACTATTTGTATAGCTTAATATAGTTGAATGCCATGGATGAATGCATCCCACGCGCACACAAAGTGCTTGCAATGGGTATGTGTGGGCGTGAAAGTCCTCTGCGGGTGGTTGACTGAGACTGAGGCCGAACAATTTCGATTCCAAGCGACACGCACTGTTGACGTCATTGTCGAAAGCTCGTTACTGCGTTACACAGGAAGCAGGACACGAGACGAACCCACGGCCAACAAAGCAAGCCAAGGCACCCCCTAAGCTGAGTATAGCCAGTACCAGCAAAGTCAGTAGTCAGTCGCTTACCAGCCGCGGAGGTGAACGCGTGTGGAGAATACAACACTAGCTAGCGAACAGGCCAATATTCCAAGAGGTCTTTCAATAGTGTCTGATTCAAGTAGAAATAGAAACCACTTAAAAGTGCACAATTATTTAAAAGAAAAGGCATTGAAAATTTGTTTGTAAAAGCTAAAGAAAAGCCTTGACGCAACAAAGTACAAAAGACAGCTGTGAGCTCAAAGTGGAGGGTGCTGAGCTAAAAGTGCAAGGTGCAAAGTGCAAAGTGAGAGGGCGTGCTGAAAACTTGCGCTGCGAGTGCATAATTATTTGGGTCAAAGCTGAAAGAATAAGTTTGAGAGCCAAGCTTCCACCTGTTATGTGGAGCCGCGACTGAAACTGAATCGCAGGGTGTAAGCACCAGCACCACGATGGAGGCTTCACAGCCTAAGGTGCATCGTCAGCATCAGCGACAGCGCCGCACTGAAGCTCGCCAGCGGCGCTTAGAACGCGAGGCGGCCTCCGCCTCCGCTCCAGATCAAGTAGACCCTCAACCGGACTTGGCGGACTGTGCGGCGGCTCTCAATGAATCGCCCACAGCGGGGTCTGCAGCGGCATCTGCGACTGGTCGCAGCATAAGTGCTCAGAGTTCTGCGGATAGCATTGAAATGGTGGGTTCACCGAGTCAGACTTCCCAACAGACTGTGGTGCTGGTGAACGGACATCCGCCACCCACTCAAGAAAATACACAGGAAGAGAGCGTGGCCGAAGCACCCCTGGAGTCTCCCACGCAGCCAGCGAAGCAAAGCGACGGCAGTCGAAACTCTTCTGGGGATGCTTTGAGCCTGCGGGAGACCCTCCAACAGCTACCAACCACCCATGGTCATCGCTCTAGGCGTACCCATTCGCCCAGCCTCGCGGATTCATCTTTTCATCGCGGTATTCTTGGCTATATGGATCGTGAGCTTAAACAGAGTTCCCCAACACCATCCTCTGTTGGAGTGGGAGCTTCGCGCAAACAGCAATCCCTCTCCGATCCTCAGGCTAGCCCAGCTCAACGTTCCCTACGCTCTAGGAATAGTTTCGACAAGAGTCCGCGACGTAAGCGCAGCAAATCTGAGTCCCGTCGACGACGTGAGCGTAAGCTGATTGCCGCTGGCGAAATGGAAGTCCGTCAGGCCAATGAAACCCTCATGCGATATCTCAAACAATGCTCCGACATGCATGATGCTTCGCTTTCGGGAGAACTGGAAATCGATCAGAGTTTGGAGGAGCGGCGAGTGCAACGCAAAACAAAGTCGCAGCGAGACAAACGTGGCCAATTAATCAGTGAGTACAGAGCATGGGGGACCACCCTGTTTTGTTTCATTGAGTAAAAAGCTCACGTGCATAGTGGTACAAAAGAAATTTTGAGAGCCGCGAAATGTTGTTTGAGTTTGTTAAATTTTTAAAAACACGTGGAAGCTTTGTGAATTCCTTTAGGAATATGACCTGCGAAAGGTTAAAAAATTTTACTTCTAACGTTTTTTTTCGTTTGTAGTTTTCTGTTCTTAAATTTTGTAACACATATTTAAGCTACTGTGCATGGTCCTTCGTGCCGCTTCTGCGCACTAAGAAACAATCTCTATCCCTCTCTCCTGCTTTCTTTAGGCAAACTGTACTCAGCTGGTGGCCTCTCCTCCATATTGAAAGAGCTGGCCGATGACATTGCCCCTGCGGATGGCGAGGAGATCTACAATCCATTCACACCGGTCGTCTCGCCCACAGATGATACGCCCGCGCATTTGGACAAAATGTTTTTGCAGACGTCATCGGGCTATCGACCAGTGGAGCACAGCTACTACAAGCGTTCCTTCGTGGCAGCTGGCGCTGGTAGCGGCGGCAGTGGGCGAGGCAGCGGGGGTAGAATTGATACCATTTCGGCAGCGGAATTGGGTACTGCTGGCGGCGGGGGTCGCCTCTCAGCCAGCGATTCGCGATGTCTGCTCGATGCCCACCTCAATCGGTGAGTTAAGAATGAAGGCGGGTGGTGCTGGGGAAGGGAGGGAGGTCTTATTTTGTTATTTTTTTTTACTGAATTATGTGTATTTATACGAATATAATCCTGTGGTCGACTGGCGGTACGATTAGAAGGTTTCTGTTAGCTATTTTTAGACGGTTTCGATAAATGGGGTGGGCTTTGCGTCTGTGGAGCTGTCGCTATCGTTTACGTTGTTAAGGTAATACAGCTGTCGATGTCTGGTTTTAGTTGAATATTTTGCAGGGGTCTGAATATTACATAAGGAATTGCTTAATGATTCGGATCGTTTTCTTCAAGATAGTTTTCGTGATTTGTGTCTGCTTAGCAGTTGGTTACACAGTTAAAGATGAGAAGTATTATTATTTTATATATGACTACTTTCCAGTATTTTTAACAAAGGGACATTATTATCTGTATATATGAAACTCTTTTTCCTAATTGACTGACTGCGGAACAACACATAAGTCCAAGAGCTCTGAAATGTTCACACAAGTTGGAGTTGAAGGAACACATTGCTTTTTTCTGCAATTTTTCAATTTCAACGCTGGGTGAAGTTGGCTAGATATGACACAAACGCTTAAGGTTTTCATTTCGGAGCTTAAAAATCGTAAAAAAGTATGTTCTAGATATGTTAATGTTCTTGGTTCTTAGTTGTTCGAGAAAACTCATTTGAGATACTGTATGAAAATGTTAAACATTTTTATATAATTTATTAGAGTTATACTATTTGGCTTAGAAGTTAGGTTATTTCCAAGTTGTTAATCTTTGAAAGTAGGGATGGATATATTTTCGAGATATATTTATTGTACATGGAAAACCAAGTTAAATATGTAAAGTGGTATAAAACTATCAGACTGCTTGATTTAGGGACTTCTTCACATGTACTTGTTAGAACAAACTCCCACTTTGTCTACCAGTCGAACGCAATTGAAAGTTTTCACAAGTTTAATGTGATTAATGTGATTTAATGTGATCTCTTTCGCAGTAAAACCATTACAAGCAATATTCAACTCGCATGTGTTATTCAAAGAGTTTGGCTTCTAATCTCGAATATTTGCCATGGCCTGCTAGCTGGTCTAGCTCTGGCCCACTTACTCTTTGTGCTGAGCAGCCATCCCATGGACTGGTCGAATGTCATCAATCGTATGAGTCTTGCTGGCGAGACAACAACGGCTACACTGATGACAACATCATCCACAACTGCAGGTACAGATCTAAGAGAGGATGAGCCGGATTCAGGAGAGGCAACAGCTGGTGGAGCAAGCGGGAATACGAATACCATGACGTTGATAAGCGATTATGCTGGCTTTGCGGAAATCTATTTAAACACCTTCTATTGCTTGGCCATCATCTGTCTGGTTTCGGTATTTGATCGGTAAGTACTAAATGTAAATGTCCTTACTAGTAACCTTGTCTAAAAATACCCACCTAAGTAGCAAGCGAAAGTCATACTTGGCTGTTGCGTGACACTGCAGTGAAGAGAAGTGAAGTGTGATGGGCCTCAATAACACATTGACCTCAAGTAAAGGCAAGGCTCTAAGCTCCTCCCTGTGTAGTAAACGTCCTTCTGTTAAAAATTTTCAATGAAAGTTAAGAGCTCTGACCGCACTTCACTGAAGTCTGGGCAATGTCGAGGGATGGTTAGCGCAGATTGGGAAATCTTCAATAATGGCGAACTCTGCTTGGTGCTAGTGATGGAATTAAGATGTAGAGATTATCCTAACAGGTTTGGAAATATAAATGGTTAGCGGCGAGATTATTAAGAGTAATACATTACATTAGTAGTAATATGTGTATATAAATTATGTAGATCGGACAACTAGTCCACACCAATAAGTGAACAATACAAACTTAGATACAGACTTTAAACAGATCTCCAAAAAATGACCATAGTAATTACAATATGTATCGTTCTACAGTGAAATTCGCTTAGCTGCATTCCCGCTTAGCTGCTCGTTTCTGGTAGCTGCCCGAAAAACTTTGCTTCACAATTGGGGGGCAGCTAAGCGAATTTCACTGTAGTATGTATATATTTTAGTTTTGGCAAGGTTTTTGTATAGCATAGGAGAAAGTCAATCCGACCCCGTTCTCATTATGATTTTGGCTTGTCAGAATCGATGCAGATGCATCGCTGTGTTCATGCTATATCTAAAGAGAGACGAGCATCTGCTGGGCTTCATTACCATAAGAAATTGGCTTGGAATTTGCGTTCTAGGAACACTCGTATGAGTTGAGTTCTCTATATACTTAGTGCACATACACAGACCTAAGAACAAACAACAAGTCCATGCTGTGAAAATTGGTATGGCGTGTTTTCCCGTCGCGAACTTGAGGTAGCTCATCAATTGGGTGTCGATTTCTGATTTCGCATACGCGCAAAGCATACGTAATCTTTGAATTAGGCTTCCCAACCCCGAAAGCATTGTTTGGTTTCCTGTTTGTCATTTTCGACAAGGAAAATAATTTTCTTTTGAGCTGCTTTACTCTCAGTGCGTGTTCGTTGATTTCATCATACAAAACCAAAATATTTTAATGCCCTTAAACTTTGCTCTTTCTACCCCTACCACTGGCACCTCCCACCAGTATGCCGAAACACACACACATGCACTCTGCTGCCTCGGCCTGCACTCTTGACCTTTAAAGGCTGCCTGCCTCTGCTTTGACTCTGAGTGGGTGTGAGAAATTGTCTGTTGTTGTTCGTTTGGGGTTTTCGGTTTGCCATTTTATCGCTCCTCCGCCCCTCTTTTGTAAGTGTGAATCTGTGTGTGACATTTCGCTCTGTCCGTTCGCTGATTTATGTAGAAGCTGCTGCAGCCCATAGAGAGTATGCTGTTGTTGACCTTTGCATTAGTTAGATTAAATTGAGTGCCAGTTGGCACTCTGGCAAGTTTTTGATTTAATTAATAATAAATATATTTACATATTTGAATCTTAAGTCGAAGTGCGGTATATCTCTATATCAGCCTTATTACTGAACCACTTTAAAGTGAATCTTAATGCACCTAGATCTATGTATCTATTATGAAAGTATTTAGAATCCATCTTCGGCAAACAAGCTCTCGAAAAACACTCACCATCCCTGTTCAGCGCTAGAAATTGTATCTATATTATCTGCTTACTAATAGTATTTGGGCATATATTATTGATGTATATTATATAAAGACTTTAGGACTGTTGTTTCTTGAAGAAAATACAAGTAAAAGCAATAATTTTCTTTTCTGGAAATATGTTCTAACCTTTTTGCACATTTATGTTTAATTTTTTAAGCATGGACATTTGTCGTTGGAGCTTCTCAAATGCCAGCGAGCTGGTCTCCTTTCGCTGGCTCATCATTACAATGATCTATATAGCGACAATAATATTAACTATATGCTCGGATTCTATAGATGAGAAGCTCTATTTATATAATAATAGTAATGCAAATGTAACGCTTACACAGCAGGAACTGGTAAGTGTTAAAGAGGATCGATAGAAAACTCAATTCAATAAAAATAAACTAATGTTTTTTTTTTTTTTTTTAACAACTTTTCAGCTAAGCAACAATATTCAAAGCGTTTGGAGTAGCTTATCCGTTACCCGGAGCATTGCGGCCATTTCTGGCTGGATTATGATTGGTCTGACGCCCCAAGAAGATCTGCTATATGAGCATCTATTGGATCTTACCAAATATCAATTGACAAATAATTGAACTTAAGCAAAAACAAAAACGCAACTGTAAATAAACTGTAGTTTGAATATTTAGCAAAGAATGTTATTCAGTTATAATTTTTGGCTTTTTATATATATTATAAATATGTATATTGTGTAATCGAAGAAAAACTATAAAAACTTAAGCTTTAAAACAGTCAGAGCAATTTTTGTAGAATTGCATTTTGACCTCGAATGTCCTTCACTGGCCGCTAGAAAACATCCAAATTAATATGACATATAACTGATATTTACTATATATAAATGTGAATAATATATACACAAACATATACGAGTATATATAATTGATCAACTTTTTCGTACACATATCGTCAAAATGATTTGATTGATTTACAAAATATTTAATAGAACATTAAAAGGCTTTCAAAAACTTGCAACAATTTGAAGTGAATATTAATTAGATGTGCGTAATTCGAAATAGTCTCATAGTTCTTTAAATATATATATACATATATATATATATATATATATATACTTTTTTTTAGATGCTGAAAAAAGTATATTTTTGATATTTATACAAAATCTAATTTAACATAAAATAATTGCAAAATAAAAGAACAAAAGTTGAGTTGAAGTTTTAAGAAAATTCTTTATAAATAAATTTTAATTATGTTTATTTTATTTACCTTACCATTGGCATAAATATTTCCTTACTCACCTGTACTCACTGTAGAATAAATAAGAAAAATGGAGGATCAATTTGTAAAAAACGTTAATTACATACATATATAGCAAAACCAATATGTATATATATCAGCAGAATATTGAGATTCATGTGTATAAAGGAATATAAAACGTTATATACATATAAATATTATACAAAATATTAAAAGAACAATTGAATTATATAATTAGGAGTTCTTAAACTTAAGTTGATAATGCTTTCTTTAATTTTGTGTGTAAGTTGTTTAAGATTCATATTCCCATTTGTATGCACGATGTAGGAACGCTTTATTCTTTTGTTCGATTTGTGTTTAATTCAAATTTTGTGTTTTAATATTAAAAGCTGTAAAGAAAAGTAAAGTGCAATAATATTATAAAAGGAAATATGCGGGGGAAAAAGTATGAGTATGTGTTATCAAAAAACGTTGACAAGGAAACCAAGCATTGTAAAATTGTATATAAAATATAAATGCAAATAAAAAAATTGCAAAAAAAAAAAACAAATTCATTTTTCTCTTTTCTTGTGACAAATCAAATTCAAGCGTCAATTTTCATTAATTACTTTTAAATAAATTATTATAATTGTGTTGCAATATTTGTAACGCATAGAAGGAAGCATCTCCGACCCCACAAACAGCAGAAGAAGCCGAGTGGATTTAACCATGCTAAAGCCATAAGCTGCTCTTATGTAAAAATCATAAATATCGTACCTCTGTAACATGTAGCTCCCATACAAAGGCGTTTAAATGAAAACTGTGCACAAAAGATGGCGCTAACAAAATTGTATTTGCAAGCCAAGCAGCATAATTGTGCTAGCCCTGTGCTTTGTCTTCCTTACTCAATTACATATATCTTGGAATGCGGATGTGTTGTATGTATATACATGTATATGTATATGAAAGTTTTAGTGTTTATATATCACAATGCAGGCACAGAATATTTGGAGGTAATTAAAACGAGGATGGCTTCGTTGCTTATTGTTACAGCCGAGCTAAGCCTCTTTTGATAGTATTAGTATGTAGAAACTTCCTTCGAATTCATGCACATACATACATGAAATAACGACAAAAAATTGCATCATTTAACACCTTTTTTTTATAAAATTCGCAACTGCTCCACACCTGTCGTAGTTTCCTGCGTGAAAACATTACTTCAGTTAGGTTCAAATATCCGCTAAGCAGCTTTCCAGCACACGACGTTATGTTACAACCAATTGACATATAGATGGCGCCAGCTGGAAATGTATTTGTAACGTATGGTACGGTGCTCTGGCATTGCTGCTTGTTATTGATTATTGTCGAAGTGCGCAAGTATATTTAAGTAATCTCAGAAACTAGAACATTTAAATAAATTAACATAAAGAAATTACAAAAGAATTATTTCTTTAAGTTTTGTACTACTCTCTCAGTTTTAAAAGCTATCAAGTCTTTTGGCTGCAAGCTGGTCATATGTAAAGCTCTATGAGATTGACCATATAGCACTCACATACCCAACCGATTTAAAATAAATAATTAGTATGAATAACTTTTTGTTTCTTTAGGAATCAAACCAATTTGGGTACCAGCTTAGGAAGCCACCAAGTATACTGAATCGGGCATTAATATCTTATAGCTCGCAAATAATCGACCATTTGAGAATGAAAATTTCGTGTGAACAATTATTTATTTCTGAGAAAAAAACTAGGCATTCGTACGTATCAATGAAATAAATATTAATATTTTTAAGTTTTTGGTTTATTTTAGCGACCTTACTTATCATTGGAAGACCTCCAAAATAGTTAAATAGCCGCTATTCAATAGCAGATTCGCAGAAAGGGAGTTGTAAATTGCAAAAGGACTTCAACATAAACAATTAAGAAAGCTATAGTCGATATTGCGACTATGAGGCACTCGTTATGAGATACTCGTTTAAAACAAAGATTCTGGTGCTGTTCTTGGTTATATACCTGTGTATATATGTACGACTATTGCTATTGCTGTACATAAGTTTGCCGAGAAGTAACAGTGGGCTTGCAGAGTAATTTGATCAGGATCGACCTAGCTTCCCTTTCTTACTGTAGTACACATTTCTGGAAGGATATATAAGCGGATATCCGAAGCCAGCCTTGTTAAAGCTATTAATGATATTTTAGTAACTACGTCATTAAATTTTCATTAAGCTTAGAATTCAATTTAAAGCCACAGTCTGAGGTCAATCCCCGCGTTAAGTCTAGTGTCACATATTTGGGAGCAAAATCTGAGACATGATTAAATCGTCTACGGTTAAATATGTATATAGCAATAGAGTTAAAAGCGACACTATGCTTTAGCATATCTCTAATATTAAAGTGACCAAAAAACGGCACTCCAGAGCTTGTGAATTTAAAAATTTAACAATGCAAATTTCGGGGTGCACCGGCTAAAATTTTTATGATTCAGATAGCTGCAGCAGCAAGCCATGCGTTTTCCTAGTTGCACAAGAGATATGGCTACGGGTGATTACAAAGTCTGGATACTTCAAAAAATTATATTCCTTTTGATGATTTTAAAATAAAATTAAAAACGAATATTTTTGAACGAATATTTTATATTCCTTTTGATGATTTTAAAATAAAATTAAAAACGAATATTTTTGATTTAACTTTGTTTAAAATTTCATTATTATTATTTTATAATTATTATATAGAAAACAGGGCTGTCAAGAAACCTAGGAAGGGGAGCTTCATCATTATCTTTAACATCAGAAAAAATCATAACAGCTCCCCAAATGGCGCGAATCTAAGGCGGTGAATCTGTCAAAGGCGAATAACACGTGTTTTTAATTTTATATTTAAATAACGAATTTTAAGCTAATTTACCTCAAAGCTTGTTGTTTAACACGACTTTTGAAATGTAAAAATCTTAATTATGTTCAAAAATTAAAATATGAAACCTAATATTTTCTGCACATCATACAGAAATTTACATAAACCGTTTTGAACACAACATTTTCCTCTTCGCCTTTTTGTTTTGTTGCTTGCTTTTTTTGTAAGGGAAAAGTTTGTGGTTTTGAGCTTGTTAGCCAAAACGAGCGTATAATTTACACAAAATGGTGGATGAGAACCTCAACTATATTACAGTGTCTGTGTGTAAGAAAGTTACATCAAAGTTCTGTCTATTTAGCATGTTAATGATGTTTATTTTTTCAGCTTTACCTTTTTCCGAAGGACTGCGAATTTAAAGCCCCTGGCCTCAGCCAGTGCTTGAAGTCTGTGGAAGTGATCCATTGTCATCATGTTATCACCTACATGGAGTTAAATGCATTATCATCATTTAGCGAATGCTTGCTGCAATTATGGCCGCTAATTGAATTTCTGGAGAACGAGCGCATGAATATAATGAATCGACAGACAACAATAACAATAAAACGGCTGGCTTGAAGGAGGCTCAACAATAATTTCAAATTACAAGAAAGAAAGCAACATTTCCACCAGTCGAAGATTAGATACTCTTAATATGGAAGACAGTTGAGTAAGCTTTTAGAATTAGGGTCGTGTTATATATACTTTGGTTAAAGTGGGCTTAGTTGGCTGGAGGATAAGGCTGGTTGGCAGATAAACTACGTTTCCTTTCTCATCCTCCATGCAACATCATTTAACATTTTGTTTATATTGCCAATAACCCCGCTAAATCTAATCATACTGGTATTGAAAACTGCTCAAATGGGACATTGCCAGATGTGAAAATTCTTAGGTAGACCGTGAAATATGAAAAGTGTGGACGAACCTCCATTTAAGGCATGGGTAAATTTAACTAATAAAGAGAAGTTAGCTTTAACAAGAATAAATATAAAAAGGCCTTTCGATACTCCCTTATAATGAGACACTTAAGCGAGCCGAGTCATGCTGTGTCACCTCTATAGCTGCCGCTATATCATACATAGGTTACATTATTATCTTTTCTTTATATAAATGCGGATCCGCTGCTTTCTAAATGTGTTTTTGTGACTCTTTTGCAGATCGTTCACAATAAATCCACTATAAATGGCCTTAGCCCCTTAGCTCATTTAGGTAATTTTTTGGACAGCTCTGACATACGTAATAATGAATTTTACCACTAATATTCTCTATATAGTTTTTATATAAACATACAAAATCTTTGTAGCTGCCACGAGCAAGACGCCAAGACAGCCCAATGACTTCACAGTCATCTCAAAACTTACAACGTACATAAATGTGTAGAATCTTATCGTCAATTCAGTAGAATGGAAGTCGCCTGGTTTATGCGAGACTGAGAGAGAAGAAAGAGATAGAGAGAGAGAGACAATAGAGAAGGTGACTAAGGTACAAAAATGGCCCTATAAATTCAAGAGTTTGCCCATCCATCCCTACAAATCTCCACATTTTGGTGGCACCTAGTTGCGCGTTTATTAAGTTGCATTATCATCCATATGTTTATAGTCTGATGCAACAAATGAAGCTACAAGTGATGGCAAAAAGCAAACATGCTCCTTGCTGGACAGATATAACAGCACGTGGCAAGCGATGCTGAAGTGTCAAGGATGAGGAGCAGCGCCAGGACTCAGACCTGAATATTCTGTAATTAGGTTAGATACACACGTAACTCAGTGTCCTAGATGTCTAAGTGTGTGTGTGAAAATGAGGTGAGAAAATGAAATAAAACAAAACTGAGCAAAGCCAGCACAAACAGCGGCAGCTACTGCTGCTGCCAGCACAAATAAAAATACGGCTTAATTTGCACGTTTTAACCGCATGACAGCAAAAGAATTACACAACACACTCACACATGCTTAAACAAATTCATATATATATGCACATATATGTACACGTTCACGACTACAAACACAGAGAGTTGAGTGTTTTGTTGTTGTTTGGGTCTACATCACAATTACATAGCCTGACTTTAGCTGTGGGCTGCTGGACAGTTCAGCTCAGTTCCAACATATGGCAGGATAATTATCCTGTTGCGCCAGCAGCTCAGCTTACGGATGGTCCTCCTTTTGAAGTGATGGGATGGGATGTGGATGGGGTGTGTGTTGTGCTTATCGACACACTTTTTTGCCATTCGCAGACCATAAAGAGTTGATTAATTCGTAATGTCATTGCATATGGTGGAAAGAGGAAAAGTTAATTGAAGTGTTAGATAACTGGAGAAGGGTTTATAGGTAAGAAACAGGACAGCAAGCCGCTTCGAAGGGGGATCACCTTGAATGGAAAACCCTGAATACTTCATTTGTTCGGAATCGCTTACTTTTGGGCTTTGTAAACTTCATGACAAAATGTAAAGTCCTTCGGTCGAAAATGAAGATGCGGGTGTAAATAGAGAAAGTCTTTAATTTTTTTGTGTATTATTTAAAAGGATCTGTGGATGACTGCGTTGCGAATATACCAATCTGCATTTACCAATCCCGAAAACTAATTCGAGTGTAACTTTTGAATGATTTGGACATTGGCCTTTGCTGCTGTCCCTTAGATGAATACCGTGGTCCAAGCTGGTTTTAGAACGACTTAGAGTTTTCCTACATGAGCCATCCTATGGAGCTTATAATCGTTTATGTAAGGAATTTACGTCAGTCTTTTACCCATACTTAGTCCTCCATACTTAGCTGTGATATCAGTAGGGATGAAGAAATATGAATGAGTCATTTAAAGAAAATCAACCTTGGGAGCTTTTAAACCTAATTGCCGATTCAATCGAAAGTGATAACCAAGATTAGTGTTTCACAGGTTAATGGTCATGATTTATGCTTGAATGTCAATTAGTTAATCTCTCTTAATCCTTGATTAAGTGCCTACATGTCTATTATTATTATGCTTTCGTTGGAATTACCATTATACAATGTCATTACCATTTCTTGCAATTTTTCTAGGAGCTATCATGGCCAAAACAGTATTGGATCATTTGTTATTTTGGATCACAAAATAGGGTTCAATTTTGAAAGAATATAATTATACAATGGATAAACCTAATACGCTCTTTCCTTTAAAAGCGTAGTACGAACATAGACATTAATCTAAAACATTAAGCAGAGTGCAATAGCGGCTTTATAAAGCAAAAGAATGTTTCGAGTCTTGAAAAAAAAGGCTGAAACTACTGGGAACACCACTGCATTAGGATACTTTTGGGCTTTGCGGACCCAAAAAAAATTCTACCCCTAAAATGGTCAAAAAAACTTCTTGCTCTAACTTTTAATTAAGTCAACAGTTTGTGCTATGAAATAAGCGTATACATTATACCACGACAGACAACAATAGCTGGAGAATCTAGAGCAAACATAAATGCCGACATATTTTGCGACCAAACCAACAACTAGGACAGCGACAACAGCAGAAATATGATGCGGCAGTGCATCTGTTGCTGCTGTTGGAAGGGGGAGGCGACCGAGAACGAGAAAGAGCTCTTCTCACTTGAAGCCAAATGACCAGCTTCGAATTACAATGGCTTTAAAACCAAACTGTGTCGGTGCCATTGAAGGGCGGAGGACACTGGCAGCTACTCGTATTGTTGCTGCTGGTCAAACATGACACGCACACAAGCAGCCCACAAATCACTATCGCCAGGGGTTTGCGGGCAGGCCCAGGCGTTGAGGCTTGGAGCGAGCCCCATTAGCCAAAAGTTTGGTTATTGTCCGCACTGTGCACATACTACCTGAGGCTGACAAACAAGCAGAAAATTCACTTTTGGGTTAAAAGATACACTTGGAGAGCATATATACAGATTATGTGGAAAAATGGGAGAAAATTGCGATACGACATTATATACTGCTTGCTTTTGATAGTCAAAAAGGCATAGGAATATATATCGGCTTGACATGTTTGTGATATATACACGTACCCTTTTATATGTATATTGTTAGTTTACTTAACTCTAATCATACTCGTACTCTAGTAGAGTAAACGAGTATATTGTATTCGTGCAAATGTATGTAACAGGCAGAAGGAAGTGTCTAAGATCGCATAAAGTATGTATATTCTTGATCAGCATCAACAGATGAGTTGATCTAAACATGTTTGTCTGGCTGTCCGTCCGTCCAAAATCGTAAAAAAAACATTTTGTATGAGAACTTTTGAGTGTATCGAATATTAAATAAATGCTGAGTACGAGTATAATCGGAAGTCGGAGTATAGTCGGAATATCGACTATAGCGTTCTTACTTGTTTTTCATATGTATTTCTTTTCATATATCTACTCTTGTTTGTATTTGATTATTTCTCCATTCAGCTGATAATTTGCCTTCATATTCTATCGTAGCTTTCTTTTGAAAATACGAATTTGCATTCATATATAACTGTGATTACAAAAATATCTCTGAGTGTACTCGCTGTAGCCGTTCATCCTAATAGCATTTATGTGCGCACCAAGCGTTGGGTTTTTGCCCCAAACGTTGCAATGGTTCATTGAGATAAGCACCGCCATTTTTGTTTATGTTGCGGCCATCATTGTCAGACTTTGTTTGGCAGATTTTTACGACGCCAGTATGCGAATGTAGTACCTTCTTGCTTGCAATAAAAGAACATGTAAAAGACCAATGCATAAGAGCGAATGACCAAAAGGCAGAAAAAAAGGAATAATTCTTATGAAAATGCCAAAGTTATTGAAGTTGTAGACTAATGGATGTGTACATGCACACGTACATTCATGCACATATTACAGTTTTGGTTAAGCAGCTGATAAGTAAGCTTAAAAGTCATTCAGGTAAAAATCAGCAGTACATACGAAGCAGTACATACTGTAAGTGCTGCTTTGGGCGCTGTTAACGCAATCCTTGCAGATTTGTTGTTGGTTGAAAACGCTCAAAATTGAAATTCAAATTCCATAGCTGGCTCTTTGCTAATAACAATTTCCAACACCTTGGTGCCACACCCGTTTGTTAGAGCTCTAACTTGTTTTCTCGAAATTAATTAAGCTTTGTGGTCTTTGAAGGCCAAAAGTTGCCTTTTGCATATCTGCATTGATCGAATCCATATCGATTTTATTTGTTTTCCTGTAATAATTTTTGCCTTGTCAAAGTAACCAATATGAATAACACGGCATGCATCACAAAAACTGTGGTCACGACCATGATTTACTTGTCTTTAATGCTGCGTTACCTATCTATATTTCGTCAATGATAGCGAAAACACTGCTCCGCTCCTCTGAAGCGGTGAAACGGTTGCGCTTATGGTTGTGTGTGAGCGATCGCGGAACCTATCGAGTGGATAGTTTTTTAAAACATTACCAAGGTATGCAAATATTCACGTAAATGAGAGTTGGAGAGCTTACAGCCTCCTCAATCACTCTTATTCTCCGATAGTTCCATATTTCATAAACGACCTCGTTCTGGAGACCTGTAAGTTGTGGTACGACCACAAAGGAATTCAAGTGACTGTTAAACTTTGCAATTAATGGCGCAGAGAATCAGCCCACGAAGTCAATTTAACTTTCAATAGCTGTCAAACACAAACTAAATGACGCAGCTTGCTCGTACTTACTTCACTTTTAAGTTAACCCGGCTAAGATAGAAATTATTAAAATGTAGATTTTATAATGTAAAGCCGTGCCAAAAATTTTACCTATTACTATAAAATATTCCGTCAGGTATTAAATATTCAAAGTCCTTGAGGACTTTACATTTGCCAAACGTCTGGCTGGCTTCTTTTTCATAATTTACGAGCGAAAATGTTTCATTTCATGTTTTATGGCAAATAAATTATGCCCCATCCAAATAAGACATCGATGACAAAAAAAAAGGAAGGGCGGCAACTGTAGCAACACCACCAGCACCACAACAAGGGCTAAGGCTAAGCTACAGCCACAGCGATAAGGAAAGTGAAAGGGAAAAACTGAGTTGAAATTTATGTACGTTTATTGATTGCCCGAAAAGAATATTTCGAGACTTTTATGAAGATAAAGTGCAGTCTGGAACTGGAACAGGAAGCCCTGCCAAGCGCAACGCTAGAGAAAGGAAAATGTTTAAAAGGATTTTCGCCGGCCTAGACATCGCTTAGTTCGTTCTTGACAATAGCTTTTACGATACGCAGCTTGCGTGCACCCAATGAGCCCCAAAGAATAAGCTGGGCCAAGGCAAAAAACTCTTAAAGTTGTCGAGCTCGAGCTGGGAGGACAACACGCAAATTGAAATACGTGATACAGGATGATTACATACAACGTATATGTAAACGTGGGACCATATGTGTGTCCATTTTGTATGCAAAGCATGGCTCTTAATAAGCTGAAGCCGGGTAACAAGAACAAGTCCCCTCAGGTAGAGTGATGCCGCTAGCTTGAAGTGGCTCTAATTTGGCTTCCACTTGCTTTTTCTGCAGCAGGCAAAAACTATAAATATCTTTTCAATGGCAAATGGCAAAAAAAAGAAATAAAAGTTACCAATATGAGCATATCGTAACGTGACTTCTGAGTACTTTCATATGCCCCCAGAATTACGAGTACCCTTGTCAGGATATCTGTAACGCATGTTAAGTTTGGCAAGTATGCGACCACACCCCCCGAATGATGCGTGACATTTGTGCGTAATTAGCTACGCGGTTTGGTTTCGTTGCAGGGCCACTTTTATGTACTGAGCAATGTACGTTGTCTCAAAGTGCAAAAATTTTAATTGAAGAGATATTAAGCAACAGCTGGGTCCGCCACGCTTTGTGCGGGCCCTTTCTTCTTTTATCGAAGTCTAAGTCTCCTCAATCAATTGCTTCAATTTGAAAACATTGCAATGCTTTAAAGAGCGGGTCGTATGACAAATCATTATATCCTAGCAGAGGCTATTATAGCTTTTTTCACGACCCTAGATCTCCGTCTTGACAAGCCCGGGCGATATAGCTATGCCAGTCTGTCTGTCTGTCTGTCCGTCAGTTTCAATGCGAACTGTCTTTCAGTTTAAGAGCTATCGACTTGAAATTTTTACCATAGACTTCTTTTTGCTGTAAGCTGCTCATGTGTCAAAATCGTCCACTATGCATATAGCTCCCTTATAACTGACCGATTCAGAATGAACTCTTATAACACCAAAATTGTTTTTCTTTCTCCGAATTGAACCAAATTTGGTGCGTTTCAGTTTTAAAAGCCGCCACTTCTGCTAATTAAAGTTCATCCATAATGGACCACTATATCATATAGCTCTCATATAAACGACCGATCCGGCATGAACTCTTAGTATTTGTTCTTTTTTATCCATGTCAGTCTAAGAATCTTCCACGTCTGCTGACCAAAGTTGATCCGGATCAGACCACTATGTCATATGGCTCCCATATAAACGACCGATTTGGAATGAACTCTTAGAGCACTAAAATTGTTTGTTTTTAAAGGAATTAAAACAAATTGCTGACCGATTTTTAACCGGAACTAAGTTCTTAGGTTAATTATAGTTATAATCTGTAATGGTATCCAAGCTTTGGTTACCCAAAGTTAGCCTTCCTCTGTTGTTTTAGTAAGATGAAGATGAATTATTCAGATATTTCCGCTGGTAATGTTATTCCTGTTGACCTAATTGTTCTTGACGTATTTATTCACTTTTAGAATATTGATTTTAACTGGCGAAAGGTTAAGGTCATTTGATATTATTGTATTCTCATTTTTCAAATCGACAGTGGTGTAAAAGATATACTCTTTCCCCACTTGTCTCATGGGTTTCTTCTGGCATTATCCAAAATCTTTCGACACTACTCTAGACATGCTCAACAAAATAGTATCGAATATCATCGAATAAAAAATGTCAGCCTCCTAAGTCTTACACCTTCTTTGAAGGTACTTACCTGCTGTTATCTTATATATGTCTCCTGTAATGGTTTATATTGAGGCCATATGGGTTTGCTTCCTTTTCGAGCATATCTGCTTGAAAAGACTATTCTCTTCAGTTTGTTGTTAACTATAAATGGGTCATGGACAGGTTATATTGTTTAAGTGGAAGTGCCAATTACTTACCAATCTGGCATGTAGTGAAAAGGATGGGAATATAGAGCTAGTCACCTCCATAAAAATGGATGCAACAAAATGAAAATTGGCTGCTAGCCGTTAAATGAGCTTACCACACACTCATTAAAACACATCCATCTTTATTTGAGGACAAATTAGTCACTTAAGTGAGATTTTCCAAGTTTTTAACATTCCATGTGCTGATGCTGATTTAAGTAAGCAACTCATAATTCCAATTAAGAAAATTATATAGATTGATTAACATAATAGAATTTCCAAAAATTCAAATAAAACTGTCTGGGAATTTCATATAAAGTCAAAAGCATATGCACTGGCTGATTGATGATGCAAGGAAAGGGGTCCGGGGGCGGCACTGAAGGTACGAGACAAGCGAACTGAGTTCTTAAATTGAAATTGCTAAAAATAAATCATAAAATATAAAAAAAACGAACAAAGTGATGGAATATGCGTCAAAGGTCAGTGACGAGTGCAAAGAGAAAGAAGATAAAAATAAAATTGAGCAGAGAGAAATATAAATTAAAAACTAATTCTGTATATCGCATAATAGATGCTCTTCTAAGAAGTAAATACTATACTTTTGGATGTTCCAAAAAATTACAAAGCAAGTTACATGAATTTCTTCAAATCTAGTGAAACTGGTATATATAAAATATTATATAAATAATCCAACAGTTTAATTATAATAAAAGATCAAATAACAACATTTAAATTATCGCAGGAAATGCATTGTTTTAGAAAAATGTATGCTTAAATTGTAACAAATTACACATTTGTATGCCATTTTTATCAATGAACCGCCAAAAATTGTTTCCATTTGCTAAGACAAAATTGATAAAGACAAAATTATAAAATTATTTAAAAAAAGTAAATATGCAAGTTTCTAAGCTTTAGATGCATGTTCAATCACATCGAAATATTTTGATAATCTTCTTGTTTAATTTATGACCAAGGCACAAAATTTTTGTAATCGTTTCTAGCCTACGACCCAAAATATTCTACAGAACTTCAAAGCATAACTTGTGCTCTTTTTACATTTTCTCATGAAAAAAACTTAAATCATATGCAAGCAAGAAAGGAAAGCTAGCTTGGGCTTGTCGAAGCTTATATACCATTTTCCATGTAAATATACAACGGACCTAGATCAAATCTGGCTAGAGTGGATACAAGGGATACAAGACGAACTTGTTTTAATTTGGATGAAAAACAGAAAGTTGCGCTCCTAAGTGTTCATTCCGGAACAATCGGTTATATGGTAGCTATATGATATAGCTTTCCGATCTTGATCAGAACGTTCCATTGGACGTGGGGCTTACTCAAATTGATACAAAAAGTTTGGTTTGATTTGGACAAACAGAAAAGTTTTGCTCATAAGTGTTCATTCCAGAACAATCGGCTATAAGGGAGCTATATGATATAGTTGTCCAATCTGGATAAGACTAGAACTTGACAAGCCTGCAGACAGGGGGCGCATCTGGTACCAATTTCAGCCTTTTAGCTTTTAAGACTTCTGAGATCTTTGTGTTGAAACAGACGGACGGAAAGACGGACAGTCGGACAGACGGACATTGTAACGTCGATTCCCCTTGTAATGCTGATCAATAATATATATACTTTATATAGTCGGAAGCGCTTCCTTCTATACGTTGCAAACTTCCTGACAAAATGAATAAACCATTTTGTAAATGGTATAAAAATGGTTCAAAGCTTTTGAATATGCTGTGAACTGAAAATAATTGCTCTAAAAGGGTTGATGGACAAAATCAAGCGCAGTGACATAGGGAAATAGAATTAGCAGCCAAAAGGTAAAAGCTGAGATTTACCTTAGAACGAACAATCACAGAGGCAGTGACATAAGGAAATTATCTAAAGCTTCGGCGAACGCGCTGTATGCGCAACCCGGATTTATTTTAAGCAAATGTCAACAGAGACAGTGCTTAGGCTCTGCTGTTCATGTTCACGCTACTTACCTATATACATATGCTTACATACGTCTGCTTTTGAGTAAATAAAAATTCATACAACAAAAATGTTGAGCAATTTGAGGCAAAGGAACTCTAAGCAGGACGCCTGCTGAGAGCCTGCGTATGTAAAAAAGATAGGATGCTCTTCTTTGTTTTGGGAAAGTGAAGAAGGCCAAACCACTAGAGATGAGCTTTATTGGCACTCCTGCTTTGGAGTCACTGCGCTCGCCAATTACCCTGTCAGACTGAAACATGAATATAGCATGAATCGTACATTAAAGATGAGCAGTCTCAGCTTTCCGAGTGCTGTGATCATATAAAGTGAATAATACTTGTCGTACTTTAAGAAAATTGCAATGATTGTCGGAGTATGTGATGAAACCAGCTCCTCATCAGATACATGGAAACTGTGATCGCAAACACATCAGCACGTGGTCACTAATCTAAAATTGTATGCCACTGAATTCTCGTCATTTCAACGAAGCTGGAAACGTAAAATGTAAATGATCTGACAGACACACGTATGTACAAACACACAGAAAGATAGCTGCCAGGCAGTCGCTGCACAAAAACACAAAGTATGCTCTTCGCTTCTCCTACGCGTCCACCTCAATTGGGCATTTGGAGGACCGGAAATCATGCCTGGCTTCGAAAGCATTAAGCTGTTGGCGTAACCGATGTTTCACAATCTTCTCATAAAACTGAGCGTTCGCTGATCCAGTGCTAGCTGATCTCGTTGAAGAGTTTTATTCAATGACAAAAGCGAATGAAGGCGTTCGCTGAGCTCAAGAGTAAAGTGTGATTTTGCAGGTATCTGCCTCCCATATATCCGGCTTTTTTTTTCTATTCTCTCCCTCTATGATTTCATCTTCGAAATCACAGTGTGAAATTCATAAAACTTTGCTCATCTCTTGAAACCACTATGCTTTCTTTCCGCTTAGCAAGTGTCATGTCGTAAGCTTTAAAAAGAAAAAAAGTAAACGTATGTATGTGTAATATGTGTGTAAATATGTGTATGTTTCTATAACCGTTTGAATGTCTCCAAGCAGTACAGGAGCGTGCACCCTCTTGAAAAATAACTTCAGCCTGGAGCGCCTCTGGATTCATGAGTTGAAGTGTGTGGACAGTTCCCTTTAATAAATAAGTCGCACAGCTGCATCAGTTGGCACCAGTCCTTGGCTGTTATCCTGCCAAGTTAGATAAGAGAAATTAACCAAAGTGTGACAAAGAAAGCTCCCCATCTCACAATAAACATAAGAGAGCATGTGTGAAGTAAAAAATGTAGAAATGGAAAAAAAGCAAAACCAAGTCTTGATTCCATGTCGATGGAAACGATACGAGAATTTTATATGTTGACTTAAAGTTATAAATCGTGCAACAGCACTAGAAAAACAAGAAAGGAAGGCTAGCTCCGGCTTGCCGAAGCTTATATACCATTCTCATTATCAATATATAACCGATCTAGATCAAATCTGGTCGGTGGGCGTGTGGCTACAAAGGATACAGGGGATACAAGGCGAATTTGTTTTAATTTGGACGAAAAACAGAAAAGTTATGCTGCTAAGTATTTATTCTGGAATATGGAATATATGGAATATATGGTAGCTATATGATATAGTTCTCCGATCTTCATCAGATCAGGCCAGTAGACGTGGAGTTTATTCAAATTGATACAAATCGAGCTTGGTTTGAATGAGAAGAAAAACAGAAAAGTTATGCTGCTAAGTGTTCATTCCGAAGCAATCGGATATATGGTAGCTATATGAAATAATTGTCCGATCGTGAGCAGATCAGACCATTGGACGTGGGTCTTTTTCAAATAGATACAAACCGAATGAAGTTTGATTTCGATGAGGTTTGTGCCGAAAAAGCAGAGTTATCAAATTTCGTTGTTATGTTGGTGGTTTTATGTTATTATGCAAAGTATTTTTAGCTTTTATTTGCTTTTGACATATATAAAGATTAAACCCATTATGGTGTGGTCGGCGATTCCTTTTTTTGAGATAAAAAATGAACATCAACGACGTTGGGGATTTCCTGAAAAGGGATATCCTGCAAATATATAAAAACATCTTGAAATTTGAGGTTAGCAAGCTTTACAGTAATGTTTCGAGATCAGCTACGACCACTTCATCAGAATTCGTAGGTCAGCAATTGTATATTTTGGCTGCTCTCCTACCTCCTTAATCTAAAGAACCTGTGGCTGATTAATTTGCAATTTCATTTGCAAATTCATATAAGATTTAATTGACCATATACAATTTTCTAGAATTCGTAAATTGTAGATCTGAGAATGTTTCACACTAAAAAGGATACTTATTATTTTAATTCTCTGAAATTTTCTAAATAAGTTTGAAGCATTCTTATATAATTATAATCATCCTTAAAAGAATGGGAATCAAGTCTGAAATACCTAAAATTGGTATATTTCATACAATTTTAAATTTGATCAAGCAAAAGATCACTTATAAATTCTAATTGCTTATACTTCCAGTATTATAAGGTAGCTTCTTCCAAAGAACATTGCTAATTAGTTTATCTGTGATCTATTAATTAATTAGTTTCAGAGTCTAGAGAACTGCAGTCCAGCATCCACTGTTTTTGTTTTAAGGCATTCATTACATAAAATGTATTCTTATTTTAAATATTCAATTGCACTTCTGAATTACTTTGACTTTATGCCAATTTGAAATATAACTGAGTTACTAAAAAGGTCTTAAGAAAAAATCGTCTTCAAATAACTATATTGCACTTGGATAAAGAATTTTCCTTGATCTTTTATTTTTGAGTTTTCCAGTTTCAAGAACGACGCTTTGTTTTATATTTAGCATTCATAAAATGGTCTAATAACTCTTAAGATCACTCTATTTGTACATCTTTATGTGGATGTTTGGTATAAACAATTTATTATCTGATAAAAGCTTATGAAGCATTATTTTAGCATTAAACAAATATTAGAAAATTTCATTTCTAAAGTAATTATTTGAACAAGCTCCGGCATATTTAAAGTCATTTTCTTAGTGGCAGACAGACTTGGACTGAGAAAACTTCTAACTTCGACTTAATTTCTTTTGGAATGAATGTTAGACGCTGGATGATGTATTGCAAAAGGTTGGTTATACGAGGAAATTTATAAAATTAAAAGATGTAATAGATTTTATAAAGACTTACTCAATGGTTATCGAATAAAAGACCAATAAAGATTTCAATTCGTTATTTTACCTAAAGTTTTTATTAAGAAATTTGGCTGCTACTCTAAAAAATTATAGCCCAATATAATTTGTGTTTTCAGCATGGTATGCAAGATGACCGATTTTGAGTTTAGTTTGAGCACATTGCGAAGGTGAATCTTCTCAACACTCAAAACAAACACTCAACCATGCCTGACAAGTGAGCTTGAGTCACAAATTGCTGACGAAGTCTCGACGAAATCTGCTGCCTTATCAGCTATCAGATATAACCTGTTGGTAGAACAGCGAAGGGTCGGCCCAACAGCCGATGCCGCACGATTCGGACTCGGACCGACTCTCATGTCAGTTGCTTGTGTTTCTTCGTTCATGCTGGACGCAAAAGCGGCAAAACCAAAACGGCATTTCAAAACGTGGGCGTTTGTCAAGGAAGATATATTTGGAAAACGTTCTCCGGTTCGGTAACCGCAATTGTTGCGGGTTTTGAAAAGCGGGAACGGTAACAAAGCCAGCAAGTGGCAGAACGTGCCTTGAGTGGCAGTGGCCGTGTTCTGGTCTGCGTTGGTTGTGTGGCGGTGCGCCTGGTTCTGGTGTGTTGACAGTTTTTCGCTCCTTCGGCTTTTGTTTAATACTTAACTGGCAGTGAAAGTAAGAGTTTAGCAAGCCCGCAAATAAACTTCAAATTAAATCAAAAATTTTGTACAAGGGTAAGCTGAACGAATGCTTTTGGTAAACACTAAGTTTTCTGTTTTGCGTGGATCTTCCTTCATTTCAAATTGAATTACTCAGAAAAGTTTTTGTGTTTTGTGCCTTGCCCATAAAAAAAGTTTGCCAAACAACATGTTCTTTAATTTTCTTGCTTATTTGCCTGCAAGAGATATAAGTTTAGTATAAAATGAAGGAACGACCGAAGTCAGTATTAAAAAAATGAATTTTTTTCGTATATATCGCATTGTCTGTGTTTTTATGCCCGAATCGTGACTCTCCTTTAATTAAAAGCTGCCCCTAAAATGTTAATTTTAAATCGCAAAGGCTTTGTAACTTGATGATGTTCATGGAGCGTATGCTTAGTGAGGACTTAGATCATTAAGTGCCATCAAAATGTCTTTTGCCAGCTTGTTAATGCATTGATTTTAATTGAAGGCCTTCATAACAAAGTAGAAATATAAAATGCAAATAAATTCATCGATTGCTCTCTGCTTCTGTATTTGGTCTACCTGTGTCTGTTTCTATATGCTAATGCATTCAGCTGGGGAATTGGCTTTGGAATTGAGCAAACTGCATAATGCGTTCCCACAAATCAAATTGTCTCAGCTTGTCTAAATCAAATCATGAATATTGTAATGATATTTACCAATGCACTGACAGCTCCTTTGCACGCGTATACGAACTTAGCATTGTAGATGAACTGACTGAAACTTATCATTTTATCTGTTTTATAAGTGATTTTAGAATTATTTCTTTAAAATAAATGTCAATAAGTTTGACTAACAAATATTTTGACTCATATATCATTTGGGAATGTTGTGAAGACATATGTATATGTTCCTTATTCAGTAGAGTAATGGAATTATCTAAGATAAATCATTTAATGCTATATATAGGTAAATGTAAACAAAAAATAAAAAATAATTTTTCTCATATTTAATTATAGATTTTGTTAGTATCTAATCATTTGTGTTCACATATACTACAATTTTTGACAAATTGATATGGTGCAAAATTGAAAGTAAAAAGACTTTTCAGTTCCCAAAATGGGAAAAGAAATTTCAAATATTTAATATTAGATTTAGTAATACAAATTAATAATATAATTATATAACTGTCGTTGCACATTTTACAAAATCCAAGAATACTGAAAAACTTATCTCTTGGAAGTCTAACAAGGAATTTCGGTTCATATCTCAATATTAAGGAATAGTCGATGTACATAAAATTTTAATTTCTAACATTTGTTGCTAAACGAATTTTTCAATTTTGATATCTCGTGAACATAACCTAACTTAAAAGACTTTACCTCACCTGAAAGCTAATGAATATAAATATATATTCATTACATGATATGTCACTTGGTCCATGAACTAACTTTAATTTTGTTTGCGTTTTTACCAGATCTAAATGGCAATTAGATTTTACTATTGCAGACACTTTGATAATTCTTTATGTATTTTAACTTTGCATTAACAATAAATAATGTAAAAGTTATTTATACTCATACTCTAGTAGAGTAAAAGAGTATATTATATTCTTGCAAATGTATGTAACAGGCAGAACGAAGCGTCTAAGACCCCATAAACTATTTATATTCTTGATCAGCATAAACAGCAGAGGCTATCTAACCATCTCCGTCCGTATGAACACTTCATCTCGGTGACTGTAAGAGCTAGAGGGACGCCCCTTGTGGGGCGTCAGATCAAGTTTGTCTCTAAATTTGCCACGCCCCTCCCGCTCCCGCAAAACCTTATATCTTCCACAAATTTTAGCGCATTTAGTTGAAACTCGGTTTGTATATGTATAGACATAGAATCTACCGATTTTGCCGAGTTAAAATCAGAAAAAATGGTAGACAAAACCGTAAAATACCATTTTGTATGAGAAAACCCCACTCCCACCAACCATAATTAATGCAGTTATGTATATGGATTTAGAAGAAATATTAAATTAATCTTCGTAATTAAAAAGAAAATTATATATTATTTCTTATTTTTTCCGGATTTCTTCTTTTGCGCGTCTTCCTAAAAAGATTTTTTTTTGTTAATTCCCATTGTTTGCTTTAGTTTCGTTTAAATAAATATTAGAGCAAAATCTAAGGTGAGTTAGGTTTTAATCATCTTATTGGAAATTTAGAATTATGTTTATGATCTCCACCGCCTGACTCGCCAGGTTGGCAAGACTTCTCGGATCTGGCACTCTCACCCTCCATAATGCAAGCGCAAATTAACTGAATTATTGCCCGAATCGCCGCCTAGCGATGTCCGCTTAAGAAGATGGGAAGATAATGTCAACACAGCAATCCAAAATATGTTGAAAAATACTAATTGCTGGCCTTGCTTATAAATCATACATTGGTGAGATCAAGCTACAAATGGATGGCACACAGAAATTATCAAGGCATGAAGCTGAAAACGCGGAGTTGAGACAAGAAGTCGAGCAACTTAAATCGGTTAAGTCATATATAATATAGAACTGCAAAGACTATCGGTATTCAGTAAAAAGAAAAAATATAATATTCAAATGCTTGATAAAAGAAAGCTCCCCAAGGGAAGCGGTTACAAGCGACAAGCTAAAATTCTGATCCCTAGGCAGTTGTAGAAAAAGGGGGGAGATGGAAACCTTTGAAATGGTTTCCAAAGACCTGGTAGGCACATCGGTATATATTGCAAAGACCTTAAGCCGCTATCAGCAGCAACAGAGGAGCGCCTACTGATGTTAAAAAAGAAACTTCGTGCTATAAATAATAGCTACAACAGCATCAAAGTAGCCAACAAATGGATGAATTACAAGAAGAGAAATGTTCTGATTTCAAGCAAGCGGTGTCACAATATTTTCTTTGAGTGTGTAATCGAGCTTGATATTTTTTCTCACCGAAACTCATCTAGAAAAGGCACTGACCAGCAGAGAAGTCAAATTTAAAGAATTTAATTTAGGGGAAGGAATATATGAAATAAGAAAATTGTTGAAAAAACAGTACAACTTTCTTTTTGCCCAAAGGTGCACAACACACTGGTCGAATATCGGTCGGAGAACAGAACATCCTCCCCGTTTATATCAATGGTAATAAGTGGAGTAAATATATACTGTAATTACACGACTAAAAAATAGTTGATTTAACGAGTTTTTACGTACTCTATTCCAATTGGTATTTAGTTAGAGTGTTTCAAAACTGTTTATAAAACATATGTAACATTTCGATTTTGGAGGATTACTCCCGTCAAATAGTGAAATTTTAAGCATGTAACTCTGGAGAATCACTTAAATAAATGTTGTAAAAATATGACATGATTTCAGAGGCAGTTTTTAGTTTTTTTCCAAACACAAAAAGCTTTAAAAAGTATCTTAAAGCAAAGCTTACTCGCCACCATAACATTAAATAAAAGCCTCAAGTCATTTCAATTTAAAAAGACACTTTTGGCATCTAATAGTACAACCCAGAAAAACGAGAGAACAAAATGGCTTTGGCAAGCACAAGTAGTTCAAAAAAAGGGGAAAAGAAATGCATTTCAATTTGCAAGTATCGAGTGATAGGCGAAGAGAAAATGTAAAATGGCCGTTGATAGCAGCGACATAATGGCGAATACTAAGCTTAGCCACTAAGCGATGTAAACGACCATACTATAGTGGAAAGTGGAAATGTGAATAGCTGACGATTTCCGTGCTCAGTGCTGGAGCATAAGGAAAAAATGATAAGAATATCGCCTCTCGGGCGGCACTACTTCAACTGAAGTATCTCCGTTTGCATTTTAAACAGAAAAGCAAAGGGACATAGCAAGGAGGAAGGAGTTATCTTTGTAGAATGCTGGAATGCTAAGCCACAACTTTCGAGTTCGTTTTATGTCAATCAATGTTCTTTTTATATACTTTGCAATAAGGGTACTACAAATTTCTTATGAAGTGTACAACGCAAAGAAGAAAGGGGTGACTTATAAAATCTGGTCCGCCTGTGTCAACAAATGTTCTCAGATGCTTCTCTCGTCTGAACTTTATTTGATTGCTTGATTTGGATTGTGAAAGTACCATTGCTTTCACTCGGAGCATAAACACACGATGTAGAGGTGCAAGCGAATTGCAGTAACGCTATGAACCATGAAGAGAGTATTTACTATCAAATAGGAGAGCATGTATTAACTTTACATTGAAAGTCGATTTCAGTTTAAAATTTGTTATTGCTTTATTTATAAAGAACTTTCCAACTGTGGAATTAGGTTTATATATGCGAGATTGTGTGAAATTGGGGAGTATCTTAAACATCAAGTTATGTAAAAGCTATATTATAACCGTATTTATACACATAGAACAAGATTATATTGTACTCATGCAGATATATAAGAGATATATAAGAGCCAAAAGTAAGCTTTTCTACCCCTTATAGAATACATATTCATAAACAAGATTAATAGCTGATTCAATAGCCGATCTATGCATGCCCGTCTATCTGTCCACGATGAAGTCAACGTTTTATTAGTATACACCCAAATCAAGTTTGTTTTAAACTTTAGCCACGCCCCTTTCTGTTTCCGCAAACCGATAAAAACGTTTAACTGCCACAGTAATTAACGTTCTTGTTGTATATTTTAATTTATTTTATTTTATTTTATTTTATTTTATTTTATTTTATTTTATTTTATTTTATTTTATTTTATTTTATTTTATTTTATAATGTCTGTAATTCGAACAGTGATTGCATGAAATTAGCCTACTCAATGAAATGCTTGTGAATAAATGTAATTGGAATCAAAATCAATCATATCATCGATATAATTGATTGAAATTAGTATTTTTGTATGTATTGTTTGGAATTGTATGAGAAATTAATAATTTAAGCACAGTTGCGGTAGTACGCTGGCCTAACAAGATAGCCATATCAGGATCATAATGAAGCATTAAAAAGAGCCACTGTTATGCGGGCAGGGCCAGAATCAAAGCTCGTTTTAATCCCATTAAACATTTGTATAAGTTTTGCCTAAAGAAAGATTAATTTGAATGCCTTATAAAAATAGTAATTTTCAGAATAAATAATTTTTTAATTTAATTCGACTTTATTACTCTATAACACTGAAATTGGTAGGAATCAAAATCAGATTTTGTTGTTGAAAGTAAAGATTATTCAACAGATAGTGTATAAGTAAATGCAGATTGTATTACAGATTTTAAGTTAAGGAAATTTTTGACTGTGAGGCAGAAAAGTTACTATATTATTTAACAAGATATTTAACAAAATAGGTTTTTTCCAAAGAAAATTGTAGATTCTAAAGTTAAAACTGAACTAAAAGATGATGTAAAAAACTTGTAATCTCTTGTTTGAAGGGTTTCGCTTCTCAGTTAGCGATATAAATGAAAATATTTAAATTATTTTATTCTTTGAAGTCTTAAATTCTTAAATAAACGACGCCTAATTGATTCAGCTATGTCAGTTTTGAAAAGTGACAGCATTTTTTTATGCCACAATATACTGGTTTGCTCTACTAGAATAGAAGTATAAAATGCTAAAAACTCTTTAAAAAAATCACCGTAAACAATTTCTTTTCATCTGGGGATCTATTTGTATCAGAAAATGAAGGTTTGGTGACTGATACTAAAGAAAAGTTGAATTATCACAGAATTATCGAATCTAGTCAAAAATCCTTAGTTATTCTATTATAGGATATCGGTTAGTCGTATTGTTTTTAGACGACAACATTTATATGTATCCTTACTGTGCTTGCCTTTGTAAACAGTTCATGTTTTCCTCGGCACATTTCAACAGTTTTTTTTTTTCATTGGTTACTAAGTTTTTTTTGCATAAAAAATGGATGAAGAGGGAATAGAGGAGGAAGGGAAATCATGGAATTTACCAGCAGCTGCTTGAATTTATTTGATTTCTCACAGTTGGCAAAAGTCCACAGGTGACATTTTTATGGCCAATCTGCGCGCAGGCAGACAGCCTGGAAAGGCAGCCCAACCCAACCGAGCCCAGCGCTTTGTGGGCCATAAAACGGTTGCCATTTTTCTCAAGGACAACGCTGCTTCGTATTGCCGCCGTTGTTCTTGTTCCCCTTGCTTAAATGTAATCTTTTACTTGGCTTTCACTCTACTTTTGACAGTCAGTCATACGATGGCACTGACTGGGTTTCATAAATTTCTCCAGAGACCAAAACAAAAACTCAGACACACCACACACTCGTGCTCGCTTCCAGAATGTGGAATGCCTTTTCAATTTACGCCGCTTCGCTTTGCTGCTCTCTATTCAATAATTTACGCTGTGCGCCGTGTCGGACTCGGGCCAACCTCCATTTGGGCCACTGGGCCTATTAGGCAGAGGCTATCTAATGCATCCAAAAATTAATTACTTTTCAATTAAACGACAGCATAGCAAAATGGTAGCCCCAAAAACTAAGCCTAAATGGTTCGAAAACCGCGAAGGCCGAAGGGGGTAGTTGGGAATTGGCAGGAACTTCGCCTGAGGACATTAAAGCGGTTACATTTTTGGCAGCAAAAGTAAGTTGAAGAATATAAGCAGTTTGTAAATCAAATGGGAAAGAGAACAGAAGCAGTGTGAAAAGACAAAGTTGGGAAAAAGAAAACAATAAATCAATATTCTTGGTGAAGTTTAAATAAATGCTTATATTTCTTAGTAAATCTGTTTAGCTTTTAAATGCAAGATTATCCAAGACTTACTTCTCGGGTCAACTGACACCGATGAGTCAGCAGAATTTTCTAGTCTTTAATTTAACAAAATAAAATAGTTTCACCTGTTTTGTTGGACCACCAGCGTTCACCATAGTTAAGGAAGTATTTCGAAATTTTTAAAACTATTATCTTGGGAATCCCTCAATATATTTGAGGGATTGCCTTGAACACTTAATGGTGTAAGCATTATTCAAAGTATTTTGTTTATGACGACTTCTTCTTATCTATAAATAGAGTTGAAAAGGGTTTGAATCCCTTATTTCTATATAGAATATATTAAGGCTTCCTCTTTTATTACATTGTATTAATTTACATTGGTTGTCATTTGTTAATTAAGATATTTTTTGAAATGTTTAACATTTTTTTTTATAAAATTTGTCACGAAAATGACTTATTTGTTTTCTTCTTTAATAAATATTTCTGACGTGGTAAGAATTTATTTATAATACGAGGTTCGCATGTACCATAGGGTATTCATGCATCTGTTGTAATTTTACAACATGCGCCTGTCCATCGTACATGGGCCATGACCATGTTTTTGGTGACGGTGACCAACCAATATCAAACCTATATCTAGCATCATCAACTTTATCATCATCATCGTTGAGATGGCTGGCGCACCGCCGCGCGGTTCAAATATCATTAAAATGCAAAAATTGATGAGCACAGCGCCTCGGCGAAGCCATCCAGCTTGTGTGGGGCCCACAAGGGAGAACCTCCTACTCCGAAATGTAGTCAGAGGAGCGTGGGAGAGGATGCAGGTTGCTCGTTTCTGGTTTTTGTGGCTCATCATGCGACCTCTTCTACCGCTTGAAGTGGAACAATTTAATTAATTTTGCTTGTTGATTAAAACGCCATTTACAACGTTTTTAGGAGTCAAAATAAATATAAGTGAACAGCGACTTGTTCTGCTCATTAATTTGAGCAGACAAAACAAAATGTCTGCAAAATGAGCCATCAACAATATGAATATGATCCATTTTGCTTTAAATCAAATTAAATCAGTAAATGAAAATTAATGAAAATTTAGGATTAAGTAGACATTTCTTTAATATTAAAAACTAAGACTAGAAAGAAAAACCGAAGTTTATATACCATTCCTAAGGAAGCTATGTGATATAGTTAGGACCGTGTTTACATCTCATCTTCTCGTTATTATACCAAACCAAAATATGTGATTGTATATTAATTTTGTCTTGAAGCTTGCAACGCACAGATCCAAGCATTTCCGACCATATAAAGGGTATATACTCTTTATCAGCATGACTAGGGGATATGATATAGGTATGTCCGTCAGTGTCTGATCTCAGAAATTATTACCAGATGCTTCTTATATCTGCACGCTGATTGAGTTTGACAATCATCCGAATTGGATTATCGGGACGTTGACGTGCAATGCGCTGCACGTTCAACTGGACCCACGATACCAAGACACCGGGCTTGTTACGCGCGAAGCCCAGACTAGAAGCTCCCACCTCCTGCCCAACCGGCTCACTTTCAGTGAATGTAAAAACAACCAACCATAAACAATTTACATTATCTACTAGCTAGAGGCGCTAGTATAGTTGTATTGTTTGAGTTAAGTGAGTTATTATTAGAGATAAAGCTAAATAGATTATTATAGTTACAACAAGGGATACGAAAAGGTTCATGCAGGAGATAGTTTAAAATACACTGCCGAAGATAGATAGGAACATAATTTCTAGTAGTTCTACGAGGAACACAAAAACTGACTTGGCTATATGCGTGTCAATATCACCATTAATCAGCTTATGTATAAAGATAACATTAAGCATAATTCTACGATTTTCGAGAGATGAAAGGTTTATTAGCAGGAGCCTACTTGAATATGAAGGTTATTGGGGTCCCAATTCAACCCACGGAGAAAATTGAACCCTACAGCGATGCAAATATGCTTTACAGCACTCGGAATTAATGACAGGGAACCGTGAACACGAGCACCAATATAGCGCGAAAAGTCAAAGGACCTTCCCGAGACTTTGAACTTCTTAAAGAGTCTACATTTGATATTATTTCAATTAGACAAATGTATAGTAAACCAAGGAGGCTCATTAAGCCTAACAGGACTACTGAACGGAACCAAATCCTTAAAAATGGAATAACGAATTTTGTAAAAGAAGTCAACCGCACTGTACATATCTGTACAGTTACAAGTATGACCAGTCTGATTGAAGAAAGACATTGTTAAGGCTAGCGAAATCAAATTAACTTGAGATAAGGACAATTCAAGTAGGCCAAATTCGTGTTGCTTTGAAGGTATCAAACCGGCTGAATCGATCACAGAGGACCACTTGACATCACAGATGTTGAAATCACCAAAAACAAACAATCGATCAGTATCAAAAAGCATTGACGCGATCGATTGAATAGCATTAAGATGATCCAAGTAAACAGAAATATCAGAACGTGGAGGAATCAATCATCAAATTGAATGCAGAAAATGGTAAGCCTTTACATAGCTATCACATGAGGACGGACAGACGGACGGACGGACAGACGGACGGACGGACAGACGGACATGGTTAGATCGACTCCGCTGTTGATGCTGATCAAGAATATATATATCTTATGGGGTCTTAGACGCTTCCTTCTGCCTGTTACATACATTTGCACGAATACAATATACTCGCTTACTCTACTAGAGTACGAGCATAATGACAAATTCAGTCTGCTTATCATGACATATTCTTGCCGCCTATTTGAAAATGTCTTCATTAATAGTTTTGAAAATTATCTGGTGAGAACGCAAAACTTTTCTTGGTCGAATTTTCAGCTTATTATAATAAGGACTTATTACGCGTACTTAGCAAAGTCCTGCCCATTTGCCAAGGCGTTGCCTGTTCATGTTTTGCTGGCCCAGGCACTTTTACGGAATGGCAAATGGCTGCTCATTATGACAAGGGTTTTAGGGTTTCGTGTTGCGGGTAGAGGTTATCTGTATGCCAAGTGAAGACATTTTCACAGCTCACAACTCTGGCTGCTGATAAGGTTGAAGCAAAAGGCAAAGGCAATGGGCAATAGACAATGGCAAAGGCAAAAGCACGATGGCCAAACAGAAATGGTTGAACAAACCCAAAGGCAGGGCTGGCAACAGAGAAACAGAAATTTGTTATGGCCCATTGTCTAACGCTTAGCCACAGAATGAATGCAATGGCTGCTGCATCAAATGGTCTATTAATTATGGTCAGTGGCCTTTGAACTGTGGCCAAGAGCAAAATAGAATAAAGGAGGAATGGAAAGGATCACAAATGCAGTCTTTAAGGGCGTGCTCCGAGGTATGCACAGTTCGGACATTCAAATTCTGTGTGGAGAGTTGGGTCGTCTGAAAATATTTGTGTGAATATTTCCGTCTGACCCTAAGGTATAAGACAATATGTATAACTAATTTGCGGTGATCTGACTTGGCGTCTCGACTTTACTGATTTTATGTCCTTTTAAAATTTGAATACTTTGTATTCTAAGATTTTCGTTGCTTTCATTTGAATATCGAATTTAATACTCATACATTAAACATTTAGTTTTCTTTGAAGTGTCCATTAATGCCAGATAACATTCACATTACTTATATTATAATAAACATAATCTAGTAGTTTTCAGACATATTCTAGACCACTCAGAGATAATTCCTCTGACTCAAAGAAATCAAAGCAGAGAAGTGGAAGCGTGCTTAACCCAAACAATAAAATTCATTGATTTTCGTGTTGCCTGAGATTTGATTGTGAGAGCAGAGCGGCAGCGGTTGGGTATTATATGGATGAACTTTTAGTTGTACACACATATTAATATTGGTTTTTCCCTACTCCCCTTCCAACTTGCACATCTACGTGCGGCATGTGGCGAGCGTTGCGCAAACACAATGGCATCGAAAAGACTAGGGAAAATTGCTTGTGACTTGGCTTTGGTCGTGTTTCCTTTTTATTTTTGCCCCAACAGAAAAAGGTTAAGCGGCTAAACAAGTGAGCAATAGAGAAACATAAACAATGAAAAGGAGACAAAAGTGTATCCAAAAAGGATATGCATGGCGGCCAAAGTTTGCTCAAAGTTGTTGAGACAACTTTTGGCAGAGTAGTAGCCTTTTTTTTATAACATAGGAGGGAAGGAGTCTGAGTATTAGGTTGAATCTATTATTCAATATAGAAATTGTGGACTTATGATAATCAGTCGTAAGTTCACAATTTTGGGACATTTTAAAAGAAATGCACTTGTTCGTTTGAAAGTTTTTATTTAAAGTGTTGGTGCTTTTAAAGCTTTGCAACTTGAAAAGTTCGTATAGAAATAAAAAATGGATCTGCGTGATGTTTGGTTTTGGGTCGTGGCTGGGTTGCTCTAAGCTTCAATGCTCACATCGGTGTGTACTATTGGTTTGTATCGTAAGTGGGCTTTTGCTTAGCATGGTGTTTTAATCCAATATGGCTCTGAATGGTACTTTGTTTATGTCTAAAATTGATCAACGAAGATAAAGCTGTGATGGATTAGTTGAAGTATTTGGCTTGCGATTTGAAGGCATAGATTCGAAGCCTGGCTACCATCAGAGAAATATTGTTTAACATCGCATTTAATTTTATTCATTTTATAATCGAATAATTCATTTTTGTGATTCATTGTTTGCTGTTAATTGCTGTAGTAGTTGACCCCAAAAATAAGAATACATTTTCAACAATTTTTACCCAATTTTAATTCTTTAGCCATTGTATGCCCCTGCACGAAAAGGCTCTCAATAACTGTCAAATTAAATGACAGTCGGTTTACATATACTGAACGGAAATTGTAGACAAACAAAAGGCACACATATACAGGCAGACACTTGGACAGTTGGACAGACATTCGAACAGACAGTTAGATCTACAGACGGATACGAGCAGATAGAACCATTGAGCACATCGCCTCGTTTGACAAAAATTACTCAGACATACTTCCACAAACAACCCGCCCCATATGGCGCTCACTTCAAAGTTCAACAAGGCTGTTACCCATGTCCAATATCCCAAGTCCTTGGCATTTTGATTTCTAGCTTTATGGTTGGCGTTTTGCTGATTACTTTTTGTTCAAGAGGGAGTAGTTGGTGGAGGGCATGGCGGGCACTGTAACACTGTATATAATCGTTGGTTTTTAGCAGGTTTTTGCAGATGAAAATGTTAAGAGAAAGCTATGAAACATTTAGACACATGCAAAACAAATTACAGCAGCTAGTTTATGTGTAGATTATATGAGGAAAACATTCCCTATCAGTCTGAAATTCAATGAAGTTCTTATTAATTTATTTAATATTTGTTTTACCTGAAATTTTTTAGAAATATTCACAATATTGTTTGCTGAAAGCTGCGTGAAGAGACAAAATTCCACTTAGAAAGAACTCCTTAATGTGGTTTTTCACTGTGATCTTACAATATGACAATATCTGTGGGTAGTTTTTGTTTATCTCCAGCTGATGTCACTCAACCCATCACTGGATGATAACTGACCTTACGTGGACCCTACGAGTATATATCTGGCATGGGCAGTCAACATGAATACATAAATATAAAACATAAATAAGTTATACTGTGCTCACACACTTTCAGATGATTCTTATGAACTCAGCAACAGTTGGAGCAGCGAGACATTCATGGTCTGCCATTGTCTATTTACAGTGAATCATTTCAGCTTAAGTCTGCTTCATTGAATAATATTGAATAACACTTCAATTCTAATGCAAATAGTATATACAGTATATATATAATGATAGATTTTTTATATATGTGTTTTCTTTCTTGATTTTCATACTTGCTTTCATTCTTTTGCATAACAATCACATAGAAAAACTTTCATTAGAAGCTACCCCAAACTACTCCCAACTTTCTTAACTACTTTATAAGCATTCTCCTTTGGCACTCATTTCAGGAGCGTGGGGTGGGGTCAGCGAAACTGTGCCATTAACTTGAGCCATAAATTCCACTAATGATGTAGTTGCCGCCAACTGCTCCTATCTTGGACAGAAGCTGATGAGGATGATGATGATGTTGACTCTGATGATAATGATCACTTCCTTCTAATTAACATTGGCTATTTTGATGATAATCAATTACAAAGTTTGCTGCTCAACTTTTTGCAAAAGTTTTTCACAGCAAAGAAATTACTAGACATACACAAACAGACGAGCAAACACGCACATTCATACAAACATGAAGGACTGACAGTTGAGACAGTTTAAAGCGTAAACATATGTTCAATGTCAAAGTCAAGTTGTGAATGATCTGTTTAATTGCCGCCGCTCACCCACCGCCCCAGATGAATAAAAACTTAATTAAAAATTTGCTGCTTTTAACATTAGCTCTCCGAGCACTTAAAATCGTTTCAGCAGCTGCAGCAGGCAAGTGCTTTGGTGAAAGATTGAAGCATTATTCATACACATTCACACATATATGTTCTACGAGTACGTGTGTAGATATGAAGCTATCTGTGCAGCAGTATACATATGTATATATGTGGGGCACTTTATTTATGTACTGATTTATGTCGGGGCCCAACAAGTAATTAGGGTAAATTTATTCCATTTAAAGCTCGCGAAATGCATTCACATTGAGCAAACAAATAAGCAAGTTAATAATTCATTTTTATAATTATTATTTTTATATCAATGGGCATATAAATCTTATATTTGTACTATATATATGTGAGTAGGTGTATATTTATATGTAAGCGTAAATATATGAATATTCGGGTAAATATAGAAACTACAATAAATACATATTGCCTTGACACAATCGAAGTGCTATGAAGTTCAAATGTTATCTCAGATATTATGAGAGTGCAATTTGGTTTTGAACAAAATGTTTTAAGATCACTAAATGATATCATATTTTTGCAATGATTTATTTATATTTGAATTTATTTGCTTGTGACCTGTAATATTCTCATTGGTTGTACTCAAAAGCAAAAAACTTGAATGGTTTTTCAGAAGCCTTTGAAATGTTTTTTATTAATCCAAATCGAGGTCAAACGTCGACTTTAAATAAATTACAAATCTTATACATTTTCTGAACTATACTACGCCTGCATACTTATCAATGCAAGGAGGCTACAACAATGCCACCCAGATGCATTTATGATGGAACAAACAACAGCGTGTTTAGCTGTTTTTACTCGTTTTGATTGTTTATTAATATCAATCAACTTGGAGTTTTGGAGACCTTTCTACTACACGAATTGAATGACTTTTGCTGATTTCAGGTCAAGATCATTCATACTGAAAATCTTGAGGAGTATCTTTGTCTTGTTTCAGCAAATTCTCAAAAGAATGCGGATATTCTTAATAAAATAATGAAAACAGATGATAAATTACCTAAAAAAGCAAATGCAATTGATGTATATTGCAACTATTCCAAGCTAATTATAAATAATCCCCAATCTATCACCTATTTGGTGACATGGAAAGAGCACACTTTTCAGCTTTAGCCCTAGGTTTAGTTCTGTTCGTCAGACTCCCCCTCCTTGTCATCCTAACTTGGCTATCTGTGATAAATGTCAGTGTCAGGAATTAGTGCCTCGTAAGCCCATTACCCAGGCGGCTATATGGACAGACACAAGCGATAAGCGGCACATAAAGATAACATTTTCGAAATCAAACTAAATGGCTAAAAATGGCCCCAACGCAAGCAACAGGAAACTCAGTCTGCTTGGGCAATATTTTATCGCAATAAAAGGCAGCAAAGCAAAAATAGAAATCGCATACAAAATCGCAGTTAAACATTATTAACACAATTTGGTTATATCGAGGGCGATCGGCGGGTTTTGGGGGTGCCCTTATAGCCATTAATAAGATTGTTTTAACATGAATTTACGGCCAAGGGCAAACGACCCTCGATACGCTCGGAGCAAACAGAAGGCAAACACAAAAAAGTCGAGCCAAAATGTAAACAATGAGACAGTCCTCTAGCGGATGGCTATGGCCCTCGGCTATGTGCTACTTTTTTTTTATTAAATATGCAATTTTTTTTGTGAATACTCATTCAGTTCAATGAGGTACAACGAGTATATTGATTTAGGTCAACATGGCACTCATTTTTGACAACGCTTTGATGGATAAGGGTTGCGGTTGCGGGCTTCTAAAATTGCTTTATGATAAAAACGTTTATTCTAAGTATATAAGCTTATAAATTCGAATGTAGAAGCCATCCACGGTACCTCGTATTTCTCAAATTTACGAAAATAAAGATTTTCCTTTGAATTGCTACCACATAGATATCATCTCATCATTTGCAGAGCATCTCATAGTTCGAATTGACAACATTCTAATCCCATGTTGTTTTTCATGAATTCATTCAACTGTCCGTCCATTCGCTTTCGAAAATTGAAATGTTTGGCCAACATGGTTGGAGAGCACTTAAAATACTCTGAGGCTCCCGCCCGCCTGTGCCTCGCTAACCAAAAAAAGCAAATTTCAGACAAATTACACGGCCACTTTTGGCCAAGGTTCAACGAGGCGTGCAGCCATAAGAGCCAAAGAGCCAAACAAAACTTCAACTTCTCTCTTCTCACAATGGTTTCGTCTATATGTATGTATGTGTATCTGATTGTTTGCGGTTGTACGTGTGTGTGATAAGTGCTCGTCTTTTTAAGAGCTTTAAATCCCTCGCAAAATATACAATTTAAATGTGGTAAGCAAAGGAAATATATAGCAAATGAAAATGTAAAATCACAGGACCGAAGTGGCCAAGCCAATTAAGAGTAGAACAAAGTTGTTCAAACAATTTTTCATTGTTACTAAAAAAATATAAGTACTCGTATGACAATTCCTTTTTTTTTTGTTAACATTTAGAGCAGCAATGCTTATTAAATTATAAACTAACTACAGTTAGTTTATCATTCAATAAATCCATTAACCAGTGGAAGGAACGACATCCTGGGGCAATTAGTCAAAGGCTGAATCTCATGTTTACGATTTGATGGTAACTTAATCTAGTTACATTGATGATTTCGTGTTTTACATACAAGGCGGTTAAGTTTCGATCCGAATTGAAACCGACTACTTGATCTGTAACCGTAGATGAATGAAAAACTATTTAGTTTTTGGAATTTCAGTAGAAATTTTTAAGCTGTGTCATAATTTTACTGTGTCCTAAGAAAATGCTTTAGTCTTTCTCCGGAAGATTCATGTTTAGCACTTTTCTTAACATGCTGGTTACACTGTAACAACAACGCAAGGATTTCTGTCCATGTAATCAATCAATCCATCGACGATCTCGCTTAAATTTGTAGTTCAATACTTATATTCAAAGTTTCTAGTTACATAAACTAAATATAATCAATAGAGTTTCAATTCTCTGTTTCAATATCAACATTTTTGGAAGAATCACTGAGCAATATATCAATTTTTGACCTCATATTCGAAAGGTATATCTGCAAATTCTTGAAATTAAAGTCAGACAAAGGCATTTTAACACGTTTGCTATGAAAAATATGGTATTTTACGTTTGATAAATATATCAATCAACCGCTATTAAAAAAAATATATAAAAAAACAGCCATTGTTGCCCAAAAATTGGTTTTACGGAAATTTTGATTAAATGAAAGCGAAGGTGCGAAAGCGTTTTGCAATGCCTTTGTTTGTCCCATAAAACCGTCAACTGTAAAAAAAATACATGCAAATACCAACAATAGATTAAAAATTCAATTCGAAGTCCGGACTCATTCCACGCATATATTCGCAGTCAGTCATAAAGCTTTGGCGCTATCGTTGCTGCTTCTGCTCGATAAGCCATCAGTCAATCAAACAGCCGGGTAAACAGAGTAGGACCTAAACAAATCATAGAAGGTACAAATAAAAGAATGAACACAACAGAGGAGACAGAAACAATCAATCCATACCTGGTGTATGTGTGTGTGTGTGTGTGTGTGTTGTAGGTGTTGCAATAACATGTAACACACCCACACGTACGTGCACAATAAAAATCTGCAGCAATTTCGATAAAATGCAACTTTAAGCCGCTGCAAAATGATTCACTTTTGAATAATGGTCTCTACTCACAGTCATACTTACACACGCACACAAACACATCTAGCATTGCGCTATAAAAGTTATTTTACGCGTGCCCCTATAAGTAGGCAATATACACGTACAAGAGTCCTCTTGGCCTTGGTTCCTTTGTAAGGTAACCGTACAGGTAGAGGGCACCGTCTGAGGGGCAACACCACAACAAAAGAAAATTCCATTAAAGTGTCCCAGCAACGACTTGTTTCATTATGTCCACCTCATACTTAAAAGATACATTGCCAGCAGAGGAAGAATGAGAGGGCAAATAAATTAAGAAAAACTCGGTGAAGTTGAGATACGCTTGAGTTTTCTATTGAATAAGTTGAAAGCAAGCAATAAGTCTTTTCTATTTGGTATTTCATTATTTATTTTATTTCACTAAAAATTTATAATTATTTATGGTTTACAAAGACCATTGAAACCGTTTGAAACTTTGCCTGTGTGTATATCTTCAGCGCACTTTATTTTGTTTCTTGCCATATTGCTTTTCTTCAAAAAAATATGAAAATCTGTCTTAAATATTCTTAATATGCTTGCTAAGTTAATTTTTAATTCTTCACATTTTAATTTAGTAAATTAAATTTTAAGTCTTCGGCTTGGCTAGCATCACTCTCTTCTTGGGGGAGTAAGAGTATCAAATGTGACGAAAAGAAAACACAAAAATGGTGACAAGTGCATCAGAATTAAAATTACGAAGTGCCGCTTGGATAGGATCTGCAGCAGCGGCTGCTTCACTTACCAGGAGGCTGCTCGAAAACAGAGATGACAGCCAGACAGGATGACACACTCAAGCTGCTTTGTTCGGGACTTCGGCTTGAGCTTGTTAGTAATAATAATGATGGCGCGTGAGCCAGAAGGACAACGACGACGCCGACGATGGCAATGGCAATGATGTAGATGATGAGTGTGAGGATGAAGAATGATGAAGCTGAAGCATGGATGCCTGATGCCTTGCCTCCTGCTGATGATAACGATTTTGATGAGGTTTATGGCATTGGCTTTGGGCGTGTGGCGGCGTTTGCCGTTTGGCGTTTGGGGTTGCTGGCGCCTTTTGTTTTGTTGTCTTAATAAAAATTGTTAACTGACATTTTCTTCTTACGTTATTTCTTAACACAATATCCGGCTTGTTCTTGCCTGTCCTCAGAGTTCCGCTTGCCATCTATTAATTTATCACAATTACGAGTATTATCTTTTTCCTTGGCAGGCCAGCCTGCAGACATTTATGATGAGCACTATAAAATATTATTCCCTTCCTCCTTTGCTTGCCTTCCTTTAACCCAAGGCATTTTCTACAAAGGAAAATAAAAAATAGCCCTCTCCGTTTTAAATTTGATCACTTTATTGGCAAATTGATTTCAATTATTTTAAAATTTTAATCTACTTGATTTTTATTATTGGCTTATTATATTGATATTGTTAATTCAAACCCGCTGAAAGATGAGTGCATAAGTGGGCAAATGTGTTCAATCAGTTGATTCTAGTGGGATACAGTTTCATACAGTTTCATGTGCATATGCATTTCACCATTTTCACAGTTTTCTTTTAGTGGTTTTTTATTTTTTTTTTTAGGAATTCGCGGCTAATGGCAAAATGTTAAAGCAATCAAAATTAAAATCAGAACATTATTTTGTCTTTTTAAAATTTATGCTACACGGTAAAACTATATAATGTGATTGTGTATTTATATGCTCCCCATTAAATGAAAATATGTATTTGTAACAGGCAAAAGATTTATAGCGCAGGCTTGTACTAAGGCACTCTAGAAAACTCGAACCGGAATTGTTTCAAACTAGTAAAGGATTTTATTTATTTCTCGACCTTTTTGGATTCAATTTTATTCCGGAGCCATTTATATGTAGATATAACACATTTCTTAGAAAATTGGCTTGACAATACCGACAGCCTCCCCTTTCTAATATAATAACAACAGTTAAAAATATTGAGGAAGATTTTGAATATTGAAAATGAAAGAAGAAGAGTAAAAAAACTGCTAAAACTCTCGCTGCGCACTTATATAAGATATCTTCAGATCTCTACAGTATTCAAGATATTAAAATAATTTTGCCTGTTTGGTTTTTCTTTCTTAAAGATCTTTAGCTGAAAAAATTTACAAAATAGTTATTTTAATGGTGATGTAAAAATTAATAAGACATTCGAAATTGTTGAAGAAAAATTTAGTTGAATAATAATTTAAAAATTTTAAGAAATTTAGTTGGGCGTGAATGATGCTCTCTTTCTTTAGTAATGCGTAAAAAATGAACTGTACTTTTTGAATCTTCAAAAGTAAAATTATTGCAAATTTCAGGAAAAATCGAAAGTTCTTGGTGATGATGTCAACTAATCTATATTCTATATAGATGGCTATATCAAGTGCAAAGAGCAAGTCAAGAGTGGCAAAATAAGTTTTCTTTCTCTAAATTTGAGGTTTCTTCACAAGACAACAGGGGACAACACGCTCTCTTTTTAGCAGCTGTTATCTTGGCATCCGGCGAATATGTTAATATGTCTGGTATATAACATGGACTGTTGATGTTATGTTAATAGAATTGCATTACCAGTTCATTAATTTAAAGACTTAAAAAAAAAGAGTTTTGGCCACAAAAAATGTTCATTGGCCATAGTGTACTGTTGCTGAAATAGAGGCCAAGCAAAAATTTAAGAATTTTTTTAACTGCCAACAACGAGCCAACAACAATACCGCGCAGACACTCATTCTTTGTAAACAATAACGTGTTTTGTTTTGCTTTTCACATTTTTCCAAATTTCCTATTTGGACGACCGTATCTTTGAAGTGTAAACAATTATGTTTATAGTTATACGAATTATTATTTGAAAAGTTGTTTTTTTAATTGTTAAATTATTTCTCAACCTGTTTAAGTAAGTTTTGTTAAATATTCTAGTTAATTATATAACGACAGATGACAATAATCTATTAAATTTAAGCGAATACTTATACAATGAACTAAAATGTCAGAGAATTTTTTGTCCCTTGCCCTTGTCAACTGACTACATTTCTATTCAATGCTTTCGTGGCCAAAATTTAGTTACTCAATTTCCGCCTTGACTTAATCAATTGAAAGGCATCTTTTGATTGAATCCTAAATTAATTAGGAGTAAACCCATAAAATAAAAGTTTCTATCTTTTAGGCAAACCCCTCAATTCCTTGCATTATTTTAAGGTCTTTCTGCAGCTTGTTGAAGTTGTGGGAAAAATGTTTTCGAGCACACATCAATGGTTTTTGGGGCTTGAACCTGGCAAAACTTTGCTTAGTTACAAATCCAAATAAATTTGCATTTATAGACATGCAGCTGCTGCGGTAGCTGCAGAAAGCTTCTTGAAAGTGCCGCCGGCGGTTTTTGTGGGGTTCTGGGGGTTTTCTAGTAGCCAAAAACTTTCATTTTAAGCAACAGTGAAGCAATAAAATTCTGATGAACTTTCCATTGTAAACAAGAAGTTAATTGAACAAGCTGAAGTACATTTACCAACCAAAAGACAGGCTTTGTGTTTTTCGCATTTTGTAAATGTTCCACAAAGCTTCTTGCATTTGTCCTATTTGAGGCTGGCTACACTTTCGGCCAAGGCACACTGAGCTGCGGTACTAATTGGAAACTCCATGAAACAATGGTCCTGCTTTGGGCATTCATCTTTGGCTTTGTAAGGCCAGCGCTCATTTGCTTGCTTTGCCCAAGTTGCCTGCTGATTGCGCTTCAGTGCCAATCCTAATGCCAATACTCCGATGTAGTTAAAGAGGGATTCCATCAAAGTGTAGCAATTTGCTGACGCTGTGTATAGCCAGCACGTGCTCATAATTATCTGGCATGTATTTTGTGGTCTAAGGGGAAATCTGTAGACATAATTGGGTTACGGACAACAGATTGATTTTGTATTAATTAATTTATTACAAATTAGAAAGAGGTTAGAGAGAGCCAAAGGAAAATGAAAACACACCTAATAGTATATATTCCTTTCACTGGAAATTTAAATCAGAAGTCGTTGTTTCTCTAATTAAAATATTCATATAAACTTGTAAGAACCTTCTAAATTTGGCATTATTGCTTTGGAATTTAATTTGGAACAGAAAGTGAGGTCCTAAGGTCGAGCGCTATTTTCGTGTTCACTTTGTCTTGGGCATTCGAATATTATATTTAGAATGCGTGGTCAGAAATGGGCTGATTCTAATATTTATTTCTATCAAAACTTTATAAATTTGTATTCATATTTTCTTTTCTCTCCCCTTATAACAAATTTTCTCATCTAATCTATGCTGGTCTTAGCATTTTTATGACCTTTGCGTCCGAAATATAAGCAGCTATTACTTATTTTCTATATCTCTGCTGCTTTTTCATGAAAAGCAATCGAAAGAGCTATTGATCTGAAATATGCCAGAGTCATCTTGGTTCAAGAGTTAAGAAAAGCATGAACTTGTCTCTTCTATAAGGGAGCCTCTGCTACACCAAAAATCTTAAAAGTAAATCCTTGTTACCAATTTTTAATAAGTTTTTAAGCTTTCCATATAAACCCTCAGAGTAATATCATTTTAGATCATCAGCAATTTGTATACAAATTACTTCTTTTTCGACACTCATACAGCTGTCTTTACCAATATCTAGATTCATGAAATTTTATGCCACACTTTCACTTCCGCCAAGTTGCACAATTTTGCGAATGACGACAATGCTCGTTGTTTTTATAAACTCATTCCACATCAAGCATAATCATTCCCCCAAACCCCAAGCAATTTCCCCCAGTGTTAAGCAGAGAGAAACAAAAATAGATAGAAGGGGCAAAGAAACAGAAACCGTGTCTGACAGCCAACTAAAATAAAAGCCAGTTCAAGGCAACAACTTAATCCCTTTTGGTCCAAAAAACAAAGAAGTTCAGTGAAGCAGTGTCAGAAAGCAGCAGCAGCAGCAGCAGCAGCAGAATAAAAGTTACTTTTAAATGTAATTCTTGACTGTAAACTTTTACGTTTCTCAAGCGTACAAATCAAATGAAACTTGTCTTGTAATGTTACTACGTTAGTTATAAGATCAGAGCTTAAATAAGACACAGACAGAGATGGAACAGTTTCTATGCTGCTACTGCATGACACATTTACTTCTACGTTTTTTGAAGGAGGTAAGTTGGGCTCATAAGTGTCTCTTACACTTATAAAGCAATCTTAGAATATTGTAAGTAGTGTAACCAAAACTGTACAGACATCTAGTTCAACAAATTTTTATCGTAGAAGATTAGCCTAAAATACGAGTAGAGTAAATACGCTGCAAATGTAACTACTGCCCAAGGATCGCAATTCTCTCATGTCATTATGTCATTATGCATCTCTGGGACTCATTTGCAATTGATCTGAAAGCAATGTAAATGCGTTCTCATTTGTAAGCATTCGGCCCCGCCAAGATATGAATGACAACCCCTATTATTTTAACCATCAAGCCATAAAAATCTTTGATATGCAGTCTAAATTGTACGCTATATTAAGACACATACTAAATAATCTTGGAGAAACTAAATTCTTTAGGTAGTAGTAAAAATTTCTAAATAGAACACGTATGTAATGGAAAATGCACCAAAAAAATTCTCTTAGCATCCTTAATCTGAATCTGCTTTTGAACTTAAATAGTTTGTTTGCTCTTCTATTTGCAGAACTCGAGCTAAGCCACTCAATTAGCAATGTGCAAAATATGAAAGGAGGAAAGTTTTTGTAAATAAATAAACGGAAGTTTGCGAGAAGGCCAATATAGAAGAGCCGTGCCGGTGACGGAAATGGCCACTTAAGTGCCACACTTCCTGAAAATAGCAGGCGAAGAAGCAAGAGCAAACCCCTCCCTCACTTGTGTACACAGCTAAAACAAAGGAAGGAAAGCGCAAAGACAATGGCAGCCAATGTTAGCAATGAGACAACGTCGAGTGGATGGACAACGGAGTTAACCACGACTATTACCTGGGTGAACTGGACCTTAACAATAGGAACTGCAACGGAAACTACTCCCAGTACTAGTCTTAGGGAAGCACCCTCTGCATCTGCGTCTGCGGCTGCCGATGCCATCATCCACAATCAATTTGTGCAGATCTTCTTCTACATCCTGTACACCACAGTATTTATTTTGGGTGTCTTTGGCAATGTGCTCGTCTGCTATGTTGTGTTACGCAATCGCGCCATGCAAACTGTAACGAATATATTCATTACAAATCTAGCATTATCGGATATATTGCTCTGTGTGCTGGCTGTGCCATTCACGCCGCTCTACACTTTCATGGGTAGATGGGCCTTTGGGCGAACACTGTGCCATCTCGTATCTTTTGCCCAGGGATGCAGCATATATATATCCACTCTGACTCTGACCTCCATAGCTATAGACAGATATTTTGTCATAATATACCCCTTTCATCCGAGAATGAAGCTGTCCACCTGTATAGGCATTATTCTGGGCATTTGGATAGTAGCTCTATTGGCAACGGTGCCATATGGCATGTATATGAAAATGACTCAAGAGGTGGTCAATGGAAGCCAAGTGGTCGAGAGCCATGGCTACGATGAGAACACTGCAAATGGCTCTACTTCCACAGCCCAAGCGTATATGCAGGTGATGACAGGCGGCGTAACTCTTCAGTCAGATGCCGAACCCTCCGCCGCTACTATCGGAGTATACTGTGAGGAGAATTGGCCTTCGGAACAATACCGAAAGATCTTTGGAGCCATTACCACAACCCTGCAATTTGTCTTGCCGTTTTTCATCATCTCTATCTGCTACATCTGGATATCCGTTAAATTAAATCAACGCGCAAGGGCCAAGCCCGGCTCCAAATCTTCACGTAGAGAGGAAGCCGATAGGGACAGAAAGAAGCGTACGAATCGTATGCTCATCGCCATGGTTGCCGTCTTCGGGCTCAGCTGGTTGCCAATTAACTTAGTCAACATCTTTGATGATTTCAATGACAAGTCCAACGAATGGCGGTTTTACATCCTACTCTTCTTTGTAGCTCATTCGATAGCCATGAGTTCCACTTGCTATAATCCCTTCCTCTATGCTTGGCTCAATGAAAATTTTCGCAAAGAGTTTAAGCACGTCTTGCCCTGCTTCAATCCTTCTAATAATAATCTCATTAACATCACTCGAAATTACAATCGCAGTGATAGGAATACATGCGGTCCACGCTTACGGGAGGAGGAAGGAGGAGGTGGCTTAAATCCGGAACACATTGAAGAAGACAATGGCATCACACAGGAAACCTGCCTGCCCAAGGAGAAGCTTCTGATTATTCCCCGGGAGCCCACCTATGGCAATGGTGACGCCGTGTCGCCAATCTTAAGTGGAGCTCTCATCCATACGGATCAACATATGGCTGAGCAGCCTCAGGTGGAAATGATGCGAAGAATACGACGGCGTACTGAGGATGATCCCGACTACATAGACTCTGGGGATGAGCAGACAGTGGAAGTACGCTTCAGCGAGACACCTTTTATGAGTTCAGATAACACAACGGGCATAAGCAGCATGCTAGAGACGAGTCAAGCACCAGATACATCCACTGAAATGGTACAAGGAGATGGTGGCACAGCAGGGAATCTTAACTGAGATAGGGTAAGTAAAAATAAAAACCAGAAATAATGGTCAAAGGGAATGCTTAGGGAATGCAGTGTTCCCAATTTTATATTTTATATCATTTACAAGAATGTAATTAATTTGTTCTTGAGGCTTGCAAAGGCTTCAAATTTCAAGCTGTGGTTGTTAATAGTGGCATGATCATGATCGGGAAATTATGATACATAGGGAAAACAGTCGGTGCCTTTTTATATGAAAAATAAGTGGGTTACTCCTGCTTGTGGAAGCTTAAGAAATATGTTGGAATGTCAAAGAAAGTTACAGCTTGGAGATTCTTAAAGAAACTGAAAATGTTGGGGCCGCAAACTAGAAAGGGGAAGTCAGCATTTCCCGTGTATTCTGCTACATTATAAAGAATATTTAAAAACGTAAATCAAACTGAGAACTTCAACATTCATGGCATTATTTATTATTTTGATATGTAAACTTTTTAGACTATGGACATAAAAATGAGTTAACTAGAAAGTTCTTCTCGCTCTTTCTGCCTGAAGACCTTTTTTCATGCAGCATAAAATATGTAAATGATTGTGAATTCAGGTAAAGGTTATGTTCTGCGAATTGCGCCTTATATTTTTGACCATTTTACTGTAGCTGGTAATTTGTGTGCATATATTAAGTTGTTATTGTTGTTGTTGATGCTTTTGAAAATCGAGGCGGGCGCCGGCCACACATTTCAGGTGGTCAGCCTGGCTGCGCACCGTGAGTTAGCGATGAACAGACATTATGGAAGATACGAATAGCACGAGAACCCTGAAATAACTTCTAACTTTGTACTATTACTGATATCAGTATATACAAATCAATATGTTTAGATATACCGAGGATGATGTGATTTTTGAATCAGCTACGAATGCAAAGATTCTCAGAAATACTGGAAGGCTACTGGAGGGTAAAATTTACCTTACAATAATTAGTTAATTAAATTAAATTCATAAATAATAAGTTGAACTAATTCAAATTTAAAAGGAAATCAAAGGAAATTCAGGAAAGTTTCAATAATATTGAGGGCATTTTGGAAAAGAGTAGTAAAACTCGAAATTATTTCAACTTCACAATTTATAAATAGTATAAAATTGTTTATCCTAATTGACTTGCTCTCTTTGGAACTGTGCACAGACAAACCCATAAGTCTGTTCTCTCTGAAAGATTATGTAAATAAGAGTTTTTGGCGAAGGGCAACTAGAACCGGAGGGTTACGTCGATACCCATTTTCTTTATATACTTATATCCCTCTGTAAAATCTAGTAAGACAACAACGTATTTTGTTTTGTTTGATGGGAGAAGTTGCTAATTGTAATACATTTTCAGATTCTTAGAAGTTTACCATTAAGTCTGATGCTCTCATTAGGTTTTCATCCCAAAGAAGGCAAACTTAACTCTATAAAGGGATGTAAATGACTGATTAGCATGATGATCATGTGTTAACGAGATGTGCCCGATTTTTTTCTGTACATATTATTGGTTTACCGCTCTCGGACCATTAGTGGAATACTTAATATTTCAGACATTTAGACATAAGCAAAATTGTCTATAGTTTCCCAATCTCCCGGGGAAATGTGCCTGCACATATCAATGTGCCTATATCTCAATCATCTGTATCTGTAAATCATAACAGATAAGTATAATAGAGAAGTATATCTAGTCTTTCCTTATATTTTGTAAGTACACTCAAGCTACTCGTATATCGAATAAATTTTTTAATGCTTTTGTGAGTTACATGAAGCACCCGTGTCCATCTTTAGCAAAAAATTAATAATGACTGGTTTAATGGCAGGTAAGGTACGCAGGTACGCTCTCCACACCTGTTTAGAAAAGGGTCGTTGCTTTATTGTGGGCTCCTTTGCGAAACATGCTTCTGTAATCCATAACGAGCTGCCGGTGCCATCTGTCAAGAATGAGAGTTAAGGCGCGCCTTGTCTGAACCCCCCCTCACGTTGAAGTCATCGTTTGCTGTCCATGGAAAAGTTTGTTTTAAAACGATACAAATTTTGAGAGGGAAACGAAGATTTCATTGGCCTTTTCATACCCAACTAAGTTCAAAGACATCTTGTTTCAATTTTTATGAACTCTGGTCCTGTGCTGGACTTCAGAGAAAGAGAGATTTGTGTGTGATGAGATGATGACTGGCTAGAATATGTGGAAGGCATAGCCGGGGGCAGTTACTTTACCAGGCCACATACTTCGCCTGCCAGTGGCAGTTGATTTACGGCTGAGCAGCCAGTAAGAGCTTTCTGAAACTCAGCTCGGTTCGGCCTTCCGAACTTTGAATTGTTGGACTCATACATTGAGTTACAGCGGAGGCAGCTAACAAATGAAATTTTCCCACACAAAAAGCAAGAAAATCTACAGATGCTGCTCTACGGCCTTTGTGGCAGGCCAAGCGAATGCCAGGACTATCTCCCCGCCCCTTTTATCATAGTAGATGTATTTCACGGAAACTGCAAAATTTCATAAAATTCATGCAGGTTGGTTCTGGTTTGCTTCCTAATGGAATGTCTTTGTTAGCAAAAATAGAGTTCATCTTCTTCGTTTTCCAAACAGAAATCAAAAGCTGGTTGTTGGGATTGAACGACGGATGGATGGCTGGCACTTCATGGTGCTGAGCTAGCAGAGTTGATTACGTAACCCACTTTACTTACGATAGAAAGAAGAGCAATATATATTTTTCATTTTTTCTTTTAAGAGGAATCTCTTTACGCGTTGCTTCTTAGTAGTAAGTACGAGAGTGCAATTGAGCAATCAGGCCAAAGCGAACTATTTGTATTTTGTGATTTTAAAAGAGAATCAGGCTTTTCTATAATTGGCTCTTAAGGTGTTCTCATTGATTCTTGCACTTAAATATATTGCTTTACTGTAGTTTTATTTAATATTAGACAATAAATAAGACTGAGGCAATGATCGATGGCCTATCAGATATATTTATTTCAGGAATATTCACATTCCCAATTATCAGTAACAATTCGACCATTCACCACTTCAATGCACGAGCTTTGTTGGAATCATTCTTTTAAAGGCCACAATTGGTTCTTCCTTGGAGTTCCTCGCTGAATTTATTTTATATTGCAATTCTGAAAATGCTTTATATACATTTTGTAAGGCATTTTACACCCCACAAAGGGACCCGACAATAAAAACTATATGCATTAAATTCTTGATCAGCATGAATGCTACTCAATATAGGTTATTCCTCCGTCTGTCTCTGCTTGTCAACCTGGAAGGCTTGAGTGCTACAGAACTGAAATATCTACCAGATGCTTTTTATATCTCTATGCAGGTTAAGTTGAAGATTCATCAAAACAGTGGGATTCTTGCCGCCAAAGAAGGAGAAATTGGGCTGTCGGCAGCTTTCTTTTTCATTCACATTGATTACCTTGAAAAGGGTAAAACGGTCACCGAAGAATTTCGTTCAGTTTTTGTACATTTGGCGGAGAAATCGGTGTTGTAACATCTGAACAATAGCAATAAAGTTCTTCACATTTAATCGCCTTTTAAACCTAAAAACTGCTAAGAGGTAATAGATTGTGTCATCACTGTCATCACTGAAACAAAGGCATATTTAGAGAGTTTTTAAAAAACTCTGGACTAAATAGATCGAGATAATAGGAGAGTACTTTGAAAAAAAAATGCTTATTTACCCAAAATAACTTTGTGTTACTTAGAAAAACATTGATTATTCGAACCACAAAAAATTTAAACGCTTATCCAAGTCTCACAAATGCCTGATAACTATCTAAATCCACCTCCCTACCTCGATATAACATGTAACACAAAAAGGTGATATGTTTGATAAACATATAAGAACCTCGATTTATATAACATCTTCATGGTATTATGCTTCTCAATTGAAGGATTTCAAAAGAATTCTACTTCCTTGTATTTCCATAAAGCTCAACATACACTTATTTTGCAAGAATTTTGTATGACAGGTTGTTTTTATCTATAATATATCTTAGCTATGAAGAGTATTCAAGCAGGAATTTCTTCCTTTTTCTGAGCCGCCGGATGTTATTTAGTTTTGTTTATTTTTTTAGGCCATGTTTTGTGGTTTGCTTTGAAGACAACACATACATGGAGGCCATCGTGTGCGATGGTGGTGGAGGAGACCGGGTCCGAGCAGCCGTAGAGTCGCTTCTCTTTAAGTAATGAATTATTCAGCCTAGGTCGTTAGTGTGGCATCTGCCTAATTACCTTTTGGCATGTGGGCGGACGAGAGTGGAGAATAAACAATGCTGCGCATTTCCATAGCTCATGTCTCATTGCCATTTCTTATGCCCATTGCGAGGCATTCAGAGTACTCTGCGGACGCGTGCATGAAAAATGCAGCGAGGAGCGGAGGGCACGTCCGGTCTCCTGTCTCAGCAAACAGATGAATCTGAATGTGAATCTCTGCACAAGTGAACGGTTAAGTGAAATAGTTTATGGTCCGTGCTTCGTTGTCCTGCTCCTGCTCCTGTGCCAGCCCCAGCACCAGCTCCTTCCTTGATACTTGGACATCTACTGCATTATGCATGAGCTGCAACTGAGAAATTGCGAAGCTGAATGTTGCAATTGCAAAAACGGCAAATTGTCAGCAGAATAGTGTCTGCATTCAGAGCTAAGTTGACACCATTTCTCATTCGGAACTGGAGACGGCAGGCGGGTGTCTGGAGTCCGGGAATCGTTGTGCTTCCGTCTGTGTAAACAAGTTAGTGTACAAAACTTTTCTACAACTAAATTGTTTTTTTTGTAGCTATTTGCTATTTGATGTCTGGTCCGGTGTCGGTGTCTGCCTCAGATAATGGCAAATGGGATAAAAAAGTTGGCTGGGCTTTGGGTAGGTTTGGGGTTTGGTTTGATAGTCGCACATACTTAGTATATATGTTGCTGACTCTGCCTAGTTCAATCCTTTGTTCGCAAACAATTCCATGGCCTGGCAGCATCACCGATAAGGCTCTGTATCCTGCTAACTTCAAGTCGGTTGCTCCTCGTGTTTCTGGTTTCTAGGAGAATTGTCCAGACAAAGTTTGTGTGTGAGCAAGCCGAAGGCCAGTCATAGTTTTATTTAATCAAATTTGAAACAATTTAAAACACTCAACCGCAATAAGTTTGGTGACCACCAAGCTGTAGCTTGGGACAAAACCATGAAATGGCCCACGAGGCTGTCATAAATAAACAAAGAATTAACGGAAATGTTTGAGAATTGTGCGCCACCGCCTGAGCTAACTGTAAATATATATATATATTTGTTTCGTTTAATTGCTTTAAATTGAGGTTTTGCTCTTTGAAATGAAAATGAAAATGACTTTGGTCAAACAAGTTTCCTTAATTTTACGGAATATATACGCATATGATATATAAACGAATCACTTCCTTTTACGATCGTTCTCTTGTTTTCATAATATGCCCTTATAATACAGATCAGAACAAATATACATATACATATACATATTTGTTCGCGAATGTTTTCCTTAAGCATCACCAATATCAGCAAATCACAAAATGTGCATACCGTCGGCAAGGATAATTATGTTATTCCAGTCACTTATTTGCTGCTTTTCAGCTGATTTCTTCCATTGTCAATCGCTGCTAATCATGAACGACAACAAATCTCCCTGAGGCAGCTGCTGGGGCTATCGATTACAATATCACTGTAGCTTGTCTAAGGGCATCGTCTGCCCAGCAGCCCAAGCATATGGTTAGCCCATTTTCTGCTGTCAATTAGACACTTCCTGTTGCCATTTCGTTGAACTTCATTAACTGCATTTTATATGCTGTCTCTGTCATTTCGTCTGTCATTCAAGTTGGCTTATTTAACAGCTGCCGACAACAGGAGCCTGAATCGCATCAATGGCGAAATCTTCGGGAGCAAAAAAAAGAAGAATAAGATTGCCAAAGCAATATATTTTTTTTATTATCGCGCATTTGCGATTTTAAGTACATGTTGAAATACTGTTATGCCCTTTAAGCGACATACAGCATGTGGTGTATGTGTGTTTGTGCGCGTTTGGCATCGAAATCCTTGTTATTGGTACTGTTAAATCCACACTCAGACAAAAGACAACCATAAACATATCGCACAAAATAACATTCAACATTTTAAGTGCTCTTTTAAAACATATGTAAGCATTTATGGAGGGTCGGGATTACCTACTTGCTTTTAGCTTCTCCTTTTAGAAAGCTCGCTTTATAACCCATTTTAGGCGGACCTTTAGTGTGATTGATTGAGAGTCAACTTAGATAGCTGTAGTAAATAATAAATAATTCAAGACACGCTGTGCTTTTTATGGGCAGCTGCAAGGAAGACTTTGAAGTGTTACAGAATCAAGTGAGTTAATAGGTTGTATTTCAAATGATATCTATCTAGATTCCTGCCAAAACTTGCAAACTATTATGTATTATGAGAATTTCTTTCAAAATTGGTTATTATGTAAATTTTATGTGATGGCACTGAATATTGCTGAATATTTGGCTGAATGTTGTTCTTTAAAGAGAGAATCTAATCCAAACTTCATAATTTACCTTAAATGCCGTTTGATTCCCTCTATAAATAGATGGCCAGTGGCACACGGAGCAACGACTTATGTTGTTCTTCCAATTATGCTGGTCTAGAAATCTTTTGAATCAAACAAATTCTTGGTAAGGGAAACCATCTACGTAATAATGAGTTTCTGGAATATATTATGGCACCACTATTTATCTTTTCGATGATAACACTATTATTAATGGGACTTGTTCATGTCTTATGTTTACTCTGAATTTGCAAGTGCACAAACAAGCACGATTTACACTGTTTGCAAATAATTATTAATAACGATTCACTTGTAAGTTGTCATCTTTATTGCTGAGTAGTTCTTACCTTGCCTCTGGCAGTTTCCATTCTTCCATTCCCTTCTTTGCTTCGAATTATTTGGAGCTGCTTCTTCTATACATAATTATAAAGTCCATAAAAATCTAGTAAAAATCTCAGACATTAAAGACATATATTTCGCTCTGCCTTCTCTTTATTTTCATTGGGGCAGAAACTAAATACTAGTGCTATTGCTCTTTGCTACTTACTTTGTTCTTTTGGTTCAGTAATTATGAAAAGGCATTTTCCGTTTCATTAAACTTGTAATTGGCCAGCTACAACAACAACAGCCAAAAATAGAGAAGAAATTCTTGTGGAATAGCCAGCCGCAAGCATTTTTAATATTAGCTTCTTGTGTTGATGCCTCGACTCGATCATTAAATACAAAATTCAATTAACTGTTAATAAAGTGGCCCCTAGAGGAAGCGAATTGTGGCTTTCAGGCGGGATGCTGGATAAGCGACTGCCAAGATGACATTTCGCCTTTTGGTTTCATATTAAGTGGCCCGCAAAGCCCCAACTGTCAACACACAAAATGGCGAGTAGTGTGGGGAGGGAGGGGTATGAGGCTGATAAGCCGGACTCCGAGTGTACTATAAATTATTTATGTGTCTGTTTTGTGTGGGGGCTAATCCTTTTGCTCGTGCGGCAAATGCTCATCCGGTTGCCGACACCAACTCTCTCTAACACCTGGCTCTGACCTCAAACAAATACTTATTGAGGTATATATATGTTCATATTCATGTTGATATGTTTGGGGCAACGCCTTAAACTGCATTTAATTGCTCATAAATGGTACTGGGAAGCTTTTATAGACAATTTTCATCAATAACAAAAGGCCACAGCACTGCAGTTGGCCGTTAACCATTAGGCTCTTACATATTCTTACATGCACAGTGGTTCAATGACAAACATTAGTTAAATACAATTGGGGAATATTCAGAAAGCGGGAATACAAAATATTTCAATGTACTTATTTTATGTAGTGTCAGGTACAAACGCTGCAAATGAGAGTGCTCCAAAATGTATGTTTATAAACTTTCTTTTAAATTTGGAATTAAAGAATTTTCATCTGCTGCTACAGTTTTTTACATATTAATAAATAAATTAATATCACTTCTATTTTTAACTCTTATTTGAATTCAATGAAAAGTAACAACAAAATTGGAAAACAAGTAAGAACGTTATAGTTGATATTCCGACTATAAGATACTCGTACTCAGCATTTATTCAATATTCGACACACTCAAAGTATGAAAAAAAAAATGTTTTTGTCTTTTTTTAGGGGGGTGGGGTGTTCCATACAAAATGTGCTTTTTGCGATTTTGTCCACAATTATTTTCCGATCTTAACAAATAACAGATCGGTAGATTATGTGTTTATACATTTACAAAATGAGATATAAAGTTTTGTGGTTTGCGGTGGCGGGTGGGGGTCCCCCACAAGGGGAGTCTGTATACCAAATTAGGTTTCTCTAGCTCTTACAGTCTCCGAGGTCAAAGTGTTCATACGGACGGACAGACGGTCATGGCTAGTCCGACTCGGCTGTTGATGCTGATCAAGAATATATACTTTATGGGGTCTTAGACGCTTCCTTCGGCCTGTTACATACATTTGCACTAATACAATATACTCGTTTACTCTACTGGAGTACGAGTATAAATAGTAAATGGTGATACAACTATATGAAACTTTGCCAGACCTTCCCAGGCGCGTTTTGTTATACGTTTTCGTATACGCGGAATTTTTGTTGCCTCTTTGTGTTTAAATGTATGCTGCAGTTTTTGATTAGCAAAGAGAACAAAATTTCTCTTTTCACGTGTTACACCAACTTTTCCAGGCCTCAGGCTGCATAAAATATTATCAGGCCTGTTTCCGTTTCCACTGCGAAAGGTAAATCGAATTGGATTTCCACTTCAATTCGAACTTATGTCAGAATCGTGTTGTGACGCCGCCAGTGGACAGAACGCGACAGAACGATGAAATTTTAATACAAAATCAAATTGAGAATCTTGCTAGGTCACTGATATATGTATTTTCTATAATTTGGGCCTATATTTTGCATCAGTGTGCTTATTACTCAAAGCTGCCAAGTCAAGTGTCAGTCTTTGCTACGTGCCTGGCATTGGTAACGTAATCCTACCAAAATTTAAATGCTAGACATAGTCGTAACCAAGGAGCACATGGCCATCGACATGGACATTGGACATGGGTAAGTGGCAGTAGAGAATTAAATGCTTGATATGTTTGCCCAATACTAAGACTAAGATCCGGACGGCCTGAGGCTTTCTTCTTTTGGGCTCATAATCGCTTACGCCATAAAAGAGTAATATATACATACATACGGACAACTGTGTTGCGGCTGACTTTGCCGTACATATTTAATGATATTTTCGTAGCCATCGCTTTTGATGATGCTTTATTGAACAATTCCAGTTCGACGACAAGTCAATAAAATTTATGATCGAAAAAATACATTTTGATGTGTGGCTGAAAGTTTTTTGCTTCGCTGCAGCGGGCGGGGCGGGGCGTAAACTCCTTAAGGGCTTGGTCTTGTTTTTTCGCCCTAATTTATACCGACGGGAAAAGTTTTGCTCACTCAACATTATTAATTGTAAGGCAGCAGGGAAAGGAAAAGTGAAAGGAAATGTCGCGGCAGGATGCTGCTGGCTGAGTGACTGACTGACTTGGTGCTGAGCTTAAATCCACTTTAAATGCTCTCTCACACTCTCACACACCTCAGGTTGTTTGTTTTCTTTTTCTCACCCCTTTTGAATTGTTTGCTCAACACCTACGTGGAAGAATCTTACTGCGTTTGGCTTATACAACATAATAAAAGCTTGTTAACGTAATTGCTTAATTGGCCCAACGCAGGGAGTAGCCATTTAAAGCGAGCTCTATAGCACTCGTTCTCTTTGCTGCCCCATCCTTTATCTTTCCTATTGTTAATGTTGTTGTTGCTGCCTCACCTCGCACACATTAGGCTGATTAGCCTGGGGGAAGGGGAATGAGACGGCAATGTGTTTGTGCTTGCTAAATTCAACCTTACAAAATGGCAGCTGTCCACAGATCTCAACAACTCTCTCCCACACACACACATACATGAACCCACACACATGTGGTACGCATTTGTGGCTTTCCACACTGTGGCTATATAAAAACGTAATTGCATTTTTATTTCATGACGAAACTTTACTTGAGCTAAAGCTAGGGTGTGTGAAAGAAAAACATAATTTAAAAAAGTGTAAGCTATTCAACAAAGTTATAATTAAAGGATTCTATTACAAGATGAGCACTATCCATGTGCATTTACAAAGCCACTGAGCTCCTTTCGTAGGAGGAGAAAGATGCACCTCTCGCGTCACATAAAGTATGCATAAACTCTTAATGAGCATGACAAACTGTAATAGTCTCCCATGCTTATCCTTCTTTATGAATCGTGCTTGAATGCTAGAAAAGAGTTGCTAATGAACACGTTTTCGTGGCAAAGTACTAATATTTTTGTCGTTATTGAACCAAACTGCTTAAACTTAAAGTTCCAGCAAGGTCTCAAAGCCAATTTGTCTTACTTACAACTATTTGTAGGAAACATTTTGCCTCCAATTGCTTTTTTATGCAAATGAATATTATTATTAGTTCAAGTACGCATTTATATAACAAAGTATGCCAAAAAATGTAATTCAAATAGAAAAAACATTAAAAAAATATATATATGTGTGTTGTTTAGCAACGAGAAATAAACAAAATGGTAAAATAAATAAACGATGGCAGTCGGGCAAAAAGGTAAACCTAATCAGTGAGGCACAGTCTAATTGCATAGGACTAGCCCAATCCCGAACCGAATACCAAGTCCAAAAGCAAATAGAAACCAAAAACAAAAAAAAGTCTGGATTCGGCTTGCCGAAGATTATATACCATTCAGATTGTAAATATTTAACCGATCTAGATTAAATTTAGTAGGCGATCGTGTTGCTACAGGGGATACGAACTGAATTTGGTTTGATTTGGATGAAAAACAGAAAACTTATTAGCGATTAGCGATCTTGACCAGATCTGATCAGCGGACGCGGGGCCCTCTCAGATAGTTACATGCCGAACTAGGTTTGATTTTGATGAAAAGCAGAGAAGTTATGCTACTAAGTGTTCAATCCGGAACAATCGGATATATGGGTGCCATATGATACAACTGTCCGATCTTAACCAGCGTGCCAAAAAAAAACATCTGGTGCAAATTTTAGCCATAAAGCTCTTAAAACTTCTAAGAATCTGACAGACGGACAGGCGGACATGGCTATATTGACTCCCCTTGTCGTGCTGATCAAGACTATATATACTTTATACAGTCAGAAACGATTCTTTCCTTCTATGCGTTGCAAGCTTCATAACAAAATTGATATACATTCACGTATTTTACGAATGGTATAACAAAAACAAGAAGATGGGGCGGTGCTTAAAAGGGCCTTCAAAAAGTTTTTACGCTTGAGTACCCGTCAGGACGAGGCAACAACAATAAAAACAAACAGCAAACATTTTTTGGCGTGTTCTTAATTTACGTGCGAAAACTGACTGAAGAAAAGCCTAGGTAGGTTATGAATTCGAAAAATATGTAGGAAAGCAGCAGAGCCGCTGCTTTACTCAGACTGCTGGAAATCGTTGGTGTGAAAATCTGTGAAAAATGTAGTGGTAACATTCTCAGCACACATATACACTCGTTGCCTTTTTTTGTGGATTTGAAGTTGACAGGTGTTGTCGTTGTACATAATTTATTGGCCAGCTCAGGTGAGTTCAGGGGTGCTCTCTATGTATTTATATGCGTTTGTAAAAACATAAAAACATTAAAGACTCGATGAAAAATTTCAACAAACTCAAGTCATGTCAAAAAAAACTCAACAGAAAGTTGAAACAGACATATGGTTTGATGTCATTATTTTAATTCAAATATTACTGCTCTTGGCTTAAATAATTTCAAACTGATGACACTCTTTAGAACTGAGTGGATACCCGCATGGATACCCGTGTAAACAAGAAAAGAAGATAAATATTTCAGTTACTTAAATCATCGCAACTGAAACAAACTAATCCAACTGATAAGCGGGTTGGCAGTGAGTAAGCCGCTCGTCTTAATAATGTTTATCCGTATGTCTGATATCTTAGGTCGATCAATTTCAATTTTTTATACCAAATACCTATGGTACATGACTACAGGGAGATGGTGATTGTTTTTCCATTAGCCACGGGGTTTTTTTGGCAGTCAGCGGACGACATGAGGAGGCCACTTTTCGTACTTTGTTTTGTCAATAACATATAGAAACAACTCAAAACGTGCAAGCTTACATCTGGGGTTATAGACTATTTTGATTATGCAGGGCTGCGCTTGTATATGTACTTAGTTTCCAATCAATTTAAAAAATTGTATGCAGAGTTGGGTCTAAAGTCAATGTGATTTAGATTATTTGGACACTTTTTGATTAAAATCATTTTGACATTAATTGATATGTAAGGCCAAGTGCAGTGGGTTCATTGTATAGACCTAATTAAAAAGTTTATTTTCAAAGGTGACAACTTACTTGCGCCTTGAGGGTCTTTATAACTTTTTTTTGCAAAGCAATTTCTGATTTTGTTTACATCTAGCTGGAGTATCATCACATTTCCAATTCAACTTTATTATCATGTTGGAGCTGGGTATTTCAGCTTCCGGACACATTTGGGTTTACTTTCTTTGACAGACAGCTCATCAACATTGAGACGAAACGACCTGTATGTCATTAAGCCACACAGGCACAGGGGACAAAAACGAAAGATACTGATTCTAGATTTACTTTGGATATGAAGATTGCTTCGTATAAGAGGGCGAGAAATAATCATCATTCATTTTCAGTTATTTTTTTTTTTATTTGCTTGTTTGATTCAACTCACAGAATGACACTCATGAATGACATGAAAGTGAATGAGTGTTGTATATATAAATTTGGGGTAGATTAAATTCAGCAAAGTTGTTAAGCTATAACCGTATTGGGAGTAGTTTTCAAATTTCTAGAAAAATTTGTTTTCAAGTTAACATGTCTAAATTTGAGTTTTAACCTTATACAGATTTTTAATTATATATAAATAGTTTTAATATAGTGATTGATATTTAAATGTTTTAATTATTGAAAAAAGTTTTAGATAAAATAATAAGAATATTGTAATTGCTATAGTTCTGCATAAATTTATCTATATTTATTTCAATTTTTTATTGAGTGAACAAATTGTTATAAAGTTCTACTTAGTCCAAGAGCAGCTGAAGCCTGATTGCCAAACAAATTTTGGGAAGATAAAAACGATCTAAAATTTCTGTGAAAACGTTGAAAACTGTCATTAACAGATGGGAATCCATATCTAGATAGGAATCCATATATACACGTCTTTTGTAATGAAATAACGGAACGTGTATATAAACATACAACATTATACAATTAACAGTTGATCGTAGTGAAGTTCAAAATCATGCCAAGACTGACGAAATTTTTGAGCCATTTTCAAACTAATTGAACGTGAAATTTAGAGTTTTCTGTAAAACTCTTTACAAAATAAATTACAGTATTAAATTTTAGTAAAACGCTTAAAGGTATTTTCTATATGAATATGAGAAATATATACTTTCTGCTTATATTTATATTAGACTGAAATTGTTTTTAAATTTAATCAAATATTTGGGCAATTTCATGAACTTTCTTCGTTTAAGTTCGTAAAAGAAATTGTTTCACCCAAATTTAATCCGCCACTTAAACTTTCCTAAATTTGCATGAACTCCCATGTGGTTTGCCTCACCTCCACCGCCACCGCCACACCCTCGCCTCATTTCCTATGTATTTCCGAATAAGCCGCAAATAATTTTGTGGTAATGGATCTCCTACTCGACGTGTTTGGCATATCAATCAAATCAAATCAAAATCAGAATCAAAGCAAAAATAAAAATAAAAACTGTCCCCAAGTTGAATTTAAGGCAAGCGAATAAAAATTTAAAATTAATTTTTAAGTCAGACTCTGTTGTGGTATATTATGCTGCCAGCAAATTAATTTTATAAACTCTCAACACAATTCCCCAAAGCAAGAAGCTGCTATGTTATAATAGAAGAGGCCAAGAAATGTGTGGGAAAATTTTTATTTCATTCTACAATGTCAGTTAAAGTGGGAACCACAGTGGCCACCATGTCTGCCACTCATTCTTGTCATGCCTCAAGTTAATATTTTGAATAATGCCCACATAATTTGAACACATCAACTCAGTGAGAGTCTTGAGGCCATAAATTTGTGTTGGTAAATATTGCAGACACAACAAAAACAGGTCTCGTAGTTTCGTGACGTCACGCCTGACCCGGCCTCTGTGAAATTGTTGATAATATTTCTTTCAGAGAGTGTGGGAGCCCAGGAAAATTAACAGCTAGGCCATAAGCGACGCTGAGTATGACAAGATGGCGGTGACGGCTTCACTCGCCATTAATTTGGCATTGTGGAAAAGCTGGTGAAAAATCACTGTCGCGGACAAAAGGACTTTATTAAAAATGTGTTGGGTAACACGCATGAATAACCTCGCAAGTAGATGGAAATGAAAAAAATTACCAAGTTCTTGATTAGGGATTGAACTTATGTCTGCGATAATGTATCATAATGTAATATTGATCACTCTTAATAGTTCATTTTTATGAAAGGAAAATGTGCTGAGGGTGTTCAACTACTGTATAAGGTTATACGTTGACTACAAGGACATCGCGAAACTATGCTCTATATCAGGTTATATCATTAAGTTCATATCTCTATACAAGCACATCTTTGCTTGGATTATAAGTTTTCCTCAGTTTTTTATGCCTATTTGGAAAGTCTCATGGAAAAGTAAAAAAGCCACCCCAAAAAAAAATTGGGCTTTAATCAACAGAACGTAAATAACCTACAATCTCATCAAATCGAAGCTGAAGTGGTGCTCAAATAGCAAGTAGCTCGCAATGAGAAGCTGCGCACTTGATGACTCGGCGATGAATGTTCTTTTTAATGAACAAGCATGTGGCGTTGTCGCTCTGACTGTGCTTAAATTTGCTCAGATTAGGAAGACTCTGACACAGACATCAAAAGGCCTACAACAGAAAAAAAGAAATGTTGCAGGGCAGAACTCCCTCCCCACAAAAAACTGAAAAAAAAACAAACACGTGTGTGCAAATTGACATGATGTTCCTGTTGATGTTGATCATCACCGTTTAATGCTCTCATCATTTTTAACGTTCACATTAACACAAGCTTGCCAAAAAGTAAAATGTTTAAATATTGTCAAATAATTTGTAATGAGCCTTAAAAAAGGAAAGAAAAAAATAAGAGTCAAATGGTCTGTATATCGACTGTAAAGCAGCCCCAAAAAGTAGGCAATGTTTTGGTGTTGCTTGTTACATTTCTCTACACGAATAAAATATCCCCTTGCTCTGAGAATACGCCATTAAGTAAGCAACGGTTTTAAGAAAAAATTAATTCCTGATGCAAATTTAATTGTGCGCATATATTAAATTAGATTTCATATTGTATAAGAAAGGGTAGACAATGCCCACGCAAAACATTAGATGAGATATGCGTCTCACAAACTCCTCCCACTCCTCTCACATTAAAGAAAAGTTATGGCCAGTCTGTGTGGGCAGAGTTAATGCAAATACATGCTGTCAGGGCAAAGAAAAGAAAAGAGTACAAAAAAAAAAACAATCACGAAGGCTTTCAGCTGAATACCTCTATCGGATAACCAAACTCAGTAATTACATTATATTTCAATAATATCATGTTCCAAACCTAGGTAAAGGTGCAGGAAACAGATATGGAAGTCTCAAAAGAAGCAGGTCATCTCGAATATATCCGGCAAAACGCCGTGTCAGTGTTAAAGTAGGCAGTCTTTACACCAACGCATGAAAAAGATAGACCACTTTAATCACTATATACGATTCATCTATAAGAATGCTATAAATGCGACAAGCGAGGCAAAATCAAGGCAGGCAAAAAGCAAACATAATGGTCATGGCGCCAGCTAACAGTATCATCGGTGAGAGAAACTAAAACAGGCTACTCAAAGAAGAAACACTGACATAAGCTAGCCAAAGCTCTTATACCCTAACTTAAGCATGTACGATAAGTGATATATCACAAATAATTTGTTTTCTTCAAAGCCTTTGATACGTATTGTCAGTTCCTCTGTTAGAAGACATCTGTTTAGCTAGAGGGACTTCTTCCAATTGCTTATTGTATTATCCCTCAACCTAGAATAATATTATGTGTTTCATGTGTAGTCATAACTTAGATTGCGGCTTATGGAATACAAATGTTGATAAAACTAACAAGAAGATAAAAAAAATTTCAACCGTCAATGTTCTTTCCGCTTTTAGTAAAGGTAATAAAACAAAAAATTTTCCAGCAGTGAGAGTTTAGGTCGCTTAGTAACAGATGGATTAACATAGATCGATTCTCTCCGCTCCTTATACTGACTGAATATATTTTAAGTCCGTTCGGAGCTCTTCACTTCTTAACGTTGCAAATGTCTCAACAAACCTTCAATGCTCTCTGGAAGTGTATATAAAAATAAGTTTTATCAAAGAAAAGCTATTAAAATTAATTACATAAACATTAAGTGTGCCGCTGGCAAATAATGTTTTGGCCACTCTCCATCATTCCATGTCATCTCTTGCAATCGTTCCTCTGCAGAGCGAACCACAACAAATAAAAGCTGGAAGCAATTTTGCGCACCTTGATTACACGTGCCACGCCCCCACGCTCTTGTTGAACGCGCAACCACAATCAAAGTTGACAATAATGAATACTTAATAAAGGCAGTTCCAGCTTTCCTCAGTTTCTTCAGCTCCCCAGAAAAGGCTACAACAACAAAGTCAGCAAATACACCGAAATGCCTCAGTAGCTTTTGCGGGCAAAGTTTTACTTTCTGCCTTTTTGTTTCAGTTGCGCTTGTTTCTGGTTCTTCCTTTTCCGCTTCTTCCCTTATTCCTCATGTTTCATTTCAATTATCTAACTAGTATTAAAGTTGACTTAATTTGCGGATGCAAAGCTGTCATTAAAGAATTTCTCACCTTCAACGAGATGCCTCCAGGATTCAGGCGTCAGTTTTTGCGTGAGATAGTAGCCCAAGGATGAAAACTTCTTATGAAGTACTGACAGGCTAACCAGTCCCCATATCCTACCACGCTTGTAGCCAAGGGTATGCGAGGTTGAGAATAATTGGATATGTCGCTATATTAAATTAATGAAATGTTCTATATACCAAATCTTATGGACTTCTAATAAACTGTGGGCAAGCGAAAACCATAACTATTTTCAAACACTTCAATATCATTCCTGATAACCAACAATGCTATATAACATAGGTTATAAATTTACATTAATATCGTGTTAGTTGGTTGGTAACATTTTAATTTTAACATTTTATTTAACCTATTTTATATCTAAATGCAAGTCAAAATCAATATTTTTTTATTGTTAGCATAAATAGCTAAATATTTGTACAGGAATTTGCATATTATTTTGTTTTGAAATTCCATGCATTTTAATTAAGAATTAAAACAGCACTAAAACTGAACATGTTGTTAAAATTCCAAAGCAGATAAACAAATTAAGCGTAATATGGCAAAATGTGAATATGATTCGCAAAATGAAAACACAAACATGTGAATGAAAACGCAGGGATGAATCGGAATGTAATATGAAAGCACTCTACTATTTAGCTGAAATAACACAACACATATTACTGATTTTTGCATCCTAAAATCACCAATTATGGTATAATGGTTCATTAGATAACCAACCGCAACCGATTTGGCATATCCATTGGAAAATTGGTTCGTTTTACTGGGGCAGTTTAATAATTGAATGCATTTGAAAAGCATTGGGACATGTCAAAGCTTGCGAGTCCTAAGCCAACTAAACATAAATATTTTATAAAATTCATATATCGTTGTCCGCCAACTTATGGTATATTATCCATTTTTATATTCCCCTTTACGAATAGATTATCTGTTCTATTGTCGCTGCACTACAAATTAAATTGCAAAATTAATGAAAGTGATTAAAAAAGTTAATTAACTTACAACACTTGGTTCACTAGCCACGTTCACGTGGCGTATACGTAATGCAATTATTGTGAAATAGAGGAGTGTCTAGTGAACTCTGCGGACAGCGGGACAACAAGTGGCTGTGACACAATGCTAATTAGAACCTGAGCGGTGAAAGGCGTTGGCTAGAATATTTTTCATAAAAAAGTTTCCAGCGACACGACATTTCTGTTTGCTTAAAGAATTTTTTTTAGCCAACAAATGACAAAAGCTGGCAGCCAAATTGGCATAAGCTGCTTCTGTGTGCGAGACAAATATTTGACATGAGCCGAAAAGTAGGCAATGCCATTATATAAGTCTGAAAAGGGATGGAACTGGGGGATGCCTGGACTTTTTCATGCAAAAAATAATTTGGAGTTTAATTTCAATGCCAGAGGTTCCTGAAGGAGGTATCTGCCAGAGATTCTTACCTGTGACCTGTGCACCCGCAGGTGAGGTGTCTCTGTTAAACAGTCTCAATTGCCCCAGGTTTCGCGGTACTCTCAGAATTGTTTTTGTTGTCACTAGCAGCTGCCAGGCAGTGCCCTGTGAGAATTCCCAGAACAAAGTGGCTTAATTTGCTTTCATGCTCTTTGCACATTATCTCAGAAATACAAAAAAATTGAATATTTTCTTTCTTTTTTTCAGGTTTTTGAAACACATTTCTAGACAATGAAATGTGAACGAAATTATATAAATGGAACTAAGGAATCTGATTCTGCATCTATGTGTAAGTCACTAAATATTCCACCTATGTGTAAGGTTATAAATGCCAAATCAAGTGACAAAAATGTGAAAATTATGTGGAGCTGCACCGCCCCTTGAGCATTTGGCTGAAAGCCAGCTTCGCAAATCTCGTTAAATATCAAATATGTATAAGTATTCAAATATATATGTGTGGGTGTGACTGAGCCTTGGGTACATGATGTAATCTTGTGACGATAAGAATAAAGTTGGTGCACACTGTTTTTGACGTCGTTAACTATATAATGGTGTTAATTTAGAAATTTTTTTTTTGATTTTGTTTAAAATATCTGAATGGAAAATGTTCATACAGTTTTATGTTGGAAACTAAAACTGTTCCTCTTATTTTTTCGTTTTTGAATAAGAATAAATATTTCCGCTTCTGATGAAGTATGTCGTTCATTAACCTCATGCACATTCATTATTATGAACAAACACACTTTGTAAAGAGTCCTCCTCTACAAGTTTAAAGTTCTGCATTCGTTTTGGCATTACAGAAAATCTCAATAAAGCAAAATTTTGCAGAGTCAAATAAAGTAAATCGTCGAGTTTGCCTTAAACTTTCAACACTAAAGTTTTGCCTAGACCTTCAGAGTCTTGTATATGTATAAAATTGTATGCCTTTAACTCGCGACAATTGTCACGAACATATTCACAATGCTTGCATGGGGTGCGATTTAAGTGAAAGGTTGTCGTTTCGTCTCTAGGCAACCTCTCTGTGCCCCTCAATGGCGTGTTTCAATTTGTGGCCTCAACTGTCACGCAGTTGACGCTACTTATTTGCTTTCGCTTTCTGGAATTAAATTCCATGCCAATTTTTTCGTTTAACCAATTGTCTGGAAATATGCCAAGGCAATCGTTGTGTTTTGATAAAACGAAACCACAACAAAAGGCAACGAACGAAAATAGAAACCAAAAGTAAAAAACAAGCCTAAGCTGACATTGATTTGAGATTTTCCTTGACAAATATTGCGGCGGAGATGAAGCTAAAAGCGTATAGTGATTGTGACATGCGGCTTTGTAAGGGCACGCTGGCAATTTGGCAACTCTAAATGTTTTGCTGTCGCGGCGGGGCTTAAACCACAAACTACGACAGCGGTGTTTTACATGTGTTAAGAAATTTGTAGTGAAATTTAAGGTGAAGTAAATTTTGTAAAGTTCAAGTTTGTTAAGAACTCTGTAGGAAATGTGAACATACGTTCACACATAAGCTGTAGGTCTTTTAAAGAAGTTTGTAGTTATTCATGGATTTTTTACTCCAGAATAAATAATTCCGTTACATCTTTTATATTGTAATTCATCTTTTTCACCATGAAAAGTCAAAGCTAAAGGACATGTACTAGATATATACAATATATTTATTTCACCTTCCTTCTGGAGGTGATCAGATGACTCCATCATATAGCTGCTAAAGAAGGGTATACCAAAACAAAGGCTACAACTGACATAATTATGAATTTTAAATAATTAATTTTGGGTAAAAATATTACTCAACTCTTAGTTTCCAATCGTAAAACAGTCACACCCATCATAACAAGAAATCGTTAAAGTTGTACATATATAAAGTAATGAAAATTGTAGTTATTGTAGACCAAATGAAAATGTACTAGTCTTATTTGAAACTAAGCGAAAGTAAAATAACTAATTATCTGTAGATATTTATAAAATATTTTAAAGGTGCATTAAATGCCAAATATTTCCAAAAGTATGCAAAAATAATGCTGACCTTGAGCCCCGCTTTTGAAAGTTTATGTTAGGCAACGTTTGCAATAGATTGTGACCCCTCTCTCTCACTTCTCCTCTGCGGCTTTGCAAATTAAGCTTTCAAAAAGAAAACGTCACATCATTTTTGCCTACTTTTGGCTGATATGTAAAAAAATACGTATACGTAATATTTAGCTAAAATTTTAAAATAAAAAAAGAAAACAAAATGGCAAGGAGAATACTCGAGAAATGCAGTTAAGAATTGCATTCAAAAAATATATACGTTATAGAATAATTAAATATGAAGTCTTACCCAAAACTTGTACCATTTAGGTTTTAGATTTTAAGCAACAAATATAGCAAAAAGAAGAGTCTCAGCATGTCTGAGTATGGTATTTAGCTTAAGTGAAAGTTGACTAGAATTTATGATAACTGTTAAAACACTGATTAGGCCAATAAAAAAATCACCAAATTGTAGAACTAAGTATTAAACCTACTAAAAATTTAAAATAACAAATGAAATATTCGGAAAGAATATTGTCGTAAAAGCATATAAAAAATATATACACGTAAATATTCAACTATAGCATTAATTAAATGTCACTTTAAATGTTAGCCAAATTGATGTTAAATGCGGAAAAAATACCAATGACAAATTGAATTGCAGTCAAATAAATCAAAAAAAAAATAAATAAAAAAAAAAATGAAGTGAATATAAAACTATATATATTGCCGTCACAGTTGATTGTTAAAAAAGTTTTCCATAAATTACAAAATACAAAATGTGACATTATAAATGTGTAGTCCAACAAATATGTGTATGTATTACAAACCAAAAGAAGAAACAATTAAATACTGTCATGTGCATATACATATATCAGATATTCTTATTTACATTGTGGTTGGGATAACATATTGTTGGCTACTACAAAAACCCACTTCAACGGTAAGTAACGTTAAAGAGAAAGCCAAAATACATACTTAGAGAGGACATTCTCTTCCCGGCTTATCGTGTTAGTCTGTGCAAACGAATGCCAAGAAAATATATGATAGCTGGCAAATGGTAAGCTTATCTGACATGTCATTAAAACTGGAAAACATAATCTGCAACATTTGACGGCACTAGACGAGTTGCATATGTTCATTAATGAGAAAAATTTTAAAATAGTCAGCATGGCCATTCATGTCCAGCCGCATTTTTAGTTAATTAAACTTGCAGAATGGTCAACTTTTACCTTTTAGGGTCTTATAACATATATTTTTTAAAAGTTTTCAGAGAACAATTTTATACAAATGGTATGAACTCTGGCCACTGATTCGCAGCTTAAATTGCATTTGAAAATATGTTAGGCAAAACTTTAGCAGCATCTGTTTGAAATGTTTGGACTGGTTGGACTCCCTATGGCATTCTGAACTCCACCTGTCGCCGTCCAGATACGACTAATGACTTTTAGCTGGAGGCCACACTATGTGGGCGGTGGTACTCAAAAGCAGGACAGAAGTCCTCGTCTCCATATTTGCGCATTTTGGCCGTTTGCATGCAAATGTGCACACACATACACACACACACACACGCTACAGCACAAACTCACTCACACAAACATAACTAATTGCATCCTTGTGCTGCATAAAACACTTCCGGTTCATTAAACGAGATGGCAAGAGCGGCGCCTCTGAGCCAAGGATGACTGGTGGAGCTTGAGGTGGACCGAGACCGAGACCGAGACCGAGGCGGGCAATACGTTGCACATTCCATATTCATACGGGTGCAATGCACTTGTTCCCACTTGAGACCCATATGGCGCCATTTTATTTATTCTGCTTTTTGTTTGATTTCAGTTTTTGCGTATGGTGCGACCAGTTAGCCAACTAGGCACCCAGATGTGGTTAGGCAATGGCAATATTCTAATTGAATTACATTTTGGATGTACATTTTTAAGCCACAAAATTTCTATAGTTTTTTAAGCCATTGTTCATGGTGTTTCAATGTTGAAAATGTGCACTCACTCAGCCTTTAACCAGAGCTGATTGTCAATAAGGCCACAAAGAATAACTAATAATAATAAATGAAAGAAGTACGTCAAGTATTTTCAAGTATTTAAATTCTATAAATTTACTTAAATTAAGTATCAAATCTTCTATAAGCTTTTCTCTAAGTGCATTTATATTGCAATTATGCCTTCAACAGCGATTTCCAAATTGTTTAACAACAAAGACATTACTGTTCTACTCACTCGACCTAGAGCCAGCTGGCCCACAAGGGTAATGGATGATTAACTTTAAAATTTAGTTTCTTAAAATGAATTATTTATTAATTTTCTTCCATTTGAAATGAATATTGAATGCCTCGTCAAAAGGCTTCATGTTCAAAAATCTATTTAGAATAAATATTTTGTGCTCTAACTTCCTTATCCCTTTGTGGCAACCGCCGTGAGCCCAAAATCCTGGCTAATAAGTCCCAGCTTTAGGGCCGGTTTCGCTTCATTTGTTGATTTAGCTTGCTGCACACACACATTTTTTTCCAGCTGCCGTATGGAAATTTAAGCAAGTTGTGCTGTTCGACAACGAAACATATGTTTAATGTTGATTTTGCATTTGCTTTTCGGGTGTTTGCTTTGCCCAGCCGGGCGACAAATGGCAGAACCGAGAAAAAATCCAAGCCAAATGAAATGAAACCCTTCATTGCAAACATTTTTTGGTTTTGGCAACAAGAAACGTGCGTAGAACTTTTCAACGCCCTATGGTGGAAGGGCTCGGTGGCATGCGGGCGGTGCATAGGAGGGTACAATGACAACAATCATGGCGACAAAACACACACAAATCCCTTTTTGCTGGCTGACTGTGGCTGAGACTGTCTTCGTCTGCGACATTTCCTACAAATACACAATTTTTTTTTTCCTTTTTTTTTGGTGAGGGATGCCTTTGTGGCTTGTTTTTGGTTTTTCCCTTTTGCTTTCTTTAACAGCTGGATGAGTGCTTAAAGCTGCAAGCTCTTTAACCTCACAGTTTTGGGATAGCGAATATTTTGCATGTCTTTTCAATCAGCCAGACTGTCCATTTCGAGCAAGGCTTGATTTGCTTTGACATCGTTCAACACTCTGCAGAAGCAGCAGCTGCCAATTTTCAACGTTTTATTTAACTGACCATAAATGGATTGGGCATTGAACAAAAAACAAGAGCAAAGCGATAGAAGAAGCAGATTGTACAAAAGCCAGCCAGCCAGGGGTTATTGATTGAATTTTTCATTTGGACTTCCTGTCACAATGACTGCTCTACTAAATGATTGACTTGATTGATGGCTGAGAATGGCGTCTGAGATAAAGAGAATTATACGGTGAGTGTGAAAATGAGACTCACACTGACAGTTTCTAAGGTGCAATATCTCAAAAGAACAAGACTTACTGAAAAGAAAATGCAAACGCAATTTACTTAGATTTTGTTTTTATAATTTGATTTTAATAATTTTAATTAAAACATTAAACTTTGTTTCATATTTTGTGCACACTCGTTTGTCACTATTCTGCTCGTCTCATCGCAGGTATTTTTTAAGCTTGCTACTTTATGATTAACTCGCTATTATTTCATTAAGGTTATTTTCACAATTTCACAATATCTTTTAATTGAGTGAACGTGTGGGGAATTTAGTAGAGTCCATGCTTATCAGTGAAACGTACATTGGATCCATTCAGGATAGTAAGAGTGCAAGCTTGAACTGATGGAACCACCCCAATATAGGTGATGCATTAGACTTCATGTCCAGTGATATAGTGGACTTTTAATAACACTTCTTTTTTTAATAACACTTGGCCTTAAATGTGCCTTTGGGAACAAGTTGTGTGCTTAACTGACCACATAAGCAAATAGCTTACCAAATGAGGACCTTCCCTCCAACATTTTCTTTCCAATATTTAAATATCGAATTATTGAAGGAATCATTTCAAATGAATATAAAATTGGGGGTCCAATAATGTCCTTCAGTCTAATATAACTTCTGTTTCATCGCAAAATGGTAAAAAATTTGTCTGGTATATTTTGCTTGCAGTTTTGTTTTGAACTATAAATCTTTCTTATATGCTCGATTAAAGCTGCTTTGCTTTTAGCTCTTTGCTACATAAAGGACTGACATTGGTTTGTTCTTGTTAACCAAGGTCAAGCCCACTTGTCACCCTTTTTACACTTTCTGACATGTCTCGCATAGACAAATGTTTCAGAAACTAACAACCCTGCCATTTATTTCTTTTATACTTATATATTATTAGTTTTTTAGTTTTCTTTAAGAAATTCGAATTTCAGTACAGTAATTGCACAGTGTTTGTTTATCGAGATGCTTTCTATACGCGATATTTTGTAAACGAATGACAAAATAACGAAGGAACATAAACATATTAAACAGAATAAATTAACTTTTATAACTGTACGTATCCCACTGTTATCGGAGATTCAGATTGCAAGAAAACTTTATGCTTATTTGTGCAGTTTCTTTTCGGTACATTCGTTAGGTGCTTACAACATCCTTTGCCGTCGAGTTGCACTTTTCTAATAGTAAGAAATCTTGGTGTTTCTTTTTGACTCATTTTGTTTTTGGTTTTTCTTTAATCATCAACAAGTGAAAATAGGATCAAGGACCATCAAATACAAAACACAGCAAGAGAGATTTATGGCCAAAGAGTTATTCGTTGAGGTTGTAGAGGTAGAAGCAATATGATAGCAAATAAAGATATCGAATTTCAGTACAAATTAAAAGTGAGCAGTATTTTTGTACAAATTTAAGAAAATCGATTTTCTTTCTGCTTTATTTATTAAAAGTATTCTGAAATTCTTTGTTTAATTAAAAATGTTTTCTGGAAACTTCGTTTTATTAGATACCTACCTCCCCTTCAACCTCTCCAACCAGCTTTTGTTCTAGTCAAAATATTGACTTGTAGAAGATATTGCGCATACGCCAAGTAAACATATTAATTATACGCCAAGTGGAATATTCCAGTAGGGGGCAAAATTTTTGGCGTTCAAACAATAAATCACAAAAATATTTATTTACGATTTGCCTGTCGACGGTCTATATTCAAAATGTGTTAGCAAGGCTTTTATGGCGCAGGAATGGATAATGCGGGAGGAGCAGTCTGCTCGTATTTTCTTTGGCCTGCACCAACATTCATAAGCGTGTCGGCATTCGCTTTATGTTTTTGTGTGTCGCCAGCATGTGCCATAAACAAATATTTATATTTGTATGAAATGTGTTGCCGGCAGTGTGTTCTCGCTTGTTCGTTCCACCTAACCACCACTCGCCCCTCCTAGTCACAGTCATTGGCAGCTTAAAGTTTGTTGTTTTAATATTTTTTTGAGTTGGTTTTATCGGGAACTCTTATTAAAGATTTTTGAATATAAAACATAGAACTAGATATATAAATATGATCTATAATAATATGATATTTTGTTGTGCCTTTTAGAACATTCATAATTAATAATAATTCAATTTAAGGCAGACATACGACTTTAATTCGAATTTTGTTAAGAAAGAAAATTAACATTAACAATTTAAGGGTTGTAATGACTACAGACCGATATCAATCCTGCCCTTCTTGGGTAAGATTTTCGAGCGTCTGATAGCAAACCAAATCAATCTTCACTTGGCAGATAACAAGCTGCTAAATGAGAATCATTCTGGTTTGAGGAAACATAGAAGTCGCACAACAGCAATTTTAAAGATAACAGAAGATACGGAATATAAGGCAGAGAGTTGACTACGGAAGAGTAACATACCTCACACTGCTAGACTATAGAAAGGCATTTGACACCTTAAATCATAATATCATATATTGTTTACAAAGCTCAGAAACATGCTTGAATTTTAGATTACTACAATTAGTCTCCTAAATTCATCTTTGCTAAGTAGAAGTCAATCGGTTGTTGTCAAGTTTCGTTCCTCGTCCCATATGTTATGGACAGGTAGAGTCCCGCAAGGTTCACTGCCTGGTCCTTTACTGTTTTCTATTTATGTCAATGATTTACGGCCTGTCCTGTCTGTCGGAGTGTTATTGTCGTATGTATGTTAATGATGTCTAGATGTTTGTAAGTCGTCCTCTATAATGAACGTAAATAATAGAGAACTAGCCAGAATTGATGACTTTGCAGTAAAAATAGTTTGGGTCTTAACCAGTTAAAATCAAAATACCAGGCATATATAAAATGTCAATTATAACTGAGATCATAGAGAACATAAAAATCCGCAATCACACAATATGTTGATCATGCCAATATTCTAGGAATTACTTTTTATAAGACCTCGATGCTGTAGGTAAATACGTGTGCAGTTCTAAGAATTTTAATACTATGTAATAGTGTGCAATACTAAAACATTTCTGACACCCAACCTTTTCTATAAAGTTGCAATATTTGTACAGGGTAAGAGTAAGAGAACGCAAAAATTGACTGTGACATATAACAACATTGCTAGATATATATTTTATGTTGATAGAAGACATAATATAACATGTCTTAGGAGAAGAATATTTGACCCTGACTTAAATAATTTGATAAACCTGAAAGCATTAGGACTACTGCCTAAGATCATATATAACAATAAACCACATCACTTGATGGAAAATATTGAGTTTTCCTCATCTCGAAGAACATTTAACAATAAATGCTTAAAGCACACACTTTCCAGCTCAGAGAAGACACAACTTACTTTGCAATTGTATCAACTTGTGGTATAATGAAATAGTGAGACTTAGCCTACAGCCAGCCCTTGTTATGCCACTTTTTAAAATAAATTGGCTTATGCTGAAATTACCAATTGTAAATTAGGCCATAAAATGCATAATTGAAGCCGCCCAAAATTACATCCAGCATTCAAAATGTGTGAGTATGTGAATGCTTGTGGCTCGAAACTCATGACGATTACCACATAGATCGGAATTCAATTAACGCCTGAGTGAACAAACATGAATTATTACGCTGTCAGGAAGGAAGCCAACAAGAATGAAATAAAACATGGAAGGATGTAAGGCATGCAAGCAGAGAAGAAAACAACTTTATATGTGCGTGTATTTGTACTAAACATTTCAGATTATCAATAATAATTGCTTCAGCTTCAAGCTATAACATTTTGAATATCTGAAAATTTAATGATTTTAAATAAGCCTATTGATGAATATTAATTATAATAATATTAACTACATAGTTCCTAGATCGATGCCCAAATTAAGCATTGCTTGAATTTAGCATGCCTTAGGCAGCAAGAAGCCATAGCTTTATCTATTAGTTACCCTCGTTGTTGACTTCAATATAATGTGAACTATTTGGGCTTGCAGAAGAGTAAGTTGCATTTCAGTTGGTAAGTTACCATTTCATGCGCAAGCATTTCCTTTTTATAAGGGAATTTTTTAAATATATTTTTCTGTCCTGCCATTTCAAGCTGTCGCTTTTGCAGTTCTCCCGCCACATGCGCCACTCCACCACAATTTTCGCTTCAATAATTTATATATCAATTTTCAAAGTTGAAATGCAAAGGAAAGGCGGGGGGAAACAACAAGTCAACAGAATAGCCTACTTTTATGCGCCTAATTACTTTTCATGCTGAAAATTGAAAACCAATTTTTTTGGCCAGCCAGTCAGTCCTTTTTTTGCTAATTAGGGCAAAATATCGCAAAAATTTACTTAAAGTCCACTTAACAGTTAAAGGAAAAAGTGCTTTCAGGATGTTCGGTGCGTTTTATGAACTGTGCCGTTGGGACTGCATACAATTTCGCCCTCGGTTGGAGGATGAATGCTGTTTGTTCCTCTCAGATGTTTGGCTTGCCCCAAGAGTTATAGGTTGAAAGAACAAAACGTCAAAATAAGAGAGAGGGAAAGAATCAGACATGTTTCATTAAGAACTTCTGCCATGAGATTTTAATTAAAATGTCTTGTTTTCAGCCTTTTTTGCGATAGTTGTCTGAAGTCGCCGTAATTTATCATCAACATGGCGATGTAAGCGAATGGTTAAGTCCGTTTGTCTTTTCGATACTACAGAAGGAAGTAAAGCAATACAACAAAGAAGACAGTGGACCATAATAATAATTTGCAGCTCCGCAACAACCAGTATAGACGTCGTGTATTCAATCCCCAAAAAAGAACTTCGAAATGTATGGGGAACTTTAAACACATGCTTGTTTGAGCTGGCTAACTACAAATGTTTATAATAATAGTAATTATGCTTTATGGGAGAAAACTGACTACCCAGAGTGTTTGTTAGCAGCTTGCGCCGCCACTTCTTTAAAGAGTTGCCAAGTTTTGTTATTAAAGCTTTGGACAGCGCCAAAGCAAATAAGTCTCTACTTTGAGAGTCAAGGATGTGATTGTCATGATGGAAAATTCCTTTCTTTTGTACAAGATTTATCCAATCCAGATTCGAATTGTCGAAAAAAAAAAGCCAACAAGAGAGGAATGCTCACTTCCGGTGCCCGAACCTTATATACCCTTGAAGAACTAGTAGTCTAAACCGTATACCCTTGAGCTCTAACAATAGGCAGCGAAGCAATCCTTCTCTTGTCTATTTACCTTCAAATATTTTCTGCGTCCATTACGTGGAGAAGTCTGCTCTTTTAATGCACACGGTTGCCTGTTTGCTGAGAGCAGTCAGAGTGGAAAGACGTGCTTTCTTGTGTTTTTTGACTTTCTAACACGTCAAGATGAAGAGTTCGTTTATCGTTGCCGATTCCCTGGCCCGGAGGAAGAACTCCTTACAGTCACGACTTGGCTCCTTTGTTTCCCCACTGGGAAAGATCCGGAAGATCTCTTGTACAAATATTTCATTTATATGTATATGAGAACTATATGTTGTAGTGGAAGAAGCCTACGATAACTTCAAAACTAAGAGAATAGTTCGCAGAGAAACAGACGGACAGATAGACAGACGGTTATATCGGCTTATCATGGCATGCTGATCAAGAATATATACTATATGGGGTCGAAGATGCTCTCTTCTATGCGTTACAAATGTCTTGATAAAATTATAATACTCTCTGCAAGGGTATACAAAAGAACGCACATGAATGCTCTTCCTTCTTCCATCTATTTACGCTCGAGCAGTCTAATATGCCGCACACCACTTATATATATATATATATAGATATACATAACTGCCGACAATTTTTCGCTTACGATTAGCAAATTTCTGCCATATTTGTATGCTTTCTGCTTATGCAATTGTCCCAGTGAACATGACGTATGCGCAACATTTATAGTTATGCTGTCGTATACAAAATGTTTTTTGTGTTGTGCAAAGAACTCAAGCTGAAATTGATGTGCGCACACACGACATGCGTAGTGCACCTATGCCCCATTGCAGGCTGCAGCAGCAACAGCTATGCAATGTGCATTCCAGGTTGCACAAGCAGCAAGAGCGCTAGAAGGAAGAGGAGGGTCGATGTTGTCGCCAGTTTGGCGCAAAGCTTTGCCGCATGGCAACAAACACGTACCATTTGCAGCAAAAGCAGCAGTAGCTGCTACCATATACTATGCTTCCACATGGCTAGAAAGGGTGCACGTCAATGTTTTCTAGTGAAGAGAGCAAGCCAAAATGTTATTTGTGATATATATTCTGTTGTCCAACAAATGAATGATGTCGTTTTTCTTCTACTATATTAGAATTTACAGAACCGACAGATGTTGTCTTGCGTACTTTAAGTTTTCTCTTATCGCTAACACATATTTCTCCCAATCCTCTTGCTTCAACTTGTATATCAAATCATTAAATTCATTGTTAATAGTACGCATTGCAGTGGCAATGAATCCCACGGACTCGAATCATTGTTTTCCCATACCCAATAGTTTTACCCCTATATGATATTGGTAGATAAAGGGTCAAGCTACGACTTAAGTTCTTAAAGGAAGCATATTGTAATGTAAGAATTGCTTGCTATTAATGTAATATGCTTAATCTAAACTTTCATAACTAGTTTTGTTCTTGAGCATCTAAATAAATTTCCTGTGACTTTCGTTGCACAAAAGTGCAATCAATGCCAAAATATGTCTTCTAAATGTCATCCTGGCTAAGAAGCATAAAATGAGGAAGCTGTAATATATAGAAGTAGCAGAAGCACAGTGTGCTTGCAATTTCCGCTTCTGTCCGCTCACTTTAATTAAGTCATCTATAAATTAACTTCTTTATCTAGCTTTTAAAACTGTCAGGATGTCAAGAACTTAATTCCTTTATGAACTGGATTTCCGCTTACGCTGCAAATTAAACTGTCAAAAGCATGATTAACTGTTGATTAGCCCTTATGTGAAGCTGACATCACAATTTTTGGTGAGAATTCATTTTTTTCAGGAAACTATTTACCTATGTATTATATAATATATTAATAACTATTACAAATATTTTAGTACATTTATGTGGTTATAGATTTGATGGCATAAATTTAATATTGATACCCAAATGGCGTTTTCCCTTGAACACGTTTACGTGTCAATCGATCCCAACAGAGATATCGCAAGCTCCTCCGAAGCTGGGATTGGTTTCATGCATGAAGATTACACTGTTCCTGTGTTACTTCAGACACTGCATGTGATTCGACTATGTGATCCACATGGCTTCCACTTTTCTATTAATGCCATAATAGAAAAAGATATGGACTGCTGTTTTCCCATCCTCTGCTACTAAGTGTGAATTTCAAAGCAAAGATTCTATGGCAGCTATATAAGAAAAATTGTCGGATCCCTGGCCTGTCGGATCGGGATATGTATCCCATATATCGTTTGCATCGCTTGCTCATTAGTCGCTGATAACTCTTATAATACTTAATAAACTCAGGTACATTAACCACCAAAGAAGCAACTACCTAACTAATAACCACCAACTCACAGCTTTGCGCTTGTGTTTGTGAAAGTAGAGATGGGGGCAACGATTCGGACGGCGTATTTCTGGCTTTACTCTGAAATTTGTTTGACTACAATTCAATTTTTGTTCTGCGTAAGCGCAACCACTTGTAAATATTTAATGTTTTCCACTGAATTGCCTTTGCTTGAAGATCCCAATCCTAAGTGTACACATATATGTTTTAAGTAGATATTATTACTGTTTTCTTAAATCTTCGTTTAAATTTAAATTTTAATATATAAATTTAAGACGGCATTTCAATCAGATGAAACTACTGTTGATCTTGTCTGTATTCCTTCTTGTGTAGCTTTTGGTTTTGGCTTTGGTTTTAGCTAAGTCGCAGTTTGTCGTGTCACCGTTATGTTCACCGCTAATAATGTCGAGCAGTTGGTTGTGGCTTAGCTGCTCTGAATGTGGGTGTGCATGGGGCTGTATGTGTGCCTGTGTATACCCGTATATGAGTGTATTATCAAATGCCAAATGCCAAAGCAGGCTGTCAGCTTGAACTTAATTGCCAAGCGAACACGAACACAAACATAGCAAATTTCAATATCATACGGGACATGGAATCGTTATTAAGCCAATGCATGTTACTTGTATATTTACGAAAACTGGCATTAATGCAACCTCAAAGGTATACATATGAGTCTGCGTTCGGCGTCAAGACCGATTTAGCTGACTCTGTATTGGTTTTGTGTGCGTCTTAAACTTCAAAACGCTCTCAAGGAAAATATAAACATCGACAGAAAACCACTTTAAATCGAAAATTTAAATGCCTTTGAGCTACTAATTTAGACCACGTGCATGTTCGCAAATGTAAGCATTCAGTCATCATAATTCCAAATAATTGCGATGGAAATTCTGCATACAATTTGCTCGACCCAAACACTTTAGTATGAATAGGCGTGCACTTGCGCAAATGTGCATACATACTTTTTCAGCTCCTAACTTTTAGTCCCCTAATACCCCTAAATACCTAAGTATAGAGCCACACAAAACAGTATACCTAATAGATTAAACCTATGACTTGCCGCAAGTCTTGTTTTCGAGTGACATTTTCACACCAAAAAAAACTTTGTCTTCAGTTCACGCACGTTGAAGTTGAAGTTGTCCCCGTTAGTATAGTTGCTTTTTTCTTTTCTCTGCCGCTCGTTTTCTTACTCGTTTCCTTGTTCTGGTTAAGTGGTTTAACGCCAAGCACCACCCGTACCCGTCCACTCGGTGCTCGTCTGCAGTACTTCCACTTCGTCTTCGCACTTGTGCTACAACTTGCACTTGACTTGTGGCTGTTTGGGGCTGTTTACATCTTTGCCACATTGTCGTTAAATTTAAATTAAATTTCAATTGCTTTACTTTTTGTTGTCGTTTGTTGTTACTAAAGGACTTTAGTTTAAGTAAAATATTCAGTGTTATTCTCAGACAATAAGTTGTTATTTAACGGACTGAAAACATAACAACATTTCCCCATGTTTCCTTGCTGATAACAGCTTAGCTTAGTTAAGTTTATAAGTTACTGAAATACAAAATCTTCAACCGAAATGTAACTATGAATACAGGGTATGCTCTTTTATATTCATTTTAAAAAGTAAAGTAACGATTAAAGGACATACTGAACCGAACAATAAAAAAAAAAGGATTGTTGAATAAGAAAATTACATTCAGGCGGCCAAAATGGGCTGAAAATTTACAAATGCCAATTGAAACGAAGACGATAAGAAAGAATTACACAATGGACCGAGTCATGGTTCTCGTGGAACTTATGCGGACCAGAATAACATTCGCGAGAATAAGAAGCCTAATGCTGTGTTGTGGAAGCAGAAAAAGCACCCAAAAAAAAGGAAATCAAAACATTGATTATAGCATTCTCACTTGTTTGTTTTTATATTTCTGTCATATTTGGAATAATTAAAACAGAAGCGCTTCTTTGTGGTCTTCAAGTGGTCGTTCTGCACTGTTTTTTCTATTAGACTTGTCAGTATATAACTCACGTCAAAAATAAACTTCCACTGCATTCATATGAAATGCAGCAGCAAAAGCAATAACGAAAAGGAAGAGATATAATTTAAAACTCCAAGACCTCCTCCCCCCAAACACACACGCTCGCATACACACACAGCTACAAAAATCCACATAATGACAATTTGTTTTGTGACCACAAAAAACGGAACTCCAAAATGCTCAAAATGTAACTCGACGCTATGTGGTCGTTACCTTCACCTACCTTCTATCTGGGTTGACAGATGAGGCTGTTAGTTGCTATGGTTGGTTGCTGCTTTCGAAAACATAACGAAATGGTTTCTGTTTGCCCACATGGCAACCAACTCTCCACATGAGTTGCGGTCTCTCATTCGTAATGATTAAGTTGCAACTCGTTGCAAGGTTAAGAGTGAGAGCGAGCAGGACTTCCCAAAATTTTTGTTTGGCTCTTTACAAATTGCGATTGTCTAACTGATTTGTGGACAATGCACAGCCCATACCATAATAGCTAAGATGGTAAAACTTTCACGCACACTTTAGATTTGATGGCGGAGTTGAACATTCAAAAGCCATTTCGCTGAATTAAATCTTTAAGTCGGTCAAATTGCTACACAACGAGTAACATAAATAACATACAAAGAAAGTCTCACACTCACTGTTTCTGTTTACAAAGATATTATCTCTCAACCTGTAGCATACCATTTTTTTCAATTTTAATTATCTTGATCAAATAAATACCGAATTCTGTTACTAACTTTGAAGTTTGTCAAGAAGAACAGCTTATATTAAGAAGTAAATGTGCAAAAATACAGTTGTAAATGACAAGCACAAACATTTTAGAGAACCTTTTCCAGTTAGTAGAAAAATAAGAGAATGTGTTATCAGCAATGAGCAGTTCCATGAAAATTTGGCACAGCTCAGACGACTCCTTCCCACACTCCCCTCTCCTTCCGCAAGTGTACCTCGTTGGCAAGGTACTTAAGCCTGACAAAAGACGTCAGGCGTCGCAATGTTGTGGTTAAAAATGAGCAAGGAAGAGGATATGACCACAGCTTCATTTGCTTCATTATGGTTTTGGGTTTCGAATTAAGCTTTATTAATAAATGTAGCTCTTCAAACGTGAAGATTTTAAATTTGTAGACATTCGAGTTTGATTTGGAAATAAACTTAATTTGTACAGACAAATTCAGTTTAGATGAAAATAAATCTCTACTTTGTTGAAGAAACTTGAAACAGATCAAGCTGACATCATTTGGGTAACTTGAGTCAAAATAGTATTGCTATTCTGCAGTTACGGATTTAAATTTAACACAGACTCAGATGTTGTAGACTATCGTTTTTCAATACTTTTAGAAACTATCCGTTTACCATGCATGTATACTTTACCCTTACTTCGCATGCAAAATTCTTCCTACCACACATGTGGGATTAGGTTTAAATACCGCAAAACGATAATCCGTAAACACACATCCGCAGCTTTCCTCTAATAAATTTCCTCGTTTTCTCTCGTTCTCTCTTAGTAGTGTATAATAGGAAAATTAAATCCTCAATACAAGCAATTATAATGTTTTAATTCGTGTTCTCATGGTAATTAAAGCAAAGCGTCCTTCTTATTGTTTTCTGTTAATGACATTGCAGAATTGCAAAAATAAAGCCTTCATCAGTCATCCAAATCCTCCAAATATCTCCAATTTCTGTGGTAACAAATTAGTCGAATATTTATATCATCATCAGGTCAAAAAATATTTTATTTGTAGTGTTAACACACCTTTTCCATACAAAGATTTCACTAACCTATCTATTTTTTAATTGAATGAATTGTATAATTTTGTTCGGTGTTTTGTTCCAACGTATTCTGTGTAAATTTTAAGCAAGAATTAATCTTTTGTAGAGAAATTGTGCCAAAACAGCATTTTTATAAGCTTAAGGTGACTCATTGGTTTTTCTTCTTTTTTTTTGTGAAACGAAACTGCAACGAGTCGAGGTCGAAAACATAGCTGATGTGGCAAAAACAATCACAATAAAGCAAACTGTAGCCAGCACAGGATTCACAGCGCATTACGGACAGGAAGTAAGGTTGAAAAAGTTGTCCATCGCATAAGAATGGCTTAAGTTGTCTTGACTTGCAATGGAATTCTGCGGAGCAAAAAGTTCTAAGATGTTAAATTGCAAAAAAGGATGCCTTAAAATTTGAATTTTAACATAGCGTAAAGGGCACGGCGCAGAGTTGACTTGGGTTGCCAAAACAGAAAGTTAAAAACAAATGTATAAAACAAAACAAAAAGTTTAAAGTCTGAAGTGCTTTCCTTTTCATTTGAATGCATAACAAAGCACAAAGTCTTGCCAAGTTTCGGGGTAGGAGGTTTGGCTTTAACTCGTTAAATTTGAATACGTGGCCAAGTCGCCAGCTAATGACACAAATGACAATGCATAAAACAAAATAAAGCAAACTGCCAAAACAATTTGCATAGCCAAGGATAGAGAAGAATAAAAGTAAGAAAAGAAAGCTGGCTTTGCCTTCATGAAACCTTTTATAGAACTCACATTATAAATAGAAGTCTCATAGTTTAGTCTGAGCTCGAAATATGCCATGCAAACATATGTGGAAGTACTACAAATCACTCGTAAGAGCATTTTCATTTGTAATTAAGTGATTCGCTGTGAAGCTGTCAGAGCGAGGCTAACGAGAGAACTTCATCTGCAACCTGGCAATTAGAAAATCTCATCCACGTTTTGTCTGGTGTGATTTATGAGAGAAGAGCCGCTTACAACAAAAGGCAATGCTCGAGTGGTGCGTTTAAATGCGGCAGAAGATGAAGTATTTACATCTCTATCTCCGTACGGCTCACCACTTCCGGATGTCTTTCGCCCTTTGCCGCTCCAACTACTAATTGTGTAATTTATGCGTGTTTGTCGTTGCGCTTCCGTTATTCAAGACCGAACGACCCAAAGACATAAGACCAAGATATAAGCTATTTGAGCCTCGCGAATGCCGGCGACATTTTCGCCCATCTCAGCTCATTTTTCGGGGATTTGGAAATTGTCGAAAGGGGAAATAGGAGGCCACGAGTATAGCTTGCTGGCAACAAATTCATAAAACGTGACAAGAAATGGCAAAGACCCAACGCCTCGCACTTCGAGTTCTTATCTCCATGAGAAGCTTCTGGTTTCGCTTTACCTTTGATTGAAAATGGCGGCTTCCCTGAATGCTTTGCTCTGGCAACGTGCTAAATTAATTTGACATTTCTGTTCCTGTAGTTGTGGCTAACATTCTGTGACATTTGGCTGTGATTTATGCCAAAGACTTTTGCCAGGGGGAGGATGAAGGATAATAGTTGATTAGCCGCCAGGCCAGGCCTCTGGAAATTCGAAACTAGGCAGATGAGCAGAATGTGTGTGAGCAGAATGTAGCGTATTTTTGCACGGACGGAAGGTCGGACGGAAGTATACAATTTAATTACATTCATTTAAATGAAATCTCTTTACTGTACGGTATATTTTAAAAGAGAAAAAGTGGAAATATAATCATTTAGGAGCATCATAGTAAGAGTAAATATTGAGTAGAGGACGCATAATACTTGTGCTATAGAGTCGACTCAGCTTTAAATACCACATAGCATCAGTTTCGAGTAGACATTTCTATAAATTTAATTTACTTTTGTGGTATTTACTTTGCGGCTTGTCATCAAGCTGGCAGTAGTTCATCAAGCTAATAAGTCCAACAAGTAAAATGATAGCTCGAAATGGTGACCCAACCTTAACCTTACCCTGCCTTACCAACCGTCAACATGTCTTGAGTAAAATGCGTTGGTGTTTTGCTTTCTTTTCTAATAATAACTGTTCGTCAAGCACTTTGTAATTGTTTACGACGAACAACAACGACGGCGACGGCGACGTTGAATGCGAGGGCAAGGGCGCCACACAAAGCAAATAGCCAGTCACATTGTCAAAATTTGGACACGTAGGGCCAAGGACCTAGTCTGAAGCTGTTGACAAAGGCACACTGTTTGGGACAAGCAAACAAATTATGTTGAAAATTTTAACACCACTGGTGAATTCTCAAATATTTTTGCACAGCTCTGCTGGAAAGGGAGTTCTACTCGTCCCAAGCCTTATCTTATCCTTATCGTATCCTTATCTTAAATGCTATGAGCCAAACATTTTAGCAAAGACTAATCTTTTATAATACACATTTTTCACTCATTACATTATATGCTATGATTAAGCAATTCTCAGCCACAAATTATTTGTTCATGAGGCTAAGGGCACAGGTGAGCCAGGCCAGTGATAGTGGGTTAATATATGTCAAGACGAAATTATATTAATGTTGTATATGTGAGGGCACAAATACGTTAAAACAGGCGAAACAATTTTCTCATTATACCCACATTAGATGGAGGACGTTCATTAACTCACGCAATCTTTGTTGAGGTTTATTAAATTGCATTTGCCAGTTCATAATTTTGGTAATTATGTCTTGATCGAAAGATTACATATACATACATACCATACAGCACTTGTATAAGGATATAAATGAACTGGGTGTAACATAAATATTCATACTCTTGGCTGTCGATTTTATAGCATGGTTATAAAAAAGATACTCAAATTTTGAGCCAGAAACTTATTCAACTATTTTGTTTATGCAGTGTCAAAGCGGGGCAAATAGGTTAATTAGAAGTCACAGGACTGTTTTGGTTCTGATTAAGTCATACTTCTACTGTCAAAATATTGACATGGCTGTTGATCCGATCAAGAATATGCATTAATGCTTTATGGGGTCGGAAATGCTTCGTTACACTTACAGGAATACAATATACTCATCTCTCCACGAGTAAAACAATTACTTTCTTTTAAGATTCGAACAATAATGCCGCATCCATAAATTCTTCCAATGTTTTTCCTATAAGGAGGAAAGTACATTCGTATTAAATATGAATGAGTTTTGCACAAACACATATTGAAGATGGCTTGATCATCTTATTTTAATGGAGCACACATTTTCGTACCCTGCAAGTGGCCTTTCGAAATTGTCTTTCAATTTATAAATTTGTCAGATACCTTGTATTGCTTTCTTTTCATCAGATTGTGAGATGAAATCCATTTGAATATACCATTTTTTTTTTCCACAAAATAACATACTTATTAAATGTTTCTCATCAAATTATTTGAACAACATTTGCTGAGTACGAATATCAACATTGTCTGACTCTTAAGCCACACTGTGGCCTCTTTCTAATGAATTACTTAATTAAATAAAAAAATAGTTTATTTGCATCCTGGGCGTGGCAACCGCAAAAATCAAGTTGAATTCAAGACTACATTAATCACATACTATATAGAGGGGCGCTCCCTAACTTTCAGCTTACAATGAGAATTTCAAGACAAGTCATTTCTCAGCAAGGTTTTGGCTTCAGGTGCGTTGCGCAGCCATATGATTGATGTTGTTCAATGCGCTGCTGACAGTGCCATTATCTAGGCTTCGTGTGTAAGGGTGTGAAAGTGTCTGAGTGTATGTGTCAGCATTTGATGGACACCTACGAAAAAAAACAAGAACTGAAATGCAAAGGCTTTGGAGTTGACTTTGGTTACCTATCTTTCTGCCTGCCTGAGATCCTTACAGTTCCGCTTTTCCACCAACTTCGTTCTTGTTCCGTGTATTGTCCCGGTTAAACCCAGAAGCCTTTGGCTGAAATGTACTCAAAAGGAAGCAAGAAGAGTGCCAGTACAGGTCATTCATAACATAATCAAGTCACTGAAATAACGTTTCAAAAAAAGACGATAACAATATATATATGAAAATTGAAAATATTATAAAAATTAAATAAAGTACATATCTCTCGAATTTAAGAAATTAACTGATTTATGTGGAAAACGTGTGATTTAATAATGTGTTATTTTTAATATAAGATAGTTTTTAAGCTGCCACTTAACCTAATCAGATATAAGAATGATCATAAATATATATATAAATATATAAATAAACATATAAATATATAAATAAATATATTTACTAGCTTGCACAGATTTCCCCTGTGTTATATTTCTTTCTGCATATTTAACGAATGAACAGCAGGAAAATTGCTCAATAGCTTTCCTTTTTATTTGTGCCAAGGGCAAACGCTATACTCGTCTTTTATAAACTTTTATAAGTTAAACGCGGAGAAAATACTTTTTAAAATAAATATAATTGCAACTTTAAGAATGGATAAAATTATATAGATGAAATTCCCAAATTTAAATAATAATTAAATACGCGTTTTACATTAATTTGCAGTGTCCTTGCTTTTGTTTGTGAATTTCCACTGAAGACTTTTATTTTGTTTGTATTTTTCACTGCATTAACAAAGAAGGAGAAGTGCAACCATTTTACATAAAAAAACTCCCTCCCACCACGATGATATGAAATGTTAAACTTTTGACGCCCTCAGGGAGAATTTAAGCCGAATCGCAGGAAAATAAAAAATATTTATTTAGGGTGGCAAAAATATGAGATTGAAAAAATGTTATTTGAAATGAATTTGCATAAGCCGTTATAGTTATGCAAAATAAGAAGTTTTCATAAATATTGGATTTATCTCATCTTTAAATTGTTGCAACGAAAATTAAGAACCCGAGATTTATAATAGCGGGTGTTCAGGAACAGAAGACACACTTCAATCACAGAAATGACGTTCATATGAACGTCTGAACTAACATATTATACCCTCCTTTGGTTGGGACATAATCGCTCGTGTTAAAAAATAGTTCGTTTTTCTTTAAGCTATGGTCGAAAACGAGTCGCACGGCTGGTTACTCTGTTTCGTTTCTGTTTATATGCTTATCTCGGCCAAGGCTTATGCAATCTTCACGCTTATCTATATCTAAGCAAACGTACTTTTTTACATTCATTGTGCTGCGACCTACTTTCAGTCATGACTGAAATAGTATTTAACCTTTGACACTGCACACAAAAAGCAAATGGCCATCTTTAAACTTTCTTCATTATGCGAAAAATCTTAACATTACGTAATCGGCTCATAATAAATTTAGCATAGAATGTGTGCAGATTTTGATGATGATTGAAACATTTGATTTTTCTTTCTTTCCTTTTGCACAGCATGGCCCTTCATCGAAAAACAGCGTATCTATTGAATTGAATGTTTCATTGATGAACCTATGAATACTTTTATTTACTTTCTCCTTCATTTCCCATCATTTAAAATAAATAAAGCACATATCGTTTGTACAAGTTGAGCCGAAACATTTCACTTCCAAGTCTAAATGATGTCCTTTGATGTCCTGCCTGTCTGTCTGCCTGCCAATTAGTTGACCAGTTTACAAAACTCTTGCCGTAGGCCACCACAAACTGAACTGGATTGTGCCTCACAAAGAACACTTCAGCCAAGGTCAAGTCGCCGTCGCCATTTGGAGCTTTGTGCAGATTATGCCTGAAGTAGAAATTTCCTTAAGAAATGCTTTGTGCGTGCAGAGTCCTCAGGGTTGGCTCTTCCCTCAGCCGCCCAAGTCCGACTACTTTCCAAACCCATTTGTATTTTGTATTTCATGAATTAATCAGTTGAAATTTTCAACTGTCAGAAAGTTCAGCTGCTGCATTTTCAATTCAGGGATATTCAGAAGGTCAAGAGTTACAGGCTTAACATGTGTCAGAATGCCAAGGCAAAATAAAATAGCATTTGAATAAATGTCAATCAAGTGTAATTTTTAAATGGAAATGCTGAAACAATACTTACAAAAATTGATATTTTAAGTGAAGAAAATTGCACACTAGCTTCCTGTGGCATAACAATGATAGTAATGTAAAGCATTTTCATCTGGCATTGCTCGGGTTCTGTTTAGAAAGTATTCTTTTCCGATCCATTTACTTAAATACAAACTCAAGAAAGAGTTAAAATATGAATAGATTTGGTTTTTTTATATAAGAGGCATGGCACAGCCCTCTTTCTCCACGGTTCATGCTTTTTTCGATGGCATTTATTTACCTTATGTTTTCTAGATAAAATTTGCCTGAGCATGCTTACAGTTGAAATCTTCAAAAACGGCTTATTATTGTGGTTAAGAGAGTGCGGTGATCCAACTTCATGCAGTCAGTCAGGACACCCAGCTTATGTTAAGATTATAAGAAGAATGCATAGACACAACAACCGATTTCCTAATACAGAATTAACTTTTACCATCTGATAACAAGTTAGCTTTCAAATTGATATTATTTTATATGGCTAAATTATTACTTTACAGTACTAAATCTACCACAAATAGGTTTACTTATTTGGAACAGTAACAAGCTCATCATTTTTAATGAGGTAAAATTCAGTTCCAAAAAAAAAGTGTTTTAAATAATACGCATTTTTTCAGCAGGAAAATTAATTTTAAGAAAAAAGCAACAGGTACTTTTGGTAGAGGGAGGGATGGAGTTTGCGTAACACATGACATGTTGCGCAACATGTGAAAGGGCATGATGAAATTTAAACTCCCAATATTAACGCATGCGCCCATCAAATGAAGCTCACTCAAAAGAAACACTCAACGGAGACTCTGAGTGGAAAACATATTTGAAATGTGTTAAATTTTAAGGTGCTTATCAACAGATGTTGAGCCACTCTTGTATGCCGCTTTGTACAGATCAGGTATTACTAGAATATGTGCATCCACAATATGAATTCATCACAAAGTCAATTGCCGCAACGACTTTTTGGATGCTGCAATAACTCACTCGCAGTTCTTAAAAACATTTACGGTGTGAATGATTATATGAAACTATACTATACTAAATATAGGATTCGCTAAAAAGAAAACAGACAAACCTCATCAATGTGACCAAAACTGAGCGATTATTTATATGCGCTCGCATTCATGACTATTGCCTATCGGCCTATCGCTTAAGAGGCGACTCTATGGGGCCAAAAGTGCACACAATAGTTGATTTTGTCAACTCAATGGTCGTGGTGTCTTGACCTGCTTCCATTTAATTTTATTATACTTTTCAAAAACTGCTAAAATTCAAAGAAATACAGAGTATATATACTTATGAAGGTATTCACTTATCAAATTCGGAAATCAATCTGTCGTTTTCTTTTTCCCTTTCGGTCCATAGTTCGTCTTTCTATCTTATTTTCAATCTATCTATCTTCTACCGGGCATAAAAACAAAGGAAAGAATGAATCAGCTTTATATCATTTACTTTACTGCGGCCATGAAAGACTAACATATAAATATCATCGCTTGTTTGTTTGATATGCTTTGTTAGGGTAAAAGGAAACTAGTGGCTAGCCAAAAACACAGGAAACGGAAGCAGTAGTCAGTCAGTAAACAGAGCGCAACTGCGTTAAATGGCCGTTTTAAATGTTGAGATCCATTCCATGCAAAAATTACATCTTTCCTATGAACTTTTATTGCAAGTACTTTGACTTTAAATATTTCATTGAATATGGTTGCTGTTGCTTTTGATGTTCTCTTTATTGTCGTTATTGTTATTGCTGTTTATTGTTGTGTCCTTTCAATGTTTGTCTTCGACTTGTGGGTATTCGACCACTTCTGCGTTTGCAGTTGAATAATGAAAAAAAAGGGGCCACAGTAAGTTTTTCAATGCGTGTGCTGAAGATGTATTGGTGAATTATTCTTTAAAATCTAAAATGGGCAGATGGGATCACTATACCACCGCATGGTTGCCACAAAAAAAAGGATTCTAATTTGAAACTTCATTATTTTCAACCTCGGCCTCGTCTTATTCTTAAGTATGGTAAATGAGCTCTTATGACTTTTAGCACAAATTACTTTTGTCCCTTTGCTTATTTGCTAATTTTTTAAAATTAATAATAGCATTTTAATATGCTAAGAGAGAGTACGTTAGTTTAGTTATCTCTGACCATATAGCTATGTGATTCTTTATTCTGATTATATTCTCTTGTCCTTAAAACTGATGAGCTATAACTGTTATATATATATATATATATATATATATATATATATATATATATATATATATATATATATATATATATATATATATATATATATTTTGCAGTAAGCTGATTATTTATTAAAATTGACCACTATATAATATAGCTGCTTCATTCATTAAAGAATTGGGACAGCATTTTGAAGTTTTTAATAATTGTATTTTTTCCATAAGTCTTATAGGGATATACTATGCGAGTCTTATATTTAAATAGTTAAAATCGTAAGCCCCTTATTTTAATCTCCACATTAATGCAGAGCTATTATATTTATACACCTTTTTACGCTTACTTTTTCGTTTTGATTCTCTTTGCTGCTGCCGGCCTGTGTTGTGGAACATTTAAAGTCCGATTTAATTTTACAGAATGGTAAGCTTAAATGCTCAGAAGAACATGCCTTTTTAGGAAGGCATTTCAAAATATTTGATAAAAACATTAATAAATAAAAAAAGAAGCCAGATGCATTCAAGTGTTAAAAAATGAGGGCATAAAATGAGCATAAAACAGTACAGGCAGAGAAGGTCCAACCAGCGCCAACCAAAGCAGAATGCAATAAAGCGAAATGAGAGCGTGGCTGCTGTTGCATTTTGATTGAGAGGTAAGTTGTGGAAGGAGTGACAGCCAGCCTTTGGTCGACCAATATCAGCGCAATAAAATGCAGACTGCTTTAAAAATTTCGTTTAAAAATCTGAAAGTCAAGCACATTTTTAGCTGGAAACCAATAAATGATCAATTTTATATATCTTTCTTTTTCATTTAGCGGGGGCTTGTGCATTGATGAAAATCACAAGGTTGATACATGCAATTTCTGTCTTCTAGTTTCATAATTATAGAGGGGTAATAATGGATGTCACAATAATGGACATGAATAATGGTTCCAAGTTTTGTTTCTTTGCTGCAGTATAAATCGATTTCGGAAACTTGGAAATCTTGCAGAAATTTAGCATATTATTTGAAATTATTTATATTTAAGGCATAAAATACTCAAGCTTGTTTTGTTATACCATTCACAAAATATGTGAAAGCATAGTAATTTTATCAAGAAATTTGCAACGCACACAAGGAAACATTTCCGACCATATAAAGTATAAATATATTCTTGCTCAGCATGACCAGGAGATTCGATGTAGCTATGTCCGTCCGTCAGCCTGTCCATTTTTTTAAGCCCCGAGATCTCAGAAGTCTTATGAGCTATAGGGCTAACATCTGCATGTTGATTGCATGTGGATTGGATAAATCTGGATTGGAATGGATTCAGTTTGGACAAGCATGCCATTTAGCTTGTTTAGAACGAAGTCTTTCAGAAGACAAAAATGTACTTAATTGAAAGAAACAGATTAAAAGATTTTGTATGAATTACGAAAAATATGAATTTAAAACCAAATTGTACCCAATGGGTGCCCGATCTTATACTCGGAATTTCAACAAAAGAGAGAATAATATACAGAAATTATAACAAACATTTCATTACAATCATTTTAATAAGCTTTGAAAAGAACTACAAAGTTTTTGTAGCTAAAATGGCAAAAATAAATTATTGCACTTAATTGTGTTTAACAGCCGACGTTGGATATGGGCTTGTGTCTGGTTCAGGCCAGCTCAGGCTGTTTGATTTAACTTTCCATGTCAGTCAGTCACTCACTGACTGGTCTGTTTGGCTGTGGGAGTGCACGAAATTCCGGTTGCAGCACAACGGAAATTGCATTTACACGCTTGCCTGGCAACGACATGTTCGCCTGACCTGGGTCTTGGCAGTCGCCGCTCTTCGTGGGCCAGAAAAGGCCTTAAACAACGCCCACGCATTGATATCAAATAAGTTTCTGGTCCTGTGTACATACTGATATATGCTGTGTATAACTTTGCTCGCCTGCTTATGAGTTGGCTGTGAAGTCATCGAGGCAAATGTAAACATAATCCTCAATCCTTTGGTCAATGCTTTGTGTGCAGAAGATTCATTCAAGGCCAAGGTGTGGCTTAATGAGTTCTGTGTTGGGTGGTTCAAGAAAAACTGGAGCTTCTCTTTCTGATGTAAAATATGTGTTTGATTCAAGTCATCATCCTGCCCACTTTTGAAAAATTTGTGAAATCAATAAAGCTTTTATTATACATATATCTAAAGTTTCATATTTTATGATTGATTGAACGATTTTAACAGCTTGTGAATTTTTTTAACATTTTGATTTATTATTCATAATATTTCCAGTAATTAGCTTAGCTTAATTGAGCTATCATAAAATCTATGGCTATCTGTTTGCAATGGATTGTCAGATTAGGATAATCAAAGTTCTCTTTAAATTTGAACGATACGCAATACTTAAAGGCTAGATTTTCTAATTTTAAAACCAAACACAACCTAAAATATCAAATAAGCTTCAAATAGTGGCATGTGAGTCTCATGTGCTATGCTGCCATTTGATCCCTAGGACGAATTGCTATTCGCCATGATTACAAGATTTTGAAACAAAATTAAAGAGGCGGGTTATAGTTATCTTTTTCTTCATATGTTAACTTATGCTTGAGGTGTTGAAGGCTAAAGTCCTTTTCCCACTTTGTAAGGAGTAGTCAAGTGTATAATGCCACTGACAGTAAAACCCAAGCTTAAGGGCCAAATATTTATTTTCAAAACTGTAATCAAACATACACCCCCACACAGATGAGGCATTCAAATAATTTGCGGCCAACGAATGTCAACAACCAAAAACGTAGAAGTGGCCAAAACTTTCCTGCTCGAAAAAGTTACTCACAAAATTGAGGTCAGGCAATAAGAACATTTTCATAGCATACATCAAAGCGCCAACGAGACTACGCGTCGCCCACCTGCCTTCACATTCGTTGTTTTATGGCCAAAACTTTTTCAATTTCAATCAATTTTCACCTATGGGTTGGCCCTATTTATTACGAAAGATTAGCCAAGAAGTCTAATGACGTTTTCTTAGACCACACAATAACTGTGAAACTGTATGAAGGACATTTAAACTCTTCTAAATGTGTGGAAAGTGTGAGAAAATTGAATTGCATTTGAAATGCAGTTGGTGACCGCTACGTGAGAGGCTTATGGCCTTGCATTTATGACAGCTTAAAGGGAATTTCGGGGTAAAATGCTTACCATTGAGAGATGACAATCTGGTATTAAGAGTTCACACAGCATGCAGTTTGCTGGACACATGAAGGAAGTTGTATTGGTTAAGCTCAGCAGCAAATGATATTAGCAAGTTTTCAGTGCCGAAATGTGTCAGTTAGTTCTTTTTCTACCAAATAAATACAAACTTCGCTATAGCTTAAAGCTGATAAGCTTCGACATAACACTTTGCTATTCGTTGACAGATAATATAATAGCATATAATATTGGCAACAAAAATAAAACATTCTTTCCGTTTTCTTTTTACACCCATCCCCTAAAAGCGAAAACTTCAGTCATAATCAACTTAGACTTTAAAGCGTTGCAAAGTCGTTTATGCCAACATACTCCGGGCAAAAGTTAATAAACATAAAAGGCGAAGGATGCAGGAAGGTGAAGACGTTAAAAGGAGCTGGATAAACTATAGCAAATACTATTTGAACACCTTGTGGCCAAAGAGAATATAAGCTTTATCTGAGCATGGCTTAAAATGTTTTGGATCGGTATTCGGTTCGGTTAGATATTTAATATTGGTCTTATTTTTGGTTTGTCAATTTCGTGCAACAAACAAATAATAAAAAATGATTAGAAACTGCGGCGATTTATCAAGCTCGTTCATAGACCAATTAAAATTAAAAACATGTAAGAACACTGTAGTTGATATTCTGACTATAATACTCGTACTCAGCATTTATTCAAAATTCAACACACTCAAAAGAATGAAAAAAATTGTTTATACTCATACTCTAGTAGAGTAAACGAGTATATTGTATTCGTATATATATTGTATATATTGTATATATATTGTATAAGTATATCTATTCTTGATCAGCATCAACATCAACATCCGTCCGTCTGTATGAACACCTAGATCTCGGAGATTGTAAGATCTAGAGGGACCCAATTTGGTATGTAGACTCAACTTGTGGGGCGTCAGTTCAAGTTCATCAAGTTTTTTTTTAATTTTGCCACCCCCCTCCCGCCTAAACTATTGTACCGATTGCCATATATATATATATATATATATATATATATATATATATATATATATATATATGATATGAAAGTTATGTTATAAAGACATTTTCATTTTTTTGCACAAAAATTAAATTAAATTAAAATCATTGCAGAGCACCTCAGGTTTGACGATATATGAAGTCAGGCTGCTCGTTTTTGGCTCACTCACACAACCGAGTAGCTCATTGAATTGGAATCTCTTTCAAGGTTTAAATGTAATTTTATTATGGAATTTTTACAGTATATTCGAAAGATCAAATGTAATTTTGGTATTTTTCAAATCGGTATTTTTACGCGTTTATTATGCGGCCACACTGATCGTGGCGTCGGCGTCATTTGAAAGCAACTGAAAAAACTGGAAAACAAACGCTATTGACATAAAGAAAATTTAACGATACCCTGAGAGAAAACAAAAATATATCGCTAAAAACGCGGAATGCGAAACTTTTAACTAAGTAAAAAACCCAAAACAATTCGAAATACAAACCCCACAAATACAGCTGCATCTGCCAGTGTTGCAAAAAAACCAAGCCGTTTGCAATAGTTTTTGAGGTAAACAGAATCATGACGTTACCGCGTTCCGAGACACCGCTGCGGCGTTCCGCTGTGGGCAGCTTTAAGGACGTAACCGTGGTGAACGATGATGAGGCGGAGCGTCAGGAGGCGCGCCGTCGCACGCTGCTCCAAGTGCAGCGCAGGCCGCGGGAAACTAGCGTTGTGGGTGAGTCCATTGAGGAAAACGAAACGATACGCAAGTGTCTGGAAATCTACAATGGCAACAAACTCAGTCGCGACAATGCCTGGAGTATGTCCCTGATCGACACACTATCCAATCTGCTGGACCATCATCACAAGACGCTGAGTAACTTTAAGGTGAGTTAGCTCTGATTCCTAGGCTGGTTAACCATTGTCGATTTCAGATGGCCGGCTCTTCGCTGGAAGCCTCGTCCAAAGTATATGGCTTGCGTGTGGACTCCATCTACCTGGATGCCATGCGTATGTCGACGGGTTTGAATGCTCGCACCCTAACCGAGGAGCAGCTCAATGCCGCTGCGGAGAGGGACGAGAACGCAGTCGGTGATGAAGACCAACCCGACAGTGCGAGCGGTGCTGATGGCCAACACAAAGCCCCAACCGCCAAGCCTAAAAAGCGAGCACGCAAGGCTGTTTCCACAGTGACCAAAAATAAGGAGTCGCTGAATGCCCGACTCGATACGGCGCCGCTGCAGGATCCCGTCTTTGGTAAGCTCAACTCGACAGTGGGCTCGATCAATGCCTCTAACCGACTGATGCACAACATTTTGCCCACCATGGACTCTGAGCTGCGACTGCGCACGAATTATCGCTTTTGGAATGAACAGGATATGCCGCCGCATATCGAGGACTACACATTGACTCCGAGGACCGAGTCGCAGGAGCCACGAGCTCTTGTCAACGCGACTTGGGTACAAAAGTTGCGGAGCTATGAGCACCTCAAGCTGCGTCCGCTGCACTCCGGATACCTTATTACAGATACACCCAATCCCAGGGATAAAAACTCTGGTAATGGCATGATGCCGCACCTGGAACAGAGTGAGGATGACGATCAACACTTTGACGAGGCAACAGCACCCGGTTTCTATGAGAATCCCGCCGAGCTGTCCATGGCTTTTGACATAAATGCGGAGTGTGAACCAATGCCAGATCTGGATGCTCATCCAGCTGTGCTGGAGGTGGAACACCAAGATCTGGATGACTTGACGGCTGAGGAGCGGACGGCACTGCAAAATTGTCGTCGTCTGCGCAAGCAGCCAGTCGTTATTGAGGATCTGCGTCCAGTGGACGCCACCTCGAAGCTGGAGTATTCCTACCGACCCATGGATCAGATATCACAATTTTGGGCCGGACCTTCGCACTGGAAGTTTAAACGTAATCGTGGTCGCACTACTTTTAGTCAGGCCAACGGCCAGAATTTACCAGCAGGAACCGTTGCATCATCCAATGCCCGGCGGAACGCTGCTCAGCAGGCCAAACGTAAGAAACAACATCTGAATTTTGGCCATTTCTCCGAGAGTCTCTTTCAGAAAATGGATGCCGGTACCCGCATGCGCAGGACCAATTACGAGAAGAATTGGTATCCACACAAGCTAATGCTGCCCACCAAGTACACATTCCCCGACGACTACTTCTTCCGCTACGAGATGGCGCCCAGTATCAAAGTGAGTCGACGCTTTGGCGAATCAGATGATCCGACAGAAAACTATGATGACGATGGCCTGGGATTGAATCTCAATGATGGAGACACCGACTCGCATCATGGAGATGCCAACGATGATGTGGAACTCTTCGACCCTGAACATTTTGCGCCAGATACGCCCACAGGGCCAACATCCATGAATGTGAGCAGCCTGCAGGCGGACGAGCCCATGCCGGATGTTGGAGGTGGCATGGGCGATGGTAGTCTCAATCCGGGCAATGCCACCATAATGCGCAATAACGGCAATGATACAGTGCTGGAAATTGCCACAGATTTTGAGGGCGCGCCCACGCAGGTAAGAAATGTCTACCTATGGTCTTTCCGAGCATCTCTAGCTAACCTTTTTTTTACCCCGCAGGTTACCAAAGTGGTTGTGCCGTTTGCCAAACGGGCAAAAGTCATTGACATGAAGGGTCTAAAGCGTAGCTGCAATTCGTTAATAGAGAAGCAATTGCTGGCGAGTAACGAAGACGAAGGCGCTGAACAGCTATCCGCCAATGTGGTCGTCAGTAAAGAGAAGTATGCCAAGGGCGTGGCCAGATTCAGCGAGATATACAAGGAGCTGCCCAAACTATTGCCCACAAAAATGGCCGAATCTCTGTCCACATCAGTTGCTTTCTACGCCGTACTGCATTTGGCCAACGAAAATAACTTTCGTCTCATTCAGCAAGATGATCTGAAGGACTTTAAGATAAAGAAAATTTTAGATAAGCATTAACTACCTTTTGCACACATCTTGTGGCCCGTTTTCACATCTCACTAGATATAAATTCTTCTCTTTATCTTTAAAAAATTATTATTATTATTACTATTAGATTTATTCACCCGTTTTCACATCTTCCTGTTAGCGCTAACATCCACTTAAACAAGCAGTCAAATGCAATTTCGGTTTCACAAAATTAATTTTAGGAAAAATTTGAAAATTGTCCTTCATATATTTAACCTATCATATAAGTACAAATTGAAAATTTGTCCCACTGGCACTTATAGTTGCGACAATTTCCTGTTACGACAGAAAGCTTTTCAGCTACATGTTTCCAAACGTGCTTGACGTAACGGCCTTAGACTTCGTGCTCTCAAGAGATTATTATCTCTTTCTCCTTTGTAGAATTGTAGAAATTTTCACACACACACATTCACAAAATGTTAAAATTAAGTTAGAAGACGAAAACTCTGTTGAGATCTGAAAACGAGCCAATAACGATTTCCTTAAACACAGGAAGCAGTATTTCCACAAAATCGACGTCAGAATTACTGACCTCATTGTAGCTTCGTAAATCAACGTTTCTAGTTTTTAATTGTATTTTGAACTTGTCACTTTTTGTTAATGAAGAAATTTATGTGCTATGTATTTTCTGTATTTTCGTTTAGTGCACGAGGGCTACTATTTATATTTAGGGAACTGGTTACACTAATGTCAATAACTGTAATCTGGCAGCACTATAATAAAGTTTGACATTTTGTATCATAATCGTACTCACAACGTTTTAATGTACAAGTGCCATTTGTTTTGTTTACAGTGAGTTAAGAAAATCAATTTGGCCAAAAAAAAAATCAAATTTCAAAAGAAGGTTTTCGTTGGATTTTTTTCATAACTTCTTCCACGTCTCAACAAAAATATGTTGATGAACATCAAAAAAACACAGTATATAATGAATAATAATGGTATAATGAATTCAATCGTGGTCGTAGTTCGGTCGCCGACGAATTCCGTAAAGCTACTGCAAAATCAGTTGTTATGCAAAAACATCGATGCTGTGCGCGAGCTGATAATGCAAGATCGACATGTGACTTATCGTGAGATGTCTCCTTGCATATTAGTTCCACTTCAATACATTCGACACATTTGCATGAACACTTAGTTGTAAAACAAATTTGCTCGTATTGGATAGTCCATAACGTATCAATCGCTCAAAAAGAGGCTCGCGTCGATTGGTGTAAGCAAGGTGTAAGGAAGTGATTAAAAAGTGCTACAAAAAACGAGTGTAAAGTCGTGACAGGTGACGAATCATGGATATATGCGTATGGGCCAGAAACAAAACAGCAATTGGCTGTATTTCAAAATAGCTACTTTTTTCTCAAGGACCGGACATGAAACTACCATATCATAGAAACGTAAAATGGTCAATTCTGAACTTATTTTCTAGAAGTTTCTTCATCTATGTAAATCGATCAACTCACGCAACAGAGTTTTTGATTTGGCATCTAATGTCGTCTCTCTGTTTTTTTTACAAATTTAACGTTTTTTTTATATTAAAAAGGCTGTTGAGCGATTACAGCTCGTAGAGAGGTACCAAAATAGAATCAGTCACCTATCTACAAAAAAATGAAGGCAGAGTAAATATTGATAGAAATACCATGACATATTGCACTTATGTGTTTAGGTAGTTTTAAAGCGAATCGTCTTCCGAATGTAGAAACTTTTGAACCTAATGCACACGAACTTCGAGTATGTGTTACATGAGTAAATTTATGATTAGGTGAGATCTATATATGGCATTTATGTGAGAATGGCAAAATAAACGACATCGTGGAAGAATTCTTTTCAGTTCTTACATGAGGAGGAGGCGGAGCAATTGAATTTCGAGAATATTGTGACAGTTATGAAATTTGGTTCAACTTCCGCTTCAACCAAAACGGAAACAAAAGACATAACAGACGGATGCAGGACAACTCTGTAGTAGAGTACCCCTAATGAAGTTAACTGGCAGTGGAACTACGACAGGTAGCGTACCCCTACTCAACCCCACTGAACACCCCACACGCATGTGATTTCCTGCCTGTTTTGATTTTGAGTTTCCGCTTGACTGAGTTTTTTTTCCTGCTGGTTTTGGTTTACCGTATCGGCATGGTGCTTTAAAGGGCGTGAGCGAGGGCATGTGAGGATTTCATTATTTTCATTTTCTTTGATTCAACCCCAGACATAGAAACATAATTAAAATTGTTCACATCGATTCACTTGATTCGATAAGCCAGAAATTGTCATGAACGTAATGCAATCAAGATGGACGGAGTGCAAGGGATATGTATGAGATTATATTCACATAAAGTGAAGTGGAATTACTTGAAATGACGAAGGATATGTTTCACAGTTCAAATTCTTTTGTATTTTATACTGTCTATAATTGCTATCCGATCGTTATGACAGTAGTTCTCTGCTCTTCTCAAATACATTGTGCTGTGAACTAAACGGTAAAAAAATCTTTAAAATATCCAAACTATCTGAAGGCTACACTATTACCCCAGCAACCCGTCAGTAAACCTGCTTGACGATAGCTTCAACATTATTTACATAATGTTCCCAATCCCTTCAACTTTCTCAGTTATCGAAAAATATATAAAGCTTATAAAGATCGCTAAGATCGTACGCATTTTCGGATTGAAATTTTAATATTTTTTGGATCTTCTAAATGCGTTAAACTTGTATATAGTGCAGATTTGGGGAGGGCTTTCAAGCAACATTAGTAATAGATATTTGATCATAAAGTATCTTGAAGCACGTTACAAGAAACATAAATAGCTTACGGGTTCGAAGTTGGATGTCGTCATATTCATCTAATTGAACAATCGGTTATATGGGAGCTATATGATATCCTATCTGAATCAAATTTGATCAGGGGACTGGGGTAATGGCCCTTAAATGGATACAAACTGAATTTTGTTTGATTTGGATGAAAAACAGAAAATCTATACTACTAAGTATTCATTCAGGAATAATCGGGTATATGGAAGCTATATGATATAGTTGTCCGTGCAAAAGAAGCAAAGTTTCAGCTCTGTAAGTGTTAACATTTCTAAGATCTCGCGATTGAAAAGAAAAAAACACGGACATAACATTTCGAATCCCTTCGTCATGCTGATAAAGAATATATATACTTTGTATTGTCGCAAACGCTTCTTTGTGTGCTTTGCAAACTTCCTGACAAAATTAAGAAGCCATAACAATTTATTTGAATGGTATAAAGACAGTTGCTAGGCAGAACTGCTACTTATATTTTGGCAGCAAGTCCAACATGCACCGAACTCCGTTCTGGAGGCTCGCTCGAAGCCTGAATTTCTAAAAATATGTAAATGTATATTTTACATCCCAACAAGAAAGGAAGAAGGCTAGCTCGGCTTGCCGCAGGTTATATATCATTCACATTGCAAATATATAGCCGACCTAGATTAAATCTGCTTGATGGGCGTGGGGCTACAGTGGATACAAGGGTATAAAACGAACTTTTTTAGCTATATGATATAGTTCTCCGATCTGGATAAGACTCGGCAGACAGACATGGTTATATCGACTCCCCTTATAATGCTGATCAAGAATATATATACTTTTTATGGTCAGAAATGCTTCCTTCTATTCGTTGCAAACTTCCTGACAAAATTAATAAACTATTTTGTGAATGGTATAAAAAGAATATCTACAAAGTGTGATCTCAAATATTTTACAAACTTATAAGGAAATTTTGGGCCTAATATGTATAATCTCTAAGTTTTACGCACAATAACTCTGCGGCTTGTAACTAATTTTAAATGAAAAACCTCTTTGATTTTGTACCAATATATTTTCAATATATTAGAATATAAATATATATTAGAATATAAAAAATAGTAATAATTATACAAAAAAAAAAATAAAATAAGTACGAACGTTATAGTCGATATTCCGACTATAAGATACTCATTCTCAGAAAAAACATGAGAAAATAGTTCGCATAGAATAGCGTAGAAACAGGCGGACATGCCTATTATCGACTCGCCTTGTCATGCTGATAAAGAATATATTTACCATAGGGGGTCGGAGTTGCTTCTTTCTATGCGTTACAAATATTGTCACAGCCCGATTCGGCTATAAGTTCGAAAAACCCAAACTTTTCGAAGTGGAACTCCAATTCGATTTACTTATACTTTTCACTGTGGAATATGAATTTGAAATGGACTAACTAAGCAAAAGAGGTGATTTAAAACCTTTCACAATATACAAAATTCACATTTTCACATAGTCATTTTAATTCTTAATGATAGGTTAAAGATTTCGATATTAAGTTTTAAAATACCAAATGATATTCATATTCATAAGTCATAGTTGTATGTTTTCATATTGTTGTGCGTCAAATCTCAATCGTCAATGGAAGGACATTGGCAGGTGCTTTTCAGGTAAAATGAAATGTAAGAAGGTTAGAAGAGCTAACATTTAAGACAAAGCCTAAAATGAACTTGTGGAAAGGAAACTGCGTTTGAAGTGTCATTTTGCGATTACATGCGTATGTGAAAGGGGCCTAAGATGGACGACAACGATGTAGGTGACAACAATTTGTAGTCTATAATAGCTAAAAAAAATACATCTAAAAAGCTTAAATTTGTAAATAGTTAAAAATACATTTTTCTATTAATTTATTCCTGAATTTATAAATGCGATGTTCAAAACTAATCCCTAGATTTCAAATGTTCAGACATCTTTGATTTATTTAGTTTATATTTTCACACGTTTAGTAGAATAAACTTTTAAATATATAGATTAGACGTCCTGAAGTTGTATTTGTAAAATTTAAACCGGAAATCCTTTTACAGAAACAGTTAGCCAAACACGTAGAACAAATTTTATCTAAATAATCATAACAAATAATAATCTAAAGTCTTATAGAACAGCAAAAATAGCTCCAAGTGTGGGTCTTTTAATGGCCTGCGTCATTCACCAGCCAGGCTGGCCAAGAGCTCTTCATCAATGCCATCGCTTGCGGTTGTACCGCCACCGCCACCTACACCAGCTGCTGATCCGCCTCCTATAGAGCTGCTTAAGTTTAACAGCAAATCGGTGCTAGACGTGGAGCTTGAAGTCATTGGAAGCGGTGGCGGAGTGGCCCTTACTGTGTTCTCTAGCGTGGCCGGTGCGGTTGTGGTGCCTGAAGTTACTGCGCCCCCACCTGGCCCACCTGGCTGCTCTGTGATGCAACTGCCACCACCACTGCTGGGCGTGCTGCGTCCGCCGTTACCCCCACCTGCTCCAGAAGTCTGGCGCTGGGACAATTTGGGTATTTGAAACTTATTGTGCAGACCCTTGATGAAGCCTTCCATGCTCGCTGCCATTGTTGGTGAGGCGTATTGCAATATAGTCATCATATCCGTATGATGATCAAAGCGTGGTGGTGGCTGCGACATGGAACCACTCAATGCAGCAGGCGAAACACCACCCGACGACGAGCCTCCACCGCTTGATGCTCCGGAGGTTTTCCGCTGACCGAGACCGGCTACTCCACCTGCACTAGTACTGGCCATTCCACCCATGCTGGGTCGACGCCTCAGCGGAGGAACACTGTGCTCTTGAAAGGAGTTCGTGCTGTGTGATTTGGTCAGAGGAATTCCTCCCCCCACACTGCTGGGTCCACTCAATTTGTTGCTTAGATTGCCTGAAGAATTAGCTTTTTGAAACTGATGCTTGCTGCCACTGGTTGTGCCAGCTGTTAGCCCCACATTGGCCTTCTTAGAGGCGGGTCCACTATTTACACCTGGCTTAAGGCCCGTATGTTGTTTCTTAAACGATGATGACGATGCGGAGGCAGAAGAGGAAGAACTGCCAGAGGCACTGAAATGGGAGCTCGTTTTGCTTTTTCCTGAGCCACTGCTTCCAACTGCTGCGGCGCCCACTGAGCTCGAGGAGCCCTTGCTGCTGCCTGTTTTGTTGATGGTTAATTTGAGACCCTCCTGACTGCTTGGCTTTACCATATATTCCGTGGATGAGGCGGCGCCAGAACCTTCGCTACTATGTGCCACCTGAGCTTCCGCCGACGCCTGTGCCTGCTGCGGCTGCTGTTGCTCCAGAGCTGCTGCTGCTGCTAGCGTTGCTGATGTTGTTGTTGCTGCCGTTGTTGGTGTTGCCTGTCCCACTGGCATTCCCATTCCCGCCACCAGCGATGACGCTGCTGTTGTTGTTGCCACTGCTGTTGGCGCCGCCGGGCTGGTTGTTGTGGTTAAAGCTGCCGTCGACGTCATCAAACTAACCTGACAAAGTAAGCGTGTATGTGGTGTGAAGACAAACATAAAATGGTACCACAAAACAGGGACAGGAGAGCGCCAGAGGATTAGCATTGGGAAATCCACAAAAAAAAAAACAAAGTCAAAATTATAAACATGTGAGCGGAGTTAAGAAGTTGAGAAAGAAAATGTGTGGAGAAAAAGAGAAAGAGATAAAAAGCAAAAGAGAATACCCGTTAGTAATTAGTTTATTTGATCATCGAAAAGGATCATCATCTGTTAGAATGTTAGAAGAGATATGCCCGTAGACTTTCGGTAGTTATGGAAAGGGTTCTAAAAATAAAACGTCTCGGTTTAATTCCATAATTTAAACGCTAAATTTGAACGCTATAGTCGGTATTCCGGCTATAAGATAAGATCGTACAATAATATAAAAGGGGGCGGGAGAAGGCGTGGCAAAATTGTAAAACAAAATTGATCTGACGCCCCACAAGGGGAGTCTACATACCAAATTTGGTTACTCTATCTCTTATAGTCTTCCAGATCTAGGTGTTCATAGAGACGGACTGGCGGACATGGCTAGATCGACTCGACTGTTGAGGTCGGAAACGCTTCCTTTTGCCTGTTATATACATTAGCACGAACACAATATACTCGTTTAGGCTACTATAGTACGAGTATTAAAAGTTCCATATGAGATATGAGAAATGCTACAAAATATACAAATGGGATAACAAAAAATGAAATAAAATATAGATCTTGATCTATCAAACTCTCAACCCAAAAAACTGAAGAACCCAGCAAAAAGCTGAAGTGTTTGTATCATTAAGTGTTTGCACATTCATTTCTCCGAATCTCTAGAGAATAATGTTTTCAAATCACTATTAAGTTAAAATAAGAAAGGAAGGATAGCTTCTTCTTGCCGATGTAGCTCAAATCGTTTGGTTTGTTTTAATATCAAAGATGGCAGACATTTATTTTGTATGTACCCCCATGTTATGGGTGTTAGTGAAAAGCGTTAGCATATATCTGATCTACACAATTTTGTAGATTATTATGGACAATTTATTGCAAAATAAAATTCCCTTTTGGAAGCATCACTGATCGAGAAAAATGTTCACGGAGCCCCAAATACTGAAAACTTTTGTCCAATTGTTGAGTATAAGTCTCCACCATAGCGGAATTTCTGACCATTCAAAATTAATCTGTATAGAAATGTGCCAAGGCCAGGTAAAGTCCATGCGATAAAAAACAGAAGAAACAAAACAACAACAACAAAAGGCGTGCAGAAACTTAAGCAAATATTTAAAGATCGTGTATTTAGCTTTTTTTTTGTTTTTTTTTTTTTTTTTGATAAAGTAAACCATAACCATGCAAAATAATTAAATAGTTGACACGTATCGGTTAATATATAGTATGTATATATTTACAGAGACACAAAACTACAAGAATTTCTCAAAAATTATAAATTTAAAACTTAGGAAATGACTGAATAAGCTTTCGCTGTCGAAGCCGGGAGCACGAGCAGGGCCGGGACCTGACCGACCACGTGACAGCGAATACTTATTCTGGCACAGAGAAACAACTAACTACGGGTTAGAGGTGAAGTGAAGGCTTGGGCAGTTGTTGGTGGGGGGTGGGCAGGCAGAGGCAGGCAGGCAGCTTCTACATCTTATAACGAAAACGGACTTACCGCACCTCCTGCCATGCCCTTGCGCAAAGCATTTAGCTCCAAGGCAGCGGAGCCCACAGCCAAATGCGATAAACTGGCCACTGAGGAGGATTTGGACTGCTGCTGCTGTTGCTGTTGTTGCGACTGCTGCGGCTGGTGTTGCTGTGAACTTTTAATGGCAGCCACAGCCGCTGCTACGGTGGCGGGTGAGACAATGCCTGGCGACGAAGAGCCTGTGCCAACTGCTCCTGTTACCGATTGAGAAGCGGTTTTCTCCTTTTTCAGGCCACTTGCTGCAGCCGCCGAGGGCCCACCAATGGCAGCAAAGGAACGCACTAGATTCGGATTGCCAACGGACGTCGTGGAAACGGATGGAGCAGAGACAGCAGGAACTGAAGATCCAGAGCCCACAGATGAGGATTTGTCGCCTTTTGGGCCTGGACTGGTGGCCGCTGTGGCTGCTGCGCTCTTCAGTGTGGACATGCTCGGCTTGCCAGATGAACCATGCTTGGGAGAATGTGTTCCAAATGGCGACTTTGGACTATTGGAGGCCGTATTATGCTTGGGACTGCTGTAAACTGGTGAATGCTTGGGGCTGGGACGAGCAGGCGGTCCCGCAGGCATTGCACCGGCCTTGGGCGATGACGAGGGCGAAGAGAATTTTCGAACCACATTGCCTGCTGCGGTGGAGGAAGAAGGATCACCTCCGCCTCCAGCTGCTGGAGAATTTTGGCGGGAGTAGATCTTCTCTGGCGGACCCATGGGTGAATCGTCGCGTTTCTTTTTACGCTTCTTCTCCTTTTGCAAATCACTGGAAGACGAGGAACTGCTTGAGGTAGTGGAGGAGGTACCTGCAATGCTGCCGCCCGTACTGCTCTCGTGGGGACGCTTAGTAGCAACTGAAGAAGAAACCAGCACGTTGCTGCTGCTGGATTTCTTAGAGGCCTCCTTTAGGGGTTCCTTGCCTGTTATGGGTGTGATGGTTATAGTAGTGGCTGTTGCTCCACCGACAGTAGAGCCAGTGCCTTGCCCTCCTCCTGGTGCCGCATTCAAAGGTATGATCTCAATGCTACCGGAACGCTGCACTTCCACAGCTGGCGACAATGTCTTCCCGTCCCCCGCTATGGGCGTTATGCTAACGCAGTGCTTCAAATTGGGAGTCTTATCCTTCCATATATTCTTATACTTGTCAGCGATTTCCTGATCCTTTGACGCGCTAACGCTGTTGCTTGATGTGGCGCCGCCTCCTGGCTCCGTTTCTCTTTTCAGATTTATCAACCCCGCTATGGCTGCAGCGGCGGACGTGGAAGCCGCAAATGCATCTGCCAGGGAACGCACCTTGGCATCCATTTTAAGATTTTGCACATTCGCGAAGCCTCCAGCGGCATCTACCCCTCCACCAACAGAGCTAGAGCCCGTGTCCATTGCAAACTGTCCAAATGTGTTGCCAGAAGCACCAGATGCTGATCCTCCTCCTACCCCGGCTCCACCTCCAGCTGCTGCGCCGCCTCCACTGCTAGCTGTCGGCCCCGGTCCATGCAGCTTCTGCTGATGTTCTTCATCCCAGCATTTAAGCAGCTTGTAGATCACCATCGGTATGGATAGAACCTTGCGCACGGTCCTGGTCAACTTCTGAGAGAGTGCGTCGTAGTCATTGCTCAGGCAATAAATGCTGCAGGTGACCTGACCGTCCTCCAACAGAAAATCCACAGTGGCCAGAGATTCTTCATATGGATGCTGCAGCTCGACGGTAATTTGATTAAAGGATACGGCCGTAACTTCAAGAATTACGGTGCTATCCATGTCTGCAAAAGATGGCGAGAAGAGAGATGCTGAGTGATGGCAAGAACGAAGCAATAAATGAAAGCAACTTCGACTTGCCGAAGCTTATAATGCTTATAATGTGATACAAATAAACAAAAAAGGAAGGCTAGCTTCGGCTTGCCGTCGCTTATATACCATTCACATTGTAAATATATGACCAATCTATATGAAGTCTGGTCGGTGGGCTTGAATACAAGCGATACAAGACAAATTTGTTTTAATTTGGGTGAAAAACAAAAAAAATTATGCTACTAAGTGTTCATTCCGGAACAATCGGTTATACGGTAGCTATATGATATAGTTGTCCGATCTTGATCAGATCAGATCAGCGGATGTGAGGCCTCCTCAAATGTATACACACCAACTTTAGTCTGATTTTGATGAAAAACTGAAAAGTTATGTTCGTCTGTGTTCATTCCTGAGCAATCGGTTATATGGTATATGATATAGTTCTCCGATCTTGATCAGAACATGCAAGTGGGCGTGGGGAGTCCTCAAATGGATACAACCCGAACTTGGTTTGATTTGGAAGAAGAACAGATAAGTTATGCCCCTAAGTGTTCATTGCGGAGCAATCGGATGTATGGTAGCAATATGATGTAGTTGTCGGATTTTTATCATACGTGGGCCCTCCTCAAATGCATACAAACCGAGTGTGGTTTGATTTGGAAGAAACACAGAAAAGTTATACTGTTCACTCCGCTAATATCGGTTATATGGGAGCTATGTTACATCTGGATAAAACTCGAACTTAGCAGCGTGCAAACATAAGAAGCATCTGGTAAAAATTTCTGTAGCTTTCAAGACTTCTGAGATCTTTGTGTTGAAACAGGCGGACGAACAGACGGACATGGCTATAGCGATTCTCCTGGTCATGCTGATCAAGAATATATATATTTTGTATAGTCGGAAACGCTTCCTTCTATGCGTTGCGACCCATTCCTGCCTCTCCCTGGATACGCCCTCGCTGGTCAGCGAGAATGACAGAAAGATGGATCGCATTGAGCATTGAGATAAAAAAGATTGTTTCCACCGAAACGTGGAAGAATAAATATAGTAGATATAAAGTACTAGCTCGAATGAGTTCCAAATAGCAAGTGCTTGATGTACATATATACGCTAAACCCCTAATGTGGGCGTTAACATTGCTACATAACTGATAGTAAGATTAGCATAATGCAATGTTCTTAACATACTGTTAAAATACTGCAATTATATTGACATTATTAGATTTATGTTGTCTATGTTTAACATTAACAGATATTCAAATTATGTTACATTAATGAAATGATCTAGCAAAGATATGGCTTTGCGTCTTGGATGTAACATCAAGTGGTGAAAACACGCCAAGTGAAATAGAAAATGCGTTGTGCGTGTTTTGGGAAGAAAAGAAAGCCCGAGCAACGTTGGTTACTGTAGCTTAGTTATAAGAGCTGCTCCCTTCAAAATACTTTGAAATGGGATTTTGTAAATTTGATGATCGCTATATACGTTGAAGATCCTTTCAATTTTTCGTATAAGGAATATTAACAACTCATTGTTGTGAGATCAAATGCATAAAATGTGCCAAATTATCTTTCTTCCCAATTCGTTAAAATAGACAAAAACAAAGACAAGGAATGCTTCCAAAGGGTATTGAGCAAACAGCAGAGCAGGGTGAAAATAGAAGGAAGAATGCACAGTTACGAGAACGTGCTATGGGACTGGGGGCACACAGAATGCAGAGAGAAGAAAAGAAAGCTAAAAACAGAAATAGGAGGATTTATAGAGAGGACGATATGAAGAGACAGAGAATCCAGAGTAACAACATAAGGTATATAAGTGAGACAAGTGTATAAATGCTAATACGGGAATAAAAACCGATTTCGATAGAAAAGGTACAATTTTCAAGCGATTTTCTAAGAGACATATATAAAGGATAAAAAAAAACTTTCCTTTATCGTTTATTCAGCTTTAGTGTTGGATTTATGACAGCTATATGAGATATATTGGTCCGATCTGGATATTTCAATTCGGATTAAAAACAAAAGGTTTATTCTGTTTTTTTTTTTCGGTAATATGGGAACTATATCATATAGTGGATCGACTATTGCATATAAGCAGCTTACAGCAAAAACAAACCTATGGTGAAAATTACAAGTCGATAGAGATTAATTCGCATTGAAGCAGACAAGCGGAGATAGTGACTCAGCTTTTCACGGTGATCAAATATATGCATTAGGTGTCGGAGACAGAATCTTTTATACTCTACAAATATTGTGGCAAAATTATAATACCCTCTGCAAGGTTATATACATAATGGGAATTTCTAGGTTTTAATTTATTATGTTTCTGAGTGTACAGTTCTTAAGTCCTATATACCCACCATTATATTGCTTTTGCTGCTCCCTCACACAGCTGGAGAGTAAGGTGTAGAAGAGCGCCTGCTTCTTGAGGAAGGCTATGATCTTCGGCACCTGTGCCACCTCCGTGAAAGGCAGGGATGATAGCAGTGTGCCCTGGAGTTTGCGGTTATCCGTAAAGAAATAGCAATGCGTCTCCTTGGGCAGATTAACGTACAGGCCACGCTGAGTGCTTTTGATGGCCTGCTTGGAGGCAGTTTGGACAATCAAATTGATAACCGTCGTTTTGGGAGCTGCCGCCTCCAGATTGGGCAGGCCGAGCGCTCTCAATGTCTCGTAGCAAACTGGCATGGGTTTATTCAGTCGCAGAACATAGGTGGCTGGCATTAGCATGGAATTGTTCTGATTCAGCGGTGCATACACGGGCAGCTCGAGACCAGTTTGCGGATCGCGGTTGAAACTGAGGATGGGCATTATTTGCAGCTTATTGGCGGAGGAGCCTTCCAAATTGACTGTGGCGCTGAGGCCATAGCTGCTTCGCATGACCTGATCAATCGAGAACTCACTGCTGGACATCTTCTCGTTCTCAGAGGGCAGATGAATGGGTGGGCAGAAGTAGGTTAGCTTCATGGGATGTCCACCGCGTCGCTGTAGAACCAGACCCACATGTGAGTTGTTCATGATGTCGTAGCTGCTGCCATTGCGGCTCTGCATCTGGTATAGATTGTGTATGTCCGTCTCCATGGCCTGCAGGGCCACAAAGGCCTTCTTCTTTACCTTGGGCTCGGCATTGAGTTGATAAATCGAAGACAAACCCTCCAGCTGCACCGTAAAGTCCGCAAAGTCGCCGTTTTTTAGACAATTCACCAGCTCAGTCGACTGTTGCTCGATTTTGCACTCGTGGTGGATCTTTACGTCGGATAACGTACCATTTGCAGTCAGCAATATTTCCACGAAGAACATATCCGTGGATATAAACAGCATCTGCTGGTCCACCATGAACTTTAAGCCCAATTGACGGGACAAACTCTCCAGCCTTTCGACCAGGCCATGCCTGGATGTAACTTTGATGTAGTGTTGAAGTTTGTCCAAAGCCGACTGCAGCGTCGCCTTGCACAATGGGTCCAAAGGATAGTGCTTCTCTATGAAGTACATACGCACCGATTTCTTAATTTCCTCATAGGTTTTCGGCTTGTTGCGGTGTTTGGCCCGCAGCTTCTCCATCATTGTCTCCTGCTGGATTTGTTTGTTTTTCTCTTCAATGCTGGGGATATGATGGCCGCCAAAGCCCCCCAATGCATTTTTTCCAATGCTGCCGCTCATCATTTTATTATTGTTAACTTAAATCGAGTAAATTCTCATTTTGCAACTTGAGGAAAAAAGACGCGTGAAAATACAACAAAATGGCCCTCTAGAGCTGAGCAACCATGTACCTTTTACTTAAAAGTACAAGTCACCGCAGTTATCGTAAGTTATCGATATCCCAAAATTACTCAAAATAATTAAAACATGCAAGAAATTCAAATATAATTAAGGTATATAAGTGACTTTTTTCAACTCATAATAAATTTAAAATAATCTCACAGCACAAAGCAGTAGCGCATTCGACAGCAGTTTTGAGCAGCTGAATATCTGCGTACCTGTTCCTGGTCACAAATACTTCAAAGTACAAGTCGCAGTCGACACAAAATGTTGAGTAACAGTTACCTGGCATTTTGCAGCACTTAGTGAGTGAGCCAAAGAAGGAGCAGCAAAAAACCTCTAAGCAGGCGCAAATATCAAAATTTAAAAACAATTTTAAATTCTATCAGACTCTGCGTTTTTTGTTTTCAACAATTTGAAATGTTGATTAAAAACAGAAACGCGAGTTTTTTCGCGATATCTAGTAGGCTATATAGATTAACCCCCAACGATGAGCCCGCGAGGGGATATAATGAATATTTAGATACTTGTATTTGAGACCAAAGACAAGCGTTGATATTAGTTCCTAACTTCGCGAAGAACTTTTTGTCATAGTTCGCTGACGAACATCAATGGGGACCGAAATATATCTACATATATAGCAAGAAATGAAGGCAAACTTCGGGTAACGGATGCTTACATTGCCTGCAGATTCGGTTGAAATTCGGTCAGCAAACGGGAAGGCTTCTAAGTCTGACACATTCCAAATTGGGTTTAATTCTGATAAAAAAAAAACAAAAAAATCTGAATCGGTAGTTTATATAAGAGCTATGTGATATAGTGTTCCGGTCAGGATAATTTGGACATATGAGCATATGAGCATATGGTACAAATTTCCAGTCGATAGCTCTAAACCTGAGAGACTAGTTCGCATAGAAACTGGCTATATCGACTCGGCTTGTCACGCCGATCAAGAATATATATGCCTTACAAGTACCGTGACAAAATTATAATACCCTCTATAAGGGTACAACAAATGCCAAACTTTATTATAGTGCTGCCAGTTCCTGAAATATAATTATTACCCCTCGTATTTAATTTCCGACCGCATAAAGTATATATATTTTTGATCAGGAGCTCCAGCCGAGTCAATATAGCCGTGTCCGTATGATAAGAGTCATGTGTGTATATATAGAGACACACACATACAAACAAACCCACAGGCAGGCTACTAGCTGCTAAGCGACGCTCTGTTATCTTGCGCGCCTCCCTCGCTACCATTGCGTCGTTGTCCGAAAACTTTTCCTCTGCATCTTCCGTCGCACTCCAACCCAAAGTGAGTCCCTGGACGAGTTTTTGACTGTCTAATTCATTTATATGTCTTTATATGGGAGCTATATGTTATAGTGGGCCGATCTTTATAATTTTTACATTAGCTTACTGCAAAAAGAAGCCTACGGCGAAATATGCGATGCAATGCGATGATAGTATATAAGCTTCGGCAAACCGAAAGGTTTTTTTACTGCACTATATGCATATTGATGATTTTTGTGCATATATTAAGCTAAATCTTAGGTGGCAGCCCTGAAATAAACAGTTCAGCAAAACAGAAAAACAATTCTTGTTCTTATCCTGCTCTGGCCACAGCTGGCCACAAATCACTTAGACTGACTCCTGAAAACAAAAAATTAAGCGCACAATGAGCCGTTTGGCTTACCGTGATTGTCCTGCTGCTTGAAGCTCACACAATCTCTTTAAAAACTTTTGCTTTGCTTTACTTCTGCCGCTGGCCACAACTAGAAGGCTATTAACAGAGAAGAGAGTCCTTATAGCCATTTTCCTATGACTGACATAAAGGGCTGTAGAAGTCTGTCTTGATGTTCACTCAATCAAACTCTCACTTGCCGCTACTTTAGCTGACCTATAGATGGCGCTGTTCGCCATTCGTTCAACTATTCTGACTTGCTACAAATGCGTTTCACTATCTGAACAGATCCTTTTGATAATGAGAGACCGATAGATAAGCAAAGCTGCTCAGTCGAGAGTTGTCAATATTTTCATTAGATTTGGCATTTATTGAATTTGTATAGGTGTGTATAGATGTTTAAAAAATGTAACAAACAATACTTAGAAAGTAGGAGGACAACTAAACACTAAACTAACATGCTGGCATTGTTATCGCAAAATTCATAAATATTATCAACGAATTGCATTTCTTCCAAGTTTTTCGCAACATGAGGTGGCGTAGCTATAGCTTGAGCAGCTTTTCCAACTGGAAGTGGAACGGAATTAGGGCTTTCGTCCAGCGCCATACGCTTTAAATTGTTGATCAGAGAAATGTCATGTTTGATTTCGTTCTTTAATTCCAGCAATTCATGCTCGGTTTTGATGATATCCTCCGCCTGGTCTTCAATATTTTTTTGCAATTGGCCAACCGATAACTCCATTTCATGTGTGGGCCTTGTATAGCATTCATTTTGCATCTTATACATGCGACATTTCTCTGCTAGCTGCCGTGTTAAAGCATATTCCTTTTCGTACCGTACATTCATATCGGCATGCAGGGCTGCCAATTTGTTGCGAACGCTGTTTCGCAACGGGTTGGCAGCGTGACGACGACGTCGTATGCAATTGTTGTTGGTTTGTTTGCTTTCGCTTTGGTTGCGTCGTCTACGTCGGTTTGTTACGGCTCGTGTTTCGGCCAATTTGTAAAGCTTGGCTTTGGCATTTGGTATGGTCTTGGCTTGACTTTCTTTCGCTTCCGCTTCGTATAGCTGGTCGGGCAGTATGACAAGCAATATCTCATCCGGTACGGCTTGATTTTTGGCTATTAGACATCTTTCCTTAGTCTTGTTGGGCGTCTTTAACTTATCTAACTTCTGTTTGCTCTGTTTAAAGTGGAATAGCTTTTTTAGCCATTTGAGCAAACAGAATGAGGATGGGTTGGAACACATATTTGTGGGTATTGACCCTAAAGGCATAGCTAAGGGTTCTCTTAGATGACGGCGTTGCTTGAGCGAGAGACGCAGCTGTAAATGAAGAAATAATAATACTGTTATTTCAAATATACTCACTCCACGTTGAAATAATTACTATGTAAATGTAAATGTAAATAAATAATTTTTCAAAAAGGATAAAATAAATTATTTGTTAATTTGTTAACGATGCTTGCAAGTATACATCAAGGGTCATGCGATCTTTCTATTTATGCTCTACTACTTTCCTTGGAAAGCAGACCCACAAGTCTTTTTAAGCTTAACAAAAATTAATTTAAATTTTTTCTTCTAATAAAAATATATTGAGCTTGCCGTTTTGATCATTACTCGTGAACGCCACAGCCTATTTTTGAAAGCTTTACGATTTCTTAAAACCAATGAATATATCTGTTCAATCTACACACACTTTTACATTTCAATTATATGTTTTGTGGGTATATTTTCGAATTATATTTTATTTTTAAATTCTGTGAAAATTAGGGAGAAGTTGTATCACTTTTCAGGCTAGTGCACTTATATTTAAAGTAGATTTGGTGACATATTATTTCTGGTATCTAGTGCTATAATTGTTGTCGGTGTGACGCAATTTCTAGATACTCGATTGTCAGGTAGTTAAAACGCTATTAAATCACAATTAACCTAAATACAGATTTTTCTGTAATAATTTTCCCTAATGGACAACATAATTATAGTACATATATGGAAACTAATATATTTTCATAGGAAAATCAATAGACGGAAAATTGATTTCAACAAAAGTCAAAAAGTTAATATACAAAACATGAAACATAGCCGAACGTGTAGGCGTGACTGTTGATGAGGAAAGAAAGAGAGGAGGTGGCAGGCATATATACCGCCCAAAACATGAATTTCACATTTTTCACGGGACTTGCGTGTGGCGCCAGGAAGGAGCAGTGGAAAAAGCGCTTATTATGCAATCACTGTCAGCGTTTTTTTTTTTTATTTTTCGGGCCCAGTTGCTTGCACGGCAGGTGGAAGTTTGGCGCAGGGGGCATTGCTGTTGTTATTTCTCTCCCTCCCTCTCTTTTTCAGTCAGTCTTGCAAATATTACCTCATTGTGAACCCGGCTCCAAGCGCGCCAAACGGGCAAAATGGCCATGCTGCCGTGGTAGCTGCGCTCGATGCCACGCCAACTTTCCGTTATAACGTAATCGTCATAGTCACGCGATGCGGCGACGCCATCTTGTTTTTTGTTGTGCACCGAACGAACGGAATATACAATGTGTATGGCAACACCATAATTGTTTTAAAGCAAACGAAAAGAAATGAAACAAATAAAACATAAATAAATGAAAAGCCCAAGAGTTGCTTAAGTATAACATTTTGTTGGCCAACAGAACTCACCATTGTAATTTTCCCCATTGTTGTAATTATTGTTGTTGTTGTTGTATTTGGCATTATTGAATTCGTCATCGATCAGGGCTTTGATTATGTCATTGCAAGTGGTTTTACTTGTAACACCAGACACATAGCGCGGCTCATCATCTTCAAAAGCCCAAATGGGTATTTCTTTATCGCCCTGTTCCTGTGTGAATGAGATGAAGAGTTATTGCTTTCCTATTGTGTTTGATTGTGCTCGAAATGCGCTGAGTTATCTAACTTTTTTATATAAATTGCGAGAAATATATAAACAATGCCATAAGGTTCATTTAAGAAATTCAAAACTTCAAAACGGAAAACTAGAGGGAAATTATGTATCATATGGAATTGTCTTGTTAAAATTAGCCTTCTTGATCTCTTTTGGACAATTCCGCTGGAGCCAGGCGATTCTGTAGTATATATTTGAGAATTTAGGGCGTTCAATTGTTCTAATTCCACATTCCTACTTAAACTTTTGCACAACATTTATTCACACATGTCCACACAAATAAAACAAATACTGAAGATATCGCAAAGCGGTGTTCATTATTTGACAAAGACAGTGAGAGAATGTCTTGACATCAACATTATATCGTCAATGTGGCTAGGCAGAGTTTCCGAATGGTATGGAAACGTTTCTCACTTGCTTACACATAGATGACCGTTTGCTGGCACGATTCGTTAAAGACGTAGATTCGCAGATGAACGATACCTCGCTATATTCAGTCTTCTATTAAGGTGCTCAACCTAAAATCTTAAAACAAATGAGCCATTGAAATACATAGTTGGTTTTTGATTAGAAAGTGAAGCATACTGTCACAATTCATTGAGGTAATTTGTGAACAACGTCATGAACATCTTATTATGCACGCTGGCACAGACATCGTGTACACCATAATAATTGTTGCGGGACTTGCGATCAATGATTAAGAAGAATAATAAAGTACGAGTAGTAGATGCGGCAGCATAAGGCGCCACATGTCAATCCCAATTACAATGAGTTGTTTGCCATGGTAAGGGGCGGAGTGGGTCGCCGTAGATTCCCTTATTACTTACCACAGTGCTGTTAGGGCCATATAGCGATATGGAACGATGTCGTTGACGTTCGCTAGCTTGTTTATATTTATACGACTGCGGCTCCCGCTTCGAGTCCTTATAAGCCATGTACTGCTTCTTATTATTGTTGTTGCAGTTGTCGCTGCCTTGCTGATTTGGACAACGTTGCTGTTGTTTGGCTGGTAATATGGGGCTTTCGGGTAAGTTCGATAGTGATGGACAGGTGTCAAGATTATCATCGATGAATGTGGAATTTTGCTGTGGGGTTGGTAACGCCGCCGCCGCCATATTTTGTCCGTGCTGGCGCTAATTAGCCCTGCAATGGCAAACAAACAAACACAACTACTATTAGCGGTCGGTACGGGTGTAATATATACATATGTATGTACATTCAATATTTTTATTTATATGAAACACTGAAACACGCGAAAAGGCTGTTAGACATTGCTGTAGTGGTTGTTGTTCGACTTGGTGGTTGAACCTACGCCTAACGATCAATTTAGATTTGTTGCCAGCGATTAAATAAATTATGCACGAACCTTTTCACCATAGTCATAGACCCATAGCTTTAGCTTTACGCCTCCCACATCCACACACCCATGCGACTCCTTCCCACTCCAATCTATCTGCTGATTCCTAGAAAATTACCTATTGTGGTACATAAGAGAGTGCCGGCGCCATTATTCAGCTAGCCGTTTAGCCTGTCGTGTGCTTGTGTACGTTTCGGAACCCCCACACTCCCCCCACACACACAAGCAAGTCTAGGTTGTTACCTTGCATTTTTGTATGCAAATTTATAGTCTAAAAAAATCCAGTTGCATTGCAATTGCTCCTAGGGTTGCCACCTTAAATGAATTTATGCTAATTTATGCCGCCGGAAAATGCGGCAACAGCCACTAGACATATGTGCTTGTATGTGTGTTGTAAGCCCAATTTGGAAAGCTCCAATATTGTGAGTTAAAATCAAAGTTGTTTATAAGAACTTCGAAGAAATGAATATATATATAAATATATACTTCTGCCAGTGCAACACTGTGTTCTTTTTGGTACTTCCTTAGATATGTTCAACGAAATAGGAGAAATAGACAGGGTCTTCTTGTTTCTTCAGTTGTAACTGTGTCTGCGATGCACTGTCGTTTCCAAGCCAATATAAATTAGTAAATATATAAAATATATAAATATATAAAACTTGTGTGAACATTTTAAAGCTCTCAAATCAAATCAATACACAGAGCATGTTCTTTAGTTTAGATTTTTTCTATAACATATTCTTTTTAATATCTTTTCAGTAAATAGTTCTATAAATAAATAAAACTTATAGTAGTGGATTTCATTATCCAATAGTATTGAGTCCGAATTCTCTTTAAAAACTTCTCAATTTTAATATGCGATATTATTTGACATAGCCCTCGTTCTCGACAAGGTGCTAGCAACATGTTGTTTGACTTAATTTTCGTGGCTTGTTAGATCAGTGTCAAGTTATTTATATGGGATCAGTATAATACCGCGTTACTATATTATATAACTGAAGTATTTAGATATTGAAGATATTCTCCAGCTATGACAAAATGAGATTTGTTACACCGTAGTTTCCAAATTTTATCACACAACAAGAAAACAAATAAGAAAAAGCTTATCACATTTATCATGCCTTAGACTATGTGTACAAGACACTTAAATGATAATTCTTTAAGTGTTGAAAAGTTGTTCAACAAACCTATAACAAAACGCGTGTTTCGATATTTTATTATCTTCGTAACAAGGAACATACGCAGAAACCGACCATCATTGAAATTTGGCAGTGACCCCTTTCTCCAATTTATTGATTTTTGACACTTAACTCTTCCATAAGATCGCCTATAACTTCATGACTTACATCATGGTCCATGTCTGAAGTATATATACACTAAACATTATTTAGATTGGTGTTTTATTTACCAGCGATGCCTTTCAACTCATAAAGAGCCACATCAGAACCTTGTTCAATAAATTGTTGGTTAATGCTGCGCTTGGACATTTTTATTATACCATTTACAATATGGTATATTAATTTTGTCAGGAAGCTTGCAACGCATAGAGGGAAGCGTTTTCGACCATATAAAGTATATATATTCTTGATCAGCATGCCAAGGCGAATCGATATAACCATGTCCGTCTGCCTGTCTGTTTCAACACAAAGATCTCAGAAGCCTTAAAAGCTACAAGGCTGAAATTTTTACCAGATGATTCCTTTGTCTGCAGGCAAGTTCGAGTTTTATCCAAATCGGACAACTATATCGTATAATTCCTTATAACCAATTGTTCCGGAATGAACACTTAGTAGCATAACTTCTATGTTTTTCATCAAAATCAAACAAAATTCGGATTGTATCCATTTGAGGACTTCCCACGTCCGCTGGCCTGTTCTGATCAAGATCGGAGAACCAATCATATTGCCATTATATAACCGATTGTTCTGGATGAACACTTAGGAGCACAACTTTTCTTTTCTTTTCTCATCCAAATTAAAACAAATTCGTCTTGCATCCCTTGTATCCACTCCATTCAGATCTAGATCGAAGCTAGCCGAAGCCAGCTTTTCTTTCTTGTTTAAAGTTAATTTGACAAAAAGAAATAAATAAATTACAAAGTGGTCTTTCACCAGATGTAGAATGATAAATTGATATTATCACTAGGACTTATCCTCAGTGTCATCACATTTCTGCAATCGTATAGAAATATGTGTCAGTACACATGAGCAAGATTCTGCCGTAGTAATTTCTTAATTAAAATTTGTTTCTTGTCTACCTTTGATCGGCGTGCACCTGAACTATGTTTGGAATGTTTTTTAATACAAGCAAATCTTAGTGAAACAAAATATTGGCCTCTCATAAGAATATATGTGTACTTATAATATTTTGACAAAATTTATGGCTTGTTTTTTATTTTTACCATAAATATAACTCTAATTATTCAAAGGCACATCTAAAATACAAGCTAACTGCTGAGCAACTGCATAACACTTGTGAAGTTCTATCCCAATGATAACTTTTACTTTCCTTCGGTAATTAGTTAAGCACTTAAATAATTGAAAACGGTTGTTGAGACAGCTAGAGACACCTATTGCAGAACCAAGGCAAACTACAGTTAGCTGTAGTTGTAGTCCCAGACCGTAACGTCATTAAATATTTAGCTGGCTCTGTAGACAGACGTCTACGTTGAGGTATGAAACACCCCTCAGTTGGAGGGACTATTAGACAAATGAGTTGTGAGTGACGCAAATTGCAAAGGATTCTTGCCTTTGCCTGGCTGCCTGCCACCCACATGCCAATGGAAATGGAGTCCCCTCTTTTCATGCCATATAAAAACGTAATTTCCAATCAAGATAGGTTCAAATGTAAAAAGAACGAGTTCAATTATTTGAAACGCTGACATTTTGAGGGCAGCTAATTGTATTTTTTTTAGCGGATAAGTGTGTATACACTCAACCTTATAGAGGTGGAGTTGGACATATAAATTTATTTATAAAGGTGGAGTTGGACATACAAATCGCATGGTATTTATTTATAAGCCATCACCTTATAGGCATAGTAGCTGTGACCTCAAAAGGTTCAATGTCTTTGAATATTTTATATAATTAAGACTTCAGACTTCAGTAAAGTTCAATGTCTTAGATTAGAAAGTGATTGTGTTTAAATTTAGACATGTCATTGCTATGCCTTGGAATTACATGTCCAAAATTAATTTATATAAATATAGGATTTCGCGAAGGATTATTCATACGATTATCAAGGCTTGGGTCTCATTTTTAGTACCGCTTCTTTAGGAGCTAAAGAGATCCTTTTTTTGATAGAACTAACGAATTACTTATTATAATGTGTGTCTTAGAAACAATACACATTTAGTCATTTTCATAGGTAAGCACTCATTATGTTAGGCATTGAAGCGACACTTGTAACTGTTAACATACATTTATTACTCCTAAAATCTAGTAGCCATTGAATTTTTCTTGTATTTTCTAAAATACCTAAGCAAATCAAGCTAGAATTTGCTGTGTATACGTATGAAAATGACTAAATGTACAGAGTTTTCTGTGACGCAGCCCTGTGAAAATGTGATTTGGATCACACAATTTTCTTTAAGATTTGTCTATTTACAACACATAGATAAAAGTTTGCTTACGTAATTGATCTTGATTTAACCAATGTTTACCAGATGTCTGTATGCTTGATTCATGAAATTGGGATATATCTGCCATTGCGCCGACGGTTCCTCACTGAGCCTCACTGAGGGCTCATTCCTTTTATACAAATGAAATCAAATTCAGTTTCTACACAGTTTACAATGTGAATGGTATTTATGCTTCGGCAAACCGAATGCTAACTTCCCTTCCGTTGCCGTTTCCTTTTATTTTTTTTTTTTATATTTCATATCCCTTGCGTGATTGTGAACTATTAGAAAATTATTTTTTGGAATTGCGCATTGGCTTTGAAAATCGAAAATAAATGGGTTGGCAGTTGATGGGGCGTATATTTGGGGAATAGGAAGAGGGTGTGGGTATGAGTAATTTCCTGATTATGGCTTCAATTTTTAGTGAACGGCAATTAAGCATTTGAAACATGGTGAGCAACCCTGTTTCGCCATTATATTTAAGAACTATGAAATATAGATTTACACTCACTTGATGCGAGTTTTTCGAGTCAAAATGTAAAAGAAGTTTTCCAAGGTATACAATATAATAAATTTAAAATATTACAAGTAAGAATGCTGTAGTCGATATTCCGACTATAAGATACGCGTACACAGCAATATTCGACACACTCAAAAGTATGAACAATTTTTTTTTTTGTCTACAATTATTTTCCCATCTTAACAAAATCGGTAGATTATGTGTTTATACATTTACAAACCGAGTTTGAACGAAATGAGTTAAAATTTGTGGAAGATATAAAGTTTTGCGGTGTGCGGGGGTGTGGCAAAAGGGAGTCTACATAGCAAATTGGGTCTCTCTAGCTCTTACAGTCTCCGAGATCTAGGTGTTCATACGGACGGACAGACGGACATGGCTAGATCGACTCGGCTGTTGATGCTGATCAACAATATATATACTTTATGGGGTCTTAGACGCTTCATTCTACCTAATACATACATTTGCACGAAGGCACAAGGCATAAAGAAAGGTTTGACAAAGAATAACCATTAGACACATCACATATATTCGGAAAGTTAGTTGATGACCAATGGCTCCATCGACTATATAGTACACAGATTTGAAATAGGTTTGGTGGGACAAATGTGGCGTGGTTAACTTACAAAACAACAAGAGACGAAGGCTAACTTAGTTTACCGTAACCTTATATACAATTGCAGAACAATAAAAAGGAAAGAAAAGGGAGTAAGTAGTCTGAAATGTATTTCCTTCAGTTGTAGCAATAGGCAGCGAAGCAATCTTCTTTCTATTAACTTTTAAATATTTGATACGTGTATTGTGATATACAAACACACATACATACTACACATTCGCATTCCAAGAAATCTGTTTGTGAATGAGAGTGACAAAGCCCAGGGATAGCTAAAATAACGCTGCTTGGCTTGCAAATAAAATGTTGTTAGCGTACTCTATTGCACAAAGTTTTCAAATGTATGTTTTTATATGGGAGCTATATGATATAGAGGACCGATCCACGATTTGTACACATGACCAACTTACAGCAAAAAGAAGCCTATGGTGAAAATTACAAATCGATAACTTCAAAACTGAGAAACAGACGGGCTATATCGACTCGGCTTGTCATGCTGATCGAGAATATATATACTTTATGAGGTCGGCAATGCTTCTTTCTATGCGTTACAGATATAAATAAAATAAGATTTTATTCGATTCGCAAGATTTAGCGGGTAGAATCTTTGTAATTGTCAGCTATATTCTGAGATCTTGGGGTCGACGCTGATGAACATATGGTGAATATGTCGACTCTCCCTCCACGTTATGAATAAATTTTCACTTTAAATATAGAAAATGCTCTTGTTTTTGCTTTACCACTTTGAAGATGAGGTACTGAAAAGGGTACTGCGAAAATCCATTAATTTATTGATTGATTGAATGATTGAGAACACACAACCAATTCGCTAATCTTGATTCGGCTATCGGCTATCTGGCTTTCAGTCAAATAAATTTGCAATAAGTTGATGCTAATTTTGTTTAATCTTAAGCCCTTATTCTATATATTGGGGTTTTCCATATATGACTCACAGTTTTTATGTTAATGAGGCCCTTAACTTCATATTAGATATAAAAATTACTTTCTTTAAAATCGAATTGTAAATTTAAGTACAGTTTTTCAAAAGTTGATTTTTAGCTATGTTCAGACCTGACATTAAATTTTGGCACCCGCAGAACCACAGAATATTCAAAAATTCAACTGTGAATTCTCCCAGTGCCAAGATTTAACAGCAGCAGTAGAAGTTTTCGAATTCTATACGATCCCTAATATACTTTCACCGCACTTACCTCTTTCTCTCTTTTCAGTTTCTGTTGGCAAGTTCGGCTACGTTTTAAACTATTACTTGCTGCCTTCTCTGTTTTTTAGATCAGTAAGTTTTTCTGCTTCTTGGTTTTTATTTTTTGATTCACTTTTGTCACTTATGAGGTCAAAGTATGGCTTAGCTAGTGAGTTTTAGCCGCAGGACATGTTAGCCGCAGGACATGTTAATCCTTTGAGCTTTGACACTTGACTGAGGTCGAAAATTTGAATTTGCTCGAAATGTAACGTCAACGTTGCCCGGAAATGGCTAATATTTTTTGCTAGATCTAGACAGGTGCTAGCCTGCTGTCCTTGTCTGGGACATAGCTTGGCACTAGCTTGGAAATTTTCTAGCACTTTTTCTTGTGAAGTCCTTTCGGTTGCCAGTAACAACTATGACTCGCTAGGCACAACAAACTATAAAACACGGCGTATCCTTGACGACGGCATGTGACTAACTAAAATTTTATTTGCTACCACACAAAACTTTAAACAAAAAAGGAAACCCAAACTGACTGGCACCTGGCCTGGCCTGGAGAATGTGAGCGAGCCAGAGCAGAGAGGAGAGCCGTCATGTAGGGGGTAGATAACCCACACAACTCATACCGCTGCCGCTGCTGCTGCTGCTGCTGCTGCTACCTTCTGCCGCGTTCTGCCTTTTAGCCAACAAGAACTAGCAGCCACCACCAAATGAGCCAGCGCTGCGTTGTTACCAATATTCCCTGCCTTGCTACCACTACTACTACCAAGTCGCGAGTCGCCACCAACCGACCACTCCCTCTCGCTTTATGCGTTGCGCCGCGACATCGCGTACCTTGCAGTTTCAGTTCAGTTCTTTCATAGCGTGTTCACTTTAATGCTCTTTCGAGAGGGAGAAATATATGTTTGAACTATGACTGGCCCAAGAAGAGATCACACAAAATATATACAAAGACATTCAAGCACTAGTTTTGCAGAAAATTTACAGAACTAATACAACCAATTGTAGTACATTCTCTCATATGGATAATTTTTACACTCTTGAAAAGAACTTCAATCTTTTTGGAACACAAAGTTGAACTTTAACAAACATACTTTTGTTAGCTCTGTTCATTTATTTTATAAAGATAATGCATACTTTAACATAACTAATGATGGAGGTCATGTTAGAATATATTTGATAGTATTTTACTTAAAAGAACCCTAAATGAAACCAAGCTACTTTTGTTTTCCTTTTATTATTTAAAAAGCGGGTTAGTATCTAGCACTACTGTTAGGGAAATACTGCGGAAGAAATCCAACCATACCGTACATGTGTCAACTTGGATTTCGTCTTTGGAATCTGCTATTAAATAACATTTTTCTTAAATATATTCTAGACAGCTTTACTAAATAATCTTTTGATGATTTCAATAAAATGGCTATTTGATATCGACGACAATGGCCATTGATAATATAGATAAGTTTAATTCCTCTGACAATTCATCTAGTACACTTGCAACTGTAGTTCTTGTTCAGGGATAAAATAATAATATATAATTTTCATATTTGCACACCCTTTTCACTGGCTACTGAAGGGCATATATGCTTCGGTTGCTTTCGCGTTTTATAACAATTCTCTCTCTTACGTATGGCATACCCTTACCCACACCCCTAAATACCAATTCTCAGAGCCGCGCACTTTGCGTTATTTGGTAAAACGAGATTGTTGATAACGTATGGCGGCAACAACAACAAACAGCTCGCGATACATGAAAACATTTTAACCATTCGGTTCTACCATTTTTGGACTTTGTTAGCCAGTCTCCCTCCTATCGTATACCCAGAGCTGTTGGCGTGTGTTGCTTGTAGTATATTTTATTTTTAATGGACAAGCAGTTGTTCGATTTTTCTATATGTGCTCTTTTTAGATCTTGACAACAGCCTCGAATTATTGAAATAGGAAGATATTTGATTTTGCCAACAGAAATTAGGACACAAGTTATAGTTTTTGCTGGGATTCAACTAAACGATAATGGGAGTTTGAACCCCCAAATTTGCGCTATATATATTTGCATGAGATGGATCATATAATACATTATTAGATAGCGTTGGTGGATTTTGTAGATTAAATAGCGATGTGGGAAGGTCTATTGCCAGCTTCAGTGGTTAGTTAAAGTCTATGGCTATTAATACCATTATTCATCAGATTTGGCTCTCATTTGAATAGCTCTTCTAAGCATTCACAAAGAAAAGCAAAGGGCGCATTATTGACTATGCGATCAAGAACTCAAGATCCTTAGACACATGTGCAGTTTATATGCAAATTCAAAAAAGAGACGTCTAATATGTTATTGAAGTGGACACAATTGTGTTTTGAATCAAGCCATATATATATAAAGCACTTAGTCACAAATGATTGGCCGACTGACCCATGAACAACGTACAGATTCTATGACATAGGTGCGTCCTAAGCCAGGGTTTTTCTTTGGCAATGGGAAAGGGAAGTGAGCCAAAGTCAAATTTCGTAAAGGAATGAATTTATTTGACGACTGTAATGTATGCTACAAATTTAATATATTTACTCAATTCCATACTACGGCTGCTTGAATAACTGCTAAGCAATGACTTTAGCATATTTTAAAATGCACGGAGTCAAAAACAATGCCGTGCAAATACTCTTATGCTGACAACAACAATGTCTTTGAATTTGCGCGATGTTTTTCATTTTACATCTTTCAGTGTTTCTTTAGAATTATTAATAAAAACCCAGGACAACTCCAGAAAAAGTTGTTTTTTTTTGTAAATAAATATGGATAAAACTGCCTGAATAACTTAAAAAAAAATCATAATTCAAGTTTTATTCAGAGCTATTTGACACCTAAAAAAAGCTAGTTAAATATTCGTCGGAGCAGAAACTAAAGCAATCATTTAATCAATATTTAAGTAAAGAACTAGAGCTGGGTGAGGTCGAGTGTGTGAATACTATTTAAGCAAAGGTTAGGCGATTCAGCTATAGAGTTGCCTTCCTTCACCAATCTATCTAAATAATGTCCCGCATTGGAACTCATTAAGCATTTTGGTAATGTTATTCAGTAATGTTCCTGCTCATTAGTGTGGTTTGTATTAGGAGGATAAAATGTCAGAAAATATTGATCCTTTCGGATCTTAGAATATAGAATATAGTATGTGTGCGTACATTAAAATCAAGCAAACTGTGAAAATTTTGACGCGATTATGTAAATGATTGATTCAGCAGCTAGTTCGAGCTTTACCACCTCCAATATATTTACATAGTTAGGGGTAGATTCGAGTAAGCTACCTGCTGTCCTGCTCCTTTGGTGTACCTGTTCGGTTGCGGTTCAGCGATTTCACGGTATGGCACCAGCTACGATATTTTCGTAATAAACAAAAACATAATGCCTCGTAAAGTGATGGCGGAGGCGCTTGCTTTCGGTTCCCCTTCGTGTGGAAGCAATTGCTGTTGTCCTCCACAGCTAATGCGTAGTTATTAATTTTTATATGGATTTTTGGCCAACAGAGAAAAGAACTAAGCAATTAATGCGCACACATGTTAGAAGTAATTGCCACGCCCATAAGCCCTCCACTCGACCCACCCGCTTCTCCATCGGCCTGGTCTCCTCCAGTGGTCAGACATTTATTTGTTCACACGTCGGTTGGTGGGTCTAGAGTCTAGCGGGCTAAACAGCGGGAGGTGGATCGGGCGCCTTGCATGTGTCGCATATGGAAATTTTTGTGTAATGACAGAGGAGGAGTTACTTTAGCTTCAAGTCGTGGTGGCAAAGTTTTGTTGAACTGTGCTTAAGCAATGATTGAGTTTTATTGTAGATTGTATAACACAGATTGCATTTTTTACACAGGGTGCCCTTTTGGTCGTCATTGCGAATATTGAATTGAGCCACGCAATATTAAACTTGAACAGGCTATTCGGTAAACGAAAATCAAGTTCTCAGCTCCAGAACTTCTTATGGTCATGCAGAGGATAATACATAAAGTATAAATATTCTTAATCATCATGAAAAGCTGAGTCGGCATAGCCATGTCCGTGTGACGTCAAAATCGGCCATGGTCTGCATTTTAAAAGTTCTATGAGTAAGGGTTCTCTGAACCTGGGTACGCTTGTAGTACGAAGCTCTTGGAGGGTAAACAATAGTTTCTCTTCGGATGTGGGCTCTTCTCTCTTTGCTCACTCTATTACCTTTCTTCTATCTGTCTTCTTTCTATAGCTTCTCTATCTCTTTTATCACGCATCGCCTCCGTTCCTAACCCTTCTCTTCTCTTCTTTTCGTGCTCTAGCTCTATGTTCCTTCCTCTTTGCTCTTTTTATTGTCTTCTTTTGTCTTCTCATTGCCTTCTCTGTGCCCTTTCTCATCCTGTCAATAAAGCTGTAAAACGCGATTGCCGTGCTCGTATCTGCACTTTTTTGCTTCTAGCAGTACATTCCTCTGCAGTTTGCTCAATACGCATTTTGAGTCATTCCTTTTCGGTTGCCTCTTGAATTACTTGTCGCGCTGCTGCTGCATACGATTTAGGTTTTATTATAAATTCCTATGATTTACTTTACTAAACTAAAAATGTATATTTAAATGAGCGCAATCTTATCCATCAGTATATATATATATGCATGTTCCAAAAGTAACGTATTTCGTAACCCCTGTAGTGATGAGAGCATGAAACACAATTTACAGACAGCACGTAATTACGGGTGCAAGCGCAGGGTAAAACTCGCTGGCTGGCAAGCAGGTCAAAAGACAAGAGCCAGAATCAGCCAGCCCTCACATTTGTAATTTTTAACCGCGTGCCAAGTGCTGCAGCTGCAGGTGCATCAGAAATCAACGAAGCGAGCAAGGCAGAAAGGAAGGAAGGAAGCTGCCGCGCGGGTCAAAACACTTGTTCCGAGCCAAGGCGAGGCAAGGTGACCCTCGGCTGAACCTGTTTTTTCTTTGGCCGCGCGCTGATCTTGCAAGCTGTTGCCTCTGCCGCTGCGGAGTCAGCGACAGTGCCAATCAGCAGCCACTTGCCAGGAAAGTTATTCTTGCTTTAGGGGTTGTACCGTTGCAACTGTAGGTGCATTTACAGTCTGTCCATTGACCTGAAAATTTAGCGCGCTCTTTTTGAAATAAATAGTCGTACCCTATCTTCTGCTACGGGCGGGCATATGTTGACTTCGTAATATAGCTTAGAACAAGTATTCCAACAGTGCACAGCTGAAGGAACTCGATCTACAATCTTTATTCGATCAATAAACATCATTTGTATGTAATTTGGTTTCACGATATTTGTGGCACTCAGTAGAAAACATTTTCAATGTCATACACATATGATTGCATGCAAAGTGAAAGGGATACAGTCCGAATTTAGATGACAATCAAATATGCCCCCGTCACACTTTTACACCGACACTTCTTGTTAAAAAGCCGTCGGTCTCGCGTCTAGTGTAGAGTTTGACAGGTTTCTGTGAGAAGGTGTTAACACCAATGCGAATAGTGTGAATGGCAATATTCAAAGGCGGTGAAAAAGTATTCGTTTGGTGGTGGCTTAAGTGTGCATTATGATATATTCGGTTCTATGGAAGCTTTATGATATAGTACTTATTCAGTCAGTATGAATCAAACATAAGAAGAAGCTTATGATTTCTGAGATCTCAATGTTGAACCAGACAGGCAGGTACACTGATAGAGCGACAGAATGACGGGAAAAGCTACGACGACTCTCCTTTTCGTGCTGATCAAGAATACATAAATGTACTTTATAGATTCCGAAACTCTTCCTTCTACGTTCCAAATTATCTGCATTATCCATTTTAAAATACATTTTTGTCAATGGTATAAATATTCATGTTTGTCTATATATATGATTATGCTTTATAGGAGATGCTTAGGCCACCGATCGTTGATAATTTTAATAGTAATCCAATTTCACTTAGGAGAGGATAACGAATATATATCGTTTTAAAAATGGAGGAATTGCATCAAAATTAGTCATAACTTGCATCTCTTCTATGCACAGGGCCAAAATAGGATTTTCACTTAACATTTTATCCTAATCTCCTAATCGGAGTTCTCTTGTAATGCCCCAAACACAAATACTTTCTGTACTCTCTTCGAAATTACTGATATAATATGTTGTCTGCTAAAAAATGAAATCCGCCCTACGTCTGCAATGCTGCAAAATTCAGAGATTGCATAGATATAAAGATTTTTTCATTCAACAATTTTCCAATCTGGGTAAAACTTACCATATTCCTAAGCAAATCAATTTGTAAGAAATTCACATTTGTTATACATTTTTGTGTTAATCGTTTCAGTTTTATTTGAGACAATCTTTATTAATGCGAAGCTTTGTGACTGTTCAATTTGCTCTTTTAGTTTTAAAATTAACAGCTAGCATATCTTTTCGTTTTTTGTTTTTCTCTTGCTTTCGAGTATTTACATTCATTTTTCGGTTAGGCAAAAATCTTAAGAAATTTGTTGTAGTATGTTGTTGTTTGTTGAAATTGAATATAATATATAAAAAAATGATCCTTTGCTAGGCATTGCATCAGTTTCCATATTATGTGTTTATAAAACCTTGATCTTTAAGAAAATTAACTTATAATACGGATGTTGTTCTTTTTCTTTATGTGGAGATTGCTTAAAAATGTGTGTGTGTGTGTGTGTGTGTTATACTAATTTGTGTTCCTGGCAAAACAAACTTTTATTTCATTCATTTATAACTAGCAAATGTTTTATTTTTGCATTAAAATGTTTGAACTTATGTAATTATCTTATTATAAACTTTTAAACAAAATTATCAAACGCATTTGTTGCATGCTGGGGCATTTATTTACAATTCGTATTAAATAATTATAAAGCTTTTGATTAAGTTTATTAATGTTATTATTATTGTAAAATAAGTTTTTTGTTTTACCACCCAGATTTTTACTACTTTTTATATGAATCATTTAATTTGTTGTAATGTGTTAGAGTTTAAAAATTAAATAATGTTTTACATTTGTATTCATTTGTTCATTATTTATTCTAATTCGATTTTTCGATTTTTATTTATGCCTTTGCACTTTTATTTATATGAGGCTGAGGTTTAAGTGATGTGCTTCCAACAAAACGTCAACGGCATGAAATGGAAAGCACACAAGTGCCCAACTATATAAGCCAGAAGTTACGAAAAATTTCATAAAGAGATTTCACATCTAATATTTCTAAGCCGAAATACACCATAACCAGAATATGTTCTCAATTTTATATATATGAATATGACAGATTTGGAATTCTTTCAAGTGAAACTTGACATATATATTTAAAGCTGGCTTCATCGATGAACATTTACCGTCACTATCGTTTCACCCCTTGTTTGAGCTTCTGCTATATCGCTTTTCAAATACAATCCAGTAAAATTATCTAAATCATTGATTTTGTGGTATTTTTTTGGCAACGGCTTCTCTCTTCTTTTAGCTGCGACATCTTTTGTCTCTCATCCATTTTTGTTTTGTAATATCAGCGCTGATATAATTGTGCTATTTTCTTGGCATTTCCATTGCTTTGCTCATTTGCGATTACTCTTTTGCTCTTTGATCACTATTTGTGGTTAAATCTTATGTCGCCTTGTTTTTCGTTTAGTTAAGCGTTCGCTTTGTTCAAAGACTACACTCAGAACTCAGCCCGATACTTACATATGACACTATAGTAAAAATAGGTTTATTCAGATGTGTTTTACCAATCCCTAGAAATTATAGATAAATATTTAAATAAATAATTATTGCACAATAGCCAGGCTTGGGCTTGGTAACTCTTGTTGAGACACAAGTCAGGATTCAGTTTTGTGGATCTGATCTTTTTGCTTTTTAGGTTTTTTCTACATAAAAGATAATTTAAATATTTTAACAAAATTATGATCAATAAATATAGATTAACAGCAACTAATTAAAATGGGGTTTTAATTAACTAAAATATTTCCAAGCCTGACTGTCCAGATAAAACTTATTATATGCTTGAAAGAACGTACTTATTCCCAGTACTTCTTCTAAGATTTGTACAACACATGCGAATAAAACTATTTGTGTGTCGTGTCAGCTATTAACACTATTCGTTTTTTACACCTAGTTTGAACGTTTTTATTTAAACAGTTTTATTGGTTCTATTTTTTCGTGTTTATCAGCATTTTAGCTTATGAGGAGTTTTATAAATCTAAAGCAATTGAAACTGTGGGCATTATATGGCACATATGGGTTTAATAAATCTCTTCAGCTAAATTTTAAGAACATTTAAGTACATTTCGGTATCTTCCCAATGAAAGACAATTCTTCAAATTCGGATAACGAATAATATTTCGAAACGGCATTCAACATTTTGAAACTAAAATTTCAACATAAGCATAAATGCCTTGAATAAAGTGTAATGTTAAATTCTGCTGCTGCTTATTTGGACGTTTCTTTATTTTAGATATTATAGTTTTACAAATTTTGAATTTTCGGCAACTGTTTTTGTATATGTTCTATGTGTGTGTGAGTGCTTTTTAATTGCAAAAAGATTGTCCTTGTCTTGGTTTTAGTTGTTGTTTGTGTTTAATTTTTGTTTTCGAAACGAAATAGAATATTATGCCTAGCTTTTGAAATATATATTTGTCTAGCGCTTGCAAAATATTTGAAAAAATCGTCAACAAATCTACGGTATATATATTTCAATTACATATATTTTAATTTTAATTTGCAAAAAGCTCATTTCGTGTAATACAATTTAATATACTTCAAACAATTTATAACACGGTGGCCCTCATTAACCTGCTCTCAATTAATTATTAAATTATTTCGTATTTTGTGTTACTTTTGTGTTTTTTTTTTTTATCACAAGGCTTTAATTTATGTTTTTTTGTTAAGCATATTATTTTTTAAAAATGTGTTAACGAAATATTGTTATGTTTTGGTCTACAGTGAAAGCTTTTTAAATGTTTAGTTTTTAGTTGTTCATAAATTTTATCTAAAATACTTGGGTGTTTGCATTTTATAGAGTTGGGTCGACAAACGCGTTTTAAACATGTTGTGTTTGACATTGGTTATTTGTATAAATATTTTGCATTGTTTAAACAATTTTTTATTTTTTGCTTTGATATGTCTTTTTAATAAAAATGTTATACTTTTAGTTTTTATCCAATTCCTGCTGCTAACAAATTGTCAAAAATTAAATAGCTATGAATTATGCAGAGAAAACATAATAATTAAATTAATTAAACATATTTTGTATAAAACTTGAATAGCGAGATACTCTGTTCCCCTGTTAAAGGTTATTTTATTTTTGGAATTATATTTTTCCAGACCTGTATGGATGTTTGTCTAGAGAGGTTCAACCTAGGAGAAGGGCACTAAATAAAGAGGATGTTTGGTTGGATTCTAATGATGAACAAAAGTAACTATTTTGTTGTAAAACGTAGTTATGCGTAATTACAAATATCAGATGATTTAATTGGGAAGTTATATTTCAGTTGTACAAACTATAAACTGTTTTCCACAAGTGGTTTAATTTGATCTGTATGAGTATTTACTGAACTTAAATCCTGAGTTTGCAGACTGTGGCTATAAAAGGCAGTCCTACAGTTACAAAATATAATATAATCTCTTAGTTTTGGGAACAGAGCTTGAAAATATAAATAAATGTCAAACTTACGAAAAGTAAATCAAACATTTCTTTAAATATTTGAAAACTTAAAGGATTCATTTTTATTTTGAATATTTACAATTTAACATTAGCATTAATTTTTAAAAATTTACAAGTAGGCAATAGAACTAACAAAGTATGCCCTGCACATTGCAGGCATCGTAATATATTTGACTAGAATTTTTCAACATAAAGTATATTTAATATGTTTGTATAATGTAAGGTGTATTATAAGTATGAATATGAAGTACGCTTAGGTGAAGCATTAAAGCTGCTTTGGGTTTTATTTTCTTGTTAGGCTAAGGTCTTTTCGTGTCTGTTGTACTCTTCACAATATGGAATTTTTAGCTTTGTTATTAAGTTTGCTTTAGCACACCAACAATATGTATAACCACATAACCAACTCACGATTTATTGTGTTCGAAAAGTAAGTGTGGCAGCCCGAATTGTGCTGATACAGTCCTTTGATGGAAGTATAGCTGCTAGCTCTATGAAGAACAAGAATTGAAGAAGTTTGATTTCGAATGAAACACTAAGTCATGAAATATGTGAACATCAAGCCGGAAGTGCCATCGCTCATTTCCAGATTAGGGACGCTAAAACTTTGAAAATATCAAAGAAATCGGATATGAATAATTTCAATCCATTTAAATAATTAATTATTCTATTAAACATAGCTTAGTTATTCATTGCATCTAAAAGCGTTGAATAAATAGTGCCTTAGAAATTCAGCATAGAAAATATGAAACTTTACATATTTTGAATCATTTGTTTCACTTTCAGATGACACTAGAATTTTGTCATGGTCTTTGCAACGCATAGAAGCAGGAATCTCTGACTGCATAACGTATATATATTCTGGATCACCCTAAGAAGCCGAGTCATGAAAGCCAGAAATGTTCTTCTTGCTTAGGAAAATACATTTATCCCAATTGATAATCTTGTTTTAGAAATGTCATCTTGAATCAAAGATACAATGCAAGTGACGAAAGAAAGTGAACATTTTTATACCATTCACAAAATTTGTTTGAACAAATATTTTGATTAAAATAGATTTAACTAAATACAGTTCAGCGTTAGTACTAGATGTTATTCTTAATCCTTTATCTTTACTTTGATAATAAATAATTGCAGTCATGCATTTCTTTTCTTCTTTCGCTGATTTCTATATATACTTGAAAACTGTTACACTTACTGATCGAACTGTGTTTATCTAATTCAGGCTTAGCATTCAGAATTTCGAAGAATATGAATATCTCATCAAACATATAAACATCTGTGGAGGGTATGGGAGCCTTAGCAAAGCCAAAGCCAAATTACCTTATTGTGTTCTTAAAGTACCTTCAGCATACATTTGTTCAAATTGTATAATATATTTTAAGTGTATTTCAATTTTTCTAGACATTGTTTCATGTTTTTGAGTACTTCCTTATTTATTTAGGTTTGTTTTTTTTCAACTATTTAAAAAAAGGCAGTCGAAAATAATTCGTTTTGGTTTTGCATGGATTTCATTTAGCTTTAACATATGTTTATGTATATAATGTGTTTTCGTTTATTTTGTTATTTCATGTGAACAACTTAATTTTTGACATACTTGTTGTTTGCATAATGTTTATCACTTCTTTTGCCTTTGCTATTAAATTACTTTGTGTTTCCCATTTGTTACATTAAAAATTAAATGACTTGTTATGCCTTAGAAATTAGTAAACGTTTTCTTTGCTTTTTCATTAACTTTAGCATGTGCTCGTTGAAGGCTTAATTTTACGAAAATCCTTTATAGTGTACAAAGAAGAATATGAGAAATATGGCAAAAGCGGTTGGAAATGTAATTCTAGCAATAACATCAATGGTCTTAGCCACGCGAATTGGATGCGGTGGCTCTTTTTTGCGCACCTGCACAAAGCACGTCTGAAAGAAACGTGGAGAAGAATAGGTGAGTTCAGGCAAAACAAGAGCAAGCGCATACCTTTCATACTCACCTCTGTGGCACAACCGTTGTTGGCCGAGTGGGTGCAAGGACTGCTGCTGCCACCGCAGGTTGTACAGGCCACAATTTCATTTGGAGCGCCGGCATCGCGTCGCTTTTCGCCCTGATAGACGGCGGTAAATTTAAAAAACTTGAGACGTTAGTCGGTTCGAGTTTTGGTGTTTACATTTTCATTTTGATTTTAATAAAAGAAGAAGTTTATTTACACACACACACAGGCAGGCGAAAAAACGAAAATGTTATATATGGCAGTTGCGGTTTTTATTGACATTTGTTTGCATAAGCATTTAAATATATATTAAAATATATAAAAGGTAGAAAAAAGGTTAAAGTTCATTAAAACGTCTGACAAAAAGTTGCTTGAAAATAAATACTCTACGAAAATGTTCAAGTCAAATGTAATTCTTTCAAAAAGCTTTGCCAAATTATATCAAAATTATTATTATACTGTTTTCTTTTTTTTAGGTTTTTCGAAATTTTATTAGCTACAAAAAAAGATTATTGACAAAATGCGAAGTTATCTTGCAGCATACTTACGGGCTGTTTACGTTTTGAATTATTGAATTATTTAGTTTTTTTTGGCAGCATTTAAAGAAGTGTAAAAATTACTTAATTATTTATATAATACACAAAATTGTAAGTGTTAAGTGTTGCTAACTGTCGTCAATCGTTGAATATTAATATATAATATAAGCTTTTGTGTACAAATTGATAGCTGCTTTCTAACGCTTTTTATGAGAAAATGGCATGAGAATTTTGCTGAGTTTGACTTGACGGATAAATTGGTTCAAATAAACATATAAACTTAGAACAAATCAGTTAATTTGGCGAATATAATGAATGTTTTCCTTTGAATGCGGCTGTAAATTATTTTTTTAACGAAAATTTTGATAATTGTAGTGTATTGTTTCTATTGTTTAGGATTATCATAGGAGTCAAATGTAACATAAGTATGTGATTTAATATAAAACATTTGCTTTGTTTAATCTAAAATGGGTTTAATGTTATTTGCAAATATGAATGATCTGTAAGTATTTGATTAGTGGTTTTATTTAAGTGTTTGTTAAATTAGATATATATTAGGGAACTTTTAATATGAAATACGACTATAAATGGTGGCTATATGTTATATAAAGATTTGATTCTTTTGTGGAATTTTGTTCTCCTTCACAGAGGTTATAGGTGTGTATATTTTAGGCTCCTTGCTAGTATAAGCTGGTAATAGGGATCTTCCTTTTTATAGAGCTAATATATTTTATAGCAAGGCTCATCAGGCAGATGTCTATTTTTCAATCACTGCACAAAAACACAGAACATTTTTTGCCTTATATCTTTCCAAATCATTCAGTAATTTCGCTCAGTGCGTTTTTGAACAATAGTTGTCATAAGTATGACATTTTTGTTATGCTCATAAGACCGAATCAGCTCAGACGTTCAGTTCTCATTTGTATAAAAAGGTGAATCTGTTCGGGCTAAAAGAATCCTTGCTCTCTTCTTGCGACACAATATTTATGTCCTTACTCATAGAATGAAGAGTATATGTATGTATGTATGTAACAGGCAAAGGCACCATTTCCACGACAATACAATGTATATGTACGTCTTCGTTTAGGATCAACAGCCAAGTTGATCTTGCAGTGGCGCTTGCGCTTGTCTGCACATCGGACGAACGGGTGCACACAAATACCTAGTTCTCGTAGATTCCCTAGTTTATTTTAAGATGCAATCTGATTAGTATAGGTTTGGTATGCTTATCATGATTGCTATTCATATTGGTGGAATGCGGTTGTAACTTGCGGAGCTTTTTTGAGGAATTTTTTTATTTTTATGTATGTAAATAGGAAATAATATATTCAATTTCAGAATACCAAAAGTTTTAGTATTTAGTGTGATGTTTCCTAGTTTATTTAATGAAACTAATATAAATTTTGATTCTAAATTTGATACTGGTCCTTTTGGAATTAACTTTCCCCATTTACTGTCCCATATGGTAATTTACAGATTGGTATAATGTTAGGAATTGGAGTTTATTTCTTGGTATCATGTTAATTATGTATGAAATATTTTGATTTAGCTATTGGTGCCAAAATGGTGCAGAATAGTGGGATGTGGGGATATAGTACTATCTATAAGCGTGCCACAACATTTTAGACAAATATTCACTAAGCTCTATAGACAATCATTATTTTTACAAGCGTTTGGAAATTGTTGGACAGAATTATTAATAGTTAGTAAAAGCACACAAAGAAATTATATAGTTGAAATTAAAAAGGAAAATAAATCAGTACAAATAATTGTATAACTATAGTTATTTAATTTGTTTATCAAATTAACATTTTATTTTTTACATCTTTTACTAATTATATGTTTTTTTGGGTCCCCTATTTTATTTACGCTACGCTTAAAAGAATTAAACCTTTTTTTAGACTAACTAAAAAGGAATTCCACGTTCACGTACCGGATTACGTGCAGAAAATAAATTTGAATGGAAAAGCATTATGAGAGCGGAACTCTAAAGCGGATGAAGCCAGGGAGGTATGCTAATATATCATTGCTCTGGCTACCAGCCAACTGGGCAGGGTGTCCAAAAGTAGTAGCTGATGAATTATATGTGGGGTTTAAAGACTCAGAAAAGTACAACGCTGGATTGAGCTAAATTATGAATGGCAATCAGCTTTCTCATAGAATTTGATAAGGCATTGATAGAAAATTGTTTGTGAAAGTATAACGAAAACTCCTAAGTACTAAATGAAATGTTTACTCTTATTTCTCAGCCATATCTATCTTTTCTAAGTTCGGAGTTTCTCACAATATAGAAAAATTAGAATTCTGAAACATACAGATAATATGAGATAATGATAAACAGTGAGAGATGTTCAGCATGGAATTTTATACAGAGAAAGTACATCAGCATTAGTAAAAAGTAATACCCACTTCTATATATTAACTGATAACAATATATTTAGCCTATTTATATTGTTTTAAAGTCCTAAGCATATGTTTTCATGAGTTTAATATCAACAATTGAAAACAGCAAAAAACTTTAACCATAGCTAAATTAAATTTGATTAAGACCTGGCCTCCATAACACTTGAAAAATGTATGCCAAGCGGGAGGCTCAATTTTGCTTCGCCCCAAGCAATTAGCACCGACCAGTCGCAACCCAGGAGCCAGCAGCTTCAGAAAAATTGTATTCCCCATAGAATTTTTAACATATTAAAATGAAACTGATAGAACTTTTCGCTGAAATCCTTCTTCTCCTCTTTGTGTTTTTCCTTTTTTCGCGCTCTCTGGTTTTACGATTACTTATCCTGTTCGCCTTGCACTTTTTGGCCGTCAGTTTGTTTGTGTTTCATTTTGTGTATGTCCGCTCGCGCTCGTTGCTCTTCAGGCTCATTACTGAATTTTCCACTTTGCGGCGCTCATGAAAAATGATGTCCCTGTGTGTCTACTGTCCTGCGAGTCTTGTGCCAGCTCCCGCTGACCAAGGCGTCAGTTTCATTGCGTACGTAATTTTTAATTTACATGTTAATCGCGAAAAACATTTTCCAACCAACTGGATTGCTGGTTGTTGTTGTTGCTGCTGCTGCTGTCTTTTATTATTGCTGCTACTGCTGCCATCGGAAGTACTTTTTGTAAAACATTTACATGTTTTAATGGTCCTTTATCCTGCTGCATGTACACTCACCCAAGTTGAGTTTTGATTTCGATTTTCATATATTTCGCAATGAAATATTAAACTTGATATTTGAAACTTTTTCGATAGAATATTAAAACGTTTGGTGGATGAAATCTCTGATTTAAATTACAAAAGCAATTTTTAAGCGCACTCAAACTTGTCTTGAAAGGCATCATAAATTCGAATGTGATTCATTTTACATTTAATGTTAATATTTATATTAATATATATAATTATATATAAATTTATAAATTCTTCTCTGACTTTAACAAATATTCTACTTGGTGTAGTTAGATACGATCTTTTGGCACATTTATTTGTGATTTTAATTTCTTGATTGCAATCAAGTTTCGATTTTATTTAGATTTTTTTAAAAACAAAAATGTTTACGCAAGTATTTTGAAAGTCTTCACGATCACCTTGAAGATTCCAATGTTAAATTTCTTATGCTGATGTCGAGAAATTCAAAAGGAATGCATTTTTGCAGCTCCTAAGAAGTAAAGTGAAGTCACATAGTAATCAATTTGAAGGAACCTTCTACATATTTGAACATTGGTTGTTGGCAATTATTAGACAAGTATAAATGACATTTTTAGAGGATGTTGTTATTGTATCCATAATCCATGATAAGAATGTACAGAGTAGTTGACACTACGACAGCAGAAAGTTCAATTATATGAGATATGTAGATCAGATCAAATACTGACAACTTGGTACAGAAAGTCCCAACAGATCATCTTCAGTCATAAGGCGCATTTTCATTTTGATCGCATTTTTGTCATTTTTGGGGTTCCGATAATTCTGGAGCTTATGTTGAGAAAGGATAGCATATCGTTGTATCGATTTATTTCTTCGTAGAAAATGCGAATGCAGTCACTAGTAGTTAATGGTGTTCGCAATATCCTGTTCCAATTTTTGTTTCATCAAATATATGGATAAACGATTATTGGTCCATTTCTGTTTATTTAACTTCTCTCTCTGATATTTACAATTGTGTGACCCGTAGTTGTTATTAAATTCTATTGTTTTCATTTCAAATCCAATTTCTTTTCATTTTCAAATTTCGAATTTCACAATTTATTTTGGCAAGCAACTTCATCAATTTCTTTAAGATTAGTTTAAGCCCAAATGCAGTTAATACTTTTATTAGTTTTTCATATAAAGTTAAATTGCAACAGGAAAAGTTTGTGTGGAAAATTGCCATCAAAATAACCGCAAGGTAATAAAGTTTAGTTAAAGAAAAGCCACTCAAAAAAACAAGTCGTTCCGTAACTTTTTTTTTAACATTGTTAGAGGTTAGTTAGGTTGGGTCTGGGTTTGGCTCACTTTTCAACAACAACAACAAAACAAATTGAGAAAACCCAATTCATTACTCACAGTTTCCAGCGTCATCTCAGTGTGAGTCTGGGTCTGAGTCTGTTGCATTTGGACATCCTCTTCCATGGTACCACATTCAGCATAAACCGATGCTGGTGAATTCGAGCGTGACAACTTCCTCCGTGGCGGCTTTAAGGGCAAGTTAAGCTGTCGCTCTGTCATTTCAATATGCTGAGGAGCTACTGCCTCTTCCCCAGCATCGATGCGGACTACCAGAGCTGGTGTACTGGTGGCTACCGAGCGACGCAATGTAGAGCTAACTGTGGCCACCACCTCACGTTGTTCATCCTTGAACTTTACCCGAGTCGGATTGGGATTGGACACAGCCAGAGCTGGCTCTTCGTACATATGTTCCACTGTTGGTTTCGCGCCTGGGGGTGAGGTAGAACTGGATGGACTTCTGGCCGCCTTGCGCTTTATTGAACGTGCCCGCAAGTTCTGGACAGCTGCTCCAATAATGCCACCATGCGCCTCCTGCCATCTCATGCCACCGCCGAAGAAATCCTCCTCCATGTGGCCATGCCGCGGAGTGCCCGGCGTAGCCGTCGACATGGGAGAGGCCGTCATGGAGGGCGTAGCTGCAGCGCTAGCCTTTTCGTAGAAGAAGTACCCGGAGGAGGAGGAGGACGACAAAGCAGCATGAAATTCTCGTTCGATTACTTCCTAAGCAAGGATGTGAATGTGGAATGGGCATAGGCAGACTGTCAGGGTAGTGTAGAAAGTTTCTGTTCTTGGACGATATACAATGTTGATGTTCGGTATGGAACGAGGCGTAGATATAGAGGATATACATATAGAGGTTTTGCTTTGAAGCGGTTAAAATTCATTGCATTCACTTGGACATTTCTCCGAATACTTTCTGCAAGGACTTTGTTAGACACTCGTAAATTCATGATGAGTTTATTTTAGGAGGAGGAGTTAGTAGATTGTTCGTTATTTAGGTAGAGCATTCGCAGGCATCAAGTCGTTTTTCATTAATGTTATTAATACATATATTATCCATGCTTTCAATCACACTTCCTTACGATATGACAGGAGTAATTATGATTGAAGGACAACTTTCACTCTAAAAGAGAAAAGTTAAATCATTGATCTTGAATACGGTTAATATTTCTATTCTAACAGAGGAAACTTAAGAATGCCTGATAGCTTGTAACTCGTAAAAGGAAGCTATTTTTTGTAAGTTATACAATAAGTGTATATATGTTTGATCAGTATGTCAGATCGTATGAATATAGATAGATATAGGTCGAATCAATATAGATAGGCCCGTCTGTCCGTCTCTTAATTAATCTTAATCCCAATTGGTATGGAAAACTTTCTACTGATGTTTCTTTATCGGACTATTATATCAGATATGTGTCAAAGAAGCGGCCAATTGATATTAGAGTCTTATAAGAAAAAGGACCTTTTTGTAAGGCTACCTAATTGAATTTTTCACCGGCTACTAAACATTAACATTTGGTGGAGCGATAAACCAAATCATATTAAAGCAGTACACCCATTCTGAACAAGCTATCCGTGTATTTCTGTCCCATTGGCGGTACATTGGTCCACATTGCATATAAGCGGAAGCTCGTACAAGTGGCCTTCCCTTGTCAGTTAGCCGGATCTAGTTATTTGCAAGACCCAGGCAAAGGCAGCGAAAAAAGTATTTAGGTAAGAAATATTCAATATAAAGAGCGCTATTAAGTGTCTAAATTTACTGAACGTTTTGAATTAAGCTGTCTGTACATCCAGCATTTATTAGCTTTTGATTATTGCTTTTTGCATTTTCAAAAATCTCAAAGTAGCGAGAGTCTTTTCTTTTCAACTCCGTGATCAATGCCTTTGAAACATTGTGATCGCTGATCATGATCCCAAATAGTAGAGATTCATGATTACTAGCAAGTGAAGAATAAGCAGAAAAGGTAATTAAAGTTAAAGAATTTTAATTTAAGTTTGTGTAAATTGCCGTACACATTTTATCGTATATTAAAGTGCAAAATTACATGAGCTATCTATATTTGTATTTATATTTGTCCTAATTGGCTGGTCAGGGGCTAAGAACAGATCAAAAATTAAATATGTGTTTCTAAAAAGCCTTTTTGAAAACACAAACCAGATTTTAAATCGAGGTTAAAGCTCGTATTGAGATAAATTTATTTGTTGAGTGTAAAATATGCTGTTATAAATGCTAAGAAAAAACTGTAGCATACTTTTCAATGCAACAAAGCAACCCTAATGCCGCAATCAGATTTATGCTGAAAAGAACAGGGTGTTTTGTCATATTTTGCGCGTTATTATTTCAATATAAAAATATTTTTTATAATTTGCCTGACGACATTTAAATGGTATTTAAGTGTTTGTTACTTTCATCCGCCTTTCCGTTTGCCTATATTTATACCACGATCCCTCCATTCTACAAGACACTGATCGCTTTTTAAGATCAGGGATCACGGATCAGTATCAAGAGGGTCCTGTGAATATGCCTATTGCCTAACGGATCTCAAATGGTCATAATTATATTAATATATAATTATTTCATTATTTCATTAAGCAAAATACATAACATAAAATTATACATTATCGCAGTACAGTATGACCACATGGTTTGCTACAAAATGAACATAAAACTTATATATACATATATTAATATGCGAATAATATCGCTCCCTGCTATGAACCTTATTGGAATTAAAGCTGACTTTGTTGCGGTTTAATTTGCATTTTAAGCATGTTAAGCTGAAATTGTTTGGAATTAGTTGTATTTAAACCACCAACTACGCATAATGCACAAAATGCACTCTAATAACTATGCAATGGCCCAAACTAGAACGAAAGCTCACAAGCAGTACGTGTACAACAAACAATACAAACAAAAAATTGAATAAATTATTATTATTGTTAGTGAATGTGGCCCAAAAACATTGGTCACCCACTCGCACAACCAGTTTTCCGTTAGTTTTGAATGTTGAAGAAACAAAAAGTTTATCGTATATATGTATATATATATATTACAAACTAAACTTAATTTTGTGAAATTAAAACTTAAAAATAACGAATATATATTTTAATATATCTCTATATATAAATCAATATTTTTCTTTTTATTATTTTTCACATTTCTCTCGTAACATTTTTCCCAATTGTAAGTGACCTTAAAGTGTGTTTTCTCTTCTCTTTTTTTTTTTAATCGCAATTTGAAATGTTGTGGTTGTTGTTTATTATTGTTATGGTAGTTTGGTCATTGATGTTTCTTTTTTACATTTTCATATATCAATTATGCATGTATTGGTCTACATGTACTATATGTATATATCATTTCAGTTGGATTGGTTTATTTTAGTTTCGTTATAGTTGAATAAAAATATGAGTAAACTGTTTTTAAAAACACAAATCATTATCAAATGAAAATATTGTAAGACATTAATCATTAAATTAATATATATAAATATATATGTACATTGAAAGCGTGTGTGCGACTACTAAGTTAAGAATTTTAATAGCGTTTGTTAATTGATTATATCATATTTTCTTTCAACTTTTCACGTAAAAGGGGGCTTTCCAAAATACAAATATCGAAATCAAAATCGAAAGGGAAAATTAAAAGAGCTTCTCAAATGCAATTTGTTGTTAGTAAAAGCGAAATTCACATGCCATTTTTTGTTTAAGATTTTTGTTATTCTTTCTCTTGGTGGGGCTAAGTGTGTTTCTTTGGTAGTTCTGTTTTGGGAAGAGAGGCTGGGGGCTGGTGCGTGAGTTGGTGGTTGATAGCTTACCAAAGGACTTGCAAGAATTACTCCGATCCTGCTTAAGACCGCTGGAAGACGCTGCAAAAATGTACACAAAACAATGTTTCATACTCAAAACACACTTTAAGTTTTTGATTGGTTTTCTATATTTTATTAAATTTATTGATTTGATTTGCTTCTTATTTGCAGTTCACTTAGTGGCTATTTTGGAGGAAATTAAGTAGAGAATAATTTTTGTACGGTTCGAATAATATACGAGTATATCCATCACAAAAATTGGGAACAATGTTCGATTTCCTTTTTTGTTTTTTTTGGCTTACGCATTGAATTATTGGTTTTCGTCAAAAATTTAATTGGAAAAATAAATAATAAGTGACAAATTCTTAAATGGCATATAGCTTTAGAAAGTGACCTCCTCACTGTTGCCTGAAGCTGCCTATTCCCTTCTTGATATTTTGGACTTTTGGCTAAAGTCTGTCACTACAGTTTCATTAGCTCACCAGTTATGCCCCTTTTCAATTGCAGGTGGAAGTCTATAACTAGCTTTGCTCGAACCAATAACAAATATATTTTTTCTGTTTACGTTTTTGGTGCGGAAGACGAAGACTGTGTGCTGATAGCAAACTTGGTCACTTTAGCAAAGTAAGGGTAATTTGAACTAAGGATAGCATCTCATTAGAAGCATTTGGCTTCACGCCATATTGGAGCTTATTTTGGATTGGGAACAACAGCCTAGCCGATCTATACATGTATGTCTGTTTGATCGCCTCTCTGTCAATCTTTCTGTATATATAAACATCTAGATCTCGGAAACTGGAAAGGATAAGGTCACCGATTTTAGTGTTAAGACTCCTCTCTTGCACATGCGGTCAAAAATTCGTTTGAAAGCCATTCCTTGCTATTTTGAAATATTGCGTTCAATTTTGGTACACCTTGTGTAAACATTTTACCAATCAATGTGGGTGCTAGGGCTAAGAATGCCCTACTAGTCGGTGCTCTGAGAGTCAACTTTGTAAAGTCACTATTTCTCCTTCTCTAGGTGGTTAGTTTATTAAATTTTTTGGGATCAAGAAATGATTGGATATTTTATCAACGGTCTTGTATATCGTGTAAGTATAGAAAAATGTAATTTGTAAAAGATTTGTTGTTTCCATTCCATTAAAGACATTTCAAGCGCGTTCTCAGTAATGAAAATTTATGCTAACAATTGCAGCAATACTGTGCTGGATAAGTTTCTTTGCATTATATATTTTTCGAAAATATTTCAAGCAAGAGTGGAGTCAAATAATGTCACATTTCATTTGCCAGAAGAGGTAATTCTTATTAAGTAAATTTTAGCTTCTTTGTAAAAACTTAGTTTTTGGTTTCCTTTATAAATATTTGTAGATCATAAAAACATTGCCTTTTATCACTTTCCCATATGCCATTTAAAAATTCCAATCACACCATGTTAATTTTGTAAAATACTTAACATGCATTATTAATAATATTTCATGTTTCACAACAATCACAGACCTTGAATATTACAAAAAAACAAAATGCATTTCTTGTACATTTTAAAAATGTATTTATATAAATAACGTAAAAAAAACTATATATATTGAAACATATAAACATACCTACCCACGGGCATTTCAAAACGTTCTAATTATTAAGAGTACTTTTTTTAGTATTTTTTCTTTATATATATAAATGTGAGGGGCGTAAAAATGTAACAACATTTTTGTATAATACAACATTTATATTTCAATTAAAGTAACAACGGAAAATCAGAACAAAATGCTGTGAATATTATTAAATGACAAAAAAACAAAGAAAGAATTGATATTTATTTGATTTAAATTAAATAACTGAGCATTAGCACAATTAAATACGACATACATAGTTAATACTTAAAGTAATAAATTAAGAAATGATAATCGAGAAAAAGTTGATTTTTGTATGAATTAAAAAATTGTTAGACAAAATGCTAAGGGGGTAAATTTTCAGTTTAGAATTGGCGAGGACGGATTCAACACAAGGTGGGGGGTTTGATTTTAGCGAGCAGTTTTGTTCATATGGGGTACTCTATTAACGAAAAACACATTAAAACTTGTTTACGACAGGATAGCACAGAGTTAGTAGAGATAGAGAGATAGAGAGAGACAGATATAGATATAGATACAGGAGAGAAAGAGATAGAGAGCGAGACGCAACACATTGGCAGTACTGCTAGAATATTTAAATTCATTGACTGAAGTTTGTTATGACATTTATCGAGTCGAGTCCCGTTTTAAGATTTGTTACTTTGAAAAACAAAATGTAAAAAACGAAAGCAGAAATGTTTTTGTTGTTGTTGTTGTAGTTGTGTTTTATTATGCGTTTCTCTTGCTTACTTGTATAAATAAATCCAATATATATACATATATGCCCATTTACCTGTGTGACGGGATTCTCTCCGGGTCGATAGACAACATTGTGCAGGGGACGCTTACGACCCACATAATTGACGCAAACGAACTCCAGCAATGAGGCGTAGATGAAGCACATGCACACGCCATCCCAGACATTCATCGCCGTTAGATTTGAGACGACGGGCAGGGTGCTGCGGAAACCATTCGATGTTGTGAAGAAATTCAGCATTGTTGTCACGCCTAGGAGTTGTTCGCGAAGTGTAGAGTAGAAAGTTGAACATTAGACATTGACAGCAAGACCATGGCATACTTTTAGGGTTTGGCTTGGAACTAGGGAACATGGAGCACATGAGAGCTGCATTTGTTTGAGTGCGCCTCACCAAAGGAAATAGTTTTGTTTTAGTTTCATTTGTTAGATAATTAGTTTTTGGGCACATGTACAAAAGTTTCAAATTATTTCGTAATTGGAGTCCTATTTGGTGGTGGGACTTCAAGTTGTTGGGGGTGGGGTGGTGGGCAAGGGGTGGTAGATGTGCTGGAATTGTGCAAAGCTAAGTAAATCATGGCTAGGGAGCAGTGCATTGCTGTTATAAGAAAGGTTAAATTCAGCATATTTTTGATTTTTTGATTTATTTTCATATATACAATTTTTCGCCTTGCGGTTAAAAAATATATATATGCAACATATTTATTATTGTTATTAATTTTCTTTGCATTATTATAAGGTTTTTCTTTAGCTTATATTTACAATTACTTTTAACTCATGAAATGAAATAATTATTTTGTTTGGTTATAAAGTTTGCACAGTTATATTTTCCTAGTTTCCTAGTCTCTATGTTATTCGAAGTGGGCGATTCGAAGTGAACTAAATCCAATGCAGATTAAATGCATTTTGGAAGAGTCTTCGTTGGCCTAATTGGATCGTGGATATACTCTGAATATAAGTGATACATTTGATGATACTATTTGTTTTGTTTTTGTCTTTCTGCTTATTTGTTCATGTGAATTTATTTCAATTTATTTCATTAAATGGTTTTATTTTTGTTAATATAATTATGTAATCTCTTTATATCATTTGTATTGATACTGAATTTCATAATTCTTAATTTTCACTCATATCGTAGTTAATATTTGGAAAGTTAATTAATTAGTAAATTATTTCCATCATGTTTGCCGAACCGTTGCCGTTGGAAATCATAATCAATCTTGCTTAATTAGTGCAACAACTTTAACTGGTTCGGGACACTCTCTTCGAATTCGAATACGACAAAAGCGTCGCTTTGTCTGCATTTGCAACACCCTCGCATCACATCGATTTTCCATTTGGCTGACAAAATGTCAGGCAGCTGCAATTTGGGTGGAGCTAAGCGAATCACAACATCAACATGAGCCAAACCCAAGCGAAGATTGTGCCACTGTGAAAGGATGCAAGTCTCAAGGAATTGTTCCCCTAGGTTGAACGGTTGCTGCTGCTGACGAAGGTCAAAAGTAGAGTTGGTCGCGTGCCGTGTTGTGGCACGAAGATAAATAGTTTTACTGTAAATTGGCCCTTCTCGATAGTCACAGTTCAAGATGTGAGTCTGAGTCCTGGAAGGTTCGTGTCACGCAGCTACCTCTAAATGCTGGGTATCTAAGTGCAAACTTCAAACTGTTTCAGGAAAGTGCAAAAATACATGCAATGTCAGCACTTTCACAAACAAAATGGCAGCTACTATTTGCTTGTCCTGGCAGCCATTTTGGTAATTTATTTATTTAGCAGCTTGCGAAATGGCAAATGCTTGAAATTGAATTTAAAATAAAATTTAGTTTGCTTTAGTTTCATTTTTTAGTTCGTCAGACTGCATGTCCGTCCGTCCTTTGTGCGCTGGACAGGTGGTATGTAGGAAGCGGGTCAGCTATTCTAATATTCATAAGGTGTGCGTAAAAGTGACGAGAAAGCTTTCTGCTATTTGCCAAGCGAGTCAAGAAGTCAACTGTCCATCTGTTCTTATGCATAAATCATTATGCCACATGCGATGGTTGTTCAAAAGATATGTGTCACTCGATGTGTGCCAATATATTACTCAATATATAACAGAGATTGACAGATCTTCGCTAACGATGGAGAGTGACTATTCGTGAATCAGATCCCTACTGTAATAAATCAGTTCTAACTAAATTCACGAAATACTAAAATATTATAAAAAAAGAAATTCAGGCAAATACATATTTTAAGAGAGAGCCTTAAAATTTCGATATGTTGCTTGAAATGCATTTCTTGGTACTCTATGAACACCCCACGCTTAACTTGACAAATCTTCTCGCCAATGTCATCATTGTTGTTCTCGACATGAAGTCCAGAAACAGCAATGTAACAGCAGAAGCAGCAGAATATCAGGCCACACTTGTAAGCTCAGCAACGGACCCCTTTCCCGCCTTTCCTTTCATCCCCCTATGTTCCATTTGCCAGCAACTGCCGTTGACAATTTTGATGTTTCGGTTGACATTAGCTTGCCTTTGTGGTTTCCCATTTTTCCCCCCTCATAGTAATTGCATTATGTTTTTCGGACTATCTGTGTGCAGTCCGGTTCGGAAGCATGAGAAATCGTGGTAGTTCCATTTCATGACGTTGAGGCTTTGTCGAGGTGTGTGGCATAAAAAGTTCTTACTAGATTTGTAGTTTACTGCCACGTACTATTGGCGGTTGCAAACTTTCCACCATGTTAACATATTTCAATATACAAATATTTAGTTTTGCTATTACAATTTAAAGAACATCTAGCATTCTCATCAGTTCAGTAATAAATGCGAGTCCAACGTTTGTTTGTAGTTGTTGAGCTACGTCTTTATTCTTAAAGAGTTCTTTTTCATCATTTTGAATTTTTTGCAGTTTTCTTGACCATAAATGGTTATTATTATTTTTTTTTAATTTTTTTATCATGTTTGTTTCATTTTATTTAGATTTTATTGTTTATGTCGTTAGTTTCTTCACATCTTTATATTTAAAGGATTTATTTCGGAGTTCTCATTGAATTGTATAAACTTATCTCCCACTAAGTTAAATGTGGTTTTTAGTTGTTAGTAAGCCATGAATAAAAGTGTCTTAGCTTATAGATTTTGATTATGACGATGAAGTTAAGAGAAGTACGCATCTGAATAAGTAAAATAGATTCATGCAAGGCAAAGTCTAGTTAAACAATAGATTTTTAAAAAGTGCATAAGGAGGAAGAAATAAATCGTTGAACTAAGCAATAGTCAAAGATTGAAGTATATAAAATGATATCTAAATGATATTTAACATAGAGAAATGTTAAGCCTAGCTAACGTAACTTTCTATAATTTGCAGTATGAAGGTGAAACACGATGTATGAACTCTTGGCTCCGCTTCAAAAGGTATGATTTAGTTAAAGACCCTATTTGATAAAGTTGCCAATTGTTTAATTAGGAAATTTTGACTAAGAATCGTACTAGAACTCACCTAAACTAAGCCTAACATTTAAATAACTGGAAGACTGCGATGTTAAATTAATTTTGGTATACTCTTATACTTTTTTTTTGTTGATTTTTTTGTTTCTTTTTAGTTTTCTAGTATTACGTACCAATCATAACCCGAGCTGGTACTGCATTCCATTCCAGCCAAAACGTGATAAACGACGAGGTGACCAATATAATGCCAGGTATGAAAACGGTTGTAAAATAATATGCACGATCACGGGTAAAGGTCAACTCGACCTGTAGGCAACTGTAATTACCTTAAATGTACGAAAGTCACGATATTTATAAAACAAAAATCTGGTTCACAAAATCAAAAACACAGAGACAAACGTTTCACAAAACTATTGGGAGCCGGACGTCAGCAGACACACACTTATGCGTGTCACTATACGAGTATACTTATCTAGATGTTGTCCTAGCCTAATCTAAGCCTGGATACAGAATGGATTAAGAACGTATTGGCATGTTTTTGGCTGATATGTACTTCTTGCTAGGAAATCAAAGATAAATTAAAAACTTTGAACTAAATTTGTGACATTAGACGAGTTGTTTTGCTGGGTTCTCGGTTTACGGTTTTAGGGGCTTTACTTGGGCTTGTTTATGGTTGGTGGTTTGGTTTTTGTCATAAAGGAAAACAACCCATGCAGCAAACCTTACATAAGATAAATAAATGATACAAATCAGGGTGTGAAGCATAAAAGCATCGTTTTCAAACAGCCTTGACATCATAGATACACATTTTCTAAACCTATAATATGGAGTTGTATTTATAAAAATTTGTCAATTTCAATTATTTTGAAAGTAATAAATATGTTCGTGAATATTCAACGATATGTTCATATTTTAACAAAATAAAAATTTAATAAAAGACAAGAAATCGAATAGTCTTCATCGCCATCCAAAATATTCTATCTAACAAACTAATTATTGAAATAAAAACAGAATTTCGATATCACTGCGTGGCTTCACACGGTTATTCGTATACTTTTAAGTGTGTCCTCCTCAAGCGATATCGTGCTTGAAAACTTATATCTATGCATTAATGTGAACCTATGACGTCACTGAATTTACTTCTCTGCAGCATCTTGTACATCCATAGTGTGTGATCTCTGGCTGTGTGCTTCCGCCCAGCCAGTGACGTTTGGAGGGAGGGGCGGGGCACAGTTGAGTATTATTTAAAATGCAGTTCGCAGATGCAAAGAAATACTAAACAAATTGAACTATTTGGCTATATAAATGAGAGGTGGTTGTCTAAATAAATACAATAGCAATCGCATTAAAATTATAAATTTACATACAAACAAATGTTGTTGTTGGCAAGGCAAAATGCTACAAAGGCAAAAGAAATTCAACAATTTATTTGAATTTTTAGTGTGAAATAGCGAGGGTTTATTGAAAGAAATATTCAAATGGAATTGGAATGTTGTTTTGTTGTAGTTTTATTGTTACCTATCATTGATCTAGCTGGCACGGCATTCCATTCTAGCCAGAATGTTATAAAGGAAGACGTCACCAATATAATGCCGGGTATAAAAACGGTGGTGAAATAGAATGCACGATCTCTGGTAAAGATTAAATCGACCCTAAGACAGCTGTAGTTCCCTATAGAGAGTTGGGCGGTCAGTAGCGCGGTTATCGGGTGGAGCGAGCAGAATTGGGAGGTAGACAAAGATTAGACAATTAGAGAAGCAATTTATATTTAGCAAACATTTTCTTTTAAGCTGAGTTTAATTTTCAAGCCAAGCCCCCGCCTTTATTAAACCAGGCAACCAATACACTAGAATCGTTTAAAGAAAAGAATTTTCAAAAGCCAAGGCCAAAAACCAAAATACATATATATAATCAATAAGAGTTAATTTATTTGCATAATTGTCGCCCCAAAAAATACCAAAAAAAAAACTAGCTCCAGTATATGCTACAATTTTCACAAAAACAAAAGAGAAACAGAACGTATACTTATGAGATAAACGCATAAACCAAGTGATTTCAAAATATTTGATTACATTCTTCAGACTTACCTCTCCAGCTGTTTTGATCACAGGCCGTTGTTTGATTCTTAATCAAATATGCATTCAGGGTAGTCAGCGAAGGACTTTTGCGTAGAGTATCCTCATCATTTTTCCAAACATATTTGATTTGTGCCTCTTCATAGGAAACTAGATACGTTTTGAGATAGTTATTAATAAATTTATGGGGTAATTTTAAAAATGGAATACAAATGTGTGCATTCAAATCATGAATATCATTTAAATTTCAATCTCAACTTAATATTAAGCTAATGTGTAAAAATATTTGAAGCATTGACTATCATTATTGTGAGGATTGGTATGTAAATACTGAATAAAATCGTTTATAACTGCTCAGAGCTATTTTTGATAACGAAACTCCTTGCCCTTGATAACTAAACCTAGCCTTAGATCACTGCAAATTATTTGGCAAATTCTAAGTACAATTTTCATACTGTCATGATTTATGTGGAAAGACTTCTAATTTGTTGATTTTCGTTCTAGGAAACGAAGATGTTGAAATGCTGTTTTACGGTTCTGTTAACCACATAGTGAATTCAATGTTGCACGGCATATGATGAGTTAGCGTGATGAGTTAAAAGATTGAAAGAGGCAGCAAAGCAAATTGAAAAGTGTTTTGTTGCTAAACGTTATCATCATCATTCCCAATTCGAGCCAAATTATGATGGAGAACACTAATTATATGTCAACTTTAAGTTGAATGATATCATAAAAGAACGCCTAATTCAGTTAGCAATATGGCAAAAAAATAACGTTCCTTAATGGGGATCCACAATAGTTCTGATATGAACTTGGTCCTGGATGAAATCGTTAAGGGAAAATCGACTCCAAACTGGGAATCCTCTCTTACTGGAAACCCGTCTTTTAGTATGAAACACCCCTCGTCTTTAGATGTTAAAAATTCTATATTTTTCTATCTTTTAACATATTTTCTAAAATATTTTCTTTTGTTCTTAAATTTTAATTATTTTGAAAATATTGTTCTGTTTGTTCTTTATATTCTATATTTCCCCCTCCTGGCCATTAAAATTAATTGCGTTAATGTTAATATGTGTCATTTTATCTGGTTCGAAAATCACAAAAGAAGTACAAATTAAATCATATTTGACAAATAAGCTCTGACATGCAAAAAGGCAGAAGGCAAAACACTTTCTAAATGACTTTGACGACAACATCATCGTCTCATTGCCTCAGCATCAGTCTCGGCATCGGATCCGGATGAAAATCTCAAACAACGTCATCTTGCGGCGACGACAGCGTTGGCTTCACTTCTGTCTCCTTAAAAGTAATTTATGATGTTGCTCACGTCCTTGTTGGGATTGGGGTGGGATGGGCGGTCGTTGGGGTTAATAAACATTGTCGTGGGGCGGGGGGCAAGACGGAAAACAAAAAACAACAGCATTTCGAAAACATTGTCAAAGACAAAAGCCTAGCACAGCGGCGCTGGCGGAACATCGAAACGTGGCAGCCAGCCGCCAGTCAGCTCGCCTGCCTGGCAGTCAGCCTCAGCCTTGTTAGAGCGTCACTTTGTCAGCTTTCGCTCGTCGTTGTTATTGCTGTTGCTGTTGCTGTTGTTGTTGCTGCTGGTGTTTTGTTGAGCCCCCATTATGGCATTTTGCACTTCCATCTACCATCTTCAGAACAGCTATAGCTACGGCTACAGGCAACCCATTCAAAGTTCCCTTGAGCTTGTCTGCATCTCCTACATTATCTCCATCTTCAACACTTTTAAGCTTAATTTACACAGATTATTTACATATTTCTTTCAGTTATCTTCTACTTTTATGAATTTGTTAAAATCTCTGGTACTTACTGCTTTCCATTGAAAACGAACACTTGGGATCATCGAATGGAAATATGTGAAGACTGCCCTGACACGATAATATCAAGTGACGTCTGCAAGAAAAAATTGAATATGAAAAAGGGATAAAATGAATAATAACATATTTGCGTAACTGTTGTTGCTTTATATAGGACATATAGAATCTTTATTTGGATGCGATTCCAAATTTAATTTATTCGACGATCGTAAAGAGATATATATACCTATAACGGAGGCAGGAACTATGCAGAGACACATTTACTCTGAAGCGTAGAACCCGGAAAAAGCCGGAGAACTTGCTACTTATGCAAACATCTGGCTACCTTCCACTTTTTCCTTTCAAGATATTTAAGTATCTAGCAAACTCGACTGTATCATTCTTCCTTGATTTGTATTTATCTATATTTTTGTCTATGTCTTTGTCTATGTCTCTTGACTCTTTTGTTTTACTTTTCGCGTCAGCTATGCAAATTGCAGGCAAAGCGAAACTTCAACTTATTTTAATTGCCGGACAACACTCTGCTGTTTTGTACCATGCAGTCAATTGGAAAAGTTCTGTTTGAATAAAAAAAAAAATAAACCTGGACCAGAGGAGCAGGACTAGGACGACAGAAGGGGAAAGTTGAAAAATGAGGCTGGGCAAACAAACTAAAGCAGCAACTGCTCAGCCAACAAAATGTGCTAGCAGCCGTTACATTTTTATATATGCATGTACAAGTATATACTGAAGCATATGTATGTGTGTGGAAGGCAAACAACCTAGTACGAGTTACAGTTTTTACCTGAACGTATGGAGTAACAGGGATGAGGGGCAGGGCAGAACAAAAGCTTGCAATGCATACGTGGATCCATTTTGCCAAATATTTGCAAACATTTTTTACTTGATGCACTATGAATGGGAGAGGGTATTGTAAAATGATCTACAATTTGAACAGACATAGTTTTATTTTCGGAAATCATCTAAAATTAACCAAATATGCATATCTCTATATTTATGTTAAATTTCAATTTTATGGAGGATACAATCGTATGGTATAAACTCCAATTTAAATGTTTAACTAAGCTTTATGGAATTGACAAACATCTCTCTAGTTGAGTCATAGCTGTAAGGGTATTTTAAGTTTGTGTTTAACCAAATATACTTTTTTTGCTCTCGTTATTTTCTCAGCTTCTGGAATTTTTCATTACAGTCTCGTTCGTGTACTTTTGCCGGCTAGCTTACATTTTTGGCCTTATTCTTTCTATGTGAGTTTTGAAGCTTTTTTTAATGTTTTGCTGACCTCTGAGGAGAAGTAATAGAACCAGCCCCTTTCTTTGCCTAATGAATATGGACATATTTTTGGAAAACATTTGCATTAAATGTGCTTCTCCTCTATCTGTATGGGAATGAATATTCAAACCAAAGCGCAGACACACACCTCATTGCGTACGTAATGGTCCCGTTGCGAAATATCCTTAAAGCGAAATGCATTGGTATGATAGGATCCTTGAAATCGCCATGCATAATGAAATACGTATCCGGCGTCCAGATACTATCATGATGATGCAATGCATTTAAGAAATCATAATGCGACTTATTGCCATATTGTAAGCGTGGATCATTCCATTGCTGATTCAATAAAAATTCCACTTCGTATTTCTGCAAAGATTCAACAGATTAATTCCATGCAATTTGTCAATTCTAAGTAAATTCACTGAGTCCTTACCAAGCTGCTTTCATCCGGAGAGGCGAGGCTGAGGAGTAATACATTCACATTAACCGTTAAAGTGCCTGTATTGAAATTAAACAAAATAATTCCTTTTAGACGTATATTTTAGAGAATTCTACGTAGCTACAAATGACATGGGAAATAATTTAAAAAATCGAACTAAAACCAAAGTAAGTCAAACCATTACTAGCTTACAATCAATGAAAAATAAAAGAAAACTGTGAGCTAAAACTGATAAGAATCCCATAAAAAAAAATCTAAAGGAAATTTAATATTCGTTCTGTTGGTACCGCGTTTATGTGGCCTCCGAGCATTTTGATTTGTAGCCATATCGGGCGAATGTAAACCACAGCAAAAGTCTTCATCTGTAAAATATTTCAATGAAACATTGTCTAAAACAATTCTTGAGAAAAAATAATTGCATTGGAAATTTTTAAAATTTATAGTCGTCTTTCAAAGCTCAATCAATCAAAATCTTGTAGAGCAACTGGAAACTTTGTGGCTCTTTCTCTCTGCATGAACTGCTTATACCTGTGTACTTTATTCAAACTCTAAAAATTTCTGCCAACGCCTATCCATTGGTAACAGTCTTAGTACTTATAGATACTTGTAAAATTGATAAAACCCCGTTTCTGTTTTCCGTTTTCGTGTTTCGTATCGAACTTTACGCGACAACGCCCCTTGGCCTTTTGGACAGGACGCAGGTGCTTTGAACTTGGGTTTCGCTAGTAACAAAGCCCCGTGTGTTGGTGTCGTTGCGGTGACACTTAACCGTACTGCGCTTTGAAAGGCAACATCTCGTTATATTGACCTTAAAACAGAATAGGTCTGTTCATAGAATATTGACCAACAAATCGATATTAGCTGTACTTAGCTTTGAGCTGCAATTGGGACGCTAATATATTCAAGTTCTATTCCATATACCGATATGCATCGAAACAAAACCTCCTCCCATATACATTTTGCTAATTACTGTGATATTTGAGTTCAAAAAGAAACATTTTACCTGTGTAATGGCATTATCACACATTAATATAAGAGCTTCACCGACGAATCCCTTGCAGATTGAAATCACAAATAAAAATACTAAAAGCAATAAGATGCGCCTTTATTAATAGATCAGCTGATTTACTTTGCATTACCCATGTTCGCTTTATAGTAGAAACAAACAGTGAAAAACGTAAGATATGGAGGGTTCGACTCGTCTATTGCTGCTGATCAAGGATACATATACCTAATGGATTGCCGAGTTCTCACCAAATCTTAAAGGATATCTTTAAAGGCGTGTTCTTGCTCCATTTTTTTCAATTACAATCAAAAGTACATAGCAGACGATTTCATATTATGTGTTAAGCCAATCGTTTTCATTGCAGCCATGCCAAACTTGTCGATGTGGTGTTTATTAATCAAACTACTTTTTTTGGCTTATATGAAAAAAAAGATATAAATTATTTACTCAACTCATCGATTTCCGTTCTTTTTTGTAGCGTTCAACTAAGTCTCTATTTAATATTTGAATTTTTGAAAAAGCTTTCCAAAATGTAATTACATTTATAGTTTGCCCAATGCAGTCAACATAAAGTTATCAATTCCCAGCTTGTCCCTCCCCACTTCCGTTTTGGTCATCTAGCCAAAGCTGCCATTAAGTTTAATTGATTCGGGATACTCATAGAAAGCATGCATCCCACGTCCTTGTCAATTGTTGTCTCCTCTGAGCAATGGGGGAAACGAAAACTAGAAAATATCTTGTTATGGTGCAGCACTTAAAACACTACACAACCCCCACCGACACCCCCAAGTTAATGATCCTAGACAGACACAAGACACAGAAACAGAGTTCTAAGTTTTAGCTGCAATTGTTATTACGCGCATTGTCTGTTCGGGTAATGTCAAACACACTTAGACAAATTGAAAAATTTTAAGATGATGTTGCTATTCGCCTTTAACCACTTACCATTTACAGGCGGCAGTAATCGTTTATCATATCGTTTCTTCTCAAGTAATAAATCTAATATCTCCTTATCCGAACTGGACTCATCGAATCTGTTTGCGAGAATGAAAGATTTGAAAAGTTCTGTTAATTTTAATCAAGTGTCCGTACTCGTTATTTATGATTATGAAATTTTCAACAAAGTATAGTTTCGGGAGTGATCAAAGACTTGCTGTTAATGGTAGCCACAAATTTCAGAGAAATGCAACACAAAGTTTAAAGAAACTTAAGCAAGCAAGAAATATTTTATAAAAGGAAGGTATTTATTCTGACTATTTGTAGATACTTGTGGTCATTTATGCATTTAATTATTTTGAAAATGAAAATCCGAACTATAATTTTGTTGGTTCAATAACAAATTTATGTCTGGATGTCGTCCACTATTATTAGCCGATCGTTATTATATCAACTAAATACGCCGAAGATTGTGGGACATATACGTTTTATTGTTTTCCAAGTTGATCTGCGGGTACGAGGTGTGTTCAATAATTTATTAGACTTTTCAAGTTTCGCTGGCAACGTACGACTCGATTATCGATTTGTTGTTGTTCAGAGTTTCAATTACATAAGCTTAGTGTGTTTTTTTGGACAGATGCAAAGTTTCATTAAATTTTGAAGACAATTAAACTTAAATCAAATTTACGGAGGGTGTCACATTTCAGTGTGAACTAATCAATTTACAGTTCAATTTGTTGAGCTTATGTCGACAGTTCCAATGTCGCAATAATCAGTTGGCGTTTTTGTTCAACCTCCGAAGCATCTTAAAAAAGAAATTTTAATCTGGTAGCCACTGAACTCATCCTGAATCTTCATCAAAGAAGATACATTGCCTAGCATTGAGAGCACATTTTTTCGTAACTGTTAGGTAAAAATTTGTATTTATTTTTTTAATTTTTAAATAATATATTTTTCGAATGCGGAGTATTTTCTAGGAATAATTCTATAAAAGTTGTAGGTAGGTAATGATACAGTAATTTTTAGAATATCTCTAGAAATACATATATCCAAAAAGTGAGTACTTTATTATTAGAAGACCAAAACCGTTCAGTGATAAATCTTTGGTGAATGCAATGTTTACTTAGTATGATCATTTTTGTGATTATGGTCGACGAACAGACAGACGGACAGACGGACATAGCTATACATACTTTATATGGTCGGAAATGATGCCTTCTGTGCGCTGCAAACTTCATGACAAAATTAATATACATTCACATTTTTTGTGAATTTTCAGTCAAAAACATGAATGGATTTTAAGTGTTAGATGTAAGTGCTGAAAAATAATGAATAAAAGCAAAAATGATAGATTTTATATGCGCAAATCGATGTTGTTGTATTCAGTACTTGTAGTAGTTATTAACTGAAAACTTTATATCTCAGCCATTCTCAAAATGAAGTCAAAAAAGTTAACAAGCAAGACAAAAGGTTTCATAAAGTCAAACAAAATATTCAAGTGCATCATTTGCATACTGGAGATAAGTATATATACACATTTTTGGGTGCAGAAAACTTACTTCGACCAATCGAAATCGATGCCATGACTGAAAGAATTTCCGAAAATAGAAAAAAAAGGAAAATAAATAGAAAATTTTGTTTGTGTGTATGTGTGTGTGTGTGTTCGCAGGCAATACAGATAGAGAGAGAGAGTTACGATACATAGAGATACAGAGATACAGATAGATATTTATGGCATGGGGAAAAAATAAAAATTCCTTTGGTTGCGTCGACTTCTGTGGTTTCTGCACTTACATGGGATGCTTATCGATGGCACCCGCTGATGATTGATCCGACTGGGTGGCCGCAGCCGTGGATGTGGTGGTCAGATAGCAAAGCATCAATATAAAACTCGAGGCGGCATAAAAACTGAACGATTGACTATAATGTTTATAATGCTGACCCACATAGTGCATGGCTGTGGTCATGGTGGCGGGTAAGCTAAGGCTTAAGCTGTGCGAGTCTGAGACTGAGGCTGCGGTTAGCTGCCAAGGCAGCTGATAGGCTAGAGGCGACGGCGTTGGCTGACGATCAAGATCAGCCGGTTCAACCTTAGCTGTTGCTAAGACGGCTCGCGCACGTAGCAGCAACTCAAGCAATGCACTGCTGGACGACTGATGCTGCAGATGCTGCTGCTCCACCTCCTGGGCGTAGAATCTTCTGCAGGGCGCATAACCAGTGGCAGTGGGCAGCTGCTGCTGCTGCTGCGATGACTCATCTTTTCGGCTTATCTTTGGGCTGCGCTTCAAGCTCCAATTGGAGCAAGTTATTCGACTCGCTCTGGTCGTCGTCTCAAAATCGATTCTCGTCGCCAAAGTGTGTGGCTGTTGCTCGTCCTTGCTTTTACTGTTGCTGTTGCTGTTGGGCGCCACTTGACAGAGTTCTTGTGGCTTCTGCTGGTGTTGGCGTTGCTGTTGTTGTGTCGTTAAAAGCACTTGAGCAGCCGCTTTTAGCTGTTTGTTGTTTGTTTTTGTTTTTGCTGTTGTTGTTGCTGTTGCTGTTTCTGCTACTGTTTGCTTTTTATGATTTTGTTGATAGTCATCCTTGATTTTGATGTTCTCAGCTGGGCGCAATGACTCTAGTTTAGGCCCACATTGATTTCTTCTTTGCTTTGGCTGCTTTGTTCCTTCTTGTGTGCTGTTGTTGCTATTGTTTTTCGGCTGCTCTTTGGCTGCTTCAAAGGCACAGCCCATGTTATGATAACTGTAAAAACAAAGAAATAGTACGTATATGATTATAAAGAATTCTTTTAAGGTTCATGAAATGCGCAATAGAATAATTTTTTATTTCTTTGTTTATTACTATTTTCCATCAATATTTGAGAAAGAGTTTGAGGTTTTTTTGAGGTTGGATCTGAACTTGCAAATCATATCATTTATTTGATCAATTTATTCGTTAATATTTTAAGACGTCTAAGAAAGTACTTCTTGTACAAAAAGACTCAGCTCGATTGCCTCGATTAAGACTGTGATTATAATTTGCAGCGAAACTGATTAATCGAGTTATAGATCACGTTATTTGTAATATTGATACAAATTTGTATTTCGGTAAGTTGTTGTTAGTCTCAGCGGACTATATAGTGGATTTCTATATTTCCATCTTCGTTAAATAAAGTAATGCGACTGAAATCATGGAATCCTACCATTTGCATTAGCATCAAAATTCAAAAGAAAACAAGTAACAAGCCTTGGTAACAGCATAACAAAATGCTGTTATGTCACCTTATTTAAGCTTAAACTTTCAGCTTTCTTTTAAACACATAACTGAAAAGTTTTCGATAAAATCCTAAGAACAACCATAAGCCTATCTGCCCTTAAACAGCTTAAACTATTGAAGAACTTGAAAACAAAAGTTTTGCCGCTTAAGCCGCTTAACTATGGCAAAACAAATAACCAGTCATATCACAAACTAGGAAAATCGAAATCATTTACACTCACATTTACATATAACATATACATACAAACCGTTGTCATACTAAAATAGTCAGAAAAGGAAATTGAATTTTTGCGGTTGAGTTCGAGAGCGGTGCAATGGCCGACGAGACCGCAAAAGTTTTGCATGTCTAAATAATAAATGTCAAAAAATAAGGAAGAAAAACTAAACTTAAATTGACTAAAAACGTAAAATTGCATTGCAGTCAAAAGTGACAATCACAGAGCGGCGGAAAGAAAGAGCACGAAGAAGAAGCGTCCAAAAGCGACAGCCCCGACATGCGAACTATACTCTTTAGAAGGATAACTGAAAATAAAAATACTTTGGCATTTTGAGTGACGCCTGACGACGTTTCGGTCTGACCTAACACGCAGCTGGGCGTGGCTTCAATGTGGGCGTTCTGGATGAGTGTAATATATATATAAGACACATCATTATATTTAATACGAAAATGTTATTGTATAAAAATACAGTAAATAAAATATAAAAATATTATTCAAATACAAATGTCAATGTAATTATTTTCTGTTTAGTGATGAGCTGATGACTAACACTGTCAAATGCTTTGGTAAAATCGATGTAAGTCACATTCGTCTGCATTTTTTGTATGAAGCCGTCTGATACAAAGGATGAGAGTTCAGGAAAATTTGTAGAAGTTGATGAAGACATGTTGGTGAGGACAAATCCAGGAGCTACATATATGTTGAAGGTGCTCAGTTAACTATTTTTCCATTGATTTAGGAATGGTAGACAACTTGAATATGCCATGATAGTTTTCAACCTCCGATTTACAGTCTTTTTTTGTGAAGTGGGATTATAAACGAATATTCCAAACGATTTTAAAGACATAACAAAAAGCATATGAAAGGAGACAGCCTGAGATTTATACCATCAGGTCCAGTTTTCAAGATTTGAGCCACATGTTTAAGTCTGAGAATAGTAGAAAAATTCCACAAGACGTTTATATAGGGTTTAATACTGTCACAATGTTCTGTAGAGTAAGCGGTTTGAAAAAAGCGCACAAATAAATCAGCAATTTCTGAATCACAAGTAGACGATATGGATTTAACAGATAAGAAACCAGGAAATTTGTAAATGTTTTTATTTAGCAAACTCGAGGTCAAGTGAAGACTCTAGTAGAGTAAACGAGCATATTGTATTCGTGCAAATGTATGTAGTGTCTCCGATCTCTCTTGATCAGCATCAACAGCCGAGTCGTTCAAGCCATGTCCGTCTGTCCGTCCATATGAACACTTAGACCTCGGAGGCTATAAGAGCTAGAGTCACCAATTTTGATAGACTCCTCTTGTGGGCATCAGATCAAGTTTGTTGTAAAATTTTGCTCCGCCCCGTCCCCGCTCCCGCAAATCGATAAAAATGTTTTCCACAAAAACAACAAGTGTGTCGAATATAAAATGAATAAAAAGAACGAGTATCTTATAGTCGGAATATCGACTATAGCGTTCTTACTTGTTAAAATTTATTTTATTAATTCTCTTTTTTTTTATTTTATTTCAATAAAAAAAAGCTTGTCGTTTTTGTTGTGCTGGTCAAAATGTCAGCTAACTTGTCTGTGTCATTCCTTTCCTACCATGTCGCACACTTCCCGAGTTTCACAGCGCCACAGTTTCAGCACAAAGTTGAAAAAGTTTTCGGCTTGATTATTGAAGCCACCCCGAATCATAGAATAGACAGACACACAGCTATAAGGGACAGACACAGAGATCAGCCAGCAGCCCCCTAGTCTGTAATGTCTTTCCGTCTCGCTGATATCCTTTATGCCTTCCGGCAGGAGGTTTAAAAATGGCATAAATTTACACAAGCGCCAGCTGCAGCAGGGTTCTGCTCAAAGTTAATCCATCGCTGTACCCCGCCCGCACAGCTGAAAGCCAGATCTAAACCCAAAACACTCTCCGCATCCTTTTGTTGAGTTGTGCCTCAACCAGTTCGTTGTGCATTTTATTTTCCGCTGTGCAAAAAAAACTTTTCATATTTTATTGTGGCAAACTTTTATCTGTGCCGCCTGCGTTTTTTTTCTCTATCCTTTAGTTGGCTTTTTCGGTCAATTTAATAATTTGTTGTAACTCTTGAAATTAGGAGCTATCTGTTCGTCTGATGCCATTACAATTTATATACTCGTAGTTTGTTTTGCTTAATTGAGTTGGCTTGTGGGTGAATGCAGCATGCGTGGCATACAGTTCATAGCCTCATTTTGCAAGGCAAATAAACAAGCGAATAAAATTGGTAGTTGGAACTAAAGTTAAAACAATTAAGAATGCTGTAGTCGATATTGCGACTATAAGATACTCGTACTCTTTATTTATTTTATATTCGATACACTCGAAAGTAGGCAACACTCTTATACAAAATGTTTTTAACATTTTTGTCAACAATTATTACCCAATCTTAATGGAAGATCTATAGATTATGTGCTTATGCATATATAAATTGAGTTTCATCTAAATGCGGTAAAATTTGTGGGAGATATTACATTTTTGATCTGACGCCCCACAAGGGGAGTTTACATACCAAATTCTCGTTTACTCTACTAGAGTACGAGTATAATTAGCTAAGCAATTATCATAGCAATTATGCATGAAATTGATATGAAGATGTTTGTCTGTCTGTCTGTCTGTCTGGATCATATGTTTGTCTGTCTGTACCATATAAATATTTGTCTATTGAGATTGAAACTTCTATTGTAAGCTTATTTGCATATATATTTGGGAGATTCATATATATGTGTCTCTATAATATACACTGCTCTTTAAAAGAACAAAGGCTTGGCGAACTCGCTTGTTTTCAAATGATTGACAAAGGAGCTTCTCTCTCATTAAAATGTATACTAGAATTTATTGTATCAAATGTATCCACAGAAGTTCTCGCTAATTTACATGTAGTTTTACCTTTTGTGACCTCAAAATGTCTTAAGCTGTCGCAATGCTAATCACTGACCTTTCCAAGAGCTTTATTGCTTAAATGTCATGGTGATTTTTATAGCAAGTCACGGAAAAGCATAAAATAAATGTTAATAAATACTTTAATCGCCTTTTGCAATGATGACAAAACAGTCCAGCGCATAATGTGTTGTTATTCAAAATTATTATTGTTGACTTCAACGTGTATGGACTTGACCCAAATTTCGGAACTCGATGGCTTTCAATGGGGGTATAAAGTGCACTGCTCTGAAGCACTTTAGGCATTCCTGTCGCAATTCTCCACATGCATCTGATGAATAATTAAATAACTCGATAACTAAATGGAGATAGAGGTATGTTATTGGAACGGGGTGGTGATGCAGTAGCTATCTACCTGATGGTTCATTCGCTTTGGAATTACAACGCAATGCAGACGACTCGGCCCGACGCAACTCGACACTGCACTCAATATAATGGCAAACCACTCAGTAGAACGCTAAGCCGTTTAGGCTTAAGTCAGCTTAGGGAAAAGTGGAGCATGGAACAACAATAACAAGCGACAACAACAACTATGTGCATCGATGACATAGACACAAACCCGTTGGAGAGTGCGAATTCCAATAAAAATGCAGACAAGTTTAATTAATGATGGCTAAATGAACTCTCAACTCAACGAGTCCATGGAAGTCAGAATGCTCGTACCTTTATGTTAAATACATAATTTAAAGCGTTCAACTGGGCTCAGGATTTTACTAAATTTACAGAACCCAAAACGCTTCCGTTTGCTTTATACCCCTAACTCCAAAAGTATTAAAATCATAGCATACTTTTTGGGGCACTGTTGAGTTCTTCCATGAAATATGTATATGCTCAGCACAGGTATCCTATAATAGGAATATCGAGCGTTCTTACGTGGTGTATACATAGATAAGCATAACCAACAGATAAAAGATGATTTGCCTTATCACAAGAGTTTAAGAAGAAAGAAAACTCACATTGTCTTGTCGTCAAATACAACAAAACTAGAGGAAGTTCAATTTTTCTTTTCGCCTTTGAAACAGAAATCCCACCGCAATGATACTCGTAACAGTCTAGGGCTTCCTTTTAGAAGTTTATATTCAACTGTCTCTCACGTAATTGTACGTAAATTAAACAAACCAGGTACATTTGATAGTTTGTGGGGTGCAAACATTTGAACAAAGTGCACACGTGCAAGTGCAAATGGGAGGAGCGCACATGGGGGCAAGGCGAGGGAATTGGCACAGTCATTGAGCTAGCCAATGGGTTGGTTAGTTGGCTGACTGTCAAAGAACTTGGCGTCACTTAGACTGAACGATGACCCAGCTGAAAGTCAACAACACAACTACACCCTTGTATGGGTATCGCCGCCCTCAGCACTTCTCTTTCGCAAATGCAGGACATTTGTATTTGAGTTCAAGAACTACAATTAGTTCAGACATGTAACCACAGACCAGCATCTACAGCTGTAAAAGCCAATAAGAACAATGTTCTCGTCGTTACAACAATGTATTTCTTTGGTTATGTACCTGTGCCTGACAGATTGTGCTATTTTGAAGTTATGTGCGATATAAACACTCATTACTTATTAAGCGCTGCTTATTTCATTGATCACCATATTTTGCAGAGATTGTTAAATAACCGCGTTGGCCATAGAAACATTTTCATAAAAACATTATCATTTATGGTGTCCATCTTTAACAATCCAATTATATTAAAAACTTGTGCATTTTCGCATGAAATCCGTGTTGAACTTAAACAGCTTCAGTGTTATTCGCATTTGACATCGGATAGTATCAGACAGAGGAGTTGCTTCGAATTTTTTGATTTGGAAAATCACAATTTCGGCATGCCAATCAGGGCGGTGAGAAGAAGGAAGCGGAAAATGCGCGTGACCAGCAAATATAAGCTCTTGTCCACCCAGGACATCCCGATTCGACCTGTTGTGCCACCCATTTCCCCATTGCCAGCCCAATAGGGAACCCCCATTGCCATATATGTAGTTGCTGTCACGTGAATAAATGCGTTTTAACCTGAATTATTACAGAGCTTTTTCTGATTATAATTTATTCACATAAATTTTAATGATGGATGACATTTAAGTGGTTGTGACAGAATCAAAGCGTAACTTTAGGGAGGGAAATTCTTCGCACTAGCCAAAAATGTGGATCGCTATGTGCAACATTAAAAGGATTAAAATAAAGGACATTGAAAACTCAATCAGTGCACATTTATCGTGTAAATTCATATTTAAAATCTTATGTGGGATTTTTGGATAGATTTTTAAGCGGATAGATTATTAAGTGGATAGATTATTAAGCCATAAATAATGAATTGGTGGTTTGGTTATACCACAGCTGCCACAATAATTCTAACCCAATGGTTAGATCGAACAATTGAGAATGCTTTAGTCAATATTCCCACTATAAACTACCCAACACTCAGAATGCATTCCATATAGAAATCTTTTTCAAAATGTAGAATGCAAATATTATGGGAGATATTAATTGTTCAAGAATGAACAAGGGCTTATTTGCATAATATGTAAGTAGATTTAGACCTATGAAAAACTGTAGAGTGTCTAAGTAAACTTTCGAACGTATGAAATGTATAATGAAAGTTTCAAACCTATGAGCTACGCAGTCCACAGAAGCAAAGAAATGCTCTTAAATAAACACATAAGCAAATATAAGCATATGAAACACAATCTATACACACACACGAAGGAATGTATTTAAGACACAAGTAAATATGTAAATGAGATACAGTTCACAACGAAAGATATCTAATACACACTTGTAAAAGACAAGACATCTATACTAAAACATCATACGAAAGATACTTGAAAGAGATATACCGCACATAAAGAAGATCACAAGCGTACCCTTATTGTATACCAGATGGCGGGTCATCAAAATACGTACTTGACACCGCTCAGACAATAATTAGAAATACGTGACCTTTCTTTTATAGCTACCACATGTGCAGGTCATAAATATAGGATTTTTATTACATTATATATACACATTAGGTATAAGTCACACCCTAGATCTTAAGAGCAAAAATTGTATTGAAGAAGAAGTTGTTCAAATAGAGATTCAGTATCATTGCAGCTCCAAATCATTAACCCAAGCTCTTATAGGATCACAGAGATCTTGATTCTGATGTGGGCATCTCCTAAAGAAACAAGAAAGTTTTGCACCAAGACCTCTTGCGCCTTGTTTCATATTCAAGTTATCTATTGTAATCTTACATTTTTGCAATATATATGGCTTTATATATATTTGGCTAACCGAAATTTGCCTCATGTGGTGATCTCACGTGAGAATAGCACCAAGTATCAACAAAAATACAATCAAGAACAAGAAATAGCGTTGACAAATAATTTCGGATAAAGCAAATAAACAAGGTAAACAAAAACAAAAACATGCAGGCAAACAAACAATCAAACAGACTGACAGTCAAACAGGTACAAGAATACACATTCATGCTCATTCACACACCCACACACACCCAAACACACCCAGACACAGGGCGAGAACGTCAAAAATGAGGCAAGTACCAAAGCACATAATGAGCATAATGGCCAAAGGGCTACAAAGGGGGCCCACGCCTTCCTTCCCCACCATCAGCCATATGAAAGTGCCATACAGCCTTTTGTAAGGGGTGGTCTTTGTGGGTGTGGAGGGATTTGTAGGGGCGTATGTGTTGAAATAAGCGCCACTTTGCATCCACTCGCACATACACACGCAAAGGGGGCTTTACCCTAACATAGGATGCAGCTGCAAGTTGCATGGAAAAATGAGGGCAAAGGCACGTATCCCATATCCACATCTATCCACAGCCAACCTTTTAAACTAATCTTGAGGCAGTTTATTTATGTATCTCAAGGGTTGTACGTTCTAACAATGCCCTGCTGCACCTATATACATGTGTGCATATGTGCAGAAGTACATAAATAGATAGCATAGGTAAGTTTATACAGCCCTAAGCCAAGTGCAGGTGAAACTCTAAGGCGGAGCTTAACTAAACTAAATCCTTAGTTGGAAGTTTTTTTATTTAAGTATGCTGTTTTATATACATTGTTGTTATTGTCCTTTGGAACATGCCTGGATTTTCTTATGTTTACAAGCCAATTCAAAACTGATTCATCTCGGAATATACATGAACGATTGTGCTTCAATAAAACAACAATATAAACTTCAGCGATGGGATCTGTTTTTCAAATTTACGATCTTTCTTGAAAAACAATTACATTGACAACCTGTCAGGCATAACATTATAGAATGGATCTCATTATCACGACAGTCTAAATGCAAAATTTGAATGTGAGTGTCACGTGAATTCTATAAGAGAGTGACTTGCCAAATCTGGTCGGTTTGCGTGAGGCTACAATGGATACAAGAGATACAAGACAAATTTGTTATAATTTGGATGAAATACAGGAAGGTACGATGCTAAGTGTTCATTCCGAAACAATCGGTTATATGTTAGCTATGTGATATAGTTGTCCGATCTGGATAAAACTCGAACTTAATCAGCGTGCAGCTTATAAGACTTCTGAGATCTTTGTGTTGAAACAGACGAAAGATATAATGAAGCATAGAAATTGCATCAAATATTTGTGTGAAAAATGGAATCAAGTACTGTAAAACGTATGAAATGTTGACAGTCGCTCTGGACGCCCCCGCACATCAACAACAGAAGATATGCTCGAAGCTGTGAAGAAATTGTTTTTGAAAATCATCGTATTACCATGACAGACCTCTTGAATGACGTCAAAGATGATCCGAATTTGCTCAAAAGGGTCATAATTGGTGAGGAATCGTCCCAATGGAAACACCCAGGAGAGCTTCTACCGAAAAAATAGAATATTGCCGAGCACAACAAAATATGTCTAACCTTTTTATCGTCTTAGAAGTCTCCAGAAGTCTCTGGGTTTGCAATCTTCGGTTTATTTTTGTATCATCGAGATATATTATATTTTTATAAGTTACCGTGAATTAAGTTTTTTACTCACCAAAATGTGACTTGACAGCCAGTTCAAGGCAAATATTATAACTCTGCTTATTAATTTTGAATCGCGAACTGCAAAGAAGAAGAAAATCAATTAAAACCCACAATTTATCAAATTAACTAAAATTGTTTATTATACAAATTCTTGTGTATTCGTGTATGTGCCGAGATACAGGCATTATTCTTCCCATTTTGGAAATTGTCAAAGGAGTTGTGGGACCAAATTCCCTTGGCAAGCCAACGCCTTTAGCAGGCCAAATTGAACATATGGCGCTGTGAGTAAAGGAATTCCCGAACCTGTAGCAAGATGGTGGAGAGGTTGGGAAAAAATGACAGAAATCACTTAACAAAAGTGGATGACAGCACCAAGGCTCACATGCCAGCAGAGTGTGCCTTGAGTTCCTAATGAGCTTTTGTCTGATGCTGCTGCTGCCGCTGCAAACTTTTCAGCATCTTGTGGGCCTTAGGGAGCCCAAAGATTTGAAAATAGAGAAGGCTTTTGTTCAACAACACTGATAGAATGTTATGGCTAGATATTAGCTGATGTAATTGATGTAAATGACAATTAAGTATGTGCTGTATATGGGAGCTGTAGACTCTGGCTGCTTTAAACTGGCTAACGTCAACGTCAACTGCGTCAAATATTGCGGCCTTCCTTAATTTTATTAGCCATGCACAGAAATGCATTGGCTGACCACTAAATTGAGCAATCAAACTGCTAAACGACTTCCATTTACTCGAGCCGTTTTACCTGAAGCTTCAACCACACATTTCCTACGCGTCAGTTCAATCAAACCAGTTAATAACTTCCGCAAATGTGGCCCCAAAATTAACCGTAATTTCTGTGCGCTATGGCCAACAAAACCAACGCTAAACTGACCTATTACCTTAGGCTAGTGGAAGGCAGAGTGTTGGTTGAGTATACTCGTACACTTTCTTGCTCTCTGCCCTCCCCCTCTCACTTTTTGGGCCACATATCACATTTGCCACATGAGTGGGCATAGCTCATTTATCATGGGTCGCTCGTCCGACTCGTGCTTGTCTCCAGGTTGCATGGTTCAAGGTGAGCCTTGCCATTATGCTGGCGGTGCTCTGACCAGCCACCTGACAACCAAAAATCTAATTGTAGTCGCCACCTAGCGACGACTCGGGGCACAACTTTAATTATAAGGCACGAGCCCACCCCATTTGGGAGATATTGTGTATTACTATGCAATATTTAGTAGTGTGTGCGTGAGTGGTTTTGGAGCAGAGGAGATCGGGGTGAAATATACCAGCGACCTGTATACATATTTATGTATATGCATAATATTAAGGCGAGGTGCACTTCAACTAGTGTTAACAGCAAGAGTTCAGGGATCTTCCAAATATTTTTTTGTAAATCAGAAACGTCTTAGAAAACACCAATTCAAATGACACACCATGAACATAGGAAAGCATTTACTGCCTCATAGAGTTTTATATTATGGTTCACCAAGAAATTCAAGTCAAGTTTATCTTATCTTGGTTTTATCTATTATCATAGTTTTAAGCTTTTGAGCTGAAATTGTCCTTTTTACTTTTTCTTACTGGAATTGGACGAAATTGTTGTCGGGATGTTCGAGGGGCTGTGTAAGAGTATATAACATATTATTAAAGGATTATTATTTAAATATGAATGAGCTTTTCGTTTTCACCACTAGATCTTTAAGCTGATGTAGAGGTTCTTTATTTGTATAACAACACATGTCAGCCTAGTCCCGGCATTATACTCGCCTGACTAAATTTAGATATGCGAATCGATAAAAGCCTGGCACGCACGCATTTTTAATGGCCTACCAACAAATGGGTCTGCAGTTTGAGTTTGGGTTAGATTCAGAGATGTGTGTACGAGTAGAAAGGTCGCTGCTCAAGTTATAATTGATATAAGATACGCAAAAACTAAACCAAACGTTTATTTCACCCATCAAAGGGCTATTTGTGAAATAGAAATAGAAACAAATGATTAAGTAAGATTTTGGCTATGCAGATAGAGTCTTATATACGCATACGCATGGCTACATATATGGCAAATTTTTAATTATATCTATACAGTTTTGCATTATCTGGCTATCGGGGTTTTCTTATCAATATTTGTAGAAATCAATGATTGAATTGTCTTCTCTATTTAAAAGTTTTGTAGTTTTTTTCCTGTCTGAAAGGCCGACATTCTGACTATTATTTCTGCTGTACAAAGTGTTTTTAAATAATTGTTTTTAAATAATATATTTCATAAGTGGTAGGTCGTATATCCGTAATTAAAATATTTGATATTTATATTACACATGGCGTTGTGGGAATTGAAACTTTTGTTTAGCTTCCGCTAATTGGGACGAAAGGTCTTCCATATCAAATGTGCTTTCAAATATTTATGAGCAGATATTGATTTAATAATTAGGCTGAGGTTACATACAATACGCCCCAGATACAATTGAATGCCTCATAAATTGTATTGTTTTGACTTTAATTGTAGTGCCGCCTGCTACCCGAACTGGTAAGCACTGTATTTCTCTGACATGTGATGCACTGCTCTGAAATTCAAACCCTTTAGATTTGTCTGTGAATGAGGGGAGAGAGTATGAAAACCTGGTTAATTATATATAATAATATATGTGTACCGCATTGATTGTTTTGCACCCTCTTCCACCACAAAATTGCGGAAGTCGTTATCAATTTGCTTGTGAGCTCTATAATTCATACCATCGGAATCCCTTTATTGACGATGCTGTCTTTCTTCGATCTATCGCCAATCCATTTCTCGAGATATCCTTAAACTAATAGCAAATGGTTATTATGTAAAAACGGTTTTAAAGACGGAGTCAACTTTGGCATAAACAAGACCAAGTCAGATGTCTTTTTCATACAGTTTTCATTGGCGCGATCCAAAAGAAGTCGTAACAGAAGCCGCCAAAATATCACAAGACTTTTTAATACGATACAATAGTATCAAGATAAAATAAAATAAGAACTATAATATTGAATATGATTCAGGATAAATATCAATTCAGATTTTCAACCATTTAAACAATTTGCAAAAATTTGGATATATGTATTTATGGTTTTGATATGGGCAGGAATTCAATTATATCATTTTATGAAAATACGACATAAACAAACTTCCTTACATCATTAAGCGATACTGAGCTCGATTATTTTTATCATAAATAATATTTTATAAAAAAATCATATAGTACAAGGGCTTGATAGTTCAGTAACTTTTTGAAAAAGTAAATATATTTATTACATTATAAAGCGGTTTACTTTTCAAGCCACATTTAACATATTGTATCTCTATCGATTTCAATGATATGTGACTTCATCAATGCCTTATAAATATAAATATATAAATGCAGGGGAAGATAAATATGTACACTATTGTTATGTAGCCTAAACAACGCCTAATGAATGCAGTTATATAAATGCAGGAGGAAAAAATCATATAAATATTAAACAGAAAGTCATAAAGAAAGTCAAAACTAATGCTTTCAGCTTATAAGTGTGTATGTATGATATATAGATTATTATCATGTTGTGGTTTCCGTAGCGCTGACCGAGTTGGACCTATTGTTTCCCTGATAAATATAAATATTCATTAGTTAGCTAATAGCTTCAAGCTTTTCAAAATAAGTTTTCGTCATTTATACAAATTATCAAAAATGCAAGCTTACCTTTTTAAAATAGCTTTAAAATATTTTTAAAATCTTTCAAAGAAATTCTTGCCATAGACAAATCTTTAATGCGAATGTTTATCATTTGGTGACCCATATGTATCATATGAAGTAATGATACTATTTGGCTGTTACCTGGTGTACTTCATTTTATTTAATTTTCGGCTTTTAACGGAAGTCAAATAGAAACTAAACTATGCAGCTTGCCTAAAATTAGTATTCTTATAACAAATGGCAGTTGACGGAAGCTGTGTTGCATTTAAAGTTACTGAGCGAAAAGTTTGAATATTTGAGAATTTCAAACCCCTCTCGTATAAGCAGCAAAGTTGCTCTGGGAAAATTATTCTTCCTGGCGATGATATGAATAAAAAATATTATAAATTCCTCTCAAAATATGATCAATTCTACTGCTTCAAATTACGAGCTCTTTTATAACTTAAATAGTTGTCTAATTTTACTAATATAATAGTCACGTCTCCTCCGAGCCAGAATACGATACTTTAGTTTAATTTATATCCACATATCGACAATATTCAAAGGCTGCCGTTGCTAATGGGGAAGTTTTCTTAGCCCCGCGGCAAGCGATAAAAATTGCAAAGCAATCTAACCCACACGCACTTATATATGCATACGTGTGTACATACATGCGGTTATAGCCAGCGGAGAACGCGGGCTTAATCAAGGCATACAAATAGAACCGTTATTGTTACCCGAATAGCACCCCAACCCCTCTCACAAAATAAACGCATCTAAATAGAGAAATTGTTCTACATTTGGTTTGATATTTGTTTAGTTGTATAAACTAACAAGAAAGGCTAACTTCGGGTAGCCGAAGCTGACATACCCTTGCAGACTCGGTTGAGATTCGGTCAGCATGTGTGGAGGCTTCTAAGACTGAAACGTTCCAAATTTGGTTTAATTCGGATAAAAAAACCCAACAAAAAAATCTGTTACAATAAGATCATGTGGATCATGTAGATCAACTGACGTGGATGCTTCCAATACTGACATGCAGCAAATTTGAATTTACCGGTCGGTTATATGGCAGCTAGTGGTTCGATCTGGATTTTGACATATGAGCAGCTGTCAACAAAAAGAAGTCTATGGTAAAAGTTTCAGTTCGATAGATCTAAAACTGAGAGACCAGTTCGCATAGAAAGAGAAGGACAGACAAACAGACTGACATGGCTATATCGACTCGGCTTGACATGCTGATCAAGAATATATATATAGATGCTTTTATATATGCGTTACAAATATCGTGACGAAATTATAATACCCCCTGCAAGGGTATAAAAACGGGCATAATACAGATCCAGGCCACCTCACCATTTAGCCATTGAGGCAGCCATATTGATTATTTTTGGACTATTTATTTTATTTTTAAATGCTCAGGGTGGATTTGTGATAATCATAGCATAGAAAGACCACCTTCGACTACAAACTACAATCTGAAATATAAAGCCAACGTTTTACTTTTGTAATTTCGCAAGTGTGCAAAACAGCCGATTCGGAGTAGTTATTAATATAGCTACAATAGAAACGAGTTTTTCGCTTCTTACTTGCATTTACACGAATAAAATATACCCTTCGCTCTACAAGTATCGGGCACACAAAGAAAGATCCTTTTTTTGTACATTTTCTTGCACTTGCAAGGACATGCGTGACGTTGGTATTTCATGACTGTGAGTTCAGCTCAACATTCCCTCCAGCAATTCTTATTTCGTTCTCAAGTGGAAAAACATGTCAAAAATCGTTTGGTAAATTGCGTTGCACGTGAAAAAATTAAATATATAAGAAATAAAGAAAAACATGTCTGAGGGGCACGCTATGATTAGCATTTTTACTGACTTCAAGCATGTATGCATGCTAGTGATTATTTTTGTAATGCCCCAGGACCTTGTGGCTAAAAACCATAATTAAATATGAAAACAATGCAAACATTCAAATGCGAAGGTTGAAAATTTTAATTCAAGATGTATATGAACATGTGTTATAAGCAATGAAATTATGAAGCATCTACGGATCTACATCTTCAAACTGTACTTACAGAAATCGTGTAAATTTGATTTTTGTGTCAGCTAATATTGGCTTCGCATTTAGGTCAGGAGAATCAAATAAGTTAAGGTAAGACCAGCATATAGCATATTACGATAGGATTCCAATTAAGTCACGACGATGAAGTAACAACAGAAACGCAGTTCACATTCGATAAATATGATCTCATATATACAAAGCGCCGCGTCTGTGGGCTGGCGATCTTAAAACTACGGAGGTATTGAGGTTGATAAAATACAATACGGGTGGCTCTATTAACTCCTATTAAATAATCATAAGTATTTGACAAAGTCAAAAAGATTGCTTCGATGACACTACATTCTGTATTGTACGTTTAACAACACAATGCCAAAAACACATCGACAATATGATAAAATAGAAATTGTATTTTATTTAAACAAAATTTCAATTTTCTTCTTAAAGGAGACTAAATACTTCACGAGAGTTGTTTTTACTCTGAAATTAATAATTCGTGCATGCAATTATGTGGCAACTAACTAAATGCACTCTTTTTAAAAAAATCCATTTGGAAATCGTAAGCGAAAACAGTCTAAAAGACTCTCTCGGCTCGATCAAATTATATAATGTAGAAATTTGTATCTTAAATATGTCAGAATTGATTCAAGATTTTACGATGATAATATGCCCATTGGCATTTACGAATATCCTACAATGAAAATTCTATAATTTTAATCTTAACTCAAGAAATCCTAATTCTACAATTTTTTGCAGCAGGACATTTAATTACTCATACTAACAAAACAAATTTGTTAAATATGACATTTTGAATAATATTTTTATTTATATTTGATATGTGTAGATTTTATGGTCGTCTAAAAACAAGTTAAGACTCTCACAAAATGTTTGGATTGTTTGCCATTAAATTTCAGTATGCTTGTAAAATATTTCATTGTTATACATACACGTATGTTAACTTGAATTGTCTTTATATTGATCCCCCCACTTACATGGAGCTCTCCATTACCCTTTAAATTTATTTATTTTTATCAACGCCAAGCTTTGACTTTTTATTTATCTCATTGAAAGTATTACATATTTTATCCGTAGCTCACACTGATTGAGTTTTAATTAAAATACCCCCACCAAGCCAAAAAGCAAAACGTAGTCGGACACACAACGGATTCTGTAATGGTTGGTAATAAAGTCAAAGCGGTTCATTAACATGAAGGCTCGGTGTATTTGCAAATTAAAACAATTAAAATTAAAATGTATAATGTGTATGTCAATTAAATCTCTACTTTTATCTGCCGTGACTTTCTCTTTCCCTATCTCATCGTTCGCTCCAATCACTGCCCTGGTAACTCAGTTTAAATAAACCAATCTTAATTTTCATGAAAGCCTTAGCCTGAATATAACACTCACTACAACTTTATGTCTCCCAATTGCAAATGGAAGCAAAGTCAAAGAAGCGAAGTGAGAATTTTTCTGTTCAGGCTGATGAAAGTAGAAGCTGGACTGTATGTATTCCAAACAAAGGCGATTTTTCTAAAATCAGGATAGTTTAGTTTTCTGATAATATATGCCAAATTGATTCGTAATGTGCCGTTGATCCCGATCAAGGTGTAAATTTGGTCACGTCAAGATTCTTATCATAATTAGGCTATTGCCATATATCGAAACTTCTTGATGCCAAACGGTAAATGGTGAAAGTAAATGTACAAATTATATACAAATTAATATTTTTACTATCAGACATGTTCCCGTTTCCACTGCGGTTTGCAAAGTAAAACCAATGGGAATCCACTTCCACTTCCTCGTATCGTCGAATAAGTCTTCTGCCTACAATATCAAAGGTATGGGAGAGGATTGTTGCCAATCGACTTCGTAAAATTATAAGTCAAAGCGATATATAACCTGCTCAGCAGTTTGGATTTCGGGAGGGACATGGCACCGTAGAGCAGGTCCATAGATTGACGAGGCACATCTTACAGGCTTTTGATGACCTCGAGTAGTGGAATGCCGTCTTTATTGACATGCAGCAAGCAAGCTTTTGATAGGGTCTGGCATGATGGACTATTAGGCAAAATAAAATGCTCCTACCAGCGCCATAGGGTCTCGTTCGGTCATATCTGGAAGGACGTGAATTCAAGGTCAGGGTCAGGGACACCTTGCCAAATGAGAGCTGGAGTTCCGCAGGGCAGCGTTCTTGGCCCGATGCTTTACTCGATATATACTGCTGACCTACCTAGCCCTGCCGATGACTACATGGAGGCACCCTAGAAGGCTCTTATTGCAACCTATGCGGATGATATGCTGTCCTTTACAACTCTAAATGCCGCTTCGAAGCAGCAGCTGGACTCCAGGCTTATCTAGATATTCTGGCAGCTTGGTGCAGCAGGTGGAATCTGAAGATCAACCCCATGATTGGACAAACGCCTCATTTTTGGGCCACACCTGAAATCTGCGGCCAAAAGGTGAGGGCGAAGGATGCAACAAATAAGGTGGCTAATAAATAGGAAAAGCACTTTTTCACTGAGAGCTAAAAGAGCAATCTATGTGCATTGTGTAGCCCCGATCTGGCTTTACGGGGTACAGATTTGGGGGATCGTCGCAAAATCCAACTACAAACGTATCCAGGTATTGCAGAACCTAGCCTTACGACAGATAACCAACTGCCCATGGTACGTGCGCGGCTCCAGCCTTCATCGTGATCTCAATCTGCATACCGTGGAAGAGCAGATTGGACGGCACACCAGCAGATACAGTGACAGATTGTTGAGTCACCGCAGTATGCTCGCAAGAGGAGTACTCCCCGCCAGGTCTTTAAGGCGGTTCTTGTTTCCGCATGACATTTGTTTTTCGAGCGAGACAGAACGATCAACCTCAACGACACAATGTGAATTCAATGCACCCGCATTGGTTTTATTTTATACACGCCAGAAATGGATTATAATGACCAGCCTAGCCATTCTGGACTCCAATACTTTACGAAATATTTACTTTTCGTTTTCATTGCGACATTATGTTATTGTCGATTCCTTCACAATTCGTATAGTTCAAATGGGTTTCTTCTGCTAACCCATTCTCTCTTTGTCTGATTTGTTCTCTTTGTTCTTCAATTCTCTTTTTCATCAATTTCCTCTTCCGCCGCTATTCAAATAATCTGGAAGATGCTTAGGCCTTGAGAGAACAACAAGGAATCATGGTAATTTCTGATGAATATTGGGACTCCGCAATTGAGGAATATTTCTCCCACGTCGAAAAAATTTTAAAATATTACCTCTATAAAGAATAAAGGTAAAGGTTTGTATCGTCTTATATTAATATTGGAGTTTATTCTCATTAAGCTTGCTTAGTTTTAAAAATTCAACCAATTGTCGAGCGTAATAGTTGGTTTGAGATTCTTCGACCAAGGAGAACAAAATAGAGTATATAAACCGCCTGTTTTTATTTAACCGGAACACATATACGTTTTTACACTAAACTTATTACCATATAATTTTTCTTATGCACGTCAGAAGGAAATTGTTGCACAGCATGTGGTGCTGGAATTGCTTGCAAAGGGAGCGGGCGGCTAAGGAAACTGCGAGCATATTTGAGCTGCTGGTTGCATAATAATCTAACACACTCACACACACACACATAATCATAAATATGCAAATACAAGTGTACGTGTGTGTACATTTTTTTTTTTTTGGTTTTCTTTTTTTTTGAACGAAATACGCAAATTTGTTTTATTGAAAGCTTCCTTTTTGCTTTGTGGCTGTTTGTAAGCAAAGTAAAAATCTGCACATGACAGGAACAGGACACATGACAAACTACACCTACTAGTCCCTGCTTTTTCACCTTTGAATGTTGTGTTTTGCATATCGAACGTGAGCTTGTATTTGGTTTTTATTTCAGTCGACTGTTGCATTATACGACTCTAAGGAATCTTAAGTGTATATATTACCTATATGATTTGATTTCACTCGATTCTCGCTTGTAATATAGTCATATTTCCACTCACTGTCAGAGTGGCTTCATAAAATTCCTTTGCCAATTTTCATTTTTTTTTTAACTTGAAATTTTATATTAAGCAAATTTTCTTCATTTCGGGGAGTCATGTCACTTTGTGTCATGTGAAGCGGCTGCTCTTATACTTACTCGTAGGTGACGGCCAAGGGTGAAAGAGATAGCTTTGCATAATTTATGCTTAAAAGAGCGCGAAATGTGAAAGTTTTCAACATTTTTTTGCAGCTACTATGTCAGTTTTTTTCGAAATTAAGTTGGGTTGTAAATTTATGCCGGGGGCAGACTGTTGGAGTGAAGGATGGCTTATGTCCGTGCACACACGCTGTCGTACATACATATATCCTTGTTATTTTTTGGCGCCACTTTAATTAAACTTTCAGCTTGAAATGATTTGTGCTTGTTATTGTTGCCCGGGAATAATTTGTGAAAGTGCTAATTAAATGATGATAGTAATAATAAGTAGACTCTTTTGTGCAGCAAAGTACACAATTTAACAGCTTTATTTAATAACAAAAGATACTCGTAGTTGCGCTTACCAAACATTGACGTTTTATGCTATATATTTCCATTTCCTAATTAACACTGCTGTCACTGTGCTTTCAGCACATCAGCTTAAAATCTTAATGGAATTACTTGTCTAACAACGAATGTATATGGATGGCTGTTTGATTCAGCAGCCATGCAAATAGGTAGCTAGTCAGGCGTAGATAAAACCGCACAACTTCAGTCTGAAAATAAATCTAAATAACTTTTTTGGATATGTTACGTGGTGCAGCGATCACTGCTCTGAGTATCGATTCAAGCACATATTGGTTTTCATCGTTGTTCCATCAATGATTCCTTCAGGAAGGGAATCTTCCCCAATATATGGGGCAAATTCAAAAACACGCGATATAGTTATCCTATAGAACGATATGCCTAATTCAAACGATTGATTTGCCACCGAATAGAAGCCACCGAAGGCTTGCCTATGACTAACTGTTAATTGATTATTCTCAGGTATCTATAGGCTCCATTTATCTTATAAATACAGCAGAACTTTTATCCAGAAACTCGGCAATTATTCGATTGACTTATGCAACTGTTGCATGTATGATTATTTATGGGATTATGTTGTGAGTCTCTGATATGAGCCACCGCATGGTAGATACGCATGTTACATATTTGTAGGCTAAAGGCTATCGAGCTCAATGTCACTATTATTATACTCATTCACACCTTTAGCAAGCCTTTAGCTATTGGACTTATTAACATTGTGATACATCTTCTAGTACATTATGGTATTTCATATATAGAATTAGACGCCAATAAAGTAACTGTTGGAAGAGAGTCCACTCCTAAATCTGAATAAAGCATAAGACGATTTAACAAACAGTACCGATATTCGCACGCTAGTTAGGTTTAAGTTATGTTAAGTTTCAGCCAGATCGGTCAGCTCCTGTATAACCGATTATTGCGTAATGAACACTTAGTAGTTTCTTATTTTGATTTAAATTTTTGCATACATTTCACTTCACATCAATAATAATTTGGTGACTTTTTGCTAGCTTCCGACTTCCAATCGTTGGAGCTATAGAAATGCAAATCGAAAGTGGGAAGCTTATTATGTAGCAGTAAGTCTGAAGCATAACTGTGTTGACTGCAATAGTTGCTGGGAACACAACACTATCTAGTTAATAGCCAATACACCAATCATACACATATACTAAGCACTCACTTGTACATACACACATATATTATACATACCATAAGCTAGGCTAAAGAGGAATGGAAATAAAGGCATTCTGTAGCAGACGCCGATCGAATCGGATGTGTTTTACTGTGGTTCATACCTACAATTGCTTGTAGACAAATGAGCATTAAGAAATTTAGTATATTAAGATATAAATTTGTATGCATAGTTTTAAGAAAATGTTGATTCCGTCTTCATTTAAGCCACTTAAAACTGCTTGCACTTTTCGGTTCCAAGAATCGGGCTTGCATCTGCATTAGATGTTTTAGAATTGGAATTCTACATATCTTTCTGGATTTATATTAATGAATAATAAGCCTTAGTTTTTTTTTCAAAGGTTTAAGGTAATTAAAACTTGAAACCAACTTGATACAAGTCGTAGCAACTAAAGCCTTAAGCAATAAGCTTTCAATATTATAAGATTTAGATTTCTGGCACACAAATCAGAAATATTGCTCTATCATCATATATTTGGCTATGAATGATTCTCAAAATTATATTTATATAATTAAAATGTATGTAGACATATCTTTCAGGCAAGTCACCGCATATGTGCATTCTGTTGTGGATAACAAGTCACAATACAGTGTCATATCCCATCTTCATCCCATCCATAATCTTCAATTTAAATTCTCGTCAAATATATTTTCCAAGAGAGCAAAAACTTGACAGCCCTTATGGAGATTTGCATCATTTCATTAAATTCATATGCAGACGTACACTTAAATTGCAATACACCTTTCGACACCCACCTTCATTTCACCCTCGTAATCCGTATAGTTGGCAAAAATTGAGCAATCCCAGATCGAAATCCAAATAAAACAAAATCAATTTCTGTTTGAATTGAGCGCTTCACTGAGCCGGACCGTAAAGTAACTAGAAACGACAGCTCTGCTCCCCACAGCCACCCCCTGCCCCTTACGCCTTTTTATACATTTGCAAATAAACTTGCATTTTTGTAGTTGTTGTTGTTGTTGATTATGTTGTTGTTGTTCTCTTTGCCCCTGGCACTGACACTGATTGCTTGTGAGGTAAGTCAAGCCAAGCCAAGGCACAGCAAAAAGACGACCATTATTCAACTGCACTTCACTTCACTCGACTCTGAAAACTAAAATCAAACCTTGACGGCATACTACTTAGCAACCAGACCAGGCCAACTGCATAAAAATCGGAACACAAAATTGAAAAGTGTGGGAAGCCGAAGTTTATATACTCTTCATATATACTTTACTTTAGTTTTTAGAGTTTAACTTAAGTGGAAATTGCCTAAAAATTGGCTAAGCTTATACATTATTGAACAATTTCGCAAGAAAATTTCGTTGGTTTCAAATCTTGAAGCATTTCACTGGCATTTTAAAGGCACTATCAAAATATAATAATAACTCCAAAAAGCTCCAAAAAGGCAACGAATCTAGTAGACTTTGAATTTTACCCTTCTCCGTTATAAGTTTCTCAGCTAAGCTATGAATTAAAGCGAACCTATGACGCTTGCAATGATAATGCAGATATCACATACAAATATATTTTTTCTGAAACGATTTCTTTATACGATAGAAAAAACAAAATTCCGACCATAAGATAATTGTACTCAGCATTTATTCAATATTCAACACACTCAAAAGTATAAATCACTTTGTAATAGGGCTAATCCGCTCCCATTGCTTGACCGCGACCGCCACCTAATATATATATGAACAAATGAGTGCCTATAATTTTGGGATTTAAGTTTGATTTTGTCCTTTGACTAAGTCAAAAGCAAAAACTGGTCAAGGAAAGACACCAATATAACAACACCTATGAGGAAAACGTACATTTGCACATATTTTGTTTTGGCGGAACGTCATTATCATAAATAGCAATAATAAGAAGAACAATATCATATCCATACAATGCAAAAAAAACACTAGAAGCGGCTGCTTATATCCCCCTTCCACCTCTTAACCTACAAGCACGTTCAGGTCACCCATTGAAGACAGAGAGAGAACAATTTGTATTCACGTGTGCTGAATATATTATAAAAATGAAGTAAAATGTTAGTACTAATTTTGACGTTATTTCTTAACCGATTTTAACAAAATTTGGTTACTTTATCGGTTTCCGTGGGCGGAAGGGGGCGTGGTAAAATACTAAGACAAACTTGATAAGACACCCCACGAGGAGAGCCTACATACCAAATTCGGTCTCTCTATGCTTTATAGTCTCAGAGATGTAGGTGTTCATACAGACGGACACGACTAGATCGACTCGGCTGTTGATGCTAATCAAGAATATATATATTTTTTTTATGTCGGAGACGCTTCCAATATACTCGTCTACTCTACTAGAGTACGAGTATAAATATAAAAGTTGAATAGCTTTAAGAAGTACGACAACTCGAGGTTGACACAGTCATACTGACGAACTGTGTGGCTATAGCGCAATATCAACTCGTTTTTCTTAATGAATATAAACTTTAATATTTTAATGGTACGTGACCATAATAATTTTATAAAAATGATTATATTTTTTGAGAAACTTTATAATTTATATGTCAACAAATGTTCCTGTATAAATTTGAAAATGTAATCAATATATATATATATAAATATTATCCTCAAAATAAAGGCCATTATTATACAGCTTTACAAACATTTCCCAAACTGCTTGATAAAAATGTAGGACTTGTTTTGGAGAAACGAAAGGAAGGCGCAAAACTTTACTTCAGTTTTATTTACAACATTTAGTGGGTTACTGCTCTTTGGTGCTCGGTGTGTTGATTTTGGTCGGTCTGGCATGGATTTGCCGTCGCCACCGGATGTCCAGGCATTTCCGTTCACTAATACAACTCCGTGAGCCAGATTTCCAGACCAAGTCCAAGACCAAATGAAAGCCTGAGGTATTGTTGTGGGGCACGGTTACGGTTTTTTCATTAGCATTTGCTTTTGGTATGCTTCGCCCCATTGGGAAATAATGTCGTCAATTATGTTACATAACCAACAACAGTTAGAGCAGTTCATTTTAATGCTCGGTGGGCCGTCTAGCCCCTACTATTCCACAAACTTCTTGTGCAATTTACGTTGTGTGTGTGTGTGTGTTTTTTGTTTTCTTGTGGCTATTGTGCTCCAAAACCACAGTGGCTTATCTGCTACCCTTTCAAAGGATATGGAAGGAACAGCATAGTTAGCCTGATGATTTGTGACGTTATAATACCAAAACCTGTCGAATCGATTCGTTGTTAAATATAGATGCCACAAATCTAACGATATTTGAGAAACAACTAGAAACGGATCATATATAACAATTGTATCTATCGAGATTTCAGTTCAGAAGTTAAAATTGACCTTCTATATCTTAATGTACCTATTGTGTTTTATAGTAAATATGTGTTTGTAAATTCAATAGATAAGTAATTTCATCAATCAGATCAATCAGAATATCTCTGGTAATTGATATCTTTAGCTATCTAAAACAGCGAACTAGCAAATATAGCGTAAATCAAGCTTATTTGGGATCAATTCAATTTCGGTCATTCTTATATCGAGCTCGTTCAAGTTAAATGCATATATAAACTTCAAATCAACCTTTTGTCATTCTTCAATCATTCGCATTTCAAATTATGTAATTCAACCTTGAAGTCGAGCTAGGAATTCAATCGCTTTCGGGACTAAAGTAGTCTAAAATCAAGAACTCCGACTTCTGCCACAGTGCTGGATTCAAAAAATATGAATTGTTCATGAACACGGATATCTCCAAGAATACAGAGAACACACAAGAAAGACTAGCTCATCTCGTCTCGGCTGGCAACGCTGTAAAATCAAGGGTATGCAGGGTTCGCCTATTGACTGATGGCTTCCACTGCTACTTTCTGTTTGGGTGCGATTAATTTTTGCATTATTTTTTTCATTAACAATGGCGCTGTTTTTCACGTGCCACAAAGTAGGTTAACTTTCGCAGATTAAGATTAATTTCTTTTGCGGCCTCACACGCATGGCACATATTTTATTCAATTTGTTTTTCTGGGAAATCCCGCGTTAGCCCACGCAATCTTGACACTCAATTTTTAGCATGGATGTGGGAAACCACGTCAGACTTTATCCTCCTGCCAACATTTTCAGCAAATATTTAGGTACAAAATTAAGCAATTTGACAGATAAAACCTCAAGTATTAAAAGTGTTTACTGTCGCACGCATAGCGGCTTAACGATAATGCAAAGAAATAAATATACATATATTTACACATCGGCGCTCCTATATATCTCAATATGTCATAAACAACAACAACAACAGCAAGAAAAATGTTGTTGTTGGCGCCATCAAAAATATATTCGAAAGCAATTTTCGCACTTTATCTAAAAGTTATTTTAATGTCAAGAAAATCCTTTCTAGGAACCTAGATGGATAGACACCAAGTGAGAGAGATAGAGGGGGATGAAGAGCTGAAGGAGACAAGACCACTAAGCCCACACTGACATACACATACAAACACATTCCATGCCCGTTTTTTTGGCCAAGCACGTTTTGTAGCCAAACTTTTTGACATGCGCTGCAATTTTAGGGGCAGAGTAGGTAAAGAAAATAGCTCTCTTTACTCCTCCCTCTCCTTATTCCTCTCGATCTGTCGACATTTGCATATATTAGCCTATTATGTTGTTGTTATTCTTGCAGGGCCATAAAATGAGCATGTGCAAACACAGTGTTTATGTGCTGGTTCTATCTCAATAATGCGAATTTTGTTTTTGGCAATAAACTCGACTTCATTAGCCACAAAAATTGGGGCAAAATTTGGGGGCACGCTGCAAGTACAAATTTTGCGAATTAAAACCAAACAGCAGCAGTGATAATCCAATGTCTTTATTATCCGTATTTTGGTATATTTTGCATTGGGCGATACAAAATTAAGCCCTGATGAGAATTAGCTAAGATTGTGATTATTTTTCGTCCTAGATAACTGACTGACTTGACTCATCATCAACAACGCACAGCCCAAGGTATATGTCTGAGAACTCTGAAGTGAAGTTGGTGCGTACCAAGGCGGTTTTTTCGAAAACACATGACATAACTGGGTCAAAATCGAGGTCAAAGTCTAAACAAGTTTGCTGCAAATTTAATATATCTCTTTACTCAATGCTATAACTTCTACCGCAAAACTGCTAAGCAAAAACTGTAACATACTTTGAAGTGCAACGTGGCAACAACAATACAGCTGAGACACATCTACGTAGGAAGCTACAAGAAGAAACCGGTTAAAAGTCGGAAAGAACTACTATTAAATAAATTCTAAATATCTGACTATTTTATCAATCTCAATATGGAGCTTATAACTCTGTCATTAATTGAATTAACTAATTGTTTGTAAATTCCATTCCCTGATCTGAGCCTATGCATTAAACAGCAGTAAGTTCGAAAACTTTTAACGATTTTTTAATCCCATTATCAGTTTGTCTTCATCTTTACAGCTGCCCTCTACTGGAAACATTTATATTGCCTAATTTGTTCAATCCAATGCTATGGTTCAGTTGCGCTGTTTCAATTGACTGGTAAATTTCTTGTTGATTCACTTTTCTGCACTTTTCTCGCTCCACCTTGGGCATCCATTTAACAAGCTAATCAAGAAAAACAAGGCTAAAATGTAGACAAATATTTTCATTTAACTTTTGGCAATAATCTGCAGTGGCACATAGCCTCAGACTCTGCGTCGGCACCGCCTCGTTCCGCTTCAACCTTGAGGCTGTATCTCTATGTGGATGTAAAAATGTAAATGTGTTCTTGTCTAGGCAATACAATTCTTGCTCTATTTATTTGTTTTTCGCACGCAGCAGCAAAATGTGAAAAAGTTTTTTTTTGGTTTTTGTTTTTGCTAACAAATTGGCTGAATGTCACAGTCAATTCGTAAGCGCCTCTAAAAATAGCAAACAAGATACGCTTGTGCAGTGTTGTACAATTTCTGTTTGCGTATTGGACCAGCTTGCCCGTGACGGGTGTCATAAAATGCCACACAGAGATGATGAATGCTTTGGGCTGATTATTCGGATTTCCAAAATGTAGTTCACAGAGTGAAGGTGTATAGCAAACAGCAAAGGGTGTGCATAAATCAAAATAAAGGGAGCGCATCTTGCAAAGATAACGATGTAGAGTGCAAAGTGCCAACATCACTTTCTATAACATTCACAAACATAATATATATAAATGACAATATTTTGAGTTTCTTACTATATTTGTCTACACTCCTCAGACACGAGGAAATGTCTGAAAATCTTTAAGCTGGTTCAAAGACTTAATGATAAAATGCATGCACTCGCGCCCGATCTCGCCAATATCGTACTATAATTATGCCATTATAGATAAATAGAAAGGTAAGGGCAATATTGACTTTGTATAGACGTATATAGTATGCAAATAGAATGTTTCTGACTCTATTTAATATATATATATATAGTAGTTTTCATTTGTTGTGCTTCGACCTATATTCGAACTACGACGGCTTGTAGAGCCGCGCTTAAAATAACACATTTTTATCTTTTATCTATTTATGAAAAGTAAGATCGCAAACTGTTTTCTTTAGTGGCAACTTAATCTAAAGGGAAATTCATTCGTTAACATACCTCGTAAGGTTTAATCAGAGCATCGGCTAATAAAGCTCTTGACAATTTGAATGCTTAAGAAATATGGACGTTTTTATATTTTCTGTAAATATTATATGCATGTATGTACTGCACCTATAAACCATACGGAAAAATACGTAATCTGGATTAATTTCAATCCGTTGAAAAGGGTGTACCATCAAGACAATACCCGGGTGCACAGCCGTGGCAAGAATCCATAAATTGGGCTTGGAGCTGCTACCTCATCAAGTATATTCTCTAGAATTAGCCCTTGTGACTATATCTTGTCTCCAAGCCGGAAGAAAATGCTGTGATGTAAAAAGATTTCGGTGAAATGAAGATGTCATCACTAAAACTAACGCTTATTTTAAAGCCTTGAGAAAATCTGATGTGTGGAAGATAGGAATACAAAAAGCTGAAGAACGCTCGACTATACATAAGTATTAGACTGCAGGAAGCGAACGTTGACAAATAAAGCACACTTTTAACGAAATAAATATAATTTATGGAAAACGCCTTATCAAATCACCCTCGTACATTATATATGATATCATTTAATTAATAGCTCAGCAACTAGCTTATGTAATTCGAGCAAAATGTTTTGCATTTTGACGAAACAGTTTGAAAATCGATGCGATAATTTCAGAAATTCGGAGAATTAATGACTCAAGTAGTGAAAATTTTCGATCATTCGGGACCGTGGCCGTAAAATTATTATCCGATCTTAATGAAATTTATCAAATTGGTAGATACTGCGCTTTTATATATATAAACCGAGTTTCAACTAAATGTGCTAAAAATTGTGGGATTTATCAATTTGAGAGTGCCAGAGGGGGCTGAAAAAAAAGACGAATTTGATCTACGTATACACAAGGGGAGTCTACGTACGTGACTGTATCTTTAATAGCTGCGAAGATCCAGGTGTCCACACATAAGGACACGTCTAGATCGACTCGGCTGTTGATCGTGATCAAGAATAAATATACTTTATGGGATCGGGAAAGCATTATTTTTGCCTGTTACATTCATTTTCTCTCACTCTAAAAGTACGAGTAAGAAAAGTTAAAGACAACTGTGTAATTCGTTGGACGTGTTAAATGTTATTATAATTTATATATTTGCGAAACATCTGAAGAAATACTCAAATCATGCTTTTTTATTACAAACAATGGCTGAAGACTTTTATACAACACAGAAGCTTTCATAGACACATACAACGCATTCCTATTCCAAGAAATCTGTTTGTGAGTGCGAGAGGCAGTGCACGTAGCCTCTAGCTTAGCTTAGCTAGACAGACGGCTAGAAGGACTAACGAACATATCGATTCTCCAAGAATCAAGAATACATATTGTATATAAGAATTATCGAGGTTCAACTGTATTTATTTTAACAAGGCTACAAAAATTGTTTTTTTTAATTCACAAATTTAATTAATAAATTTGTGAAATATTTCTTCATGGTATTATTTTCATTTTTGTGATATTTAATTCAAAATAAAAGCTCAATATAAAATTCAACCACAATTTTCTTTATGCAAAAAAATGTCATGTGGTCAGCTCTCATGTTATTTTTTTTCCTGTTAAGTAAAAACAAAATAATTGTTATAGAAAAAGAGCAGTCAGAATGTCATAGCAATTTGACCCAAATTTCAAAATGGGATCAGGCACCGCCCACAACATAGCCTCCAGCAGTTTGCCAAGTCCATAAATCCTAATCAGTCTACTAATAGCCATAAAAAGCCAAAAACAAATTCTCTGGCATTTGAGCTGAACTAACGATTTAAAGCGCCCCCATAAAAAGACAATGGGACTGAAAACATATATTTCATTTCGACCACACTTAAAAGCCAAAGCAAGCCCGGAAACCCGAAAATCAAAATTTCCAAGCACGCACATTGAGAGAGAGCATATGATGAGTAATACAAGGGATCCATTAAAGAGCAAATAAAAGGCAACACAGCTGCCGAGAAGATTAACTCCTTCTGAAACATTTAATAGGTAGCTTTCAAAATGTTTTAAGTCGAATTATATTTTCGAAACCTTCAACTACCAAGCCTTAGCTTAGAGATGAAATTCTGTTCGAGCCGGTCAACCGGAAACTGCGAAAACCATTTTGGATTTAGAGCCCTGCTTGTAACAGCTCAAGGTATTAGTTGAGTTATAAGAAAATATGTAATTTATGTGAAACATGTGCTCGCACAAATTCTGTTGTGAATATGTTCACAAATATTTGAGTTAGACACTGAAGTACTTTCTTTAAAGCCTCGCATCCCAATTTAACTGGGTCAACTCTAGAGTGTGACAGCAAGAGAAAATTAAATATGAAATATGGCCACGCTTGAAATGAAATGAGATGTGACTGCATTTTCTGTAAGCAGCTTAAAGCGTTCAAATAGCAAAACTTGAACAAAATGCAAAATGAAAATCATAAAAATTCCAACAGAACCCACACCCACACACAACTGAGCTGGTCTGGTGGCCTCTTTTCTGTAGCCTTATCATTTATTTTTTTATATTTATTTTCTTTATTTATATTTGCTTTGCCGATTTCGAATTCAACTCTTAACCTTGAATTCAAGCCAAAATAATAAGGCTGAAAAAATACAGCCTGCACACATAGAAATACACACACACACACATAAATAATTAAAATGACCTCATAATGTTTCGATTTTCCTTTCCCTTTTTTTCGGTGGATTTTGAGACTCTTTTTGCCGCAGTCATTAATGGTAATGGTCTGCATTATTTGTGAGCATTCGGAGTGTTGAATGCTGAAACTGACCGGCCGACCCGCCTTCTCATTTCCTGCATGGGCTATTTTTATGACTTTGTAGTTCGAATTTGAACTTAAGGCAATACTTGGGGTTCTATATATAATACACAAATATTATTCAATACCTATAAATAAATAAGTAAGAAATACATATTTGATTAGTTGGATTTTCGGAGATCCCTGGTAATGAGCTGATGTCCATGCACCTCGATTGGCAACTCGATCAATAGCCCAGTAGAGTAACTCGGAAATTTGGCAGTGAATCAAAGACATCTTAGAATACGAATGTGGCTTAGTTATGTACAAAAGAAATAAGCTTATTTTCTATTGTTTTAAGAAACAAATGTACGCTAGTATATGACTTTAATTTTCATATGATAGTTATAAAACTTACAGGTTTAGTTGTATCAAGTAGATAAAATACTAAATACCCAGATTCATCAAATACCCGTATATGCGCTAAAAATTATATAATTATATCCTGTTTTTAAAGTTATGAACCCTAAATTAATACAAAATACTAATATAATAGCACTTGCGGAAAGGAAATACATTTTCCCAATAATTATTTACACGCGGTTCAAACTCGTTCTTTGCGGCTGGGATTTCAAGTTGTCTTTCGAAGTTATTTTCTATTTCTATTTGAAACATTTTCTACTTCTGTCTGTGTCTCTGTATTTGTATTTGAGGGCACTTTTATTTTTCTCATACATAGATTTCGCTTTCATGGTTGTCTTTCTTTTTATTTTCTTGTGGCATATTTATGCTGCTTTGGTCAGCGTTTTTTTATTTTGTCTCTTTTTCTTTCTCCGTTTTGCCATGTGCTCATATTCATTCATTCATGACTTTGCCAGTATTGGGGTTGGCGCTGCCTGCCGTTTGCTGTGTTAAACCACCGCTAATCCTCGCCTGCCTGCCAAATTGTCTGGGCCATCAAATTGAACGACAACTAAATTGGCGCAAATTTTGCGCTATTTGCCGGGCTTTGTCTACTCAATTTCCGCATTCTCTTTTGGCTCTGCTGGAGGTTTACATAACTACTTGACACATTGAGAGAGGGCGGAAATCAGTAATAATCTAATAATAATGATAATAATGTTAAGTAATACCAGCTGACATTAGTTGTGCTGATATAATAAAGTGATTGTGTAATATTGAAGGAAAAGACAAGACTTAGTCGAGGAATAGAAAGCCGAGAGACTTTGTCTGCGATCCCGTAGAGATCGGCTGTAGAGGATTGTCATGCGATCATGTTCAAGGAAATTAAAAACACGAAGCGAAGGCTACATTCGGCTTGCCGAAGCTTACATACCATTCAGCTTCCTACTATAGCAATCCGATCTGAATCAAATTAAGTCGATGGGCATGGGATGGATACGAACCGAATTTGGATTAATTTGGATGAAATGCAAAGAAGTTATGCTACTATGTCTTCATTTGATACAGTGGCCCGACGTGATTAAAAATAATTTAAATTAGTTACATAAGAAACTGAGAAATTTTCCCTAAGTAAAAATTATATTTTGTATTATTTTTAAGCTTTTTTTATAAAACTATTTGCGTATTTAACAATTAATCAATTTATTTTAAACTATTTGCTTATTTAACAATTAATCAATGTTGCCTCTACAAAACAAATTCAGAATCATTTAACTAAATGGCAACCATGACTAAATAAGTTCACCAAAAAAATTAAGCCACGAAAACGTTTTTATAGGAATAGAAGATTCAATATTTCACCAGGCAAATATATACCCCCAATGCCAAGAAAAGGCTAAATTGAGTGCAGCGTTTGTGCAAAGAGAGAGATAACTAACTGCTGCAGGCAAGGGGAATGCATTTGGCCAGCTCCTTTTGAGTGCAGCATGAGCATATTTTTCTTTTTCCGTCTGCATGGAAAATTTTTGTTTGGAACATGCGCCTGCAGCCAGGCAATTTCAATTCTTTTTGGCACAGTTATAACAACAAAGCGGACGCTGAAAAAGCTATACTCCAAGTCTTGGCTCAGCCTCGGGGCTGCTGTGAATTGCCATTACCTTTCAGCCATTCAATTGTTCACTTGATCTTTAATCTGCTTCTGCTGAGTTTGTATTCAGCTCGGCTACTTCTTTCTTATTGTTGTTGATTTGCCTTTGGTTACCACAACTATTTTCTAGTGTGCTCTTTGTTGTATAAAACCTTAGCAAAATATTATGCATACGCCATGCCTTGCAGACTGTCTTGAGTATATTTTATATGTGGTTTCCATAACAAACTGCAACCACTAATACAAAAAGCAATCGAATTGTGATGATTAGCTAGGATTATACAAACTACAGTGAATTCCTATCACAATTCGCTGAGCTCATATGGTTTTTTAATTAAATTTACTGTTCATAATATGAACTTCATACAAGTGATACAAATATCATTGACCAATCCTCAACAGGAAAGTAAAAATATTATAAAACGTAGAAAGTATTAATCGGACCTTTTCCACATATTCATGCTAATGGTAATGCACATCTTCATTTCATAATTGGCAAAAACCATTACCTTCTATTCAAAGTAACGATAATTTTCTACTATTTAAAATATAATTTTAATGTCACTTTAATGTTTGTCTGTGTTGTTTTAAATCAAAGCTTATATTAATAACATAATTAATTTTGTGTGACTTAAAACCTTTCAATAAAAGCCACTCAGCTTAAAATTTAATAAAATAATCTAGAACTCTTAAAAGTATTTTGATCATTTATGCTAATCTGTACATACAAATAATAATTCTTGCTAAATAATTAAAATGCCAATTTATAAAATGTTTTCTGCATTTATCAAAAGTATTTTTAAAATTAATTTTTAACGACCAAAATGCTTCGTTCAAATTCACTAATTGACTAAATTGATGACAATAAAAAGCGTCAATAACAAGTTTACACAGAAGCAAATATTTATACAAATTACAAGAAATTGTGATCCTATATTTATTTGGTCAGAAAGTTCGCAATGGATAGAAGGCAGCATTTTCGACTGTATATATATTCTTGATCTGTCCCCAAGTCTTTTTGAACCCCAAGATCTCAGAAGTTTTTCAAGCTACAGAGCTGAAATTAATAGATGCTTCTCATGCCTGCATTCTGGTTAAGTTCATGAGTCATCCAAAAGAGACTGATTGTTCCAGAATGAACATTTAATAGAACAACTTTTTCATCAATCTTAACCAAATTAGGCTGATTTAATTTGAACCATATAGGACTACTATACCAAGTACCATACAAGCGGTTATATATTCAAAATTGAAATTGTATACAAGCTTCGACAAGCTGGTATTAGCCTTTCTTTCTTGTTTAAAAAGATTTTTAATTTACTTCATATTACTCTACAAAAGAACTTGGGCCTCATAGCAAGCAGACCTGCCCGTTTGTCTAAATTTCTTCACGTGCCGCGTATAAACATTTTGTTATTATAAAAGGTTTTATTTATTAAAAGGTTGCGTCTGAACTGGGTTTTTTTTTTTCAATAATTTGGCATTTGTTTAAACTTTTTCAAAAGGGAAAATTATACTGCAAAAAATTTCAAAGCACGGCTTACCCCAAAAAGTAGGCTATAATTTTTGTTGTTTGTCGCTCATTCAACGCGACGTGTACGCAATATTTGCTCCAAAGTGTGCGCACAAAGTGAAATACAATGTTCGGGCGACAACGACAAAAACAAAGTCTATGGCTATGTAGACTTACCTAATTAGCGACAGGATTTCCAGCGGCACGAACGTATGATGATGTTTTTCAGTTTTTCTTAGCACGCCAAGTAGCGCCACGTAGCGTTGAAAGTGCCTGACTCAGTGGCTGACGCAGTTGCTCACTGCACGGTTGAACCTTTTGGCTATTGTTGCTGTCAATCTGGCAACGCTTTTTGCCCTGTTTTGGCCTCTGGCCCTGCTTTGGCTGCTGTTACTGTTGCTTTACAAATGTTTTTTTTCTCACAACACAAATTGTTGCAATTGCCTTCAGGCTAACCATGCGGCTACGGAGGATACGGAGAATATGAGAGAGGGCGCTGTATATATGTGGCAGGGGGCTTTAACCAAAAGTTGCAAGGACACGCGACTTTGGCTGCCTGACGAACGGCACACACGAGACACGGCGAGCGACGGCGAAACGAACGACACTTTGAAATGTAGTTTTGTTTGTTGTTGTTGTTCGTGTTGATGTTGGTGTTGGTGTTGGTGTTGGTGCTAGTGCGTTCAACAACAACAACAACTCGAACAATAAATGGGCGTCGAGGCTTGGCCTGGTACAGTGGCGGTGACGAGGAGTTAATTCACACGAAACGACCCCGCTAGATTTTCATTTTTTACTTTTTATTTTTTCGACCAACTTTTAGCGTTTGCCTTGTTCGTCATGTGATTTTAGGCTTTACTTTATGTGCTGGCTTTCTTTATATTTTTCGCGTATTTCGCGCTGTTGCTTACTGTGCGCATTCTTTGGTTCTATTGTGGTTTTCTTTATGTTATGTCTTGCACAATGACCTTCTTGGGTCACTTCAAAACTGGATGAAAATATCGAATACAATTTCACTAACATTTCAATCGAATATCCGAACAAGATTCGGATAGTGCTATAATATAAGTAGCTATCATAAAACCAACTTTCTTGGAATCATCATATAGTGTGGAAAGCTATTTGTTGAATTGTAGGCCACTTCTTTGTAGTAATTTGATTTGTATGACTGTCAAGCAAGCACGGCGGAAGCGTTCCTACTTGCTTGTTCTGCAAACATTTCATTAACAAATCATCAACATCATATAAAAAGCAATAAAAAATTCTGTAAATTCGCGCTACTGAATGAAACTATTTTTATATTCATTTATTTGCCTCGCCTTGCCTTGCTATGCATTCTGCTGGCGCTCTAGTTTTTGCCAATTGCGTTAAATAAAAATAATTTTAGGCACCTGCAAAATATCCGCTTCAATTAAACTACTTTTCGCATATATTTGCATGAAACAAATATGTGTTTTGTTTTAATATTTATTAGAATTGGAATTAGTTTGGGAATTACAGTCTTGGCCACGTCAAATAAAGAAATTGAAATACTTTTACACCAAAAAAAAACAATGTAAAGGCACACAGAATTGCAACTCGTGGCTCGCCAGCATAAATAGCCAAAAATAAACCATAAGCAAATCGAAAAGCAAAAGCAAAACAAAATGTACTACAACATTGGTACAGCGTTGCTTTGTTAACAAGCCAAAAAAGTGTGCCAAATATAATTAATTTTAAGCAAAGTAAATGCACCAGCCGAATGTACCCGACTAGGAAATACTCTCACTATGACTAGAGATCTACTTAAGACTATAAACAAAAAAGAAGGTCTTGCTTGTGCTAGCAGTTTTTATCCTAGTCGAAAGACTTACTGACTGATTAATTGACTAACAGCGCAGAGCCTAAGCCATAGGTTTACCGCATAGGTGACTACTAAGGGGATTTTTGGAAGGAAAACTTAAGCCGGAAGAGCGTCAAAATCGACATTAAAGTTTGGAAAAGTACTGCAACGCCTGGAGAAGTTGCTAGTTTAAATATTTATTGTTATTTTCTTGTGGTTGCCAAGAATGATAGTAGTACATCGATCTTTAAAATGATCAAATAATGTGCAATGATATTCCACTATTTGCCATAATTTTAATAAATATGTCATATTCTGGTTCACTTAACTTTCCTGCCAAGGCCAGCCTTTGCCTATCTAATAAAGATATTATTTCTTAAAACTAATCAATTTTTCTTCTTCTAGAGATCAATTCTTTCATACGGTGTGTCTTAAGCAAGCATGTAAAATGAATTCAAAAAGTGTTGCTCGGTTGGCCGCCAGCTGTTCCAAAAATTGAATTTTATTTTATTTAACGAAATGTAATATCTTGTAAATTTTTGTTATTGGCTGTTTAACATTCTTATTACTAGAGCCAAAACAATTGTAAGTGGTTTTTTTTTTTTTTTGCTGTTATTTTGCTAGTTGCCATTGTAGTCTATCCTTAACATTGGAATGCAGCTGCGAATTCTTGTCTAGCGGCCAAAAAAACGCACACTCACACACACACGCCCAAAAATATGCAACACATGTCTAGATAGCACTGGGCTAAGGCTAACCTCGGCTTCCAAAGCGGAAAGTCAGGACATGGCCAAGTTAAGTAAGGCGTCTAACCAATGACTCATGAGCCATGTTGAACACAGACAAAGGCAAAGGCCTGCTTCGCCCAATGATTGACGGACGGACGGAGTTCGTGTATGGCCCCTAAACGTGTTTTCGTTTCTGTAGTTTTTGTTAGAGCAGCTATTGTGTGACTTTGCGTGTAGTTTGTAATTTAAGTAATATGGGTCGAACTGTAACCTGAGCCTTGCTACCTGCGTATCCTTGCTGCTAGTTGTTGTTACTAACGCGATTTACTTTCTGAGCAAAACACGCGCAAGCGAAACCTGTCGCCTGGCGCCCGTCTCCGCTGCCCTTTTGTGGTTTTAATTGTCATTGAGCCCAGAACTAAAGCAGCCAAGAAAATTCAATTTCTTTTGCGCTGTGTGACAAGTTCTTAGCGTGCTTCTATTATTTTTGATAGCCCACCGTCTTTTCGGTTTTGTTATTGTTTTTGTTTTTGGCTTTTGCCTTCCTTCTTACTATTTTCGTTTGGCTGTGGCTGTCTCAGTTTTCTGTTGCTATTCTCTGCCTCTATGCACTGGCTGCACCTTGACACTAATATTGAAACACAAAAAAAAGCAAAGAAAAGAACACCAACGTTCAACTATAAATAGTCACAACACACCGCGAAACCAAATTGATTTGCGGGCTTATTTTTTACCTCCCCACCTTCTTCAGACACTTGACATTTTTATTAGCATTTTGATATTAACTATTATTGATTCGAAAACTTGATAAAAATAAACAGCGATATAATAACCTTTGCATGTTCAATTTCAAACGTTATTCGTCCAGAGAGATAAATGAAAAGAAAAATATTGAAAAGAAATATTGAAAAAAAAAATAATAAAAATAAATTTAGAAATAATAAAAAAGAGTAAATATTTGAAAAAGTATAATTAACAGAATGTGTATCAGACTTCCAAACAGTTTTTGCCACAAATAAATATTTTATTTATTTATTAGGTATTGTTTAAGACCACAAAATTGTTAATCTAACCAATTTCACCAAGTTTGCATTAGCTGGTAAACTTCCCCGCTCCACAACTATTGCTGCGGTATCTATGTGTTAATTTCATATTTTTTTATAGGCCATTTAAAAAGTTGTTTAAGTAAGAAAGGTGATTTAAATTTAAATTTATTTTTATCATTTCTTCTTTCTGAATCAATGAGCTTGCAATGATTATTAATAATACCTCACATTTGTGTTGAAATTTCAAAACAGTGAAATATTATATGAGCTCAAATAATTATAATTTATGAAATATATTTTATTTATAATTGAAATGTTATTAAATGTTTGGCCAATCATTTTAATATGTTTAGAAATATATTTAAAATCTTTGAATATATTATTACTTTTCTGCATTCTGTTTAATGTTTGTTATTGCTGATGTTTTTGTTGGGCTTTACCAAAACACCGTTAAATCAAAAGGGGCGAAGAAGAACACGCGGCTTTACATAACTCTCACTCACTGCCAGGCTCAACCCTGAAGAACAAGTTCGGCATAAAAACGAATAACAAAAAAAAAAACAGCGTACACAAAAAAACACGTCAAAAATTCTAAAACTTATACTCGCGAATATTCAATATTTTCTGTGCAATTTTTGTTTTGTTTCTCGGGTATTTGCATTCGAAATCATGTTCACACTCTTTGCTTATATGCATTTGAATTTGGTATGCATTTTCTGCCTTGCAGTGCATTTATATGTATGGTGCATCCACTTATATAGTAGAGTATGAGATATAGTCGATATTACTCTATACTCCGTTGGCTGGGCTTATGTGAATTTTCTTTCGAATATTTCGTTGCTCCGTACTTCCGCCTGTGCGTGTGCTGTTGAATTGCTCACCCGACCCGAACTGGCCAAGTTTTCAAAAGTTTGCCATTTTCATGCAGTTTGACATCTTTCGGACATAAACTTGCGCCGCGTGCATTGCTTTTTCGGAAACGCAACCGAAAGCTCTGAGCATGTCCTCTCGCCAAAAGCTTTACTCCGTATGCAGAAACTTTTTAAAAGTTTATATCAGCTGTTGCCGCTTTAGCGCATTTCCCATTTCACACACTCTTCCGACCGCATGACCGCTCACTAGGCATCTGTCAATAACAGCTGGCATAGGTTTGATACTGTTTGGGTTTGAAAGGAGACTCTCATAATTATCCCCCAATATGGCATTGCATTTATTTAGTAAGAAAATCCATCTTCCAAACAAATTTACAAAACTTTATGTATAAAAATATATATGTGACTGTATAGCTGTATAGCTAGCTTGTACAGTATACTAATATCGGCCAGGAGCAAATAAATGGCTATTCTGTTTATGAAAAAGTGCATCAACAAAAGAGAAAAATTAAAGTAAGTAAAGGAAAGATCTTAATATTAACTACAAAGCAGACATAAAATAAAAGCCAAAGATAAATATTACAAATTAATATCCGAACCAAAAAGCATATAGCTCTTGCACGGTTGTCTCCAGAAGCCCAAACAAAAGAGATAGGAGAGATTTAAAAATAAATAAGGATAGAAGGTAATCATGAATGGACAAGATGAGCTGTTTCTACGTATTCCAATGATTTCAACAGAAACGTCTTTTAAACTTCAACGGACTCAGTTTCCGGTATCAGTTGTATTTACCATAACGATAAACAAGGCACAGGGGCAATCACTATAAAAATATTCGGTTGCCCGAAGCTTACATACCAGAGACCTGGAAAATCACAGTTTACTCTTGAGTTCAAGCATTCGCTTTCGTCATTGCGTAAAATGTCGGCAATGACGTCAGCCAGCGGCATGTTGAGCGAGCTTGAACTATTATGTAAGAAGGCGAAACATTGTACTGTATGGCGTCAATAAACTCAGTTAGGCTGGACACGAAGCATGTTATAATACAGGAGCACATGAGAACGCAGAAGTATGAGTTCCTGATTGCAAGTCATACTTTGGGAAGAAAAAATATTTATCAAATAATATTAAAACCAAACAATTTCTGCTTGTCAATAAGAAACACAAGGTTATTACATTGGAGTGCCCATGATTGAGAAAGTTTCTCAGAAGAGGGAGAAGGAGGAAAGGCCGCATGATTCAAAGAAGGCAGAGCACATCTGGTGGACATGGACTCGCATCAACGAACGTTATAAATTATGATAAATTTTGCTACCCCTTCAGTAAGAGTTGCCAATTATGGCAATGGTTTTGGGTTTAAGTCATACGTTGGGTAAACTTAAGAAGATAAAGTTCTTCCCATACATCAGGCAATAAATAGTAATTTACATAACATAAAATACTATTAAAAACAAAACACGAAGGCTACCCGAATCTTATATACTCTTGCAGAACTATAAAAAGAAAAGAAATCTTAGTAGATTAAAACGCATTTCCTCTAACTGCAGCAATAGGCAGTGAAACATTTTCTTTTTAATATCCTTCAAATATTTTTTTGCGTGCATTCTGATATTCAACACACACAAACTTACATATCCATATACATGTACATATATACAAGAAATCTGTTTGTGAGTGAGAGAGACAGGACACAGGGTTAGCACAAATAACGCTGTTTTTGTTTTGTTTGTTAGCGCCATCTATTGTACATCTAAGCTATATGTTATAGTAGGCAGCTTACAGTAAGTAGCCTACGGTGAAAATAGCTTTAAAACTGAGACAGTAGTTCACACAGAAACAGACGGACATGGCTATATCGACTCGGCTTGTCATGCACACCAAAAATGGCAGTCGGAGATGCTTCCTTCTATGCTTAAAAAATATCGTAACAAAATTATTATACCATCTGCAAGGGTATTAAAATCCTCTACAATCCTCGTTAATAATTTCCCAAAAAATAAATTTCAGTTTTTAATTATTTTATTTTAAATTGCAATTACAATTTGTATTTTTTGCTTAGTATTTTTGTTCTTGTTGCTGTGGTTTCTGTTTTCTTTTGTTGTTGTTGTTGTTGTTTATACTAGATTCAATTTTATTTTTTTGTATTTAAGTTTCATACATTTGGTTGCAAACAATATCAATAATTTTTTTAACCTAATAACAGATGCCATCCTTTTTTCCTTTTTATTTCCTGGTCTTTTCACTCCATTTCCATCCTCAAGCTTAAAATTAGCTTTACAAATTACAAACTTAGTTTTAAATAAGTACAATTACACAAACAAAGCTTCGAATTTTTGCATTAAATATTATGTTTTAATCACTCTTCGCAAAGAAACACTCACTTTACAGTTACTACAAAAAAATGTAAATAAACAAATGAAGCTCGCATTGTACAATATACAACGATGCATTTTACAGCCTAATACATATATTTTATTATATTATAAGTTGGTTTGCATTTACGTTTTCATCAAGCTTTGTATATAATATAAGAGTGTATGTGTTGATTTTTATATAGAAATATGTATATCAAATTATTATCATGATTTTTAGCTTTTTTTTTGGGTGAGAAAGCAGCATGTAAAATGAGTTAGGTTTGATGGTTTGAGGTTGATTATGTTTTCCCTTTGTTTTGCGTTTAGCATTAGCGCGAACATTTTTTTATTTAAGTTTTCATTTTGTATTTTGTTTTTTTTTTTTTTGGTTTGGGTAAAAGGTAGGCGTGGCATTTACAATAGCATTAAGTATATCATTTATTCGTAACCTATGTATATATTTATAAAGCGTTCGTTTTATAATACAAAATTTAGAACTGCGTTCAAGTATTTTATTTTTAGTTATGCAGCAGCAGATGCAGAGCATATTTAGTATTTTCAGTATTTTGTTGTCATGTCAAAAATAAGATATCTTACAATTTCTTTTATTTATATATGTATATATTGAAAAGTTTCAGTTTTCTTAAGCATTTGAAAGCGTTGATGATATGATGTGAAAGTGGTTCGTGAATTCAGTGAACTACCTTAATCTATAGTATATAGATTTTACAAAAAAAAAACATATATAAGAAAAAATAATACGACGAAAATAATACGTTTATATAAAAACTATAGTTTTGTCTTTCAAAAATTGAAAAACCAATTAATTAAATAAATAAATAGAAAACAAATTCGATTTAAAGAAAATCATCAATTGTAAGTGAAATGAGATGCTTATGCGTTTACCGTAAATCTAAAGAAAAAGATTCTGGCTAGGCTTAGATTTTTAGCAATCTGCTTCACTTTGTGGTGAAATTTCGCAAACATAGTATCTCTTTGTGGCTTTATAGCTATATATTCAAAGTTCAAAATCTCAACACAACATTATGCGAAAGCAAAACTGAAACTTGTCCCATAGTGACTAATGAAATTTTAACAGTTTTAGGTTTAGAATCCTGGTTTTTTTTAGTATTCTTTGTTGCATGTAAATATGTAAATATTTTTATGTGTTTTTGTGAAAATAAATGCATAAATATACAGAATACATAGTATGTATATAAAGAATTTCTCGTCATAGATGATAGTATATGTATATATGTATGAGTATGTAGGCATTTACTCGTATGCATATGTATATATGATGTATAATAAATATATATGTGTGTGTATATATGGGTTTTGTATAATGCCATTGTTTTGTTCAATTCGGTGAGCTGAATTTAGAATGTTGAACAATGAATGATTGATAAATAATTATGTGTCTTTGTATATGCTAAAAAGTAATTCAATTTCGATATTTATTGCATGTTTAAGTCAGTATTTGTTATTGAATTTTTTTATTTAATTTTTTTTATATTTATTTAATTTTTTATATAATTGGAATTTGTTGGTACTCGTTTCTTGTTAGGGTCTACAAGTTTGATTAATTATCAATTTTTATTTAATGCTTATGTACTTCAAGACAATTGTTTTTGTGTATTTTATTGTTAAGCATTAACATTTCATATAGTCACAATATTTCATTTCATTTGTTATCCGATATTGCTGTCATACACATTTACCTTTTATGCATAGCTTTACATTTAAATTATCTTAGTATTTCTTTTGTACAACGTCAAAAATTGCCTAAATTGCTGAGTTCTCTACACATTTTAAATATTTGTTAAGTGGAAAAATGGACGGTTTTATCATTTGGATTTTATTTTGCTTTTGCAAGTCTTTTAGTTTCAAAATATCGTATAATGAATTTGGGGTATGAAAAAATATGTTTTTTTTTTAATTATTAAATAAATATACAAATTGTTTAAAAGAAATATTTGAGGTTAAGTATTTCATCGTTAGCATTGTGATTGTGTTTTGTGCTTTCCTGGACAGCTCACGCTTGGAACTTATTTCAAAGCTTGAATTTGCTCTAAAATTTCACAAGGATTGAACTTTTAATTCTTCGAATTCTTTCAAGGATAATATTTCTTACTCAGCAATTTAGACAATTTTTTTTGCCCATACTATCCTTAAGTAATTTTAAAATATACTCAATCCATTTCGATCTTTGCAGAATTGGCATGCAAGATATAGCTTTCTTGAATTGTTGGTGTTCTTGTATTATAATATATTTTTGGTATTTTTGAATGTGCCAAGCTATTCCTTCTGCCATATTATATACATAGAACATTCTGTATTTTCATTACATTTTAACACACAACACGTTTTTTGATCGTCATGCATGACATGTTTTTCAAGAGTTTTGGGAGTTTTAAGTATCAGTTTCTTTTTCTTTAGGAAAAATAGTTTTTCTTGAAGTATATCTTAGCAAAATATGTCTAAATGATTGCTAAGATTTATGCAAAAGTTTTGCCCATTTTTAGTATTTTTCTTGAATCCGTGAAATTTATATTGTGTACAAATTGCTAAAGATTTTTGCATAGCTAAAAATACCAAAGTCTAGTCTAAGGTTAAAGAAAATCGCTATTATGACTTAGGCTAGAGATTTATTTGGTTGGTAACATTTTAAGTATTTTCATTGGTATTTTTACACGGTGTTGATTATTTGCAAGCTTTTGGCGCGGCGGCAACAATGTCCATAAATTAAAATATATTTATAAAAAAAAGAACAAATTTATGAAAAATATCAAATTTCAGAAAAGCTACAGCACAGCTAGCGAAGAGTTCCATCCTTCAATCTTTACGTTTTCCAAAGCTTTACGCACTCCTTAAAAAAGCTTAAGTACTTTTCTATATAGTTTTTAGGGGGAAAGTTCTGTGTTTATATATTTCGAAAAAATACTGTTTCAGTTTTACGTTTTCAGTTTTTCAGTTATTATTCGTTTGCTCAGTTGAAAAAGTATTTGGTTGTACTCGTAATATGAAAACAAATATATTTGGTGAAAATGTAACTAAATCAGAGAAATAATTCTCATGCTATTGCACTACCGGACATCGTTGTCGCCTGACGCTCACTCTGCAGCTCACGATTGCGTTCATGTTCAGCCGTCTCGGAGCTACATTTGAATAGGGAAAGATTACAAAACAACAATAAGTCATTTAATCCAATGTGTTATTGCACTTTCTACTCACTTTGATCGCACTGCAATTGGACTGCCTGGTATATCCACTGGGTTGGCATTATTATTATTTGTGGTCGAGGCGCGTCTTCCATTTCCCGATTTGTATGAGAATATTGAATCATTTTCCAAATCGTTTTCAATCTGTTGAAGAAATAGTTGTTTTAGTTTTTCTATAAATATTTTTAAATAGTTTTATAAATAGTTTTAATAAGATATTAAGTAGAAACAATTTTGTTTTTGGAGACAATAGAGCCTTGCATGAATGCATCCAAATGGCTTTATAAAACTTTAATGATGGTCGTGAATACTAAAAACACTCACAGCTAAAACTAACAAAGAGAACTACGTGAATGTTGTATATAACGAGTGTGAATGATCAGTGAAAAGTCCCATAAGACGAGTTTGGAATTCCTTACACCGTTACATAAGGTTGAGCCAGAAATCAAAAGGAAGCTTTTCTGTTTGCCTGGGTTCAACACCTTCTACACTAATTTCTACCTATCAACAAGGATGTTACAATGTCAAGGTCTGTCACATGCTGGTGTTACTTAATTTGTTAGCCACAACACAACAACCGTTTTTGAAGAACCCTAAAGGATTTTGATTTGCAGCGAAAAACGGCCAAGAGAAATATCGTTCTACCGATTTTTCACAGTGGGCTAGGCCTGGTCCTTCACGTTCTTATATAATTTTAATGTACAATAAAAAGTTATATGTAAGTTTATGCCAAAAAGTACTAAAACGTTCAAGTGGAAATTGCGATTGAGACCTTTTAAAAATTACCTAAGCTAGAAATATAAAAGCACCCCTCGATGGAAACTTCCCACCTGTGCTTCTCGTGTCACATCTTTTGCCACTTCACTTCTTATTACCTTGCAGAACATATAAACATTTTGTCAGGATATTTGTACTCATAGAAGAAAGCAAAGAAGGACCCCATAAAGTATATATATTCTAGATCATGATGACAAGACCAGTCGATGTAGCCATGTTCACCTGTCTGTCTGTTTCTAAGCCAACTACTCTCTCAGTTTTAAAGCTATCGACTTGCACTTTTCACCATAGGTTTCTGCTGCTCATATTTAAAAATCGTCAAAATTGGATAGCTATATCATATACCTCCCATATAAAAACACATTTAAAATGAAAACTTTGTACGATAGATGGCGCTAATGAAATATTTGCTGTGTGTGAGATAGAGCTAAAGGGATCATTCATGGTCAAAGCTATGAGCAGAGTGCTCTATTACTCTCTCTCTCTCCCACGCACACAATTTATATTAAAAGTAGATTTTCTTGGAATGTGAATGCACATGTAAATGGCAATAAATGTTTGTGTGTTTATGTATGCACGAACGAATGACTGTATTAATGAATGTAAGTAAAGAATACATTTAAAGGAAATGTCTTCACTGCTTTTCTTGCTGTTCACGAGTTTGTTGAGAAGTAAAAGTTGGCGTTGACTAAATTTCATATACATTTTTATATATGTATAGGCTTTTGGTACCTTATATTCGTACTTTCAAAAGTATTTAATTTCGCGTTTAGTCAATGTGAAATTTCCACTTACCACTTGTCGCTTGTAGGACAAACGTTCACTGGACACTGAGCCACAGGAGGAACTCTCCGATACAGCCTGAGTGACACTGGTTACCGTAGGCGGACTGCTGGGACCCGGAAAACGTTTCGAACACACCTGCGACTGGATGTGTTCACAAATACGTCGAAAACGTCGTATGTTTCCTTGAAGTTAAAGAATTTTCCAATTAGTTGAACTCAAAAAAAAACACTTATTCGAGGTGTTTAAACAAACCTGATAGCAATGTGAAGGTTAATGCAAAGAGCATGTCCGCTATATCACCTTGCTTGCAAATAGCGCTGATGTCAACCTAGGAAAAGCATAAAACGTGTATGTTATAGTACGTATGAAGGGATGTGGAATATATTAACTGAGCCCACCTGAAATTTCACATGACGCTGAAACATTACAGGCCCATTGCCATTGCGTTTGTACTCCACGCGAAATGAGGTGGGCGACACCACGCTATGCGATAGTTCGGCCATCTACAAATTATATTTAAATGTGATTAAATTAAGCTATTTGACTGGGCATCATATTCACTTACAGATAGAAATGCATGAATCAAATGAGCCTTGACTGTGGCTATGGGTTTGCCTTTAACCAGAATGGTAAATGTTTCATCTTTCTCTGTGGTGATCAAATTTCCAAACCACGAGCGTTTCGTTAGCTCCGGCGACGATTCCGGCGTTAAATGAACCTCATCCGCTGATACTATAAAAGAGACTCAGTTAGATGCAAGTCCAGTTGATCCTTTATACCTAATTCCTACCCTGCATTTTCCTACGATGGAATCGTGGGCTGCCCAAAAAGCTATTCTTGATATTGGTGAGCCGAGTCTTCCACAGCTGTCCTCCGGGTGTATTGCAAGGCGAGCCAGGTATTCCCGGACTACCGCTGTTGTTCATCAAAGGCGAGGCATTAGGATTCACAACTGCGGAAAGCAGAAGAAGAAATAGTTTATTAGAAAACCCATCCAGTGGTAGTCATTCGGGGTCTACGGGGCATGCACACACCACTAGTCGACTCTGGATCGTGGAACATACTAATGGCTATGGTCGGACCTGAGTTGGCACGATGATGCACTGATGGAGAGGCGGCAGAAGAATTGCTTGTATTACCTCCTGAACTGCCAGGAGGTACACCGCATTGTTCCCGCACTGATGAGCCACTGATGCCCCCGCCACTCCGATCCTGACGGGAGGAGTCTCTTCTTTCCAAGCGCGGCTCTCTGACCATTACCACATCACCCTCGATTGACTTCTGAGAGCTATGCGAAGGCGTCCGACTGACTGATGTATGGTGCACTGAACCAGAACGCTCCCGTTCACGTTCTCCATAGGTTGAATGCCGAGTGCCGGCTGCTGGCGAAGAAGGTCGCGAAATGGCATTGGCCTGCTGCTGCGCTGAGCTCAAGGGCGAATTGCAGCGCGTGGGACTGTGATATGAAGAGCTCCGCACAGAGGAGGACACCGTTGCTGTGGGTGAACGTCGCTGATGATTGCGCGTGCTGCTGTACGATCGGAAGCTAAGGTGGAAAACCAGAAACAGAGTGATTAAATGACAATTAAATCCACCCTTATGTATTCTCTTGACACTCACTTAAAGGCTTGCCTCCGAGGTGTCAACGGCGAACCCTCTGATATCTGTCCATAGCTAGGAGCATTCGTGCCATTAATGCGACACGTGTCCAAACGTTTCCTTGGCGGATCAACAGCATCCAGTTCGCTGCGCGATTTCTGAGCTATCTCATCATCATCCTCCAAGGCAGGACGTCGACGCTTGCGTTCCAGTAGTAAAAAATAAATAACCTTCTCGGTATTGTGACTAGAAATAAAGTAGAACCACTAACATCTGAGAAAGATCACAGGAGTATATAAAGTGATATCACATACCTGGAACTCAACAGTTCTTGGATAAGCTTATCCTTCTCCTTAAAACAACCGAGCGAGCAAATTGCATTCAATACGTCCGGATCTACAGCCGTAGCTGTGGGTATTACGTGCGTCTGAACAACCTCCATCATTGGCAGCTCTAATTCTAATTCCCCCTTGCCGCCAGCTGTGACCCAAGGATGGCGATTTATTTCCGCTAGCTGAAAATGATAAAGTAATGAGAGGATAAGGATATGTACTCCTATTTCTTGAGACCGCTGTGTGAAAATATTTCCTAGGTTTTTGACAATGAAGGTTCAATACGAGCTGACAGACGGACGGATATAAAAATATCGACTCCCCTAGTCATGCTAATTAAGAATTTTGTATATGGTCGGACATGCTTAAGTTGTATTTTAGCTCTCTGTTTAGTAAAATATTATGAATTCTTATATACATATAAGACTTTTTGCCCTAATTGACTGACTGACTAATCGGGGAACAGCTCGTACCATAAATTTGAGGATTCTGAAATTTCACTACAAGTTTTACTTTAAAGTGATCTAGGAGTGGGAATATATTTTGTATTTTATTTTATTTGTCCATTTGGCTGAGCGTATCTTGAAATGTATTTTAGTTTTCCTTTGCCTATAGTCTGCCCCAGTTCAACATACTGAAACTTATATCAACCTTTTCTTCTTCGTTAAACAAAATCACTCAAATAGTTTCATTTGCCATACATTCCCACATTTTCGTAAGCTACAAGTTTTTGCAAATGTAAACATTATGCTTTTAAACTAAAATTTGTCTTATTTAAATTTGCAATACGCTTGACGTTATAAACCAGTTGGGCATATTAGAAGTAGGCTAAATATATCAATATTTTGTCATCTGTACAAGTTGTAAGGAATGGTAGCTTTTATGACTAGGTTTTTGAACCACTAAGGGGTTTTCCATTTACATTTTTCCGATGGGTATCAGAAAGCTTAGCACAGAGACCTGAAAATATGAACACGAATCGGGGGGCGAATGACAACAAACAGTTGACCCAAAAAAAGTAAACATAACCAGGAAGGAGGCTTTGCTTGTGCCTAATTTTTTGGGGGTTGTTCTGCATGCTATGACTCAACACCCACACACCCACACACCCCAATCACAAACAGAAACACAACCATAAGCACAAACATTGAATTGTTGTTTAGTTTGGTGTCTGTTGCATTCCCTTATCATTGCTTAAGCATAATGCGGTTGAATGGATGTACGCGTGTTCTCGGATATTTGTATGACTCACCGTTAGCCGCCTATCCGGATTGACTTCAATCATGCCACGCAACAAACTTTGGCAATCGGGCGGCACAAAATGCGGTATATGAAAAACTCCCCGCTTCACTTTCTCCAACAGCTGTCGCAAGTTGTCATCGTCGAAGGGCAACGCTCCCACCAGCAAAGCATACAGAATGACACCACATGACCACACATCCGCCTTACGTCCATCGTATTTCTCACCCTGAAGACGAGAACAAAAAAAACATAGAAAATATAAAAGATATTTAGTCTATTTTTTCTTTCTTATTTTAATCGCTACTTGGTTGCGATTCTGTTATAAAATTCGATTAGCAAAATTACGTAGGCTCGAACCTGTTATTTTCCCCACAAAACCCTCTCACAAACTTTAGTCTTTAAATATTTACAAATTTACAAAAGCAGCGAGTTAGCTCGACATGTGCCCGCCAAGAAAGTTCATCAGGCTCGAGCTGGTCATTGCTGGTAATTGACTTGACAGTTAAATGGCACAATGACTTGCAGTTTGTTGACCAGCAGAGCAGGTACAATAACTACATATACATATACATCTGCCAACACACAGCTTATTGCAATTGCCAGTTGAATTTTGAAGTTATTCCGTCAGGTGATGAGAAGTTGAAGGGTTTACAAAAGAAGTTAGTTGATTGAATAAAGAAGAGAATGGAGGGTAAGAGATGTAGGAAGAGAAAGAGCTACCATTTTGGCCTTATTATGTCTATCAAATTTAAAAGTCATGCCTATTGTGATAAATAAATTACCGGCAGCTCAAGAAGCTCGCCTTATCGCACACACACATGCATATTTATTGAGAATTAGATGAAGCTTATGCAATCAGGTTAAAATAAACTATTGAGACGATTTTACAGAATAAGAATTGAACATTTAGACTTATAATTCATAACATATACGAAATACAAAATCTTCAATTCGTCTAATTTGGCTCTAAATCATGTCATTTATATTAAAGGAAGACCGCTTTCTATTCCTATTTTATAGGGTAAAAGTCTGACAAAATGTTGAAGCTCAATAACTGAAACGCTGTTTTTGTATAATGACTTTTAGATTTTCGTTTGTCCTAAGCAAAATGATTTTAAGATCGATTTTCTATTCAATGTTTAAGTTTGATAAGCATTACCCATGGATTGGTCTCACCTCATATCTTAGCAACAAGGTCAGAGGCAGTACGCGTTGGCTTTTGAATATTTATAAAGAAGAATACCTTAGGCTAAAAACATCACGTAGGAAGTTTTGGATTTATAACTTAGCTCTCAGCCAGAGACAAGCGCAGTAGCAAAATATTTTAAAATTCCGCTTTTGAATTTATTACACACAGGCGACACAGCACCAGGCGCATCAGGAATCGTGACTGAAATGAAGCTTGCAGAAGATGTTATGAAGCATGAAGCGTAAGCGAGAGGATGAGTGATTTTGTATAACAAGGATGCGCTCCTGCAAGACATACGCATTTGCATATGGGTTAGAGCCAAGCAACATTTGCATAGAGGGATATGCGTTAGTAGAAGCAGCTGCACTTGATGCACGAAGATGTGCTAAAAAGTCATAGATTCGCCCCTTGATTGACATTAACGCACAGAAAAAAAAATATATATATCCTAGCCGTATCCTTTGCAGCAATTTTTTAACCATTTTTCAATGTCTGCTAAACTTACTTACCCGTATAACCTCTGGACACGCATAATGTGGGGAACCGCAGGATGTTTCCAGCATGCTGCCGGCGGGCTGAAGTGAGGCCATGCCAAAGTCCGCTATCTTAATATTATTCTTTTCATCCAGCAATAGGTTTTCGGGCTTCAAGTCACGATGACTGTCGCAAAAAAGAGAACGATAACATATTATATTTGTTTCAGTAAGAGATTTGTGGGTAGACACAGGAGCGGACTAGCATTCAAGGACACCAACCAGGGGGCCCATAAAACATTTTTGTTCAATAAAAAACAGCCCAAGTCCGTTAAGAAAAACACAACGCATAACACTCTTGAAGAAATGAGAACAATTTTGAATAATCTGAAACAAATTTGTAAAAATAAAATAATAAGAAGAAGGCTTTAAAAATATATTTAAATTAATAACAACAATACCAAACAAATAACAAACAATTGTAAAATAATTATAGTTAAAGGAAAGAATGTATTCGATAAACTAAATGAAAACAGTTTTAGGCGAAAGAGTAACTATGAAATGAGAAAGAAAGAGAAAAAATAGCAAAATAATGGAAATTTATTAAAGAAAAGTAAACTTAAATTATTTAAACAAAATATATATGACTTATAAAAGTTTACAAAATTAAGAAAATATTAAATGGAATCTGAACGAACAATTGACAATCCAAATAAAAATATGTATAACATTTTTTGAGAAATACAAGAAATCCTAAGGCTTGGCAAAAAATCGAAAAATGACTAAAACATTTTAAAATCTAAGAAACCATAAACAGTTAAAATGTAATATTGGGCACGGGCCCACTTTAGATCCGTCACCATAATATTTTATTGTCTTCTGTTATTTAAATGAAAGCCAAGTCATAAGTATAATATGTATGTCATATTTGCTCTAAACTTTCTTTTGTGTTTTAAAGGAAAACCAAATCATTTAATTTATATGCCATCTTTTCCCAGAAGTTTTTTCTCCGAGTGCTTAATATTCCACATCCTCAATCATTTCACTCACCAAATTGAATGCGAATGGCAGAAATCCAATGCGGATATGATTTGCCTAAAGAATTTTCTCGCTTCCTTGGGAGTCAAGCGTCCTTTTTTAACCAAATAATCGAAAAGCTCGCCACCAGAGACATGCTCCAATATAAGATATAAATATTTCTTATTTTCATAGACATCACTCAGGCCAAGCACGTGCGGATGATCGATTAGTTTCATTATTGCAATTTCACGTTCAACCTTTAAATAGAAAATAAAGAAATTAGAATAGAAATGACACAATATAGCTGCACAAGTTGTTCAATGATTATTGACAATGTTTCCAAACTGTCCAAAGGGCGAGATAGAAATCTCTTGACTTTTTCACAATGCACTTGCGAGTCATTAAGTAGAGTTCGCTTAGTTGTTCCTTGTTTTTGCGTGTCCTGTTGAACTGGAATTTGTACTTATTTTTGGACACGCAATCGCCCTTTAGCTATTTATATGACCATAGCTTCACCTTGCACTCGATATTGTCATATAGTATAGTGTGTCCTCCATTATAATAGCTGGAGCTAAGGCTGTTGTCCGCAACTCTCCCATTGTTTGTTTGGTTTTTACCCGTACTCAAGAAATCAAAAGTGTATAGTTTTTGCGTAAAGATATGTAACTGGCATAAAGTTATCCTGTTCGAATGAACAACTGAAAACTAACATAAGAACTGTATTTCGCCCTCTGCCCACAAAAAATAATTCATATTTTTGTGACTTCTTGAATAAATTTTGAGAACGGGTATATTTTAGTCGGACTCTAACTAACTATAACGTTTTACTTATTTCTTTGTTTACTTTGTTGGCGCCACGCAGTAATTGTGTCGAATGTCCTTTCAGTGTCCTACAAAAATTACACGCATTTCGAGCAAATTGACACAGGCTTTGTCATTTTTGTTGATGGAAAACTGATAAATAATTTATTGTGTATTACGACAATTACTAGAAGTAAATGAACTATGGATGATATTATATCATAACTTACGTCAAAATAATGTGGAATCCTATTAAGAAAGAGTGCAAAGATTATGACAAATGCTACAGATCGAATCGAAATAGCCAAGTATATATCTATAGAATGATAATTACACTGAAAGTTACACTTCAATCAATGGAAGATAATTTCACCCTCAAGGCTTTAAGTACTCAAATACAATATTATACACTCTATTCAGTAACTTCGTACCGAATTCCGAACTAAAGTATATCCATTCCATTGGTTTGTTTACCTACTCCCTCTATAAGTTCCTATTGAGTCATATTTCAAGGTAAACGTAAATACCAGTCCCGTAATTTTATTGTCATAATTTTTACGATCGCGCACTAAAAGACAAAACAGCAAAACACAAACAAAGAAACGACAAAACAATAAAAAAGCAACACTAAGAGTACGAGAAATGCCGTCAACCTTGACAAAAACGTTCCCTGCGTATTGTCCCCTTCACGTCTTTTTATACACACCTTCATTAGCACCGATTCGCTAAGTTTCTCGCGATTAATTATTTTAATGGCGACCTTTTTACCAATCACACAATGCACGCCCAACTTGACGAGTCCTGAAAGGAAGAAAAGGAAAAAGCATAGAAATAACATAATTGCAAAATTGCAAAAAATAAGAAGGCAAATGCCAAACTAGCTGAAGTACACTGAACCTTTCATAAGAATTATATTAAATTATTCTATTAGAAGTTTTCTTTCGAAATCATAGTGATTATATATTACCAATGGCTGTTATTTTATAGATTTTGATAAAACAAACTATCTTTCTATATAAATATCGAAGTTTATTTTAGTCTCCATCTAGCTTGCTTCGTTCTGGCCTTTCACTTACCCGTTTGACCCTTGCCCAGAGTCTTCTCCAGTCGATAGGGACCCACAAATTGGCAATTCTCAGCCGTGACATTGTTCTCCTTCTGCATTTTGTTGGCCGCTCGTCGTCTTCCACTTCCCCTCTCTTGGTCTGTTAGCTGTTTGTGGCAGTCAGCTTTAGCTGGCGTCTGTCCATGCACACCACACTCAGTTCTTCCTACTCCTTCCGCCTTCAGCTTCAGCGCCTCCTAACAGCAACAACTGTGCTGTCGCATAGCGCCAAAAATGAAGTTGTCTTCGGTTTGGGGGTTTGGGAAGGGTGGCTTTTAATTACTTTTGTTTCAAAGTGTTATTGCGATTGTTTTTGGTAAAGTTGTTTGAAAGTGATGCAGTATTAATAGGGGGATTCGCAAATACCTGAAAAGAAAGGATCAACAAATTAAATGGGCCCCAAATATGACTTTTAATTGATCTAAATATAAGATAGTATGTGTATATAGCTATCGAAATCAACGAACACACAAGATTGAGCCTAAAAAGTGAATGTTATTATTCTAATTAAATGTTTACAACATACGAACTCAGGTCGTAAAACGATTATAAAGTAATTCTGGGAAAGTAGTTCTTAGAATGTAAACTAGAAATGTGCGGTCAGAGAGAGAGAGAGAGAGAGAGAGAGAGCATATATATATAAATATAAATACTAGAGGCATCTTCCTCTATTCACCTTACATAATAACTATTCACAGGAAGGACTTTAAGCATACTGGTTCTTGCTAAATCTGAACTCTTATAAATACAAAGTTATGTCGTAGTGCCGCATCGGATATCGTACTTTCCTAATAATAAGCCCATTTATCGGATTGATATCGCAGATGACTTGTGTTTTGTTTTAAGCCTTAAATTAAAGTTTGATTCAAATATATTTCGTCGGTGATCTAGGTTGTATGAAATGAGAGTCAAAGAAATCTGACTATCCTTATGCAACTAAAATACATTAGAATTATATTTCTCGGATCATTATAGAAAATACATGGTAAGCTTTGTGTTCTCAATATAGGATCCCATTGAGTCTGTTGAATAAGAATGTTCGCTGTTTGCTCATCTTGACTTAAACTGGAATTCATCTGCCTTCAAATTCAAATAGGCTTAACTAGGTTCCCTTTAAAAAGAAAAACCAAGAGTTATACTTAGCAAAGCGAGGTAGATTTTTCGTCAACGTCGCTATATTACAAAAGCCCATACAAAATTATAACTAAGTTCAAAAATTACATCTGCGTTCATAATTTAACAAATTAAACTCTCGTGTTGAAAAGTTAACCTTCATTAAAGCGTACTTCATATGTATATATGTTACTTTGGGTATTTGCTCATCTTATTTAAGAGTCACCCCAAGCTGTGCCAATAAATATTAGCAAAGAAAATTTGGGATTTATTTTCATTTACACACAAGCTTTGATAACCTATATATAAATAAGAGATTGAAAATTACAAGATAAACTATATATTGCAAGTGTTTCGCCTAGAAACATATTTAACTATGTATCGATTGATTAAACTCGACAATAAATTTCCTGCTGCAGGCAAAATTTTCTGCTCAAAGAATGAAGCCTGCAGGCTGCGAACCAATTTGCATGAAAATTCAATTAATATTGAAGTAGAAAAGTAACACTTTTAAGCTTCGGGTGGCATATTTATTGCTATAGATAATATAAGTCAACCCATTTACCATCAGATCGCAAAGCCTTAAAGTGCTTATTTAAGTGTTAAATATTTCTATGGAATGAATATAGATGCAATTAGATACTACTTTGTAAAAACCAAGCCATTTGGGCTGGAATTCAAATTAACAATTGTTCAGACATTTAAAATTGGGACATATATATGTACTTGTTGGGCGTACTTTAATATTATCTAAACATTTATTAATAGTTGTCAGGCCATTAGTAACATTTAGACCAGAGAATACACGCTATTAAGTGAAGTGCCTTTGCGTGGCTGCCATGCTGTCAGAATGAGACTGATCTCCCATCTCTCTGAGCATTTGAATTTGATAGCAAAACAAAAATACAGTGAGAACAAGAAGGGAAGGCTAGCTTCAGCTTGCCGAAGCTTATATACCATTCACATTGTCAGAATATAAAACCGATCTAGATTAAATCTGGTTGGTGGGTGTGTGGCTACAGAGGATACAAGGGATGCAAGACGAATTTGTTTTAATTTGGATGAAGAACAGAAATGTTATGCTATTAAACTTTCACTACGGAACAATCGGTTATATGGAAGCTATATGATATAGTTGTCTGGATAAAACTTAACCAGCGTGCAGGCAAAGGAAGTGTATGGTAAAAATTTCAGCATTGTAGATTTTAAAACTTCTGAGATCTTTGTGTTGAAACAGACGGACGGACAGATGGACATGGTAATATCGATTTCATTTGTCATGGTGATCAAGAATATATATACTTTACATAGTCCAAAAGGCTGCAGGTGGATATATATTTAAAAACTCGGATATAACTGATGCTTAGCTTTTCCTAAATATTAATTTTACTGAACGTCAGGAGTCATGTCGTTAGCATTATACCGATAAACATATGTATATCAACCGCTATAAAAAGGACATACTTTTGTTACTTATTGAATTAAATTATCTTAGTTTTAGTTAGCAAATTTAGTGACCTTTTTAGATATACTAAATACTTGTTATACTGCAATTAGGCATAAATCTAAAGGTAAAACTCATACATAGTTTATTAACTACATTTGTCGAAAGTAAAAGGAACGTGCCTTTTAATGACACTGCAAGATGACCTGGTGCATGATGAAAAGATGGAACTTGCCAAATCGTGTAAAAATATGCATATGCCTCTTTCAAAATCGTGCTGCCCTGGGCCGTTCATGCAAAAATTGTGGCTTTTTTCAGCAATCGTGTCAGTCTCTTTGCATTATGGCATGGAAAAAGTCCAAACTTTCCTTTTAGATTATTCTGAAAAATCAGAAAAAATCCTATTCGGATTCGAAGAACAAAGCCGAAATAATTGTTTACCGATAAAAATAAAATTGAAAAAAAAATATTTTAAAAATAACTAAGAAAATATTTAAAAAAAAAACTTATTTTTGTGTATAATTTTTATTCCTTTTGGGCTTAATATTTCATCAAATTTACCAAATTGTGTTTTTTTTTTTGAGTAATCAATTTCGTTACGCTACATTAGCCAAATTGTCCACTGTGTGACGAGGAGATTTGCTAGGGCTATGTCCGTCCGTCTTTCCGCCGTGTGTTTCAACCCCGAGATCTCTGAAGTTTTAAGAGCAACAGATCTGAACACTTCTGAGAACTTCTTATTCTGAGAAAATCAGGGCAATGGGACCCAAATTTGGTTCAATTCCAATGACAAACAAAACATTAAAGTGGGCGGTGTATGGGGGTTTGTATGAGGGCCACCTCCAAGAAGTGGGAGGGGCAAAAAATTAAATAAACTTGATCTTGATACATATTTATAGCAAAAATATAAATGTAAATTTGAAGTTTCTCTTATAGTTTCCAAAATGTACATTTTCATACGACGGACAGACGGACATGGCTAACTCGACTTGACTTGTCATGCTGATCAAGAATATATATGCTTTATGGAATCGGAGACGTTTTTTTCCCCTTTTATATTAAATTAGTATACCCTTGTACCGCAGGTACAGGTTCTGAAAATATAATAAAAAAGGGACATGTTAATAAGCAAAAGCTTTTTGCTCTTCAGCTGCAAAAACAAAATTTAAACAAAAGATGGGCATTTTACTAAAAAAAGTAGATGGGTACAAATAGGCAGCAAAAGGTGCACAAACATAAAGGCCGTATAGGGGCTAAACTAATATCTTAGTCTCCACAAAACTTGAAAAATGAAAACGTTGGCTTTTACATGGGCTACCAGGAGAGGGCTAGTCATGCCACAACGCGGCTGAGCAGCATCAGCTGGCCCAGTCAGTCTGAAAGGAAGGAAGGAAGGAGGCTGGGCAGGAAGGAAACGGATCCGGAACTGGCTGCTAACAAAACAATGTCGGCACACAAATAAGCAAACTTTCAACGGCCAAGTGGAGGCATGTCTATCCCTTCGCTGCGCTGGCCTATTAACCTAATTTGAAAAATGATATGCTCAAAAGTTGTAAAACTGACATTGTTTGTTGATTCAGAAGCAGCAAAGACAGCAGTTGAAAAATTTCACTAAAGAAGGACCAGGAGAAGGAGAAGGACGACTGTGCTAACCCAAAAAGGCGTGGCTGCCTAGATGTCATAAAAAAATAAGACATACAGCTCTCGTCTCACTTTGCACAAACTATAGCACTTAGGACTGCGGAAAAGTATACTAAATATATGTACATAAATACTATATGAATATGTAGATACACATATATAGGATAAATGGGGTGTTTTTGTGTGCGTGAACCATAAAAATCATAAGCAAAGCATTTGCGCAAGCATTCTTTCTGGCGCCGCTTTCTTTGTTTTTCCTAGACGAAACTAATCGCGTCATATGCACAATGTATATTTTTGGCTGTTGGGTTAATAACTAAATAATACCTTCGACATTTTTCAATGTATGGGCGAAACGGTGAAGTATTGTTGCAAATCTACTTGGATAATATCGAATGATATCTTGTAAATATATGAATTTGACTTCGAAAATTAATAGCAAGAGCAAAATAATCATTAAATAATAAGGACAAAGAAAAGAGCAGTCATACACTGGGAAAAATATTAAATGAAATATTTTAACTTTGTCAATAAGCTTGGGTATACAAAAGAAACCCGACTATAACATATATGTACATGTAAATTGAATAGCATGACTAGTCTGTTCGATATGGCTATGCGCATTGAGAACTCAAAAGTCTCAACAGCTACAGAGTTCACATTTTTACCAGAAGCTTCTGGTCTCCACACGCTGGGTGGCTCATCCGACTTGAGCTATAATGCATAGAAAGTTTACATAGTAGTTTCAACAAAGCCAGTGATAGCAGTGCTATCTTATTTGTATGCTATTCCCAATGAAAGAAATTTGAGTAAAATTGTGCAGATCTATCTGATCACAAATTTGTAAACTGTTTTCATATCCTCTGGGTAAAGCGACGCTTAGTTTGCTGGAGGATAAGGCAGCTAAAGAATTAAGTTTCGGTTTCTCATCTTCCTTTTAACTTTATATTTTAACATTTTTGGAATGTTGCCAATATTATGTGACAATGCCCACCAGGATAGTTGGCAACGCCAATTGAAGTAGCAAAAGATATTTTCAGATGTCTCAAATTCTTGACTGGAACATGAAATGTTAAAATTGTGTAACACAAGACTTAAAAAGGAATTAGGATAAACTTGAAGCTCAAAAAGAATAAGTAAAAAAGGAACTTAATTAGTTTCATAGAGCTAATTGTTATATGGATTCAAAAGTGTAAGTATAGATGGAGTAGATATCTGTCCTTAACATATACAATAAAATAATCCAGAGTGAATGCCAAATCTTTATGATGAAGAAATGCTGTATATATTTTTGAAATCTGGAGCTATCTCTTTTATTTGGATTTTTTAAAATAACCCATAAATAATTTAAACTAATAGATCACAGGCTCAAATAAACTATTCTTGCACTAACTCGTATAAGCATAATTTATATTTTGTTTAAAATAAATGTGAAATTTGTCTGATTTTTACGAGTAAAAGTACATTAATACGAATGTTAATGCGTATCAGTTTTCATAGCAACAATATTATCCCCTATTCAGCTTGTATAAATCTCTCACCATTTCGAATTAAAATTCCCCTCCCATAAATGTCATACTCTACAATGATTGCATAAAACATTTCCACATTTCATAATTATCATTTACACATTTCGACAACAATCAACCAGCTTCAGCTTCTTCAGGAAGAGCCTCAAGGACTTAGACTTTGCTCATTAAACAACTTACACCATTGCCATTTTGGTTTGGGTCGGGTTAGGGCGGTGATGAAAGAAACTTCAAACCACAAGTGTTGTCTAACCCTAAATATAAAACGCACAAGTAACTTTGATTTTCTTTTGTTTGATGGCGCTGAAGAGTATTTCGGGATAAAGCGTCCCAGGGGAGGCGCTTGCGACATAATAGCCAGAAAAATTCAATTTTCAATGGGCAACGGCAACATCAAAACGAATAGGTGGTGGAGGACTGTAGCGCATTAAACCAAAGGGTGAATTGGTGCCTATGCCATGTAGAGCCTATCAGCATGGCATATGGAAGTTCAGGTATAGTAGGAGGTTTTTGCTTTGCGTGTCTGTGTTGCTCCTTTTGCTTTGAAAGTGCAATCAATAAATGCTTTTTGAGTTGTGTAAAATTGTGCGTAAGTGGCTTTTCATCACTGAACGGCAGACACAGGAGCTTGTACGTCAGAGGAACGTACGTCTACGAACGGCACAGCAAAAGGGCTTAACAACTAACCAGTGATTGCCTGACGAGGAGGCAATCGAGAAGAGTATGTTTGAGTTGTACTCAACTGAGAGATACTGTGTTAAAAGGTTGCAAGATCGAAATATCTATTGACATTGGCTGAAGGTCGAAAATAAGCAAGCAAATATCAGAGAAAAATGCCTAGGAATATATAGAAAATAAATATTTAGATACAAAGAAGGCTTAGATATTGAGTAAGCCAACTAAAAGTAGCAATTCAGTTAGAACCATTTTAACTAAATTAGATTAGTTTTATACTTATACCATTCACAAAATTATATAATCTTTTTATATACAACTAATGTTTATCTATTTTTGAGTGATAGCCCAAAAACTAAATAATTATACGATATGTCGTTCGTCTTCTGGCATTTTTTCTACTGAAAACACTTAAAAAACTCTTAGAAGGAAAAACTCATCCTTAACAAGTTTAGTGAGACTCCAACAGAGCCGTTTTTTTTTATTGTTTTATTGTGGGCTTGTTGCTGTTTCTGCTGTTGTAATTGCTTCTTTGCTTTTGATTAAGCACGCATCAACAACAACAACAATCCACAACAAGAGCAAACACATTGCCTAGAAGCACATCAGTTACCGAGCTGAGTTGAAGCAGCAGCAGCTGTTTCGACATTCATCGACTAATTGCAATTACGTTATGTGGAAAATGGGAAATGGAAAATGCTACTATGCTGTTGCTGTCAGCTTGCAATTTAGCACTGATTTCAATTTGATTTGAGAATACATATTTGTGTCAGCAGCGTCAGCAGCAGCTCGTTTGAGGCAATTGTGAACTGCTTAAATATTTAAAGCACGCTTGAAGAGAGACAAAAGAGAATTATTAATGAACAAATGCGGGTTAGATTGGGGGTCGCGAATGTTTAAAATATCTTTGCATCTTTGAAAATGTAGAAATAATTGAATTTGCATTAGAAGATTGAGTGGTGGAAAATCTATCTCAGTCAAGCAGCCAAACGGATAGACGTGGTTCTTTTACATTGTTTACTACACTGTGCTTATAGAATGTTTGCCAATGGGGGTTGACTGTTTAAACAAAAAAGTCGGTAAGATTATAATATAATAGAGCAAACATTAAGCAACGAACGCATAGATCGTTCTTGTGGAGGCGCTTGCGGACCAGAATCACGTTCTTAAGCAGAAAAATCTGATGCTGTAACCTGGAAACAGAAGAAACTTGTCTTTCAACAAAAGACTTAAATATGTCTGACAGAAAACGACTATTCCTATTGAGCAATTACTTGTATTTTCATTGTTAAACTGCAGTAAGGATTACGTTATGATCTTATAGGTCATTAACAAAGTCTCCACGGTTTTTTGTCACTAGATGGTGTTGGTGTCCATATTTCTGGAAACACTAATCTGATTGTGTTGGAAAGGCGACATTTTAGGCTACATTTCGCAGCTCGTGTTAAAAGTTATTATAATTAAGCTATGTGATAACTACAAACAATAGAGGAAGGCTATATATACCCTGGCAAAATAATGAAAAAAAGGAAGGAAAACTAAGTAGCCCATTGCTTATACCACCTCGTCAACGGACGTGTGAGCTTCTAAGGCGTATTTCTTTCAGTAACAATTGCATTTTAAAATTTAAACAAACATACAGCACATTCGCATTTGAAGAAATCTGTTTATGAGTGAGAGAGACAGAGCACAAGGCTAGCAGAAATAGGGCTGCTTTTTTTATAATTATGGAATGATGACTCTCATCATTAATGTTCTGCATCATTTTTGTTCAAAAAGCATAACATAAAACGCATATTATGCCAAAAACAATCAATGCTGAGCGCATCGATATTACAAGAAGTATAATATATCGCTGATATACTAGGTATATATTGAATGATCGATATTTTTATACTAGGAGCGCAATATCAAAACTAGAAACCTTCTTATTAGCGTATAATTAGCTAAGTTTTCCGATTCGCATCACTAAGCTACAAATTTCCACTCTAATTCCACTCTAATCTAATTGAATTCCCAAAAGAGTCTGTCAACAAACAATGTTTAAACTAAACAAATCTAAAGCCACGTGTCAGGCATCCAAGCCACAATTACACCAACTCGGAACCAAGCTCTAAAAATGTTTGCTCATTGTTTATTAAAAGTCAGAGACTGTCCGAAAAAGTGACTAACTAAAAGGTCGTTCAAGTTTGTGAAATCGGGCTAATAAACCGCTTAAGCCAAACACGCAAAAATGCAAAGTTAGCCAGCCCCTTGAGCCCCTCGACTTATAACCACCTTCTCACTAAGCCAACAACCAGACAGAGACGCACACAGGGGAAGGCAAGGAGCAACATTTTTCGATTAAAAGCAAACCAGTGCTAACAAGGCGCAAAATGGAGGCCAAAGCAACAGCACAGCAGCTACAAATAGAGCAAGCGGGGGTGGTGGCCGCGGCAACGACTAGTCATATCATCCAGCATCATCCATGGCTTGTCCTCTATGCACAGCAAAAATTAACTTCAGTCGATACGACCAAAAAGGCCAAGAGCTTGTCCACAGGCCACAGCCAAACAGGCAGCTGCTACAGTTCCCAGTTAGCCAGCCCGAGGCTCATGTTGAACTCTACAACGGCAAGAAGAGCAACAAAAGCAACAGCAAAAATAGCATCTACAACAGCAACAACTACAACTAATCATTTTTCTCTGTTGGTTGTATACCCTAAAAATCGAAGTCTAAAAAAGTTGTTATGTTGTTAACTGCGCTATTAATTTGTGAGCAATTCTCACATATGGCAACTTCTAAGTACGCAAAAGCTCCCAACCTTTTAGTATTTCCTAAGCCCACGATTACAGACAGAGAGCCCATTTCACAGAGAATGAAAAATGAAGAGTATTCCTATGTCCAGATACAGTCCCATCATTCAGTTTTATGTGGGCTGGTCACCACCCAAAGCAAACCAACTTATTTGCTTAACAACATTCACTACCCTGCCTCTCCTCAGTTGTAATATTAGTGAAGTAGTCCTTGCCCAGATACATATATATTTACATCAAAAAGCGTAACTGTATCTGGTTATATGATTCCTAACGTGAAACTCAGTCCAAAAAAGTGACTAACTTACCCGGAAGCAAAAAAAGATGAAATGATTAAAATTGCAATTAAACAGTAACAGCAAAACGAAAGAAAGGCAACTCGAAAAGTGTGGAAATAGAGAGAAAAATGGCACACAAAATAGGACCATATGGACTTAGATAGCTGGGCGTAAACGGGGCGTTGCCGAGGGCGTTCCACGGTATGAGGGCGTGTTGCGAGCAAAAAATTCAATTATCTGTCTGAATTGGCACGACAAAAATGAAAATTGGCTTGGTTGAACATTCACTTGAAAGAAAATTTGTTGTGTTTAAGTGTTTACCAGGTTTATTCCATATGGCAAAGTTACAATATATAAATGGAACACACTGTGAACATACATAGTATTCAGTATAATGAAGCTTATCTATTATATTATATATATATAATAAATATTATATATATATATATATTATATTATAAAGAAAAACTTCGACCTGATTCTCTGACTGACTTTCTGGTCATTGAGTTCAAACCGTAACACCTTGGAGGATTACATTTGCAGAAAAGTTAGAGCTTATGGCGTAGCTGAGCACTAAGTAGACTCTCTGGAAAATTTCAACTGCAAGTGGTCCACATTTGTATGCAAATGTAAGCAAATTCTTCATATCTATGCACCTGCTTGGTTGATATATAAATGTTGATGAAATCGGGAAACACTTATGCTTTTGGGTTTCCCATAGAACTGAAATTGAAAAATGTAAATTTATCTTTTAAATTTGTTTTGCACAAAAAGTTAGAAAAGTTTGATTGTTTGAATTTATCAACAGAGTGTGCTTTTGGTCACGTCAATTTAAGTCAATCAAGTAGGCATGATATAACAAATTTTGAAAGAAGCCAAGTATAAAAGCAGGACCAGCTACAGGATTTGATTCATTCGTTTGATTCTGCTCAAGCGAGCAGGTTCTATTTATTTTAAAAGGGAACATTTTAGTAATATTATTGAAAAGAGAGATCTATTTTTGTACCATATTTCTAGTCGGTTAAATATATTGATTAATTTTACAATTTTTTATTGGCAAACATACATATGAAATAACTTTAAAGAATTTTGAAATAGAGAAGAATAAATTGTAAACTTCAAATTCAAACTTGAACAAACTTGTACATGTACTGGTATATATGAAGTTTCCTGACCTTGACTTCGTTTCTTAAATAATTGAATTCGTGAAAATTCAAAACCGCACACTCGCTCTTTAGCTACCTGTCTTCAGCAGGTATAAGATGAAGAAAATGGGGCCCAAAACCAAAAACTAAGCAAAACCAATTTCCATTCAATAATCCGGCACGCAAAAAGCACATTGAAAAAAAAGAAAACGGAAGATAAACATGATACACGGGGGAGGCATCATAACATAAAAAAATAAGAAAGGAAACCTAAAAAAAATAAGGGGGGCATACAGAAAAAACCGGCGCGGCGACTTTTTCAATTTAATTCATAAGTGTGCGGGATACACAGGTGAGTCAGGGCAGGAAGCGGAGGTGAATGTGGGAGCGTTGCCAGAACTGAACCTGCATTTGTTTGCCAAAGCCCCTTCAGGGGCAATATCCTCCTCCTGTTTGCCTTTGAATTCAATTAAAGCTGGGCTGGGAGACACAGGTGAGCAGCAAGATGTATCTGTATGGGGCCGGGGATGTGGCATCGCATCGCGTACATTTTGTGGTTTTGCCACCGCATTTAATTCAATTTTCATTAAACCATGACTGCATACAGGCACGATTGTACACGTATGTGTGAATGTGTGTGTGTGTGTGTGAAGGACTCTGTGTGCGGCTGCATGCCAATTTGGAGCTGATTGTAGTTGTTGGTTTTACCTTGACACTCTTTTATTTCGTTTCCTTATTTGTAATTCTTAATGTGTCTTGCTTCCTTTATATATACTCGCATATCCACTATATATAATATACTTCTGGCCGCAGTGGCCTCAGCAGCTGCTCTTGCTGCACTTCAAACATAATTTAATTGCCCACAATTCCAGCAGTCGGCAAATGGAAAAACTTTGCAATTAGTATTAATGTTGGTTAGACGAAACTGAAGAGGCTGCCTGATGATGGTGACAAGGCATCCCCTAGCGGTTCAACCAAGAATGAAAGGGCTAACTTAAAAAGTTGTCACTAATAAGGACATGGTTTGCAAACTGCTCGACTATGAAATATTCTATATATATAGTATATATACTTCCCAGGTAGCTCCGCAACGACGTCGCAGTAGCTACATATATTAACTTCAAGAAATCGCGCAACCTCTTCTTTGAGAGCAAAAACGTTCTGATCACGGCTACGGCTCATTTCAGTTAATAAGTCTTTGAGAAACAATTTCATTGTGCTCGTTTTGAGAATGAGATTAAAGAAAAGACAACATCGTCAGGAGTAAAAATGTGTAATTAATCCCTGAAACTTAATTTGTATGAATTATAGAACTAACGTCCCAAAGCCCGACAATCTTAAGAGACTGTTTCGAGATCAGCCATGATCTCTTTTGCTTAGCTTTTTCAACGCAAGAACTATTTTCGAACTCTAAAGCATTGGAGCAAGTAAACAATCTGCACTGATAAGGCTGCTATGAATCTTTGATCATTTTCTTGTTGTTAAAAACAATGAGATGCCGCTGAAATTACGAAGTCCGAAAAACAATAAGCTTTTTTCACTGCTTTGAGACCTTTAGCTTGCTTGCCAATAAATTTACAAGACTTAGCTAATAAATAAATTTTTAAATGGATTAGTGTTAAAAGGACTATATAGTAATACTGAATTCAGAACAGAGAACATGAAAGGGTCCGAAAAGGGACTTCAATCCGGCTAAAACACCTGCCTCATGAAGTAAAAAGGTCGCCATGAAACAATGCTGACGGAAAATTAGTATGAATTTGAAGATAAAATGGGAAAAAGTTTATTGTCGTTCTTGGTAAAATAGCAAGCTTAGTTTGGGTCTTCAATTCCAAACAATCAATTCAAATGATTTATATTAATAATTTAGCCAAGAAGGGACTTATTAACTTATTGTTAACTGGACGTAAATCATAAAGAATAATAAATATTGATTGTTGAAATACAAGACTAACAGCAGGATTTATGGCTGAACGAATCAATGGGAACCTGAGCAAGTGCTATTGAAAACATCAGAAAATGTTTTATAGTCGTAAAACACATCATGAAGAAAGTTCTCAGTGTTCTAGACGAGCAATTACTAACAAGTAGAAGCCGTTGTTACTCTACTTTCATGTGCTAAACATAAATACCCGGTTTTCTTAATTCCCTTTTCAATTATAAACGAATTATCAAAGTATTTTTAAAGTATCTAAAAATTAAGAAACTTTTCGACACATCGTATACGCATATAATTTAAATATTTATAAAAACAATAAAGAAAATGGTCTTATACATCTTTCACAATTCACAAACGCAATGGCGCCAAGGCAGAGCACATACTTTAATGAAACTGAAACAAAAGGTTACCCAACTCAGCAACGGTTTTTGTTTTTGGAATATTGGTAGTTAATAAAATATATATTTCACCATTGACTTTGACTTTGAGCTAGTCTCGAAAAATACAGATAAACTCTCTCAGCCAATGAGACTTACAGAGTATTAAAGCAGAAACCGCCAACAGCTGCTGCCTTGGGGCACTGGAGACCAGAAGAAAAATTGTTCCCCCACCTTGAGCTGTCTGCAATTACGATGCCAATTATAACTGCAATTTTTTCACAATGCAGCGTGGGAGATGGAAAATAGAAAATAATAAGTGAGAGAAGAAGAGTAGAGAAGCAAAACGGACCATCAGAAGAATATATGCAGAATTTATTTTCAGATTTGAAAAGGTGAAAAATTAAAGCTTTTAAATTATATTTAAAATACCTATACGAAGATTCAACACCTATTACAGGTGTGGGCAATATCCTATTATAAGATTCTCGCCATATTTTGTAGTGATAATTCAATAACCCGAAGAGTACGCGAAGTTTTTGACGATGTTGCCTTTACATGGATATAATTGATGAAATAACTCAAAGAGGTCCATTGAAAATGTTCTCGACAACTAACAATTGCATTTGCACTTGTCAAGCCTCCGACTCAACAACCCAATGCAATTATAGTTTATACTGGCAGGAATAACAAAACGAGCTGCAACAACGGCAGCAAGAACAATAGGTAATTTCACCAAGCCACAAGGACATGCTGTGACATGGCATTCGCATGCCACATGCAAAATTTATGCGGCATCCAAATTTCGTTCATTGTTGGACAAAAAAAATTGCAAGTCAGGGAATGCCAGTTGGCCATCTGGTGCCAGGACAACTGGCAAGCTGACTCCAAAGAACAGAATACCAATTCGATTTTTGCACACATATTGCAGCACATGTAGTCCTCTCGAAGAGGAACAAGGACATGAACACAAACTATTTTCATTTTTTCTTTTGCATACGCTTTAATCTAAAGCAAATGACGTACGGCGAGTATGTGAATGTGACCAACGCTTTAGTTCATTCTTAAAAACGCAGTTGAATGGTTGCAATATCAGGATAGGGGGCTTTGGAGAAAGGGGAGACGGAGGCAAAAAGAAAGGCGGAAACTCACGCAAAACTGTTGACAAAATTCACAAGCGGGCGCTCGAAAGGCGGCGGCGGGCATAAAATTAACAACACGCAGGCGCACAGAGTGCGAGAGAACAAAGCACTCGCTGCCTCTCTTCATGCCCGTTGTGGAGCACACGCCCAATGGGTGGTTGCCGTTTGAGTTTGTTTCGATTTCGAGAGGGTTGCTTTGCGCGAGACGTGGACATAGCAGACGTAGACGTAAGACATAGCGTGGAAACGTACAACCATGCCCATGCCTCAACCTAGCCTAGAGATGAACGCATAAGACAAGGCGCGACTTTATGCCACAAATACGTAAAACATAGAATGCCACACACAAGGAATACTCTGCTAAATAGACCATGTGACGTTTGAACAAACGCAAGGCAACTTCTATGTTATAGTAGAGTTTCCGAAGAGTTCTCAAGAAACTACGCAGGGTTATAAAGAATGAATACTAAAATTGCATATGCAGACAAGGACCTTAAAGCATTTACTTAACTATTGGAAAATTTTAATATATTTTTAAGTGCTCATCTGTTGCTTATACAAATAAGACCATCTCTTATTTTATTATTAAAGTTGTCATACATCAGAGATATGTATGCTGCTACGTCTGCATGTAAAAACGTTTCATTGAAAATCTTATTTTAGTACGTCCTTTACTTGACAATGAGCTAAGGTTTGATATGAATCGGAATTTCTTAAATCTGTTGACTAGAAAGTTGAATGGGAAGTAGTTTTCATTTGTTTTCCCAGGTCCTTTCCGGTCTCGCCGCCAAGTTTCATTAAAAGTCGGGACTGGAAGAAATATCGCTGTTTCTATGCTAATATGTTTCTCGAATTTATACACTTTCTACTTTTATATCATTATCAGTGCAATGTTATATGGATGCTCTACAAAACTGACTCATATATGCCCATAATTATATCATCAACAAGGATCTTCACATGCCAACGGAACTTCAGGAAATTGTTAAATTCATCAAAATATAAAATAGACCAAACCATTAAGAAAGAAAACTCTAAGGGCAGTTTATTTCTGGGTTCAAGTCATGATGGAATCCACTTTTACTATCAATATAGGTTGATATTATTTAGTTATTGTCCAAAATAAAATAACCCCACTAAAAACATGAAAGGCAAGCGAGCTTCAGCTTATATACCATTCACATTGTAAATATATAGCCTATACAAGACGAATTTGTTTGAATTTGGATGAAAACATAAATGTTATGCTCCTAAGTATTAATTTCGGAACAATCAGTTATATGGTAGCTTTTATATGTTATATGCTGTTATATGTAGCCCTCTTCAAATAGATGCAAACCAAATTTGGTTTAATTTCGATGAAAAACAGAGAAGTTATGCTACTAAGTGTTCATTCCGGACAATCGGTTATATTATAGCTATATGATATTGTTGCCCGATCTTGAACAGATTAGGGCAGTGAGCGTGGGGAGTAGTGGGGAGCGTAGCAAACATCTTGACAAAATTAATATACCATTTTGTAAATGGTATAAAGATAAAGTCGTCAAATTTTTAGCTCACCCGGCGTTGATATTGTTCGCTTTGTGGTATTTTTGAGAAACGTATAATGCATTTCTTGTATCCTATGAAAGGTGCACGGCGCTTACTTTCTCCGACCCCATAAAGTATATGTATGAAAATCTAGATCTTGGGAACTAAAACAGATGGAGACTCCAAATTTGAATTTTTATTTTCTATAAATATATAATACCTAGGTCTTTTGATCAAATTCGTGGTACTCATTTTTCGTTCGATCGATATTACTATGCTGTCAAACTTTCATAGATTTATGGATCTTTCCAGAAGCTTAGTTGCCTCCTTCCTTTGGCAAAACCCTTCTGAGTATATGCACTCTGTCCCTACTGAATACCCCTCAAAATGTTGCCACTACTTCGCAATATTGCTTTTTAATTGCTAGGAAAACTGTAAACAATATTTTCTTTATTAATCTAATTTGAAGGGGGTGAAGAGGAAGGGAATGGATAACTTCCATGAAAGTGCATACACTAAGTTTGCACAGTTATCAGCGCTTAACCTCTCGGCCAAGCTGGAGGAGAGTGCATTGTCTGTCTGATAATCCCCTGGGTCATTAAGGCGTCGTCTACGTGTCTGGCAAGGCGCTATAAAGAAAGGCAACTAAATGCGGATGCTGTTGCTGCCAACCAGGACATTGGCGCCCCTTTCTGATTGTCGCATGTTTTATTCAACGTTTGTCCTGTTTCGCATGCTTCCTCGTTGTCGTCTCCAGGTTGTAAATATTGAACAATAGCAACAACAAAGATATACATATACATATTTGTAGGTAGACTTTTCGTCTTCACTTGGACTTCGTTCATATTTTAGTATGAAACTATATTAATTTGAAGCGACGGTTATTTTTGCTATTGCTAGACTTTGATGAACATTGACGTTTGCCTTAACTGTTTTGCACAGCTGGAGACATGTCAATCTCTCCATGGGATACGGCTGCTCCATGTAGGAGTGCAAGTAGATAAGACAATAGCAGATTACCAACAAACACCCTTTGGTAAAAACATCAAAATTTATGGGTGTGTTGAAAACTCTTAACTAATGCTAATCTAAAGGATAAACTTCGATTGAAAAGGGATACAATTTATGTAAAAGGAAAACTACAAACGAAATTTAACGAAAATTTCACACAAAAAGTTATAGGAATGGAAGAAATGTGAGCCACAGAGAGTTAGAGTACACAGTGACTTCTAGAAACCATTTTTCATATCCCTTAAAGCCTCGAAAAAGAAAATTGCATATAAAACAAAAAGAAAAGACTATCATTGGCTAGAACTCACACACTCGACCAAACTGACTCTGCTTTTGCGTTTAAATTTATAATCATCTTCACCATATATCTTGCTTTGCACGATGGAGCAACCCCTTCACTACGTGTCCCACTGCAAGTCCTACTTGGCCTGCCTAGAAGCGTCCGAGAATAGATTGCAGCATAATCTTGGTTGAGGCCTTGACCGGACACTGATTCATTGGGTTATGCACCATGAGATTAGTTATTTGCCATTATGATTATTGCATGAGTTGCAAGTGCGAATAGGAGAAGTAAAGTGTGCAAAACCCTAGCTCTGACCAGGACTCAGCTTAAGCAACTCATTAATTTCGGCCAATCATTTCTGAGAAACAAATCGAGAGCATTAAAGCATTTTAAGTATGCATGCGGCTAGTTGAATAAATATGTATATTTCTGCAGGATATCTTTGAGGCCCTCTATAATAGCACTGGAAATGTTTTCAGTCATTACGATTTTTGTAATATTGAAAAGGTTATCAAATTCATAAATTATATTATATCGAGACGTTGACGTACAATGCGCTGCACGTTCAAGTGGACCCAAGCCACCGGGCTTGTTACGCGCGAAGCCCAGGCTAGAAGCTTCCACCGCCCGCCCAACCGGCCGAGGGGGAGTTAAGGGAGCTATTATTAGAGATAAAGTTAAATAGGTTATTATAGTTACAACAAAGTACACGAAAAGGTTCATGCAGAGATAGTTTGAATTACAGTACTGAAGATAGATAGGAACATAATTTCTAGTAGTTCTACGAGGAACACAAAAACTGATTTGGCTAATTATAGACGGCGAGTCAATATCACCATTTATCAGCTTATGTATAAAGATAACCTTAAGCATAATTCTACGATTTTCAAGAGATGGAAAATTTATTAGCAGAAGCCCACTTGAATATGAAGGGTGGTGGTAATTTGTGTCCCAATTCAACCCACGGAGAGCAAAAAGTAACAATTTCTTTTGAACAGACTCAATGCGTTCCTGGTGATTCCTGAATTGTGGACACCAAACACACGATGCATACTCTAAAATACGTCGGACCAGAGAAGTATACAGTAGTTTAGTTATATAAGCATCATCAAATGCCTTCGAAATGTGTAAGTCGAATTTTATTTTAAGGTGTAAAAGAACACCCAAGTCATCAGGTAAGAAGGTACTATGTCTGAAGCGGTATGCTACGACAAAACGACATAACTGTGCATTTAGAACAGTTGAGATTTAATAAGTTGACCTGGCACCACAATTGGAAAGAATCACGGTCATCTTGCAGCCTGAAGTGTATAGAAGAGTCGTTGAAGGACAAGCTAAGTTTAACGTCGTAAGCGAACATAAGTACACGAGAGTGGGATAGAACCTGAGGCAGTTCGTTGATAAATAAGGTGAAGAGAAGGGGACTGAGGTGGCTACCCTGCGGTACCCCTGATTTAACCCTAAGGGGTTTAGAGTAAGAGTTATTAAAAAGAACTTTCTGAGTTCTGAGATTAAGTAGTCGGACATCCACTTAAGAAGATGGGATGGGAAGCCTAGGAGATCTAACTTATGAATAAGTAAACAGTGGTTTACCGAGTCAAATGCTTTGCAGAAGTCAGTGTAAATTACGTCAGTTTGCATTTTATTCTTAAATCCTTGTATTACGAAAGAAGAAAGCTCTAGTAAATTAGTGGTGGTAGCGCTGAGCAGATGAAGTTATAGAACCACAAGAGTGTTGTAACTGTGAAGTTAATATTTTTTCAAAAAAGCTTAGGAATAGCAGACAGTTTAGATACTCCTCTGTAGTCTTGGGCATCCGACTTATTCCCCTTTTTATGGAGAGGACTAATAAATGGCTTCTTCCAGAGAGAAAGGGAATAATAAGGAATTCAAAGATAGATCAAAAAGCTTCCAAATCGGCTAACAAAGCGCATCAGCGCAGAATCTGAGAATACACCTCGGCCACCATCAGGACCGGGAAAAAAGTTAGGCTTAATAGACTTAAGTTCATTAAGCAATAAGCTTTTAGTGACTAGGAGAGATGGGATGTTATTAAGCACTTAAAGGTTACGTTAAAACCGAAACCGAAATTAAGCACAATAAAAGAATAAAAGAAAACTTGGACACAACTTAAAATTTGATAAACGAACGCAAAAAAATGAGTTTGAAAAAAAAAGCAACCGTCTTGAGCGAAAGTCAGAGATAAGATATCACTTTTTCAATTTTCCAAGAGTGACTAATATCGTAAAAACATAGTTTTAGAATCGACGTAATTTTGCTAAGGCGTTGTTGTTACCATGTAACCAGCGCACACCTAATTTTGTCGCAATATCATAAAAATCACATATGTTTTATGACTCTCACTTACTTCCTCCTTCCTGCTAATTAAGAACTAGTTTAATGGAACAATTGAGGGTTGAAAATGTACTAAAATGCCCAACAAAGAAAATAACTAAAAACACCACATATAAGGTCCTTGTCCTTGGTTGTGGGGGTTGAAGCATTTTTTGAACTTAAGACATTCATAAACAAGTTTGCCTGACGCGGTAAATGCAGGCAATACAGTAAAAAGTCTCTTTAAAAGTAAAATATAATTCAAATACAATAATTAATGAACTATCGTGAGTTCATGAGTTTACTTAATTAAAAAGTAAATTTAAATTCTGTACAGGCTTTAGTGTACTGTCTTTGAACCTAAGTTTGCTATTCAGTATGCTACTTCATTACGGAGCTCAGTGGCAGATAAAGACCTCAACACTTCTAAAGCCTAACCGGATTATTAAATTGTTGGAGTTTCAGCTTTTCTTTTTGGTTATAAATACAGTTCGAATGAGTTGGCCGGAATAATCAATCTGCATCCAGGTGAATCTTCCATACCCTTTCTATATATATATAAATTAAAAATAAATTAATGTGTCAATTATAAGTATTATATAGTTGGTCTATTCAGCTAACATTAACATACATTAGTATTATTAGTATTTTTTTGGAACAGATGGAAAAGAGTTATAGCATAATCCTTCCACTTACAAAGTGACCCTTAAAACCACTCATTGACTGATGAGACTGATTGATTACTAAGAGAGAAGCTTACATATAAACAGTCAATATAGATTTAGCTCATGATGCTGGTGAAAAATATATACAAACTAGCAAATTCTATCAAATTTGCCCATGTTCTTTTAGTACTTATCCACATTTGCCCAACGAAATAAAATAAAAAAAACTGAAAATAACATGTTGTCGTTTCCAACGTATAGGTGTCTGCGTGGACTTGTTGTTGCCTCTTAGCATTGAAAGTATGTTTCTGATTTGGCTAAGCAGATAGAACAGATAGATTAGATGTAAGTAAATATGCGAAATTTGTAGCATAATTTACTTCAATCCCATACAAGACTTCCGGTTCGAGCATACCAAAAAGCTGCCCTAGCATACCTACATCATAAACTCTAACTTGTTTGAAGATTATAGATCTCTCAGACTGATGGCCATGCGCTTTCCATTAGTCAGTCAGCCAATAAGGATAAAGAGTATTCTATGCGTTTATGGATAAGAAGCCTCTGTGTGTTCACAGATGATGCTCCCTTCTATGCGTAACATAAATTATGAGAAAATCATAGCACCCGGCGGAGGGGCTCTGAAACACGTCAAGTACAAAAGTTGGAGGCAATGTACGACTGACTGCACATACTCGTACAATGTGGTCATGTGTGTGAGTTCAAAATATTTTTATGGTTTGCTCGGCGCTGATGGCTACGCGTTTGTCTTGTTTTTGGTATTTCCATTTCCTAGTTTGAAAATCGATAAAAAGCAAGACAGAAAAATCCATAAAAACATATGCATACATGTATGTAGATAACATTTTTGCTTACCCCAAAAAACATGAAACGAAATAACATGCTTAAATTTTGGATGGGCTATGTACAAAATTTTAGCAGCTTTAGCTGGGTTTTGTCAAGAAAAACACTTCCGGTACACAGCAGCTCTCTTGGTGTTGTTGTTGTTGGTATTGCTGTTGTCGTCGTTGCAATGCTGCTTGGCCAATAAATAAAACATGCCACACACTAACACCAACACCATCCTACGCACACGTTTTCACACACGTACACGTACATAAAAATACAACTTCAAGTTGAGGCTGCAATTTAGCCCCGTTCTTTTTTCTAGTATAGCCAACTTTTAGGAGCTGCACACATATGCACACATCCACGCGTACACCTTTGCAGCGCTTTATACCGTTAGGTTTAATTATGTATTATATAATTTGAAACTTCATTTGCAAAATTTATGCACTTGACGCAATTGTTGGCGCACATTTCTCGCCTGATTTGCATAAACATTTTAAGGGATTTGCCATTTTTCTATGCTCACTCACATTCACTCACACAAGCGCGCACACAAACACACACACATTCGTGCGCACAGTTACTTATTATATTTTCCGTTTGCCGTTTTAACCCTAGCTGTTGTTGTTATTGTTGTTTTCGCCTTTCGTGGCTCTGAGCACGGCAAACGTAGTCTACAATCTAAGGTATAGAGACATTCTCCCAACAAGAGGGATACACGCAATGTAACCGTACTGTAAAAGAGAGAATATACTGATTTCGAAAAAATATACTGGAAAATACTGCTTGGTTTTTAAACTGAATATTCTTTTCTTAGTTAATTTAATCGCAAATTTAATAGCCCAATGTTTACTTTACTTGGCTATAAAAGTATCGAAATTAACGATTTACTGCAATGACAATGACCCAAACCTTAACCCTAAGCCTCTATGTCAATATAGATATCGATCCGCTTCCGCAGTGCGGGTTAAAATAGGGGCGGGTTTTCTTCAACTTACAGCTGTTTCTACACCCAACGTGCAGCTCAGCTGTTTGTTGATTTTAGCGTTGGGGTTGTTTGAGCACAAGCTGCCTATGAACCGCCTTCGAGTTTTCAAACTTGGCGCGCAAGGCAGCGTGCCACTGATACAAATAGTAAATGTTGCTGCAACATTGATGCTCATGCTGTCGGATGTGGCTGAATAATTTCCCATGTTGTTATAGTTATAAAACATGTTCCGACTATAAGATACTCTTACTCTGCATTTATTCAATATTCGACACACTCATACCAAATTGGGTTTTTCTAGCTCTTATAGTCTCCGAGATCTAGGTGTTCTTACGGACTGACAAATGGACATGGCTAATCCACTCAGCTGTTGATGGTGATCAAGAATATATACACTTTATGGACGCCTCCTTCTGCCTGTTACACACATTTTCACGAACACATTATACTCGTCTTCGCAACTAGAGTACGAGTATAAAAATATTTCCCATGTGGAATGGAGTGGCGAGCAAAGGTAGCCGAATCTCTATATGGACAAAAATATGAGATGAAAAACTTCGGGTAACCAAAGCCTACATACCTTGCATCTGAGTACTATAATAAGGAAGAAATATTTAGTATCCCGTTCCGGAAAAAATACATTGTATAAGTTCATTCCGAATCTGTCGTCTCAATGGGAGCTATATGATATAGTTGTACGATCTCGATAAAACTGGAACTTGACCAGCCTGCAGACAAAGTAAACATCTGGTAAAAATTTCAGCTATGTAGCTTTTAAGACTTCTGAGATCTTTGTTTTGAAACAGACAGACGGACATTGTTATAACACTTAGTACCATAACTTTTCTGTTTTTCATCCAAATCAAACCAAATTCCGTTTTTGCATCCATTTGAGGAGACCCTACGTCCGCTGACCTGTTCTGATCAAGATCGGAGAATAATTTAGTATAGATACCATATTACCCATTGTTCTGGAATGAACACTTAAGAACATAACTTTTCTGTTTTTTATCCAAATGTAAACAAATTCGTCTTGCATCCCTTGTATCCACACCATCCAGATCTAGATCGAGTATATAATGTAATTGTCATATAAGCTTCAGCAATCCATTCAATCTTTGAATATTAAAAACGCGCGCCACCATTTTAAAAAGAATTACCATTTCATTTCGCTGGTTTTATATTCCTTTATTCCGGAGCTTCTTATGAACTGCAAAGCTCTCACTGTCATTGCTGAAACGTAGCATTTTTTGTGTCATCCTGTGCGCTACAATGTGTCTTGGTTGGTGTATAGGCTAACACCCTGTTGTAGGTCGTTCAAATGGTTTAGTGTTGTGATGATTTCATCCAGCTCTTCAACTTTAACTATGGCTACGGTTGGCGCTAACATTTAAGTCCCCCAAAGATACTACAAAATCTATATTATATGAATTTTATATGGTCGGCAACTAGCAATATTGATATGAATATACATTCCCATTAGAAATATATATATAGTGTTTAGGGTAAGCTTACCCTTAAACTTACCTTTTCAATATGCCAACAAACTAGAATTTATAAGATTTGTATAAGAGAAATTTCAGGTATATACCCTTGCAGAATTATAAAATAGAAGGAAAACTAATTAGCTAGACCTTCATGATATTTCATCAAATGTAGGAAATGTAGGCTTCTAAAACGTATTTCCTCCAATTGATTTTCAGCGGCTTTCCTGACGACCAAATTTTTACCCATCTAGAGAGTTTTGCAGAGACCAAAACAACTAGTAGTCAGAGGGTGCAAGGTCCGGGGCTATATGGTGATGCATCGAAATTTCCCAACCAAGCTCCGTCAATTTGTTCCGCACCATCGAAGATGTGTGTGGCCTACCATTGTCATGATAGAAGACAACTCCCTTACTGTTGGTAGTACACTAGAGGATCAAATTGACCGGCGACTTTTTATATGACCGATTTGTTTTTCAGCTTGATCTAAAAGTCGTAAACATTTTAGACGTTTCAACACATGCAGGAATCCGTTAATGACTGCTATTATCATATTAACCATTTCATGTCTTTTGTTCTAACTGCAAACATAAACTTATACCCATGGATAACTCAATCCTAATATTAACGAGAAAGGAAGGCTAACTTGGGGTAACCAAAGCTAACATGCTCTTCCTGATTCTTTTGAAATTCAATCAGCATACTTAGAGGCTTCTAAAACTGGCATTTACTAAATTTGGTTCAATTTGGATAAAAAAAAAAAAACAAACCAATTTTAGTTGGGGGCATATGGGGGCTATGTGATATAGTGATCCGATCTTGACGATTTTCGCATATGAGCAGTTTACAGCATAAGCAGATGGTGAACATGACGAACATGGCTATACCAACTCGGCTTGTCATGCTGATCAAGAATGTATATATGTATATTGTGAGTTCGGAGATGCTTCCTTCTATGAAATACCAATATCGTGGCAAAATTGTAATACCCTAAGCAAGAGTATTATAATTTCATATAATTAAAACTGACTTTCAGTTCTTAATTGAAGCAGGAAGTAAATTTCCCACCACAACGAATTTCAAAGCAGAAGCAGAGTCTAACACATTTACCGCTTCCCAATACATTTTAAAAAGAAATAGAATTTAAGGCCATTATAGTAGACAACCAGCAATTTGAAATGTTGACTCCAAAATACAAGCAATGGCTAGCTAGCTACGTAATGGCCCCACAATGAAAGCATTTAGAGCTCTCTCAGAGTTCGTAATTTGTAACATTATCTCACTGAATAGAAACAGCTAATTAATTTATTTAAATATGTAAACTCATATTAAATGTATGGTAAAAAGGCGACAACTGACAGACAGAGATCAAATACAGCACACGAATTTCATTCAGCACAAATTCTTGTGCCGCAATCCCCTAATCCCACAACGAAAACAAAAATCAACAGAGAGACATTATTCGGTTTTCTATCACTTTTTGTTGTTTTTACGTTTTACGTAAATTTTTTGTTATTGTTGTGGTTGCTTTTCTATATAATGTATTATATATTTATGCTTTTGAACAATTTTAACAAACGTATGTGTACTCGTATGTTATGTGTAATAATAAATAATTAGATATACGAATAACCTTAGGGCTTTTGACATAACCTAAGTATTAATACATAAATAAATTTTATAAATAATATATATTTTTTATAAATATATATGCATGTATGCACCTTCTCTATATATATATTAACGTTTTATATCAATTGCTTTATGCACAGCACGGTTTTAAACAATATGTTTTTCTTTTTTTAATTTAACGTACGCCAAATACAATTTAGAAATCATTAAACAATTGCAAATCTCTTTGGTCAACGGCCTTGGCGGGCTTCCAATCCTTTTCGGGATAATCATCAAAATTCTTTGTATCACCATCGTGATGCACATCGGGCAAGATTGGTGGCTGCAAAAATATAAAGGCGAACACCATATATTAAAGGTCTTGAATATGTATATCAGAAAAACAAGGAAACAAAGTCAGGCTAAGAAATATTATACATTATAAGCAGTATTACAAAAAAATGATCTAGAGATCTATCCACATTCATTCAATTTAGCTTCAATTGTTAAGTTTTTTACAAAGCAATTGCTTTTATTCATAAAGAAGCGCATCTCCTGTTTACGCTTAACATTAGCTTACGAATTGTGTGACTCATAATGTGATTGATGACAAAATTGCATATATTGGGCTTGGGTTGGTATACTTTCAACAATTAACATTTGTGATCTCACTCAATGAGTATTTTTATAGATTTATAGTTGATAATAATTATTTCAGACACGCCCCCTAATTTGGATGGTGAAATTTCTTGTGTGTAACACGTTGGCGATTATCTTGCAGTTCGAAGAAACATTGTCAAACAGTCGGTTCTATGGCAATTATAAGTTATGATAGCGTGAACATGATCAATTGTGGGCGTTAAGATTTCTAAAACACACACAAAATTTGGTGCAATTTCAATAAGTAAGTTTTTTATGCTAAGGTTGATTCTGAGAGAGTCGGTATATGAAAATTTCATATGTTGATCTGATCTAGCTGATTTTGGCATATTATCAGCTTACTTTAGCTAAAAGTTAAGCTAAATTAAGCTTAACACTGTGGGTGACATCTACCAACAACAAAGAACTAGCCATTGCAACATTAGGCAAGGAAAGGGCTTAACATATTGAGGTAGTTCTCATACTCATTATTCATTACTTTCACTTTGATCCAATATTAATGAGGCTGATAGTCTACTTGTTCCGGTATGTGGACTAGCTGGTGGTCAGGTGGCAGCTCTCCGCATTGTCTCTGTTTGATCGAAAGTGTAAAACCTCTTACACATAGCAATGGCCCAATAAAATAAACTTCCGAAAATCCTATCTCAGTTAGTCTAAAGGCAAGAAATGTTAATTTTACTGCCTTTCATATAACCCCTTGAAGGAATCTTTGGACTGTGGACACGGACCAACATTTATTACCATTACAGCGAAGGAAAGGGTATACTAAAATGAACATTGAAACGAACACGTATAATCTGAAAAGTGGGCGGCCAAGAAAAATCTTCGCTAGACTTTATGCCTTTGCCTTTTGTTACATTTCATATGGCACTGGCTAGTTGCGGGTCTTGTGGGCTGGGAACTGAGAACTGGTGGATTTATTGATGCACCACCCACCACTAAGAGTAGACGCTGCTGGCTGGGCTGGTCTGGCTAATTTTTCAAAAACTGATTTGTTTATTTGCTTTTAATTACGTCCATGTATAAAAATACATTTCGCTACGCTTTCACAATGGGGCCACAATTTTAAGAGGTTCCACAAATCAAATCGTCTTTACTATTCGCTCACCTTAAGCTTCTTGTTGTAGACGTCATTCCAATTCAAATGCTTGAACCAGCGATGCCTCTTCACGTCATCGGCGCCGTTCTAGGGAGTGGAGAGAGAGGCAGTGAGAAAATACAAATTAGAAAATATTTAAATGGGAGAAAATTATACGAAAATATAATTTTTGAATTGGCTCGTGTGTTGGACAATCAATTTATAAAATTTTTAGCAAGAAATACGACAACAAGCAATTACTTTTTGATATTCCCAACAACTGTGACAAAGTGTAAACAATTGTCTATAAATATATATAGAATATATAAATTTGATGTGCACAATGTAATGCCAAATTTAACAATGAATTTAAACAAGCAAGAAGCTAAATAAAAGCCAACTGGCAAATCTTCAAAATGAACAGGTGGAAAAGTGGACGCTTGAACAAAATTGCAGCATATAGACTTATATTCCATATATTTACAATATTATGACAGAAAGAAAATATCTAAAAATTCATTTAAATCTACATTTTTTGCACGAGCAGTTTCGACCACACCAAAATGATTTTCCAATGTTTGTCTAAACTGTGACGTGTGCATCACTCATGTTCATAAACTCTTATAGGAGGTGTGGCAATTAAGTTCTGGGAATTTGTAATAAAACATATCGAACAAAATAAGATCATTATTGCCATTATTTAGACTTGGGTATCTTCAGTGACTAGCAGGCTCATCCAGTGTCTGCCGTCGCTCTGAATTAGATCAAAAGCCAGATCAAATAGAATCTTAATAGTTATAGGAACTACTGGATAAAAATATTACATCATGCGGAGTCCTTATCATAAGCCGCTCAATCAAGGCCCTTTCGCTTAGACATACGTTGTCGTTGTACTTAAAGTGATCAGTTCAAATTAGAATCCATCAGAAAGCTGGCCAATTCAAATTTTTGCTAAACACCTTGGGACTACATTTACACGGTTACTTACATGAAAACTTACCTTCATATTGCCCAAACGCTTGGTCCGATCATTCACTAACAGTTTCTTGATCAAGTCTTTAGCAATGGGATCCATATGACGTTCCCATTCAATTTTGCCGCTCAAAATCTTCTCATATATACCAAATGGTTGTTCATCGTAGAACGGTGGATATCCCACAAGCATTTCATAGATCAGCACGCCTGATTAACATACACAAGGGAAACTTTTAGTATAAGTATCTGGAAGCATGAATGTATGCACAGACTCACCCAATGCCCACCAATCGACAGCCTTGTTATGTCCTTTGGATTGTATTATTTCAGGTGCTATATATTCCGGTGTGCCACAGAGCGTCCAAGTGCGATCGCGCAGCTTCTTGGCAAAGCCAAAATCGGTAATCTTTAAATGTCCATCCCGATTTATAAGCAGGTTCTCGGGCTTGAGATCCCTATAGACAATTTGTAGCGAGTGCAGATACTCCAAAGCACTGACTATTTCAGCCGCATAAAAATTTGCTATATAGAAAATAATATATACAAATTAAATTGATGTTCGGAGTGAATAAGGGGTATGAGGTGGGTTGCTCTTACAAGTTTGACTAGTAAATTTGCCTGCGTTGCGCAGATATGTGAAGAGTTCGCCACCACAAACATAATCAAAGATCATATACAGATTTGAATCATCCTTTGTGGACCACTCCCTGGTTGGATCAAACAGTAAGAAAAGCATGCATTCGTCTTAAAGCCAGGGCACGTATTGATGGCAAGCAAAAGTTTACTTACAAACTTATAACAAACGGATGTCGAATTTCACGCAAGATATTCCGCTCATTCTTAACATGTTCAATCTGCTTGAGACGAATGACTTCGGTCATGGCCAAAATCTTCATGGCACAATATTTTTCGGTAATACGATCGCGACATAAGCACACGCGCCCAAAAGTGCCAGTGCCTGAAAAAAAAACAAATAAAGTAAAATAAAATAAAAGAAGGCAACAACAAAGCAATGAGTAAGTCAGAATATACTACTGCTCATATGAATAGTATGAATGAAATTCAAAGCAAAACATTAAAAGTATGAAATTAAAAACACAAAAGCGACGCCCCATTAAAGGGCCACGTAAAATGATATGGCAAAACTATTTAGAACAGTTTCAGCGAGAGAGATGCATAATTACATGCGATGCTTTTTCACTTTTGAGCACGTTTTGAGGTTACAACGAAACCCACCTACTTGGGTGTAAAATAACAACACCCATCCCCAACAGAATTGCTCAACCTTGAAATTTTAATTGGGCTAACGACTGAATGGACTGAGCCGACTGAGCTGCATGACTTAAACACTTATTCATTAAACCAAAGGGTGTCAATGGGTATATGTATCTTAGGTAATTTTGATTGTTCTAAGAAAAAGTTGTATCAAAAAGTTGTTTAAACAATTTCTCGAAGTATTCAAGCAATTTATTGTGCAACATAGCCTCGACACGACTGAACATACCCTCAGAATATGCTTGCTATCACTTGAAACCGTCGGTTAAATATAATTAGAACAGTCTATAAGAACTCTTTACGCTAATTGACTGACTGATTAATGATCCAAAATGATCATTTGGGAATACATTTATTTGGCGACCGTAAAGTATGCTAATCATTTTATACATTCACTTAATTCTATATCACGAACGCTGCAATGACTGCTAAATAAATACTGTAGCATACTTTGAATGCAACGAAGCAAGCCATTTTTCCTCTACTTTTTATATTTCAGCAAATTTACAGCTTCAGAGAAATGTACGCACAGGTTCAGTGGTTGCAAAGGTGAAACACAGCAGTGTAGACTGAAAAGCCCTTAGAACTGAATTTTATCATCATACCACTCAATGATAACCGGATATACCTTGATATGACGCTGAACCGAAGGTCATCTGGTTCGTAAGCTCAAAAAGCTGGTAAGATCATGCAGTACCGCAAGCTGTAGTAATAAAGGCATGTTAACAATGTTCCAAAACAAAACTCTTCATATTTTCCAAGACAGCCAACTCTAGTTCCCACTGGGTCAATGAAGATATCTCCAGCTGTAGGCTTAGTGGTCAATATATCACATGATCACAACGAAAACCTGGTCTCAAATCGTTTGGAACATAGCAGCACCACTAAAAGAGAGCTCAGTAAAAACCAACTTTAGGACCTTCGCTGGGTGATTACATGCAGTTCCTCCAAGGTTCCTACTCTTTCCACAGAAACCATTCAATAAAAGAGTTACGATTTATTAAATTTATAATACTTCCATTTTTAATAAATAAGAAGTCAATGCAATTTTTTAATAATATCTCTTTGACAATTTCCTAACTACTGAAAAATAAAAAAGTATTTCTACACAGTATCTCTTATTCGAGAATCTCACACATCATCAGTCTGAGACATAATACTCATACGTATGCAAATTGTGGTTAATGAAATGTAGAACACAATCCATGGACTGAGCTGGTCTGAGCATATCGCATTACAAAAACTACTTAAGTGCAAAAAAAACCACCCATATCTAACGAAAATATTCAACTAGCATTATCTAGCTTACCGCTTTGTTTTGTTTTCCATTTTCCTGACCAAATGGCATGCCAAAACAAAGTGCTACAAATTGATTTGTCTGATTAATCAAATCCAGCTACTCGACTGGCGATGATGTCTGCCTTTAGCCAGTTCCCCTCCTCTCATTGTAAAAGTAAAACTTATTCACGGCGTCTGCTTTTGGGCTTTCAGCGCGTTTTTCGATTTGCTGTTCCGCCATAATTATTTATAATTAGCAATGATTTTAATTGCAATAAAGCAAGTGTGGCAAAGATATTTGAACCAAAACCGACTTGCCACGTGCAAAGCAATAGAATAGAAAAACTACAAAATGAAGACGGCAATAATGCGAGCAATGACTGGCTATATGAGTGGGCGGGTGGGCGTTTCTTCGGTTGGCAAAGTCTGGTAAGACATTTGGTATGGAACAGCTTGCCCATATTTATTTTAATGCATATACATACCATATGTATATATTTTTTTGGGCGTTCCACGTGCAAATCAGAAGGCAATGCTTCAACATTTCCCTCACATTGTAACTAATATTTTCGTGTGCGTATTTTTCATTAACGCAAATGATTCAGCTATTATAATGTGTGAACAGCCGCAAACCCATAAATTCTTTTATATATTAAGCATAGTTTCGAAGTAGGCCTGATATAAAAGATAGTACAAAAACAGCAACGGAATTAGCAACAAGAAAAGAAACATAGGTTTGCCTTGCCGAAGCTTACATACTATCCACAATGTTTATATATATCCGGTCCTATATTAGCCTGATCTGGATCGAATATTAATTTAGAAGCTTCTAAGATAGGTATATTATATACATAGTGGTCCGATCTGAAGTAAATTTTATTTTCTTAGAAGAATATATATAGTTTATTTTTTGTGAATGAATCTGAAACAGAATATATAGTTCAATTTCACTATAGATTCTAGCGTGGAATTGAGTAGAATAGCAGCTTAACGATGCAGTTATTGAACCAAGCTTTTTGATGAAGAGCTCCCATCTCCTATCATGTTTCATACAAAGAGCTTAATATCTCATGATATCTAAAACGCCATAGTCTAATAGACTTCTAATACATTGTGTAAATCTATACAAGCCTGCTAAGCTTTATAAATCGGTTTGAAAAGTAAAAATTTCCCCCTCGAATTGGTGCTCACGATTCCTTATAAAATTGTTTTATCAAAGTCAAGTTCAAATTACATATAATTGTGCTGTGCCGACAGCCGACGATAACAACGATAACGATGAACAACAACACGACGCGGATTCATTCCGCTCGCTTCGGATTCTTATATACACGCAATAAATAGGTTTTTGTTAAAAATATTCATAAATTTAAATTAAAATTTGAAACTCTTCCCAATGAATTAAAAATTAACATAAAATATATATCTGATGATAAAGTTCAAAGGGGTCTCAATTGGAATCGGGAACACTAATCAAAATAGAATCCGCATGATTTGAGTGGAAGTGGAATGGTAAACAGTGTTGGTAGTCTATTATTGTGATAATAGTAAAACCGACTTTCAATGCTCTTCTGTTAGTAGAACTTAGTAATATCCGGGAGTATTGCTAAGTGTTAAGAACTTCAAATTTAACTGAGCCAACTCACAATAAGTATTTTCAGTCCTCAAATAATTAAGTTACTTCATAAAATATTATAACAAAATCTACAGAAACTTTTTTTACTGCCCGTATCTGCGTCTGTATCTATAATTAGGAAAATGATAAATAAATAAATCGGAAAACAGAAATCCATGCCAGAGGGTTATAAATCAAGCAGAAATTATTGAAATTATTGATGGTTTTTGCTTTATAGTTAAACAAAATGTTGTTATTAAATGCCAGACAGCAAGCGTGAATGGCAACAAATATGTATTGAAAAAAATATTTGAAAAAATGTTCGCACAAAAACAAAACGGCGAACAAATGTGCAGCCAAGCAGAGCTAAGAAACAAAGCAGAAACATTCTTCACATTTTGAAAATATATTTATATGAAGAATATTCAATTGCAAAGTTGCAAAAATGTTGAATATATATACCACTATAATAAATCTTATAGATTTTATATTTATTTAGAATACTGGAACAACAGGAAGTGATATATCTCTGTCGAAACTAAAACAAATTTGCACAAACAGTATGAAACTCAATCTATTAACACCTGTAATTGTACCTGTAAGTCGGCAAAACTTCAATTACAGACAGCTCCAATGTATCAATATGGGAAAGTGCTTTTTTAGTGATGTTTATACTGAAAAACCATCACGTCCGACCCCGGCAAGCCCGCTGGCCAGGCGCTGCACAAAGTGAAATTGTGACAGCTGTGCAGCAGACGCAAGGCAGACGCAGACATGAGTCGTAGACGGAGCTAGAGTTGGCCAAAAGCAACAATTAAAGCTGGCCAAACCAGTTGGATGCAGACATGGACATGGCATGGACAAGAGGACTCGCACTCGACTTGTCGCGACGACTCTTCTGCAATGTACAGTGCGCTTCACATGAAAAGGAACGGTCCCAGAAAGTGCACTCTAGAATAACCAACCACATATGTTTGTCCGTCCCTCCGGAAATATTAAAAGTAGATCTCGGAAACCATAAGAGACTGTCTAGAGCATGCAAAGGCACAAAAAATATTTCTCTAATTTGCTTTGCCAAAAAGCAGAGAGAGCATTACTTGACTATCTCAGAGAACGAGTATCTGTAAGTTTACACACAAAAATGTATGTGAATGTTGCTGCTTCTTTTGTTTATAAGCTATTTTCATACAAACTTTGACCTCGATTGTGACCCACTTCGGGCTAGAATTTTGACTATTCAGAGTGTGTTTATAGAAGTAGAAGCAAGTTGCTCATGTATACGTTTAAAGTAATTCACGTCAGATAGCTACATTTTATTTTTATCGGACTTTGAATTTGTTAAATTTGTTGTTAATTGGAATCTTTGAAATAAGCAAACTTAGCCAGATTGGCATAATTTAGCACAGAGTAAGCTTTGCTTCCACTATTTTATATCAACTATTAATTTGTCGTTTCTAAACAACTGACTTGCACTGTGCCTTGGAGTGAAAGATGCAACTCTGTGTGCGTAGTGAAAAAGTGTGTAAACTTACAAATGAAAAATCACAAAAATACTTTACATAATACAAAAAACTTTCTATTTAATGATGCGAACAGTAAAAAATAAGAGCATATAGGTACGTAGCCATCTCTCTCTATATATGTATATATATATCTATATGATGCATATACATATACTTTGATTGATGCAGTTTATTTACGCAGAGAAATGAAATTGCAGAAAATGGTTTGGTTTGTGTTTTTCATAAATTTATGTGTGCCAAAAGTCAAAATACTGTAAAAAGACTTTTTGTAAATCGCGGCAATGTAAATGAAAATATACGATCAACAAAATATAGTACATAAACATAAATACATACATATACATATACACATACTATATGTTTACAAATGTGGCACAAATTTGCAAATTTTGGCATCTGAAAACTCAAATTAATTGCGTATTACACAGTTTTATTTTAGTACAAAAGTTGATTGTTTAAAAAATCGTTAAGAAAAGTAGCACAAATAAATGCGAATCACTTTTATGTATCCTTTAACAAAATTTGAAGTGAAATTGTCGTTTCAGTTGTTCCGACGGACATACAGATCACTTGGCTTTATCTATAAGAAATAATTATCAAAATTCTGGCGTTGCACGAATAAACTTAGAATTTAATTTCCGCGCATTCTTATCTAATATTTTTTTAGTTATCATTTTCTATTATTATTTCATTTGATCTATCATTCGCCTCGCCCACTAAGCCCAAAGATCTTCCCATTTGATGACACTTTTCGCTCATAATTTAAACGATTTATGATATTTGGCAAGCAACATACACATGTTTACCCTACGATTTTGACAACCTCATCATCCTTATTTACGTTATCATATTTGCGATCATCATCATCATCAATATCATCTTTGCGTTTGTAAGCCACCTGCCTGAATGGCTCACAGACACGGCATTTCTTGCCTCGTTTTGACAAGTTTTTATGACCCGCCTGCAATTTACACACCACAGCAAATAAAATTAAAAAAAAAAAATGAAATCAACATAAATTTGATGTCGAAATATTAAAAACAACATGTTTGGGGGGGAAGGTGGAACACAGCAGATGTCGCTTTATTTTCTTCTTTCCTATTTTTGTCAAATGCAAAATGCATTTTTAGGTCATTTTTATTAATAATTATAAGGAAAGTACATACGAAAGCAGCAAATGAATCCGTAACTTTAACATGCTCTAATTTAGGTGGTATTTAATAGATCCAAGGATAAAAGAGCCACAATTTGAAAAACTTTGCCAAATTGAAAGATACCAAGTCACCCCAAATTACCAGAGACTAAAAACAACTGCCTCCCGCTCAAACAGGCGCTGTCGAATAACGCGGATGACGCGTAAAGCGAAAACTCGAAAACGGAGAGCAAAAACGTATACTCAGTTAGGTCACTTTCAAAGAATCGAAAGACGAACAATATTTAACATTATATACGTGCTGGGTGCGTTATTACTATTACTGTGTTGGCCTCTTTCTGAATTTCTCGGTTTCACAATTTTGGAAAAATCAGTTGCTTTTTGAAGACACAGACAATTTACAAAAACGTTCAGAATTTGGAAGAAGTCGCATAATTTTCTCCCAGAATCTAAATTATTATTAAAAATCTCCTTTAAACCCAGAAAATATTTACTCAATATTGATGGAAATTTATACATAGCAACAACCACATCACTTGAAAGCAACATTTATGTCGAAGAAGAAGCAAAAAACGCCTTCTGAGAATTCACAATATCTTCTGGCAATTATTCTGGTTCGTTTGATTATCCTAAAATTTGATATTCACTTAAATTTGTGTAAGAATGTAACCACCGCGACTAATATAGATCAAAGGCATTAGGGATTCGCTCAATTTCATAGTTTTCATAGTCTGTTGCTCTAAGCTAATATACTCCTTGTCGGCCTTTTGAGTAGGGTATAATCAGCCCAGCTAGCCAATTTGGTGCGACTGAGTGTACTTTTTTTATTTTTGATTTTTTTGTTGGCATTGAGCCAAATAATAATTTCTATAATATTTTCTTATACATTTTACCCCTGCTCCCTACTTTTGTTGAAATAAAAAGCATATTTCGCGATTTTCTTGGCCAAGCGCAAAAGTTTACACAGATTGTGCGGTTGTGCGCGAGGTGTTCAAATTTTCCATGCCATCATAAATGTTCGCGTTCACTGATTTTGTCTTTTCACAAAGAAAGGAATTATATTGTTAGAAAACGCTTTGCGAATCATTTGAACTATGAGTTATACATAGCAGACGCAGCGACGACGACGAACCCAAAAAAAAAAGACATCTGCGACATATGTTTTTACAAGGGAGGCGGAGTGCGCTGAATACATATACATACATATATATATATATGGCAGATACATTTATCTACTTGAACATTTTTGATAGCCTTTTATTGTTATAAATACAAAAAGAAGAAAAAACATATTTAGCTAAAAGCACAAACAGAAAAAGACAATAATACATATATACATATTTCCTTGGATTGGCATCAAAATTTCTTTGGTTTGTTGTTTTCATCTGGCAATTTTAGCATTTCCTAGAATCATGCGTAAATATTTACATATTTTTTGTGATCAACCACAAATCAATCAATCAAGAAAGTGATCTGCTTTCTTTTCGGACAACGCGGCTGGCGAGCATTTTGAAAGTTCGCCGATCTTATAGTCATTGAAAAATTTGTCAAATTGATATATTGTCTACGAGTCTGGCCGAGTCTAAATTGTCATTGATTTCCGAATTTCCCTGTTCGAGTTGTGGAAGAAAATTATGATATTGATTCATTCTTAGACTATTCAAGCCTATTTAAGCATTTCAAAATTGTAGCACAATCTGAAATAAGTGGAACATGTCTTAAGATGTAATGTAATGCTTTAACTACAACATTTCCATAACCATTTCCAGCTCTAAGAAAATTGACAGTATTGTTTCGCTTTAACTATCCTTCAAAGGTATTTTTTCACATATCAAAGAAAATGCTTATAATTGTAGTTTACAGATCAGAAAACTCAAATGTAACTTATTTGGATGTTCTTTATACAACCCTCTAGCCGCAGTCACAATAGATTCTTGCGCCTCCCAAAATATGAACGAAAAAGGAAAACTCCAACATTGTGACATTGATGCAAACTGTCGATACCAACCAGAATTGGAAAAGATCGAATATAAATACGGGTACATACCATCTTGGAATACATAATCACATACATTCATTTATGTACATTTTTACCTCCTTATTATTCATCGAATTCCCTTTTGCTGATAAGATATTTTTATTTCTTTTTATGTTTTGTTTTTCTGAATCGGAAAATCCATATAAACAAAATATGCTTCCAAAACATGCGAAAACCAAAACATGTTTTGGTATTGTTTTTGCTGAAATCAAAAACAATTCTTTGGAAATTTTCTCAGAGAAAAATCCCCCAATTTTATAGCATTTTGATTTTGTTTTGACTAAGGTTGTGGTTGTACAATAATTGTTTGCTCTTGCAATGAAATTTCTAACAAACAAAGAGCAGATTTGCACAAAATGAGCAAATATTTCTGCCTTATGGTAACATATTCCCGGGGTTAAGAGCCTCTGATCGCAGTAAATAGGTGCAACGCTCTCAATTAGCTTTGACCCAATTAGACTTCATTTTGTTTTCAAATTTTATTTTCGATCAATCAAGGTCTTAAGCAGTATTTCGATAATGATTATATTTTCCAGTATGATAAAAAGTCGAGAAATTGAATTGGCTCAGTTAAGTTAAGTTCATACTATTGTTTTTGAGCCGATTGCTAAATAAGTACGTCTCCCGAACCGCCTAAATTTAAAAATCGAAGTCCCTAAATTTCAAAATTAGCAGTTTACATCTTCATCTTTACTTATGAGTAAAGAGAGCTGAATCGGCCAAATCAAAAATTTAAACATCACGCCGGCAAGAAAGGCATCTGGTAAAAATATCGGCACAGGCTGATAGACGCAGATAAATAAATAAGGCTGATCAAGAATGTATATATACACATATATATATTTGTCGGGTCAAACAAGTTTCCTACATTGGATTTAAAGCTTTATACAATTTGATAAAAGTGAAGGATGTTAGTAAAATGTCAATCAACTGGGTTAACAATGTTAATGCAATATTCCCATATTTTTATATGCCCATATTCTTATGCGTTTGCTCCATAGCACCATAGCATTATTACATGTTAAAAGAATCTGTAATTTGTTTTGATAGAATTTTTCTTCACGAGTTTTGCCCTCGCTGTCTATTTTTCTCTCACACTGTCTCTCTACTTAGTTTTATTATTGTTATTGTTATAATATGCCCTAATAGCAACTCGTGACTCAGTGGCATTTATCGTAATTGCGCCAGACCAAAAACGGAATCAGAGCATCCGTTGAAGTTTATTTACTTTTACGATTTGTTTCAATTCTTGAAAATTTCACTCAATTCAATATAGTATTACTCATACGTCGTGTGGTGTGTGCAATATGCTGGAGAAAGAGCTTGCTGTTGATCTGCTGTTGAAAGAGGTCTGAACCTTAGCCAAAAATTACTCATACGCAAAGTGAGCAGAAACAAGTGCGCTGATTGATACATTTTGTGGAAAGTCAGGGAAGAATAACTAGCTTGTATACTATTTCTTACAAACATCTCTCTAGTTATAAATATATGGGAACTATATGATATACAGCCTGAAGAATACGAAGACATATTCAGAATTAGGTTTAAGTTCAGTGAAAACAAATGTTTTCCAATCATAGTTTTTATTCTGAAATTTCTCGATCCAGATACATATTTCCGGTTATCATGAAGACTCTTTAAGTTCATAGACACCGAACTTCTGGAAATTCAAACAGACAAAGGCAAGGACATATGCGCAAAGCTATATTGACTCCCGTCGTCAAGAATGATTAAGAATTTATATACATTCTTTATATCGCCGGAATACGTCCTTCTAGCTGTGCCATTATCAATGAATCTTATAATACGCGTCATCATTAATCATCATTCATTGGCAAAAATAGTAACCACTTGTATGAAAATTTGCATTCCAGATTACGCACACAAACCAACACAATCCTATTTAAGCCTTCGCTTGTGAAGTGATTTATTGGAACGGCAACCTACCAGATTAATAGGGAATGTAGCTTTTTTAGACCTATCAAAATTGTATTTAGAACTCCGTAAGAGAGTAACTCATGGCAGCGCAACATTAAATTCATTGATAATAATAAAGTGTCTGCAACATTATTCATTTCAAATTATTTTTTGATAAAGCTGTTTTATATACATTGTAAAAATTCAAAAATATTGCCACATATATCGTACTTACATACGTCAGACCAAAAACATTAATGAATATTTGTATATATTATAGGCCTGTCCATACGAGTACTCCTAGTTCTTAGACGTACGCAAGTTCATTCATTCATGTTGCCAAACAAAATCTAAAAATAACTTATGATACACCTATGATGTTTGGAATTGAAAAATTTAATTCTTGTCTAAAATGCGCAAGCAGCGGGACCTAGCGCAATGATTCCCCTTTGGACGTGTGTACCTCGCTGATTGCGGAGCGAAATGCTCATAAGTATAATAATCATTATAATCGTACCCCCCATCACTCTTTATTCCATTTGCGTAATCAATACTAATTTATTTGCCCATAAAAATACTACAATAAAAACCAATAGAATGGAAACCAAATGCGATATAATGTATTAAAAAAATGAGCTAATAAATATTTAAAATTGAATTGAAGAAAAAATCAAAAGAAAATAGACCCAAACAAAGGTAGCGCCAACATTTAAAAAAAATACATATTCATGGACCAATTGCAAAACAAAATCATGAAAGGGTAAACATATTCGGGTATCTTTTATGTAGCCTCTATGGTTAAAACTGGGGATGACTGAAGAACGAAAATTGGAAATGTAAACCGAAATGGGCAGTTTAAAATCATTTACCTCGAATATATTTTTATATATTTATAAGAACCTCTTAAAGATATAGGATATTTGGAACACTATTTACAGCATTATTCAATTATTTACAGAATTTTTCGATTGCTTTTTACATTTTTCGCTATATTTATTTATAAGATTATTCTCCCAGTCGGACTGATGGTTGGTTGTGGAATAATGCAGAGTACTAAGCACTAAGAAGATCATAAATAAAAAATTCCCATTAAATAAGACGCATATTCCTGGGTCTGCCGCTTATCCCTGCAGTAACAATCTTGATCCACAACGATCTAGAACTTCTTCAAGCCCAAAGAAGCAAATCACGTCATTGTTATTTTTAATGTAAATGTGTCTGCGCGGCATTGTTATTGCCTCCTTTCATTAACCAGTTTGCTACACTTTTCGCTTAACTGAAGTTGCCGCGGGCAAAATATAGAGATAAATGTAACCATATAATAAGTAAATATATAAAAAGTATATCATATTTTATAGTCAAATAAATTCAATACCAACTTTGTGTGCGTTGATCCATTTCAGTAAATTAAGACCATGAGTTTCATATATATATATAGATCAAGGTAAGGCAATTTCCTAGGCAACAGGATCAGCTTTTACATTAAAGCCCCACATAATTGCATCGTTCCAAGCAAAAACCAAAGCATTTTATAAGCTTCCTAACGATATAGCAGCAATCGAGGTTTTTTCGGAGGTTCTTCTATCTTAAATGGTTTCTTCTAAATTTTTGAACTCATTTAACCCTTGACTCTGAAACGGCCTAGAACTTAATGGGTTTTTACAGTCTCATACTAAACACTAAAATAAGCAAACATTGGGGGAAAAATAGCCATAGCTCTCACAGACAAGTTGAAGGTTGGAGTTAATATCATCTACAGCGCTCTATAAACACCTAATGTGTATATTAATATACATATATACACATAGATACATACAGGTATAATCAGAAGATTTTGCTTGTGCGCTTACCCACTGTTTTAATTATTTGATAGTCATCCAGGTGGTATTTGCGTACGCCCTTGGCTGTTTGAACGCTGCTACTTTCCTCTGAATCAGATCCGGACTCGTCCTCATTGTTATCCACATCCTGCTCTTCTTCATCATCTGATTCATTGCCATCATCCTCATCGACGCTATCAGCGGAATCATTGGTAACATCATCGGTGCCAGCTCCAGCATCCGCACTCACACTCGCACTTTCCTCATCACTCTCCTCGACCGCATCATCGACATGTCTGGTTTGCTGGCGCTGCTGTGTCTTTGGTTGCGGCGCCTCCTCCTCAGTTTCCTCACTGTAATCGGATTCTAAGGGATCTGATGATTCACTTGAGGCCACACTATGGCCACCACTGGCCCGACTGCCGCCACCACTGCGGACGCCGCCCAATTTGAATGTGAATGTTGCCTCTGTGTTGCTGTCATTTGATGTGTTTTTTGTTGCTGGAATTTTCTGCTTATACTGTGTCTGCTGTGACGTCATTATGCTGCTGTTTCCGGTTCCTGCTGTCAATTTTGAAGAGGATCCACCTTTCGCTTTACTGGAGCCTGCCAACGGTGTACAGAAGCGTGCGCAAGCTGCCGTCGACATTTCAATGTCAAGTCGAGCTGATGCCAAAGGCAAGCTGAAGGCACTTTTCCTACGACAACAACTGTCGCTTGGTCTTCTGCTCGCCCGGTCTGCAAAGAATGGATTGAAAATGTGTTATCGTATATCGATTTCGATATTGATGTGAAAGTTAATAACATTCGATAGGGAGGACGCTATATAATATGCTACCACTATGATTGGTAGGCACGAGATCAATGGTGGACAGTTGATCAGATGATGCTCTGGTTGTATGCTCAACATTTTATGGTGAAGAATCTGACTTTTCCTTCTCATTAGGAGTATGGAATTGGAACACTTGCACTGAAGCTACCAATCGTGCACACCCTAACTCTAACCGTAAAGTGGAACTGTGAGTGTGATAAGCTTTGGTATCCTTCTTAAAAATTATGTCCTGCCTGATTGACAAGAGCTAACTAATTTTCTGGGCTTGGTGACTTCATCAACGTCTTTCCATTGTGGACATTTCTTTGTTCCGCCTTTTAATTAACACTATCTTAAACCCCAAAAGCCTTTTGTGCTTCGGCATGACATCTTTTCCAGTCGTGCGCATAAATTGTATGTGAAATGAAATAGCCCGCTGGCCACATGCACGCACACAAGCATGGAGATTAGATTCCCCGTTTTACTACAAAGCTGGCGCCAACAAGTGTCCTTTAGTCTTATCAAAAGCAGACACCCCCGACAACAGAGTGAAAGCCGTGCAGAGAGAAGAGCTGGATGATGAATATGAAGCAAGTTCGTTGTCGCGTTGTCGTTGCCGTTGTCTTTGTATTGGCTCGTCGTGCCATGAAAATTGACTTATGAAAGTGTCAAAGGGTTGACAGAACAATGGGGCCAAAAACAGGCCAATACAAAATCACACAAAAGTACTTAGAAGGTGTGTTTAATAAGTTTCTGAAAATGGATTCCAAGAAAAACCATGAAAGTTTGAGAATTAACTTTCAATCTATGAAAAAATTAATTGAAAATTTGATAGATAATGTGAAATTTTCAATATTTGATCTTCTTATTGATATGTTTCTTGTCCAAACGACTGATTGTTAAATGGTTTAGGTGATCAGTAAGTTTCTGATCTTCTGTGTTCTCAAGTAAATATGCAGTATCTCATGGTTTGCTTGGCTGTGATTTTTGATAATAATATCCATAGAATTCTGGCTTGGAGTTAATAAATGTTAGAGTTGTTAGTAAACCCCCTTCAAACACCTTGAAATACTTTATCTAAATATGAAATATTTGCTATTGCTTGAGTAAACCTCGCTTAAGTGTAGTCTATAATATAATTAGTAACAATAGAAGCTGTTTTTATTCAATTTAATGCACCAACAAAAGGCAGAGATTCAGACGCAGACGAGCCACTTGAACAGCCGCACAATGAGGGAAAGAAAATACATATAGCAATTGCGAATCGGTAGGGTCTGCGTATGGTTCCATTTCAGTGCTGCAGTCTGACCTTAATGCACATGCACATTTAATTGAAAAGCTATTACAGTCCACATAGAGACGCAGACAGCAGAGACTCCCAAGCCATCCAATGGCTATGCAAACAAAAAAAAAATAATTTGGATGATGCATCATAAAAAATCAATATATGGCTTTAGCTATAGCTTAGCTCTGCTGCTGACCTTTATTGTTTAACCATCCTCACACATCTAGGCCATGTACTCGAAAGGCTTCCAATTGAGTGATTGTTCTTGGCCGAATCCTGCGTCATCTCTTCACTCCACTCAAGAGGCAATGAATGGAGATTTCGAAAATTCCTTACAATTTGAACTGAATGAGTATTAATAGAAAACCTCTGAGACAGTCTCTTAGGATTTGCGTCATTATTCCCAAAGAAATGGGCGGACTATTTATGAATATGCTATGGGAATTTCAATGTCAGAAAGGATTTCTATATAATATATATGAATATAACGCCATTGCTTTCTTACCGGATACATTATTTGGAATTTAAATTTCATGCACAAAAAATTTTAAGTTAATAAGTGGCGATGGAATCGTTCTTTCAATTCAATTCTAGTGTGAAAATCTAAAAAAATGTTGACAAATAAATCTTTAAGGGTGGTTTCAAGGAAATCTCTAGAGATTAGGAAAAAATAATTTATACTTTCACTTGAATTCAAAGGAAGAATTCAGTTTTCAAGGAAGAGAATTTGGAATTGGTTCACAGTTGTCAAAAATTCAGAATTACTTACATAGAAAATAACCATAAAAAATAGTTTTTTATTCACGACAAAAATATTTGTATTAAATCCGTAAGAATCAAACGGCAGATCAAGGTGCTGATATAGATATGACTAGAAGAGGGCCAGAAGATATGACTAGAAGAGGTAAGGGAAGAGATGCACGAGAGTAACCAGGAAGGATGTGAATGAGAAGTAAAGGAAATTCTACTTCCGAATAGAAACTTTGTTTTACATCCCGAGAGCCCCAAAATCTAGAGCTAGAACAAGTAGAGTAAATGAGTATATTGTATTCGTGCAAATGTATGTAACAGGCAGAAGGAATCGTCTGAGCCCTCATAAAGTAATTCTTGATCAGCACCAACAGCCGAGTCGATCTATCCATGTCCGTCTGCCCGTCCGTTGAAACTCAGTTTGTATTACATATATGTATGTATCAGCACATATTCTACCGATTTTTTTATGATAATTGTAGACAAAATCGTATGAATTTTGTATGAAAATGCTGAGTACGAGTATCTTATAGTCGGACTATCGACTATAGCGTTCTTACTTGATCTTAATATATGCTATACTTGTTCAAATTTACCTTTCTTTATTCTTATATAGTTCTGCGTTCACAGAAAATGAAAAAATAAAAAACACCAAAAATCCGAACCACCGGAAGATTAAGTAAGATTCAACATTTTGCTTGCCAACAACCGACCACGTCGACCCCAATTTCCAAATTTCCATTTTTTCTACTTTGGCGCAGCGCAGCGCCTACAAGGTGAAAAAGACTAGAAGAGGAAGAGCAACATCCCATAGTCGTACTGTGAGTGACTGACGTACGGCCAGGCTAATTTACAGCAGCGAATAATATTTGAAAAATTGCTGGCACAACCCACCCTGTGCCCGCTTCAATACTAATAGCTAAGCGAAAATAAGCACAATCTTAACACCCCGTCGACTTGAAGTTTATATTTCCGCACTTTTAATGCGCGATCTGCGCACCGCCCCGAACCAGAAACATTTTGAGCTACTAGATAAATAATTTTGAGTGACAGTTGTTCATAAAAATTGCATGCATATATTTATACATGTGTGTGCATATGTAAATAAACAATAACAATACAAATGTTCAAAATTTAGCAAATAATCAGAAATATTTCCACAAGGTTTATTTTTGACAATATGCCGTTTGTTTTTTATTCAATGGCGAACAAGATAATGAAAATATTGACTAGATGCACAAGTTTATATGCTATAATAATATCAAGCCAACACACATTTTTCTTTGTTTAAGAAAAATAAATATTTGTTTGTCTGAAAGCCTGTCTGCAAAAGACCAGATCCTTTCATGGGCGAATAAGCTACTAAACCGATCTATTATGAAATTTTAAGAATATAGAGTATAGTAATATTGATCAGGTGAAGTCCATGACATAGTTTGCATACCATAAAATTAGTTACGGTCTCGTCCGCATTGGAATAAAGCTGACTTGAGGATTTTTGTCAAAATTTATGAGGTTTTCAGTCCAAGTTCAGATATGTTTATTTACTTTCGACTTTATGAACTATCTCACCACAAAGTTTTCATCAAAACAATGCCCCGCAGAAGATCAGACCTGAGTAATTAAAAATCAAAATCGAGGCAGTCCGGCAACCACAACGATAAGGGAGCAGAACAGGAACATCAGAGCAATGTACTGACTGAGGGAAGAATGCGCTGTCACCAGGTTGATCGAGCTTTACAGCTTCATTAAGTGGGAAAGACAAGAAGAAAGGCGAGAAGAGGGAGGATTAAGGAAGAGGACTAGAAAGAGATCAGTCTATCCTCATGGATAGAGGAAGAAGACGAGAAAAAGAGAGATAGGCAAAATAACTGGAAACACCCGATAATCGCTTCACTTTTTAAAGGAGACCATAACGAAGAGCCAATCACAGCAAAGTTAACTGTCGTGGGTCATTTCTGCTACTGCATCCTATTAATTATATAGAAATAATTTTGGGATACATTTTCAGAATTATTTGGTTGTATTTAATTCTTATTTTTCTTCTTTTTTTTATCGGGACGTTGACGTACAATGCGCTGCACGTTCAAGTGGGCCCACGGGGCTTGTTACGCGCGAAGCCCAGACTAGAAGCTAACACCTCCCGCTCAACCGGCCGAGGGGGAGTCAAGGGGGTTATTATTAGATTCATGCAGGAGATAGTTTAAATTACAGTGCTGAAGATAGATAAGAACATAATTTCTAGTAGTTCTACGAGGAACACAAAAACTTATATGGCTAATTAAAGACGGCGAGTCAATATCATCATTAATCAGCTTAATTCTACGATTTTCAAGAGATGGAAGGCTTATTAGCAGGAGCCTACTTGAATATGAAGGGAGGAGGTTATTGGGGTCCCAATTCAGCCCACGGAGAACGAAAAGTAAAAGTTTCTTTTGAACAGACTCAATGCGGTCCTGGTGATTCCTGTACTTACGATGCGTACTCTAAAATAGGTCGGACAAGAGAAGTATACAGTGGTTTGGTTATATAAGGATCATCAAATTCGTTCGACCATCGCTTGATAGAACCCAGAACACCTACTATTCTCAACTGATCTTACTATTATACTCGCTCTCATTAGCAAATTTGCTTGCTATGGTGTTTTGTCTGTGTATGACATTTGCATCCATCAATGGCAGCAATCTCCATTTATTTGATTTTTGGATACGTTATTGACTTTGCCATGCTGCTACAATTGGAAGGTGCACCAACTCGTACTTTATGAATTTGAGCATCTTCTTATAGTATTGCACGCATGTTTCTCTGCACTTTTCCGTTTTTACTCGTCTGTCATATCTACCAAAACTCAAACGTCCTATTATTGTACTATAAAAATCAGAAGCACCTTTAGTTCAATTTAAGCTCAAGCCACAGTCAAGGTTACAAAAAAATTAGAACAACTTCCCTTACTTATGACACTTAACCTCTTTAAAAGTGCGAATAACTAGCTCAAGGACAGCGGAAATGCTTTCGGCACACATAACCATAAATCTTTAGCGGCAATTGACCCCAAAAGAATAACAAGAGAAACAAGAACAACGACAACAACATCAACAGCTAGGGCAATGTTGTCGTGTCGCGGAATGTATTTTACATTTATTTTTACAAAACATTAACATTACTTTTGATCATTATTGCCTTTGCTTTCATTATGGGAAAGTGTGCGTGCGCATTTTATTCTTTATAAAATAAATGCATTAATGTTGAACTTTTTTTAGTACATTTTCCTGTGTCCAATTAATAATAATTCTGCGTAAATATTTTATACATTTTTTTTGCCCAAAGGCAACAATTTATTAATATCTGCAGCCTTAACAAATCGCTGTACATCGCTCTTAATTATCATTAAAATTTATTTTGTTTTTCGACAGAATTGTTTCTCAATTTGCGGTTAAAAGTTCAAGTGGCTCGCGTTTAAGTTATTTGAGAATGTTTTATATAAATCAGTGCTAGGTGAAAAATTCTCCCAGGGGAAAGAGGACATTTCATAATCACATAGCAATAAATAAATGTTGACGAAAAAAGCAAAAAAAAAATACAAAATCAGTGGAAAGAAACGTGATTCAAAATGTGTGTGGGGGGTAAAATGTAGATTATAATTTAGCAGTTTATATCGCCACTATGATACATACAGAAAAACGAATAGAAAGTCAAACACAATAATTTAGAATTCAAATTTATAAAAGGTTGGAAAGGTCGAAAACTAATAGAGAAACTACTATATGGTTTCCAAGTTATTTTCTAGACAAAACTGACTTGTGGAGGCTGCAAATGTAATGCTAATGTAAGGATTTTTGGAAAACTCGAGAAATCCTTACAATACGAGTATCAGTTTTCAATTAGACCCTTCAACTTTTCAATGGCTTTGTTAATAAATAAAAAATGCTTACATTTGAAGGCCAAAAATCCAATTTAAACACTCAGAAATGTATAGTTTGATAAGGGTTATAGGCTGATGGCATCAACAATGTGTGATAAAGGGGTAGAACTGTTCAAGAGAGATCTAATACCCATCCCATTAAGCGAGCATCTTGCGTTCCATTTGTAAAATTGACAAGTGTTATATATTGACCTCTATACACAAACATACACCAAACCATATAAGATTTAGATGGCTAAGACTTTCACAGAACTAGCGTAGGTCAGCATTAAGAAGCAGTTTTCGAAAATTGCAAATGTTAGTCTATATAGAGGTCAAAGTTTGAATGGAAATATAAGGGAATTTCATTTTTTTGCAGCGTAGTTGTTATTTAGGTATATTGAACAGGGAAATGAAAGATTAATTACTATTTATGGGATATATCAAATTCACTCGTTCACGAACGGTCTGGTGGAGATGCTAGTTTGATATATGTACAGCCATTGAAGACTGTCTAGTGTCCTTTCCTTCTAGTGTTCATAAACCCAGCGAATACAAATTTTTAAGCAAACACCTGAGATTGATAATATATCAATGCATAAATTTGTTATATTGATTTTCAGAATTGAAAGCACGAAATGGATATGAATTAGTTAATAGACTGCTTCAACTTCTATTTGTAATTTGCATAATTAGTACAAATTTGTGAGGCTTTTCCAAATTGAATAATTATACCTATACAGTTTTCAGTTTATCTTTATTTCTTTTATACTTCTAATGGATTACTCACCCAACTAATTTTCGACTGTGCCCCTGCCGCTGCCGCTGTCGCTGCCTCCAAACTTAATGAACGATCTGGTCTATCGCTGTTGTTGTTTTTATTGTCTGGTCTGGAGCAAAAAATTGTTGTTGTCCGTCGTCCGCTTGCGAAATTGTTAAAAATAAATACTTATGTATGGGCCGCCACGGAAAGATTTTCTTTTGGCGCAACAACAAAAGCAATAAGAAATGCAAAGATAGCAACAGAAATAAACTCAACACTCAGCGCTTTTCCACAACGCAGACACAGACACACACACAACTTGTAGTATAACTAACTGATCGCCGCTGAACTTTAATTTGTGTCACTTTTTTGTTATCGTTTACTTGCGAACCAAATGTTCCGCTTTGCATTTGCAAAAACTGTTTTATTTTGCTTGTTTTTATTCGGATCGTGAGCTAGCTTCGGTTCTGGGCGCGCAGTAGTGGTACTAAAATATCCGGTTTAACGGTTTTAACAAACTTCAGTGCCGCGCACGCTTCTGCAACAAAAAAAATTGCAGCTAATTTTGTACAAAAGTTCGTAGGGCATCAAGCCTGTACTGAAATTTAGTAAAATCCTCAATGTTTAAATACAATTGTTTTCCAACTACCAAATGTTTTTGCTTTGGCTGCCTTTCGCCTCAACGTTTTGCACGAAACTGAAACGTAAAAATATGCGAAACGTTTTGTGGCCGCCTGGCTGTCGCTGTTGCTGCCAACCGGCAGCACCAGCCGAAGCCGAGACACTGGCAACAGTGTACACTCAGAAAACCAATTCTCTCAAATTTTGGATATTCAAATGTAACACGCAAGAACGGGTCAACGTTAGTTCTTCGTTTTCTTAACCAACTTTTTATAATAGAGAATTGGGTGAATAAAGGTCTCTATATATACCGATACTCTATACAGATATATATTGAATTACACTAGGTAAGACTGTGGCGAAACATTTTTTTAGGAATTAGCTTAAAAAAATACTAGATTTTAAAAATTATTTTAAAAAAAGTACACACGCAAAGCCAAATGTGCCAACCAACTGTGTGCATACATTTTCTCAGTGGCAATGTGGAAATGGACTATTTCCACACTTGCTCAGATGCTAGACATTGTGAATAACGTATTCCCAACCAACTGAGATGATTGAATGTTATCAAAACATTGAACATTTGGAATATGAACTTAGAATCCCCAATTGTTGGTCGGTTGCCTCATTAATAAAATTCATATTGAAATCTCAGGAATTTGCAGCTCTACTTATTATAGTCATAAACACAATTTAAATTGTTAAATGAAGTACATAATAGTACCTATATATTAGATATCTTATATACATATTTGGTTTTAGACAGCTAAATAACTATATATACTATACGATTTTTTGAATATGCTAAATGGTATAGAATTTTTCCTATAATTAAAATACGTCGAATTCACTCATGTGAGCAATCGGGATGGAGACTGATTTGAGGCAGACAGATTGTCAATTACTTACTAAATGAGAACAGATTTTGTAAACACATTTCCCAAAGCTAAACATTATATTATAAACTAAAATAAATTTCAGATTTCCACCTCTTGTTTGTTTGAGTGTTTTGTTGCACACGCTCGGCTGAACTGGTACTGGATGCTGGTGTTGTGGTTGATGCTGTGTGAAACTGTTGTATGTTTTTGTGTGTTTGCTTTTGGCCACATTTACGCCGCATCGTCTCCACGATATGTGTGAATGTGTGCGTGTGTGTACGTCTGTAGTGTCTGTCGGCCAAAGTGTGCCTCTTACTCTTATGAACGCTTAAACATTTGGCCTGAAGGGGCTGTCAGCTGGCGGCTGACTGGAAGCAGGATCACCATTCCATTCCCATTCCTCACGCTGTAGTAGTAAAAGCTGTTATAAGCACCATACGCACACGTAGAAAATGCACATGACGATAATGACAATGATGATGATTTTGATGGTTATGTTGATAAAAGGCGGATGCGGAAAGTGCTAACAATGCCTAATTTACTACCCACCATTAGGGGAGGTAGTAAGGAGCTAAAGGAAAACAATTTACTTGTTCAAGTATGTCACAACGCCCAACAAATTCTTGATTTGTTTATACATAATATACATAATCGAAAGATCGATTCTACCTAGCTTTTATGGTTAGAGTCTAAAACTAAAAAAGAGCAATGCTTCCATTTTATTAGTATAAGTAAGTACAATTCGTAGGACAACTATATAATATAATATATGAGCTCGACTTATGCAACCAAGAGCAAATAGTCAGAATTTGGCTTCGTTATATTAAATAACAAGAGTTATTATTATACTAATCCGATCTCAATGCTATATACATGATCAAGATAGAACAATACGCCAGTCCGATTTTAGACACAGACAATGAGCATCGTAACGACGATATCATAATGAATACAATTAACCGATCCTATATTAAATTTTACTTTCGTGGGACAATTCGTGGGAGAAAACTAATAGATTTCTAATAAGATTTCTGGACATCTGCAAATTTGGGATTGTGTTGAAGTAATTTATTCGAAACATTTCGTACATCAAGAGTTGCTTTTGGAAAGTGTTTTCTTTAAAAATGTTAAAATTAAATTAGTTTTTGTAAAATTGAAAATGTTGCCTGGGATATTTTAAGGCTATCCCCTATTTGGCGACGCCTCTGGGAAGTCGCCAAGAGACATAGCGGCATCGCAAAACAACATTTTGTACTACTGAGCAAAGTAAGGTGTGTGCCATCAAAAATATTTTTGGAATAGTGATTTGCTGCTGCCTCCATTCTCTCACCCTCGCACACCCGACCGCTTCAACACGCCTGCTGTTTGTTGCGTGTTGTTGGGTTGTTGAAATTTTGATTTGGTTTGTTTGTTTGCATTACATTTTGTGTTCTGGCTCTGGCTGTGCTACTGCCTCTGCCTAAGTGTAAGTAAACATCGCGAGGAACTCAAGCAATTCCTAGTTTGGTTATTTTTGTGTGGGGTGTTGTAACAAAGCTTGACAAGGTCAGGCAAAGGCATCAGCATCAGGTGTAGAACTGTTGGCGTGTCAGGAGCATTTGTTTTAAGCATTTAGTTGTTATAATTAAACGTGTGCAGGTTTATGCAAATACTTGGAACAAGTGCAGGTCCATTGCAACCGTCCAAGTCCAAGGACAACAACTCAACATCACTCACCCTTTAAGCACACAGGTTCAGAATGTGATTGCCTGAAGGCCGACACAAGAAATTGCCATAATGTTGCTTTTGTATTGTTTTCTATTGTTGGCACTTTGAAGCATTTCTTCTCTGGAAGCTCCAACATTATATAATGATCAATTTAATTATGAACTCGTAGTCTTACTCACCTTTTTTAAAAAACGATTTCATCGTGATCCCTTGCTTGTGCTTGCCACAATATTTGTGCAACTCATAAATGCGCTTAAAAATTAGCCACACAGCCACTGACAATTCAGTTTCCAATCATTTTAAAGTTTAGTTCAACAAACATAAATGAAATAGAAAGGAAGGATTGTTTTGTTTTTTGTTTTTTTTGCCTCTTCCGAAACCAATAACAAAAACTGCAGCAGCAAAAAAATATGATCGCAATGAGATTTAGTTTTAATTTGTAATTGATAGTTATTGGTTCAATGTTGCCCTGCGTTAGAGATTAATTGTCATGCAAGAGATTTATATAAATGAAAGTGTAAGCTTAAATTTTAAGGTACATTTGTGTACCTTTATACGAAGGTAGAGAAAAAAAGCAACGATCACTAGATTAATTTCTTTTTTATGCGTTATTGCTGCAACATTTCAAAACGTCGATATTTCTACATTTACTACGTTTGTAATCTGTACCTATAGCCTCGTAAAAAGCTAAATAAGTTATTGCTGCATTATTTGAAACCGTTACATGTACGTTACACGTAACTATAGAAAAATCACATTACTACTATTTCAAAATCTTTATTTTTCATACAAAATCTAAACAAAAATGGCGTTGCCACATTGTTGAAGAAACTAGTAAACTAAATCCTCTTAACTATCGATAGCCCAAGACGATATTTGCAGATCTCTGCAATAAATACTTTTGGTATTTTTATTCAAGTTGTATTTTTTAAACAGCTGTTGAATAAATAAAAAACAAAATAAGTTGGAGAGCGTAATTGTCGGCAATGTTCAAGTCGCAAAGGTATTGATTAAAAAACGACATGCAATTCACCTGGATGAAGTTGGCCATTTATTTGTTAACATTTCTTACATATGCTTACTCAGGCTATGGATCAAGCACCATTGTACACGTAAGTTGAGTTGTGGCAACAAAATCAAAGCAGCAACAGCAAATTATATATATACTCTATATATATACCTGTATAATTCTATATATTGCTAGTTAAGGGATGCCATTATAGCCGCTGAGGCAATTTTTGGTGACGTCTTCAAGAATCTCATCACAGTAGTACGCAAATTTCGTACCGTCCATGAAGTCTTTGACGCCGCCGTCGATGAGAATTGTGTGTTTCAATGCCCCGCTCCTGAGAATGGTGGACCGGGTTAGTATTTGACGTAACTTACCCACAGAATCATGTAAATATTCACTGACGTGTTCACATTTGACAGCCCCACGCGCAGTGCAAAATAAATTCTACACGCCCATGGCGGATGGATGCGGTTCGCTTGGACTTAGGATTAGCACCGACTACTTACCTGCCGCCGAAATGGAAGGCTGTTGCAATGCCCATGATATTTGTTACGACACCTGCAATAGCGATAAGGAGCTGTGCGATTTAGACCTTAAGCGTTGCTTATACAAATATTGCGACAGCTATGACAAGTCTATAGCTAGCGATTTGATGATGAAAGGTTGTAAGGCAGCTGCGAAAATGCTCTTCACCGGCACCCTGACACTGGGCTGCAAATCGTTCTTGGACTCGCAGCAAAGATCGTGCTATTGTGCGCCTCCAAAGAGTAGCAACAACAAATATGGAAATGCCAATAGCAGAGAAAAACAACAACAACAGCGACAAAAATATGGCTGGAAAGATCGAAATGAGATTTAGTTTTAACTTGTTATTGTTCAATATTTATCAATGTTGTTCTGCGTTAGTTGGATTAGTTTTCTAGATGTTTACTATGTGCACTTGTTGCATTCAAAATGACGAATTTCTTTTTAACAGTATACGCACACGAATTATGTAAAATATACATATATTTATACAATTTATATATTTCAATGCAAGAAAAACCAACTCTCATATGCATGCCCATAGTTCTTCAGTGTCCACTTCAAAGAGCGAACTTGTGTGCACTTGTAGGGGAACGTTTTTAGCAAATGTGAGGATGGAGTTCAAGTTTTAACCTGTACTGCCGTTTCTAGTTGAAAAGCACTCCTTGATTAGACCTGGATTAAAAGGGCGCCGGGCAATATAATTCCACAGCTGTTATTTGTATGCTGAGGGTATCCTTTTTTAGACTTTCTTTATTTGTAGCTGGTCTTTAGTTCACCTATGTTTCCTGCATTTGACAAGTAAGCCCTTTTTTTGTTGCTTTTTAAAAATACAAACGTATTTGTAGCGCACAAAATGGAGAATTTTATGTAGATATCTAGGTTGGCTTTGGATTTTCCATCAACTTACTCGTTCACAGTCTAATTACAATATTTGTTATTCTAAGTTGATTAAAATATCAATTGCTATGGTATATCACGTTAAAAATACATCTTAAGCTGAAAACAAAACTAAATTAATCCATTAAATTCTAAATAACGTTTAAGAAATATCTGATATTTCATCATAATGTTTTTCGATATATTGGTAACATTGCTGCCAAAAACTATCGCTCAACTCTAGACTGGTTCGGAGCAAGACAAAAACACAAATTCTCAATAATTATTAAATTTCAAACAAAGCGTCAAACAAGTTCGGGTAGCTAAACAAAAGTATACTCATCAGTTTCTCCTTATTTCTTCAACGCAAAAGGCTGCAACAAGCCCAACAATAAATTAGGTAAGACCCCGGACCACAGACTGAAGATGGCCAGAACGTGGCTTCGTCACATTTTTTTGGGTGTTGGTGGTAAGGGGTGCGCGGCAATGTCTAATTTAGTGATCAACTGATATTAGGCAAAAACAAATGGCAAGTGGCAGCAGCAGTGTCGTTTAATTTCCAGTGCGTGTGCTTGACTGTATGCGAGGGGCAAGAGAAAGTGGTCGCAGGCAGTCAAAAATACATACGTGTATGCATGTGTGTAGCTGTTAATACACCAGCGCCATTTGCTATGCCAGCTGCAAATCCCGTTTAAGTGCAACAAAAACATCAATTGGATTTTCCCAAATTGATTAATGAAATTTTAAGTACTAACATCAACATTTTTCATAGATTAAACGGAAATTATGGCGCGCGGTCATCAAAAAATTCAATCCCAGGCAAAGGCCGCCGACAAGCAGGCCAAAATGAAGAAGCAACAGGGCCACAGCGCCAATGACCAAAAGAAGGCTGCCCAAAAGGCCCTAGTGCATGTGTGCGCCGTCTGCAAAGTAAGTATAAGGTTGAGATGCAACTACGTATGTATGTACATATACCATTCACAAATGACGACACCGATCCGGCTACCATAACCGATTGTAGATATAAAATGTGAATGGTATATAAACTCGGCAACCCGAAAGTAGCCCTCCTCTCTTGGTCAATTGTAATTATCGTAATTATAAAATTTCCAGTCGCAAATGCCTGATCCGAAGACTTACAAGCAGCATTTTGAGAACAAGCATCCCAAAAATGATATGCCACCAGATCTTAAGGATGTGTGAGCCGCCAACAAATATGTATATACACAGATATATATGTATATATATAACTAAAATGACGAGTTGCCTACCAGAACGACAAATATATATCTTTGCAGAGACAACAACAACAATCAATAATTAATTTGGGAATTGCCAGCCAGCTGAATTTATCTTCTTGTATTTCCTTCTTTTCCTTTCGATTATTTACTCAACTCTAATATTCAAAGCAATTGTTAATAATACAAGAAAAATCCTACAAAATCTTTTCTTTTTTATTAATATATTTTATAGTTTTATATACTTATATACACATAGACATTTGAGGGCAGTATCGTATCGAAGTAATGTGCAAAATTGTATAAAAAGAAATTCGATTAAATAAAAGATCTACAACAATAATGAGAATTTATAAAAGAAAAATGTCAAGCATAAATTTAAATTAATATACATAGAGCATCATACTCTGAGTCAAGTTGTATTGTAGCTCTTCCCTAATTCCGAATCCATGGCTCCTGCTTTTGCCGTAGTCTCCATTAGCACCAAATCATGGGTCGTGGGAAAATCTGCGAGGACTGTGATGCCAATTTGGTTACCAGGCAGGTGTGGTGTTTCCTCTTGATAGCCAAACCAATAAATGATTATGCCGGGGCCAAAGCTGTAGTGAGAGAGAGTTCATTTAAGTAAATTAAAACCAAATGATTCGGGTGGAAAGGGAAACGCGAACAGGACTTATTAATGGGTGTACTAGAAATATCTGTAAGAGGACTGCGAAGCCATAACACTTTTTGGCAGAACTCCGGACCACAGATTGACACCAAATTCAGCCTCCGAAGTAAAGTTATCTTTCTGCTGTACTTAAGTAACTCGAGGCCCATTCTCGTATATGAATGTGATTCATAGGATATCAAAGTCACAGTTTACTCTTACGTTCAGCGAACGCTTACACTTCGTATTCAATTTTCACATGCAACGTCGGCAGCAAAGCAAAGCATACGAAACCAATGACTATTTTTGGTTGTTGAGAAGATCAATTCGGTTGGACTCTTGGGGAAAGTGAAGTTTTTTCTTCCTCTGTAGCAGCTACCCGACGGCCCAACCTAGTTTGCAGTCTTACTATACAATACTATACTATAGGTCACTACAATTACTCAACTCACCGGTTGCAGTAGCTATGCAGCTGCTGCTGTATGTTCCACTTGTGGCTACTAATATCACCAAAGTTAGCTTTGCTCTCAATCCAATTAACTACCTCGCCCTTGTAAAGAAACGGCAGTATCGTTTTAATATCTGGGGTCTTATCAAAGCCCATGCGTCGGAGGTCTTGCTCATCGTAGAAATGTATACCCGCTGCCTTGGCTAATTGTTTAAGCTTCAGTTCGTACTCCTCGCCAATGATGCGCCGTCGGAGATCTGTTATGGGTCCTTCCTGATTATCACTGTGCACACATTGCTGCACATTGGCAGCCAGCTGGGGATCGCTAATCAAGTACGGATGTTTCAGTAGGCGCGAGACTTGTTGACGCTGGCGCAAGTCGTACTTCTCTTGGATCAGTAGACGGCTGAGAGCCACAGGAGTCATGCCCTCCTCACAGGCCATGCGTATTAGCAAGGCATTGTCGCTGCACAGGTGACGTTGGTCTTCATAGGTTTTTAGCAGCTTCTTAGCACGCTGCTCGTGGCGCCAATGCTGACCGCGATTCTTGGCATACAACTCGGATTGCAAAATACAAGCCAAAGCCATGGGTTCCACTTCTGTAAACAAACGATGAATCATTTCGTGTTCACAATCAATGGCAAGCCCATGGAATTTGCTGATGAATTGACAAATGCGGCCATATTCGACGTTGTTAAGAATTTTCTTTTTGGAACCCGTCTGGGCCACAGCCATTTTATTATTGCACGTTTAATTTAAATAGAATGTCACATTATATTCATGTTTTACTTTTGTGGTGTCAAAACTATCGACACATTCAGATTAAATATCGTTCGCTCGATTTTTCGGGGTATTTAAGCGTGTGTTTGCTTAAGCGATATTAAACGATGGTTATCGCTTGGTAAATCGTCTTTGGCCGTGCCTTTGAAAACATGTTATTTATTACAATTACAAAAAGAATAGCATATTTCTCTGTATCTGATCTATAAACCTTCTCTGGCTCCCATATCCAATTAACTTCGCACTCCTCGAAAATTAAACATTTCCAGGTAACCGATGGAAATGACACCAAGTGCATTCCGTTATTATGTGGCCATATCGTTATTGGTCGAGCACTGACCCATAATAGTCGTAGTTCTTATTTCATTAGCCATTAGCCAATATTATTTTTGCATACCTGCCAAGTCTGTCTTCAGGTTAGACACACACAAACCTGTAATCACATTTTGCTTTGTTAGATTCTTTGAGGCTGAGAGTGAGCGTGCCGCTGCTCAGCGTAATCAAGTCAACCATATGGTCGGATATGGTCGGCGAAGATTTTGATAAGCACACACCATCACAAAAGTTACTATAGGACAAATCAGCTTTCAATGGTTGTCAAATTCAAAACAAACGACCCAGCTTGCTTGAAGTTTGACAGTATTCCATATTGGAAGCAATGCTTTTTTATACTTAATGTGGTGGTCAATGACATTAGAAAGCTTGAGAATACAACATGGAAAAGCGATCCATCAACTACAAAGAAGACATTGATCAAACGAATTATATTTAAGCGGCAACAACCACAGGGAAAAAAGTGGACAAACAATTAAAACAAAATAAAAACACAACAACGATGGATAATCGAAGACTGAGAGGGACGTGCAATATAGACTTAGGAATAATGACGCACAATATAGGATTAGAAAAAACAAAATATATATATGTGATATGTACGTGTATTTGTAAACCAAAAAAATAAATGCAGGCTCTCTGATGAAGGCGCGAATGTCGTCGAACCGCGTGGGATAAAAATTTTAATCGAATGTTTCCGTTTTATTAAAATGCACCACAAAGCCTAAATAACCCGCATAACAAAAACACAATCAAAAACTTCCGTTTAGATATATTTATTGTATTATATATCCCTAATACGTAGTACAATTCAGTTATTTAATGGTTCTCGTCCTTCTTCTCCTCTTTTCGAAATCTTGACGACGGTAAACACTGCAAATTGTTTAATGTACGATTATTTGATTTTGTCATTTGATATATTTGTAATGTGTTTGCATATCTGTGTGTGTGTGTGTCTGTGTCATTGAACTTATATCTAAAATATAATTTAGAATTTGGTTTTTATTTGTAAATGCTAAGATTTTCTTAATAGTTTTACTTGGAAGCAAATATTATTTAACAATTTAAAATGTAAAAATAAGAGTCTAGAAAAATAAATATAAACAATAAAACAGGCTAATTAATAGTTAAAATCAGAGTAAAAACCTAGTGTATATCAAATTTATTGATTATGTCGAGAAATTTGTTCATCAAACCATATAATACAGCAAAAAATACAAATAAATTAGCTATTGTATAATTGTTCTTTTTAAGCTTGTTTAGCTGCTGTTGAAATTTGTGTATTTTTTAGTTTGTTAATAGAAATTTTTTAATAAACACGAACAGTAATTGTTCGACTTATTAACGCCTTAAAATTTATAACTTATATATTTAATTAAATTAATTTTTTTTAGTTTTTTAATTTGTATGTTTGTTTTTTTTTTGTGAGAAAAGGCAGGGGGCGGGCAGAGATTAGAAATTTCCAAGAAATTTTTAACCAATATAACATTGAATATTATGAATAGGGATAGAGGGGGGCGCGGAGTGTGTTTTAAGTCTAACATTCTAAGCATATCTTGTTTAAACAACATTTCTTTTTTCATTCTATCCAAATAAACAATCAACAATTATTGAATGCCTTAAAAATATATGTGAACGAACCGCTGCAGCTACAAATTTGGCTTGGCTTGTTTGTTTCGTTTCCTTCGGCTTTCTAATAGAAATGCGGCGGCGGCAACGTTTGCGCTGAGGATGAGAGCAACGTAGACGACGACGGATGCGGTTCCAATCAGACAACAGAATCCTTGCGTATCCTGCATATCAGTTTAGCAGCGTGTGTTCAAAATACAAAAGAGCATTACAATATATAAATATCCAATCAAGTTATTATTTGCTTAGGATATTTAGAGATTATTCTGTTTAAAGCTGTTTTCGCACCACATATAGTTCTCAGTCTGGGGCGCGCGCATAACGCCAACGCCACCGCCCAAGCGGCGATAGTTCATGCAGCCACATAAGCGCCACTGATTCGTCTCGGGATCGTACACTTCAATGGTTTTTAAATAGGCCGAACCATCGAAGCCACCCACGGCATATAGTTGGCCATTAACAACAGCTAAGCCGACCTAAAAAAAGGACGAAAAAAAGAGCATAAACGTTTGTTGATGACCCGAAGATAATTTAGTTATACACTTGTTAATTTAGTTATCTATTCATTGCACATGCACTCAATGTCTTTGTTAATTCCATAAAGAGAGAATACACAACGTAATCATATCTTGTTCTCTCGTTTTGCTTTCCTAACCAGTTTCCTAACTTCGGGTAACCGAAGCTTACCCTTGCAGATTCGCTTTAACTCGGATAAAAACAAAAAAAAAAAACCCGTATACTAAGAGTTCATTCCGAAATGGTCAGTTATATGGGAGCTATATGATGTAGTGACCCGATCTGGATCAACTTTGTTCAGCAGACGTAGAGGCTTCTAAACTAAAATTTACCAAATTTGGTTCAGTTTGGATGAAAAACCAACCAATTTTGCTGTACTAAGAGTTCATAACGAGCGAATCGGTCGGTAATATTCGATAGCTCTAAAACTGAGAGACTACTTCGCTTAGAAACAGACGGACAGACATGCGGACGGGAACGGGAGACAGCTTCGCTCTTGTTAGCATAAAAAAATTGTCCTTCCAAGGTAATGCAAAATTGGAAGGGATGCTCACCAATACACTGACACGTATATGATAAGCCCTGATATAGAGCCACAAACAACAAACCCCAATCCGAGTAACAATGTTGCGGCAACACGACTGCCAGCAGCAATATCGTACCTACAAGAAAACCAGCAACAAGATCTTGGCAATATTGGAAGCCGGCAACAAGAGCTTAGCATCATGGCTGATAAGCTATGATAACGAAAGCGGGGTCAATTAGCTGGCGAGCCCAGCATCGACCGGACGTATAACGTGAAAATCCAAGTATATAGCGGCTAGTGCCGTGCCTCGCCTGGCCAGATCATTGCCATCCGTCTCGATACCGCGTTATGGATATTTCCACACGTACCGAGGCACCACACTACGTCCTCCGCCAGTTACCCTTGGAGAAGCTGCCCAGCCCTGGCTACGTCCATGCGTAAAATTAAAACTATGCCAAATACAATATCTCACCCCGCTGCGTCGCGAAGTCATGGCCACAATGGGACTCCAAGTGTTGGTAAGCGGATTGTAACGCTCGGCGGATGAGAGCTCCATGCAATCATCTCGTCCGCCAACTGCATAAATATAATTGTTGAAAACGGCGCAGCCCAAGTGCTTGCGGCGCGTGGACATAGGATTTACGGCTACCCATTTGTTTTGTCTGGCGATGGAGAAGAGTATTATGGTGATTTCAAATGGCATGTAGGTTTGTATATTCACCTGGGATCATAACGCTCGACGGTATTAAGCGGGCATTGGCCATCGGATCCGCCGATGGCGTAGAGATATCCACCTAGGACTGCAACAGCCACACCTAGACGACGTGTGGTCATTGGTGCGACCTTGGACCATTTGTTTTCCTTGGGATCAAAGCGTTCCACATGATTCAAGCATTGGACGCCATCCTGGCCACCTACCGCATAGAGGAAGCCATCGAGAACAGCGACGCCAACGCTTGTGCGGCACGATGTAGTTGGCGCCACATCGCAGGACCATTGATTGGTCTGAGGATCATAGCGTTCAATGCTATTCAAATAGCTCTGCCCATCATGTCCGCCCACAGCGTACAGCAGATCATTTAGGACGGCTACACCGACGCCACAGCGACGCTTGCTCATTGGAGCCACCATTTTCCAATCATTTGTTTGGGGATCGAAGCGTTCCACCGAGGCAATAGCATCGCCCGAGCACCAGCCACCCACAGCGAACAGAACTTCACCGCGTCGGGTGGGCTTTCGCGGACGTGTGCGTGGACCCTGCATGAGGGGACGTTCTTGGGGCAGCAACAAATAGTTCTTGGCTTCGTCCACCAAATCCCGGCAAGCCTCATCGCTGCGCACTAGAAGATCAGACCCGACTGTGCCCACAAGGAATTTCGGTGAGAGCAAAGGCAAGCGAACGTGTTGGAGGACCTGCAACAGCGAATTTTTGAAACATTAATGGATCGCCAGAACATTGATCGAGCCTCACCTGGGCCAGGTGCTGTCGCCGATCAGCGACATTATACTTGAGCCAAGACATGACGGCATTGAAGACCTGCTCCTCGGAACGCACGTTCAACTCATCGCTGCATATAATGTCAACCAGCTGACCAACGGGCAGCAACAGAAACTCCTCGCTTTCCATTACCTCCTGGAAATTGTGCTGCGTGAATTTGTCGGCAATTCGCAGCAACTCGCGGCAGGAGTGCGTGTCGGCGAATGCTCGAATGCCAAGGCAGTTGGTCGGATCGAGTTGGCGCTTAAGAAACTCACAGCAAATATCCTGAATCTCCACCAGCTGCAGAAGGCAGGCGGCTGGCAACAATGTCTGAACATTCGACTCTTCCACTATTATGTGTGCCGTGTAGCAGAAGTCAATCAGCAACTCCATGGCATTCTCATCGATATCGCGTATGGTGACCTCTGTTTGACGCGACTCCTCTAACTCCCCGGTGAACATGGCACAGAAATATGAGCTGCAGGCAGACAGGATAACTCGATGGGCAAAGATCTTTCGTCCGCCTACATTGAGGACGACATCGCAGAGCTCGCGATGGCGTCGCAGCATATTCAGCTCGGTCAGTGTGACCTTGGGATGCTTCTCAGAAGTGTGGGAGAGACGAGCTGGCGAGGGTGGGCGGTCTGCCGCTGGTCCAGAAGTGCCGCCTACACCCAGGCCATTGGGTCCGCCTGGACCAGAGCCACTACCGCCGCCGCCGCCGCCAGCACTGCCGCTGGCCGTGCCACTGGCCACGCCGGTGGAGCCCGGCAGATCGCCCATTCTATTCGCCGCTAAACGCAGCGGGGCAGAAGCCCAACCCCACACGGCGTCTATCTAAAAGACATAAAGGAAGAGTCACAATAAGGATTTGATGGAGCACAACTTGACGACGCTTTGCTTTTCTTTGCCCCACACCCACAAAACATACATATACATGCATATACATCCCACACAGATACACTGCCCCCACACACATGAGAGCACATAAGCACGCACACACGCACACATATTATGTAGAGACACACAAATAAAATTGAGGTCTCTACCTTTGCGTCTCTGTTATCCACGGGTCCAAAGCACCAGGGCCAGCTGCAGGCGGAAATTTTCGAAAATGCAATTTTGCTGCTTGCTTAATACAACATTTGTGTCAAATTATATTGTGACCGCGATTGCGCGTTTTTCAATCACAAAAGAAAATTATACGCTGGAAAAATCGAAGATAAAATAACAATTAGAGTTGTTTCGGATTATTAGTTCATATGAATCGAAACTAGTTGAGGAACTGTGAAGTCGACAATCGATAGTAAAATTAGTCGAACAAATTGGACAATAGTATTTTTATTTGGATGGAAACGGTAAAGACAGCAATTGTCGCTGCGAGAAAATGTATGATAAATAACCAAGTAGCAACAAGAAAGGATAGATTTTGTTTAATAAAACTCTTTGCTGCACAGTAATAATCGAAGGCATATAGAATTTGAACACATAGATTTTAGAGACTATAAAAGCTGGGATCACCAAATCTGGTAGGTAAACTGTGGTGTTAACGCAGATAAAGTTTGTTTTATAATTTTGTCACGCGCCCTCCCGCCCTCGCAAATCGAGGAAACCCTTATATCTCCCACATTTTTTTATTTATATGAAGCTCGGCTTATATATGTATGTATAACCACTTAGTCTACTGATTTGCAAATTTACATATATTATCCGATCGTAAAGAAAGAGTACAAGTATAAAAATTACTGGGCATCAGTATCGTAGGTATGTTAACTAAGTATGTATCGATGTTTTTCTTATATTCGCACTCTAGTAGAGTAAAACGAGTAAATTGTATTCGTGCATTGTATGGAACAGGCTAAAGGAAGCGTCTAAGACCACATAAAGTTTTATATATTTTTGATCAGCATCAACAGTCGAGTCGATCTTGCCATGTCCGTACGTATGAACACCTAGATCTCGGAGACTATAAGAGCTAGAGTTACCAAATTTGGTATGTAGGCTCCCCCAATGTTTCGTCATATCAAGTTTCTTTTAAAATTTTACCACTCCCGCCTCCGTAAGTCAGAAAAAGCCCTTATTGCTTCACAATTTTTGTGGCGCGAATGGGGCTTGTCTTTTGCAAGCCGGCTGAACTTGGAGGAACATGTGAAATCCCTGTAGTAGCTATAGCGATGTTTTCTATCTTCGTATAAATACGCACAAATGAACCTCTAAATTTCTCAAATTTTTAGAGATTTCCATAAGCCCCTCAAAATGGCAAAGCGAAAATAGCTCCTAGCATCTAATAACATATTCTTACCAAGTTTGAATGGAATCGAATGTCAGTATACACATTTTCCCATGGGCTTGTATATAGGCTTCGTATAGGCTTCGAATATATAGAAAGTTTTAGGGAAACAACGATATATAAGACATTTTTGGTTTCGTGTAAAAACATCGATTTTATTCGATTTTTTCGCGAAGTTAACCTTTGCGTTAGTGTTGGTTAAATGCAGCTTATTTAGCTGAACCCGCTCACTGGCTCTTTTTGTTTTGGAGAGACGGCTCACTCACATGCCTTGTCGGTCGGATCTTTTGACTCTTTTTTGGCTCTCTTGGCTTACTTGAATACTTTGCTATATTCTGATCGTCAACTGTTAATATCGCCAATAATGGAGCCAAGTGAACCAAAATAAGCCATATGGCTTAGTTAGCTGAATCACTTGCTCAATTCGATGAGCAGCTCATTTTGAATCACTCACTCATGAGTTACCCAACACTACTTTGTTTGAGCCTTTTATACATGTTGCATGTTTTAAAAAACTGCAATTAAATTCTAATTCCGTATTCATTTAACAAAATTTAATTGGTTTGTACGCCATACGTCTTTTTTATTTGTGTTGTTTTAATTTTATTATACGCAGATTATAAATTTTCAAAATTTTAGCAAAATGAGCGTTGGTGATGTTCGCGGAATTAATAATGTTGATGAGAGTGAGAGTCAGAACGAAGATGATAGATCTTTCTACTCCTTCAACAACAGTGATTTTGACTCTAACATCTACGATGACTCGAATGATGATGGTTCCAATGAAGACGATAATGTTTATGACGATACAACTGCAAAGATGCCGGAAAAGGCACAGCACTTGGCGGCGCGTGGTACTGGCGCTGGCTCAATCTCAGTGGAACAGGCTGAGTCCCAAGGAGTGGTTGCCCAGCAGACACCCACCCGGGCCATGCCTGCGGTGAAAGATTTTGATTTAGCTCCTAAGCTCAACTTGCAAGACATTTCGTCTCAAGTTGAGGCTCAGCAGAAATTAGCCTCTACCCAGATTTGGCTTGATTCACAGCAGCCAAAGCCTTCGCTCCTTAGTAAGTTCAACTCAGCTCTAAAGGTCTATTTCGCGGAAGACAAGCCGGCACAGTTCCAACAACGTTCACTAGAGGAGGAGAAGAATCACATCTTCAACATAAAACAAGTCGTGGAGTTGCAAAATGTGAATGACCCAATTGTCGAGCCATCAAAACCGGAGGAGCCTTATGTGTCGCCCTTGCCAACTATAGTGGAAACTATTCCACCCCACTTTCCGCTCAAAAAGCCACCGATTATGGTGCCTGCTGGTTACGATTTGATGAACCTGGTGAAGTACAAGAATTCAAATCATCGGGCCCGCCGCCCGACTTCACGCCAACTTCAGGCAGCGAAATCCCAAGTTCAACAAAGGAAATCTTAATGCAAACACATTCATACTTACAAGCATATATTATGTCATGTATCATACACTGTTCACCAGCAGGTTGCCATTATGTTATGTTGAAGCTGATCTCAATGATCATGTACATATATTTAATAAGCTTCTTCGACCTTCTCTGACAACATGAATTTTGGGAGTACTACTATTACCCGAGCGACAGTTGCAACTCCAATTCATGTAATTAAATTAAATTATTCATATAAGCCAATACGAGTACCTTATGGATACATAAATATAATCGTACAACGAATCCTATATAATAACATTATACATCAATTATTTGCCAGATATCGCACAAGTACACATGCTGGCGTTTTTCTCTTTTCATTCGAAAATTTTTGGCCTTTAAAAGGGTTTACGTTATTGAAATGCCTTAAATTTTGCTTTATTTCGAAAGATATTTTTCTGCACGAATTCATATTTTGTTTACTTCAGGAAACATCAATTCATCACCCAATATCGAATCCTGTTTTGTAAATATCGACGATTGTCTATATCGATTGTTTCCCAAAAAATATTCATACTCTTTTCGATAAATTCGCTTGCTGCTAATGAATGTGTATGTGTAATATCTGCTTTCCTATTAAAATAAGTATTTCGATTTTATTATAGTAATGCAATAAATTGCTTGTGTACATAAAACGAATGATGCTTCATTATAAGATTCGTAATATATCGATGTTTCCGAGATGTCAATGTCTGATGTAAGTATCGATATGTTAGTTTTACTCCGATAATTTATAAAATAACAAACATCGATATTCCTAGCATTTTTCGGTAATGAAAATTTGTATAAATTTCATTATAACAACGAAATGAAGCTCTGCCAGCTGTGTCAGGACAATTTTGTCTCCGACAGCTCAAGAAAAACCCGGATAAAAACCAAATTGAACTTTAAGCCCGGGGTTGACGAGCTGCTTCAGAGACTTTTGGATTGGTATCAAATAAGTGTAAGAGAACTTAAGAAAGGTATTCAAAGATATTTTTATTAATTTTTGATTTATTCATGTTTTAGACTGTGGTTAATGAACTTTCCACTGACACTGCCATATGTGTGTCTTGTTTGGCCGAGGTGCTCCACATATCCCAGACCCTGCGCAAATGGGGTGATGCGCACCAGAAACTTTCATCGGCCACTGGAAATCTGGAGAGAGATCCTTTAAATATAGAGGACATTGGCATTAAAATAGAGGCAGATGATCCAGAAATTGAACCAGAGAATGCTTTGGACACAGTAGAATCTAAATTGCAGGAGCGGCAACCAGCAGCAGCTGCTCCTATCTTCGATAGAGAGTCAACGACCGAACAGAATTTATATGCAGATACTGACTTTCCCAATGCCAACGAGACACTGCAAGTGTATATGGATTGTCCACATGACAATGAAAAAACACCTGACACTGTTGATTGCTACGCCCTGGCTTTGGCTCATGATGGTGGTGTCCTGGCCAAAGTTTTCAAAGATACGGAAATGCATAGCCGAACGAGGTTGCTCTGTTTCTACTGCAGCCAGGTTTTCGATTCAGCCAATAAGCTTCGGCTGCACAGCAGCTCAGTGATGCATACGCAGCATCGCCAGTTCATGTGCCGTCAATGCGGTCTGAGCTTTACGGAAGGCAAGAATCTGGAGGACCATCGACGGACAGAGCAGCACCCTGACCTTCAATATCCCGGGAGGGAGAAGGAGTTGGAGTTTCGCTGCCAGGATTGCGGCAATATATTCGATCGCCTCTCCAGCATCACGCATCATAAAGACGGTGGTGATGGTGAATGCAAATCCTTGGAATATCAATGCAAGCGTTCACAGTGCCGACTCTTCTTTGAAGACAATGCCTCATATGAGACCCATCTGAAACGACATAACCAGCCCACCAACAGCATCAGGTTCTACAAATGTACATTCCCCGGTTGTGGAGAGGAGTTCCGCTTCATGTGGTCCTACAAGACGCATATCAAGGGTCATTGGCAGAAGGCCGACGAAAACGATTACTCACCCAAGGAAAAAAAGATTCGTGAATATCGCTGCAAATATCCCGGATGCAAAGCCTCCTTTAGGTATAAACGTTGCTGTGTCTCCCACATCAACAAAAGGCATACGGAGGCACCACAAGTAACTGGCAACTCGCCAGGAAAATACCAATGCCAGCACCCTGGTTGCAACGTGTCTTTCACCTATCGCGGCTGCTTCGATAATCATATGAAGCGCTGGCACGACTCGCAAAGTCAACTGAATATGCACGAGAAAGTAAAACTTTGGCACTACAATGACTCGGGTCGAGGGCAGTTCTACAAAGTGGCCACGAATGACGCAAGTCAAAAGGTGTTGGTGGCAGAAATAGGCCAAAGGAAGAAGCATTCGCTCCTCAAATGTGCCTCTTGCAATGCCTGTTTTTCAACGCCCACGCAACTGCGAGCCCATCGAATGCTGAAACATGAAAAGTCAAACCCAGTGCGCATCCAGTTTTACGAGAAGGGAAAGTTCATTAGTCTAAAATAATGTCATTTGGGGCTGATTTGTGATAGACAGACATTGGGCTTATTTACAACACACATTTGATCACTGATAAATGAACAGTGTGTTATGAATGGACTGTTCACTGATCATGATCCCATCAGCTGTATGACGAAGCAAAAGCCGCTAATTAAACTAATAACGCTGCAAATATCCCGGATGTAATGCCTCCTTTAGGTATAAACGTTGATGTGGCTCCCACATCAGCAAGAGGCATACTTAGCCACCAAAAGTAACTGGCAACTCTCCAGGAAAATGCCAATGCCTGCACCCTGGTTGCAATGGGCCTATCGCGGCTGCCTCGATAACCATATGAAGCGCTGGCACAACTTCCAAATTCAACTGAATATGTACGAGAAAGTAAAATTGTCGCACTACACTGGCTCAGGTTGAGGGCAGTTCAGAAGGCCAAAAGGTTTTGGTGGCAGAAAAAGGCCAGTGGAAGAAGCATTCGCTCTTCAAATGTGCCACTTGCGATGCCTCTTCGTCGAATGCTGAAACTTGAAAAGTCAAACCGGTGCGTATCCAATTTTACGAGAAGGGAAAGTTCATTAGTCTAAAATAATGCCATTTGGGGCTGATTTGGGATAGACATTGGGCTAATTCACAACACACATTTGATAAATGATCAATCAGTGTGTTATGAATTTACTGGTCACTGATCATCATGATCACCCATCAGCTGTTTGACGAAGCAAAAGCCGCTAATTAAACTAAATAAATTCGACTATGAAATACTCTTACTCACCATTAACGTTTTTAGCAATTTTGTCCGATATTAATAAAATTCGGCAGATCTGTAGATTTACATATGAAAACCGAGTGTCCACAGTGGCATAATTTTAAAATAAACTTGTACACTAGGGGAGTCTTCATACCAAATACGGTTACTCTATCTTTTATAGTCTCCGAGATCTAGGTGTTCATACGGAGAGATATGGGTAGATCGACTCGGCTCGGAGACGCTTCCTTTTGTCTGTTACATACATTTGCACAAATGCAATATTCTCGTTTACTAGAGTGCGAATATAAAAGTGTACTCTGAAAAAACTCATTGAGTAATTTATTGGTATTCATTTATCAATTTTTTACAGTCTTTTTGTGTAGTTATGGAAGTTCGCAGTAAGTCTAAAAGGTTTATGTCACGCAACCTATTTCGATATACATTTTTAATATATTTTATGTGCCTTATGTTGTTGTGTTCATATGTTTTAGTTGCAGAACTATAAGAATATAATACGCAGCCTTTCAAAAAGCACGAAATGTACTTTATTTTTTTACACACTGTCAATGCTAGGGCTTCTTGTTGCTTTATTTCGGATTATGCTTTGTGAGCTAATTGCGCAGCTGCCCACCAATGATTCAGATTATTTATATAAATAAATTGCTCCAAGTGAAAAGCATTTATAACAAGAAAGGAAGCTTAACTTCGAGTCCTCGAGCCTTATATATCCTTGCTAAACTGCGAAAATCAAGGAAAATTAAGCCATATTCTTATTCCAAACGTATTTCGTTTAGCAATAGGAAAAACATCTAATTTCTTTAAAATACTTTGTGCATACATAAATACATTCTGATAAACAAACACGCAAACTTTGATGTCCATGTACATAAAACACATTCGCTATCGAGCAATCGCAGAAATCTGTTTGTGAGTGAGAGACAGAGCATTCTGCGCGTTTGACCACCAATGACTTGCACCTCTCTAGTTCTTTCTCTCTCTCTCTTTCTGAACCGCTGGCGCCGCTTGGCCTGCAAAAAGAAAAACATTTGTTAGCGTCATCTATAGTACAAAGTTTTCATTTATTTATATTCTTTCATTCTTTTTTTTTATGGCAGCTGTGAGATATAGTAGTCCGATCTTCACGAGTTTTACATATGAGCAACTTACAGCCAAATAGTAAAAATACAAGTCGATAGCTTCAAAACTAAGAGACTAGTTCGCATAGAAGCAAACGGCCAGACAGACTGACTAAGAGACAGACGGATACGCGGATATCGATGGTGATATAGAGAAGTTGGAAGTGGGCAAGATTTATAAGCAGCACGAAACTAATTCAACCTGCCACTTGGAGTGTTATTATGTTACGGCCTCTACAGCAGTATCACAGGTATTCAGCAATATCATGCCACAAATATATTTAAGGATGGGCTTAAATTTTTGTGCCGAGAATGTGTTTTGGCTTTTGCAAGCTAGCTAGAACTAGAGGAACATGTGAAAGCCCGTCAGCACCAAGTGCTGAAATGTGCTGGCGCTGTCAATTGTGTAACGATGTCAACACGAAGAGAAGTGTCACTTATGAACATAACTTTTTATGCATTTGCATTTGCAAACCTCAAAAGGAAATCAATGTAGTGGCCATTGCGCCTTTTCCCTATCTTCGTACAAAGGCGCACAAATGAATCCTAAATTTAAAGATTTGCACATTTTTCTCAAATTTTAGAGATTTCCATAAGGCCCTCAAAATGTCAAAGGAAAAGTAGCTCCTAGCATTCACATCTTCTTACCAATATTAAACCGAATCGGCTTATCATATATATTTTTCCACAATAGGCTTCGAAAATATAGATAGATTTATTAAATGTTGTATAAATTAACGATATATAAGACATTTGTTTCGTGAAAAACGTCAATGATATTCGATTTTTTTGCGATGTCTCGCCAATAATCAATTATTTGCCAAATATCGCACAAGTATGCGTGCTACCTCTTTTGTCTCTCTTCTCTTTTCACTCATAAATTTTGGGCATTTGAAAGGGTTTATATGAAACGCCATGAAATTTACTTTACTTCGAAAGCTGTTTTTCTGCACGAATTCATATTTTGTATACTGCAAGAATCAATTCATCCACACAATATCGAATTCTGTTTTGTAAATATCGGCGATTGTCTATATCGATTGTTTCCCAATAATTATTCATACTCTTTTCGATAAATTCGCTTGCTGCTAATGAATGTGTATGTGTAATATCTGCTTTCCTATTAAAATAAGTATTTCGATTTTATTATAGTAATGCAATAAATTGCTTGTGTACATAAAACGAATGATGCTTCATTATAAGATTCGTAATATATCGATGTTTCCGAGATGTCAATGTCTGATGTAAGTATCGATATGTTAGTTTTACTCCGATAATTTATAAAATAACAAACATCGATATTCCTAGCATTTTTCGGTAATGAAAATTTGTATAAATTTCATTATAACAACGAAATGAAGCTCTGCCAGCTGTGTCAGGACAATTTTGTCTCCGACAGCTCAAGAAAAACCCGGATAAAAACCAAATTGAACTTTAAGCCCGGGGTTGACGAGCTGCTTCAGAGACTTTTGGATTGGTATCAAATAAGTGTAAGAGAACTTAAGAAAGGTATTCAAAGATATTTTTTATTCATTTTTTATTTATTCATGTTTTAGACTGTGGTTAATGAACTTTCCACTGGCACTGCCATATGTGTGTCTTGTTTGGCCGAGGTGCTCCACATATCCCAGACCCTGCGCAAATGGGGTGATGCGCACGAGAAACTTTCATCGGCCAGTGGAAATCTGGAGAGAGATCCTTTAAATATAGAGGACATTGGCATTAAAATAGAGGCAGATGATCCAGAAATTGAACCAGAGAATACTTTGGACACAGGAGAATCTAAATTGCAGGAGTGGCAACCAGCAGCTTCTGCTCCTATCTTCGATAGAGAGTCAACAACCCAACAGGATTTATATGCAGATACTGACTTTACCAATGCCAACGAGACACTGCAAGTGTATATGGATTGTCCACATGACAATGAGAAAACACCTGACACTGTTGATTGCTATGCCCTGGCTTTGGCTCATGATGGTGGTGTCCTGGCCAAAGTTTTCAAAGATACGGAAATGCATAGCCGGACGAGGTTGCTCTGTTTCTACTGCAGCCAGGTTTTCGATTCAGCCAATAAGCTTCAGTTTCACAGCACCTCAGTGATGCATACGCAGCGTCGCCAGTTCATGTGCCGTCAATGCGGTCTGAGCTTTACGGAAGGCAAGAATCTGGAGGACCATCGACGGACAGAGCAGCACCCTGACCTTCAATATCCCGGGAGGGAGAAGGAGTTGGAGTTTCGCTGCCAGGATTGCGGCAATATATTCGATCGCCTCTCCAGCATTACGCATCATAAAGATGGTGGCGATGGTGAATGCAAATCCTTGGAATATCAATGCAAGCGTTCGCAGTGCCGACTCTTCTTTGAAGACAATGCCTCATATGAGACTCATCTGAAACGACATAACCAGCCCACCAACAAGACACCTATCAAGGGTCACTGGCAGAAGGCCGACGAAGACGATGGCACGCCCAAGGAAAACAAGATTCGTGAATATCGCTGCAAATATCCCGGATGCAATGCCTTATTTAGGTATAAACGTTGCTGTGTCTCCCACATCAGCAAAAAGCATAAAGAGCCGCCACTAATAACCGGGAAATCGCCAGGCAAATATCACTGCCAGCAACCTGGTTGCACCGAGTCTTTTACCTATCGCGGCTGCTTCGAAAACCATATGAAGCGCTGGCACGACTCGCAAAGTCAACTGAATATGTACGAGAAAGTAAAAAAAAAAAATTGGCGCTACAATGACTCGGGTCGAGGGCAGTTCTACAAAGTGTCCACGAATGATACAAGCCAAAAGGCGTCGGTGGCAGAAAAAGGCCAAAAGAGGCATTCCCTCCTCAAATGTGCCACTTGCGATGCCTGTTTTGCAACGCCCACGCAACTGCAAGCCCATCGAATGCTAAAACATGAAAAGTCAAACCCGATGTGTATCCAGTTTTACGAGAGGGGAAAGTTCATTAGTCTAAAATAATGTCATTTGGGGCTGAAGGAGAGACTAAGTAATATATGATTTGCTATTCCTCCAACCCACGTAAGAATAATTATTATTATATCACAATCGAGGGGGCTTTCTCTTTACCTAAATCAATTTTAACTGTTAATAGAAATCGACTCAGCCAGGAGGCGTTGGAAAGTACAGCCGGACCATGCAATTAAAAATTTCAATTTATTTGAAGAAGATGAACCAGATAAACTTTTATATTAACTCTTAATTTATAAGTTTCCCTAGTTTTTTATATCTTGAACGTAGTAATTAAATAAAATTACGTCATATTTTTGGTTAAATTAAATACCTTTTACTTTTCTTGAAAAAGCAAACATTATCCATCCACATTACACGCTGTACAAGTACCAAACACATAAAGTATATATCAGCATGACAATCCGAGTCGACATAGTCATGTCCTTCTGTCTGTCCGTCTGTTTCTATGCGAACTGGTCTATCAGTGAAGAAGGTAGGACAGATGCTTTACGTTTTGAATTAACAAAATTATAAAATTGTTTTGGGTCCTGAGAAAATTGAACCCTACAGCTATGCAAATATGCTTTATAGCACTCGGAATTGATGACAGTGAACCTTGAATGAGCAGCAATATAGCGCGAATAGTCAAAGGACCTTCCCGAGACTTTGAACTTCTAAAAAAGTGTCTACATTTGATATTTTTTCAGTTAGAGAAATGTAGAGTAAACCAAGGAGGCTTATTAAGCCTAACAGGACTGAACGGAACCAAATCCTTAAAATGGAATAAAGGATTTTGTAAAAAAAGTCAACCGCACTGTCCAATTCTGGACAATCTGTACAATTGTACAAGTATGACCACTCTGATTGAAGGATGACATTGTTAAGTCTAGCGAAATTAACCTTTCTGAATGAATATGTTCTAGCTGGCAAGTTGAATGATGCAGGTACAGCAGGAATAGGAATATCCATAGTAACGCGTAATGATGGGTGAAACGGGCCTTCAGGAAGCAAAAACGGACTGACTCTAGAGACCATTGAATTGGAAGGGTCAGAAGCAAATATCAAATCAATGAGTTTCAATGAGTTTGTTACATATACAAACCGAGTTTTACCTAAATGCGTTAAGATTTGTGTTAGATATAAGGCTTTTTTCGATTTGCGTGGGTGGGAAGGGGGATATACAAAATTTTAAACAAAGTTTTTCTGACGCGCGGAGTCTACATACCAAATTTGGTGACTCTAGCTGTTAGTTTCCGAGATCTACGTGTTCATACTGACGGATAGGCGGATAGACGGGCATGGCTAGATTGAGTCGGCTGTTGATGCTGATGAGGAATATATATATTTTATGGGGTCGGGGACGCTTCCTTTCGCCTGTTACATATGCATGTACGAAAACAATATATTCGCTTACTCTACTAGAGTACGAGTATAAAAACATTTAAAAATATAAGCTTTAGAAATTGATTTGCACTTCACATTGCATGTAGATATATCTATATATCGAAAAAGAAAGACAAGAAAACGTATAATGGGAGTTTAATTCTCTCTAGTAGGCGCACAGTTTTAACTTAATTACACAAAGTAAGAGTCGTTTGTAATTCACAAGTCCCTTTTCTGGGTATCGACAATTAAATTGTCATATGTGCTTAATAACTGATTACTGATCAGGAGAATTGGCTTCTCCGAAACGCAGTGTCTAATCAAACAAAAAGCCTAACGTCTAAATAATTAATAAATTCTGTTACTACTTGTCGATTGCTGTTACGTGGTGAGAAGCAGCTCAAGTTTGGTTGTCTGTTGGAATTCAACATAAAATTGAGCTTTAACTGATTTAACTATATCCACGTTTCCTCACTCATTTGACCTCGAGCATGCTTAAATAAAAAGTATTTACATATTTAGTCATTCATAACAAGTATATATACCACACACATACATATATAACTGCAGTCATCTCAGCATACTCTTAATTCTATAACAGCAGACTGTGCCTGTGCATGTCCAAAATCAAAACAGACGCTCTCCTAACTATAGAGCCGGCTGTAGATCCGGCTCTGCAGCCAAACAAACCTCTGACTCTCCCTCTGGACCAGGTGCTTTCCCATACTTTAATTTTGCCGTAGTTTGTACAACTTCTGCGATTGTGGTTAGAACGCCACTCCCGTTTGCACGTGTGCCGTTTCTTTCTTCGTATAGGGGTGGCAAGGGAACAGCTTTTTCACTATGTGCTCCAGTAGTTCTGGACACTTGGGCATTGGCTGCCTCCGTAGCTTTCTCATCTTATAGGTAACCCCAAAAGGTTCAGCGTCAGCTGCGTCGCATAGATCTTGGATCCACTTCAGTTTGCTTTCCTTTTTTCCCGGAACGCTTCTTCGTTGCGGCTGAAGTGGGTACTGCCTCTGGATTTTTGGGACGCAGGCCGAGTTGTGTGGCACTCCTTCCGTGTCGACGATATTTTCATTCCACCAAGGGACTGGACGGTGTTTGTTACGTACTACGCATACTTTTGCGATTGATGCTTCACAGGCTTCGCTGATAACCAGCGCTATGGCATTAGAGCATTTATCGGCATAGCCGCTACTATCGCGAGCAGTAAGGCTCTATCAAGAGTGCTCCCCTTGTATTCCGAGAGTTCTGCAGGTAGTGCCCTTCTAGAATTTCTCGGAACATAACCATTTTGGAGCTGCGTTAGTGCCTTCTTGTACGATGTCTGCCAGTTTAATAGTGCAAAGTATGCATATTGGCGCATTGTAGTGTTTACTGTCGTAGACCGCCTCTGCGCAATTGAAGCAGGTGTCCCTTGGGACCGATCGCTCAGATCTACATCTGGCAGCCACGTGGCCAAAGCCCATGCATTTGTAGCATCGTCTTGGTTCCATCCTACGCCATATATGATATACATACTAATCTCTTCCTTAGACCTTAGACCTCTGCTCTTCCTTAGAACTAAGACTGCATACAGTTCTAGTGTGGCTGGACCTGCAGATTGTTGCATCCTAAGGACCAATTCGCCAGAGGCTGTCTTCCCTATGCCTTGAACCCTATCCTTAAGTCGGTGCAGTGATGGCGCTGCTCTTACTATTTGCAGCACTTCAGCATAGGACGCGTCCTCTGTGCATTTTACAATGATGGCATCGGGCTGGCTTCTTTTCTTGCGCTTCGCATGTTTCGTGTTCCCTGTGACATCGGTCCACTTCTGATTTTGTTTTCTGAGCTGAGCCTTAGGGGTGATGGGCGCATCCTTTTTCTCCGTTTGGTGTAGCGTAAGTAGCTTTTCTGCGAGCCACCTCTTTTTCCCTCTTTATTGGCTTCTATACGTGGTGAGCTCTTTGGGGTCGTCTGCGTTCCACTGTCGTACACTAGGCGGCCTGTCCTGGATGTTGGCGTTTTGGCAGCTACATTGCCACTCACTCATCTACGGGCTCATCGATTGCGGCTTTTATTTGCGCACTTACTAACTTCTAAAGCTCTGTAACCACGGCTCCTTGTCATTCACTTGGTACAACAGCTCATACAGAATTTTGCCGATCTCGTCTATATCTCGGCTATCGATTTTGATCCTTTTCGCAGGCGCTGCTTTTTGCATGCTGGTGTGGCTTGTAGGGTCTCTCACTCTATTCGGCGTGTCCCTTTATTTACATTATCTACTAACTAGATGGGTCAGTATAGATGTTTTGTTTGAGTTAAGGGAGTTATTATTTGAGATAAAGCTAAATAGATTATTATAGTTAGAACAGAGGACACGAAAAGGTTCATGCAGGAGATAGTTTAAATTACAGTACTGAAGATAGATAAGAACATAATTTATAGTAGTTCTACGAGGAACACAAAAACTGACTTGGCTATATGCGTGCCAATATCACCATTAATCAGCTTATTTATAAAGATAACATTAAGCATAATTCTACGATTTTCAAGAGATGAAAGGCTTATTAGCAGGAGCCTACTTGAATATGAAGGGAGAAGGTTATTGGGGTCCCAATTCAACCCACGGAGAGCAAAAAGTAACAATTTCTTTTCAACAGACTCAATGCGGTTCTGGTGATTGCAGTATTGTGGATACCAAATACACGATGCGTACTCTAAAATAGGTCGGACCAGAGAAGTATACAGTAGTTTAGTTATATAAGCATCATCAAATGCCTTCGAAATGTGTAAGTCGAATTTTATTTTAAGGTGTAAAAGAACACCCAAGTCATCAGGTAAGAAGGTACTATGTCTGAAGCGGTATGCTACGACAAAACGACATAACTGTGCATTTAGAACAGCTGAGATTGAGTAAGTTAACCTGACACCACGATTGGAAAGAATCAAGGTTATCTTGCATCCCGAAGTGGGAAGAAGAGTCGTTGTATGACAAGCAAAGTTTAACGTCGTCGGCAAACATAAGTACACGGGAGTGGGAAACTGACTCAGATCGTTGATAAATATGGTGAAGAGAAGGGGACCGGAGTGACTACCCTGCGGTACCCCTGATTTAACTTTAAGGGGTTTAGAGTAAGAATTATTAAAAATAACTTTCTGAGTTCTGAGATTAAGGTAGTCGGACATCCACTTAAATCCTTATATATTTGATATTCCTCCATAGTTTTGGGCATCCGACTTATTCCCCTTTTTATGGAGAGGAATAAAGAACGACTCCTTCCAGAGAGAAGGGAAAGACGAAGAATCTAAAGATAGATCAAAAAGCTTCTAAATCGGCTCACAAAGCGCATCAAACAAAACACCATCAGAACCAGGAAAAAAAGTTAGGCTTTATAGACTCAAGCTCATTAAGCAATAAGGTTTTAGTGACTAGGGGAGGTGGGATGTTATTAGACCTGTGTAAGCTACAAGGGTATATATGATCGGACCGATACTTAAGAGAGGAAAAAGTTGTTTGAAATAACTCTGCCAACAAGTTGGCAACGCCTTGATCTCTATTTGTATTTATATAAAACAATGAAAAGATAGGATAGATGTTTTACGTTTTGAATTAACAAAATTATAAAATTGTTTTGGGCCCTGAGAAAATTGAACCCTACAGCGATGCAAATATGCTTTATAGCACTCGGAATTAATGACAGTGTACCTTGAACGAGCAGCAATAGCAAATAGTCACATGACCTTCCCGAGACTTTGAACTTCTTAAGGAGTCCACATTTGATATTTTTCAGTTAGACAAATGTAGAGTAAACCAAGGAGGCTTATTAAGCCTAACAGGACTCTGAACGGAACCAAATCCTTAAAACTGGAATAAAGAATTTTGTAAAAGAAGTCAATCGCACTGTCCACATCGGTACAATTGTACAAGTAAGACCATGAATATGTTCGAGCTGGCAAGTTGCAAGTACAGCAGGAATAGGAATATCCATAGTAACGCGTAATGATGGGTGAAAAGGGTCTTCCGGAAGCAAAAGCGGACTGACTCTAGAGACCATTGAAATGGAAGGGTCAGAAGCAAATACCAAATCAAGTTGGCGATTCAATGAGTTTGTTACAAAATTAACTTGAGATAAGGATAAACCGGCTGCGTCGATCACAGAGGACCACGTGACATCACAGATGTTGAAGTCACCAAAAACCAACAATAGTACTTCTAAATTCAATTACGTTAGGAAAATTAAGCAGAATTGGTTCCGACAGAAGGCCGGAATCAACAGCAATCAATACGCCACCACCCTGGCGCGATTGACGATCAAATCTATAATCAGTATAATTATTAGGAAAGATTGCAGATTCGAAGATATCGGGCTTTAACCAAGTATGACACCGGCGTTGCAATATTGTTGGTTTGAATGGTGAGTGGGGCCTCCAGAATCCTTGCCCCGACCGCGGAATTTCTCGCCGCGAGTTTATATCCACGTGTGTGGCTGCCATCTGGAATAATTGTTTTTTTCAATCATTCCTAGGTGCTGATTTTATACGCAAACCACCAGCCGCTCAGTATGGGACTGACGCTTGATGAATTTGGAATTTGAGGAGTTAGTATGCATGTTGATTGGCCACGAGTTTCCCCGTATTCTGCCTCTATTCGGTCCGCAGGGCCACGTTTGGAATACGCGGCAGGAGCGGGTGGTTGGGTTGCGGTCAGATCCAAATTTGGTGACTCCAGCTCTTATAGTCTCCGAGACCTAGATGTTCATACGGACAGACGCACGAACAGGTTTAGATTGACTCAGCTGTTGATCAGCAATACAATATAATCGTATATGTATATCCACAGAAAGAAGCGTTTCCAACCATATAATACTCTTATATATCTATTCTAGATCAGCATGACAAGGGTTTTCGATATAGCTATTCGATGTAGCTGTCCGTTTAAACACAAATATCTCAGAACTTTTAAGAGCTACCAACCTTAAATTCGAAGTAAGAATTTCTTATATGTGGACGCTGAAATTTAAATTTCATCTGGATCGGACAACTTATCATAAACCATGAGGAAATATCTTAACAAGGACAGCTATAATTTGAAGTGCACACGTGAAAGTGTCTGCATTTGTAGAGTTTTCTGTGACACACCAAATATCATCAAATTGATATCAATTATCATTTGCGCCACAAAAATCAAGTAAGAGCGTTGTAGTCGAGTAAACTATAGTGTATAGCCTTATGGTCGGTATATACGTAATAGCGTCGACAATGCGCATTCGACTCTTGCTTTTTCAGTACAAACAGTTAGCTTCGTGTCTGTTTTCAAGCACACAAACGTAAGCCAAAATGTAACTGTATTTTGTGACGAAATTCCACCGTTAAGATACTCGTACTCTGTATTTGAATCATATTTTTCAAATACAACTCATAAAAGTAGGCTTACATCGAATTCAACATACTTAAATTCAAATCAATAAAGTTGTTTAGAGATAAATGCCAAAACCTGATTTCATTTACTTCACATTTTGTTCGCATTTACTTTTGATGAAAGAGATAACATATCGCATGCCGGTTTGAAAACATCGATACTCGCATAGATATCTTTACAACTGCAACTCTACATCAATGACAATATCAGACTTAGCGCATTTGCACATTAGTTTTGTTTACATTAGTTTTATAAAACTGTGTACAAAGAGACATGTCAGGTAAAGATGTGTGTCAGTTATGTCAGGACAATCTGGCGTTCTGTATAGGAATAGACGTGAAGAAAATTAAGCCTGTCAGCAAGCTCCTGCAGCAGCTTTTTGATTTCTTTCAAATCAAGGTGGGCATTGGTTTTGCGAGCTTATAAAAGCGCAAATGAAACTTGCGTTTCTTTCCAGGCTGTGGCTATGGATATGGTGAATGATCAGTGCAGTTGCATTTGTGAGCCCTGCATGGAGGAGGTGCTAAATATTAGTGACGCTTTGAACTTATGGCGCGAAGCACACAAGAAATTGCAAGCGAATAAAGGTGAAAAGGAAATAGAAAAGGTAGAGGACGCGGAAGTGGATATTGATGGCATTGATGATTCCGAACTGATTAAGCAAGTCGAAGGTAGTGATGACTCCATGGCAGAGATGGAGAACTATGAGTGGGACAATGACAATGAAAGCCAGATGACTCTGGTCTCCTCAAGCTCAGCTGTTGGTCACGACCGCATTTTTATGGCCACAGCCATAGCTGCTGATGGACTTGCCTTGGCCAAAATGCACAAAGATGAAATGAAACAACAGCTTTCCGATCTGCTGTGTTTTTACTGCGAAAACGCATTCCGTGGCCCATCCAAACTACAAGGGCATATCTCATCCATTCACAAAAAAGAACTCGTCTTTGTTTGCCGGACTTGCGATGATACCTTTATTAGTGCCGAGCATTTAAAACAACATGAACTGATAAAGCGACACACCGCCGCAAATGAGGCTTCGGTATGCTATCGCTGCCAACTCTGCGGCAAAATCTACGACCGCTTCTTTACTATCAGACGTCACTTAATGGAGCTGCATAATACTGGTACTTTTCGATGCCAACATCCTGGCTGCCGTGCAGAGTTCCAATACAGAGTCTCATTGGAGAGGCATCACAATGAGCATTTGGGGCAGAAGCCTCATTTCAAATGCAATCAATGTGACAAAACATTCACTCGAGGCTTTCTTCTTGACCGTCATCTCATAGTCCATACCGGAATAAAGTCCAATACTTGTGAAATTTGCAACAAAAAAATGTCGACGCGAAGCAATTTAGTGACCCATATGCTTAATGCTCACAAAGGCGCGAAACCTTATGAGTGCCCTATATGCTTCGCTAGATTTACGACCAACTCAAATCGTAACGCGCACAAGGAAATACATAACAAGCAGCTACGAGCAAAGAAATAAAACAAAGAGGCAAAATATAAAGCTACTAGATTTGGAGCCTCAAAAACCCCTAAAAAAGAAATTAATGTAGTTCCATTTTATTTTTCTCTATCTCCGTACTAAGCTACACAAATGAAAATACAAATTAAAGTGCTTACGCATTTATTTTTTTTTTTTTAATCTAAGAATATAATACATAATAATGCTAAGAGAAGTTTGCTATGTGGAGAGATTGACTATTATGGAAAAAAAACCTTATTTTAATATTAAAAAAATTGAATTAATTACCTATTGGATAACTTTTAATCGGTCGTAGTCCGCTCTGGATTTTGATATATGTACAGCTTACAGCAGTAATAAGTCTATGGTAAAAATTGTGTAATTGTAAAATTTGTGTCGGGCAATGGCAATGGCGTTGCCAGCTAAGATGCAGGGGCACATAGAAAATGCCTGAGTTCAAGTCATGCCTGATGTTTCTGCTCGTTAATTAAATGTCAGCATCACCTAATATTGGGAGCTTAACATATTCATAGATTTATCGCATGAAACCGATAATCTATATATGTACACAAAACTCTTTTTCCTGACTGATGATCATCGCACGATCGCCATGTAGTTTTTACAGTATTCTAATGGTGGCTAGGGGAAGATCAAGTTCTAAGACCCGATATATCGATAGACATCGTTTTCTAAAGATCAATAGCTACGTAGTGGTGTAAAAAGTCATATTTATCGATAAGTATCGATGTATATCTACCATGTACTAATTAATAACCATATATATGCGTTACAATAATATGATCGATATGCATATATCTAAAAGAAAAAACAACGACAACAAAATCACTTAACCGCTGGCGGCTACGCATCAAAAACAGCACCGTATCGTGTTACTGTTTTCACTTCTTCTTCGTGCAAGGGCGCTCACCCAACATCAACACATACGAAGGCATTGCTAGGGACACACACACATTGTCGTTTATTCTTGCTGAGAGAGCAAATTAACAGAGCACTCATAAACAAATAAATATGTATGTATGAACATTAAAATGTATATATGTATATTTCAATAACTACCTATTGACCTCTTACGGAGGCAGAAAGCTAGATATGCGCGAATGTTGGGTTTTTTTTACCTGTGCACCTACTGTATGTATGCATGTGTGCGTGTGTATGCGCGAATTTGCGAAGTACATTAGGAAAGCAACAGAAAGTGAACCCGGGCAATGCCGGGTCAACTGGCTAGTATGTAATAAAACACATTTTAAAAATGTGGCAAGAGCAAGGTACAAAATTCAATTCGATAGCTTTAAAATTGAGAAAACTAGTTCGTTAAACAGACAAACGGACATGACTACATCGACTCGGCTTTTCATGAAGATCCAGCATGTATATAGTTTATGGGGTCGTAGATGCTTCCTTCTAGGCTTTCCAAATGTCATGAAAAAATTATAAATATATAATCTGCAATTGCATAATGAAGGCATAACAGATGCGTAAGCTTTGGTGGAACGGGAAAATTATAACGGGTTAACAGTTAGTATTAACGAACAGGAGCTAGTTAATGTTAATGCTGGTCCGTCTCTGCTCTGTTAGTTCTATCTAAAATGTGCCTAATTTACTTTGTCTAATCCCTTTTATTAGAAAGAATTCGAAGAATATTATAAAATTAAATACTCGATTGACTCCAGTGGGATCGCCTTTTGCTCGCCAACCCCAACCCTAATTTCTGCCATATATGAAACATCGATTCTATTAAAATATCGATGTTCCGCAAATGCTGTCGACATAATCGATTATGACATCGATTTCATCTCCAGCTCTAGCAGGGCCAAACATCATCTAAACAACGTTGCGTTTTAAGTTTAAGGCACGAAAAAAATAGTTTATTTTAATAAGAACCAAGCCATGCAATCGACACTGCGACAAGTTGTGACGGCTGTAGCCAAGGTAATGAAGCGTCGCTCAGCTCGCCATTTGTCCATATCCAAGCCGAATCCGCCTGCTGTTGATATCTGGGTTATGCAATCTTAACCTAAATAGAATACGCTCCTGATTTTGACATTTAAATGCAGTTAATAAGTTTAAATATCTCGTGATTTCCAAAAAATAACAAACAATCAAACTAGCCGGCTTCATTCAGAGTTATCGCCCAAGTGGCTAAAAGCTATTAAAAATATATAAGATGTCAAGGTCGGGCAGTTTATTAATCTAAATTATCAGCTGATATAAGAACCTGTGAATGATTAGGAAGGTGTCTATGCGTGTGTGTGTGTGAGATGTGCGTATGGTTGGGTATGACGCACTTCCATTACTAGCCAGCCGTAAAATGCAACTGCAAAAACTAAAATCGCATAGCTTTCTCTTTACAGACACCTTTGCGCACAAATGCTGCCATTTTGGGTGCCCTCAACGCTCGCTACTATTCTTCTACACACGAAGCGGACATTGTGGTGATAGGATCCGGTCCTGGTGGCTATGTGGCTGCCATTAAGGCGGCCCAAATGGGCATGAAAACCGTCAGTGTGGAGAAAGAGGCTACTTTGGGTGGCACCTGCCTAAATGTGGGCTGCATTCCCTCAAAAGCATTGCTGAACAACTCGCACTACTATCACATGGCACACTCGGGAGATTTAGCCAGCCGTGGCATTAATGTGGGCAGCGTTTCCCTTGATCTCGAAAAGCTGATGGCGCAAAAATCGGGTGCCGTGAAGGCTTTGACTGGCGGCATTGCGCAGCTTTTTAAGAAGAACAAGGTGACACAACTCACGGGCTTTGGCAGCATTGTGAATCCCAACGAGGTACAAGTGAAGAAGGCCGATGGCACCACAGAGACGGTGAAGACCAAGAATATATTGATTGCCACCGGATCTGAGGTTACTCCGTTTCCAGGCATTACGGTGAGTAGATAACAGAATGCGAATCATATTCAATCCATTATTTAACTTGCCAGATCGACGAAGAAGTCATTGTAAGCAGCACAGGAGCCCTCAAGCTGGCCAAGGTGCCTAAGCATCTCGTGGTGATTGGCGCCGGTGTCATTGGCCTGGAATTGGGCTCGGTTTGGTCACGCCTCGGAGCAGAGGTCACTGCCATTGAGTTCATGGACACCATTGGCGGCGTTGGCATTGATCTGGAAGTGTCCAAGACCTTCCAGAAGGTTCTCACAAAGCAAGGATTGAAGTTCAAGCTGGGAACTAAGGTCACTGCCGCCTCCCGTAGTGGTGACACTGTCAGCGTCTCCGTGGAGAATGCGAAGTCTGGAGAGAAAGAGGAAATTCAGTGCGATGCCTTGCTAGTGAGTGTGGGACGTCGCCCCTACACCGAAGGTCTGGGCCTGGAGGCCGTGGGCATTGTAAAGGACGACAGGGGCAGGATTCCAGTGAATGCCACCTTCCAGACGGTTGTGCCCAACATTTATGCCATTGGCGATTGCATCCATGGCCCCATGTTGGCCCACAAGGCCGAGGATGAGGGCTTGATCACCATCGAAGGTATCAATGGCGGTCACGTCCATATTGATTACAATTGTGTCCCAAGCGTCGTCTACACGCACCCCGAGGTGGCGTGGGTGGGCAAATCCGAGGAGACCCTAAAGCAAGAGGGTGTGGGCTACAAGGTGGGCAAATTCCCCTTCCTGGCCAACTCGCGAGCCAAGACCAACAATGACACGGACGGATTTGTGAAAGTGTTGGCCGACAAAGCGACGGATCGAGTCCTGGGCACCCACATCATTGGCCCCGTTGCCGGAGAGCTGATCAATGAGGCTGTTCTGGCCATGGAATATGGCGCCGCTGCGGAGGACATTGCCCGTGTCTGTCATGCACATCCGGTAAGCGAAAGTTGATACAAATCCTTTGCAGAACATTTAACCATATATTGCCGCTTCTTCTCCAGACCTGTTCCGAAGCCTTGCGCGAGGCCAATGTGGCCGCTGCCTTTGGCAAGCCAATTAACTTCTAAATCACTGGTTGATCTGGTCGTCACACTGCTACTCCTCGTTGATTCGATTATGCACTCTGCACCACTTCCAAAATTCTGAAGCCAACAACTACGATACGATACAACCCAACTCACACACATACAGTCTCAGTCTCCACTTCGGCACCATCAGCCACTATATCGAAATTGGCGTAATACGCAGAGCGTGTGTTTCTGCAAATGAAAAGCAAATATGTAATGTAATACGTGTATTAAGTTTAGAATAAACACTCGAAAACTTAAGGGCTGCTCTAAATTTGCATTTATGGATATCGATTGATATCGGTCGCCGTGTTCGTCGCACCGCATGCTTCTTTCTATCAGCACGTTGCTCTGCTGTTTGCTCAATATGCATTTTTTAGCAATTCCTCAGTTTTTGAATCTGATCTTGGCTGGTCATAGTTTGATGAAAAAGTTATAACAAACTACACAGCAAGCTTTATGGGGAAACACTTCAAATACATTAACTAAGAATTCTCGGTTCGGTTCTGGTTTTTAAGCGATAAGGTTGCCAACCATAAGATGGAGCTGTCGAGCAAGAAAGTTTCCTGATAGGCCGAGTCTTGAAACAAACCTGTAGAGTCAACCTAGCTCCAATAATTTGTTTTTTCCAAATATCAATTTTGTGTGCATTTTTGCAAACTTTTGCTGTTGTCATGGGTTCCGATGTACTTGTAATATATTTTTGTAAGGCTATAAACAACAATCATCGTTTTCCGCTCAAGTGCGGCCTTAACCCTGATAAAGCTAAAAAGTTGTTGAAAATTTGAATATATAAAAAAGACAATGAGTATTTAATTTTTTTTGCAAGCTCGAGGTCAAGTGAGAGGAAACGCCGATATCGTTTATATTGAAATTTGAGGCGCTTCTCACAATGCGACAGTAACAGCAATTGGCATATAATAGATTTGCCACTCAGCACAACTGAAAAATGTTGTAATATTGCAAATGTACTGAAAAAATAATTATTTTCTGACAAAATCAATCAAAAATTTAATGTGCAATGATAACAGTCCCTGATTTCTGAAGTGTTTCCAAAAGAAATGAACGGCAATTTTCTAAAATAAATTTTACCCTACTATATTTGCAAAAATACTTGTTACTTGTCCAATTAATTTTCCAATTGGAGTTTTCATGAAATACAATATTCATTAACAATAGAAGTTAGCTATTTTAATATCATGAAGCGACCTAATTTGAAGAACATTTTGAACTATAATTACATTTTATTAGTTTTATACAATAAAGTAAAGAGTAAATAAGTATGTATAAAATTTTGTTAAATGTGAATATTAAAAATACATTTCACTATATTACAGCTATGCCGGCAAGGCTCATCTCTAATTGCTCCCCTCCCCTTGCGTTTTACAACACTGTTTCCGGTATCGATGTCAAATCATATGTTCACATTAATAGCATTCACATTGTTGTTATTTTAAAAAAAGCGTTGCGGTTGCGTCAAAATTTTATACAGACTTTTTCAGGTTTAGTTTAAACTTTTTTTTCCACTAGTGAATAGAATTTCTACACATTTTGCCTTTCCACAACCCTTTCCGACTAATGGTACAAAATTGAAATAACTATAAAGCGATGTTTCGTAATCTCAATGCGCACATTGTAAAACGTCCGATGCTTCTGGGTATGAGGCAGATGTCTTTGGCAAAGCGTTTGATGAACGCCGGCTTACTGCAGCAATCGGGAAGCACGACTGCGGCAAGTCGCGAGGGAGCGGGTGCGTCAGTTGGCGGCGTTAGCAATCCCTCGGCCACGGCTCAGGTAACTGGAGCTGGTAAGTTCCAATATCCCAACCAAAGACAAGGTGGAGCTGGCAGTGAAACAGAGGTAAGGGTAAGACAGAAAATTTCAGAACAACTTTTGCAACACTTCCATTGCCATTCAATAGCAAACCACATCCCGTTGGCCCCGAAAAATATTTAGTGGAGTTCAGCCAACCGGTTCCCTGCATTTAGGCAACTACTTGGGTGCAGTGCGTAAATGGACAAAGTTGCAAAACAACCGGGAGGATGTCACCATTTGCATTGTTGATATGCATTCAATTACAATGCCGCACAATCCGCCAGTTCTGCGCGAGAGCATCTTTACGATGGCCGCTACATTGCTTGCCTGCGGCATAGATCCTTCGCATACCACACTGTTTGTTCAGTCGGCCGTGCTGGAGCACTGCGAGTTCAATTGGATACTGAATTCAATGACAACAATGCCAAGATTGGCCCAGTTGCCGCAGTTTAAGGAGAAGTCTAGGATGCTCAGGGATGTGCCGCTGGGTCTATATGTCTACCCGGTGCTGCAGGCGGCGGATATTATGCTATACAAGTAAGTAGAATAAAGAATTTACTACAATTTACAATTTACTACTTCTATCACTAGGGCTACCCATGTCCCAGTTGGAGCTGACCAACTGCAGCATATACAACTGGCCCAGCATTTGGCGCGTACATTCAATTCGCGCTATGGCGAAACCTTTCCAGTATGCCATGCTCTAATCGAAGAGAATGAAACCGCACGAGTGCTGTCCCTGCGTGATCCGGCCAAGAAAATGTCCAAGTCTGATGTCAATACCAAGAGCACAATCCATCTGAATGACTCCCCCGAACAGATAGCGGAGAAGATTAAGAAGGCTGTCACCGACTTCACTTCGGACATCTCCTATAGCCCTGGGACTCGGCCAGGTGTAAGTAATCTAGTCAACATCCATGCCCAGGTCACAGGACAAAGCATTAAGACTGTGGTGCAGGAAGCCAACTCCTTGGATACGGCCAAGTACAAGGAACGCGTGGCCGAAGCTGTCATTGAGCATCTGCGTCCAATTCGAGAACAAATCCAAAAGCATCTTGTGAAGCGGAATGAGCTCATTTATATGTTGGACATCGGCGCCGAAAAGGCTCGCCAGACGGCCCAGCAGACAATGAGCGATGTAAAGCAGCTGCTTGGACTGGGCACCAACGTAAATATGCCAGCTGCAGTCCAGGTGGCTCCTTTACTGCCAGATAAGGCCGCCTCCAAACTAACGGCTAGCCAGCGCCTGGCCAAGGGTGTCCTCCATCCCGAAGCCAATCCCCATTCTCAACCCCATCTGGAAGTGCGTCCAGATCCGGGATATGCCTCGAGCATTTCAGCCAGCGATAGTCCCACCATGGAGGTGAAGACGGAGGAGATAAAAGCGCAGGGTCAGCAACAGGCCAGTCGTCTGGTAATGCGCCGCCCTGTGGTCCCCACACAAACCATGCGGGTGGAGAAGCATCGGCATCGAGGACCACCACGACATGTCTTCAAAATGGACACCCGCAATGTGCCCAACATCGGTTTCCGACCTCCGCCTATGATGCCCTCAACCATTTCCCCTGGCTACGTGACTGGTGCCATATCGCGAGTGCAGCAACAACAGCAGCGCCAAAGTGTTCCTCCGCCACCTGGTGGGTTGGGCTTCTCGCCCCTCCCTCCGGCCACCCCAAAATATGGCCAGAACTCGAATCACAGCGCAGTAGCAGCCATTACCAGGGAAGTGAATGCGGCCACCAAGCAGCAGGAAATCGCCAGCAGTCTGGCGAACAGTGCCTACTACAAGGCGGCGCTAAATGCGAATGCGGCCACTCTGGCCGCTTCCACAGGCGCCGCCAGCGGAAGCGGCATCGTCGCCAACAGCAACCGTAGCTCTTCGAACAACGAGAGGGGCAGCGGCAGCAGCTTTGAAAAAAATAGTGGCGGAAATGGCAGCGGTATCGCTGAAGAGTCAAGCTTTACTTCTGCTTCCGCTTCCTCAGCTGCTGAACAGGAAGAACAAGCAACAAACGAGGACCAGGACGAAGAGGAGGAGGACACTGTTGAGCGCAACGCTTCAGAGTCGGAGGCTTCTAAGGTGGAGATTTAAATGAAACGGATCGCAAATTGTGTAGTGTAGTCGAATCAGGTCATATTTACTATGTTCATATGTAGGACATCCTAAAATCAATCGTATTTAATTATTTAAATAAACAGCTGTTATGGTCCATTATGAAAGTCTTCAAATCGACTAAAGTAAATTTTCCAGTCAACCAAACGTCGGAAAATTATACTGCGAAAAGTAAAAGTAAATCGAATTGGAATTCCACTTCCCCTTCGAAAAGTTTGGGTTTTTCGAAGTTACGTCAGAATCCTGGACACAACGAGACAGAACAATGAACATCAACAAATCTAAGTGGATTCAATTCACGCGCATTGTTATTTTTTTATGCAAGCTAGATATGGGTTACATTGTTGTAAAAAATATTCTTAAATAAATGTACCCGTGAATTAACACAAAACTCGTCCTAGTGAATTAGAAATTCATATAAAAATTTGTCTGGTCAAAAGTACACGCAATAACGAGAATAGTGAATTACATATTTCAATCGGATTTGAACATTGAGTACACCATACAAACAAGATATGAGAAGCATCTGTCCGCTATCGTTGTGGGCTTCATGTCGCTATTTATCATTGATATCTACGAGCGGAGTCCTTTGCCGCTTTGGAGTGAAAGTAACCATGAGCTATTATACACGCTGGCGTTTCTGCGGCCCTCTTCTTTCCCTTCCTCTGCTTCGTGATCTGGAAGATTTTTGAAGATATTGGCATCCTTGCCATCCATGTCTCAGGTAAGGGTAGACTGCGCTATGAAGGTGAGTAGATGGTGGAATCCCCAAGTTGGAATATCTCACACTATGTCATTTTCACACTCATATAGAACTTATCTACCGCTTGAAATTCCTCATGCTTGCGACCCTGTCCTTCTGTGTGTTCTTTTGAATGAAGGACGACATGACCGAGGGGTATTGGATGTGGAACAAGGACATCGAGATTCAACTGACCTCAGCCTATCATCATTTCAACATAATTTTAGTGAGTATACTTTGCCTCACTTTGTGAGAAGTTATGAAAACATAATATATTCACAATTTAAATTTGAAATTGGTTTCGCAGTATTTTACGATATTTTTCCAAATTCCTTGCAGTATTTCTTTCAGAAGCCAGTATATTCCTGTTTTCAAATTTTGGTCACACTGCTGATATTCTACTTTTTGGCGCTCTTATTTCTACAAATAATGCTAAAATAATTATCTGCTATGCAGCAAAACGAAGAGAACCCTTGTCAATTGTGCCAAAAAAATGTGAAGCCTAGCTCTGGCAGTGGAATCAGTGCAGAAGAGATGGAGTCAGCCACTGAGCTGCTGGAGCGACTCTTCAAATGCTATAAGATTAGGGTAAGCGGCTCTGGCTTTCAAAGGTTATAAAGTTACGTAGTTTATGAAAAGTATTCTCCATAGGCTGTTGAAAAAGAGAATTCTATATGCACTACGTGCTTGGAAGAGCTTGTACACATGTCTAAGACCCTATGTAAGTGGCAGGAGATGCAGGAAACACTCGCCAACACGACGATGACGACAGCGGACGCTTCCCAAAAAGAAAAGGAGAGTGAGAGCGGCATGTTAGATGCCTTGGATTATTATCAACCCACTGGTGTATCTAATTTGGAAGAGCATTTGGAGATAAAAGTGGAGCTTGAAGAGACCCATTTAGATGTGGACTATTTTGCGTTGGCACTGACCTATAATGGCGGCGTCTTGGCCAAAGTTTTCCGTGACGAAAAGCGTTGCCGATTGTTTTGCTATTATTGTAGCGAAACGCTCGACTCCGTTAAAGAGTTACTGCTGCATATCTCTCATCAGCATGAGCTCCAGCTGGAGTTTGTGTGCAGTCAATGTGGTCTCAGCTTTAATCAGGCTCAAGGACTCCAAGATCATGAGGAAGCGGAGCAACATACTGCCGAAAAGGGGGAGGAAAATGAGGTAGGATTTCGTTGCCAGGAGTGTGGGCAGCTGAGTACGCGCTTAGACCTGGCTTTCCGCCATGAAAATTCTATGCATTATTTGGCCATGAACCAGTATCAATGCCAATATCCTGGCTGCTCTTATAGTTTTAAATACAAAAAGGCGTATAATAATCATGTAAAGAAACATAAATTTGACTCTTTGCCAACTGCGGAAGAGGCTCAGATTCCAACGGAATATAAATGCACTTATCCTGGCTGCCAGATGTCCTTCAAAAACAAAAAGCCCTATGAGAATCACGTAAAAAAAAGGAACCACCACCAGAGCGCGCAAGCAGAAACAACAACTGATACTGTGTATCGCTGCGAGCAACCAGGCTGTAGCTCCTCATACAAACTCAAAGAACACCTAGATATGCACAGCCAGGTACACCATAAAAAGGAGCCGGATGCGAATTTTCTGGGTTCGCTGCAACTACAAAATGTTAATGCAGATATCCTTGGCACAGAGGGGAATAATCTTATGGAGTACAAGTGCACATTTCCCAGTTGCCATGTGATGTATAAATATAAGAAATCATACGAGAATCATTTAAAGAAACATGAAAAACCCGAGCATCTCGAGAAGGAGAATGATGCTAAAATTATGGAAGACATTGTTTTACCAGACTGACAACTTTTATAGATATGTATTTACACAGCACATGCGTCACCAAAAAAATAAAATAAACGTAATTATATAAAACAAGAGAGGAAGGCTGACTTCGGGTAACCGAAGCTTACATACCCTTGCAGATATCTGTACTTTTAGAAGAAATGATAGGTTTATAGCTCGATCCTGATCAAATTTTAATAAACAGACGGGCATACATACATATATTCATTTATACATACAAACATTTATTCAAATATACAAAAATTTATTCAAATATACAAACAGTTATTCAAATATACGAACATTCTCATGCTTAAATACATTCAGCATACACACGTACATACATACGTACCTGTTTTGCTTTTGCTTTGGAGGTTAGAAAGATATAGAATACTGCTGATATGATTGTGAACCTTAAGGCTCACTCTCTCATACACACACACACACATCGTAATTGCGAACAGCGAAACTGTTTATATTAGGACATTTGCATCTTATATGGTATACGATATAGTTGTCCGATCTAGATCATATTTGGTCAGCAGACGTGACACGTACCAGAGAACGGCAGCAAGTCACCCGGTAAACGCAGGGCGTCAGAAACATCAACCATCGCACAACTGCGTATGTTCGGTCGCTCGCCCTACAATAATGCATGAGTGTTTTGGGCACACAAGAAACTAATGCGAGGTAGTTTTTTGCCTATATGCAAGCCTTCGCTTGTGTTGCTTTTTTAGTACCTGCTGATGTAAAAGAATTTACTTAATTTTTACAGCATTCCCCAATTGAAACATAACAATATTTAACTTAAGAATTTATATTCTATTCATTTGATAACATCTATTAATTCAGCATATAAATATACATATATTTTTTGCTTCAGTGCATTAAACGTAGTCAGTGCATTTTACTAAATGAAATTATAATTTAAAATTTTTATAAGAAGAATCTAATTTCGTTTTATTTATTATATTTCCCACTAAAGAATGGAACCTTTCAGCTGCTGCTAATAAGCAACAAAGTGAAAAACAAAACAAAACATGCACCCTCAGCCATCATGGTGTAGGCAAAACACCCGGGTGACACTCAAGTGTTTTGTCTACTTCTATTTAATAAGCATTGCCTTTTTATACTCGTACTCTAGGAGAGTAATCGAGTATATTGTATTTGTGCAAATGTATGTAACAGGCAGAACGACCCCAAGACCCCATAAAGTTTATATATTCTTGATCAGCATCAACAGCCGAGTCGGTCTAGCCATGTCCGTCTGTCCGTCCGTATGAACACCTAGATCTCGGAGATGGTAAGAGCTAGAAAGACCCAATTTGGTTTGTAGACTCCCCTTATGGGGGAATCTCGGCTTGTATATGTAATAGCACATAATCTATAGCATAAGATAGATCGGATAATAATTGTAGAAAAATCGTAAAAGAAAAGATTTTGTATGAAAACACCGCAACCCCAAAAAGAACATATATTTTTTGTTTTCATACTTTTGCGTGTGTGAATAAATGCTGTATCTTATCTTGCGAGTATCTTATAGTCGGAATATTGACTATAGCGTTCTTACTTGTTTTTCATTAGCGCTTGTTCCTACATTCGGTTTGAGTATGGGTGCCACCGGCACTCGCTGCCCAAATATGCATGGGTGCACGCAAAAAAGAAACGGGACATTGCAAGAGCGACTGGGTGATATTGCCGGCACTTGCAGCTCACACAAAACGTTGGATAAGTGTCTTAGCTTTGCTTAGCCGGAGGTGAGTGGCACCTGCTTAGTCGGTGGTGAGCGGCACCGCGACACACATTCAAACAAAGCAATCATTCTGCATTCTCAGCAGCCGTCTCTGCATACGCACACATATGCAGTTTTGGGTTTTTGCGGTAGTGTGTATGTGCCCATACACATTTTTCTTGATCCTAGCGCCCCATAGAAGCCGAAGTCCATCCCGAAGTTGACTTCTGCTACGAGTGGTACCGATCATGTCAACAACGGCGTTCGGCCGGCTCGTAGCCTTTTCGGCTAATTTCCTTACGACTACGCTAGAGCCATGCATCGCCTATGCTGACCGAATTTCAACCGAATCTGCAGGGGTGTGTAAACTTCGGTTATCCTAAGTTATCCATCATTTCTTGTTTTTTAGTGCAAACGCGTTAGCTTCGACATATTGGTACACACGGGCAGTTTTCGGATATGATCCTAGAATAAAATTCATTATAACCGTCGCACTTTCTGGTTTTCAAGGTTTCAAACTGGATATTTAGAAAAATATATTCAATATTTCTTTAGTCATTATAAAAATTTAACAAATATCGAAACCAAACGGCAACAAAAGTTAAAGCAACACACAACACTTGCCGAAGGGGAACATCAATAATCCTCCTCTCCGATAAAAATCTGCATTGACAGAAATAGAACGCGGGAATTAAGTCAAATAGCCGTTTGGGTTTTTGTTTATTGTTTTCAGAGATGTTTACACGCATTTATAGTTTGCTATAGTATACAATAGACACTTAACGATTTCTTGTTTTTATTGTAATCAGTAATCAAATTTGTTAGTGCTTAATTGAGTTGCACTTGCGATTGCGTTTTGCATATTTGCAATGATTTTATTACATCATTTTATTTTAATCATCTATTTTTATATATGGTTTTTTGTTTTGACGAGCTAAACGTAAAGCTTAAATTGTAAACATACGTAATTGTTTTGTTTTGTTTTTGTTTTGTGTTTTGTTTGCTTGTAGAAAACAATGAAAAACTTAAATGAAATACTTAATAAAAAAAGATCGCATGAATCAATGTGTATGTGTGTGTTTGTGTGGGTGTGTGTGTATAACGGCACATTTGAACGAAGCCATTGTCCATGGAGATCGTCCACAGACGAATATTACTTCCATTCTACGGCAGCCAAATTAGGAAACGAAAAACAAACTGCAAAGGGAAATTCGATATCGATTATTAAACATTTTCTAACAATCGGGCCTGTTCGCGTTTCCACTTCCGCTCAAATCGTGACGTATCTTTTTTGTTTGGTGTTCGCAACTCCGAATCCGATTGAGCCGCCCATGGAACTTTGCGGTTACAAAGGTTTGGCCCTGCAGATGACGGAATCAGAAGTGGCTACCATCAGACATGAGCCATTTGTAAAGTGCATAAAAAAATATCGAAGGTGAGCGGAAGGAATCCGCTCTTGTTGTTGTTTATCGTGTATAGCTGTCGGTATAGCACGACTATATGGATTTCGGGTATAACTTCGAAAAACGAGTTTCATGCGGAAACAGGAAAATACATTTCAAGTGGAATTGAATTACTTTTCAAAAAGAATCGGAAACGGGAACCCCTGAATATCAATTTTTCTCTCCTAACACTCACCCCCTTCTTATACTTACTTATCCAAATTATCAAATACAATTTGAGCCCGCTTTCGATGGCGGAAGCCCGTGGCGTGGCATCTACTTGTTATTGATGGACAATCGCTCGACACTGGCAAGCAGCTCGTCGGCCGTTTGTGAGACCACCTGCTCTTGGTCATCGCTGGTGCTCAGATTTTGCAGGCGCTTCTCTAAAGCGGACAAGTCTTCCAGCTCGCGCTGCTGCTTCACCATGTAGCGCAATATAAGGGTGGTTAGCATGCACATATCCTCGAGAATCTTGGCTGTCTCAGGCGTGGGATGATCGTAACGATTTCGCAGCAGTCGAAGCTTCGCCTCTGCCAGTTCCAGGGGTGACTTGCCGCTGCGATCGTACATATGCACACTCGCACCGCCCTGGAGTAGCACACGCACAACCACGTTGAAATTGTTTGAGCTGGCCGAGATGACCGCCAAATGCAGCGGCGTGTTGCCAACCGAGTCGACCACATTCGGATTGGCGCCGTGCTTTAGCAGCTGCTCGACAATTGGTATGTAGCCTCGACAAGCGGCCAAGTGCAGCGGACTGCGCTTGTACTCATCGGAGGCATTCGGATTGCTGCCGGATTCCAGTATGCGGGTAAGCAGCTCGATATTGCAGGTGGAGGCGGCGGTGCGCAGTTTGCGGCCGTTCGACTCGGCCAGGATATTGTTGTAGCCGCAGTACTTCTTCAGGCGCTTGAAACGCGAACGCATCTTGAAGCTCTTGCTGCCGGACGGCAGTGTGCTAGGATGTATCAGGCTCGGTAGATATTCGGAGTTCATGGGGAGTGGGGGCAAGTGTGGCAGCGCAAAATGCTCGCCTCTGTCTCTGCTGAGCTGGAATGCGTTCGCGTTTGGATTCAGGTTCGGCCATTCGCCGTGTGTATTCGGCGAGGATGTTGGTGTGGGCGGCATCACTGGCGGCGGCGGTGTAATCATGATGCCCTTTGAAGCTGTGCTCGGTATGGGCATAGGCAGTGGCAAGGGGGGCAAGGGAATGTCCACTGGCTCTGGTACTGGCACTTCTCTGCCCGTTTCGACACCATCTCCCACACCCACATTGTTGGTGGCCGCGGCCATATCCAAACTGTGCGCGCCCGCTTCGTCGTGTGCCTCAATTGTTGCGTTTTGTTTTCACTAAATTTTCAAGTTTTCAATTTACTTTTCTGTCTGTATTGTTTGTATTTTTCTCGATTTTTTTTCGTGTTTACATTTTGTGCGTGCGCGCTAGAGCGGAGCGATAGTTTCTGTTGGCACGCTTATTTTTTAGTAGTAGCTTAGCGGTAGTCACGACATGGCAAAGGTAATATGTAAAAAAGTTTATTAATTTATGTGGCATTTGTTGGGCTAATTGAGTATTGGTTTTTTCGTGGGTTCTTCAGGCCATTGTGTTCAATTGTAATAATAAGTGGAGCACGGTCGAGTCACTCTAGGGAGCGCTGCCAACTTGCGTGCTGACACTTTGTGCGATGTACACGGACAAGATGGCAACGCTCAGGCTCTGTTGGCGCGAATTCAAAATAGCTTTTTAATGACTACAGATTTTTGCTTTTTGCTACAGATTTCGCATTTCATTTAATTCCCACTTGACTACGAGGACTACTATTTATATTTCGGCAAAAGCAAATAAACACAATCAGTTTGAAATAAAAGTGGCTTTATTGTTTTTCAAAATTTTCACCTTTGCATTCGTTGAAAGCATTTGTGATAGCAGTCTTTTCATTCCACTTGAGACACCTCCAAAACATGGTTTTCGAATGCTTGAACTGCTTCTTCGACGCTTATAAATCGTTGATCACGCAGTTTACCTCTAAAAATTCACCTGTGTGACGAGATGTACGCGTGCTCGCATTGTCATGATGGAGAATGATTCGTCTTTGGCGGTTAGTTGAATTGACCATCCTACGTGGCTCAAGCGAAACAGTGGTCACATGACACATTCGGCCTAAGAAACAGGGGCAACCATTTGCTTCTTCCGGCTCATACACATATATCCATGATTCGTCAGCTGTCACGGTTTTGTACTAGTCTTTGAAAGCACCACTGTCGAACTTCTTAATAATTTCCTTACACATACATAATTCATGGGGAAACCAAGGAGGTAAAATTTTTTTTTTAGTTCAGTGTTCATGCAAATTAAATGCATTGAAAAGGAGATAATGTGCAAAGATGCTTGTATCTCACGATATGTTACATAACGATCTTGCATTAACAGGTTACACACTGCATCGAATTTTTTTAGCACAACAACCGATTTTGGAGGACCTTCACGGAATTCGACGGCGACCGAATTACGACCATGATTGAATTCACTATACAGTGGTTTTTTATGTTGATTTATCGCCATACAAAGAACTGAGTTCATCGAAACATTCTTGTTGAGATAATCCACGTCGAAAGTTGGGGAACACTATGGAACCAAATGAGACGTTTGCTTTTGTATATTTAATTGACCAACTTTTTTTTCTTTATAGGTATGGGACCCAAAAGAAAAAAAAAGAAGGGAACGCTAGCTTCGGCTTGCCGAACCTTATATATACCATTCACATTGTAAATATATACCCGATCCAGATCAAACCTGATATAAAGGATACAACATGAATTTTTTTAAATATTTATATATGATATACCGAAAAGTTATGCTCCTAAGTGTTCATTCCGGAACAATCGGTTATATGGGAGCTATATGATACAGTTGACCGATCTGAATAAAACTCGAACTTAACTAGCGTGCAGACAAAAAAAGAAGCATCTGGAAAAAATGTAAACTCTGTAGCTATTAAGACTTCTGAGATCTTTGTGTTAAAACAGACGATGGTTATACAATATACTCGTTTACTCTACTAGAGTACGTTCATGCTAAAAATGTAAAACTGTATTATGGGTCTGGCAGATTTTAACTATTGCCATTGGTGTTGCCAGATTCCCGAAATATAAATAGCACCCCTCGCAAAACACTAGTTACATTTAAAACATTTTATTTCAAATTCATGCTCCTTCTATATGAAATATTTAACTAATAAAAGTGGCACGGAATGATACAAATAAAGTGGAGGAGGGATAAAATATACTCGTTCATACATAAAATAAATACACATAGATAATAATACATACTTAAGACCCAGTAACACAATATTCAAAGCGCTTTTGGTAATTGGTAATTGATAGCCTCGCTATAAACGTGAAAGAATCGAATGCTCAACTAAGTTTTTCAGAGAGTGGAAGTGTGTGGATGAGTGTGCTGATTTAGACCGCGCGGAAAATGGGTGCTTAGAAATAATAGTAAGTACAACACGTATACATAGATTATTTGGAGAACAACACAGACGTCGTCGTATCTCGATGCGGTCGCGGTCTAAATCCGTCTTGCGCGCTATTTGAGGAAATTGATCATCTCGATGATCTTGTTGCGATTGGCGTGCATGTAGGCCTTGGTGTGCCATAGCATATTGATTAGCTTCTGGTCATTCTTCTCGTCCATGGCAATGTCCTCGCTCAGTTGCGGATTGAATCGGAAATAAGGTATGCCAATGGTGCTGCACCAAGCGCGAGCACGATCAACGACACGGCCATCGGAGCAGGTGGCTTGATCCACAAGCAAATTGCCTGCAACCAAAATAAATTAGTTAACATTCCTTCAAAGTTCCTTTCAGTGGAAGTTGATTACCAATGGTGGAAATGCCGTAAGCCAATTTTGCTGTATCCCAAATGCTCTCTGGGCGGAAGACATCAATGTCCTTGAGCTCAGTGACGGGTATGTGGCCGGTGCCGAGTGAAACCACTGCAGAAACGGGTATGGCCTCCGCCTCGCGTCCAACGCTGCGCAGCGCCATGTTGTATTCATGAATTTCGGTCATGGCATCTAAGGTTGGATTGTTGGCAATGAGCCCGCCATCCAGGAAGCGCCCAAAGGCACGGAAATACGAAGGAGCGGCGCCAGTGGCTCGCGCAGCACGCCAAACTAGCTGCTCCTCGGGTGGCGGCGGTGGTATGCGACGGTTGCCTGTATTCGGGATCGATTGATTAGGGAATTGTGGCTACCACCAGATGGCCAAGTGGAACTCACTTATTGAAGTAACTATGCCCAGTATGTCGCTGGCGCTGGTATAATTGCGGAACAAGTGCAGATCGACGGGTTTGCGATCTGCCATCACGCCGGTGACCATAATCTTGGGATGCTTTATGTCCGTCATCACATTAAACTCGCCGAGTTGGTCCTTTAGTATGGCCTCGAAGAAGTCGCTGTTGTAGGGTCGGGAGCCCACAAAGCACTGCTCCTTCATGCGCAGATAGAGGCCCATACACTGGCGCATCGTTTTGCCGCAACCCAAACCCAGAGCCAGGATGCCACCTGTGCTAGTGCCGGCTATCCAATCGAACATGTGTATGATGGGCGTACGTGATAGCTTCTCGATTTCGAGAAGCAGCTGGACAAGAACTAGGCCACGTATGCCGCCACCATCTAGGCAAAGCAAACGTCCACGTCCGTACGGCTTATCGCCGATTTCGGGGTTCATTGGTGACGTGGGTGAGGCTAGCTGCTCTGGACTGGCCATTGCTGAGGGAGGGGTAGCGGCTGCTTCGTTGGCTAAGCTGGCGGTGGAGTCATTCTTCTTAAGTTCATCTGCATTCACTTTAGTGGTGAACATGCCCAGCAGGGCATCCATAATGCTCTGACCCTTCTGCTCCTTTTCCGTATCGACCACCACTGGCATTCTGGTAAGGATTACAAGTTCCGGTTTATATGGAGTTCAAGTTGTGGCAGCCACAAATACTCACTGCGGTGGTGGCTGCTTGTCCATCATGCCATTGGTGGCTGCGTTTATGAAACCACCAACCACCTGGCGACTTGTTGTGGCCAACATGTTCTCAATGTGCTCCCGCTGCTCCACAGATTCGGGCGCCTCTGGGGGTATACCATTGTAGGTGCCCTTCGCATTGCAGCCGGGCGGGCATTTTGAGCTAGAATCCGAGCAGCGTTTGGCTCCCACCGAATGGAGTATGTAGAGAATCTCGTCCTCCTTATTGCCACTGGCCTCGTTGCCCACCATATGGCGGGGCGTCTTGCCATCCTTATTCTTCAGATTAATATCGCAACCAAACACCACTAGGCACTGCACAATGTTCACCAACTTCTTATCGATGGCAATATGCAGCGCCGAGTTTCCCTCATTGTCCAGCACATCGATTTCGGCATCGTGAGCCAGCAGGGTGACGACGCACTCAAAGCGATTGCGGGCGACCATGACGTGGAGCGCCGTTCTGCCATCGAAATTCGTGGAATTCACGTCGCAGCCCTCCATGATGAGGGCGTGCAGCGTTTCTCTCGATGAACACCAATGGAGAGGGGTGCCGCCATACTTCATGTCCTGCGTGTAGAGCTTGCTGACATTGGTGCGCAAAAAGGAGGCCACCGATGTGGGCGTGGAGGTTTTGTACAGCTTGCTTATGTTTTTGGCATTCAGATTGACATCGGCGCCAGCCAAGAGCAGCGCCTTGACACAATCCGGCTTGTCGGCGACACAGGCAAGATGCAGCGGCGTGTAGCCATCCGAATTGAGGTGGTTCAGGTTGACGGTGCTCTTCTCGGTGAGCAACTAAAATCAGAATATGTAAGAACACTGCATTCAGGATGCAACTGCCCCATACTCACATTGATGATCTCCTTTGTGGTGCTGGCGGCATAGTGGAACACCGAATTGCTGTTTATATCCAAGTGGTCGATTTTGCTTAGTGGCAGCAACGCCTTCACCATCTCCATATGGCCCTGTTTAATAGCCAGTTGGAAAGGTGACATAAGTGTGTCATGATCGGCCAGATCTATGCACTGCAAGACCTTGGGATTGCTTATGTAGTCGACCAGGTTAAAGAAGGCAACCAGATGGGTCAGTGACCATGAGGGATTTTCTGTCAGTGCATCGCAGGCTCGCTGCAGTCCAGCCACATTGTAGAACTGAAAGATGGGACGGACACTCATTTAACATTTAGTCGGTTAAGGTTCTGTGCAGACTCACCTCCTTGACAATGGCCACGAAAACAGGCAGGCGCTGATGGAATGCATTGAATTTCTCCTCCGCCTCCTGCTGCACGGGCGAACGATATAGGCTAAAGGATGTGGTATTTGAGTCAGAGGTGGGACGTTGAAGTACGATCTCATAGACGGAACGCTTATCGGTGCTGTTGAAGGGAGGAGCAAACAGTACCATGGCATCATCGCGTGCCAGCACCTGCAGTGTGCCCAGGGATTCGCTTTTGATTTCGATAACTTTGCCCGGCGGATGATCGCCGCCCAGCAGGCGTTGCAGAACTGCAAGAGAAAGGGAATACAGAAAGGGAATGAGCGATGGAGGAGTTCATTTAGCTGCAAATATGTACAACATTTTCTACATTTCAACAAAGCTACACAAACACAACACAGAGAAACATAGAGACGACGGACGCGATGATATAATAGACACGTAATGAGTTCGACAATAATAATACCAAAGCCGGAAGCGAGCGCTCCAAATGCCATCCACGACATGGCTAGATGATGTGATGTTCTGGCTGGAATCGAATGGGATGCTGTGGCTTGAACTTTGTAATCTTGCTTATGCTTATGTATGCGCTAGATTGGCTTTTAGCTGTGATGAACCTGGGGTGCAAAAGTACAGAAACATAACTATATACATGTGTATGTAAATCAAATACTATGATGAGGTGCGGTTGAGTGTGTGGAATGATTTACTCTGGGCTATCATTATCAGTGGCAAGGCAACAGGCAAGGGCAAGCACATAGGCAATGGTTGCAGCCAAGAAATCAATAAGAATACACATACTATGTATAAAGTCTAGTCGGACACACACAAATGTGCGGGCTAATTGCAAATTGTTGTCCTCATCCCTGCCCTGCCCCCGTCACTCATCAGCCTGTTTGCTGACTCAACACATTCCAACGTAGCAGCAGCAACAACAAACGAGATGAAACGATTATCAATGCTATATGCAATGCTTTTTTAACTTAATACTGCGCCGTTTTTACTCGTGTTACAGTTCTTGTTTTTTCTGTTTTTTGGCCTCGGCTCTCTAGCCTAAACTTTCACGTACTTCCCCCATATCGTTGCTGCAGTTAATCAATAATATGACCATATATGCCAGGTACATATATACAATATATCAAATAATTATTCGTCATTTTATATATCATCAATGGCTTTGTAATGAAAACTCGAAAGAATATAATATATGTATGTGTAATTATAACAATTCAAATGTATTTCTAAGCGTTGTTGTTGCTGCTTATTGTTTGTCACTTTGCTTTCTCATACCATTTAACATTATGCTGTTGTTGTAACAACACCAGATTCCCTTTTGATCCTTGCTAGTTGCAGTTATTGCGGTTTTCACTTATTATTATTAAATTCACTTTTAAACAATTTAATTGCTCTTGATGTAGAAGCTTTTTTCAGTAAAATATTTTCTAGTGTTGTCAAACGCAAGTATATGATACGATAGCTATTTAAATACAGCTGCTGAACTGGAAATATTATCGATAGTTCTATTGCGAGCTGAGCAGCCTTTGAATTGGGAATGGGACTCCTGACAAACACTAATTAGTAAAATCGATAGTTGTATTGAAATGACCATGATAGTGAACAGTGCTGAGCAGAAAGCAAGTACATAATATTTAATAATATATGTATATAATATGCTGGAATTCTTCTTTATTCTTTAAATCAAATTAATAGTTTAATAATGATATAGAGATCATATTTTGGTATGTTTTTTTTTGTTGGTATAAATCATTTGTTAGATTTAAACGTTCAAATGATCGCACTTAAGCTCTACGTCAGTTTTGTATTTGTGGTGACACAGAAATATATAATCTTAATAATGATATAGATCATATTTTGGTATTTTTTTTTTTATTACTTTACAAAAATATATAGCTTAGTGTTACTAATTTTAACAACTTATACTATAGGATAATTATATTTCAACAAGATATATGTACAAAATATGTACATACTTAAACCTAGATGATAGGGTAACTGGATGGCAAAAGGGGAAGATTAAAGGGTTCTGTGGGACAGGTCGGTTGGGTGGACTCTATTGAGCCTCCTTCTCATTCTTACTCCGTGGATACGTCTGCTTCTTAGGAGCCTTTGCGCCAGCTGGTTAGGGTGATGTGCGAGTTTGTCTAGATATGCAGAAGCTTGGCGATTGATTACATCTCCGATCCTCGGTACATGGAGTTCTTTGTGGATATCGCTGTTGCGTATGTACCATGCCGCACCAGAAATTCTGCGCAAGAATTGGGACTGCACAACACGTATTTTATTAAGGTTCGACTTAGCCGCTATGCCGTATACCTGAATACCATATCTCCAAATGGGTGCCAGAATGACTTTGTAAATGAGCGTCTTGTTGGTTAATGACAGTTTATTTCTGGCATTAAGAAGCCAAGCCAAACTGCTCGCCTTTGTTTTTTTTTGTTGGTATAAATCATTTGTTAGATTTAAACGTTAGTTTTGTATTTGTGGTCACACAGAAATATATAATCTAGCATTATTTTTATACAATTTATATATATGCATTTTCTTATACATATTTAAAATTTATAATTAAATAATTCCAATCGATTCCGACTATTCAGAAAAGAATCGATAGTGCCATCGATTGGAGTACGATTCACAGCTCCATGAAAAGAGTAATCTTTCCAACACTAGTTGGCAGTCCAAAAATTGTTAAATTAAAATAAATGTTTTAACCTGGAGAATAAAAGTAAAAAACTAGGAAAATCCGAAGTTGCATATTTTGGGACTAAATTCAATGTTTGTATATTGAGCTGAAATTAAATTTCGTACCAAATTGTAAGCTGCATACGTTGCATGGGAAGTCGAAGTGCAATTGCATTTTTAAAACAAACCAAGTAAGTAAAAGAGTAAAAGACCAAGCCCAAGCAAAAGTAGCGGCACAAACAAAAACAAAGTGACGGTTAGGGAGAGGAAGTCAGTTAAAGCCACTGTCACCGCATTGCAAATGCCTTTGCACTTGGACAGCTTTATGCCGCTGCCTTTTTGTGGGTGGCAAAAGGGGCCCAGTGGGTTGCGCTGCCGCTGGCCCACGCGACCCCCACAAGGGCATGACAACGTAAGCTGCTGTTGACGCGAATTTTTGTTATTCTAATCTAGCCAATTTTGCGATTCACTTTGTTTTTGTTACTGCCGCCTGCAGTGATTCACAAGTGTTTAGTTCGAATTAAATTGACGTAACAGTGCCAGCATGCCGTACTTAAATACAAATTCCTCTTTGTACGTTTGCAGCGCGTGAGATCACCCTCAGCCAACCAGCTAGCCGGCGCAGCAGCAAGCAAGTGAGTGAATCAAGATGCAAAACAATCCCAGTCCACAGTTGCCATGCAAGGGCATTTTGAAGACCTCGCGCAGTTTCGACAAGTCCGGCGCCAGGTGAGCCACAGCGAGTTTATATTCAACTCTGACCTTTCCGAGGGCTCCTCTAAAAGGCGAAGCTAAATGTTTTTCCTTTTCCAGTTTTCGCAAAAGTGCCAAGTTCGATGAGCTGAATGTGTTGCAAACATTTCATCCTGCCGATAAGGACTATGGACACATGAAAATCGATGAGCCGAAAACACCATATAACTATACAGAGGGCTCCGAAGAAAACAGAGACGAGCTAGACACCGAGCTGCTGGTAGAAAAGTAAGTAATGGTGCTTTCTTTTTGCCCATGCAGATTTATTTCAAGAGTACTCTTTGCAGGCTACGTATTGCGGCCAATACAAGAAAGTCTTCCCAAAGTTTTGATGACGAAGGTTCTTCCGGAGATGAACAGCCCGAAAGCGAAGAGGAGCGACGTAAGTAAATCTGACATTTAATAATTTGTTTACCTTATATATATTTATTTGTTTATAGAACGGCGCCGTGAATTTGAACGACGTCGCAAGGCGCATTATCGCGAATTTGAGGCGGTGAAATTGGCACGAAAGCTGATACAAGAGGAGGACGATGATGATGATGATGGACATGCTGATGCAGCTGGTTGCTCGGGTAGCAGGCCCGCTGCTTCCCCACAAGGTCCCGCCTCCTCCAGTCGCTTTGCTGGCGGCCCCAGCAGTAGTTCAGCCCAAAAGTCCAGCCCCAAAGCCTCAACGTCCGCCTCAGCCCGAGTTAACAGCAACATGGAAATGGAGCCAGCTCAAAACTAGAAGCAATATACTAGTACATACTTACAAATCATGCTGTTATTGATACTTACGTTTCCTTTGAATTGAATTTAATTATAACAAATGCAAAAAAGTCACAAGATCAGATCGTATGCTCCAGCAAGTCAATAGAAATTATAGTTGAAAAATCGTTGCGCATGGCATATTGTATGCATGTATCCCATCCCGATATCTGCATGAGAGCGTGTCATTCGCAATTGTAAATTTTACTTATGTAGCTAAAGTGTTTTCAATTTGTAAAACTTAAACTTTAGTCCAACTCCATTTTGCATTTAATTTTCCACAAAAAGAAATTTCATTTCTATAAAAACACATCAAGTGCCACAAGAAGAATAAGTAAGCCTAACTCCACGGAATAAAAAAAACGGTTGCAGCAACTAATATGTAATTTAAAATTGAAATTTAATTTGGCCTTACTTTTAGTTATTTATTATTAAACTATTATCATAACGTTTAAGTTTTAGCAAACCAATTGCAAAAGTTTCAATAAAATAATTGAATTGAAAACGTTTATAAACGCAAAACATTATAGATATGGTAGTTTCTTAGATTCTGCAAAGGTTTTGTAACCTTCTCGTGGGTGTCAGAAATTCTACAGTTTACCAGCAATTTTGACCTGGAGTACAAATTTCGTTTCTCCTATCAATTGGTCATGGCAGCCTCCACTTTTACAAAGATCCATACTTCTCCGTTCAATTAAGCATTTCCATACCATAGAGTAAACCATAATGAAACCATAATGAAAACTCGCTGGCACTTTGAGGTGATATTCTCAATTTTTATAGTAAATTTCCAAAAGTGGGCGTATAAATATTTCTTTGGACCAGGCCATATGATTGATTTACTCCATGAAGACAGCAGATATCGAGCCTTAAGTCTCTCAGCCGTTCACCATAGATTTTAGCAAGTTACACCTCAAACGACCCAGAATTAATGCAGCTATGGAAACGCATGCACCTTAAGGGATCTACAAATCCTTTTTTTCTAGTTTTCCTTGATTTTTTTGTAGTCGAAAAAATCGAAAAAATACCAACAAAAAACACAATTTTATATCTTAAAAAAACATAACTGCGAAACTAATGATTTAAATGTAAAAATTTGTATAGGTGATTAAGTGACATTAATTAATATTTAAACGCCGTAAAGATTTTTAAAATCGGGCTTTTCCAGTTATAAGCAAAACTGCAAGATCATCTTTTAAAAAAAGCTTAAAACTACCAAATTAAAAAAAAAGTTTCACCGTAGAAATATTTTTTTTTTGTTTTTCGTCATATGGGGCCATATACCTATCAAAAAGGAGGTCTTAGCAAATATACAATTTCAGTGTTGACTTGTGTTATTAGGTTACGTTTTTTTTTTACATTTTTGCTACGACCCTTCCCGCCTTCGAAAATTGATAAAAATCGTATAACATCGTATACATAATCTATAATCTGGCCAAATTTCATATTTCTGATCGGATTATATGTTTGTAGACAGAATCATAAAAAGCAAAGAAAAAGAAAGCAGCCCACCCCCACAAAAAAAATCAAAAAGTCTTGCATACTTTTGAGTGTGTCGAATAATATGTAAATGCCGAGAATCTTATAGCCATATTGTATTTAGTCGGAATATCGACTATAGCGTTCTTCCTTGTTTTTCACTGGTTCTTGTGTTATAAACAATCGAGGATAGCCTCCTGTTTAGATGGGCGTGAAATAATGGTACCTGATGATGTAGAATAAATATATATATATATATATATATATATATATATACTTTATCGGTATTGAAACGGAAAGTGTATAATAAAACGCCAGTCAGTCTTCTCGTCGCGAGTATTCATGAACTTGCCATTTATTGAATTCTTTTACCTTTTAGTATCATTTCTCATAGTTATACATAAATAAGGTCATAATTGAGTTAATAGTTTTTGACATAGTTGTTTCATATGATAAATAGTATTACTATTCTCATTTTTCTTATTTTGTAAGTCAGAGTCCTCAGCTTGCCAAGTAACTAACCTAAGAACAGATCACACACAAAACTCGCCAATTGTGCAATACAACAGGCAAAGGCATCCTCATTTTATTGCCTGCCGGTGAGATGAGTTGAACCAATGCAGCCGGGATGGTCTTTGGGCTACGGGTTACCATCTCAGCGCAATAAGCAAATTGTGTTATGTGGCTCTTGGGAATATAGCACTTGGGTGGGTTCTGGGATATTTTTATAACATTTCGGCGTACATAGTATACTGCTCTCATACTCTCACAATGGACTCACAAATTTGCCATACTTGTTTTTCTTCTGTATAACTAACTTAACGGCTGATTGATGATTTTTTTATCATTTGCTGATTAACAATAAATATATGTATAAATATAGCAATAACAGTTATAAGCAAAAGGCATGCAAACTCAAACGATAAACAATTTAGCAGGCAGCAACGCCTAGGAGTTACCCGGGGGACAGCTTAAGTAACCTTTAAGTTATGCCTGGCTCATAGCATTGTCTTACAATTTACAGTTAGTGAAGGCCAGTTCATAATTCAAAAGCTGCTGTAAATAGGCATAAACCTAGGCAAAACTGCCCCAAAACATCTGGATATATATATATATATAAATGTATATATAATAACCGTAAAGATAATAATAGAAAGTTTTGACGCAATAAATATAAATATAAATATAAATAGTTATATTCAATGACTGTAGTGCATTATACATAGATAGTTATATTCCATTAGGTCACATCATTTCCATTTCATTTGCTAGGGTTCGAATTTTATCAGCTTAATCTAATATAAGTAGTAACGCTCATACCATATGCATATGCTCCAATATACATATGTACATAGTATGTGTTCTCCGTCTTAACAATGAAATCGTATATTCTGACAGATTTGACTGATTTTCCGGTTCCATGTCCATCTGTTATGGCAGTCATTTCTTCAACCATGTACGCTCTCTGTTCCATAAACAGCAATGCGTCATGGGAATAGAGTGGGCACATATAAATTTAGACTTGCACAATGTCTGACTACAACAGATGGACACTATCCATACTCATATAATTTTTATAAGAACTAAATGGGTTTATCGTACACCCTCAATTCATTCGTTTCGTTTGATAATTGATAGTGATAGTTAAATAGAAACTGTAGTTTCGTTAGTAACATTTAACATTAGTATAACAATATATATATATGGTATATATAGATTCATTCGTTAGTCGTCGTTTTAGTAACATTTATATGATCGTTTTGTTTAGTATTATTTGAAGTGGGTTCCATTGAATTTTTCTCATTTCATTTTTAAAATCTGCTACATAATCCAATATGTAGCAGAAAATAGAGTTTCCGCCATCTTAACCAAACATATGCTGAGTACCAGGTGGTACCTTATAGCTTGGATAGGCGTTGTTCAGCTGATGTTTGGCAAAGAAGCCGGTGTAGTCCTGGAAACAGAAGGGAAGAGTATTATATTATATATAAAAATATGGATATATATTGATCATTATTATAAAATATCGTTAAGATTAACACATATCATATCTAAGCTTTTAGTTGATATATGAATGTACATATTCCAAGCTATCTGTATCGCAATATTCTTCTTCTCCTTGACACTTCGGAATAGATCTTGTTCCTTAAATCTGTACTTACACGATTGACTCTCCTGGGACGGCAAACGGGGCCCAACGCCAATTGACGGCGTTCCTCGTTTTCTCGAGCTGCGGCCTCCTTATACTCTGGTGGTGGCCATTTCAAATCTCCGCGCAATTTGCTGCCTCCTTTAAAGATAACAACGACACAGTCAAGGATTTATCAAAATAAATAACTAATAATACTTACCCTGATAGCTGACGGCGGCAGGCTGCGAAGTGTAGACTGGCGCAGGCTGCTGCGTTACAGGCGCCTCCTTGCGCAATGTAATGAAGCCTGGACTGGCGCCCCGGTAGTCTGCAGGCTGCTGATGCTGCAGATCAGTTTGATCCTGCGAGTACGGCAGCTGCTGCTGGTGTTCCTGCTGTTGGGGCTGCGAATAAGAATTGTATTGGGGTTGAGCATAGGTAGTGCCACCATTTTGGTGTGGATATTGTTGTTGTTGTTGTTGTTGGTATGGCGACGTCTGGTATGATGGTTGCTGCTTATGTTGTTGTTGCTGGTTCCAAGGTTGCTGTTGCTGTACGGGCACCTGGTAGGGCGCCTGCTGCGGTTGTTGCCACTGCTGCTGCTGGTGCTGCTGTGGCTGCTGCTGGTAGTTATCATAAGATGGCGTCTGATATGGTTGTTGTGGCTGTTGTTGTGTTGGCTTTTTTTTCATACACAGGTTCAAACATGCAAATTGTCATGGATCATGGTGTCAGGTGCCAAGAAGAATGGTTATGGACGTTCATGGATATTTAGAGGTGGGTGCAAACGACACATACATAGAGACAGAGAGAAAGACGAGTATTGGAAATAGAGAGAAAGATAAGACGATAGTACATTTGTAGGCAACGAAACAAGATTTGGAGCTGGTTGGGTCAGGAATCTGGATTAGTTACATAAGTAAGTTAAGCAATTGGTCTGGGGACGCAGTTTAGAGCTGAAATTTGCAGAGAAATAAGCAAAGAGCAAAGAGATTAGAAGCTATAGCTTAGCTATTGTTAATGGCAAATAAGACCAAGGTCAACTAAAGGAAACTTTTTGCTCACATTTTTAATAGTACGTCCTGACGACTACCAAAAAAACTATTTCGTTCAGCACATACTATTAAAATTGAGCAAATAACTTGCTTGGTCGACCTGAGCATAACTTTGATAAAATGTAGACATTACATTAGTATAGGCTAACATGCAATAATATAGGATTAAATAGACTAAAGGTCTAGCTCGTTTATGCGTAGAAATATTTACATGAAATCTACAGCTTGTTAAAAATAATTATTTCTTAGAAATAAATGGGAAGTAATGGGCTATCAAAATATAACATAAACTAAATTTTATACCTATTTTTCATTTCATTTAAAGATAAAGAATAAGGTTAAGAAAAGTAAGAAAACGCTGCATTCTCATATTACGTGGCCCCAAACCGCCTAGAATATCAACTTCATAAAGTAGAAAGGTCGCCAAACACCAGACTAATATTAATATAAAAATTTGATCACAAAGCTTCAAAATATTGGTGTGCCTTAGCCTTAGCTTGCCTTCAGGACTTATTTGGTTCCAAGCGACAAAGCAAAGAAACAGACTTGTTCCCAATTATCTAATTGAACTCTCTGCAATTCAACAAAATATCCTTACCTCCTTTCAGAAAATTTCATCACTGTCTAAAGAGAATGGCAAACAAATTTACTTAGTGGTCTAAAAACTCGATATACGGCTGATTCAAACTTAAATGACTCTAATATATATATGCACATATACTAAAACAACAAAGGATTTCATGTGTTTTTCCACTACGCATAAACGCATATAAGCAGTCCAAGCTAAAAAAATTGTGCAATATGGAAAAGTGTCTAAGAGGGGACTCAATAAGTACGGTGTAGACAGAAGAGATAGACAGCAGCAGCAAAAATTCTTGTGCATCGGGCCAATCTGCCAAAAGCCAGGCTGTATATATGTATGCATATCCATATTGTGCCAAACGCTACCTGTTGATGATATGGGTAGTGCTGCTGTTGCTGTTGCTGCTGCTGCTGAAACACTGGATAAGCAGCTTGAGTTCCGGCTCCAGCTGCGGAATTAAAATCACTGTGCGTCTTGGGCAATGGAGCACGTATATGCTTCCAGCCAGCGCCTACATTATCCACGGCATGGCTGTGATTCTCAGCTGTCTGCTGATGTTGTTGTTGTGGGTACGGCGGGTGGGCTTGGACATGGGATTCAGGTACTCGTGCTGGTGCTGCCTGCACAGGCTCCCTCGAACGTTGTCTATTGAACTGGGCCTGTGTATATTGTACGGGTTGTTGACTTGGATAACTAGTTTGGTCTTGATGGGCAGCCGAAGCTGTGGGGACTGGGGCTGGTGTATAACCATTGGACGCATAGTTAGTGGATGGTGCCTGACCCTGATAGGCATTTTGTGCGGTTTGGTATTGATGTTGATGCTGTGGTTGTTGTTGGTGTGGTTGTTGTTGTGGTACGTATTGTTGCTGAGTACGAGGCTGAACGTTGTTATAAATGGGACCCTGTAAGTTGGCAGGGAATGAGGTTGGAACTATGGTTAGGTGCATGTATGGGCTGTGGATATGTACAAGTGCTTGTGCTTGTAAATGTGTGTGTGTGTGTGTCTGTTTGAAGGTGTTCAAGTATGTTTGCCCAACACTTTAGGCACATACGTCCATACTAATTACGGCAATTACAATTATATTTACAATTGTTATTGTAACATAAACATGTTTATATTTCTATGAATTTTACTTTATATACAAAAGGCTATTTACAAGTTTGATTTATATTTACTTATATCTATAAAGATATGTACTATATTAGGCCTAAAATTACCTGAGCTGGAGATGGAGCGGAAGCGGGAGCGGCCGGCGCGGTTGCTGGCTGTGGATAATAGCCACCGCTGCCTGGTGCCGGGCTCTGCGTTTGCGGTTGAGGTGTAAATTCACGAATTATACGCTCCTCCGACGCAGGCGGCCAAGCGACACGCTTATAACCTGGATGGAGAGAATAAAGAACACAATCGTAATTAGCATGGGAATCATCATTGTCATCATCGTCACAACTGTGAGTACTACAAACAGAGGAAAATCAAAAAAACATTCAACAAATGCGGCCACCAACACGCGCCCCAACGTGGGCGTTGTTAGCTAGAGCTAGAGCCAGATGACCTTGGTTGGATGGATTGTGAAGAATCTTGCTGAGATCGTGCAGTGCAAGGCAAACACTATCAAAATGATTTAAGCCAATTAAAAATGTATGCATATATCATATACGATACTACATATACAAAAAATGTGTGTAGATTGGAGCTTAGCGCGGGTAAAGAGTGCGAAATATTTTCTCGATTTGCAATAAAAAGTAGAAAAAGAAAACCATACGCTGTTGTCATTGTATCTAAATTTAGTGGACGAGTCAAAAATCAAGAATTTTCAACAACCAAATACAAAATATATATTCAACAACACCAACATTGTGTGGGACATTACTCATAAGCAGCGGCGATAAGGCAGATACACCTCCTCTGATGCCTGCAACATGTTGCTAAACAAAAGGCGATCTTCAGCTTTGCCGAAACTTGTATACCCTTCACAAATGTTATGCATACATATATAAGAACAACCTATAAGTAGCTAGTCATGAAAGAAGATTAAATATTGTATTTGTGTTTAAATAACAATTTAAAACTAATTCTAGAGGAGATTGAAATATTTGTTTCAAATGGTTGTGTCGGTTCAAGGTCGTACATTGTAAAATATTGACAGGTGAAGTTTCAAGTTCACTTTATTTCAACCCCATGTTACAACATGACTAACACAATCAACGATTCATACTACTTGACCTCGAGCCAGATAACTAACAACTATTTAAATTGTGATACAAAAAATTAACTATCTTTATAATCATAGGTTTTCAATGGCTTATTACCATATTGCACGTATGGTATGGTACAAAATTTCGGACCTATTATAGATGGCTTAAAAGCATTATATAAATTGATATAATTTTCTTCACTTGAAATACAGAAAAACTAAATCAGTTTTTATATTTTCATGACAACTTATAAGATTAAAATCCTAATCTGATAAGGGGACTTGTAAAATGAAATATAGCACAAATTGGTTCGATTATAATCAAAAAACAAAAGTTATTTTCATACTAAATATTTTAAATGTTTTCTCAACGGATCATAATTATGACAGCATTTCTGATACGGTTGATGAAAAATGCATCTGTTTAAAATTTCATTTCTTTAGTTCTGAGCATGGCTAAAAGTTTGGCGCTGGCACAGATTGTTAAGCAGACAGACAGATATGGATGGGTATATGTCTATGCCTTTGATCATTCTGTCGAATATGCATATATGTACATGCTTGACAAACATCATAATGAAATAGTGGTATGCCTATGTTCAGGGTATTATAAAAATATATACAAAATCAAATGTTTACCCTCCAGATTTTTGTAGTTCTCGTTAATGATTCTCCACTGTGCACCCATGTCTATCTATCTATATTTTGATATTTCTATGTGTGTATCTATACAGCTCTATTTATGATAGAGAGATTCAAATACAAAAAAATCTTTCTTTTTTGTACAGATATCAAAATAAGAAAAATATATACGTGTATATATCTTGTGTGTGCTTGTGATTCTTTCAATTTTTTTGGCAATACACAAAAAATGAGTTTTGCTTTGGCTATTTTTTGACTTGGTCCGCACAAACCGTTATATAATTTAGTTGATAGACAAATTAATTGAATTGATTTTGCGAGGGTCGAGGGAAGATAGTGGGGTATAGAGTGGGTGAGAATTTAAATTTGGAACCACACAGAATCGTTACAGAATTAAATTTTTGACGGGCCACGCGTTTCGTTTTGAGTTTATTTCTAATTAATATTTATTTTATTTTTGTAATTTTCTTTCAATTTGATATTGATCGAAAAAGATTCGTTTCCTAATTTTATGTCGATTTTATATTTCGTGCTTCGTTCGCGTTGGCCGCGCGATATGTTTTTGCGTTCGATGTATGCTACTAAGTGAGAAGCCAGAGTCAGAGAAATGCAAAGGAAATTATTCTTCGCCAACAGCCAAAAGTCGCAAGTGTATTGGTATAGATATATTTGTGTATGTATGTATATACATACACCCCTACTTATAGCCGGAATGCTAACATACTTGCGAAAAAGATTACTTATGTATAGGTGGTGAAAGATGCGGTGGGTGGTGGGAGGTATACGGGCGGTATAGTGGTGTCGGCGTCAGCATCGGCATCGGCAGCGGTGAGCTAAGCGAGGTAAACGCGCTAAATACGTGAAATTAAATTGCTGTTAATGATGCTGTTGCTGATGCTCATCTTGGCCCCGACGCATTTGTTGCGGTCCACATTTCCCCATCCTCAACGCCAACCTGAACCCCAACAATACCCCTAAACCCATACATTGTTTGCAGCGCTTCGATTTTTGATTTGTGTGCACCTTGAAATGTTGCCCAAGGTGTATGTGAGTGTGTGACATGCTGTTTATAAAAATATATATATATGCATACATTTATTGTATATTCTAAAGATATTCCTATAAATTGCTAAGCAATACAAGAAGTACTCGAGCGTAAATACTCATATTTATGATTATAGATATGGTTATGCCTGGCATAGCAAATCAAGTGGGCGGCCGTCATCCATCTTGTCCCCAAATCTCTCTCAACTATAATACGGTTCACATAAATATTATCTGACTCAAGTGCCTAAGTATATAGTATATAATATATTCATATATAAGGTTTAGCTATCTCTAGTGCTCTGACTAGACATTGTTGCTAAAATTAAACGCCTGTCGTTTAGTTAAACTAATATAAATCTGTTTTTAAACGTATGCTCACAGGTGTACCACAAAAGTTGGCTCATTAAAATTATTAGCAAATTTGTAAGACACATATAACTACACAGTGTCTACACAACATACAAATATATATTACATATTGCCAAGTGCAAATCTATAATATGAAAAAAGCTTGTTAAGCACACAACTAATTTGTTTCGAAAGTATTTGAAGATCATTGATATAAAATATCTACATATATCAAATTTAATTGGTAAGCCTATAAAATTAAATAAATAATGACGTTTTGATTTATAGTTTTTTTTTTAGGTGATTTGACACTAAAGATATAAAACTGGTTATTTTCAAGGCTAAGAATTCCTTTGACTCGTCTGATGAATTCTTCATTTGCATAGAGAAAATAATAATAATTAACTGAAAGTCATAAAATAACTCCTTACAACTGACAAATTAATATATAATATTTATCATAGACGCTGAACTATGTTATGATTAACTAAAATGCAACAGCCAATATTTAATCAGAACCATTTGGGAATTTAATAGTAAAGATAGTGAAATCTCATTTGGCTTGATACAAATTGCAAATTATGGAAATTCAATTGTTTCAAGATTCAAGATTTCCATTCTGATTTTAGAAAGATTAAATGTCAAATATTGATTATAATTGAATCAAAAATATTTTAGGAGTGCGAATTTTTAAGTAAAATAAATAAGAACTCAACAGAGTTGTTTTCTGTTGTTGTAAATCACATATATTGTAACGGAATGTCAGCTTTAAAATGCCTTACATCTACTATAATAAAAATCGGACAATAAATATTAAACTAACCTTATAATTTGATTGGTAAAGCAAATTGAAACTATTATCAATCTAATATTTTTTAATTCATCTTATAAAATTGTATGCTATGAAGACATCTATAAATGTGCTTTCAGATATTGAAATCTATATTTGTATGGGCATATAATTTTCTCTGTCTTAATGATTATTATGTAATTACTTGCACTGATTTTATATCATGCAGATTTTACCGTCAGTTGATTGCAAGCAATATAAAGTTGAAAGATCTATAAGATTACAACACTATTCGAGAACATGCAACATATGGAGATGCAAGAGGTCAAGAAACTCTAGACAAATACATATTATAGATCAAACTATAAAAGAGACGATTCTATACATGTGGATCAAATATTTTAAAAATTCTATATAAGAATTATATGATATACACACTGATTGGGAAAGTATTAGGGATCATCTCATAACACATGGAAACATTTCTTTCTAGAAACAGCACGAAACCCACAAACACTTAGTTCTCGCACGCACCTTCAATACCTATATAAGGGCGTGGTGATACATTATCGAAGGAACGATTTATGCTGAAATCACGCATTGTTTGCTGAAGCTCTTCATTGGACGCCAGCGACTTGAAAGTGTGCCGCTCCAGCTCCGTGTTGCTGGCAGATGTTGTCGATGTTAAGCCGAAGCTCAAGCGTTGTTCCTGCTGCTGAAGAAACTCAAAGGGTGGCGGCTGTGAGTTACAGCGGGGCGTGGCTGGTGGAGTAGCTGCTAGCAAAGAGGACGAACCAGACATAGCCACTTGCAGTGGTTCGGTGGCCGTGTGTACCAACAGACCAATGTTGTGTCCCTCCAATTGAGGGATATGCGAGAACTTGGGCTCCAGGTCAGTAGCTATGGAAGTCGGCTTGGTGGAGCACGTTGTTTGGGTGTGAACGGGATTTAGGCCGAATGGCGAACTGGATCGCAGAGCGGTTTCAATGAGCGGAGCTGGATATTTGCGTGACGGCAATGGGCTTGGCGAACGGCTGCGTTGCCAATTTACCTTCAACTGTTCATCTACATCCGGCAAGGGCCCGGTTGAAGGCTCCGTGGTGGCTGCTGGTGTGGTAACAATTTCCACAAAGCTGCGCTGACGTTGCAATTGCTCACCATTTCCATTTTGAGCGGGCTGGGGCTGGGGCTGGGTATCCTCCCAGGAGATTTGCCTGGACACATAAGGGCTCCTGATTTCATAGGTGGCCTTGTAGCTCTCCAAGGGCTCGTTTTTTAAATTGGCAATGCGCCATTGATCGGCCTGATTGAGTTTGCCCCATTTGCTGGGTGAACCACGCAGTTCACCGCAAATGGAACAGCAGCTGGCGCTAACGTCCTCCTCATGTGAGCAGGACTGCTCAGGCAGCTCTTCCCGTTTCTCTTCCACAGTTTCTACGCCCAACTGATGAGTGTGTTCTATTGGTTTGCCAGTGGCTAGTTGTTCGTAGTTGGCAATTACATCGGAGACATGTCTGTACTCCATATCCACCTCCGTATCCACTTCTTCTGCGGTTTCGGTGGCCATGTCAGTTCCAGTATCTTCCTCAATGACTACGTGCTGTGCCAGGCTTGCAGCTGGCGTCGTCTTGTGCTCTACGTGCAATAGTAATTGTTCATCGACCTGGTGCTGCTTCTGGTTCTGCTCCAATGCCACGGCAATCTTGTGCAAATCGTCAAGTGCGCGCTCCACAATCGGCACGTTCTCGGCAATGGCGGGCTCTTCAGTTGGTGCCTCCTCGGCTGGTGTCTGTTCCTTGTTTATGCCGATTGCAATTCCCGCTGCCCGGCAGTAAATTTGACGAAGAATCGCTTGCAGCGGACTCTCAATGGCCAAAATGGGCGACTGACGTGAGGCGAACATGTCCCATGGCTCGTTGTTGTTATTGTTGTGACTGTTGGCAATGGGAATTGAGCCTTTAGCTATCTTGGGTGGCTGGGGTTCAGGTTGAGGAGTGGGCGTGTTTTGGATACTGCGCTGCAAAGCAATCTTGGCATTTTCCATATACGCATCAATCTGACGCAGATGCTCTGCTATGGACTGCTGAATATTTGCATATTTCGCCTCCAGCTGGGCAATCTCGACATGAGCCTCGTGTTGTTTGACCAGCGCCGTCTCGGAACGGCTGCTGCTAAAGATGCCACCTTGGCGTCGAGCCTGCTTGGCCGCTGAATCTGAATCTGAAGATTTAGCTCGCAACAACGGTGGCGGCATTGGCGGCGGTGGTAGCGGTGGTGGTACGGGAATGCTACTTGTGGGGGTCTGCGGCTGGGATCTCGACTTGGACATACTCGGCTGGCGCTGCAGCTTAATTCCACTGGTGGCACTCACAAAAGTGGGCTCCTGTGTGGATGTCATGTCAGCCTGCTGATCCAAATAGTTGCAGGCGTCGTCGTAGATTTGCTGCGCGCTGACCTGAAGCTGGCCAGGATGGCGATCGTGCGACGTTTCAACGCGAACTGGTATGATCCGAGTGGCTGTGACTGCATCTGCTGCGACTGGGACAGGCAACTCTTGCTCCTGATCCGTTGTGGTCAACGCTGTGGCCAGGGCCAGAGCCATCTGCTGCTGCTGTTTAAGTGCCAGGCTGTCAATTGCCGTGGAGGGTTTTCTTGGCAAGCGCTCGGCTGTCTGCGCTGCCTTCAGTTTAGCGGCGTTGTCAGGTGCAGCTGCCTTTGGTTTTGGGGTTGGCGGCAGCGGCACGGCCTCCAAGTCCATGTCAGATTCAACGCCCTTGGGCTCTTTGCTCTCTTCATCGCTGTCATTATCGCCGTCACCATCGTTGTCGTAGCTAATCTTAAGCTCGGTGGCCAGTTTGATGCATCTCCGCTGCACTTTGGGCTTGCCATTGCCGACGCGTGGCTTAGGTGGGGGCAGTTCCTGGCCTGCTCCCACACCCATTGCAGCTGCCCGCTTTCTGCGACCGCGATCCAGGGAATATGCCTGCCTCTTATTACGTGCTCGATAGGGCATAGGTGTCAATGTGGGTGTGATGGGCTGAGCCAGTTGCTCGTAGTATTCACATTTGGGCGCCACTAGGCCAATATCCACATTGGCAGCCTTTGTCTCTGGCGCTGAGAATCCCTTGACTGTGGGCGTTTGATGAAACACATGACTCAAGGGCGTCTCCTTGTTCTTGACGGGTGTAATGGGACGTGGGCACTGCAGCTTTCTTTGCTCACGCACCTGCCGCGCCGTAGGTTCAACAATCATAGTTGGGCTATTGAACTTCTCCCTCAGTGCTTCAATACTATGCGAGGGAGTTATAGTTGTTTCGGGATAGGAAGAGCTTGTTAACTGTGGATCAGCTGGAGGCCAGCTGTGATCCCTCCTAATCAAATGCCTCTTTGTGGCCAGGCGATTAATGCGCAGCACTGTATCCCTATCAATGGTTATGTCTTGCTGATGGCTTAGATATTGTGTCTTAATCTGATCTAAAAGCTGCTGGTGAAGAGCATGATGGGGATGTAGTGCATCGGCATCGCGTTGTCGCGCACGACTTTGCCTTTGGTTTGCATAAAGATCCTCTAGGGTTGGGCGTATGAATTCGTGAAATTGTTTAATTCACGGTTAGGTAAGGTTAGGATAAAGTAATGCAAGTTCAATTAAATAAGTTCAATCAAACTCCTGTATCACACATTTTTGGACAATAACACTGTGAGTGGACGAGGCTGTATTTGTTGAATGCTTAACATGGTTTCTCTTTGTTGTGTGTGTGTGGGATACACAGATCATAACGGGCATTACAACACAATGGCGCATTAAAATAAGCTTGCACCTACCGCATTTGGCTTGTTGTTCCTCCTCCTCGACGGCCCGTAAAACGGCAGAGTTGGCCAGGTTCAATGGCTTTGTGATTTGGTCATCGATTTCGATCCTAAAATTATAGCAGAACACTATTATATTAATTTCGATTATAATTAAATTATATTTATTAATTTATTTTGTATTTAAACTAAATAAATTTAAAGCTTAATTAATAATTTGAATGAAATATTTTAGATTGTATTTACTCTATATACATATGTTTTTTTTTTAACAAATGCGAACTGCTTTGCGTGCACTGCTTATCGTTATACAGCTTGGCAGTGCACATGGACTGCTTTACACGGCAAAGCAGTGAATGTAGTAGAAAATTCATTTGACCTCTGCTTAAATAAGCAATTAGACGTGCCTTGTGTATACGACCGTGTGGCCTAATGGATAAGGCGTCTGACTTCGGATCAGAAGATTGCAGGTTCGAGTCCTGTCACGGTCGGTAAGTTGGGAAACCAAAAAGAATTTTTTTTTTCAAAATGATTTTTTTGTTCCCTTTTAATTATGCTTTGGTTGTTATAAATATGTTTGGGTAATATTTTGTTACCAGGTGTTTATTTTTGCAATATTTAAATATGCAATATTTATTCAATATTTAAATATTAATTTCTTCCGCAAAATTTTTAACAGCTGTTTTCGTGGGCATAAATTAGTCCTAACGTTGCCACCCACCTACTGCATTCGAACACCTCCAGCGTGGCATTGAAATTTTGCATGTGTGTAGTGCTCCAAAGGAACAGGATAGGACAACCCACGCTAACCCAAAACTGGCGCAATTAATTGAGTATGACAAGCGACTTGCGCACCAATTCCTATAAAAGAGCTTGCCACTGAGGGCCTATGCATCACATCCTGTGTAGCGTCTAATCAAGCAAGCCACTTTTGTACTTGTGCTAGTCAAGAAACTCTACTCCAGCTATATGCTTATGATGGCCAACTTGGGTAAGCTGCTGATGCGGTTGATGCTTGTGCTGCTGGCGCTCTACAACACTGCGCAGGCTGTGCCCAGCAAGCGTTCATCAATGCAAGTTTGTGGCGCAAACTTAGCCGGTGCCATGGAGATGGTCTGCCAGGGCAAGGGCTTCAAATCGCACATTCCACACAAGCGTAGTTCGCGTAAGTCTTTTGCAATTGCCGTTGTCTCGGATTTCAGTGTACATTTGCATGTCCATTTTACAGTGGATCTTTTCGATTATGTGGAGCAGCAGAACGAGCTGGGCGATGACAACGATGCAGATGATGGTGAAGGTCTCAATTCGAAGCCATTCAGTTGGCTCCAGCCAAAGGTGTACAACTCGATGGTGGCCACCAGGCGTCGCATGAGAGGCATTGTGGATGAGTGTTGTCGCAAACCCTGCAGCATACAAGAAATGACTGCCTACTGCAATACTGAATCTAAAAGATGAGCTGTCCTTCGACCATGACTTTCGGACTCACAAGCCAAAAACGGAACACGATACCAACACAAATTGTTATGATATTTCACAAATAAATATAATAAGCCGTCATCTATAAACCACATGCAAAGAAAACCATTTAATTTTATACACTTCGCTGGAGAGCATTATAACTTTGATTTTAAGTTTCTGGACCTACAGATAATTACGAGGATACGCAAGGTTCACGTATATGATTTAGTTAATTTTCTATAGGAAAGCATTTGATTTAGATATATTATTGGATATTGCACTATTGCATTTTTGGAGCTAGCTAATCTGATAAATATAATTAAGGAACCATAAACTATATATGTACAGTCGAAACCACTTACAACAAAACTGAAGAGATCGATGGAATTCGATTGTTATAAGCCTTTGTTGTAGTGATCAATACTATAGAAATTAATCAGAATAAGAAGGAAAGTTAATAGAGCTACTATATCCATCTGTCTGGATGTATGAAAATGTAGATCTTTGAAAATACAGTTCTATATAGAGTCTCAAAGATTAATATTTTATATATCTGTACGTCACTATTTGGCTAAATGCCCACCACCCACTTTTGTGTTTTTATTTTATTAAGATGTTTTTATTTTCCAGAACGAATTGAACTAACTATATTGGCCAAACATTAGGGATAACTATTGGTATTTATCGAAATGTAATCAGCTTCGGCGTCATTATGTGTTTTAAGAGCCACCATGTTGTGAGTTCGCCAAATTTGATCTGGATCGGGCTATAGCCAATAGCCACTTAGTTGCCACAGGGTCGCTTTCGCTTGTTTTAAATTGAATATGTTCTATAAGTCGATATCTTCATGAGGATATATAATCCATATTTTTTATCAGGAAAGATAAATCTTCAATTCATCAGATTTTACTCACAGTTATCATTTAATGAAGTCAGATTTTAGCTTCGATTCCCAAAATTGATTTATATTGAAAAATTTCTTTTGGCAATTAACAGTTTTTGCTTTTCAAATTTCTAAGATAGTGTCAGATTTCGCTCGTTTAATGCGACTAATGCTAAAGTAAAGTAATCAACTGGAACTTCAATGCTACAATTTTGGTAAAAGGGTATTAATGATAAGCTTTATCTGTATTTCTTGTGTATGTATTTTTAAATTACGAACTTTTGGGGCAGCTCTTAAATAGTTAGAGTTAATGTAAGAGGTTTTATAAAAAATTTCAACAATGAGAAATGTCGTCAGCCTCCGTATCCATATTTGTATAGAAATACAGTAACCTAACAGGTAAAAGCTGCGGCAATTTTAGTGTGATTGTGACTGAGTCCGTTTGTGATTTAAGTCCGTTTCCGTACATGTTTGGAAGCTAAGGTTTTTGCAGCGAAATAATATAACTAATTGTTGACCTTTCACAGTCGAACTTCCTCGCAAATTCAAAGTTCTTCTTCTTCGTCTAGCACTGTTCCCACATGGGTCTGTCTGAGTCACATTTACAATTTAGCAACTGGGCAGCTAGTCAAAAGAGATGCATCACAACTTTTGGCTAGGCGCCTGCCTTGTGTTTGTTGACATTGTTATTGTTGTTGTTTTTATTGCTGCAGGGGTTTTTTTGAGATTCCCCCCTCACCAAAATTGGATCGCTCTAGTGCGTGTGACTCATCGATCTGCTGACGTTTTTGTTTGCTGTTATGTAAACTAACATACATAGATGGGACACAAACAACACATTATGGCCACCTTTCATAAACATTTTCATTTTCCACGTACATTTTGAAGGCAAAGGCCTGCACCTGGCAGCTGGGGAGTTGGCAGAGCTTGGCAGCTGACGCAGCTGGAAAGTGTTGGCAAGTTTTACCAAATTACAGCGCCGTAAATTAAGGCTCACGCGAACGCGTTTAAAGTTTGTCTGCCTCAGCCGCTGCTCCGTTTGCTTTGTAATTAAATTGCCAGTTAGTGTGTTGCACTTGCTACGTTTGAGTATGTTGACCGTTGCACACGTTTTGTCGCACGCATAGACACCGAATAACTGAAAGCTACTTAAAGTTTGCCAAAGTAGAGCTGACTGATCAGAGTAGAGACAGAGACAGAGGCAGAGGCAGAGCAACAGCAACAGCAACAGCCACAGCGTCAGCGCAGCTAGGCCGGTTTATTTGAACAGCAATTGCAAATAACAATGCCAAGATAATGCTGTTATTGTTTTTGTTGTTGTCTTTTCAGCATCTCAGCAGCAGCACCAGCACCAGTCAGCTACAAATAAAATTTCAAGTCTAAAGCACCTTTTGAGATACGCGTTTTGTTGTCAACATTGTGTTGCTGTAGTAGTTGTTGTTGTAGTTGTAGTTGCTTCCACTTATGTAGCTTTCGGTAATTACAATTAAACGTCAGTGTTTTTAATTGTGAACTGCATATGTATCTGTGAGATACAAATTAACAGCCACGACAAGTAGCCAACAGTTGCTGTTGCTGCTCAGCTGCTATAGCTGCTGCTGTTGACTTCTCTGTCGACGCTGTCGTTGCGCTGCAGTGCACTTTGCAGTTGCCTCTTACCTCTGCAGACTATTTGAATATACATATATCATCTACTATACTCTTCTATATTCTGTGTATTAAAGTCTTTTCAAGCGTACCCCTGTGTGCACCTGTGCACAACAGCAGAAGCCGCCAACAGATACCAGAGACTAGATAGAATATCTACACTCACCAAAATAAATTGTTACACTCTACATTGTAGAAACGGCCGATCATTATGCTATTTTTACAGTATAGAAATATCAGGGGAAGGCCATATGCTATATGTGTATCGTAGGATCCATTAGATAAGTATGGGATTCTTTCAGAAAAGTACGATCCAAAGAGAGCGCGTCAACGCTTGCAGTGTATCGCTAGTATTCTTTATCAAATTAAGTAGTTTGTGTTTATTGTTTTCATTTACAACTTGTTGTTAGCTACGGGAGCTATGGTAAAGCAAAAGTTTAAAAATTGAAAGCCTTTAAAATTATGATACTACGAGGATCTCTTCAAATTAACAAAGCCAATTATAAATTTTATAATACTCTTCACTTCAAAGTTTTATTTAACTCTTAAGCCATTATAATTTCTATGGTAGTTTTTAAAGCGATTTAATATATTCCCAAGATATTTATATTTTTACTATAATTTGTTTTCAAATGACATATTTTCTTCACGTGTATTCTCATGTGGGTAAACTGTATGACTATTATCTCATGACTGCTAATGCTAACTACATACTTTGGCACCCTTTCATGGTCGTTTATGATGGTTTGTCTTTCGTGTAGCTGCTGTTGCTGCTAATTCACCTGCTGCTTTCTGCTTTCATCTTTGAGTTTCACACAATTCTATAAAATTATGCATTTAAATGTATAATCATTACGTTTGACTTACCCCTCGGCACCAAAGGCCTTCAGTTCACGATTCAGCGTGGCCTTTACGTTATCCTGGGAGTAAAGGCCCATCGGCGAGTTGAATTGCTTGTGCACCAGCTTACGTTGTACGGCAGCCATTTTGTGGATATTGTTGCTTGTGTTGTTGTTCTTGTTGTTTGGCTTGTCTTCACTTCTGTCCTGTGTTGCTCCTGCTGCTTTCACTCTTTTTGCTTACTCTCTTTGCCTTTAGCTGACTTTGTTACGCTTGTTTGCTCGACTGGAAGCTCTCTGGTTCTTGGCTGGGTTTCCCTCTGGTCGCTTGTTCCGTTGCTCCTCGGGTGTCTTCAAAAGTTTTAAAATATTGTTGATAAAAAATATTTTAAAATTTTCTTTACGTTTGCTGTTTGCCTTTGCCGCTTGCAAGTTCAGCAAGACTTTGGCAGCTTATCGTTTCTAAGCGTGGCTTTCAATTTTTGGCTTGTTGTTGCTGAGCTTGTTACTCTCGTTGTTGTTGTTTTTGCTGCTAATGCTGTTGTTGTTTTTGACGGCAGTGAAATAAATTCTAAATACCTTCCCCCACTTCAATTAGCCAAATGATATGAATATGCTCTTCTAGCTTAATTTTAATCGTTAATCGTTGGTCGTTGTTCGTTCTGTAATTAAAATGTGCAAGAGTAATAATATTAATGGAATGTGTTGAAGATATCAGTCTGTAGATTATGTCTAACAATTATAATTATCATTACTGATAAGCACATATTTGCCTACAATTAATCAAGCAGCCGGGCAGCTTTGCCTTGCTTGCTAGCCTTAGCATATTACGTATACGTACGCACAAAACTGGCAACAGAGACAACGGCGCACACTTATTTATTGCTTTAGCCTATTTAGTAGCTAAGCTAATTGATTACGAACTAAGTACTATAAACAAAAGTCTGCTAGCATATTCAGATTCTAAAGATATGCCAAAGATTGCAAAATTGTTTGTCATTTGCTCGTCAGTCATAGTGTCTAATATATTTTGACAAGCTTTGTTTCTGGGAGTAATTTAACTAATGATGGATAGGTTAGCTTTGGAAAGCTTTCAACAGGAAATGAATTTGTATATTTAGAGAATTAGTTTTAGTACATAATTTTATTTTTAAAACTAATGAAATTCCTGAATTGTGGCAAAAATATTCCAGCTATTACAAGATATTTAATATGTTTGTTCAAAATGTTAAAGCTACTTTAGTTGTACATTTGGGGCCATACTACTTATAATATATACTGTAGCTCCTCTAAACGCAAACAAAAACACATATGTGCCAACTCCACAATTCTGAGAACCAGCGTCGGCTCTCCTTCATAAGAGATATAAAGCAGGCTGCCTTTCGGCTTTATGAAATAAAGAAACTTCCCATTGTCAACGCCCGCATATTTTCTTTGGGATTTCCTTTCATATAAATAAATATTTGAAGAATTTGTGCCGTTTAGTAAAATATACAAAATATAAGAAGCATTATTTAAGTAAATTTTATAAAATTAAAATTCCATTAAACCGATTTTTCAATTAAAAGTAAATAACACCCAGCATCCATAAGCAGCAGAAGTTTCATTAATCATTTAATTTTCCAAGTGTTTCACATCAGCTTCAATGTCAGCTATGTGTATATGCACTTATGGAATAGACATATATAAAGTCTCACTAAAAACGTTCCAATTTATTCACTGGAAATATCTTGACACTCTTTTTACATATACATAACAAATATGTATGTCTAGTTATAAATAGATTTTTCCATATCACAATTAATTTTCACATATTTTGCTAATTTTCTTATATTTGTAAGGCTTTTTACAGCTGTTGCAAATAATTTACATGAATTTCCTCTTTTGCTTATACATATAATGATTTCAGTAAGCATGTAAAATTTTTGTGTTTCTGTTTTCTTTTGCCAATGCTACGGAGACACTTACTACTGTCACATTTAAAAATGTATCTTAAACTAATTTGAGCAGCACTTTTTGGCCAAAATATTATTATTTTTATAGGTTATACTTTTTTTTAAGTTGTTAAAAATAGATACAACGATATTTGTATACAGAAAGATTCTCAAAGTTTTGCTAGTCAAATATTTTCCACAGACACACACAAATGCAAATACAAACACAAACAAACACCTACACAATTGCTCAGTTTTCGGTGTTCGGTTGACTTCTCTACAATTTACATATTTCTTCTCACTCTCAAAAATTCCCGCCTTGTGTGTCACCTCAAATAAAATTAGCAACTCTTGAGAAAATAGCATTATACAGATTTGCGTCATTTCTGCTGTCTGTCTAGTTTTATTTTTATTTTATTTTATTTTTCTTATTAGTTTTTATTGCTGTTCGCAGCAATTATTAAGAATATGAAAAGGAGAGCCAGTAAAATGCAATAAAATTCCTTGCTTTGAACAGCCACTTGAAATATATGAAATATTCGTTTGTAAGTATGTATGTAGGTATGTATGTATTTATGATTGTGCGCATCTTATGGCTTTTAATTGAGCAGCACGCAGTTGTACAAATTGCAGCAACTGCAGCAGCTGCATTCATTGCAGCTGTTCTACAACGGGCGCCCAAAAGCACGCAACGCTTTTTGCTTCTATGCAACGGAAACGCCAGCGGCAGCAGAAGCAGCAGCAGTGGCAGAAATTAATCAGCAGCATTTAATAAAATATTATAAAAATGGCATATATGTAAAAAGGCAAGAGTGAACAGCAAAAATGGCAGCCACTATAAAACTGCTCGGCACTTGATGTCCCAATTAAAGTTTTACCCACACGCCCATGACCATACTCATGCATGGACAGGTGCGTACTTAGCACACGGATTGTTTGAGAACTCGCACTCACATTTCGCATAAAAGTGCTTCGCAAAAAATAAAAAAAACTAACACAGAGAGCGGGTGTGTGTGAGAGCGATAGACAGCCTGGCTGTGGCTGTACCCGCTATTGTGGTAGTGAGCAGGCATATGGACAATATGTGTGCATATGTAGAGGAGGCCATATGCCTCCTATTTGAATTTTTGCCAGAGCTGCTGCATTCTGTTCGTATACCCCGTTGCCCCTGAGTTACAAAGGGTATGAATAAAAATGGAGTGTCGTACTCCTTTAGTAGTCTAACTGCAAGCTTTTGACTAGCGCTTGCTATTGTCAAGCGGATTATAGTTAGTGAATTACTGAGATTCTCATCGACATTTTAATTCAGTAGGAGATAAGAGTGAAAGGGCTTCGTCGACACATAATCAATGAGATATTTTGAATCACAGTAATTTAATTTTGAAAGTCAAATTTCTTTGTTTCTCTCTATTTCTCAAAGGTCTTTGCATAGCAACAATATTCATAAAATGGTTTATTAATCTGTCTTACAAATATAACTTCGTGAAACTGTAGCAGATATTACGCGTTATAACCATTCTCTGGATATGATAGGGTTTGGCTTAAGATTGTGTTAGGCTTACATTAGTATAGCTTTCATCGAAATATCGGTCTGAATGCGGACCTAAATCTGCTAAATATTAAAAGTCATTTCATCAAATGATTAAATGAAAGCACTTATATTTTTATTCGAATTATTTATTGAAGTCAGATAATTTGATAAATATAATAATAATTTATAACTTATTAAACAGTTGCCCAACAACATGTGGGAGCGGACAAATCTGACAGTACCGCGTCGAGATGAGTCACTATCTCTTTATCAGAAGATTATGCTGAGCAACTTCATCAATGAGCACATATACTTGGAACTCTAACGTACGGGGTCAAGCCAGGCTCATTACGATCTTAAATTTTAAGACTAACTGCATCCTTCAATGCGAATAATATGCTTCGACTACAGAGTATCTTCACGTTTAACCACTTCGTCAGCAGCATTGGTGGCTGTTTTTGTTAGGCACTCATTTTGGCATTCGTCATACGATTCGACTCGACTCCATGCCCGCCCGTGTTTGTGCCAAATGCACCAGCTATATAAACTATAATCGTGGCCATAGAACGCACGCATACATATATATATATGTATGCATTCATACATAGGCAAACATAGCAAATATATAATCGCGTATGTATATGCATCAAAATCAGGTGCAAATATTGTTAGATTTTCACACACCCAAAAACAATTTGGCAAATCTATATGAGTGTATATATGCACCTGCTATATCTACACTATTGTACATATATTTATTTGAATTTGAGCTTCATGGAAGCCGTTTTACATTTACGCTTGCCTTAGCTTGCCTTGTTTGCCAAGCATTTTGGGTTGCTTTAATTATTAACAAAACAGACAGCCGGCAGCATTTGCTGTTTTTAGTTGAATTGCTTCAATATTTAATTTGCTGAGTAAGTGTATGTGTGAGCTTTGGCTGATTTTTTGGCCCACGCCCACTTATGGCATTTGATAATGTTGTTTTGTTATGGCTTTACCAGACTGATAGCTTAGCGAGACTTTGGAACAAAGAAAAAAGTTTGGTCAGAGGCGAAAATGCAATGATATCCCCTGTCACCTATGAAAATGATAAATAAGCAAAGGAGAATAACAATATCTAATGCGATCATTTATTTAATAGAAGAGTAAAGCGACTTTTGACTTACTAAGGTAAGACATTGGATTTCTTTCTATGGAGATGTGAATTGACGGTCCAAAGGTAAAAGTCATTCACATCAAATCATGACGCATGTTCATAAATAATTAATTAATAATTATACTCGTACTCTAGTAAACGAGTATATGGTATTCGTGCAAATGTATGTAACAGGCAGGAGGAAGCGTCTAAGACCCCATAAAGTGTATATATTCTTGATCAGCATCAACAGTCGAGTCGATCTAGCCATGTCCGTCCTTATGAAAACCTAGATCTCGGAGACTGTAAGAGCTACAGAGAGCCAATTTGGTAGGTAGACTCCCCTTGTGGGGCGTCAGATCAAGTTTGTTTTTGAATTTTTCCACGCCCCCACCCGTCCCTGCAAACCGCAAAACCTTATATCTTCCACAAGTTTTAACGGGCTCAGTTGAAAATCGGTTTGTATACGTAGAAGTACACATTCTACCGACTTGCCGAGGCTTATTAAGATCGAATAATAATTGTAGACAAAAGCGTAAAAAAAAACATTTTGTATGGGAGCACCCCTCCCTCACAAAAAGAAAATTTGATTTCATACTTTTGAGAGTGTCGAATATTGAATAAATGCTGAGTACGAGTATCTTATAGTCGGAATATCGTTCTATAGCGTTCCTACTTCTTTTAAATGTAATATAAAGGTATCTAGTTTATTACACAATAGAAAAAGAAATTGTAAAATCGCATACCTATCTCTGAGTTGAATCACTTGCGCGGCCCATTTTTACGAGAAGATAGAGATGATTGCGATATCATCATTGAAGAATGCGATTATCCTTTGCTATATAAAAGGGTTACATGGCACACTCTTGTCTAAGCTTTATATGTGCCTCAATGCACTTATATTTAACACAATTTAATCATTTATTAATAATATTTATATGTGGGTGTGTGTGTGTGGATGCGTGCACTTACCGTCAGTTGCAAGTTGGCGCTGCTTAATCCAAAAATAACGCCGCCAAATTGCCAAAGTTCGTATATGCAAGTGCCTGTCCCAAACCCGTCCGTCCGTGTTAACGCCCACATGTTGCAGTTAGCAAGTTTTGCCATTTGCACTTTCAACTGCAATTGTTAACACTCTGTTGCCTCATTGTTGTTTTTCTATTTTGGTCTCCAGAGTGCCCAAGAACAACAGTAAGCAATAGACACGGAAGCGGATGTTACTGCGTTACGCGTTTGGGATGTGCATGTGAATTTGAATGCGGATGCTGGATGGCGATGGCAATATGGCTCATTTGAACTGAATTGGCTTCGACATTGCCACAGTCACATCGTCATCCGCGGCCATTACGGCCAACCGGCGTTTTGTAAGCGCACCATAAACGAACTGAAACTGAAACTAAACAGAACTGAACTCGACTGCGAAAACTTTACGCAATGATCAGCTACGGCGCCTTCATGTTGTTTCATTTTTCTTTCTTTCTATTTGCTTCTATTTTTTGTAAGCATGTATGTATGTATTGCTTTTCGTTCTGCCGCCACTTGTTTTTGTTGGCTTTGTATTCTTTCATCGAAATTCTACATTTTCACATCTTCAAAATGAAGCGCACAGGCATCGGGAATAGATGTGGATGGATGTGGATGAGCTTGGATGTGTGTCGGTGCGTATGATTATAGATGTTGTGATACAGTGGCTGTCAAAATAAAATGCCAATTTCAATTGCAAGCAAAAGATCACAGCATAGAATTAGAGAGCTATCGTGACAGCGAGCATGCGTGATCACGAGAAAAAAGAAAAATATGGCGTGTGTTTTATCTTCCAGGTCACATCAAAATATATCTTCTCTATGCTGAATAAATTCAATTTACGAAAATGTTTCAAAAGCACAACTTCAAAAATCGCGTAATTTGAGAAACGTAGCGCCATCGGGAGGTACTTGATAATATATTTTCATGCTAACGACATGAAGAATTCGTACTGCCCAAGGAAGATTGCGAGTGTATTGGTAAATTCAAGCCACTTTGAATTCACAAATACAAATTTAATTGTCTACGCTTCAAGAATAGTAAAGCCCTGAATGATTGCGTCCACAATGCCAAAAGAAACATTCATCACATAGTCTAAACCATTCAATGGAGATCAATTTCATAAGACTACAAAGAAAAAAACACAAACAGAAAAACTACAAGCCGACACGTTAATACAATCTTGCCTTGCTTTGGTGCAGCCTACCAATATCAGCCGACTGACAGATTACTAGGTCTTAATGTAAAAGCAGGCCAATGCATATACAATGTTTCTCCTTATGTAATCTCCTCCGCTGCCCAACTAACATATTTTTATAAGATATTCATGTCACATTTATAACTAAAACCAAATAAAATTGTTTCGTTAGTTTTGGTAATGGAGTAAATCCTCATGGCAAATGCGTGCGATTGTGAGTGTGGAAACTCAATGAATTCCATGATTCGATTATTTAACTGATTGCAACAATTAAAATACTTTCTATACATTCCTGCCACATACATAGGTACGGGCATATGATATAATGGTGAAGAGCTGTCTAGTACTAGTATTGTATATTAAGTGAGGTGAGAATAATGGTTTTTATTGGGCAATAAATAAGAACAAAGTCAAATTAATTAAATTTGATATAAGCACAACAGACGCTTGCAAATGTTGGCATCTGACCAAAAAAATTTGCTGACGATTGTCATGGCAAGGCAAAAGTCTCAATTAATGACTGATTTGATATTTATAACAATGATGATGGTGAATGCATTCATGTATATGTAACCCGTTTTTATGTTACCTGAACTTTCAGTAGGTGATTGTCTTTTGGTTAAGATTCATATCTAAGATTGTCTGCGATGATTAACTGCAATGTTTATTGAGTGATAATGCTTGATTCATTCAAATTTCTACATGTTCCAATGCTGCTCTATACTCTATATGGTATGCTACTGTTATGGTCAGAAATATTCAAAGCAATCTCTTTAGCGACAACAGCACCAGCAGCAACAACACTCGAAGTAGTTTCTCAACTCACAAAAAAAAAGCGCAACGAAAATGTAAAATATTAAAAATATGAGAAAACAAAACAAAAATAATAATATGTAATATGTTGGAAAAAGAAGAGTCGCCGCGTCGATGAAATGGACGACGCAGCGTTCTCTACGCTTTGTCTGTCGCTGTCTATGCAGCCCCGTCACACAGTCAGTCACCGACAGATGGATAGATACGCCATGGATATACATATACATATATCTGCAAATAGTATCTATGCGGGGTCTGTAGGGGTCTATGTGTAGCGTGCAGAGTATTTGGTGTCTTATGAGCAACGTGGGCTATTACAGCATTTTTACCACTAGCTGGCGCGCCAGCGACTTGCCTCCACGGAACACGTCTCTAAATATTCTATTTTTGAGTTTCTGCTTTTTTAATTTTTGTTGCTGTTAGTGTTCCACGTCCCCGACAACGATGTCAGCACGGCATTTCTAACGGGGCGGGCCAGCAGCACAAAAAATACCAAAAAACAACAACACAAAATATTGCAGCTCTTATTTGTTTTTGTACACCAAAATAGCTCAGTCCAAATACAAATCAGGGAAATGGGAAGAAAAACGCGCAAAATGTCATTTAATTGTTGCACTTGCAGTTGCATTTCATTTCCACATTTTTTTGGTTTCCTTTTATTCTTTGGTTTATGGGGTGGTTTTTTTTTATTTTGGTTTGAGTTTTATTCACTTGACTTTTTGGCTTTATTTCACTCTTTGAATTGCGCTTTAAATGTTAATTAGCTTTTGTTTGCGCGTTAATAAAATGTTGTCTGCACACTTTTCATATTGGCAATTTTTGTTGAATGCAATTTTTAATTAAATTCTGATTGCGGTGCATAAGGCGCAGCCAGGCCACATTTGGTGGCCAAATTTCCTGTTGCTGTTGTTGTAGTTTTGGCTTTCTTTATGACTTCATGGCGTCATCTTGTTCACAATTACACAAACACAAGCACACACAATACAGTCGCATGCACACAGCCAACTCACATTCACACACGTTTCTAGAGGAGTATGCAGTCGAAAATGTGCAATGATAGCAAACTACAAAATGCGAAATACACGGATTCGGAAAAATACTACGGCTCCGTATACTGACTCTGACAGTTTCAACCTGATGTGGTGACCACGTTCGCGGTGCGAATTATTATTGTTACTCGGTGCTCGGACTCGGATGCTCTCAACACTTTTTGGCTATGGTTTGGGCCGTAAGTCGTTTTCATCGGGAAAAAAGTTCGCAAAAGCAGCGAAAGTTGTGCGCTGTTGTTGTTGCTTTCATGGAAAATTGAAAATGATGATGATGACACACAAACACACATTCACCGTACCTTCTATATGGGTGCCGCCTTAACGCCCACTAACACTAGCGGGCCATAGAATTCAAAGCACTGCAAAACATATGTACAAATGAATGTATACATACAAATATATGTACTTCTTATACTTGCTTATAAATTAGTCCGTCGGACTGGCTAATCGCTTATTTTTATACAACCTCTACCTCTAAGTGAGGCAGCAGCAGAAGCAGCAAAAAGTGATAAATATTCAGCACAAACTGACACACATACGCCCAGTATGCCGGCCTGAATAAAACCAATACAACAAACAAACACACCAAACCGAACACACAAACGCCCATACAAGCTTTTAGTTGAGCACCTAATTAACTACAAAACAACGATTTGATATATGTATGCACATGTATGTATGTAAACATGTAGATATAGATATATATATGTATACATACTCGTACATATATGTTTGGCAATGCCACCTATTGCTCCACCTATGTATGCATGTATTTATTTTTTTTGGTTTTTAAAAATATTGAATATTTATTTTTAACTTTTTGGAGAACAATTTCAAAAGCTACATTTTTCAATACTCTTCGCGTTAGTTAGGATCATAACAGCTTCGTGGATCCCTTGTTTACATTAAGATATTGTTGGTGACTTATGATAGCAGTCCTATTATTCGAAAACAGAATTAAAAATGCTTTTAAATGAGGTGGTCTATGTCTTTACTGGTGCTCTGAAAATGAAGCTTAACCAAGCTAAAGTTTTACAACAATTTTGGAGCTGCTTTTGCAGAGACTTGTTACTTCTTGGACACCACATCTACAGCTCATTCAGTGTACTTATTCTGTTAGCATGAGAGGTTTGTTTAGATTTTCATGAGCATAAAAATCAACATAATCAGCTGTAGCTTGACCTTTCTGTTGTTGTGCTTATTTATATCAGCACTGGTTTCCAGAGAATCGTTTCATAATTCCAAATGGTCACAATTTTAGCTATGTAGCTCTTAAGACTTCTGATATATTGGAGTTGGAACACACGGCCGGACTGACAAACGGACACACGGACGGACGAACATGGCTATATCCTCCTCTAGTTGTCCTGATCAAAAATACATATACTTTATATAGTCGGAAACGCTTCCTTTAATGCGTTGAAAACTTCCTGACAAAATGAATAATATTTTAAGTTGTTATGGATTAAAAATGGACCATCGGTGATGAGATACACATAGATCCCTCTTCAAAATTATTCACTCTCACTAAATCACTTCAATTGATATATTGCGTTTTGGTTTGTGTCGTGATTGTGCTTCCCTTCAGTTCATTGCTTCCATTGATCTGCCTGTGGCGTTTTGGTTTGGACCGCGGGCTTTTAAAGCTGCAAATATCGTTTCAAAATAGCTTAATGTTGTAAATGTTGCTTTGTTATTGTATTGAATATGGTAATGAAAAGGCAAATGATTCTCTGCTTCAGTGGCTGAAGCCTTTGGCTTGCGATTTTCCACATCCATCTCTGTATTCTGTCGACTAGGATGATCTGCAATTTATAAGCATCTTCGACAATGGTAAAAAGTAATCCATTATGTTAAAACATATTTTATGCAGATCAATGAATAATGAATAGAATATTGTGTTTTTGCAATGTAGCTCTGTTCAAAGGCTATTATAGTTTGGCTGTATGTCTTACTAGAACTAGGGTTGATGCTTGTATAAGTTAATGGTTGAACGTAATAATCTAAAATACCAAGAAGCTTAATTGACAAAGAGTATAAGTCATTATTTTCTAACTTTTCTTTTGTATTGCTATATTTCTTCAAGGTATTCTTAATTATAATTATTTGGCTTCATTTTTTATGTATATATATATATGTTATATATATGTTTATGTTATATATATATATATATATTGGGAAAACAATTTTTTTGCTATTTATATTGGCAACTAGAAATTTGTTAAATTTGTGGTTCAATATAGTGCATTTGACGAGTTCATGTGTTTTGTAAGCAGTGAAGCATATCAATTAGTGCATTCATATACAATTGCTGAAATATGCATGGCTGTTATGGCTCAACCGCCTCAACCGCCTGGCTAACACAATGGCACTCGTAATAACATCACTCGAAAAATCAACAACAAAAAACTAAGAGCACCTGACAGGCAGCTAAGCTGCTTGAAAATTTTGTTTTTAGTATTTTACGCTAGAAAGCCAGGCAAAAAAATAATATGTTTAATGTTTGTGAATGATTAATGGCACATTAGAATTGAAATTGTTCTGGCCGTGTACGTGTGTGCGCTTTTTCGCCATGCCACACCACGCCATAGATCCAAATAGAGACCCCGACCCTCATAGTGGCAGGGGCAAGCCAAGCGCAGCAAAATATACATTGCTATAATGTACAAATATTTATATGTCAGTCCCCTTTTTCCGCACTCAATCCCTTAGTCGGTACGATTCCCAGTCAGCTGCATATGGCTTTGGCTGGCCTTAGTGGTTCTAGATATGTATTTGAGTATTCAAGGCAGCTGGCTTGGCAGCAATACCTGTGCAGAACAGGTGAGTGTTTATAATATGCATGCCAAAGTGTGGAAACTGAAAAAAAATCTAGAGAAAACCCATACCATATATTTAGACTCATACTCACTTACCTACATATATCGCTCATACGTGTCTATACATCTATCTCTCTATACATGTGTATATAGCATATTTGCTTAGTCGTCTGTGACTTTGTATGTATGTACTTCTTTTTGGCTGCCAACTGTGCGCAAGTTCTTGGGGAATTAAATACGGAATTGCTGGTTTGCGTTATGATGAGCGAAACCCGAAGCCCAAAACCCAATTCAAGTTGAAATCCTAAGGAACTTTGCCAAATTGCAGAAACCACGAAACCAAAACAGTTCGTCTCCAGCTGCCTGATGCACGGGAATTGTCAGCACTCTGGAGAGACTCCAAGTCGAAGTTTAGCTGAGGCTCTGGCACCAGGAGAGACTTTTGCCAAATTTCTTAATAAACTTTAATGACTGCGGGTGTCTCAGTATTCTCTAGATATATTCGTATGTGTGTGTACATCGCATTGTGTTTGTCAGTTGTCTTGGTTGCAAAATGCAACTTTGAAAGACTTGAATAACCTGGCAACGGCTGCTGTTGCTTTTGCGCTGCTGCTTGCCATTGTTTCTGTACATGACGCCTAAAAGTATGCAATGACTTGTCAATAAACTATTCGTGCATGTTTCTTTGCCGGATGTGTGCATGTGTATGCATGCGTGTGTGTGTGTGTGGGTGTCTTTATACATAAAAGCAGGCTTGACAATTTCCTACAATATCGAATGCGGCGGTAGGATTTCGCCTATAATTTACTTGACCGTCACGTAGCGGGTGGCATGCAACAAGCGCTGGGCTCATATTGGAACGCCTCATGCATTACTCATGATGTGGATGTGGTCTATAGTGGCATATAGATACATGTGTATATAAGGTCTACATTCGATTTAACGGTAACGGTGCAGTTCTGCATTTCACATAGTTTCCACTTTTGATAATTACACGTTTTTGTTGAAAATTACTAAAACCTCATTTGTTCACAAGAGAACGAACTTCGCCAAGTTTGGGTACACATTTGGGACAGATTCGATACAGATTCGATAATGTGTTGCGCTTATTTCAATTACATATAACATAATTAATGCAGTTTCTATTAGATTTGCCAATCAATAACAATATAAGTATTTTCCGCATAGAAAGGAGACTCCGGATCCGATTTTTATATGAAAGACTAAGGACAGAGGCTACGCAAAAGTCTATTAAGGGCGGTCACACCCAAAGAGAATCGTTCCATTATTAAATGGCACATTTTTGGTTAAAAGTTTCCAGGAGTAATTCATACGTGATCGTTGTATTAGCATAAACTCAATGTTCGGTGGGCCTGGTAGAAACATTGGTCCTCGTTTCCATAGCGACGAACGTAATAGCAACATGTGCTCCGTTAGGCCATTGATAAATGCTCATAAACCACCAACGTTGGATGACTTGAACCACCACTTCTTGAGAGAGTGGGCTTCCACAAGTTACCAACTATCTTTCTAATTAATTTAAATTTCAGTTTGAAAAAGGAGACAACATCCTAAGAATTTTACGCGCAAATATTTTTGTTATCGATGTTGTTGACCTGTCTACATTTGTTCTTACTATTTTTTATGAAATATCATAAACTGGTGTTGTTTATGTTTCCGCCTTTAAACTGAATGTGCGTCTGTTCCATATTACGTTTCTATATCTATAACACTTGCGTCTATTTTTGATTGTGCACGTTTATATCATAAACATTTTTTAAGAGTTTAGAAAATGTAAAAACTAGTTAGAAGAAGTTCCATATTGGCAGTCTAGTATTTTGCTGAGTGCTTGAATTAACTCTCAATGCCAGTTGCCAATAAATTCATAGACTTCATAGCAACTATTCATTATGTCCAACAGCATAGGCGAAATGGGAATTTGGAACGGGCTTTCTTCAGGCCTGGCTGTGGTCTTCATTTGTGTATGCATGTGACTATGAAGGTGTGTGTGCATGTGATATGGACGCCTTAAAGTTGACTTTGGCATTCTCGTTGACTTCGCAATGGTTTTTATATGGTCACTGCGGTTTTTTTGCTTTTTAATGGACCTGGCCGTAAAAAAGTTGGCGTAGCCCGTCGACCGTTTTATTTGAATGCTGCTGCTGCGGCTGTTGCTGACTTGTTTGGCCGAATTAACACATATATTTATGCCACAATCGGTTACTTAAATATTTATCGAAAATAAAGCGAAACGTTGAAGTCTTAACATTAAAAATTGTTTACTTTATTTCACAATAATACATACACATAAACAAATATAAATACATATATAGACGATTTTCGGTAGTCATATCACACACACATACGATATGGCATACATACTCGTCAATGCTCCTCCTCCCTTCGCATGTGGAGATCCGAGTATGCAGCATAATTGAGAGTAAAATAGCGCGATATTTGTATATAGGAAGTGCTGAGCCTGTACGATGGCACGGGCAAGGGGTGTGGGATGTCATTAGCTTATGTAAGTAAATTCGCTGATTGCGCCGCAAACGGGCTGTGAGCATGAGCTGTGGGCATCTCCAGTAGCAGTAACGTCCGCAGCCAGGGCAGCAGGTAAAGAAAACTTAGTGAGAGTAAGAAGCAGCAGCTGCTGAGGTCGACCACTGTTGCCTGACCCTGCAAAGGCAATGTCTCCGTTTCCATGCACAAACGGAACTCGTCGTAGTCCAGACGTTTGATGGCGCAGTAATGATGCAGCAAACAGTGACCCAGGCAAGCCGATCCAGACTGATAGCGAACGCTGTTGGCGCGGTGATATCTTTGAATAATCCATGATAAAAATATATATATTTTTCTCTTGAGGAAACATATCAGTTCTTGAGCTCTGTTTACCTAGTAAACCAGGAGGCATCGTGGCCCGTGAAGCGCTGTACAAAGTTGTGCAGGGTTACTGCTGATATCTCTGGCAGAGCATAATAGTGCGTCAAATTGTACTCAGGCTGCCATAAAGTCTCGTAGGCGCGATTGGCCAAAGGTAAATCCAGCCAATACTGTGTATAGTCCAGCACTTGACCGCTGCCTGTGTCGAACTTGTACAGCCTGAAGGCTGGATTATTGGAGGAGCCCAGCTCAGCCTTGCGAGGCACAATCGAGGGAGCAATCATTAGCCACGAAATGGGATTACCTGGAGAGAGTGTATAACAGGGATTAGCCTTCGGTCGATTCTATATGACTGAGAGTAAGCTAAGTACCGCGCTCATCGTAGATCAAACGAAATGTGTCCGAGTGCAGATGACCAAAGAATTGACCCTGTATGACCGAGGCAAAACGCCGAACTATGTCAAGATAGCGTCTGTTATTGCGCTCTGTGAAAACCACTTCATTATGCTGCTGTAAGCCCAAATGGCGCTCATCAACGCCCGGCGGCATGTGGCCCACAATGTAGACCTGCGATTGATAGCATTCGGTATATGAAATATATACTTAATTTGTATCAAGCTCAACCATTTTCAATTAGTTAATATTGAATGAAAATAAATTGATTTATTTTTATGGCAAAAGTGAAAAATTAATGATAGCAACACCATAATTGATGTCTGACAATAAAAAACATAATGTTAGCCATTCGTATGTGGATGAGCAGTAAACTGACACTACGGAAAATAAAAATCCACTACCCCCCCTACTCGATGTGCTAACTACGACTACATATATAGATATGGGAAAAACTTTCTGCTTATCCAAAATTTGTGCATTCGCTTCAACTCGTAGTGCGGAAGGGCAAGTGAGTGAGTGAGCATAACTTGGAAATTGCCAAAATCAAATTAAATTATTTGTGTACTACATATATTGCACTATGAAATGAATATAAAAAATAAAAACTGATATTTGCTTTTATTAAGTTTATATTTGGCTATGAAACTTGCGAAAAGTTTTTATTATTTGTTCAATTGAATAGAGTCAATTAATACACAGGATGTATAAATCTGATACCAAATGATCAATCATTAAAAAACTGCTTGGTTTTAAAATACTTTTTTAGCTGTTCGAGACCTTCTAAATTGGATTCCAATCCCAATTGGTTTGATTTGGATGAAAAATTAGAAGGTTCTTCAACCATGTGTTATCTATAAATATTATATATAATATAGTCATCTGATCATGGTGAAATAAACATACAAATAGCGTGCAGCATGTAGTACAAATTTCAGCCATGAAGTTTTTAAGACTTCTTTAACGCCTTTCCTAGTGTTGTATAAACCAATAAATTCCAAAATAAGACTTGTCAAATGGTCCTCCAATATACCTATCGCCTACATACATAATCCTAGACTGATATCAAAGCACTTGGTTATAGAAAAACTTAAATAATTTAATAATAAACTTATTCAAAAGCAAGAGATTGTTTTTAAAAAACTAACAAAAACCAAAAATGTTCTTTCTATCACAACATACTACGTAACAGCCATCATTGTAAACATGATAGCTATAAACAATAAACAAACAAAACACTGTCTAAACATATGCATGTTTACACTTTTCATACATCTATGCCAGATCTGATTATCTAATCTGGAGATTATGATATTTCTACTTATGTTATTTTTCTACTTAAAGATTGAAAGATTGAGTAAATATTATTTTACCGTCTCTTGTTTGTCACGCGACTTGGTAAGCACATCTTCCAACCAGAGCCATTGCTGCTCGGCTAGCACTACATCCTGCTCGGACAGCGTGATTCTCGATGCCTTGGGCTCTGCATAATACTCGGCTGGCCAGCGCAGACTGTGTGACGCCTTGGGATCTGGTTCCGTGTCGTGATCATGCCGCATGAAGTTCGTATTGAGGGCCACGATGCGCAGACGACTCTTTGTCTGCTCTATGGAGTAATAGCCGCCTTGGTCGAAGGTCACCAATGCCTCTGTGGGCAGCCAGTGTCGCCAGAGTTCGCCCATCTTTCTGTAGCTGCCGGTGCCATCCGCATGGCCCAGAACAGGAAATATGAATTGCGACGAAAAACTTCGTCCCAGCAGATCCGTGATGTTGCGCATAATTTCCAGCTGCTTCTGCTCTGACAAAGGCTGTGCTGAATGGGATAGTGCATCGCCTGTCCACAGCACAAACTCTACATTGTCGCCCTGCTTGGCCTTCATTGTTTTGATGGCCGACTCGATCAGACTCCAAGGACTGTCGCAGTTATAGTGGCCAAAGGGTCCCGGCATCTGCAAGGGTGCTGTGGATGAGCTGGATACGGATCTGGCCAACTGCCAGCAGCTTCTGTAGATGTCACCCTGTGTGGAATAAAGGGTGTCCAGGTGCAAGTCGCTGATGTGCCAGAAGTAACCTGAAAATAAAGTGGTTGCTTAGATACAGAGATGAGAAAGTGAGCAGCGTGGGATTACAAAATAAGCTGCCTGGCGGGCAATTCCTGGACGGGAAAGGCCGCCGAAAGGGCATTTGCCGGCCGGCTGGTCGTAAAAACCCCGCAGCGACAACAAACAAACAAACAAATTTCCCCTCTCCGAAATATGCACAGCTGATTGGCTGATCGACGGGTGGACCGACCTGTGTGCTACCGGACTGCCGCTACCTGTACTTGGTCCAGAAGTCAAGAAGTCAACAAGAGCTTCAAGAAGCTATTGTGCTAAGTGACGGCGAGATCGCAGCTCAGTTGGCGTTGGCATGCGCATTGATCAATTGGTCGGAATCGGTCGAACAGAAGCGGTTGGGTCTGGAGTGGATCTGGGCAAGCGGAAACGAATACGAGCGGGCATAAGGGGATACGGATAGTGTCTGAGTGTGAGAACAACAAGCGTAATTTATATGCCGGGTAGAGTCTCGAGCATAGAGCAAGATGTACTTGCGCTTTGGTATAAGTCTGTCGCTGCTGCTTATGCTGATGACCATGTCGGAGCTACTCCCACAGGTCAACGGCAGGCGCAAGTTGTGCGGCGAGGCGCTGAACGAGGCGCTCGACATGATTTGTGTTAATGGATTTTTACGCAGAATTAAACGCGACGGTAAGTACTTGTGCTTGTGCAGGAGCAGCTGCTCGTGCTCATATTTCCGTATACTAACTCCAGTCTGAAGTGGTGCAGGATGGAACCCGATCCCAGAAGGCGCAGCAGGAGCAGGCGGTGCTGCGCAAATGGCGTGCTCTACTTAATAAGTCGGTGCGCGTCGAGGCTAAGCAGCGCAAGGAAAAGGATAAGGAGGCTGGAGGCGGACTGCGTCGCCATCGTCGACGAATTGCTCATGAATGCTGCAGGGAAGGCTGCACCTACGAGGACATACTGGAGTACTGCGCCTAACCCACTGGAGGAGCTTATGGGAAAACAGATGACAATGGCTGGATCTGATGGCTGATGACAAATCCCACAACACGTTTTGCAATTCATTTTCCTACACTTAACCCCAAATAACAATAACAATAATATATTCATATTTTTCCAAATGTTTCATTGTAATATTCTTAATGGAAGCAATAAAGTTATTCAAAAAACAATAGTCTCTTCGGCTTCAGATTGAGACCTCATTATTCTCAATCCACTTCCACCAGCTGTGTAGTCAAGCGGGCCGTGGCGCCACAGGAAACCCATCGAACTTCTTCTCCCAATGAAACACTTTGCCCTTGCATTCTCATAACAATAATGAAAGTTATGAATTTTTAATTAGATGACTCTGTGATTTTAATAAGCGAAAACTGAAAGGAAAATACTTATATACGAGTCGTATATATATATACTTATATATATATATACATGTATATAGATGCATTATATATTTATTCATACTTAAAGAAGTTGCTCAGAATTTGAATCGATTATGGCCATTTGATAAGAGGGAAAAACACTGAGGCTCTGCATATATTTATCTTAAAGCAAGACTCTTATTTAATTTAAATTAAAATCTCGTTATTTTAAGAAATATAATTATGCTTATTTCTTAAATATATAAATGTACGTGGTTAGGGACAAAACTGAGTACTAAGATGTAGATGTTCTTGGCTTTTGGTAAATGCTGTTGGCTGCTTTTGTGTTGAGTGAGGCTCTCTTCATTCTTATCTGAGAGAGTTTACAAGCTACTGTTAGGCCTAGCCAGTTTAACAGTTAATTGATTATGCTAAGTTGATTATAATAATGTGATTCGCCTTTTTATCAAATTACACTTTTTGTTTAAAAAAATTTCCAAAGTTTTTACAAAATTACAAATGCGTTTAGGTTCGTGTAAAACTACATGGAAATGATAACCAATAACTTAGTGCTTCGGTGAGCTGATGTGCTTTTAGAAGTCTGACCTCGAATATAAAACAACTTATTCAACTTGTTGTTAGACACATAAAATCCATGTGTAAGAATCTGACACGCACATCAGACCCACCCGCACTAGTCCATGACCACACCAAACTGCTGACATCAGCTGATATGCCTAAGGCATTACAATCCAAAGAATCCACTCCCAACAGCCATGCCCCCAGCACTGGGCTAACTGACACTTAACCTAACGCTGCCTGACAGCAATCTGATGCAGTTTTGGAACAGATGTATCCACCGTTTGACTTTCAAATAAAGCATGGCCGCTTCATGTCGAGACGCACAGTTGTGGCTTGCAAATTTTAAAGAATAATACAGTGATATCAAGTTAGCCGGTGAAAACTTGGACTCGCATTACATACAACAGCATGCAGTTGCGGCACGCCAAAGACCTGAGCATCATCTGCATCATAATGGCGTGGTGCTGGGAGTGGAGAGCTAACGTGTGTGCGGTATAAACAATTGCTATTACATCTTGTGAATTTGGTTTTGACGGTTTTTTCAATTTCAAACGCTCATTCGGTGGGTGCCGTAAGATTCCCCAATGTTTGCTCTTTAATGGTGGCTGTCTTTTGCAGATCCGCCAGAGCACACCGAATTCGACAATGCGGCTGATAACTTGAGTAGTGTGGTACACTCTGAAGCATTACAATTGCCTTATTCATAGCCATTTATACGTAAAGTGCTGGGCGAGAGTGCATCATTGGTATACATTTGGAGTGCCCTACGAATGTTGCCACACTGGGTGTACCGTCTCTGAGGTCCTCTCCTACTGCCGCTTACCAGAAAGCGAAAACTAGAAGTGAGACTGAATCCTCAGAGAATCCTAGATTTGCCCCTAAACCTGCCAATATGTAATTCATGTAACAAAAATTGGTGAAATGGAAACTAGAAAATATTTGATAATCGATACACTTATATGTATTAATGAATAATTGAACGCATATAAACACACAAATTAAATAAATTATGTATTTAGATGGCTGTATATATTTCTAAATTAATTTGTCTATTATATTAGTGTTTATTACCATTTCGCTCGATATTCATTGTTTGCTAAATTAATTATTTATTATACTTTTCATTTGTTCTGACAAATCAGATTCTTTTTAATAAAATGTACAGGCCCCAGGCATGAAATTTAGACCTCTGAACTTGGGTATCTAAGCTTGAACAATTAATTATGAGTAAGGCCATATGATTAAAGGGGAATTCTATTTAGACCCTATAAAAAATGTTCTTTTTTTTATGATATTCAAGTTTTGATTCCAGATAATTCAACATTTACACGTGGTTTGCCATATATGACATCTACTCATATGATGATTGCTAAGTCAGCCTGATAGATCTTCGTCTGTACTGCAACGCGTTAGCTTAGCGTTTTATTTATAGCTTTTACTTGAAAAACTACCGAATTTCATATTATATTTTGCTAAACTTAGACCTCTAAGGGTTGGCGTTGCTCTTCTACAACTCGGCTTTCAGGTTAAATTCACTAAAAAATTTGCCTAATGGTATAGAACATATATTTCTTGCACAACATTGCCATTGTATCGTTTTCGCTTTACACAACATACAATCAAGTCCTTATGGAGGGCAAAGCAGCGGAGGTTGATGCATGAGTAAGTATGTGGCACGGATTGCGCTTGAAACGTAAACAAAGGCCACCTCCCGACCCAGCCAAGGTAGGCCAGCCTACGACCACACCACGCCAATAATATCAGCCGACACATTCGGCGTAGGTGCATTACAATCCAAGGAATTCACTCCCATCAGCCAGGTTTGCCCACTGAGCTAACTGACACTTAACCTAACGCTGCCTGACAGCAATCTGACGCAGTTTTGGACATGCTGCATCCACCGTTTGTTTGGCTTTCATATAAAGCATCGCTACTGCATGTTGAGCCGCACAGTTGTGGCTTGCAAATATTCAAGGAAGTTACTGAGATTTTAAGTTAGCCGGCAAGAGCGTGCTCACGCATTACGCACAACAGCATGCAGCTACAGCACGCCAAGGTCCTGAGCATAGTCTGCACCATAGCGGTGTTGGCGCTGGGAGTAGAGAGCATACGTGTGTGCGGTGATGAGTTGAACAAATTGCTGGACAGCATATGCAAAGGTGGTTTCAACAGTTTCAAGTCAAAACGCTCATTTGGTGGGTGCCGATGTTATACGTAAATTCCGTAATGTTCGCTCTTTAATAATGGCTGTCTTTTGCAGGTCCGCCAGAGCACGTCGAAATTGAAGATGGAGCAGACAACTTAGATAGTGTGGTGCACTTTGGAGCATTACAATATCCTAATTCGGAGCCATTTATACGTAAAATGCTGGGTGAGAGTGCTTTGCTGATAAATACCAGACGCCGCCGTTTTGGAGTGTCTGACGAGTGTTGCCACAAGTCGTGTAGCTACTCTGAGCTCATCGCCTATTGTCGCTGAGCTATAATCAATCCTTAACCCATACCGATATGAAACTTGATCAGGACATGGAAAAATTCTAACTGTGACTGAATATTAAATATAAGATGAAGCTGCGCTCATATGTACTAAATGCTTGTCAAATGCTTGGTTATCGCTCAAGGAAACCCAGATTTGCCTCCCAATTTGCATAATTCAAGCAAACAAATATTGTTCTACATATATGTATTTATAAATAATCAAATGCATATTATAAACTTTTAAATTAAATAAATCATGTATTTAGATGGCTGCGCATATTTAAAGTATATTTGCAAATTAATTTGTGAATTTTAATTTACGACAAAAAAAATGTATTGTTTGCTAAATAACTTAGTGTTATTATTCATTCATTAACTTATTTATTTTAAACAAGTAAGAACGCTACAGTTGAAATTCCGACTATAAGATAATCGCAATCACCACACATTCAATATGTCAGACTCTTAAAAGCATGCTACACTTGTTTCCATACAAAATGCTTTCTTGCCAGTTTACCCAAAATACACAAACCGATCGTAATGAAATTTGGCTGATCGACAAAGAATGTGTTTTATACATTAGCGGGAAATACTATCCGATAATAATGATATTTGACTGATCGACAGAAAATGTCTTTATACATTTACAAACGGAGTTTCAACTAAATGGGTCTAAAATTGTATAAGTTATACGTTTTTGATCGATTGGGCGTGTCAAAATGTTAACATAAAGTTTATCTGACACCACTCTAGAAGATTCTACTTACCAAATTTGGTGACCCCAGCTCTTGTAGTCTTCGAGATCTAGGAATTCATAAGGACATATATTCGGACATATACACGAAGACAATATACTCGGTTACTCCACTAGATTACAAATATAATTATCGCGTCACTATGTTTGTGCGCGGAGAAACTCCGAAACTATTTGGGCCTTGTGCCAACTGAAAAGATAGCAATGTGGCTACCTCTGGGTATATACATACACGTATAAGTTACGGTGGAAAGGGAAGGAGACAGGTTTCTCTCCTCTTTTTGTTTGTTTTCTTGTCGGATTGTGTCGGTTCTGTTTATCTTCAAAGGGGAATTCCTATTATAGACGTCATCTAAAATATATGTTTGTATGATGGATGACTATGACTTTGCATTAGCTCAAGAAACTCAACAGCCGTATATGCTTTGCTATATATGAGATCTAGTCTTATGCTGATCATAGCAAAGTCATAGCTAAGCCTTTTATTTATTGCATTTACTTGAAAAACGACCGAATTTCATTTTATATTTTGCTAAACTTAGACATTTTTACTTGTTGGTTATCTTTGTGTATAAGTACATAAGTATACAAGTAGTTATTTGATAAGATAATCAATAATACCATATATGTATATGTATTTAATACGTGCCATATCCATATGTTTTCCAAATCATACTTGACTGTCCCTGTTGACTGCTTCTGGCTTTAAATATAGTTTCTTTGGTGACTCGCACTTAGATCTTTATGTTTATTGATAGTTTTTGTTTTATCTACAACGGTATGGCGCAGTATTCCATGAGATAACTGACTGGACAGGATCTCTTGCAGCACCTGTCCACAATACCTTCCCGTTGACGACGTCGCATGGCTGTCAATGAGCTCAATACACCATCACCATAAATGCGACCATTGGCCAAAGGATAAGGCAAGAGGTCAGCTGTTGTCGATTCTTTGTCCTCAATGAATTGAAGGGGGTCAAGTGGGTCCAGTTCCGTGGCAGCTGTGATGCAAAAAACCCACGAAAAAACTTAATGAATTGGCAGCCGCAATTGAATTTGCCACATCAACTTACTGCTGCCGGAGCTGCGCTTGTGCGGAATCAGACTGTTGAATCCCCACTCCTTACACAGCATTGCCATCATATCATTCAGCTTGACACTACACACAATCACGTTCTCATCGGGGGCAAACGGGAGAGGCTGATTGGCATAGACCGCCAGCACACACAGGCCAACCAGCAAAGCCAACGATGACACGGAAATTGACCTACACATGGTTGTGAGAGTAGTTATGCTTGTGGATGCCGGGAGATCAAGCTTAGTCCGTGTCCTTGTTGAGACTAAAACTGTTGCTGCTAGACGCACAGGTGCTTGCTTATATACACAATCAGGATAATCTGGTAGATGGGCCTGTGTATGGGCGTCCTTGTGGCAGCGGTAACAGCAACAGCAACAGCCACCGCAGCCGTCAAGCCATCACATGCGTGTCACATTGTGTTAGAGGATATTGGGATAGGTTGAGTGCATTTGTGAGTTGCCTTAATTTTTGCTGAACTCGTTCAATGTCAATGTTCACTTTACACTTTTCAGCTGACTTATGCAAATTTCCCCAACACCCTAGAGAGCTGTGGGGGGCTGTGCGTTCTGGGCTTTGGGCTGTGGACGGCGGCCGTGTTTCTACACTTAGCCAATTAAACAATTTATGTGTAAAGCCCCTGGCGAAAACCTTTGCCAACCCAAGCCATACATTTATGAATACTAAATGAGTTGTTTAGACACAATATTCAACTGAGCATCATCAGCCCACTACTTACCAATGCGCGCGTGGCACCCTCCTGGCAGCCAAAACAGCAACAGCGAAAGCCAGGCGGCTAACAAACAATTCAAGTTAGTCCTCGACATCAGCATCATCTTCATCATCATCACCATTGAGCGTGGTTTGGAGTTGGAGTGGAGTGCTGTAGCTGTTGATTTCTTAGTAACTTTTGCCTCGGCTTTTGCTGAGTTGTTCAAGAATACTTTTATCTCTTTTTATTTGCACCGTATTACTTTTATTCATTAGCTAAATTTTGTGCTGTATAAATAAATGATTACGAATACGTATAGTATATGAGTATATGTATATTGAATACGAATGATTAATGCATGGGTGTGTTTAAGTATGTGAGTCTGTATCTGTATCAGCATATTTGTGTTCATTTCTCTCGACAATAGGCCATCAATTCCATATGGCTGCAGGGCTTGCGACAGCACTCATCGTAGATGCCCCGACCGCCCTGGCGTGTATGCCGACGCGTTGTTTTGATGAGCACCTCGGCGCCATATAGACTGGACAGCAGCGGACTCATCGCATAGTCCACACGTGATGGTGTTGGTGGCTGTGGTGATGGTAGGTCTGACAAACGTTCCTCTGCTGGTGCTGCGCCCTCGGCAGGTGCTGCCTTGCGTTTTTGGGTCATGCTATTATAGCCATTCACGCAGAACACGTCCAGGGCATCCGACAGCGCCTGACCGCACAGCTGCATTCTTAGCTCCGGCTGCTCTCCCCAATGCTGAGCTGATGCTGGCCAGCACAGAAATACGAGCAACTCTAGCAACAGCAACAACAGAGGACGCACACGTCCTGAACGACCTGAGCCTGAACCTGGATCTGAACCAGGACCAGGACCATCAAGTGCACCATTGTTCATCATTTTGTTGAGAGTCGGAGCGAACGTTTAACTTGGCTTCTTCTGCCAGCCGCTGCTATTTATATGAGTATCGGAGCTGGTTGCGCTCCGTGCATTTGGGCAGGCAACGTATGGGTTCAATGCACTTTTTGGATTGCACTTTGCTGCAACTACACTCAGCAAACAGTCTAGTTTGTTTATTATAATAATCAGGTTTGACCTTAGAGAACTTGTATCCATATACATCGGTTCAACATACAGCGAACATATAATTCTTCTTGTACTTAATATGAGAGGGCGGATTTTGAAATATAAAAGACCTAACTCATTTTCTAAGTGCACATTTGAGCTGTGATTTTGGTGGATGAGGATGAGAATGAGGCCAGGCTCATGGTGCTCTTTAGTTTGATCGTCAGCTCCTAAACACAGTCTACAAAAACAACTTGCAGCCAAGAAAAGGACAGCTTGACAACCCGACAGGCACTTGTTATTTTGCAGCTAAGAGGCACTGACTGCTGTCGCCGGCGATTACCATTACTATTATGGCTGCCGGCTGCCTCATTAGCATGCCCAGGTCCGCGCCCAGGTGAAAAGTATGCTTCATTAAGTATGCTTCATTGCTGCTGACGTTGCCGTTGAAGTTGCCTTTGGGCCAGGCCAACAGTGCTCGAAAGCGCTTCGATCTCAATCAGCATCAACTACATCAATCGATAGAGAGATATATATGCCGATGCCCGCTATCGATGGCACTGATACTGAGCAACAGTTGGGTCCCAACATCGCTGCCGTCGGCTGCATTCGAGTTGAGAGTCCGGTGTTGTACAAATACTTCCTAGTGCAGTCGCAGTAAACTTTTTGTTGCCACACAAAAAATAAAAAAAAATCGGAAAAATCTGAAAAATGGTGCTCGATATAAAAATGTGCCGTTTTGATAATGTGCCCTGGGGTTTCCGGCTTGTGGGCGGCTCAGATTATGAGTATCCGCTGACCGTGGTTAAGGTTAGACACGTACAAAACACCACCTACACCTGCTGGCCACATTGTCACCTGTCCGTCCACTTAACCGTTCCCGTTCTCTCTACCTGTGCTCTGGTGACAAATTTACCACAACAAAGGCGATTACGACTGTCATTATTATGCTGCGAAAATAATTGAAAATCTGTCTCATTGACGGCCAATTACGTAATGCGTGTGGCGCGTGTGTGAGTGTATTTGAATGCGTTTTTTGTGTGCTTGTGTATGTCTGCATGCGCTCGCTCCCCTTAGCAAATTAGCAAATGAGCAAATTTTGTTAATTAAAGTAAATTCATAGGATACGCTTTTGTTTATCTAATCGACTGGGCAGAACAGACATAACCAGGCCAATGTATGTATGTACATATACATATATTGTTCAGCTAATGAGCCGCATAATAGTCGGGCTATAAATTTTTTCAAATTTTAATTGTGTTTTTGTTTTTAAATCCACACTAAAGTGCAATTTGTATTTGGCAGTTTTGCATTTACTGGCTACAAAGTGTTGACAACAACAAAAATATCAGCAACAACAGCAACAAATACATTGTTTAATTGCCAAAGTGTCTGGGCAACACACACAGAGAGAGAGAGATGACTAACGAGGGCGTCTCAAAACTTTGATGCTAGATTCTACATATGCATGTCAGATGTCATAAATCACAAGCATTGTCGTGTCTATTAGTTTTGTGTGCATTTTTGTTCTCAAATGCATATGAAAAATATAAATATATGCATTTTTAAAGCGAAAATAATAAAAAAAAAAGTATCTCCATTCCAAATTCCATTTTCATTTAAAAACAAATGCTTTAGAATTGGAATTGTTCCTATCAAATTTTTTTTTATCAAATTTAGAATAATAACAATATATATAATTCTCTCTATTTCGACCATTTTTGAAACTCTTTGTAAGTTATCGGTACTAATTCATTATCACATTCCATTGCTTGGGGACCAAAATATCTATAGCAACTTCATAGCAATTTGTAAACTTTGTTATATTTTGCTTTAGTATGTGAAATAGATTAATTATAAGAAAATTAGCTGAGGATATTCCTCATTCAGATTAATGAATTTAAACGAAGTTAAAAAAGTTAATTGCTAAGAAAATGATTATGAAATATATAATAGTATTTTTTTTTTATCAGGATTATCTTTATTTAGGGTCTTCAATAAATTTGTCTCATCACATCACAGCTGTCACTTGTGTTTTGAAACCCAAAATGAATTGTGCAACCCTCGCCTTAGTACTTCGTACTTATAACACACATTCGCACGTAGCATGCATAGACATTGTCTTGCCCTGGCTATGGGGGGACCTCTGCTTCTGCTTCTGCTTTTGCTCCTGGTCTTGCTTCTGCTTCTGTTTCTGTTTCGGTTTTCTGTTTGTTGACATTTTGCGCGCATTTTATTTATTTTTGTGCACGGAGCACGCGACGCTGTCGCCAGCTAATAGAAAAACGCTCACTCGTTGTCATAGTCAGAGCCAGCGCCTTAGCCACGGCCATAGTAATTGTCCTAGTCATAGTCATAGCAAAGCCGCATCCGTATCTAAATCTCTGTCTCGTTGTGTCATTATCTCTGCACAATCAAAGGTCGTCGAGGGGAGCATTGCTGATGAGGCTGGTCTCCGTGTTGACGATGTCATTGTGCGTATCAACGATACGGCTGCCACGCCCCTTACCCATGACGAGGCACATCGCCTTATTTTAAGCAGTGGCAGCGTCTTCTATTTCGGCGTATTCCGGTAAGCTGCTGTTGCTGGTCATTTATCACATCCCTCAGCCCGCGACGTTGCCATGAAATGACATTCTGACATTTTTTGTGATGACAGCGAGAACGAAGAAGATGCCTATGAATGCGCCAAGAAGTTCCCATTGAGCGAGAGTTCGTTGACCAAGTCACCAACGCCATTGCCGGAAGCCACAAATGCCCGAGCTCCGGAACTGCTGCCAGTGCCTGTGCTGGTAGCGGACGAATGTCGCAGCAGGGCAATGTCGGAAGTGCATTCGGAAGACTACCGCGAGCGCGGGTACGAAGGCGATGGATACGGGCAAGAAGCCACGGTTGACAGTGGCCTGTATTTACCCGAATTGGCCGATCGTCCGTGCTCGGTGATGTCGGAACAGGCGGAAATTAAGCTGGTGGAGGAGGAAATTGCCGCCGTGCTGTCCGGCGAGACGGAGGTGCTCAAGGAGCACAATGTTCTCGGGTGCGTTAAAGTTGTCACTGCACTGCACTGCATTTCGATGTCAAGCCATTTGCGAGGCTTTAACTTTAACTGTTTCTACATGTGTATATCATAGCGTTAATTTCTATAGAATCTTTCCCAAGCCCGGAGTGTGCATGTCCAGCGATGTGCTGCGCTCCATCAACGAGGAGGTGACCAAGACCAAGCAGGAGAAGGATAAGGAGAACCGAAAGTGGTCCACGTTCCTGCAGCGCCCTGACCGACCAGTGCCCAAAAGCAAGCAGTCGATAGAAGCTGAACGACGTGCGGCCAACGCATACAAGGTGAACATTGTCAAGTCTGCTCCTCGCGAGAAGTCACCCATGGTAAGTGCGACTTAGCTGGATAGCTGGGCCACATATAAGCACTAATTTCATTATATGCCAGCCGGAAATTAAGCCGGCGGAAATCGAACCTACGCCTCTGCCAACAACAACGCCTCCAAAGGAGCCGACCCCACCACAAGTCGAAGAGGAGCCTGAAGAGCCGCAGCCAACGGATAGTGAGGTGCCGAATTTGGTACAACTGCCTGTAAATGGCAACAACGAATCTGCCTCTGGGTCAGGCGACGAAGACTGCGAGCAGTTGGAGAAGGCGGATGTGCCCAAGGACGACCAGGAACCAGAAGAGGCTACCTGTGCCGCTGCTGCTGAACCCAACGAGGAGGCAGCAGACGCTCCTCTTACCCCCGAGGCAGCAGCAACGCCACCCAAAACCGATGAGGAACTGGCTTTGGAAAAACAACTCGCCGATGTGCAAAAACAGCTTGCGGCTCTATCCACACTGCCCTCCACCATACAGTCCACATTGGACGCGGTGACCAAGCAGCTGGCCGACCTGCTGCCCACGTTCAAAATTCAGCAGCAGAAAGGGAATGACGGGGAGGCGGCAGAGCAGCAACAGCAGGAGCCTTCCGTAGCCGCAGGCGAAATTAAGGATGCAGGTGCAAAAGCAAAAACTATGACCGAGGTTGCAATAATTAAATTTTTCTAATGGCACACTTTGGGTATCCTTATTGCTATTCCCCCGTAGTCGTATCCATATCTGAATCTGTGGTATCCGCATCTGAATCTGTGGCTGACAGGCCAGTAGCAGGGCCATGTGAAAATAATGAGGATAAATGCGATGCCAATGACCTGGAAATGGCGGAAATTTCTCGCTCAAATGCAAATGGCGACAATCGTGAGGTGGAGATAGAAGCCCAACCACAGGTTGACCAGCACCAGGAACTCGACGACGAACAGAGCTGCAAGAAGCAAAAGGTAAGTGGCCAATTGGCAAACATGTTGCACAGCAAGCACACCCACAAGCTCCCAGCTGTATCTTGTTAGGAGTAGCTTAGGGAGAAGCTCAGAATAGGAAGAGGAACAGTAAGTGTTTGCCTGTCTGGTTAATGTCTGAAAAAAGTCATTTTTACGCCAAGGACATTGCTAATGCATTAGATTGGGATTAACCATATGACGGAACTAGTTAGAAAGTTTATTTTATGGTTGAAGTTGTTTTTCATTTAAATGTTCAGTTTTTTTTTGAAAATTTAAACTGTATCCAATAGTTTGGGGATATTTAATTTGTTATTTATAGAATAATATTTTTTGGTTCACGATGTCTTGATTTGAGAAGTAATGAAATATTTTATCTACTCAATAAAGCATTTTCACCTCCTTCAGTTTCTGAAAACAAAACAACAAATGAACTACATTGCCTGAAGTTGCAAGGAGACATTATGTTCAAGGGAAGAGTGCAAAAGATCTTTTCCTTTGGTTCCTTTGGTTTGGCACCAGAACTCTTGTTTTCAAGAATATGTTTCTGGTCCTCAATAGGAGCATACATACAAAATACTAATACAAAATAAAAATCCAATCCAATTATTTTTGTTATCATTGTGAGCAGTTGCACCTGCGTTGCCAACTGTTGTAAGGAATATTACCGCACAGCGTTAAAACATATACAAAATATGTTTTAAAGCACGAATAGAATTCTAGCTTCGGCTTCATTGTGACCCATCTAGATAAAATCTGGTCGGTGGGCGGTGTGGACACAAGAAGACCTTGGTTTGATTTGGATGAAAAACAGAAAAGTTATGCAACTAAGTTTTCATTTCGGAACAATAGGTGGCTATATGATACAGTTGTCCGAACTTAACCAGATCTAGTCAGCGGACGTGGGGGCTCCTCAATTGGATACAAGCCGAAGTTGGTTAGATTTGAATGAAAGACAGAAATGTTGTACTACTAAGTGCTCATTCTGGAACAATCGGTTATGTGGGCTCTAGATGATATAGTTGTTTGATCTGAATCTAAAAAGGCATCTTAAGATATGAGATATTGGTGTTGAAACACACAGACAGACGGGCGGACATAGCTATATCGAATCCCCTCATCATGCTGATCAAGAACATATATACTTTATGTGGTCGGAAACACTTATTTCAGTGCATTGCAAGCTAAATGACAAAATGAATATACACGTTTTTTGTGAATGGTAAAAAAATATTGAGAATATGGAATAACGAAGATTTATCTGTGCAAAAACTCTACCGTATCGAAAATGGAAATGTACATTATCGAGAAAACTTGAAAGCTAGCCATAATCTTACAAGCGAAGTGTTAGTTGAGATTTTAATTAAATTTACATCGTCATTTTCATAACTGAAATTCTGTACAGAAAGAAATGTTAAATATAAATACTATTATATTTTCCATATAAGTAAGGATATTGTGTTCCGTAATGCTATATTCATATAGAAAGATCAACTGAATAATCAGAACATATCGTTGTCATAGGATCATTTAGCTCAGAAATTGTATAACGCTATGATAATTTAATCGCTTCGGAAAACTTCTTTGCATGATTCTTTAAAAATTCATATTGTCGCAGCTTGAATAAATTTGGAATTCAAAGAGTACTAAAATTTCAACATAGAGACAAATTAAATTTCTGCTTGCTCTATTGGTTGGTCAGACTTTATATTTTGAGCTACCGGCCAGCGCCAGCTGGGCCATCTGGGTTGTCTTTGTCTTCTCTCTGTCTTGGGATTGCTCTACGTTTTCGTTTCCATTTCCGTTTGCCCGTCCACACAAATCAAATTAACTAAAATGCCATTTGGTTTTTGTCTTTTTCTACTTGCAGCAAAATGTGCGCTTCCAAGTTTAGCGTTTAGTTTAGTTAGTTAGCTAGCCTCAAATTGAATTTAAATTTTGATAAATTATGGCCCAAATTGTTTGTCTTTAGTTAAAAATAAATGCCAAAGAGCCAAAAAGTATGAAAGAGTAATCTTGTACTCGTCCTGACTTGCAACCTGGAAGCGGTTGCGGGCAGAAAAAGCAGAAACCAAAAGACAATTAGTAGGCACCAAACGCAAAAGCACTTCAACTTGTTCTACACTCTCTGTCCACTTCTATTCCTATCTATCCTCCATATCTAATGCTGCTTCGGCGTGTCGCTGTGTGTGCTTGTGTCCGTATGGGCCATGCCAGAAACACAATGTCATTGAGGAGCTAGAGGAGCATTTGGGGCGCAAAAACAATCCGAAGCGTTCGAAGCGAGCCTTTGGCCCACTTGTGCCATCATCGGAGCGGCCATTGGTACTGCCCGGCGGCAGACGCTGGTACCGACCCAAGGATGCCTACAATGATGAATTCATAGCCGAGACGCTGAGTGCCCAGGCGGAGCTTATAACGGGCAGCACGCTCGGGTGGGTAGAACCTAAACGAAACTCAAATGTTTGTCTATGCCATGTACTAGTACATAGTACCATCTACATCTACCAACAAGCATCAAGCATCTCCAGCATGAAGCAGAAGTAGAAGCATCTAGCATCTGCCATAGTGCCAAGGTCTTATTGCCATGGCCACGCTTTCGGCATCTTCTGGCTCTGGCTGTGGCTCTGGCTGGGCCTGGTGCTGATGCTGATGCTGGTGCTCTGACTATTTTTCTACTCATACTCATGCTCATAGTCTCGTGCTCATGCTCGTTCTTGTAGAACTCGTACACATTCACGTTCCCATACCCATACTCATTCTCATACTCGTATTCATTTTCTCATTTTCCATGACATTGGCACGCGCTTACAACGAGGCACCATAAATTTGCGCATTAGCAGCTGCCCATACGAGAGCCCGTTGCTTGGCTACGATTCCAGGTACAAATTCAAATCTGAGTCCAAATCACAATGCCTGCACTTTCATGCTCACGCTCATTCTCATTATCATACTCAAACGCCGACTCTAACTGAAACTGCTTGCCGCTGTCTGTTGAACTGTGTCCAGAGTTGATTTGACTTTTCCTGATACGAGTTTCGCTTATGTCCATGTTCCATGTCCATGTCCATGACCTGCCCCTCATTCTGCACGTACTTTTTCAAAGTTCTTCATTTCTTTATGCATGCCTGCCTTATGGCTTTTGTTGTTTTCGTCTCTTTCGTAGATTGCATTTTGGAATCGTTTGTTCAATGGCGAGCATATAACACGCCAGCATTTTAGGTAAGTCAGTTGTTACACTCAGAAAAAAATTAATCAATAATTTAACAAAGTCCAATAAGAACATTCCCGATGTTGCGGAAGTGGCATCAGAATGCTCAATTAGAGATGTGTTCACTACGTTGAACTTGGCCATTCACAATCATCTTTTCAAAACATTAGTTTACTATTTGGGCGCCTACATTTTATGTATAAAGACCTAGATCAATTATGTTGTCACCCAAGAATAGGAATATGGAATTGAAACATCGTCTGCATGTCCAGATGCAGATTTTAGAAAAATAGTTATACAGAACATTATCTTTTGTCTTAAAAAAAATCCATTTAAAAAGTAGTAGACAAATTACCTAAATTTTAATTTTTTGAAACATTTCGTACTTCCTAAAATATTATTTTAAATTTTCAGAAAAATCCGGCAGAACTTTGAAAACGGCAGATGTTAGCATTAAATCAATATCTATAACAAAACGTTTTCAAATCATGAATATTTTTATAAAATTTAAAATCGGTTGCAAATTAGAAATCATTTTATATTTTTGACATTAGGAGTACAAAATCGTTCTCGCCCCTCTAAAGTTGATATTCTAGGGACCTCTACTTTCTATCAACGAAATAAGGCAAGCTGCCTTCATTACAGCTTGTTAGCGTATTTCCAAATTTTATCATATTTTTTCCTGAGTGCAAGTTGGAGTATCACAAACTCCAGTCATAGCTCCATCTGCAACACCCTTAATGAGGCTAACAACTTTACTCTTACATACATATATACATACATATTGCCGCCCTTGTCTTGTACTTAACCGCTGAGGGAATTGGTCTGCTGTTCGCTCTGGTCTCGGTCTCTATTGGACTCACGTCTGCAGGGATATGCAAGGTCTTAGCCTGGCATCACAAAAGTAAGTTGTCACATCGCTTTACTCGTTTGGTTCATTGCATGCGTGCAGCGCTGCTGCCCCAATCCAATCCCAAATCCCATTTGCCCTGCCATTACCAACTGAAGTTTTTAACATGCCAAGTTTTTGACTTTACGCAGGGTGAACTTCATGAAGTATCAAAAACCGGAGCGTAAAATCGATCTGAATCGCAGCGAAGTTTACAAAATCATTCATCATTTGGATCGTGCACCAGTGCGGGGCATTGAGGTGCGCGCACCTCTAGTGGCAGCCGAATCGGACATACGCCAGGCAGCGCAGTCATAGGACTGCAATCCACTGGCTATGTGTGACTGGATAAAAGACAGCTCGAATATAATACTTATACTCATATATATTTCTCTATATACATTTTATCATACTTATAAGCAGCTACACAAATACAACTATCAATATGTTTAAAAAAATATATACGCTCAGCTGCCAAGGAGCCGCTCAATTTGGCATGGCTGTCAAAGGCGTCGCTTAAAGCGCGACATTACATAATTATCATATGGCTTAGTGTTGTTTTTGCTTTTGTTGTGTGCAACAAGGCGTATGTGCAATGTGTTGGCTAATGCAGCAAGCTGCTCGGCTTCTGGCAAAGGCAATGGCAATGGCTGTTGCAATTTTCTTTACATAAACAGCCAACGACTACCGATGAGTTTATGAATGTGTGTGTGTGCTGTGTGAATGTGTGTTTGTAGACGGGTCTTTGTGGTTAAGTGTGTGGGTGACAAGCTTTTGGAATTTGCATTTATTAAAGCAAAATGAATTGGCTTGTAACAAAATGAAGCTAAATGGCAGCAGTAACAGCAGCATCACAATAAACTCGTATTTAGTTACGGCGAAGACACACACGCACACGTAGCACTGTAGCACTGAAATCAGAATGGTTGTCACGTTATGCTAGGACCCGGGACCAAGATGAGGCCAACACCAACGACAGCAACAACAACAATAATGCGCACATTTCACTTGCCCACGGACACAAACACGAAATGATGAGCCATTTTGGCCAAGTCGAACGCTAACGTTCACGCTGTCGCTGTTGGGTCCTGGCCATAAAAACGCGCCAACTTCGCGTAGTCAAGCCAATGGGCCTGAGCTTTCAACTTGGCTCGAACTTCACACCTTATGGTATTAGGAGCTAGACGTGTACGACTTTGACGGCGTCTCGTCCTGAACTGTCACAAACGTGTTGGCATGTTGACTTCGGCATTCGTATTATCAGTGCATTTTAACATGGCTTATGTTGGCATAGTCCCTGTGAGTGAAGTTGAGTTTTGGGACAGCTTTTTGAGCGCAAAAGCAACAAGCTTGAGCTTACTGCAATCGCAGCCGAGCGTTTGAGTTCGAGTGAGCCTGCAACTGTGTTGAGAAGGAGCTTAAAATACTCTGCTCGAGCTCTGCATAAACTGCGGAATGTCAGACTGCAGGAAATGAAATTTGAATTTGTAATTTTATTTAGCGGAAAGTTTTGCTTTGTGCAAATTGTATTATATGTGCCTACAAAGCCCTATACATGTACAATTATTATACTTTGGTAAAAACATGAAATGTTATTGTTTAGTTTTGTTAAAGGAAAGGACTAAGAATTAGATGGGAACACGCTTGTAAGCATATTTTAATTGCTTCATATAATAACTGTTGTTTCTGTTTCCAGTTTCTAAAATGAAGAACAATCTTAACTTCGAAAATGTGAAACTTTTGTGGAAAACAAAATTGTACTCTTTTAATAGCATTGAAAGTGTGGTAAGTTTGCGAATAAAAGTCTAGCAAAGGTTTTGTACTTTGGTATATATTCTGGTTCAAAGCAAGCTGCTAACTTATACAAATATTGGAATATTTACTTCTTTTTTTTCGAACGGATATATCAACCATATAGCTATTTCAAAACAAATAGTACAAGAGCATATTAAAGTTTCCGGCTTCATACAGAATATATACACACCCCCGACTTACGGGTTTTTTATTTCATAGCTTTTTGCTTTATATTAGAATTTAACCAAATTTTGGGGATTACTTGTCCTACGTAAACTGACTAAATGTGATCGGGCAACTGTAGCATTTGCTTTTTAATACCATTCACAAAAAAATGTGAATGTATATTAATTATACTCGTACTCTAGTAGAGTAATCGAGTATATTGTATTCATGCAAATGTATGAAACAGGCAAAAAGAAGTGTCTCCGACTCCATAAAGTATATATATTCTTGGTCAGCATCAACTGCCGAGTCGATCTAGCCATGTCCGTCCATATGAACACCTAGATCTCCGACACTATAAGAACTACAGTAACCAAATTTGGTATATTTGGGTCTTCTTGTGGGGCGTCAGATCAAGTTTGTTTTACAAATTTTCCCCGCCCCCTCAAACCAATAAAACCTTATATCTTCCACAAATTTTAACAAATTTTCCCCAGGCAAAAAGGAAAAAAAAATTTCATACTTTTCAGTGTGTCAAATATTGAATAAATGCTGAGTATGAGTATCTTATAGTCGGAATATCGATTGATATGCTCTTGCTCATTTTATTAAACAGTAGTGATAGACTTTATCTTTTTGTTTGAGTGCCTGATGTTGAGAAAATATACCTAAGGTGGGACTCGGACCTCAGAGAAAAACTGAAAACAGTTCTCATTCATTCAGAATGTGGTTTCCTGCTGTGACACAAGTTTAGATAACAGCGCCTTTTTTGGGTACAAATTATTAAAATGATTTTCAGCTAAAAATTGTTGAAATTAATTATCGCAAAGATAATGTGAGAGATTTTAAATGATCCCCTTCAATATCTTCGAAAATTTTAATTGGTTTCTTTTATATCTGTAGTGACACATCCAAAATGACCACTGTTTTTTCAAAAAAGCAACTGCTTACAATTGGAAATTCAAAAGTGAAGCTTCAAAATAATCAATATCAAATTTCATTCATGAAAATCTGTGAATCATCTTTAATCATCGACTACTAGTGGGCATTCTCACAGATATAGGATATTGCCTGCACATGCACTTAAGCTATGCAATAACACCAAATGTGAGAAATGCGAGAAAGGCAGATCAATGGAAATCCTTGATCACTTCACCCACTGTTCATCCGCTCATTCACTAGCGAGAATCTGCTAATCTGGAACACGCCTGCTGCAGGAACGATCTTAAAGGAAACTTAAAGAAATGCTTCTCAATGGTTCAATATCCACGTTATAAGCTAAGGGCCAGATTACTATATGCATATAACCTAATCTTATTATCGGTACAATATTATTACACGTTTATGGTATCATTCAGCTGATGTTAAATTATCTTTAATTGTTTGGATCTAGGAGCTGGGCCCACTTTGCAAAACTTCATAAGAAACATACTTGCATTGCTTCCAAATGTAGCCAGTACAGTTATTAATAGAGAGAAAGTTAAAGAGTAGTTGGAACACAGGACACGAAAGATTAATGCAGGATATATTTAAAGTTACAATGCCGAAGATAGATAGGAACACAATTTCTAGTAGTTCTACGAGGGGCATTAAGCATAATTCTACGGGTGAACCACCGAGAGCAAACAGTAAAAATTTCTTTTGAAAAGACTCAATGCAGCCCTGGTGATTCCCCAGTCAACCGCCTTACTCACTCCATAGGTATTGCTTATATGGTGCAAAATAAAAGACATTTTTAATTTGGATTTCATAGTTTTCTCTTTGATCAATTTTTATTTAAATTTGAATAAAACATACTAGACAACAACTACTTAAGAGTAAGTACATATCGTACAAGTTCAAGTACATACAAGTTACATAAATATAGTTTAGGTTTCAATGCTTCAACTCGCTGCGAACAAACATAATGTATGTATGTGTGAAAACGAACTACATATTGTACTTACGACTAATGGGTGTTGTGTGTCATTTTGTTCAACAATACGAGTACTCATACAAAGAAAGGCAAACATACAGCGGCCACGTGACAACGCAGCATTCACTTTTAAAGTGGGGAGCTAACAGAAGTACGCATAATATGGTTTCACTTTTAATTTTCTATAAACAAATTTGTGTTTTAGGGATTTGTGTGTGTGTGTGTGTGTGTTTGACACTAATTATCACTACGCCAGTTGAAGCTAAATATAGATATTTTTTTTGTTTTAACAAAGCTTCGTGCCTAAGTTCTTCATTGCTCTTTTTGTGAGACTAAGCCAAGTTTTCTAAATACAGATATATATATAGATATATATATATATATATATTATATATATGCAAATGCAATTATTGCTAATAATACGCGCGAAATCTAATCAAATAAATTAATTGTGTGTGTAGGTATGTGCGATGCAAAGTTGCTCTTAAATATTTTCACCAAGTAGAACTCTGCTCATAAGGCCAAAATTAAAGTGCTACATGGATGCGCTCATCTAACTCGTAACAAAAGTAGAGTTTTTCACTAGTTTTACTATATGTAAAACATATATATTTATGTAGCTATGAAGTTTTGAGGTCTTTAGGTAAAGCCCCTTTGTTGTAAATATTTTGTAGTAAACAATTTGATCAATTCAGTTATTTGTTTTTCTTGTTGGTGCCCAAGGGCTATGTTCAAAAATATGTTCTACTTTGTCCTGACACGATTTCCTCTAACACTTTAGGTACAATTTCCGCTTTGCTTTTCTATCAGTTTCAACTCTGGCACTGTATAGTGGGCCTGGTTCATAAGTTTGTGAGGCCGATGGCCTGATTCAACCTTTAACAATCACAAATTGCAAGGCCCTATCTATATACTGGGTATTTCAGGTGTGTTCTTTAAGCTACTTTTCAAAAATACTAATATAGGTAGTTCGTTTACACCAGAATTTTGCGACCAAATGCTTTTGTTTTCGCATTTGCATTGGTTTTAATACTTTCTCGATCTGTCTGTAAGACTAATTAAGTTAACGTTTTGCATTTGAGGCGCTTTTAAAGCGACCTAAATGAGCTGTGGGTATGCATATGATCCGCCTCCTAACTAAGCCGGTATAGTTGTTTGTTCATAGAAATCGGGCTCATCCTCATTGGCCTTAACTTCGCTGCCATCCAACTGCATGAAATAGAAAAAGGAAATAGTTATTGTTTATCTGGGAAGAAATACGAATGTTGCGGTTTTATAACTTTACTTACCGCCTGTAACTCTTCCGGCTTATAGAGTGCACCCATATGTTGACGTATGGGCACCATCATAATAAGGAAGAAGGGGAATGCAAGCGATATCTTGGACGATTTGACTGCCCACAGCATGGCAAGGCAAAGCACCTGAATGGTGGTGAACAGATGCAGCTTCCAAGGCCGCACACGTTTCACATAGTTCGTTGGTGGATAATGTTTGACCGGCATGAAATACAGTCGTATGCTGAAGAGAAGGATATGTTGTCAGATTAAATAGTAAATCTATATCAACCACTTACCGTTCGAATAGTTGTACTCCACTCATTGAAGCCACGCCCATGTATAAGAACACGCCAAACAAAACGGACATGGGTATGAGACGCAGCAGGGGAGCCATCAACACTGACAGACCAATCAGAACGCACACGAAGAAGCCGGATAAGCGCTGCTCCTTAACATCAATAATCCTTGGCGACTCGCCGGGTGCATGTGTCCTATTTGCAGAAAAGCAAGGGGTAAATGATTACCTATCCCAAGCCAAATTATGCACCTAACTTACCTCGACATGATCGTTACGGAGGAAACATGCGTCACAGAGCGTACGGTGGCCGCACAATGCCAAGGCATACCAAAGAGTCCACAAAAGCTGTTGAGCATGCAGAGCAACACAATGTCCCAATGCAGGCCTGAGCCCTTCTTCAGTCCCCGTTCGGGTTTGTCGACAATAAGCTCAGAAATTTGTGATTCCATGAAGATCAGAATGTAGACAAGCAGAGCAGGTACTACGCAGGCGAAAGGCACCCAGGTAGAGGTAGAATTAAAACCAATAAACCAGCCACGGCGGGTTGGATCACTGGGTGAGAGACCTTCGGGCACAACCAACTTCTCCGTGTACACAGATGGCACCATGTAGTCAACCAGCACGAATATGGCAATAGAGATGGGAACACCAAAGTCGCCGAGGGCACGACGAGCATTGCGTCCCAGGAAGTGGGAGTTACGGAAGAGCTTCAGGTAGTAAGCAACCACAAAGGTGGCCAGCGTGAGTATGGTGCAGAAGAGCGCAGTGTTGGGCTGATTGGTGAGCATTTTGGGTGGCCCCAGGGGTGCCGGTGTAGTCGAGGCGTTCAACAAGCTGACGCTCATATTAAAGTGGGTGCCATTGTCGTCGTTGCCATGATCCTCAAGCGTTGGAGGTGGCAAGTTGTAGTCGGAGAGAAGCGGATTCAACTGATAGATGGATACCAACTTCATAATTGTCTCCACAATATAAATGAGCGTGATCAGTGCCGAGAAGATCTCCTGAGTGAATCGGGTAAGCAAACGCACGTAGACGCTGCCCTCGAAGGCAGACATGCAAAGGCCTATGATGACCAGCCAGATGCCAACGTAGACGCGCATCGAGAGGAAATCAAACCCGTTTTCCGTGCAGAACTTCATCAAGGCTTCATCAAAGAGCAGCAGAGGTCCAGTGGTGCCAATGATCACCAGCGGCTGGCAGGAGAAGAGGTGAAAGACAATGCCCACAAATGAGCAGGCAATCAAAGTTTCCGAAATGCCAATCCAGCTATCTGTCTTTGCCGATACTAAGCCACCGAATGTGATTGCCGTTGAGAGGCAGGCAAAGTACATGAAGATGGTGGCCGCCAGTGTTTCCGTGTTGAGACCATCGAGTATATCACTCTTGTACATGGGCATGCGTCGCTTAAGGTCATTAATCAATCCACCCCACAGACGGTGAGTCTTCTCCAGCGGACTGGGTTTCTTCTTTTTGCCATCGTCGTCATCGTCGGGACCGCCGCCACCGCCGCCAGGTCCAATAATAATGCCGCCCAGTGACTGTTTCTCCAGCAGAGCCTTCTCCTCATCCTTGCCTATCTTGATCATCTCACTATCGCGTTTCACCTGCAGCGCCTTAATCTTGCGCGTGCGAATCCAATCCTTTTTGGCTTTTAGCTCCTCAAATGGTAGGAGGTCATGACGATCCCAGTTACCAGGCGGCAGCACAATCGAATCGTCGAGGAACTCATTGATGGCCGATAGCAGATCCTTGCGATCATCGGCCCGATATGCAATGGCATGAAAATGCTCGTTGGCCATCAGAGTCGAAATAGAGCGGCCTACCTCATGGTAGTCCAAATCAAAGTTTCGCGGTCCCAGAAGCACAAACATGAAACGCACTGGCACAGGAACCTCTGTCAAGCTGGGCATCATCACGCCCTCAGACAGACGTACAAAGGCAATGGTTGGTTGGTCCAAAAACTCCACGGCGCCCACCTGAAAGGGCACAGAAAATTTAAAGGGAGTTTTGATGAGGTTTGGAAATTGACTTACCAGCACTGTGGTGGCCTCGGCTCCTGCGGGTATACGCTTGAGTATGGTGTCATTTTGCAACTTCTTCAGATCCTCCTGCGATGAGGTGTACATATCGTCCTTCATGTCAATCTTCAGTTCGTTACTTCGCTTGCTGCCACCAATTTCGCTGGCTGGCATTATTTTGATCTTCTTGTCATCTGCGCTGCCCGACAGATTCTGTGAAGGATTCCAGGCAAAGTCAACATCAAAAAGTTCGAAGGAGGTGCTTCGTAAAAGAATTAACCAACAATTAAACAAGAAATCAACATGCATTTTGGGTAGATAACACATTAACAGTAAACAGGCGTGCAATATAAGGATAACGACTGGTTTGTGCGTTGTAGGGCAACAGATAAATAGGCTAAGGAATTAACAAATAATCACAATTGAGAACTTGCCAATCGTGGAGGTGGAGAGCATATAAAGTGGTACTAAGAGGGGGCTAGGTGGGCTAAAAAGAAACAACTCAAGTTCTAAGCGACTTTCGTAATTGGTTGCGACTGGCACCAAGAAATGAAACCAGAATTGGGGTCGATGTAGTCAGTATATCATTAACTTCTACTGTGTTGATTGTCATTAAGAATTTATCAACTTGTTGAAGACTTTCAACTTGCTCGTGCGTTCAGAACGAGAAAATAAGAAACAAACTTGCTCATTCTTAACAATGGTGTTGTTGTAGACTTTTGTTTGATTTAAATAAACCAAGGCTTTCTTATTATCTCACAAGTTCAGGCAAATTCTCATAAATCGGGCTCTATTAGCATGTTCTTCAAGAAGAGAAAAGCGAAAAAATTGGAAATGAAGGGAGCTTTATACGCCTCAAAAGAAAGAGTTCATTGGAGTGTAATTTCCTCTATTTTATTGTTTTTTTTTTTGTCATTAACCTCTGCTCTCACTTGGCTGGCTTCGTCAGCGATCGGTTAGCATCTGAGTTATCTACAGCTTTTAAAATGATCTAAACAATTTAGACTATCAATGGGGATAGTTAAAATAAAAACATTTGGAGTAATATCCTTCGTACCCCTAGAAAACTTTTATGTTTGCAAACCTTTCTAATATTTGATATTCAGAACACGCTATTCGGTTTCATTTCCTGGTTTGCTCACAATAGTCAAACAGGAATGCACAATAAGTAACGGGTAAAGGGTTCTAAACGCATTACACCCAAATAGGACATAGTTGAATGCCTTCGATGATCGATGGCCGCTGCGGCCGCATTGAGCATGGCAGCCGTTGGCGGAGCACTGGTGGTTATGCAAATGCTACGCCTCGCCTTGGCCAAATTTCGTTGTTGTTGCTGCTGTTGATATTGCTGCAGATGCTGGTGTTGCTGTGTTGCTTCGGTGCCCATCCAGAGCAACTGATTGGTTGCAAGACCAAAGTGTTACGAGTGTAACAGTGTACAGTGTTTGCAAAACAGAAAATATTAACGCAGAAAAGAAAAAAGGAATGAAGAAAACACAGAATTGGCACAAGAACGTTTCTCAAAAGCGGCTTCATAAAAAAAAGTCCAATACGATATGTCTTTATACAATAGCCTGTTATTACCGATTTGGGTATCAGATGCTGTTCATGTTGATGTAGTGTTTGGTTTTGTTGTGTGTCATGAGTACGAGTATGTAGCATAGTTTGATGGACGACGCATCGATGCAGAAATAGACAAGAGAATAATATGAACACGATCATAAGGGTTAACCAATTTTGTCACATTTAACTTTAAGCCAATTATTTATAGCAGGACAAGCACATGTGATCGATTTTTGTGTGTTAAATGGGAATGCATGAAGAAGAAGGCACAGATGTTATGAGTAGACGGAACATTACGAGGATTAGGAAGGAGCAAGAGCTAGGGGCTTACCTGGAGGCTGGTGTAGCTGTTGTACTTGCGTTTGGTAAACGGCAGCACGCCCTGATGCTCGTTGACATGTCGATGACGCAGCAGCAGCGAGCGCATAACCGAAGCCTTGTCATTAATATCAATCAGATCCTCAATCACCATCTTCAAAGTGGACAGAGATCAGCATAAAAGCGGAGTTAATATGAAAAGCTTAATCTCACCTGTTCGACCACGCGATAAGCCACAGCGGGCAAATCCTTCTCGTTAAGATCCAGCAGTACCACACCCGTTTCCAGGCAACGGCGCAAATTGAGCAGCGAGTGGAATGACAGTGAGGCAACATGCGGCTTGCCCCAGCGATCGGAGCCCTCTTCCACGTCTTCTTCATACTTGATCCAACGAGCAGTTTCCTTCCACTCCCTATCCTCGCCCACACCAGTAAGCTCGTCCAGTTGTACAAAGATCTGGGGGAACATTAAAAGCCTTAAGATGCGCTCAAGAGAATGGTGAAAGCCTAGCTTACTTCATGAGGACTGTGATCAATTTCGGGCTTCTTGTTTAGAAGTGGCGATATTGTAATCTGTGGCAAGTCGCGCAGCTTAATGGATGAATGATGGATCTTGTGTCGTCGCATGGCGCGCGGGTCATCCGAACGATGTGATCTCAGTTCATTGAGATCAGCTTCCTAAATGGCAAGAACAAAATATTGCATTTAATAATTGTAACGGCCAGAGTAGACGGTCTGGATTAGTTATCTAAGGGCACGGCTAAGGATAAGTGGTCAACCTGTGTAGCCGGCGTTTGGCCATTTGTCTACAGGTGTCCGTGAATGGGAAGCAGGAGCAGCCAGAGCAAGATTTAGAAAAGCAATGGTACAAAGGCACATTATGGCAAGTATTGTTAGTAAGCCAAGTTTACTGAATGGTAAGTTGGGTTAGTTTTGGGATTCTAGCTTTGTAAAAACTACCTCCAAGGCCGTGTCCTCAGGCTGCACAGAGATCCTACGCGCACCTGCATCACCATTTTCCTCGATAGTCTTTTTGGGGTCCACGCTGTCCTGATGTGAGAATTTACGTTGTCTATAATACTGATGGCGGCTGCAAAGTAAAACCAATTATGTATAGTTAAGACGTGGAATGAAGTACGTTTTAAATCGTTGTGCCACCTTTTTCTGCGTTTGCGTTCGTGGGACTGATCAGTGGGTTGTTCATCATAGCTTAGACTAGGCGGTGTAACCACAGTTTTCTTCTTGGCATCACCGAATTGCACATGCTTTTCATCTACTGAGTTATCCGAGTGATCGCCGTGGCCAGCACGTTCCGAAACTAATGGGAAATCTTCGGGTATGTCATCATAGTTTTGTGCATTATTTAAGGGTTCCGTTTGGCTTTCGTATTCCGAATCCTCCTCAATGTTAAGGTCATTTGTGCGTACTGAAAGGAAAGCGGATGTAATTGACTTGAGTTTTAAAGTGAAAAATCTAACAGATTGGTCATAACAGATTGTTTTCTACAGAAGAGGTTGTCTTTTTAGTGTTTCTCATTCGACATGTAGTTTAAATATATCAGAGTCAATGAAATCAATTGTTTGAATATTTGCCTTCAAGGTAAACGGAAAGCAATTTTGAGGGTCAGTGTAAGGGAGCGGTGTTCGATAAGAAGAAGTGTCGGAATTAAAAATTTTAACTATACAGCCACAAATTAATATTAATCTGGAAAAGTGTAGCTCCATCCACCTTTCTTATGAAGAAGCAAATCTCTAGTTGTGGACTTCCTAATGTAGGTGGGAGTTATGAATTTCTACGATTTTTCCTTTTACTTCTGATTATGGGTAGAAAATTAGAAGCATAATGCCTTGAAGCCCAGTCTTCTGTACTTCTGTATTAAAATGGAAGAGCATATGGTAAATGTGGCATCTAACTGAATGATGAACAGGGAGGTATACTAAACTAAATCGTTTTTTATTCCATTTTGGTGTTTGGCACCCGAATTCCTTTATTTTTAAAGACTGTCTTTGGGCATTCCCTCATTTGTTATGCAATTTGCTTAACAAAACATTGATTTAAGAAAATTATAGACTTTTCCAGATAAAGAAATATTCGCTGAGTACTAGTGCTGCGCATCGTCACTATATACTCCCTTGGCTATAAAGAGATCTATTCCAGGTTTATCTTATTACGAATATACTCCTCCACGAAGGTAGCAAAACAAGTATTTGCACGATTACGCAAGTTTCAAAAACGACAAGACGTTGAAATCGATGCTAGATTTACCAGATCTAATTTTTATACAACAAAAGAAATGGCTTAAGAGCCTACTGCTGATCATATTTTCATACATCTTGCTTAAAGATCACTTACTGCTATTCTTTTTGCGCGAACCAATTGGTATCTGGCTACTGTCCTGAAAAGTGTTTACATCGAATTTATCTTTGCGCGCATTTGAGCCGGCAAAGACCTTTTCCATTTCCGAGTCCAGAAGCACTTCATCGGGATCCTCATTGCCAGACTGTAATTAAACAAAATTGAAAGTCTTCGTCAATTTGTTTCCCTCTAAAATATGTACACATAAATAAAAAAAAGAAACCTTTCTGCATTTGGTCACGTTATGAGCGTTGGTGTGCTATGAGTCAAAACAACAAAATACTTTTCAATTAAAAATCTATAAAAAAGACAGTCATGTGACTTGGCGGCAACAACTTTTCAGCATCGCGTTGCTCATTGTTGGATTTTTCTTATTGTTGATTGTCATACAGCGCGTGACGTAGCGAGCTCGAGACATGAATATATATTTCTAAATATTGACGAACGAGTCGGTCCAACATCAGCAGCGGCATGGTCACGGGTGCGCTTGGTCTTTAGCGGCTGCAGACGCTGACGCTCGCTCCCTCAGCCAATGCCAGAGACAGAGTACATACATATGTATTTACACATATTTATATTGTTATTATAGTATTATTGATGGCTGCATTGCGATCACACTGATATGCAGTCGCATGGACTGCCTTCGCCTTATGTTCATCGTGAAAATATATATGTTTCATGGCGTATATGATTGGTTGTTGTTTTATTTATTTATCAGTGTATTTAATGTCGTTATTTGTAATTGTTTTCAATCGAACTCAATTGATTTTCATAGTAACGCAGGCATTGATTGCGATTGCAAATTTTTTCTCTTAGTAAAGTGCTGATGTTGGTGCTGATGATGTTGCCGAAGTTGCTTGTCAAATGCTTGCATAAGCGCGTATAGTGTAAGTGTGACCTGCCACAAATCAAAAACAAAATAAATTAAGCTAAAAGTAAACTCTGTAAATCGTAATTGCCAGAAGGCAAATATCATATTACAACATCATTTGTACAGTGGAAATCAGTGGAATTGACTGTAGCAACATTCTCATTTTTCTACAGCATTTCCATTCTATCAGAAATGAAATATGATACTCGACAAAGTGTGCAAGACGTTAATTAGACTGAAATATTTGTGGTGACAAAATTGTGAAAAGTGAATTTCTAAAATGTACTTCGGCCTGCTTTCATTGTCCAGTGACCTAAGAAGATGCATAGTACAATTCCAGCCAGCATACAGGTAATCTCTGCCAAAAAAATATGAAGCTGTCCATCATACTCGATTTACGCTAAGTCGCATGCAATGCTTTTAGCCATATACATAGCCCGTTGATTTTTTCGTTGATTTTTTAATGTAAAGCTGGTGGAGTTGTTGAAAATCCTTCCTTTCCCTTCCACAATATAACTATGTAACTTAATGAATCTTTTCGTATCCGAACTATCATAATCTCATTAAACAAATCGTTGACTTTGACTTCCGAATGATACCAAGAAATTTCTGAAGGCGTTGCTTCTCCTCCTCAGCTAAAATCCAATATCAATCCATGCTTTAGCAATTATTACATGCTAGGAATCTCCCAGACAACGTGTGAAATTGAAATCGAACAATTTTGTTCTCAATTGATTAAAATTGATTACAGTCTCCCTTCATCATTAATATGAAAACATGTCTGACTTATTTTGAGTTAATGCCAAGATTTCCACACGCTTGGCTTAATATTAAATTTCTTTACATGCAATTATGGCTCATTTCTCGTATGGTTTGATATTAAATTTCTTTTATATTCATTAATTGCTTATTTCCGCCATTATTTGCTTTACTGCTGGCTCAATCGCGACAACACCACACGCTCATACAAACACACTTGCAATAAAATGAAAATGAAATTAACTTTATGTGACTTCCTGTGTACACAACCGTCACTTCTTTATACCCATACCCAAGCTTGGATACAATGGCAAGGACACCTGGGCCAGCTGTTATCCTTGCTACCGTTACCGTTACCGTTACCTTTGCCTGCTGTTTAATGTTTTATGCAAACTTTTCCTAATAACTTCATATTATCAAGGCAGCGTATACTTGACAATTACGTTGCTGATAAATAAGATAAACAAGGACAACAACAATAAAAGCAAAAATAACAAGTAAGAACGCTATAGTCGATATTCCGACTATAATATATCCGTACCCAGCATTTATTCAATATTCGACTCACTGAAAAGTATGAAAACAAATGAATTTTGTTCTCATACAAAATGTTGTTTTAAGATTTTATCTACAATTATTATCCGATCTTAACAAAACTCGGCAAACGATAGATTGTATGCTTATGCATATATATCCCGTTAAAATTTGTGGAAGATATATGTTTTTATTGATTTGAGAGGGCGGGGAAGATTTATAAAACATTGTAAAAAAAACTTGAACTGTCGCACCCCCCCACAAGGAGAGTCTACATACCAAATTTGGTTACTGTAGCTCTTATAGACAGACGCACATGGCTACATCGACTCGGCAGTTGATGCTGACCAACAATATATATACTTTACGGAGTCGGACACGCTTCCTCTTGCCTGTAACATACATTTGCACGAATACAATACTCTACTGGAGTACGAGTATAAAAACGAAAGGAAACACAGACTTTCAGTTCCGTTTGGTTTATAAATAGCATTTTAATAACGCTGAGAGCATTGCACGTGGGAATGTCAATGTGTCCCGCAACGGTCAATGGTAAGAGGAACCCCAAACCATAAGGTCCAGTGTCAATGAGTATATATATGTGTGTGGTGTATTTCTCTATATGTGTGACTGTTAGATAAGTCAAAAGCGTAACACGGCGCGCTTTACGTTAATTAATCAATATACACTAAAACTAAGCCCCGAGGTCGGGTTTATCCATAATGTATGATAAAATGATAAGATGATGAGCCCGTTGCCGTTGCCATTGCTGATTAACTTTACCAGACAAACGCTGTGGCCCATTGAAAGTATTTTGTCATACCCGCCCATTAGGCGGTAACTCATCATTATGATTATGAGTTCCGACCGCAACTGATATAGACACAGGTACAAACGCGGAACACACTCCCACTAACTCCCCGTGTACGCGATGTGTACGAGTACATATATCCACATTTTAGAGCACTTTATGCTGCATGTCAGCGCGCCTCTTATCAAAATAATCGATGGTGTGTGTCGCTGCCGCCCTCTGAGTACCGCCGTCGGTGTGGCACTATACCGCACGCCCACGGCTGTCTGAACTGTCAATTTTCGTTGTTGTTTGTTTTGCCTTTTTTCTAAATGAATATGCGCTGCCACTGACGTTATTTATAAGTAGAATCTAAAACCAAAATAATACACCTACATGCACTTGAATAGAAGCCGCATGATATTAGGCAGATCGAACTTGACAAAAACCAACAAAGGGGTCAAGTGATAAGTGTTATATATATATTTATAAAATTCACAAAATTGCTGACTAGCAGACTGAAGAGCCAAGTGAATGTAATTGGCTCGGCACAATATATCAAAAGTACATTGGACTTTGTATTTAGAGCAGCATCTCACTGCTTTACAACATTTTTAAGATTTAAAGAATAACTTTTGTTCCGTATTGAGATATAAGGGGGTTTCCAAATGTTTCCCTAACTAAAACGATTGACGTACTTGTGCAGCCATTCTGTGGGAAAGGCATGCCTTTAATCAGAGTTCCATTCAATTGGGGAAAGAAATAATTGATAATTCTGTGTTTAAAGCCCTTGCCGTTGACGGTAGCTTTCTCGCTGTTCTTAATTATAAAGAATCAGGGTCCAGCTATTCCACAGATCCATAAACAGATCCATATGAAACTAGGGGTTCCAATTGTTACAGTGTTACAGTGTAATTGTTATAGAAAAATCTTCTTTTGATCCTAAAATCATGTTTCCAATATCAATATCTATACTCCAATCTGATTAAATGCATTTCTAACTTAATTTGGATTGTTTCACCGCCTGCTTGCTAAAATACAGAGCCTAAGCAAGTGCAAAGACCTGTACATATCTATATGCAAAGCATCTCTTACGTTTAAAGTTAGTCATGTATGTGGCATTTGGCTGGCTGCTGAATGTTTCTGATGCGGTTTGACAAAAGAGACGCGCAGCACGGTGTGTGGCACGAACGGTATAAACGGTGGCAGTGAGCGGCACGTGACTTATAAGTATAAGTCATAACCAAGTTATATGTTTGTGGGCCAAATGACTTTTTGCTAAGTTCGAGTGCGAGTTGGCCTGTCAGCCAAATTGAATCAAATTGTGGGCAACAAACTTTTCAAGATTTTCTTGAGTGTTTATAACATGTGAGAGGTAACATTTGCTGCTGCTGTTGTTGCGGCAGTGGCTTCGGTTGGCATAAGTTTCCAGATCAGTTGAGCAAATAAGTTTTTACAGTTCGCTTAACTTTTCATCACCTTACCAAAGCGCAACGAAACTTCGATTTGGTATCTTTTGGGTGTTCAAGTCCATGTCAACGCACATTTGTTTTTCTGTCACTTTCCCAACTGCTCTGCCCTGTCCTGCTGGGCACAAATTTTCGGGCAATATTCGAAAAGTGTCTGTCTTGGTAAAAGGAAAGAAAGACAAAATACAAATATGTTTGTATGTATATGTGGGTTGTGTGAAAAGTAAGGGCCAATCAGTACTTTTTGCTGTTAGCATTATCCTTCAGTTGGTTGGTCTCAAAATTTTATGTATGGGAGGGAGGCGGATAGAGACTATTTGCGGAAGAGTGAAATCGCGGCAATATGCCTGTGATGAAGATAGTGTTAAATTATTAATGTTCAATTATCCTGGGATACTAGACTAATGCAAAGATTTTTGGGATGCCAACAACAATATTGATTATTATTAAATGGACACAGTGATGACTGGCAAATATAGTTTCAATCAAAACGATGGGGATTTGACACCATATGACTATTGTTTTGATCCAATCTCAAGGAAAAGCTTGAAGGCTGAATTCTGACAGATATTTATCATGTGGAGGACAGCAAAGAATTTGAGCAGGATTGGTTGAGCTGCCCCTCGTAAGTATATATGAAAAAGTGCCACGACAAAAACAGAAATCGTTTAACTTTTCATTTCACTTTTGACTTTGAGATACTCGTACTTCACAGTTCTCGGGCATGCGTTTTACTTGCCATTGTGCCTTGCAAGCCATGGCTTGCATATCATCTTGGGTAGGCTTTCTTTTTCTGCTCGTTGGCGCGCCGCGCTACGCAGTTTGGTCATTTGTTTGCACAAATTAACGATGCTTGAGTTACATTTTGTGTATCTGTATTTGTGTGAGTGTGATAGAGGGTGGATAGGTTTGTGTGTGTTAATTTAATGTGAATTCCGCAGCGGAAATGCTCGCACAAGCGAACGTGGCAAAAGGCGATGGATAGATGGACAGGCCGACGACAGCCAGACAGACAATGCGTCCTTTCTACATTGGTGAAGGGACGAAAGCAGGCGCAAGGGCTGACGGGCACGTGCAAAGGTTAAACTGGTCATTGTGGTGTGTTGAAGGCGTTAAAACGTATCGTAAATGTAAACGTTGGCCCAAAGCCTGGCCGTTATGCTGACGATGCTGTGTGTTGCTTATACAATTGAAAAGCATTGCATATTTCAAGGTCAGCAGCTGACATTGTCTATGTGCATGTGTTAGTGTGTTAGTGCTAGTGCTTGGGTGGGTGGTCCAATGTTTCGGTTTTCATATTCGCTGCGCATTTTCACTCGAACTATCATATATTAAATATTTATTGACTACAGTACAGTAAAGGGAAGGTGCTTGCAGAACCAACAACAAATATTTAATTTAAATAAATACCATAAATATCACAAATATTTTGTGGTTTTTGAAAAATTAATATTCTCAAGAAGTCTGTCGAAACTGTAAACTGATTAATATTGGTTTTTGCACAAGCTACTTACTATCCCTGCCGTGTCCGTGTCCGTGTAAATGTATGCTAAGAATGCAAAGATTTTCCACTCTCTCACACGCACACATTCACACTTATGGTTATGGTCACACACGTGTGCATATTTGATGCTGCTCTTGTGGCTGAGGTTGTAACGTTATAGCTCTGGGCTCTAGTAACCGTTATTTGCGTCCGTTTTCCGTTTGATTATATTACGAAATCTTTGGTATGCCCCAAAAAGTAGGCAACATTAAAGGCAAACTTAATTTTGGGCAATTGGGTGTGTGTGAGTGTGCAAGTATGAGAAAGGGAAAATGAAACTGAGGCTGTAGACACAAACTTGTTGTACTTTTGTGCCCAGCTGTCGACCCAACTTTCTGGACTTTTTGCCTATAATTTTATCAAAAATTATATTTATAAGTGTGTGCTGGATGTGGAGGTAGGCTTCTGTACGAATGCCTGTGTGTGTGTGTGCACGCTTAAAACATTTTTCAAGGTTGTTTTGCTCTTGAAAAGTTTTCATTTCATTTTCAGGTGCTTGTGTATATGCGCTTGGTATATGTATATTCTTTTTTTTTTTTTTGGAATGAAAGTTTTATAGATCAAACGTGCCGAGGAGGGAAGGGGTGGGGCTAAGTAGTTGGTTGGTTGGTTGCTTTACCTTGAGTGTTCCAATTATTATTTGCTAGAATAAATTTGATTTGACAACTTTAAAACACGCACATACACAACAGCTCTCGTAACAGTTTTTTCCAAGAAATTATATAGCTAACTGCCTGTTGCACTTTGACCCGCTGAAAACGCGAGCTCCTTAACAGTTCACTGAGAATTAACAAGCAGAGGCCAACAAAAGAAATACAGAGGCACGCCAAGACTCCTAAAGGCACAAAGCGACGCAGCGCTAGCCCCCAATACGCAAACGTGTGTTCTGGCTACTGGGAGTGCTTCCCAGCAAATGATGGCCCAAAGGCCAGGCTAGGCCATATTGCTGCTACCTCTGCCTCGACTACTGTTGGTGTTGGTGTTGTGCTTGCGCAGGCGCACAACTCAGCTCAGCACCTCGCGTATAACTGTAGCATAGTTAACAGCTGACGCTGCACTAGCTCTCAGCTGTTCTGATGGCCATTTCGGCGGAATGCTTTACTACAAATGACGTAAATCGAATGCAGTTTTCATGTGAGCGTGCGTGTGTATGTCTGATTGCCAAAAAAGCTTCAGTGAAAGCTCATTGAGACTTTTTTCGGCTCCACATAAATGGCGCATAATTAATGCAAAGCTTAGCGAGGACTACAAAAATCTAGCAGGCCAGCCTCGCGCACGGTCAAGGCCAAGCAAGGCCAACACTTGGCTTGGCCAACAGTTAGAAATGAGTTTTCAGCTTAGCTATGCAAACGCTTTAGGGTAGGAGTAGGGGCCGACTATTTGATGAAAATATTTGAACACATTTTGTTAGATTGTTTTTATAAAAATTTACAGTTTCTTCATCATTTAACTTTATTATTTATTTATATTTACGAAATTTATGTTGTTTTTATTACGAATCGTACAATATTGGTTGCATTTGTGGTTGTCAACTAAATGTTGTACCAACATATACAAAATTTATGTAGCTTTATAAGCTTTGTAATCCGAAAATACAACAACATAGATTTAGCAATCTATATTTAACATATCTAAAGACAAAGAGTCAAAGCTACACATTTAAAACAAAATCGTATCTACATTAATGAATTTACCTAATTATTTATTTACAGAAACTGTTTCTATATTACTTTGGTAACTCAAAAGTTTTAATCGCTCAAAGGCCTCACTCTTAATTTTCAAGTGACAGGCAATGTGTAGCCCCAAATAAAATTTTGACAGCCGCCGGGGTAAGGGAAAGAAATGGAGTGAGGCTGTATGTGTGTGGGGCAAAACATGAGAGCATACATGTGGGAATAGTGTGTAAAAAGCAATTACCGAGGGTTGTCTGAAAAATGTTCGGCCAGATACTGATGAAACATTTCAAAAATGTTGTTTTCATTTTTCAGCATAGTTTCCTTGTAACTCCACACACTGCTCCAACATCTTTAACACCTCGAAACAAATATCTGGCGACTTTGCTCTCAAAATAGTTGTTTACGAAGGGATTGATCCTCTTCAGCTCCTAAAGCTTCTTAATGTCACCGTTTTAATTCAGCTGCCCAAAACTTCAAGGTTGTCAATAAGGAGTCCGTACAAAGAGTCCACCTCGTTTTTAAATTTTATGAGTTTTCCAGCTTTTCTGTTATTGCAAGAGAACGGGCATTGCCAATCGAATGTTCATAGGACAATTATAATATAGCTTGTGGATAGAATTTCTGCAAGAAAGATATGTAAATACATAGTAAAACGTTTTTCTTAATACCAAATGCCATATCCATGCCGAGGGCGGACATTATTCAGACAGCCCTCGTAATGGAAGTTATCATTTATTTCCGGTAGTAAATTTGTTAATTTTCTGAGGCCTCTACCATTGAGACCTACGAGGATATTTCGTGACAATGATAGACAACTTCTTTTCAACTTGCATGATATATATCGCTTATATTTTTGTTGCTTGCGCAGTATGTGTGGGCACCATTGTGTAGACTTAATGTAAAATACCTTGACCACATCTGTTTTGTGGCTTTCTCTCCTTTCTTGACTGGCATCTCTTAATACTCTTATTTTCAGTCAACAACAACAACAAGAAAATATATTATATATTATATACTGCTATGACATATGTCGAGCAAGGGAACTCCATTACGGCCTAGAGTCCTTTTGGTTAGCTGGTAATGAATGATAACGGTTAGATATCACTCATACATATTATGACATGTTGACAACCCCATGTCGTGGGCCTAATTGAATATAAATCATGGCATAGTTTGCAACCGTGCATCAGCAGTTAGCGCCTTGCAATTAACTTAATGGCCGATTTGCGAAATGAATGATGAACGAGATCTGAAATGCAGTAGGAGGTGATGTGGTCAGCAGTGGGTTGAATAGCTTTCACTTTACGCAGGTGCCAATGTTTTCATTACGATTACTTTCATTCCCATGGTCAATGTCAGCTGAACGAGCAACAACAGCAACAACAAACAGCAGCAAAACAATAACAACTGCAGCCTTGACCACGAATATTGATTTCCTGTTGTGGCTGTCCGTCTGCCCGTCTGCCCGTCTGCCTGTCCTACTGTGCGCTCGCACACCCGGCCCCATTTTCAATGTCTAACTAGCTTCCTGTGCTGTTAACTGTTGCCATTGTAGTTGCAATTACAATGTTCTCTACTTTCTGTTTGACAATTAAAAAGTGCGTGGTGTTGTTGTTGCTGTTGCTGTTGCTGTTGCTGTAGGCAAAAGCATTCTCATTTAGCTTTAGCCTTTAAGCTGTCTCAAAGCGACGCCCCCGCCTAGCCCCCCGCCCCCCTTCCTGCACACACTGCGTATACGTAATGTGCATTTCATGTTCAAGCATTTGTAACTGTAACAGTTGGGGCCACAAGCCAGCTAACTGTACTGCGTGTGCGGTATGTTGTTGTTTATTATTTTGGCCGTTTTGTGTGAGTGAATGAATGAATGCGTGATTATATACCCCGCTAAGCTCCCACAGCCGTCAGCTCCCCCACCCCATCCGCGTTCCGGTGCCCCTACGCTATTGGGCATTCAAACGTGCCTGCAAGCGAAACCGAAATTTAAAATGAAACGAAAACGAAACTGGTTTTCGGAATTGTGTCACTGGCTGGCTAGGGGGCACTGGCACAGGCCAGGCACAGACTCGGCTTCGAACTTAAACTCGGACAACAAATAACAACATTGCCAAGTGCGGAAGTGCTTAGAATAACAAAAATTGCGATAGCTTTAAAAAATCAATAGCAATTACTTGACATTACCTGCGCGTAAATTAATAAAAACCCGCAATTAAAAATATAATTCAAATTAACAAAATTTGTGTGCACACATGAAAGTCGGCAAAGCGATTTTTGTATGGAAAATTACTGGCTAACAAAATTGAACATTTAAAGAGATTTTATTTTTGCACGTAAACACACAATTTAACTATTGATACGATACCGATATAAAAATTCTATAAATTCGGTAAATTCAGTTTCTTTCAGTACTCATAAGACTGAGCACAGAACAATCGTTCGAGTACGAAAAATCAAGGTAAAATCTTATACCCGCTTTAAAATTTAATTAATTTACCAAGCTTCTAGACGCATTTTGTTAATATGCATTTTCGATATAAGAAATATTAAACTAATTCCCTTTCCCAGTCTCAGAGTTTGTCAGTTTTCGACCCTCCTTTCATGACAATCCCTGTCTAGAGTCATGATAAACCTTGTTCGCCATACTTCTAATGATGTCCATATGAGTCGTTTCGTTTTGCTTGTTTTGATTATAATAATCGCTCTAAGTAGATCACTTCGAATAGCTTAAGCTCAGTAAAACATCTATTTGAACTCATCTTTTAATTTATTGTATTTTATGTTCTTATTTTTTATTCCACTGAATGTAAGCGAGTGATTTCACATTTAAGCTTTACAATTGGTGTCAATGTGGGGCCATTTAAGTCCATTAGAAAACTCCAAGAACGCCTTAATTTTTCCGCCTCCTTTAATATTATATATTTATCGTTTTTTAATATTTTTAACTACCATTAACGTAGTTAAATTCATGTCTCTAAATTAACATTTTTATAGTGAATGGTTGGGTGATCATAATATTGCTCTTTCAATTATTTTTAAAAGAAAAGTACTTACCTTCTTTTTGGTATTGAATCCCAAAAAAGACAATTTGCGGACATTGTTCTCCCTGCCGCTGGCCGAACTGAAGCTCATCTTGATGGCTTCTTTTGACCGTTCGATTGCTTAAAGTTCCTTACAATGTGTCGAGACGATCCAATCAGGGGATCGTTATTATATTGCTGATTATTTGATGATCTGAAATCGCCTGCACCAGAACACTTGCATTGAACTGTGTGTGAAATAATGCGTCCACTGTGTATGCGACTCCAGGAATCTCGGCATTCGTGGGTGTGAAAATTTCCAGCTGCTGACCAACGGTCTAAAGAGCACAAAGACAACAAAAATTAAGAAACAGAAACGATTACTTAAAACGCAATTTCATTAATAAATAACCTTGTTGTTATTATTGTTATTTGCTGCTGCTGACAGTGCAGTTAAAAAGGAGCCAATTGGAGGCGAGTGAGTGTTACAAAAACTTAAGCAATAAAATTGCGCGTCGCGACTCAATTAAAGTCAAATGCCATCAACACGCACAGAACTGGCTAAAGAATACGAGTCATAGGGTGTGAGGAGGGAGGGGCGAGAGGCAGGGTCGAGCACGCGACTTTCGTTTATAACTCGTGATCAATTTGCGTTAGTTTGAACACTTGAATCTTTATGGGCATGGGAATGGGCATAAGAACATGGGCGTAGCCAGGAACTCAGTCAGACAGGGGCTAGATACGCTTGCGATTTCAGGCGTCAATCTTTTCGTTTTGAAGCAGCACAACTAAAGTTGTCAAAAAACGTGATTATCGATAGCACAGATTCAGTGTGCTATCGCCGTCAATTGGTCATTTTTTAGTCACAATCGATTTTTGAGAGTCATTTAAATATTTTGAGTAGTGAACAGATGCAGTCAGTTCGTAAACGTTTAACTTTGTGAGCAGACCTAAAAGCCAATATTTGTTCCATTTAATATGAGATATCTATAAATATTTGGAATTAACTGTGTGCTTCAAAAATAATTATAAACTGCTTAAATTAATAAACAAATAAATATTGAGAAGTCTCATAATGTTAGAAAGTAGCATAAATGTGATTCATATGTGGATTTGAGATTACCTCAGAGTGTAAAAGATCTTTTAAAAGATCTTTTTCGTGAAATAATTATTATATTATACTATTCAATTTATATATATATAAATATATGAAATCTGAATGTATGTGGCAAATTTAATATGTAATGAATTCCTACACTATAAAATTTGTAATGCCCAGCAACTGAAGTGAATGAAGAACACACCTAAAGTTTAAATGCATTAAAAATACGAATGTTCACTAAACCAACCACAGGGATCTTAGTAACCAAACATGAACCAACTATAATAATTATTAATGAAATGAATTCTATCACTGTTATCAAGGAAATTCCTTCATATTTCGGCTTCGTTGAGAACAAGTAAGAAAACTGTATTCTGATTATATCCAGATATCCAGCGTTTATTTCATATATGTGAACAATAGAACATTACAAAGCAGGCAATTTTTGGTGGACTTTGCAAATAATTTGTATCTAATCATAATGTGGAGTGGAGATTATTCTTAAACGTATGCTTGTAATTCTTCCAAATTTCAACGAAATATGTAAAAAGTTATGGGAGGTACGTATAGGCTTCATTGACACCTTGGGGCTTGTCAAAATTTGGAAACAAACCATATTTGAAAACTATAGCTTTTAATCGCTAAGGCTGATCTATGTTTGCATATGGACAAATGGACAGACGGGCAGACATGGCTTGATCGACTTGGCTGTTGATTCTGATCAAGAATATCTACTTTTTGGTGTCCGAAACACTTTCTTTTGCCAGTTACATAAGCGTACCCTTACTGTACGAGTACGGGGTTAAAAAGAATGCAAGCTGGTCTGCTTGACTCCCCTTTAAATACGTAAGGGGGCGGATCTTTATGGTTCGGTTGGTTTGTTCTACTAGAGATTTAGATTATAATTCTTTTTCTATAAAAGTGGATTTACTCAAATATCTTATAAATATCGAATAATTTCAGATATAATTCTGTGATATGTACTAACTCGAATTACGCTCGAGTTCGATTGAAAAAATTGCAGTGGCACAGCAGTTGTGCAATATTTGTGTTAACTCGACTGGAATGTCCTTCTAAGAAAACTAAGGGAAGCTTGAGACTGAATAAGGACGAAGCTGCTTGGTTCACAAGAAGAGCTGCCATGCGGTAAACTAAATAAAACTGCTTTCAATTCCCAACAACTGGGCTGCTGTCTAAGATGCAGTGACAAATTAGGGCACATATCTGAATGATAGAAACTCTCAGGCAGCTTAATTCCTGGATTCGAGCCTTACCCTTGTAAGAATTCTTGTTAAACAGTGTAATTTATAACTATATTTAAAACAACTTAAACTCAATGCTAGCTCTATAATTTTAATCACACACAAACTAATTTTAATGCAAAATCTATATACCAATGTTAAAAGGCATTGTAAATATGTGTAATTTATTATTTTTTTCCTTACAGTGTACCAAAGGTTTAAGACTGTCGAAGTTTATACATAGATATTTCAGAATTAAAAGGCCAACTGGAAATAACTGCATATTTAACCATCCCTTTGGTTGCGCATATGCTTCGGAATGACATACGAAATGGCAATGATATCGATGCCTACCCACCGAGACGAATAGTATGCTGACGTTATACCCCGGCGGCATCTCTCTATGATCGTAAATTAATGGAGGCATTTAGCTTGCCATTTTTGGGGTTGGCTGGCTCAACAAGCATCTATATTTTTTATGCATTCTGTTTCATTCATTTTTTAATTATGACTAATTGTTAGGCAAACAAAAGTGACAGCAAGCAGCTAACTGATAACACGCCCCAACTATAGCCACATTCATTAGACTTTCATATTAACATCGATAGGGATATATGTAAACTTAAACGACTTAAACGACAAGCAGAGTAGAAGCATAACACTTAAGTGTGCGTGCGTGTAGCTCTTTAGCGATTCAATAGGCACCTTTTTTGTTAGTTGGTTGCAGGAGTACAAAGGACAATGAACTAAACTGTCACAAATTAAATTAGGCGGCGCAGTTTGCCGTTCTACGCGAGACCGAGACTGATATTACGCCGCGACACTACAGGTGAGTTCATTTGAAATTCAAGTAATACGCGTTGCCACGGATACGGATACGAATGGATATTGAGGATAGCACAGACCAGACCCTATAGAGGCGTTGGCGTTGGCGTTGACGATAGCGAGGCGCGCTCAATGACAAACGAAAGCCGTGTGAACCTGTTGCCGCTGCGAATGCGCTGATTTATGTGTGCGTCCAAGAACGTTATGGAATGCCTGTTGCCGAAGTGCGAGCCGAACGCTTGAGTGAGACCCGAACGTTGGTCTATCATTAACAACACCTTCGGCTATAGTATTGGTATTTCGTTATAGGGTGTAGGTGTACGGTTTCGCCATCGCATACACTACTCCATGACATGAGTCTCGTGTTTAGGCAACACCTAACCATACATATGCAAACGCACATTTATATGTCGATTCTCTCATTCGTTTGTCTATAGGTATTGCATTTTTCGCGAATTATATATAATTTCGTTAGCTAAAATTTAGCTAGTCGCTCTTCGATTACATAAGAAAATGTGACTAGTCTTAAGGCTGACACATTGGCTACGACTGCGCCTGGATCCGATTGCAATTTCAATGTATGCCATGTGCCGTGTATCGGATTTGTTGTTATACTATTTTCCCCATTCTTATGGTGTTTCTTTGTTTGCCAACTGCGATAAAACTTGATGTGTCTATTTGGCCAAGGATTACAGTTAAGTTCCTGTGCACACAAAGAAAGGAAACTTTGACTTTGTCTGGCCTTGATATTGTGTGATGTGTATTTAAAGGTGAGCGGGGTATGATTTGGCAGTATTTATTACCTAATAGTTAGATTAAATGTTTGATAAATTGCTGGAAATATTAAATCGTAAGCAAGCGCACACTTTGTAAATTGAAATTGGAATGAGAGATTTCAAAGTGGACTGTTTTGTTAGAAACTAGAGGAATTATCAGAAAATTTTCAAACGGGAGCACTACAACAACATCTACAACAAAAGCTACCGTTAGAATCTGTCAGATAGACGGAATCCCACACCATACGGGTGCATTTTGTTATTGATTAATTGTATATTCTTCTTTGTGAGCTGCATATTTATCTATTGCGACTTATCTAAAGAGCTCTGGGAGCCAAGGCCTGCCCATCGGTGACTTAAAATATAGCGTAAACATCTTATTGAATTTTTCTCGGCAGTAAACTATTTGCATAAGCAGTCCTCCCTTCTCTTTAAAGCAGCGATGGGCACCAAATTGAGTACTTTACTGGCATTCATTTATTAATTATTCAAAGCCTACTTATTCTGTAGTTATGGATGCTCGCAGTAAGTCTAAATGGCTTATGTCACTTAGCCTATTTCGATATACATTTTCAATATGTTGTATGTGCGACAATGCGGCCTCACACAGTTGCAGAAGGATTATAACATAATACACAGGCTGAAAAAAGAACAAAAACTACTTTATTTTTTACACAATGTACAAATTGCCGTCAACTAGAGGATTTTTCTTTGTTTTTCTGATCTTTCATTCTGCTTTGTGAGCTAATTGAACAGTGGCATGTTTTTCCTTTGCGTCGTAGCCAAAGAGCCCTCGGAGCTCTGGGGGCCACCAATGCTCCTCACTTATATGAGCTTCATCATCATTTCAGCATAGCAAACTATGACAGCTGATAAGACGACTTTCAATTCAGCAATAACTGCTCTCTGTAGACATGCGGTCTAACATTTTCATTATACGTTCTAATAAGTTTGCCTTCTTTTAGATTATTGAATATTTAGCTTACAAATTGTAGTTTATCTTATCTGGTTTGTAAGTTAACGATTGGATTCATTCAATTTTTGCTAATATGCTGAATTGACTGATTCTTAGTGAGTTTTGAGAAGGCTAATAACTATTTTTATTATTATTAGAAACTATCATAGTTATTGAACGATTTTTAAACCACCTCTATTTGTTACTCGGCGATACCTTGTTTTGTTTGCTGCCTGAAAGTGTCTGCCATAATTACGACGTCGAAAGTACTGCTAAGAATTAAATTGTGACAGCCAAAAACAAATATATTTTTACTCAACATGTCCGGTTCAGTATGAATATTTCTTTGGAAAGTTTGTATTTTAGTGTATCGACTCTGAAAATATAATAAACCGTATATTTTTGGAAATATAGAAAACAATTTTTAATTTGTCAATCTACTTTTTAAAAAAATATTACTCAAAAATGTAATATGAATTTTCTTAATCCTGGAAATTTATCTTTAAAAATATAAATCTCTGTTGATTTTTTTCAACAAGAACATGAAGAGTTTAACAAAATTGTGACTAGATTACATATGCTTAGTAAAAAATATTATTAAAATCTAATTTTAGATATTAGTTAAATGTAAATAACTAGATTAAACGCGCTAGCAAAATATTGTTATATCCCATCGCAAGCCAATAAATCTTTGGCTAATTGAAAGTTTATTTTTAAAATTTCTACACGCACTGATTCGGAATCAGATGCTTCAAATAACATCAAATCGATCGCGTGATGTGTTTTTAGTTTGCCAATTTGGCCCAATCGAATTGCACGCACGCACATCGAAGAAGAAAAACAAATAAATTTACACGTTTTATAACCATCACGCACACACATACAGGTGGATAAAATCCAGACAGCGGCCTGTTATCAAAAAATTAGAGACATCTTATAAAATTAATACGGTTAAAAGGCGAGCAAACAGACAAAAAATCAAAACAAACACTCTACTCGAACGCGATGTTCCCATAAAACGAAGGTGTTACATTTTAAACCCGAAGCAAACAAAAGTGTACGCCGGAAAGAAATTGAAACAAAAAATTAACGTGGTGATCAATTTTATGGGTTCATTAGCGTGCATTGGCGAAATGCCCGCAAACGATCGATCGTTCGACGTTCTGACTTAATTTTGATTTAAATTATTGTTTGTATATGAATATATATGAAGGGCGATAAAGATAAAAAATAAATAACGAACAAAAACCGAAAGAAATCTACTAACACTGTGGCTAGCCGAAGCTTACATACACTTGCAGTTATTTGTATGCACTGTAAAAAAATAATTTGACAAGGTTATCTAACTCGATCCGGTTAACTTTATTACAGTGCTGTAATGGTGAAGAGGGATTGTGGCGAAGTAGCTCTGTGTATTAAGACGGATATACCCAGGATAATTCCGGCCTCTACTTATTACAACCTAAAAATGTTAAGAAGTTGCTTTAGAAAATGTTCTTTGGTTTTCTAAAAACTTGTACAATTCCTTTATAAATTTTTTGAAGTTTATAAAATTTTATAAAATGGAAAGTTACGTTTTTAATGAATCTTCGTTTGTGCGCTTTCTCAGTGGTCTCCATAAGACCAAATTACTGACCCCAAATAAGCCTAGAAAACATGGTAAGCCTACTAATCAGTCATTCACAAACATGATATAGTGGTCCAATTTTAATATATTACTGGCCTGCTAAATAATGAAGCCAATGGTAAATAGCTTAAAAACTGGACTAATTAGCATAGATAGCTCCGGGTATCTGATAAAGAATATATATATAGCATACTTGGGAAATACTTCCTTCAATGCCTTACAAACCTCTTGAGATACCCTTTCTGAGCCTAAAGAAAACTAAGCAACGGCATAGCCAATGCATTTGGCAACTGTCTCTGCTCTTCAAAACTATTGACTTGTGATGGCGTTATATTTTTTAGTATCAAACTCAATTTGTTAAAAACAATTGACAGTAATGTATGGGATTTAACCTATTAGCGGTTAGGATCGCCAAAACGCCAAACGGCACCATAAATTATCTAATTGTATTGTCATGTCGAAAATTGATTTGATTTACTTTCAAAGGCGCGCCACACTTGTCAATTAAGCCAATGGCTGGCTTCTGATTCTGGTCGATGATGAATCGTTTGACTAAAATAGACAAACTAATTATATAATAGAGCAAGTAAGAATTGCGTTATCAGCTAAGGTGGACTTATGCCAGGAAAATGTTGCAACAAAAACGTCAAGCATTGAGCAATCTAACTTGCGAAATTTTATCAGCAAATGGCTTCGCATCTAGTTATAGCCAGTTTTTCTTTTCAGCCAAAATCAGCTGCTTCTGCTGCAATTGCTGGCCAAAAAAAAAAAAGGAAAATGTGCAGCAAACAGGCCCCAGTTGCAGCTTAAATGATTCACAGCAATTCACGTGCTGCTGCTATGTTGGTGCTTGGACAAGCGGCGTTCAAAACCGGTTTCGATTTCCAATTGCAACAGTCAACCTCCGCTGGCAGCTGCAACTGCAACTGACATTGAACTTGAAACAACTGCAGCGAACCGGCTACCTTTTACCCTGCCAAACAAATTTATGAGCGGGCAGCAATGACTTCCTGTTCCCCTCTCACCTAACCGCTACTGAAAAATAAGCGCCTGGCCATAAATATTAGCACACAAAAAAAATGTCACAGTAGCCACCCAATCACTCGAACGTAAAAATGTCAGTTTAACAACAGTTGAATTATAGTTCATTCGACATACTAGAAATTATCTGTCATCGTCGACAGCAATTATATGAAATTTAGACCATATATAATATATGTTTATATATGAGTATTTAAAATATTTGATAATTTAATGCAGGTCAATAAATCTTGGGGAGACCATAATTGCGATTAAATCAAAATGTTTATAGAAATTTAGAGCTACAATCTTGCTCAAATCGCTTGTCATATAAACTAGGGCTATACAATCAGAGTAGCGTAGGGTTCGTTCCAAGGTGCGATTGAGGAATCTCTTAAAGGATTCGTAATCCACGTTCTTGCAAGTAAACTAATAACATTTAGGAATCTAAGATAAATATTTTGCTTATCCGTTTTCTGCGTACCAACTTTTGCTCAACTCAACTCAACTTCCAGTTGAAAATTGTATATATCTTGACTTATTCAACTACTTTACACCATCTTTTCTCCTCCTTGCCTTGTTTTATCTATATCATAATATATTTATATTATGAACACACCAACACGTTCAAAAACAAGGTCAAAAAGCAGCCCTCTATACCGCCCTCGCCCGCTCTTAAATAATGCAACAAAACGAAACTGTATTGTAGTTGCTGACCTAACCTAGACACTAGTGGAAAGTTGTTTCCATTTCCACTTAAATGAGGCACATATGGTAGCAAAGACAGAGGCGCCACGTTTGCTGAAGTGTGAACTATAAATACTGTAGATACTTTAAACTTAATTGAAGTCAAAGTGATTAAACAATAAATGGAAATGAAACACAACATTTAGAAAATTTTTGTAATGTTACCGCTTCAGCGATTTTAGTGCACATATTTTGCCTCACGTGCATGTGGGCATCGATTGCCATGAAAAACCAATTTCGATTGGAAAATACTACAACAAGTGCAAAAATAAATAAAAGAATGCAAACATAAAACTCTAATTAGACTACTACTGTTCAACCAGCTGATTATAACTATATATTCCACATAATACATCAACTTTGTCTATATATATGTATGTATGTATGTATATACATACAAACATTTGTGTAGGCGGCTGACTCAGACAGTCCGTAATCAATGCCCCTGGCTTGTCGGCCCTTTTTTTGTTTTCCCACTTTTAGTTTAGATAAGAGCCAGATATAGGTACACATTACAGTCACGATCAGAACAAACGCATTGTATACGTCTGCTGTGCGTATTCATATATGTACGAATATTGATTTTTGCTGAAAAATTGTGTAAACATAACAACAGGGGCGTTATCAACGGGTTCGGTTTTTTTTTTTTAATTTTTAGGATTCACAAGAAAAATAATCAAGCTGCATATGTAGCAAGAGTTTTCATGATGTCTTAACCCCCCAATGACTAATCGAAAGATTCGTAAATAAGACTTGTAGTGGGAATATTTGCACTCATGATTAATAGTAGCATGTAGTTTACCACGAAGGAAGAGAGCCGCATGTTGGCATATGAACTTATATTTTGAATAAAAATAAATGTGTTTTACTTTTTTGGATTAAATCTCAGCCAACCATGACGTACAAAGTGCAACTTCGAATAATTATTGTGCACTACTTAGGGGTTTCGTAAAGTTAAATGTACTGATATGGAATTAAGAATCACTCGGTTTTTTTTTTGATCGACCAGAAAACTATAGTTTTCATCAAGTGAAGAAAACTAACTTTGGCAATGCCATTCACATTAATATTATATAACAAGCCTTTAATTTACCTTAGCTTAATTCTGTTCCTTCTGAAGTAGCTGGTTCTATGCCATATATATATATAGTTGTCCGATCCGAATGAAAGTTAAACTCAACCAGAGTGCAGATATAAGAAGCTTTTGATTCAAATTTCAGCTCTTTTGAGATATTTGTGTTTAAACGGACAGATTGCGTATATTTTTCTATTTCGAAAACCTTCAAGACTTTGTCATAGAACTAATTTTATTATCCCTTTCCAAAACTGCACCCCTGTCCGCTTCCACTTTCAACCTAATGTAAGATTCTATTAATCTGAAATATTCGTACTTCAAATTGCAGGCGTTGCAAATTCTGTGAACCGTGCACAGGAACAATAAATACTACTTCTTTCACAATAAAACAATCGCGGAGCACGCAAGTTGTGTAAACAATAAACAAAAGTGTAAACCAACAATAGCAACAACAACAATAAAGAAAAACAACAATAAACTTTGAGCGTCATGATACATTTTGGTTAAATACATATCAGGAAAAGAACAAAAAAAGTACAAAGTCAAGATATACACTTTCTAGTTAACATATTGTGTTTATCGTTCTTGTTGGAACGGCAGACTATGTGGAAGTGGCAAGGGACTCGGTGTGGGAGCCGAACGACGCTGCGTGGAGTGCAGCCAAATTATTGAGCCATTACTCTCCAGCTGTAACCGGCGGGAGCTGAATGGCAGGGATGGGTTTATGCTTGGCTTGGAAGGGTGCTGTGGCTAAATATTTGCATGCTGAAAAGGAAAACAACAACAAGAAAGTGCAACTCGGAATTCACGTGCAGCTGTGCTGGCGATGGTGGAGGAGGGCAGGGGTAGCCAGTGCCAAACAGTGGGAATTTCACGGTGAGCGCAAAGCTGATAACAGACCACGCTGTCGGGCGGGCGCTTGGTGCCATACAAAGGAGTTGTGGTTGTTGTTGTTGTTGTTTCTGCTGCTGCTGTTGTGGTTGTTGTTGTAGTTGTAAATTTGCATAAAAACCAGCCAAACTTAGCATAAAGTGGTGGAAATGAGGTATGAACAAAGTGAAAGAAAAAGAGACAGTCCCACAGAGCAAGAGAGGAAAAGAGAAAAAGAGAGAAGAAACAAACAAACAAAACAGTATGAAACTGTGTTAGCATTGCTTTGTAAAAATAAACAACAACTTTGCTTGTCGTAGTCCAAAAAATATATATGCAAGATCAAGAGATTGAAAGCGTAAACGCAGACTCCAACTTGGAATTGGACTCCAAACCAGTTTCCACAGTCACATGCTGCAGTCATTTTCGTGTTGATTTATTTGTTTTAGTTTCAGTTGCCTAATAATTGCCTGACAACAATTCGAGAAGGAGCAACAGATTCGTTTACATTACTGATTTTTATTCTGTTCGGCAGCGTTGTAAATGGGTATATTAGACTTGAGCAATGTACATTTTTAGGCTGATGAATGCAGTTTTCAGATATGAAGATGGTTGACAATAGATCGAATTTTCGAAATAGAAAAGTGATTCTGTTATTGAGTAAGCATCCAAAATATATATTTTCTTGAAAAAAATATTAAAACAATTTATAAGTTCTACTACAATATTGCGTCAAGTATAGCTCCAAAGCTCCAAAAGTATAGTGTCATTTTGAGATCTTTAAAACTTTATTAAGTCTTGAATGTTTTTTAAAATTATCCATTTTTATTTTATATTTTGAGACTTTGTTTAAGTATAACATCATCTAGCCGTGTTCCAATGATTCCAGATTAAATGCCGCAAAATCTGTTAGCAAACTTTCCTAAAAGACTTTCTTAAGATACTCATACTCAGCATTTATTCAATATTCGACACACTAAAAAGTATGAAAAAAACTTTCTTTGGGATGGGAGGCGTTCTCATACAAAATGCTTTTTACGATTTTGTCTACAATTATTAACCGATCTTAACAAAACTCTGCAAATCGGTAGATTATGTGCTTATACAAACCGAGTTTTAACTAAACGTATTAAAATTTGTGGAAGATATAAGGTTTTGCGGTTTGCGGGGGCGGGAGGGGCGTGGCAAAATTTAAAAACAAACGATCTGACGTCCCACAAAGGGAGTCTACATACCAAATTGGGTCTCTCTAGCTCTTATAGTATCCGCGATCTAGGTGTTCATAAGGACGGACAGACGGACTTGGCTAGATCGACTCGGCTGTTGATGCTGATCAAGAATATATATACTTTATGGGGTCAGAGACGCTTCCTTCTACCTGTTACATACATTTGCACAAATACAATAAACTCGTTTACTCTTCTAGATATAATTACCCAGAAGTATCTCATTCTTTCACTTTGTGATTACCTCTGCTCTGACCTTATCATTGCTGAGCTCTCCATTTTTTGAGAACTTAAAGAAAGTTGAGTATCTTTCAAAAAACCAGTTTAAATTCGAACCTCGCCCCGCTATGTGCAAAGGTACGCTACGTAAACCCGTGATAGATCTTCTTCCATTTTACACACCTAAATGTACATAATTTATCAACAGAGCTCACAGAGTATCGTGCTATCGAACACGCTCATCCACACTGCAACATTCTCACTATGTAGCCAGTCTGTAGATGCCTTTTCTCATTTTTCATTTGTCTGCAAACGATTTGGCATTCGCCTATGAATTTCTGACGAACTGTGTCTGGGCCTTTAATATATATGTGCAATATGGGTTTGCTTTGCTACTATAATTATTTGTTATTATTTTGGTGTTTGTTGATTGCTTAAGTAAATCTCTGGCTCTTTGACACTTTTGGCAATGCGAATGCGAAAAGCCAAAAAAACAATTTGTGCTGCTGAGTTTAAAATTTTCTTGAAAGAAAACAAGTACATATGAGAACCCCTAGACAGATAGACAAAATAAGAAATATTCACAATTAAAGCTGTTACAAAAATAGCTGCAAGCGCAACAATAGCGACAACAAAAACAACAACAAGAGATGTATGTATAATAATTGACACGTACTTAAAGTGCTCTTTTACTTGTTACCTTTTATTTTTATTTAGAACAACCCAGCGTCGCAGTTTATGTTCGCTTTGAACTCGCAGACCGCTTTCCAAAAATTTTCCACTGCGTGTGTTTAAGGCTTAGAGGGATGTTCATTGATTGGCCAAGACCGTTGCATCAGGGCATAGGCTATGGCTATGGCTATGATATGGACTTGTCTTCTGACGGAGGCGAGTTATCACTTTATGCTATCGTAAAACAACAACAGCGACTTGTAGTAGATCGCGTCGGCGGCTGCGTCACACACAGAAAGAAATACACAAAAAACGAGAACAACGCGTCGATAAAAACAACAGACGACAGAATGAAAATATTGATGGGCGCGACGTCGGGAACGGACACGGAGACGGCCACGGCCACGGCCACGGGTACTGCGAACAAGGCACAGACAGGCACAAAATGGCAGAAGAATCAGCCAACAGTAACACCAACAACAACTACGTACATACAACAATTTTGTATTATTTTTATATATTTTTTCTTTCTACTTTTTTACTGTTTTACGACTTTTTTTTTGAATATAAGCGCGCTCGTTTGTTGGCAAACTTGAACTTGAATGGGGTATCGGTGTCGTTGTCGGTTCGGGATTCCGGATGTACTATATATATATATATGTTGGCGGGCGCGCTATGTGCGCAGCAGCACGTTTCTGAGCGTAATGAATTACTATTCCTGTGGCAGCACGTTTTTAAACCGAGCAAGCTGAAAACGCAAACGCAGCGGCCACCACAGCCACGGAGAACCGAGCCAGAGCAGAGAATCACATACACAGTGGTGCTTGTGCTCTCTGAGTACTAAATGAATCACCTAAGCGAGTGTTGGTGAGAGCAACCCCTTAATATTGTTGATCGACATATGGCTGCAGCTCTCAAGCTGGTTACCCAACTGACCTGGCCAAGTCAATAAACATGCAGCAAGCAAGGCTCAGGTTCAGGCTGTCAGTGGGTCAGTCTTATTTAACCCTTTGCTAATGCTCGGCAATTAACACCACCGCCACCACAAGGGTTGCTTTCATGCTTAGCTATTGCTATTAATAACAGTACAAAATATCACACTTATTGCTCTAAAAATATAATCAATATTTGCCCAACAATTTACATTCACATTCATGCTAAATAATCGATTCCATATGCTCTAATTGATTAAACACATAGAAATTCAAATCGCAGAGAGTGAGAAAAAAACTATGCATTCAATTGACTTTTGAGTGGCAGCTAAGCGTTCTGGTCATAATTTTTACCAATGTCTACAAGTCGAATAATTTTGATTGCGGCTTTATTCTTGAAAATTTATGACCAATAATTGCTTCCAATAATGATTAAAAAGCCCGTCGGGGTGTGGTGCTGCTGCTGGCAGGGTCCACCGATAAGCGCCGCCACTTCACATACGAAAAAAATTCCAAAATGTACATATGATAATATATTTGCCATCATACTTATGTTGTCTATAGTATATAGTTTTCCGATATCTGACGTCAAAGTACAATTAATTATATTAATATAATCTTATATGCTATTGATGGTAGAAATTTGTAAAAGCTTGCTAATTGTTTGATACAATTCTCGTTGACAATTTGCTTAGAATTGGTGTGAAATATTGCGAGATCAAAATTAACATTTGTATTTGACAGCTATTTTGATCGAAGGCGCTAATTTGTGTCCGATAATTGTGTGTGATAAAAAAAATGTTGACCAAATATTCTATTATATAGCAAATGGCAGAGAATGTTTTCTTTAGACAATCTTAAGCATTAGTTGTAAGAAACATTGATTAAACCCATTTACCTAACAATATATAGAGATAAATCTTCAATTTTTATTTAAAATCTGAATAGAATAAATCAATGTGTATTGCACATTTGATATTCATTCAACTGTTCTATAAAATCTGATCCAACAACCTATTAAGCAATCTAAAGAAATAAAGCTTTAGAATTGAAGATGAAACACATTAATTTTCTTTTATTTATTATATTAAAAATATAACAAGCATACAAACAAATCAATTGAAGCTATAGAACTCAGCCGATAGTGTTTAAAATCAATCATGATATTTACAAGTGCTTCACTCTGACAAGAAAGCCCAAAGTCTTATGTTCATATTAAAACTCAAGTATATACACATTACTTGCGTATTCACACGATTAAAAGTCAATTAATTGATAAGCGCAAGCAAAAGTTTCAATTAGTCACTGGATAAGTTGGGCTACCAAGAGGTTAAATTAACTCGAAAAGGTTGATAAAGATGATATCCTAAAAGCAGACTACGAAATCAACAACTTATGGCCTTGCTTTAGGTCAGCAAATGCAGCTAAAAAGTATGCTATACTATGTGTACCTAACCAATAGCTGTACTTACTAACTCCTCAGGCTGTACATAAATATTAGTATTTGAAACCACTTTCTGAAGTTGTTAAACAAAACAATACAACAATCTGTAAACAGTCAAAATCACTCAATTTTGAGTGAATTTTGAGGCGCAGGCGTCGCTGCTGTGGTGAAAAGCTCACACGATGCCACTTGTCCCAAAAACAGCTCCTGTTGCTGCTGCTGCTGCTGCTACTACTGATTTTGACTGCTTGTTGCCTTGGCTTGGCATTGGTCGCACTTGGACCTGGTCCAAGGACTTCATTTATCAGTTGATTTACCTGCAAACTTATACAAAGCGCACTTCCGTCGCCGAAACTGAATTTCTTTCTAAACTGCGCCTTTGTATCATTCTCGCAATAGCTGTTCCCTTTCTGCTGCATGGGTTATGGGCATGGGTGCTTAATAGTGTTGGGGCTGGCATTCAGGCTGGGGATCGGGCAGTGGACAACTATCTTTTTTCAATTTCCCCGCATGGCTGCTGCTATTGCTGTTTGCTTTTGCGAGCCCATATAAAGCGGAAATGGAAGTTTTGTAAATGTTTTCTTTTGTGTTGTTTTTGTTTTTCCCATTTCTTTTTTTTTTTTTTTTTTTTTTTGATTTCATGTGGCAGCAATAACAGGAACAACAGTAGCACTAAACCTAACGCGGCTCCTTTTGAAAGATGAGCGCCCTGAAAATGGTTGACGGTGGCAAATGTGTAGCATAGCGGAGAAGCGAATGCCGATGCCGATGCCGATGCCAATGCCAATGCCGTTGTCCACATGACCAGGACCAAGTACGAGTACTGACTGTCCTCTGTCTTGCTCCTGCACTTTACTTTTGGGTTGCAAGTGTTGGTTTTTATGGCACTTGACGCCAAGCCATGCCATTTGACAGCGACTAAGGGTGTGAGTTGCACAAGCAGAAGAGGTAAACCAACGTTTACATTTACAGTATGTGTTTTTGTGTTCGTTTGGGTTTGCGTTGGTTTGGTTTGGTTCTGCACCTTCATCTTTAGTCGTGTTGGATTTCATTTGGTTTGCTTGCCGTTGATAAGAAAGTGCTTTTTAATAGCTCCGGCATGTGGGGGCTATGTGTGTAAGAGTGTGTATGTGTATGGGCATGCATACCTTTACCAAACATTGCACTATGGTATGCGATTCTGAGTATTTGTGAAAAAGCAACTTATCTTTGGAATTATGATGATTTATTTTTTGTTAATAGCTCTATGGAAGTGTTTTGCTTATAATTTTATATTTTTAAAGTAATGTTAAAAAAAAAAACAAAACAAAAAACTTAAATATTAAAAAACTATTGTATTGTTTAGAGCGAACTTTACTTTCATATTATTCATTCATCATTATTCATTATTTTGAAAGCTAAATTTGACAATTTTTCGTTAAACAATCTAAGCATTTATATTTTCTTTTGAATGTGTGATAAAAATTAAGTTTTTCTTAAAGAAATCAAGCTCATGAATCATATGAATCTTATCAGAATCAGCCTGCCATCTATAACTAAGCCTGAAAATTCTCTCCAAGTTTATAAAATCAAAAAATGATTACATTTTTTGACTATTTTTGTCGAGTTCTCAACCATTGGACCACACACGCATGGCAAAACTGTAGAACTGTCAAACTCTAACTTCTAAACGGCTAAGAGGCATTAACAAATGGCGTTATCAGTTAAGCTAAATGCTTTCCTCTCTATTTCTCTCATTCTGTCTCTTCTCCTTCTCTTTAAACAATGCTTTATGATTACATATGTGCTTGGCTTTAAGCTTTCGATCGATGTCAGCGCTTTGCAAGCTTTTGGCCACTATCGTAACGATCGTACGCTGGCACTGGCACTGGCAATTCGGATTCTAAGGTGGCTCGCTCGATGCGTAGACGTCGTCAGTTACCGTTGACGCTTTTGGCTAATAATAATAGCAAATATGACGCGAGACTTTTAACTGGCCAAGTGTTATAATGCCTACTCGCGTAAAAAACAACAAAAATATGACCATAATTCAAGGTTAACTGCTTCAACAAAGAAACAGAAACTGCAAGTGGAAATCACAAGTAAACCAACAGTCAAGTGAAGTGAGAGTCCATGCTCGTTAGAGTCAAGTGTTTCTATATATGTATATGACTCAAGCATCTAAAATTCTAAAATTGAATGAACAGCACTCGAAGCTTTAATTTTAATTGCGCTCTTGAAATAAAGAGCAAAAAAGAAGACAAGCAAGCAACTGATAAGATAAGCAGCTACAACCAACAGCAACAAAGCTAAAGGTAAGTTTTGCATACGAACGCTTGCCAAGACAACATTGTGACTTTGTGTGACATGAAATTGATATCAAGCAGAGCGCCGCATATGGGAGCTCCAAAAATATATGTACTGGTATATGTGTATCTAAGGGAGCGCTGCAACCATGTTGTCGATGTTGCAGTCGCAGTCACTTTAGCATTCGATTCGCGCTTCAGTTAACGCCGGTACACACTAGTTACATTCATTTCCACAAACCATGCATATTAAATATCTAGCTTCAAGACAAGTTTTACCAAGCAAAATCGTAGCCACGGCACTGTTGGAATTTTGCATGTTGATGAAGTCGATATTGTAACACATACAAGGCATGGCCCAATCATTCGGCCAAGCCAATGAGCGAGTTAATTGTTTGAACAAGAATCGCTACAAGGCGATTTGCCTTCCCAAAACACACAAACCAATTGCCATAGCAAATACTACTTATTAAGCATGCGTTGCGTTGTACCAGAATTCATAAAGCCCTGCTAAGCCAGCTATATTGACTGCGTCGAAAACGTCTGTGCCGCTAGTGTGCGCATATAAAGCCTTAAAGCAGTGCCAAATTTATGTGAAAGTAATTTAAGCAAAGTCAACTAATTATGATATACTAATCGTGGCTAAAATTAAAAACAACTACAAGTTTAAGCCAGTAGCAGAAGCCTAAATACACTTTTAGATACACTCGAGACTTAATCATAGGTTTCCTCAGCTATGATTAAGGACTGAATAATTAGTGTTCATATTGCTTTCAAAGAATTTTAATCAATGGTCGAGATCTGACAGAAATTTCAATTTGTAACTCATGGAAATGATTGAGATTCTGCATTGAAATACACCCTAAGGTTTCCCACTATCGATAGTATTGTTTTATCTAAGCCTTCAAATTATTCAGATGGTATAAGAACTACAACCATATACGCGGTAGTTGCAGTTATCATGACCAGTCCTTGACTTGCCTAGCATGAGAGCAGACATTTTGTGCGACATCTTCAGTAGATCAGATTGCTTGCAAGACTTTCACACTCTGACTGATACTAAGTATACGTCTCGAGCACCCCAATTGAGTTTGTTGGTTGGTTAATTTGAAAATATTTCATTATTTTTAAAACTATCGAATGAGGACACAATCTTTAGTATCTCAGCTCAACTATTTAACTTAGAGAAGTTGAGTTGAATATTAAATAAGTGGACTTTCGGTAAGCATCACGATAAAGATAACGATAATACCCAAGCGTATACAATAATATGTGTAGCTCGCAAACTGGGAGAGCGAACGCACATGTGGAATATACTGCGAACGAGTGTAGGCAAGTATAAGTCATCTGCCAATTGCGTAATTATTATGTATATATATGGCTCGTTGACTTTATGTATTTATTTTTTGTTTATATAAAGAATGTTTAAAGCATGTACACAAAAGTACGCAAATTGGCAAACAAACAGCTTGGCACGACGTTGGCTGACTTTGGCTTTGGGTATTGGGCTGAATTTGGCTTCAAAGGAGACTCGATGACGAAGTCCAACCATTTGCAATTATATGACTTGATTATGTCTGCCAACATATGTCAAATGCGCATAGTTTTGCACGCTCCGTTGAAGTTTCAAGCAATATACTTGAAATACATACATAAACATGGCAAAGTCCAAAAATAATAATAAAACGAAATAAAACATAGCTTATAATTACCAGCATGTTAGTCGAAATTTAAATTATAGCCCTAAAGGCTAATGCAAGATGTTCACGCTGTTGTTGATGGCCATAATAGAAGTGCACCATGCATCATTAAATTATTCACAACATACGAGTTGCAGCACAAATATGGTCATTGTAGCAAGTGAAATTAAATAGCAATTGTCAAATGAAATATGCATGAATAATAAACTGAACTGAGGCCACTCTGAGAGCTCACTTAAGTACGCATGTTTAAAAGTACTTACAATGACATGCTTATAATCATCATCATAATCGTATTATGTTTCATTCTAAGCACGTTTGCTTAACGACCATCATTAAGCAATCATTTTCTATATGTCAATGTGTTAGATGAAAATATTAATTTTGTTGCCATTCTGAAAAGTTTGTGCTGGTGTAGCTCGACTTGTATTATTTTATACCTTAGATGGAAAATATACATATGCAGATAAAGTTGCAGCAATATCAGTAAGCTCGTAGGTGTTCTTAAAGGTAAACGTGTGAATGTACTTTGATAACTTGGTGTGGTGATAATATTAATTTCTTTTGAAGTGAGGAAAACATTCACTTATCTTATATTTTGTGATAAATGATTCATTTAGAGCTTTGCTTTTTTATCTAAATGGATATCACCCACTCCTTTCTATAGAGCAAAGTACATTATCGTCGCGTTTCCTTAATAGACATCATCCATTCGCTGACAGATCTACCTCACAATATTTTATTGTCCAGCTCTTCTTCTTCATCAATATTGTTACTTAAACTAATGCAAGAGTGCTTTGCAAAACTACATTTTGCAATAGCTTACATCTCGCACAATCAAATTCAAAATTCATGGCATAACAAAAAATATTTCAAATTCCAATGCAATGCATTTCAATTCATTTCACGATTTCGATTTGAAGTACATATTTTCATGATGCATCTGCCTTATCCCCCACCCCATTCCCCATATTCATTCAATCAAAATTGATTCATCGAAATTCATTCGCTGTTGCTTGGCTTATTCGTACTCGCCATCTGCCTTAACTTGATGCAATTGTAACATTGTACATACGCCGCATTGGCTGGGGCTGCGGCTGCTGCTGTTGTTGCGAGCTGTTGCTTGTGCTTGTGCTACGAATTTTCATAGATGTTAGCTTGTAGCCTTTAGCTGTTATTAACATGCTTATGCTCATTTCCCACCGTTATTCATCCTAGCCTTCTACACATGTAGTTGATTCGAAGCTCTTCCTAGATTCTGGACTGGCAAGGCATGGCAACTACAAAATATTAAAATTTATGATGACAAACTTGTCGACACAACTTTCAACGCCAGCTGCAAAGATTTGCAAGCGCAAGAAATAGTCAAAATTGGTAAAAATTCCTAAAAAAAATAAACGGCTTGGAAAAATACATGTAGTTCGATATTTGTTGTATTTTTATGTTTGTGCACACATCAGTATCGGTTTATACCACACAGCTATAACTATAGCTATAGCTAGAATGAATGAAGGCCAATGACAAAGGGTAAAGGGGGCAGGAGGCAGGCAGCGCTTTTAATATTCGCACAGCTTTGAGCTTACTTTTTCCATTTCCCAGTGTCATTTTTGAAAAATTGATTTATGGCCAATAGTGCGTGGGCGTGGCATTGTTGAGGGTGGCTCCCCTGCTGTTGCTGCTACAGCTCTGACTCCCTCAAAGCGGCAGAAAAACCTATCAAGTGTCTCCCTGTGTGTATGTTTGTGTTTGCGTGTTTGGCCATACATTTTCGTTGAGGCTTTGGTCCACATTGCAACGCATAGTCAAAGTCGATAACACGTATGTGCATGCATACAAGCACATACAGATCCGTTTTTAACAAGCCCTTGTGCAGAATTAAAAACAATATGCTATGCTTAAAGCCTTTCATCAAAATATCTGACCAACGCTTAAAGCAATAAATTTTTGCAAGGCTTGTTTCCAAAAATGTCTGTGCCAGCCCAAAAATGAGCCCTCAATTAAAACGTATCAAACGCACATACAGGCTATAACAACAACAACAACAACAACAGCGACAGCAACAATGAAAACAACCGCAACGCTGTTCTCTGTGGGAAGTGCAATTGCTCATTTTTGCACATTTTGTGCCATGAACATTTCCCGTTCATGAATAACAGAGAATTGGCTGCGCATTGGCTTTAGCTTCAGCTTCTGCTCCAGCTTCGGCTTTGGCTGTGGCCATCCATACAACCAAACCAAAGAGCCCATCCATTCATTCATTGGCACCGCTCAATTCCGCTTACCCTTAGCCCTTCTTTGCACAGACAATCAGCCAACCAGACATTTATGGTTTCACTGTAGTACAGTGCACAATAATTAAGCGTTGACTTGTTCAATTACCAAAATGCAATTGCTTTTAACCACGCAAACGCCCTGACTGGTAGACAGACAGACTGGGCGACGGGCAGAGAGACAGGCAGGCAGGCAGACAGTTCAACTTTTTGTAAAGGGGTGAAAGGAGTGAAAGGCATAAAAGGGTAATAGAGTATGGAGCATGCTAAGTTAGTGCAAATATGCGACAATTTGAATAAATCTGCCTGATATAGGCCACATTTTGTACTCGAACTTCCAAAGTTATAAAATAAATTTTGAAGCTCACATATAAAATGAGTTGGAAATGAAAAATCTGTCAACTTGGAGCTGAATTCTTAATATTTTTCAGCTTTTACATATTTTAAAATTGAAAGACAAATGTCCATTAATTGTATGCCAACTCGTATATCAGATAGTTCACTTTTGACAGATCACATTTGAAGCTACGAAAATAAAATGTTAAAATCTACATTGAGACATTATAGGATATGAATACAAATAATATATATCTTTATAGATACCACAGATCATAGATCCCCAGATAACTTTGTGTTACAACTATACAGCAGTTGCCTTGATCATATTATACTACTTCTACTTGAGCAAGCGATCTCATAATTTCTAGAACAAATGCGGCTGCTTGAGATATTTTACACTTCTCAAACATGCTTCAGCACTCCTATTGAGGTCTTTCACATTTGACATAACTGGGCGTCCCCATGTGCTATTCATCCCAGGCCTATGTAATCTCCCTTGTGTGTCTTTCATAGTCGCTCCTAATGTTAGTATAATATAATTTACCTAAAGGAGTTGACCTATCAGCGTTGACACTTGCAGCCTCTTTTGTTTGTAGTTGAATGGAGATCATGACTAATACTAGCGATCAGTCATATTGTTTGAAAACCAACAGGTGTCGCAAAGGAATGTGGAGAGTCCTTCGACCACAATAAAACTCGGACTTCGAAATCTTAGTAAAATATTATAAAAGAAATAGATAAATTTTGAATAATCCCGATATGGTGAATGAAAGAACATGACAATGCTTAAATCTTATGCTCTAAAGCTGTTCTACTACATACACTGGAGGATGTCTATACATAAGTGGGTAACTCCCAAATACAGCATCATAAGTATATATGGCCAACCAGCTGCTTCTTATCGATTATCTTGGTCTGCTTTAAATTCAACAAAGACGGTTCGTAATAATATTTCAGTGCATATTTCCCTAAGGGTATCCCAACTTCCACCGTCCAAAAATAAATAGCACAGCATTTCTCCTTTATGCTGGTGCTTCTATCATTCACCTGTCAACGTTGCCACCTTTTAACGTATTTATGGGCGAAAAGTTCATTGTTGTTGTTTTTGTTGTCAATTTGCATTAACTAAAGTGAGGTAGCTGAAATTAAGTTGGCCCCTGCCTTTGCCTTTGCCATTGCCTCTGGCTCTGTCTCTTCGTCAGCCAGTTGCACCGTGCATCTTGGCTTTGCCAGTGCAAAGAAAATGAACAACAAGAAGAACTTTTTGTTTTGACGCCTGGTATTTAAAACTGTCAAGGAACTTTGGCCGCTTGGTTTTAATCATGGAAAAAACTTTGCCTGACATCAACCTAACAACACTTTGTGTGGCATTCATGGCGTCGCATTCATGGCAAGTTCGCCTTTAGTTTTAGGCCACAATTGAAATGCATGGAGCGATTCCAAGTTGTTGTAAGCCAGCAGCTGTTGCATTGCCACATCGAATCGTCGAATGGTGAAGGGGCAAACGGCAAACGGGCAACATGAAACAGGCCACGATGGGCAATGGTTATGCTTATGCATGAGCTACGTGCAACATCCTTGCACGTCCTTTCGCCTGTTATCTGGTGGCATCTACAGCGATTAAGGCAAGCATTCAGCATTCTGCAGTCCCTGTTATTTATGCGCATAATTACTTACTTACTCGCTGTTCAATTTACATATGCGACCAATTCCAATAGGATCTCAAGGATTTGTTCGCATACAAAGTGCGGCATTAAGGCAATGGCACCAACAACTGCAGCTCCAAAGTAATTCTGATGCAGTTTCCTGTGACTGCGACTGTGCTTGTGCCTGTGCCTGTTACAGAAGGTTCCTGTGCCTTTTGGCTTATTAAATACACAAGTAACAAGTGAAAACTCGCACAAAACGAACTGCAAAATTGGCTCATTATGTGAAAAGGCAGCAAATAAAAGTTGGCAGTTAACACAAAGGTCCACGTAGCAGACCACCCGCATGGGTATTCGGGCTGGCACGCGGTATGAGTGTGGAGCGAGCGGATGCACTACAAATTTATGCAGCACAAAGCCGCGGCAAATGTGAGTAAGCCAAACGACATAAGCAGCAGAAACAGAGCAGCAATGACAGTGCCAGCCATCAGAACGATGTTGAAATACTCTATACTATATAGCCATGATGATCACAAAACAAGGCACACAAGTTCTGTGTAAATAAATTCATTGGAGCATTTGTGCTTTTGGAGTGCCAGGGTTCGATTCGTTTATTTGTTCGATTCTACTTTGGCAATTTCATCCTTTTGAACATTCTCGTCTCAGTAGCCTTTGTTGGCTGTGCGGTTTTAAAGTTCACACCAAAATATTTAGTTTCTATAACATTAGATCTAATCGTGGATGGTAGAGTATTCCCTTAAAATATATATATTTTGTTCTGCAAAAAATTTTATTTGGGAAATATTAATCCCGAAACATCTAGAAATTGAAAATGTGCCTTCGAATTCGTACATCAGTATGATAATTGAAGCGTACAAATATCTCACCTAAATGGTGGCATGCTATTGGCTCTTGATTTTCTAAAAAATTGCAAATCTCAACTCCACAGAATCTTCTAAGCTTAATCTAAACACAATTTTTTATTTTAAGTATTTTAAGTAAGATTTAAATCGTTACAGGCATCATTAAAACGTTGATATACCTTTTGAAAGCTTATAAGAAGGCAACACAAGGGCATCTCATTGAGTGCACCGACGATGCGTTGCGTTGGTTCCTCGGTGGGTGTAAATTTTGTTATGCGGCAAATGTGCCATAAAGCCAGGGACCAAGAATAGAGCCAGGACTAGCAGTAGCTGTAGTAGCGGCAGCCACTGCTAGGATATGAATGCAGCAGTTCCTGGCACAGCTCAGCTATCCCAAAGGCAGCTTACATTTGCGTGAAAACACAAACATACTTTCAGTTATTTGTGTGCATGTGTGTATGTATGGAAGCTACAGAAGTGAGGATTGGGAACTGCTCGGAGTTGAGTTTCTGTTTGTGCTTCACTCTAATAAAATTTAATAAAAAACGTGCAGCATGCCATAATGTGATGGCAATGGACACAGGCGTTGAATAGGTGAGGCTAAGGGATGCTGAGGGGTGCCAAGAGGGGGTTAGGAGTTGCAGATGCATGGTAACCGCAAAAGCGGCTGCAGCTGCAAAAGCATCTACGTTCTCAGCATATCAATATGCAACGCCGGCAACGGCAACCAAGTAACTAATATGATAACTAACCCAGTCGCTCATTCGTTTTCGACTAATTTAGACAAACAACTGTAGCTGACAAGGAAGAGCAGGTTGCAAAGGTGAAGGAGCAGTAGTGGAAGGAGCAGCCACCGCAAAACATTAACTGTCAAGAGCAAAACGTGAGCCTTGTCGTTGTGGCAAGAACACCGCGAATGCTTCAGCGGCAGCAACAACGACTACGTCGACCACGCTGGCGATGGGCAAGTGTGTCTCCCGACAGTCTCCGCAACCGCCACCTCTGACACTGTCCCTGTCCCCATCCGCTGCACATCATCAATCTGTGTTGACAATTGCCCTCTCAGAGCAAAATTTGGATTTCGCCCAGGCACAAAAGATATGGAAACAGTTGACATCGAGTAATGAATATATAGCAACATCATCATTGGGACCCAAGGAGCAGCAAGAACCATTTTATTACTGCACAAGCCGCAAGGGAAAGGGCAGGGTGGGGCAGACAGAAGCTGAAGAAGCTGAAACACAAGCCGTACTGCACATAGAGTCGCTCTATAATGATGTGAATGCCGATGCCCATGTGGATGTCATCCCAAATTCACTGACAGTTTACGACTGCAACTACGATTACTCCACTTGCCAGGAGTTTTTGCTACAGGAACTGGCCCAGGTCATACAGCAGCAGCAGCAGCAGTATAACAGCTGGCTGGGAAGCGTCAGTAACATCGATAGCGATGGTGATGGTGGTGGTGATACCAAGGCCGAGCAGCAGTTGGTGGAGTATCATGAGGTGAGCAACTGATTAATATTTGATGCAGTTTACTTTTGTTTTGATTTGATTGTTTCTAAGAATGTTATATAAGTGAATTTTGCACTTAGATTGTGTATCCTTGTTGGATTTCTTGCTAACACTTTATACCCAGATGAAGGCTACATGTAGATAAGTTATCCAACATTTAATTTTGTGCTCAAGTATCAAAGTTTTCATATGATAGAACGAATATACTCAAGAAAGACTTGCTGATTCTATATAAATGGCAGATAGCATGGTGCCTTTTAAGCAAACTCGACTTTCAGCTGGGAAATTATTAGATTAATTCGTGTTTTCATCATATTTTTGCTATTATTATTTGGAAAGAAAACTAAAAACTAAAACTAAAATCTGTGTTCCCTTTTATTAAAATGAATTCCATAAAAGTGTTTACATATATATTTCCAAAAATACCAAGAGCAAACTCAGTTTTTTAAATATCCCTCCCATTTTTTTCCTTCAAAATTCATGTGCTTGTGTAAAAACTATATATTTTTTGTGCATTTCTTTTTAAAATTTGTTCTTCCTATAAAACTAGCAATTGGCAACAACAAAAATATATAAAATATGAAAAAAATATGGTGAGATAGAAGTACATGTGCATATTTGGAAACATTGTGCGTTATTATTGTGTAACACAAACTTAAAAACAAAATCCATATATTTAAATGATATCTCGTTGGGCTACAGTTTTTATATACCTTGGAGAATATATCATCTGAGCACCATAAATAACTGTGGACATAAAAAACTGGAACTGGACCTTAGAATAAAAAAGTTTGACATCTCTATTTAAGAGACATCGCAATATTTATCTAAAGATTATTATTACCTGCACTCATTATTACTATACTAATTCAAGTAGAATATTGAATATAACAATTTGTACTATGAAATGAAAAATGGAGTACTAAATATTTGGTCCCAAGAATCTCAATAGTTTTTGATTTTCTCCTGCGTATTCCGTGGATCCAGAAGAAAATTCATATATTTATGTTGAAAAACATCAAGCCTCCTCTTAAAAATATCATAATTTACTACTAAGTATTACCAAAAGCACAAAATATCTATGTGTAAATTGTTAATTAGATGGCTCCAACATTTGTTTGGAATTTCGTTAATAAGCATGCGTTCATATCGATGTTCTCTTGTAAAAAAAAATGGCTGAAATCAGTTTTAAAATTTTCTATAGTTTTCTTAAAAATATGTTAATATCATATAGCTGCCATTAACCTATAATATAAGCAATATGTTGTCCTTTGAGCTGAACGGCCCTCTAAATAATGAACATTAATTTTTACCCATATCGTTTTTACCCATATCAGATGTCTTCGAGATGTCTTCGTTTTCTAAATTTCCAACTCCGTAACTTCCAAATCAGCCCAATCTCAAGTCCCCTGTCGCACAACCTGTAAATCTTCTACCCATTATATTTATTCAGTTTTAAAGCACGCACAACTACGGTATAACTCACCCCCAATCGCTGACACACCAATACCACAACACCCACACATCAGCAAGACCCACAGCACAAACACTTCGCTAACGCCAGCCAAACCCAGATGGCGCCAGCATAAGCAACCCCCGATGTGACACTTGTTTTTGTTTGTCAGCGCATGAGCAAACATTATGTGCGCTCCGGTCCAACGGCCAAGAGATACCCCAAGAACTCACTCACACAAGGCATACTCATTTGGTATCGGTCTGCGTCTGCCAGAATTTTCCGCACGACATTCAATTTTCCGTGTGCTGCAGTTTCACAAGTGAAAATCATAGAAAATCTGCTGCTCTCAGCATTGACAAGAAAATAAGATTTAAAGGAAATACTTTTGACAGGAAAAATACAAAAATATACTTGTGAACGGCCTTTGCATAACTGAAGACGTGATAGATTGTGAAATGAAACCGTTTGGCAGTGAAAAGATTTTTCTGCATACACAAGTTTTCAAGGACCTTCAAGACACCTTACGGTAGTGAGTGGAGTGATTGAGTGAGTGTATGTGTGTGTGTGTATCTGTGTGCCTGCCTCAAGTGCAATTATAAATGGCGTAATTTGTGCAAAAAAGGAGAGGCATAGAAAATACAACATAGCTCCAGCTCCAGTGGGAACATTCAGGAACGATAACGATCAAAACGGCGCACGTGAGGATTTCAAGAAGCGCTGAACGCACGCAGAAGGTGGCTCGCCGAAACAGCGAGTGCCCCTGCAGCCGAAGACGATCTGCAAAATGGATGAATGTGACAACCTCATCGTCGTCAAACTAGCCGCACACGAGGGGGCAACGCCAGCCGAAGGCGACCAGCACAAAGAGCTTATAGAGGCGCTGTTGGACATAGAGGAGCAGGAGCAGCACATAGCAAATACAACAGAAAGTCGAGACAGAGGCAGAGACAGGAACAGACAACGCACAGCATCTGCAACATCAGCGGCATCAGTTGAGGAAGACGCAGCATTTGACGCAGAGGTCGAGGCAGTCATTATGGTAAAGAAACATTATGGCTCCAAAGAGAAACAGGACAACTGTGATATACATTTAAATGTAGACACCACTCTCCGTAGCTAGTTATTGTGGTCCTTGTAGAGGCTTAATGCAAATATGCAACCCAGGCGCATGACTCATGCGTACGTAGTTAGTTTACACAAACGCAGGCACCCACAACAGCCCACAGCCCACCCCCAAATCATCCACTAAGCACCTACGTATTGTTATTGTGATTCCGTGTATTGTTTGCCTGCGGCCCAAGCTTAGCCCCAAGCCCATTGTCTGTGCTTTTGTGAAGTCCTCTCATCTTTTGACCCGATTTCGTTTTCGCTTTCGTTCTAATCGGTTTCCCTCCTACACCTCATCTTCCATCTCGTAGGGGCAAACGGAGAGCAAGAAACATGGCGGTAGAAGCAGCCGACGCAACGGTAATGGCAACTTACAGCAGGAGCCTGGTGAGCAGCACTTGCACACCAAAGGCACCGCCATGTCCTTTGGCTTTCGCAAGAAGCTCAATGGTACGCCCAAGAAGTTCAAGAAACTCGTCGACACCGAAGCAGACACAAAGGACAACAATGGCAATGCAGGTAAGCTTGTTACTGAGCAAATGTTATGGTTATAGCTTTTTAATTTGCCACAATTTGGAGTCCTAATAACGAACTAACATGCCACGTACCCCAACTTATCCCAACCACAGCCGCGCCCATTCCGGTTCACTTTGAGAAAGTGGGCGCCGCAGCGCAAAAGACAGGTGCAAGCTCTTCTACGGGTGCGGCCGGCAAACGCTTTGGCTATCGTGGCGCCTTACCCAGGCCGGCATCTGCGGGCTTGACAGCGCCCCCGAGCGAAGAGTCTTCCGATGAGACGAAAGCCAATGCTCAAAATAACAACAATAACAGCAGCAGTGGAGCTGGGCAGCCAGGCAGCACCGGCTCCGGCCTGGTGAGCAATTGTAAGTCAGACCACACTTTTTATCGGCAATTTACACATCTCTCAACACTCTGCTCATTGCCCCAACCATTATTTCAGTAAAGCGTCGCTCCAAGAGCGCACATGCGGGTCGAGCGAATGATGGCGATCCCAAAATAGCGCAGCCCAAGACGCTGACGTTCAATCTGAACCAGAACACAACCATCGAGTATCAGCGTCGGCAGTTCTTTGGAGAGATTGCGGATGAGACAGCCAGCACATCGCGAACGCATCAGCGCTATAACTACAACAATCTGGCCAGCATGCACGCAAATGTGATGTGAGTAATCTCATCCTGACACACCGGTATAAACGGCTTTAGTAACTAGTCTTCTATCGATCTTTGTCTGCCCAATAGTGTTCGTCCCACTCCCCGAGCACCGCCTGCCAGCTATGCCAAGTTTACTCTCCAGACCGTCAGCCTGCCTCGTCCGGAGTATCCAGTGGCCATCAGTCTGAATGCCACAACGCCTACCACGCCCAGCAGCAGCGTACAGTCACCAGTGCCGGCACATGCCTCGGCTACAGGTGCGCGTGCCAAGGATATTACCACCCGCTCTAGGCAGCATCCGTTGACCTCCATTCACGCACAGCCGCAACAGCAGCAGCAGCGTCATTTGGATCAGAAGAGCGTCAAGCAGCTGACCAACACCTCAACACGACGCGGCTTTTCAGGTAGTCGAGAGATCAGTGCCGACTCGGGCATAGCCAGCATGGATATGGCAATGGATAGCAGCTCTGGTAGCTCTGTTAGCTCGAAGCGTAGTCGCAGTCGTCCACGCAACTTGCAGATGGTGATGAGTGGACGGCACACCTTCGAAGTGCGGGATGTTGACGATCCACCCTCAAGCGAATCCAACTCATTTGTGGAGACGTTGGCCCTGCCAAAATTGCCAACAGACAACAGTCAGACTACGCCTCTGCCGCTGGTGGGTTTGGTGCGCTCCAATACAGTGCTAAGTCGCGAAAGCTATGAACGCAGGCAGGCAACTCCTGGCCAGAATGAAGATCAGACTCCAGCCGACAGCAATAGCCAGCAGGCTCATTCGCATTTGAAACCCAAGCCAAACGGATCCGATGAAAGCGAAAGTGTGGATGAGGAAAAATTGTATCTGGACTCGTCCACCTCTGAGAAAAGTGCCAAACATCAGAGTAATGGACAAAGTCAGTCGTCTGCATCGTCATCCTGGCACTGCCAGGCGGGCGAGTCACTGGCGGCCAGAGATTGCAGCAGCATGAGCATCACCTCCAACAGCAGTGACACCCAGGCGCCAATCAAATATAATGACAAAGAGGAAGATATGTCTTTGGGGCTTGATGACATTAGTCTAATCCCCACGGACATGGCAATCAGCACAATTTGTAAGTTTCATTCACAGAGATCAGGACCACCTTTTTAATATAACATCTGCTTAACAGCTTCCATTACGGAGACAGCAACCAAACCGAGTGGAAACGCCAGGCAGGAGCCCATACCCATGCTCAACATTCACATTGTCGACAATCGGGAGGTGGTTACAGCGACATCCTCTCGCAATTCCAGCGATCGCCCACGCTCCTTTAATAATGCGCTCAACGAGTCCAAATTCGCTGAGCTGGCACTGGCCAGCAGCAGCTGCCTTTTGTTGGATGATGAAACCTCTCCGACAGACAGCCTGGTGAGCAGCACAGAAGAGTCCGAGGAGGCAGCAGGAAAGCTCAAGAAGCACAAGCTCAATGAGGAGTTGCAGCAGAAGGACATCGACATTGACGATATATCGCCAGTGTTGGAACTGGAACTCGATGTTGGTAGTCACAGTCCCGTCTCGCCTGGCACACCTACACACGCATCTCACTCGTTGTCGCTCGGCTCGGACTGTGGCAACCTTATCGACGACGAGATCGCCGATCAGCCAGGTTTGCTTTGCAACAGCGAGGCCCACGAGGTGGCCACCGACACACCCACACTCATGGAAACGCACACGCACACCCAAACGGGTTCGCTGCGTTCTCTCAAGAGTCAGTCCAAGGCACGCACAGCTCTCCAACAGGCTATCGAGCTGAGTCTGCGAACGCCAGCTGCAGTGCGTCGGGCAGTAATGGATCGCGCGGAGTCCCTCGATACGCTCTCTCCTTGCGAGTCAATCTGCTCTGATGATCTGATGATGGACTTTGATGTGAACAGCAGCCTGGACTCTTTAGAACGCACAACCTCAGTTCGCAGTCGAAGTGGCTCTGATATACACAAAATCGGATTGGACATAGAGGCTACTCAGGCCGAGACCGAAGCGGAGCTGCTCGCGGAACTAGAGTGCAAGGGGAGCGATGTCATGAAGGAGCTGAACAGTTTGCTTCGCGTACGAATGCAGCGTAGTGGACCAAGGGAGCGCATCAGGTGAGTGCCAGAGCCACACCTTGCCCAACCGCATAACCCACTCCAGGCCTTCAATCACATTAGAAAAAGCTAATTGAATTGACTGCATCGGTGTTGTTGGGCGCTCGGCCAAAAAGTGTCGGCCTGCTTTGATTTTGTTGGGCGTTTTGCTTGGCACATGGCCAACAAGTGCACTCCCAGTCGCAGGCCCACTTGAAACCCATGCAACTTCTGTCTAATCAATCAGATATATACACGCTCTCTTTCTCTTTCACTCGACTTGCCTGCTCCAATTTAACACTAGAATGACGATGAGAAAACTTTAAAATGTTGCTGAGATATTGACAGACATGATGATTCACTCTGAGATCCAATTTATTGCAGCACAAAATTCTAAACAAATTATTGTTTGATTTTTAAAGAATGACTTGCACTTGAACACAATTTAAGATCAGTGTACAAATAGATATACTGTTAAAGGAAGAAACATCATCTATTGAGAAGAAGTTACTTCTGAGTGACCACAGGAAGTACTTACGAAAGCTACATTTTGGAAGTATTGTAAATGAGTCCAAGCTAATTTGTTTCCTATCTGTCAAAATGAGACCCCTTTCAGTCTACATAGGGTTAAGCAAGTGCCAATTTTTGTTTTTACCAACGCCGACTCAGTGTTTTGGAATCGCACGACCTGCCACGTCCACTCCGTGGAGTGCAAATTGAAATTAGCCCAAAATTAGACAGACATTATTGGGACAGGTTGAAATTTTAAAGTTGCCGCTGTGGTTCTTGTTGTTGCTGGTTGTTGGTTGCCAAAGGTTGCCATTGCCGTTGCCCATTTGCCGTCTTCATCTAGTCCCGTTGCCATTAATTCGTTCAATTGCAACAATTGCAATGTTTAAGCGCCTGCTACCATGAGATACACAACTCACGGCACCGACTCTGACACCGAACCATTTCCATTGCATTGGTAACGCTGTGTGGGCCTCCAGAATGCAGCAGAAAGCACAAAGCCCAATCCCAAGCTAAAAGGCAACGGCACTTGGCATTTGCGGCAATCGTTGGCCTGACTGTGACTCTGACGCTGACATGGTCTGGTCTGGCTAAATCGTGGTTGTAGTTAAGATAACATTTTGACTTTGGCCTGAGACTTGATGGCGAGTGCCGCATTCTTTTGTCATGGCAACCCGAAAACAACAACAGCAATTTACAACACTAACAACAACAACCGGCATAGGCACGACCACGACATCGACATCGACAAGGAGAGCCAAAGTCGTTTCTGGCTCCAACCAAATTTGAAAAGTTTGTTGTGGCTGCGGCATTTTTTTTATAAGCATTTGTAAGGAAAAATCAATTGTCTGCCTATGTGAACCTGTTTCGACGTGCTGGTGCTGGTGTGCTGGTGTGCTGGAAAAGCAGCGCCGGCCGGGCGACGACGAGACGAAATAACTGCAAAATGCCGCTGGCTTGGACTTGAATATGGATGCGCGTGCGCCTGGACATTGGCTTTCCTTATACATATATTTACTTGTATTCGGTGAACGTTGCCATCAATTTTCCTAAGAAAATGGCAAAACTAAACGCTGTCTAACGGTTCAATGCCTACGGCCTTAAATATCCAACAGCAGCTGCACACAATCATTTAATCGTTTAATAAGCCATAAGTTATATGCAAAACATAGTTACATGTGAGAGGCCGCCCACACTTGTGGATTAACCTTGGAACAGCTAACCAGTGTAGTGTGAGTCACATACCCACACTGTGCCAAGCTCTGTTCGATTCCAGAGCGAGCTCCCAGCCAAAGTGCTAAGTAAGTTGTTGCCATTGTCAGCTCAATCTGAATTAATGGCCGACAACAACTGCAACGGCGGCCGCTTTAACAAAAGCACCTTGTGATCCATCTCCCTCTCCAAATTGGGTAGGCAATGCTTATAATGGATATGGTTATACCCTTACTCTATTCCCCATCCAATGAGCTTTCTTTCCTAACGGCAAAGCCACACACAAAGCCCCAAACATTCTATTGCATTGCTTTGCCATATGCTGGTTGGATGTCTATGTTGTTTGAAACGTTTTGGAATTGAAACTTTGGTAACAGGCGACTGTTACCAAGTACAGTGGGCTAGTAGTAAATATTACTGAAGCTCTGTGGAAATGTATATACACGGTATATGTACAAAGTGGACACTAATTACCGCTTGAAGATAGTTAATATTTTGCAACATTTTTTAACACAGAAAAAGAAGATCCAAAGTTCCTACTTTTCAATGCAATTTTCACACCCTATATTTGTTGGGTGAAGTCAAAGAGTATATGGTATTAATTTAGACGTACTTTAATTCGCCGTTCACACAAATCTGAAAAGTCTTTTGAAGTTACGCAATGACAAAAGTTCTTAATCCAATAAATTCGTATCTCAAGAACATTTTTAGGTCGAAGGATTCTTAATATAAAAATACATACCCTTGCGAAATTAGAAACCATCGACATTTCAACATTTACTACACCGCAAAATCTAGTAAGCCATGCATTTTCCCTGAATTCTTTTTAAATTGTGTCCAAGCTAAACAATAAATTGAAGTCTACCCACATGAAAATCTCAATATCCCTAGAATTTATCCCAACTTGTGAGATCTGTTTTGTCTGATCTCTAGAGAGTGCCTTATTATTACATCCCATTTGCGAAAATACTTATTCTTTTTACTTACAACTGCCCACCATGATCCCCACTGTTTTATATGGGCGCCACTGTTCCATTGCCACAACGTTGCCGCTTTGACGTTGTTCCCCAAACTTCAGTTTCAACTTCAGTATTAAACAAGATCTCAAAGCGTTCGGTTCGGTTCACTATTGGTTGGTCGGTTTCGTTGTTGCGTACGCTACTCTACATCAAAAGTGTTGTTTCGTAGCACACATATCTCAAGGAATATCTAACCGATTGCTTCAATATAGCTAATCAACGTGTATTGTGAATGTTGTTCAACTGCGGGTAACACAAAAACGCGTGGGAGTTGCCTAACCCAGAGAGCCAAGTCAAGTTAATTGCGTTGTTAATAGCCAAGCAAAAGCCAGTGACCGCAAGCCATAGCCATAACCGTCGTCGCCGCCTCTATCGATACGCACTGTTGCCTTTTTCATGCCACAGATACGCGCTTCGACACCAACGCTAGAGCAGCAACATCAGCAACAGCAACAGCAACCTATAGGCAGCGTTTATAATAAAAGACGCGCCGCAGGCACAAGTGTCAATGCTTTTTGCGTAACTTTTGTTTAGCCTGACAAAAAAAAAATATAGAGATCCAACTCGTTTCCATTCAATGTGAGTAACAAATGTGTTGAAATAAATACCAACATATAAACTAACCAAATATCTTCAACAACATGACTAGTCAGTCACTTGATATTTTGAAACCAATATTATAAAATTGAAAAATGATTTTTGAAATGATTACACTCAAAAAATTAAAAATTTAAGGTCACACGTAAAATACAAACATATCAAAAAGTGCATGAAATTTGAAACTACTCCGCTCAATATACTAGTTTTCTTTCCGCAAATGCTTTAAACATTCTTATGTTCGTTTTAAGTGCATAGATTTGAGCCATATACCCTTTTCCAACTAATATTTATATAAAAGTGTACTATATTAGTTCTGACAAATATATTCTGACAAAACAATTTACTTTTTTTGGAAACGCAAGAAACCCAAAACTTTATTTAGTAACTAAGTGGCTAAGCTTGATGGACGCATTTCAAGATTAGCTTCCTATCTCATCATTATGCCCGGCGGCTTCATGAAGAGCGGATTAACGAATTTATAAATCTATGTAAAGTTGTATTTGAAAGCCTAAGAGTTGAGAGTGCTGACAATTAGGCTGGAATAGGGTAAAAGAAACGTTAGAATGAATGACAGTAAGAAAGGCAGCATCAAGATACCAGAAATTAAATAAAAAGCATATATTAAATGTCAATGAATCCAACAGATAGGCCGAGCAACACACGTGGCATGATAAGATCTATTTACCTTCTTCGCAAGAATTTCCACGATTGTGTCGGTGGTCCTTGTACTTGTCTGGGGTTATTTTTCAGTATGAAATGGTTTAGAATCTATTTAAAATGAACATTGAGAGCTCAAAGTAAATTATTGAAATTTCTGCGGTTAATAATAAGTACGATCTATCATTAATTACGAATTTTGTACGGACTTTTAATATGTTATGGGCAGCGAAACACCTCGACCTTGAGATTAATAACCAACAATGCCACTGAAAATCTATCCAAATTATAAAGGAAACCCGGCACTCCGCTTACTTAAACATACAAAGCATAACAATTGCTTCGGTGTAGTGTTGCTTCCTTCAGCACATTATAATTCACAATACAATCTAGCGTTGAAGCGGATAGTATACCAACCAAGCGATATAGTTGTTGAGCCAAAACTTCTGATCTTGGCTGATCAGGCTTGCCTGCTCCCGTGCTTGTGGACATGTTCACATGTTGTGATAAATTATCATTTATAGTTAATTCTGCTGTTTTTACTCAATGAGAATCTGATTAAGATAGTTGCTTTTAAGAGCACGAACCTGAAAAATAACAGGGAAGCCGAGGGCAGATGCTACATTCACTTTAAATACTTTAGTTATCTAATCATATTATATTGGTAGTAATTCAAATATTTGCTGACTATATTACTTTGATTTGTTGATTTTTTTTATTGTTATTGAAGTGTACATAGCAAACCAATGATAATGATGATGATACCAAAACCGCAGGCATATTGCCATGTGGTAGCTAAAAGTGGGTGCTGATTTCCGCTCTGACCCTTGCGTAATTTGATATGCAGCCTGAAGTGCGGGGTAGGGGAGGAGTAGCAATTTCATTGCTCGGTTGCTAGAAAACAATGCCAGAAAGTGTGTCACATGCAAATGTGAGCAACGTTTGGAAAAGCGTTGGAATTTGATGCCCATAAACGTAACAATTATACATAAGTAGATGCGAGTATCAGCAGCAAAGAAACAAATAACAACAACAACAATGACAAATGGAAAACTGAGACAACTTTTACGGTTTGCTGGCGTTGCCGCAGTTGTAGCTTCAAGTTAAGCCTTGTGTTGCATAGCCAGGCATTGCATTGATCGCGGTGGGTTGCTGCCAAGTGCTCCAACTCCATCAACTCCACGCCTCTTCAGTGTTCATCATGCATAATTCAACAGAAACAGAATGCTGACCGTGTGTATCTGTATGTGTGTGAAGAAGACCAGAGAATACCATTGACTGCAAATACAGATAACTGCTGCCGCTGTTGCTGCTTCCTACCTATGTACCTTCCTATCTGCCTACCTACCTGACTGAGTCAGTCAGTTTACCTGCCAACCAGCAGTTGATCATCATCCGCATACAAACTCTGGCTCTGGCATGCAAGATACACACCGGATTCTCAGCAGATTTGCCTGGGCTTTTGATGAGGCTCTGTGTGTGAGAATGTTAAGTTTATTTTATGACCATTACCATTACGCGCCAGCACCAGTCTTCGTCTCCCCAACTCTAATGAAGGCTCTGCGTTTGTGTAGGTTTCATGCACCCCACAAAAATCTTAAAATGATTCATCCAATATAGAAATAATATTGTAAGAAGTGGGGTATTCCTTTCAGAAACCGGGGCTGGTAGACAGAAAGTATGGCAGTGCCAATACTACCTGGATCTTTGACAACAAAAAGTCGTGCAAGTTTGCTGTTTTTGTTACCAGTGAGACCAGACTTTTAGCGCGTTACCCACCATTCTGAGGGACATTGACATACAGTGATGACTTATTCACAAGACCTTAAATTAATGCTAACGAAAATATGAGAGAAACGAAAGTTTCCTTTACCAAAAATAGTATTTGCGCCCTTTAAGTCTAAGTCTATTTTTTTGAGTGTACATATCTACAAGTACTACGAGTTCATTGGTAGCTCTTGGCACTGTTCGCGTTGCCTTTCCATTGCCGTGTCCCATGCACCTATCCACATTCCCATTCCAACTTCACTTCCATTCCCTTGCATTCACTTCCGTCGTTGCCTATGACAAATGACGTTTTGCCATACAAATTGATAAGTACCGTTAGGCCTGTGTTAGAGTTCGACATTGCATCTTTGAATGTGATTGCGATTGCTTGTCATTGCTGACAGTTGGCGGTTAACAGTTGCCAAGCATTAGCCATCAGCCGCCAGTTGCCGCTGGCTGGCATTGGCGCGTGTGGAGCCGCTGGAGTACAAATGGGAATCAGTTAATGTTACTCTACGTCTAACGTTAAAGTTAAACGAGCGCCAACTCTGTGGCCCGCGGTAAATTTTCATTTAAGCTGCAACTGTGCTGCAATCAGGGGCATTTTGTCGTCTGGCAAACGGTCTTATACATGTATGTATGGATGTTTATACGGGTACACATATATAAACAAACGCAATACAATATACGAAATATCCGGCGCTAACAAAGCTGTTGTGTAAAGCATTGTTTTGATTTCAGTCGGTCTTTCAACAGGAATTTCTGCATAGCCCATTGCAGATAATGAATACAAAGCCAACGTGTGAAAAAAATGAAATTGTTGCATATTTTGTGAACATTTTTGTCTTCGAATGAAAAAATTTTAATTTGTTATTAACAAAACATGCATGGAAAGGTAGCTTTGAATTTGCCGACGCGGTTAGACAATTCCCACAGTATAAGCATTTAGGGTTAGTTAGGGCACCCAATGTTGTGTTACAATTCTCCAAACTTTTCATTCAGAAGTCCGTCTTTACATCTTTTAGATAACATTAATTTCTACTTTGTCTAACAATTCAACGCAATTTTTTATTTTCATAAGTTCAGCGCAAGATTTGCTCTTCTACTCCCAAAAGTGTTGACTAAATTTTATGTAATTACAAAAAGTGATCTTGATTTTGTCAAAAATCTATTTGGAACATATTTAATACAACTAAATACAATTAAATATAATAAATAGAATTTATTTAAGAACTATTAAAATATAAATAATTGTACAATATAAGTAGTCGCACTTAATAAATATTATGAGCCTTATAGTGGCATATTCTAGCAGAAATTTTCTTGCCATTTTCGTCCCAGACCTGCTACTTACGCCTCCAGGCTATAACGTCAGATTTCTTGTATTCAGAAGGTGCTTCTGGATCGTAAAAAGCTTTAGAAAACGTGGTCTAATCCTCAGCTTTTTACCAGTATCAACACGTTGCCAGACATTCTGAGGGCCATTGCTTGCCAAAATATTAAAATCAATTTTCTAAGATGTGAATACGGACCTAAGAGTATGATTTCCATTAAAATTACGTACAATATTTCATATTCATTAGTTTGCAGTAGGTGATTGATTGATCAGGAAGATAAGAATATATTTTGGCTTAGATTGAAAACAAATTAAGTGGAAGAACTATACGAATGAAAGCAGCAAATGCTTCAAAGTTGAACTCCAGATAATGCTCTTGAAATGATAGTGTGTATGGGCAAAGGAAGCGTTTCCGGCATACAGTTGATCAGGATGAACAGCCGCTTTAACCATTTTCATCTTACCGTATGAACACCTAAAGTTGGTACTAAGACACCTCTAGTAAAGCAGATCACGTTTAAACTTGGTCTAGCTATGTATAAACAAACATCAAGCATGTTGGCAAACTCCAGACAGTTCAAAAATATCTTATGATTTCTTAATTTAAAGACTCATTTAGACTATTCATAACGATGCTATTCTTGTTCATTTTTGTTTATTTCCAACCATTAAACATAAACAAAATTTTGCATTTAAAAAAAAAACACAAAATGTAAATGCAAATTGCTGTTGTGCTAGTTTTCTTTTTGGGCAATTCCGCAGTACTTTTGCTTTTCTTGAACTCCACTAATTGCGGTTTCATTTGTGCTCTGTGAAAGTCTAAAAATTTAAATAATTTTGTTATTGTTGTTGCTATTTTGTTGCATACCGCAATCGTTTTTATTTTTTGTGCCAATTCGTGAGCTATTTCATTGTGATGCGACTTGAAACTTTTGGCCGACGAATGCCAAATATAATTATGGGTATATAAAGACAAGACCTATTAGCCTTTGGTCTTGGTCTGGGCATTAAGTAGCTGTAAAAAATGTTTACAAATTGTTGTTATTGTTTTCAGTTTGTTGTTAAGTATTGGTATTCGCATTTGTTGTGTATTAACAATTTTCAACGGTTTGTATAAATTATGCCGTGAAATGCCTAACAGTGCTCATATGTGAGTTACACCCCTTTACACCGTGTCCCCTACTTCCCCTCTTGCGCGGCCTGTACTGCAACACGCAACAGTTGACTTTCACCATCAGAGCCAGCAAATCAACTGTGTTTCCAGCTAAAACTCCATGACGACGTTGCAGATTTATATACACAGCATCGCTGTGCTCATGCAGCTTCCCAGCATGTCGCAGGCAGTCTTTAATTGCCCATTGACAACCAGGTCGAGGCGCCCTAATCAATGCCATTGACATGGCATTTCATTTCACTTTCATTATGGGCCAAGTTAATTAAGAGCCACCCCTACCTTTTACCAGACAAGTCTACAACTTGACTCTGGTGTAGAATGTAGTCTCCGCACAGCTGTTTGCAGTCTGCGCATGTCCGGATTGTGTCATGAAGCAATCAAATTGCAAAGTAAATTCGATTTGCTATTCAAAGAGGCAGAACAGTGATTCACCTTCTCATACAGCAGCAACATGTCCTCAAGTGCATCACCCATAGGCGTGCGTCGTGTACGCACGGATTTGAGAACATCTGACAATAGATTTCTAGCCGGACACCCACAACAGCAGCAGGGTCGTTATTTACATACACGGACTACCTCACCCATAGGCATCAAGCAGCAACAGCAGCAGCTAAATTGCCACTGTGTGCCTTTGCTGACCATGGTCAGCAGTGCCCCTAATGCCAACGATACATATCTCAGGTTACAGTTCCCATATCTCACCACCCAATCTCCGTCTAAATGCCCATAATAACCAATCTGCTTTATCTGCTTTACTCTTCAGCGCCAAGCTGCCTGCACGCGCTACTCGCCTGCTGAATCGCTCCAGGCTGCAGGATCAACAATTGGCCGGCAACGATTCTGACAACAGTCTACGCTCCACGCATAGCGGCGGTGCTAGCCGCAAGCGTAGCACAACCACCTCACGTGCATCCACGGCCTCCTCCACGTCCAGCCTGCAACGTCGCCAGCAAGCCGCCACGTCCACTTCAGCACGCTGCAGTCACAGGCACGCACTGGGACACGGAAGTGGCGAGCTACACAGCTCATCGGACGATCTCATGTTGTATGACAAGTCGGTTAGAAATGCCATGATTCAGGATGTGCTGCAGTTTAAGAAGCAGCTATTGCGCCTAAGGCGCATACTCCAAGAGGTACGTAGAGACTATACAACTGCTCAGGCAACCCCATCTCGATAAGTTCCTTTTATGATTTCATTTCCATGGTTGTTCTTTGCCTTCACAACTGCACATCATACTTCTACACCAACATCATCTTTATTATTATCATCATCCACAATACTTTGCACTCTGAAAGGAAGCTGATTTTAATTTGAAGCGGGTAGGTGTCCTTTTTTGTTTTCTTATAATTTCTCACATCCTCAACTCATCAATTATTCAGTGTAAGCATCTTTTCATTAACTTGGATAATTACTTTCAGACGGAAACCCTTAATCCCTTTGAGAACGACAATGTACAGCTATTTACCGCTTGTGGTCTGGACAGCAAACAGTTGAATGACATTGATTTGGCCAGTTTAACCTCATCCACCACGGAGGATCCGCTGCAGGAATTGTCGGATCTACGTAGACAGGTGGTTTACCTTCAGGTATTTGCACGTTTTTTGCATTTCGTTTGCTCGATTAGCTGGGAACTAAACTGGGTCTGACCAATTCCAATTTATTGTCACAATGCAGGCTTTAAAAACACAAGCAAGAGGATCAATTATAATCAAATTCAATTCCCTTTTTTGCATTATCGCTGTTGTTTGCTACTCTGTTATCTTAATGCTTATTAGAGAGATGAAGTCTAAGCATGTAATTATTGTATAAAAAAAAGAAAAAACGGAATCAAATATTTTTGCTTTTAAACTTGTATTTTTGATAGATGTGAATCCATACACAAACACAATTCTGGATTTCATTTCGTTGTAATTTTTCAGAGTAATTTGTAGGAGTGTTGCAATATTCCTTGCACTAAAAGTAACTGTAAAACTATATATAACGAAGTGAAAACCCCGAAATATAACACCCGCACTTTTACTTTCTCTTTAGCCAAAAGAAAGACACACACAAAATATATACTTACATATTTAGAAGGTTTTTTCTTACATATCTTTAGCTGTTGTCTATATGTATATGATATGACATATGATATATGTTGTCTATATGAAAAGACATGTTCTGAATTCCTCGATATAAAGAATAACAATTGCATGAATTTATTTTACATTTTAGAAATTCGCCCTTGAAATAGAAAAATGTCATAAATACAGACAAGCAATATTTAATTATAAGAAATATTTTTGTAGTTTCAGGAAATCTACTTGTGAAAACGATATTCTATCGCTAAGAAATTTGTACAGTAAAATTGTATAGATCAGGTTAATATCGAATTCAAAAAACTAATGAGAAACTAACGAAACTAATGAGATCATTGGAAAAGTAGACGACGACATTCTCCTTATATATGAAAAAAGAAATACGTTACATGAAAAGTATGAAGACTTCAGTAGTTGGGTAGATTTTACTGAGAAAAATGTTCGATGACAAGCCGCATTTGTAGGAAACTAGAAATTTGTCATACTTACAATCGTCCGAGAAAATTAAAATTTATTTAGAAGTGGGCACGACACCATCTTCAGAGTCTGCTAGTTTGGGATTAAAGGATTCCTTGGGTATTTCTTATATAGCGAATCTCTAAAACATCCCATTTACAAAATTATCTTTTACTTTTTCAAATGCATCCAAATGTGTAATTTTAAAACTCAAATCTATGGAATTCAGAGCATGAGTACAGTTGTGTATTAAGCCATATTATAGCTACTACTATATATCTCTAATTTTATCACTCTTCGGCTTAGTTATGAACATGAACATAAACATGAAATGATTATTAGTGACCTTTGTGCAACGTTGCGCTACACTCAAATTGACATTTATTTTTTTTCTGCATTTTTTCGTGTATGTTTTTTGTACATTCATGAATATACCAGGGTCAAGTCGACGATCGTGATCGCACCATACGCCTGCAGCGAGATCTCATTGAGCAGCTGGAGGCTGAGAAGCGACAACAGGCGAGCAGTGGCGGTGGCACCGTAGCCGGCGCCAACAAGGAGTGCATTAACATGGCCACCCAGACGGAGAGGGTAAGTGTACTTTTATACGTCGTTATATATGGCCGCTAGCCAACCATTTGATTTAAATAATTGTCTGCGTGTGTGTGCACAACATTTGACTAACCGAAAGCTATCAACAATTTCGTTTTCGATTCCGATTCCACTTTCACAGACACGACCACTTGCCATTGGTGCGGAGGGTTTGTCCAGGTAGGCAAACGTTCACAATTTTTGATTTTGATTTTTTTCGTATTATTTTGGGGGGCATTTCATCAACTGAAGCGGAGTGCTGCAGCTGCAACTGCAACTACTGCAAACCGCATTAACAAAACTAAAACAAAACGCCGCCTGCTGCTGCTGCTGTAGTTTCAGCTACAGCTGGCTTCATGCACCGCTGGTTTCTCTTGGAGATGGTAGCATGCAAATCATTTGGCCACTTTTTGCCGCCACTTGACGCTAATGGCCGCAAATTGTAAGTGGAGCAGCCTAATTTGTTCTGCAATAGCCCAACATCAGCAGCAGCAGCAGGCGGAGTTTCTATTTCGCAATTGGAAAACAATAGGCTCCGGTTAAGGCCCTCTGTAGTACTTGTCTAACAGCTCGTTTTGATTAACCAATGTGTATCTCTTCCACTAACACATACACACACATAAAATGCTTCCATGGAATACCACAAACACTTCTGTCACATTTCCCCAACATCACACATATGTATGTATGAATATATAGACTACAACTTGGGGAGCAACAGGTACTATTTTGCGATTTTTTTCTTGCCATCGTTGTGCTCTGTGCCATCAACCTTATTTGTATACTACACTTAAGTTATAACTGTATGGATAATTGTAATTCCTGCACGTAAAAGCGAAATCTTGGATTTCCTAAGCATTAACTGACTGCAACTTAAGCCTACTAACAAACATTAATATAATGATATATATATATATGTATATAAGCCTTAACTTGTATTAGATACTCGTACTTATAATGTAAGCAACCTATAATGCTTAAGATTTAACACTGTTTATTAACTATTTGAATTGCATGCGGCAATTAAATAGAGTCCCAAGGTAAACCAATCCAATAACTAATCCAACCACACTGTGCTATAGAAGATCTGAATATTGACTTTGCCATCTGATGGCCTATAAAGAAAACTTGATTGAACTTTATCTAAAATCGTGGATTAATGCAATCATTCTGAACAATTTTGGTGCACATTTCAATCCTAACCTTAATATCAAGGCAACAACAGCAGCCATTAGTAATCCTCTCACCTCTTCAGCACCTAGAATAATTGGTAAAAAAGAAAAGTGAAATCGAAAGCTTTATATAACAATTATTTCAATATTAGTTGAGGTATCTCTTTAGCTTTATTGCTTATTATACTCGTACTCTAGTAGAGTAAACGAGTATATTATATTCGGGCAAGCGCGCCCCTTTCTGCCCCCGCAAATCGATTAAAACCTTATATCTCCCACAAATTGTGTATCGAATTTTAAATAAAATCTTGATTACAAGTATCTTATAGTCGGAATATCGACTATAGAGTTTCTTTCGATTAAAACGCACTTTAACCATGAATGTCATTCTCAGTTCAAGAAAAATCGTATAGATCTTACTAAAGTTAGGTTCCAGATTGGAAGTGTTAATATCAGTTTGCAAATGGAATGTTAATGGAATGTTTATAAAAAGATATCCTTCTGAAAAGCATATCATTTAAATTATAGAAAAGCTTATAAATGCTAAAAATGTCGCCATTCTAAAGCTGCTAAATTCATGCCTTGCTTATAAAGATTATCTTTAAAAACTAAATAGATACTAAATAGACCTCATCTGAAATAAATCATACACAGATCTAAAATCAATATTTATACTCATTACAAAGAACTGCCATTTCGAATCATTTGTATACAGTGTAGGCTTTTAAGTCATTATTTGAGACTTCTATTCCACAGTGCAACAGTAGCAAAACACTAAAAGCAAACCTAACAAACATAATATAGCTTATAATGTTTAACACATATATCATTCCCAACTAATCTGTGCCTCTCTGCCCGCAGAAGTAAGCCTGAATACACCAGTTATACCACGCACTTTCCGATGCTGCATTTGCACTGCAATGATTCCACGGTGGCTGCCACAACGATTATAAGACACCAGCAGCAGCATTCCGCATGTGACGGCAATAGCATCACAAATAATAACAACTGTCAGGCACTGAGCCAGACTCGTCGCCACACAATCATCTCCACTACGCTGACCAACTACAATCAGCAATTGGCTGCGGCCGCCTCAATACCAGGCACACCGCGACGCGCTTCCATCGGCTGGGATGCTGCAGAAGCGGCGGTACCAGCCACGCCCACCTCTCAAGCCAACACCTACAAGCCCGTACGCATCACACTTATCGGTGAACCGTTGCCGTTGCAAAATGGCTCAGCAGCTCGCCAGAAGTCATCATCAACCGCAACTCAATCCCCACAGCCGCAACAGAATGCAGTCAAAATGCGCTGCTCCAACGGTTGCCAAAGTAGCAACGGACACGGCCAAGCCGGACATTATCAGCCGTTGTACAACAGCAACAAGATGACAAACCCAACCGTAACTATAGTCTGATTTAGGTACCAGTTTCTTCAGTTCCCTCTGCTCTTCAATCTTTATATATATGTACGAGTACTTTGCGCACAAGCGTTGCCGTCGCAAGTCTTCAGATATCGCGCTAAAGCACACATATTATACGCAACTAGCGTTAGTAAATATTTCGTATATATATTAAAATATGTATTTATTATAGCGAACATTTATATATAAGTACCTTAAATAGCCGTTCTCTCAAATCATTTGAAGTCTTGCCAGTGAATTTGTATGATGTATAACGGAATGGAAATGTAGGCAGCCATAAATGGGTCGGAGTAAGGATTGGAAAATAAGCTCAAAAGAATACGCATTCTAAAGGCTATATTCAAATATGCTATGAAAACACAAGCTAAAAAGGCATTTTCTTCATTAAACTATAGATTATTCAAATCGAAAACATTTCCATTTTCTTAAAATTCTGAAAGATATTCAATCAACGCTGGACGTTAAACGTCTAGAAAATGGTGTAGTTTTGGAGCGCTTTTGAAAATGAAGCTAAATAAGTAGAGATCGGTTGACTAAACCGTGCAGTTAAATGCAAGTTAATTAGTAGAATATTAGTATATGCTGCATATATGTAATCTGATTATAAATACAAATTTGTATATCCAATTATTATTATTGTTAATTACGTTATTTAATTTTTAGCCTAAGTTGTAGATGTCTTTTTATAGCAATTTTTTTTTGGTCTTGTATTTGTATTACATGTATAAGCTATGATCGTAATTTTCATTTGCAGTATGCAGTATAAACTGCTCTCAAACCACAAACAAAATATAACATTTAACTCCAAGAGCACAATACACCATATGCTCGTATTACATATTGTAACTATCCAATAAAATATCTTTATATTAATATAAATATATATAAATGTGTCTAAAGATAAAGAACTTTGTCTTAATAATATTGGATATTAATGCTTTTCAGCCTTCAGCTTGTGGAACTTTTTGAAGATTGGCTTTCATTATAGCAATCATAAAAAATGTGAATGTATATATATATATATATTCTTGATCAGCATGGAAAGGGGTGTCAAGCGTCTTAAGAGGTACAGAGATAAAATGTTTACCAGATGCTTTTTATATCTGCACGCTGCTTCAGTTTGTTCATCCAGATCGGATGTCAGATGTCAGTTAGCTGCTATAGTAGCTAAATGTCGTTTGGTTTTATTCGTTTCACAAATTTTGGTGAGTTATAATTTTTGTGATTTGAAATATTAGTATACTTACTATATATTCTTACTCTATCTTATTCTTACTCTTACGATCTGCGGTTAGAGAGATAACTTGGCGGATCCTAAAACGCATACTTCGTATTTTACCGAGGTCAACATTTGCTCTGCCACTTCATTTTTTAGATAACGTATGATACGATTTACAGTAAATATCTAGAGCTTAGAATGCGTTATATAAGAATGTTTTATACTATACAATATTTTAGGATTCTCGTTCTTTAATTCAAAAGTAAAAATGCAAATATTGAATCAAGCCTTCAAATAATAAACATTAAAAGTGCTGTTTTTCAAATTTCGTTGGATTCAGTATTTTAATACCCTGCGTCCCTTTGGATAAAACTGGTTGTGACTTAGTCATAAAACAGTTAACTGCATAAGAAGTATATGGTGAAAATTTCATCACAATATCTTTAAAACTGCTAGAAGTAGTTCGCATAGAAACAGAGGAAGGTAGAAATTCTACTCAATATATCTTCTATAGAGACATGGTGCATCACATCTATAGCGACCCTTCTGATGCTGATTGGAATTGTGTTGGATTAATTACAGATATTAACCATATAAGAACGCTATGGTCGATATTCCGACTAAAAGATACTCGTACTCAGCATTTATTCATTATTCGACACACTCAAAAGTATGAAAACAATTTTTTTTTGGGGGTGGTGGGTGTTCTCACACAGCAATTCGTTACAAATGGAGTTTCAAGTAAATGCGTTAAAATTTGTGGTTTTCCGGTTTTCGGGAGCGGGAGGGGGCGTGGCAAAATTTAAAAACAAACGATCTGGCGCCCCACAAGGGTAGTCTACATACCAAATTGGGTCTCTCTATCTCTTACAGTTTCCGAGATCTAGGTGTTCATATGGACGTACAGACGACTCGGCTGTTGATGCTGATCAAGAATATATATACATACTTTATGGGGTCTTAGAAGCTTCCTTCTGCCTGTTACATACATTTGCACGAATACAATATACTCGTTTACTCTGCTAGAGCACGAGTATAATAACAAATGGAACTGGAAAAACTGGAAAGAGAAATGATTCAGAAGCGATTCTATGAAACACAAATAAATAGCGTAATTTACCTACAGAAGATCCAAATAATCACTAGTTTTAACTTTAATACTCTTGCTACTCGGTCGGCATTGTCACCTTACCTTTGTTGACAACTTACACTTACCGGACCACTCAGCTGTTTGAAGTGTCTGCTCTGTGCTCTTTGCTAAGATACGCATGATGACGTGCTAAACCGGCTCAGAAGAAAACTGGATTTGCATGCGATTCACAATCTTATCAGTCGTGGTCAAACCTTCGAGCCAGAATGTCGCCGATCTTGCCAATATTCTGGCTCGCCTGTTATTGGTGGTGGGGCTTCCCACAAAGCCAAGCGCAGAGTCCGTTGCAAAATTGCAGTCCCCGAGGCTGGCGCAGTTTTGAATGTCTCGAGTTGGCCAATCTGCAGGATTTAAGCAACTCGGAGAACTGGCGCACATTGGCTATACAAAATTATGAAACGGAACTGGTTATTGGCTCAGGTACTGGTAAGTTTAATAGAATAGAGACATGAGCCATGTCTATGATGATACACTTGCAGCATCCGTTGCCAAGCATTTGGCCAACCTGGTCGAGTTGAAGCTATCGCTAGTCCCCCAACTGAAACTGGCCAGAAACGGATTTTCCATAATCCCCCATTTACGCCACCTAAACATCAGCGGCTGCGGCTTGGAGCGACTTCAAGCCTCACACTTTGCGGCTGACTCAGCGCTGCAGCTGCTCGATGGCAGCCACAACGATCTGACAGTGCTCACAAAGGATGTCTTTGGCAATCTGCACAAATTGATTTATGCAAATTTCACACACAATGACTTGAGGACCTGCCAACTGCCGAACATGCCATTATTACAGCGAATGGAACTGGGTTATAATCAATTGAATAATGTGAGCCTTGGGGTCTGTCCACAATTACAGCAGCTAATCTTAAATGACAATGAACTTGTTGAGGTGAGTGGAGCTGTGACTAATCGAAGCCAAGCTCTGCAAAAACATTCTTCACTTTACAGTTGGACGCAACTACCTTTGCTGGCCTGCCGGGTCTACTAGAGCTTCAACTCAGTGGAAATTCGATTAACACAATTGCAGAGCACACATTTCAGCCGCTGGCTCAGCTTCGCCAATTGAATCTATCGCATAATGCCTTGGCTGTCCTGCGTCCTCAGGTATTTGTATTTGGGAGGGGATCTGGTCAACAGCCAGCCGCTTTAACGGGATTGGATCTATCATCAAACAACATCCGTCTGCTCTTTGACAATCAATTTATGCTATTGACCAGACTGCAGATGCTGGATCTCTCAGGGAATAGCATAGCTAGCTTGAGTGCCGGACACTTTATGGGTTTGGGCTCCCTTTCCAAATTACATCTGCAATCAAATGACATTGTAGAGATCAAGGCAAGCACTTTTGCCGCTTTAGTCAACTTGGATACGTTGGACTTGTCCCAGAACAGCATCGAATATCTGGATGAGTTGGCTTTTGGCACCAACACATTGTCGCGCCTGTGCAAACTCAACCTAAACGCCAACAACATAAAGAAACTGCATCCACTGGCCTTCTCTTCGTTACCCTTTCTAGAGTACTTATCCTTGGGCAATAACGAACTACAAACCTTGGACGTGCGTATGTTTGCACCCATGCGACATCTGCATAAGCTGCATTTGGGTCATAATTTGCTGGAGCAGATCAGTGCCGAAGTGCTGGAGAGTTGGAGCAGCGTTGAGGAGCTACTCCTCGACAACAACAAGCTGAGCTTTCTGCCAGATATAAATGATACGTTTACCAGACTTAAGCGTGTGGCCATCGAAGGCAATCCCTGGCAATGTGCCTGCTTTGTGGAGCTGGAGCAATGGCTGGCTGCCAAGCAGGTATTGTACGTGCGCGAGAACACAGACTATTATAGTGGAAAAAAGCCGCTCTGTTTGGTCACACCAGTGGATTATTGTGTGCAAAATTTGCAGGCGGTTCGCCGTCATGGAATTGTCGACGAGTTCGAGGAGCTACAAGAACAGGCGCGGCTAACGAATACAGAGACTGCAAATTCCGACAGTGAGTCGTAGTTGTTATATTGTAAACGCGACTATATGATAAGCGTATTTTTTAATCCTATAAATTCAATATATATACAAGGGCGTAGCCAGATTTATCTGAGGATTTCGAATATCAATAAATTCCGCACCATTAGTCAAATTTATGGTGAATTTATACTACATTTCGAGTTGTAGGGGTAAGGCGACCGCGCTCTCCCTGGCTACGACCCTGTACATATATGATATAAGCCTCTTCTAAAACGTGCACTATCGCAGCTATATCGAGATTCTGCTGAATAGAAACTATCACAAATGTATTTGTGAAGTATATTAAAGAGACTAAAGTATACCATAAATAATATGCAACTACACCAAGGTCAGTTTTCGAACGCAAATAACGCCTTTTCTTGCAACTTATGAACATTCAATACTTCACACAAAACTTTGTTTAGACACAGATCGGATTATGTGTTATTTGGATGCATCAGCTGTGATCGTAATTCTTGTTGTTTCCTGCGTCGCACATGTTTAATTTACAATTTCAATTTTAACAAACTAAAACTCGAGTCGTTTAAGCGGACTTAACGCGCAGGGCCAAGGCGCTCAGATCGGCAATGCACTTGTTCAGCGTCTCCTTCTCCTGCTGGGGCGAGATGCTGGCCAGCACATTGGACACAATCCAGTTGACCTGGTGCTTTTGGCTAAGACGACGCTCAACGTGACGGCACTCAACCTGGTAGTCCAAGCGACGCTTGACCTCCGAGTAGACATTCATGGCACGCTCACGGAAGGCAGCCTCCAATTGCAGAGCAATGTTCTCTTTCTTGGCATCCATCAACAGCAGGGCACCTTCAGCGCGCCATTGCTCCTTCTTTTCGGCCTCAATGGCATCGGCGAGCACCTTTAGCTCAGCCTCGCGACCCTCCTTCCATTCGCCTTCGATTTTCTACATAAAATAAGCAACAATTTTGTGAGCTTCCCAATGACTTGTGGCTGGCCAACTTACATCGATCTCACCATCAGCCCAGCGAGCAATAACTGGACCCAGTTTCTTCACGGCAATGACGGCCATGATGCCCAGGGACAGACCGCTGTAGTATTCGTGCTCCATCACGTAGATTTCCTTTGAGCACAGGTAGGTGATTAGACCTACGCCGAATGTGTAGGGACCGGTCACACCAGTCTTGTTGTAGAAGAACTGGAACCATTCCTCTGGAATGAAGCCCAAGCGCACCTTGCCGGGATGTTCAGGACGCTGGCGGCGCTCAACGGCACCTGGCTGGGCCGCGGCAGCAGCAGCAGAGCGCGAGGCAACCACGCTCAACGGGCGTTGGGCTGCAAAAAAAAAGAAAAGCATTAACATTTAATTGCTTTAATCTAAATGTTTGCAAATATTAGATGCAAAAGTACAAATTTGACGTTTCCAATAATGATTACATAAACCACGATGGCTGCAGGCAGTGCCGTAACAATTTTCACGGTGGCGCAAAAGAGTTAAGTTCACCCGCACAGCATTCGGAAAATGTTTTAGTGCACATTTATTATGTTTTTGCACTAATTTCACGTTTACCTGTTAGAAGGGCGGCTCTGGAGAACATTTTTTCAATGCAATTTAGCAAATTCCGACTATGGATGAATATATATTTAGTATATTAGTGTTGGGAAGCTCATGACAGAGCTCACAAATAATCGATGGCACTATCGAAGTATCGAATATGTACTTCGTCGCAGCACAATCGATTGGCTTATTTTTGCACTAGCGATAGTTAGACCTTTTTTTGGTTTCACATCAAGGCGTGTTCAAAATAGTTCAAAATATATTGAATTTAAAGACAACAACAATTTCATTGGTACTGGCTGTTCTGGGTATGGAAACTTCCTGGTTTATCCCAACAACAAAGGTGAGCATTATTTATAAATAGCTAGAAGAACGCCATTTACTTATACACATGGTATAAATATACTTTTGAATGTAGGTGGCACCAACATTGACACCGTTGTATCCTCAAACAATTTAGTAACCAGTATAACACCAGTCACGTGTGGTCTTCTCCATAATTTGGAAAACTTAAAGGCAGATCTTAAAACTACAAATGGGTTAGTAGTCTAAACCTCTGAGACATCTACAGTATCGGAGAGGATTTCAGCAAAAGTGGGCTACTAATAAGTGACTGCCGGGCCTAATTGAAAGCCAAAGATGTTGATATACTATTTCTACATAAGAATATGTGGATCTTCGACGAAATGTAAGATTTTATATATGTTGTAATCTAGCTTTTAAGTGAGTTTATTTCTTTTTGTTTCTATTATATAGATATATATGAATGTTTTAATTTGAACGTAAACTGAAAATTCAAACGGTAGTATAAAATATCTTCTCTGAAAATATCGAATGACGCCAAAATTGTTAGCTTGCTAGCTCAGCTCATTCTGGCTCACTTTAGTTCAGCTACGTTTTGGTTCTTTTGAGTTAAAGTGTTCCCGTGAACTTAGAGGTTCACTTCAAATGTTCGTCACTTGATTCACTTGTTTCTGATTTAAAAATGCAAAGCCCACGGCGGATTTTTAACTAAAATGGCCAGCGACTGGAATATTGAAAACAAGGTGACAGATATAACATCCGATAACTGTTTCAACATGTTCGGTGCTATCAAACAGTTATTAAAACAGTCACAGAGATGAGCATCCGATTTAAGGATATTGACGCATGTGCTGTTTTTCTGAAAGCACCGTCCCAGATTCAAGGGTAGAGTTTTTAAATCGGAAGAAGCGTTAAAAAAAGTTAAAAAAACTGAAATAAAAAAAGTTATGTCAATGCGAATAAGCAATATATCGTAACTGCTGAAAATTACGATGACATTTGGAAGGACTACGGCTTTAATCAAGTCAGCAAGCCAAAAACTACAGTTGCGGCCATAAGGGAAATGGACAAATTACCTTTCAGAAAAATATATATATCGAAAAGATTATCATCTGCAATGTTGGAAGCAGCGCAAAACCCCGCACCTTTACCAGTATGTGTAAAGGCCTATGTATTAGGCGTACTCCTAAAAGCGAGCAATGTTTTTCATTGCAATATGTAAAACATACTCGTATTGCTTAAAAATGTCAAGAGAAATAATTTTAGTTTCTATTTAAGCATCAATGTTAATAGAGCGTTCCAATAAACACATCCATCCATATCCAGCAATATAAATATAAGACATTGATTCCTTCTTTGGTTTACTTTTTTTGTATATACGAAATAAATGGTATATTGTTTAACTGTTAATAATTTATGTTTTCAATTTTGAAAATATATTATTTTTCTTATTGTTTGATTTGTTGTTTTACAAGTGTATTTTTGGTATGCTGCAACTTTGAAAATGTTATGTTGAGTGGCTATGTTAAGAAAAATGTTGAAAAAAATGTTATGTTAAGAAAATGTTAAGTGGCTATGCTACCCATAGACGGCCGATCCACGGGAAAATGTTATGTTAAGCAAATGTTAAGGCGGGCGATCCACGGCCAAAAGTTATGTTAAAATGTTAAACCAATGTTGTTTACTCAATGTTGGCCCATTTAACAGTTCACAATAGTAATCTATTAAATTCAAAATGCTTGTGCACATTTATTAAGAATAATTTCACTTTTACCTGTTAGAAGTGCGGCTCTGGAGAACATTTGTTCTATGTTTTTCAATTTAGCAATTTCACCACTTTGCCCGAAGCGACAGTTCACAAAAGTAATCTGCAAATGACATATGTTGCTGTTAAAGAAATGCCACACTTAAAGAAGACTGTTAACTCAGTTACCAGTCTGTTAACGAACCAAATATAATCGTTTTCAAATGTAGATCGAAACATATTGCAATTTGATAGATTTATGAGCAAAAATAAGTTTCGCAAAAAAAAAAGCAGAATTAATTTCAATTTCAAATTATTCTTAACGATTTCCTGGAGCTCGTAAAATGTTCTATGCCATGTGCACTTAACGCAATATTTGACTTACGCAATTTCGAGATACTCGTAAATCAAATCAAAAATGTATGCGTTTAAAATAAACGAGGTGAAATATCTGGATTATCGTAAATTAAATTATCCACCGCATGATATCGTTTTAAAACCCTCGATAAAAGGTTTTTCCCTTGATAATATCACCTTAGATTCGTGCTGTTAAAAATTGTTAGCCATAAAAGCGTTGACCCACAGTTCACGCTTTCCAACACGCATAAACTATGTCTATGTACATACAATACTGCTTTTGTGGCGTTCTGTTTGTTTTTGAATTTTGCATAATCACACACTTGACCGGGTCGCACTTGCTGAGCCCGCAATTAATGTTTTAAACGTTTACATACCTTTGTAAATAATACGCAGAGATAAAAGCAAACGCATTTGCTATTAATTATAATACACCTGCGCGTAGAATATATAAAAACTGCAGCGCTCACACGAGACGAACTTTCAGATATCTCTATTTATAGCCAAAGTAGCAACAGTATGTTTTTGCAACACTAGAACTTTTTAAATATATATACTTATTACCTATATATGTTATTTGAATACTGAGTGAACTTTAAAAGTTTTTTTTTATTTAAAAAATATTACAATTTGCTAATTAGTCAATTGTCTAAAATATAATGAATTGGTTGCGAAACATTGTGTACTTGTTTTTGCATTAAAATACTTTTACAAAATACTAGAGAACAGGGAAACGGCGAACAATAGTGTTTTTAAAATTGCATATGTATGTATATATTGACATTTGATGTTTTTGTTTTTCAATTTAATAAATATTTATGGATCAAAACTAAGCGTTGCGTTTTAAAGCGTGAGCATCTTTGTTTCTGGTTTTCGCTAAGCTAAATATGACTGTCTTTCTTGTGCGCAGAAATTAATACAAAATATTAAAAAAAAAAAAACACATTAAATTACTTGCGCTATCATTTACATGTAAAAAACAAAATCACTAAACGACTATTTACAGCAAAAAACAAATATTTGCAAAAGAAAACGTAATAATATTATATAGTATATATAAAACTACTTTACAACTTTTATAACTTATGTTAAATCTTTATCTTATTCTTTTGTATAAAAACATCATGATGATTTGTTTCTTTTTTGTGTCCTGGCCCTAACATTTACAATGAAATAGGTGTGTATCAGACATGTTTATGTATGTGTCTATGTATGGGATGCGGTCAGTACGATCAACAGAATGAATATAATGCAATAATACATATATGTATGATTATGTTAACACACTTGTCAAACGAATATGCATGTATATATATATAATGTATATGCTTGACTTGGAAGGATTGCTCCGCTGTTGTTGTAAAGGTGTCAATGGTGCTGCAGTCCTTTGGCTCAATCTCATTCAATAAAGTTGAAACGCGTTAACAGCTTATGGTAGAACCAACGTACAATCTGCTGGACGCGCGACGCCACCCAAACACAAAGGCCGCTCGTGTGACGCACACTGGAAGCATAATGCTTGATGTGATCTGTGTGGTAGTAGGTTAAGTAGACAACCAAAGGCTAGGTAAGTGTTATGTTCGGCGTAGCCGAAATGTGTGTACTATTCTTTGGGTACGATGGCAGTCTTCACAGTTGGTACTACTCATTGTAATACTCTTGCAATTGCTACTGATTTCAATCGAAATTTGTATAAATAAGTCGCGTAATAATCTTGGATAACTATACAATAACTATAAAATTAAATAACTATAAAATAATACAAATTTCGACGGTATTCTTATTATAAATTCAGAGAGCTAAGATAACCCTCATAGCAATATTAGAGCGCCCCAAATTAAATGTAATTAAAGATGCTGAAGCTGAATCACAAATAAAGATTAAGGTAAAGTTTTAATTCATTTGTTAGCGACCTCTATTTTTTATAACTTTTTAGGGCTATCAGGCCTAACGCCGTCAGTGAGCAGAAAACGATAATTGTTTTCCATAGCCTTTGAAATTTATTAGGATTTTCACATCTTATCACTGTATCTAAGAACAGCAAAGAATAGCAAGAATCCACAAACATAAAAAGGAAGGCTAGTTTCGGCTTGCCGAAGCTTAAATACCATTTACATTGTAAATGTAAAACTGATCTAGACCAAATCTGGTATGTGGGGCCTCCTCAAATGTAAACAAACCGAATTTGATTTGGATGAAAAACAGAAAAGTTATGCTACTAAGTGTTCATTCAAGAAAATTGCCTATATGGGAGCTATATGATATAATTGACCGATCTGGATGAATCTCGAACTTAACCAGTGTGCAGACAAAAGAACCATCTGGTAAAATTTTCAGATCTGTGGTTCTTAAGACTTCCAAAAACTTCGGGCTGAAACAGACGGACGAAAGGGCAAACATGACTATATCGACTCCCCTTGTCATATATATAATTTATGTAGTCGGAAACGCTTCCTTCTATGCTTTGCAAACTTCCTGACAAAATAAATATACCATTTTGTGAATGGTATAAAAATTGGATAGACAGATTCAAAATTTTTGGAATATCGCTATAGTTTGGTTTTCAAAGAAAAAAAGTTTAATTTTCCCAATCGGCTCTGTTTTTGTGTAGAATATAAAATGAAAAACAACAAAATGCAGCCACAGTGGCTGATTGCGTTTACAACTCGTGCACAAACGTCGTTAAAAACGCAAATTACAATACATTACCACTACAGCTTACATAACCAAAGATAGACATTACAATGAATAGCTTTAATTTTTTCCAGTTACTTTTGAGACTGCCCTCGTATTGCGAAAATAGAACAACGGGCTGCCATATGCACGACCCTGTGCAGAGTATGAAAAGGCATTAAGGTAAAAGCTTTTGGTAAAAGGATATAATAACGTCCAAGGCGGATGTCCACCATTTATGTAGGTCACATAGGTGAAGCCGTCCTTGCCCTTGCCCCGTATATTGTAATAGTAGGGCAGAAACGAGTGTAACGCAAATCTGGAATCAAAATAAATGAGAGGAATTAATGAACCACAAACACGCAAATGGGAGTGGAATGGTGTGTAGATTAAGTTGGGTTTGGGTAGAGTTGCATTGCGTTTACCTTCTCTTTTCGTAGAAAAATATGGCAGGTTGATTTGTGGTCAGCGTGTGCAGAAAGATTGCCTTTACCGAATGTCGTTCAACTGTCGTCAAATGGTTTATAAGCGCATCCAGCAGCAGCGAGCCAATTCCATTCCTCCGATGGGATCGATGCACGCCCAGGGATAATATGTAGCCCACATCAGCGGTACGTCCCATCGAGTCTGGCAATATGCCCTTGTCCTGCATGGGAAAACCGCTCAGCCTGGTGTACAATTCATCACTATCACTGATATTGGCTATTACCTCCTTGTTGACATTTCTATACGGTTTGATTTCGGCAACAATTAAACCAATTATGGCCAGATTATATACAGCGGCTAACGCAAAGAAGCGCGTGCTTGAGGTAATATCCTCGTACCAAGACAGGGGATAGTCGATAGGAAACCATTCTTGGCACAATTGGCGCACCTGTTAATGCACACAAAATAAGTGTTATGAGGAACTTTTGCTAAATTGATACATTCTCTTATGCCAAAGATTCTATAAAACAATAAGATGCGTAACGTAAGAACTGAGAAGAGATATGAAATCAAAGAGAGATATACCAAAGAGAACGCCAACCCGAAGCTTAAAACATCTTCACAGTCTTGGTCATGAAAGAAAGATCAGTGATAACGCAATGAGCAACTGCCTTATTTGGTCCTGAGATGGAAAACATGCTAGACAGACATACTCATGATTGTTTGGTGTATGGATAAATTAATGACGTAGATGTCCAGAACTAACAAAACCCTTGCAGATCATTCCCGACACCATAAAGTACATACCCCTTCTTAAGCATTACAAATCGAGTTTATGTAGATATTCCTTCTTCCGGTTCAGATCCAAATGTATATAACACCGATACTTTTTTTCTTTTATATTTTTGTAATATATTTGTAACGCATAGAAGGAAGCATCTCCGATCCTAAAAAAAATATATATTCGTGATCAGCTCGACAAGCCGAGTCGATATAGCCATGCCCATCTGTCTGTTCATATAATATAGCTCCCATATAGCAGACCGATTCAGAATGAACTCTAAGTACAGCAAATTTGGTTGAACCAAATTCGGTAAATGTCTGTTTAGAAGTCTACGTCTGAGGACCTCAATTAGTCCAGATTGCATCACTATATCATATATCTCCCATATATGTAATCTTCGGTTACCCGAAGTTAGCCTTCCTTTTTGTGAGGGAAAATGTTTGCTATGAAGACGTCATCTGTCTACCTGCTCAGCATGTGTTTGAAACACCGAAGCTTACATACCCTCATATGTGAATGACTCTGTATAAATTTAAATCCGACCTGAACGATTTGTACAATTTTAGCGGCAAAAAAAGAAAAAAAAGAAAGGAAGGCTAGCTTCTTCTTATCGAAGCTTATATACCACTCACATTGTAAATATATAACCAATCTAGATCAAATCTGGGCGGTGGGCGTAAGGTTACAGTTGATACAAGAACACGACGAATTTGTTTTAATTTGGATGAAAAACTGAAAAGTTATGTTACTAAGTGCTCATTCCTGAACAATCGATTATATGGTAGCTGTATGATATAGGCCTCCTCAAATGGATACAAACCGAATTTACTTTGATTTAGATGAGAAACAGAACAGTTATGTTCCTCTAAGTGTTCATTCCGTTGCAAACTTCCTGACAAAATTAATAACCATTTTGTAAAGATGAATACTCGAGACAGTACTCTGAGGGAGTGTGTGTGAGTATTTTGCCAAACAGCGAAAAGCCACCTCGAATATGTTGTCTTCAATTCACATCTTATTGTTTTTATAGGATCTTTGCTTATACTAACCTCGGTTAGATCGTCAGGCACTAGAAATCTTAGCTGCACATCGTTAATTGAACACAAAGGCACATGATCGCAGTCCACGCGTGTAATGTCGTTGTTAGGTGGTGCATTATGTTTATTGTAGCTAATGGAGTCGCCGTTCAGAAGAGAGACAAAGACAACCACAACCAAATCGAAGACGAAACACAAAGCCACAAAGAAAAGTAAATGTTAATTAAATTTCATGAACTAAGTATGTAGTAGTGCGAGACGGCGGCGCCGAAATCACTTGCATAATATGACGCCAATAAGTACGTTGGGGTCGGTCGCCGTCGTCAATAGATAGATAGATAAATAAAGCTTCATTGACGGGGGAGTCAAGTCCAAGCTATCACGGCGACAAGCAACAGTAGTGGAATTTGATTCTTACTGGGGCTGGGTAATGCCTAAGTAAATTGACCCAATTCATAAACCCAAAGCAGGGTAAATGACATTCTGGCTTGGATTTGCCAAGCGCAGATCGCCACTGGCTACACACAGCTGCTACTGTTGCTGTTGCCGTGAGTGTAGCTCAGTTGAGCTCTTGAATCGAATTGGAATTGGTTTATATACTTTTATTCCTACTTGTACTCACAGCGTAAATTGCGCCATGTTGGGGCTGGGGTGGTGCGGGTGCTAGGTGCTGCTCCACCAATTATGTCCATGGATTGCACTAGCACCACAACAACCACTTGCACAAGTTAAACGCGGAATGTTTGATATGGAAAGAAGCCCCAACTCGAGATATTTAATGTACGGACGCAGAATGGCAGTGTGAGTGACGTCCGTTTGGTGCGTATTTTTGGGGTACGGCGATATTGTGCGTGTGCGCTTAATTGATTTCAATTAAAATTCATAGCCGCAAAATAAAACCACTCGCGTTGGGCTCCGCTTTTAAAAATCCGTTCACACAAAATAACAGCGGTTCACTTTTTGCGCTGTTCAACACTGTTTCATCCGTTTTGAGTGCCACTGTGGTGAAATGGATTGAAATTGGTTTGAGAAGCACTGCGTGTGAAAGGCATTCTCTTGTCAAATGCAACAGAACACAAAAACAAACCTGCAATTTCATATGTTGCAAAGACGAACGACTGCTACTGCTGTTACTGTGGGCTGTGGCATGCCTGTGCCTGTGCCTGTGCCTGCTGTTGCCCAGTGCTCGAAACTCGAAAGCACCAGCAAATTTAACTTTAGCTAAACTATTGTAACAACTGGATGAACGAACTAGTGTTGGTGATGGTCGGTGATGGTCAGTTCGTGGTGAGAGCCTCTAGTTCCGAACGCTAAATTATCGCAACTTGAAACTATCGTTGGTCAAGTGAAACTATCATACACTACTGCATAATTTACATCTTGTTTATTTGAATAAGCATTCTTTTTTTGTAATTAATAAAATGCCTTTGCCAAGCCTTTCAATTAATTTAATTTTTACAGCTTAAAATATCGATAGAGCTCCAACGATTATTTTCAAGCAGCGGCTAGTCAGACTCGATGTGACCAAATCACGGTTCATATTTACTCGTCCTCTAGTAGAGTAAACGAGTATATTGTATTCATGCAAATATATGTAACAGGCAGAAGGAAGCGCCTCCGACCCCATGAAGTATATATATATTTATATATCCTTTATCAGCGTCAACAGCCGAGTCGATCTAGCCATGTCCGTCTGAACACCTAGATCTTTGATACTGTAGGAGCTGGTATGTTGGTATGTAGACTCCCCTTGTGGGGCGTCCGATCTCTATATCTTCCACAAATTTTAACGTATTTAGTTGAAACTCGGTTTGTATATGTATAAACATAATCTACAGATCTGCCGAGTTTTGTTAAGATCGAAAATAATTTGTAGACAAATTCGTTAAAAAATATTTTCTATGAGAACACCCCACCCCCTAATACAAATGTTCATACTTTTCATATAGTCGGGCTATCGACTATAGCGTTCTTACTTGTTAAACATGAATTTGAACAAGTGAAACTAAGAGCTTTTTAAAAAGATACTATTTATTATTAACAAAGAAAAACTGTATATCGGAAATACACATTAAAATCGTCTCGTTTGACTCACCGCCTGCGATGTGCTGGGCGCCGCAGTGGTTGCTTTCGTTGGATCATCCAACACACGGACCATCATTGACGATTTCGGCCCCGTGCACCAGGTAATGCCATGCTCATCAATGACAAATGTCTCCAGGGTTACCTGGAATTGCCCTCCACTTGAAATGGGCAGCAGAAAGCTGCCAGAGAGAAAGTCACGTTGAGGCTTGACAATCTGATTGAGCGTGACGATGTCGCTGTTGGGTTTCATTAGCTCGTTGACTGGACGCGGCGGCGGCGTCATCAATTGCGAGGTCAAGCTCAGTTGGACTGAGTCGACGCGTCTGAAGTGTTTCTGCTGCTTGGTGAAGTGTTGGAGGACCCCCTCTACTTTAATGACCAGGTTGCTACCCGACTGGACGTTCACTGGCTCGGTGGGGCTTCTCGGTTGTGGACTGACCGACAGCTTAATCTGGGTAGTCTGTAAGATCTGGAAGAAGTAGCGCGGCAGGCAGAGCGGCGTTTTGGTGATGATCTCAATTTGAGCTATAATCACTTCCAGGTGACGATTGCTGATAGTCTTGGAATTAGGAAGCTCCTGAGGCAGGTGCCTTTGCATGTGCACCATGCGCTGGCAGCTGGCGGCAAAGTAACGCGTTTCCGGATGGTCGCCAGTGGTAAGGAAAACAGGTGGCTCCGGCGGCGTGGCATAGCAAATGGATTCAATGATGTGAGCAAAGAGAGCGCACTGAAATTCAGCCACCTGCAGGAACTCCAGAGTCACATTGTCCGAATCAAAGGAGGACTTGTATATGCGGGAGTAGGTCTCCCGACACGCTTTCAGTGCCTTGACCAGCTTGCGTAGCTGATTCGTTACGTGGCCAAACTTTTGTAGGTAGTCCCGAGAGCTCTGCGCCAGACTCCCAGCTATGGCCGGCGGAGGCGCAATGACCTGCGCATTCTTCACCGTCACAGCTAGATGTAGGGTTTGCAGGAACTGTGCTCGTATTTTGAGATACTCCAGCTGAAAGCTGCACGGATGCTGCGGCGAGGAACAGGCCTGCATGCTGGCTAGCGCCTGCTGATAGAGATTGCTAGCCACCTCCAGACGCCGCATCAGTGGTATCTGTGGCTCTGGTGCTGCCATGGGCGCATAATTGTCCCGCATCTGGGCATACTCTAGGCCGAAATTGAGTATGCACTCGGCCTGCGAGATCTGCGACAGCGCCACGAGGAAGTAGTGCATGTGATCGCTGATCACGATCTGCGACACCTTCGTGTAGATGTGAGCGCCCAGATAGTGGTGACCATAGCGACTGGCGGTGCGTGCGATGCGGTACAGCGTCCAACAGTTCAGACTGCTCACACATTTTTCGAAGCAGTCCACAACCTTTTGGGGCAGATAACAGCCCATTGTGGTCTGCAGCACCAGGGCACTCAGTATCTCCACAGTGCGCCGCTCCTGATCTGCATTGTCCAGCTCAATCACTTTGTTCAGCTTGTGCAGGATCTGCGGTAGTTGCTTCAGCATGGGATTGGACTGCAAAGTGCATGGAATCAGCATGGGGCGATAGGAATATTCAGATCTTTTGCTTACCTTAGGAGGAAGTGGTTCATCGGTTTCCATGGCAGCATCATCGTTATCTACATGAACGCCCTCCGTTGTGGAGAAGCCATACTTGAGTAGCTGGAAATGCTCACAAAGCCGAACTAAAGACTCGCATATGAGCTCCGCATTGGCCGGCGGGTAGGCGACATTATCGCCAAGTGTATTAGTCACCATTTCGATGAAGCCAGCACCAAAATCGGCATTCGCCTGGGTTATCCGTATGCCATAGGCAAGGATACGTCTTAAATCCCTGTTGCACTCTGCCCTCCGCGCTGTGCAGAGCAGTAAACCCTCCATGTGCAGATTAACCATGTCCAGAATGATATCAACCTGAGGCTCCTGTTTCTTCAAGCCGTACGCTACTAAGGCAGAAAGGACCGCCATGGCCTGGGTGGCAGTCGTGTAGTCATCGAGTTTGCTTATGCAAGTAATACAGAGCTCCAGCACGGCGTCACGATGTTCTCGGAGCAGCGCTTGGCAGGTCAGCGGATACTCGCTCAGCTTGAGCAGAATCGAGAGGAACAAAAACTGCTCCTGGCCATTGGTACAGGCCTCAAATTTACCAATTAGAGCTCCAATGGCCGGCTTGGGCCAGGCATGGACACTGTGTTTTCCAGCTAATTCGTTGAAGGAGCGCAACACCTGCACGCGCACAGGGGTGCGTAAGTCCTGCATAAAATTGAGCAGCACGTCCAGCTGTGCGGGCACACCCACCAGAGTGCGGGAGGACAGTTGGGTGAGAGTGTTGATGATGGCCACCACAAAACCCTGAGCCGGATACTTTGGTAACAACTCCAGGCAGAGTTTGCTCACCAGCGCCGCCGTATTCGCATCGTGATGCATGTGCCGCAAAACTGGGATTAGCAACAGTTTCATGGGCACTGGCACCTGCAACGATTCAATCATGTCCGAGATTTTTGCACACATGCTGATAGCAAAGGACCGGGACTGCGCAGCGAAGCAGCTGCTCGCATAGATGGCTGCCTCAACCTCCACAGTATCGTGGCTGTCGAGTGCCCGCCGTATGGCATGATGAACCTGCGGCTTCTCCGGTATCACCCGGGAAACGGCGCCCAGTGTGCGCAACAGCAAAGCACGCGCCACCGGATCATTCGAATGCATCACCATGAAGATGCGGCGCACAAAGTTGTCAATGTTGAGAATCTTGTCCAAATGATTTTCACTCTGCTGGCATACCCGCAACACCCAGAAACGCAGAAGGTTGGAGCCGCTCACAAAGAACTCGGCCAGCTTGATGAACGATGAATTGATCAGGATAGGGAACGGATACTTTTCAAAGAGACGCGGAAAACGCACAATGGCTTCACATTGTATGCCCTGCTTGGTGCTACGTAGTCCTTTATCCAGTTCCATCAACACAGCGTTCGAATCGTGCTCATTGTCGTTCAGGAACGACTCGTTGAACATGCTGACGCGTGTGCCTGTTAAATGTGCCATCTTGGAACAGGCGCAGTAGAATATAACTTAGATTTTACTTAATTCTCGCAAGAAGCCGGCAGATAGCGATAGCAGTTGTAAGTGCAGTACAATATATCGATGTTTTGTTGAAAAATTCAAATTATTGTTTTATTGTGATACAACTATAAAGGCATATTTAATGTTTTAAATGCATATTTATGCTTTAAATATATGATATTTTTGTTTAAATTTCAAAACCTTCAAGTTTTCAGTCCATTGATATTTTTTCTCTCGATATAAAATATCGATTGTGTGGCGCCGATCTTTAGTTGTTGTGTGTGTGCTTGTGAAATTGATTAATTTTTTTGCGTGTTCGTCTTCTGTATTTGCTATTATGTTTGTATTAACTAAAGTCGGCTCAGGTTAGTGTAGGCATAAATATACCCACCTGCATTTCGCTACACCTTATTATTAATTGCAGATAATGAAAAGTTTGTTTTGGTACCAAACAAAACGATTTACTCAGTTGGCAGATTATCCACGGATTTGATATTGGGCGAAGACTATAGTGTTAGTCGCACCCATGCTCGCCTGCACCTGCCCAGTGTGCTGGGTGAGGCCTTGCAGATAGAAGATTTGGGCTCCAAGTATGGTACATACCTGAACGATGGCATTCGCAACAACGAAAAGATAAAGGCCCATATATTGATGCCATTGGCAATCGGCGATAAGGTGCGAGTGGGCGCTCTTACGAGTATCTGGCAAGTGACCCAGCTGAAGCTAAAGACAACAGTGTCAGCTTTGACAACTCCCCAAGTTAGGGAGCTTGAACAGATTATTCATCCCCTGGGCGGTAGTGTAGTACAAAATTGGACAGATGAGTCCACACATTTGACCATGAACGAAGCATCGATTACGGTGAAACTGTTATCTGCCCTGCTGGAGCACAAGCCCATTGTTACCTTTGCCTACTGGCGCGAACTCCTAAAGGCGGCGCGTCGTATTCATGTCTGTGATGGCTGGCCGCGTCCAGAGGATTTTCAGCCCACGAATATGGATGTCAGTTGGCGAGCGGAGCGCACTAGTTTATTTGCAGGGAAAACCTTTGTATTTATGAATCGCAAACATGTGGAGATGTACGGCTCGATTGTCCAGAAGGCTGGCGGTACCTGCAAGGATCTCAACTCTGGTGTGCGTAAGACATTTCTAACCAGAAGAGATGTTGTGGTGATACAATATGTGCCCTCAACCCAGTCCCAGGCAACGGAAACCATCACCTCTGTACAGGGTGAGCATCATGTTTAAGCATTTGTTGGAATATTTGAGAAATACGTCGCCACTTTTCAGAGATTGTGGAACAGGCTGATCTGCGCATGATTCAAGAATATGAAATCGGCATGGCCTTAATACACTGCTCCACAAGAGAATTCTGCAATCCCACACGTAAACTGGCTAACGAATCCATGCCCACAACGGAGTCCATGACGCAATCATCAAATTTTTCAATTATTGTGCCTAATACGGAGCCTACCCAGGGACAGGGTAGAGGTAATACCATGAAGGCCACGGATGTTATGGTACCGGATTCGGATTGCCATGATGCGGAGGGAAGTACTCAGCCAGATGCGCAACCAGAGCCTAAGCAAATGCAGTCAAAATCAAGCATCAGTTTGAGGAAACGCAATCATGCCATATTTGTGGATTCTTCCGATGACGAAGAGCAGTTGAATAAGAAATCGAAGACCATGTCGAAGGAGCAGCAGTCAAAGCGAAAGATCAATAATGCGATATTTATAGATTCTTCTGATGAAGAAGAAGAGCAGAAAACGTTGAAAGCCAAAGTCTACAATAAACCAAAGGCAAAACCTGTTGATCAGGAGGATTGTGCAGGCAAGCTCCAGAAATTCAAAACATCAACTCAATTAAAATCACAAGGAAATCCACTCGCCTTTGTGTTTTCCGATGATGATATGGAGGCGGTACCATTGAGTAAACAAGCTGAGAAATCCAAATATTTAGCACTTGAAGAGCAGGTTGTGGATTTACCAAAGAAAAAGAATGCCAAAGAGCAAGTTTCAACTGCTCCTGTGAGGCGTTCTCCACGCTCCTCCAAGGTAGCCAAGGAAGGGAATCAGCAGGAAGAACAGGCTAATTCACCCAGACGTTCCACTCGCCATAATCCTAGTCCTAAATTATCGGTGGATGCCACTGATGGCCATGTTGAGGATGAAGAAGAGCTCTTTCAATTCAAAAAGGCAGCACCGCCGGCCCGCACACCCTTACAACACACGGAGACAAATGGCTGCGCCAGCTCCACCAAGAAATTGGCTGATAAACCTTTGCCTGGTGTAAAGATCAATCAGCCAGCCAGGATTAGTGTGCGCAACTTTCTCGAGAAGTCACAGCATCAAGCAGCAGTTGCACAGGAGGCAACTATTGCAGCCGCTCCACCCTCACAGCAGACACAGCCACGCAAACGGTTGCGCTTGGAGTTGCTCAATGAAAGTGATAGTGACAACGATGACAACTTGTTTAATTTTGCCGGCAGCAAGAAGTCAAAGAAATCCGCTCCAGCACTGTCTGACGATGACACCAACGATGGCCTCTTTAACTTCAAATCAAATACCACCCAAAGACACAGCAATAAAGCAGACTTCGACGACCAGGATTCCGTTTGCACAGAGCCATTCCCAACCGCAATCCAAACGGAACGAAAGTCCAAATATGTGTCGGTGACGCCAAAGGAGTTGCCTCGCAAGATAAATGTCAGCGGCTGGCTATCGTGTCGTGTCAAAGCTGAGCCGCTTCTTAGCTTGGATGATCAGCATATAACGAAAGGCACCCAGCAGGAGGTGGAGCTTGAACAAAGTGTAAAGCAGGAGGACGGGGAGAGCAGCGAGAATGACAGGATTGCTTATGCCAAATGGATGTCAAGCATAAAGAATGGCATACAAGTGCGCATGTGCTCCTTGAACATAACGTCACGCTGCAAGGATGAGCTGGATGCGACTGCCAATGGCGAAACCAGCAAATATAGCGGGAGGAAGAACTATAAAAAGTTTGTAAAGGTAAGCCAATGAGAATAAAAGAAGAAAGCAACAGAAAGGGAACCCAGGCAATGCCTGATTAAAATGTATAACACTTGCATTTCTACAGAACACCAACCTGCATCCACAGCAACGCGTCCTGGGACTGAAGCGTATGCAGCTGGCGGATGGTTACGTTACCAGCCTGTAATTCAACACATTTTGGAATAATCTTTTGTTATATTTTGCTGCTAATAAACTTGCGAAACATGCTTATGGCCTTCTTAGGATCATTGCCGTGGACTTTGCGATCGAAGAGCGCCTGCACCGCCAACCATTCGTGCTTGAGAATGTTCCGGGTCACGCAGGTTCTGGGCACTGGAGTCTGCTTGCGTGCCGTTGACTCGCGGGCAATGAATTGCCTTACATTCTCCACAGTAGATAAGGTGTCCAAGTCAAAGGCAGACTTGGGTGATGTCGCAGGCGGTGCCAGTGGAGCTTTGCGGGCAATTACAGTGCCCACATCCAATTTAGCTTTCTGTTTAGCCTTTTCCAATTTGGTAACCACTGTTGGTGGCTTTAAAGTTACAGCAGGCATACTTGGTCCACCGGATGTAGCGCATTCTTCTTGATTTTCTGGCTGCTTGAGCAGACGTAGTTGAGCGGGCAGTTTGCAAGTCTCGGGAAGAAATTTATGCCTCTCTATTTCGCTGAACTTTGCACGTTGTGGCACCAGCTTGTTATATAGATTGGCACATCTGTTGGTTTGCAGCTTGCTTAGTTTATTGATCTTCGCTATGGCTGCAATTAGCAGTGTGATGAACTCCAGGAAGTAGTTGTAGCTTAGCATTTGGGTGAAGTAAGTGGCTGCCGCCACACAGCACTCGCGTATGCGTTCGTGCAGATGATAAAAGCCGAGCAGACGCACCAATACGTATTCAAGACTATTCCGAGTGGGCACAGCGCCAACCTCATCAGTATCGCACACATCTGGCAAGGCACCACGGAATTGTTCCAGCTCACGCGCCAAATCTAAACGCAGTAGCCGGCACAAGCCTGCATTTAGCTTACAGACAGTGCGGAATCCGGGAAATCTACGAAATGAGTTCTTCCGACGCGCCATTAGACGTCCGATCAAGGCGGCGGTTTCATTAAATTCCTTAGCATCTAGTTCGGACAACTGTTGCAGGTATCTGCTTATCACTACGTATACATGCTTGGCTGCGGCGGAGAAGGAGGCGTAAGTGGACAAGGTGTGGATGTATCTTGATGGAAGAACTCACCAAATGATGTATCCTCCACCTGTAAGGTCACTAACGGAGGTTTCTTTAATTCACATTCGTTCCAAAAACAATTCGGCAAAGCCTCCATTGCTTGCTTTTTATCACATGCATGTAAAAAGAATTGATATATATCGACTGTATATCGAGTGCTTTCTTTTTAAAAAGCAAGTAATTTTTGAGAATTACAATGAGGAATTTCTTGCATTTCTTATCCGATTATCCTCAACTGCTTTAAATTTCCCTTTCGAATGGTGTTTAATAATATTACATATATTATAAGTTTATAAATGATTTACCAACAAATACTCGAAATAACTACCCATTAAATTTCGAACAAAAGCATGCAATTAGAGAGTATAATTATGGTATATTTAGACAAGGGTATTTTTAGTCGGAATGGTATATTTTTTATTTAAAATTTGGTCACACACTCTCCCTCCTTTCCCCCTTCTCCATCCCTTAACCCGACAAGTACGCTGTAATGAATATGAATGAAGATGTCTCCACCAACACGCTGTCGCTGCAGATGCGGAGGGGGGCAGGTGCAGCAAAACCAGTTTTGGCCAACGAAATTCCAAGACCAAGTGTAGTGGCAATAAAAATAAACAAAACGAAAACGAAGCCGCCAACAACAACTGTAAAAGTGGGACGCGAGCGGAGTAGCAGCGGTCACAAAACAGCAACAGACATCAGTGGGAATTGCGTCTGCGTCCCAGGTGGAGATTTCACTTTTCGTTGAGGCAGCCAAGCGAACAGATATCTACAGAGCCACCACGGTATTGTGGCTAATTGAGTTTAAATTGCCTAGACCAAGTTTATACACTTTGTACCTGAAATACGCGTAGTTACCCCGAAATGTATCAAGCCAGTGCACGGATTATGCAACAGTTGCGCCAAAGGATGCCCAGGCAGGCGACAGAAGTAGGACTGCGTTCTCTTGCTCTGCAAACTTTCACTTTGCAACAACAACAGAAAAATCGCTGGACGGCAACGTCAACAATGAGCAGCAAACAGGTGTCAGCACCGACCCCACCTCCCAGACACGACTGGAATCGTGCCGTGAGCGAGGCGGAGCGCATTGTGGGCTATCCCACATCCTTCCTCAGCCTGCGCTGGCTGCTCAGCGACGAAATTGCCAATGTGGCGCTGCATTTACGCAAACTGGTGGGCAGTGCCCATCCCTTGATGAAAACAGCAAAGTGAGTGACATTGGATAGAAACGAACTCGCATGATATGTTTTCCTGCTATCGTTTCAGGCATTTGCTTTACAATGGGAAGAACACTATGCAGGCCTGGGGACTGATAGTCCTGCTGGTGTCTAAGGCGGCCGGGCATGCACCCAGCATACCCGATGTGGAACAGGATAAGAGCGCAGGAGTCCTGCACTCGCAGCGAGCTCTGGCCGAGGTCACCGAAATGATACGCATCTCCCATCTGGTGCACAATGTGAGTTCCTGTTATGAAGCTATTCTAAAACCCTCAACACTTTCTTCCTAATCTCTAGAGCGTTGTCAATCTGCAATCGAGCACTCAGGCTGGCCAGGATGTCAGCACCTATGACGACATGTCATTTGGTAACAAGATTGGCCTGCTCACCGGTGACTATCTGCTAGGACACTCCAGTGCTGAGTTAGCCAATTTGCGTAACCAGGAGGTGGTGGAGCTTATCTCCTCTGCGGTGCGTGACTTTTCAGAATCAGAGTTTATTGGAGAACGGGACGAACAGAACAATCCGCTGCCCTTCAAGCCAGGCACTTTCCAGCGGCCCTCACTGAGCGTGGGCGTGGACTTCAACGAGCATGATGTGATGACGCCTATGCCAGTTGCCCAAGTTATGGGCAACCCGGAGCAGGAATGGGAGTGCAGGAACATACTAAATGCTGGCAGCCTGCTGGGCAAATCCTGTCAGGCCTCTCTTAAGCTCGCTGGACAGAGTGAGGAACTGCAACGCCACGCGTATCGTTTTGGCAAACATCTGGCCCTTGCCTGGCAGGCCTGTCTCGATGCCGAACCCTTTCAGTGTTCCACGCTGCCCCTGGACACGGCCTTCAGTTTGGTAAGTGCTCCAGTGCTTTTCCACCTGGAGCACGATCCCAGCCTGTATGCTGAGCTGGAGAAGGGCAAGCAGTCGGTGGAAAACATTGACTACGACAAGATCCACCGGGCTGTACTGGCCGGACCGGCGCTGGCAAAGACCAAGCAACTGCAGCGAAAGCACACGGCTGCGGCACTCAGCGTACTGCAACATTTCCCGGCCACGGACGCGCGGCAGGCTCTTGAGAATATCATACTGGCCATGCAGGATTTGTGATGCTCGCCAGGCACAGACATCACCACAAGCGCCACAAAAGGGTTCAGGTTTTAGTTTAGCTCATTTATCACGTATATTTAATGATTCTTCCATTCCCCACACGCTCATGATGCATCAACATTAAAGACGACGCTCCATTGTTGACTAATTTTAAATCCCCGCCAGCAACAGCATCTAACGACTCTGAATCCGCATCAGCACCAACTGTGGGCAGCGCTCGTACTCAAAGTACTGGGGAAAGTCTAAGGGTAGGTGGTCTATACTCCAAGGCTTATTTTTGGTCTGCCTGAGGAAATGCTCATACATAGGCGCCACTGAATCGCAATCCTCCAAAGTGAATACATAACGCTTTTCCAAGGCCATATAGATGCATTTTCTGCGTCCGGTCGCCAGCTCCCTGGCGAAGATGTCATCTATAACAGTTATAAAAGCATTGGTTAGGGTGTCATCATAGATGACATCCGCTGCCAATATTATATCGCTTGCGTCTATGGCAGTCTGCAGAGCCTTGGAGTGTTCCGACCTGCTCACCAGAAAGTTAAACTCCAGCACTGTGACCTTCCCACTGAGCAGGCTACTGTTGCGTTGGATATTACCATGTATCATATCCAGTATGCCAGCCAGATCCACATCCGTGCAAAAGACTTCTCCTGTGTTATGTATGGCCGCTGCTATGCTGGTAAGCCCCACCCCTGCACCAAGCTCCATGATTGTCTTGGAGGCCAACTTGTCGCGCTGGGAGAAAAGGAAATCGGCCAGCAGTAGAGCTCCACGCCACACCTGCAAGCCAACCAACTTGATCTCAGTGGCCTCGGCATGTGTAATTTCAATAACACCTCGTCGGGGTCTGGCCACATCCAGGTCACCATCGGCATCAGTGCTCGCACAACGCGCATCGTCAGGATAACGAAAACGAAATTTTGAGACTACACCATTGCCGTCTTCGCTGCGGACGGGCTGGTAGTTGGTCTCCCTATAGATCTCTGAGCTGACCGTGAACATAACGCGAGTAGTATGTATGGAGGGCGCAGCGTCAACATATAAACTGAAACTGCCGCCTCGATATTGGCGATTTGCCCAGAAACCAAAAACATAAAGAATAAGAATGCGGGACGGGAGATTGGTCGACTACGAGATACCTATTAATGCTCGATATGAGTTAACTTTTTGGATTAGCTGGGCCTTCAATTGGGCTCTGGTCCTGCAATGCCATTGCATTGGGTTTAGTTGCTTCTCAATCTCTGATTGTTAAACGATAACGATATACAATTTCAGAAATGTAGAATTGCACAAATCCAATCGAAAATGGAGGTGGAATCGTCTTTAAACGAAGCAGCATTGCTGGTAGAGATAAGCCGTTAACGGTATTTTGTTGTAGCTGTTCCAAACTTTTGTATATGAGAGTGCCGGAATCTCGTCTTCACAAAACTGTGCCAAAATACTTGCTACAGTGATATTGGATCAGATCACAATCGCACGCAAGCAGACCTCGCAAATAACAGTTGATCGTTTTTTCTGTTATGCTCTCCCCACAAACCGAAAAAACCAAACCAAACATACTCGCTCTCTCTCTGATCAGCAGACTTCGTTTCTGTTCGATTAGGTTTCCTGCTGCATAATGACGCTCAGCAAATGAGCAAAAGGCTGAAAGGTTCAAAAAGGCTTAGCCAGCTTTTTCCGAAGGTAGGGGCCGGCCAAGGGGGCCCAACATCAATATATGCTCTACCATTGAGCAAATTTATAGTATATTTGTACTGAGAGTCGAGTTTAATGGGATGGAGTGGGGCAAAAGTCCCCCCGCAGACTACGCCCTTATTTAAAATTAATTTCAAAGAAATTTTTGAGCTAAAGAGATTATAAATTTTTTTTAAGAACATTTTAAATTGATTTGCAAGTATTTTTGTAGATTTTGTATATTCCGTTTTTAGCAGCATAGAAATTAACCTTTGATTAGATCGTATTGAAGTTACTCTTGGTAAGAACAGTTAGAAATGCTTGTGAACATTTCGATCAGGCCATGTTTTCTGTCAATTTTATGCAACCAGATCAAACATATTGCAACCGATGTCCAGATTTGATCGAACAGGATTTTAAGGAAAGGTGATTGAGTAGGCTCAATCGTACTCAATGCAGCGCTCTGATTTATATATATCGCTCAACTCTAGGAAATGTTATCGAAAATGGCTATGGCTGTTATCGAAACCGAAAATGCTTTCTATCGAAAATGGTGTGGCTGTATAAGAATCGCTAGGTATAAGAAACTGCAAACAAATTATTCAAAAAACTAAATCAGCCTAGCAGACACCACAAACAAGTTATTAATCAGCACAAAAATCAAAAACAAATATATACACAATATTCATAACGCTTACAATGAGTGGAAAAATATTATTCGCCTGTTCCAAATGTTTCTCGCGTCATCCGTACGAGGAGCTCTCTAACTATATATGCAAGGTAAAAAAAAGAACCACCGAGAGGAAGACAATAAAACAATATATATGAATGTGTTTGTGCTTGTGGTCAAACAAAAAACAATAACGCCAACATTTGTACAGTGTATATGTGTGATATTTTGGCAATTTGTCTGCAGTTAAGGGGCCAACGAGCGATGGCGAAAATTTTGCTGCGCATTTAAAGTGAAAATGAGAATGAGTGGCAGTGGCAAGAAGAAGAAGCACCTAGCTCAGGCAAAGGCAGCGTCAGTTGCTATCTGGCCCTGAGTTTGAGTTTTGCAGTGACTAATGGAAATGTCACAACACACAAGTGATATATAAACCTGGGCGAGGGCGACTCTCAACGTAAACTTATAATTATAACCCAATCCCAATCTTGATCGTTTACAGGGCTGCCGTGGTTCTACTACCTCAGTTGTTAAATGTACTTACTGCCGCTCGGAATTTCAACCCGCCACGTAAGTTGAAAAATGGTTTCTCTTCAGTTAACCCCACCACATTATAGAGTTAATAATGCAACGCTATGCTATAAACAAACCATATTCCCTTTGCAGAAAATCACAGAGTGCCTGTAAAAAATGCGAACACTATCTGGCCAAGTACGGCAAGCCCAGTGCCTGCGAGTGCTGCAAGATCGTGGCTGCCTTTGGTAGCTCCAAATGCATGAGGTAAGTTGAATTGAAGTGTTGCAAGTTGGTGAAAATGAGACTTAAAATCAAATCAAAAGCTGTAACTCTGTTGTATCTTGTAGTACTTGTTTGCCTTTCTTCTAAGAAAAATTGCACGAGCAACAAATAGCCGTGTAATTTGAATGCACAATATTATGATATGCTATGCAATTTTCCCAGGATTCAATCATCTGGCCGATCTTAAGTAATTGTGCCTTCAAAGTACATGTATATATATGAATTTTCTACAAGTAGTCGCTTCTTTTCTTGATTTATATACAATCTTTATATATATGAGGGTACCAAAGGTACCACAAATTAGAATCAACGTCTCTTATGAACGCAAAACATTTCTCTTTTTCTCTTTTCTGCTCCGCACGTGTGAAAAACAAAACGAAATGCTATGAAACATTTTAACCATCCAAAATATCCTAAAATCACACTAACTGCCAAATAATAAAGATGCGCCAGCTACGAGGCAAAATACGGACCGCCAGTACAGTGCGATGAATGCAAGCTGCGATCAGCCTTTGACAGGCGCGACGAGAACAAAAAGGTCAGCAAAAGGAAACCCAAGGAAGCCGCACCCTAATTTTACAGACATATAAGTTTAAGTCAAATTAATGTAGAAAATGTATAAGCAGTGTAAACTGTACCTCGTCTGTGTAGTCAGGGTCCGTGTGACACACGCCTGGCAGACCAGAGTCGAAGAATTCCAATGTATTTGCGTTCATAAGGGGTAGAGATCTAAACTAGTCAAGGATTAGCATCTAAGTCAGTTGTAATTTGTTTGAACTCCTTTCTTCTTCAACTGTTTTTATTGGGCTTGTCCTTTTGCAGGTCAATGGGAAACTTCTGTGTTGGCTGTGTACCTGCGCCTACAAGCGTGCCCTGCTGAAAGCCCAGATGGAGGGTCGAATACCCATGACCAAGAAGCGACCCCATGAGAAATCGTCGTCCTCGCACAGAGACAGCACATCGGGCTCGGCCAAGAAGCCCACACGCGCTGAATTGGGCAAATCTGGCAGCGGCAATAGCAATGCTGGCGGCGTGACAGCTGTCAGTGGTGCCGGACTGGATTTGCCTGATAAAATTTCGCGTGGGAATGGCGGCAACGGCACAATAGCAGCGCCAGCTGTAATCAGCGTGGATCCCAATTCGTCCGATCATGTGGTGGCGATTACATATCTTAAGGAGCGCATAGCCAGCCTGGAGAAACGTCTGAACCAAAAAGACAAGGAACTGCTGGAGAAAGACAAGCAAGTGAGTGAAAGAACCCATGATTTAAGATGGACATTTTCTATCCTTTATATACTTTTTTGCCTACAGTTGACGGAGCTGAAGGGCAAGAACTTTGAAAAGGAAAATGATATGCGGAACCGACTGAAGGAGGTGGAGCGACTGCACGACATGAAAGTGGACAACTTGAATCGCAAGATTGCCAGCCTGCTGAAGGATCTGGCTACGTTGAAGAAGAACAACAATAAAAAAGGTGGCAACTCTGTTGCTGGTGGTGGTGGCGTGGGCAAAATTGAAAAGGACTCCATCAAGCGTGAGAATCTGTCGCCCAAAGAGGAGCTTATTTCAGCTGCGCCCGAGAAGCTGGCCAAAAACTCACCTCCCCAGCTGGACAAGGATGAGAAGAGTCGCGATCGCGATGAAGAGGAGGAACGCAGCGAGCACGAGGAGCGTGCCAGTGTACGTTCACGCTCAGGCTCCAGCAGCCCCTCCTCCAACTGAGAGTGAACCCCAACGAGCAACAAGTGCGCACACACACATAGACACTGGCAAAGTGTGTGTAACATTTTTAATTATGGTTTTCCGGCATATTGCAAACTTGAACTTGAGATCACCAAGAAGACAGGTTAATAATCCATCAGTGGATTTGAAATGACACAGCTCTGTTGTAATCAAGCTTGCAAACGTTGACAATCCTGCCGGAATCCTGCCCACAACTGCACCTCTTCTTTTTAGTTTGGCATTTTATATATTCAATTTTTGTATACATTTTTTGCTTTAATTGTAATATAGGTTTTTTTTATAAAATTGTTTTATTTATACAATCGCGTCACTAGTATTTTGGTATCGTAACCCAAATTATGACGCTCCTTCCCATTTTATTCATTCTTTCCTGCTCCTGATCCTTTGTTAGTTTGTTTTCGGCCTTCTGTTCACGTGTAAACCACCATCGATTAGGAAATGCAACTTTTATAGGCTCAACTTAACAAATTCAACTTTAGTTTAATTCAACACGAAACTGCATCAAACGAAAGCATTGTTTTAAGTCTAAGAAATATAGAAAGTTGGGAACGAAAACATTAAAAATTAAAGAATACAACACATTTGTTTCTTTCAACATGATGATCTTTAGTGTGGCTTTGGCTTATGCCCGTCCACGTAGAAATTGCGCGTGGCCTTAGGCAGTTCCAGTTCCAGGCCCTCCATGCTCTTGTCGAGCACAATTTGACAGCCCAGGCGGGAATTTTCACGCAGGAATGGCGCCATGTCCAGCAGGTCGTCTTCCTTTTCGTCCGCCTCGTTTAGTTTATCGAGATACTTATGCTGTACATACACATGGCAGGTGGTGCAAGCCAGCGAAGCCTCGCAAGCCCCCTCCATTTCAATGCCATACCGGTGGGCCAAATATAAGACATTATCACCCACTTTGCCTCGGACGTTGAAGCGTTTTCCATCCTTGTCCACATATGTGATATTTACACTGTAAGCAAATTATCTTTATATAACAAAGTATATATGGAATCAACAAACACAACTTACATTTCGTCTGGAGACTTGGGTTCCTGCCATTCGTATTCACCATGCCGCAGCTCTGAAACATAATTTCATAATCTCTGATAAGCGTTACAATATTACAATGGCATCTGGCACACTGTCGCCAGCGATGTACTTACGCCTCGTGGTGTGCAACGACTGGCTGAGGGTGGAGTTGGGTTTAATAATCCGTTTGCTAATTAATTGACAGGAATTACGAGATTGTCGCAGAAGTAAACAAATCATTTTTTAAGGTTACTGTTTTACTTGTGTTCGATTATCGGTATCGTACAGCTGTTCGCAAGCGATACCCATTTATCGATAGGGCATCAATTTTAAATCGAACCGTTGTGCGTTAGTAGTACGCTGCTAAATTTTCTTTTACGATTTTGTCAACGATTATAATCCGGCAAATCGGCAGATTATGTGCTTATACATATAAAAACCGAGTTTTCAATTAAAATTTGTGGAAGATATAAAGTCTTGCGGGGGCGGGGAAAATTTAAAAACAAACTTGATCTGACGCATCACAAGGGAAGTCTACATACCAAATTGGGACTCTAGCTCTAACAGTCTCCGAGATTTAGGTGTTCATACGGACAGACGGACGGACGCACGGACAGACGGACATGGCTAGATTGATTCGGCTATTTATGTTGATCAAGAGCCGGAGACCTTTTAGTGTGTTGAATAAATGTTGAGTACGAGTATCTTATATTCGGAATTTCGACTATAGCGTTCGTACTTGTTTATACATGCTGTGCATATATGGAACACATTACTTAATGATTTAAAGACGACTAGAAGCGCAACGCAATTTTTAAGTCGAAACGACACCTAAAATCATCAACGTAAGTTAATCTTTGTTACATTGTTATACCATTCACAAAATGGTATATTATTTTGTCAGGAAGTCTGGCACAACGTTTCCGACTATATAAAGTATATATATTCTTGATAGGCATGGCAAGGGTAATTGTACGTCTAAGTATTGTATAGTTCGAGTTTCATCAAAATCGGACAACTATATCATATAGCTCCCATATAACCGATTGTTCCGGAATGAACACTTAAGAGCATAACTTTTCTGTTTTTCTTGCAAATCAAACCAATCTCGGCTTCAAATGGATATGACACGTCCATTGGCCTGATCTGATCAAGTACGGACACCTATATCATTAGCTTCCATATAACCGATTGCCTTGGAATGAACACTTAGGAGCATAACTTTTTCATCCAAATCGATTTTTATCCGTTTGAGGAGGCCCGTCCACCAGATTTGATCTACATCAGTTATAAATTTACAATGTGAATGTCATATAAGCCAGATATAGTGTTCCCTTCTTTTTAGTTTTAAGTTCTTAGTTTCAATAGTTAATAAGAAATCGTTAGTTATAAATAAGTATTTAGTAAATCATTATATAAACTTATAAATTATGATTATACTTTTTTCCCCCTCTCTATTTAACCAAATTGTGACTAGCACATTAAATAAAAAGTTCATACTTGTAGTGCTAGGAATATAGGAATCAATGAATAAAATACCAACTAAATATATATATATATATATAGATATATATATATATATATATATATATATATATATATATATATATATATATATATATATATATGTATATATATATATATATATATATTTTTGCATGCAGTGCTTTCTGCATCCAACTTTCAGGTCCATACTGCAAATTTCCTTAAGCTCCGAAGTCAAACTCGTATATAATTTCCACATTTAATATATTTTTATTTATTGATAATACTGTGTATAGATTATTTTTCATATTAGTCTTAAAATTTTGATTAAATTGGACTTTAAAATGTAAATATTTAATACATACTTAATAATTTTTTATGTCAGTATGTAAATTGATTATGATGCGTAATAATGTGCATTATATTGTTTACTTAAGTGCTAGGAAATTGAGTCTTGGGGAAAATCGGTTTCTTTAAGGACTTGGCGAACTTTTGGCTCAGTTTTCTTCTGCTGCAGAGGCTTGTTCCTTGCCCTTTTGCCCATTACCATTTACATTTTCTGCTGCTTGCTGTACAAACAATTCAGACGGACCTACTTGCTTAATGGGTATAATTCGCTCCTCAGACTCATCCTTGATTTTCAATGGCGGCACCTTTATGGTTAGTACACCATCCTCAGATAGGGTAGAGACAATGGCATCGGCATTGTATTCCTTGGGAAGTGGATAGCGACGCAAAAAGTGTCGGTAGACATGACCATGTTCATCCGGACGCTCGTCATGTTTGCCCTCAACGACAAGGCATTCGTTTACAAGCTTTACACTCAATTCGCCCGGCTCGAATAGTCCTACGTCGAGATTTACTTCAAAGCTGTCTTTTTTATCCTTTACAGCAATGGCAGCACCTAGAGCAGACAGCTCCCCACTGCGCTTCTTGGCCACCAGATTATGGGCATGGGCCCCCATGCGTGCAATCAGGCCCAAGGTGTGCAAATCCAGTTCAGCAGGTTCCCGCGAATGTAAGCGGCGATACTGACGATTCGGAAACATATCATGCCCGTAGTACATACTGTCTGGTGAGTCCAAGTTCAAGACAAATGGTATATCTGGCATTTTCGGTGCCTTTGTTGAAAACTTATTGATTCTGTATCTAGCGCGGGTTCACTGAACCAACGACCTGCTTTCAATTGCAGTTTAAACGTGTGGTGGTTTGAGAACAGGGGATGTTGTCGATGTCGCTCAGCGAATGTCGTGGAACAGAAAGTGCACAATGTAACTCGAATTTTCAATTGCGGAGTTTGTGTTCTGTGGCTGCCATTTATAGGAAACGCCAGGCAAAAGCTGAAGCCTGAAAGCTTTCACTGGAGCTGCAGATGTAGCTGGAATTGGGGAGACGGATGGGAATGTTCTGGCAACAAGTGTATGCGACAGGCCGGGGCTGAGCTTTTTAGGCGCCAAACCGCATTAACATTCGAATTCGACCAACTGCACAGTGAAGAGAATATTGCAAACAATTCAAGAACTATGATTAACTAGTTTGAGAGATAGAATTAGTCGAAACTGTACTTCAGCATTAGCAATTATTGTTACTGTTTTATTTATTTGTTCATATCGATTTCATCAGAATGTGCCATAAAATTCGAGAGCTATTGCTTACCATACATCCGTTGTTTTCTAAACAATCCATATAGTAAACACTTATCCAGCCAAGTTCTTTATAATAAACAAAAACTTTGAAATTCGATGTGAATCTATCACTCAGTGCCAGCACCCAAACTGAAATCCGATGTTCAGAGGCCGCCCCTGTTGCCAATTGTTTATTTGCAGCCGCCAACTATAACGGCAAACAATACCGCAGACAGCTATCCCGGTGCGGTTGATGCCATCGTAGCCGCCGCCGTCGCCGACACTGATAAGCCGTACTGCTACCCGTCCAGCGTAAACAAATCCAAATCTCAGACTCAGCTATAATAAATGCCGCTGCTGGGGCAAACCGAAAAGTCAGTGCTGTGGCGACTGGCAACACAAGTGAAAGTTTTCGCAAAGCTAAGCAATTCTTGTTTCAATAGAATGGCTACCTACGAGCAGATCAAAGATGTACCAAATCATCCCGACATATATTTGATAGATGTGCGCAATAAGGATGAAATAAACGATAGTGGTTCCATTCCAGCCAGCATTAATATACCATGTAAAAAGCATTGTAAAATTATCCTCAACGTGCGATACATGGGCCTTTTTTTCTTTGCAGTGCCTGATTTGGAAAGAGCCTTGCAAATTGATGCCGAGGATTTTAAAGGAACTTATGGTAGAGAGCAGCCTGTCAAGGATTCGGAAATTATATTCACATGTCGTTCGGGTAGGCGTGTACTAGAGGCGGAGAAAATAGCCAAGGCGTCGGGCTTCAAAAAGTGAGTTTCATATTGAACGCTAAAAATACAATTCAGCTGCAGTAGGAATTTTACTCGAAGACCCAAAGACTTTAACTTCACATTTCTTTGAGAAGATTGTGAGTTAGGCTTTCATGCTGATCACATTACATTTGATTTCCTTCCACAGATAATAAGTAGCAGTATTATATAAAAAATTCCTACTGAAGAGTAATTATTTTTTAGAGTTATTGCTCAGATCTATAATAATAATATTCCAATTTCTTGCTTAGCATACGCATATATAGCGGCTCTTGGCTGGAATGGGCCGAAAAGGAGGGTCTAAATTAAAGACATATTCGTACCTGCATATGTTTTTTTGATAACAACTCAACTTTTAAAATTAACAAAATACTTACTAGTTGTGGAATAAAATTAAAGCTTTGGTAAAGAGCGACTTTTATTTGTGTTGGCCCCCAAAAAAGCTACGCCTATGTGCAAGCTCCAAAAACTAGCACCCCCCACTGTCAGCACTCTCTGTTAGCAAACTGTTATCTCTTACCTTTAGTAGCTTGCGGCTCTTAATACTCATGACCGGTACAACTGACCTGCCCCAATAGCGCCAAAGAGAAACTTTTAACAGCAATAAAGTAAAGCATATAATATTGTAGAAGCCCAAATGTATCTTTTACCTTGCTCCGAGAGTCAACAGACTGTTCTCGCAGCATCTAGTTCTAGAAAAAATCAACCCTTAAATGGCAGCTATCTGCCAGCATTTGATATTTCAGGTGTTACAGAAAATTTCATCAGCCCCATAGGCCAGGTCGAGAGAGTGCCGGATAGTTCTCGATGTTGTGTTGGTGGCGTATAAATAGCAGCCGGCACGAATTGCTGCTCACAGTTCAAAAACAACAAAACAAGTGAAAACAGCTCGCAGCGCTAAACAAGTACTACGTAGTACTCGTATATAAACCTTAATTTCACCAGTCCGATTTGAGATTGCAAAAGTTATATTATAAACTTCACAATGCGTTCGCTACCAATGTTTCTGCGTATGGCCGAAGAGATGAGCCGGCTGCCGGTGACAAGATATTCCCCCTTCCATGCCTTCTTCCAGGAGACACCACTCTGGACGGTGGCATTGCCACGCAACTGGCAGCAGATTGCCAACTGGCAGGAGCAGAAATTTGCACCACCAGCCACAGTTACCACGGAGGGCTATCAGCTTAAAATCGATGTGAGTGACTACAACGATCTGAATGTCAAGGTGATCGACAACAGCGTAGTTATCGAAGGCAAAGCTGAACAGCAAGAGGAGGGCCAGGGATACACTTCCCGTCACTTTATGCGCCGATTTGTGCTTCCGGAGGGCTACGAAGGGGATAAAGTCACTTCCACTCTAAGCAGCGAAGGAGTCCTTACCATCAATGCACCAAATCCACCAGCTGTGAATGAAGCTCTCAAGGAGCGTGTTGTACCCATACAGCACATAGGACCAGCCAAGGCGCAGACTGATCCTGCACCACAGGAGGCGAGCAAGCAAGAGGAGCAGAAGTAAATACAAAGGGCCCCAATTAGGATGCGTTCTTTTGACTGAAAACCAAAGCTAGTGAATAGTTATGTAGTAGATCCCGAAATTGGAATTGTTAACCTGATAATTTTACATTCTTGAACTTAGTTTTACGATTTGATGTAACCAAATTAATAAAAAGGGCGCCCAAATGCAAAAAGAAAATTTGTCTGCTTTTATTCTATGGTATTAAGAGGGTATGTTCAGATGTATTAAAGATAAATTCAACCGAGCATTGTAGCATTCTTTTCTCACTTTACCCATTTTCATCCGCATCCACATAGCTGCGTTGTTTCAGCACTTTCATTGATGACGTCCATTCTTGACTTCCGTCCAATTTGTTCTGCTCGTGGTTCTGCATTTGTTTGGCCTTCGTGCATCGGTCAGATGATTCATCCCGCTCATGCTCATCCGCATACGTCGGTGCATACGAGGCCGTTCGGTCGGCTCAGTGCCTATAAAAGCTGCAACAGCGCAACCGTCGCATTTTATAAGATTTCTAGACGTGAACGTGAGCCACCCCGTCGAGAAATGACTCTAGTGCCAACCACATATCGCGATCTATCACGAGAAATAGATCGACAGCGTCCACTTTACCGTCCGCCGTACGACTTCCAACTATATCCGTATCTGTGGGATGATCAACGTCTGTGGTGGCCAGCCCATAGTAGCCTGGAGTCGTTGCGTCCTTTGGATGAGCTGGTGACACGACGAGTGAGAAATCAGTTGATACAATCAACCCCTTACGAGTGGGCCTACCCCATGCGTTGGGACAACTATTACTCCGGCGAACGTGTCCATGTGGATGAGAAGGGCTTTCGCATAGACATAGATGTGCGCCAGTTCCGACCTCACGAAGTTGTGGTGAAGACCAACGACGACTACATCATTGTGCAGGGCAATCACGACAAACGCAACGAGGGTGCCAATGGTCTCGTGGAGCGCCACTTTGTGAGGAAGTACCTGCTACCTCGTGGTTACAATGCCAACGAGGTGATCTCCGACCTATCCACCGATGGCATATTGACCGTCAAAGTGCCGCCACCTCCGCCAGCCAAATACTACAGTCCCTGCGAGCGTTTAGTGCGGGTCCACGAGACGGGCAAACTGGCCCTGCCCTGGAAGTAGTAGCTATCTTCGTAATCCACATCTTCACCAGAGCCCAGGCACTCGTAAATGCAAACCACAAATTCAAGGTGAACTATTTTTGGGTACCCAAGCAAGTGCAAGTCCAAGTGCATCAAACATCGGGCAAACGAAATTTCAATTAGATTTAAATATTACGTACATATAATGCAAATATATATACATATGTATGTATATATACATATAGAAATGCGAAATGTATTTGTAGGAATATGTACTTTAATGCGCAATAAACGGCTAGAAAGGAAAACCTGAGGCATCGATATCGATTCTGGTAGGTTGGTTGTCTATGTAAATGGGAATGGTGCGTAACTCATTCCATCCATTCTTGTATAGAGGAATTTGAAAATGTTCTCCGTATATATAGAAAATAATCATGATTTATATCTAAATTAAAAAAAAAAAAAAAAACAAGTAAGAACGCTGTAGTCGATATTCCGACTATAAGATACTCGTACTCAGCATTTCGACACACTCAAAAGTATGAAAAAAATAATTTTTGGGGTGGTGGGTGTTCTCACACAGCAAATCGGTAGATTATGTGCTTATAAATATAGCCGAGTTTCAAATAAATGCGTTAAAATTTGTGGAAGACAGAAGGTTTAGCGGTTTTCGGAGGCGTGAGAGTCTACATACCAAATTGGATTTCTATATTTCTTACAGTCTCCGAGATCTAGAACTGACAGACGAACATGGCTAGATCGACTCGGCTGTGGATACTGATCAAGAATATGTCTACTTTATGGGGTCTTCGACGCTTCCTTCTGCCTGTTAGACACATTTGCACAAATACAATATAGTCGTTTACTCTGCTGGAGTACAACCAATTTTGGTTCCATAACTCACCATATGGGAGCTATATGATTTAGTGGGCCGATCCGAATCAACTTTAGCCATCAGACGCAGAGGCTTCTAAAACTGACATTTACCAAACTTGGTTAAATTTGTATAAAAAAAAACAACCAATTCTGTTGTACTAAGAGTTCATTCTGAATCGGTCAGTTATATGGGAGCCTATGGTTAAAATTTCCACTCGATAGCTCTAAGACTTACAGACTAGATCGTATATACACAGACCGACAGACAGGGCGGACAGACACACGGACATGGCTTGTCATGCTGATCAAGAATGTAGATACTTTATGGGGTCGGAGATGCTTCCTTCTATGTAATATTTCTTCTATTATAATACCCTCTGTAAAGGTATAAACGAAAGTGAAACGAAAGCTAGATTTGGCTTTATCGATCATTTTACACAGTTCGAGCATGTTCTAAGACCGGTCCGGTACTAAGGGGCGCTACTACCAGACAGGTGTGACAAAATTCTTTACAATGTATTTAAATATATTCAGGAAGAAACTTCCAGAGAAACAACAACATATGTGAATGTTTTGGGTCAAAGTCTCCTCGGATTTTTGGTACACTTTTATACCATTCCTAAAATGGCTTATTAATTTTGTCAGGAAGTTTGCAACGCACAGAAGAAAGCTTTTCCGACTATTTAATAAATATATTCTGTATCAGCATAGACTTTTATATGACCAAAATATATGTAAATCGTACTATATGTACAATATGTAATAACATGTTTGGTGCAGGGTATTTAACTATCGAGCAACCTTGACTTCAGCTTTCTTTGTGTTTTTGATCAAAAAGCAAGAAACAAATTGTTAGGAGTGTTACGATAATATTCTTTATATTTGGTTTGCTTGTTTCTTCAAAATAAGAACTTTGCTTTTATGGCTTTTAAGTTTTTAGCATGGAACCCAGAATGTTGTTAGACCTCCATAAAACCCACATTATCATCAAATAAATATGTAACTCAATTCAATTATTTTCACACAACTTGTACAAAGATATTATTTATTGTTAACTCAAGTCTTTAGCTCTTTTCAAAATGTAATATAAAATATGTATTTATGGGAATGATGGTGGGGAGAGGGGGCTGACAATGTTGATTGAGCATGAATATAATTTAACACGTATTTAGCCTATTTGGCATTGCCATTGGTGGCCTTCTTATTATCCTCGGCGGTATTGAGCTTGATATTCAAATGGGCCGGTCCGACCTGTTGAATTTGAACGACGCGCTCCTTGCTCTTGTCTTCGATGGGTTGTGGTTTGGATATGTAAACGGTTAGCACGCCGTCAGAGGACAACGACGACATAACTTTCTCTGGCTCGTAGCCCTGCGGAATGGTGTAGCGACGCACAAAGTGGCGCGAAATGTGACCATGCTCGTCCTGGCGCTCATCGTGCTTGCCTTCAACCACAATTGACTTATCCACCACTTTAACACTAAGCTCACTGGGCTTGAACTGCGACACATCCATGCAAACTTGGAAGCCATCTTTGCCCAACTGTGAGATGACCCCCTGTTTGCTGCTGGCCAACTGACGTTGACGGGCGGCCGGCGAAACTGGGCACAACGGCGAAGGGCATCCAAATATGCTATTAACTGCAGCAAGGCGCTGTGGAGTTACACAGCTCTGGTGATAACGGGGATGGGGAATGATGCCCATACCCACGTCGTATATGGGGCCGCGAGGCTCATGCATTTCATCAATCAGATTATTAATTATATTTGAAAGCGCCATCTTTTATTGTTTAAATTTTGTTCTTCAGAAACTAGCTTGAATTATTTTTAGGCTCTCGCACTGCGAATAACGGATTTTGAACTGTGCTGCAGCAAAGTGCCGGTGCTGCTTTTAAAGCACCTCTCAAGCTTTTCGAGAAAATTCTCGCAATTGCTAGTGTGCGTGTCATTGTAAGAGAGAACAATTGAGTTGGCGAATGCTTTGTGCTGTTCTCTCAGATTTGCGTAAATAAACGGTGCATTTTTTGAGAGACGCCTTTGCCAGAGTGTGTGTGAGTTACTATGAGCTACAGCAATTGAGTATGTGTGTGCTGCTTCGCTCCCGCTTTTGAGCTTTTCAATAGATTTGAGAGTGTCGGTGCTGCTTCGCTCCCGTTTTCGAGCTTTGAAGAGATTGAAAATGTGTACGTGCTGCTTCGCTCCCGCTTTCGAGCCGTTTAAGAGATTGAGAATGCGAATGTGTTGCTTCACTCTCACTCTCTTCTCCCAATGCAAATACGAAATACGAGCAAGAACACTATAGTCGATATTCCGCACTTAAGATACTCGTACTCAGCATTTATTCTATATTCAGCACACTCCATATATAATTTTTTTTTTATGGGTGGGTCGATCTCATACAAAATGTTCTTATACATTTTTGTCTATAAATATTAGTCGATCTTTATAAAACTAATCAAATCGGTAGATTATGTGCTTATGCATATACAAACTAAATCCGTTAAAATTTGTGGAAGATATAAAATTTCACCGATTTGCTTGGGTGGGAGGCGGCGTAGCAAAGTTGTAAAACAAACAATCTGAGTCTACATACCAAATTTGGAGACTCTAGCTTTTATAGTCTCCGAAATCTATGTGTTCATGCGGACGGATATGGCTAGATCGACTCGGCTGTTGATGCTGATTAGCAATATATATACTTTAAGGGGTCTTAGACGCTTCCTTATGCCTGTTGCATACATTTGCACAAATACAATATACTCGTTTACTCTACTATAGTACGAGTATAAAAATCAAAAGCGCATCCCAACTGCATAACCGTGCTCTTTTCAATTACAGCAAGAGCGACAAATGAAATACCCTTACTCTCTTGTTTTATTTTTAAGTACATTAATTTTATTGAATACTTGTAGTCGTTTTTCACATAGTATGTTTTGTTTTTAGGAAATCATATTTACTTATGCTCATACTCATTCATATATAGTTTAATTGAGTTCTCCTACTACTCTCGGTTCGACATCGTCATGCGCTTCGCCTAATTCTATGTTGTTTATGTTTATCGTGGAATTTTAAAAGAAAAACGCAAAAAACATTTATTTGATGCTTTTTTGTCATGGAATAAAAAACCTATAAGCCAATTCAATTGTTGTTCATATTCAGTCTCTACATTCACTTGGCCAGCTCCTCGGTTTTAGCGACGGCTGGAGCAGCTGCAGGGGCTCCATTGCCATTGGCATTGGCATCTTTTTCCCCCCCGGCAGGCGTTGTTGTTGCTGCTGCTGGCTGATTCTTGGCCAGCAAAATGGCTGCATCGGCAGCAGCCAGCTCTTCGGCTCCCTTAGTAGCTGTGGATACCTTGGTTTTCTCATTTTCCTTGTCCTTTTCGTTATTTTCCATCTTCTGTTTCTCGTCTGGCTGCTGTTGCTTTGGCTTAACAGCCTCATCAGCATTTGCATTCACGCCTCCATCTGTTTCTTTATTCTCATCTTTATCTGCACAATCATTTGCATCCTTATCAGCCTTATCAGCTTTGGCTTGCACTTCCATTTCCACATCCTCAATTGTGGCTGCGTCGGCATTTGAATTGGAATTGGCCAGTGCACGGGCGGCATCTTCCTCTACAGCGGCCACCACTTCCATCGCCTCCGTCTTTGTCTTTGGCTGCTCCACAGCCACCTTTGCCTCAGTCTCTTTTTTGTTAGCTGCAGTCTCAACATTTACATCGACTGCAACCTCAACGTCGGCTACTGCTGATTCTCCATTTCCGTTGCCATTACTCTCCACCACTTCCATGGTTGCCTTGGCAACGACGCTCTTCTTCTCATCGGCAACTGGGATTGGCGATGGTGTTGAAGTTGTTGTTGTTGGCTGCTGCTGCTGGGGCTCGGCTTCTGCAGATTTTGGCGTCTGCGCATCCTTCGGCTGCTGCACTACCTGCCCCTGTCCCTGCACCTGCCCCTGTCCCAATTGCTGTATATCGACAATGCGCTCCATTCGCTCATCGCCAACTTTTTGTACTGGCGGTGGCGGCGGTGGTGCCTTCACGGTGAGTATGCCATCCGAGGACAGCGTTGAGTGGACATCGGCCGGATCGAAGCCCTTGGGCAGTTGGTATTTCCGTATGAAATGACGCGAAATGACCCCATGGCCATCCTCCTTCTCATCATGCTGGCCCTCGACCACGATACAATTGTCAATGGTCTTTACGGTGAGCTCCTCGGCCGAAAATTGCTTCACGTTCATGCTCACCTGGAAGCCATTGCGATTGACCACCGAGTAGGCCGATTTACTGGCTCCGAGACCGGTACTTGGGCGGCCACCACCGCTCCCCGCAGCACCAACACCACCGCTAACCTTGTCCGTGGATAGCTCTTTCTCCAGCTCCAACAGCGACTTATTACAGCAGACAGTCTTGGCGCCGGCCACACGATTATAAGGATGATGGCGATGCTGGGCCAATGGCGACTGCTGCCCCTTAATGGGCACCCACAGCACTGACGATGCCGTTGCGTTGGGGTTGGGTGCGGCAAGACGCGACGACGAGGCGGTGCGACATAGTTGCGGGTGTGACGACGACGTCGACTGTGGCGACAACGACTGCGATTGTGTTGGAGTCAGCTGCTCCAGTGGATACATACCGAAGCCGACATCGTCAATGTCCATACCAATGGCGAGGCTGCGATTGAAATCGTGCAGCTCCTCGGCCAAGTCAAGTATAAACGGTATTAGTGACATTTTCTAATATATGCCTATGGTTTTCTACGGGTGACGATGTCGATGCTGAGTACGATTACACGATTTAGACGGTTTTCGGTAGCCTTGTCTAGCGATGTTTGTAGGTATGTGTGTGTGTGTGTGTACCGCTGAGTGGGTGTTTTTCTTTTTCAATGCCTTTCTAGTCTGGTTTGCTCTAGTCTGGGATCTCACTGATTCTGATGACGACGACACGCGCGAGTTAACCGTCCAACGATCCGTTCCGGCTTCTAACTGGCTTACGTTTGAGGCCTTATGGCTGAATGTTCAGGCTTTTAAACGACTGTGCAGCGCTGAATGGAAAATGACGGTGTCTGGCCTGGAAGAGCGGTGTCTGTGTCGTCTCTGTCTTGGTTGTGGCAGTGCTGCTGCCGCTGCTGCTCTCTCCCGGTCTTCCTGGCTCTCCGCCCCCTAACCGGCTGTCACCCGGCTTATGCAAAAAAAAGAAGAAAATGTTGCGACTGTTTGGTCAAGGGGCTGAACCCTATCAACGTCTACCAATCTCCCCCTTCCCAGCAGCAGCAGCCCTTTTCTACAGGCGAATTTTTGTTTTTGGCGAAAAAAAATCAATAGGAGGAAACCCGAATGGTCGCTCCAGCTATTTTTCGCAGCTATATGCATAATCTAGATACATATATATACATAAGTACATCTGTAGCATTGCAAGTTAGAGAACAAAGAAAGTGTATTCCAGCCTAAAAACCAGCCGCAGCCGAGTTGCCGGCAAAAAAAAAAAGAGAAGGAAACCGGCTCCGGGCATAGGTATGGGTTGCCCAGACAGGCCACACATTATGTGATACATATATACATATGCGAATATGTAAAGTGGTCATGTTGCAGCAGCAGCAGCTGAATTGCCTTCGTGTTGCCGGCCGAACAGCTGAGAGGCCGCAAAAAAGTTACGAGTTGTTGTTGCTACCGGCAACTGGGGCTGGGGGCTGCCGGCAATGGAACTACAACAACAGCTGGTTTTTCGCTGTCAATATGTGTGTGTGCTTGGAGAGCTGGAAGGCCATCATAACCAGGGTAGTGGTGGGATAGGGATAGGCAAGGCGCACGTAAAATATACTCCCTCTCCCTGGCTACTCCCTGTTCCGTAATGCTACTGCTGTCGCGTAAACATGCGCAGTGCCTGCCTCTGCTTTATATACCATGGATACTGCACTCGTATATGTATAACTATGTATATAAAGTGCATTTGTATATGTGGGTGTGATGTGTAAGCCACCAAACCGGCAACATACACAACCTGACGAAAGCCAGACAGAGAGCACACCACATGTACATACGCACGCACTACTGATGCAGCATGAGAGAAAACTTTAATTCTGTTAATGAAAATGATATCTGGGGAGGGCATAACTTGATTTAGACCCAATGCCAATTGAGAGAGTTTTGTGCAAAATCAGTGGCAGTTGATGATTATGTATGAGTGTTATGTACCCATATATATATATGAAGATATGCATGTATGTGCATGTATGTACATATAGGAGTGCACATATGCAAGTCCGTACAAATACATACTAACTTTTAAAGAAGCCCAGAAATTGAACATTTTATAAGGCACATAGGACTTGCGACATAATCGCTCTTTGCAATGAACATTTTTATATTTGTTGGTCGTGACATAAAATCTTAACTTAATAAATTGATATTACCCAGTAAACATTTAGGATATTTTTCTTTGTGCTTAACTGGTGGTGCCCTAACCGGTCTCCTAGTAAAATTGTATGCCATACAAATTGCAAATGTATTCTCGATTTTATGGCAGATATCTGACCCGGAATTACTCCGGTTATAAAGCAGGTATCATAGGCGTAGCCGGGGGACTAGTCTACTGTATAAATTTGACTAATAATACGGAAGATATTGATAACGGCACTTCCTTGGACAGGCTGTCGTCACTTTGGACAGGCACACTTCGCTCTTGGCATCTATATGATATGGTTAATCAAACACAGAAACACAGATTTGAATGGAATATTCTTTCCGACCTTACGACGATACTGAGACATACTTTGAAATGACACTTTTATTATTCCGAAAGTGCAAGGACGCTCTAGAAGTTTCGACAAATGATATGCGAATAAAGGTTGAAACTTGAATTCTAATTTATTTGTAACTAAGAAAATATGTAACGCATGTACATTTTCAACACCCATCCATATTTATGTGGTCAAAGACCTATTAAATTAAGCCCAGTCAATAAACATTTTAATTAGATAATCATTTAATCTGTCAGCAGCGAAAAATAAATATTTTATTTAAATGCTTTCCCCTGCTCCAATATTCTATTGAGACTATCATTGCCCCAGCCTGTTACGTTATGGTGTCTCACTCTCACTTTCATTCAGATAATGCATAATGTCAGCAATGATTTCGAGAACATTGGCGAAAATGTTTAACTTTGCCCACAACAACAACAACAACAACGCCAACTCTTCTCTTCAGCTGAACCCTGAAAAGACACTTCGCCAACATTCTGGATGTTACCCCGTCAAGCAATGCCATGAGAGCGAGAGAGAAAGCACATAACGTCACACTGGCACACACACAACTTTGTGCTGCCTATAAATAGCGGACAGCCGGCGTCTGGCAAGCGTCAGTAAAATTCAAAAAATCGTACCGTTAACACGCAGTGGAGTGCAAGAAATCCTATTCGAAGTAAAACAGTAAAAGTAAAACTGCAAGATGTCACACCTACCACTTCTATTGAGTCTGGCTGATGATCTGGGCCGCCTTTCCGTGGCTCCCTTCTACGAGCCCTATTATTGCCAACGCCAGCGTCCCCATTTGTCCATTTCCCCCTTTGAGCAGCAGCTGCGCCACTTGGAGAAGCAAATGGGCCCTACCCAGGGAGTGTCATCGAAGGTGGGCAAGGATGGGTTCCAAGTTTGCATGGATGTGTCGCAGTTCAAGCCCAGCGAGCTGGTTGTTAAAGTCCAGGACAACTCCGTGCTTGTCGAGGGCAAGCATGAGGAGCGTGAAGACGATCATGGTTATATCAGTCGCCACTTTGTTCGCCGTTACGCCCTGCCCGAGGGCTATGAGGCTGAGAAGGTCGCCTCCACCCTATCCTCGGATGGAGTGCTCACTGTGAGCGTGCCCAAACCATTGGCTATTGAGGATAAGGCCAACGAGCGCATCGTCCAAATCCAACAGGTGGGACCGGCCCACCTTAACGTTAAGGAGAACGCTAAGGAGAAGGAGGACAACGGCGATGCCGCCAAGTAAATTTCCTAGAATTAATAGAAATCTAAAAACACAAGCCATTTGTATTTAATCAAAGTCAATATCTGTTTTATATGCTAAACATACAATACATTATATACACATATATAGTAGCTGGATGCACTTACTCATCGTATATTACATAATGTGCTCAGCGTTAATATTAATAAATTGGAACATGTATTTCTAGATTTCGTTGGTAACTCCAAGATTAACTAACCAATAAATAAAATAAACAAAAATAGAATATACATACTATAATGATGTTTGCATTGGGTTCCTTGGAGATTTGGTAAATGGAAAGTTCCTCGAGTAGAGTGAAATTTTTAGCAGCCGAAAATGTTTTCGCTCGACCGATTTGCATTTATGTATACGCTAATTCCTCCTCTTTCTCCTGATCAAACTGATTAGCTCACAACGCAAACGTACAAAAACCGTCGACCTACAAGTGGGGCAATAATTGAACATTCATGTTTAACGTAAAATAATAGAAAATGTTTTTAAAGTCAATGTACTTAAATAACATCGAAAAGTTCCTTTTTAGAAAACTTTGGAAAGTTCTTGAAATTTCTAGAATTTTTGAAAAACTGAAAGTACTCAAAATTAGTAAAATAAAATTGTATACATTTCAGGATTTTAAACAAAAATGTAATTTTTTCATATTTCTTTTGCTCAGCCTGAAATTGAATCTGCTCTCTTAAAGCGCAAACTTTTTTAACAGATTTCTTGGTCGCCGCCGCCAATCTCCTGCAGTTATGCTGCTATTTGTGAAGGTCTTTTGTAAAGGTACGACTCACTAGACATATGTACATAAATATATATTGTACATATTAAGCATGTGGAGCAGCAACTCCAAACGCTAGACATTTCTCAAATTGCCGACGTTTTACAGATTTCCGAAAGGCAACAGCCACAAACATATGTACGGAATACAACAACAACAACAGAGATAGTAAGAGTTCAATGGACTTGCCAATACACACATACAGTGGATGCGCTTTTTGCACACTTTTATAGCTGCCAGACGGTTGTTCGTTCAAACATTGGCTTGACAATAACGGCATATAAACGATAAGAAAAAAGAAAAGAAAGTGCTGCAGCCGATAGGCTCTGTAAATAAATAAAAATTTATTGTACAATGAACCTGAATATGCATGCATGTAAGCACATCCTCCGCATTCGCTTTACTTGCACACCGAAACTCCCAGAAATTGCAAGAACATTTTATAGTATATGTGCGTGAAAGCAAGAACACAAGCAAAACCTTACCGGCATGCACACAGACATGAAGCGGCGACAAAATGAGCGAACAATTTTGAGAGAACAACAGCTCGTTATACTCGTACTCTAGTAGAGTAAACGAGTATATTGCGTTGTGCAAATGTATGTAACAGGCAAAACGAAGCGTCTTCGACCCCATAAAATATATGTATATATTCTAGATCAGCATCAGCAGCCGAGTCGATCTAGCCATTTTCGTCTGTCCGTCCGTATGAACACCTAGATCTCAGAGACTAGATTCACAAAATGTAGTATGCAGACTTCCCTTGTGGCGCGTCAGATCAAATTTGTTTTAAAATCTTGCCCCGTCCCCTCACACCACCGCAAATCAATAAAAATGCTATCCACAAAAACAAAACAAAAAAAATAATAAAAAGCTTTGCATTCTTTCGAGTGCGTCGAAAATGAAATAAATAAAGAGTACGAGTATCTTATAGTCGGAGTATCGACTATAGCGTTCTTACTTGTTGCTTTTGATGTGTGCGTGCGCGGGCGCGTCGGTATATATGATGCTGCCAGCCATGACCACTCCACAGTGCTTTACTTGCACAGCGAAACTCCCAGAAATTGCAAGAACATTTTATAGTATGTGTGCATGAGAGCGAGAGCACAAGCAAAAACCTACCGGCATGCGCACAGACACGAAGCGGCGACGGAATGAGCGAGAAATTTCGAGAGAGCAGCTTATTTCTTTTGCATGTGTGCGTTAGCTAGCGCGTCGGTATATAAGGCGTTGCCAGCCGCTCAGTCGATTCGAAAATTTTTGAACGGTAAAAAAAGTTGTTCGCTGCGGACTGCTTGAATTAAAAACTTGAAGAAAAAAAGTTACCGATTAAAATACCATACATATATAAATAATAAAAATGTCGATTATTCCACTATTGAACTTGGCCCGTGAGATCGATCACGATTATCGTAGCAATACACTCAACGATTGGGAGCACTTCCTGGATGATGACTTTGGATTTGGCGTGCATGCCCACGATCTGTTTCAGGGTCCACGTCTGATGCTGCCCCGTCATGCCCTAGGACGACGTCGCTTTTTACCATACGACCGCAGTCATTACCACCATCATCAGTTGGTGCCCCGTCGTCGTTCGTCTGGTGGTAATGCTAGCTCGCTGTTGCCAGCCATTGGCAAAGATGGCTTCCAGGTCTGCATGGATGTGTCGCAGTTCAAACCCAATGAGCTGACTGTCAAGGTTGTGGACAAAACCGTGGTCGTCGAGGGCAAGCATGAGGAGCGCGAGGACGGCCACGGTCTTATCCAACGCCACTTTGTGCGCAAGTACACATTGCCCAAGGACTTTGATCCCAACGAGGTAGTGTCTACCGTCTCCTCAGACGGCGTCCTAACACTTAAGGCGCCCCCGCCGCCCAGCAAAGAACAGGCCAAACCCGAGCGCATTGTGCAGATTCAACAAACCGGTCCTGCGCACTTGAGTGTCAAGGCGCCAGAGGGTGCTGCTGCCGCCGATGGCAAGGCTGAAAATGGCGGCGGTGAGAAGATGGAAACGGGCAAATAGACAGGAGGGGAGACGGAATCAAGATGGAGTGTTGCAGTGCTGCTCGGAGAGTGCAAGACTAATAGGATGCCACGTTCGCATGCCCAAACACATACACATATATCACCTACACTTGCACATACAGATCCTCTCACCCATCCTTCACATCACATTTAGTCTTAAGCCATTTTAAAAAAAATATCGCCTCAGTTAATGTACGATTTGTATTAGTCTTACAATTAGAATATGAATACATATATCTTTAAAAATTGGGATTCCATTTGATTTAATACTTTTGTAACAAGAACAGCCGCAACACTCGGAATCAGAAGCATTTTGCATTTACTTTGTGAATAATAATAAAAAAATTTACTGAAAATACAAAAAAAAAGGAAATATATGTGTTGTGTATGTATTTACTTCGGGTTATTGTTCTGCCAATTTGGGATCTGCAATTACATATGCATGTATACGTGTGTGAAGACATGCATAAATGTTTACATTTTGGAAACTGGTTTTATTTGGTTCTCGAGGTTGTTGCTGAAGGTTTATATGAATGCGCCTGGATTTGATGACCCTAAATAGTAAATGAAGTTATGATAAACATATGGGACTTCGCTCTTCGTTTACTTATTTGTAGAGAAAATGTGCATAAGTAGAAGCAAGTTCATATATCCGACTATTAAACATACTTTCGTCACTAATGTGTAATGCCGATATCAGTAGCAGGAAGAGCTAAAGCTGATACTGATATTCGTACGACTTTTTCTATGATACACTAGGTTCTCAATTTGTAAGCTAGTAATCCTTTGTAATAAAGACTATTATCAATAAGCATACAACACATCGAGGACCCATTTCATATAAGCGATTTATATAATACCCCCCCCCCCCCCCCCCCCCCCAAACGAAGCTGTTGGCCGACTTTGGTGTACTGTAAATATTGCAAAGCGATCGGTCCAATAGTTTAGGCGCCAAGAAAATGACAATGCGCCACTTACCCCCATACTGTCTAGCCTCCATTTGGCCCAGTTGCAGTTGATGGTTGAATGGTTTATTAGTGAGCGCCTAGGCCACTGACTATACACTGTGGACAAACTACAGCCTATTGCAACCTATTTCCGTTTGGCCTGTGCGATGCGACTAAGTCAGTCAGTCAGTCAGTCAGGAGAAACGAGTTTAATATAAATAGATTATTCTGAAAGCTCGCTTTTCCAAACTGCTCTCAATGAGCTTCTCGACTCGAGAATCTCGAGTCATCTATATAGGTATATATCAGTAAAATGCAGAAATCATCGATATCTGGTATATTCGATGTCTGGTATATATAATTCTCGTAGTAGACGTGGGTTACTCATTAAGAGCCCCTCAAAAATATTATGATATAAGCTACTGGTGTTTCCAAATACTCGTATAAAATTAACATTTTCGTAAGCGTTGTAAAGTAACTTTATGTGTACTTATAATTATTTCAGGAAAGTTTTTCTTCTTGAGTGAAGGAATTATATTTCCTTTAATTATTTTCCGATGAATGTGAAATTTGGCTGGATAAGTAGATAATGGACTTCTACATATCCCTACCAAATTTCAGCTGATTTTAGAAATTGCGGGGGATATAGGCTTTTATTGAGTCTCGGGGACAGTGAAGGAGGCTTCATACCTAATTTAGGAACTTTAGTCATATAGTCTCCGAGATCTTCTAAATAATAAGGCTAGGTCGACTCGACTGTTGAGTATGAATATGCGGTCGGAAATGTTTCCAAAAGTCTGTTACATACGTCTACACACATACAAAGTACCATTTAATGTGAATACTTTAATAACTTTTTCAGTAGATACACATCTAAGTGGTTTTCAATGCGTACTCAAAGAGATCTCTGAATAGCAACGATGATATTACTTAAAGAGTGAAAATAAACCTATTATGTTAGACCTTTGTGTTAAAATTGATTAAGAAATAACAAGAAAGGAAAGCTAACTTCGGATAACCGAAGCTTACACACCCCCTGCAGGTTCGATGGAAATTCGGAATAATCGGTTATATGGGAGCTATATGATATAGTGATCCCATCTGCATGATATGAGCAGCTTACAGCAGAAAGAATTCTATGGTACAAATTTCAACTCGATAGCTCTAAAACTGAAAGACTGAAAGAGCATAGAAACAGACATGGCTTGTCATGCTGATCAAGGGTCGGGAGATGCTTACTTCTATGCGTTACAAATATCGTGACAAAATTATAATACCCTCTTGAAAGGTATAAAAAGATGAGGTGGCATTGTCTGATAGTAAGACCCTATATATAGATATGGAAATGCTTATATGCCTAGAGATCTGCGAACACTTAAAAAGTTTGCTATTAAATAAAAATTGTTATTAAAGCCAGGTCGTTACATTCTTTTTCTAACTAGCCAAATAAATACACATGTACTATATGCATCCAATCATTGATCTTAGCAGAACCTATATACAGGTAAAATACCTGTAAACAAACACGAGTTTATCTGGGAATAATATATCATTTGTTGCACATATTTATTTAAATATTTAATATATATAATAAAAAATTTAGTTGTCCTTTTGTTGTTGCAGTTGTTATGCTCCGTAATTTGTAGCTTTCATAAGTATGTACTGGTATTACATTTTACGCTATATCTATAACTAAGACGGCCGGGAGGGAAGCTTTCATTAAGCAACCCCTCTTAAACGAGTGCGGAGAGACGACACTGAAGCTGCTGAAGCGCTCAACTCCAACGCCAAGGAGCAGTTGCACTTTTCGAGCCGTAACAAAAGCTTTAGTGGTTGTCATGTGGTATGTCTCTTTATATGCATGTTATGTATGTATGTATGTATATTCAATGACGCTTAATCACAGATCAATTTTTTTTTATAAATTTCATTTGACTTAGAAGTTAAGAAACAAAATACATAATTCACAACGTCTCAACTTGGACATAATAATATTTGGATTTTTTGGCTTAGGCAGCGGGCGGGAGAGATGTGAGGGGAAATAATTAGTGATTGATGTACACATATGTATATATATTTTAAAGAAGGCAGCGAGCTAATGCTGCCTGTATATACATAAAGAGAGAGCATGTGAGCTATGGACAAAGGTAAATCATAGTAGTACATACATTACATATATATAAATATATATATATATATGAATTTGTTCAGCGCCTATAAACTAGATTCATACATATGTAAATCAAGTTAAATTATATTATATATATGTATGTACAATAGTCGGCATATATATATTGTTTTGACAAAATTTGGTGAATATCTTGGAAAAGTTATAGTTAGATTTCAAGAAATATATATACAAATTATATTGTGCTTGAATTCGCTATCGCAGTTTTGGACGACTCACTTTGACTTATCAATTTCTAATCATGAACATCAGTTTTATACAGCTTGACCGTTTTTCTGTCAAGCTCTCCAAAAACGCTCTCTCTTTCTCTCTCTCTCTCGCTGAGCAGCAGACTTCGATTCATTTGCATAAAGTTTTCTGTTAATTGCTCTCAGTTGAGCGATTCGTGTGACGGTCTTTTTATGAACAACACATAAAGAAAGAAACGACCAACAGTCACATAATGGCGTACAGTAAATCTGCAAAAGACTGAAAGGTTCAGCCCAAACGGTCTTTATTTTAATTTGACTTCAAAGAAATTGTTAAGCTAAGAAGTTTGAATTTTTTTTGTAAAGTCCGATTTCATTGAACACGCCCAAATGGTCCGCGAATGGCCAGAGCAACATCGAAGTCAAACAAACGAACTCTGACATTTTAAGAAAATCAATTTTTAAATTATGATTACTTGTTGATGTCTTTGACCTATTCCATGGCATCTACCAAACTACAATATACCAAAAGTACTATCGATCGGTTTTATAATCAGTCAATCAACTGGGAGAGGCGGGCGGTAAGCGAAAAGGAACAGTTTTTTCATACGAACAAAAATTGTCATAGGCTTGGGTTTATTTCTTTCTCTCCTCTCTTTCAATTTCTTCAACTTCAGCTAGCGCTGGGTTTTACAGATCAACTATAAGCCAGCGCATCCGATTTGTAATTTATATTGATGCAGTAGAGACGTCCAAGACATAAAATCAAATATCAAATTTAATGGGGGATGATATTTAGCATTAAAAGCTATAAGGAATATCAATAAAGATATTTAGATATACCGATATTATCAACAACTCATGATCTCTAACAAGATTAATACTCAACCTACTATGCCATATGCGCTTTTAATAAAAAAAATATACCTACATTTTCAGATTGTTAGAATTACTTCTTAAAAATTTGTTTTAAACCTGAAAAATCATATGAATACCTTTTCTAAAATTCTGAATGAAGCAGCTTTTGCTAGTCATTTTAATGAGAATGCTGAATAATTGTGGATTATTTCACCTATTGAAAATCTGAACAGGAGGTTTTCTATCAGAGTCAATAAAATACACATATGTGTATCATATATATTTCTAATTTCAACAAAATTTATAGCCGTTTAGGTCATTTTAGATAAACCTAGCTTGAGCGTTATCACTAAGCATATAACACATACAGAAATCATTACATAAGCTGTATTCATACACAAAATATTTCGAGTTTTAGCACCCCAGTCAACGAAGCTGTTGGCCAAAACGCAGTATTGCCATTCATTGAGTTGCGGACAGACGAGCTGAACGCTTTGGACAAAGTTTGTGTTACTCAATCTTATCTAATCATTTCTTCTTACCTAATCATTTCAAAACTGGAACCCAACGTGAATTCCAATTGTTAAAAGACTGAAAATGGGAAAGCAGGCATAAGACCGTTTGGTTTCGGTATCTCTGTGCTGCCAAATGTTGTTGGTGGGTACTCTAACTTTTTTCAGCTGATACACAGGTCATGGGTCATGGACAGTTCCCTGTGATATTAACGAACTTCTGAAACAATTTTTGCGAGGGTAAATAAGATTTGACTAGATGAAATTAGCCTTCCTTTCATGATTAAGATAGAATTTAAATCCGAAGTTTTAAAGATTTACAAAAATATTTCTTGTCAATATACTTATGCCGACTTTTGTATATAAATTTGCATGATTTTGTTCTTACCAAACGTACAAGAATATTTAGTTGTTTTATGTTTAGTTTTCTTTTCTTTTTTAATGTTTTCTTTGTTGTTTTTGCAGTCTCAAATTGTTTATGGGCGTTGCTTATGCCTTTTATGAGTTTAACCTGAGCAGTGCACTGGCAGCGCCGTGTACTTCCTGCACTTCCTTAGACCAATCTCAACTTGACATTTGCGGGACATGAGAAGTGGAAATTAAAGGAGCAACACACGATGATGTTGATGCCAACAACCTCATGGATCTTATACATGCATTGCAGTATGTGAATGTGGTATAGAAAATTGTATTTCCTTTGGGCATTTTGTAACGTAGAGAGCAAAACTAAGAGATACTGGGTAGGAGGGAGCTGGAGCTTGAGGTAATGCTAAGGGGCAATCACTTCTTGATGAGACTTTCGCAGCTACTGCTGAGATTTGGCAACGATTTGAAGAACAGACGCGAGCGATCCATTTGAGCATCGGCTGTGGCGCTGCTGTTGCTATTGTTGTTCTTTTGCTTGGACTCAGAAATGCTGGCCTCCACATCCACGCCGGTGTCAAAGGAGCGACGCAGCACGTGCGTTAGTTGGGGATGGATCAACTGATGTTGCGGCGACGGCTGGTGATGCTGGTGATAATGACTGGCATAGGCAGCTGGCGGCGACAGCGGCGAGCTGGGCAAATCCATGTCCAGCACTGTGTCGGTCTCCGGGCGCTTGCCAAGCATGGCTTCCTGCTCCAGCTTGGTGCTCGAGTGGCGATAATCAATCTTTGGTGGCGTGCTATAGTCATAAGTATGCGGCGTTGTGACGCCCAACGGCGAATCATTGAGTATATCACGATTCTCCAGAAACATGGACGAGTTGGAGTAGCGTTTGTTGTGATGCGGCTTGTAAACAAAGCCGCCCAAGCCATTGGCCACCGCATGGGAAACGCCGGAGCTGATGGAAGGCGCCTTGTGTTCGCCCGTGCTGCCTGCAAAATATAAAGGGGGTGAGTAAGCCTCGCCGTAACAACTCCCCACTGACCACCACTAACCACTAAAACTGCTCAGCTGCAGTGCGTGGTCGCGACCCGTGTCTGTGGAAATGCCGCTGGCACTGAGATCCTGACGCGAGCCGGCACACAGATCTGTTGCAGAACCGCGGCTTGAGCTCTCCGAGTGCTCCAGCACATTGTGAATGGAGTCGTGGAAGGGCGTCATGCTGCCAGAGCCCTGGGGGCAGGGCCGAAACGAGGAGATCTGCGAGACCACGTCATCAAGCGCCCAGTCGCGGTCATAGTTGTGCTGCGACTGCGAGCACTCAATGTTGGCGGCAACAGCCACCTGACCCAGCTGCTGTTGGCCCTGTTTCTGTACAAGTACCTGCTGGTGGCGTTGCGATAGGGCATCCTCCGTCTGCGTACCGGCACTGCTACTGCTGTGCGGCACATCCAGCTCAGCGGCCAGCTGCAACATGTGATGCGGCGAGACATTCATCAGGCGCTGCTGCAACTGCTCCTGATGCAGTCCAGTGGCGGTAGCATTCTCTAAGGGCACACAATTGCCATTATGCATGCCATGGCCAGCTGCAGCAGAGGCATTGATCTCTACGGAGCCACTGGCGCCACCATGCGCTATCGAGCTGTGCGGCTCACTTGAACGATGATGGGCGGCCACGGGTGACGGCGGCGCCAGGGGATGGATCTTCTCTGGGGCATTTTGTATCAACAGGATTCTGTGAAAACCAAATGAAAGGTCATCAGTTCCACACAAAACACTTGGCATTGGTTATCCGACAGACCTGTTGCGTGCCTTCCAGCGATGACAGAGATGCAGATACGCCTTGCACTGTATATACATGAATACAATGCCGCCAGTGAAACCCACAGTGACCACTGCCAATTTCGTCCAGAAGGGCCAATCTGCATTGGGTCACAGACAAGTTTAGAACATGGTGTGGTGTTGAGAAATGGAGTTTCACTTACCGATTAGGCCTCGCTGCACATCATCTGCGGCCCGCTCGATGAGCACACAGAGCGACCAAATGACGCAGAGCGCAGCAGCGCAATGGAATAGCACGGAACAGCAAAGCCGGCGTCGCTCAATGCCGGAGATGTCAAGGCTGCGCCACTATGAACGCAATCGATGATAGCCAAGCCAAAGCCAGGTCAGCCAAAAGCATTGACGAAGCCAAATAGTAGGCATGGGCAAAATAAAAAGGGGAAAACATTTAGACTTGATGATACAACTCGACTATAAGGGTTACCTCATTGAATGGCTTGATTTTGGTGTGCATGATGAAGGGGAATTTGCACAGTTCGCAGGAATTTGTCTCGGAGGCGGTGAGCCATTGTTGAAGGCAAGCCTGATGCACGTACTTCAAGCTGCCGGAGCAGTAGCATGGCGTCAGCAACGGATTCTGTGGATCACTCTCGCAATGACAAATGCGACAGATGTCGCCACTGTTCTGCGATGCCTGGCTGCTACCCGATCCAAATCTGTAAAGGAAAGCATACATATGTATTTTATAATATATATAATATAAGTAAAACCAAGTAAGAACGCTAGAGTCGATATTCCGACTATAAGATACTCGTTCTCAGCATTTATTCAATATTCAACACACTCAAAAGTATGACAAAAGTCTACAATTATCATCCGGTAGATTATGTGCTTATATATATACAAACCGAGTTTCAACTAAATGCGTTAAAATTTGTAGATTTGTTTGTATATATATTCATAATCAACATGACAAGCCGAGTCGATATAGCCATGTCCGTCTGTCTGTCTATTTCTATGCTACTCTCTCACACAATATTTGAAGGTAATTAGAAAAAAGATTGCTTCGCTGCCTATTGGTAAAGCTTAAGGAAATAAATTGTAGACTACTAAGTTTTCTTTTCTTTTATACTGAAATCGCATTTAGCTGGTTTATATATGTATTAGCACATAATCTAGCGATTAGCCAAATTTCATTATGATCGGATAATAATTGTAGACATTCTGAACATAAAGTGAAACAATCTTAATTTTATGTTAATTTGATGATACTTGACTAACCAAAGTCTCTTAAGAATTCGCTAGTAATATTTTCTTGTCAAACTAGCTGGAAATCAATATTTGGCATGCTTCTTCGGGTCACGTGCACAGCTCTAGCCGCAAGTTGATTCTATTATGTGACCTTTGCTGATGACACGTGCCCACCAGTTCGGAGACGCAGTCAATGCGATGCGACACGATGCGGGCTTGCTCATCAGGTGACCAAGGGCGGGCAGCACCACCCAAAGCAACTTGTGAAATGCGAATTGCGAGGGCTGTTTTAGGAGTTAAGTAAGTTGTTTGTTAGTTGAAATGTAGATCTCTTTGAATTTTAAAGTCATTTAGGCCGAGGACATACTAAGTATATACAAATTTATTAAATATGCTCAAAGAAATTTGAATACATTATTTATCAAACACTTTGCAGTATCTCTGTTGTTGCTGTTTCTGGCCTGAAGTTAGGCTTAGCAACATGATATTAACATGTACTGGGGCTGCCATAATGGAGTCTATTTGATGGACGGCTTTTTATCTGCGCTTGATTGGCAGCAGAAAGCCTGAGCTCAGGCAGTTCCCCTTTGTGTTGTGTGTGGCGGGCGGGGTGTCTTTCAACAAAGGATTGGACTGGGCGGGGCTGCTGTTGTGGTATAATGTCGATGCTGAAGCTGTTTCTCTCTTATGCTTCCTCATTATGCCCCGTTGCTGACTGCACATACCCGTATGTGTGCTGTTTCTGTTTATTCATAAGGGGAATGTTGTTCCTCATTTTATTTTTTTTTTAACACAAATTTAAAAGCATAAATTAATATAAATGATAAGCATGCGCAACGCAAAATGTCAGTAATATTAATGAAAACTGTTATGGAAATGGTGGTGCAAGCAGGCAAGGATGCATTTATTATAAAACGTTTGTGTGAAATACTGAAGTGCGTGTCACCCACCCAAATTACGAATACATATCATTCGCTCATCAGAGCTCACGCCTTTGGCAAATAATAACAAAAAAAAAAGAAAAACTGACTGTAAATGAATCACCGTAACAGCTGCCTGCCTCCATGTGTAAAATAACGATCTTAAAATGCACATAGTGTCACGTTTTGTAGCCATAAAAGTTATATGAACTACGAATATAACCGCACATATGTACAAATCTATCAGTTTCATTTAGAAATAATATTTACAATATATATATGTATATATATATTTCCTATCGCTAAGTAGAAGTCGTTTAAGCATATTGTTATTGTTGGCACAGCGTTGATAAACATTTGCAAAACAGTTTACAGCTAAAAACGAACTGAAAGAATCAGTTTGTCTTATAAGAATCGAATTTTGTTTACATATCGAATTAATGGAACGTACATAAGAGACGATTATTTATTGAAAGATTATTCATGTCTATTTCGCTTAACAGTGTGTACGTCTCTATATTGCAAATAATGGAATTTGCGGTCTGCAAATTGAGCATTTATTTACTTAATATTATCGGTTATATTTCTTGTAAATGTTTTACGTACATAAACATTAGAGTATATTCATAGCCAAGCCCGTCTATAATATTCATTCTATGAAAAATTTGTGTACGAGTTAGTAGTGTGGTGTTTGAACGCTCGGAAAATATAACTTGGTTTGGTTATATCGTTTGCTAAACTTCCATAAATGATATTGAAACTGACGTTCTCGTGAGGGTTTGGATCTCTGGGATCTACTCAGGTAGAAAGATGATAAAACTAAGTTTTCGCCTTTTTAAATGCCAGAAAATATTCAGTATTCTCGGCTGAGTTAGTTATTGAGAAAACACATTGTGTAAGAAGTTGGTTTAAAAATAAAAAAGGCAGGCTTTCTTTATCCGAAGTTGACATACCCTTGCAGATTTGATTGAAATTCGATCAGCTTAGCTTCAAGATTGGCATTTTCTAAATTTGGTTTAATTCGGATAAAAAGAAGAAAAATCCGGCATACTAAGAGTTTATTCCCAATCGGTCAGTTTTATGGTAGCTATTTGATAAAGTGATCAGATGTGGATCATCTGAGGCCAGCAGACGTAGAGGCTTCTAAAACTGACATTTACCAAATTTGCTTCAATTTGGTTCAATCAATTTTGGTGGACTAAGAGCTCGTTCCGAATAGGTCGGTTATATGAAAGCTAAATGACTCAACTCGATAGCTCTAAACGGGCAGGTGCCCTTATAATATTTTAAACTCGGATCAAATTTGTATATATCACATCTATGCCAGCAAATAAGTTCTAACCACCGCCTTTCCTCCCCCCAAATCAGCTCCTGGCTACGCCCATGTTCTTATGCTTTGGGCGGTGCAGTGCACCCAAATCGTTCAGTCAGTTAATCGGTCAGAACAAAGAGTTTCATATATATGTATACAATACGATATATAGGTGTATTTATAAAGATGTATTTATATTTCAGATGTACTATTAGCTACGCTTATAACAAAGAAGCAATTCTTCAATTTAAAGTACACATATCTTTATGCCTCTACCTCTCCGAAATTAATTTTTTCTTTGAATTTCTATTATAAAAATTTTATAGCAACATCTTTTTCATATAAATTGACATATCCTTGAAATTGGTATAGATTAAATGCAATGATTTATGGCATATTCTAATGTCAAGTTTCTCTGAGATGACCTTGAAGTCATTCAAATTCCTCAGACCGATAAGCACTGAAACAGCTGTGCTTGTCTAAATTTCATTGTATACTAAACAAAGTTATGTAGAAATTTGAATCTACGAATATACTTAGTATTGTATTGTTATATTGTTTTTCTTAATTTATGGATTAAAAGAATAACAGAAATTGTATTCATAGTCCGTGAGATAGAACGGATTTGTATAAACCATATCGGTGTGCAGCATTATACGATATAAAGATACACATGTACATACGAGTATGAGTATGTTATAGTCATTCTTAATATTAACTGTGATTTCACAAAGCCGTTGACAATTAGTATGACTAATTAATGTACATATAGTTGTAACTACGTATTCAGTTTTTCACACGATTGATTGTGAACATGTATATGCGAATGTGTGCTACCATTTGCTGGGACTTCAATCTGGTGAAAACTGGCCAAGTTCATGGCAAATGCAATTAGCCAGCTCTATCATTATGGCCATAGTCGGATCACGCCCACATCAGCACAAAACACACACTGACATAGCTGATTTGATGGCAAGTGAAGGATAGAAGACAACTAAAACTTTTACTTTTTTCAACCTTTCCCTTTCCGTACTGCTCCAATCGTTTACAGACAGCAAGTGAGTGCGTGATTGCGCTGAAGGACAGCGCAGGACATCAACAGGGTGGTGAGCCAAGCGCCTTTCCACAATTTCCATGTGCCGTGCCTGCGACAGACACACAGAGGGACACCAAAAACACACTGTTTTCTTGTTGTGGCTGTCGACAGCGGTCCACCACCAGCATGGACATGGTGGGACAGACACGCCATGGGCACGCTGTTGTTTCTGTTGTTATTGTTGTTGTTATTGTTTAATGCTTGCTTGTGTTTTAGAAATTGACTGTCCTTGGATCAATAAAAACGCATTTGGAGCGATGTGGTAAAAGTTGTAGCCAGTTCATAAAGTACATACTATATGTACGTATGTATGTACATATATAGCTAAACGTGGGTATTATCCATTGGATTCTGTCACGATAAGCAGTCACATTTATATGCGTGTACTTTTGGCTGCTGGAGATAGTCACAATTTTTAAGACTTCATTAAGACTTTGGGACCAGTTAAAGGAGACGCAGACAAGACGGCAGACTGGCGGCAAATAATTTGGATGTTAATGTGGCTGTTGTTGTTCCTGCTCCTGTTCTCATTTCCACTCCCCTTTTCGCAACGCATGAGCTGGCAGTTTATTTTGGTTGCGTAAATTGTATGTTTAACTTTTATAATTAAAACAAATTAGTGAATGTAAATCGAAAGTATCAATGTTTACTTCGGCGAAGCTTATCAAGCTTATTAAGCTTTATATATATATAATGTATATATATATGTATTTGAAAAGATATCTTGATAAGCTTTACCGAAGTAAACATTGATATTTTCGATTTACATTCACTAATTTATTTTAATTATAAAAGTTAAACATACAATTTCCCCTTGTGGGGCGTCAGATCAAGTTTTAATACTTTAATATGACGCCCCACAAGGGAGCCTACATACCAAATTGGGTCGGACGAACGGACAGACGGTTAGACGGGCATGGCTAGATCGACTCGGCTGTTGATGCTGATCAAGACGCTGCATTCTGCCTGTTACATACATCTGCACGAATACAATATACTCGTTTACTCTACTAGAGTACGAGTTTAACAATATTATTCTCAAAACACTTTCAATTCATAAAAAGCAAAAGCGATCGTAGATTTTTGAATTGCTGTGTTTAAATGTGATTCACAAAAAATTGAACAAATCACAGAGAATCCCGGAAAATAACACCACGAAATTGAGATTGGTCGAAATTCTTTTGATTGTTTATTGAAATTTTTCAGTGAAAAAGAAACTGCATTTGATAAGCTACATTCTCAGTGAATTAAGAATGGGTACAAAAACCAAGCCCATAAAAAAGGGAAAGTCATTTACAGTCCTGATCATCGATAAGAATTAGCATTTAGTCAACACTTTTATTAACCCAACTGTGGTGGCAAAGGCTAATGCATTTATATAGATTACTATTTTACCAATCAGTCAAGTATATTAGATGCCCCTAAAAGGCAAGCCAAACCAAAAAACTGAGTGTAGACTTTGTCAAGAAGATGATGAAAACTCCTCCCACATTCTACTCGACTGCCTGGCCGTGGCCAGGCTATGCCTCAATCACTTTCGACTGGCTTTCCCAAACTCAACGCCAATCGAAAGTATTTTGACAAAGTGTATCATATCCTTCTTAAAGGAAAGCGAGGCTCTTCTGTGATACAGCGGCATTAAAGGCACAAAAGATCAATACAGGTCGCAGGGCCTCTCTCGCCTCATAAGATGGACCCTTCGACTCAGATTCCAGGCCATGTGGGCCTGGCACCAACTTATAATTTTTGGGTTTCTTTTAAAAAAATGTATTTACAAATTATTTACGATCATTATCTTGCACAATGGGTCACAAATCAGAATTTTAAACTCAAGAAGTAAGAACGCTATAGTCGACATTCCTATATTCGTACTCAGCATTTATTTAATATTCGACAAACTCAGAGCTTATACATTTATAAGCCGAGTTTCAATTAAATGTGTCAAGAATTGTGAGAGATGTAAGGTTTTTATCGATTTTCGGTGGCGCGCCAATATTTTAAAACAAACTTGATCTAACGAAATACTAGGGGAATCTGCAAACCAAATTGGGTGACGCTAGCTCTTATAGTATCTGAGTTCTAGGTGTTCATACAGACGGACAGATGGACACGGCTGGGTCAAATCGGCTGTTGAAGCTCAGCAAAGAACATATATACTTTGTAGGGGCGGAAACGCCCCTTTTTCCTGTTATATACATTTGCAAGAATACGATATACTCGTTTACTCTACTAGAGTAGCAGTATAAAAATTCCGTAACACCTGTATCTTGATGCTGAGATTGTAATACAATTTAATGTTAAGCTCCTCCTGTCAATTCATGTAAAACAATTGTGTACTTAAATCGACTACTTGAGCGATTTTCCACGGGCAAAAGTTTATAGCACAAGTATTTATTTACAATTTCTTTATACAATTTCTTAATGGACACCATCCAGGTAAACATAAAGGGGTCAGTCAAGGCTATCGCATTTCCAGCAGGTGCGAAATTAAAAAAAAAAGTATATATATGAGTGTATAATATAAAAGTTTCTCAAAACTTTATGCCTCTTTTGTTATCGGTTGCAGGGTTGTAGGGGGTTTCGAATTTCAAGTGCAACTGCTGCTTCTGCTTTGACTGCAGTATTTCCTTGCCCAGTTGTTATTGCTGCTTCCGCTGACATTCCGAGAATTCTATATGTATATGTATTGTGTGTTTGTGTATGATTACAATTAACGAAATATCAGTCGGTCAGCAATCAGTCAGATATTCATTAAGCTATCAGGGCAATACAAGCAAGCAAGCAGCAGTCAATTGCTTAGCATTAAGATAGGCTACGCCCATACCTATGAATGTACCAAGTTTAAGTGCAATCAATACCCTTTCATTATAATGGCAATATTATGACAACACTTTGTATGATAGTGTGTGTGTGAATGTAATTTGATATTATATCCGTAACACGTTGTCACTTGAATGAATGGGCTGCAAGACCAATACGATGAGTATGCAATTGAGTGCGCATCGCTAAACCAATTCCAATTAATTATATAAAAACTTCGAAGTTCCCATGCCCGCTAAACCCAAAGACTTGCCAAACCAGCAAAAAATACAACTTCACATTTAATTGTAGCTAAATTATCACATCCCCAACCATTCTACTATATACTTATATGTATACACACATAGACCCTAGGAAAAACTGGCAGATAAAACAAATAATCATATGACAGGCAGAAAATGGGCAAGAGAGAGCAGAGTTAAGCTCCATCCGTTTCAGTAAAAGTCCAACTGTTGTGCTTTGCTTTGTTTTTAAATGTGCTTTGGTGACTGTTTATATATATATTTTTTTATTTCTTTTTTTTCTGCGCGTTATTTTTAAAGTCATATAAATATGCACATATGTGTGAATGTATGTATTTTTAAACCAACTTGTTTTTCGGGGTTGGGATTTGGAGCTCAGAGCTGCGCAATTCAAGACAAACTTCATTCACTCCAAGTACAGTGCACGTCATTTAGTTAAAAACAGTGGAAAGTTTCCTTAATAAAGAGGAAATACATTGCTTATCTGTATTACATTTAACAGGATTGTCAGAGTTGACATACTTATCTTAGAGGAGTCCCTTACAAGTCTTGTATAGTCCACACATATCTCTGATCTCGTACAAATTTATGCGTCTAAATACTGTGTCGCTTTTTAAATTTAATTCTGAGGTTCCCACATTATGTGAGACTACATTTAAAAGTGCTTTTATTATTTTTCGTGCCTTTTGCCTGTAAAAACCACGATAGCTCAATATTTTAGTAGACTTTTTACAGAACTTTACTACTTAGGCCGACTTTCACATCCTCTCGATAAAGTGGGATTTTAGTTGTCTAGGGGCTACGGTTACCAGGCTAAAAAATTAAATTTCCTTAAACATGGCTTGGTGACAATTCCCCACAGAATGGTTGGCAGCGAAAGCTGGTACTGTTAAAAAAACAGCTGTTTTGGCGTTCATTTCGTGGGCAAAAATTACAAGCTTGAACTTGTTGCCAAAAAAAATTACATTGTCGAGCATAAGAAGTCTGGCGTAACCTGGAAGCAGAAGGATCAGGTCTGAACAGACAAATGTACATGCACTAGCGACTGATCATTTTGTATGTTAGTTAACATTTTCAATAATTACATAGTGCCAAATATATACAAGAAAATTCAACGAACTATAACGAATTTTACGATTTTAAGAATTGCCAAGATTTGTTTACTTTTTGATCAAATTTGTGATGATACAATATTTAGTTTTATTTTAATGAATAAGTAAATGTTTCATCAGCTTACAAAATGATATTCTTTATAATTTACCGTATAGGTAATATAATTTTGCTTCGTAAATATTTTTTTTACAAAGAACTTATAATATGAATGATATATTTACACATTAAATAGTTCCTAATCCTAAATACACTTTACCTGGAAGCTAACAGCCTGAAACGGCGGCCTTATTTGAAAAGTCTTAAGTCTGTTTTCTAGCTAAATACAATATGGTGCAATTGTGTGTATATAGTTGGTAGGTCTTATCAGTTGTATTTTTTGCTTTGTAAAACCAAAGACATTTTCATTATACTTGGCAAATATTTGAGCAAATTGGCAAAGCCAACAAAACTGGTCGCAAGTCTGTTTATTAAGCAACGAGAGCGAGACGAAAGAGAGCGACAACAATGCTTGGTAGGTGCTACATTTCACAACCAAGCCAAGACAGATTAGATTATATATTTATATATGACTGATAAGTTCAGTTCAGCACGCTCAGGTCGCTTCTGACTTGTTGACTTGGCTATTAATTTAAATGGCAAGAGTAGTATTTATATTAACAAAACACAAATATAACACTTCCAGTATTGGGCAACTTGAAAAAACTCCTCTACGCGTGTGATGTGTACTCAAGGGTAATAAAAAGCCAGAATAGCTATACAAATTATAAATCAATGCTGTAATTACGTAATTAGATGCCCCATTTGTTAGACACTTGACACCTGACCATGCATTATAAATCTCTACATTTGCATATATACATATATATAAATATATATATATATATATAATATATACAACCGCATATTCAAATGTAAACAACTCGGTTTTGCAAGCGACTAAATATTAGATTAATTGAATTAACAATTTAATAGTTGTCATGAGTGCCAAAGTAAATCGTACATTCAATCTGCATTAGGTTCATAGTTATATGAATTTATAGGTTTCATTTATAAGGCTTGTTGTATTGGCTAAACAAATGTGTGCATATATGCTATATACATTTTCGTATGAAAATGTACGAGTACTTGTATTAATTGGAATTCTCTTACGACTTTGTGTTCTTTTGAACATGACGCATAATGATCACACAGACACAGACCCATGTACATTCATACAACGGCTAAGCGTTCTAGCCGCACTTGGTTCTATGGGAAAGCGCCTCGCCTCCAATCAAACATTTCAATCATGTTTTTGCTATAAATAATGGAGCAGGGTATAAGACCAAATAGGGGTTGGAGAATAGCAATAGGCGCTCAAAGAAAGGGCGATAGCCAGCCGCCCACACAATGTTTATCCAACACTCAAAATTCTCTATAGCGAACGCTTGTCTGCTCACGCAGATCCAGTAATAATTATAATAAATCTATGACGTCTATATTATCTATATACATCTGGGTCCTCAGTGACTATTTGGAACCTAACCATAAGATATAAGGGGCTGATTTTTTCACACAAGTTCGATTTTATGGGATAGGAGCACTAAGGAGTTGTTTTGGAAATTCGACACAAAATTCGTTCTAAATCAGTTCAACAAACAATCAGGGAAAATGAGGAAATATGTACATCCCAAATTTGGATTAGGGGATCGGAAAAGGTTTGATCCATTGGAAATTAGGCGGTTTCATAGGAAAGTCTTACTAATACTTTAAGAACCTCTTTTTTTGATTCAGATTCAGATAAAAGAGAATATAAGAACAACACATTACTTAAAACATTGAATACTAATCGATCAGAGATTTTATTCAATTTTAATATAAATTCTCGAGCGTTCAGTCTATCTTTCAACATATCAAAGTTTCACTGTAATTGCGTTCCCTGTATGTGCGTGAGCGAGTGCCGTGCACTTTCAATACATATACATACATATATGTACGTACTTGGACTTATTTTTACTTAAAGCTTTGGCCACTGAATAATTTATACGAATACGATTGTGGTTTGTAATGAAAATGTTTAATGCTACATGCCAAATGCCAAACTTAACTAACCAACTACGGGTATGCGACCCGGTTTAGGACGCACGAGTCAAGGGCAACAGCGGCAAAGTTTTTATTTAGGTGCTTTTTCGGGCCAATTGAACGTGAATCGAAACTTACCTGACATTTGCGTAGTGCTGACCAGAGCCGCCAGTGCTCCAATCCACATGCTCGATATCTGATGACGTTTTGGTGTTGTCGCACGGCATATTTGTGTTGTTTTAGTACCAGCCACAGCTTGGTGGGGGCGAAAGGGGAATGCCCCGACCGGAACGGAAGTAGTTTTGGTAATTTTTTTTACTCGAACTTGGGTTCAAGACATAGAATAACCCTATGATATCGGAACGTACGCGCCACAGTCTTAGTAGTTTATGCGTTTTTTCAATTCTCTGTTGTTTTGATATTTGTATTATTTGACTTCGAACATTTGTTTATTTTTAAATGATAAACAGATGCTGGCCTGGATCTTCTGTTGGCTGCTGCTTTATTTATAGCGGACGCAGCTCGAGTTTTCCTTGTCCGCGCTTCCTCTTGCGCCCTCTTGTTTTTGTGGTCGTCGCCACCGTCACCGTCTCTGTCCTGGTCTTGGCCGGGCCAATTCGATTTTTTGCAAGCACAAGAAAGTAAGCTATTGCACTTTTATTTTTCTTTGCAAGGCAATGAACTTCCTTTTGCCGTATTTGTATTTCGAGTTCAACGCACAGAAAAGAGAATTTAATTAGTATTTTTTTCCCCCCGTTTAGTTTTTTTCAGCGACGCAAAACACAACCCGTATATAATTTTAACTAACGTTTCATATTATTATTTTTTAATTCTGGCGTTCACAAATAAAATGTTGTTTTGATTCGCCGTTTCGAGTTGGATGTAGTTCGAAGCGAACCCCCTTTAAGTCCATGGGAGTGAGGGAGACGGAGACATCGAACTTACTCAATGTTTGGCCTACTCGCCTTGCAAACATGTTCGCTGCAACTGCCCGTGAAACGTATCGTTATCGCAATTCAAAAATTGCTTAATTATTGCTGACGAGTACTTTTGAAAATATTAGATTCGCGAGTCGCTTTTATTAATAATAAATGTATATATATTAAGGGATGTAAAGAAGGCCGACCTGTCATTAAAGTTAAAAATAAATATCGATGATCTTTTCAGCATTAGGGATGTAACAAGTGCCAGTGAGATGAAAACATCAATATTGACGAACATGACGATGTTTCCAAGTATAGAAATCGATGTTTTTGAACGTTTCGATGCATCGATGTTTCCAAAAAAACAGTAATCGACGTGTTTATACGCCATTTTTCTACGATGGGAACAAGGGGATCAGAAGCATGTACATTTATTTTCATCACTTTTCCTGAAAAGAAAATTCTTCAAATTAAGAACTTCATAAGCTTTATATATGTATCCTTCTTTATATGAACATGTTTAACTAAACAATGATCATCGACGAAATATCGGGAACAGAAAATATCAGTACGCATCGATATTTCATGTTAAGCACAATTTGCGATGCATCGATATTTTTTGACTAAAATTCACATTGCAGTGTATCCGAAGGTGATGCTAATGAGTGAGAGAGAGAATGTGATTAAAACATCGGGTTAAACATTTCCATAAATCGATGTTTTCAAAACAATCAGTTTTGCTGAAAAACGACAAAAATATGAAAAAAACAATATTCAAAGCATTGCATCAGCGCAAGCCCAATGTGTATAAAAAAAATGTTATATACTTGTGTATTGATTGAAGCTGCTAGGCAATATCATAAATAATTGGGTAAGTGCTGTCCCTTGAATCCCACAAATCAATGGAGTTTGATTTAAAGTCGGCGATTAAAGTCCGTTTATATGGCTGCTATATGATATAGTAGTCTGACCTGGATTGAGTTCGGTCATTATCCTACAGTAAGTTTTCATTCCGAATGAATTATAATTATGAATTATATGAATTATATGACAGCAAACGAGTTTCCTATATGTAGTTAGTTTTTATTCAAAAGCATTCGGTTGTATGATAGACTTACAGATATAGTTTTGCGATCCAGATTAATTAAACATACAAATAGCATGCATGCATAAAAAACACCTGGTACAAATTCGGCTTTCAGATCTTTGAGATGTCGAGATTAAAATAAATCAATATATCGGTTCCACTCGTCGTGCTGATCGAGGACATATAGTCGGAAAATCTATAATGTGTTGCAAATTTCAAAGTATTTTCAACATATTTTGACGACGGCTGGTGACGTTACCAGGTACAGTCACCATGATGATCTCGTCGCCCACCTCGAAGGCTTCGGTGGATGTGCGCTTAATGGTGATGTCACACCTCGATGTTCGCACTGTCTGCCTGTGTTGCAGGCGCTGCTGTTGGGTTCGTCTACAAAATCCACCAGGCCCTCCATAGTCGCTATGTGCAACTCCAGAAATATGCCTTAGGCTGCATAGCTGCGATAAATGTGCGGCAGAGAGGGCAGATGGGCTAACTTTTGCAGCCTGAGTATAACCTTCAGGCATGAGACGGACAGCATATACTTGTACAAACGGGTGTCCCGCAGGGTGGAGTACTCTCTCCCATTCTCTTCAGATGCACGCTGGTCGCCTCGGGTGTGAGTGTTACCAACATCACCAATAGACTCAATGAGTACCTGGATACTCTGCACAGTTTCTTCAAAAATACAAGATGCTAAAACTCTCGGTCACCAAGCCCTTAGCTAATCTATTCCCCACGTGGATGACAGAGCTTAGAACGAGCTTGAGTATAGCTGTCAATGAGAGAATCATCCCCACGGTTCAATACCCGAAGATACTAGGTGTGGTTTTCTCACCTTCCCAAAGCATGCCAACAACACCGCAAGCAAGGTCAAAGAAAAACGCAAAGTGCTGAAAGCCCTTGCTGGCACCTCATGGGGCACAGATAAAGAAACCATCCTACCATCGTAACTACTTATAAGGCCATTGGACGCGCGGTCCTCGATTTTGCTGCACCAGTGTGGACTACATTCATAAAAAAAGCAGATGGATAGCCATATAGTCGCAGGACCATCTCCATGAAGAAGCCACCATGCTGTTAAAGAGCACAGTGAGCTTCTTTCTCTGCATTTCTTGGCTTCCTGCCATCATTCAGCCCACGTCAACAACGAAATCCTGCATAGGGCCAGCCTGCCGCGTAGTATACGCTAGGATGTGAGAAGCTCGCGCCTCACATGTCGTCAAACTGGGGTAGAGATACGCTGCATCAAATGCACAAATGTGTGCAGGAGTGACACAAATGCAGTAGAAAACGCTCGCGCTATTCTCAGTCCCAATCCGGTATTAAACGCACGCCCTCCTCCGGTTGTCAATGAAGTGAGATGCCTCCCTAGGGAGTCAAGAACCAGGGTGGTGCTGTAGAGAGCGTGTCATTCCGGGAACTTATTGTGCGATTTACATAGCTGAAAGACTCACTTCTGCTCTTCGAATGGCAGGTTATATTCGACTTGACCAATGTGTTCTCAATTTACAGGGTCCTGCAGCTTACCAGCAGCGGGTCATTGTACTTATGGACGCCTCGCTGGTTGAGCAAGTCATGACGTCCCACAAGGGGAGTCTACATACCGAATTTGGTGACGCTAGCTCTTACAGTCTCCCAGATCTAGGTGTTCATATAGACGGACATGGCTAGATAGACTCGGCTCGATCGATACATGTTTTATGGGGTCGAAAACGCTTCCTTTTGCCTGTTACATACATTTGCACGAATGCAACATACTCGCTTACTCTACTAGAGTACGAGTATAAAAACTAAAATTAATTGCTTGCTTATTCCTAAAATAAATTAATTGTTTAAATTGAAATTTACGACTGTTTCTTGTTACATTATTATTAAAAAATACTTTCATTATTAAGAATTTGAAAAAGTCCGCCGATGCTTGAACATTCGCGAACCAAAAACATCGATATCTAATGTCCAAAAACATCGTTGCATCGGATATCAACGATGTTTTTGGACATCCCTAATAGATGACAACAGGCACAAAACTTTTTACAAACTTTCTTAAATAGCAAAACAAAGAAAATGTCGGTGGCTGCGCCTAAGTGGAGCTACGATATAATCAAGCAAATGTTCTGCGAAAGTGGAAACTCGGAGTTGGAATATGTCAAAGACTTGTTTGACATTTCGCCCAGGTCAATAATTACCACCCAAAGATTAAAATTAGCAACAATCAAAGATTTGTTTGACATTCTAGGCACAAGGATCGAATCAATTCTATGGCTGATCTTCTAGATTTCTTGGAGTGTGGTGATCACATAAACGAAAATAATGTCGAGCCGCTACGTAAACTAGCTGATGAAAACGTTGAGCTGCAGCAGGTACTAGATAGCTATCAGCCGCAAGAAGTGTTCAAACCAGGCATAAATTCTTATCAGGAAATACGTCTTGCCGAAGAACTGCAGCAAAAGTTGAATATTAGGTCATCGCAGACCGCTGCGACTCCAATTCTACAACAGAACTACGTGACTGCTGCGCCATTTACGGAGCAAAAGCGTGCTGCCGTTCTCAAGAAAATTTCGGAGGAACTGGGCCGCTCTTGGCGGGATCTGGGCCGACGCCTCAGCATTAGTGAGGGCAATATGGATGACATAGAAGAACGTTTTCCGCATGACCTGAAGTCGCGCATATTGCGACTGTTACAGCTGTACGAGGAGGATGAATGCAACGATCAACGACACCTGCTCTTGAACTTGTGCCGTGGACTTTCCGAGTGTGGACGGAAAGACCTTAGACGAAAGGTCGAACAAATTATGTCACATTAGGCCAACGCTGTGACAAGATGGCATAAGATGCTGTTGTAAGAAAACGTTTTATATGTGTATCTATCTATATAACTGATATGAAGAGAATATAAGACAAATATAATTTGCGCTGTTATAGCCCAACTTTTAGTTATTAATTTTTGATAATCAATAAATGAAACGACAAAGAGCGGTTCGATCTGATAGTTGACGGCGGCCAATTGGTGGTAGTGGTTAACAATCCATGATAATAAATTATAGTTACTGCAATTGCTCGTAACTACAAAGTGTAGATGGATTTCACATTGGAGCCCTGTTTGACCATTGTGTCCTTGTGGAGTTGATATTGCAATTGGCTCTGGCGTCCCAAACGCAGAGCATCGCGCAGCTTGTGACCAATTTCCAAAGCGGCTTCTTCATTGTTGCCATTGGCGGTCCAGATAGCTGTAAGCATTCAGAAGCAAATTGAAAAATGTGAACGTGGTTATCGAACGTCGTTAGGCTTGACTTACATATCTTGTTGCTCTTGCCACGTATGTTGACAACAGCGCCGCAAATCTGATCCGAGTGATCAAAGGCCTCACCAATCAGGCACAGCAACTAAATAAATGTAGGCAATGTATATGTGGCCTGCTTGGCTTCACTGTTGAATTACTCACCACATCGAGCCACAAGTTGTCCAAATCGTTTTTCGAATTCTTGAGGAGTGTGATGACCCAGCGACCACCTTGCTTATTGGCAGCATCTTCCCACATGGGACTGCAAAAACACAGCATACAAAGTCAGTGCTGGATGGAAGGCAAGAGCGAGATCTAATCATATTCACTTACCGTATGCCCTTCTTGAACAAGGAGTAATCACTGCCAAGTTTAATCTCTGATGGCGGCTTAATGTGATTGTATAGACTCCAGAAGTCCTCGACTGTGTCGAAGCTCGTAATTTCGTTTTGCATGTCCTCCCAGGACTTGGAACGATCATTCTCCAAATACCAGAGTGTCCATGTGTTTTGCAGCGGGTGTTTAAACAAATGCTCAGTGCGCACAGCCTCGTCAGCGCCTTCGCCGGTTGACTTCGTGGCCACGGGTTCCTCTTTGGCGGGGGCTGTAGCTGGAGCAGGAGCTGCAACGGTTGGTGCTGGCTCCGGGCGTCCAGGCGCCACTGTATTGCCTTGCTCAGTGCCAGGGGCTGCAGTAGCGGTGCTCTGTGGAATGAAATGCAAATGATTTAAGATTAGCAAACTTTGGTGCAAGATGGAACAGAGGCTTTTTAGACGATTACTTTGAACATCGACTTGGGATTGGCAAAGTTCTTCAATCTGTGAAAGTCGCTCTGCATGTTGTTGATGATGATTGGTGGTTGGTGATGGCCGTGTTGTTGTTCTTGTGGCTGTGTTTATATTATCCAAGTGAGTATTAATAACCAGACGTCTTTGCCAGATGTTGTTCTTGTTGTTGTTGGAAGGTTTCACGGTGCTTGCGAGAGACAGACGTTGAGACGACACTGATCACTTGTCGTTGTCGCGATCGTTTGGTTAAGGCATGCGTGCGTGTGTATGTGTGCGCGAGTAGGTGTGCATGTGTGCGTGTAAATGATTGCTTGAGCTTTTTTTGAGTATAAGTGTGAGGGGGCAGCCAGCGCCGGGTACACTTAATTCTGCAGTATATTCAGTGCACAGATTTCTCTTAAAGCATGGATATATTGTATATGTACATATATTATAATGAATTCTGTTACTGAAGGCAATGGACTTGCTGCTGCTGCTTCTTTGGCTGCACTGACTCACTTTTCACTTGAGCGAAAAAACAAACATAAAACTTGTTAAACTCGTTATGTGCAATTGTTTTTTTGGTGGCACCTGTTTTACTTTTGGATTTTACATTTATTAAATAATTTAGTGGCACAATGACTTGAATCCTTACCGAATGTCGTTGAATTTTGACTGTTCTGTCTACAAGACTGCTCTCAAATGCAAGAAATAACTGTTAACTCAACTGAATGCTATTTGAAAATGAAACACACACACATATGATTTGACATAAAAACACAGATTGCCTGCCCTACCTTTTGCATAAACTAGGACAGTGTTCGGACTCTACGACGACTGGAAGCAACTGTGCGTTAAAATTTATGACAAAATAAGACAAAATACACTGAGTTTATTTGATTGAGTTCTTCTTATGTGGCGAGGTGTGGTATCCAAAGCAGCAATGCGAATTGCGAATAACTGTAGAGTATTGTATGAAAAGGCAAACGGTTCAATCTGCTCTCGCTCTGGCTGCAATGAAAGTCGTTCGACTTAACTGTTGTTTGTAGCTGCTCTTGCTTTGTTGCTAATAATGATGATGATGGCCGACGTCGCGGTGCTCATTGCAGTAATTTACTTTTTCTTTCTCTCTTTGTTTCTGCCGTTTTACCTAGTTTTTATGCTGCAAACACATATATGCACATAGCATACATACACACACAGATGGACGGCGATGACGACGCGTCTTCGCAATTCCAGCCCGTGGCTACAAAAGCTACAAAAAAAAAAAATACGAAACGAAAAAAGCGCGGCGACGGCAACGACAAAAGCGGCGAGTTCGAAGAGTGTGAGCTTATATGAGAGTATGCAAATATGAAGAGCGCAGCAATAAACGCGGCCGCCGTTATTAATATAGCACGGGTACGTCGTATCTGATAGCAACGTGCACAACAATTATCTTCTAAATCACATGTGAATTACAAAATGTGCAAGTGCAAGTTGTTTTATTTATTTAACTGGTGATTTTAAATACGAAAAGAATCTCGCCACGCCACGCAGCGGTCTGTTCTGTCTGCCTCCTCTTGTGCAACAACCCTGTTTTTCTCCACGACCTGCGTTTGCCACGGCTGAACCTGAAACCATGCGGTTTCTCTTACCTTCTCGTTGTTCTCCGACACAACCATGCTGATTCCAGTAACTGTGTGAATTTGAACAATATATACGCACTCGAACTGCGTATGAAAGCTTGTAATCGATTTGTTTAATTAATTAAAATCTAAGCAAGCTCCTATTGTGATTGTGATAATATAATGTGACCAAAAGTTGACAGAAAAAATATGACTCATGTACATAAAATACCAAAATATACTATTTCCAATATATTGTAAACATATTGCAAATATACCAGAAATATTCAATTCAACAGATTTATATTCAAGCGATAACTTGATGTATTTCTCATTAGCGATATTTGTAAAACAGTATTTGGCGGCGATATTTTTAATTTTCCTTTCCAATTTCAAATTGTATTTTCGTGATCAAAATGAGAAAAAAATACAATAATTTATTTTTATAGTTATGTAATTAAATCTTTGTTTGCTTATATTTAATTCTCAAACGACAGCAGCTTTCAATATCAATACAAGTTGGCTTATATTCGTACTCAAGACTACATCATATTGTAGATATTGCGGAGACTTTAAACTTGGTATGAAGGCTAGTCTAGTATTCACGCTGATAAAGTTTATTTAAAAATGTTGCCACCTGCAAATCAATAAAATCGAATATCACATTCTCTACCGATCTTCCTAATTTTATTGCATAGAATATTAAAACCCAACTATTTTTTGTTGGGTTTGGCTCAAGAAAAAACACTTTGTTTGTTTTCCCATTATATTTCGATCTTCTCTGGAGTTCGTCATAAGGGGATTGACTTCATAACGACTGCTCTGGTTGTCGCGGAATTTGTTGGCTATTTTTATGAAAAATACAAGAAACTTATAGTCGGAATTTTTATTTGTTATGTATTTTGTTTGTGTATGTATTTATGAGTATTTACTTATATAGGATATACTCCCCCCTCCCCATTTTAAATGTCAGCCTTAAAGTATGCTATTAAAACCAAAACTTTTTCCAAACTAAAAACTAGCCGTGCTGGTATTTCAATAAATATAACAGACGTATTTGCTTTTAAATATTTGCAAATTTCTGTTTAAATTTTGGTAATAATAATTGTATACATATTCCAATGCAGTTGGTTATAATAATATGAGTGTAAAAAGATATTGCCTTTATACAATTTAACAACTTTTAAAGATCATACAACCGATTTTAATCATATATTTTCCCAATAAAAACACGAAGGAGGAGCGAGCTGTAGAGGTTGTGGCAAGTTTTTAAATTAAGATTAAGAAGATACGAAATTCTATATAAACCAAGTCAATAAAAACGATAATAATTATTAATTTATTTAACTTTAATTTCATTAAATAGTTAAGGACATTGACATATTTTTCTGTTAAATATTTATTAAGTGTGTGTTTAGTTGGCGCCAAGTGCAATTTTAAATAATTGGCCGTTGCTTGCAGTTTTTCTTGTAGTTTTATTTAAATAGTTGTCAGAAATTAGAAAATACAACTAAACAATTAAATTGCTAGGACGTGTGTGTGTGTGCGTTCGTGTTGTTGTTGTTGTTGCTGTTATTAATATTTAATAACATACAATACATATACATATATAAAACATAAAATAAGAAAACTGTTGTTTAGAGTTTGAAACTGAAACCAGCGGTTAGGAAACTTATGCACACATATCTGTGTTTGTGTATGCAGAAGTATGTGTGCCTGTGTATATAAGTGCCTATGTGTGTGTGTGTGGTTAAAACTTAAAATAAATAAATAAACATATACATTTTTCAATGTGGCAACAATAGTTACAATTGGTAGAGTTTTCATGTTTTTTTTTCTTGTTTTTATGTTTTTGTTTTCGCTTTCAAAATGCAATTACAAACAATAAGTTTTTGTTTTTACAATTTAATGTGCAACTACATTATAGTGTATGTAAATATGTAGTCGTAAGTAAAGCACAAATATCAATTTTTGTATATTCAAGCGATATTCTACCGCCTGTTTTTCAGCTACAGTAGTTTGATTTGAAAAATTTGTTGCTTTTGATTATAGGATTCATTTTTTGTTTCTTTATCTAATTCCGTTTTGCTACAACAATTGTAAGGCATTATCTTGTTTGTATATCGTTACGTTATTTAATACATATTCCTTATGTTTCTCAGTTAACATGCTGATTTGATCCATTTCGTTGAATTTGTTACAAGTCTATGGCTAATTGTTTCTCCTGCTCGCACTTCAAGATGGTGCACTTGCTGACTGACTGATTGATGACTCTCCATTCTAATGCGGTTTCGGTTGGCCCCCGCCTTACATCAGCTTCTGCTTGGCGCAATCGGGACAGAGTATGTCGGGTCCATCGGTGATGAAACCGCGGCCAACCAGACTAGCCTTGCAGCTGGCACATACAAAGCAATCGTGATGCCAGTGACGCTCCTCGAACGAGATGAAGCGTGTGCCGCCAATGCCTGAAGGGGATATAAATTAAGCAGTTGGATCAGCATCAGCTCGCCGCTCTTAATGGGCTAACACTCACCTGTTATGGGCTTCACGCACGCTGTACAGCGTTTGGCAAACAATTCACCAAAGCACTCGGCACAGTAGGGCTTCTCATCGCGACTGGTGAAACGCTGCCCGGCCAAAGTGATGTTGCAGTGGGTGCAAGTGAAGCACTCACGATGCCACGGCTCGTTCTTGTAGGTTACGCCACCAGAGGTGATGACCTGAAAGTGGGAATAGATGAAAAAAGTTAGGAAGACTTTTCAATAAAAGGGACCTGCATGAATGCACCCTCACGATTAGTTATCATGCATGCAGTGCTTCACTAGATCCTCGAAGATCTGACTTACCTTATTGCATTTGATGCAACGCGTGGCAAACTTCTCCTCATAGCAGCCGGCACAGTAGATCTCCTGTTCCCTTGGTATAAACGACTTGGTGCCAATGGCCATCTTGCAGACGCAGCAGCAGAAACAATTCTCATGCCATTGCCTGGTCTTGTACTCCATTTTTTTAGTACCTGTAAGAGCGCCAAAAGCAAGTGAGGATATCAAAATCAATTTCCGCTTGATGGCAACCTTGAACTTTAACACTTTGACGGCCCACTAACCCAGCTGGTGTGGAATTTACATATTTGAAACAAGAAGAACAAAAAATAATAAACTGCTGGCAATTGGGCAGGTAGACTCATTCCGGCGACAGATTCAGGCCAACCATTTTTTGATTGAAGTTGCTCTCAATCAGTGGAGGATAACAGTAATAATATATTTTCAATGCAAAAATACAAAAACAGAAAACAACTTTGGCATGTTATGTTCCACAGACATGCAATTGTTGTTCATCAGCAACCCCCCACCCGCTTTATCAAGCTATACCCTTTCCTCTATCTATTTTAGGGCTGACATTTTCATAACAATTAATGCAAAAATTACGCAAATTTTTCTTACCGACAGACAAAAGCAATTCAACGCACGATAGGCTTTATCAAAGCTATAGTGGTTTCCCATAATAGTGGTACGATTTGAGGCTTTTAGTAACTGCATAAAATCTCTTTAGTATATTTATTGCGTGTTCAAAAATTTGTTGCCAAAAATATCATCAGCAGACAACAAAGTTTAGGGGCAGAAACAAAGTAAAAACAAAACAAGTAAGAACGCCATAGTCGATATTCCGACTATAAGATACTCGTACTCTGCATTTATTTAATATTCGACACACTCAAAAATATGAAAAATTTAGTTGAACATCGGTTAGTATTGTATTGTATTGTACCAATTTGGTAGAATCGGTAGATTCTGTGCTTGTACATATACAAACCGAGTTACAACTAAATGCTTTAAGATTTTTGGAAGATATAAAGGTTTGCGGAAGCGGGAGGGGGAGGAGGCGTGGCAAAATTTAAAAACAAACTTGATCTGACGCCCCACAACGGGAGTCTACATACCAAATTGGGTCTCTCTAGATCTCTAGATCTAGATGGCTAGATCGACTCGGCTGTTGATGCTGATCAAGAATATATATACTTTATGTCTCCGACCCACGCTTCCTTCTGCCTGTTACATACATTTGCACGAATACAATATACTCCTTTACTCTACTAGAGTACGAGTATAAAAAACTTTGCCTCCAAAGCAGTTCCGTTGACTGAAAATTATGCGGGAATATGAGAAATTGACTGGGAAAACATATATTAAGTTATGTAGGAAAAATGAAATGTTTAATAATTATTATTTGGAATATTTTGAAATTGCCATCAAATTGTCAAAGTTTAGCTAATCTCTTGTGTAGGTCTTCGAAACCCCCATATGTTTGCTGTTCAGCTCTTTAGTCATGTTCAGCGACAACAGGCCATTGTCTTCAAGATGAAAGCTGGCGATGATGACGCTATTGAACATCTCTGGCAAAACTTGTGGGCGTTTATTAAAGTTTTGGTTTTTTGTTGGTCAATAAATTTTGGTTGATAAATTATGATGTGTATCCGTTGGGTTAATTTCATATAATTTATGGTTAATCATTAGTTGGCCGCATAATCGTTACCTGCTTTTGTGGCACGCGGATCACCCAGGCGACAATAATCACCCAACTGGCAATAGAAATTGCGGTTCTCCTCCACGGCCGATGCATTTGGCAGGAACATGCTCAACACAGCAATGTCCTCGTTGTTGTCCTTGGCCTTCTTAATACGATCGGCCCCAATTGTCTTGGCTTGCAAATGCAAACGCGATTTCATTCTGGAGCTCAAAACATCCACATCGGTCATGTTGGTTGAAGTGCGATCAAGCGATTAACTGTGTTGGACTTATGGGCCATTAGCGATGATTAAACTGCAGCAGCAAGAGCCTTAGCCTAAGCCCAACGAAAGAGTGCCCAGTTCAATTGGTGGCTCAACGAATTGACCTACTTTAGCCATCAATAGCTCTTACTGCGGCTGCTCTAGCAACTAGCCTAATAAGTCACGAATTTAAACACTTTTTGGCTAGCAAATTTTCTTTCGAAAGAGAGCTGGCGATGCGATCAATTTGTGTGCTGCATGTGGGTCAACTTCTTCTCCTTCTGTTGATCAATGTTTGCAGACAATTTCTGACTCATTTTTGGGCTGACAAGAGATAGCCAATCTCTAAGCGTATACGAATACTAGAATAGTTGGAACACAAATTTGGCGTCGCCAAGTCTCAAATACTTTTGAAGGCGTTGTCTATGACATCACCAAATAATTTGCCAAATAACAAGTTTCATTAAACTTAGCTAATGTTTATAAATAAATATAAAAAATAACAGCAACAACAGTAAAAAACTCTAACCAAATTGGTTATAATGAAAATGAAGCAACAACAACAATAACAAGCATCATAAATCATTAAATAATTAACTTTGTTGTGTGTAAAACAGCAACAACAAAGACAACGAACAAATAAATTGTTAAATTTCATGAGCAATTTTTTGCATATTTTGTGAGTGTTTTGGTCAAAGATAAAGCGCGTGCGCAAACTGAGGCAGGAAATTGTCCAAGTAAGTGGGCGCACCAGGAAAACTAGATGATCTAGCTTTGGCAATTTATAGGCAAGAAATTATACGAATGGACACAATTCGAAAATGTAGAAACGTTCGTTTTGAATGGAATGACAAATTCGATTTAATAACGCTAAGCAGTTAAAACTAACTTATTCTTTCAGTGAAGTGATGCTTAATGCACGTTTTTTCGATGACAAAAATAAATTTAAAAATATTATTTTGTATTAAATCTATAAAGTTTTCAGTTCTTTCAGTATGTGGCTATATATATATTAACACTAATTGGTAAAATACTCAATAAATTTCCATAAATACTACAAAAAGATGTTAATATTTGGAACCTTTACTTTACAATTTTTTATTGAGAAGTTCTTCAATTTTGAATTTGTTATATTCAAATCTTCTTCATTAAGGAGAGTTTGTTTGAAATGCTTTAACGAGTAGATAAACTTTATATATGAGAAAGGTTTTTTTTTCAACTTGTAAAAGCTGTTATTACATTTGATTGTTAAATAAAGTAGATGTTAGAATTGTCGATAGGAAATGTTATTTTATTGTGTTTGAAAAACTAAAAGTTAAAATAAAGCTGAAATTTTGCATAGATGAGTTCTCCTAAACAGTGTGGGATATTATAGGGCAACTAGCAATTTACTAATGAAATATGTATGTCATGTTCATCCTGAGATGCAGCTTTAAGGTTCCTTCACTCTAATGGCATTGGTACCAACTCGACCCAAAATGCTTCATCTGTGCGAACTTGATTTCGTTTGCTCATTTAGTTTAATTATTATTTAGTTCATTGAAAATATTCACCATTTTATAAAAAATGTCATATATACCACGGAATTCAACTTTTCTATAAAATCTTCAACAAATTCAATAGCATGGGAAAATTCTAAAATTCTCTTTAAAAGGGTATACGCAACTGATCTAAATCGATCGTTACATTTGACTCACGCATCCCAACCCCAACCGCTGCATTAATATGGCTTCGATTCGGCTTGCGGTTAGCTCAACTTATATTTATTTATAGACCCGTAGCTCTCATCATATCGAATAATTCATAGCTAATTGAAACGAGTTGATAAGCGCACAACAACATTCCAAAGACTTCGCTCACAAAGGCGCACAAAGATGGACGGACGCCTACAACAAAAGCAGCCGCCTGAGGTCAAGTGGATGCGTCGTCTTCAACTCATTAGAGCAAGGCATTGAAATGTTGATAAATTGACAGCTCCAATGTTTGTCATGCGAATCTATATGATTGATGGAATTTCAGACTCAACTCATTTTCAAGTGTTCAAAATATTACACGATTGTGCTTCAATAATTGAAAATGAAAGTGCCGTTTGGACTGTTGTCGTCTACATCTGATGCCATTTTGAAAGCCAAAGCCAAGTGCATGGCCTGCATTTTAATTTGCAATTGGAAACCTTTGGCTGAAGTCGGCAAATTGTCGAGCTGACATTGCGGGCGTGTTTTGAGTTTCATTTTTTCTTATGCTTAAATGACAAAATTAACATTTGTCTTTTGTTTGTTTTAACTTTTGTCTTGACCCGCTGTTAAATGTCATACATTGGATCTGGAGGGCACACAAATGCTAGTTGTTGTTGTTGATGTTGTTTTTTTTTGTTATTGCTGTTTTTATTGAGATTTATTAGTGAAAAGAGAAATTGTTTGTTTGGTTTGGTGGAGGTATCCCGATAAGATAGAGCGCGGCTCAGAGACAAAAGAAAAATAACATACAATTTATTTGAAATTTGGATTTTGTTGATCGGTTTGGGTATAAAGAAGTGGTAAAAGAAGGGCTTACATTTGATTGTGGAGTTCATCAAAGGTCGAATCAGATGTGTTAGACAGGAGCTCAACGCTGCAAAAGCTAAGCTAGCTGCAGGTCGATTTAGAAAACTAATCCAATTAAAATTCTCTTAAATCAAATATGAATAGGTGTGGTAAAAAAATGTTAAAATTGAATAATCTAAAAATGAAGGGAGAAACTGTTGATATTTTGCTTTGAAGAAAAATTCTGTAATTTGGGTAAGATGCTGGTTACAATGTGGTTGCAATAGTAGCAAAATAATATTTGTGCTTATATTTTTTGTTGATATTTAGATCATGCATTTGAAAAGTTTTCGTATTTAATTTATTTGAATTTTCAAAAGTAAGAATTAAGAAATCAAATATGAAAGATAATTGGTGCAAATTTCATTTTGAATTAGTGCTCAAAACTTGGTCACAAACTGATGTCAGAATACACAATTGAGAACTTCATTAGACTTTGTTAACTAAGGTTATATGTACTTTAAATGCTCCTCCAAATGCCATTCCTAACAATGTTGTCTTCAATTAATTCGTTTTTTTCCATTAAGTCTATAAAAACTTTTCCAAGTATTCAATTAATCAACTTTACAGCGCATACAATTTTAATTCCGTTTCCATACCATTTATATTCGACTTCAATTGGCATAAAATTGCAATGACATGAAAGAAAAGAAATTTCAGCTCAAGTGGACAACCCGCCCCTCGCTCTGCTCGTTTCCACCGCCTTCGCTCATCTGATATGCACAACTCAATTGCCAATACTTTGCGTGCATATGCAAGACTGTTTTTCTTGCTTTCCCCGCACTCCCTTCTGCCATGGACAATTTAAAATATGTGGAACACGTCGATAATATCGCTGACATTAACATTATTAAACCGTCGCATATTGAATGCAGCCAAAAAAATAAAACGCTTCGAATTATTTCCGGTTTTATATGGCATGAAATTTCTTTTGCTAGTTTTGGATCGCAATGCGAGCTTATCCAGTGATTATAAATTTTATTGTTTTTTCTGTTTCTGTTTATTTTTTTTCTGCTTTCTGTAACTGATATGCAGAGGCGTGTCTGCGCTTGAGTTTCGGGTATCCGATCTGTTAACATTTCCTCTACGACAATTGTGTAATGTTTTTGCATATGGTTTGAATGTGGGCTGTGGAAAAACTGTCGCAAAATCTAAATTATTAGGCATACATCATTCGGGTTTGCCTTTCTGTTTTATGTCAGCTAACACTCTTTGGGCTAGTTTCGGGCTGCTGCAGTTTATCATAAATATAACCAACTAGTTCTGCATATACACAGGTAAATTGTTTAAACAATCCAGTTGTTTATAATTGAGCAAAGGTAGGAACTGGCTTCTTATAGCTCTTGCCAGCTCCACACGCCTATTGCTAAATTATAAAAGAACATTAAGTGCGGAAATACTTTTTCTATTTCAATTCTTTATGCGTTTTGCCGGCTGCTGCTACTGTTTAGACTTCTTCAATTCTGTTCTGTTTAATTGCAATCGGCACATAAAACTTAATGCAGCAATCAATAAAAATCCGTAATTGTAATCACAAGCGCATGCAACACGTTGCCCTCAAACCGAATCCGAAATCGGAAGCTGAATCTGTTATAGCCGCGGCACAACTCAGCGCTTTGAAAGCCGTTTTGAGACTGAAAGTCAACGCCGCCAAACAGCAGTCGAGTGGAGCTGCCTTAGCTGGCGCTCGGAGTAACTGTGGCGCGAAGGTAAATTCCGAATACGTCTCCCCGATTGACTTGGACGCTCGTGTCTTGAGCTCTCAATCAGTACGTATTGAGTCGCTGCAATATGTAGATGTGGGGCACTTGTTGTATTCAGTGCCTGCCGCCTTCATGACAAAGATCTTCTTGTTTATGCTCGACAACAAGGTAGTCCAGGTGCCATTTAGGCATACTATGAACAACCTGCAGTCAACCTCCATCCTCTGGCTGTCAAGCAATTATGAACTATTTTGACTGTTGCAAACAGGTTGGACAATGGATATACAAGTTACATGTCAGATTGGCACTCTACACCCGACAAAAATATGGCCCTGAGATTCGATATTTAAATTGAATGTTTCAGGAAGTTGAAAAGTTTCTACTTTAGACGATGTAACTGAAGGCAGCATATAGATTATTAAGAAACTATTTGAAACTATAAGTCATCGATGTACAAATTTTTTAGCCGATCTGAAAACTCTAACAATATTTTAAAAATTCTTAAAAAATACAATAGTAGGCTATAAAATTTGCTTTGGATGTCTCTTAACAATTTTTTTTTTAGCAATGTTAGAAAATAACATATTTGATAACTTTTTCATTATAACAATGCCCCGCAGAAGATCAGACCTAAGTAGATGTTCTCACTAAACGTTAGCACTGCGACAAGATAAGGAATGAATTAAAGACAAGCATATGGCTATTGAGCAAACAATAGAGCAGTATAGTGATCATATTCTGCAAATTCATAGACTAGGGGAGGTACATAGGGAAGATAGGTTAACGAAGAAAAAAGAGTGAATAGTAGGAAGAGTGAGATAAAAGAAAGCAGAGGACAGAGGAGTGTGAGAAAAGGGAGCATAGACGGGGAGGAAAGATCGATAAATTGCAGCTATAAGGAGTATAAATAAAGACGACAGGCCAGAGAGCTGACAAAGAGAACAATAAACAATAAATCTTTAGTTTATAGCAAGCTCATTGGGACATGAACCCTTAAAAGAAAATTCTAGTTGATATATCCAGCTAATATATATTCTTGATCAAAATACTTGACCTCATCATTAAGTCTTAACATGACTTGAATCACTCCATTCGTTTATTAACTTGATGTTAATATTTCCAGTGTAGCTGCCTACCGGCTTGTGCTTATGTTTATGCAGATATCATATAATTCGCTGGAGAGCGGCACGGCAACTTGATGTGCTTTTGACAATGCCATGGTGGTGCCGCCGTTGCAGGCGTTAAGGTAAACTGCTCGAGGAAGTCAGTCAGTAAAAACAATGTGTGTGGGGTGCCATCTCATTGGGCAACATGCACCACATCTCTATCCATATATATAGAAATGTCAACTGTAAGTGTGTAAGCTAAGTTACATAGACAGACGACCGGACGCCCAGTGGCATTTTATTGTGACTTTATAGGAAATTGTAGCCTTTAATTTTAATCAATTTGTGCCCCGTTATGGCAGGGCCTACATTTTGTCTACATAAACTACGCCCTAAAGGCGTGTGGATATGGCACATAATGCTGCTATAAGGTTATTGGATTGTGTTCTGTTGATATTTGATTAATTGCTGGGCTCACGGAAATGGTTAGACGAGCGGCGGTTGGATGCTTTTGGCATTGTGTGGGTATCTCGACTGCTACTAGTAAATAAATCAATTGAAATGCAATAAAATGAAGTTTAGGTCGATTATTACTTAGCTGTTTATATTTTATTTCTTATATTTTGCTTTCGTATAGCAATCAATCAATTAAATTGTAATTACGTAAACAGTAAAAATGTAAAATCGTAAATTAAATGTCAGATAACTAGGTGAACTAGGTGACTATTAGTTATTAGATTGGAGTTGATTCTGATGGAAAACATATAAAAGAAGGAAGGAAGATTTGCTATTGCTAGGAGAATCATATGAAATGAGGTCATTGGGATAATCATCTGAAATGACGTGCTATAGGTTACAAGTATGTATTTTTATACTCATACTCTAGTAGAGTAAACGAGTATATTGTGTTCGTGCAAATGTGTGTAACAGGCAGAAGGAAGCGTTTAACCATGTCCTTCTGTTCATGTGACCGTCCGTGTGAACACCTAGATCTTGGAGACTGTAAGAGCTAGAGAGACCCAATTTGGTATGCAGGCTCTCCTTTTGGGACATCAAATCAAGTTTGTTTTTAAATTTTGCCACGCCGCCTCCCGCCCTTGCTAGCCGCATATCTATGTATAAGCGCATGATCTACCGATTTGCCGAGTTTGGTTAAGATCGGATGATAATTGTAGACATAATCGTAAAAAAAAACATTTTGTATGAGAATTCTTTTCATACTTTTGAGTTTGTCGAATATTGGACAAATGCTAAGCACGAGTATCTTATAGTCGGAATATCGACTATAGAGTTCTTACTAGTTAAATTAAGCATACGCCGCCTGATCAAAAGAAATAGAGAAACCCGAAAAGCTTGTTTTCAGCCAGCCGAAACTAATATGCCCTCATGATGCTCGTTTTAATTCAAACCACTTTTCAATTGCATTGGACTTGGAATTCATATTTAATTCTATCCAATTAAGATTAAGATAATAACAAAATAATGGGAGCTATTAGTATAGTTACTGATCTGGATCCTGATGCTTGAAAACAAATCTAATTTACTTACTTAAAACTCTTTTACCGGCGTAATGACTACTTAAAAACATATATTGATGGCTTGGTAAAGGATTCATATTGATAACTTAAATTTAAGACACTAATTTGCATATATATACCAGGAATCAGTCTCATCATACTCTTCAAGAATATATAAATTGAACAAATTGTAAAACTCTCAGTAAGAGTATAAAAAAGCAATAGCTCTAACAATAACTAATCATGATAATAAATAAAGTGTGTTGCTGATGATGATTATGAATTCAAGCAATTTAATAGCCACAAATCATTCGGCGAATTCAACTATAACTACAACAAAAGCAACAAATACAAAATTTTCATTTCTAAATATTAAAACTAGAAATCTTTTGGCATGGTTCGTTGCGTGTGCCGAAAAGAAAAAACTGAGTATAAAGTCTACTTGCGAACACAATATGATGGTGCGTCATGTCTGCGAATTAGACGTGCTCAATGTGGTTCTGAATTTGGGATTTGGTCAGCCAAATATAATAATAGATTGACATAGATGATGATGATTCCATGTATCTTCATATAATTTATTTGATTTTTCTACACAAATACGCGGGTGGGTGTCTTATGATGTAATTTGCTCAAGCTTGACAATTAAAAGTCGATTTTTGTGTATTTTGACGAAGAGGCTGCTTTCCGCTGTCAACCGTGATTGTCTACAGTGTACATTGAAAATTAGCAAATATATTAATTGTGTTTGATTAGCCAATTAGTCAATGCCTGCATTGGCGAAATAAGAGGCATCAGGCAATGGATAATATGCCACCTTTGACAAATATAGGAGTTACGCTTACACGTGTTTGACAAGTTCGTCGCTAAACTCTTTACAAAAGTAATACAAAAGTAATTACAAAAGTAATACTTGCCAGCTTGAAATGCCAATTCGCATATCCTGAAGTATTGATAATATGTGGGAGGATGTTATATAGAAGAGTTCTGCCTGATTGTAATCAAAATACAAATCATAACACAATAAATAGTCTTGATTATTCGAATCCCTCCTAAGAAAATGAATACTAATATCAGCCACAGCTAGTTACACAGAATACAACAATGACTACTACTTGAATTTTTTATAGAATGAGTATGAATGTTTCGCGAGAAAAGTCATAAGATATTCGAAAAATTCTAAGGTAAAATTTTAAACGGCGATGAAATGCTGTAGGTGTTAATAGGAACCGTTTTGTGCACTTCCTTCTCTCTCACCATCATTCACTTAAGCTCGGACAATTGTTGTTGGAAATAATCATGCCAAAATGCAGATTGTCTGGCAATTGGTTCGGCTTCTCGTAGTCTCGATCACTCGCTCACCGCAAGGATATCTTCATAATTGCTAATGAATGGCATTCATTCCGAATGAATCTTGTTTCGGTATTCATATGTATGTTTTCATGTATGGATTTAATATATAGCACATGGCATCTGCAACCTAGTTACGTCTCAGCCTCTGGCTAGGAAAGTCACGGAATAATTTTGCAATTCGGCCTTTAATAAGTAAGTTTGTAAAAACTGAATGAGTGAGGGTATCAAAGTATCGGTAATACTTTATATAACTCTCCTTTCTTGTTTTATTTGTGCATTGATTCGAACAGGTACCGAACCCCACCTGTGTGGGATGCGCCGTAATTGACATTGAAATAACATTTTGCAATGCAATTGCAGGGAAATTAACTGGTATGTAAATAATTGTTTTTGTCATGTTTTTGTTTTGGTTCTACACGTAATTGGCAATGTCAACGCGTGGTGTTGTCACTCTCGTTTTGGTAATGCCTTAAATTGCGGCTAATAAACTTGTCGTATATGAAAGTGTCAAGGCCGTATTTGGAGTTATATACTAGAATCCGTATTGATATGATGGGGAATTGCGTGATCTGTGCTCTTGTCTGTTTATCTTAATAAATTTATCAACGTATGTATTTGTATATTTGTTTTAATTTATTTGCGATACAATTGAAAGCAGAGCACCGCCATATACACCGACTCAGAGAGACAACAGACAGAACTGGCGCATAACTTGTCATACTTTTAACACCTTGGCGAGAGTTCAGGGCTGAGGTAGCTGAGGCAGCTGCTGCGTTTGTTTCTGTTTTGGCGTGGGACGTTTTGTTTGACTGTTTAATTATGGAGTCAGAGCAGGCCAAGCAGGGCAACATTGGTGACAATGAACTTGCCTGCAGTACACGTCGGACAAACACACTCAACTGAAACAACACGGAGGAGTTGAGAAGAGAAGTAACAGACATTGACTTACGTAAGCATCAGAAAGCATTACAAACTGAACTGAACTGCCATGTAAACAGATATCCAGGTTGAAATTGCCCTCTCACTGTTGCACAGAAAAAAATTGTATCAAATATCAATTTGTTGTATTGCGTTGGCGAAATTAAAGTATTGAGTTTTTGATATCATTCATTTACTAACATATATCAAAATACAAAATCAAGTCACCAATAACAATTAAATGACCGTGAAGAACGGAAAGACATTCAACTTATGAATTGAGCTTAATAAGCTGATATAAAATAAGGAATTAATAAGATAAAAATGTATACAAATATTTCACAACAAATAATATAAAAAAACAATAATTAAACATAAAATAAAAATACAAAAAAATGAAAAAGTTCACAATCAAATCCACAATTCTGGACTTCACAATATAATTGAATATCATGTTAACTAAATCAAGTCAATTTGTATTATTATTGTACTAACTAAGCTCTAATTCGGAGCTACAAACTCATTTGTATACGTTACATCTTCTTGCTCATGTACTCTACTCACCAAATGGCTAATCTACAATTGCATTGTATTATAATAAACCAAAACCTACAAATATTTTTATAACATACTTTTAAAATATCATACAAATAAGGTATAATTAGTAATTACTCGAGAATACCATATAGATTACTAATTTCCTTTCTATTTTTGCCTATATATGCATTTCCTCTCTGTGGACAACTCATCTGTTCACATTTGTCGTAAAATAGGCAATGCAGCTTTGTTATTTATGTCTCTATAGCCAGTAGCTAGACTAGATTTATGCTGCTGCTCCTCCACATAAATGTCTGCCAGGCGCTGTTGCCGTATAAATTGCCTAGCAAGTGCAATTAATTTTTGGCATAGCATAATAAATTGATCGAATTGCACAAATGTCTAACCAGCCAGGCAGCCACGAATCGCTCTCCACCCACCGTTAAGTAATCATGAAAACCGGTCCAACAATGCGTGCTGCCATTTTCATTGGCCTGCCTAAAAGTAGACTACACTTACCTGCACGAAATACTTCGCCACAGCCATCGCAACGGGAGGCGAACTGGGCATCATAGCAGTTGCCGCAGTAGATCTTATCGCCCTTGGCGCCAAATTGTTTATCCACCAGGGATAGATGACATTTGAAGCACAGGAAGCAGGCCTCATGCCAATGCTTGTCTTTGTAGGACAGATCCTGTGGATGGGATGATATTGCGGGTTCATAGTTTAAAATTATTTCTAAATCAATGTAAGAACTAAAACAAAACAAAATATGTATTTATAAATCCATGTAAGCTTTTGGGTTTCTTCTTAAATTTGTACTGTTTCAGTCTGTCTCTTGCTTCATTTTTGTAAAATGGAATTGAAAACTTTAACTTTCGTGGCAACAGTATTATTAGGGTGTTCAATATACGGCCTCTTAGTGCAAATTTATATACAATCTCAAACATTTTTAAAGTTTTCAGAGTCAACCAACGTGTATATGCATGCACCTTGTATATTCGAATTTACAATCAAATGTTTTATAACGATAATATAAATGACACAGTCTAATGTGGTTGGATGTTTCAAAGGTATTACAAAAATGATTTTAGTTCGTTCGATAGATTATAACCGCATAGAACTTTTCTGTATTACAAACTGCAGAGCGAAATGGTAAACTGTTTGTCTTGTCTAGCAGTTTCATACAAATTACATTTGTATTCGTAAGAAAATTCTGAAGTTAGAACAGATGCACATATGTTCGAAGAGAACCTTTTTTCCATACGAATGTATTCTTATAACTTCTCGGTATTATTATCAATTAATACCCAATTTACGAATCTCTACGGCTTAGGTGCTAAAGAATTTCTCTTCTTTTTAAAAGCTTTTATTTAGTTTTTAAAATTATATTTAAAACCTCTCCATCCTTGCATCCAATAGACAATGCGCTAAGAAAAAATCACATCAAATTCAATTCCTTATGAAAGTGTAATCCAATTATTTAATTAATATTAAAAATGTTTAATAGTGAAAGCTGACTAAATATAAATAAGGAGCTATTAGTCTCACTAAAACCCTAGTATATTCACAAACTATACAGTAAAGTGGCTCATATAAGTATGATGCTCTACATATACATATTCAATTTCTTGATATATATAAAGACCATGACATCAGCTGCCTGATATTTATTTTCTTAATTATGATCAGTAATTACTACATATGTTTCATATTATTCGTTGCACTAATTTCATATGATTTATGTCAAAATATTATGACATCGCACATAACAATTTTTACTAACCTTCGAATCGATGCCGATGATCTTGTTGCACTCCTCGCACGTATTCGCAAATACATTCTCATAGCACTTGATGCAATATGGATGATCATCGCGAATGACATAACGCTGTCCGGTGAGACTCTCGTCGCACTGCCAGCAACAGAAGTGGCCCGAATGCCAATCCTTATCCATGGCTTTTGTATATTCGCCACTGAAAATTAACTGCAAGCAAACAGATAGATCGAGAAATAAGACCAAGGCTTTGGTCAACAAAACGGCACACACAAAAATGAACTAAAAAAATTTGTACTCATGTTTTAGTATGTAAATTAAAATTTATTGTGTTGTATAGTGTAACTGTGTAACTCTGTGTTGTTTTTAAATAGAGTATGAGTTTAGGTACTTTGTATTTATGGCACTATATAGGTACATATACATATAACACTTCTGGACTTCATATGGCATTGATATGTGTTTGGATTTGTTTGTTGTGGATTGCTTTGTAAATTGTGTCTTGGGTATTCCATATTGATTAGAGGAAGTATATAAATATACTTGATGTATTTTCTGTATGTTGTTGTTGTGGTATTGGTGTTGTGGTTTCTGTTGTACACTTAAACATTTAAACATTGAGTGGACAGAGACAGGTTTTGTTGCTAAGTAGTGATAGTGGGTACCTTTTTAGTAAACACTTTTGATCGAGGAAAGAAAGTAGTAACGTGTCGTTTTGTAAAAGTTCGATATGCGGAGTACTCTGGATTGTTTTATTTTGTGAGCGAATTTCGAGCATAAGAGTTTTCAAATGTGCATGAGAGACAGTTGTTTTCATAATTTCAAGTATTTAGCAAAATATATATGTAGATTTGATACATATATGTGCCACATATATGTATATATGTCAATTTTAAAACAGGATGATTGACAAAAAACAATAAAACATCCATTAAAAATACCAAAAATTCTTTAGTATGTTTGAACGCCAAAAAATATAGACTCAGTTTTCTCAATAAGATAAGTACAGATCAGATCAAGTTCAAAACTTAGACCCAAGTCTGCTGCTGATCTTGTTGATCACATTGTTAGTTTATATTCTTGTTGTGCCCCAACGAACTGTCACAAAACTGTGCAAAACCTTACACGTCACCTACCCCCTTTCCTCAATGGTTGCGTCCACTTCGATTTCGCTGATTTGAACTTCCGATTCGCGACGCTTCGACGATTTCTTGACCTTCTTCGTTTTCTTCACTTCCGTTTGCACCGTTTGCATAATTTCCACGTCCGCCATTTTGAGAACTTGCACTCCAATGACCGACTGAACTTTTCGAAAATTATTTTACGTGTGTATGTACTGCTGTATGTGTGTTTATGTATGTGTACGATGTAAGAACGCGTGCAGAATTTTATTTTATTTTTTTTTGTCGGTCGCCAAAACGTTTTGAACTTAACCGAGTCGAGAGCTCAACTGGCGCGGCAGTTTCAGAAAAGTTTTTGAAATGGTTTTCGAAAACACAAAATTTTGTTGCTGCATCATCAGCAGCCGCAGACGATGCTCACGTTTGGAGAGTGCGTGTATCTAGTTTCGCCCCAGACTCGCTCGCCAGTGTAAAAATAAAATCTCGAGAGTCTTGGACAAGGAGAGCAAATTCTGGGCAGAGGCACAAGCCCTGAGACTGACGCAGAGGCAGAGTGCGCTGAGCGTGTGGCAGCTCCCCCACCGCTAGCTAACCTATCCGACGCTGCACATTGGTTTTGCAATGAAAAATCGTTTTTCTCATAGACAATGTAAAAGGCATCCTAATAATTAGCAGCATTATTGAATTTAAAAAAAAAATGCAATGGCTAATGGTACTATTTGGTAATATGGCCATTTGGCTGCCATAATTTGAACACATCTCTATAAATACATCAGGTGTGGGTGCCCACCTGCACCTGCCCGGTTGGCCGGCATGGGGAGTGGCACCATCACCATCACCATTACACATACGCACGCCTGTCAGTTTTGAAAAAAACTCAATTTTTGGGAAAAAATTAGTTTTTCTTTTATTGTTTGCGCAGTCTGTTGTTGCCTGGCGCTTGTGCACACGACACACAAGTCCCTCACACTCACACACACACACACATACAATTGCTCGCTCACTTTAAGTTGACTCTACACCATCACACTGCGCTACACACAATAACGTTCAAGTTGAACATCAGCAGCTATAACCATAAAGCATAAATTTTCTTGGCTGTCTTTAGATATTCGAACATCTTCTCATCAGGTTCTTTATATGTATATATATAGATTTTTAATTGATCTTTCTAATACGTACAAATAGTACAAATTCTTATGACGCTGCAACCAATAGTTTAAAGAGCATCTAAGAACATTTGAATATTTTGGAAACAGTGGGGACTCAAAAATTGTTGTAGCTTTAACCTTAAACTCGGTAGTGTCTAGAACTGCCACAGCTATGGAATAATATTATAGCTGGTATTCCGACCATATGATATCTCAGTGTACATTCAAAGTAAGACTTTAACAGCCTCAAGAAGTATGCTTGTTATTCTTATTTATTTATTTATTTAGGATTTTTGTTTTTGATGATTTTTGTATACAAATAAATAATTATATGCATTATGAAATTCAGCAGATCGGTAGACTATGTGCTTACTTATAAAGCTTCCTGATTTCAACCAAATATGTGAAAAATGTATTCAGGCTTTTATTGATTTGATTGAGCGGGAGGAGGCGCAGAAACATTTCAATACAAACTTGATCTGATGCCTTATAAGGATTGGCTTTTTCCTGTCTACACGAATACAACATACGTATTACCCTACGAATACGATACCCAATTGGCAATAAATCTACTAGACAACAGCCTTGATGTGCATCGTTTTAAGTAGCGCCATCCAAAATTCTTTATGAATTTCTTTCAGTCTGTATTCCCTTTGACGTCTTGATTGTTCCTCTGTAGAGTATCTCGTCGTCGACTGTGCTTGCCTATAAAATTTACCGTAACACCATTAGTTGGAAAAATGAAATATCAACTACAAATGCCAAAGAAATTTCAAAAACTTTTCTAGATCGACGACTTTTAATAGAATTAAGCAAATACTACGTATGTATATAAACTATTTATTTGAGGAATTGTAGACTGAAATACTATACAACTAATATAGTATAGTATTAATATAAACAAGGGGATATATTCTTCATAAAGTTAAATATACTGATAACCAAATTTGAGCAACTATTAGAGCCAAAATAAACTTTATTCCAAATTTGTAAAAGGAAATGAATGAAACTGAGATTTTATCAATAAAAGCTATGGCGAATATTGCACCTAAGTTTTCAGATCGATTTTAAACTAACGCTTTGACAACTCATGTTAAAATTGTACAATGGACCTCTTATATTGTGGTGATTCAAAATTGGGACATGTTTATAAAACTAAATCAACCTAGAGCCAGTTCCTTCAATTTTACAAAATGTTGTACGTAATTTTAAATTTCAGCTGACAAACTTATGTCAAAAACTGACACGAAAAGGCCAAGGCAAAATGCCCAAAATTAAACCAAATACAAATTGCTATTAGCTATTAATTTTTACACAAAATCGGAATGTCATTTCTTTGGCAGCAAGCAATTAACAAGGGCTCTGCTAGGTCGAATCCATTTGGTAACCCGAATTTTTGTTTTGAGAAATTCATAATAAGCTAAGGCAATGAAATGTAAAATTTTCTAGCATTAGAGCAGAAAATATGTGTGCAAGCTCAAGATCTTTATTTAAAAATTTAACATTTTAGTGTAAGTTTTGCAAGTGATTAATCCCTGTACTCGTACATATGTAATAAGTATTTGTTCACATGAAAACCATGAAATGTGTATAATATTTTCTGCTATTTTTGCAGCACTAGGAGACAGCCACAACAACAACGACCTGGTCATGATCAGCATCATCATCGTCATCATGATCCAATGGAGCGCAGTGTAATGTAATCTTATTGCTGTCTATAAATAAATCCATAAAACCGCGAATCGTTGATAAAATTTTTTGCATATTCTGACTGCAACGAAACGCACACGAATAATAAAAATATATATGCAGTGCGATGAGCACTCGGCATTTTTCGCGGCGGCATTAATTGGGTCATAAATTTATATATTTTCCAGATTATTTTTATAATTTCTTGTTTAATAACGAGCATTTAAATGTCAGCACGAAAAGCAAGGTGCTGGTGTGGTGTGGGGGTTGCTGATGATCTGATGTTGATGAGGTTGGCCAGGAGGTTGGCCGTTGTATTATTTTCTAGTGTTTGAAAATACAGTTCGATCAGTGTAATCGAATTTTTGTATTAGACGCAAGGGGGGGACTATTTGGAGGAATGATGATTGTGTGGGTGGCCAGTGGCCAAGCAGTTGGTCTGTGGTATTGCGTCAGTTAGCCGGTCGGTGCAAATGGATAGATCTGTCTAAAAGTTCAAGTTTAAGTTTGTTTGTGTTTTCGTTAAGCTTTTTGGTTGCCAGAAATCAGAAGTCAACAGCTGAGCATAAATATAATTTAATTACAATTCTGTTGGCAAATCTGTGCTTAATGTTTATTAAATACTTAGAATTAGGCAAATGAAGACACACAATTATGACTGATAAGAAATGGTTGGTGGGGGGAATTGAATATGTTATTAATAGGTGGACCAAGTGTGTGGCCCAGAGACGTCAAAAAGCAAACAAATCAAATAAAAATAAATACAAAAAGCAAAAGAAAGCTAAATTTAGTCCTCCAAAGCGGAAATATCCTATGTATGAATTGTGTTTGACAAATAAGTTCTTTGAATGGAAAGCACTTCTGTTTTGCATATACGTTGGTAATCGGGAGGATAGAAAGAAGTTTAATCTATCCCATGGGTCATATTCGAGGTGTGGGTAAGTGGATTTCCTCCAGCTTGCCAGCTGAATATGGAAATGTTAATGCGATTAATATGAGCGTTGCTTTTCTTTTTGTTAGCGCAATTTTATTCTGCAGGCTCGATAAATGTTCCTTTAGAGATAACATCCATAGGTATATTTCACATTCATCTCGCTATATTTTTAAGATTTCTGCCACACCCCTCCATATGTTACAAATATCATGACAGAATTATAATACCCATTGAGAGTGTATAAAAAACATACACGAGTAATGATAAAAACCGCAAGAAATAAATGAAAAATGTTTGCAAAAAACCAAAGAAAAGGTGTTTCATTTAACTGGCACATCGAGTAAAAAAATATATATATTTATGTATATATTTTGCCGACAGAATGCATAATTTCAAGTGAAAAATGTTTTCGTACGTATTTTTGTTTGTTTGTACATAGAAAAATTATTAAAGAAAATAACCGCAACGCGTTGGCTTTTAAGTGCGCCAAAGAAAAATGAATTCATGTCAAAGACAAACTATTGAATACGACTTTTTGGCAACGTATTTGCGGGTTTTGTTGTTTGTGCGTAGCTGTACGTATCTAGATACTTGTACAAGTGCCATACGGAAAGCTAAAGATATATTTTAATTTTGGCTATGGATAATTTTCATGTGCACATTACGTAATGAATTTTACAAAAACTAAAACAAAAAAGATATTAAAAATCAAATATTCACTGAAGGAATGAATACGAAACAAGCAACTACTAAAGTGGCCCGCCCCAGAAAAAGTATAAAAGTGAGCTGCGTAAACAAATCAACCAAGTGACATACTTCGCTGTTTTGTTGTCATAAATGTTTAAGCATTTCGCCATGTGAGAAAATATTTGTATTTCACAGTATTTGACGGGCTGCGAAAATCATTTGTTAGCCGTAAGTTCTTCAGGCGGCGGCTTTTGGTAGTCTTTTTGCATGACTTGTGCTTAATTTGACAAAGGATATGACACACAAAAGTTGACAGCCACATTTCAGCAATATGAATTTGCAGCAAATATTTATATGTATTTTTTAAAAATTAAATGAAGCTGCCAAAACAGTATTAAATGAATGAATTGCAAATATGACCAATAAATGAATGGAATTTGCTTTTGTTAAACAAAATACTTTGCATGCTTTTGGGCGTCATCATTCGCACCGCATACTTTTAGGGGCAAAACTTGAAAACAAAATGGAATGAAAGAACAGCGAATAAAATACTGATACTACTACGCTTACAATTTAAAGCTACAGAAAATAAATATAAATTATTCTCCAACTTCGTCAAAAACTATACAAGTTTAACTATAGCTGGAAGTGTTTATACATTCAATTGTTGCAAATTCTAGAGTTTTACCATTCACATTACCATTCACATATTGCAAACTCATAACGTTTAAAATGTTTTAGAAGTTAATATTAAGAATATAAAGCAGCAACATTGCTGTGAATTAAAAAACAATCGAGTCAAGAAGATGATTATTAGGAATAAAATTGTTGAAGAATTATTAAATGAAACAGATTACTATTACTTTAAAACAGAGATGGACAAAATGCAAAAAACCTATCCCACGGGATACAGATATACGCACATGAATAGATTGTGCTCGAGTATAAGGTTTGGCTCTTGCTTTCATGCGGGTTCGGGTAAGCAAAGCCATCATTCTGAGCTCAGCAGCTGTTTTCTTTATAATATTTTATATCTTTCCCATCTTTTGTCTTTTGTCTTTTTCATTTTATGCGACAACATATTCTCCTGTTTTCAAATACAACAAAACATTGCATACTCTGTTACCAACGGTCTAATAGATCATATTAAGTTTGTATCTCGTCGAGTAACAACTGCGAAATGGGAAACGATTTCTCTTGCTTTAAAATTTGCTTTATCATTGAAACCTGCTCAATATGTCTAAAAAGAGGGTAAAATTCTGGTTTTGAATACTTGGGATACACCTTGCTGAACTGCTTCTCAATCCCTCCAGGCGGAAAGAAATTCAGTCTTTTTATTTTAGGTTTTTATTACTTCGATAATTCCAGTGTACAGATAGAAATCTCATGGCTGCAATTGTTGACATTATCTAGCAACTTTTAACAATATTGTTGATCTTAAATTTGTGTGATTAAATTTAACCCTAAACAAGACCATTATAGACTTCCTTTAAGCCTATAAATATACATATTCATTTGTACATATCCCTGAAATTGTAGCTCTTCAATGTGGGACTTTAACATGACACTTTAAGTGTTTCGCGCTGCTCTGCTCTGTACACGAGTCGCCAGGCTGACAAGCAGATTTAAAAAGTAAGCCCATCAAAATATAAAGACAAACATTCATCTAAATACGTGTACTTATAAGAAAATTTGCATTAAGATTTATGGGCCATTCCCAATGCTTTTGGTATATTTTTATATATAAATGTCAAGCCCAAACAATGACATCATGCGCAAGAAGTGTAGAAAAACACAAAATGCAAATGGGGCCATACATATGTATACATATGGCCAATTGTGTTGCGATTATTTGTGCTTATTTGTCTGTCTGTCTGTCTGATTGTCTGTGGGTCTGTTTGTCCGTCTGTCACGTTGAATGTCAGTGCACTTGGGCGCTTGTTGAGGGATGACAACAGCAACACACAGCAACATCAATATCCACAGAGCTGGCAGAGAGTGATCTCAATGCTGGCGTACTTGTATTTTTGCGGCCAAAGCAATGTGGCCCAACAATTTGGCAAAACCCAACAACACCGACCGATATGTACGAATATTTTTAGCAGCAACACAGCCCACAGCCAGGCAAGGATTACGTCAGTTGACGTTTGACGAGGACGCGTAATGAAGTGATTACAAAGCCAATGTTTTCATATACATTTTGTGTTTATTCTCAGCATTTATTAAGAAATCGTTAAATAAACTAACAACTATATAGATATGAAGGTTTCAATCCAACCATCGATTCATTCAGAGAAAATAAAGTATTTATAAATAAAAAGATCGTTCGTATCGTTTGGTTTAGTATAATACAAAGTATATAGTATGATCCTATGGGCTTGAACCCTCAGTCTGAGGTACGCGGATGCTGGATGTTGGATGCTGAATGCTGGAACTGGGTGCAAATTCAATATTGGATTTGGTTTTGTTTATCTTTGTACAGCGTGCACGGTTTGATTTATATTTTGGATTTTGTTTTTGAATTTTAGTTGAGCTTATGAACATGTCTATAAGAAATAAATAACAAAATATGAATATCAAATAAATAATAATCAAATAAATATGTGTGTATATTGAAAGGATAGCAAATAGCAAAGCGGAGCAATGGCGGCCTAGAAAAGCGGATAGAAGTTGGCATCCTTAAGTATGTCAAAGGTGTCCACCATGGAAGACGCAGCCGCTGGCCCACGTGCAGCAACAGCAACTATGGAGTTGTCGGATATAGTTGAGGTGCTAATGGCGCTATCTGGTTCCTCAATGGATGAGGCTGGTGTAATGCACACACTCTGCCCGGCACTGACGATGGACAGTAAATTCTGTTGTGCGGATTCTGGCGTCAAGTTGCTGGACACCGAAATGGGCGCAATCTCTGCCAGTGCAGCGGCCAAGGCTTCATCCATTTGACTTGATTCATCAAGCTGCTTGGATGTCACCTCTTTAACCTCTTTGGTCTTCCGGCGCTTTTTGGTTTTCTTTTTCAGCGACCCATCCTGTTCAGCGGCCTCTATCTCAGCAATGCCCTCTAGTGTGTCACCGACAAAGCCAATGCTTGCACGTGGTGAGAATAAACCCGTGCCGTCGCCATTGGTTTCCTCGTTATTCAGACCGGTCTTAGAGCTGCGCCTGGAACGCACTTTCCGCTTGGTTTGGGCTGCTGAAGAACCTGCTGAAGCTTCTGTGTTGTTATCTACACCCTCATGCCGTTTGCTGTACTGTTGGTTATCAGAGTCGTTATCATCGCCCAGCTCTTCCTCCGTTTTGGAGCCTTTACGGCACTTTTTCCGGCTCTTTTTCTTTTTGGGCTTCTCGCTCGTGGGGTCAGCAGCAACTACTGCCTCGGTAGTTATCTCTATAATAGCTTCCATATTTGTTTCAGCCTCTGGCAATGTTTCCTCAGGCACATCTGCTAATATCTCACGAAGTGGACTGCGACTGAAGAGTGTTATGCTCTCGCCACCAAGGCTAAAGCGTCGACTGTCCAGCTGCTGCTCATCATGGTCATTCATTTGCTCCTCAGAGTTAGCAGCATATTCTACCTGGTTTTGCATCTCATCTGGTAACTCTGCCTGCTGATCATCAGCTTTCACAACCTGCTCAGTTGTCGTTGCCTTTACAGCTTCCGTCTTCTCAGGATCATAATCATCCAGTTTAAAGTTTTTACGCCAATTATATTCCCGCTTGGGCTTGTAATTCAAATCCACTTCAACGTCATCCTCCACTTCTCCCACCTGCAGCTGAGGATTGTAGCCATAACGTGTGCGTAGTCGTGTCGATTGACGTGCAGCCACATGAGCATCACTTAGGTAACGCATTTCTGTGTCACGTCGCTCGCTTTCCAGCAGACCCAGCGCCACGTCCACATCTACATGCCTGCTACCAGAATGGGATCGCTCCAGTGCCCTGGTCTTGGCCCACAAGGCATAGCGGTCACTCTCCGAGTTGGACTTCTCTTTGTCCGATTCACTTTGATCGGCATTGTCTGAGGACAACTGCTCCTGTACCATGGTCTCGTAATCCCTCAGTATGCCCGACTGCTTACGATTTAGCACCGCTTCTTTATAGATCTGTTCGATGAATGAATCTGGATCGGAGCCGCCAACAGCGCCATCGTCTAGGCTATAGTCAAGGAAGTCCTCAACGTCATCGACTTCCTCCCAATCATTGGCCTCCCGATTGGCATAGCGATCGGCATTGCGTTCGGCTTCCTCGCACTCGGATGTATAGGTATCATGGTGGGATTCATCTGTGGGTTGGGTACGTTCGTTATTGTCGGAGATGCCCTCATCGAGCTCGAACTCATAGTCGTCATCGATTTCAACCACTGTCTGCCGTTCGTCTTCGCTGTCATTGCTGCTGGCGTCCTCATCGTTATCGTTGGTGTCCTGCTTCTTGACCATGTCAAAATTGTAGATGGCACTCGTTTCATCGAACTCGGCTGCCTCTGCTTCGGCTGCCAGTATAGCCCGCGCCCAAGAGGTCTCATCCACAATTGTTTCTTTACCTGCATTGTCCAGGTCCATTTGGAAGCTCTCCAAGTCATGAGAATAGAAATCCTCTTTAACCCAGGTTCTTGTTCCAGTTAAGGTGCGCACTTCAATCTGTGATATGTACACATAATCATCAATGGGATATTCCTCTACTGGCTGTTCTTGTGCTAATGAGTAACGTCGAAAATGATGATACTCCTCGGGCTCCATATCTGCATATGGTTCGCTATGACTTTGCATCAGTGCTGAATCCGAGGCGCGACGTTCACTGTCTAAAAAATCCGCATTCAGATGACAGGAAAAACTTTGAAAGTTGACATTGGAAGCGGCTAACTGATCCAAAAGTTGATCCTGCAGCTCTCGCTTGGCTGACTCGGCATCTATGGGTTTGAGCGCAGCAACTTCCTCTTCTCTCAGCGGCGAGCGACTCTGACTGCGAGATCTTTGAAATTCCGCAGTCTGATGACGCATATCGTCCAGCTGGGCAGCGGACATATCAAGCGATTCGCCCACGAAAGTGGATCTCTTAACTCCGCCGGCCAGCATTTGCTCTTTCATATCCTTAACCTCCTCAGAAAAGGTACGTGAGTATGCGTTCGTCTTGGGTTTGGCTCCTAAACGTTGTTCGGCTTCACTAGCATGGCCACTGTCACTGGCAGTCACCAGCGAATCAAGAATGGCCGCCTGGAGCTCTCGCTGATCCATAGCCCTCTCCCTGGCTAGTTGCATACTCAGTGAGGGCGAGGGGCTACGTGAGCGTTGAAAATTAAAGGCTTCTTGCCTCAATTGCTGATACATATCGCTACCTAAGTCTAAGGATTCACCTACGTAGGTGGAGCGCCTAAAACCACTTGCTAATAGTTCACCCTTGAGATCCCTGGCCGCCTCGGATATAGTGCGTTCATAGTCGGACAGGCGTTCACTTTCCAGGTGCCTCATTTCATCCCAGGTCTCCGCTACACTTAGCATTTCCGATTCAGTCGGACTGAGAACCCTGAGCTCAATTTCCTCCTGGGCATTAGTCAGCTTCTGCAATGCCTCCAAGTCAAGCTCCCGCTGCTTGGTATTTGCGGCTAGCACACTTTCCAATTCTTCGCTGTTTTTGCGCAGAGTTCTATTCTCCGAGCCTTCCAGATTGAGCATTAAATGGAAGTCCTTCAACTCTTTATCCTGCGATTTAGAACGTGAACGGGAAGGGGAGAGCGAACGATCATCGCGACTGGCTTCGACTTCTGCCTGCTTATCCTCAGCCTCTACATACTCGTACATGTACTCCACGGTCAGCTGTGGTTCTGGTGTCCTCGCTCGCTCTTGCAACTGCTCAAAGAAGTCATCATTTTGGGCTATCAGCTTATCACGTCGATTCTGAAGGCTGTGCTCCAGGTTAGCGGCACTTGGCAATGGTGATCGCGAACGGGAATGCGAACGACAGCGATTCAAACGCAGCTGATCGAATAGCTGTGCCATGCTTTCGGGAGTATCTACGACCTCTTGAGGTTCAACTTCTTCAGGAGCTTCAATGGAAATGGTGGGCATTACTGGTGGAGGCGATGGCACAGATGTCGGTGATACATTTTCATGGGGCTGATCTTGAAATTTATCGAGAAGCTCATCGTTATGTTGTATGCGCTTCAGACGTCGTGTTTCCAGACTGCGCGCTATATTGTCAGCTGTGGGCAACGGAGACCTTGATCTTGACCGAGAGCGTGACATTCGTTCAGCACGCAAGGTCTCTACAAACAGGTGCATATCTTCGGTCATCATTTGGCTATCTTTCATTTCTTCATCAGTCGCATCTGCCATTGCATTGATCTCGATAACGGGTTGGGGCAACAAAGTTCCGGTTTCCACAGTTAAATGGGGTTCCGGACTACTGTTGGCCAGCTTACTTCCATCATTTCCATTGGTTTCCACCTCCATTGGACTGCTGAGACCGCTTCCGCTGGCACTTCCATTTGAAAGTCTTTCCATTAGCTCATCGTTATGTTGGATAAGTCGTTGGCGACGCACGGTAATGCTCTTCTCCAGATTATCTGTGGTGGGCAAAGGAGATCGTGAACGGGATCTAGATCGCAAGCGTCGCTCTTGGCTAGGTGTGGGGAGGGTAGCAATTGCGGTTTCCTCTAAGGTCTCATAGACCATTGGCACAAGTGTATTGGCATTTTTAGCGTCATCTGCCACATTTTGCAATTCGAGCTCTTGGGTTTGCGGCTCATTTCCATTCATAGTGCTCTCCAGAAGCTGGAGCACCAACTCACAATTTAGTTCACCTGCCATCAGACCACCTTGGCTGTCATCATATACCTCCAGAGTGCGTTCATTGTCCACATCCATGCGATTGGCCACGTTCTTGGGCTGGGGCGAAGGATTGCGTGATGTGGAGCGTGATCTCGAAGGATTTACAGAGGCTGTGAAGTCGTAGAAGTCGCTTATACCTTCCATGAGCAGGCCGTACTCATCTCGCCAGGGAGCGGTGTCCAAGTCCGGCTGCTGCACGGTGATGCTAGGCGGCGGCGACTGTTGCTGCTGGGGCTGGGTGGCCGACCAACGCTCCTCGTAATGATCGATTTCGTCGATGCGTGGACTGCGTCGCAAGCCGGGTGAGGTGCGTCTGGGCTGCTCCTCCGTTGTGGGGGAGGTTTGCAGCTTTGAAAGCAAGGGCAAGAGGCGGAAGCGGTGTACATATGAAAAGCAAATGGAGAAGCAATTAAAGCATTGTGAAGATGACGTAGAAGAACTTAGACAGCCAGATGGATAAGTTTGTGGACAATGCAATGCAGGTGCTGGGACTTACATTGGATTTGTTGTCACTGCCACTGATTTCCGATGCCTTGGAGCTCTCCCCGCTCTCCTTGTCCTGGTAGTTCAATATTAAAAGCATTAAATGAGACTCTCCCTGGATAGCTCGTTCACTTACCAGGTGCTCTTTCGAGCGCTGCTGCTTTAGCGCTGACACCGCCTCTTCATTTTGAGCCTCAGTGGCTTCCTCAAATGACGAAGCCTTGGGTTCAATTTTGGACGGCTCTACAACCTCTTCGCCAGAAGCATGCTTTTCCAGTTCCAGTTCCTCTTCATCAATGGATAAAGCTTTCTCACGTTTCCAAAACTCAGTGTTTTTGTAGTGCTCTGGCACTACCTCGCCCCAGGGATTCGTGCCTTCCTCGCCGAGCATTTCTAGAGAACCACCAATAGCATCTGCTGGCGGCGCTGACTTTACATCCTTTGCTGGACTACGCTTGTGTCGTCTGTGATGGGATTTCACCTTCAGTGAGGGCTCGCTGGTATACTTTATGGGATTGTAGTCCTCCTTGTCGCCGTGTTTCAATTCCTCTTCCTCGAGCGAAGTAAACATTTTGAGCTCTTCTTCGCGTGAGGCGCGAGAGTCGCGTGATGAATTCGAGCTGCCGCTGGAGCGACGCTTTTTGAAAGCACGCCTTCGACCAGAACCATCTTCTCGTATTAATGGACGATTTTTAATGCCGTCCAGAGAGCGTAAATAGTCTTCGGTGTACTGCACATCGGACACATTGTCCTCGCCTTCGGGCTCCTGGCGCTCTTCTCCAGCCGTCTCCATCTCTTCCGAGGGCTGCATGCTAAACGAGGATTGTTGACTAGAATTAGGTTCCAGAGAAGAACCTTCGTCGGACACACCCGGAAAGGTTAACGTTTTCGAATTGACATGATAGGGCTCTTCAGAGCCGCTGTTTTGTCCAAACTGTGTTTTCACTTTGTGCACCACCTGCGGTTCAATCACTTCTGGTGGATCAAAAGTGAGCGGCAGTATTTTCTTGATACACGGCTCTTCTACAACGGGTATGGCGCCAGCATATTCCGCATCCTGCTGCTCCTGAGCTGCTTGGAGCTTGCGAAATTCCAGAGCAACCATCTCCTCTTCAGCCTCCAGAAAGCGTCGGGCATTTTCCTCAATCAATTTTTGTTTGTTCTCCAGCTCCGTTTTGCTTACCAGCAGGCGACGCGATTGCTCCAGCATGGCTGCTTCTTCTTCCAGCTCGCTTTCTGTGGCACTCAGCTTGCGCTCCCGCTCAGCGGCCAATAGTCGTTCTACAATTTCCGCATCCCTTTTGGCCTGTTCTACTTCTTCCTGTGCTTCGAAGAGTCTACGCTCCTGCTCGGCGGTTTCTCTTTGGCGTTGTGCTTCTTCTTCACGGCGTTCCTGATCTCTTCTTTCTTGTTCCTGCCGTTCGCGTTGTTGCTGTTCCGCCTCTTGTCGTTTTCTTTCATTCTCCTCGCGTTGCCTCTCAGCTTCTACCACTTTGCGTTCATTCTCTTCCTCTTGCTCTCGTTGCCTCTGCTCTGCCTCGCGTTGTATTTCAATTTCTAAAAACTTCCGTTCATTCTCTTCCCTTTCACGTAGTACTGCCTCTTGCTCTAGCTGTCGCTGTTCTTCTTCGCGTTGTCTCTCAGCTTCTAAAAGCTTGCGAGCATTCTCTTCCTTTTCGCGTTGTTCTGCCTCTTGCTCCCGCTTTCGTTGTTCTGCTTCGCGTTGTTTTTCCGCCTCTATCAATTTTCTTTCGTTTTCTGCAGCTTCACGTTGTTTTTCCGCCTCAATCATCTTTTCAGCGCTTTCTTCTTCCGCCCTGCGTTTTCGGTCCTCGGCCAACTTGGCCTCTGCCTCAGCCAGCTGTTGGCGTGTCTCCTCCTCAATTTTCCGCTGTCGGTCCAGCTCAGCTACCAAGGACTCTCGCCTCTCTTTAGCTGTCACCACACGAAAGCCATCGCTGTAGAGCACACCGTCCTGCATGGCATTAGCGCCAGCCTCTGCCTCGCGTGACGCTGCATCGGCTATCTCCTTTTCCAGGCGTTCACGCATACGCGGCAACTCATCGTCATCTGCAGCGGCATCCACATCTCTGGCCTCATCACTTGAATGCCGAAACGTCCAGTGGTAGAGATGTTGTGCCACAAAAGCAAACTCCAAGGCACCCAGATAACCAATTATCAGCGAGAAGATGAGCTCGCCTACGCCGGACAGCGCCTCATCCGCAGCCATTCTTGCGTAATCCGGATGCGGTGCCTAACCGATGAAACGTGCGGTACGCCAGCCAGCAATGCAATGTTGGCTATATGATGAGACTGTTGCGACCCGTTCTCACACTGACACTGCCGAGTATTATATAAAATTCACCACGCACTCGCACACACTCTCCCAATAAGCATCCGAATCCGATTCCGAATCCAAATCAGACAATTCGTTCACCCTCTCGGCAGTCCCGTTAATAGCCAACTGATTAGGTAATTCAATAAAAATTTTTCTACGCCTGATCAAAATCAAGCGAAAATTGATTTGCTATTCGGCTGTGTTTGGAAATTTTGTTTAGGCACACACTTTCGATATTTTCTTGATGAATTTTTCCAATAATTTTTTGTCACTTTATGAGAGGGGCAACCCGGGGAGCCCCAAGCGTTGCACGCGGCTAGGTGCTGGCAGTGTCGCCTCGTGATTAGTTGTTGTCAGTTAATCGATCGTCTTGCAACTGATTAATGCGCTCGATGCGACTGGCTTAGGGCCACATTGTTTCTGCCGATGCAGTGAATCATGCAATTGAGGCGCCGAGAGCAAAGAATCAGTTGGTTGCAGAAAAAAAGTAAAGGCGCTAATTGGTGGACAGAAGAGCAAACGATAACAAAAACTAACCAACAACAACAAAGAAGACAAACGTGAAAAAGGCGACAAGATATTTTAGCGCTCGCGTTTTGGCAATGGCAACGACAACGACAACGGCAACTGCTGCACTGCCTCTGGGCTAATAGGTTGAACGCTGTGAATGGCTATGGCGACGACGACATGGCTGCCGACGCTGTGTCAAATACTAAAGCAATCAGAATTGGCCAAAGGCATTGTGCTAACCGACGAGCCTCTTAGTGACAGCGGTTGAGGCTATACTCTTGCAGGGGGTCTTACAATTCTCAAATGATATTTGTAACGCATAAAAGGATGCGTCTATCAAGCAGTAAACTATAATCCACAATATTTTTCTTAAGTTTCTAAGTGAGAATGACTTTTGAGCCTCCTTTTAGGGAAATTAAGATTCTTACACAGATAACAGTTCATGCTGATCTGCTGCCAGGCAACATCTTTTAAAATTTTTAATATAGCCACTTAGTATCTACTTAGATCTCGCTTAACTTTTCTTTGAGTTTCGCTTTTAAAGAGTTCCCTGTGGCAAAATTACTTGAACGATAAGCTGAAAGTCACGTCAAACTAATTAGTGAATAAATTATGCTGAACTTTTTAGAGTGTTTGCTCAATTTAACCAATGAAGTTGCATTGTATTTCAGCAACTGTAGATGGACTAAAAACCACAAAGTGAACAACCTTTCTTCTGCTCTCATTTCTCCAATATTTCTTAATTTGAGGGTATATTCAAATCGGCTGCAAAAAACAAACATTTGATTTTCTTCAAATATCTACGCTTCTGCAGACCTAAAAAGCAGCTGTCCAAAGCTGGCTAGATATAAACATATGGGTAAACATATATTAATATGTATGTATATACAAACAACAAATTATATATTATTTTTGTTCAATTTCTGTTTTCCACACATTTTTCGCACTTTCGCCACTTTTGCTTTGCTCACACACTTCATCATCTGGCCTCCTGCTATATGTCTGTATTTATGCTTTTTAATATGTACGAGCATGTTTGCTCTGTTTTAGCATTGCCAATGTCAGCCAAGACGACGGCGACGGCACCGGCGGTGGCGACGAAGCCATGGCTAGCCCCAGAACCAGAGTGGGATTGCTATTGCAGTTGGTGCCGTCTGCCATAAATTCTGTCAGTCGGCGTTTGGCACTGACAATAACATTGCGTATGCGTAATATGCTTAGGGCCATAACAAATGTTTTCTTTTAATTACCATTCGCATAGAATATAATTAAATTAGACATGATATGCCTGCAAGCAATTCTCTAATAACTATTTTTATAATGTGTTTGTCTATTTTCGAGAAAATATCTTGCAAATGTGCCAAAAATAAATGGGTCGACAGGGTGTTGGCTTGTTTTGGATTCAATGTGTTTGCATTTTTTTTTTTTGGTTTTTGGCTATTGAATTGAAAGCGAAAGTGTGATATATGGTGAATATATTTGTAGCACTTGCTACAAATCGAAGGGAATTAGGGGGGTAGAGACTGCAACAATGCAGCCGAAATCTAAATGAGACATTTACTATTTTGATTTGCTTTTGTCATTTTATTATTTTCTGTGGTGACCAAACTAAATTTAAGTCCCTTAGAAATACAAATATATTATAAGGATTTCATTGGTTGCAAATGGCCCATTAAATATTCAAATGATTAAGTCAAGAATTAATCACATACTGATTGCACCCACTGAGCTTCCAGCTCACAGATAGAAATGGAAATCGACAACAAAATCTATGTTTATATACAGTATATAGAAAGAACATGGACATGTACAGATTGCAGTAAGCCTGAAAAAGTTCGAGAAAATCAAATCCATTGGAGGATTCTATACTCCGTTTAAGATAGATCTATGCACTTACCGCAATACTATCAGAATATTAAGCCATTATATATATACCCTTCACAAGTAACGTAAACTACATATCTGAAATACTTTCTAACATTTCCTTAAATGTATCTAAAATATATTATGGTATAACACTTGGTATGATTATGGTGATTATATTTTTATTTTCTTAAGGAAACACTTAAATTTCAATAATATAAAATATAATTCCCTTAAATAAAATGTCACTGCCCACCTGGCTTTTCACTAACCTTAAGAAAAACTAAGACAGCTCGAGGAAGTATCAACACATCAACAACCAATGCTGCCAATGAACTGTTATCGCCGCTGTGGCTTTTGGCTTTTGATGAGCTGCATTAGACAAGGAATACCTTCATCCCCCAATGGCCGAGCAAGTGAAGTTCAATGGAAATGGCATAACCTTTAAAAGGAACACCGCGATATAGGTAGCGGGGTGACGGCCACACCTCTGCCATAAAAGACAAAATGCGTGCGGCGGACGATAAAAGGAAAACCCGTAAACACAAACCAAGTAAATGACAACTCACACATATTGAGGCTACAGCTAAGGGCTAAGGGCACAAATTGAAAACTCAAAACAAGTGAGAACACTATAGTCGATATTCCGACTATAAAATACTCGTACTCAGCATTTATTGAATATATTCGACACACTAAGAAGTATGAAGACAAATTTGGTTTTTTTGGAGGTGGGCTGTTTTCTACAATTATTATCAGATCTTAACTAAACTCGTCATATCGGTAGATTATGTGCTTATACATATACAAACCGAGTTTCAACTAAATACGTTCAAATTTGTGGAAGATATAAGGTTTTGCGGTTTGCGGAGGCGGGAGGGGGCGTGTCAAAATTTAAAAACAAACTTGATATGACGCCCCCACAAGGGGAGTCTACATACCAAATTGGGTCTCTTTAGCTCTTACAGTCTCCGAGATCTACTTGTTCATACGGACGGACAGACGGACATGGCTAGATCGACTCGGCTGTTGATGCTGATCAAAAATATATATTCTATATTTGGGGTCTTAGAGGCTTCGTTCTGCCTGTTACATACATTTCCACGAATACAATATACTCGTTTACTCTACTAGAGTACGAGTATAATGATGGCAGCTGAACTTTTTCAATTAACGAGTGGCCAAACGGCTTGAACATGAGCTCGGGGCTCTGTAATTTGGCGATGAAAGACTCACCTCATCACAGCCAGCACAACGGGGCTTCAGCATTTCCGCATAATGACGCTCACAGTAGATTTTGTCATCGTGGACGCAGTAGGTGAGATCCACGAGCAGTTCATTGCAGGTGCTGCAGGCGAAACACTTTGGATGCCACATGACGCTCTCCACAAACTTGGGAGCGGCGACTACCAATTCGCCAGCGGCTATCTCGTTATCACAGTGCGCACAGTGCTCATCGTAGGGCGCATCCTTGATGTAGGCTATGGAGTATAATGGAGTGGGTTAAACATATGGCAGGGGAGGAAAACGCTTTAACGTGCTCACCTATATCTAGGGCAATTTCATTACGCGCTGTCACGAAATCCTCGAAGGACGCCTCGTGCTGCACCTCCAGATGCTTGCAATGCTCTAGCGATAGATCCTGCTTGGGCAGTTGATATGAGATCTGCTGCTCGCGCAGTCGAGCCCCTTCGCTGCCCATGCGTGGTACCTTTTCCTCTGGCAATTGCTCAAAGTAGCGATTGATCCGTGATGAGACGCGTACACCTGGCGGCACCCATGTGTAGCCCAAATCACGTGGCTCCACGCCCGAATCTGCTGGTGAAACCACCTTGAAGCCAAGCCGCTCATGTACATTGGTCGTCTGTTGTTGGTAAATGGCATGCGCTTCCCGCGGACACTTGCAGGATTGGCAAGTCTTCCTGGAAATTAATAAGAAAAGCAAAGGACATTTTAGCGTTAGACTCAGAGAAAAACAAATCAAATTTTTAGAAAATTAGACCAAACTAGAAGCAAATATACATTGAAAGGAATTATAGTTGTAATTCACATATTTTTGGAATATTACAAATGCTGTAAATGGATCAGGAACTCCAGATTTTAGAGCGAAGCACTTTTGAGCCGATACTGAACTGAGTTTAAACTGGTTATCTATGGAATCCTATACCATCAGCCTCCTACATCTTCTGAGGTAGCATTCAGCTTAACTGGTTTTTGAAACAGTTTCGAAATTTGAAGCTCATATCTATCCAATTTTATTTTATCATATGACTAATTTTGCGATGTAATAAAGAACTTTTTCCAAGAAGAGATGAAGTAAGTATAGTAAATTTCAGTAACTGAAACAGCTATAAACGAATGTGTACCAGTGTATCACTGTACCAATATGCACTTCAAGTTCAAGTGTAGAGCATTAAAATTAGCTTGTTGCTGCAAAGCTTTTGACTTAGCGCTAGCGCCATCTAGCCATAGCTTTTCACACTTTTATCAGTAGGAGTGCTTCGGTTGCGGTTCGGTTTACGTGGTTCGATTCGCTTACCTTACAATGAGATCGAAAATTTCTTTCTTTTCAAATACTTTGCAATAAATGTTGAGGACTTTGAGGCAAGCATAGTTCATGCCAGTCCAGGGCACATCGGATGCTAATGCCGCAAACAGCGGGCACTCGGCATGACGGTCCAGGTCGAGCATTTTCACCATTTTATATTTTGCGGACGTTAACGGTAAATCTTCACGTTAGCCTCTGGCTGTTCGCAGAATACAGAACTTTGCTAGTTATTATACTACTTCATAAGTTTTTATTGGTTATGGTTTTTACTTTGTTTTGCATTGGTTTCAGGTTTTTATGCTGCTGTTTCTCTTTTTAAATTAACTTGGTATTTGTGTGTGTGTGTGTGTGTGGTTTATGTATGTTTGCATTTACATTTGACTCATCAAATTTTCCGTCTTACGGCTTTCTGTTTTTGTTGCGGCGGCCTTTAAGCAGCTGGGGGCGCCTCCAAAACCAAAAAGAATAAGTTGAAGCACCTTTCATTTGGCACGTCTGTGTGCGCTTTATTTGCTCATTGACATTTTGATTAAAGTGTTAATTTAACCTTTATTTTTATTAACGAAACAAGCAAGCCTCACTTTTGTTTTGCGTTTTGTTTACTATCAACAAGTTTATTTATAGCTCCGAAAATTTCTTGGATTCTTTGGCATAGCAAATAGTAATGAAATTGAAAATTAACTGCTACACGTTGCAGCTAATTAGCTGTTTACTTATCAAAAATGTTTTGCCAAATTAAGGGGCGTGGCTTAGACAGAAACCCATATGACACAGATATCAAAGGAAAACTAGAAGTACAGCACACATAAAATAAATAGGTAGTAAGTTCATCATTTAAGGCTGATAAGATTAATGAAAAGGCCTCTTTGGACACGGCTGAGGATTGGCTGGCTGATGGCCGTGATGTCATCGTTAGACCGAAAAACATTATTGTCAAATTCTATTTCCTTAACATGAACTCAACCCAAGTGCCTAATAAGGTTAAAACAAACTTAGGTGAGTAGTAAAAAAAAGACAGCAAATAAGATAAGCCTCTGCGAGTTTAGCTACTTAAATGTTATCAAACGCATTGAATGTGTGTGTATGGGATAGGGGAGTAGGTGGAGTAGGTGGAGTAGTGGGCTTAGGTATAGCACGGACTGTGTGCACAGACAGTGAAAATGTCAGGCTGGCCATTTATAGACTCAAACAGTGAAACTGTGTTTTGAGGAGCTGCTGATAATTGTGAACGACTTTTGTATTCAATGCGGAAAATGCAACAAGTTTGCACAGCTGAGGGGCTAATTGAACAGTAACAGATAGAGAGAGAAAGGGGGAGTGTTAGCTAATGCAAATATGGTACAAATACATGGAAATGTTGTATGATTCATGTACTTTTGCGTACCACTTGAGTAAATTTGCAAGTAAACATATGTATATTTGCATATTTACAAGATCTATCTACAACGAGATAGAGTTTGTGCGCCTTTGAATAAATTTAACTGTTCTGAATAAGGTATAAATCGCATAACTAACTTTGACGTTAAATAAGTGTGTTTCTGTTTATTTATTAAGTTATAAAAATTATTATGCCATAGCAATTTCTACCCAGACGTCATAAGCTTTTGAACAAAACTACCAATAAAAGTGTTTTTAAGCCATTCAGTCGAATTTTATTGTGACAATAATATTGCTAGCAGAAGGGTTTTAGACAGATATACACTCACCAAAAATATATTCCTGAGTTAGGATTAATGCAATATTTTTGGCATTTTAAGTAACATTGGAATAGTTTGTAGGATATATTTTAAATTATAACCTAAAATATAGTCCATCATTACTCAAAAGTGTTAGGAAAGAATGTCCTAAAAATGTATTACCTATAGATATGAAATCGTAGACATAGAAATTTCTCAAGTCTGACCCTCATTATACGTGGTACTGAAAAAGAATTTGCTAAATGTCAACCTTTAAGTGTTCTGACCAAAGTTGTTTAGGAACAGACCACTATATCACTATATCACTATCCCATATTACCGACTGATTTGGAATGAACTCTTAGTTTACCGGATGGTTGTTTTGTTTTTTTTTATCATAGAAACAGCTTGCAACCGATTTAAATTATCATCCTAATGCAAATCATCAGTTTTAAACAATTTTAAAGTTCAGAATCCAATTCAACTTTCTTCTACTTATTCATACAATTTTAAATCAGTTAAGGCTGATGAAGACGTCTGCTTGCCGCTGGCGTATAGTCAAAGATCAATACAAATTGAATTCTAAAAATAGACTAGAATGTCTAAAAGTGATTTTATCGAAAGCGCCAACCTAAAGATGTACATTTCCTTTAATTACAAGTTGTCAGATGTCAAAAACCAAATATCAAATACTGACAGATTTCAGATTTCTGAGAGATGTTGTCTATAGAATGTCTAAATATGGATTCTTAACATATTGTACATATGGTACATATAAATTGTGAGTGTTTTCAGAAAACACGGGCACGGGTGTGCTATTGATAGTGTGGCTTAGCTATCTATATATATTTATATATGAATATGCATATACATATAAGAAATAACTTTGACAATGCAACATTGTGTTAGCCCCTACCTAAAAAAATAATCTCATTACTTTGTTAGCAGCAACTTTTGTTTCTCTTGTTGTTGTCGGGATGCGCAATGTTATCGCAGAATAAACAATTAAAATGCCATTAAAACATGCTCCATTTCAGATTAGAATGGCACAAAAGTTTTCTGCGGCTTTTACTCGCATGAGTATCAACGCGCCGAACGTTAAAATGTTTATTATCTGACAGAAACAGCAAGAAGAGCAACAGCAAACAGTAATGAGGGGAGCTGGTAGTGGAGGACCCATTTAATTGAAATATAACAAAATCGCATAAAAATAATAGCTGATAGCGCTAAATGGAAAGCAAATGTGTGTGCCTATGAAAGCAGATGAGTATACAAATACAATGAAAACCTACACTTAGAAAAAAAATAGAGTTATAAATTATAGAACGACTTTGCTTGAGTCTAAAATCTTTTTGTTCTTATACAAATTAAGTGGACTTCTTGAATATTCTAAGATAATATAGAAAAGATCAAATCAAGTCAACATGAATTTCCGCTATGAATTATAATATTGTAATATGTACTCCTTCAGTTTGCTTTCATTTTCAATTCACAAAAGGATAGATGCTTATCAGTATGGATTCGAGGGTTTTTGAGACACCTATAAGAACAGCTTAAAGTTCACCAGCTTATCAGGATCGGATCACTATATCATAAAGCTGTTATAGAACATATTTCTGCTATTTTTTGTTGTTGATTTCCTAGCGCTACAAGTGGAACTTATTATTTTGGGGCGCTAGTCACTATATAATGTCGAACATTTCTAATTCATTGCTATACTAAGTTTACATTTCTTACAATTCTATGTTATGTTACTCGAAATTGGGCTTTCTTTTTTGTTTTTAAGAATTCTGATACTAATTCAAAAACTTAAATTTTAATAATAAGCTTATTAGTTGAAGTATTACAAGTACTTGCAAGTGATCGATCCATCTGCTTGTTCTATCCCAAGCTGAAAGCTTTTAAACATTTTCCTATTGCGAACAAAGTATTTCCCAACTTTTGCCACTTTAGCACTGTTTGTAAGTAATCTGATTAAAGATTATTTAATTCTTTCCGTGTACACACATACAAAGTTATAGAAAAAATGTTTGGATCAAAAGTTTTGTGTTTGCCACAGATATAAATGTAATTAAAAGTCAAACTGAAACTCGCTCAGTTCTCATGTTCAGTGCCAGCGCGACAACGACAACTTTTGCTGTAGCGGTAACCGTTGCCCGCAGCATTTGGCAATGGAAGAGCAATGTTTTGGGTAACCCAGACAACAATTACAATTGATAAGCCCCAAAGTCACTCTCATTTATAGGCCGCAGTCGCGCAATGGCAATTGGAAAACTTTTTGGCTTGCCATCATCAAAAAACAGAATACCTGAAGCGAAAGAGCAATGCCAACGGGCTTTATGGTGCTGTCGTTGTTGGGGATGCGGTTGCCTTATTATTTGCCAAGGAGTGTGACCGACCTGCTTTTTCCCACAGGAAAGGAAATCCAATTTTCTACTATAATTGCACTACATGTTGCCGCTGTAAAGAATAAACAATAAAAATGCTCGCATAAAAGTCGACGTTGGAGTGCAACAAATCTCAATTATGAGTGCGATGCAAGCAAGTAGCACAATACTCGTACTCAGGCCAAAGTGATGGAAGGTAGGGGTAGCATATATACACCTACCCACATAGTCATAGTGTGCGGTCTTTTCGCTTTCGATTAAATGACTTTTAATGCGATTACGGCTACAACAACAATAGCAATAGCAACAACAGTATCAACCAGTGCAGGAACGTTATAAAGCACTTTGTTGTGGCTTGTCCAGCGTACTGCTACTGCCCTACTATTACTATATACTCACACACAGGCACAGACAGACACTCATAGATACGTGCACTTTATGCATTTGTGTTCGGATGCGTATGCGGCAAACGCTAATTGAATCAGAGCAGCAGTACAAGCCCCTAGACACACATAGACAGAGACACAGATCCAAACACAGATTCACATTCTGATTCAGTCTGTGATATCGCTGACAAGGTGGATAATTAACATATGCACCATTCACACACACACACACACATTCATATACATGTACATGTAGAATGCTATGAGTATTGCCTCCCACTACGTGGCGTTGTTATGGCAATGCAAGCAGGGAAGAGAAGAGCAGAGCAGAGCAGAGCAGCTTAGTTGATATTTATGAGACTTGGGCGACGACAACGGTGACAACAACAACAACTACAATAACAACAACGAAAGAAACGATGATAGTATTTTCTTCTGCAACAAATTGCATTGTGAATTATTACAATCTAGCAAGCAGTTCCATTGTATATGGTAGATGAGGTAATATTTAAGTGCTTTAAAATCGCAAAGTCTGTCAGTTAAAGCTAAAAAAAAGTGTTATAATCATGATATTTTCAAAATTTTAAGTATTAGAAATATGCACTGGAAGAGAAATTATAACAAAACTTAGCTTAATGAAATGATATTGAAAGCTACATGGGGTTTTCCGAAGATAGGAGAGCTAAACGGAATCATATATTGCTCCTAGAGAGCAGCCTCAGTACTGAAGTTTTTAGCTCAAATTGTTGGCTTAGTTGATATACTACTCAGCTCGAGGTTAAGAATAACTGTGCTCAAATTTGACTATTATAGACTTCAGTGAAAATGAGCAACACAGCTGTCTACATCCGTCGACATCAGTCGACATCAATATATCACCCAAATTCTATAGAAAGATTACCAAACGCCAAACATATCTTTGTTAGCACAGTCCTTCAAAGAAGCTTTGTGACATAATCAATAGGGGTCTTCGTATACAAAGGGATTTAATTGCGAAGTCAAGCTAAAATTTTGCCATACTTTTGTAGCCATGTGGTTCACTATAGCACTATATCAATATTAAGGAATTCTCTATTACAGTGCTAGCTAGCTAAATCGAATTTCCAAGCTCTTTTTTACTCAGAATGGTCCATATCTTATAGCTTCGTGCGTAATTAAGTTTATAGTTTATTTAGCTTATAAAATATAACAAATAATTGTTTTGCGAATCATTTTCTTTGTTTATATGGATGAATTAACGTTTATAGTTAGCCTGCAATGCACTTGAATAGGGAAAGTGCAATATTTGCGCTTGAGTGATCGCAAGTTTTGCATTTAGCATATCAACTGGTATCATATTATTCTTGCAAATTACAATTAAAATTGCCCTTCCAAGTTGAAGAGCTTTGATTAAGTATTATTTTAGAGGTGAATCTATTTAATCTTTTCGAATAAGAAAATCTATTTATTTGACACTACACTGAATCGTTTAATTGAAATAATTCTGAAATTAATACCATGCCATATGATAAAACTCCTCAAATTCAAAATTGGTATAAGTATCTTCAAAAATACTCGATTAACTTCCTAATACCGCTTAGCAAGTTCATTCTTAAATTTAGGAGAATATATAAATTTTGTGCCTTTTCTCATATATTTCCTATTTCCCACTGCTATCATAAACAGTAATCGGTGATGATTCCAAAATCACAAAAAATTGCACAGTTTGCAGTACACATTGAGCTCCTCCACATATAAAATATATCTGTCTGTGGGTGGAGGATTGGGATTACTGCGAAATCTGCTTACAATGTGTTACAAATTTAAAAAGAAGCGCGATGGGCCGTGAAACGCCAACAGGAACCACAAAATGAATGTCAATGGGGTAAAGGGGCATGGGGATATGTAAGTCGTTTTGCTAATTAAAACGACTGACTCATGCGGATGTCGCAGCGCTTTAGGTGGGGGTCGCCTCTGTTGCAACTGCAAATTTATGGGTTATTTTGGGAGCCAAAGCCAATACTACGGCACAAATTGCCAGCTGCTAAAGTTTAATAAATAATATGCTTTGTTTTCTATAGGGATTTCAATTTACGCAGACATATCCAAGTTTCTGTAAACATAATTAGGGACATCAGTAATTTCAAATGTAAACAAATGTGGTGGCTGTGGCAATTGGCATTCGGGTTTCTGAATATTTATACAAAAAAATATGATGCCAAAATTTCAAACACGCAAACAGAAGACGTCAAACCAAGTCAATAGCCCAAATTAAAAATGTTATTAAATTTAATTAAAATTTATTTGCACTTCTTTAGCACAGAAACCACACACCATACACACACACATTATAAACATAAACCAACGCGAGGCAGCACAAAAACCAAAGCACAGAAACGCGCCGAAAACGCTCGAAAATCGAAAGGGCGAGAATAACCGCGCACCGGCCACGCTACCGTTACCTTTCTGTTCACAATTCTAACTGAAACTGCGCGCCGCCTGGTGGCTTTTGACTGTGGCTGTGTTGCTGTCAGTGTTGGCGGCGATGCTTTCGCCTAGCTAAATCTAGCTTTTTTTTTGCTGCCGTGAAAGTTCAATTATGGGGGGTAAATGGACTTTTACATTTTTAAAATAAAATATTAAGCAAGAATAACTTATTTTTGGGTCCAAGAAGAATTTTGATAAGTTAAGATAAAGTACAATCAATAGTCATAATTTGAGCTTCATTGTATATGTAGTTAACTCCTAATATAAAAAGATATGAAAGATATAAAGCGTTCCTGATAAGCAAACAAGGAGGCAGCTAAATATATATGTACTAATCTCTAAGGATATGTACTCTACGGATACCCGAAATTACCCTGCGTCTCTTGTTTAAAAGTAAAAAAGTATAACTTCATTTAAAAACTCCAAAAATCTTGTTAAAAAGCTACCTAGCCTTCGCAATATGTATGCTTAAAATGTTCCAATGACTTATATTTTGACAATAAAATTCAAAATAAATTTATAATAATCCGAAATGCCATTTAAAGAACATTTGGCTTTTTAGCTGATTTTACATAATTTTAGGCACTTTTTTCCGGGGACAGCACTGGTTGCCGCTGCTGCTGCGCGTCATTGTTATCTGCTTCTGCGTTGCCGGTTTCGTTCGTGTTCGTTGTTGCTTGCCGAACGGAACCGAAGCGAAGCATAAACGAAGCTGCGGCTGATAGACAGCATACTAGGTGGTGGTGTCAGCCGAATGAAAGGTGAACGCTAACGTGAAAGCGAATGATAATAACATGGCACTTGTTGTTGCTGTGGCTGCTGCTGCGGCATTTGTTGCTGTTGGCCACCGGCAAATGTCAGTCGCCATCTGCTGGGGAGCCACAAGGGCTTATTAGCAATTGCAATGCGTTGGCTTTTTACGATGCTATTCATTAACACACAGCACGTGTGTGTGTATGAATATGAGTGAGCGCGTGTCTGTATGTGCGGCGTGCGTGTGTGCATATGTTGTGGGAGTCTCACATACAATAAGAACGCTTCCATTACCGCTACGTTTCGCAGTCTTCTAATAGTAAGTCAACAGGTAGTGCGCTTGGCTGCCCTAGGGCAGCAGGTGTTGCCAATCCATTTTCCCATGGCTTAATTATCATCTAACACAGAGTCCCTGCACTTATTAGTCAAATGTACAACCACATATACACTGACTTCCGCTGCAGCGCCATTGCCGTTGGGAAGAAAGGCGGTCAAGGTTATGGCCATAGGAATATGTAGCCAGTGGCTAGGCCAGGCTAACCAACTGTTTCAGCCATTTATCAAACGTGGCTGCGACAATTTTGATTGCCACATCTAAGCAGAGAAAAGAACATGAAACAAATTACAAATTGCGATTATTTACAGCAACAGAAACGCAACTAGCTAAAAGGTCAATTGACTTAGGGGGCAGTGGGGAGAGACAAGAGCGCATAGTGGCGAATGCCATCTACTGCTTGCCGGACAAAATCCATAAAGACAACTCAAATGGCCCGTAAAAATATTATGATGCCATTGAATTTACTCTAGTCCACTGGCCTGTTGCCTTAAACATACTCTAACTAAGAGTACAAGTATTTCGTTAGCCAATTTTGCACCAGCAAATAAAAAAGGGATGGAGAAGTTATAAGAATAAGAAATATCTATCTGTATAAAGGTACAGAACAATATAACAATGTAATATTGTTATAAATAATGGTGCATATATTCTACTACATTTTCCCAAATTTTAAGCCTAAGAGAAATGTACTATTCAAGTCGAGAAGGGTCTTAAATTTACTGAAGTATGCAAATTCTATGACAGATAATAAATATAATTAAATATTTTTTCCGATTTGTTCGTATTGCTATAGACTATAAAATGAGCCGAAAATATCTTATTAAACTCTTTTTATATACTTGAATATATAGATGTTTAATCCTTTATTCTTTTTGGATTTATTTTGAAGATTTTAGTATTGTCAAATAATGATCTTCATGTTTTTTTAAGAACTAATTAAATTGTTTTGAAATAGAATATGTTCCTTTATCAATAAGAAAGAGCTGCTTACATCGGAAGAGTATATTCGCTTCGTATATACTCTATCCATGCTTAAATTTCTCTTGTTTTATCTTGTTTTGCTATTCACCTAACGCAGCACTTGGGCAAATTTGTATATTTGCACTAAAAATATACAAGTGAGCATTGAGTGGGTGAGCCAGGCGGAAGGGGTCTTTGGGGGGTGGTGGTTTGGTGGTGCTGTTTAATTGGTGTGGCCAAGTGTTTTCATTCATAGCGTGTGTGCGGCAGAAAAAAAAGTCAACAGACTTTGTTTCTGTCGAGTCCGTGCTCTGATCTGACTGACAGGTACCGCATGGTGCGATTTGTGGCAGTAGCAGGGACCAGGGCCAGGCCATACACAGTCCCGCACGTACATAAGCCCATATCCCATTTAGCGTTTGCCAAACACCTCATCTGTGTGATGGGCGTGATCATTCGTTGTTAGAGCAAAGTCAGGCATAATTTATGCGATTCTGTTAATCGCCAATGCTGTAAACATAAATGATTAATTACTAAGTCCGAATCGTACTCGCCGGCAAATAGACAGATAGGTACATAGGGCAACAAATGTGCGTCGGTCCAATCTGAAGTTTTATCTAACAAATTTTCTGCAAAGTGTGCAAAGTGTGCTGAAGATTGATGGCCTCTCTTCGTTGCCTGGGCGGCACTTAATTAGAGAAGCATGTTTGGCACGGCAAGCCCAACAAATTGCATGCATTATTAACAACTAACAAGGCCAAGCAGGTCACTGTCCACCGACACCGACCGACTGACAGGTTTCCCCAGGTACAGTGCAGGCACGGGTGTATGTCGCCGGCTTGTCTATCAACTTGATAAGCAGCCACATTAAATGGCCCACAAAATATTATATGTACGATATAATGTACCCATCCTCATCCGATTACGAAATGCAAAACGTGACTTTAGCGGCGCAGTTGATTAATGGATGAAGCATTGGTAAGGGGCACAGTCAGTGGCAACGTTGGAAGACGGAAAAACGTTGGCAAAATATATTATAGTTAAAGTGTATTGAGATATACTCGAAGTATTTATCATTTATGTATAGGCAAATATCATTTATATTTATATCCGTTATGAGTGCATTACAGATATATTAAATTAAGTCAAACAAGCCATCGCTTGCAAAAATGATTTAGATAATTCTAGGAAATATGGTTGCCGATCATTTTAATAATTTGATTAAATTACTTCTGTATTCTTAAAATGAAAACAATGAAAACAAAGGTTTACGTATTTTTAAATTGAAATTTATCTTTTAAATTTATCTATCCTCTTTCTGTCTGAGAAGCTCACTGAGAATTGCTAACGATATAGTAATTTCTGCTATATATATGTGTGTTCAAGGAATTCTGATTTTTATATACTATACAAATCCACACTCATCCATACTTGCATCAAGACTATATGTTTATTAGTAAAGTCATCTATCAATATCATCTCTGTGGTCCATAAATATTGATAGAAAACAACATAAATCGTAAAAGAAACACTTACAAAATGCATTTGCTTGTTTATTTACCTGCAAACCCATTCTATATGTATGAGTATCTGTATACATATACGTATATAGCCAAATATATGTATTTGAGTGTGTGTAGCTGTCATTTGCGATTTTTAATTACACTTGCCCGATGGCGCAAACAACATTAAACATAAAGCCACATATTGTAGCTTTTACCCACATTTAACGCTCGTATCTTGTATTTTGGCCACATTTGGCGTGCTGGCTCTGGCTGTGGGGCCAATTGTCTAATTGCTTAAACACCTAAATGACTGGGCCAAGTTGTTAGCCCATTACGACCATTATTTTACATTAAATAATGTATGACACAGGTAAAATATTTATATTGAAAATAAAACAGGCAAATGCACATAATGTGAGGCTGGAGAGCTGATGTTTATCTGATGTTGATGTTGTCTAAAAGGTACCCGTAGCCTGTAGATACAAATGTGTTTTTGTTTCATTGCTTTTCTGCTTTTGATGTTAACTAGCTATTTATTTATATTATGTATATATTTTTGGCTTGACTTTTGCTTTGATTCGTGGAAATTAACGCTAACGTCACATTAAATAAACAATGGCAACGGCTAGTGGCAGCATTTTCCGTTGCTTTACGTAATTATTGTATTTAGTTAAACTAGGCTAGCCTAGTACTAGTACTAGTACATTAGTCATCATTAGTCGCATTTTTGGCATTTTTTGGCTAGGAGCGTGTACGTGTCTCTGCCTTGATCAAGTGAATTGTCGCTAATTAGGTTCAATCTTGTGGCTACCTAAAAACACGTGTGTGCAGCAAAGTATGTGAGGGGAAAGGTTGGTATTTTAAGTATGGATATGGTAGGGATCCCATATACATTTTTATTTGACTGCCGGCCATAATTTGTGGCTGGCCATTACAGTTTTCAAATAGCCAAAGTAAATTTCGATATCATTTGAGAGAGACAGCCATAGCAATAGGAATGTATTCATTTATGAACTTAATTGCTATTTATCCTCGCACTCTAGTAGAGCCGAGTAGTAGCCGAGTCGATCTAGCCATGTCCTTCTGTCCGTCTGTATGAACACCTAGATCTCGGAGACTGTAAGAGCTAGAGGGTCCCAATTTGGTATGTAGATCTACCTTGTGGGGCGTCAGATGAAGTTTGTTTTTAAATTTTGCCACGACCCCTCCCGCCCCCGCAAACCGCAAAACCTTATATCTTCCACAAATTTTAACATAAATACATATGGAATAAATGCTGAGTACGAGTATCTTATAGTCGGAACATCTACTGTAGCATTCTTACTAATGCGTAATGGATAATACCTCTATTAACAGATTTCACATTGAAATCAAATATCGATAAATAGTAGTGTAACTTTGATTTAGACTAACGTTGACTGAACTGGAACATCAAATCTGGGCAAACGAAACGCAGTTAGCCCATAGCTTATATTGCGCAGATATCTAGGTTAAAAGTTCCCACACAGAGCTAGGTGTATTCTTGGAGAAATGCATTTATTAGATGCAGGTGATTGAAAATTGCTATAGCTTCAGAATTTACTTCTGCTATTTAAAACTGCCATTTATAGTGTTTTGACTTGTTGCTCGTTTTTAGCACTCTTTAAATTGCCGTAGTAAGACCGAAGCATTTTCCTGTTCCGTTGCAGCGTGCTGGTGCTGAGTTTGCACTCCTTGGCCAGAACACCGAGTCCTCCCGGGACGTAGACCCATATGCTATTGCTGCCGAGGAGCCAATGAGTCACTGAAAGAATGTCACATTTGGCGCTAAATATGAAAATATAAATGAAATAGGGAAATGTAGCACTTGAAAGACCAAATAGGATCTCTTAGAAAATAGTCAAAACCATTTTTTTGTGTACAATTTGTAATACTTTAATTTTCAACTTTTCTTCTTAAACTGAGTTACCGCTGCGCCCTTACAACTAGCAAAAGAATCTCAACACTGCAAAAAATAAATATCAAGCCCATTGGACTGTTTCTTTATCACTTGGATGTGAAAAAAGGCAAGTTGCCCAGCTACCTACTCGACTGTAGAGATAGGAAAAACTCCAAAATATTTAAGGTAATTTATACATACATGTGTGAACCTATAGAAAAACAAAGACATTTAATTTACTTACTTTTCAGCCTCTGGAAACAGAGTGTTAAAAAATGTGCGTTAAAAAAACAATGCCCCAGAGTGCGAAATTATGCAAAGCAGCAGCCACAAAAAATTGCCAAATCAAAGTGAATTTATTTCACTTTTTCGTGTTATTCGGCACCTATGTATTTTTTCCACAACTGTGGATGGATTGATGCCCAATTAAAAATGCTGGTGCCTGGAGCTGGCAGGCAAATCCATTTGGTAATAATTATAGAGCTTCAATAACTCATAAATTGCGTCCATGGTCATGATTTTGCTTGGCTTCACATAGACAAACACACTTACCCGCGCTCGTGCTGCTCCTGATGGTCCGTGGATGCGGCGCTAGCAGTGACCATGGCCGTGGATTTCTTGCGTCTGATGGCCATGTGGCGTTCGCGGGTTGGAAATTTGGGCTGCTTCTTGACCAGCACAGGCTGTACTTGATAGACATCGCATAATAGCACCTTTAGCTGCATTTTACAGCAAACTTACAGACATGAGTCACGGAACACACAGCACACACTTCGAGTTTAAATTGTAAACATTGGAGAAGTTGACAGCTAAGTAAGCTATCTATAGCGGTCGTATATAATGCGTGGCGTTGACTCGATTCTTGATAAGAATTGACAAGCCAACAGAGCAAACAGAGAGTTAGTAGAACGCGCACAGTGGGAGAGAGAGAAAAGAGAGCTACCTGACTAAGGTAAATGTCACATTGCGTGTGTTGCTCTTAAATGGATTCTTCACATGAAACTCAACGAAATTCGATTCACATGAATTTTAATGCCAACCAGCCTGATCGTGTGCACAACTGAAAAACAACTGTCGAAACTATTAAAAATACAGCCAGACTATGAAACAATGCACAGAGGCCTCTATTTCTTTGACTGCAATTGAGAGCGGATCAAATGTGAAAAACAACAAGGAAAAGTCGGGCTTGGACTGGCCGAAGTTGGAATGCCCTTGCAAGTCGTGTTTAAAAGTCGAATTATCTCAGTTTTCAAACTTGCTTCATCAATTGGCGTTATATTGAGGCATTTTAGCCATATGATATAGCAGCGCTATATCTTGGAGGAGAATGCTTGGAGGAAAAATGTAGGGACTTTTAGAATTCAAAATCTTTTTATATTAAGTTTTATATTTTGCGCGCTTAGTTATATGACAGCTCTCTGATGGTGAAGTGTATACTGTAGGCTTTATTGACTTAAAACAACTGAAAGATACAGTTGATGTATATATGTTTGCTTTTATACTTTACAAATATCATAGCAAATTTGCAGTACCCTCTGAAAGGGTATAAAACCACAAAAGCAAATTCGCAACCACAGAGCCGCCCAGAGAGGCAACACATAGAGCTCAAGCTGAGCACGCAATGCTTGAAAACTCGCGGCCATTAGACATTGTCGTCTCTGAATAATAAATAAATAAATACACCAAAAATATGTGTGTACTCGCACATATATGAATAAGCACGAGCTTGTCAGTCAGTCAGTTAGTCAGTTAGTCAGTCATTCAGACACTCAGTCAGCGGCAGTTTGCAATTCAATGTCAGTAAGTCTGGCGCTCATTGCTCAACCACGAGCTCCAAAAGCCCTAAGCGGCCCCCAAAAACAGAAAGAGCGAAATATATAAAAGTTGCAGGCAACGCTGAAGCGCTGTGAACCTCAGCTGAACCCATATGATGAAGCCCAATTGAATGTTGCAACAATTCAATTGAAACAAATATTGCAATCTCGCAATCAATTCAAAGTTGAGACCGGCAACAGTCAAGTAGAATAAAGAGAGACAAAGAAAGAGAGATCACAGATATAACTAAATAAATGCGAGTGAATAAAGAAAAGCTAGGAACTAAGTCAAGGTTGTCAATTGCAAATTATTTGTAAATATTAAGGCACGAAGTTGAAGCGTGAAAAACTTAGTTTTAATTAAAAGCAAATTTAAATAGCTCTAAGAGGTTACAATTATATTTGTTAGACTTTGTTTTTTTTTAAATTGTGACATAAAAAATATATTTATAAAGTTATACTAATTAGAAGTGAATGGGAAACTATAGTCTAAACAGCTCATATATACGATCCTGCTATTATAATCTACCTAAACTAGTTACAGTTCCATTGCGGCTATGATATCTCTCAGTATTACCATATCTATAATTAGAAATAGAAACCAAACTTATCATCACAATGCAATATATATCTGCAAGTATCACAAATTGATCTAATATTCTTCTTTTTTGTCCACTGTGTATAGACTCTTTAATAAATGTTTTCATCAAATTCATTAGCTGTCAACTAAAGTTTATTACTAATTTCTACAATTTGTGATGAAGCCGTTTATTTAAATTATTACATTTTTTACTCCTGCTTTTATAGGAATGTGCCTGATATTTACTAACAACTCGATAAACATAAAAGTTCAGCAGAAAAATAATTTAATTAAAGAAAGAAAACACAAACAAACGCACACACATTATTACAACAAAAAATTTACAAAACGTTCAAAGCAAAAAAACAAATAAATAAAACAGAAAAATTAAAACACGCATACGCCCCGTATATCAACAACATTTGCGGCTCCCAACTGCAAATTGGCGAAAGGCCAGCGTCAAAATGAAAACACAAACGAAACCACAGTTAGACAAAAGGAGACAACAGACAGATAGACACACAGTGACTGAAAGGAGGGTGCCATTTGAGTGGGCGGAGAGAACGGGGCACTGCTTGGTTTGCTTCACAAATTAATGGCGTAATTTGAATATTTTTAAGCGTGGCCAGAACATTAAGTGTTTTCTAATTGAAACTGCCATTGCAATATAATGCATAATTACATTTACAATTGCATAATTATTGTTCAACAAAATACGTGCACGTACAAGTGCGTCATTAGTTGTGCGAAAGGGAAGGCGGGAGGTAATGTGCATATGGATGCACTGAGAAAAAAAACTTTCTTAAATAAAAGTCTTAGTTAATCTTAAAATAATTCCTAGGAATCGTTAAAAATATTAAAATTATACCAAAATATATTTTTAAAATCACAATTCAAGAAATTAGGAAATAAATCCGACTTTGAAGTTTGCTCTATGTTTTACTCAACTCAGTACATTTAGTCGCATTTTTTTCAAGTGTATAATAAATAATTAAGGTAAATATATATACATATTGATACAACTAACTGCAGTGCTGACCATGGCCTATTGCACCTGACAGTGTCCACTGTCAGCCCTGCCTCCTTTGAGGCATCTATTTATAGTTTTACCGTCGTTTAATTGAAAAGTTGAGTTTTGGTTTTCTTTCAAGTTTTATGGGCAACTGTGGATGTTGTTCTGTTTTCGATTTTTTCTTGGCACAATTCAATATTTCGATTATTGCTGACGCATTATTTATTCAGTCTTTTTCCCATCTTAAAAAACAAATTACAAATTGTGGGCGTTGCAAGAGAACCAGAGAAAGATATACAAAATCAGCATTACGCTTAATGTTCACAATACAAACGCAACTATGAAGCTACGCCACCTAGCAGTTGTAGTCACAATTAATGCTTGCGAGCTTTTCAAAAGCTTTACACTAGCGGCACATAAATTATGCCACTGCCACTGTATGGTTTTTTTATTTCTGCTTGGCTTTGCCCTAATACATATTTTAGAACAGCTTAAAAAGTCGTTATATGCATGTGTTAATATTTTTTTCGCATAAAAGGTTGCCTTTCAGTTTATAATGTTGCAAATTGTACATTTACATACATACTTATATGCAAGCATATTACTCATACGCCATATGCACCTATCAATGCAGTTATAAATATTTATGTGACATTCACGAGGGCTTGGGCTTGGCTGCAATGACAACAATAGCAAACACCGTGCGTATGAGTAATATTTAAAGGTCTGCTTTAAAGGTCTCATGGAATCGATAGGTTTTTATTAGAGCGTAAGCTGAACAAATTATTCTATGTAGAAAATGTCAACTAATTATAATACCTTGCTGAAAAGTGCAAATTGTAATGCAGCAGCAAGAGGTATGTTTATATTCTTATTGAGACTGGTACTGGGGCAAATCTTAGGGGTCTTGAAGAAATTAATAAGTAAACATATCAATTTATAGGTTCTGCATGTATATTTATACAAAGATACACAAAAACTCCTTCAAGGGTTAATCAAAAACGCTTACTACGACATTTCAAACTGTCGATTAAAAGTTAGCTATATCTTCGTAAAAAACTAAACAAATTAAGCTACAAATTGAAGTTTTCATCCATGAAAATGCCAAAATCTGTAAAGTTAGCTGTGACACCCCCATAAAAAAATATATGTGTCTGTCTGTAAGTATAAAAGAACATATATGTATCACATGACTCATTTGGCTGTGTTTGTATCACATTGAATAATGACAGAGATACAAATTCTCTACAGATTGTGGAAATAGTATATTAAACCACAATAAGCACTGTAACTTTGAAACAGGAAGTGAGCATAGATCGTTCCTAGTTGACCAAAATATGCAAATGATAAATTTGCTTGTCCTGAAAATTTAAATTGAATTTTCTATCCACACCTTTATTTATTGTTATTGCTTCTCGAATACGAGAATACAGCAAATTTTGTTCACTTACCTCCAATCATGAGCCGCAAAACCAGGACAGTCGGACTTGCATTGCTCACAACGTACGCCCTCTTCGATCTCTCGTATTATGGCACCCTGAAAAAGTATTAAAAATGTAATTTTGAAAATGTTTTTTTGGTCCGAAAGCATAAAGTAAGATATAAATTTTTGCTATTGAAGTTAAAAAAAAGTGATTATATTTATATCCATCGATATAAGTACATCTTTTTATAGTGCTTTAGAATCCGAAAAGTGGCTTAAAAAATGTAAAATAATTGGAAAAAAGCAACGAAAGCACCCACTGCACAGAACAAAGAACACGTTGTTCATTAAGATATTTGCAGTTAAAAAATGTTGAAATGGAAAAACTTTTTTCAAACTTAAGCTAAGATTTTGATCGATCTTATGACTTTTTATTATTATTAGATTTCGTTTCAGTTCGTTTTTGAGCCACTGTGCAAGTTCGTTGGTTCAAAAACCAAAAGAGCAAACAGAAAAGGAATACCACCAACAAACAAGCGATCTACGATTACACAATTTAATTTGTTCTCTGCTCATTTACGCCCCATTGCATCTTGGCTTGGCATTGCCATAGGTTCGAGTACTCATACTTATATGGATTTGGATATGGGCAGGGAGGAAGTGTAATTGCATTGGCCAAGAAGCAAACACCATAACTATAACCATAGCCATGTCCATCCCTAGTGCCCTGAAATGAAAAAATCTGGCTTAACATACCCAAATGGGCTTGGGCTCGATGGCCTGGCTGCCGGCTTTCTCCATGGTAGACGCCAAACACTGCACTTGTTTCAAAAATACACACAAAAACACACAGCGGGGGGCAGAGACACAGCCAAAGGCGAACGCAAAGCAAAGCAACAAACAGCAAACAACAAACCGACTAAAGTTGGAACACAGAAATCGCACTTGGCACGCTTCCATTTTGGCCATGTTTTTCTGTCTCGCTTATTCGCAAATGTGAGTGTGTGTGTGTTTGCTTGTGTGTGAAAAACTGCAGTAAAAATTTGCTGGCCATTAAATATATAGATATAGCTTTATTTAGAGTACAAAGCGAATGCCAATGAGCTTGACTTGACTTTTTGCTGCTTGAGGAAATTAATATTCAGGATGTGCGCCAGACATAGGATGCTGCGTTATGGCTAGCGTTGTCACTGTCGCGATGCCAATGCTGGTGTGTGTGATATGTCCTTTGAGTGCATTCGAGAATTTTTGCTCTTTTGGCACCCCTTTTTGGGACTTATAGAGCTGTTGTTGTTTCGAGCCATGGCATCCATGGCTGCGCCTCAATAATTGTGACACGTCGCGCTGAAAATCGATGCTGACCCAGTTCATAGGCAGTCGGTTGGATGGATGAATGCGAATGGGATTTGGAGTGGGATTGGGATTGGGAGCGACAATCCAAAGCCATAGCTAAAGCCAATGACAATGGCATTGGCAAAAACAAACATTTGGCTGACGTATGGCTGAGGCATTAAGTTGCACAGTTGATACAAGTTGGCAAATGTTTGACTTCCACTTAAGAGCCTTTTCGCCTTTGGCCAAGCCAAAAGATTAATGATGGTCTAATTAAACAAATGGCAGTGTCAATAAATCTATAATGCATATGAAAGATACGGCGCACAGCACAACGCATCTGCTGTTCGCACTCGGCGAAAGTTTTGAATTTCATCTGCCACACAACAACATTTATATATTCACACAAATTAAGCACAAATGGCAAAAGAAACATATTTGGAAGTGAATATATAATTACGCCATTTATAGATACAGATTAGGGGTAAGCCATGGGCGTCAGTTTGATTTTGGATGCTTGTGAACTGGCTAAATGCTAGCTGCTTTTGGCGATAAGACTTTTAGTTTTGTATATGCATGCACAAATTATCCTTTACCAAGGAGAACCATAGCTTTGTCATGTAGTTTACCAAGTATAATGTACTGAAATACAAAAAGGAAGAGCTAAGCTTATTTAGACCAATTTATACTTTTTATACTCGTACTCTAGTAGAGTAAACGAGCATATTGTATTCGTGCAAATGTATGTAACAGGCAGAAGGAAGCGTCTAAGACCCCATAAAGTATATATATTCTTGATCAGCATCAACAGCCGAGTCGATCAGCCATCTCCTGAATATCATATTTCTGCACTGGCATCAAAGCTTTTCTCTCTTCTCTCTTCCTTGATTGATGAGATTTATGGGTGGGTCAAAGTTATCCCGAATGGGTGATACACTGAAAGGATCTATTTATAGTCCGAGGCTGTTGTCTAGGAAGCTGATCACCAAATTGCTGCAGTGCCGCTTATGTATCTTTCACCTCATTTTTCAATTACGATCTTGACTCTTATTTCTTCAATGGTTTTTTACCCGATAATGATATTTTGATGTTGACGTTTCAGTCCTTGACAGCTCCCCATAGATTTATGCTGTAATGTCTCACAGTAATGTCCGCCGTATTCCGTTAACCAAAATTTATTTGAGTAAGATCTAAAACATATCAATTTCAGCGCTTCTATTATCAATTTCCATTTAGTAACCGAAGTTCTGCTAGTTTTCCTCTGGATATTTAGAGAATTACGTTCTCAAATGTTGTAGGAAAGCGCGTTCATATCTCCTTGGTGTTGAGTGTTTTCTCTGAATACACATATACGTTATATATAACGTGTCCTTATACACCGAATATTCCATATGTTTTTTTGCAGAATTTTTGGATATAGAATTTTCTATAAAAAGTTGTAAAGTAGATAAGATACATGAATCGTATCTTTTAGCGAAGATTAAGCGATTAGTTGGCCTATTGTTGACCTACACTGTCGATCCATATCTAATATTATTCCAGTTCATCAAAGACCAAGTCCAAGCATGAACCTTTGCATAATAAACCAATACTATAAAGAGCAGCCTAATAATTTCCAAAATAATATATGTAATCTGCTACATTTAGTGTCATAGTCAAACAATGCCATCTTCTCTCAAATTCATGCCAAAATTATGTCATTTTTAAATTTTGTCTACGAATATTGTAAACATTCGATTTAATTTGGAATACATATAAAACATGAATGAGACTCGTTAAGCTGTCAAAATTATGTACGATCTATATGTTGTTGGCGGTGGTGGGGCGTACAAAAACAATGTTGCAATTGCCATGTAAGTCGCATACAAATCACAACGACTACCAATCAATGCATATCAAAACCCACACAGAAAGCCATTTGGAAAACCCACCCACGCTCTTTTAATGCAAAGTTCTGGCAAAGCCCGATAGATAGAAAGAGACAGAGAGAGAGAGAGAGAGAGAGCGAGAGACCGGGCCAAATACAAACATCAAAGTCTACGAATATATCAGAATCAAAGTTGCCTGGCCATGTATTTCAGCCACATATTTCTAACTATGACGCTATATGTGGCTAGACGCGTAGAAGTGTTGACTGTTTGTCTACAGCAACAGCGACAGCAAATATACAAGTCCGCAGGTCGTCGGCAACAACATCAGCCGCCATAAAAGCAGCAACAACAAATACTAAAATAAAATAAAACCGGCTTTCAGTTACTTGGAAATAAATCTAAGTTTTAAATAAAAAAAAAGCAGCCACAGAACAGTGTTTGTTTATTGCAAAATACACAAAGAAAGAGACAGACTGGAAATAACAACAACAACGAAAATAACAATGAAAACAAGTACACTTAAGAGTACCGAATTAACAATTTAGAGACAAGCAAATGAAGTTTCTTCTATGTCGGATCAAAGCCCAAATTTTGTAAGGGTTTTTTGCTGTCTGAGCACCTATTTTTGGGTTTGCTTCGGCTGTCAAATTTCGCATTAATTAACACGATTTTTGGCTGCCAATGAAGATTTTTATGCGAACCTGTTTGCAGACCCACGCGTTCAACAGCTGATCCCCCACCCCAACAGTCAGTAATAAAAAGCGAGGCTACTCTTTAGAGTGGCAACTGGTTGATTCGAGCTAGTGACAAAAGCAAAAACCAATTAATTGTGCTGATAGAACGAAAATTGCACCAGATTCACACCAATCTTAGTAATCTCTGATAGTGAATCAGAGTTGTGATCATTAAAAGGTATTCCAAAAGTAGTTTTCAGGTTGGTAATCAAGAGCTAGAATGGAATGCTTCGCGTTTGGATTTGTTCAAATTCCCACAATCCTTAAGTCTCCAAAGGTGAGAAAGCAGTCATTGTCACCAAAACGTCAATTTGCTCTCTATCAAATGTGCTGCGAATGAATCTCAATATTCGATTTTCGACGATCTTTTAAGAACAATCGAACATAGCATTTTTACTTGTTATACCCGGACTCTTACAATAAAGGATATATAAGGATATATTGTTAGCGATCAAGAATTCCGCCTACACTTCTTTCTAAACGTTACTTTGTCGTTCTTATTCTTGTTGTCCATTCTTTCTAGAACAGTTACACATTTTTGCTTAAAAAAGTAGTTATCACTGCGTATGAGCAATTTAACATGACGGTTTTTTTTTTAATATGAACTCCAACTCAGCCGAACCTAACAACAGCTGAAGTCAACGCGTGTTCAGCGACCATGTTATCCACCATCTGCTCGTTCAGGTTGCCGAATGTTGCATGTAAAAGCTAAATAATATTGACCTTTGTACTCAATTAACATCTATAACGTAATTAAGGAAATCTCGAAAAATGTTGTCCAATGTGCAATCTAGATGACCATAATGAGAGCTAAAGTAACAAAATTGTTCAACGTATAATAAATATGAAATGGTTTTGGACAAGAGACCTTTCTCGTTTGTACTGCAATCAACCCATAGTTTTAATGACATCATCGAATTATATGTTATATATATATATATATTTATAATATATTTTCTGAAATTTGTAAGAGTACAACTATGATTTACATGCCGTGCGATAGCTTTTCTAAATGCCAATTAATATACATTTATCTAAAGCAATTTCTATTTAATCTTCGGTACATTTTGTACTTCAGTACAAAATTTGTTCACCGATTTTCACATTTAAATATTCGTTTGTAAAATATTTACTTCCACCACTACATATTTACCCCTTTGAAATGCTTTTTCTGAGATACGAGTACAACACGACCATTTTTCACACTCTAGTTAAGATGACAAAATGTAACTGGCCACAGCAACTGGCCTGACTCTAAATGCGTTTGCCTGACTTGGATGTAGTTCAAGATCATGCGTATATTGCGAATAAGCTCACCTAATAGTTGCTATTACCAAGTTTAGTTGGACACTAGGCCAATGGCTAACTTGAGCTGAAAACGAATTGTTTTTTGACCATAAAAAACAAATATTGGCCCACATGCTGAGCTATTTAGAAAGTGAAATGTGCTAAGTGACAGAAGTTTAAGTTTCAAGCTGGTGATGCTAAGGCAATAATCTACTAATTAGTTAAGACAAAAGTAAATAAGCCAAGCAAATGCACTACAGATCTTACAGATTTTCTACGACTCTGTAATGAACAAATATAGAATCGCATTTAAAGTACGTTGATGTCATGTGCATGCTCGTTTAGCTACGAGTATCCGTATTTGTTTCTGGATGGGCATGGACACCAAGACAATTTATGCAACTGCTCGTTTTCAGTAGAATATTCAAGTCAAATATGGCCATAAGCTCATCATCAACAGCTGCTTTCTACTCATGAACTAAGCTCCCCGGCCGCTCCATAATCAGAAGGCAACCCATATACGAGTATGAGTATATATGTTTATATATATTTTTAATGCCTGTCACGTAACCGTAACACGCTCGCCTCATTTCCATGCCCAGTTAGTCATACAAGCCCAAACTTCAAGCTACAAACTTGTACATACTACTACAATTTTGATTTTTCAGAGATTTTTAGTGGGCCGATTTGTGGACACGGACTGCTGATAATTAACACCTTCGACTGTTTTTTTTCTTCTGTGTGAGCTTGTATCAATAAAATATTATATTGTAATTTTTTGTTTAGTATTTTAAAATCACTCAAGAAAATACAGGCACTGATGTATATAAATATGTATGTTTATTTAAGAACTTTTTTTCTGTTAAAGAAAAATGTTCAACATTTGAGAAATGCGTTTCTTCAACTTGAATATGCAAAAAGACGGACTGAAAATTTTAGAAATTTTCTAAAACTTTTAGGGAAGTGGCAACGTAAATAAATATTATTTATTAACCAATATTTTAAACTCATACGATTTTCATATATTTTGCTAATTATTTCCGACATATTTGACATCCTGTTCGGATAAGATAGATTGAGAAATCCGATCCCTCAGCAGGACATCGACGTCGGCCACTCGCAACATCCGCATACTTACTTGTCCTCTGTAATTTTTCCATATTTATTTTACATTTTATGATAATTAATATAAAATAAGCTTATACCCTTACCCTTCGCTAAGTCAAATAATGTTAATAATGTTTGCTGATGCTGCGATGATGTTGATGATCAATGAGCACGATAACAATTTGCATTAACTGGTTTCATTTATTTACTTAATTTTATAATTATTTTTACCTACAAAAATTCACATCGACAAATTAGTCTCAAGAAATTATGGATGAGTCGGAGGCAAAAAACGAAGCAAAGCAAAAAAATCATTTGTTTGCACAATTCGAGTCAAAGAAAATAAATACGGGTAGGGAACGCATGACGCAAGAGTTGCCAATGTTCTTTCTTAATGTACTTGTTGTTGTTGTTGTTGCAGTTGTGGCTGTTTTGGTTACTCATGATATTTTTTGTTATAGCCATATAGAAAGCATTGCTTTATTTGTAAACAGCAATGCTCGATCGGGAATCATCGGAGAATCGTTCGATGCGCGTTGGAAGCTCGTGCGCGGGTTTTTGCCGCCTACCGCCATGGAATTTTGATGGGAGAACGATTGCGTCGTGGCGGGGCGGACACAACTCGCTGGCCCAAATAGACGCCCCCGGTGGAAGCACGTGACGTGGACAATGGCTTGGGTGAGGCAACTGTGGTTGGCGCAGGTGAACTGTAGTGCCCGCCAAAGTAAGTGGACTGTGCTTGTGATTGGCGATTGCTGGGCTTGTTGCCGTACAGCTGAACACGGGTCGGTGCACGACTCCGGCTGGGCGCCGTAGGTGTAGGACCAGGTGACTTGTTCTGCTCGCTGCCAATGTGTACAAGAGTCTGGTAGCGTCCTGCGCTACCTCTGGATTGCTGTTGCGCTTGTTGAGTTGGACTTACGCCCAGCCTGGTGGGTGAATGCGGCGGGCGATACCATCTGCTGGAGCTGGTGTTGGTGCTGGTGTTGGCGTTGGAGTTAGAACTGTGCGGCGAGTGCCTGCTGGCTAACAGCCGTTGGGCATAATACTCCGTGGTTGGCATGGGCTTAGCCACGCCCACAGGCACCATGCGGCCCGGCAAATGTGGCGAAATAGAATTCTTAATTTCAATTCGTATGGAAGGAGCGGCTGGGGGCGCAGGCGAAGGCGAGGCATTCCGTGTCACACGGAAAGTCTCATTACGTTTCACTGGCGAGCGGGTCACTGAGCGCGAGGGGCGATCTCGCAGAGGGGAGCGCGACTGCGGTCTATAGTTCTCATTCTCAAAGACCAAAAAGTCTGGACGATTCTCCTTAAACTCGTGCCGCTTACTCTGTGCGCTCCCTGTGGCTGGTGCAGATGGCACCTCTACGAACCAGGCGGGATTGTGGGGCGTCTCTTTTTGTTGCTGAAGTAAGCGATCGCGAAAGGATTTGCGAAAACTATTCAAAGTGACTGTCTTGTACTTTTCACGCTCATCTTCTTCATGCTGATCCTCCAGCAGATCGTCATTAGAGTGCGTCTTCAGCTGCTCCAGTTGCTCACGCAGATGCGTGGGAGTCTTGCTTTTGCGATAGGTGGAGCTGTCAAAGCTGCCACTTGAATTGGAACCAATGCTGGACTGCCGATGCATTGATGACGTGGGCTCGATGGTGCCCGACTGCAAGGCCTTCAGACTGGACTGCTGTTCGTAGAGGAAATTAAAGGGATCCGACTGGGCATCGTAGTCCAGCATGCGATCGCCATCGCTGCGCCACTTGTAGTAGGTGTTAGTGGCCGTATCACTGGGATGATGCTCATAACTGGCCACCTCCGGGGACGGCGTCTTCTTGCGTTTCGTAAAGGTGCTAAATTTGCTAAACACTTTTGACTTTTTCGATTTTTTCTCCAGTGTGGAAGTGTTTGACGGGTTTCGCTGGTCCGCATCCTCCTCCGATCCACCGTTTAGAATGAATGTGTCGCCACGTTGCAACGTTGAGCTTGTTGTGGAATCTCGTCTAGAGGAGGCTGCTCCACTAATCACACTGGCTGGCCGCGAATGGGATCTGCGCACTGGAGTTGTGTCGCGGGAGGAGCTTTTCGCCCGTGATGACGACGACGATGCCGCCGATGCCAGCGATGAGCGTATGTTGCGAAAAAATGACATTATGGGGCGGACCGCAATTAACCTTGGACACCGCCGGCGGCGCCAACACAACCAGCGATAAGCTTCAAGCTGCTCTGCGCAATTCAAGCGGTCTTGACTTTAAATTCGAATTTCAGCCCGTTAGCGATCTTACTCGCGCGACTGACGCTGCCAACTGCCACAAAGCAACTGAAAGCTAAAGCTGAATGAGCGTTGTTGCGTCGCAACGGTTCCAAACTTCAGTTGTTACGCGGATCACTAGAATTTCTGTCGGTTGTTGTTGTTATTTCTATATCTATCTCTGTCTTTGTCGTTGACTGTTCGGAAAACGTCGACATTTGTTGTTGGTTTTTTGTTTTGACCAATTTGGCATAAAACTTCATCATGATCTTTGTGAATAAAACGCTGTATCATCAGCTGGCTGAGTGGGTGTTTGATGTTTTCACACCAAAGCGGTATTCCCCTTGCGATCTTCAATATGAAATTTATAGATATGCTCACAGTGAAAGAATACTGTTGTCTGTTTGTTGAGATTAATTATATACATATCTTAGTTTCGATAGAAATTTAGCATTTATATACACTTCTTAAAAGCACTATTAATTAGCTACAAATTTAAAAACTTGTTTAAAATGACCAAAGTTCATCATGAGAAAAAGTACATATTTGAGAAATCTAAGAAGAAATCAGTTTTATAAAGTCATTATCTTTTATTTAATTTTTTAAATTAATTAATAATAAAATAAGGCCCATAACTACGAAATAGTTCTTGTTCATATATTTATATATATATATAAATATCGGTTATGGGTCATAGCAATCGCATGAATACCCTACATGTAAAGGCCACAATGGCAACACGCAGCTTGACTTGACTTGGGCTTGTAAGCTTTTGTCATAATTTATGCACCAGAAAGCGCTCTAATTAGTTATCAAGCGCGGGCATCAACAGCTCATTTAACGCATTAGTAACAACAATAACAGCAACAGCAATAACAAACAAATTACAAAACACACAAACACACACATATTCACATAGACAGCAACACCTTAGTTTTGTTTAAGCTGCCTTTGTTTGAAGCTGAAGCGTTTCCCAAGAGAGCATATTCTATCAATAAATTGACAACGTCGACGCGTTGATCAAACAACGAGATGATGACTCGACCACAACAAGAGCAGCAACAGCAACAACAATGACAACGGAGGCTAGACTAGACGCCTCTTTGTTCAGCCTAATGGTTGATTGAGATTGAGTTTCATGTGCGCGCTTTTTTCTGTTTAGTTTTGCTATCTATGGTGGTTGTGGCAGTTTGATTTGTTTCACTTCCGATTCCGCCAAATACTTAATGCGAGTCATTAGATTGTATCTGCGTAATTCGAGTACACTTGATTGCAGCAATGTTGGGTTAATAATAACAGCAGATAACCACAAACAGCTGTTGGTCGATAATTAAAGCATGCATATTTAAGTAAGCAGCAGGCAAACGGCGAACAATTTGTTGAGTTCAAGGGGAATTCTCATAGGTGTACTCAATTCTCCATTGTGCCATAAATCAATGCAGGTAAATAAATTATTCGACTATTTGCATATTTCAAAACGCTTAGCCTACTTTCAGGCTTCTGTTTGGTCAAATCCATGGGCAGCCTGAAAGTAGGCAATGGGTTTGCGGGAGTTATGTTAGAGCGAGTATGAGCATTTCACTGACTTTAAATTTACGTAGGTAAATTGTGATTCAGTAAAATGTAAGAAAATTCATACCAGGGAGATTTGCCAAAACACCGAATTTGAGGCAAATATTTAAGCAAATATTTACTCTTTCCACTTCTCTTTTGGTTCTGAAGTTTAAAGAGAAAAGTTTTTCATTTCGAGTGCCGAAATGATCGCACATATTTATGATAAATCAAGATAATTTAAAAGTCTTCCCAGAATCCACCTAGTGATATGCGCACATCTCTACCAATGGCATAATATATTATATTATTTCAAATCCCCTTGCAACTTACAAGCAAAATTTGAATGGTCTGTCATTTTCGGCAAAACAAACATTTGAAAGTCAATCAATTTAAAATTTCGACATACACATTGATACAGTGAAAACAACACGAAAAATGAAACGCACCTTATAAAAATAAATAAGTTCTATGTACACAACAATTCAATAAACATTAAACTTTAATAACCACATTTACATGGTTTGAATTTGTTAGCTGCTGTGTTGTATATAGAAGTACTTCATCTTTTTGTGAAAACCAGCAAACATTGCGTCTGGTCCAGATGCTTAGACTTGGGCAATGGCAATCTAAAATCACAGCGGGATGTTGGAAAAAAGTTCACGCCATTTGCAGAATCCGAATAAACACTTCCCACAGCAGCAACATGGAAGCAAAGCAACAGAAACAGAAGCCACAACACCAGCAGCAGCAACACAAGGCGCAGACCATTGCAGATGGAGAACAAGAATTGGAATAACTTTCTGGCCTTGCCACATGCCACCACGCGCAGTAAGCAGGCCAAAATTCGACCACCCAAAGCCTAAAAGAATTATTGGTGCGGCAATATGTTCATTGCGAAAAGATTATTTAAATAAATTAATATGACTAAATGTTAATGAGCATTTTCAACTTTTGCAAAAGATATTTAATGTAGGGGTAAGAAAAAACTAACTATATATATATATATATATATATCATTCCTAATATTCCTGAACTTTATAAATACCAATGTGTAGATATTATAACCATTCAGCTAATAAACACAAATTCATTTGTCGAGCCTGAAGCTTAAAACACATTTAGGAATGTAAACAATATGTGCAAATATTTGCCACAATAAAAACAATATAATAATATGTATTTGTGTTCTTTATATGTATATAGTTTAAAAATACAAATAATTAATGTTTGTGTTCAAATCCTCTAGTTGGAATTACCATTCGAACAACCCATTAGAAGTTTTCTGCTAGAGGACTTACTCCCACAAATATTTGTTATATTTTGCAGAAATTTCATTTGAATTTAATCACAGAATGACTCTTTGGAACAATTCCCAAACCTAGGCAAAAAATGATTACTGCCAACTCATGGCTAAAAGTGAGGCGGAGAAACCTCCCTGCAGCCCCAATGAACAATGTAATCTAGCTCAAACCACTAATCCATTTAGCTAGTTGTTCGTATCAATGGTGTCAGTCGTTGGTCTACCTTGAGATACAATTGTAGATTGAAGTCGCTTCCTAAGGGTCATTTGAAATTTTGCAAAACGGACAAGTGGCAAATATATGTATGTATAACACATACACATACACATACATTAGCGAGCTATTAAGTCATGAGTTGTATATTTACTAAGCCAGCTACAGTTTAGTTACAATGCCAATGCGAAAAACGACACAAATAAACAAGAAATGAAGGAAAATTTTTACTAGCCGAAGGTTAGATACCCTTGAAAGTTTTACAATCAACCTGTGAATCAATATATATATATATATATTCCTGAATTTTATAAATACCAATGTGCAGATATTAAAGCTAGCACAAATAAAGCTGCTTGGTTTGCAAATAGAATTTTGATAGGGTCATCTATTGTACAAAGTTTTCATTTATATGTCTTTTCATGAGAGCTATATGTTATAGTATATCAACTCGGCTTGTCATGCTGATCAAGAATATGAGGTTTGCGATGCTCCCTTCTATGCGTTACAAATATCGTGACAAATTATAATAGTTCCATTACGATGTTTGACTAAACATCGATATATGACGGAACAATAAAAATCTGATAAAGTCGATGTTTCATATTTAAACATCGTCAATGTTCAATACATCGATGTTTGTTCACATGCTTAGTTTAATAGAGCATCATTCAGAAGAGACACAACAATGTTTATCACTAAACCACTTGACTCTTGCTCAGCCACGTATCCCATGATGCAGCTGCAAGTCAATGAAATTTCTTGGCTGCCTTTGAAACAGGATTGGAGCAAGCGACTGTGTACGCTGCCAGTGCGCTACCATAAAGATCGAAATTATGCTGAACGCATACATGAATTTGAGACGCGCGACAGCGATGTATTTGTGGTTACTTTTATGAAATCTGGTACCACGTGGATGCAGGAGTTGGCCTGGCTGCTGCTTAATCAACTGGACTATAAGCGGGCCAACCAAAGCTACACAATACAACGTAGTATTTTCTTAGAGTGAGTATTACAATCTACATACTTATCTCCTTCAAGCTAGCGCTCGAAAACTATCTACTAATAGTGAAAGGTGTGTCACGCGAGCAGTCAGTAGACCTCAGAACACCACCTTTAGTGCCATGAGATCTTCTGACTTCTGAATATCTGTATTCAGGTACTGCGCCATCAACTTCGAGGAAATATCGGATACCATAACTACCTGTAATCAATTGCCCAATCCTCGGCTAATCAAATCCCATCTGCCAGCCCAACTGCTGCCTCGAGACATTTGGCAACGCAAACGCAAAATTATATACATAGCACGCAATCCTAAGGATGTGGTAGTATCCTGCTATCATTTTCTCACTGGTATAGACTTCTGGCAAGGCAATTTGGATGACTTTGTGGATGAGTTTGTGCAGGATAAGATCCTGTACACTTCTTATTGGTCGCACGTTGTTGATTATTATCGAATGCGCAAGGAGAAGCATATTTTCTTTACAACCTACGAAGCAATGAAACGAGATCTCAGAGGGGTGGTCCAAAACTTAAGCAAGTTTTTGGAAGTAACCGATTTAGATGATAAGCAAATGGAGCAATTGCTTCAGCACTTGCAATTTGAGAACATGAGAGGTAAGTAAAGGTCAGGAAAATATCTATGATAATTAATATATATAAAGCTTTGCTTTGTTAGATAACAAATATACGAATGTGACGGATCTTATAAAGCAATCGCATAAAACCTCCAAAGATTTTGAGTAAGTTTTAGACAATATTAGGCTTGGCTATAGTCATTATTATATATATTTTTGAATATTTTTACAGATTTATGCGTCGTGGAATTGTTGGCTCGTACAAAGATGAACTCAATGCAGAGCAGATACAAAAGTTGAATAAGTGGAGTACAGATCATTTGAAAGAATATGGACTTACTGAAACAGATATTTTTCAGTGTATTTAAGATTTGAAAGAAAAAAAAGTAATAACAATAAAGACACAAGTTCAACCATTAGTTCTTTTAAGTGATGCATTTATGATATACAGATTTGTTCTGGCTGATAGCATGAAAACATATGGGTGGACATCCCGACATAGTTTCATGAAGCTGATCAAGAATCTACATACATACTTGTATACTATATGCATTCCGACACTCTTCCCTCCTTCTATGCGTTGCAAAAATTGTGACATATTTATAATACCCTCTGAAGGGTATAAACAATCAAATTGTACTTGTAACTGCAACAATGGCATTCAAAGCCGTTTTCATTCATGCGGACCCAGGTCGCCTAACCCCGCCCCACACTCCCTAAATAGCAACAAAATAAGCCAAATTATGGGTGGGTGTTGAAATTGAAATTTGTGAATGTTATTACTAAATGTACGTATTTATCTTCGAGTATCGTTTATTTGTGTGTATTTATGTGCACATTTAGCACAATTAAAAATTAACACAGACAGGCCAATGACGAGCAAATACTTACACACACACACACACACACACAACATATGCCTCTTTACCCCACATGTCATCCTCACCCCACGTCAGATGTTCATCGAAATGTGGCAATAAATGAAACGAAAATCCAACAAATGCCCCATAGACTGGACTGGACAATACGTCGTCCCAAGGAAGTGGGCGAGCGTGTTTTTACAGTTATGAGCCGCACAGCTGGCTAACTGGCCATGGCTCGGGCTTTGGTTCCAAGGGGCCACCATCGGCTGGCTACCTACAACTCTGACTATTATGCACATATGTATGCGCATGTACGTATTTTATGTATGTATGTGTATGACTGACTCCCCAGCGTCAGTAGCAGCACAAACACCAAACACAAACGTGACCGGTTGCCGGCAGTGCACGAACCGTCAACAGCCGCGACTCACAAAATAGACCACATACTCATAGATATGTATAAAGGTGGTACATGCAGAGGTACTGGTTATATACACTGCAAGAAAAATCCTAATGAAAAATCATCAATCAACATCATTGTGAGTGTAAGCTGGTGAAAAAATTTGTATTGTGGTTCTACAGACATTCTCTTTTTTGGAATTTACTATTCTGTAATGGAAAATATATCAGTCATCAGCAGTCATAAGTATCTGACAGTTTGAATATTTTAGACATCGTTCATAACGAAATTTCAGCGGCAGATTATGGAGCTTCACAAAAATTAAGGAAGAAGGTCAAATCATTTAACTATAAACAATAGAAGCGGAAGAGAAGAAATGTCTTTATATCCAAAAGAAATAAGCAATTATCCTAAAGATCATAAAATCTACGTAGTACTTACTTTGGTTGTTATAAATATGGATATTCTGCCTGTGTTCTGGTAAAGCAATGGGCAACTTTTCCTTAAATATTTTGCTGGTAATCGATAACACACAAATTGAACAATTAAATGATGAGCAAATACTGATGAACCTCGAAAATGTTGTATAAAAGCTTCGAGTTTCACTTCCACTTTGGAAGTAAACTATATGTTTATATATTTATTGCTTATATATGTATAAAAGTCCTATAGAAGTTTAGCTATATTAAAGAATGAAATATGAAGAAAGCTTATTTATATTGATATTTTATATTTGATTCTGAAAAACTTTTTTTACTTTATCCTTAGATCAACTAGTATTCACAGATTTCGCTGTAACCTTTTTTTATAAGTTGGTATAAAGCGCAGAACACATCACATTGCAATCTGCTTGTATATTTGATTTCAATGAATTTATTTATTATTTTTTTGAGTGTACATATGTACATATTTAGGTGCCAAGTGTTGGCAGGCGGCACGCATGACGCGAGCTTTGCAACTATCTGGACATATGGGGTGTAGAGGTAACAGAGGTAGGGAGGGTCAGCGGAGCGTACGAAACCCATGCCTCATGACTATTTTATTTGAATTTTTTGGAGAAAGGCCATATGGCTGTGCAAGAGATACAGCAGCAAGAGGAGGATGAAGTGATACCATCATAGACCTGTAGTGGCCTGTAGTATGTACTATTAGTTGGCTCAGTTTACTATACTAAAATCTCTCAGTTAGCTTTAACCGATGACGTAGTGTTTTATTTTTAAACAAAAAAAAAGGTTTGTTTAATTTGCCTATAGGCAATGAACGAAACAAACAAAAAAAACCAACCAAAAACCCGTTTTATTTTCATTTTTATCTGTCCCATGCGTAGCGAACTTTGGCCATCCATACTTATGAACCTTCGTTCATAATGGAAATGGAAACAGAGGAGTTCAGAAGGGTTCAGAAGGGTTTCAAAAAGACTTCTGCAAAGTGTATCTTTAATAAGGGAAAGATATTTAAAATCAAAATAAAGAAATTAGCAAATATAACTGAATCAATGTTTACTTTGTAGGGTAAGCAAAAGTCTGTATTCCTTTTTTTGTGCCTTTCAACTGCTAAAATTATGTTCACAATGACTGCCGCAAATGATGAGCAATAATTTAAGCTTATTTTGAATGAGAAATGTGATTTGAACAGTGTCTTTTATTCCCATCCTAAATATAATGCGACTATAAACTTGTCAGCATATTTGCAACATTTAGAAGCAAGCATGTCAGACTATATAAAGTGTATATATATTCTTCTTCCTCATCATGACTGAATAAAGATAGCCATCATTCACTAGTAAGGATGTGCTTGTATGGGGGGGACTGCAAATGCTATCACGAGTATCAATAAATTTCAAGAAAATAGATCTGAAGTTGTATTTGATTTGTGAATTTTGAGTGAGCCATTATGATCAGCTTCCATTATGAGAACTCAAGAAGTCTGGAAAACCTATAATCTTTGCATTGTATTGCTATATGCTGATAAAAATCTGAATATCGGGTTCATAATGAGGATTATATATTAATTTATAATCAGCCAGTTCGAGAAACTATTTATATAGCTTTGACGTGCATGAAGCCGTTCTCTGAATCGAACTATGTTTTTGACGGACTTTACTAAGAAATAACCGAATGAATTCTGCCTACTATTAGAACCAAGACGGGTACCATTTTGTTCGTTATTGATCTAAACATTCGTTTCATCATATATCATGATGTACTATGTTCATGTCTCCACGAGTATTTAAGCTTCCATTGAGCGTTGGATGTTTTTGTTTGCGTCGATGTCCAAATTAATTGGCAAAGTTTATTGAAAGTAGTAAAATGATGGAAATCCATTGGAGTCATTCCAAAAGTGGAAAAAAAAAACACAAAATGTATATGTATGTACCAGGAATATACGCGTATGTTTATGCATAGACACATATACAACATGATGTTTTTAATGCCAATTTCCAAGTAATGTTGGTCAGTTGAAAATACCTAAAAATAGCAGCGACCGCCATGCCCCCATATCTACCACCCTTCCCCATCCGATAGTAAATGTTTTGTTATTTCGCCGGCTGTTCAAAAATAAACGAATTAAAGCCAAAATCAATTAAATTAATAATATCAAAATAATTTAGCAGCAAGAAAAAGGCAACGTTGTGTGATGGACGGCAGGCACGCTCACGACAGACACGCCCACGCACCAGTCACCAAAAAAAAAAAAAATTAATGATGAAGGAGCTCAAGCCAAGCCAAGGAGGATGAGGTAGGCAAAGTGTTTGCACAAGCTACCCAGACCAAAACCCTCTCTCAACCTCACCCAGCGATGGCGTGCAGTCATTTTATTGCGCAAGCATTGCCATATGATATGACACTAGGTGTGTGTTTGTCCAGCCCAGCACCAGCACCATAGATGATACCCATCCCCCGCTTAGCCCGCCCAAGTACATATAGCTTTGGGTAACATGTATCTATGTATAACTAATAACACGCCCATGGGAAATATAACAAAGGCACGCAACAATTACCAGAGCTATACAAAGATGATGGCATTTAGGCTGGCTCAACCTGGATGGGCCACTATGGGGTAAACGAGGATAATTTGTAAAAAATGCAGTAAAGTTTTCTGCATTTATTTAAACTTTATAATTTAATCTATTACTTCACTTCACTGGCACATCTATAGAATAGGGTCAAAATTTGTATGAAAATGCATATCCATTCTGCAAAGGTCGTATCGAAGCCGAAGCTTTTGTGGGCAGTATCGTTCATATAGAAGTAGCCGGCCCTGACACGACCTCAACCCAAGCCCCACACGTAGATAGCTGATACCTTTATATCTTAGAGAAGTAAGAATACTGTTGAAATTAATATCTTTCTAAATTAAATTTTTAGGAATTAATAAAAATTGTTTTCTCAAGAATTGATAATCTTTCTTATTTAAAATGATTTCTTATTATATTGTGATGAAGCTTAATAACACCACCTTAATAACACCAGATGTCCCCTTTTATCCAAAAATGATCTCCATCAACGCCATAGCGCACAACATTTAAATATAGATGGAACAAACCGGGTGTTAAATCCTATTTTTTATGGCCAAGTCTAAAGAATTTGAAAGAATCGCAATTTGTCGAATGAATGGCATTAATTTACATTTTCATATCCATGGCAGGGGCAACAAGCAAGGCTTTAAATGGGGCTTTAAACATCTTCACAATGTTATACACAATTGTGACAGCGATGAAAACTAATAATGTAATAATGTCAAATGACGACGTCGGCAGTAACTCAACAAGTGCAAGGTTTTTAAAACGCAAATACGATTAAACGCAAAAGCTAAACGCCTCTACAGGTATTGTGCATATATATATATATATGTAAAATATGTATATATACATGTATATATGTATATAAGAATTTAGTATATAGTATGGCATTTGGAAAGCCGCAAAACGCGCCAAAGCTACTTGGGCAACCCATATTATACGAATACGAGTATGCATATAGACAGCGTAAGCAAACGGCAGCAGCGACTCTGGTTTCCAGTGTCAAAAATGAGCTGCGTCTTGGCTTGGTTTGGTTTGGCTGCTGATTCTTGAGTACTGAGATGAGATGTTGATGCCTCATGATGTGGATGCCGTTGCTGATGATGACTCAGTTTATAGTGTTTCAAGGGAAAAGGAAATAAGAACAGCTGAATGAAAACACACACAGCGAGAGAGAGAGAGAGGAAGCCAACATGCATAACATACGACACCAAGTGGCAATGCAGGGTGGCAAAAATTGAAAGTCAGCTTAAGCCAATTGCAGGCCGCTGTAGCTGCAGATTCCATTTCCAAAAAGAAGTTGAATGATCATGACGTGATGCACCAGAATACATCTACATAATGAGTCAGTTAAGAACCGCACTGGGAATTCCTTCAGTGACAATGGTTAAAGGGGATGCCTAAACGAACACTTAACGATCATCGTTCCGCTGCCTACGGAATGGGCCTTTATATTGTTATTGTTATGATTCTTGTCGGCTCATTACGCTCGTGTGACTTTATGGATTCTTCAGTTTTATATATGTAGCACCTACATACATATATAGGTTCCCTGGTGATGATCTCATCGATTGCATCACATTTCGCACGGCTTGTCGTTATGTGGCGGACAATTTAAGCTCAAATTCTTTTGACTGTTTTGTAACACACAAACATAAACATATATAGACGTGCATACATCCATGCAGAATATTCAAAATTAGCATTTAGCACGACAACAACAGCTGCATATATATCAACGATATCAACCTCCAGTTCCAATGTGAATCGCTTTAAGGCGAGCCAAATGGCCAGTTAAATTTTGTATGTGTGTTTTAATGCCCTTGCAGCTGGGTATCATCATTATGTAACTATATATGTAGCGCTCAGCAGAAGATGAATCAATATAGCCATACCCTTCTTCTATCCAGGAGCAGTTGGTGTCAAATAGACCATTAGGTGGATATAAAGATGGGTATGGCAACCAGTGTTTAATAGAGTAACGGTAAGATATATGGAATAGCTAGCAACCAGTAGATATAGGAGAAGTGTCTATCAGAGGAAGCATTACAAAGGGGTCCTTTTAAAGGCTGATTCAAATTGTGGTTATAGGTATTAATAAAAAGGGCTTTGAAATGATCGGCTAAAATAAAATATTGGTATTCAAACTTGACTTTCTAGCGACTTTTAAGGTTAAGAAATAGAAGGCTAACTTCTATTTGAAGTTGAGAGAAAACTTTCATTCCGTAATCTCTTTCAGTGTTTAGGTGATTTCCAGATTTTTCAGACGGCTGCTAAATTGCTGAGCTGTCGATATCAATGGAATCAACATACTAGAAATCATATAACTATAGCGCTAAATATGCACTTGAACAACAGATATTTGTTATATTGCCAGGGTATCTAAGCATCGGTTGGCCGAATACTGGCCTTCCTTTCAGGTTTTTCTGCTTACCTTCATGGTCAATGCCGTCAAATTCGTTGCATTGGACGCTTGACTGGCACTCGATGTTATGTTGATATGTATGTATTAAAATATATAAGTAAAACTCCAACTCCCGCAGGTACAAACTTCATCATGTGCTGCAAATTGATTGATCTATAGCAAGTCTATATCAACATCAAATGGTATTACTCGTAATGTGAGCATTGGGAGCAGCACTGTCTGCCTGTCACGCTGCCGTAGCCAATTCCAATTCCATTTGTTGTGAGTCCATCAATTGACATAACAAAAACCTACTGATTGATGGAGGGGGGGAAGAGCTCGGTCTCATATGTGTGTATTTCGAAATCGCGGTTGACATCTCTTTCTCCCCATTAATTTTTTAGTTTTTTAGCTGGCTATGGTTCTTGGAGTATCTTTGGAAAGCTGGCGGTCCAGAACAATAACTGACCATAAATAATAGAATTAACATATGAATTTTTGAACTGTAAATCTGTTGTGGCTGGATCTAATGTGTATATGTATTTAAAAACAGTCTACGCCTGCATTCTTGATGAGCATATTGAAATGCTAATAATTACAATAAGAAATAGAATTCAACTGTCAAGCACTTTAGCGATGTGGAAATAGACACGAGTTTACTGGATGAATGTATCATGCACAGCTGTGATGCTTTGAGAACACATTGACCTCTTATTAAACTTAAGCTGGATATTAAAAGATTGTTTGCAATTCATTTTCAATTAATGGGACTATTGGGGTCAGAGTAACTGCATTAACAGCGAAAAGAAATTTAATTGTGAAGACATAACGTAAACTTAAAAAGAAGCTAAAACAATTGTTAAAATTATCTTTTAAATGAACTGTCAAATCCTAACTTGCATTTCTATATTGTTGTTATAACCTATATATTATGTTTAATTCTGATTTAGCCGTCTTAACAACACCTTTCCAAACAGATCGCCACAAGCTACCAGACTACCTTAGAAAAAAATCCTCAAGGGAGTACAAATTGTATTTGTAGTTCTTTTTTTGAGTTAGAAATAAAGCGACCATATATGTAAGGTAAAAATCTAAGAGTAATATTATGTCAGCACCCTTATGAAATCTACAACGATCCTTAAGGTGAATATACTTCCCAAAACTGTAGCTAAACTGTTCATTTAAGTGTTTCGAAGTCCCACATAAAAGTCATTTAGCATTTTTTGTTTATGAAGTATGATATTTACTTTAAACTAGGGCAGGGCACTCATTCTGTGTACACCAAGAGAAAGTTTAACATTATCCGAATCCAACTTTTCTTCGAGTTCTAATTCACAAATTAAATCCTATATTACGCTTTCACAATTGTTTATATTTTAGTTAGAGCCAGAATTTCCTTCAAGAACAATTTTGTATAAATTGGCAATCCCAAAAACAAAAACCCAAAACGAATTTCTATAACCATTACCGTTAACACAATTAACAGTCTTCGCACCCTAATCAGAATAACAACAGCAGCAACAAAACCACAAACAATTATCAGTTGACGTGACGCGATAACGTATCAATCATAGTATTTTAGTAACTTACGTAGCCCAAGCGTTGTCTACGTAATGCAATATGTGACTAATCGCAATGGATGGGTCCAAATAGATCGCCTGAAAACAATCTAAACATGCAAAAACAAGGGATTTGGCGGAAGTGTATTACATGTAACCAGAATGGTTTCAGCACCTGGTGTATTTTACATACGTATGGGAAGACAGGGGAGGGGAGTAAGAGACTTTGATTACAAAATACGCTGACAGCTATATTTATTTGTCTGCATGTTTACATATATACAATGTGCATATGTGCCTTATATAAGTATGTACGCCATATTGTACAAAGCACAAACAAATAAAATCAAACAGTGTTTTAAGACAAAAGTCCGGCAAATGTTTATATTTTTTAGTCATGCCAAGAATACATCGGCTAACATTTGGATTTTACTTTTCTGAGGTCGATCAATGGCAACACAGGAAGTTCAGTTAATAGCAATTTCAAAATAGCAACACAGCCGTGTCAGAATTGGAATCGGGCCGGTGCAGGCAGAAGTGAACTGTTGCTGTGGCTGGGACGCCTGGATGTCTTAATGTTTGCTCACCTTTTCGGCAAAATCCTCGCGCGGACGACGCGAAATTGTTGTTGTTGCATTCATGAGTTCCTTTGTGGGCGATGGTGTCATCTTATGGCGTTTAGTTACTATTTAGATTACTAAGTTAGACTTTTTTTTACGTATTGCTCTTGATTAACACTTTTTGACTTCACTTCTTTCTTTCTTTTGCTTTTAGATTGCGTTTTGCGTGCTGAAAATTACGTACACATGCAGTAATTCATAAGAAATTTTATCAGTTGGCTTAAATGATGGCGTGGTTGCTCAAATATGTCGCCAACGCGGTTAGATTTTGTTTGCAATTTTATAATTAATTTATTTTTTATATATTGGTTGTGTTGGTGTTGGGGTTGAAGTTGCTCCGCTTCAGTTCCATTGCCCGTTACAATTTCGAATTGCAAACGAGGTTTGGAGCTTGGCCTCAAGTCTTTGTCTTTACCATTCAACATATGCAGAGCATGTTCTCATGTTTATTTTTAGCAGACAAGTCACAAAAGGTGAGTAAGAATAATCATAGGAAGTAGCAGTTCAAAGCAAAGCGTTTGCTGGAGCGTCGTGAAAAGCCGGCCGGCTAAATGGAATTTTGCAGTCCAATTAATTGAGGCATGCCGATGAACACGTTTCATTTTGGCCACGACCTTCAGAGTTTGCAATTCTAATTGATATTCTCAATTGGTAAGGCAGCCTATCTTTTGTGTAATTATGCCTTGGAGCGGTCAACAAGAAGGGACGACGATGACGACGTCATCAGTGAACTCCACTCCACACTCTCCAATGCCTTGACTTGTGGCAGGGGCACGGACGCACAGCAACAGTTTGTTGAAGGAAGCAACACACACATACCTCTTTCGCATAAGCATGCGGCACACACACACCGGTTAAACTTGTTATCGCCGCATGCAAGCAAGAACCTCGAAATACTCTGGGCCACAAACAAGTTCTGGAGTGGCACAGTCACAGGCACAGGGCAAAGGGACAGGAGGCAAACACTACACCAACAACCAACACATCCGTGCTTTATTTTGTTAAAATGTAATCTCTGTTTTATATTAATTTAAACACTATACACTTTTCATTATGTTAGTTGTTAGCAAGTTCACTAGTTGGCGCCAATTATTTGAACCATGACGCGGAATACATACTTCAAATCAAAAACAAACGAAAGTAACACAAAAATCAAACTAAAAACACAACACGCCGCGTCGACGCGCTAAAGCTAAATTTACGAACTTGCTCATGCTTGGCTCACTCAATGTTTATAAGCATGTGTATGCTGCTAGCAATACATGTTTATAAACATATGCTTGTTGATATGTGACTTAAACACCAGAATTTATAGGCATTTAAATGTGATTACAAATTTATATGTTAAATGTGAAAATAATATATCATACATCAGCGTTTTTAAATAAAATTCTAGAAAATATGTTTATTACATGAACATGATTTAAAACGAACTGCGGCTTTAGTTTAGGGTTGAGCGATATATCTGAAAATAACTTGCAGCGGAAGACATAAAATTGTACTAGATATCGTAAGCAAGAGTTGACAATTTTTTTAGTTATTCGTCAGTATCACAATTATATATTTGAAACTATATATTTATATTTCTATCTGGTACTAACATGTTTGACTTAAGCATTTAACTGTGCACAGCTGCCTATCGCAGTCACTGATAGGTTTCACCGATATATGTGTGTCACTTTCAAGCTAAAGGGCGCAATAAAGTGAAGTGCCGCTTCTGATGTAAACAAAAGTTTAAATCACATTTCAATAGCAAGTAGACCTTTAGAACAATTTCATTTATACTTTGCAAAGATGCATTTAATATGATAAAGGGAGTGTTAGTTGACATGAGAATAAAGTAAACAGCCAGATAAATTACATTGAGCTTTCTAACCTTCATGTAAGCTTAACATTAACATTTTGTGAACATGTGGCAACGTTTAAAATTCTCTTCAGAGTGGAACATGGTCATTACAGCTGATGTTTATGTTTATTTTGTGGTTGTAAATTTTAAAATTAATATAAAAAAATGTCAAATGAAGTGAAGAAAAGAAACAAAAATTATACGCCAGAGGAGGAGTTGGTTCTCGTTGACCTTGTTGCAGAGTATAAGCACATTCTTCTAAGCAAAAAATCCGACGCAACAACTTGGAGACAAAAGGACAGAGCCTGGAAAAAAGTGGCAGAAAAATTTACACTCAGAACAGGCACTTGTCGCAACTATAAGGCACTGAGGGAAAAATTAGCAGTCCTCAAAAGGTTGGCAAGGGTAGAAATTAAGGAGAGGGCTCAGTCTCAGTCCTATCCCACTTCAGCCTTATCAGACATGTTAGTTGCTATATTTGATAACGCTGAAACAGGATTAAATAATGAAGTAGACAGTGACGCTGGTATGTTTTCATAACTGCGAATAATCACTTAAGGATTATATTATAATAAACATTTTTTCTCATTAGACAATGAGCCTACCATTTATAGCTCAAATAACATCAAAATCGAGGTAGACGATTTTCATATCACGGATGTAAATGATGTAATTGATTGAAAAATATGAACAAATATATATTATAAGTTGCTTTATAGGTCCCAACTCATAACACTATTCAAGAAGACACAGACTCAAACCCCGACTTGTCGACTAGCGCGAAGAAAAGAAATAAAAATTATACACCAGAGGAAGAGTTGGTTCTCGTTGAACTTGTTGCAGAGTATAAACACATTCTTCTAAGCAAAAAATCGGACGCAGCAACCTGGAAGCAAAAGGAGCTGGCTTGGAAAGATGTGGCAGACAAATTTGTCCTCAGAACAGGAAATTGCCGCGACTATAAGGCCCTCAGGGACAAATTTGCAGTTCTGAAAAGGCTGACAAGGACAGAAATTAAGCAAAAGGCTCAGTCCGATGGCACGCTTAGTGAACTATCAAAAAGTACGACTGTTTCAGCTTTGTCGGAAATGTTAATGGCTATGTTTGATGACACAGAGACAGGATTAAACGATGATGCTGACAGAAACGCTTGTACGTTTCCGTAATTATAGAAAATTTTTTGTACAATTCTACATACTGAAATGAATATTTATCCAATAGACAATGAGCGTGCCATTATAGAAGATACCATTGATGGAGATAATATTCATCCAAGGGCCACGAACGAGCATAATGTAAGATATCTATATATATTTATACCATTCACAAAATGGTTTATTCATTTTGTCAGGAAAATTGCAACGTACCGTAGGAAGCGTTTCCGACTATATTAAGTATATATATTCTTGATCAGCATGACAAGAGCCATCGATAGAAGCTAACATATGTTTCTTATGTCTGCACGCTGGTTAAGTTCAAGTTTCATCCAGATCGGACCAAACTCGGTTTGTATCCATTTGAGGATGCCCCACCTCCGCTGGCCTGATCTGATCAAGATCGGACAACTATATCATTTAGGTAACAAATAACCGATTGTTGCGGAATGAACACTTAGGCGTATAACTTTTCTGTTTTCATCCAAATCAAAACAATTTCGTCTTGTATTCATTGTAGCCCCTCCTAGCAGATTTGATCTAGATCGGTTATATATTTACAGTGTGAATGGTATATAAGCTTCGGCAAGCCGAAGCTCGCCTTTCTTATTTTGATTGAAATGTGGACAAATATATACAATTTGCTTTACATTTAAGGCTCATCAAGAGGACATCGACACAAGCTCCGACAGCTCGTCTTGGATGCCAAACAACATGCGCCAGCCAAAGCCCAAAAAGTTGAAGTTGATGTCAGAAGCGACTCCGGCAAGCAAACGCAACCTGGAGGAAGAAAAAATCAACCTCATTCTGCTTCAGCAGGAGTTTTATATCTGTGAGAATGGGCGTGCACAAGAAAAGCACGAGCTTGAAATGCGTGAAAGGAAACTTCGAATAGAGCTATTAGAACTCGAAAAACTAGAGGCAAAGGACAAATTAAATTTAAATTGTAAGTGCGAAATATTTTAACAGGATTGTACGTATATATTTATATCATACAGCCTTCGTTTCAGAAAAGACTACTAGAGCACGAATATAAATATATTAAATCGCACCTTTGAAACGATTTGAATTAATGGATGTCTTGCTGGAGAAAACTGAGTTGCCTGCTAGATGACATTTTGGCTATTAAAATCAACGCTAAGCGTGATTAGTTTACATTTATTAGAATTGGCACTAATATAATAAGAAAAGTAAATATATATGTGAGAGCTGGAGCTGTATCCTGTATTTGTATTTAGCCCCCCTTAATTGCATTCTCCACTGTGCGTATCTGAGACTGGAGCTCCTGGTTGTGTTGCTCAAACTTCTGTATGTCGCCGGTGATCTGCTGTAAGCTGGTCAGGACATTCTTCAACTTCTCGCCATCAATTTGCACCTCCAGTTCACGTATCTGCTTGCTCACGTTGCCAGTGAGCCCGACGCACTCAACCAGCTCTGTGCAGTTGGCATGAAGTTGAGCCAACAGTTTGTACGCCTTTTTTGCATGCAGATCGTGTTTGGCACTTTGGAAGAGCAGATCGTCGGTATAGTTGAACTGCCGCTGCAGTTGAGCGGACACCACATTCAGCTGCTTCTGCAGCTGTCGCGTGTCGTCCAGGACCTTAAAAATGTCGGCTCGCTGCTTTCGTATGTTGCCAATAAACTCGTGAATACGACGAGTGTACTCCTTGCGCGGTGCCAGCATCTGGGCGGCACTGCGCAAGGCGGAATTCAACTCGTTGTGCTGCTGCGTCTTGGCCTGCAATTCCTGCTGCAGTTGCTCTATGCTCAGCCGTACACTCTGCACCTGCTGAGTCTCTTTGGCAGTTTTCAGTGCTTCCAGGTTGTCTAGCAGAGGTTGCCGATATTCTTGCCACTGTTGAGTGAGGGTCTGGCGTTTGGCCTTGGTCGTGTTAAGCAGAGTCTCTAATTTGGTCACATTCTCCTCGGGGTCTGCCAGCACCAGGCAGGTGCGTTCATGCAATTTCAGCGCAGATTGAATACGCTCCACTTCTAGAGCTGCTTCTGTTTCGAGCGATTTCAGATCTCCTATGCTGGCGGCGAGCGTCTTTCGCTGACTTAGCAGAGCGTCGCACTGGGACCGCAGCTCCTGCACATGATCACTTAACTGTTGTAACGGTGTGTTCTCCGTGCTGGATGCACCTGCTGATTGATTTGTGTTAACGGAGGGTTCATCATTGCCATCCAACAGTGTCACAGAATCGGGCACCACATGACCCCAACGCTCCAAGTCGTTTTTGTGCAGCACCGAGGCAATTAAATCGTACGAGCTGGAGGCTGTTTGCTGAAACAGATTGGGCGCTTGTTGATCAAAATATTGCTGCACTTCCTTACTCCGCTCGGACGCATTGGCGGACGGCACGTTGAGATTAAGCTGCGGGTCGAACTGGATGCATTGACTACTGCACCCCAGAGGTCGCCTGTTGGCCACTGCCCGACAAAACTGCGGGATCCAAGGTGCTTTAAGCTGGTCCGCCAATTTCTTGCGCACCTCGTGCTGCAGTAACTCCCTGGCATTTAGCGGCAGCGACTGTTGGTCATCATTAGCCTGGCGCTCCCGCGGCAGATGCTCGATCAGAAACATCAATAGGCGACGCAGCTCTACAGCATTTGGGTAAAGGAATGTTTGATAGCCGATGTCGCCCTGGTAACCACTCTCCTTGCAACTCTCTGCCAGAGCAGTAGCCACACTAAACCGCAGCGCCATCGCTCCACCGGGCAAAGAACGCGGTAGTTGCAGTGACGGCCTAATTTCACGCAGACAGCTGGACACTGCTCTTACAACCAGCTCCGGCGTGAAATTGACCAGTTCATCGGTTGGCTCAATGCTACCATCCACTTGATGCAACTGGTGCATGATGATTTTGTCGACCTCATCCATTTTTGTTATTTATTGTTTTGTTCTTCATTGCAAAAATTACGATTACTATTTTCGCGATATATTATACCGATATAAAAATAAATTATGCGATATATGAGTACGGTTAACGATAAATTTAAGCAAATATCGTAATAAAATGGTAAACGAAACCGCGCAAGTTTTAAAATGCTGGCAAACAATTGACAGGCTTACAGACATACAAGATAGCTTCCATATGTAATCCTCAAAGCTGTATTAAAAGAAGCAATGGTGAATAATTTCCATTTGGCCAACCCAACCACAAAAATAAGCCGCCGACTTGCGCAAAATAATCACAGCAATAGTAAACTGCACAGTTGGCAAAAAATCGCATTTTGCGGCACGCAAGCTCAAATTCAATTAGCTGGTGACTTGCCCAAGGTATAAAAGATGTCGTGCAATAACGCGATTGGAACACCAGTTTTGCCGGCGTCGTCTGGCCAAACGTTCCGTTTCTATATTCGCCATGGAAACGCAGTCGCTGTGTAATGCTAGTGAGCTTCCACTTAGGCCAGAAGCTCGGGTTGGCAATGGCAATGGTGAGCTACAGTTTCTCGGTTGGAATGTGCCCCCAGATCAAATACAATATATACCGGAGCACTGGCTAACACAACTGGAACCGCCCGCATCTATGCACTATATGCTCGGTGTCTTCTACATATTCCTGTTTTGCGCCTCGACCGTGGGTAACGGTATGGTGATATGGATATTTTCCACATCCAAGTCTCTCCGCACTCCTTCGAATATGTTTGTGCTAAATCTAGCGGTGTTCGATCTGATCATGTGCCTGAAAGCCCCCATCTTCATCTATAACAGTTTCCATCGTGGATTTGCCCTGGGCAATACCTGGTGCCAGATTTTTGCAGCGATTGGTTCCTATTCGGGCATTGGAGCCGGCATGACTAACGCGGCCATTGGATATGATCGCTTCAATGTGATAACAAAGCCGATGAATCGCAATATGACATTTACAAAGGCCGTGATAATGAACATCATAATTTGGCTATATTGCACACCATGGGTTGTGCTGCCTTTGACACAGTTCTGGGATCGATTTGTGCCAGGTGAGTAGTAGTATTACAAATGGAATAGGCTTTAAGATGAGTTTAAAAAGGATTATAGCCCATGAAGTTTATGAACTTCATCTATATGATTAGTGATTTGGATATTAAACACTCTGCGCCTCCTTGCGGCATGCGAGGGCGTACCTGAAGCAGAGCTCCATTTTTCTTGCTCTCGCTGCTTTGGAGTAGCCAAGGCAAATACTGCCCATGACGTAGTCCACACGTAGTCTATATCCTTTTCAAATAACAAAGAATGAAAAATTAGATATGAATTTTTATGTTCGCTTTACAAGATTTGTATATGTACGTACGATATTTCTATATCGATGCTAATGTTCAGGTACAATCAAATTGCAGTAAGACCGAATGTTAAACTAAATTAGAAAGTGGCAAAATGAGGCTGGGAACTAATACAACGAACGCCCAACTGACTTAGGAATCAATAGCATCAATGGCCTTCTTAATGACCACATTGAGAGCTAAATTGCCGTCCTCCGAAAAGAGCTCTACGGTAGATTTGTTCAGGACCAAAAAGTCTGCGTTGGTGAATGCCACGAAGCTCTCGCGTATGGAGCGTGGCTTGGACTGCCACTTTAGTGTGCGATTATTAGCCTCCAGTGAGATACTGTAGACAAAATTGGCAGCATCGCGCATTGTGCCAATCATGCGGCAGGCTGCAAAGTACTGCTGGCAGCCCTCCCCCAGGTGAATCTTCTCTAACGATAGCAAAAAGTGGCGGCCATGGCAAGATTGTATCATCGTCCAATCTAAGGCTCCCTCCAGATTGACATTGGTGGCCAGGAATATGATATCGTTGCCATCCATGGTGATGACATTCTCATGGGTGCTCATGAGATGGCGGTAGACTTCCTTCAGCGGGCCCTGCCAAACGCATTTCTCATCTGGATATGGGCAGAAGTAGGGACGGAACTCGCAGTCATCCTCATGCGTCTTCTTGTCCGCATAAGACATGCGCACCCGGCAGCCGTAGCATGAATGCTTGCAGGGAAAAATCAGTTTCGAGGCTACCTTTTCCATGGATAAATTGCGTATGTTGGTCATAGCAACCCGGCAAACGGGACACATGGTCAGCTTGTGCCGGCACGTTGAGCAAATAAGATGGCCACGCGAGCACTGCATGATTGGTGGCATCATGTAGCCAAAGCATACCGGGCATTCCAGCAGCGACACGAGAAAGTCACTAATAGCCGACTCCCGCTCCGGCTGCCTATCGGCAATACCATTCCCATTGCCGCCATTGTAGTTCACCAGCTGCTGTTCATGCGACGAATGTGAATGCTGTTGTTCCAGCGGCTGTTGGCCCTGCTGCTGTACAACTAACGCGTTTCCGTTTCCGGCATCTCCATGCCGAGGACTTTGCTCCGACGAAGTAGCCCCCTCTTTAGCTACTGGTGGCGTCACATTGGTAGGCTGCAGCGCAAGGGCAGGAGCGGATTGACGACGCGGCAACATTGTAGAACTCGGGCTCTAAAAAAAAGAGAACAGAAATCTGCTCTAATTTTAGAATTTTGCGTGTATGTTGCTTTGCAATCACAGGGGTTACGTTTCTGTAAATATTTACTTTTTCGGCTAGATATATATATATATATATATTTTTTTTTTATATATTTTTATACACACTGAGAATTTCGTCTGGTTTAAAATCTGTGGAAAGACAATTCAGAACTGAAATGTTCAGCTTCTTTGGGGCAAACAATGATGATTTACAATTACAGAAGAAGCAAGGCCTGCTTTGTTCAAAATACATATTGGAATAAAATGTAAGAAAATTATTTTTTCTAATTTAAAAATTTCCTAGTGGACAGTTGGAAAAATAGTGTGGACATCCCTGCCATCCCTTCTATGGACCGTTTCTATACCAGAGGGTATTATTATTTTGTCACGATAGAAGGAAGCATATCCGACCCAATAAAGTTTTTATATTTTTGATCAGCATCACAAGCCGATTCGATATAGCCATGTCCGCCTGTCTGTATGTTTTTATGCGAACAAGTCTGTCAGATTTGGAGCTATCGAGTTGAAATTTTTACCACAGACTTCTTTCTGTAGTTCATATGTCAAAATCGTCCAGATAGGACCACTATATCATATAGGCGACCGATTCGGAATGAACTCTTAGTACAGCCAAATTTATTGTTTTTTATCCAAATTGAACCAAATTTAGTAAATGTCAGTTTGAGAAGCTGACCAAAGCTGATCATGATCGGACCACTATATATATAGCTACCATATGCCTGACCAATTCGGAATGATCTTTTAGTATACCGGATTTTGAAAAAAATGTTGCAGTGTCAGTCTTAGGACCCTCTAATTATAGTGTACGAATTTCAGCGGAATCTGCAAGGGTATGCAAGCGTCGGTTACCCGAAGTTAGCCTTCCCTTCTTGTTTAAAACCAAAATAGGCTCTTGATTTTGATATTGAATTTTAATAATTAAAAGCAATGTGCAAGATATTCTCTTGAAAATTTAAATTAGAAAGGAGACCAGAAATGAGTTTGTAAGAGAAAACAATAACTTCGGAGGATCAGAGCGGAGGCTAGAATGCTAAGAGGGCAAGCAGTTGAGTGGCAAAGAACTGGGAGATAAAAATAAGGATGGAGCAAGACACGGCCGTGCTTTATATTGTACTTACTTTGATGGATTTTAATATACGAAATATTCAATTTGGAGTACTATTTTTTGTACTTTTTTTATATTCGAAAATTAACACAAGAAAACTCTGAGGTAACTAGACTCAGACTCACACATTTGATACGACTAAAGTGAAAATGTCAAATTTTTAGTGCAAATATTTTAAATTAAAATACGATTTGATAAATTCAATTACCATATGCTAAGATGGACAAATTTAATACGAATATTTTGCATTTTGTACATATGATAATTATTACAAATGATAAGTCCTTACCTTTCCGATTTAAAGAAACGCACAATGAACGTATTGAGTTCCATTATCTTTTTACTAATCACGTTTATTTCTGTTCGGTAGTTTTGTATCTGTGTGTGTGTTTGTATTTGAAGTCGCTTTAAATACATAAATTTATTAAATACACTTCTCTTTTCCTTTACAATTACTCAAAATTGAGGTTGAAACAGAAAGATTACATTTAAATTGATCGGCGAGATCAGCTTAAACTAAGTAATATTAAACAGCGAAAATTTCGGATGTTGTCTTTTCTTTCTTTATTTAAACAAAAAAAATATATTATATTATTTTGTTGTTGTGTTTCTCGCAGCGTTTTGGCATAAACAAATTTGAGTAGCATCTCGCAATTTGCTTGGCTGTTTAACTTACAACTCTCAAGTTATTACAGATTATGCTTGTGTTAATTTCGTTCGGTGTTGTTTGCTGTGTTGGTTTATTATTTGTTGATGTTTTGTTTTTTATTTATTAACATTTACAAGTATAAAATAATTTACATTAACTAAACTAAACTTTGCAGTATGTGTGTGGATGTGAATACACTCTTTAAGAATAGGGACACTGAAAGTTTGAGCGATCATTACTTTGAAATATATATAAATTTGGCTTCCCAGAAAGTCCCACCAATTCTCTATAATATGCAATTAGAACTAATAATTTAGTATGCATTTATCATTAATCAATTACTTCAACCATCCCATATGTATATTTATAATCACATGGTACACCAAAGATAGCTCTCCTTTCTTGTTATACCCTTGCAGAGGGTATTCTATTTTATTACGATATTTGTAACACCTAAAAGAGAGCATCTCCATTACCACCAAGTATACATATTGTTGAAGGGCATGGCAGTTGGAGTCGACCTTTTCAGAATGAAAACTTCATAGGAATTTAATTATTATGCATGTGCTGTAGATGCCCTCACATCCGTTCACCATCTTTATCTGGGTCGGGGCTACTTAGTATTTCTTGTCCTTCCTTCTTATAGTACGAGTTGTAATATTTATATTTCGGGAACTGGCAACACTAATGTCAATAGCTAAAATCTGGCAGCACCATAAAAAAGTTTCACATTCTTTGGCACAAACGTACTCTCATTTTGATGTACATTTTGCTATTAGCTTTGTTTACAGTGAGTTAAAAAAATCAATTTGGGCAAAACAAGGGAATTTCAAGAGGCTTTCGTTAGTTTTCGTTCTTTGTATGGCGACGAAGCACCATAAAACACCACAGTATAACGAATTCAATCGTGGTCGTAGTTCGGTCGTCGTCGAATTCCGTGAAGGTCGTCCAAAAGCGTTCGTTGTGAAAATCGAAGAAAAGTTGTTCCCAAACAAAACCCTTAAGAGAGAATGGCAACTCAAAAACCGGCCATAAAACTACCATACCATTGTAGAAAAGTAAGATGGTCAATTCTGAATGGCAAACAATAACTTATTTGCTAGAAGTTTGTAGAAAATTTGGGAAAACAGCCAAAGGCTGTCGTTCATCTAGATAATTCGATCAACTCACGCAACAGTTTTTTAGCACTCAAAACATCTATAATTCATTCACACTGAAGAGAAAGTGTATTCAGCATCATGGAGAATATTTTAAAAAACATTTTCATTTAAAAATGTTTTCCCGAAATATAAATAGTACCCCTCGTATATACATTCTGCAAGAGTGGGTGCCCAGCTTCGGATAGCCAAAGCGAGCCTCCCTCCTCTTAAACAAAATTTGAGAAGTTTTATTGAATATTGAATCTCAATAATATTTTAAGAAACTATGCATGTATATAACTCTTACTCATTGGTGAGATATTAGGTAAAGTTGCTGGTTCGGAAAGATTAATAGCGATATCTACAATATGAAAGCCTTGGCTGAGTTATGATCGCTCGAGCAGTGTATCTATCCAAGTGATGAGGGTGTATGTGATCGTTTGTAGTTTGTTGTGTGGGTATTGTGTTTTGTTGTTGACGTCTTATAACTACATTTAAACTAAACCCATGAACAAATAAAAAATTATTGATGGTATTCCTGCAATGTCCCAAGTTTTTTAAAAAAAAATTTTTTTTTTGTTTTTCAATTAAAATGTGTGACGTGACGTGACATTCGTCATCAACAATTCCAGACCATTTTTGGTTTGGAATTTTGTTTTACAATTGCTGAAAGACCGTAAGCGATCCTTTCTTTCTTTTTTCTTTTCTTTTATCAATTCTATTTATAATTTTCCATTTTACGACATTGTAAGAATATCATCAAAATATTTAAACAGTATGTCGGCGAGAAAACGAAAAATCCTAGATCTAGTACCGTACGAATTGCATATACGAGTAGATGACCATCGACCACATATAGTTGACGGCAAGACAGACCCATACATATGTATACTAGTATGTTATATCTGTGTGCAAATATGATTTTGGAATTCGTTTTAGAAACGATTATGATGCACTCTTTTTGCTTTTCTTTAAATATATATGTTTGTATATTCTTTCCACACGCTTTGAAGGACCCTTTTGTACATAATTGTACGGCTGGGATGCGAACAAAGGGCACAAAAACAATTCAAAAAACAAAATGGGTTAGGTGGCGCGTATAAGGTTAATTGTCGCTGCTGCTGCTCCTGTTGCTAAACTGGCTACGGCTCTTCCTCCATTTAGACCAGAGATATGGTCACATTGATACCGAGGTTGCCATTGTCGGCAAAGAGCTGCGCAATCGATGTGTCAAACACCAGGCAATCCGAGTTGTGTATGGCAGAGGCAACGCCCTCGTGAATGGAACGCGGCATTGCCTCCCAGGTTAGGCGGCGTCGATTGCCGTTCAATTCGAGGCGATACACAAAGTTCTCGGCCTCCTTGCGCGAGCCAATCAGCTGGACTATAGCGAAGAACTGCTGATGTCCGTCGTACTTCTCCTGCTTCTCCAGTACCAGCATAAAGTGATGGCCAAAGCAGGACTGCATCATGACCCAGTCAACGGCGCCGGGCAAATTTATGTCGGTGGCCAGAAAGACGATGTCTTCCCCCTGTAGTGTGGTGATGCTCTTGTGGGACATCATCAGGTGCTGCATGACTAGGTCGAGCGGTCCTTGCCATTTGCATGAGGCGCCCGGGCAGGGGCACAAGTAGGGCCGGCACTCGCACGTCTCCTCGTGTTCGGTTTTCTCGGTGTATACCAGGGAGGCAGTGCAGCCGTAGCCCGAATGCTTGCATGGAAATTTCACATTCGAGGCCACTTTCTCCATGGCCAAGTTGCGTATATTGGCCAGCGGGCCGCGGCATGTCGGGCAGCAGGTGAGCTTGGACCGACACGACACGCACACCAAATGGCCGCTCGAGCACTGAAGAATCGGCGGTAGCACATAGTCGAAGCAAACGGGGCATTCGAACAGTGATGTCAAATCGGCGGACATGCCCGCATCACCGCCACCGGCGGACGACAGTGATGAGCTGGACGACGACGATGTATTGGCCGAGGATGTAGTCCCGGCGCTCGAGCCGGTCGAGCTCGTGTTGGTGGCCACTGCCGTGGGTGCTGCTACAGCTGTTGTCGGTTCACGGCGTTTCGGATTGATTTTATTGGACATTGGACCTGCTTTGGATCTAGAGAATCAATGCAGCTTCAGCAATTCCACGTGCCACCGAATGGCAATGCAACTTCCAATTCCACAACTGAACCAAGAACTGGAACTGGTAGTCCTCAGTCGTCCAGTGTTCCAAGTGCCTTAGTGCTCTTCCTCTTTGTTCTTGATCGAGTATATATTTAAGTGTTTCACTGCAAAATGAAAAAGAATATGACATATATATTTAGTACAAATTTTGGAGATAGATCTTTTATATATATATATTTATATTGTTTAAGTTTATATAGAAATGACAAATGATAGATAAATCGATCGCAGACGAAACCGGCTAGATGTGGCGTTCCGTTTGCTAAAAGTATGGGAAATATTTGTGGTTAGATTTATAGCTAGAACAAGAACACAAACCGGTTAACTTATTCAAATTTGTAACTGTGTCGCTGGTTTCGACCGGGAAAATTACAACAGATGTGATTTTTGGGTTAATTCTCCGTGCAACGTACTACACGAATGAAGTCAGATAATAATGCCTAAAGATTGTATATAAAAAAAACTTTAAATGAAATATAAAGCTAGGGCAAAGGACACTAGATTCGATAAAGCGAACAGACATCCCTAAGCCACTGACTTAAAAAAATATTTTTGTGAATATTAAAAGCAAATCAAATATATAGCATATATGTCATAAGTTCAGTGGGAACAAAGTTCTGTATCCATGCTCTAAAGTATTCCAACAGGCAAATGTATGTATGTCAACAGGCAAATGTTTGACATTTTGGAATCAAACCGAAATGGTACCGAAACCGTTAACCGAAATTAACCGATTCAAAATCAGAGCCACAGCCGGAACCGATATTTTTATTATTTTTTCCGAATCGTTACTCGAGAAGCGATATTCTTGGAACTGAATAATACGTACCAGAATCGAAACATCGTACCGGTACAGTTACTTGATATGTGTGGTTGCTGCTTTTAATCAAAGAGGGTGGAATGCACAAATATCCATAAATACATGTGCAACTCTGCTAGCCGCCCGCACATACATACATGCGGTTGGCTTTGAGGACTTCAGCAAACGAAAGCACTGATCGTAATTATTAATAAGTTGGGAAGTTGTATAGTTATAGGGAAAAGTCACTTGCAAGCATGCGCACACGCTTACGCATGATCGTTTGGTGCCTCGAAATATTGATGACGTAATGAGCGGAGCGTAAAGTAAACAAAAACCCCGCTTTGCGCTGTCTCGTCTTGCAACCTATTACTGTCTTGTTATATCTGGGAGAGGGTATTATATTTAGTCACGATATTTGTAACGCATAGAAGGAAACATCTCCAACCCTACAAAGTATATATATTCGTGACAAGTCGAGTTGATATACCCATGTCGGTCTGTTTCTATGCGAACTAATCTCCTAGTTTTGAAGCTATCGACATGTAATTTTCGGTCAAGCAGCATTGCTTGTGCTAGCCCTGTGCTCTGTCTCTCTGACTGTTGTGTGTATTTATGAAAGTGTATGTATGTAAATTAAAGTTTGTGCCATTGTACATATATCAGAATGCAAGCACAAAATATTTGAACGCACATAATTGAATGAAAGATTGCTTCGTTGCCTACTGCTACCTACATCTGAAGGCAATACAAGTCCGCTGGCGAAATGCTATAAGGATCGGGCAACTTAGCTTTTCTTCCTTTTTGTAGTTGTGCAAGAATATATAAAGTTCGTGTACCCGAAGTTGACCATCCCCTCTTGTTCTTATCTCATACAGAACCGGTACGGAACCGAATACCGAAATAACACCAAAACAAAACCTTTAACTGGAAAATGAAACAAACAGAAGTCAAAATCAAGTCAAAGTTTATATTAAAATTTATGGAAATACCGATAACATTAGGTATATTAGACTGCGAAAAAGTGGGCGGGGAGCCTCCCTTTTATAGGAAAGGAAAGCCCGCCCTGGAAAGTAAGAAAACGAGACCACGCGCAGGAACGGCTAAAACTTTCTATTTCATACATAGAAAACAAACACTCAGCAGTTGCTCACCTTGAGGCAAATAAGGGCACAGGACACTACAGTACATAAATATTGCATGTGCCAAAAATTATTTTTATATGGAAAGTGGCACTGATAGGAGTGTCCTCCCTCATTTAATCGACGCTAAGCCCACATATGTTTTTACCAAGGCGGTGTGTCTTCCTGTAGTTTTCGGTTTAGGGGGATTCAGGTGGTTTTTAAAGTGTTTGGTGGGGCTGCTCTATCGTACATCTCACAATATGCTCATGCTCTACTGGCCTTTCTTACATTTCAACAAATAACTAAATATGACTTGAGCCAATCGAAAATAACTGTTCTACCACTTGTTTACTCACTATTTGCTTATGAAAACAAACCGGTATGAAATCACTCTTAGTTCAATAAGCGTGCAATTAATCATACCCTGACCTTCACCTTGTCGCTATCGACAATAGTCGGTCGTCGTCGTCATTTCCCAAAATGTCGGTAAGTTGCATTCAACGAAAAATTAATTCTAACTCGAATCGTATCGATTCCAGGTATAAAAATCCGAGGCCGTCAGCCGGACGGACATGTCGAAGGTCCAACCAAACATAGAAAACTTTTTAGGGGGCTGGCCGATAATCGGGCTTGGGTAGGTTTCGGTTTACTTTTACATACGTGTAAAACTACGCAAATATGTAACACCATAAGTCTCTTATCAGAGTGAACACTTTTGACAAACGTACGGCCATTAGGGACCGGTGGCACTTGCTTGGCATGCCGAACCAAACTGGGAATGGGAATGAGAACTGGGTGCGACGAAGCGATGCGTCGTCAACACACTATGGATATGTGTTATAGCTTGGCACGCATAGGCTCAGGCAATGAAAAGCGCGTAACGTAACGTTAACTGCATCATAAGGGGGGTGCAAAGTAGGGGCGATAGATGTATGGTTTGGATAACAGTTATACATACATATATGTATGTGTTACGTACATACGTACATTCATAATTAACAGTTCGCTTGCGCTGCGTAGCGTACGAAATTTCCATACGACTTGCTTGGGGGCACGGGAACGACAACTGAGTGTTGCCTGGGGTCTGGTCTGGGGTAATGTTTAATGGTAATTACTGCCAGGCATAGCCATAGCCATGAATGCAATTAACTTTTTTCAATGAGTTGCAAAATGAAATAGAAAACTCTGTGCAAAACAAAAACAAAGCAGAGCAAAATGTTTAAAGACCAGCAATAGCAACGCGCTGTTAGAAAAATATAAACAACTAACAGTCATACAGTAATGGTAAATAAACGTAAACTTACATTTGAATGTATTGATGTAGCTGCTGACTGTGACTGCTGCATCGGCGTTGGCTGCCTTGTTGAACGGAGTTGAAGTTGGTTGCAATTGTTGTTGCTGTTGTTTTTATTATTGTTGGCCGTGTGTGAGTGTGTGTGCGTTGTCTTTTATCAGTCAATCCTCCTCCAGTCAGTCAGAGTCAGCCTTTAATGGGCCACCAACTGGCCAAACAAACAAATACACATATGTGTGTTTGCATGCATGTAGGTACACCCACAGACACTCGCACTCATATATGCATGTGGTTATATCCTGTGCAAGTGTCCGTGCGACTTCGGTTCCGTTCCGTTTTTACTATAAATCAATGCAGGTGGTTTATAATTTCGTGCGTTCGTTTCTCCACCAGGCTGGGCTTCAGGAAAACCGCACGCACAATGAGAGAAATGAAAATTGTTTATTTTCAATCGTTTTCCAGTATTCGCGTTCACCTTGTGTGTTGCATCTAAACTCGAAATTCAGGCGTGCGCTAATTTCATTTTACTTTTTATTTTTATCTAATTTTCTTCATTTATTCGCCCCTGCTTCACTCTTCTCGCTTGTGCTTGTCTCGCGCACACACATTCATTGAATAATACACACATGTATGTGTATATGGATGTATGCGCTTGCTGCTGCTGCGCTTCAGTTTTGATTTTGTTGTTGTTTTTAGGAGAAAATATCATATGTTTTTCGTTCGTCCGTCGCTTACAATTACATACATTAATACCGTTTACACCACATCGGGAACGAGATAGTCAAAGCCAAATGTAAACGACAACGACGACGAGGGAAGCGCAGTTGCAGCCGCAGGAAGCAAAAGGCTACACTTAATTATATTTGCACTTGCGCTTCGCAGGCGCGGTCCATTTATTGCACTATCGATTGCTCCGATACAGATTCAGTCTTTTTTCGCATTATATTCAAGCTAAAAATTCACTTTAAGGTTTAATTTCAGCTAGTTTAACTAAGTTTTTTCCAAGATTGGGATGTATTAAGCCATCGATAACGAACCAGAAGCATCGATGTTTTCTGTTGGTTTTCAGTACGCGTTGGAACCTCACATATCGAGTATTTACGATGTTTTTGTAAGACAAATGTGGTACTCTGCTATCCGAGTGTACATAGACTAATGAAATTCACAGCCTGTTGTCAATGGCATTGTTCAAAGTTACATTTGTCGAATGCATAAAAATAGACATACTTGCATATTTATGCCGATTTGCAAATGGTATTTATATACAGCAGAAGATCTTTAATAACAAAAAGTAGCGCAACCTTAGCTCGCTCAAAATTAGTTACCGGGTACCACTATTATAAATTAAAACAATCGCCTTGTGAGTCAATATTATATACCGCAGAAATGAAATATCGCAATTTCGGCGTTGCCACACATTTTCATCAAAACATAATTTTAATTTGAATTCAAATTTTATGTATTTCAGAGGGTTACCTAACATCTTGCTCCTTCGATTACTTGTCAGACAACTTCGACACGCGCCTTTTCGTGGGCACAATCTTCTTCTTCAGCTTCGTCTGCCCCACTCTTATGATTCTGTACTACTACAGTCAAATAGTGGGCCATGTGTTTAGCCACGAGAAGGCGCTGCGGGATCAAGCCAAGAAGATGAATGTAGAATCTTTGCGCTCTAATGTGGACAAGAGCAAGGAGACCGCTGAAATACGCATAGCCAAGGCAGCCATTACCATTTGCTTTCTATTCTTTGTCTCCTGGACTCCCTATGGTGTTATGTCGCTGATTGGAGCATTTGGCGATAAAAGTCTATTGACGCCCGGGGCCACCATGATACCAGCCTGCACTTGCAAGCTAGTGGCGTGCATAGATCCATTTGTCTATGCCATCAGTCATCCCAGATACCGATTGGAGTTACAAAAACGTTGCCCTTGGCTGGCCATTAATGAAAAATCTGGCGAAGTCCAATCCGCGCAGTCGACGACAACCCAAGAGCAACAACAAACCTCTGCGGCCTAAGCTGATAACCGTGAACCGATAATGAACTGGATAACGAGAACTCTAGAATCGATAATATGAAGGCGATGCATGTGATTGCAGATCCTAGCATCGTCTGAACCACCAACGGAAACATACTTCTATAATTTGTAGTATAAAACCTTTTTGAGTTAAGTGAAATATAGCGAATTATTGCAAAAGAAAACAAAAGTAATAGAAATTTCTTTTATTCGGTTCTTGGATAATATCTTTGATATATCCATGCATGTATGTTAGATGCTTATATAGTTATATATATTTATATATGTCTGTATTCCAGGTGCATACATCAAATGTTGTTGTACACGTAAGGGGATTGGTTGGATTTGGATTGGTGTCGCATTACCTGGGTATGGATAAAAAGCTGCAACCATTTTAATTCGCATCCTCGCCTCTCAATGGCATATTATAGAGTGCAGTCGAATCACAGCTCGATAGTCATTATACGATAGTTGGCCACGCTGCGAACGATGCTGCACACGGTTCAGGCGCTCGATGGTTTCCGGGTCTGCTGTCATCTGAAACATTTCGTCCAGATATTTTAGCGACTCACGCGACCAGAACATGGAGGGCTTCTTGGCATCCGTGTTGATACTCCTGTGCGAATCCACCTCATCCATCTGGGCCAGAAGTTTGGCACACTCGGGATGGCCATAGCCAACTCCAACTCTTAGGTTGGGGTTGAGGGGTGCGCGCTGATGGGGATTATTGAAGGGCATTAAATGGGTGGGCTGGCTACGTCTGTTGGAAAACTGCTGCTGCTGACGAATAGGTCCAATGCCTGGTCTCTGTTTTTGCAAACGATTTCGTGGCTGATACTGCTCTTGTTGCTTTGGCATGCTAAGAGCAGGCGGTAATACCTCCGCGCCTACCCAAACTGGAGGAGGCGGTGGTGGAGAGGGAGCACGTCTGGGTGCAAGTGCCGCCTGGGTGTGCTGCGGACGGCGCCCCAGCAGTATCGGATCAATGTTCAGCGCAGGAAGACGATTCTTTTGGGCCAACCTGCTGTAGCTATTCAGCAATATGTCATAGTTGGGATGCGGATATGCTGTGAAAATCATGCGCCAGTGCTCCTCGATTTCGTCGCGCAGGGCGGCCGAAGCGTTGTCATCCGGCGAGTAATCCTTAAGCAGCTGCTTCAATATGTTTATCAGCTGGTCCAGATGCATATTGCCATTGTGCAATCCCGCCTGACCTATCAATATCATGTTGAGCTGGCGACGCTTACGCTCAGCCGCCTTGTATCCGTTCCTAGTGTTCAGCTCCTCCAGCTCTTTGATGCGAATGTAGTGGGTCTTGGCATTGCCCAGATTATTGGTCAGGCTAATGATGCCATCGCGTAAAAAGCGTATAAGCACATCCACCCGCTTGGGCGGCTTCTGACTCTGAAACTCATTTGTCTTCCGCATGACCTCAGCATAACGGTGGAGCAGCTTTATGTGCAGATCCTCCTGATTTTGCTTAAGGCCGTATATGACCAGTTCATACCCGTATTCTTTAAAATCCATGCGCACATTCACTTTGCATTGCTTGGCCGTCTCGCTGAGAAACTGTCGGCCCTCTGGACTGAATAGATAATTCGCCCGCTCCCTATACAAAAAGATTTTGGCCTCGCAGGGCACACCGGGCGAAGCAAGCGCATCGGACGTGGACTCAGCGGCTGCTCTGTTGCTGTTGTTGTTGTTAACACACATAGAGATGCCCTGGCTGTTGCTGGTGATGGAGTAGTCGTTATCATCACCTCCACCACTATCACCATTTCCATCTCCCTCACTATCGCGACTGATCGGTATCATGTCGGGCAAATCCTCCATGGGTGTCGAGTTACGCTGGCCACCAGTTCGTACAGAAGGGGCAGCATCAGACCCTGGTGGCATGGCTGGCACACTGTCTCCATTGCCTTCAGTAGTTGTCGAAGTAGGGAACTCAAAGTGCTCGGAGAAGCTATAATTCGAATCCGAGTCCAAGTCGTGAGTTGCTGTCGTGGCTGCGTTGGGTTTGGTAGCATTTTGGAAATTACTGGTAATCTCCTCCTGCTGTATTAGCGCTCTCTTTGCCACTGGCTCGGACATGTCCTTGTCCTTGCACGCTTCTTTAGCCTTGCCCTTCTTAGATTTTGGCTTAGGAACGATGGACTCAGTGGCCGAGTTCTTTAGCAAATCCTTTGATTTGCCCTTTGGCGACTCCTCGATGGTTATCGCTGCAGCAGCCTCGTTGGCACCACGAGCCTCCTTTACCGACGGATTCGATACATAGTCATTGGTGTAGACTTTCGCTGTGGCTGCGGCTGCACTCAAGGACTTTGGCTTGCCCACTGACACCCGTGGCACCTGCATCAAGTTCACCATCTTCAGGAAGCGCGCATAGTAGCTGTTCGCAGGTATGACCGAATCGCGCCAAGCAAAATGGAAAGGTATATCAGTATCCAGGCAAAAGAATGCTCTCAGATCACCCAAATAGCTCAGGGGACCACTGCGATCCTTATAGATCTTCTGATGTGAAATGATTACGCTGCTGTAGTTCGCGTTCCGATAGTCGCCCATGCGCTGGCGGCAATTCTCAAAGAGATGTCCGCGTCCGGCACAGTAGCTGCACTGCTTGTTGCGATTATACTGCACATGGCTCGCCAGCGCCACATTGGAGCGAATCTGCAAATCACAAATTGTATGAACTTCTAGACAAGCACATAAAAGAATGTTCCTTAATTTAAGAATAAATAAATATTTTTGGCTTTTTTTCGCTAATAATGGATTAATTTTTAGGATTTCAAGTTCTATACCAAAATCTATTATTATCTAAAATGTAGAATAATATTTCCTAAAATTTATTGAACTTTCCCTAAAATGTAGGTGAAAACCTTAGGTAACAATGGAGTATTTTTAGGACCGAAATAGTCTAAAATTTTATTTAAAAATTTACTATTTTTTAGTCAAATGATCAAAAAATTGTGGCAACGATGTCTAACATTTTACGTAAGAACGCTGCAATCGAGCTTGCTCGACAGTTAAATACCCTGCCCCTAGTAAGTTGCTATTTCATTTAGCAGACCGATCCAGACTTAGGACCTACCAAAATGTTACAGTTTGGATTAATTTCAATGACAACAAGGAACTTTTCCTACTAAGAGTTCATTCTGAGAAAATTAATCTATGGGAGTTATATGATATGATATGATGACCCAGTTTGATTAAAATTTTGTCCCAGAACTAAGACCCATAAATTGAATACAAACTAAATTTGGTTCAATTTGTGTTCATTCCGAAAAAATCGGTTCTATAGGCCTTTTTGATATAGTTATGCTTATATACAGTTATGGTTATATCGATTCCCCTTGTCATGCTGATCAAGAATATATATATAGGCGGAAACGCTTCCTTCTGTGCGTTGAAAGTTTCCTGACAAATAAATATACCATTTTGAGAATGGTATAACACAAGAGAGGAAGGCTAACTTCGGGTAACTGAAGCTTATTCGGTTGGAATTCGGTCAGCATACGTAGAGCGTTCTAAGACACAAGTTCCAAAGTTGGTTTCATTCCGATAAACAACAAAAAAAAATCCTGTATACTACGAGATAATTCCGAATCGGTCGGTTATATGTGAGTAATATGATATAGCGGTCCGATCTGGACATATGAGCAGCTTACAACAGAAATAAGTCAACTCGATAGCTCTAAAAAACTGAAAGACTAGTTCGCATGGCAACAGATTCGGCTTGTCATGCTGATCAAGAATATACATATATAATTCATGGGGTCGGAAACGCTACCTTCCGCCTCCATAGGTACAGGATAAACAAATTGCCTAATTCTCCTATTTTTAGCAAATGATTGAGTAAATTTGTATGCACATTTGTTTACGTAATCCTGGACTCATATTTAGGAAAAGTTTCCTTAGGTTTAAGAATAGCTCGGTTTACCCCAAATTTCAGGCTATTTTTTACCATTTGAGGTAAGAAAATGTTGTGGGTGTTAGCAGATCCTAACTAGAACTCACCGTGGAGTGATAGCGACGCCATTTGTCCGGACAAAAGTCAGTGCCATGGCCACGCATCTTGCACAGCTGACAGACGAGGCGGCTGTGGAATGTGCACCTGTTGCATTGGGACACATAGATCGCCTGCTTGGCACCACACTATAGGGAGAGATAGCTTCAGTAAGCCTTATACTCTGATCGGGAGTGCAGTCCACTTACCCCCAGGCATATGGCATTCGGGCAGCGAGGCTCCGTGTGGCCAATACTGCCGCACGTGCTGCACACCAGCGGCTTGCGCTTTACGGTGCACTTGGAGCGCACATGACCCATCGTAAAGCAGTTGGTGCACTTGAGATTGGAGCGTGGCCGCATCACCGGATATCGGTCAGCATGGTTAATCTTCCAATTCTGCCGGTTTGCTGTGAAACAATGTCATGAATGGGTTACGGCGCACTGGGGAAATTCGTTTGTGTAAGATTCACTTACGATTCATGGTCTTGTGGATCCTTTGGACAGTGAAATGTTCGCCATTCCAGCTATCATTGTAGAAGCGGCACATTTCCTCATTCCAGCCCACCAGATCACCAGCACGCACCAGCGAGTGTTTCGTCAGTTCCGCCAGATTGTGTTCCCCTTGAATGCTTGATTCAGGCTCCGGCTGGGGTTTGACTTCCTCCAGCTGTTCTGTGTCGGCAGCTTCATTCAAGTTCTTATCAGGCATGGGTATGTCCTGGTCCTGAGTGTTGTTAGTCAGCTGCCCCTGACTGGATTCAACCGGCTGCTGCTGATTTTTCTGGGCAGAAGCATCGATGCGCTTAAAGTCTGCAGTGAGACGATCCGTGATGACTTCCTGCATTTCGGCCTCATCCGCCGTATCTGCATCGGAGCCAGTAGAGTGGTCGTCCGGAGCTCTAGCTGATCGCTCCTGGTTCAGCAGCCGCTCGGCAATTTCACGTGCACTGGGCAGTGTTTCGTTGGAAGCGGAATCTGAGCTGGCTTCCGATTCCACCTTGCGGTGGCTCTGGGCGCCAGTGGTGACTGCACTCTCTGAGTGGCGTCGTTTTGGCAGACGCCTGATTTTGCGCTTGCAGTGTTCTACGGCCATGCCGCGCGCTATGCCCGGTACTCCTGTTTCCTGCAGCCCATCCTCGTCACTGTCTGTGTCGTCGTCCTCGTTGTTCGGTTCGGATTGGCTTTGGTTTGTGCTCGATGAGCGGCGCTTGCGTAGGCGTTTTGTTTTCGTCACACAACTGTCAACCACTTCCTCGACATCTGAACTATCCGAGGGCGACTCCACATTGCGTATGATGGTGGGTGCAGTCTTGTTCTTGGCCTTGCTATAAATGCCGCTTTCTGTGAGATCCGATTCACTCTCGTAGACATCCAAAGCGCGGAATTGCTGTTCGGCAACACGATAATTACGCTTGATCTCTTCCAACTTTGAGGGCGGCACAAATTCATACTCGGAGGAAGTGTCGGCAGCGTGAACCTCCGCCTCAGCCTCACCGCCATCGCGTGCTGCAGCTCTGATAGCGTTTTCTGTCAAAACCTGGAGATCTTCGTCCGTGGCACGGGCATGATCTGCCAGCAGGCGGCGCCTGTCCTTTTGCACTATGAAATCATCGCCTGATAAGACTGAACTGGAGGGTGAATGGAGTGGTGGTGTTGTGATGGCGCCAATCTCCGTCTCTGTAATGCACGACAGACCCATCTCCACATCAGCTGCATCCATAGCATTCTCTCCCAAAAAGGATTGAACCGCGCAGATGGGCTGCTTCACCTCAATGTGGTCCTGCTCCTCATGATCAGGCTCGCTCGCATCGCTGGAATCTACATTGACGATGGGAACTGGTGGCAGGGGCACTATTATAACTTCATCATCGTCTTCAGTGTTTTCACTCTCGGCAAGATTCACAAATGCCACCAGTTTACTCTGGTCCTGGTTCTTAAGTTGTTGCTTCCTTTTATTGGCCTGCGCCTGTTTGGATTTCTGCTTCTTTGCAGCCAGGCGCTGCATTTTCTCCAGCTTGCGACTGGCCTTTCCAAAGGGTCCTCCCAGTCCCGACTCGCGCTTGGGTGGACAGTTTGGTATGGCCACCAGCAATCTTTGGTCAAATCGCTCCGGTTCTTCTAGTTTGGCTTTCGTTGAAGCCTCTTGGGGTTGAGGCTTAAGTTTTTGTACTTGCTCTTGGTTTGGCTTCTGCCTCACTTGCGTCTGCTGCTGCTGCCGCTGTGGTTGAGGTTTTGGTCTGTTGGCCACCTGCTTCTTGGTAGGGTTTGAAGCAACTGGGAGGCTTTTGCTCTTTGGCTTAGCTGCCGGCGGCGGCATTGGCTTGCCTCCATTGTCTTCCCTAACCGCTGCAGGGGATGGTGGTGGTTCCAGCGGAATAGCTGCAAAGGAGGCACAATAGAAAGACATCAAATTTACTCGGAAGATGCAAAATATTGATTTTATTTTTAAGAGGGTATGGTATCAATACCAGAGCGGATTAAGCATATAGCGTAGATGTTCGTTCAACATATCTTGGCTTTCAACTTGGCTCAAGGTATACCCCTCAGCGGTCAGTTCGGCCAGATGGGCCTCGCTTATGTGGAAGAGCACGCACGGCTCTAATTGCAGGTCAGCTCTGTTGGGCAACAGCAGCACCCGGGCCGAAGTTCGAAACTCGTTAACAGATGTGTTGATCAATTGCTGGACTGAAACCAGCTCCTCGAAGGTGACATCGCACTTGACCGCATACCGATGCTGCGCCATCAACGCCTTCTCAAGCTGCTGCACCAGTCGCATCACCATAAAGCGCCTGAATTGCTCCTCAAAGTGGTACCGCGACTTCTTGAAGCGATTTGTGTGGCGCCGCACCAGTGCTGAGATAAATATAACATCTGCACACGAAATCAGCACATGCTGGCTTGCCAATAGCACAATCCAGGATAGAATGTATTCGGCCAGGTGACCTCTTAGCTCTTGGCGCCAATAAAGCAAATCTCGGCTGTGCTTCGAGAGGTTATATTGCAGCCCAACGAAGATGCTGAGCACATTGATGGTGACTAGTATTATTAGACTGTGATTCAAGTTACACAGCCAATTGTACAGGACACGCTGGCTAAGGCTCAGCACACGGTACACAAGCAGAGTCATGGTAGCAATGATTTTACGGGAGAATTTTGAAGGCACATCAATGTTCGGCCGGATCAGGAATACCTATGACTAAATTCTCAACTCCTAGTTGATGATTTAACCTACCTGAGTCTATCTGATTTGTCTTCGCAGCGGCTGGCGCTGATGTTGTTGGTTTTGCTTCAGTGCTAGTTGCACCTTCACCTTGTGTCCAGTAGCGCAAATGCTTGGTGGCAGCTGTGTTGTTGTTGATAATGCACGTTTCCCGCACGATGCGATGTTGTTGCTTCTGCTGGTGCTGTTGTTGCGGCGGTGGCATACTCTTGGCATCAGCATTCTCCATTACCTGCTGATGCGCTCCAGCTACAGGTGCAACTGTCGATGCAGTAGCAGTATCGTCGCTATAATGGATTGAGGCATATAAAATCGACTCCAGCTCGTTTAATCTCTCGCCGTCCATATCCTCCAGCTATAAATACACATATGTACATGCACTTTCAACTACCCGCTGAATTACGTAGAATAACTTGGCTACAACTTACATCGCTCATTCTGCGCTTTTCTGATTTCGTGAATTTTTTTTAATTTGTACATAAATAGGAAATGTGCCTGAATGAAAGAAAGAGATAGGATGAAAGAATACGAAAAAGCGATTCAAATACAAAAACGCCAAAAACATTAGTTTAGTATATTTATGGTATATTTTGGTTTAGTATATAAGGGGCACACCGCAAATCATAAATGATAATGTCACATAACATTTGCTTAACATAACATTTTGCCCTTGGGCGGCCGGCCATCTATGGATAACATTATCATTTAACATTCAACTTATAATCTTATATCAGCATATAATTCAATATTTTTAAGTCATTTTCATTCACTATTTCTAATTTTTCAACTGCTCTGAGTAAAGGTTCCCTTTCGCTGCACGATATCGCATTTCATTATGAAAATACAATTCCAATTATAATTTGGTAATGAAATTTGGTTATGAAAATACAATTCCGGGTCCAATTTGGTAATGCGGCAAAGTTTTGGAACTACGGCACACAGACATACCCAATTTGGAACTACGGACCACAGTCTGGCATACAAAATGGTCCAAATCGGATCTCCGCTCCACAGTCCGGCTTACAGCCTGGCTCAAAGTCTGCCCCACACTCTGGCCAACAGTCTGACTTACAGCCTGGTTTAATTCGGAACTCCGTTCCACAGTCTGACCTACAGCCTGGTCCAATTTAAAACTACGGCACAAAACATGCCCCTCCTACAAACAGAATACGCGTGATGGAAAAATGGCACAGTTCGTCAGAGTTCCTGTCGTTACCGAACAGCATTGATGACGACGTTCCCATCAACATAAGCACGTCGACAGTGTCCACGGCTCTGCCTTTGGAGGATGACAATCAATTCAACCAGGAATATAGCAGTTGCTACGGCTATAGTGAAATCGAACCCTTTAAAAAACTTAACCTGGACGATGGTGAGCATCATTTGATTCACGAAGCGGAGCTGGCGTTCCCGATCGAAGGTGATGTGTGTACTAAATAGGCAATATTTCGTTCACGAATTCAAATGAAAAGCGATTATTCAATTATCTTTAATGCGTTGTCCAAGGCAGATCACTACCCAGCGGAGATAGATATATATGCACTGTGCACACTGGCTTCCAAGGGAATATTCCATATGCGCATTGGCGTCTGCTGTGGCAATACTTTTCTTTTTGCGTGGTCAATATCGGGTTTCCTTATTATACTCGTACTCTAGTAAAGTAAACGAGTATATTGCAGGCAGAACTAAGCGTCTAAGACCCCATAGAGTATATATAATCTTGATCAGGATCAACAGCCGAGCTGATCTACCCGTCTGTCTATCCGTCCGTCCGTATGAATACCTAGATCTTGGAAACTGTAAGAGCTAGAGAGACCCAATTTGGTATGTAGACTCCACTTGTGGGGCGTCAGATCGTTTGCCCCTTCCCGCCCCTCCCGCAACAGCAATCCGCAAAACTTTATATCTTCCACAAATTTTAACGCATTTAGTTTGCATATGTATAAGCACATAATCTACCGATTTGCCGAGTTTTTTTTTTAAGATCGGATAATAATTGTAGACAAACTCGTAAAAAAAAACATTTTGAATGAGAACACCCTACCCCAAAAAAAAACAATAGTATAGGCATCGATATCGATAATGGCAGTATCCATATCGATACCGATACTGATATTGGCACATGCAGAACTGATAAGCGGTCCATCCAATATAGATATAAACAAAAGACCAAAAGTATGCTTCATAGGTGGTGCCATTAGATACTAATAGGAATGTTAATATTCCATTCAAACTCGAGAATGTTGTTCAATAGAATTATATCGAGCGAAGTGCCCGGCAGCCATTCACCGAGCAGTGTGCAAAACATGAGTAACACCTAAAACAGCAAATAGCGGTCGGCTTAAAATTTTAGTTTTTGTTACCAACACTCTTTTAATGTTAGTGTGACCAGACAGCTAATTTGAATAAAGAGCGGCTGACGAAAATTTTATAGATGTATTCCATTTATGAGTATTAAAAAATTTAAAATCAATGGAGACGATCTTTGTTTACCAATATATTAAACTATTTTTTTTTTTAAATACATTTGTATAATTAATTATACGTTTATAACAACTATAGACTGCCAATTGTTGTCTATGCACACATTCAGCAACAAATTGTGCCCAATTTAGTTTTGCACATTTTACGTGACCTTGAACAGCAAATATGACACAAATATTGCGAAGACAACAACAAGCCAAGCAATGGCCAAACTGTCCATTTTTGTACTGTGGCAATTTATAACAAAGACCTAACTCGACGACGACGACGTCGCGTCAACAAAATCAAAGTCGACGGCCAGCACCCACTTTGCATTTGCTTCTACAGTGTGTAGTACTTAAGGTTTTTTATTGTTTGTAATGTAATTGTTGTTGTTGTTTTTTTTTTATTATTCCGCACGGTTGTTGAGTGAAAGTTGCCACTGTTTTGGTGTTGTAGGTCTTTTGTTATTGTTGACACGCCCCAATCTTTGCATGCGCCCACCTGCGATATGTGAGCAAGGTGTTAATTTCAGTTGCGATTTGCATTACATACTTTCAAGTTGTGTGTGTGGGAGCTTACTCTAGTGAAAGAGTATAAGAAGTTTATCAACATGTTTGTGAGAGAAGAGCTTACTTCTTCTTCCTACTGTTCACTTACTTCTTTAGGTGTTTTAACTCTACCTGACGCATCCAAGGAATCTGTATCTTATGTGTCTTATGGTAGCACTATGTTCTACTGTTTACTCAATACGCAATAGGCGGATTTGTATAAAAAGTTAAAAGCAAATATTTATTAAAATAGATAAACGCTACTCATTTAGTTCTGTAAGGGTATCCAGATATTGCCTTACTAGAAATAACCTTTTCTTTGCTTTTCGTACAATGCAAATACGTCATGCGATGTCTGAAAATTGAATTTGTGGGACGACAACTGTCGATGTAGATGTGATAACAAAAAGTAAATTCGATTGCATAATAATTGTTCGAATTGTTGGGGCGTCAGAAACTGGTGCGAAATGAATGAGATTTGTATTTTCCATCAAATGCTAACTGAAAGTTAAACAAATACGAAATGCCACCCAACAAGTAAATATTGTATGTCATTAAAAGAGCCACAAGAAACCAATAAAAAGGTAATATAAAAGGAGGTTTCGGCTGGCTGATCTGGATATGATATGTTATGATCTGATCATTGGCAAACTTGTTCTGGTTGACTGTTGCGGAAATCAATTAGGCGCAGAAGAAACAGCAATAAAAACATCAGTAAATCGAGGCTCTGGCCGAAAGCAAGCCTATAAAAAAAGAAACCAAGCCAAATCAAAAACTGGCCAAAGACAAAGTCAATGTCCTTTTGGTAGATAGCCAGATGGACAGAAACCGACACCGACACAGCCAACGACAGCTTTTGCTTTGGCTTTAGCTTTGGGTTTGGCTTGTTCGGCCCCTGGGTAGCGCTTGAAAAGGGCCTACTGCTCCCAAACGAGTTCTTCAAAACAAGTTGGAAACCGGCTGCAATTGCAATTACCTGCAATTTCCCACTGCCCACAAAATAATGTCAAGTTCAAGGCGGAAAATCATGCCTGGAAAATGGCATTGGTTTTTCCTTTCAGCTACACAAATGTATATCATCATGAGGACCAAGACAGGCGCAACAGGTACACAGCGCAGCTGCAGCGGCTAAGTTTTCCTTGTTGTTCCCCCTGGCGATGCCGACGATCGTTGACCTATTTAACTACATATTTTGTTTAGTTTTAAACTTTCATTTGCATAATTATGTTCGCTTTTTGTGGGCGTTATGTTAGCGCGGTGCATTCCTAATGAATTATTAACCCAGAATGGGTGAAAACGCATCTCAAGTAGGTGTAGATGCAGCCGACTAATGTCCAATAGAATCCAAATGTAAAGCTAATTAAGTCTAAAAATAGCCGCAATCTTGGAGCCGCAGTCGGTGTTGGAGTTGAAGATGGAGTCTGTAGCTGGTTTCTGGAACGGGTTTCCAAGCAGCCGCCAGCATCCAAACCAAAGAACTCGAACCCAAACCCAATCCTAAACCAAGACTCTTGTAAAACGCAGCCAAACAAGAAAAATCTGCTGATCAAATGTCTGTAAGTATTTATGTATCTGCGCAATCAACAAAAGGGAATGAGATTGAAAAACAAAGGTTGATGAGCAGAAGCAGAGTTGGAGATGGAGTTGCAAAGATATATGGGGGGGAATGCATAAGAAGATATTCCAACTGTGGTGACAACTACAAATGCTGCATGGTGGGATGAAACGCTGTCTTAGTTCAGAAACTTAGAACACTGCGTAATGATTTCTTAAAGTTCAGATTACAGATAGCCATGTTGACGAATTCTGCTGAATACACGTATTAGATTAGATTTTATTTCTTGAGATTTATACAGCATCCATCTCTCGCCCAGAATAAGCTTTTATCAATTCCAGGTATATACCTCGATCCAAGATCCATTGTTTAATTTATTCTTGCATTAAATTCTTGTGGACTTCAGCGAGTGGCCAATCTCGGCCAAATGCAATGGCAGACCCTTTCAATGACAGACTGGGCCCAGTTCAATGACATTTAGCACAGGTATTGGTCCAGGCTGTGGCAACTGCATTGTTGTTGTTGTTGTTGCATCCTCCTCCTCCTGCTCATGCTTGTTTGTTTTGAGCTCGGTCGAAGTCAACGTCTCTGTCTCCGTCTTCAACTCAGCAGCCAGCAGAGCAGCCAATGCCAACGCCAAACCCCAGCGGTTGTATAAATGAGGCGAGGCTAAAGAAATTTCCAACAGTTGCGGCCGTGAGGCGCTTGCGTAAAGTGATCCCATAAAGAAATATAGTGTGCCCCAGTTGTAAAAGTGCCATCAGTGAAACGTTCAACAAATTTTCAGGACGCAGAGTTATACTCCTCTCAAGAGCCATGCAGCCAGTCTTCTTCTTGCTCTGCCTTGTGGCAGCTGCTCAGGGCCGAGTTGTACAGCCGCCCAAGGAAGCCATTGATATACCTGTGGCCATTGTTCAAGAGCCTGCACCGCAACCAGAAGCCCTGGCCTTGGTCCAAGAGGAGCCAAAAAAGCCGGAGGAGCTGAAACCTATTGAGAAAGTTGAAGAGAAACACGAAGAGCTACTCAAAGCAGAGCCGGAGAAGAAAATTGAACAGCCAGAGGAACAGCCAAAGCCAGTAGAAGATGTCAAAGTTGAGCAGCCAGTTGAGACCTCAAATGTCCCGAAGGCTCTACCTGTCGCGGATGATGTTGCCGTGCCCGTAGAGGAGTCTGTTCCCATTGCGCCCGCTGTAGAGGATCAGGCTGAAAGTCAAGATTCTGCTCAACCCCATGTTCGACAGGCTACGCAGGCCACGCCCACGCAGAGCAGCACCCAGCAGAATTTCGTGCAGCAATTGATACAGAACTCACCCATTGGTCAGTTCCTCAACCAGTTGCAGGGCCAGCCGCAGCAACAGGCTCAACCCTTGGCTGATAGTCCAGCTACACCAGCGCCCACAGTGCCTGGCTTCCTTAATCCAGCTGCAGCCATCACCTCCGCCCAGCAGGCTGTACAAAATGCAGCCCAATCTGTGGTCAACTCGACGACACAGGCCTTCCAAGGTATTCAGCAGTTTGCCAACAATTTGGGTAACCAGTTCCAGAACACACTTTCCGGACTGACCAATCAGCAGCAAAGTCCGGAGGCCACCACACCACGTCCCCCAGGTCCGATTCAGTCGTTTGTGAACAATGTGTTTGGAGGCGGTAATAACGCCACAGCAGCAGCTCCTGCTCAGCCAGGACCACTTCAAGGTATCATTAACTTCCTGGGCGGCAATCGGCCACAGAACACACCAGCCGCGGCTCCGATTACAGAAGCGCCAGCTGAGAAGCCGGCAGTGGATGACAAGATCGATCCTGAAGTGGAAGAGCAGCCCGGAGAGTCAGACATTGCCAACGAGGTGCGCAGCAGTGGCGAGGCCACAGATGATTCTTTCGAGGAGGCTGTGCCATCCAATGAGGTGATTACAGTCAACGACGATACTGGCGCCGAGGTAGAGGACAAGCAAGAAGAGCCCCAAAAGCAGCCAACGCCAGTGGATGCAGTTGCTCTCTGAAAGAACACTGCATTTGCCCTCTACTCATCTCCATTCATTAACGACTGATGCCATTTTGTCGCCATATTCTTTCGAAGCCGCTAAAACAAAAGCAACTCAACTCTAATCAGAAAGAGGAAAGAGAAAATGTATCTTTAGGGTTTTTAAGTGCATGCAATAAATTATTTATTTCATTTTCGCAGGAATTTACATTTAATAAAATAAAAAGGAAAAAAACATAAAATAAAATTAAACATTTTTAAAATATAAATGGTGAATGGGGTGACAGAGAGGGCTCAACCAGTTTAGGGCATAAATAAATATCAAAATTAGACAAAATATATTTGGGGGGCAGGCAAAGATTATCATTAAGGAAGGGTGGTAGGATAAAAAGTGATTTTGTATGACAGCAAGATAATATTCGATTGGTTAATACCAGAGCTTGCAAATAACAGTTGACGTTTTCTCGTTTTCTGAAAGTGTTTTCGACTGAGACTTTGAGCAAAGAGACAGAGAGCAACCGCTCACATCGGCACTTTAGAAAGAAGGTCTTCGCCCAACCAACAACCATTTGTTTGTGTTCTCTTTTGCATTGATCATTCTCGGACCGTTTGGTCGTGAGCAAATGGTCTTTTGCATGTGTATGCGTATATGTGAAAGTGACGTCGGTTTAACATGTTACTTGCCTAAGTGAATTGAGTATGTACGTGAAAGACGTAGTTCTTTAAGCGCAGAAAATCGAAATACCTTATTAGTTGTTATTACTTAGTAAAAGACCGTTACACACGCCGCTCAACTGAGAGCGCTCAACAGAAAACCAAATCGATAAGAAAAGAAGTTTCTGCTCAGAGAGAGAACGAGTGCGTTGCTTTTTCCCGTTATGCTTGTAAGGAGAGCTTAACAGAAAAACGACCAAGCTCTGGCTGCTCTGGTTGCGAGCTCTGGTTAATACTATAAGGTTTTTCAGGTTTCAATTGATAAAAGCCCGAATAAAGTTCTTCAAAAATTAAACAACATTTTCTTAAGAACTTTAAGGCTTGCGATTAATATCTGATAATTTTTATTACCTTTCGGTGTTTTAGGAATCATGGCATTTATATGTAGTCTTTTTGACTGCTGTGCTGAATTCTAAAATTTCAATCCGGAGAAATGTAAGCCACTTTATCTTGATAAGAAATGCTATTCAAATTGTATCTATATACTGTCTGTATTTACCAATGATCCAATGATCCATGTCTATACAAGAATCAGTCCAAAATATTTCAAAGTTACTTCGATATGCTGTTCACAGATAGAGTTGGAAACAATGAAAGATTTTCTTATGACCTCATTTTCTGAAGCAAAATTAATATGTTGATTAAATTACGAATAACATGAGAAAAATATACCAGGATATAAATATCATTAAAACTTCAAGTTTACTCAAAAAAATGATGTATTTATTTTAATTGTTGTTTCTTGTTTATTTAGTTTTGTTTCACATTGAGGTGGTTCAATAGCTCAAAAATTGTTACATCAACATACGCGCGAACAAATGTACACTTACATATAAATTGATGTAAATATAAATGTAAGGCTAAGAATTATATTTGAACCGAGGCAATAAACTTATATATACGCAGCTTTGTCTGAAAATTTGCGCTAGTTTTGGGTTTTGCTTTTTTCGAAATTCTATTTCAATTTTTTAGCTTTTCTGTTTTTGTCTAGGTTTTTTTTTAATTTTTTTTTGCTAATACTCGTATTTTTTAAGCTGCCTTACGTACTGTGATTTGGTAGAGCTTGCAAAAATGAGTTTGGAAATGAGTCTACTTAAAGTTAAATGAGTGTTTCTCAGGCCGGTAAGGGGTTGGGGTGGTGGTGATGGTGATAGAGGCATGGAGGCAGTGATGGGCAGTGTTTTATTGGAGTGTTTGGCTAAGTACATGCAACGTGTGGCACTTTATTGAGCACTCAGTTACAAATGGAGGAGCAAAGAGAGGTGTTTCATTTGGGGGTATGTTATTGAATACATTTTTAATAAGTTTGATAGTGAGGTGAGGTGAGGTGTGTGCAATGAGTTTTCGAATTGATGTGTTGGATTGTGTTTGTGTCTTTTAAAGATATATCTTTCAAGTCTTTGTTTTTTGTTGTTGCTGGTACACGAACTTAGATGCATTTGATTGGCATTTAATTAGTTTTTAAGTAAGTTATACCATAGGGTTAAGTGTTAGAAGATAGTAAGGTGCTTACACTAGGTTGGACATATGCATATACACTGCCTAGCCTAATGTGAATATCACTTACTATCTCAGAATAGTAATAGGTTTTTGATTTATACGAGAATTTATGCTAATTAAATGTTTATAATTAGGCCAAACATAACAGTGTTAAAGCATTTTTATTTAGCATTTCGCTCAGTGTATACATGGTAAAGTAATATAGAGTTACATATATGTCTGTATGCATGTTTGTATGTTTCATAATGCATGTAAATAGTCGAGTAAATAGGCATTTAATTTTGATTTGTTTTAAATATGTTGTTAGTTCAGGGGTATGAAGGAGGGAGGAGCATATATGTACTTAGAAATTGTTTAGAATGTGAAGCCGTTTAATGTTTGGGGTTTTGTTCAGTGTATGTTTCATGGGCGTAGGTATATATACACTACTTGTCACTTCAATAGACACAGTGGAGCTAATTCGTTTTCAATTTTGTTTCAATTGCGAATGTCATGTGAGACTTCTCATTTACCGTTTACACTTATCACATACAACATTCATGTACTTTTCATTGCTTGTGATTGAATGTCACTTTTGTAATTTTGGATGCATTCATGCGGGGCTCTAATACATATCCACTTTCTTAGTGATCCTCAGGAGCCGAACGACATCATCTCATGTTATCAGAATGTGCGGGAACACAACGAACGGAAAATGTTTGGAATGGGTGTGGTTCGGATCAATTATGTAATCTGTTTAACATTACTCCAGTGTTAAATGGTACAGAAATAGTTATTAGTTATCGATGTTAAATGTTTAATGAGTTTACTTTGCTAATTCAATTTTGAAAGTAACTTTCTACTGTTTCTAAGCAAGTGACGAGTAGTGTATTTGAATGTGAATTAGATGATGATGCAGCTTTGATGCAGCTTATATGTATTTGTATATATGAATAAGTATATAAATATATATGTATGTAGGTATGCATGTTTGTTTGTATGTGGTGTGTGGGGTATTTTCAATCATATGTCTGTTCAGATACGTTTATACTTGTATATATATATATATATATGATTTTATATATATGTATGTATATTTTGTAATTTAATGCATATATGCTTTGCTAGCAAATTGGCTTTGAGATTACACTTTGTCGCTATATGTATATGGGCTTTTGTATGAATATGAAGGTCATCTAATGGGCAGGAATGAGTACAGTGGCTTAATAATTGTTACTAAGAAGGTACAGTACTTGTATATATGTTAGTTATAGAGTGGCTGCTATATCGTAGAAGCTGGGTTTCTTTCGTTTATTTATTTTTTTCATTAGGCAGGTGAGCTTTGGAGACTTGTTAAATAATAAAGATCTTTCGTATTGTAAATACGTGTGTATGTATGTGTGTGTAAGTGTTTTGCCTTTAGTTTTTGGTCGCATTTTATAAAAATAAAAATTCGTTTTCGTTTCACGCTACTCAAAAATATTGCACGCAATTGGAATTCTAGAAAATATATATAATAATGCGCTTATCAAACATTAATCGTAAATGTATTATTACTTTAATATGTATGTTATTGTATAATAGCCTAGGCATACATAAGTATATATGTATGTATATTAAATATATATTAAATTGTGGGGATATACACATTAACATGCAGACACCAAAATGTTATATGTGAATTATATGAATATCATATGGAATATCCTATGTTTTTTTTTAGTTTTGCGCTGCTTTTCGGAGTGGCTGTGGAAATATGGCGTTGGCTTAATAGCAGACATTAGATTAGGAGAGAGAATGCAATAGAAAAGGGAAGACTTGGGTTTTTCCTGAATTTTAGACAGGTGTTCTATAAAGAATGGTATTCAAATGGTGAAAGAATATAAAGGAATTGAAAAATACAGAATGTTTGAGAACAAGCCAGTGTTCTTAATTCAATTTGTCGGTATTCAATTGTAATGTCTTCTTTTGCATTTTGTATAGGTTCCCATAAATATCAGTATATTAAAGGTGTTTCTCTTATTTTTACACTGTTTGAAATTGACTCGAACTGCTGATCAAATACTGCCCCGAGAGTTTCTATACTTTCGGTATGTGTTTGTGCCCCACTTTGATAATGCATCTTAGACGGCAGCACTATTGCTGGGCTATAGAGCTGTTACTTCGACAAGCACAGTCGATTGAGTTCGGCCCCCGAGGCTAAGCCTAATGCGACCAATGCCTGTTGGTCTGTTGATTTGTATTTTAGTCTACACCGCATATCTTCTGGAATTCTAGAGTATTCTGGTAGTAGCTTAACAGAGGAGCTTCTAGCAGAAGAATTGAGAACAATTCTGATCATTTTTGTAGAAAGCGGAAGACTTGATCAGATTATAGTAGTTTTTTGAAACGGTGCAGAATTGCAGTTATGTGGAAGTATCAGGCATATATCATTTGCGATGTATACTTGCAACAAATTAGGAAGACTGTCAACATTAATGTATTTTTCTGAAATATAGAATTGTGCAATGTGCATATGCTTGATTTTCCATTTTCCAACGCCAGTTTTCCATAAGATATCTTAGCTGCATTATTTATTGATAGCTCTGAAGCATCTTGGCTAGCTTAGACGTAAGCTTAAGTTATTACATATATGTAAGTATACATCGTACATTAATATGCTTTGACCCTAACTTTAGCGCATGCTTAGCCATATCATACCATTAGATCATATATCATAATATCATATATTGTAGACAAGAACTAAAATTATCATCTCTGTTTGGATACTCAAATGTCCCTTCGGTGTTTCTAAAGTTGCGCTAAACTAGAATACAATTTACTTTACTCTTTGGATTCACTGAATCATCATCCTGGCTGATTCTGGCTTTTCCTCCGGTCCATCTTATAAATTCGTTTCAGTTCTGTGGGGTGTAATTGTGGAGGCTGATACAGCTCCACCTGGTGTAGCCATTCGAACCCGCTCACCCACTCCGGGGCCCATGAGACGCATGTGCCTCACCAGCCTTGGTGGTACAGCTGAGCTAGCTCCGCTGCCCCCTCCTTCCGCCCGCATGGACCATTCGTTCTGCTTGAGCAGGAACTGCTTTACATTGTACTCCATCTGGGCAATGTCCACATGCTGGGTGGTCGTGTGCAGCTCTGCTTGCACCGATCTTGTCTTATCCGTATCATTGGGATAGTATTTATAGTTGAGTATATCACACGTGGGCTGTTCTGGACAGATCAGTGAGGGCGAACCCGAAGAGGAGCAGTGCTGGGAGTCAGGGCCTCCCGGCCCAGTAGGAGGTGCAGCTGTAACCGTGGTTGTGGTGGTGGTTGTATATGCCACTGGCAAACCCGAGCGTGTGGTCCTCCTATAGTAGGTGGTGCAGAGTTCTGCCTTCTGGGCTACATTAGCTACCACTGCCTGTGGTGCTGCATCCGGCAAGGAATTGCTTGTTATATCTGTTTTGGGAGACAACGAATCCTCTGTAGACTTCCCAGGATCCGGATATCCATTGGTCAGCTGCTGTGGTGTCGTTTTGTAGCCCGAGTCCACGGACAACTTTTCTATGGATATAGAATCCATACGATCGAGCGTTGAATAGGAGGACTGTCGCTCTGTGCCGGAGTTGGAGTCACTAGGCACCGTCGGCTGTTGCAGTGTACGCTGCTCCAGCTGCTGCGTATTGTGTTGCACCCATTCTGCCACCCGGCTCAGCTGTTGGCGACGGAGCAGCACGCTTTCTTGGTAATCAATAACATCGCTCATTGAACTGGAGTTGGCCGAATGCTTTGGCGAATTTCCAGTGGCAGCAGTTGCTACAGTTTCCACTACGACTACTTCCGGTATTGCGCCTGCATCCGCTGCTTTTTCAGTCTCTTGCTCCGGCTGCTCCACCTCCGGCTCCAGCACTGGCTGCAAGGCCACATGGTTATGCGGGGTCGCTGGTCCCTGCCAGGCTTCAACAGCAGCCACGGCATTGCTCTCCTTTGAGGTGATGATATCCTTGCCATCGTTCAGTTCCTCGTCCAGCAGACGCTCGCGACGTTTGTAGATGACGGGCGTGAATGTTTCAATGGACTCTAGATTGTCTAGCAAGATATTGGATTGGCCATTCTGTTGGATGCGCATGGCACATAGACGAGGTCCACGATATTTGGGATTCTCCGCCTAGGATGAATTGAAATACAATGTGATGGCTGATTCGGATTACGCATCTGTCACTCACCTTGATCGTTTTGATGAGATTTCTATTGAAGGTCTCAAACATTTTGGCCCCCTCACAGCTGCTTGTCTTATTGCTCCATAGGCTCTGAACGCTGCCCGAGTTGTTTGATTTGAGTTGAGCACCATTGGCGGCAGTTACTCCGCCAGTTCCAGCCACAGGTGTAGGTTTGCTAGGCAACGGTTCACAGATATCCTCCAGCTTGGTTGCGGCCGATACAGGCGGAGGCGGAGGTGGCTGCTCTGGCTCGAGCAGATTTGATTGGGATATGCCTGCCAGTAGTGGCTTGCTGGCTTCATCCTCCAGTTCCTCAGCAGCAGCACCTGTTGCGGATTCATACTTATTCAACAGCTGCAAGGCAGTGCCACCTCCATCTAAAAACCTACGCTGGTGACCATTGCGCAGCTGACTCAAGTTGCTCGTCTCCAGCAGATACTTTTCAGTCGCATAGGCACCAAGATGTGTGGTTGGATACATCAATGTAGATGCAGTCAGCTTGCCAGCTGCATAGTCCTGTCCATGTGCCTGAGCAGCAGTTCGATCGCATAGACGATGATGACCCAATATAGGGTTCACCATCAGATCGTCTTTCTTCGCCGGCGTGAACAGCCTGTCCGTATCATTCAGATCGGATACTGAGCTTTTTGTCTCGGAGATCACAGAATCACTCGACTTGACCATCTTCATCAGATACGGACTATTCGTTCGCGATGGAGAATTGAGATTGCTATGGCAGCGCAGGCAAAGTTGCGTCGCCAGCGGCTCATTCAGAGCGGTGGAGCCCGACAGCTGAAGGAGCTGATGTGGTGTCTGGGTGGCCACCGTATAGGAACGTGAGACATCTGCCAACACCTGCAGATCCTGTTTGCTGCACTGGCAGGTATCGCAATGCTTCACCTCGTTGGCCTTAAGTTCATCCTCGAGGAATTTGGCCATTACAGTGGGTGAGATCATATCTGGATCTGTATTGCCTCCCGTTGTTGTTGTGGTTACCGATTGAATGTTAAGAGATTGCTGGCTGGCGCTGAATTTCATATTGTTGTTAGTGCTGGCACTGTTATTGTTGTTAGCACTGTTGTTGTTGTTATTATGTGAGTCCTTGGCATTGCCATTGCTATTACTAGCTGTCGACTGACCATTGCTTGTATTACCATTCTTGGCGTCTGTTTGAAATGGGAAAAGTCAAAGGAGAAGTAATGAGAATAAGAATTTGAATTTTGGAAAGATATAACGAAAATTTTTGGTTGAGGAGTTTGAGCCATGTTCTATTAACGTGTTATAGTATGGGCAACTACTAGCGAGTTATGGTTCTTCTTTGGATAAAGGTTAAAGATCAAAAGCTAGGGCCTGGTGAGTGCAAATGACTCAATATTTAACTTTATAATACATTTTGCTATTACTTTGCAATTGTAGATGTTATTGGAAGGAATTGCAAGTCCTATTCACCTTTTCATCAATACTCATCCATCTCAAATTACGTGTATAAGATAAGTATGCTTTAAGAGAGGTGAGGCAGTATAAATTTTAAGTCAGCCCACTTTTGAAATGATTCACAGATTTTGAATCTAGTCTAATCATCGATCATTTTCTTGATATATGTCTTTTTAGATATACACTTTTAGCATTGCAAAGGTATCGCAGTTTCTGCGACTTCCATAGTCAAGAGTGTGTCGTAAGTATAAGGCTCGCTTATTGAGATGGAACCTAAAAGGAGTATGTTGAACACTGAGAACTTGAATTCAAATCATGAATAAGTTTATACAATTGTGAGAACATGCATATTATACCTCATACACGTTTATACAATATTCATAGGTGTTTTATATTCCGTCCGTTTAATAACCAAAAATTCATTGAATATAAAATATTCCAAATTCATAAACAAATGTAATCAAAGCGCAGAAAATTCCCCAACAAATTTTGACGCAACAATATTTTTTTTGTTTTATAAAATCAACAATATGTAAATACATATTTCACAACAAACTGAAATATAACCAAAAACGTTCATTGCAACTTATTTACAGAAAATTTCAAAATGCCAAAATGCCATTAAAATTACAAAAACGACAAAAACAATGAGCTGAACTTAATGAAATTCCATCAAATTAATTTTGGATATTGGTAAAGGGGTGGGCGAATGAGTAGGCGGGAGTAAATGATTATTATCATTGAGAATGCAACTGAGTATCGGAATGAGAACGATGATCAAATTACAAGAATTCCATTTTTGCAGCGCCCCCAAAAGATGCTACAGAAATTTGTGCATAATGTGCAGCACGTTGCATGTGGCCTGGGGAAAATGTGAATACATAATTAAAATACAAAAATAATAAACAATTAATTGAATTACAAACCAAAAAATGATTTTAAAAAAGCAAAATGAAAATCAACATGGTCTACTAACACTTACCAAGTCCACGCATCGAATATACCATGGCCGTGGGCGGGAATGGGCATGGTGCGGGCGGTGGTGAATCCGACGCCGGAAGCACTTTATAGGAAGCTGTGGTGGACACGCCTACACCGCTGTTACTGCACTCCGAATCCGAATGGGAGTTGGTCTCCAACCGCATGTAGGCCGAAACTTTTGATTGAATATCAATGGGTAGCTGGAGTTGTGGCAGTGAGAGAGAGGGAAGAGATGGTGGCAGATATAAAATAAATGAAAGTTAGAGCATTGTAACTGCTAGAAGCGCCTATCTTAGCATTCAGATATTCCTCATCAAACAGTCGGCGTATTTTTCAAGCAGGATGTCAGCAAAGATGAATGTGTGTCATGTTTCTCTTTTCTTCTGAATGATGTATCGCACACTACATATATATATATATATGAACATATCGCCTTTACTTACCGAGGACACCTTCTGGGGCACAAAGCTGTCCGGCTTGCATTGCAGCAATTGTATGGCAAGACTAATGTCGGCCTTGTAGCGTTCCTAAAATGACAAACAAAAAGGCAAAAGGCACAGGTTACACACAGAAATACACGTTAGATAAGAATGAAGCGGAAGTGGAGTGGCTGTCAGATTGTGTTCAAGTCTTGTGTGTGTGTGTTTGTGTGCATACGTAAGCGTTGGTTAGTTTATGTAGCGCCTGGCTTCTTTTGACACTTTTCGTATGTAAATGTCAAATATGTTTGCTTGTCTTTGCTTTTTTTTGTAAGCACAACAGCGGCAGTAGCACCCCTTTCTCCCCGTCACTCTCCTAGCACAACACTTACACATTGTTAAACAAACTTTGTGCTGTTGCTATTGTATTTTGGGTGTCAGCTACAGAGGCTCGAGCACAGTGTTCGTTTTGGTTTTGTTTTTTGTTTTTGTGGTACAAAACACAAAACTTTGGCGATGGCTTTTTAAATTTTTACAAATGCGTTGCACTCGAACTTGTTAAACAAGTGGCAACAACTACAGCCACATCTCAGCTGCATGGCTGACCTAAATACAACAACAGCAAATGGGCAACAAGAGGATTGGGGAGCTGCATCTAGAGCCACAGCCAGAGTCAGAGCCAAGGGGCATGCACACACTCCACTAACAGTCACAGCTCTGGCACATTTCTCACCGCGTTTACCAACACTTACACGCCATGCCGCGTTGCCCTTTATTTTTTCTTATTTTTTCTACTCCTGCTCCTCATTCTTCTTGTCGGTTTCACGCTACATTTTCACGCTGCATAGCATTGGATAAAGAAAAAAAAATAGAAAATCTGCAAAATGCCGCTGCTCTTTGCATGTTATGCTCATTTTTTCTTCCATTTTCTATACCCATTTAGCCTGGCATTTTTATTATTTTGCGCCTGCCTTCCAGCAATTTTATAAATAGAAAAAAAATGCATACAAAAAATGCATGAAATAGAAATGAAATAAATTCAACCCGAACCACAGCAACAATATAAGAAAAAAAAACAGGATGCTTCGAAAGGGGTTAAGAGCATTTGCAGCGTGAATCCCAAGTGGGCAGATATAGGGATAAATATGTTGCTTTGATTGAACTCAACAAATTGATTGCCAGTTCGACGAAATAATAGGTTAAATAGACGAGTGCAATGGATCAAAGTGGCAATGGATTTATATCTATTCCTATTAATACTGTTTTTTAGAGCTTTAAATAAATATTATTAAACGGCGAAAGGAAATGAAATATTTCTACACCATTGGAGAATTTATACTTTTATACATTTCTCACGATATTTGCAAAGCATCTTCGATCCCAAAAAGTATATATATTATTGATCAGTACGACGAGTTGATATAGCCATGTACGTCTGTTTCTTTGCGAACTAGTCTCACAGTTTTAAAGCAATCGAGTTGAATTTTAAGCATAGACTTCTTCTCCTGTAAGCTGCTCATATGTCAGATCGGACTACTATATCATATAGCTTCCATATAACCTATCGATTCGGAATGAAGATGTAGCAGTGGTTACATATTGCCAAATCCTACATATAAACAGCAAGAGCTTCATCATTTCATTCACAGTGAATTCAAAAAGAGGTTGCTTGCAGGAAAGATGTAAAATATCATTTCACTTAAAGCAACGTAGCACTTATTTGAAATAAGATTAAAATGTTCTCGAAATGTAAACTTATTTTCAACAATTCCATTTACTAAGTTTAACTCCTCAGAGGGCAAGCAGGGTTAACCTTGAACCAACTACCATCAGTCACTTCAAACCATTGATCATACACTTCAATTTCAATTTCAAGTGGAATACTCAATTTCAATTCCAGTGTAAGCTCGTATTCATAGTACTCGGAGTACCAATGACACGGCACGTTTTTGCTGCCACGATGCAAATAAATTTTCAACTTTGCACTCTTTAATGAAGTGCCTGGTGGGGCTGGGCTGAAGAGCCGCCTCTTGCATGGTCTGTCAGGCTTTGCCTGAATGTGTATGCTCTTCTTTTAGGTTGTTGCTGTTGTTGGTGTTTTTGTTGTTGCTGCTGTTATTGTTGGCGTTGTAATAGCGAACTAAATTTAAAACGTGCAGCGGCGGCAGGCCATCGATTCGAATCGGTTTTAATTAAAACAAGCGCAGCAGCAGGACAGGCAGGGCAATGCTGAGGGCGCAGCCTGCATGCTTTGCTCCACATATTTAACATTGCGTGATTGTGTTTGTGCATATGTGTAAGTGAGTGTGTGTTTTCGTGGCAAAGTAATAAAGATAATTGAATCATTAGCGCGTGTAGCAAACTGTATGCATTTCATTAAAAAAAAATGAAGAAAATCCCACCGCAACCTGTCCAGAAAGCTGCATCCAATGGCATTTTAGAACTCGCCCTGCCCCATACAATCAAAACATCATCAATGGCACATTAATTGGAATCACAAAGGGAGATAGAAAAAAGGAATTTCTGTGCAATGTTCATAGCATACTTTGCAGCTGCAAGCCAATGCCCTGCAGTATGAATAGAAACGGAAATGGAAAACTGTGGTGTGGGTGCGGGCACTGTCGACATTCATAGGCCGCAAGTTTGATTGCTCTTTGTCCGGCCACTGCTGTAGATTGTTGTTGTTGTAGTACTTTTTTTTCTTGTTGTTTGCTTTTTTCAGGGTCCTGCACGACTTTTGTGCAATTTCACGCTTGCTTGACCCGGAGAGACCAAACCAACACGACGACCAACTGACCGCAAGACCAAAGCGGAACAAGCGAGAAATGGCAAAAGGGTAAGAGCCATGGGCTCAAATTATGTGATTGTGTGTATGTGTGTGCATGACTGTGTGAGTTTTGTTTGCGGTTGCTTTTGATTTGCTAATAAAATGACACGTTGACATGCAAGCGAAAAAGTTTATCGGAGTGTGAATGTGTACTCAAGTCAAGAAATGGCATATATGCTCTATTATTAGATCCCCTTACCAAGACTGTATGCATCAAAATCAATAGGGGGATGAAAAAAAAAACATTGAAATACAGGAATAGGTGTTCAACATAACAGGCATAAGGAATATATATATTACTTTCATGTGTTAGCGGAATTTAATATTTAAGTAAACCAGATTTTTTCAGAGAAAACCTCATATTACGACGTAAGACATGCCTTTTGGATAACATGAATTCTACTGGAGCTATTAAGTGTAAAACAAGAAGTCTAAAAATGCACTCAATATAATGCATTCTCATGTGAAAAAAATATAAGTATAGAAATAGCTATAGAATTAGAAGAAGAATCTAATGTGTCTCAGGGCGCTGCTAAGTATGTCGGTGTAAGTTCTATTTGCTATTTACATTTTTGCAGTTGATTCTCAGTATGTCACCCTATTGACAATCAGGCGTTTACTAACCAAACTCAAACCAGATCTCCTTCATAATTTCTTTAATTAAACGGAGTTGACCAAAATCATTCTGTAGCAGCTATATGATAAGGCAGCCATATCAGATCATAATTGGTCATCCGACCCGGATGAATAAAACTTAATTATGACTTCCGCTCTAGCTTTGAAGACTTCTGAGAACTAGGGGTTGACACAGACAGACGGATGCTCAAATCGATGTCTCTCCCCACCTTATGCAAATCAAGAATTTATATATGTATGTAAGCGGAAAACGTTCCTGCTGTGATGAAATAAAGTTTATATACAATTATGTGGTGGTATAATTTGGATTAAAATGTTTAACTCATTAAATTTATTTTACTTTGGAAAAAGCTTTCCGAGGCTAAGCACAATTACTTTACGCATAAACCAACTCCATGACTGGCAACCAACTGATCTCGCGAATATGGTCCTATTCAAATTAAACACTCATATAAAGTTTATAGATGCCTTTATGTCAGGCCGACTGGAATTCATTGCCCCTACTGCCACAGTGCTCCACATACATTTCTGTATAGCCATATATAACTGGCGATGCATGTGCACACAACTTTTATCCTAAATTACGGTTACGTTTATGGCACAGTTATGCGCTATATATGTATATTTAAGTCAATTAATGTTTTTGATTTATGTGCAACTTATTTGTGGTGGAGATTTAAATAAACAATTTTTGCTTCAACCGCAAAATCAGAGAGCGCATAAATTTCAAAATGGAAAATGCAAATCTTAACTAAATCATGAGAAAATTAATTTTACAATGACAACCACTACGCATACAACAACAACAACAACAACAACGGCAATCTGAAGAGAACTGCATAGTAAATTAAGTTACACTTGGGGTTCTGCGGACGGCACAGGCGGAGCTGCCATCTGAGGGGTTTTGAATCTAATTAGTTGCTCAAAAGCTTTGCAAACGCAGCATGCAGAGCAAGGCAGAGAAGGAGGAGACAGAAGCCGGCAGGGGACACATATAGACTAAAGTGAATCTACATGTCATTCATGTCAGGACATTTAGTGCCTAAAGGATGCTCAGCTTGCTCTGGCGGAGTTGGCTGTTAGCCTAGGTATTACCATTTAGGCAGTGCATTTGATTTTGTGATTTATGGATCAAAACGCTGAGCCATGATAAAGGCAAAGCGAGAGTAGGTACAGTGAAGACAGAGAGTATGTGACAAAGATAGAGGCAGAGTGGGAGAGAGAGTTGTGTGTGTGCGTGTCGTAGAACAGAGCAAATATTTAGGGAAAATATTCATTCAAATAGCTCTTATGTGCCACTTTTTGGGGTAGAAAAATTATGGCAAAAAATGTTTTGCATGTGTTGGCCAATTTGCCAAATAACAACTACAAGAACAACAACAACAACAATAATACAAAGTCAGGAAGGAAGAATGTCAACACGAAAGCACTCGAAACTCCAACAAAATTAGCATAAGCATAAACATGGGCAAGTAGATTCAGGATTCCGGCTATGCTAGGCTTATGGGTTCGGTTTAAGCCAAACATTTCTAGTACTGCATACGCATGTAAATACGAATGCATATGTATATATATATATAGTTACGTATTTGTCTGGTCCACACACACACACAAACACACTGACAAATAACATAGACATGGCCTAATGCCAAAAGCAAATAAAAATGGTCAAATCCACAGCTGTGGTTGGTTTGGTTTAGGGTTGTCTGTTCAATGGCTATGTTTGTGCTTTGGTAACTGGATGTATGTATGGGTGAGTGGGTGAAGTGGGGAGTGGGTGGTAGTGGTAGTGGTAGTGGGAGGTATGAAATGTGCATTTGTGCGTAGAAAATTTAGAATTTTATTTCTTAGCAGCAAATATTACGACACATGGGCAAATATTGTGCTATAAGTTCGAGCTATCAAAAAATCATATAGAGGGGCAGAAAAAAGAGAGATAGCGACTGTGAAATGTCCTTACCCGATTAATATCAAATATACATTAGTGATGGCGGAGACGAAAATAACATGTGATGTGAAAAGACACAAAAATTTGGTGTCAACTGTCGCTATTAGAATTGCATCAATAATCACTCAATAATCAGATCTTCAAACAGATCGTTCCAATTTATTTGTAATATTTTGTTAATTAGATATCTTATTGAAGTATGTTCGAAATGAGACTTTTGCATCATTCGCAGCCTCGCTTATAAACTTAGTATTATTTCAGTAAACTTCATATGTTCTTGAACATATGGAACATATAGAACTGGCTACTTTATATAACAAAATATTCTAAATTCATTTAGACATCTTTGAAATTCGATATAAATATTATATCTACCTAAAGGAAACAAGAAAACACTTTCCTGATTCTTTGTGCCTCAGAATTTTATAGTTTAAATCAGTTCCCCTGTTAAAGTCAACTAAAGAATCTATGTAATATTTACACATCACCTATTTACAACATTTACAAAGTCAATGTACTCCGTCTCAAGCACTTTATTTTCGCTACACAAAAGCAAAGGAAAAACTAAAACAAATCATTGGAACTTTTGCTGAGAGCGCATCATTTATTCATCACACACAAAAAAACTTATAGAGCGAATGACAGCAAGGACATGGATGTCAGCTATACGAATACTCATATGTATGTATTATAGGACACCCACTTTATATCCCATATCCCTACTACTATACGCATTTCAAATTGTGTGCCCAAGTCGGTCAATCATGAAAATGGTCATAAATACATATGTATGAATGTATGTATGGTACGTGTATGCGTATGCGATGTTGTCTGTGGGTGTGTGTATGCTGTTGTTGTTGTCTCTCGTTTCGATTTCAAAGTCCTGGCCGCAAAAGCAAAGTGCTCTCGACCCTAAGACCCACTTGGACTTGAATAAAGTGCTGAAGTTTTTTAGTCCAATACTAAAAGTCTACCACGAAGATAAACTGCAAATGTATGTGTGCGAGTGTGTGACTTTGATTTATTTACATTTATATTTGAGGTTAGGCCACCCCTCAAGTCAAATCTGTAATACTATCAATAGCATTGTCAGAGGCTGGATAAAATTATTGTGGAATTATTGAAAAATGAATATGTAATTGTAAAGTTGTATAAATAATTGCAAAATTAATTGAATTTGCCTTGACTTCTATTAATAACATTTGCATTCCCAGCTCATGACAGCTCTTTCTGACTTGTATGGTTTGGTGTTGTCGTTTTGTAAGTAGACCAATGCATAGTAATAAAGTGAAATTCAGAGCCCATCTAAGGATATTCTTGCCTGTTAACTTCTTTCTACCTGCTTTTTTTTTGCCATTTTATTTTATTTCTGCGCAATGCTTTTTCTTACCGTAAGCAGGTGTAATTATTTTTAATGAGCGACTGCAAAATTACACATCAAACATGCCAAAGGGAAAGAAAGAGCACAGGAAAGACGAACTACATCTTGTTTATGTTTCCAGTATGTGGGTCGAAAATATGGCCATACATGCACAGGCACACACACACACGCACACACATCGATAAAATAGGGCAAATAGAAAATGCCGTTGAAGGCATTGGAAATTTGTAATTTAAAATGCTTAAAAAAAGGCAACAAGTTTGTGCTGACGGATTGGAAATGTATTGTTGACTTAGATAATCGTGTTTAAAACTGGATATAAAATTAATATCTTCATTAAGTTTGCCGAAGTCCGTTCATATCTATAAAGGGAAATCCAATATTATTTTGAGGAATTTTTAGAAACTTCCACAGAAATTTGTAAGGCAAAAATGTTCAGGAAAAGGAACACAAAGAGTAAAAACGCTATAGACGATATTCCGACTATAAGATACTCGTACTCCAGCATTTATTCAATATTAGATATCCATTTACGGGGACTGGATGGGGCAGGGCAAAATTGAAAAACAAACTTGATCTGACGCCCCACAAGGGGAGTCTACATAACTAATTTGATAACACTAGCTCTTATAGTCTCCGAGATCTAGGTGTTCATGCGGAAGGACAGACCAATTCGATGGTTAAGAAAATGTTATATTGCGTTATTATTAACAATTTATGTTGCTTTAGTATATTCATTTTGCAATTTGATGTTTTAGTCGGCTTGAGGTCAAGAAAAAATTGGACATGTTGTTTTTAGCCAATATATTTTGGTTGCACATCGGCAGCAGTCTTCAAGGCAATAAATTTTACACGTCTGCACCTTGTGGCGTGGAGTCGTCAATACTCAATACTTTCCGACCATTAGAAGTATGTTTATTCTTGATCACAAACTTCGTCATCACCTTAATGACTTCATTGCCAAGTACCAAAAAGGCAGCAAGAGTTAAATTAGTTTAAGACAAACACAAAAAAAAGGCCAAGAAAATTATATGGCGAAAGATACACAGGGTTATACACACACACACATATATGTGTGTATATAAAAGCGTATATGTGTTGGCACTAATTTGAGGCTTGTGTTTTAATTAAAAAGGACAATATATTTGCATGCCAAGGCTAAGCGAGAAGGCAAAAGACAACACAGGACGCGGCATGACATCCGAGTAAATCTGAACACATACGTAAAACGCACAAGTATGTGCCCTTGTGTGTGTAATAGCATATAAGAAAATCAAGTTAAATTAAATTGACGAATCGATAAAAAGCAGATTTTCATAAAAAATTGGTTTCAATCAAAAAACCAACACAGGAAACAGCACAGGATGAGAAGAATAAGGCCATCCTGCGTAAACGAAACGTGCATGGGACGACGACGATGTGGGCAAACACAATGTGAATGACGATGAGTTATGAAATATGATTCATGCAGCCAGTTGGCGCCAAAAATGTACAAAACAATGCAAACGGGCAAAAGATTTTGTAATAACAAATTATGATTTACATCAGCAATAACCCAGCACTAACACTAAAGGCAGAAATTCAAGCGTTTGCATGGGACTGTAATTACAAATTTCAAGCCAAATCGGCGTATACGCAATGTTTCAAACGCTATTATGTTGCAAAGGATGACGCCAGTGGAAAACGGTGAGGGGGGTTGGTATAGATGGTTTTGGTATTGCACGCACATTTGATTTTACTGCCCCCATGGAGGGAAAAAATCGAAGTGGAAAAAGAAAAAAAAATGAAACAACGAAATTTATTTGCGTGTCAGGCAGAAATGCGAAGCATGGAAACAATAAAAAAGGAAATACGAGTAGGAGTAAAAGCAAGTCCAAAGGTGAGCGAGTTCGATATATGTACATGGTAAATGGGAGAAAGAGAGAGAGAGGGAATCAGAGATTGAGATTGTTTGGTAAATGGAACGCTAAGGAGTTGCAATTAGTTTGGAGTGTGGTAAGAAAAGGACACAAAAGATTCAAGAATTTGCAAATAACTTATGCAAATGGTTGTGTGTATGTATGTGTGTTTGGGGGACTCTCTAATGAAAACAGGATAAAGCAATTGGGTGGCAATAAATCTAATGAAACAGCTAAAAGATTGATCAAAGTAATGAATAGTTTACGGCTGAAGCTCAAGTTAAAAAGAAACGTAGCAGGCAAAGCTTATAAATTCTTAAACAGTTGACGTTTAAAGGCATTTGAGTATCTGCGTCTGACTAAATAATACTCGCTCGCACTATCAATATGGTGCAATCTATTGATTTAAGCTCAATCTTGCCACAGAAACGATCACTGCGCGATTCTACAACGGTTTATGTGGCCAATTTGAGTTACTACACGACGGATGCCCAACTATACTGTCTCTTCTCGTATTGCGGACATGTGAAGCTCGTTATTATGAGCCTGGACAAGCACAAGAAGACACCCTGTGATTTTTGTTTTGTAGAATTTGATACACACGCAGAAGCAATGGCGGCCGTGAGGTGTGTATTCTTTCCAATTCAGATACCTGCAAGATTTCTAGATGTTTATCTTTGCCTAGACAGATATCTGAATGGCGCCCTACTAGACGGTCGTCAGATAAGTGTGGAATGGGACGCTGGTTTCGTGGAAGGTCGTCAGTATGGACGAGGCAAGACCAGACCAGGAGCTCCAACTCGAGAGGAGATTCCTCCGCCCAGCACGGATAACAGCCAGATATAGATGGCATACCCTGTTTATTAAATGAATCATGTTCGTTGTTTTGAAGGTAGCTCTTCGTCTGTTAGCAAACTCCACTATCCAGGGTTCTGCTCGTTATTGGTTGCTAGATTCATTTAGGAGTTGTAAAACTGAAGACTTTATTCAAGACTTTATTCAGGACGATCAACGGACAATTTTGTATCTCAGATACATGCTTATTTTAAGTATACTCAAGAAATAAAATCTAAAATTTTCTAATCACAAATTTTTTGTTAAATCAAGAATTAAAATTTTTGTACCAAAAGAAATTGGAAAAGTTGTGGGAAATATTTAAAGTTGCCAGATAAGAGAACAATCTGAGCTTAATTCAATTCTATCTCATTCATGTTTATTTCTCCTTTATATAGAAACCACACAATCGCAAAAGAAGATACAAAACTAAAACTAACAAAGGCTTAACAAAAAAAAAAATCATAATTCTATTTGGTTGAGTGCCTCGCTTCGTTTCACCCCACACTCGGCTTTTGCTTTATTTGTTTAATATTTATTTCAATTTTATTTATCTACAACAAACGTACGCACAAGCCAAGCAGAAGGGGCAACAAATACTATAACAACACGAATACCAACACAGCCAGCTGCGGCCAAAATGCTATGGGAAATGGTATTCCCCCACAAAAAAGCGGCAAACCTCAACCTTTTTTTATTTTTTGGGGTCTTTCAGAAAACTTTGAAGCTTTGGCACCCGCAAAACATTTTTCGCAGCTCCAGCTGGTGCCTACAGCATGTGTGGCTTAGAGATAGGAGTAGGGGAATGGATTTTGTTCCTATTTGTTGCTAAAAGGATAACTAAAGGTGTTCCAAATGTGTGCTCTAAGTGCTTAAAGTGCATGGCAAACTATTTGCAGGAAATTTGCTGTGCTTTTTGTTTGTTGTTGTGTGGGCAAAGATCGAACAAAGTTTGTTTCCTATTTGTTGGTAGAGTGGAGGAGAAGTGATAATGTGCACAAAGTAAAAGTAGAAAAGGGCAGCAACAAACCAACACCAACAACAAAAACTAGTTGTAAAGCTTTCACACTAAACAACAAAGTTAAGCTGCCCCTTCTTATACAACAAACACCAAAGTTTTATGACTTCAGTAGCAGCAGCAGTAGAAGCAACAACAATAACAGCAAAAAATATACAAAAGAAGTGTTTCAAAATGTTTTCCAACATGCACGTGTATGCATAATATGTAAGTATTTCAGTTTAAAAATGGCGCAATCAATAAATAGGAATTGCAGCGAATCATATGAAGAAGGTGAAGCTTAAATTAAAGAAGCAAGAGTTAGGGAAAAATTCTTACATCTAAGAGCATCTAAGAATGAAACATATTTTTATTTGCCCATAAAATGGAATTCTCTCAAAATCGATCATTTCATATAAAAGGCTGTCCTGGAAATCTCTAGAGATTGGGAGAAATGAATGTGTAAACCTTTGTACGAAACCGTAAACAATTACTACACCTCAAATCTAGCAGAATTTAAAAATTTATTCTTAAAAAAAGATGTTCATACAAATAAAACTATAAATTGAAGTTTTCAAAAATCTCTAGAGTTTTCGGTGACAACTTTTGTTATACATAAGAGATTTGCTACGATGATGTAACTCCATTCGCAGTGAATGTAATTTATTTTCTATGTGTTTCCCAAAATATAAATCCATCCTATTTTGATGAATGATCCCCATCTATGAATGCATTTAGAACCTAATTTTGTTTAGTGTTAACTGATTTATGTCAACTGCTTTTACCTGGCTGTATTCAGCAACTACTCATTATGATTAATCGATTTGACACAAATAGTACGAAGATTGATGGCCGATAACTGGTTGCAACAGCTGCTACATAGCTAATCAGGTGCGAAATGTTATCAGGCAAATTAATAAAAATAAATGTAGAACTGGCTTTGTTTTATGTTTGAAATTTAACAAAATTTAAAAATGTTGCTTTATCTTGAAGGAGAATTACCAATCCCGAACGATTTATTTTAAAAGCAAACTCATATATTTGAAATGGCAACTTGTGGAGCATAGTTAAGACATTGTCCCAGATGTCAGCATCATTCGGTTATTAATATATCTACGTTGTCTCTTAAAGCTCTTAAAAGATTCATGCTTTGTGTAGACAGTGTAAAACTTAGTTCAACGCAGCTTCTAAGATTGATTTATGTAAATGATGGCCAACACAAACACTTTGTAGAACATAATAAATAACACATAGAACCATAGGACGCACACATGCACACACACGCATTCAGCAAAAGGAAACTAATCAAAAAGTGAAAGACAACAAAAGCAATAAAAACTGAATGCTGGCTGCATTTGCTTAGATAGATTCGTGCCTGTCGCCCTTATGCCTGCTGCTGGCCGTATCCCAGCGTTGAATTTTTGCATGCCACTTAAGCCGAGCTGCTCAGCTGCCTGAGCTGGAGCTGTCTCTGCCTGTCGAGCAGAGCAAAAGTAGCAAAAGTAGACAAAATGATATATTGCTGATTTGCGTGCCTGACGTATAGTTTACTTCAACTGGAGCTACCAGTTTTCTGCTGCTACATCGTTTTACTGCCAACGTTAAAAGCAATTCAATATGCATTATCAAGTGCAAAAATAAAATACAAAGAAAGTAAAGCTAATACTCTTCAAAGTTGCAACAATTTCAAATTTCAAAGTCTAAGCCTGATCATTGTTAAAGCTATATTAGTCAAATATATATTTAAAAAATATACATTATAAGTTTATATGCTAATTCTGTGCATTGCAAACTTCCAACGAAAACTATAGTTGCCTTTTTTGTAAAGAGTATAAATAGCATAAACCTAAACCTAAAGTCGCCATGCTTACAACGCCTGACCCGTGCTACCATTTTGCAAGTGTTCAAAGTTGTTACATGGAAAATATTGCGCATTGAGCTTGACAAATGGCTATATGGTTGCTCTTGGTCGTCGAAGAGTGAAGGTTGCTGTGGCTGGTGTTGGGGTTAAGATCTAATAATAGTTGACACTTGTGGTTGCTTTTATAACTTAGCCCCTCGCAAAACGGAGCAAATTAAAAAGCTAACCAAACACAAATGGTGCGCGTGGCTCAAAACTCATTTGAAACACCATGGCGAGCAGTTTCAGTATTCACTTGCGACACTGGATGACTCCCTCCCAACCATTCCAATCCTTTTACAGCACATGGCAAAAACTTCAAAATGAAAATTGCATAACTTCAAGCTGACACTCAGACACATGTGTACAACCATTCGCACACATATACATACGCACATACACACACACACACTTACACGCATATAGCGTGGGTAGCACTTATAGCGCTGCCGACTCCCAAACTAAACTCTACTCAACGGGCATATTAAAGTTTTATGTGATGCGCTGCGAAGCTTACAAACATTGCTAATGCTTACACATATCTCAAACACATACAGACACACACATAGTTATAGATACTATATCCATACATATATACATATAAATGCTTATTTTTCATTTTAGCATTTTGTTTGGCTTGCAGATTTTACATAGAGCAGCAGCAACAACAACAGCCAAGAGCTAAAAGTATAAAATTGTGGCTTGTTAAATTCTGATGTTTGTGTGCACAAAACTAAATATCTGAATTTTCTATCGTGGTCCTGCATGCTTTTAGGCCTTTAAAATTTTGTGGCTGTCAACACATTGCAGTTAACAATTTGTTGGTTGGCAAAATGTTTTATGATAACAAAGTTGTAATAATTTGTTATAATTTTTACGCTTTTATCACTTTATCAAGGCCTGCGTTGGAGTTTCGAGAGAAGGACATATGTTCTAAGCATAAACAATAACAAAGGAACTATCAGTACACATTTTCCTACACCAAAGTATTTAGTACAGCCAAACTCATGCCTTTTGATCTAAAATACTCGGCTCACAGTCCCCCATTGAAGTGCTAAATCTGGGCAGCATTCATTGTGCCATATAAAATTGGCAACATTTACGTTGAGTGTGCTTCATTTTTTACTTCTTTTTTGTTTTCATGTCATTAATTTAACTTCCAGCCATTTAAGCTGTTCTGTTTTTGGCATGCAAAACTCACTTGAGCTCACCCACACTCTTCAGCATTCAAAATTTAACCCGCTTCAGCTTAAATGCTCTCAAAACTAACACAGACACACGCACTCTTTCCACCTTTTTGGGTGCTAAATATAAGCCTGTACTAAAAATAAATGAAAGCTGAAGTTAGTAAAGACTTTGAGTTCTTGTTATTGTTACTGTTGTTGCTGTTTTTATCATGATTGATTTACTAAATTAAGGCTAATTACAGAAAAATATGAGGTGCACATGTTTTCAGCATTACCATTAGGGTTGAAGGCGCAATTACAGACCCGATAACACAGCACACACTCGCACCCAGGATCGAAACACAGACGGCGCCACTAAGGACGCGGACGTGGACACGGACATGGACACGGACCCGGCACACTCAACCCTAGCACTCGCTGGGAAACTGGCGCCAACATATTGCGCTTGGCGCAGACATTAAAATGCTTAAAATATCGATTTGTTAGGCACAAATGAAACCCTGCTTGGACTTGGCTCTGCAGCAAAAACACAAAAGAGCCAAAAACGCAACAGTCTGCCACTTAAATAGGGCCGAAAACCAGTCAAATAGGAAAGCAGAGATAGACACAGAAAGCAGGTAATGGCTTTTGGCAAAATCAAGAAAGATTTGGACGAAAGGACAAAGCTAATCAAATTCTCATCATATCGTTAGCATTCAGATTTTCATGGAATACTTATAATATGAGAAAGGGTTTCTGTTAAGCCTTGAAAATTAAATGTTCAATTAAATACTTAGATGATTTTGATATACTATAAAAAATAGTGTTAAATAACGCATATATATTGAGTGAATGCGTTAAAAATATTTTCTTTTTAAATACCGGGACGTTTTGTTTGAGTTATTATTAGATATAAAGTTAAAGAGATTATTGTAGTTACAACAAAGGACACGAGAAGGTTCATGCAGGAGATAGTTTAAATTACAGTGCGGAAGATAGATAGGAACATAATTTCTAGTAGTCCTACGAGGAACACAAAAACCGATTTGGCTAATCAATATCACCATTTATCAGCTTATGTATAAAGATAACCTTAAGCATAATTATACGATTTTCAAGAGATGGAAGGTTTATTAGCTACTTGATTATGAAGGGAGGCGGTTATTGGGGTCCCATTTTTGATTTAAGGCATGTTACACTTTGGTAGGAAAGAAATAAAGATAAAAATAGTTTTTTGGAGCTATGTTAGAGGGTACGGATTGTGCGGCAGCAGGGAATATAATAGGTATCCAATTTCTAGTTCTAGCTTTAAACCCCTTCCTTTTTTGGTAGATTGTGTCAAAACAGTCGTCCGGAACATTTATCTTAATAGAAGCTATATTGCGCGTAACATTAAACCTAAACTTTTCTACCTTAATATTTGAACTATATACACTAGTTTTGGCCTGTACATAAGCGGAAACATCTTCTGATGTAGAATCTACGGCTTTGGAATGCCCATGAGAAGTCTAGGCAGGGCAGCAATGGGTATGCTGCTGTCGGATGAAGTCAAAAATACTGATATAAACGATACAAATACAAAATTGGACATATTCGATTTATATAACAAGTCAAGTCTCAAATTCACACTTTGGCACCAAAACAAACCAAATAATACTAAAATGTTTAAGTATATCTATTATTATTATTGTGGAGAGGGTTTTTGTTTTAGACAAATTCGTAACAATGGCTTAGGATGTTTCTGATCTCCTCGCACAGATTGGGGTGCAGTGCTGATGTCTCTCTCTCCCTCTCAGCTGCAAGGCTAATGTTCTGTTTGATCAAATAAGATTATTTAATTTAAAAAAAATCTGTATCAGCAATAATAACTTTTCTTAAACTAAGGTGAATTTATTTATTTTAAATGTTTTCTTTATAATTTTGGGCATCATTGAAAAGTTAGTAGTATGTTATTTAAGTACCTTAATGTTTTTATGAAAACTAATCCTACTTGAGCGGAAAGTATTTTTAATAAAAGTCAAATTTATGCAAGCCTAACATAAACTAATTATATATCAATGAAAACTACTGAATGAAAAACCCCTCAGCATTATAAAATGAAGCCATTGAACAATGGCTGCAAGCTGAACAAACTTAGTTCTCTTTATGTGTGTGTGTGTATGTGTTCGCCACATGTACATGTGTGTGCATAGGTAGACATTTATAGACCAAAAGTTTGGTCGAATTTACATATAAATCAGCACATTGGTGTGTGTCTGTGTGCAGGTCCTGCAATTTGGTTGCCTTGGTTTTATTTAGTTGGAACGACTTGCCATTTTATGCCCCTCGCTTGGAGCTTATCACCCTTTTTTGTTGGGCTAGTTTTTGCACTCTTCCTATTTTTCCAGTCGTTTACGATTTTTGTTTTACCATTTTATTTGCTTGCTTGAAAAAAATCCAACTGACAAGCAGAAAATTGGGCAAAAAGGATTCATATCATGACGGAGCGAGCAGCAGTTCAGAGCTCAGGTTTGATTTTTCCGCACTGTTATTGCTGTAATATAAAACAATTTTTTGCAGACCGGTTCAACTGTTCTTGTTTTATTTTACAATTTTTGTTCGTGCATTTCGGCCGCATATTTTCCGGTTGTATGGCGATTCTTGTTGTTGTTGCTGCCTTTTTTACTTCATTTGGCATGCAACCCGGAACAATTTTCATTGTTTGTGCAGAGAAATTAAAAACAAGTCAGAGGGTGCTCGCGTCGCAGAGAGGAATCTGAATGCGCAGGTTGTTGGCTTTGATGTGCTTTGCTTTTGTTTTGATTTTGCCAGATAGCGTAGAGTTATGGGTGTTATGAAGTATCAACAGGGATTAACAGAATGTGAGTGATTGAAAGCATACATTTTTGATTAAGACAGAACAACAAAGAGACATTTCAGTATATGACGTGAAGTTATTTTAGAGAGATTATAAGGATTATAAGATTATAAGGATGATTCTAAGTTATTTATAGAGAATATAAACATTGTTCAGGTTGAAGACCTGAAGTTTAATATCGACTTTAATTGTCTGCATTGCTATAAGTTCAATTTATAAAAAATGCACCTCAATTATATATACTTTAATACAAAAAATTCTTTACATTTTTTGTAGCTAGCTTTAGGTTGAGTAAGCGAAAACTCTACTATGAAAAAAGCATTTTATTTTCTTTTCATTCCCAGGAATTTATTATTAACATTATATAAACACGCTGATATCATAAATTATCATTATTATGGCTTATACATTCCCATTCCTATCACAAATATTAATTCTAGCAAACTAATCCATATTTCAAATGCAGCTTGAACATTTCATAATTTCGAAATGAATTCAACAATGCTCATTGTGCGAATCGTTTGTGAAATCAACGTTGGCAGCATTTTGGCCTCAAAAAGCAATTTCATCAGTGCGAACATCCACAAGACTATAGTACAGCCATATCTTCGCTGTCTCTCTGTGTCTCTAATAGCCTCAGTCAACAGAAGACACGCCCGGGCCGCCTAGCTAAGCTCGTCGGTGCTTAGTGGCAAGCCAAGCCACATTAGGCAAATATGTAAATAACTTTTAAGGAATTAGGCACACAGGCAGAAGGAGTCTCGGCCTAAGCCCAGTCAAGCAGGAGTCTCTGTAGGAGTCTGTGTTGCCGTTGCCGTCTTCCAGTGTGGATCTGTGGCCTTTTAGCAGCTGAACAAGGCCTACAATGCAATCACTTATACGCCACGTTGCACAGCGCCTAACGCACAGATACATAGGGCCGCAGCGGCAAGACAGGTATCGGAAAGCTGCTTCGCACGCATTCAGTTTTGGGATGGCCAGCGGGTGTGACATTAATTACACACAGTTAACAGCGAAGAAACAGGAGTACCTGGAGGAGGTAAAACAGTGTAGGAGAAAGTACCCATGTTAAAACAAGCCAAGCCAAACCAAAACCTGCACCACAGACAAGTCATTATAAACTGAGCACCAAGCCGAAACAATATAAACCAACATAAAAGCAAGTAAGAACGCTATAGTCGATATTCCGACTATAAGATACTTGTACTCTTTATTTATTTTATATTCGGTGGATTATCTGCTTATACATACACAAACCGAGTTTCAACTTAATGCGTTAAGATCTGTGGGAGATATAGGGTTTTTATCGGTTTGCTGGGGCGGGAGGGGCGGAATGTGGCATACCAAGTTTGGTTATCCTAGCTCTTATAGTCTCCGAGATTTAGGTGTTTTTGCGTGGGTGTGACAAAAATTTAAAACAATCTTGATCTGCCGCCCCAAATTTGGACGGACGGACGGGCATGGCCATATCGATTCTAATCAGGAATACTTTATGAGGTCGGGAACGCTTCCTTTTGCCTGTTACATACATTCGTACGAATACAATATACTCGTTTACTCTACTAGAGTACGAGTATAACAAGAAGCACAGATGCATTATAGATTCGACCAATTAATACTCTAACCCAACACCTAATGGATGACCTTTAACACAGAAGAGTGTGACTTCCTTGCATATATTCATAGTAAATTATGCACTTTAAATCAATCCTTATACATATTAAAGACAATTGCGTCACATTATGCATATATAACGATGACTCAGCACATTCGCCACACTTAAGACTTCTAAGAGCAAAATATCCCATTCATGAGTATGTATTACTCATTGGAACCCCCCTTCAATTCAGCATCCTGCTTTTGTGAGTCATTTGTTGTGCCGTTCTTTATCCATTATTTGGTTTTCTTTGCAAAGTTTTGCCCCAATAGATTCCGCTTATTGTGACATATAGCTTTATCGAACTTTAGATTGAGAAATCAGTTTAAAAAACAAACCTTAATCAGTCACAATTGAAACCCAAATTGCATATATTTGTGGGATACTCTATGCCAACAGAGTTTGACAGAAGCCACATAAGCAAGTAGGATGAGCCATGGGGGAATAGCCCATCCATTTATTGCTCTTGCCACGTGAACTGTGCGCCCGCTTGCATTTTATCTGCTCCAATTGCAGCGCTCTGCGGGGAACAAGGAGACAGTGGACGGGCTCATGAGGAGAGCTGTAGCATATTTACAGTTGCTCGGCATTTAATGCAAGAGGGATTTACAAATGGGCGGTGGGCGTGGCACACAACAGTGTTGTTGCAAGGTGATTTTTCAACATTCGAACTGCCAGCCCAGGGTACAAAGTATGTATGTATGTGTGCGTGTAAATATAACGGAAGCGGCGTAATATGCATTTTTGTTGCTGTTATTCTGTGAAAGCAGTAAACAATAATAGCAGGCAACAACAACAAGAAAGGAAGAATGGAAAGGCGATTACCAGCACCGGAGAGGAACAAGCTGGAGAGCTGGGAGCTGAATGCTAAGTGTTTTGCAACGGAAATGCCGAGCTATCATGCAAAAAGCCACTGGCAGATTAACGAACCATGGCCAAGGCATGCCAAAAGGTAAGAGCGACAGAGATAACGTGAAGGCGACGTCACTAGTTGGATAGCAGGAGATGCGGCCCGGCACGTGACGCAGCGACAGTCCATGACCAAGTGCTGATTTTTTATCCAGCCCCTCATACAGGCAGCCGAAGAACGTTGAACGAAAAACGACAAAAGGTTATTGACATTGTGTAGTCGTACCCCAAAAACGTACCCAGCTCCACAACATTCAACTGCCACCCAAACGCGGCGTAACAGACAACAAAAGGCATGAGAATACCATGGAATGCAATCAATGAAATGGCAAATACTCTGAAAGCACAACATGATTCTAGGAAAAATTCATGAGATTTATAGACAATTTTTGTCTATTTGTTGATTAATATCTATAATGCTGCTTCGAATTCATTACTTTGATATTTCATTTCGACCTACGGACATCATAATTATGTTATTTCAAAGATATGTGAATTATAAGAAATATTTTGAGCAGTTCAAGCCATAATATTCTTAACCTAATTCAACCTAGTGATACATATTGATCGACATAATGTCACAGATCTAACAAGAAAACTCATCATAACCCTTACAGTTCGTAGAGTATGGTTAAAACCGCTTAAAAAGCATTGAATACTTGAAGGCGCCTCCTTGACAAAATACAAAGCAACATAAGAATGGCGGACTGCGACTGCAGCAACAGAAACAGAAGCACAAACTGCGCAACTTTTTAAAAGGTGGAAATGCTTTTTAAGTATTAATTTGCGCAAACACTCGACAGCTGAAGGACAAAAACGAAAAACAAGTTAATAAAACAGTTGCAGCTGTTCTCTTCTGTTCTGTTTTACCCTGTCCCCATCATTGCCAGAGCTGATTGCACAAGCACTCTTCACTTCTTTACCTACGTTTCCTTCTCTGGCATTCTCTTTGGCCAATGTCCCACTAATTGTTTCGCATCCATGGGCTATCGCTTGTGCAAACACCTTGAATTGGCCACAGGACATACGCACACACACACATACACACACACACACACACACACGTGAACACTCAACACCTGCGCTTAAAAGGCTTCTTTCTACCCAACATCTATGTCCAGCTGCTCTTGCCCAATGCCAAGGCTCGATTGCATTCCATAGCCGTTGGCATTTTGCTGTTTGCGTTAATTGAAAACTTTTGAGTAGATATTTTTGCCAGACGAAATACATATATATCTAGAGAGAGAGGAAAACAAAAAGACTTGTGGAAAATAGTAGAAAAGGGTAAGAGAGCCAAAAACAAAGTGAATTGGAAAAGTTTCTACTTTCTAGTTTTTGGTAAGTAGTCGAGCAAGTTTGAGTTTTTAACGCTTTGCCGCCTAGCGTATGTTTAGTTCTGTTAAGGGGTTTTCAGCGGCTTAGAGTTCAGTTCCAGTTCCAGTTACTGCGAGCCATACTTTCCCCCAACCATACTCAATCATACTACACCAGCTGTATTTGTGCTTACCCCTTCAGAAAGTTGGGCAGCCAATTAGTTTGGTGGCAGTGAGGGGTAATAAAGAATGTTTTTTTTGTTTGTTTGTTAGCGAGTGTTGACAGCCTTGATTTAAACTAATTGAAAACAAGAATGGAGATCTAGGAATTTAGTGAAGCCTTTATATCCTTCACATGTAATGTGTAGTATATAGGCTATAATAAAGAATGATTGATTTAATTATAAAGCGAATTTGATATGAAGCCTGTGATTTACAATTTGGGAATGATCACTTCTAGATTTAGCAAACTAAATTTAACGTTTACATAATGAAGTTTGAGATGTTTTAGCGCAATAATTCTCGGATGAGCAATTTTTTTTTGAAAAGTTGACATCGAAATTTATATGTGAATTTTTATTCAAATTTACCTCAACAAGATGTCAATATCATCGAAAACTATAGAATATAGATGGTTTTCAGAATTTTGCGATCAAATATATGTATTCTTTTTCTACATATCCGAAATGTGAAAGACAGCCATCGTATGGAATATGCGTCTAAGAAGGAAGGTTTTTAGATCTCGAGGATTACACACACATAGACGAAGCTCTCTGCGGCTTCATGAATCCCATAGTATTTAGTATTGAGAAAACGATTCCAAACTAGCTTTTTGATATTGTAATTCATTTAATTTAGGATGATAAACAAAAATAGTAGTACAAATAGTAGAGCTGGTTGTCGGATGACTTTCAGAAATATTCACAAATTAATTTCACAATTCAGTTCAACTCTCATAGCTATATGATCCCATCTGTATTAAACAGAGGAACACTAGTTGCTAAGTTTGTGGTTATGTAAATCATGGTTTTGTTAATGAAGCCGCAATACTTCTACTTATGCTAGTCAATGCTTAAATCCCAATCTGAAGTACTTACAATCTCTCTTTGCAGCTTGGCAATGTTGAAATTGGCCTGGGCCAACCTGACACTCAGCGTGGCCACATCGCTAGTCAGCTGAGCTCGCTCGCTTGTATTACGATCCACCAGTTTCAGCATCTTGTCCTCCAGACTTTGATTGACCTTCTGGACACGTTTGTGGGACTCGTAGAGACGATCGTATTTATCCTGCCACGCTATAACGCTATCCTCCAGCTCCACTTGACGTTCCGTTTCTCTCAGGCAGGCTGTTTCCAGGGCGTACAGTTGGTTTTGTTTGTCGATTAAGGCCTGTTGCAATTGCTCAATTTCCACCAGGCTGGTGGGGGGCGTTGTTATTGCTGTTGTTGTTGCTGCTGTTACACCAGCTGCTGCTGTTGCTGCTGATGATACTGTTGTTGATGTTGCTATCAGATTGCCCGCTGTGGCTGCCTGAAATTGACGTGAGAAAGAGATGAGTGAGGATGAAAGAAATGAAATTATGAACAAAATATTTTGTAATTAATTTTGCTTCCGTTTTGGTCGTCGTGCGCATACCGGACGCAAGAGTCACACAGTTTCAACTACAAAAACTCGACTGAAAGCATGCGGAGAGCCAGCCACACAGCCCCACACAGCGTGCCCGTAAATGAGAATGCTTTGGACACGAAACAACAGAATCACCCACATTCACACATGCAAGCAGCAGCTAGTACATATGACATTATATTATAAGCACGGGATCTTTTTTAAATAACATTTTAAAAATGTTCAGCGTGTGTGTTTCAAGTCATAAACATGCATGTCATGTCCATAAATGCCAAAAGAGAGCTGCTGGCAGACCGAGAGATACGCGTACGTGGGCTGTGTGTTTAACATTTGAAGCTGAAGCTTAACCAATCCACAGCATCTACTATAGAGATAAGCCTGCTCATGATCGGCTAGCAGGAACAACTTGATGAGCTATCTAAAAACTAAAAGGGGCATTGGGCGCACAAGGGGATTATCAAGAGAGCCTACACTTTCGAGTGTAGGGTGGTGTGGATAGTGCATTCAACTGATAAGCATTTACCAGCAGATCCACAGAACAAACTCAAAGAGGAGCAGCAAAGAGCATCCAAAACGAGAGAGAGAGAGAGAGATACTGGAGAGCATGTAACAAACTGATTAGCCAGTTGTTAGTATTGACTTTATATTGCCTTCCTTATCTACAATTACGAAAACATAAGCTTTTGCGAGAAATTGTAATCAAGGCATAAAATAGATGTTCAGTTTCTCTTCACCATGAATGTTGTCTGTGTAAGCATAATATTTTCAATAGCTGTGCCTGAGTGGCAGTTGAATTCTCATGCTATACAACAGCTATATTTAACTGCATTTGTACTTCATTTAGTAAAAAGCATTGTTCCATTAAGGATTCTCGGACTTAAGAAGTGCTTAAAAAAGACTTTCGACCTTGGATCAACAATTTTTGTTTTAAGTTTTATATCGGTTCGAACACGAAATACATTTTACTTGATTTTTTCTGAGTGAGAGAACAAATGTTGCACCTCAGCCAGAGACGATATTGGTCCATACTGTAATTTGCATATAAGTTTTATTTACATTTTTATACCATCTGAACTTTCACATCTTGTTGGTTAAAGCAATGAAAAAATGTACAATATATTTTTAATAATTGATCATCTGCTGCTTTTACAAAACCTCCCTTATCTTTGTATTCCAACTACACAGAAGATGTAATTTGACAAATCGATAGTCAAAACTCAGCAAGATGTGCCTTGGCCTTCCCTTTTCATAAATTTGCTACCATGAAAGCCGTAAGCTTGTGAAACTTTAGCTAAAAAGTCAGAAAATTCATTTAACCTAGTTGTGAAATACTGTCAAATTTAATGCATAACAATGAAATCTAAAAAGTTTTTGTTGAAACCACAACAAAAACTCTCACAACAGTTTGTTAAATCCTTTTCATTCATCACACAAAAGAGCATTTATTAAATTATTTAAAACATGGCCACAACAAAAAACAAAAAAAAGAGAAACATAATACGCTGACAACATGAAACATAAAACAGAATGTTAAACATGAAAATTGTTTTATAGCCCAAGCCAAACAAATCATAAAAATAAAACTTTAAATACTCGTAATGGCAGTGCAAATGCTACAGGCAACAGGCGAAATATGTCCTAGATCAGGAAACAAAACTCTCTCGTTCAACTAAACTTTTGCTGTCCGCTCTAGCATCAGGCTCTGCATCACCCATCACCACATACTACACCCCACCCCACAAACTGGTTCGGTGGGCCAGTTTTAAATGTTGCTTCCTAAATTAATTAATAGCATTTGTCTGTCGTTGGCAATTTTCAACTCCCACTTAACACCCAGATGCAAAAGCTATCATAAAAACTATAAATTGAATTTTCTTATGCGCTTTGGCAGAAAAATAAACCAAATAATAGAAGAGTATTTTTCCAAGATTTTAAAGTCTAACCAACCCGGAAAAGGCACACGAAGAATAAGAAAGAACTTTTGGAAATGTGAATTGAGACACTGAGCGTCAAGACACCAAAGTAGAGATGGGCGCGGCACTGACACTTGGGGGCCCAGTATGAGCACGAAACAAAGATTTCGAAAAGGCCATATTTATTTGGTAAAATCACAGAAATTCTCTGGAGCCTTTACTATACTTTAAGTATGCCTAGGCCATATAGTCTGGAAAGCCAATTTTCCGGACTCTCAAGGCAGGTGTCTGTAAAGTCTTTAAACTAAGAATTGCATTTTATATTGAAATGTTTATTCTACAATTGAAGTACAACTTCTCTCCGAACTATTATGTGAAATGTCTTCTTGAATATAGTTCTCCGACGATTTAATTGGTCTCCAGAAAACAGCTTCACCGTGCCAAGGATGTATAGTCTAAAACAACTTGAATCATTTGGGACCTCCTATGTGCGAATTCGCAAGCAAGCTGAAACTGAAATCTTGTTTCAGTAGTCGATATGAGAAGCGGTCAGAATATTTACACGTAACAAGGATATCTGGAAGCTAAACAGAGTCCAGAATTTGGATCCAACCCCACCGATCTATTGGCTTGGCTAATTTACCTCTAGCAAGGCTTCAGCCAAAACTACAATTTTAGGGAAAGGAAAAAAATTATTCCCAAAATTTGAAGGCATTTTTTGCATCCCTACATACTTTTCGGTAGTGTTTGTGGCCTCTTTGCTTTTGTCGAACCTTTGAGATGAGTGAGAAAACAGTTTTGAGATTTCAAGCCCACAGACGCCTGTTGTTGTACGGAAAAAGCACGACCCGCAGTCATCTCTGACCATGAACTGAGGCACTGACAACCAAGTCAGTGAAGCCAAGCAAGCAAGAAACACACATATACACACCCCCCACACATACATATATAGCCCGAAAATCCTTTTTTAATTAAATTTTCTGTACATTTTGCAGTTTTTAGGTTTGAGAAGCAGCAGACGCCATTTCGCTAGTCTCCATATTGTCTTCATGATGGGCAACCAAGAAGTTCTCACTGGCCCCATGTGTGGGTTGAAAATTTGTTGTTGTTGCTGCTGCTGCTGTTGTTGTTGTTGTTGACGTTACATACGAAAGTTACCAGAGTTACGATAGTACAGACTGTGACTGTAACCAAAGACAAAGTTTCCGCTGCCAATGTTCTGGTTGTGTTGCGCTGGTGTTGTTTTCGCTGTGGTTGTTGTCGCCCTTGTTGTTGTTGGTGTTATTTGCCAAGTTAATCCAATTACATTCATGCATGAGAACGTAGTTTGCACTTTGATTTTAGCCTTGCCGACACCATATTCTTCATCTTCATCTTCATCTGCGGCTTTTGACTTCTCTTTATCTCCTCGCTCTCTCTCTCTCTCTCTGTGAGCCAGATAAGATTGTGATGTTGACGGACAGAAGCTGAAGCTCTGCTAGACATTGTCAGAGAAAATGATATGGATAAGCGCATTATGAGTTAAGTTGATGATAATGATGACGACAAGCCAGCTAACGATGAGAGACGTTTGGAAAATGTTGAAACTTTTCACCAACAACAGGATTTGCATATGGGATACTTGAAATAACTCATGATACATTCATGTTCAGTGTCTCCATTTATATGACTAATTAAAAGCATCCGTTTTTTCACCTTGACAAACAAATACCTGAACTAAACTGAACTAAAAGCAAAACAGACGTTCGTACAAGCAACGCCTTCAAAGAAACCCTTTCATAAATTTCCAAACACATTTTCTAATTGTCATCGCTGCTTTCACAACAAGTAGTAGAGGGAAGGATGTGGAAACGAAGAAAGTAATGGGTATGGGGCACATAACCGCCTTTTCTCATGGCTGCACTTCCACTTTGCTTCTCGCTGTCATTATTTATTATGTTGCCGTTGCTCAAGTCTCTCATTACAAAACATTTTTGTCTTTCATTTGCTGCCTTTGTATGAGTAGAACAAATTTTTCGCGCCAGTCCCCAGCTGCCACCAGTGGAAAAGCCCACAGAGGCTGACGTTGGCGATGCCGATGTCGTCGCATTCTTGCCCAAGCCTGCTTATTTGCTGTTATTTTGGCTGCTCATTTTTCTCCCACGCAAAGGATTAAAAAAGAAAAAAGGAAACGGAAGTGTGGCAGTTGTTGTTGGCATTTGCTTTTGCTGCTGTCGCCGCCTAGACGCCTCAACTAGTATGAGTGCCAGGCCATACAATTTTGTATACAGACTCATCATTATCTGACTATATGGCTGATTGCGCCAACTTTCGAGTGCGAGTGAGTACTCCGAAATTGTATAGTTCAGCCTCATTTGTGTGGATAATTAGAGTACGCGGACAGCGAAGGCCTGCAATTTCTTTTACCGAAAGATACAGTGCTTTGATGCTTCGAGACAAAGCTGAAAGCACAAAAAGGACCAGAAAAGGATACCTGATTAATCCAATCGAAGCGAAGCTGGCGGGGAAATTCCAAGGAAATTCCAAATTCCAAGGAAGTCTTCTATAAATTAAAACTCATGGAAGTTAAATCTTTGATATATGTAATTATGGATATCAACTTAGCTTAATGCTCACTCACTTCTCAATTGTCCTGCTGCTTATTTTTCTAGAGACTGCATCCGAAGTTAACTTAGTGTGTGCCTCCTTATACTACGTACTATCCCACCCTACCAAGATAGCGACTCATGCATTCAATAATCAGACTAAAATATGACTTATTTAACTATCAACAATTATTTCAATAGTTGTGTTACTCAGTAACCTATCTGACTGCAGAATATGCACAGCTCATGTGCCCAGCCACCCCTTGCAATTATAGCCATCAAATCATGCCTTTTATACTAATAGTGCAAATCTTCTTTAATATATTATCTAAAAATCTGAATACTTTTCCATTTCCCACTGCGATCTTTCCAGTCACCTTCTGTAGATTGTCATTGATATAACTACTTCCCCTCTAAATAATTCTGCAAGGATAAGTAAGCCTCTGCTCAACTGGCCTTCTATCATATGCCAAGCTTTGCTTATATTAGTTTTGTAACCGAGTCTAGCCTAGCCTTTGCCGTTTACATTAATCAATAAATACATTCTGTAAACATCCCATCCGTAGCCGCTGTGGTCCCATAGACAGATAGCGATGGCGATGGCGATGGCAGAGCAGGCGGCCGCCATTAAGCCGCGCAAATGCTTTGTAAACAATATGCGCCACTGGCAAGTGATGAATGGAAGGTCAATTGCTGTGACCCCAGGAGCGATAGCGATGTTCCTGTTCCAAGGCATAATATTCGCTGACATTTAACGCAAAGCGACGCGCGAGAGCCTGTCAATGCCAATGTGCCATCGCAAAAGGAGATGGGCAAAGTAAATGTAAGGATGGGGGACCCAGGGTATGGAATGGCGACGGAATGTTTATGCGAATGCTTGGGCACAAACATACGTGACGTGCTTCAGTCTGCATGTGAGCTATGTATGTGTTTGTTTGTGTGTATGGGGATTGCTCTTGCTTAACTGGCAGCTGAAGGAAGCCAGAAGCAGCAACAGCAGCAGATATTTCAGCTGGAAAAATGGCTCGACTCGACTTGACTGACAGTTGGCGGTGAACGCAGTGGTCGTCATATTTTCTTTTCCTTGCTTTTACTTCGTTTTTTTTTTTTTGAGTCAACGTAAAGTTTGTATGACTTTTTCAAGTAGCTGCTCTTAAGGGGCACATTGGGTCATAGGTCATTTGAAAACTGAAAGACCAGCAACGAGCATCATAAAACGTGGCCAAACTAGAAAGTATTTTATTTGTCAGCAGCACATATATCTTTTATGTCTAACTTTTAAATCAAATATTCGGTGTTCATGAGTTCCTAAATTTTGACTAAGACCTTCGAAAGATTTGGACGTTTTCAAGCTGAATTTTGTCTCATGTGTGAGTTCATCTAATAGAGCTTATCTAATCTCATTGTCACGAAATTTTGATGTAATTCCCTTTTGGTTTTTTGGTAGTCCCCAAGTGTAGAAAGGCAGATTATGAACCTTTCCTTTTAGTCAGATAAAGAGCAATTTGCTTAGTCGTCTTACATTAACGCTATGCTAGTTAATGGAAGGTACAACAGCTGGCAGTAAGTTGGTCAAAATGTAGTCCAATGAATCAGTATTTTCTGCCACTTCAAGTTAATTGCAAGATCATTTCTAGTTTTTCCCAATCGAGGACAATAGATGATTTGGCAGACCTAGGCCACACCTACAGCTGACTTCGCCAACATTATAGAATCCATCTTTATTAGATTGTATTTGGAGCTGAATCCACTTCATATTAATATCACAGAATCTCATCAGTCAGAAGAGTTTCCAAGAAAACTATTACTTAACATACATTTCAAACAAATTGGCAAGCAATTCAACTCAAAATGTTTAACTATATAACAAGAATTACAAAGATACTCTGCCCAAAGCCCTTCAGCCCAAGTTTAGGCTGCATTTAACTCTAGCAGCATTAGCCGAAGCCAAATTTTAATAACTTAGGGTCAATATTTATTGTTGTACTTTGCCTCAATAGCTTACCTCACACACAAACATTTCCAAATTTGCAAATTGGCTAAAAAGCTGGTGCCACTGTCCTTAGTTCCCTTACCTTATGCAAAGTGCCACACACCACACATACTCACACACACGACTCATATGCTCGTATCCTGTATATCTCCCAGTTTGCATGCATATTCAGTGGTTGCTGGTGACAGACACATTATGTTAATACATCTACAGTTTAACAACGCTGGCAAATATTGAACTTCATGTTGGGCCCTGCCCGAGGTACACTCATACACACACATACGCACATCGAAAAACGCTTATACAAAATTTATGCATATTTTGATGACATTTTGAGCGCTTTCCGAAAAATGTCCAATACAATGCCATAAAAAGGCTACATAAGAATAACGAACTGAAAGAGTAAAATGCCACAAAATAAAAAAAAACCAGCTAAAATCATTTCAGCCAAAACGCGCACATCACACATTTTTGCCTGCCCATTTCGACGGTATATGAAAAGCGCAAGAGCAAAAAATATCAAATAACACAAAGCGGAAATCGATGACAGCCATTTTGTTGTAAATTGAGGCATTTTGCCAGCGCACGAGAGAGCTTTTCTAATTGTATTAGTGTGTGAGCAAAGGGTGCGGGTGTAAGCGGTATAAGGCTAACTCTGGCTGCTGCGGCATATTCGCTTTTCTATTTTTAACAGCATTTTCATTTTGATTTAATTCTCTGCCCATGATGCTCCATAGGTAAATGGTGAATGGCAGCCGTACCAGGGATAACCATAGCCGTAGCAAATATATGCCAACTGTTAACGTCAGGTAGCAATACAGAGGATCCAGGTGCCTCTGCCTCTCTACCGTCTGCTTGTTTTGCCAGTTTATGTTTTTCAATTACGCAAACCGCAAAATTTGCAATTTAGATAGCTACTTTTTTCTTCTTTTTTTATCCAAAACAGCTACGCCAAAAAATATGCTATGCAATTTAGCAAATTGCATGAAAGACAAACGAAAGCAGGATAATACATACATATATACCTATGTGCTCGTGTGTATATTTAAAATTTAGATCCATGTAATTTCCATTTTCATTTTGTTTGCCATATTAGTGCTAATAAATAAAGCAAAAGTGAGTGCATATTTTAAATTGAAATTTCCACTTAATTGAAATAATTTTTGATTTTTAAACCAAAATAATTGATAATACACTTCGCTTTGTCGTGGGAGTGTTATGTATTATGTGTTTATTATAAAGCTAGTAACAGATCGCTGCATTAGATCATGTTCCCATTAGCATCAGATAATACTTAAATACAACTTTATTGGGCCGGCTGTCGTCGCAGAATGATTATAATTCGAACTTAACTTCGATAAACCAAATATTCCACGGAAACGTCGATCAGAAATTTGGAGCATAATGAACAATGAAACCATATCTTTTCGGTATTATGTGATATCTCTATGATAATCAGATTCTATTATAAGTTGAGTAATTTGTGTTATGTGGTGGATAATGAACAATGAGTATGTCATTTACAATTAGAATCTCAAAACAAGTGCTCATAATATTGGGTTAAGGTGTGGGTGGCTGTTCTTTTGGGAAACCAACACAAAGTTGATTCAAACACATATTGAGTTAAGCATTTTAAAATTTTAAATGTTCATTCCTTCTAAAGCATCTGAAGAAAGTTTGAAAAAAAAATTAAATTTTGTTTTTAGGAAGCCAAAAGCGAAACAGTCCCTGCACCAGGATGTCATATACGATTAACATGGATTTATCGTGTCGTAAAGCTGTCATAAGCGCGAGAACACACATGAAGAGTATTAAAACTTCAACAAAGATGAATTTTCATTAAATATTTATATAATTTTCTGAAATTTAATTTAACGTACTTAAATTACTAATTATAAAAAAAATGTTTTAATTGTAATTATATGTGTATTTCAGATATTTATAATTTGGCTCCTTAGTCAATTTCAAAACCCTGATGAACTATATTTTAGCAGTTGAAAGAGATTCTCAAAGCATGTTCATATATTTTGATTGACATTTAACATACATATTTGTTATGCTAAGCGTGTAAGCCCACTTGTGCGTATGTGTCTGTGGCAGCGTATTTGTCCCTTTTACTCCTGACGCTCTTCTCGTTTTATCTCTATGTCGTTGGAACTGCCGTGTGCACAGGCTTGGAAAATCCGTGAGCGCAATGTCAGTTGTCGACCAGCCAACTGTATGCAGTCGACTGAGTGAAAAGCAGCGACTGAGAGGCCAACTAACAAATGCAACTATGCCATGCATGCGTATGTGCAGGAGCATATATAAGTGCAGCTGATTGTGGGCATATGTGTGGGGTGCATTATAGCGTATGATTAATGAAAAATTGTGCATACGTCTGAGGCAAAGTTGAAAGAGCATTGCAAACTGGGTGTGTGCTGCGGAGATATGTTGAGCTTATTGGCCAAGTCAAAGCCAAGGACGCTAAGACACTCTATGGGGAATCGATTAAAACCAAAACGTTGATTGAATTTGCCAAACAGTAGCAAGGAAATGCACAAAGAAGCTAACTGTGAAAAAAGAAACAATGCAAGAATAGAAGCAATATCTTCTACCATTACAATCTCACCAAATCCTCATACCCTCCGTTTTGAACTTCCTTTTTTGTGTTGCTGCTGCAAAGGGAAATAAGCAATTTCATCCAAATAAATCGTAAAAAAAGTAAAAGTAATAAAATCAAGAAAATGAGAAAAAGTAACCACACACGCTCAACCATACATATGTAGCTCAGGCTATTGTCTTCTTTTGCTACTTCATTTTTTTTGGCAATAATACTCGCATGCTTTGCAAGGAAGCGGCAAACGAAGAAAAAATCATGATGAGAAAATGAAAATAGCTTTCAAAAACAGACAGCAAACACAATTCACAATCGAAGTAAGCTGAAAGAATTTCAACAGCAACAGCAGATGGAGCAGTTAGGGTAAGCTAACGGTTAATGGGTGCAAACTGCGTTGCAAACAGTGGGTTAAGCTCGATATAAAATACGACAGGAAAGCAGGTAAGATATATTGAAATGAAATTATGATCTGGCTAATAAATAGAGTGAATATTGCATCGTCATTAGCATATCTATGACATCATTATCGACATATTAAAAGGATATTGCATAGGGATTGTTTCTGTTGCTTTAACTCTGGCAATATAAAACTCGTCCCGAAAACTACATATACCCTAGACCAACTACACGTCTTACGGTAGTAAGAAACCTTTGTAATTCTTATTTTAGCCTCTTTCAGTGTTACTTTTTTTTATATTTACACTAAACCCACACTTTCATTTTCCCGTTGTACTAAAACCGTCCTTAAATATCTAATTGAAATAGCTGCATCCCAACAATTTGTGTTAATTTCACGTTCTTCTTAATCTAATAGAAACTGATATATATATATATATATATATATACGTATATATCCAACAGAAAATTCTAATTAGTCTTAGACCATATCAAGTGGCATTCAAGTCAACTGCCAGTCTCAAAAAGACAACTAGAAAAAGTATGCTTACATATATATGAAGTCATACATACACTCAGCATTCGTTTTCATTTCCCATACTCTTTCATTCAAAACGAAATCGCTTTTATTTCGCCAAAGAAAGACATCCTCTAACTAAACACACACACACACATCTACATATGTATGTTGGACTCTCTCAACCACTGTGCCCTTGATAAAGAAATCGAGCCGAATATAGTTTCAGTTGCTTGTTGTCTATACAAAGGAAATGAGCAAGACATTGAGTCACCTCAATGGGAATAGGGGCAACACCAGCGAGCAGAGCGGGTGTGAGTGTGGAAAAGCAATCAAAATACGAGCAGAGGCAAAAAAGCACGCACACATACACAGTAAGAGCGAGACAAAGTCAAAGATAAACACAGGCAGACAACCGAAGTATTGCCCTCGCAGGCCACAGCCAGAGGATCAGGAGCAGGAGCAGGTGTTTGGCTTTGGGTGTCGCTGTTGTTGTGCTTTATTTTTTTTTTTGCTGTGTAATTTTATGAGCGCTCAAATGTATGCAACGATAAATTAAATCAAAACAGTTAAATTTGACCTTGACGGGGCGCAGGCTTTTCGAGCTAGCAGCAGAGTTCGACTCAAATGACATGGAAGTAGCAGAGCGGAGCGTAGCCAAGGAGTCCATAATTTTGGCGGTCACTCTAGCCACACAGAGGCCATGAACCTTGCAGTTGTGTGTAGTACGTGTATGTCAGGACCCCAGGGACAATATTTTGCATTCGCTTTGTGTGACAGTGTGTGTGTGATTATGGGTGTGAGTGTGTGCAGTAAGGCAAATAAGCATAACGAGGCAAACTAGAAACAAGAAAGGCATTATCCTTGGGGATCCATCTGCCATGCATTCATTCTGCATAAACATCCTGCTGGCTGCATTAAGCATACGCCATGTGAATATGACTCACAGCAACTACGGAAACTCTTCATTATGCCGCCGAATTGAAATAATATGCATATAAACATGACTAAAAAAATAACATGAATAAAATGATAGCAGCAGTACATTGGTGTTAAGATACCCTTACAAATCCTTAATAAACAACGGGAAGAGGGGAGAAATTTAAAGAATCAATGAAAACTTTTCACCTTTTATCTTCACCTCCTTCTCTTCTTGTTTCGTTTTGTTTAGGAACCGATTCCACACCTACGAGTCTTATTTCTTACATCTTACATTCGATAATAGTCGCCAACATTACCGATCATTAGTACGACCTTCAAAAATACATTATATCTCTTTTTTCCAAATGTAACAGATAATTTTTATCGCTTTGCCAACTTACTGAACACTTTGCTAAACTCTTTCAATTAAGGATATAGAATAACACAACAAAAACTGTAATAACAGCTGCAACAAGGAGACCTGCCTGGCGAAGCAATTTAGCAAAGGATGCATGTACAGTATTCTACAGGGGAGGTCACGCAGCCGCCACGTACTTCTTCACATTGACTTTTGTTTTTGCAAATAGCATGAAATGTTTCCCCTTTGCCTTACCCTTGCCTGTCCTATCTCGGCATGCCATACTGCTCTGTTTTGATGCGTTTGTGGGCTCTACGCGGCACACGGAACAGGAACAGGGCACAGCTCAGGTAGCGGCAGCATCATTAACAATATGTAAGCAACAAACCGGCAATGCTGACAGCAACAGACGTTCAAGCTCCAACCCTGCAGCCTAAATATGCGATGCGCCTTCCCCCCTTTTTGGTTTAGCCATAAGGTGCCCAGGTAGCCCTGAAGTTGTAATTTATGCTCTGACAAAATGGCGCACAAAACAAAACAAAAAAAAAAAAGGAAAAAAGAGGAAAAAACAGGAAGCAGAAGCCTCTCACGTAACAGCCGCCAACTATGCGGACTTTGAGGGGAAAGTGTCTGAGTGTCTATAGTTAGCCTATGTATTATGGCCGTGCATATATATGTACGTATTATATATCGTGTACATATCGGGTGTTTGGCTTTTATGGGCACATAAATTACAGCGCAGCATTTGAAATCTTTCATAATGAGTTTGAGGTTGAGGGTTGAAACAAAGCTTCAATCTCGTTATTTGGGGTAATGGGGGGGTCGATATGAGCTACATAGTTGGCCCCAAGGTGTGTGAACAGATTTATACTTCAAATTAAGCCGCCGGCCAAATTTATGAGTATGTATGTGATTAAATGGGTAATTTAATAAGCGATAATGCTAAGATTAGTCAAATGTTTATACAACATTGGGGAAAGTAAGATATACGTATAATAAAGGGTAGACTCTTGTGTGTGTTTGCTCCATTTAATATATTTCTTTGCAAACTTTTAAGGTAATACTTCTCAGAAATTTTTTAAATTGAATTATTATTTAGTTTTTATATGTTGCTTTCAAATAATTGGCTATTAAGCACTTGCTAACGCCTATCTGCTTTCTTCAGAGATTTCTCTTGAAACTAATCAGCATATCTTCGTCGAATCTATTTTCGAAGCTATTTTAATTTAAGTAAATGCTTTGCAAACAAATCCCCAGCATAAATCCAGCAAATATTTACATTTCTACCGCAACTTAAAGTCACCTTAATGTTCATACCCCTGCATACTTATGTATATACCTTTGCAATGTACATAGATACATATATATGCGTATATATACAGCAAACCTTTTACGAAACTGCATAAAAGCGAACTTCTTATAAAGTCTATAAAACGTAATGACTCGAGCTACATGCGCTCCTGGAAGTATGCAACAAAAAGTTTTCATTGACTTTGACAGCCAACAGCAGAGCAGCAGACGACTGTCTGTCTTACTTTCTTCTTGTTCCTTTGCACAGAATACCGGAAATAAGTTTTAATGTCAAAGTTATCTAAGGAAAACCTCAGCATAAAAGTCACAAACAAGAGAACGCATATTTTACATATAATTAAAACACAATTAAAAAGTGGGAATACAAATTCTTTACAAAGAAAATGCATTTTAGGTTGTTTTAAGCTAATCACATTGAGAGATTGCCAAAGCAAATGCACTTGACTGTAAGAATTTTTGCTACAAAATGTCAAAACACAATCAGTCAGAGATACCCAGAAGCTAACGATAAATGCAAACGAAATTTGCCAGCAATCTCGCGTTTGCAGTGGGATTGGCGGTGAGGTGGCTGCTTGGTTATTGGTTTTCCCTGTAAACATTTTGTAATGCGGAAGATAGGAATGCAAGTTAATAATGAATGTAAGTAATCTTTATTACCAATGATATCGCCCTTCTAGACAATTGTAATATCTGTCCGGAAAGAACTGATCATAATAACGAGATCTGACTGTGAGGTAAAAATGCTATTCAGATTCACCTGGGACATCAAAAGGCTCACTGGGAAAACGGAAGAAAATATCTTGGTTTATTCTTATTTTTACTTTTTTTGAGGGAAATAGAAAACCCTTATTTTATTTAAATTTTGTTATACATTTTAGTTTATATATAATCTTATTTATTGATTTTATATTTCTTTTAATTCTAATCATTTTTGTATGTTGACTTTCACAGCTTGAAATAGATTTTCATATGTTCCGTCCTAGAAGTCATACGTCTTCATACGCCATCACTACATTATCATTTAAATATAAAGTCGATTCGAAGTTATAAAGTCAATTATGGCCGAGCTATTGTCTATAGTCAAAATCAAAATGTTTGAGGGGAAACTTGCTGTTCATATTTGCATTGAGTATGTGTGTGTGAGTGATATGGGAATTGAACTTCGTTGGCAAAATGGCAGCTATTTTGTATTTGTCGATTGGGTGTGTTTGTAGAATGAGAATGAGTAGTGGGTCTTGGTCTCCGTCTCGTCTGCACTTGTCACGCTGATTTTCAGATTAGAAATTAATCGAATTTTACTGTCAATTCGAAACGAAAGCAGCAGCAGCAGTAGGAGTAGCGTCAGAAGCTCAGGAAGTTGCTGTCGGCATAGCCGTTGGCATGGCAATGCAAAACAAGCCAGCAAATGCCAATACACAAACACACATACACATGACAACTACACATACGCACACACATTGATATAGACGACACTGACACTGAATGTTACGCAGTCGGCGGTCTTCTAAAGTACCGTAACATCGGCCTAATGGCTGATAAGCTTCCTTTATACAAACCAACACACACATGTACATATTTATTTATGTGCAATGTACATGTTAGGGGCGCGGGGTGTTTGAAATAAAATACAATTTTACAGTTACTTAATTTTTTTCTGGCGCAAGTAGATTTTGTTGTAAAATGTCCTTCTCACCTGTTCCACAGTTGTCGACATTTTGTATACGCTTTTGCTTAAGACTCAGCTTAATTTATATCACTTTAAGGATGCTGTGCTTTAAAGATGCAACTATTTATTGTTTATTAACTTTTCATTTGTTTACAAAGCACATTGTATGACTGTTGGTCGATTTGGATTTGATTTCTGTTAATTTTTGATTTATTATATTTGGTAATTGCACTTGCAGCAGTACCAGGACCAAAGTAACAGGACCAACACTGCGTATTTCGTCGCGACGATTTCTTTGTTGGTAAAATTCTGCCGACGAGCTTGTCCTGCTAATATCAACTAAAAATCTCTGTCCCTTTTTGGCAAAGGATATGGCAAATTGCCATTGGCAATGCTGAGAGTATCGATATGTTGGCATATCGATATGTGAGAGCTAGTTTGGCGGTGTTCTAACTAAATCGTAATTTGTTTGAATATCACTTGCAATTCAATCAATATTTGGGCTGATTTAAATGACATATAAATTCAATTAAAACAGTTAACAATTAAAATTTTAGCAAATTCAAGTCACAGCACTAACTACAGTGTTTTACAGCACTTTTTAAGTGTAGACATATCGATACTGCTCACATGTATGGTGCTATCGATACATATATCGCAATACTGATAAGCATTTACACGAGCATACATTACTACGCGTGTTATTATTATCATTAATTAATTACACACCTGCGCCATCATGTTTCGCCTGCAGCAAGCTCAACCCGATCCCGCCGAGGAACAGAAACGCGTTGCCGCTGAAGTTCGATTCAATTTCATTGTTTTTGGCACTTTAATTGGTTTGATACGTTTAGGTATGTAGAACGTGCTTATGTAAATACAAACATTTTAAATTTGTAATCAATGATGAATTTTACACAGCGCCCATTGTCATGCAACAGCTGAACAGTGCATAACTGTGAGCTCCAAGAGGGAAGTTATAGGAGGCGCAGCTTTATCAATAAACTTGCTGGCGTGTGGCCAAAAAAAAGAGCACAATCGAGAATGTATGGTCGCCGTAACCTGAAGGAGATGCAGATGCATTTATTAACAAAATTCAATTTACATATTTAATTGTCTTTCCATTGTCATTGCATGGCAAACTTTTATCAGTTGTTTTAGACGCATGCTACTATCTCAAAGCATTTATAATTCAAATTAAACTGTTGCTGTTAACATACTACACAACATTTTGATTAATTTTGGGTGAGCTTGAACTAAACAAAGTTATACTATTCATACACATACAAAGATGCCAACATATGTTGTCTTTGGAGGTTGACGTGAAATATATTCATCCTATGTTATGGTAGAAATGATATATTTTACGGAATAACAGAAATCTATCAAGTCAGCAAATATTACCATTGTGTATAATGTTTATTTAATGTACATTAAATAAACAGTCAGATTTACCGGTGTCCAGATATTGTGTTGTTATCAATTTAATGCATATATCTTCTTTTTATCAATTTCTTTGCCCTTGCCTTTTGGCCTCTGCGCTTCTTCAAATTATATCGATATTTAATACCGATATTCCGAGTCTAGATATTCCAAATCTAACAACACATTCCTTAAATAATTAAATTTGCTTTAGAGAATAGAATAGAAGAACTCCACAAAATGTTCACAACACTTTCGTCTTGTTACAAATAAGTCCTGGTATGACGGATTGCAAATTAGATTCGGAATAAATTTGTTTATAAATTACTTTTAATTTATAAAATTATAAACATGTAATTCGATATTCGCGGTGTACTCTAACGCCAGTTCTCTGCATAAGAAGTATGTATGTCTGTATTCAAAATGTATGTATAAAAATTAATATCCAATAATAATCATTTACAGGAACATCACCAGCCCTGGCTTTCGTCACTAGAGCGATATTTACTTGTTATCGATATATTAGACTACGCTGACTTGGCCAATAAAAAAAACAACAACGAATTTCTATAAACAGTTGGCAGAAGCAACAGCAATACAGAAAGACATTGGCGAAATAATGCATGTCGTTCTCTAAAATCATATTCAACCCGTGTTGACTCAGCCTACGCCTACACAGCTAAACACATAGAAAGGTGGCAAGTGGGGAGAGAAGCAAGGTAGCGCAAACATATGGACAGCCACAAAGTTCAAGATAACGACGACAGAAAGAAGGTGAGCAACCGTTGTTAACTGTTGTTGTTGTTGTTGTGTGTTCGTTCGATCATTGTTTAAAAATTCCGACCTATGCCTAACCCGTTCACCCGCTCGCGTTTGCACCAACAGCTAGTGCCGTGCAGCCAACGCAGCACCTGTTTGCCGCTTTTAGATAATGGTTGCGCCTAAATATGCCCCACTAAACGCCGCTGATGCCGACGACGACGACGATGGTGAGGAAGTCGAACTAACCTTAGACCTGGCGCACACCAGAAAGCAGACGGCTCCGCAGAATGGCAGCAGCGTTAGCCACGCCAACTTCAAGTACATTCAGAGCGGCAGCGTTGAAGACGCCACGTCCTCACACCCCACATCATCACCGACGGGGGCCATAATGGCACATGCGGATGCACACTTTATGCAAATGGCCGTCGGCACACTGGCCACCATTCTGCTGTATCTGTCGCTATCAATAACTCTCACCTTTTACCAGACGGATATAAATCGGTCAATGCCTTTTCCCCTGACCATCGTTATGTACCATCTCATTGTAAAATTCTTACTGGCTGCCTTAATACGCTGCATACAGAAGATGCGATCGGGCAAGACACGTGTGCAGCTCGATTGGCGCGTGGCGGTCAGAAAGATGGCCCCGACAGGCATTGCGAGTGGAATTGATATTGGATTCTCCAATTGGGGTTTAGCGCTTGTTCCAATTTCACTGTACACCATGACCAAATCCTCAACGATTGTGTTTATACTGCTGTTTGCAATCATACTAGGTCTGGAGCGCAAGGTGAGTGCGAAGAACAAGAATCAGAAAGGAAATTAACTACATAGTGTATGTGTATACCTTCTCCAGAGTTGGTCATTGGTGATTATAGTGGCCCTAATTGGCACTGGCTTATTCATGTTCACCTACAAGTCGACGCAGTTCAATACCCTGGGCTTCTGCTTTATATTGTTTGCCTCGCTGAGCAGCGGCGTGCGGTGGAGTCTGGCGCAGTTTATAATGCAGAAATCCAAGCTGGGGCTGCACAATCCCATCGATATGATCTATCACATGCAACCCTGGATGATAGTCTCGCTGTTGCCGCTTATCGTAGGCATTGAAGGTGAGTGTAATGGCAGTTCCTAAGCTCGCCTCTTTAACTATATTCTTAACTATTCCATGTTTTTCCCGCCAACAGGAACTGCCCTCTACCAAGTCGCAGAGGAACTGAAGAACGATACGGGGGCAGCTATTGTGTGGACCATGTACAGAATCACCTTGGGCGCGTTGCTTGCTTTCCTCATGGAGGTTAGCGAGTTTCTCGTGCTGTGCAAGACCTCCAGTCTAACACTGTCCATAGCTGGCATCTTTAAGGACATTTGCCAGCTGGTGCTGGCCGTCACTCTAAAGGGTGATCAGCTGAGCGTCTTGAATATCGTGGGTCTGGTGGTGTGTCTGGCCGGCATTGTGTGCCACCTGGTGCACAAATACTCCACCATGTCCAAGTTGGACCACAAACAGCTGGCACTGCAGCTAGACAACGATAATGATGAGCTTTCGGCGGAGTATAATTTCAACGAAGTGAGCACTGGCAATATGATTGGGAGTGCGCATGGAGGAGGATCCGCATCAGCTGTACCGCTGTTGGAACAGACCGATTCTGAAGATGATTCGGGCAATGATCCGGGCAATAAGCAAAATTCGTCAGATGTTATATTTGATGTGCTCAAACGACGCGATATGCAGCGATGATTGATTGGCCATCACTACCATTACTCTGATCATGATTATTATCCATACCAAACACACACACGTGGGGTTCCACAATGTCATTTCCCAGATTCGAACATTCCACATTCTCCATCCTTCATGTCAATATTTTTCCTGTTTAAAGTGCACTTGTGCTTGTGTGTGTGTGTGGGGCCTCATCTTGTAAATGTTGTAAATTCTAACGCTCTTATTGTTGTAAATGGTGCAGCATATATATCTACTTACCTTAAGATGTCCTACGCTAAAAACAGAGTGCACGCGGTGACAATGCTCTCGACTATGGCAAAGCTAAACCCATAGGGCATAGTGGACTAGAGCAAAGATGTACTCGTTATCAGTGAAGATACTTTCTTGCAAAACACAAATTATGTGTATTATATATATATATATATATCTCCGTGTCCTGACTGACTGACGAACGAAGCACAGGTGAACTGCTGAAAATTTCACCCAAGTTACAGTTTATCGCTTAGACGCACTTAAGAAGCCGTTTTGACAAGTTCGTATGACAATTTAGATTAGTAATTTCTTAGCATTTTTTTTCTTTGTGGAGAACAATGAAAGTTGATTTTTAGATACATTGAACAAGGCAAAGCAATCAATCAATTGTGTTATCTTGCAAATGAGTTTACATTTTATCTTTGTCTTCGTTTACTTCTGCAAAAACTTTTCGGCCTAAGCCTTGTCATCGTCTAGAGTTTCCCCACCGTGCACTCCATTTTTAGCTTTATACAAGACTTATACTGAGAAAAAATATTGATTCCTTTTTATTGTAGTTTCTACTTTCGGCCTGTGTTGAAATGATAATTTCAATTAATCAATTGCAATTAATTTAAATTAGAAAAACGCTTAATGAAAATCCTTATGGAATTCGCTTATAGAAATTATTTAGTACAATTCTACTTAAATTTAAATTTAACATTTCTGTGTGTGGAGTGGAGTACATATAGATACATACATATAGATACATACTTTTGGCAGCTTAATTTAAACTGAATCATATATGTATGGGTATATGTCGCCAGGAGTGCTATTCCCACGGACCACCATAGCCGCCAAATACTTGGCATTGGCATCTATAAATTTGTAAAGCATTTACAAATATAGTGAATAACTTCTAAAAACTTTCAATTAGGTTATATTTATGTTGTGTTTATAGTTTAGTACATTTTATTGTTGATTTTTTGTGTGCAAAACTAATACTTTTAGATGTACATTAAAGTGACTCTGTCTAATAAGGATTCCAATTATACATATTTAATCATATATATATAAACATATATAACATATGTACGTTTCTTTTATTATTGAACTGGACACAACTTTTCTATTGTATACAAAACTTAATACGAATTTTATTCAAAATTCGAAGTAAAAAAAGTATACTTCTTAAGTGAGTTTTTGAATGTTGCGCGATTTGTTCAAAAATCGCACAATTCGAGCTGCCTTTTTGGCTAACATTATTTCGGTTACAATTTAAATAACATTTGAATTTCATGACGGAATGTTAATTAGCATTTGAATTAACAGAATGAAATCAATTCAAGTTAAGCGCATCCATCATACTCTCACGCTAAGTAAAAGTGGATGGAAAGTAACGGTGAAATCTGTTTTACACCGATTTTCAATTTAAATTCGAAAATAACAGTCCATTGAATCAAATTGTGATTCATGTAGATGTCATCATTTGGAAAACAACGGATTCTTTCCCTTACAATAACTTAACATTTCTATTACAATTAAGTTGTAAACTATGAAATCAATATACACAATGTTGTCCTATTTCATTCAATATAGGATATGTATGAGTATTATATAAAATAATATATGAAATTAAATAATTATATGGCTTTTCGAAAGCCTTAGAAGTCAAGCTTGGCAAGCTTGGCCGGCTGAGGTTCATCAGTTTCCTGCTCCTGCTGATGTACATAATTGGACTGCCTTTTAAGAGCCTTGCGATTACCCTCTGATGGTGATGATAGTACTTGCTCTCGGCAGAGGAGAGCATACTGAGGTTCATCATTGTCCTGGCGTTCAGGCACTGGAGATGGTGCTGCAGGAGTGCCCAGCGCTTGCTCTAGGCAATTTTTGGATGGCGGCTCCGAAAGTGGTGGTGGTAGTGTAGGCGTTTCTAGAAGTTTTTGGAGGCAATGATTGACCGGCTGAGAATTATTATTGTTCGGCTTTGGGGCCATGTGGTCACACATTGGTGGTGGTGGTCCTGGAGGTGGAGGCGCCACCACCACTTCGATCTCCACAGTCAACCCATTTATCACAACGGTTTCGATAGGATTGGAGGAGCTGCTAGGGGTTAGCGATTCGTTAAAACCCGAATCCGGACTTTGCCAGTTCTGCGAGCGCCCACCTAACGGTTCGAATCTTGGCTGCTCCCCCAATCCACGCGTCTGGCAGCTGCGGTGCTCCACAATCTCAGTTTGATAACGATGATAGAGTACGAGTATATCCACATACGGTGCAATCATAGCCTCCTCATAGGAGGTCATCTCGGTTAGATAGGGCGACCAGCGCTTGAGCACACCACTCACCTGACGCACAGCTGCCATGCAGCTGGCGGCCAGCTGGGAAGGCTTTACACTGGCAAATCTGTTGACTAAACAAGATCAATTAAGTATGCATAAATATATAATGACACTAATATGGGATTCTGCTTATGCTAACCATTCAGCGTATAGTCTGCCATGCGCAGCAATAGTGGCGCCAATTCAACAAGCATTTGCTCAAAGCTGCCAAAATGTGGATGCTGGTAAGATTCGTCCAGGTTCTGTTTGTAGGCCGCATAATCCTCGGTTGTAACAAAACTGCAGGCAAACATCTCCACGAAACTAGCCGTTGTGGGACGTATTAGCTCAAAATCGAAGAATTCCAACACCTTGCGCTCCAGAGCCTTGAACTCAGAGGCCGTGTACTTATTGTGGATCATATGGTTCATTTCGCTATAGCGCGGTATAAAGGCATCCGCATTCTCAATTTGTGCCGCAATGTGCAGGCAAACGAGCGCCAGCAGCTGTAGCTTATCCTGACGGATTTTATAATGATCCAAAAAGCGATCCAGATAGTAAACCGCTGGGCAGAAGAGTTGACGTTAGGTTAGCATATCTTTTGTTGAATCAAATAACCATTCTCAATCCTATACAGAAGCAGTTCTTACCCAAATGTAGCGTACATCGACTTAGCTTATGGGTCTGCGTTACAAACTGCAACAACCTCAGCAGCCTTGGACGCTCAACCAATTGTTGGGAGATGAAATATATGGGGCGACGACGCAGCTCTGACTCCTTTAAGCTCAAATAAATGTCGTGTGCGTAATCACTGAGCCAGTGCATTTTCAAGCGACGCTGCAAAAATGTTGGCATCTGTATTCCACAAACACAGGCACACATACACATATATACATACATATCTCGCAGTAGAAGACCGTACCTCGGATTCAATTTTATCATTTGCCTGCTCATTTCTTTCGATGAGCTCAAAGATATTCTCACCCGGTGCGTGCTTCATTTTGTTTTCAATATTAATTATTGTTACTTCTAATATATTTTATGAACTTTTCCAATGGCATTCAATTAACTGGCAAGAACACATTTCGGTAAATATAATGAAGATAAGTACACAAATACACAAACAAAGAGAAGTAGGATTAGAATAAGCACGGCAAATGTGCAACTACCGTTAAATTAGTGTGTCTGAGTTGCATTAAGCTAATGAAGAAGACGCAAGTAGCGATAACTCAGATTGCATTTGCAAATGTAATGCCGTACGGCAACGCCAAAACCGTCTAATCAGTTTTCAAATTTAAATATGTTAAAAGTGTAGTGTAAGTTTTTTATATTATTTATGGAATTTATTTATTCATGCCGAATGAATTGTAGCTAGTTAAAAACACTCACTTGTGCAATATACTTTTTTTTGTTCCTATCTTCAATCAAACTTTGCTGGATAAAACTTTGGAAATATATTAAGAAAATATTTTTTAGCTGAAAGACCCATCAACGTTTTTCACTTACTTTTACCTTAAGCCTGCTAATGCAAATATTGTTTTTGATTGATCAACTCTAATTTTATTTAAATTTGATTTTCTGCAATGCCGTAAATTTGTAGTGTATATTTCCGCATGGGACTTAGAATGATAGCTTATTTCTCGGAACCAGTAACCATGCCATCTTTCCGGAATTTGCCCTTACCGATTGCCGAACCATTGTTGTAGGGGCTCGGAAATTTAGTTCCCGGTCCACTACGACACCTAAATATTTGTGAGAGCTCATGTGCGTAAGGGTGGAGCCTAGCATCGTAATGCCACTGCACGACAATGTCCTTGTAGCAAAGGTAACATATGCGCATTTGCTGCTGTTGACGCCTATATTCCATTTCACAGCCCAATCCTCAAAGCTGCACACGTATTGCTGCAAGGCAATACGTAGCTAGAATAATGCCTGGACTTCTGGTCAACACGTCATCCGCGTAGGATGCATCGTCCTCGTCTAATCTAGTTATAACGCTTGAGGTAGGCATATCGGAGGTAAATATGGTAATGTGGCAAATATGAAATAAATGTAAAGTCGGAGTTTTTACTATAGCTAGATCGACTCGGCTGTTGATGCTGATCAAGAATATATATACTTTATGGGTTCGAAAACTAGAGTACGAGTATAACAGGAAATGAAGGCTGACTTCTTGGAAGCGAAGTTTACCCTTGCAGATTCGGTTGAAATTCCGTCCGCATACTTGGAGGCTTCTAAGACTGACACGTTCCAAAGAAATCAGGTATACTTCGAGTTCATTCCGAATCGGTCGGTTATATGGGTGCTCTATGATATAATGATCCGAACGTAGGGGCTTCTAAATCTGACATTTAGCAGATTCGGTACAATTAGGATAAAAATGAACCAATTTTGCTGTACTAAGAGTTCATTCCGAATCGGCTATATCGGTTATATGGGAGCCATATGACATAGTAGTGCGATCTGGTCGATTTTAACATATCAGCAGTTTACAGCAGAAAAAATCATTGGTAACAATTTCGATAGCTCTAAAAATGAGACTATGGATGAAAAACCAATTTGTATTGATTTGAAGGAAAAACATATTTTGGTCTGTTTTGTGTTATATGGTAGCTATATAATATAGTTGTCCGATCTTGATCAGATCAGGCCAGCGGAGGTGGAGCCTTTTGAAATAGAAACACAAACCGAATTTGGGTTGATTTGGACGGAAAACAGAATAGTTATGCTTCTAAGTGTTCATTCTGGAATAATCGGTTATATGGGAGCTATATGATATTCGAAGCATCTGGTAAAAATTTCAGCTGTGCTGCTTTTAATACTTCTGTGATTGAAACAGACTGACGCTCCGTGCGCTGCAAACTTCCTTACAAAATTAATACACCATTTTGTGAATGTTCGGGTGGCACGAGAAGCTCTATTTTCGTAGACCTGTATAATCATTCATCAGCGCCATCTAGCGTACATCAATCGCAAAGGTTCTGCTTACATCTATCATTAGCGCCATCTATGATATGTTCTGCATACTGGTGCAAAAAGTTAATTCCAAATTATTACAGCTGTATGATATAATGGTCCGATTTTGACAGTTTTTGCATATGAGCAGCTTGGATCTGAAATAAGCCTATGGTGAAATTTTCACGTCGATAGCGTTAAAAGTTGCAGCTATCTGATATCATGGGGGGTGAGTAAAAAATACAAGAAGTATGTATATAAAAGGTGGTAAAAAAGTATGTGTTCTTTATTCTTTCTCAGTACGTTTAACGACGCTTCCTCAATGTTAACGTAAACGAATCCGCAATCAATTCCAAACGGGCCCCGTTAGATCCGAAATTCAATTACGTCGTTATGATGTTTGAGCAGAATCATTAATATTTCAAAGTAGGATGGTGTAACGAAAAACTGGAGATTTCTATATTCATGTGTGAACAGAACAGATTCATTTGAATTTTTTTTTTTTATTCTTTTTTTTTTTAATACAGGAAAAATTCATGGGCCTACTAGATTTGAGGTGTAGCAAATTTTGAAATGTCGATGGTTTTAAATCTCGAATAAATCAGGAGACGCTTTTGTTAAACCCACAAGACACCTGAAAAACGCTTAACAAAAATCATAAATTTGGTAGCCCTTGATTTTCCCCTATCTTGGGAATGTGGTAGACAAATGAACCTTTAAATTAACATTTAAAAACTTTAAAACCTTTAAATCTATTTCTGCCAATTCTTAAAGATATCCGCGATATCCTCTCCAATCTAAACTAATCGGAAACACATTTTCATATCATCTTTCCACTGGTCTCCATATAAGGGAAGCCAGCAGCAATCGTATTTGAATTGGATTTCGGGCCGTTCAGAATTGAGAAGAGAACCGTTGTAAATGTTCATGTCAGTTGCTATGTTAAATAAGTGTTCATGTCAGTGTTAAGTAAAAGTTAATTTTTAAGAAAATATAAATTCTTGGTCAGTCAGATTATTCGATTTTTTGGTGAGCATTTTTTGGAATGAGTTTATCTAGGAACTAGCTGGCACTGGAACTGGATGGTTTGGGTAAGCTTTTGGCTTTAAGGCACTAGATTCTTAATGTCAATTTCACTCTGGCCATCTGAGACATCATCTGCGCAGTCTTCGGTGTATGTGATAGCTTCGGGGAGATCACAACCAAAGTAGGCGTTGTTGCGGGCACAGTATAATATGAGCTGGCGCCAGGTAATATCTATGGCGAGTAAGTGGGGATTGCCAAATATCAACATGAAGCTGCGGGCGCGGGAAATGGCAACATTTAAGCGCTTATTACTGCGCACAAATCCCAGGCAGAGACGGATGTCGCTAGCCACTTTCATTTCGGTGGAGCGAACGGTGGAAATGAGTATAATATCACGTTCCTGAAAGACAAGATCTTACGTTAGTCGCCACATGTCACACGGGTCACTTGCATTTACACTCACCTGTCCCTGAAACTCTTCTACGGAGCCTATCTTGGGCATTGCCAAATCAGCTGCAATGAACATATTCCGGATCGTTTTCACCTGCTTCGAGTACGGCGTAACTATGCCAATCTGATCGGCCTGCACTTGAAGGCGATACAACATTATGGTGTGCATAAAAACCTCTGCTGCCTCTTTCGGATTGAACCAAGAGGGTGAATCATTTTCCTGCATATTGGTGCCCACTACGGAATAGAAGAAGGTGCCATGGTCCCGCGGCATTTCGAGTTTTCCGTTTTTATCAACAAGGATACTCTGCAGCTTGGCCAGCAACTCGGCTTCGGGCGAGTCCTTGTTCGATACCATAGGGATCAGCTCGTCGTCGTAGAACAGCTTACTGTAGGTGTTCATGATGGTAGGCAATGCCCGGTAATTATACAGCAGTTTAGTTAGCACGCATGGATTGTAGCCAGAGGTTGTAGGAAATCGCTTCAAGTCCTTGCGGTACGGTGTACGTTCTAGCAGGCGTTCCAAGAACGAAACACTGAAGCCCCGGTCGGATGCAAACTGGTTCACAACAATCGCCTGCAGTTGCTGTGGATCGCCGGCCAGTATGACTTGGCTCCGTTTAGGTGCGATCATGACAATGGGTATCATGGCCTCTGGCTCCGTACATTGGCCGGCCTCGTCTATCAGCACATGGGTAAAGTGATCGGGAGGAAAGCCCATTTGCAAAAAGTTGCCCAATGTGGTGCAGGTACTAATTGTGATACGGTGGCTGCCCAAGAATTTCATTTGGCAACGCAGTTTTAAGCCGTCGGGCGTTGTGACCATCTGCAAAGCAAAATATATATGTCTTAGGTCTTAGCACTCTAATAGCAGTACGTTAGATTAACAGTATATTAATCTAATTAACATATGTTAATCTATGCAAGTTTTTATCGAACATAACTGTCAACTGCATTTCTGTTTACGCGCAGCTACTATCTTCTCTTGCTTCGCTAAGGTTCTGACTCCTTTCTCTAGCTTCAGAGCCAACATAGTTTACTCCTTTGAGTTCATTCTTGTCTCACATCTCTCACTAGATAGCAGTGTCCCATGGTAACCCTCAGAAAGGGTTCTCCGTCTCCCCAGGCTATGCCTTAGGTAAATTTTCAGATTCATTTATCAATACTCTCAGTTTATCTATACTTCTTCCATTGAACAAAGTTCTCTCATGTTTCTTCTATAGATGTTAGGTTAACCCAATGTTATCAAAATAAAGCTTCTTTAAGAGACAACAGTTTAACATCTCATATTAATTTTATGAATCTCCGACATACTCTAAGTCCGTTTTTAGTTTCTTGTTACCGCTGAGCTTCACTTCCACTGGCATTTCAAAAGAAATTTCGTATCTACTTTGACAGATGAAGCGAAGATAAAGTTAAAACGGCCTTTAATACGATAAAAAAGCTCTGATATTGCTATTTTAAACCAGTCTCATCTTATATAAACTCGCACTAAGTTAAAACCCACTTTAAAGGGCCATCTTGAAAGAGTTTGTACCACTTGTAAACACTTTAGAGCAGTTGATTCCATTTTTCTCGATATTTTAGAATATCGCCGAGCCCAACAAAATGTGTTTAACCTTTTTATCTGTCAAAAGCAAACTAAGAATGCTGCGTACTTGAAACTGTAAAACAAATGTTCGGGACATGTGTACCAACAACAACAAAGAATCGATAATCGAATCGTCGGCTGCCGCGAAACTTTAAGTCGCCTGACTTTTTGTACACACCTCGTACATATTGAGTTTGAGACAGAGCATGAATGAAAGAGCACAGGGCAATGTAAAAGAAAAGTAACACACAAAAGCAAAACACTTACGCTGTCCTTACACGTGCCGGCGGCTCCAATATCCACAGTGGCACAGTAGCTCATCAGCTCCGGCGGTATTAGATCCTTCTCAATTTGATTTTGGGAAACAAGGCGAATGAAGTCACCCGGAGGTAACACCTTGCTGTCGATAATGCGTTTGGTGATGAGGTCGGCGGCACTGTTCGATGGTGTGCCTACCAGCAGGCGAGCACCAGGCAGATTGCGCACAAGCTGCAGCACGGTCTCCACTAGGGTCACAGTCTTACCGGTGCCTGGTGGCCCGAAGATCACATAGGGTATATTATCGGCTTCGCCGCGCAGTATGTTGAAGATGGTGCGCTTCTGGATACAATTTAACGACTTATTGAGCCAGGGTAGTCGGCGGTCATACAAGAACATATCGTCATTCTTCATTTTAACGTCCAGTTGAGGGCTCTCGCGCATGTTTATCTTGGAAGGGAAGAGAAACTGCTCGCCCAACTGGTTGATAATGCCGGAGATGGCATAGTGTTGCTTACGAAAAGTAAATCTCGAGAAATGAAACTGCAAGCGATAGTCTTCGCCATTGTATTTCGTCTGAAAGATCGGATTGAACTTAAGCAGAATGCGATCAAAAAGCACTTTGTGGATAATGCCCTCAAACATCTTTGCGCTGTCATCGGCATCCGCCCATGGACTAACAGCACGCACAACATCGCCCACCACCAGCGACGGACGACGCTCGGCCAGATTCTCAACGAACAGTGAAAGATATTCACCATCGCGCTGGAAATGCGCACGCTCCCTATCATAGTTGCGGAAACTGACGTAATAGTCAATCTCCTCCAGATGGAGGAAGAGCGTAAAGCGCTGCACATAGTTCTTAATGCTCAGATCCTCAAGGATGTATGGACATTGCGTCTCAATGGCCTCATGCATTTGACTGCGACGCTCAATGGTCAGATAGATATTACGCAGCCGGTCCGGAACCTCGTAGTAACCCAGGCGGCGTGCCACAAAGCGACGCTTTGTCGCTATGCACTCGCCAGGCACTATTTCCTTCCCGGTGGTCGTGGACCACACCTTATGAGCATAGTGTCGGGTACGCTGAGTCGCTGTGCGTCCGCCTACCTTTAGAATATCTGATGCCATCAATCGCCTCTTCGCAGCTTCAGCCTCCTGCTCCGTCTCGCACACAATGATAGTGAAGGCCTTCGTCACCTTGAATTTATCAAAATTCAGCACATAAGATTCGCTCGACTCGCCATAGAACTTTGATTCTATTTCGAACTCCAAAGGTATCTGGCATGCATTCTTAATATGCTTTGGGAACTTCCAATCTATCAGCTTGACCATAGACTCGGCCGTAGTCTTTATTTCGATACTCCTCAGGCAAAGTATGCGCTGTGTATTGTTCCTCAGCTGGAGGGTAATGCGACGCTTCTGTAATAACTGGGTAAAAAAAGTCCGATCTTCGCCAATGACAGAGACTGCAACTTTGCCCTCTTCTTCATAGGAACTGTGCGTGAATACTTGGTGGGTTTTTAATGCGCCGAAGCACTTCTCGAGCACGGTCAGTTTAACGGCGCGATGTTTAAAGCGAGTCTGTGGGTAAGAAAAACACATTGCGGACACAGTTTTCACTATCATTCAGATTATTTCTTCCGGAGGGCTTATAGACAAAAATACATGCAATAATTACTAATATAAAACAAGTCTCAATGTCTGACTACATTTTACGAGATATTTCTATATATATATATATTGGGCCAAATATTGAGCACTCGTATCAAACGTGTTCGTGGATTTGATTATGATTTACTTTAAGATATATTTAAACGAATGTGCCAAACATTGAACACTGTTTCCAACGTGTTTATGGTGAAGCCGAGTTCATAGCTTAAGAAACTTATAGTGCTACTAGCGGCCCGCACCGTCTTCGTACGGGTGCAATGCCGGTACTAATATGGTGTAATTACTAAGAAATGAATAACTGCCATCGTTATATCATTCACAAAAGTATATGAATGTATATCCTCTTTGTCATGAAGTTTGCAAAGCTTACGATCATATAAAGTATGTATAATGTAAGTCGATATAGCTACGTCCGTCCCTCCGTCGGTTTAAACACAAATATCTCTATCTCAGAAGTCTTAGGAGCTACAAATGTGAAATTTGAACCTGGACCTTCTTATATCTGCATGCTTGACTTTATCCGGATCGTAGAACTATACCAGATATCTGCAATCAACTCTTTTATAATGCAAATAACATAGTATGACTTTTAAAAGTGAAATAACACGGGAACAATGCGATCTTCGTGCAACAAACCCCAATCGCAGCGTCGGAGGAGCTTGCGATATCCAGCCGCGGAACGGGTTGCAGTAGCTATATATATCTTTTGTTTCCTTACTTGTTACAATATATGTAGTATATGATTTATTATGTGATTTTATACTTCTACTCTAGTTTAAACAGTGTTTATGCTCTAATCCAAGCCTGCAACGTTGAATGTTTAACCCTGTGACTTATTTAATGGTTATTACAAAAGACAGTTTTATCGAAAATTGCCGGAGTCGATCTAGCTATGGACGTTCGGATCTTGGAAACTATAAGAGATAGAGGCTTCAAATTTTGAATTTTGATTTTGATTTTCCCCCATAAAAACCCACATTAGTGTTTTTATACTTGTACTCTAGTTATTTCATAGCTTTCTTGCTTTTTATTGGAATTGAACCAAATTAAGGGATTATGTGTCTTAGACGCATTTACGTCAACTGACCAAATTTGATCCGGATCCGGCAACTATATCATAAAACTACCATAGAAGAGATTTTTGGAAATGAACACAAAATATCGGCCAAATTATAGGATCCATTATAGGAGTTGATCACGAGCGGTTTGCTATAATATATATAACGGTATATTAGGAACAAGATATTTAACTGTATAGCAAACTCGACTGTTGCGTTCTTTTCTGTTTTATATAACGATCTATCAAATGTTAACAACGCAATAGCCCAAAATTGCTATGACAGGGAAATTGGACATTGACTAGATTGACTCCACTATTGATTCCAATGGTGTCTTTGTTGAACTATATGAGAAAACCAGCTATAAAAACTAGAGACTTTCCAGTCATTTGCCATGTTTATGTAAATAAGCACAGCAACATAAACGTAACTACGTAATTTGACGACTCACATCTATAGTTCCGTCTGTCCGGATTTGCATACACTCACACTCATCTATGTATCATACGCGGCTTTGCCGGTCGTGTATGGTAGTGAAGGTGCAGATGTTTGGCATATAGAAAACGGCTTGCTTGCGCATTACACAAAAAGTTATTTGTATATGTGTAGTTGTCGACTTCATTCCTATGCACAATAGATGGGAGCTTGCCGAACACTGGACTAAACTTACATACAGGGTCCACTGTTAAGCTACACCCCTGTCCGATTAAGCAATATAAACAGTCTAGAATTTAAGAAAATCAGGATGTACAAATACATAAAACCGCGGGCAGATTGACCAATCAGTGACTTTTTGAATTTCTCGCGTAGTAACTTCAAATGCAATCAATCTGAATGTAAAAGATAAAGGAAGGCTAGCTTTGGCTTGAACAGAATATAAAATATATAACCGATCTACATGAAATCCGGTCGGCGGGAGTAGAGCTACACTGAATACAACGGAGGCAAAACGAATTTGTTTTGATTTGGATGAAAAACAGAAAAGTTATGTTCATTTCGGAACAAACGGTTATATGGAGGCTATATGATATAGTTGTTCGATCTGGATTTAACTCGAACTTAACCAGCGTGCAGACAAAAAAAAAGCATCTGGTAAAATGTCAGCTCTCTAGCTTTAAAGAGTTCTGATATCGTTTTGTTGAAACAGACGGACATGGTTAGATCGATTCCACTTGTTATGCTGATAGTCGACAACGCTTCCTTCTGTGTGTTGCAAGCTTCCTGACAAAATTAATATACCATTTTGTGAATGGTATAACTAGACATATATATTTACACTCAGCATAAACGTACAAAATAAAATATCATTTGTCACATAAACAATTTGTGTCTACTGAAGACCAAAGACACAAGGGTCGGATCGTTTGTCTGTCACATCTGTGAGTTCCGAGACTACAGTGCCGTCTTTTCTGCAGCTCTTCTAACCAGCGTCAATTACTAGAGGATTAATATATGTATATATGCGGCAACTGCCATAATATAGTATGATATAATGCAAGAGCCGTTTGATACGTCCGCGACTTTTTGTAACTTTAAATGCTCGTGGCAACTACCGTCTGTTAAATACTGTCTAAATACTACTTAATAGCTACAGTGATACTCACAAATTCACTTTCGATAAGATCGACCCGCACAATATCATCCAAATGGAGTTGACAGCTGCTGGGTATGTCTTCTTTTAGCACAAAGGCGTCCTCGCTGAGCGCGGCAAATTCTTCAAATACGCGCTGCACTTGGCACTTCACATTGGTTTCGGTGCGTGTCGGTGAAATTTTCAGAACTTTCAAAACCTCGCCCTGCTTGTCTACATAGCTTTCGTCCACCTGGACATTGCATTGCAGGCTTACACAGTCGCCTTCCTGGGGTATGAAATCCATCTCAACGGTGTCCAGCTCAATGGTCAATGTGCCCGAGTCAGTGTACACATCAACTCTGCCTTGTATGCGTTTGTTGACCGTACCCAAGACGGTGCGTATTTGAGTATTGAAATAGGTGGGCTGCACATCTTTCAGCGTCTCTACAAGCTGCTGAATCTGAGATGATCAAATATGCAAAGTGAGTGCGTGGATATTCTGCAGCTTTTAAACAGGCCCGTAAACTCACCTTTTCTTCGCCCTGGTCTTCCCAGCTGTCTTCGACAATTTTCTCTATTTTGACCACCTTGATGGACTTGTCCTGCTCATAGACAACATACTCGACAACACAGCCAACGTGTAGATCATGGAATAGATCGGGAGCAACCTTCTTGTCAAAATATATGAACTTATCTATGGAACCATTTTCGCTATTCAATTTGGTGATGACGCCCTTGCGGCCAGTGCAAGACGCACCAGCCACTTGATTGATGTCGTCGGCAGCGGCAATCGTAGCTTTGGTTGGCTTGATGATGTCGGTTAAGCACGAGCCATTGACCTTATTCTGGCATTTTAGGTTTTCTTCGATAAGCTCCTGCTCCAGGAAGCTTTGCTCTGTATCAAATAGTTCATGCTTTCTATCGCGTTCTATTTTCGCGCTGTTAAACAAATTAACCATAAAACTATACATCGTTACTGTAGTGGCTTCTTGTCCAAACTGTCGTACATCCAGTCAGTTTCATTGATATAATTCAATTCCTTGCGTAGGTTCTGCAAGCGTTTCAAATGACTATCGTAATTCTCGACCTTAAATCCGCATTCGCTCGCAATTAGGGACACCGCTTTGTCAGTCGTCTGATTGTTCTTCTCGGACTTAGCCGTCTGTTCAGAAGAAAACACACATACATAATTTATAATGACGCAGCACTTTCAAGAAGCTGCAAGACATCCTCAAACTCTAACCTCAACTTCAAAACCCACAGCGACTGCGGTTGCTGCGGGGCCGGTGCTGTTGCTATTGCTTGTGTTCGCCTCCGGGAGTGGAATATTGCTTCGAGTAGCAGTTTCGTCTTCGTTTGTGCCGGTTACTATGGGCTCACTGGACATCGTCCGTGCTGCACGTTTCTTAACGTATTTGCTGTTGCTGCAAGAGCAAAAGTAAAAAAAAAAAAGCACCAAGCATTTTTTGTCTTTAGCTAATTCAGAGTGAAAGAAAACTAAACTTACATCTGCTCTGCGGCTTTTTATCAAATTTGTTAAACCAATAAAATATGCCACTGCGGAGAAACTAGAAATCGCAAATGAATGGAATTTAACGCAATGGAAAACTCTTCTCCATAAAAGACGCCAAAGATTAGATTTTGGTTTGGTGTACAACGGGCACACCAGAAATCATAAATGTTAAGTTAACATAACAGTTTGCCCGTAGACTGACCGTATATGGATGGCATTACCATTTAACTTTTACATCCCATTTCTACATTTAACATTTTCCCTGATTTGACTATTCAAAAAAAAATGTATTTCAGCAAATAGTCATTTTGAAAATGTTTATAATGCATTTCATGTTTGTAAAAGAAGGCCTTTGCCAGACATTTATATATTTAAGTTATATCTCAAAATGAATACATGTTTCAGAATACACAAGCCAGGACCAAAAGGAAAAATTCTAATTAGTAAGAGAAGATTAAAGTTAAAATATCAGTGTTTCTAATTTTGCAAATGGAAACGAACAGTTCGCCCAATTCCATCAATAAGATATTCTCTAAAACAATATGGCGGCAGATTTCAGAATCCCTTAACAAAGTATTCGGTATTTTCCTTCTTAAATTCGCCTCGTCATACCTGCTTCAAATAACTAACATAACAGAACAACTACTAACGATGTCTAACATTATGTACGACTAACAAAAACAGCTAAACACATAATGTAACATTATTTAACATTGATGACATTAAACACAATTTAGAAATGCCCAATACATCTTCAATGAATGTTTATGTTTATTAAATAATATATGCAAGTAACAAATTTGAATATGAATGTGTTTAAATTGTCAAAGGTGGTTGGGGAAGATATTTGCATATCAACAAATTGACGCGCCGAGAAACGTGACCGAAGTCTTCAAAAGTAAAATACCAAGTGTTGGTATATACTACCGCAAATATTGCCAGAGTTCGATTGTTACAGTTGTCGGTTGAAATTTAAATAATGTAACATACAGAGTAGTGTTCAGCAACTGAATTATTAATACTTGCAAATGTACTAATATATTTGTTCTAAATCGAACTCCCTTCGAGGATTTATGCTAACTCCTGTTTTGGCATAAATTGTCAATACTCGCTATCGTGGTAAAATGTTATGTTAAGTAAATGTTAATCGTTAGGTTATCCACAGAAGGCCGCTCTGCGGGCAAAATGTTATGTTAAATGGGTAAATTAGACGGCCGGTCCACGGATATGTTAAATTTAACAGAGCTCGACTTACTCATGCCTGGCTTGGAATCGATAATCGATATCGCCGATTCCTCCGATGATTTTGTTTTTAATGTTTTTGAACACACGGTAGTCGGCACATATATTTATACTCGTACTCTAGTAGAGTAAACCGAGTATATTGTATTCGTGCCAAAATGAGTATCAGGCAAAAGATTCGATCTAGCTATGTCCTTCCGTATGAACATCTAGATCTAGACTAGCTAGACTCTACAAGACAACGGACAAGCCTAGATCGACTCCGCTGTTGATGCTTCCTTTTGCCCGTTACATACGCTTGCATCAATACAATGTACTTGTTTACTGTGTACGAGTAAAAGCAGTGCTTTAGAACAAAAAATTTCGAGCTACGAACTATATGCAAATTTAGCTAATTTAAACAAAATTCATAGGAAACAATGCATACTGGTCTTCAAGGTCCACATATTAATAAAATAGAAAAGCAAATTCCAGGATAAGCGATCTTGAGAAGCTTTGCATTATAATATTTTATGAAATACGATTAGTGCCATTAATTACTTACTGATCTTATTGATCTTGGATATGGCAATAGAGATGATTATGCATCACCAGCTTCAAGAATGCTAGCCTTTATGGTGCTTGGAATAGATTCCCCCTGGCATCATATTTTTTAATTTCACAAAATGTGGTACAAAATTTGCTAACCTTATAAATATAAGCTGTAAATTATTGCATAACGCTCACATTGAAGGTTATGGCAACAGTATGTGATCGAGGTTCAACAAATATTGTCAGCTCCAAGACCTCAGAACATATTCGATTATGTTCATTTATTCAAGAGCATTAGCAATAACTTCTTGAAGTATGACTTAGGTGTTATTTTAGACCCTAAACTGAAATTTGATTTACACGTTTCAATTAGCGCCAATAAAGCTGTGGGTGTCCTAGGTTTCCTTTTACCTGTTACATACATTTGCACGAATATAATATACTCGTTTACTCTACTAGATTACGAGTATAAATACAAAAAATGCAGTGAGCCATCATACGGATGAAGAGTAATATTATTATATCTACTTCTCGTTGATATACACTTTTTATCAAGTCGATATTTTTGCGCGATATAAAATAAAACGAAATTTCCACATTCGATTAATTGTTTATGAGAGCAATACTTAAATGTTCTTTTAAATCTAATAACATATCTTAGAAAAGGTCCACTTTTTGTTTACTTTTAATATAAACAATGATGCAAATGCAAACGGTAGCGATAGTTTAGTTATTTTTTTAAATTCAAACAATGGCGATAGTTGCTGCAGCTGATTGGCACAGGGTGGCACATAACAACAACATATGATGCACATAACCTCAACCCCACCACCAGCTGCAACATATCTTGGTGTTTGCTGCATTTTGCGATTAATCTTCGCAAATTGGCAATTAATTGGGCATTTGTTGTTAAGTAGCCAAATTGTTGACACAATCAAGCAGACTCAGAGCTCTGCTGACGGCCAGAAAGCAGTCAACGATTCATTTTGCCGCAGAGGAGAAATTTCCACAAACGCCAGCAAAATCGTCGGCGTGTGAATTTACAGCAGTAGAAGTGAGTTACTTTCAGCGTTTTGTGGGTGTCGCAAGGAGAAGCGTGTTGAGACTGCGCCAGGAAAGATGGTTAAAGCTAAAAAGGGCAAGAAAGAGATACTGACTGCAGGGGGTGGCTCCTCGGCGGACGAAATGTAAGTTTTTGAATCAAAGCCAGCAATATGCAGGTTCAACACCAAATCATTGGCAATGATGTACAATGCCGATGCCGTGTTGGCAACTTTCTAAAATAATGTATTTTGTTTTGCAGCGATTCCAATCCTGCCCAGACAGTCATTGACTCCGAGACGGGCAGTGATAAGGTGAGCGTCAACAACAAAAAGAATCATCAGCAGCAGAAGGGGAAAAACAAGAAGAAAAATGCCCCAACCGCAGATTCTGGTAGTGATGATGATGATGTTGAGGAGGATGTCAAGAAATTGACAAAGGGTGTCAAAAAAATGAATGTGAAAAGCAAGGGTAAGAAAGAGAGGAAGAGCGACGATGAATCCGATGCAGATGTAGAAGAAGCACCCGTGTCCAAATCCAAAGGAAAGGGAGCTAAGAAGTCACAGTTTGAACTGTTAATGGACGATGATGAGGATGATGATGCGCCAGCTGATGATATGGACCAAGAAGAGAAGGAGGATGTCATTGTAAAGCCACAAAAAAAGCAAGACAAGAAGGGCAAGAAAGGTAAACGCAAGAACAAAGATGACGACGACGAGGATTTGGATAAGGTGCTGGCTGAGCTGCAAGCGGAATATGCTGGTGAGGCTCCAGCATCCACAACCGTTGCTCCCGAAGATCTGGCCGACGAGGAGTTTAGTAAAAAGAAGAAAAACAAAAAGCCAGAAACACAACCAGCCGATGATCCAGATGATGATGCTGACGAAGATGAAGACGGAGGTGGGACTGTGAAGACAGCTGCCCAAAAGAAAAAGGAAAAGAAGGAGCGTCAGAAACGAGATGCAGCCCTAGCCAAGCAACGTGGTGCCCTAGAGCCCAAGCAAAAACCTGCTCCGCCACCAGAGCCAGAGCCCGTCGCTGAAACTGAGGAGCCCAAACCAGAAGCTGAGACAGAAGACGCCGAGGATGCCGGAAAAGCCGGTAAGAACAAGAAAAAGGGCAAAAAGGACAAAAAGGCCGAGTTGGAAGAAGAGAAAAAGGACACCAAGAAAAAGGGCATGTCAGCAGCGATGGTAGCGGCCATGCAGGAGCAGCTTAAGAAGCGTAAGGAGGAGGAGGAACGACTGCAAAAGCTGGAGGAAGAACGCATACGTCTGGAGGAAGAGCGTGAAACGGCACGCCTAGAAGCTGTTCGTCTCGAAATCGAAAAGAAGGAGAAGAAGAAGCAAAAGGAGGCGGAACGTAAGGCTCGTCTCAAGGCTGAAGGCAAACTGCTAACCAAAAAGCAGAAGGAAGATCGGGCTAGAGCCCAGGCACTCTTAGAGTCATTAAAAGCCCAGGGTCTCGAGATGCCCGATCCCAATGAGCGTCGAGCTCCCCGACCAGGTGAGTAAAGCGATAGGACTCATGTTGTCTTTACAATGATTGAAATTGCAGGTACTCGAATTCGTCACAATAAGAAGAAGGGACCCAAGGAGTCTGCCGAAGAGGATGAGGAAGCCAAAGCGGCTGAGGACGCCGCAGCAGCTGCGAGTGCTCTCGAAACTATTAAGGTGGAGGTGGTCAAGGAGAGTTGGGATGCAACCGACAGTGAGGCAGAACCGGAGGACGAATCTTCTCAGGCAACCACGACAACCACTAACAATGGCAAACAAGAGCCAGCTGATGCTGATGGGGATGAAGACGAGGAAACCGACGAGGGTGACAGTGGTGATAACGATGACAGCGACTCTGATGAGGAGAGCGATGAATCCGATGAGAAGGCAGAAACAAACCTGGCCAACGATCCTGAGTCCAGGCGTCTGCGTGCCGAGGCTCGAATCCTCAAGCGTCAAGCTGAGGCCGAGAAAAAGCGCACCACAGATGAGCTGCGAGCCGGCGTCGTATGTGTCCTTGGTCATGTCGATACAGGGAAAACAAAAATTCTCGATAAGCTGCGTCGCACCCACGTACAAGACTCTGAGGCAGGCGGCATTACGCAACAAATTGGTGCCACCAATGTACCCATTGACGCCATAAAGGAGCAGACGAAATACGTGAAGAGTGCTGTGGGTTTCGAGCATCGTTTACCTGGTTTGCTCATCATCGACACACCTGGCCACGAATCCTTCAGTAATCTGCGCAATCGGGGATCCTCGCTCTGTGATATCGCCATCTTGGTGGTGGACATTATGCACGGCCTGGAGCCACAGACGATAGAGTCCATACAGTTGCTCAAAAAGAAGAGGTGCCCATTCATTGTGGCCCTCAACAAGATAGATCGATTGTACGACTGGCAAGTGCTGGCCAGGCGGGATGTTCGAGATGTGATCAAGGAGCAACAGAGCAACACACAACTTGAGTTCCAGCAGCGCACCAAGGACGTGATTCTGCAGTTCGCAGAACAGGGTTTGAACGCCGCATTGTTCTACGAAAACACCGATCCCAAGACATACATCTCCCTTGTGCCCACTAGCGCCATTACCGGCGAGGGTATGGGTAATCTCCTATTCATGATTGCCGACTTCTGCCAGAATATGCTGACCAAGCGGCTCATGTACTCCGAGGAGCTGCAGGCAACGGTGCTCGAGGTTAAGGCGTTGCCTGGCCTGGGCACCACCATCGATGCCATTCTTATCAATGGCAAGCTCCGCGAAGGCCAGACAATGGTCGTGGCTGGCACGGATGGGCCAATTGTCACTCAGATTCGTTCCCTCCTCATGCCCCAGCCAATGAAAGAGCTTCGTGTGAAGAATGCCTATGTGGAGTACAAGGAGGTGAAGGCGGCTCAGGGTGTCAAGATTGCAGCCAAGGATCTAGAAAAGGCAATTGCAGGCATAAATTTACTCATTGCCCATAAGCCCGATGAAGTTGAGATCTGCAAGTGAGCTGCGAACTTTCCAAGCCGTTTTTACTGCTGAATTCTAATCACATCTCTTTTTCAGGGAGGAAGTGGCTCGAGAATTAAAGAGCGCGCTCAGTCACATCAAATTGGCCCAAACGGGCGTCTACGTTCAGGCCTCCACTTTGGGCTCTTTGGAGGCACTACTAGAGTTCCTGCGCACCTCAAAGATTCCGGTGAGTGAAACAAGTTTGAATGTAATTATGGCAAATGCCTGACATCCACTAATGGGGACACAAGCCCTTCTAAAATGTTAAACCGTTGTATTTGGTTTCGAAATGCAAGATTATCAAATTAAAGAACTATATGAAATTTACTTTAGCGGCTATAAGTAAATGAAAATAGTTTCAGTTTTATGTGAGTTGTGCCAAATTCTATATCGAACATACATAAATGTTACGTACATATACGTATATGCCATATCGCACATATATATCTGTAACTAACCTTTACAGTTTATTATGGGTCTCTTTGTACATTTGTCTAATAGGATCAGAATCAAAGTCTGTCTTCTCAGTCCATCCATTTTTCTCTTAAAGTGTAACCAAGTCCAGTTTAAATACTTCCATTAACACAGACCTATCTTGGAACACAGTCAGAGCTCAACTATAAATTTCTGCTGAAGAATTGTTATAGTTTTTATACACTTGCGAAGGATATTATTATAATTATGTCACGACTTTGTAACGCATTGAAGGAAGCATCCGTGCCCCATAAAGTATATATATTCTTGATTAAGACAAGCCGAGTCGATATAGCCATGTCCGCTTGTCTGTTTGTCTGTCCATATGTTTGTCTGTTTCTATGCAAATTTGTCCCAGCTGCTCATATGTCAAAATCGTCCAGATCGGACTACTATATCATATAGCTCCCATATAACCGACAGAATGAACTCTTAGTACAACAAAATTGTTTTTTTTATGAAAATTGAACCAAATTTGATAAATGTCAGTTTTAGAAGCCTCTACGTATGCTGACCAAAGTTGATCCGGATCGAACAACTATATCATATAGCTGTCATATAACCTATCGATTGGGAATGAACTCTTAGTACACCAAAACTGTTTTTTTTTTATCCAAATTGAACCAAATTTGATTTTAGAAGAATCTACGTCTGCTAACCAAAGTTTATCCATATCGGATCAGCTTCGGAATGAACTCTTAGTATCCGAATAAAAACAAATTTTGAACTTATCAGTTTTAGAAGCTCACCGAAATTCAACTGAATCTACAAGGGTATGTAAACTTCGGTTACCCGAAGTTTGCCTTCCTTTCTTGTTATATTTCTCCCTAAGCGTGACCAAGTAATTGGGATTGAACCAAATTTGGGGATTATGTGTCCTAGAGTCATTGATTCGGATCGGGCCACTATATCATAAAGCCCCCATCGAATTGATTTTTACGGAATGAATAAAACATTCGAACATAAAACATTGAACCAAATACGGTTTGCATTCATTTTAGGATTTCTTACGTCTTGCCTTACGTCTACATCATATAGCACCCATAAATGAAGATAAAATGTTTGTTTTTCCTCCAAATTGAACCAAATTTGATGTGTATCCATTTTAGGAGCACACATTCACAGACAAATCTTTATTCAGATCAAACCACTATATCATATAGGCCCCATATAGCCGATTTTTCTGAATGAACACAAAATGTTTCTTTTTCATCCAAACAAACCAAAGCTATTTTATGAGGCTTCACATTCACAGACAAAATTTTATGCAGCTCGGACAATTATATCATATAGTCCTCATAGAACCAATTTTTTCAAATTTGGCACGTGCCGGTTTTATAGCGGAGCCAAGACCCATCGTTCGGAATCAAAACAAACACCCGAAGCGCTCTCTATTTATACCCTTGTATACTCTTACTGTTTCTTTCCCTCTCATTCACATGACTGATATTGCTTGGTGCTTTTCGTGGACACAAGTAAGGTCAAGGTCAAATCGAAAATTTGTGAGATATGCATTATGCATATGTATGTATGTATGTCAAACGTCTCCGACCCCATAAAGTATATATATTCTTCATCAGCATCAACAGCCGAGTCAATCTAGAGTTACCAAAATTGGTATGTATACCCCCTGGCCTCGCAAATTGATAAAACCTTATATCTCCCACAAATTTTAACGCATTTATTTTAAACTCGCTTGAGCAGGTAGAAAAAACCCTTTTTGGCACTGTCGCAGCAAATGTCACGCGTTTTTGTCCGTTGACTGAGTCATAGGCAAAAACTGGACAAGGAAACAGACAGCACCAATTCGAGTGTTACGCCCGTGTAAGGAAAATGTACATATGTCCATATTTTCTTTTGCCAGAACGTCTTTATCATAAATAGAAGAATAATAAGAACAGTAACACAGCTTACAATTGACTTAATTGAGTTTTATTTGCTCATATCCCAACAACGGAGACTATAAGAGCTAGACTCAAGTTTGTTTTTAAATTTTGGCACGCCCCCTCCCGCTCCATCAAACCGCAAAGCATTATATCTTCCACAAAATTAAGCGCATTTAGTTGAAACTCGGTTTGTATGTATAAGCACATAATCTACCGATTTGCCGAGTTTTCTTAAGATCGGATAATAATTGTAAAATAATTGTGTAAAAAACACTTTGTATGAGAAAACCCCACCCCCCCAAAAAAAAAATGCTGAGTACGAGTATCTTATAGTCGGAATATCGACTTCTTCATTGATGACCTCCTCATTTGACGTAAATTTTTTACTTTCCAGCCATTTCTTTAGGTTTGAAAACAGAGAATAGTCAAATTGAGTTAACAATATGATAAGGGAGCTAAATGGATTCTTTCTATGGTGACCATACAGACGCTTGACGCCGAGTGTGAGCAATTCCGGAATCCAATTATGCACCCACATTGAAACTCAGTAAATGTTCAACCTCTAAAATTGATAGTGCAGATTCCCTTTCTTTAAACTTGGACTTGGTTGGTCTAAATCTTAATCAGCACACGAAACTCACTTTTTTCCATATTCTTCAAAACTGCCTGGATTGCCTGCTGACAATGGCTGGTAAACACAAACTAAAAGACGCAACGGGAAATATCAAATGACCCTCGTATATTTTCCAGATCCAGTTGCACTAGTAATAGCTATATGGTATTGTTATAGTTATATAGCTGAAAGGGTACGTTACTTTCATGTTTAGATTTCGTTGAATGTATCAATATCTTAATGTTTTGTATCGCCATATTTCAAAACTAATATCTTTAACATTTTACGTTTTCCCTGGCCTTAAAAATTTGTTTCAAACCTTGAATAGCCTGAAGACTTGAATTGAATTTACGCCTTTGCTATTGTTTATATTTATTATTATTTACTGCATTTATTACCTTAACGATCGCACGCGCCGCATGCAACAATGAGGCAAGACCAAAAACAAAGTGGAAAGAAAAGAAAATCCCCTTTGAATGTTATATAAAACCATTCGATTAGTAGATTATTTTGCACCTTTTGTTTAGACAATTAGCCAAATATCTTTTTTGGCAAAGCACAATACGCATAGCTCTTGTTGTTGATCTGAGTTCTATCTACGGTTCTGTGGTAGGGCGTGCTGCGCCACCCCGCTGCAATTTATGTACATAATTTTCCCCAAGGCATTTCATCTAACAGCTCGTCTAGCCGCCAGAGGAGGTGTGGAAATTGTTCCGTCTGTAAACAAACTTCTACATACACATAAGTATTTTTGGGCCGCTTTTCGATATCTGTGCAAATTTGAATTTAGTACGCGACAAAGTTGTAAATTGTGAGAAAAAAAACGAAGAAAGCGATTTTTGTAAAAAGTTATGAGTGCGTACGGTGAGCTACGATGGCCTCCTGGCAGCCAATGCGGCAGACGACGACGACGACGGCGTAAACATAAAGTGCGTATTTTTATATTTTTGCAAATGCAGTGCAACAAATATGTAGTTGCAACAAATACCCGGCCATGTCGGATGATGATGATTCATGCCAGAAGCAGCCAAGCAACGGGCGCTTGGCCAACAGCACACGCACTATCCCACCGCCAACCCATAGCTATTACCAACCCGCACCGTACTCCCATGCCCATGTCAAATAGCATACCATGCCATTCCGTTCATTCGATTCGTAGTCGTTGTGGTCGTCGTTGTCTGCCCCCCAGTCTCGAGAAGATTGAACACCCAACTAAAAATACGGCGCGCTCTCTATACACTAGCTGTATATATATATATATAAATATATATATATATATCTACATATATGTATATATATTCACTCTACGATGTCTGTAAATGTATATGTATGTATCTAAGTTTGCGTGGCCACAACCTGAACGGATATGGCAACTTAAATTCCAATATTTACCAATTCTTCAAAAATTGCTTACTTTTAAAATATAGTGTATAATTTTATGAGTACATATATACACATATAAAGTTTAGGAATCTATTATTTATATTGCTCAGTAAAAGGGGAAATATTTATATTAATGGATTTCTTACTCCAAGCATTTTAAGCTCTTTTAACAAACTATTAGAATGAAATGTATGCCATAAGCTTTTGGCATGTTAATCGCGTAATCCAAGGGCAAACCACTTGGTCACGACACTGGCGAAATCGAAAAGCCGAAACTTTCAATGAAGGGATAATTCGTATTATGATATTTATCAATGGACATTAGTTTAAAATCACTATTGCTGGTAAATCAAGAAAGGAAGGCTATCTTCGGTTAGCCGGAGCTTATACCACAAATAAGAACGCGACAGTCGATATTCCGACTATACTCGTTCTCTGCATTTATTCAATATTCGACACACTCAAAAGTATGGAAAAAATTGTTTTTTTCTTCTACAAAATGTTTTTTTTTACGATTTTATATACAAATATTATTCAATCTTAACAAAACTCGGTAAATTATGTGCTTATACATACACAAACCGAGTTTCAACTAAATGCGTTAAAAGTTGTGTAAGATATACAGTTTTGCTGTTTGCGGTGACGGGAAGAGTGTGGCAAAATCTAAAAACAAACTTGATCTGACAACCCCATAAGGGGAATCTACATACCAAATTGGGTCTCTCTAGCTCTTACAGTTTCCGAGATCTAGGGGTACATACGGATGGGCAGACGGACGGGCGGAGAGACGGACAGACGGACAGGGCTAGATCGATTCGGCTGTTGATTCTGATGAAGAATATACATACTTTACTTATTTCAGCCTGTTACATACATTTGCACGAATACAATATACTCGTTTACTCTATAAGAGTGCGAGTATACAAACTAGGAACAACTTCGCTTTTAAATTGGTTTCTATATAAACATAAAACAAAGTGTAATTCAATGGTTTTCTAATGAATTGATGTTAATTGGTTTAAAGCTGTCGAATTTTGCAACTCTTTCTAGCTCTTTCTTTCTAGTATATATTGAATTTTTCCAGTGTCCTTTTCTCAATGATGTATTCCCAACCGTGTCCATGCTTTTGAAGTTCAGCGTATCCCGATTCTTGCACTGTTTCATATGTAAGACAACTGACGAGTGCATTCAGATGCGAATTTAATCGAACTAACTTTGAATGAAACGGATATGAATGTCCGAATCTGTAATGATTTGTGAACCAAAGTGGCTAACTTTGGCAAATGTTTAAATTACTATTTTCCTTAAAAAAACGTTACACATCTTTAAAATTTGTTTTGCAACTTCTAAATAATACGCAGCAATCGATGTGTTATTTACGAGCTAAATTCATATATTCATATGTTTTAATCAAAAATGATATAAATGAAATGTAAGCTTAAGCCATGAGAGACTATCATTGTAATCGAAACCTCGTTCTGTTTTATGCAATAACAATATTTTAGCCAGCGCAGCTCTTCTAATTGTATTTCTACATACAAACAGACAGACAGACAGACATTAAATAAGTAATAATAATAATTATAAAAAAAATCAAGCACACAGCGGAAATGTGCCAGCAACGGAAGTTTGGATAAAATACAAACCAACAAGAAACTGTGTATGTGTGTATGTTTGTATATATATATATATATATATTTTTTTTTGTATTGTCAGACTAAGCCACTTGAGCTGTTGTTGTTGTTTTCAGTGCTGTTCTTTTTGCGATAGCGGCAGTTTTTCTATTTTTAAGTAAACACTTTTCAATGTTTGCTTTGAGTTGGCAATGGGCAATGGGTGGGCCCTCAGATAGGGGAAGACTTTACATAAGCGCCACATATTGTTGGTGTTGCAGTTGTTTTGCTAGTTTGCTGACACTACAAGCTCATTAGCAGCACAGCCCACATTTGCTAAGGTTTCCCACAGTGTCATCATCATCATCATCTCATCTTGATCAGCCGCCCCAGCCGACAACCGACTGCCGCCGCAACACTTTCCCAAGCCTTGGGTTTGAAAATTGAGAAACACCAACGCAACAGACCAAACATAGACCGTAGTGGTATGGAAATTAGCTACCAAATGCAGTCAGAGGCGAACATGGGGCGGCTTTGCCTGAATGAATGAATGAATGAAATGAGTGAATGATGATCTCTAGAGCTTGTGGTTTTCGCTTTTTTTGGTGCGGCCCACTGAAATAATTTTCAGTTTAAGTTGGTTTTTCTCAGGCGGCCCATTAGACGTTGAATGTGGTTACGTTTTAACACGAAACTTCCAGCTGAACAACTTTTTTGGAGTCCATCATGCACATTTTTGTCCATGTGCTTTTGCTGCCACTTTAGGTGATTATGCACTGGCAGAGGCAATTACACTTTTAATCCTCTTTCTAATCATTTCTTGGCGTCATTCATGGTTTTACGAAAATTTCGCATTTCTCATCTATGTTATAGATTCTTAAAATATATGAAATTATTTAGAATCCCTTTAAAGCTACCATTGCAAATATCGCTTCAAGTCCAACGAATGTGTTCCTCATGTTGACGACTTTCACAGACAAGATTTTAATAGAAAACAGTTTTTTCAAGATCTTTTGACATTATCGTGTGAGATGTAAGGGTATATTTAAGCCTCCATTAGCCAAAATTAGCTTCTTGTCATGTTATTTTTTTTTTTTTGTCAGATTTTAGACGAAAAAATTTGTCGCCATGTCATGTTTTTGCGCTCATTTCAAAAATCAATTATGGCCAGATGAATGACTGACTGATGGACTGACTGACGGACAGAGTAACTTGACTGACTGAGTGACTGATGCTGCCTGCCTGCTGGCTATTCATTCATGATTTCAGCTCAAATCTCTGACCATGTGGGCAGCCACCGGCCGGCTACGTAACAAGTTTCGCCTTCGTTTAAGCCAAATTTAGTAACTGGTCGAGAAACACACTTTGTATATCTAGTTTTTTTTTTTTTTTGTATTGTTGCTGTCGTTGCTTTTGGCCCGCACTCTAATACTATGTAAAATGCCATAAAATTTTATAGTTATCGTCGCTAGAGTCATTTTTCTAAGCACCCACATTGGGGCGGCTCGAGTAGTCATCCATTCTCTGCGTGGACGCTTGTTGAAATACGAGCAGGGTTGCCAATTTATTGGCACTGCCCAAGCTGACGGCCGGAAATTGTCATTTGAGTTTCGATTTTTATACTCGTACTCTAGTAAAGTAAACGAGTTTATTGTATTCGTGCAAATGTATGTAACAGGCAGAAGGAAGTGTCTCCGACCCCATAAAGTATATATATGCTTGATCAGCATCAACAGCCGAGTCGATTTAGACATGTCCGTCCGTCTGTCCGTCCATATGTACCCCTGCATCTCGGAAACTGTAAGAGCTAGAGAGACCCAATTTGGTATGTAGACTCCCCTTGTGGGGGCGTCAGATTAAGTTTGTTTTTAAATTTTGCCACGCCCCCTCCCGCACCCGTTAACCGTTAAACTTTATATCTTGTTTGTATAATCACACTTTTGAGTGTGTCGAATATTGAATAAATACAGAGTACAAGTATCTTATAGTCGTATTATCGACTATCGCGTTCTCACTTGTTTCCTCTTTTTTTTAGGCGAAACAACAATAACAACAAAATCAGTTTTTGTTGTCCATTAATTTCTGAAACGTTGCAGGTTGCCGCTTAAACTATAAGGTTTGACTCTGCCATTTTCGCCTGTAAAAATGTTTCTTTTGATTGTTGCAGAAATTCAGAAATTGATCTTGAAACCATTGAGCTACCAAAAATGAAAACGAATCCGCCCGCTGTTAATGTGACAGCTGTCTCATACATCATTTCATTGAGTTTTGTTGTAGTTTTTTTTTTTACTGCGCGCGCGTCGCATTTAATTAATTGACAATAAACAGCAAGAAGAGCAACAGGCAGGCTTGCCAAGGGGGTCAATGCAGGCAACCAACCTTAACAAGTGCGTACCACCAAAAAAAAAAGTGTATAGTCTTCATATACATATAAAGGGTGTCTTATTTGTTATTGTAGCGACGTAAAATAATATTCAATACTGTTTTTGTTCTTCAGAAAGAAAACTTAAGCTAAGATTGTCGATGAAGATAGTGCTCGTAAGTTAACTTATTTATGCGATCGATTTCTTTAAGCATCGTTTTTATTTTCGATATTAGATGAGACTCATGTTCAAATTCTCTAAAATCTTCCTCCTAAAGTTGGGATGCCCCTTGAAGACCTTTACACATATGGCTAAAATAAACAAACACAGCTACCGGATATAATGATTATACAAAGTTTCTTTTATTTGAAGAAATATGGCCAGCTCATTTACCTGTCCCTAATATTACTAAACTGTATATATTCTTGTTCAAAAAGTATGATTTAGTAGTAATTAATTGACATAAAAAATCATTTTTCTATAAGGTTTTGGAGAAGGCTGAAAAAAATTGTATGAAAAATCAATATCTCTTGAGTTTCTGGAGAATCCAATATCGCTGATATATTTTACACAATATTGTTATTAATGGTTATTACTGCAATATGTTGCTGAGCCACGTTAATTTCATATAGAACTATGAAGTACCATTCGATCCGTATTTAACAATCAAAATCATCTGTCAACAATAATACCTTAAAACGATTTAGCAAAAATCCTTATTATCGAGTAATTTGAATATTTGCAACTCAATATAATTCTGCAACCACATTTCTCGGGAAAACAAAGCACCCTATATTGTTTTTATGTTCATATATAAAACGACATCAGACAATAAATTGTATGGAAAACAAATCAATTACAAATATGTTGCTGTCGATGTGTCGCACTGTCGCTGTTGGTGTTGGTGATGGTGTTGGTGTTGGTGTTGTCACAGTTCACTCTCTCCCTCTGCTCTCGTTTTAATTGCAGCCCACATGGTGCCTTGTGCTAGTGCTGGGGGCTATTTACTCTTATGGCAGTTGCTGTTTTCGTTGTTTCATTCATTTTTGGTAGACATTTTGCTTGTTTGTACAGATACACACTCACTCATTCACAAACACACACGCATGCTTGTACAATAATTCATTTCATTGATCAAATAAACATTTGCTACACAATTCGAGAAATTAAACACGACGCCGAAGCGGCAGGGCGTAACGGCCACATAGCCACGCCACTGAGGAGCTGAAGTACGAGTAGTACGAACAGAAGCAGCAGTAGATCAACATGCCGCCTTTCTGTTTTCCATTCATAAAAATTGATTGCACTTGTTGCTGTTGGTATTGCTGTGGCCATGTGGTCAGCGTGCGTCACAATTAATATTAACATTGCCACTTACTTCTAACCTCCTTCCCCATCTGCTCCTCTACCAATATATTTGTACAACAATAATTCATTAACGGCAGCGAGCCAAAGCCATTGTTTTTATACGCTATTCCCAAAAAGGAAAGAAATAGATTGGAGTACGAGGGCTGCTCGGGAAGTCATGGAAATAAATATGAACGAAATCTAATGAATATTTTGAAAATTGTGGCTATTCACCAGATTCTCTTCATCAATGATTGGTGACCCCAAATTCAAAACCGAGGTGCAGCAATACTTGAAAAGGTTATAAGCAAGGTCATCATGCAAGGTCACCCAATTGAGACAAATATATATTCAGAAGAGAAGATTATTGTCCGCACGAAGCTCATTTTATATGAAATATCCCGAAAATGTTAAGAACTATATAGTAATTTTGCCATTTTATTTATATTTTCTATGCAAGTCGTTTCGCATATTCTTACCAAAAGAACATCAACATAATATAAGCATTCTTCCTTGTTTAACTATCAAATGTTATCAGTAATGCAATTCATTATCGTTTTTGACAGTGCCTTACATCATACTGTTGCCAGCCAGCCAGTTCAGATTTATGGCCCAGCATTTGTTGCATAGTTTTATGATTCGAGCTGCCGGAAAAATCAAACCAGCCAACCAACAGAGACAACCAACGTGCATAACATGAATGAGCTGCTGTCTAGCTGGCTGCCTGTGTTGTGCTTCTCTATCTCCATCCTGCCTTTCTGCCACCAGTTGCCACAATACCCGTTATGCAGTTGGCCTGCAATTTCTTTCGGTTTGTGGCGACAGCAGCAGCAGCAGCTTCATTAACATTTGCACCGCATCGCACCTCGACGTAGCAACCGAGTGGCCAAATATAGCGGTGGTGGTTACATTTTGGCTTTGCCCAGCCATTCATAAAACGTTATGCACCTCGCTAGCTTTTTCTTACTTTTGGTTATACAACAACAACATAAGAAACAACAACAACAACAACAGGCAGCAGAGGCAGTAGTTAGCTGTTTTTGGCATTACATTGCCTGCTTGGTAGCCAGTTGAGGCATTCACATACTTACCTTACATACCACATACTCGTACTTACATCCACGCAACACCCGCTACGTCTTCGCCGGTTCCTTCATTCATGCATTTTGCAATGCACACGCATTACATACATGCTTCTGAATTACAGCTCTTTTTTCCTGCACTACACGTTTTTTTTTATACCCTACACGAAAAGGTTTGATGCTCACAGAGCAAAGCTGATAAAATTGAGTATCTGTAGACCCAGGAGACTGAGGAGACATAAATTTAAAGTGAATGGTGGCGTTCCAAACCGCTCCATGAAGACGGCTTTGTATCTTTGATCCTTTTTTTTGCACATCTTGAGCTTAGGGTGTTTTTCAATGTCACAGATAGTTTTGAGCCTGGCATCAAGTTGCATGTATGGATTCTGTATAGAAACGCTAGTGCAGTCAGTTATACGTCCAGCGTACCATCGAGGTGTACGCAAAGTAAAAATCGTTTCAGTCGACTCAGGATTCACTGCTAAATTCCACTTCTTCAAATAGTAAACCTAGGTTTTATTCATAATATAATCCAATCCAATGAAATCCATGAGTCTGGATTTTACTTATAACACATACGATCTTACAGGGTCGTTTGAAATATGCAAATAATAAAAGTAATCATAGGATTGGTATTCCGAATCGAGAACCAGTCTTGGCACTTTGTTTTGGCAAACTGAAAAAGTTATTCCTCCATGGATCCGTTTCAGTTTATCGACAATTTGGATACGGTTAAGAGAATCTTTTGGGGTCGGGTTTAATATTTGGTTTATATACTCCAAATTCTCTTTTATTCCGGAATATCTTGCAATGCTGCAAAGCGAGAATTTGTATATGGTAGAGTATGTCTGCTTCGCTGAGGCGAACCTAGCTTTTCCCTTCTTTTTTTTATGAATGAAAAATTTTGCGCCCAGACAGACCGAATGTCTACAGTTGTTGCTGCTAGCAGCAGCTGTTGTGCTGAAGCTCTTGGTTCCCAAAAAAACCCAACTTGCAACAAGATGACCTGTCTGTCTAAGTGCCTGAGCCTCTCTCGCCCTCATGGCTGTGCTGCTTTTGGCTAAAATGTAAAGTTTAATTATGTAGCCATCAACTATTTCTTTGAATTGTTGCTTTTGTTGTTGTTTTTGCTGTAGCTTTTGGTGCTTGCTTACTGTTGCTGATGTTGTTGCCGTTGCGGTTGCCTTTGCCATAATTGTGTGCCACTTTTAACATACATACATTTACTTGTTGTTGTTGTTACTGCAGCATTGCGGGCGTTTCTAGTAGGTAGGTAGGTACACATGCATATATGTATGTATGTATGTATGTATGTATGTATATCGAAGTATGTGTGTAGGTACGTAATTTGATTCCCACATGCATTTTAATTAAAAGTAAACAAGAGAGTTTCGCAAGCATTCAGTCATGCTCACCACATTGCATTGCCAACCATTTTCCATTTGTAATCGAGACTTGTTTATGTATGTATGTATATATGTGAATAGCCCGCTGTATATGCATGCAAAATATGCGAACACTGCGGCAAACGACGCCCACACACCTTATTGTAAAGAAGCGGTAACAACAATAACAAAAGCAACCAAATAATTGGCCGCCATAGTATCTAACGGTCAGTTTTAGTGCGTTGTCTTTCAGTGCAAATAGATAAAATGCGCAATTTGTTTTTTAATTCATGCAGCGTCGACATTATAGAAACCTTTCTAAGAACGCAAGCAGACACGAAAACAAGGCCTAGAGCAACTTGGACATCAAATTCTTACAAAAGTGTTGCGTGACGCCTCGATTCATTCATGATGTAGCACCGAAAACCACAGAAAATCATCAGTAAACAGAAGTTTACATACCCTTCCCTTTAAGAATTGTATAGGAGACTTTCTTTGTAAAGTCAGTTTCACTTTAGTTTAGCTATAGTTGGAGTTGATATGCGGTCGCTTTATGTGCTAGGGATTTTCAAGAAGTCAATTGGATAAAACTCATTGAAGGTGTTCACCATGTCTATGCATGTTGTGCATTAAACTGTACAAACCTTTCGGTCAAGACGACCATTATAAGACTTTGTGAAAGAGTATATATAATTATGGGCAGACAGAAGCAAAAGTCCATTGGAGGCCAACACCCCATCATGGTGGTGGTCAGTGGTAGTGGGGTGACGTTTGCCAACCTTCGCTCTCCATGGTTCGTTCGTTGAATTTCATGAATGAATTTAATTTTGTGCGCGTTTTCTCATAATTTTTTTTTGCTAAGCAGTGCGGCGTAGTAGTACTAGGCGTGTTTTCAAAGAAAGCAAGAAAAGGAAGGAAGTGAGGCAAGAAGCAGACAATGCCAACGTTTTCATTAATGCGACGTCGTAGTTGCCAAGAACAACAACAACAGCAACAACAACATGCACACGAGGCTATGCCCAATAAGAAGAAAAAAAAAAAAACAAAAAATAAAACCAAGAAAACAATGAATGAGACTGAGCCAGCCGACTGACTGAACGCGCCCAGGCGAGTGACTGAGTAAATGAGTGAATGTATAAATGGAAAGACCGAAAACAAAAACAACAACGGAAGCAATTCTTCCTGCCCCAAACACACACACACACACACACACAATGCCATACAAACACACACACACTCTGAGCTTATTGCTTAATTTTCATTCATAAACACTTCGCGTCAATGAAATCAAATGCCGGCTGGCAAGGAAGTTGGTCCGAAAACTAATAGATATTCATATGTACATACTCATATAGTAGTATAAAAGCCAAAACGGAAGTTGAAAGAACGTGCGGGCAGCTGGATGAGAGCGCCGCCCACCTCCATCTTATATATATAGGTAATCGGACAAAATAAGCGTAATTTTCGAATTTCTATTTATTTTCGTTTTTTTTCAATATTAATCAGCTGCTTAGCGTAAGCTGTCAAACTGCAATGACGTCGAGCGGAGTAGACGTTTAAATAGATTGACATTCCCGACGTATACTTAATGGTCGAAAGCGCAGGATGAGATTTATTTAGAGATAGTCAAGTTGCGATATTCATTAGCTGTTCGGATGGGCAGAGCAACAAAATAATATGTGAATTTTTATCAATATGCAATTTAAATTCATTCGTTTTGCTACCAGCTACAGCTTCCATTCACAAATGTTTAAATGTTGCAAAAAGATCATTTATGCAAATGCCTTCCAACTGAATTCCAATCCAGTTATAGTTTTGTCGGGGGCCATAAAGCCTCTTTCAGTTGATCTCATATATATTTAATCGATTTCATTCGACTATAAAATATACTTATGTATATCGATCTGTTAATTTTCATAACGATCGGATAATATTTGTAGACAAAATCACACGAACTCTTTAAATATGGAAACGCCACTCACTTATACTAGCAGTGAATTGTTTCTATATTGATTTTGATTTTTCCTGCTGAACTCCAGTTGGAATTGGTGTTGTCGTTCAAAAAGGGAAGATAAAGGGAGAATGTCTTTCTTTTTTCATTGTTAGGATATGAAGATATAAATTAACTGATTCGCGGGTATCTTACAGTCGAAATTTCGACAATAGTGTTTCTACTTGTTCTACTTTGTAAATTATAAGGAATATTTTAAATAAATCCCTGCTTACTATCTTGTTATACTCGTTTTATCTTCAAAGATGATAACACTCTCAAAAAAGTTAAACATAATATGTTCCAAATTCCTACTGGAAATCTTACACAGCTGCTGGACATCACGAACACCCTAGACATTTTAGCAATTTTTCGTTTACTTCAGAATTTCATATAATTGTAATACAAAATATATTCTATTATAAAGTTACAACACATGTATTAACAATTTGTTTGCAATCACAATGTTTGCGAAATGACGTGCAAATAGGTACCTGCTTGCATTTCATACATGTAATTTGAATTGCATGTGGATAATCTATGAGTGGAATAGGGTGAGCAGTTGTGCACACACCGCACCGCCCTTTCAATTTCACTGGTATGTACATACTACACTGGCATGTTCATAGCACAGACATATACTATAACATATATATGTACATATCGCCCTCTTTCTCTAGAGTGGCTCAATTGTAAATTGAATTCAATTACAGCTTAGCTTATTCTCATTCATGAAAATTTCATTCATTTGAGCGCGCGGTCGTCAACGCTATAATTTTTGTTGTATCTGCTGTTGTTGTTGGCGCTGTCGTGTTGTATAAAAGAAATTGTGTGTAACTAACGGAAAAGCAAATAAAACAAAAAACAACACAAAAAAAAACGACAAGAAAGAAATAAAGAGATATAGAGAGAAAAAGAGTTTTGCAATCGACGAAACAATGAATGAAATCGGAAGTTTATTGTTGTATGCAATTGTGGCATAAAAGCGAGAAAGAAAACACGGGTAATTGTTGGAGAAGCGAAAGAAAGGCAACAAAATCACGAGCCATTTAAAAATGGCAAACGGAAGTGATAGCAAAATGCGGGTAAAATTGAGTGGGCTGGGCATTGGGGAGAGTTGGAAAGGAAGTATTACAGCTTGCACGTGGCAACCAACTGAACCGATTCTCGGATATCATCATCATCATCATCGTTACCATATAATCATCATCAACATCATCAGGAAACGCAAAACAATCGAAGCGAATGAGCGCGCGTGAAGTTTAATCGAATTTCAAATGCTGACGCAGCAGCTGCTCTGTCCTGCCCCTGCCCTGCCGCCTTTGGAGTGGAGTCTAACAAGCATTGCTGAACTGAATTGGAGAGCAGTGCGCAAAAATTGTGGGCGGAAATGCGTAAAAGCACAAACGCAAAGCTAATTAGAACGACACGAACACAAACGCAAACGCACAGGTAAAAGGTAAAAGGTTACACCACATTTGAACCTGTGTGCTGACGTCAAGTGGCAACGCCTCCCAAAAGTTATCGATGACATCGACAAGGATAAGGCAGGGTGGACAACGGCAAGAACAACGTGATTTGCCAAGCTATCAGTAACATTTGCTTAAAGCTCCTTTGAATTTAAGCAATTTAATAAATTATGACAATTTTGCTGGAATTTCGATGATCAGGGGTGGATATATAGAATAATTTCGAAAGATCTTCAAAATAGCAGTTGTAATTGAGCATTGGCTATTGAAAGTAAATTTAATTTTTCCCATTCAACCAAATTCAACCATTCAATCGTCCACATATGGCCATCATCCATTCACCCAATCATTTGCTCATTCATGCCAACAGCCCGCACTTGGCTATGGATGTTATTTTTATCAATGATCGTTTGTAATCATCTGGTCGCCGCCGTCGCAGTCGCCGTCGTCCTCGTCGACGCCGAAATTGAACATCGAAGATTTTCGATGTGAATGAACTCGTCGTCAGGCCTGGTGGAGGTCTCTTGTGCCTACCAACATAGGCGTCTGCACCACCACACTTACTGCTGTGGGCCCCATTTGATATGTTTAGTTTAGAATTTGTTTTTATGGCCATGCGCCTAAGAATAGACCACGTCTCATTGGGTCAGACATGCGTGTGTGACTGTGTGTGCCACCATATGGCTGTTAGGCGCCCTATAACTGTTTTATAATTCTATTTCAAATTCAATCTATTGCAGTATTCCGCCATACGCATTGGTCCTGTGGTAAAACGTGATGTGATGAAGGCATCTACCATGCTGGAACATGAAGCACAGTGAGTAACCCTGCTATAAAATCAGTGATCATATATATATATATACTTCAATTTGGTTTTCTCCCTCCGCTGTCTGTGTGTCATTAAGTTTTTTGTATATATATAAAAAATATATCTAAATTCTACAATTCATGGAATTCGCTGAAATGCGGAAATGTGCCAAGTTGCCAAAGTCCAAAAAGCAAGAGCTAGTCGGAGGGGAGTGGAGTGGAGGGCACTATCAAATTTACATATCGTATACTTAGTTTAGTTTATTGAACCTTTTCCATTCAATGCGTTCAATTTTTGTTGACTACTTTGAAATTGTGAGCCAAAAGAAAGACACTGCATTGATACGGATCCAATGGGGCTTTCAATAAGTTTTGCCAATAATGTTGAAAGATTAAATTTCATACATAATTTCAGTGGAAATGTCTATGAATGAGTTTGAATAAACAGCAGTATTGTACTTTGATCGATCAGATTAAGTAGATTCCACGACGAGCGAAATGTGGTATATAACCAGTGACGAATCACAGATTTAGTTATTTTGCGGCTTGGACTCCTTAACCGATCTTTCAATGATGTCAAATAGTTTTGCTTTATTCCATTATTTTCACCTTAGAAATGATTATTTTAGGATTATTTTATTCTCTACAGTTCTCTACATTTACTGATCGTGCTGATCGCCTATGCTATTATTTGCATACATTCCAGAATCGCCAGTATTCTTTATGAAGCTTTAGCCATTAAAACGCCGTTGTCCATCAATCCCAAACCAAGGAACACTAATAAATTGCTAATCATTGTTGCGCCTCTCGATCTGCCTGCCTCTCACTGGGTGGCTATATTTTATGCATAAAAGTTCACATAAAGACAGTTAAAATACTTTATGAGGCATACGTATGTACACAGAGAAAAAGATAAACGCGACACCAAGCCAAGGAGTCGACTCATCCGTTGGCCAATCCATGAGATATCATACCGTTTCACTCCAGACCATTTTTATGATCGTTTGGGGCGTAAAAAGCAAAATTTTATGGTCAAAATTCCACACGCGTAAAAATCATAAATAAATAAAGAGCAACACATAGTAAAAATATCAGTGGGCGGGCGTGCGGGCAAAGCATAATGTATCTGAAAGATACATTTTAGCACACTTTGGTACCATTCTTAAAAGCATGCATAATTCAGATGGCCGCGCAGGCGCAGGCGCACAAGGGCCGGATGCGTTGCAAAGGCAGCGGAAATGTTGCATCTATCACACTGGGCTTTACGCAAAAATATAAAGATACCAGATACAAATGTATCTTTTTGCATGTGGCTGCGTAACTTGAGGCGGGACAGCTTGGAAATCATGTAGGCTGTGGCGGAATTGTAAATGTAAATGTGTCTGCAATTTAGTCTCCCCTCTTTCTTGCCCTCTCTCTGTCTCTCTGTTGCTGTTTTGTTGCTGCGAAGCAGAGCACGAAAATAGTTTCAGTTGCAATTGAAAACTTGTCATAGTAAAGCAGCCGGAGGTGGAGGCGATGGAAGAGTAGGTAGGCTGTTGCTTCTTTGACTATTTGGCATCACTTAACGGACAGTTGGAGCCGCTAATGAGACAAAGCCGCCGTCACCAGCAGGCAAAGCAAATATTTTAAGCTTTGCTCTTATAATAAATCATGAGGATCGGTTACGCCTCCCTCCGCATCGCAAGCCCCCTTTCCCCTGAGACGCTTTCTTACGATTGCCTGCAAAGTGCATTTTGTGATTGCCGCTAAATGAATCACTTAACCCGAAGCGGAGCTACTCCTTAACTCTCTGTTCTTGTCGGCTATATCACACAATCTTCAAAGATCCGCGAGACCGTTTATAATGCCACGTTGTGCGCCTTTGTTGTGCACCAGCAAAGCTGGCTGGGGCGAGGAAAAGGCGGGGGAGAACTGTGTTAATGAAGTTAAGCGGCAATAAAATTGCATTGTTCATTGTCATATATCAAAAAGTCGTTTAGGCACGACTGGACGACTTGCTGTTTAAGTTGTTTAACAGACGCGAATAGCGGCAACAATGTAGTACAGCAGGCAGAAGCAGAGGCTGGTATTATTATGATGAAATTGATATACGTTTTAAATTATATGAGAGGGTTCCGTAAATCTGAGAGCCCCTTCCAATTACTGCAAAAAAGTTGTCCTAGGTTCGGTGTAGGATTCGAGGCTATTTAAGTTATGCACTTAGGAATCGGTGCACGAACCAAACTTTTTTTTGTTTTTATATATATATCGGGACTTTGACGTACGCTGCACGTTCAAGTGGACCCACGATACCAAGCCATGGGGCTTGTTACGCGCGAAGCCCTAGAAGCTCTCACCTCCCGCCCAACCGGCCAAGGGGCGCAGCCGCATAACAAGCGACACGAATCGCGAAGACGGAAAACGCGGACTAGCGAAAGTGCAAGTAAAAGCAACAAACCATAAACAATTTACATTGTCTACTAGCTAGATGCGTTAGTATAGACGTTTTGTTTGAGTTAAGTGAGTTATTATCAGAGATAAAGTTAAAGAGATTATTGCAGTTACAACAAAGGTCACGAAAAGGTTCATGCAGGAGATAGTTTAAATTACAGTGCGGAAGATAGATAGGAACATAATATCTAGTAGTTTTACGAGGAACACAAAAACTGTTTTGGCATCGTGTAAATGTGTAAGTAAATGTGTAAGTCGAATTGTAATTTAGGGTCTAAAAGAACACCCAACTCATCAACTGAGTCGATCCGATCAGGGAGCGTTTCGTTAAGAAGATGAGATGTCTGAAGCAGTGTGCTACGACAAAACGACGTGACTTTGCATTTAGAACACTTTAGATTTAGTAAGTTGACCTGACACCACAATTGAAAAGAATCAAGGTCATTTTGCATCCTGAAGTGGGAAGAAGATTCGTTGAAGGACAGAGTTGTGCAAAAGCTGTGATAATTCTTTGGAAAGTAATAGAAAAGTCTTAGGATTAGGGTGCTCCTCAAGCCTGTCAAATGTTTCGTAGATGTTGAGTTTAGTTCGTCTCCCACTTTTCACACCCAGGTCCTCATGAAGAGTGATGCTGCTCACATACAACGGCGCGCCACAAATTTGACAGTGTCTTAATTTAAAGAACCTGTATTCTTCTAAGCTGGATTTCGAAAGAGGATCCCCATATTGGTAGGGCATATCTAAAGACAGGTGCAACCACCTGCTTGTATATTATCACCTTGTTTTTTTAGAGCCAATTTGCTCCGCCCGTTTAGAAGCCGCCCTGGACTCCAAGGTAGCAGTGCGAGCTCTTGCGAGCGATCGGGGTGCCTAATTTGATTGGGGAACTGCATGGTTTCTTTGCAGAGTGTATGTACCATTGCAGCAGATTTGATGGTTATACACCACCTTTTGGTCCACATAGCCACCGCATCTACCATTTCTTTTAGCTTGTTAACCGCTCCGTCAGAGTTTTATGCCGTATCACATTTAATTACCGTTTCATCAGCTTACTTAGCCATCATCATCTCATCTGGGTCTGCATTCCACCTCACATTCGAGACCTGGTTGGGAATATCCGCCGTGTAGAGATTTGGAGCACTCCTGATCGGATACTCCGATTTAGTTATCATTATCAATATAACTCCACAGCAAGCTTTGTAAAAATATCCCTACCAGAGCTCAATATATTCTTTACAATTTTTAAATCAGAAAACGTAGCTTAAATTGCCCTCATATCTTATTAAAATCCAAGACAAGACTTTCAACTTGGCGCTAATTTTGATCATTAACCGTTGAGGCTTTTCCTGTGCACCTCTCATTAAGTCAGCATCTCAACTATCAAAGCAACGCATATGTATGTAATTTGTAGACCCTTCCTGTCGGCGCTGAGTGACGCCGGGTACCGACGAGATACCCGAGAATATCTCAAAATGCCAACCGTTTCCTGTCATTGAGAGGCGCACAAGCTGGTCAAGTTAAACAAACAGCAATACCAACAACAAGAAACAGTAACAACCAAAGCAGCAACAGAAACTGACCAACGTCGAAGTTTTGTGTGATTTCAATTATTAACGCTTCCTGGTGGTGCTGTGCTGCAGAGCAGTGGTAGGGGCGATATGCACTCGATATACAACGCCAAGTGGCCAGATCATTAGGTGATCTCGCTGGCAAGCTCGAGACGACGCGGCAATGTGATGTAGATGTAGGCAGTGGGGCAGCGGAGACAGGAAAACCAAATAAAAGCTGAAATGCATTGCTATTATCATTACCCTGATTGTGATTAACATTATTATTATTATTGTTTACTTTTAATTGTATTAAATTGCCCTTGCATGATCACGACTTGAACTTCTCTATATTTATCTGGTTTCTTCTCTATTTCCTACCCATTTATCCTCTTTTAGATATGCAACAATTTTGGCATTCGATGTGAAAATTGAGCGCGAGGCTCAGGAAATGGCTGATTCGTTGGGCGTTAAAATATTCCAAGCGGACATTATCTATCATCTGTTCGACAAATTCACCTCCTATCGTGAGGAGCTGAAGCAAAAGAAACGCGAAGAGTTCCGCTCCATAGCCGTCTTTCCATGCAAACTAAAGGTAAGTCCTAAATTTGAAGGTATACCAAAATCAGCAACAGAAACCCAACGATCTTGTGCTTGGGTGTCATTATAAGCATTATTTTAATGTGCGCGCTCCCCTTTTCCATCTGCAATTTCCCCCAAAAAACTACAGGTGTAAAATGCAATCAGTTCGCCTTGGCTTGTTCTACTCGGCTCTGTTGGGTTCTGTTCCAACTCTTTCAGTCCCATCTCCGACTGCCATCTCGAACTCCAGCTGTGGCTTAATGATGCGCTCTGGTGCCCCAAAGACAACTACAAGCTACTCAACAAGCGATTAAAGCTTCGCCTGCATCACGTCCACACTTCCTGCTCAAATAATGTTTAAAAAGCGTATTTGATTTATAGGCAATCATTAGATTATAGTCGTATGCAACAACGAGACCCGAGACTCGACTACACACGACTCCACTCCACTTCACTCCACTCCACTCGACTCGTTTCGATTCGTTTTGATTCAAGAATCAAGATACTCTTCTAGCCATCGGCTCCCACTGTGCTGGTAATTGGACTCACGGTGCACAGCTGTTGTGAGAGCAGACGTCGTCGTCGTCGGCCTTCCCTGCTTAGATTAGATGCTGTTCCAAGTTCAACTTTTGTAATAACAATGACGTTGTTTAGCTTGAGTTATTAACTCGCCTCGTCCGTCCCATGCCCAGCTGTATGGGGGGGATGTGTGGAGAGACGTTTCTCTGGGCTACTTTTTCCTGCTACGTGAGTACGTTTCTTCCATGCTTGCTGCAGGCATCTTGGCCCATTTGAGACCCGTCTTCGCCAGGTTGACGCAACGGAAATTAAGTTGTTCTTGGATAGTCAAAGTCGAAGTTGGCTAAGTTTGTTGGGTTTCACCAACGTCAGATGCGCTAACATAGAGGAGGGAGTGTCAAAGATACAAATGTTAAAAAGTTAATACAATATTTTGAATATAAAATTTAATTTACTATTTATGTTAAATAATACAAATTATTCCTAAGAGATAAACAGAGAGCCAAAATGTTTTATTAAAATTTTAATATATCTATATAGAAAATCAACTATGTTCGATTTGAATACAAATTTCGTTAGCCAAAATAAAAAAATTGTAATAAAGTTGCTCCGACTTGCACTCTTGAACAATCTTTCGTATATCACAAGCTTTATCAGGAAACTAATATACCTCTCTTGAAGTGTATTCCTATCGTGAGCCGTGCAATTGGATTGGTATCCGTTGTTAGAATCACCTTAGCTACCATAATTAGTCCACATTATTTAAAAAGTGGTTAAGCTAACCCAACCCTATCGAACGTTCCAGATTGAGCCGCTTATTAGTTAGGCCTAAGAAATTATTAACAAATTATACCATAATACAGCACAGCACCCCACATCTAACGAGCATAATCAAGATCAGCACATCAGACAGTCATCATCAGTATCAGTATCCAGTATCAGTCATTGATCTAATTTCTTCACTTCTGCCAACCGTCTATCAATATTTTACAGATACTGCCACAATTCATATTCAACAGCCGTGATCCGATCGTCATGGGCGTTATGGTGGAGAATGGCATTGTCAAAGTGGGCACGCCGATCTGTGTGCCCAGCAAAGAGGTAAGTACACACACTTGAAGTAATACGCATGCCAGTTCCAATTCAGGTAAATATTTAACTATTTTTCGCGAGACACGCTACGCTTACCCAAAGAAAAGGGTCTCCACATAGGGTAAGGGTTTGGGTTTGTGTTTCAATGGCCACGCATTGTAGATTGTAGATCAACTATCATTATGATCAGACGAGGTTTCTATGGAGCACAAAGAAAGTCCTTGTCTTCGAAACCGTGTCAAGTATCTAGATACAAAGTGGGCATGTCTGTGTGTTTGTGTTCGCTTGTTGTTTGGTTTCTCTGGCTGTGAATGTGCTTCCTTGGGGGCTTTGGCTTTCATTGTTGACACAGGTGCGTAGTTGTAGCCCTACCATTATTCTTTATTTGCTCATGATGCAATTTGCGCTGAAGAACTTAACAAATAATTATTAGCTCATCGCTTCGCAACGAAATTGCGTCGTTTGGTAAACGCTTCAGATCGAGATCGAGCGAATTCTTTTATAATAAGATCTCAATTATTGTCCTTCCGTTTGGGGCCAGAAACAGCAGAGTTGAGTCGACTCGACTCGAACCAACAACGACACTAAAACATCAAGCGAGACACTCATTTCAATTTATGCGCTGACATGTCCTGTTTCCCGTCTCCAAAGAACACAACACAGTGGCAGACCCCAGCTGGACAGCTACAACAACAAAAGCACCACCAGCACCACCAAACCAACAACAACAACTGTTTCCTCTTTGCAAAACAACAACAATAGCAGCAACAAAAACGACAAACATCGATGGCTACTGCTACTTCAATGATCTTTTTGCAAAGGGTTCTCGTCTCGCTTCGTTCTCTGACTTTTGTGTGGAGTGTGGAAGAGAAGTCGATCGCATTGGACGATCGGTAGGTCGGTTGGTCGACCAGCCGGCTGGCAGTCAAGGCATTCATTGGCAATTATAACTTCCTCAATTATCCAGCAGAGCGCAGCTAAGCTGTGCGCTTCCCGTCATTCATCGTCATTCTTTTTAACGTTTTCCTCCTCCTTTTTTTTTTGCACACAGTTCTGTTCTGTTCTTTTTTAAGTTTTAATACAGATTTTGTTTGCTGCTCTTGTTTAAGTCGAAATACCCTACAAGCAGTGGAAAATATAGGAAACTTTGCTAAGGGTAAGGTGTCGTCACCTCAGATTGTATAAATCATGGTTTTGTGTCTTCTTTGAGGTTCCAATGCCCAAGTCAAAGATTTCGTTGAGGTGGTGAACCTGCTCGCATATGCTAATGATGCAGTTGCCATTTCAAATTTCAAATATTTATCTATTTATCAATTTTCAGCGGACTTTTTTCGTGCTTTCAGCTACTTAATTCAATCTCATCAACGATGCTCATTCAATCCAATCCTTGGCTGAATCAACCCTATTATAGTTGTTATAGGTCATCCACCAAGTCACCATAATAGCTTCAATCACAAGCTCCCTCTGTTTTCTGCAAGCAGAACAAGCGGCTGTATGTGTGTGTGTGTCTGGCTTCTTCACCCAACCCTGCTTTAGATTTGCACGTTATATCTGTCGAAGAATGCTGCGCGTAGTCTTCAGCATCGTCGCCGTCATCATCATCCTCGTCGTCGCTGTGTCGCCGCCTTTGTCTTTTGCTTTTTGCCTGGCGATTTCCGCTGACATCAACCGACTGGAGGCGCATCACTTCTTCCAGCCTGATCCCCAGCCGCAGCCAGTGCAGCGGACTGCAACTTCCTTTGCTGCTGCTGCTGCTGCGCCTGCGTGCCAGCCTGCCAGATGGTCTGCCTGGCCCAGCGCACTGCTGGTCGTACGCCTGCTGTTGATTACATTTATTAATTATATAATTAAATCTGTAATAGCAGCAGAAGAGCACTAACCACTTTGGCTTTGTTACGTTCTGTTTTTTGTTTTTGAAACGCGTAATTGTTTTTCGTTTAAGGAGAACTTCCGTTCTCACACGCATTTTGACCAACTGTGCCGGCCGACTTAAACCACTTCCACTTCCCGTTTGAGGTTTTTGGGGTATAACAGGTGAAAGTCACCGGTCAATTTGCGTGCTTCAACCCTTAACCTTAGGCCAAAATGAGTTGACATGGCGACAAGTGTCGTAGTTGTAACGAGATATTCTCGAGACACAATTTGATTATCGTGGTCGAGTTCATTATGGTAAATAGCATATATTATTGATCGTTCACAGAGTTCATTCGGTTAAGTATGTAGTGGGGTTGCCTTTAAGGGCAAACCGGGTTAGGGTGTGATATCTAGAGTTCGTGATGTGCTAAGATTGGTCACTTCCATTGTATCGATACCAGTTCAAGGCGAGATACTGCTTTATTTTGAAACATAATTCTTTCCCGCATATTATAAATGCGAGCTAAACCCATCGAATATTTTGTTTTTTAATTGCCAAACTCTTCCCATAAAGTTGTTTATCCTTAATCTTCGACAGATACGCCTTGATCATCCACATGAAATACATACATCAAACGGTTTTTTTTAATCTCAGCACAATCTTTGCAAAAAACAACACGCCCCACACACACATACACACACACACACAGACACACAGTCAACTATGGCCACACTTATCAATTCGGATCTCCCACTGACATCACCCAACCACAAAACAGCCAACAGACAGACAGACTTTCAATGATCATCATCTACTAAGGAATACATTTTAGTTTTATTTCTTCTCCGGCTGCCTGTCCCAAGGCACTTTAAAGCAGAAAACCAAAACAGCAAACGGAAGTTGGAGGCGTTACTCAGCGCCAAATCCGTCAGGCCATCAGTCCGTCAGTCAGCCAGTTTTAGCATACGGATGGAATGAAAACGATGGTGGTGTATATGAGTCTACGGACCATTTTTATGCCAGCATACATATTCTTATAGAATATCCATACACTTGAAGAAGTTTGTGGAAGAAACAAAGTTTAATATGTTCGTAAATGTTACGCAAAGTGAGCAGGAGAAACATGAGAATTCTTTACTTTTAGAAATATAATTGCAAGCTATTTTTCTAAGAAACACAAAAGAGAAAGGTTATCTTCGGATGCCCACATCTTACATACCATTATAGCACCATCTATCTTGAGTTCTGCATAATAAGTGTTTATTCTGAATCGGTCTCTTATATGGAAGCTATTTGATATAGCAATCATATATAATTACATATGAGCGGCCAATGGTGAAAATTTAAAGTTGAGAATTTTCAAATTGGGAGACCAAATCGCATAAGAAGAAGACAGTATACCTTAGCGATCGGCAATTGGGGGCTTATAGTCCTGGCTAGAATTAAATGATGGTAAGGGTTGTTAAACCTCCAAAGCAGTGCTCCAGCCTACGCCACTGCTAAGAGGTACACATATATGTATACACGCATATGTATGGATATATCTGCGCCTACATATGCAGGTTCATGCACAAGAGTAGTTTTGCATTTTTCGCTTTTATTTATCGCCTCTGTTACCCGTTGAGCGGGTTGCTCCTTTTGGCCAACCACAAAAGTTTTCGGTTGCAACAAGTTAAGTGAGATCGAGCGATCGATCGATCAATATCTTTAATATTTTCATTCATGCCTCGCATTTGCTCTCGCTGCTGTAGTTGTAGCGGAAATGAAAGCTCATTCAGTGTGCTGCCCCTGCTGCTGCTGGTTTTTGTTAATAAAATGTCTTGAGGGGGTCTTTTACAGCTTTCAGTTTTAATAATTTTCTTTGTTTATAGTATATGTATATATTTTTTCGATTTAAGCTCGAATGCAGTAGCCGTTTGCCTTGTACGAGTACCGCCTCACTTCAAGTTGATCTCACCTAATTTATGGGCTGTGATTTAAGTGCAAGGAAGTCTTCTGCCTTGACTGTAACTGGCTCTCCCTTTACTTAGGGTAAGTCTCAGCAGAGTTGTGTTTGTGAGTGTGTGCCTGCGCATTTCAGCAAAAGATTTTCAGTTTTGGCTATTGACTCAATTGTTAAGCCATGAAGGCTTATGACTTCCGTTTTGTCGTCTCAACAAATCTTGATTATACGAGTACTATAAAATGTTTCTGACATGCTTCGTTGATTTTTTTTAAGCCTTATGACAATACCTTATGCGTTTGTAATATTCCGGGTATGATGAGCTAAGATTGTGCCTTTGCCACTGATTGAACTCTAAGGCTCAATCGCTGGAAATAAAAAATTGGTGATCGTAGTCGTTAGATCTGTTTATCCATGGAAAACCGCCTCTACAATGAATCGTCTAGTGACACAGGGTAATCTAGGAAACAGGGAATGCTTAAGGTAAAGTTCATAAATAAAAAATATGAAGGATATTCCCGTTATTTAAAAAATTCAACCTCTTGGTAAGCGACCTATCCAATTGGTTACTACACTAAGGGCTACCAATTTCGCAATTTCATATGTGTTCGTTCTATAAGGGAGAGTAAAAACTCTTCCGAGATGATCAGGAAATAAGAATAAAGAGTTCATAGCTTCTGTATAGATTATATAAGGTTAAACTTTATTTAGCTTGATGCAAGATATACCGTGACGCCATTGGAAGCATTTTGAGATATCCTTCCTTTGAAACTTTGTCTCTCTCTCTCTCGCTTTCAATAGAATTTGCATATACAAAGGGTATTCTCATTGTCGATTATCGTATTTCGTTTTTCTTTGAATTTCTTTTTTCATTCATTTATGAATGGACTGGCATACTGCGTCATATATGTCCAAAGCAGTCGTTAAGAATCCATATACAGTATGCAGCAGCGGCTACGTGTGCCACAAAAGAACACTTTAAACAATACGGCAGCAGCAGCAGCAACAACAATAACAGCAATAGCAACAGCAACAGCAACAAGACAAATAAAGCGATAGAAACAGCGTTAAGAACCGGAACAAGTAATTAAATACAAAAAGAAAGAGCTGCAGCTGAGCGACGCATCGCCTGAAAGTCTTAAGGGAGCAGCTGGATTCCCGCATCTGTCGGCAGCAAGCGGAAGCAGAGACGCCGACTGCATCAGTGGCAGCGGTAAAACGGAAGTGAATGCTTCCGCACGTAGCAAAAGAATGAATGAATGAAGATAAATACATAAAAGTAGCCCTAACATGAAGAAAAGTACTTCAAAGACTGCTGACGTAGCCAGAGTTTCGTGTTGCTGCCAGTACTTGCCTTTCCTACACATATTTGTGGTTGTTCCCAAACAGCAAGTCGGAAGTGGAGGAAGTGATGAAAAAGTTCCTTAAGGAATAATCAGCCCCTCCTATATAGCTGGTTTAGACACAAGGCAGGTGTGCTGCTCACGTATGTGTGTGTGCGGAGGCACACGTAAATTTTATGAATGAGAATTTCATCAATGAACCAACTCTCTACATAGATCTGGGCTCGCCCACGTATTCGGGATACATTTTTTAGTTTATTTTTGATAAGCAAGCATAGAAAATGGTCCCCAAAAAGAAAAGAAACGAAACAAACTTAAACTAAAATGAGATTTCATAATGGAAATTTGTGTGTGGGCGCAGCCATGGCGTGTGTGTGTTGTATCTATAAGATACACAGCTACAACAAAAAGCTTATAATGTAAACTAGAGCAAACAGACCATAACAAGCAACAATAACAACAACAAAAGGCAAACAAGAGAAGCCATGAATGAAAACTACGCTAATATTAAACAACAATACAAAAGCAAGTTTTTTCTCAAAATTTAGATACAAATTAAATATAATATATAGAGTGGGAGGTCCTACAATACTCATTTGGAGTATCCAATGTTGTAGCATTTTACACAGTTTTATCTAGGCATATGTTTTAGATTTTTAATAATAACTTTTGAATCAAATTATATCATTACCATACGTTTGATCCCTTCAAACACAGTAAATTGTAGGAAATTTGGAAACTCAACTCAATTTATATGTGTATTTATATAATTGAAATCGCTTCATGATAAAATATATAATTTTGTGAATGGTATTTGACTGCAGTTTGTGTTGGTCTTAACAGCTTAGTCTCCCATGTTAAGTTGAAGCAACGAATAATAAGGGAATACCTTCTTTCTGTATTGTATCAACCTCAAAAGCCACATTTTCAATTGACGCACTTTATAAAACAGTTTACCTAATATTAATAGGCTTGAAAACCTTTACCGATCCAGTATACGTCCGTCTTAAAAAATATCAATAAACATTAAGGGCACATTAGGAATACATTTTAGATATATTCTGCAATTGAAACCCTAATGAAGTCCCTGAAATCAAAGTACTTGCTTTAGGATCAATTGGGCTCTTGGTTTTTTACGAAATCTTTGCTGTGAATTTTTTATTCATATTTTTATTGGATATACATAAACACTTACAAATCAACCCACGGTAAGTGGCATACCATGTTTGTGCATCTATGTATGTATTTTTGTGCAAATGTGTCCATGTGTCTGTAGCTGTATGTAAGTATGTCTCGCCTTGCTTTCGTTTCATTCATAAAAATGCCTATTTCCTGTTGTTTTTGCTGTTGCTGTTGCTGTTATGCTTGCCTAGGCTCTCTGTCTATCTATCTCCCTCCTTCTCGCTCCCTATCTATCTAGCTATCTATCTCTTAGCGTCATGTTTCGAGTATAGTTTGCACAGTCATAAAAAAAAGAAAAAAACACCAGCAACAAAATACACACTTGCACACAGCACAGAAAGTCATTCAGGCAAACGATAAGATAATAAAATCCGCTTAGATACGCGCTTTTTTTTGTTGTTGTTTCCGTCTTGGCCCTGGGTCTTGGCTTTGAGCATATGTATATGGTATATGTACATACATATAATATATCTGTATCTTTATATATCTATGAGTGCTTTAGTACTTATTTTACTATGAAAATAAACAGCAACAGTAACAATGGTTGTTCTGCCGCTGCCGCTGCCGCTGCGATTACAAATGGCAATTGCAATAAAAGCAGCAGCAGCAGCAGCAACAATAACAACAACAGAAGAAATTAGCGTAATTAGCAAATTACTCGCAGTTTTTGTTTTTGTGGCTTGAAAATTGACGTCGTCGTATGTTGGTTTGGTTGGGTTTGGCTTGAATTGGTTGGGTTGGTTGTTGGGCTGCTCGGCCACTCGGTCGCCTTTCGTAGCTGTCGCGTTTTCAGTTTCTTGGCCGGAAATGCTGAATTTGCACAAACAGCGGAATATGGCATACACACATTTCTGTTCTGTTCGTTTCTTTTAGTTATATTATATATACAACTCTGCATTCGAAAGGTTAAATGGGGTATACGGGGCTTATAAAGTTCTTCCCAATTACGATCATGTTTGTTGATTTTTCTGAAGAAAACTGTCTTTATGAATGAAATGAGATTATGGAGGGCGTCACAGCAAACTGTAGAGATTGAAATTCTCCAATACTAAGAAAAAACTTCGTTCTAAAATCAGCCCAATTACTATTGAATTTGTAACGTGGCGTCAATAAACATATTCATTCATATTTTTCATGAAATTCGTTCTATATGTAACAGATTCTGTGTAAATTACGAATTCATAGCGAAAGTGTTTGAGACCGAAGCCTCATAGCCTTTCTAAGCTACTCTCAGTCGATTACCTTGTAAGAGAGGAGTATGATGGGGGGTTTAATAATCAGCGGGATTGCATGTATGCTTGGGTTTCAGCTACTAACAATCAATCACTGAGAGATCGCAAATGACCACAAAACGTTCTTGAAATGAGAACAATACGTTCTTGATTTCAGAATTGAATTGATCCAAAATGTTCTTCCTATGAGAACATATTGTTGTAGATGTGATCCCAGAACGTTCCTTTTATGATTCCAAAGCGTTCCCCAGAAGTGAGAACAAAAGATCGTTCTATAAACAAGAACATTGTTCACGATATAGGAAAAAATGGATTGGCTAAAAGCAGCTCCTGAATCAGGGGTATTCTCTCTACTAGCAGAGTAGCCACACGTCCACCGACCAGATTTGATCTAGATCCGTAATATATTTACAATGTCAATGGTATATGAGCTTCGGCAAGCTGAATGGCTTTTAAATCACTTAAGATTTTTAACCCAAGTTATTAAATATAAAAACCCTTTCTGAATTAATTCATTATTAACTATTCAGTACCTGCTCTGTCCTGGGACCCAAATGCGACGGCTGAAGAACTCCTGGGGACCATCTCATGAAATTGTCTGAAAAAGTACTTCAGAACTGAAGTTTATGAAGATGATATGCGCAAAAGAGACCTTCATGTACCATTCCTTAAAAGAGATTCTATCGCCTAGCTCATATCAACCAGAGAAAAAGAAAGGCAAAGCTAACTACAGAGTAGCTCACTGTCGAATACTTTAAACTCGATTCCTACTTGGTTCTGTTTCTTTCGCACAGTATTTTTCTGGCGTTTTCCCCTTTTTCAGTTTTTGTTTTTTTTTTTACAAGCGCTCCCAAAATAAATATACTTAATTGACGTTTGTTTAATCGCTACACAGAGGGCGAGGGGCAGAGAGTAGTCTAAACTTGTGTGGACTTAGACCATGGCAACAGACAATGATGATGACAACGCCTACGCGAAATTTTCGCAAAGTAGAACAATAAACCAAAAAGGGCTGACAGTTTGTCTGGCGAACGGAACTGGCTCTGTCTACGGCGAGTATGTGATGTGGTTGTTGTGCCATAGCCATATGGAAATGGTACGAAGATCTATGTGAAAGTCCGTTCGTCAGTGGCTGTTCAAATACAAAATACAAAATGATTACGACATGGATACGACGGGCAGGAAGAGGAACTGCTTGTTTTTATGGCTCATTAATCTCTAGATGGTTTCAATGGGAGATTATCGAGTGGTTCCAAAAAGCTTTAATATAATAAATGGACTTGCTTAGCTATATGGAAAGCATACATATATGGTATATATATTTTGCAAGATTTGTAGGCATTTAAGAGGTGTCTACTACATATAGCATATTTAGTGCTGCCCTGTTCTTTTTGGTCAACATTCCCATTAATTGGGACACAAAATGGCTGGTTATCATGTGCGTATATAACATTCGCAGTTATTAGTAACGTTCTCGCCGTTTTCAATCCATTGATGCCATAAGGCATACCAAACAGTGAATGATTTCCTGCACTCCAAAAGCCGAAAATGTGTTTATTGCCAATTCCATTGAGCAGAACGTGAGCGTTATTACTGAACAGAATATTGCGAGTACACACTGGGTAACATTCTCGAACGGAACCATGTCTTTTAATCTTTAATCTTACATAATCTTACAAGCGTTGTATTGATAAAATGGCAACCTAAATTAACCACAAAGTACAATAGAGTTGCCAGGCCTCTATCGTTAAAGCGCTCTTATTCATGCTTAAACAGAAAAGCTATCCTTTCTTTCCTATATAGTTTCTAATTGTGGCTTCTTAATTCATCTTTGTCATACCTTGAGTGGTTTTCTCATAACATTTCCTAAATTTTCAATGTCTTCCTTGACATAATTGCTACATTGTAACCACTTTTAAAATATTCTACACAACATTACTGATAATAAAAACAAAACCCATAAAACAAAGTGAAAACCCCAAATAAACAACAACAATAACAATTCATTTAACATTGAACAACTTTTACGAAGGTTGGCCAAATTAAAAACCTTGAGATAACCTTGGTCGACAGTTGGAGCTCTAACTCAGGCATTGAACTTGACACAATAAATTGACAAACAGGTGGACGAGGGAGAGCTACCCTTTCAGTTGGAATTAATGCCTATTCACCACTTCCTCCGCTGTACGATTATGGCAAAAGCGCCTTGCGCCTTATCAATAACTCATTAACTCATTATCAGTCCACTCCAATCGGGCCGAGTTTCGTTGTTAACCTGGCTGGGTGGTTGCTTCGTTGGTTGGTTTCATTCATAATTGATTGTTTTGCACTTGGGGCGCATTGCCAATATTATTGATTATTGATTAATGGCCATAAGCCATTTTGTGTAGTGGAGTATATCTATAAGTGTTTCCGATTTAATAAAGAACTTATTCCACAAATGAAAAGAACAATGCCCAATAAGTGTTTATATTGTTTTGTGTTCAAGTGGCCTGACTAGCGTTTTTTGCTTTATTTTTTAGACAATTTCCTAGACGCTAATTAAAAAGTTCAAAAGTCTATAGAACTGCTAAGCGTTGCTGTTTGGAAATTATCAATTGAAATTTGTGTTAATTGCTGATGTTGATTGTTGTTGTTGTTGTTGCTGTTGCTGCTGTTACTGCAGTTGTTGTTGATGTTGATGTTCCTGTTGCTGTTGATGTTGCTGTTAGTCATGGCACTTGGCAACTCCCACCTGAGATTGTGATTGAGTTGGTACGAAAAGCAAACCTGAACTTCCAACTTAATGCCCACCAACTTCCTGTTGAGTGAAAGACTTTTTATTTTTCTTATACGAGTATTTTTATTTTTCTGACTCCTACGAACTGTTTGCCTTATTGTTGTTGTAGGCGTTGTGGGCGTTGTTGCTGCACATGCTAATGAGCATGACTAGACATATGGCTCTGGTGGTGATGTTGATGCTGCTGCTGATGATGGCTTGGCCAAGGGAAAAATAAAACGTTGTATGGATAAACAGTAGTGTTTGGCTGGTTGGGCTCATTTAGTAGGTGTTGTTGTCATTGTTATTGTTGTTGTTGAAAGCCTCCGTTTGATGTTGAGGCATTTGGACCAACAGTTGGAACTGGAGTTAAAATTTCCAACTATAGGTTGCAGTTGGGCAGAGTAATGATTTGTGTAAAGTGATGCGGCGGTGTCTTCATAGTTTACTGGTGGGCAGTAGCAAAGTATAGTAACTGAGCGATCAGGGCTACAGTAAAGGAGTGAGTTTTTCAAACCTGAATTATAATACAAACGGATTAGAAAAATGTTAGAATTGAGATATAATTTTAATGATCGAAGGCGTTACTACTTCAGTTAAAATCAGATTTGAAAGTAATTTGAACAATTTAGTCAACGCTTGTGAAGTTTGATTCTTATCATTGTACAACGCCAACCCTGTGGCGAACATTTGCCTTTAGCTTACTTGCGTAGGGCCAGAAGGAGCACCTTCTCTGTTAGCTCCAAATAGTGGGCAGATGAGTGCGCTTTAAGCTTAGTGGGGTTATCTTAGCCGCTTGGGGCTGTAGCTTTATCATAATGATGCACACATACGTGATGATGATTATGTTGATGAATATCTTGATGGCTATATAACAGCACTGTTGTTGTTGTTGAGCTGCTGTGTTTTGGTATCCCTGTCTTTCGCTAACTCTGGAATAAACACTCGAATCAACGACAAGTTCTCCAAGTGTTGCCCAAACACATGACGTTGGCAACTTTTGTTGTTGTTTGTTATTTATGCATGTCTGTGTGTGCACGAGTGAGTATGTGTGTATGCTTGCCTCAATTCATTTGAAAAGCATAGGAATGAGTAAACAACAGATGAGCTCCAAAGCCCAGCAGCCAGCTAAGATAAAAAACGAACAACGCATTTCATCGCACAGCTACTGTTCGAAGAAGAGGCTCAGGCTTAGGCTCAGGCAAAGGCAGCTGCAGCTGCGCAGTCTGGCCTGCTCTGGCTTAACCATTATGATGACGTTGGCAAAGCTTTTTTAGATTAGAGGGCCACGGGGAATGAATGAATTTTGTATCTTATTTTGAGTAAATCCACACACACATATATACATATATATAATTTTGAGGATGCTGCGACGGATGTTTGCGATTTTTTTGTGCGTTTTATTCGGCACTCTGATTTGTCAGTGGATGACATAAATTCACATATATTTCTATATGTATGTCCATGTGTGTGTGTACATATGCCGTAATTCTCTTTGCCGTCGGCTAATTTAGTGTTTCCTGCTGACAACAGTAGTTTAAGCTTTTCAGATATCTAGTTTATGCAGTGTCAGCAAAACATGATTTGCCATATATAATATTTTACATGTGAAGATCAGGAAAATGTTGCTAAAATACGATTTTGGTAAAGTGATTTGACAATATTTGAATAACACAATTTTCAGGCCATGCGTAGACCCAAGAGGAGAAAGACGCTTCTAGAATTGTGCTAAAAACTTTTAAAATTTAAAAATAGTAATAATATGAAGAGTTCTTATATCCCAAACGATCTGATTTTTTGTTTGTCTTTGTTGTCTCGCCATCGTAAATGTTTTTTAAATTTCTCTCATAAATTTAACATAAAATTTTAATTTTTGATTTTCGTTCATTCATACGCGTACAACCGAAAGCTTGATTGCTGCTGTTGTTGTTGTTTTTATATGAAAATAGACGACATCCGGTCTGCATGAAATATATAAATCATATTTTTAGATAAACGTTGATACACACAGATACGCGCACATGTAAACAGCGCTGCCAGCCAAAGAAAAATTTGTAGAAATCGACAAACAAAAAATAAAAATCAAGAAACAAAACGAACGAATTATGAAATGTTGTTTTCTCATAGTCAACTTGTTTTGGGTTAGACTCGGGACAACGTCGTCATCAAATTTTTGTCGATGCCTATGCAAAAATATTTACATACATACATATACGTCTGTATATTCATACATATATCCTCTTATATGTGTGTGTATTGCTTGTCGAAAACAAAAATATTTCACAAATTTTTCTTTTGAGCGGAAAACAAGTCAACAGCAAAGAAATAAATCAATTTAAACAAGGACAAGGAAATGAAGATCGCTATAAATTTAAACACAAATATTATCGATGGATTCTCATTGGCACTGCAATGCCATACATTTCGGCGATCACTGAACTTACTTAGCTATATTTATACCCTTGCAGAGGGTATTATGATTTTGCCACGTTATTTGTAACGTTATTTGTCTTGATCCCATAACAAGCCGTGTCGATATGTCGTTGTCCGTCTGGACTTCTTCAAAATCATGAAGATTGGACCACTATATCGTATAGCTGTCATATAAAATAATGAATCAAAGTATTTGAAAGAAAATAAGAAAGAAGATGCTTCGCTGCCTATTGCTATTGCTGAAGGAAATAGGTTTTGAAAGCCGTCAACATCCGTTAACGAAATGTTATAAGAATCGCGCTACTTAATTTTCCTTGCTTCTTACAGTTCTGCAAGTTCGGGTTCCCGAAATAAGTCTTCCTCTCTAGTTTTTATTATTATAGAACGAAACATTGAACTAGTAAATTAATTAACCGTTTTCAGCACTTTAGGAAGCGGTCTTAGCATTTATTGTGCTATGCCCCTTCCTTTCCTACTTATTTTCTATATTTTGTCGAACTTTTATCTTGATTACCCTAATCACTTTTATAGTCCTGATGTATACCGACTATACAGAAATCGATCAGCCCAGAAGTAGGCAATAAAAGAAATCTTTTTATATTTTTGTAATTATGATCTTGAGCCGGATAAAAGAATCATCGTCTTTGTGAAGTAGAAAGGTGGCCGACCACCACAGTTAATTTTGACTATGCGGATAATACGAATCTTGAAAACTTAGCAGATCGTTTATAATTAGCTCTACCAGAACAGAATAGTTTGCATATGAAAATTTGGCACTTGGCCAAACTTTGAAACAAATTTGATGAACCTTCTGGTACATACTATCATCATTTTGAAAAGCGTTTCTTTTTTTGTTGACAGATTTTCCTGTATATATATATAAATATATATATCAAATTGTTTTTGAGTTATTGGGGGTTTCTCGGAAATATATAACATTTTCACCAAATTTTCACAGATTTTATGGCATAGAGAGAGAAGGCGTTTTATACAATTCCAACTGGATATTGTTCATGCCGTTGCAGGCATCTATTTGATGTACACAGATCAGAATAGTCTGTATCATATTAGTTATTTCAAGGTACAGGTATTAAGGTACATTGGACTACGTAAACGTGGACGATGCCTCGTTCCATCTTCCTTGAAATTGTCGCGATTGTACATCATGCATCACGTTTGTGATTTTCTCTTATTTTATTTTTTTCACAATCTTTCTGGTTTTCACTTCCTGTACTTTGGAATTTCCATCTACTCTACTTTTGTAATCAAATGAGAGCAAATCAAATCCACTTCTTAGTCTTAGAATTCGTTAAGACAAGTTGTGTGGCCTATGAAGATTTTCGAGTTTGCGAAAACATTCACCTACCCGTTTGCAATTGCATTCGAATTGCATATGTTATGCATATTATTTGCAACTTTCAACACAAAATGTATTCCCATCTATAAAAAAAACTAGTGTTGTTGTTTCTTATATTTTGATTTCTCCCTTTGCGCCTTACTAGATGTCATAAATATCCACAGAAGTGGGGCTCTTGCTATCTCATAAAAGCCAAAAAGAAAAGGCACACACATGCACAAACACATATATGAATGTTGAAAGAAAAATTGTGTGGAAATGGAAATAAATTAACACATTTAATGAAAATTCAACGCGAACGACGACGCTGCGGTGGCCGTAACCGAACGAAAAACGGAGGGTATGAGTAATCAACCGACAGGAAATGGTGACAAATGCGTTCCCCTGTTCTACTAAGCGCCCTCCCTCTCTGTCTCTGTCTCTGGCTATGTGTGTAAATGTTGTTGTAGCTATTTGCACCGATAGCAACAAGCCAAAAACGATGAAAAAATTTCAATAATTTATTTGGTTTGAATGAAATACGAACGAAATAACCACGATGGGGCCGCCGCGCCGTTTGCGCGCCCACAGGAAACGTCGCTGTCGCAGTTGACGCTGGCAGCGATGCCTTGGGAACAGTTTCCTGTAGTGGTGTTGTTGTTGTTGTTGCTATTGAGTGCAAACGAGTTACGACAACAAACATGTTACAGTTTGGTTCAATGACTTTTCCAGAGAGATAGAGAACAGCACCGAGAGGTTGGCTTTGGGCCAGGGTCCGGGTTTACTTGTTGTACCGACTGGATAGCGCGTTATCTAACGCCTACAACTTGGTTTATCAGCCAGTAGTGGAGAAGGAAGTGGTCGTCGGCCACATACACATGAAAACTTGCGCCAGATGCGCTGATAAGAGAAATTAACAATTTAACCATTCTGTTAAGGTTTTTTTAATTTATTTATTTGTTGTATTTGGCAAACCCTCTTTTTGTTTAACGTGAAGTTATTTTATATTTTATGGGGTGTCTGTCTCTGAGGCAGCCTGAATGGATGAATGGATGAGTGAATGAGCGAGTGACTGAATGAATGAGTGTGTGACAGACTGGCATACGAAATGAGCTTGACTGGCGTTGGGCTGTCTTATCAGCGATTCAGCAAATCGCACGCGGAAGTCCCGCATTGCCCAACGCTGAGTTGGGTACCCTTTTCTAATATGCCGCTAAGTGGCTACATTACGCATACGCCACATAAGCCACCAGCAAAACCATTAACAACTAATGTCCGCTCTTACAGTTTTACTGACTAATGCCACTTTATCTCTTTCTCATTCTGCAGTTTGTGGACATTGGTATTGTGACCTCTATTGAATCGAATCACAAGCAAATTGAGCAAGCTCGCAAAGGGCAGGAGATTTGCATTAAAATTGAACCAATTCCCGGCGAATCACCGAAAATGTTTGGTCGACACTTTGAGGCGGATGACATGCTTGTAAGCAAGGTAAGTTCAAACTGGTCGAGCAGTGTGCAAAATTTAATTTCCCCAACGGAAATTTGTACTTGATGTGCAAAAATTGCACTTTTGATAAGTGTGAATTGAAACGGGTTTGCTGAACAGCGAACCAACAAATACTTATCATTAAATAGTAACTGTTAATATTTTATTGAGGCAAGGATGGGAGTCAATGATATTATATTTAGGTTAGTGAAATTATGAATATTGAGATGTTAAAATTTTAACTGAACAATAGAAGTTCAGACCAAAGACATAGGAGACTGCCGATACTGAATCTTCCTCTCATTATCTACACTCAGGCTTCTTGTTATAAAATAAGTATTTTATACATAGATTTACTGGAAGTGGTGTCACAAAGAACTACTACAGTTTTTTCTGATCCTGAAAGCTTTGTGATTCCTATTGAATCCTGTTCATTAAATTTCTTGACCATCAATATGTTTTAGCATAATGGTTTGAAATAGTCTGATCGATTTTAGAATATAAATTAGTTTTTTGTTTTGTATGTCGAAAGTTGGTTCAATTTGCGGCATTCAAAGACTATTATAGGTTTTTTTTTTGCTCTGCATCTGTCCTGTAAAAAGTAGTCGAATGATGTGTCGTTGGCTCTTCATTTGTCAATGACATCACAAACCTTGCAGAAATCCAGCTAAGCCTACTTTTTCATAGCCACTTCATTGCAACTACGTCTAATATAGCTAGCATATAGTCTTTTGGGCCATGAGCCGTGTAAAGAAAAGTTGTGAAGGGATGTGTTCCCCTTAACAACATCGTTTAATTGTTATCAAAAATCGATACTGAGTTTAAGACCAATTCATAAATACTTTAACAATACGAGCGATTGTTTCCTTTTTCTATCTCAATTCAATTTTAATTAACACAATCCAATTCAATCGCAAAAATTGCGTTTTCTCTGGGAAATTAGTTGGCCGCGCGCATGTTTGCCAACCTGGTAACTATTGCTGCACAGGTGTAGCTCTCTGCCTCTACACCCACCCTATCACTACCTCCACCTACTTAGCCTAGAGCACTTAAGCATTGGCGGTGGTCCGCATAGCTAGCCATAGCCATGCCTTATCAAATTACACGACCATGTGAAAGTAGTGATAGAACAAGAACAATAGCAACAACAACAACATTGAGAACTTGAAGAAAGGTTACCTAAGTGGCATTAACAGGCCTTTGTAAATTCCTGTGCGCCACAGTAGTGCCTCTATGACAGTTCGCTCTTCATTTTCATTTGATTAACAATTACTTAAAAACGCTGACGTCAAATGAATTTCCCCATACACTGGAAATCAAATCGATAATAAACTTAATTTTCGCTTCATTTTAGTTCTTATCAACGTGGCCACATCAGTGACGTCAGCATCATTGACGATGGTGGCCGGTGGTGCGGCGGTGGTGTGTGGTCGGGTGTGGTGTGGTGTGGGGTGAGGCACAGTAATTGCTCACTCAGCCCTACTTTGCTTGAAATACTGTTCCGAGTTTGATTCAATTAATTTGCTATAAAAATTGTTTTTATCTTCTCGCGCTGTAAGAGAAATACATTTTTTGCTGCTGAAAAGCATAAAAAGCGCTGATGTTGGATGTGGGTGATGGAGGTATGTACGTCACCCCAACCCTAAAACCAACCAACATCTATTTACAGCCGCGCTTGGCTATTTTTAGCTGTCAATGTCTTTTGATGCTCTGCTCAGTTGGCAGACACGACGCCAGAATGAACCATGAAAGGGTATTATGTCATGGCTGGCCTGACCCGCAGATCAGGCATGGGGTATGTGTGTGTGTGTGTTTGTATGTGTATGTCTAACGGTAACAGCAGCCACCAAACCCCACTAATTCGTGCCGCAATCTTTCTCAGCCACTGACGTCACGTTTCACCTTCCATAGCAAGTGCATTTGCAGCGGGCAACGTTCATTGACTTCTCCGGCCGCCGTCGTCGTCATCGGAGTAACCTAGTTTTTTGGCCTCTGACAACGTTGCAGTTGTCGTTGTCGTCGAAATCGTCGTCGGTGGCACTTTTTGTTTTCGGGGAGTCACTTGACCCAGTTGTATGCAACGGCAGCGGCAACGGGTTTGGCTTTCATATTGTGCGAAATTTAGCTGAAGCTTTGGCTTAATTTTTTGTACATATCTCGTTCGTATATGTTTTTTATCAGCAACGATAGCGTTGACTATGACGCATGTGGCGACCCAAGCAGCGACCCGGCCTTGTGCATGGTTCATTCCAAATGGGCGAGGCCTTTTGAAGCTATAAATAGCTGGCAATTAGTAAAGGCTAAATGGATTATAGTCTCTGAATTGATGGCTTAAGCTCTTTCTGTTAATGTTTGCCCATTTGCGAAACGAACGAAAGCGAGTTAAAAGTGTCATGTATGCACAGCTGCATATAATATGCATTATTAGTTATAATTAGATTATAGCTTCCATATTATAATCAATTTCAATTTGGGTTTTGTTTATACCTTAACATTGTAAAACAGGTAAGGGCCAGAGTTAAGTCGAAAAGTAATTTAATTTGAACTGTTTGGGTTAATAGTGTAGTGCGTATACGTGATAAATTATTGTATGATGAGACATTCAAGTGATTAATAAATATTTGAGAATTATTTCAAAGTATTTTCATCGATTTAAAATAGCAGATACCAAAGAACAGTACAAACTGAGCAGAATGTTTTCTAAACTTTGCTTTTAAACAGAAAGCTTAATATGTTGAAGTAATGCAACTAAGGTGCAGATAGTCGAGGCTGGCAATAAGTGAAATGTTCGAATCGATAGGATCCAAAAATTTAAATCCGTTCGAGTGATTTCACATGCTGGCAGAAGAGTTACATTGAGAGAAACTACCAACTCGCATGAGTCGACCTGAAAGATCATTGCAAAAGTTGGCGTTAAAGTGAGATTATCTGTCTTATGTTGTCTTTTTGGGTGAAAAGAAATGTGCTTTGAAAGGTTCGCATGGGTGCAACCTTCTTCCATATCCTACACTATTAGAAACACCAGTTGGATCGGCTTAATGGTCGGGTTGAAGGTGTGATTAGTGGGGCGCCATTTTCTATTATGGTACATGCGAGATTCAGTTGTTGATATCAAATACAAATGCGAAAATCTATAATAGCGAACAGCAGAACAATGCACTGATTCACATGGATCGACTGGTTAAACCATGGATTGAATGTTGAGTTAATGCAGCAGTCGCCTTACTAACTCTAACTCGACCTAAATTTAATAAAAATAAACATGTGGGGAATGGCTGGTTCGTAACTTCTACGATTTCGAAAACAATATTTCGAATTAAGCCAAAATCACTGACTATTGGGGATGCGCTTAGCTGATGAAGCGAAGCGAATAAAATATAGAATTGGCAGATCATAAATGGTTAAGAATAGAATACCTGATTAGAGAATCCCATCACCATTATCATAGTTCTGAATAAGTGTAGAATAATAACTATACCATTTGTTAAAGTAGTCATGTGTATGAATAATTGATGTTCTACATTTTTAAATGGCTGAGAATGAATGTATTCATGCAGAGTTCTGTCATATATAAGAATGAAATCTTAACAAGTTTGTGATGTACATCGATTCAGCTCTCTCTCTGTCTCTCTCTCTGTCTGTCTCACTCTCCCTCTCTCTCTGCGAATCTAATTTTACTTCGTCTCCGAGAATTCTAACTTTGCTGTTCAGAGTTCTTTAATATTCAAAGTTTTTCGCAGTTTGTCGAACTTAAGACTTCATATTTGCAAATGCAGAAGTGCTTAGATATACACATAAACTTCTATTAATTTCATTCGTTGTACGTGAGTAACAATATAAAATTAAATGTTTATGTGATTTTTTATTGTTTTTGATTGGTGAAACATGATCTAATTGGTCGTAAAGGTTGTACACATAGAATTTTAAGTTCAACCTTAGCAGAAACTATAAACATTTTGTTATTTATATTTTGAACGCATGGGGTTTAGGATTCTTCAGAATTTTGTTCAAAGAAGTCGCATAAAAATCCTAAACTTTCGTTTCCAATTCGTTATACAATATATATGTATTTCTATTTATATATATATATATATATATATATATATATATATATATATATATATATATATATATATATATATATATATATATATATATATATATATATATATATATATATATATATATATATATATATATAAGTAGTTAAATGCCTGGCTTGAACTTTATAGCTCGCATATCCTTCAACTTTATGCGGTGAGTCAACGTTAATATGCAAAGTCCATAAATGGTTATACAGGAACTGATGCGCTTATCGTCTAGACGCATCTTTTGTATAAACCTACCTATAATATAATATAATATACACGCATATAATTCTCTCAATAATCGAACCCATTGATCGCTTAGCCAATTAATATGCAACTCGCAAAAATAATAATTAAAGCCGAGAAAATAAACGTAGACAGACGGCGGATGGTGGATGGAGAGAGGCAGGGAGAGATGCGTCGAATCTTTATCAAGGGCAAGCACTGTTTGTAATCAGCCGCATCCGAATCCCAAAGAGCACTATTCATAAAGTATACGAAGTCGCTGCCCATAAACGTGAGGGAACATTAAAAAAACGCATTAAAAAAACGCCGTAAAAAATGGCGACATTAAAATAGCAACCGATAAGCAGCGTTGGGCGTTCAATAAAACAGACTCAAAAAGTATTATTAAAATTGTATTTAATTGTTATGCGCCATATGTCGGAATGGGGGGAGTGGAATAGGCTTTAGCGTCTGGGTCTGAAGACGCAGATAAAGCCGACGACGCCACACACGTGCCACCCGTTGTTTGATTGATGGAGGAGCTACAGTACCGCATCCTGAATGGGCCGCCTGCCATGGTCTGGCCTGGTCTTGCCTGGGCTATGAAAATTGGCACGTTCCAATTTTTTGGAGGGGAATATCCATAATAACAAGAAAAATTTGTATTCAAAGTGATAGATGTCCAACAACATCGATGTTATCCGGCGCATTGATTTTCCAACGTTAAATGTCGAGTTGCCCGATGGTTTTTTTTTGTTCACGATGTGTCGATGTTCAGCCAAAATGTTCGAAAAATGAGTCACCTCAATTGTTTTAGATCCCCGATTTGAGAAAATACATTTCAGGAATCCATTGGTTTGCGAAAATGAGATTTTACACAAATTCTTTGATCAAATTCTTTGATCACCAAAGAAATCAAAAACGAAATTGCTTCACAAAGACTCATTATGCTGTTGGACCTAACGTAGTCTGTATGGAAGTTTCGACGGATGTAGCCTTTTAAGGTGACTCCCATTGAAACTGCAGCGTAGTAAAAGGATTCCCAAATGGTTTTCATGCCGCTTAAGGCTGGTGATTCATATTTTACTAAACTGTACTGTAAAAATAAAATTGAGAACTGTTTTGGTTTTTTGCATAATTCTTCTGATTTTGCGTGTGCTGACTTTTATCTTTCCATAGAAAGTCACATTTTGTGAAAAACATTCATTAGTAAGCACCAGTGAGACTCCTTTTGGTACATTTTCGCTTGTGGGAAGCATTTGGCAGGTCTCTCTGAAGCATCCAACAGTAGTCTGCCATCATTGAGACGTTTCATCTTCTCTAGGTATCTTTTTTCCATTTCCTTAATATCTAGGTGAATTCGTTCACCTTGCTCTTCACTCTCTAAATTCACGTCTCCTAAATTTTCTCTCAATTACATACTGACAAGCCGAGTCGATATAGAAATGTCCGTCTGTCTGTCTGTCAAATCTATCCGTCTATCTGTCTATTTCTTTGCAAAGTAGCACAGTTTTAAAGCCATTGAATTGAAATTTTTACCTTAGATTCCTTTCTGCTGTAAGCTGCTCGTCAAGATTGGATCACTATATCGCATAGCCCCCCTAATAACCGATCGATTCAGAATGAACTCTTAGTACAGCAAATTTGTTTGTTTTTTTTATGAAAATTAAACCAAATTTTATAAATGTCAGTTTTAGAAGCCCCTACGTTTGCTGACGTAAGTTGATCCAGATCGCTCCCACATAACTTATTCGGAATAAACTCTTATATACCGTTTTGTTGTGTTTTTTATCCGAACTAAACCACATTTTTGTCATTCTGACAGAATTTGCTGACTGAATTTCAACCGAATCTGCAAGGGTATTTTTTAGTTTTCAGAACAGAAAGAGGAATTGGGATTGTAAGTCTGCTTTTTAACTCGTTCTTGAAGCGCGTTTGTGTGAATACCAAGTCGAAGTTAGTTTTCCTGTCTTATGTTTATTTATCTTTATACACTCTAACAAATAACATTTTGCTATCGACTCATTTGCAGATTTCACGACAGAGTATCGATGCTTGCAAGGACTACTTCCGTGATGATCTGATCAAGGCTGACTGGGCGCTTATGGTTGAACTGAAGAAACTGTTTGAGATTTTATAAACATTTTGCCAATATTAGTATACCGTACAACAACAACAACAACGGCAGCAGCAACAACAGCAGTAACATAAACAACAAAACAACTATAACTAAATACAGACTGTACTCTCGGATGCGATCTACATATATAATTTAGCTTAGTTTTTATGCTTTACAGTTATTGTTGTCCTTGGTCATCGATGTCAAAGCAGCTTACACACTCACACACAGTCATACAATATTGTGTTAATGGTTTTAAATCGAATTTGTAAAAGCTTTTTACACAAAAATCTTTGCCTGTGCTTTTTGTTACGCCAATATTAAACATATAAAGCAAGTTGTACAAAATGTGAGCTGTTGAAAAAGAGACTCTGTTGTGGTTATGCTGGGAACTGTGTCAGTGGTGACGTCACTGCTAAAAATGTGTACTGCTGATGTGGATGTGAGCGTTGGTGGCGGTGTAAACTCCATAAAGGATATTGACCCACTTGGCATGCGCACTGGGCCAACAAAAACGCAGCTACTTTCATTCATAGCCGCCACCGCCGCTGACTGTGTGTCATTGAACGCGACCAGCAGGATGTGAAGGATGCAGCTTGTGAACTGCCGTTGTGAATGGAGCTGCGTCGACAGCCTGGCAACCAGATTTTTTCTACTGCTGCTGCTGCTGCTGCAATGAAACTGGGTCAGCTTGCCGGGTTCATTCAACCTGCCAGTACCGTGGAAGGACAATTGTGTCGCAACTGCAAAACATCAATACACAAGCATAGTTTCGAGAATTGTACATAGGAATGTATATATATCGTCGCACTTATGTACATAAACATAGTGGTTCTCTGGTTTGTGAATGACGCAAATGCAGGCAGTCATTGTCGTTGCTGTCGTCCCCTTGAAAAGTCCTTCATATGCACTGCGCTGCTCGCCCTGGTGGGCTTGGGAGCAGAAAATGAGCTCAAGTGTGGTGGCATTCCATTTGAATTGGCTGCTAAAGCGATGTCCTAGGTAATGTGTGAAGTGCGTCAATTAATGTATGCTTATGTGCACTTGACTTGGATTTTAGTTTAGCAGAAGAACAAAAAACAAAAAAAAAACCCACCTACAAGCCAATTAGCTGAGTATTAAAGCCATTTCAGATCACTGTTTTGGACAACTACAACGGCGGATTAGACGGCCTGTCCTTATGTATATTACATAATTTATAATCCAAGATTACGTGACGATAGAAAGCTGATCAGAAAGACAAGTCGCGTCTATGCATCTGCTTTAAAGAAATCACATTTCGATTCAAAGCTGTTGTGATGCTGCATCTTTAAATATATTTTCTGCATGTTAAATTATATAAGATTTTGAAGTTGATACACATAATTTAGCAAGCTGAAAGAAATGGCAGATACATACACACTGCAAGAAACCAGGCAGTCCGATCACTCTCAAGGACTTGCACTGCTACCTTGGAATCGACCTTGACAAGAAGTTCCTTTATAGGCAGCAAGTGATAGCGATTAACTTCAAGATAAAGGACAAAATAACGAGCGGAGCAACAAAGTGATAACATAAAAGCAGGTGGTTGCACCTGTATTTAGATATGCCCTACCAATTTGAGGATCCTCTTCCAAAATCCAGCTTAGCTTAGGTTCTTTAAAATAAGACACTATGTGAGCAACATCACTCCTCATAAGGACCTGGGTGTGAAAGGAGTGGGAGATGAACTAAACCCAACATCTACGAATCATTTTGACAAGCTTGAGGAGTACCCTAATCCTTTTGCTGTGGCTCTTCTCTGCCCCTTGAGGAGAAGAAGGCTTAAGAGGCGGCACCCGAGGGACAATATTGATGACAAACTTAATCTTCATCAATCTTTTCTTGATTACTCATTTTCATTTAGGGAATTTGTTGGAAGACAAATATAGTAAGATTAAGACATCATTTGTGTGGGATGCACCACATTTCACTGTTCGGAGTTCTGACTATTCAGACATAGCATTGGTTGCCAGACGTGTTTGGAGAGCTATAAGAAAATTAACTTATAAAGGCAAGATTGGGGGGAACCCTGGCCAGGCCAAGTGGTGCGCAGATTTCTCACAAATCAGCAACATTATCGGGCAACACGATGGCAATGTTTCTATCGACATCCTGAACTAAGCAGCATGCTGCTAGCATCTGCTATATTGTAGCCAGGTTTCACTAAAGGAAAAACTAGTTCGACAATTAGTTGAAATCTATTGAAAAGTATAATAATTTGCATTTATTATTTTGAATAGCAAAAAGCAGATATTTTAATCAGGTTGGATATACTCCATCAAGGTGCTGCTAAGTAATCAAGGCAGCTAATCCACAAATGTTCTACACGGAACCACCACGCTTGCAGATGTAGTAGAACCTAAACTGTAGTCAAATTCTCTCGGCTAGTTTAAAAATATTGTTGATTTTCATATTACTGAATCGACAATCTCAATTGAGCTAGTTGTGTTTCGGTTTGTATGAAACGATTAAATCAATTCGAAAATGATAACTTCGAGAAAAACAAGAGACTCATTACTTCTAACACCCAACTCACGGTTCTAGGCAATTTCCACCTTTTAATGTATTCATATTGCAGTTGCCCGCATTTTTAAAACAAATTGTGCATTAAAGTATTATAAAGTTGAAGTGTCGCGACGAAAGTGCAATCATATTGTATTGTGCAATAAATTTCAACGTTTATCGTTTGCCTCGCAATGGGGTTTAGCGTCTCATTACGCTTGTTTCAACACGTAGCAAAAAATACAAAAACAAAAATTAAATCAAATGGAAAAAAAGCGTGGCATTGTGTACGTGCGTATGTGTTAGTGCACGTATTCGAGTGCGTGTGAGTTTCGCATTTAAGCTTTATGGACAAACATTTAAATATTTAATTTAAAGATAAATGTTTAACAGCTTCATTAACAAAATAACACACAGATATTGTGTATACGCATCGTGTTTAAGGTTCATTCATTGACTTTCTTAGCTTAGTTTTCGCCTTGAGGCAAGCTCTCACACACACACATACACTGAGGATTACTAGCACATGTGTGTGTGTGTGTGTGTGTGTGCAAAATCCAAGAATGACATTTACCAAATTGTAAAAAAAACCCCAAGCCCCATCAATGACGCCATAAAGCTAAGTGAGAGAGGGAAAGAGAATGAGAGACTTTCATTCACAAGGCAAAAGCCGAACACCACATACACACACATCCTGCACCCTAATACTAATACCCCCGGGGGCGGGGTGGGGCCACACTCGCATTTGGATGGCATCCACTTACACAGCGTTTGATTTTTGTGGAACTAGGGCAACATCCGTTGCGGCTGTGGAGCTATGTAAGTACGTGTGGATGCTATTGTTTATGCTGTTGCTGTTGTTGTTGTTGTTGTTGATTGTGTTTGTGTTTGTGCGGGTGTTGCTGTGCTCGTCGCATATTCATTGAGAAAAACGATACGAACGGCGAAGGACTCCCGTGTGGCCACTTGAGCGTGCCAGCTTAAATGCTTAGCATCTGTGTGTGTGCGTGAGTGTGTTTGTGTAATGAATGAAAAGGAGAAATAAAAGTCAAATTGAAATTTCTTAGTCGAAAATAGCCACGAACGTCAATTGGCCAGGCCAGGCAGAGCTGCTTTCCAAAACGTCCATATTGCACGTGTGATTTTACAAAAAATAAAAGCAAATAGAAAATTACCATTGAGTTTCATTTTCATGTTTATAAATTTCACCTTCGAATGTACGTTGATGCCGTTGTCGATGCTGAGATTATCTAGGACATTTGTGACGTCAGAAGCGACAAATTTATTGCACGTTATTGCAGCAGCGCAGCCAGAACAGGCCAAAATCCAAAACAACCAAAATTCGGATACCCACTCACATATCAACTTTGCCAACTTTTGATGTGTTCTTATATATATATATATATATCTACACATATATATTTACACACAAACAACGAAAATTCCTCAAAGCTCAATGGCTATTTTGTTCAATGAAATCCAATTTATTTTTATTCATTTCACTTTATTTATATACAACATTTCGGTCGATACATATAGACATACTTTGGCTGTATCTTTATTGAATGGCAGACGGCTTTGGTGTGTGTGTTTATGTGTGTTTTTATTTTCAAATGATTCACAAATTCGTTTGCCATTTCGCTTTTCAGGCTAACAATGAAGCAGCTATGCCTTGGTTCTTGCTAATATTATAATACCCTTTCAGGCAGTTAGGGTCAAGGTAAGTTCGTCCTTGGGTTGGTAAGACAAACACAAATCGACGAGTTAGAAACGTACAAGAAACTCCAATGTTTTTACAAAGTAAGGATACAATTCCTTGATAAACCTGAGTTAGCATCTTTGGCAAATGTTTTCCTCAAATGGTAAAAGTGTACCAGGTTCAAATTCTTAAAGATTCAAATTCTTTGAATCGTTGAATAGGCACCCTTGTCCTCCACACACAGAAGCACCCCAACGTGAGCGGCAATTAAAGTTTAATTTCAATTAGATATGAAAACAATTCTATCTCCCACAATCATTTGGCGGAGGCGCGGAAAAATCTTAAAGCAAATTTGTTCTGCCTATACATTAGAGAAACCTCCATGCCAAATTTGACGACTCTAGCTCTTATAGCCTCCGATATTTAGATGTTCATACATCCGGACGGGCGAACGGACAGACGGACGTGGCCAGATTGACTCGACTTGTCATGCTGATCGAGGATATATATAATTCATGGGGTCAAGAACGTTTCCTTCTGCCTGTTACATACATTCCAACAACATTAATATGCCCTTGTACCATAGGTATAGGGTATACAAATAAATAACACTTAATTATACCTAGATTATACCTACCTAAAAAAATACCTAGTCCAAAAAAGAAATTCTAGTTTGGAAATTTAAGCATATTAAATAGGGAAATATTAAAATTATATTTTTAAAATTGGTTAATTAAATGAAGTGCGTAAATATATAATATAGGCTTAGTTCGTATTAATTATATCCGAAAATAGTTGATTTTAAGTGAAAATAGTTAGATTTACTTTGTTTTTTTTCTCTGTGCGCAATTTTCCTTAATATTGCAAGAGCTCTATTTTATTTATTGGTAGAAGCATTGCGTCGATACGTGCCAATGAAAATTCCGAAGAATGAATGAGCATGTTGTGGTTTGTAGGCAGCTCATCTGAGAACTTACATCGCAATTTATATGAATCTTTGGTAATGAAAAGCTATCCTATTGAATTGGATTGCGATTGCGGACACTCGGCGTTTAGCGCCATTGTGTAGCCACTTCAAGGGTGTGTTTGGTGATATTTAGCCGCAATCCCAATGAGTTTTTGTGCCGGTTTGTAACTATGAATCAAACATGAATCCATTACAACCAAGCAGAAACCAAAAAACAGTCAATGCAGTCAATTTCTGTGGGTGAAAGTGCACCAAAGAATGGCAAGGTGGATCTGTCCGCCACGAAGGATATCATAATAGTTTTGTGGACCGCATGCGACGTCACTCTTTGATCCAGTATCTTAATTAAAACCAAGATATATATGGTAATCTGTTGACAACTAGTCAGCCCGGTCCACTTTACCTAAATATCAACTTCAACTCAAACTTTTCCTACATTCCTATATAAAGTTTGATATCGATTTTAACCCACCTGACGTTCGAGTTTTTGAAAGCGACTTCTTAGTGCTCACCGACCTCATATAAGGAGTGTCGAAATTGCTGTTCTTATTTCTTATGGTTTCTTATGGTTCTTATGGTTCCCCAGGGAGTCAGTCAGGACAAAGAGTACAGATGAGATTCGGCTTGCTTTTTTCAAGAAAGGATACACAGATAGCTCCTTAATTGAATTGTTCCGATGATAACTATAAAATACATGAGGGTTGCCCAGATCAGATTAATCTGGTACGAGACTATATATTTTTCTTTTTTATCCCTATAATTAGGGCTTAAAGAATTCCTACAAAGGGTATACTGGCTTCGCCTTTGGAAATATGAATACAATAAATACAATACAAAACTAAGCTCTCTTGTTGTACCCCGTTTTTGTTTTTGTTTTTTATTTCCTATAGATGCCGAAATATTTTTATGTGCCGCCCATATGTGGCGAGCGTGAAGTGGCTGCTTCAAAGTCACAGTCATCCCCAGCTCCGTCTTCGCGTCCACCAAATTTGGTGCCGCATTCACATTTCGACCGGATGTCGTTGAAAAATATATTGAAATCTTTATTGTTTTCACTGATTAATTTATGGGGCAGTAAACGAAATGAGGTTTTGCTTGGTGGGGATTGCCCTGTCGGGCCCACCCTGCTCGCCTGTGCCTGTCTCTGCCTCTGCTGCTGTCTATTTGCGGCACCCAATGCCATTTAATTAAAACGATATCTATATTCGATATTGGCTAAGAAACATGAAGCCTCCACGCGCCACAAATTCAAAACATGACAGAAAACGTGTTGGCAACTCTGGCCAGTAGCAGCTGATAGTTTGACCTTGGCGTGGCGAGGGGCTTCAGTTGCTGGCGGGTGCGGCGGAAGCAACCCTCAAGAGCGAACAGTTTCAGTGCCAATGTCGAGGTCACGCCTACCACGAAGGACGTTACCAAGGCAACTGCTTTTAGCTAAAGCTCATTGGGCAGGAGGAAGTGCAGCCAGCAGCTGCAGTCGGCCAGCCTCCGTGTGCATGTGTGCGTCTGTATGTGTGGGCGGCCATTGAACGTTGCAGTATATTCAAAATGGCCGCCAAATTGAATGACCTTGAATGCAACACGTTCATTGGCTGGGCGCGACCAGAGGGGGAGGGAGACGGTCCCGTTCCCTTTCCCAGCCTGCATGGTCAGGGTCAAGTTAAAAGTCAGGGGAGCGGGGACCTATTGGAGGCCAGTGGCAACTGGAGGCCAAACCCTCGTGCAAACCAAATTAAGTCCCCCAAATAAGCAGCCCACGTTTGGCTTGGTTTTGTCAATTTGAATGCTGAGTGAAATGCAAACAGACAGTTGGTAGTCAAAGCGGTTGGCAGCAGGGGAGGGCAGGTACAGGAGGCTGTGGTGTAGCCGTCGGAGCAGGAACATCAACAGCAGCCAGCCAGCCGACCTTAGCTGCAAGCCCACGCAGCGCACGAGTCACAATTGCCAGCGCCGCCACACGTTAGTCTTCGTGCGCTAACGACTTCGTCAGCCAGCCTCGTGTTTCAATCAGCATCCTTTCGGCCCAAGCCGACAGCCATCTCGGCAGCCGATGCCAAATGCAACGAGGCTCCCGCCTGGTTGGGGCTCCAACATCGTGTTCAATGCAAATGCCGTGCATTATTGCCTCAGTCTCTGGACGAACGTCAGCCTGCATTCAACGTGACCAGTCTCTCTGGAAGATTTATATCCACTCCCAGCTCCCTGCCAAAGTTCCAAGTGCAGTGCAAGAACAAAAAAGGACACCCAAAACCAAAAGTTATCCAAAACCCTCCCAAAGGTGTACGCCGTAATTAACTATAAAACAGCAAATTCAGAGTCAAGACAAATGAACGCCATAAGTTTACCCGGCGCACATGACGTATAAGTAATGTGCGGAAGTGTATAGTCTGTTAAGTGATTGAAAAACTGCATAATTTACTCAAATATTTGATGTGACAATTAATAAATAATTAAACAACTAATAAACACATAAACTATTTAAAGTCTAAAGCACGAAACCTAAGCCGTCTTGCACCAGTAATTCAAATTTATCAAATATATATGCATATAATTAGATATATATAGTAGATATATATATATATTACCGTATATGTAATCGAACTCTTATAAACATTACATTAACTAATCAATTAAACAAATAAGCACAGTTGCCACACAATACTACTACAGCTATAAAAGTGTGTTGCAACTTATTCAACTGAAACCCAAAGCCAAAAACAATCCAAATATTACGAACAATTAGTAGCTCTATAATAAATAAAAACCCCAACAAAGCCAGTCAATAAAGGCTCAGCCAACCATAAGTCACATAAAAGCAACCAGGAACAGGACAGCACATCATCAAGAGATCCACCACTCGTCGGGAAGCAGTTCCTGCCTGCAAGCCGTAGAGCTCATTAGTTGGTGAGTAGCAGCTGAATCCTCCTTGCTGCTTATCAATCTATATCAATGTCTGTCAATTTACAAACTTACAATACCAAATATAAATGATACTATGTAGTTCACCTATACATTAATAACTATATATATCCCTTTGTAAATAAGAAAGTGAGCTCCATACTTGGGTGCCTTTTGAAATGTCCTGCAGCTAAATAGACTTGTCTAATGCTGATAGTGCTTTGATGTTGTTATTGGTGATGGTGACAATGATGGTGATATAGTTCACATGTGAGTCTATATGTGGCTGCTTAAAATTGATCTTAAATGTGAAACAACCGCAGTATGTTATGCCAATTTATATGACCATTTGAGGCATCTACAAATAAGTTTAACTGTTGTTGAAGGATATGCTAAGGAAACACAAATTAGAAGGCAGAAGAAGAAATTACAGCTGATACTTAAAGCAATGCATATTTATATGAGCTTATGTTCTATAATGTTATAAAACTTCTATTGCAAACGAATTCCAATTTAAAGTAGTCCGAGAACCAATTGTCCTGAGCTAATATTGTGCCAACTGATTTCAGAAACTCTTTTGTTTATTATATTATTTCCTTGAAAACCAAATTTCTGATACAATTCTATCATGAATTCTATCATGGGTACATGAATGAAATCTCTCAGAGAAGTTCTATTCTGGGACTCGAGTTATACTGTCTGGGAAACATTTTTCTCAATTTCAGGCAACTAACATTTGTACTCCCAATGTCTGCTCAGAAAATTTGAATTTTGCTAAAAATTGCGTTATAAACTGTCCATAAAGCTGATCTGCAAAACCTGTTATTTTTTCATTCTATGCTACTAAGTGTGCGTTCTGATGCTGTTGGCTATATAATATTTTGCACTATTAAGAAGAATCTTAGCCTGCAGATAGAAGCATCTTTTTAAGCTTTCAGCTCTGTAACTTATAAGACTTCTCAGATCTGGAGGCTTAAACATAGAGTTGGTCAGACGGACATAGCTTTATCGAGAAACCTCGTCATGCTGGTTAGAAATGTACATACTTTATATGGTCAGAAACACTTTCTTCTGTGCGTTGCAAACTTCATGACAAAATGAATATACATTCACATTTTCTTGTGAATGATATTTGTAAATGTACCAGATATGTATAGAGCCAAAGGTAATCAAAATGTATTCAATTTTGTCAACCAGTGTTTTATTGAGAATTCTCTTGTACAAAGGCTTTGAAATTTATTGTTTCGGTATGTCTAAAAATATATTTCCTGTTCGTTATGAAAGCTGACAGATCGGCAAATAATGTACTTCTACATAGATAAACCGAGTTTCAACGATAAGTGGTAAAAATTGTGAAAGATATATGTTGTTTTGTTGATTTGCGGGGACGTTGAATATTTTGATGTAAATGCTAAATTTGGTCCCTCTAGCTCTCAAAGTCTCCGAGATCTAGGACGAACAGATACATGGACAGGGCTAGATCAATGAGACTGTTCATCCTGATCCAGAATATATATATATACAGTATGGGGTCGCAAGCCTTTCCTTTTGCCTGCACTAATTCAATATGCGCTTTATTCTACGAGTACGAATAGAAATTTTAAGATCATTGCAAATGGTTAAAATTATACGAACTAAGTTGGCTTGCAGTGCCATGTAGATGGAGAATATAGATCACAAATATTTGTTTTGTTGAGAGCTTATGAACAAATTTGTTTGCGTCTTTGTGCTGGATTTTAAAATCAAAAATGATTTCTAATTAAGAAAATATCCCAAATAATTATTAAGTCGTCGTTATATACAAACAAAATGTAGTCAAAATGTAAATAGATTTTTGTTATGAAAAAAAAGTAATGCCAAAAAGCCTGGCAAAAGAAGTCAAAGCATTGGCACACCCGCAAATTCAAATGCCAAAATGGTGCCTCATGTCAGATCAGACCAAAAATGAAGACCACAAGCGGGACGGGCTGTGTTTGTGCCTGTGCCTGAAATTGGAATGCCATATTCTGGCATGCAAAACAAAAGAAGAGGAGCCACAGCCATGGAACGGACTACAGTAGCCACATCCGCTGTCAACTTGGAAAATTAACGCAGTTATTCACGCAATTATGTGTGCGGCGAAGAACCCAGACCCAGACCCAGACACAGACTCAGAGTCAGAGTCAGGCCCAGAATCAGATTCAGATTCAGATTCCAATTCGGATGCAGACCCAGCCCATAAGATGCTCGCAATGTGGAATTCCTGGGACGAGACGATCAGCATGAAATGTGCGCGCATTAGTCGTGGTCAACGCCATCGTCGAAGCTAATTGTCCATGCCAGCGCCGAAAAAAAAACATTTTTTTAAAGCTTTCAATTTCATGAGTGCGCACACATAAGTAAGAAAGCCGCCATGAACTCGACTAGTTAATACCCTGTTATCGATGCAAGCTGCTATTCCATCAAGTAGAACTTATGTAGAAAATGTTCTACTTTATCTGATTTATATATTAGGTTTTTCATTCCATCTCAAGTTAGTCTTTAAAGCAAGCTAATATCATATGGTCTGATACATTTAACACAAACTAATACACCCATTCAGTATGCCCACTTGGTATGAAAAGCAAAAGTGTGTCTCAACTGCCTGTCTGATCTTGATTTCGCGTCATTATGATTCGCATTCAGATTATAAAATTTTATAAAATATATATGCTTTTGGCGGCCTGCCTGCCTGTCCTACTTGGATCGTATGTTTATGAGACACATCTGCAGACGACGATGCCGCAGCGGGGTATCCAAAGAAGAAAAAACACGATCCAACCATCCAACGATCGTCTGCGTCTGGGCTAAAGCTAAAGCCAAAGGCAAAACAAACCAATTTCATTTTTGGAGACTCGCGTTCAAATTCGTTCAGCTGTCGGTATTTGCCGGCTACTGTTTCGCATTTTTCAAATAATTTTAATGATCTTTCACAATGCAAGTACTAAATTAACTAAAGGGCCTGAGTCTTGTGTTGCGGATTCGGGACTCCGTGATCCTCAGAGCCACTGAAAATGATTTATGGCATTCCTGAGCACCTAAGCTAAGGCGACACTTTTTGCCAGAACATTCACAGCTCCTAAAGAAATTATGTGGTGGAAAAATAATGATAAGAAAAGAATAAATAATTAAAGCTTGCAGTGGAAATTCTAATCTGTGTGTTGTTTTCTCTTATTAGTTTCACTTCATTAAAAAAGAATTCCAAAGGTGAAATTTAGCTCTTAAATAGTTTGGTTTCTTCTCTCCTGGAACTTAGAATTGGTGGCGTCCCAATTGTGGTTTTTGGCACTGCCAAAGCATGGAATCTTATATTAAATTTTTTGTCCTGGCTCTCGAGTCTTTAATGGAGTCCTTTCTCTCAACCAAGCAGATCTGTGTACCCAAAGGAAGATGATGAAATCTTGTATCTGCTTTAATCTTTAGCTTCAAGCTTCCTATATTAATAATAATTGTCTTAAAAAATTGTAGAGATAAATTACATATATTTTGTGTAACATTTGTCTGTGTTGGTTTATCAATTAATTCTTGTTTAATCTTTTGTTTGTTAAATGTTTAATTGTTGGATATTTCTTGTTTTTGTTGATATACCAACGAGGCCTCCCGCAATTTTGACACAAACTCAGCTGATATTGACATTTAATGACACCAAAAAAACTTATATGCCCTCAAATGACTCTCTGAACAAATAAAATGTAAACTTAAGCTTTCTTAATGTTAATAACATTTATTGATATGAGCCACCTCTGATGTATAATATTGAGGGTTTGGTTATGTTTTGTACTTACCATGCCAAAGATCAGTTGTGAGTAATAAAAGTTATTCGTCTGCGAATCGCATCTTTACTAAAAGTCCAACGGAAAACGTAGCATCAAGGAACATAAAGCGAAAAGCTCGACTGGTCCAACATCTGATTCGGATGCAGTAACGCCACATAAATGGTCAGAGAAGGTTGTTGCTTAAATATTTTCTCAATATATTCCTTACTCCGGAACAGCTCCGAACTCCGAACACTGAACCCAACGTTATTCCTCCTTTAAATATTATAATTAATTGCTATTTCAAATTCTTATTAATTTATTACCAAAAATACATTTTTGATCTAGGTTTAATATATGTGTGAACTTACTACATTTAAGTATAATTTTTCTAAGATTTTTAACTTGTGCTATTGCTTTTCATTTTCCTTATAATAATAATAGTGTCATTTAGATTCAGCTTGAACTCATTGAGAATTTTAACTTCAAGGGAGAAGGAAGTAGTTAACAGTCCATGTTGATGATCGCGCGTGGCCTCTGTAATTCCTGGTTTTTTTTATGGAGACCCTCTGACTACAAAATCCATAGATATTAGAATGAATTTCTTTTATTAGAATGAAGCCTAAACTAAATGATATATGCCTTTTCACTAGCGCAGATCCAGTCACATTTCAGTAATTTTCACACATTTAAGTACATTCAAAAAGCATTGATCCATCCATGTGTAAAAATGGAAATTAACTTTGTTAGATTATAAAGTCAAACTTTGGTTCCATGCAATTGATAATGGCCAATCCATAAATCTTAGCTTACTTTTCAAAGTTATTAAAAATTGCAACAGAATTGCCTTTGACGTGCTCATGTTCACTTTTTGAGTGAAAACTCATAACATAACCAAGGATACGTTGAAGACAATCATAAGAGGTTGGTAGCAAACCTAACTAACTGTATTACATATTTGTACATACAAAATTCTGTAATTTTGAAGTTTCGCTTCCAGAAAGTTATAATGTATTGGATTTACAGCCCTGTCACTCAGCTCAAAATAACGAAGCTAGATATTGACTTTTTTTAAATTAAAAATATTTTAATTGTTATATAAGACTAAAAATAAAGAAATTAAGGGAAAAAATAAAGCGGTCCTTCCCTTAACCCTGTAATCATGTGCAAGGGCCATACTACGATGCCACGCCGGAGCCCAGGTTACATGTGCACAAGCAAAACAGAGGCGTTGTGCTTTTCGCATCGGGTTAAGGGGGTTTCTGTTTTGTTTTTAGCCTTTTTATGTATTTGCCATTCAAATTAACATAATATATGCTATTAGATACTACATTTTTCCATGACTTTTACCAAAATGTAGTGAAAATTTGAAGATTTTCTTCATATAAATCGCCTTTCCTCATTGAGCATCCTGAGTGTTTCACATTTCATGTTTTTTCCATGCTTAAATATCGGAACACAAAGTTTCGGCTGCTCTTCTTGTTCTTATATAAGCTTGAGTCCTTGTAAGCTTTGATTTGGCATTTCTCCGCACCGGTCAAAGTTTTCCCTGGACCCATTTTTCTTATGATCAAATAGTCGAAATTAACAAAAAAAAATCCGAAAAACTAGGAACTGAGACTCTCTGACAAAGATAATGACGAAAATATATGCATATCCTACTCAAGAGAATCAAAATTCGTGCCCGAATTTGCCTATTTTTTGTAAATAAATTTCTGGTCAAACTACAACAATTAAATGATCTTTTATTAATAAAATTAAGTCTAGCACGCTTGGCTTGGGAGTAGAGGGCGATAGAAAAGAGAGTCAAGGGGTGGGCTATTCAAGTGACAGGGCATGTATATAGGCGGCAAGTGGGCATACCACCCGCGCTTTTATCTAACATAACGGCTCTGGCTCATATAAACTATATATGAATATATGGACCTTAGACCCATACTCCACCATATAACATAGACGCCGACTAAGACAGTCCGTGTGCGTTCCAGTTTTAGTTGTGGGCTTTTTCGATTTCAGTTTCAGTTTTTTCTATGCGACGGAAGCGAGTTGGCGTTTCAACGTCGTCGCCATCGCCGTTGACGTCGTCATTTTGCGATTGTCACAATTTGTTTAGCTAAAATATTGAAAAGTTAAATAGTTTTCTGTACATGTAACGCATGTATGTGTGCGGTGGTCTATTGAGTGCTTGTACCCCCGAATAGCTGAATACCCACACCCGCCGACAAAGCCGTCGGTCGGTATCTAACTGCGTGTGTTTATTTATGATATGCAAAGCCGCGGGGAAAGCGTCAGTCTCAGTCTCAGCTCCAACTTCAGCTTCAGCTGAAATTCAACTGCATATAAGCTAGGCTTTTAGAGCCTACGACTGCATGTCCAAATTTGGTTGTAATTTAAATATGCATTTATTATGGGCCGCCGACTCAATGAAAGGCATAAAGTTTCAAGTTTTATGGTGACATTTTTTCCAACCAAAAAAAAAACAGAAAAACCGTTCTTATACACATATGTTTCGGTTATAATCGATAGTACATATGTGCATATTTTACTCATAAAGTTGTACTCCAAATCAAAACAAACAATTTATAATGGATTTATTACTCAAAATGCCAAATGAATGAAATCTTGCTCAAATATCATATGCAAGTTTTATTTTTAGACTTAACCCCTGCAATGTTATAAAGAATTCTGCTATTACTGATTTCCTGAGTATTCTATTTTAAACATTCCATAGAATTTTTGATGAACCTTTGAAGTAAGTTTTTATATTTATTGTGAAAACCAGAAATCCATTCTGCAGTTCTACGAATTCAGGGATTTCAACAAACTACAGAAAGTTGCAAGAGGCTCAACAGTTCAAATTCTTGGACTTTCCACTTCAAATTCTCTTGTATTTAAATATAACAGCTTAAGCTAAATTCTGCGAATTTATTCTTATAAAAATTTACAACATAAAAGGTTTCATGTTATTTTTACCTCTGCCTTGCTAAATGCAAACTTCTAAGGACTTTCTTGCTTTTACGTATTTATACGTCAGGAGTAAACTACTGAAATATTGAGTATATCATGAAATGTATTTCTCATTGCTGAAACTTGACTGTCTCGATCATCCTCGCTTAGTTCATTTTACACCTTTTCGCTTAAACAAGAACAAATTTTCAAGAAACAAATTTGATTCACTATTACTTGTTTGTCTTAAAGCCGTTTTTGGCTAAAGAAATAGGCCCAACTGCTGCTTATGAAATACCTCAAATTTTGTTGCTACAAATTCTATATAGTCACAAATTTTTGTTAGCACTTTTTAGCAATTCTAATTTCTTCAGCCCATGCTTACATATTTGCATTTACAAACAAATTAAAATCTTTAATTATAAAAAAGTATTACATAATTGCCTTTTCCTAGTAATAATAAATAATATGTAATAGAGAAATCATTACATCTTGCAGAAAAAAAGTCACAGATGAGACACGTCACACTTGTAATAAATTTCGTAATAAAATATTGCTAAGAATATGATTATGTTGTGGATGTATCAAATATCAAAATGAATTATAACAGAAATGAATTGCATTTATTAAGAACCAACAAATATATATAGGTGGTTCCAAGGAAAACCCTAGAGATTTGGAGAAATTAAATAAGTTCGTTTGTGTAACGAAGAACGAAGATAGGAGAAAACTCAATTGGTACTAGATTGATTTTTAGAAGCGTTATTGGGGTGTTCCGAGGGTTCAACAAAAGCGTCTGCTGAGTACATCGAGATTTGATGAAATTTGATTAAATTTGCACTTAAAATCTAATAGGACATGTATCCTTTTAAAATGATGTTCAAATGAAGCTATAAGTTGAAGTGTTTAAATATTAAAATGTAAAAATGCCTGGACTTTTCCGGGACACCTCCATATATATGTTTAGGTAGCCCTTGCTGTTTCAAGTCTGTTGAATATATCTTTTTAGTTCGCTGAATATTTAAAAATTCATATACATATAATATATATTTACTCTCTGAGTCATTGTTTACCAATTTTACACATAAACATATTTATTATGCAAGAATCTGTAGAATTTGTTACATGATTGCAGGTAAAACTCCAAGATTAGGTGTTTTATTTATTACCTAAACAGATTTGAAATTTAAACTTCATTTAAAAAAAAATTGCATTCTTGTTAACAAGAGCGCAAGCATTCACTCTTAAATACATTTACGTAACATATATAGGGCAGATTTATCTACCATAATGATATTATTGAACCCTTGAATCGCTCCATCTAAGTTCCAAAAGAAATTTGTGTTTTAATGCATAAATACTCACAATTGTTATAAATATTTACGGAGACTTTTTAAATATTATCATTTGATGTGATACCCTAAAGTCACGAGTCTGGTGAGTCACAAGATTTTGTTATTTTCTTCCATATTTCTTTGTTTTTTTTTTTGTTTTCTTTTTGCGAATGATAAACAATATACTATTCTTATCTGAGTTCGAACCAGATGGTTCTGGTAACCACCTAGACGCTAGAATTCCGATGAACAATAGGCCTGTATACTATTTTTACTTCTCTCGACATGTGTTAGTTAGCAAGTTAGTTGAGCGAAGTTAGATAAGGTTATATAAATAATTTGGCCCAATTCATTAAATTTTAGGCTGAGACGAGTGTCGCTAGTAGTTTTTACCATAACGGTTTGGCAAAACCTGAGCCTGAAAGAACTTGTTGTACAGCCAAAAACAAAAAAAACTAGCTTAATGAGGCGTTATGTAAATAGAGAGCTAGTGAGTAGATCAAGCCATATGAAAGCACCCACGGCTTGACTATGAGAAGACGTAGGCCAAGTTAAATAAAGGCAAATTTGTTGAAAATTAATTTATGGTAAGAAAAATACCCAAAAAAAGATATATATATATATATACGGGCATGTAGATACACAAATAAATATTTATTTACACTCAGAAAAACACTAAAATCGTCTAACGACAGGTCTTTGAAAGTTGTATACCCTTGCAGAGGGTATTATAATTTACTCACGATATTTGTGATGCATAAAAAGAAGCCTCTTCGACCACATAAAGTATATATATTCTTGGTCAACATGACAAGCCGTGTCGATATAGAAATGTCCGTCTGTTTATTATACCATATTTATTAGGTATATTATTGACTGTTTCCAACTTTTCAGGAAACTAATTTGGATGAACATTTTTTATGATTGCCAAAAATTTAAGTCATTTATGAGCATTTCGAGCAACAATTTTTTCTTGGTGTAAAAACTAGGCTTCAAGTTGGCTAAAATTGTTGTTGTTGTTAGTATATACTTATACAAGTATTGTAGCGGGCTCAATTTGTTGTTGTAACCAGTATATTATTTATATGCTGATTTATGGCGACCATTGGTCTAAAACGTCAACCTCTTCAAATCTGACAGCCGCAATAAATATAAAAAGTAACGCAGGCCCTCATTAAAAATCTATAAAAAAGTAAATTGTAAAAAATATAAATATTGCAAAATAATCGTTTAAAAATGTAGCATGTTATATTTTATATGGCTGCAAAAAAAAAAGAATTTTTAAATAAAACAAAATCGCAAATACAAAATTGGTTTTGCAAGCACAAGCACATCTCGAGGACAGCAGCGACGTTGACAGTGGGGCCATGAAACGAACGAACGTGGTAGGGGCAGAGAGCGCAGCAGAGGCAGAGGTAGCTTCGTTCATTCATTATAACTTCGTGCTTCATTCATAAAAACGACGCCAGTGAGAGAACGATGGATTCGGCGAATTTGCTCTTTGGACGTCAATTCGCCGTGTGTGATTTTGGCGGCTGCTCAAAAGAGTTCAGATTGAGAGCTGAGCTATTATGTATTGAGTGTACCTGCAAATATATGTGTAGGGGCAAGTGAGAGTGTATGCTATTTGTAAAATACCCCGTACTATGCTTCACACATATGAATGTGTGTAAGTATAGAAATATAAATGTATATTATTAACGCTTCCTTTCGTGGTATAAAAAGTTCATGCTATAATCTTTGTCGTAACCCCCCCTAATCGTACATGTATGTATCTGTATAAAGCTCGACTATGTTCCCAGTTGGTTATCTCCGTCGCCTCTTGTTTGCTCGCCCCTGCTCCCTCTCCTCCATAGGCTTGGCTTATTAGACACTAAACACAAAAAAGTATGGAACGCACGCCGTTGTTTTTGCAGCCATCTTATTGTTGTTGGCTTTTTGTTTTGTATGTCAAACTCCAAGAAAAGTGCTACTGGTTTTGAGATTTCAACTCGCAGGGTAGAGTTGTCGAGTTCGACCAGCACGCGGCTCGCCGTGTATCTTTATTATGGCTTTGCCCATATGTACTGCTCGGCAACTCTGCGCTGTTGCCTGCTTGCTGCTCAAGCAACAACAACAATATAAACCAGCAGTCAGAGCCAGCCGTCAGTCGCTGTGTTTGTTTTTTCAAATATCATTCACACCTGGAAATGTTATGCCGTTAAACAGGCGCGTTCAGTTTGGCTTAAACTAAAGTCAAAGTTCCAGCAAATCGACTTGCCAAAGCTTATATACCATTCACAGTGTAAATATATAAGCGACCTAAACGAAATCGGGTCTGCGGGAGTAAATGCAAGGGATACAAGACGAATTTGTTTTGATTTGGATGAAAAACAGAAAAGTTATGCTATTAAGTGCTCGATCCAGAGCAATCGGTTATAAGTCACCATATAATATGCTATAGTTTTCTACTGCGGCGGTAGTGCATGGCATTGCTAGCAAAATTTCCAAGGCCTGTCTTATTTTTGGATAAAAGTGGCATTCTCTGTACGCACCACCAAATCAGTTTCTACTTTTTCATTATCTATTTCATCTAAATCATAGGACGCGCTTAGCATTAGTAATTTTTCAATTCTAATCGTCATAGGTGGCTTTTACAGTGCAATTTGGGTGCAATTACATTTGGATGACAGTCATCTTCGTGATCGTTATCGCAGGCTATAGTCGCTCAGAGCTCGTTTCACTGCCATTGGAGTAGAATATCAAAATTTATAAACTTTTAATACACTTAATAAATGAAACTTAAAATTAAGCCACTATGTAGGGGGGCGAGGCAATGACCCTAGCTAGCTAAGCCCTTGTTTTTAATTGTTCTCATATTTCCCAAGTTTTTCTCTTTCCATCTGAGATTCGTAGTAAATGACTTGGAGCAATTGTTCTCACCTGATCGTAACTGTTCGCATCCACATACATGCATAGGCAGGCATAACAACTTATGCTTACCTCATGCAACGTACAGCTAGAGATACTCAAACTCAACACACACATGCATACATGGACGCACACACTCGCACTCATACAGCTGCAGCATATCAACGAATAGACAATGAATGTTGTCTTCGGCCTCCCTGAGCGCCTTAGCTGAGCTACGTCTACTTTCGCCTCTGCATGTATGCGTGTCCATGTGTGCCTCTGTGTGTATGCGTGGTTTTCATTCATATTGGCAGCCAACGCGACGACGACGCTCTCCACTTTATGGAGGCTGCTCTTCAGCCCGCTCTTCAAATTTGGCGAAAAAATGCAAAGGGGGAAAATTCATTGAGAAAAGTAAATGGAAAAATGAGACTATAAGAGTAAAGAGCTGGGGTGACTTGGCAAAAGCACACTCACACAAACAGTCAAATCGACAACTAGGAAAATTACCAAAGTTATAAACGCAACGGCCGGAAAAGCGAAGGCGCACACCCATTCGTGGAAAACTTGTATAAATTCGCCGTGTAGGCCAGCTGCGGGGGATACGTAGGCGGTAAGGAGGGACTTGGCATAACAGTGTATCAATGAGTGACAGCGGCGAAGAGAGACCTTGCGGGGGGCGTAGCCAGCTTAGCGTGTTGTTTGCATTTAAATTTAAATGAATGAAAAAGAAACTGGTATGAATTCGCCTTGTCACACTCTGTGCGCGCGCCTACAAGTTGGCATATTTTCAATTTCCGTTTTTTACACAAACACACCTATACACTCATAACGCCCGAACACACACGCACACAATCTCCAACGTCCGGTTGGTTTTTAGTACGAAAAACGCTCACTCAACGGGCTCAGCATAGACCACAGCTCACAGACCCCGCGGTACATCCCTTCCACAACACTCGCACAGAACACTAGGCCATTGTAAAGGGGGGCAGCAGAAGGCCGTTGCCGCCATGTGTTTGCTTGAGCATGTAAAAAGTTCAATTCGCCGAGCTCTTTGAGTACTTTTGAGGCGTGCTGAGTGAGATATAAAGCCTCGATCTATCTCATATGCTGTCTTCCATTAAACGAGGCGAAGTTGCTAACACTCAAAGAGAGAACACACTCAATGTGAAGAGAGTGGTTCTAACAGATATTTTTGTGCTATTGCTTTGTGCTGAATGGCAATAATGAATTGTTAATATATATTATGAACTCATTTATTGAATATGTTGTTAAAGAAATTAGTACAATCATATTTTTATCAGAAGAGATCATTTTTTAAATAATTAACAGTGTAACAGTTAAGCGCATAAATGAGAGCAACAGTCAATGTTAGTTCGTGCACTCAGTTGAGTTTCACTGCACTCTACTCTCAAAGTGAGTGAGCCAACGAACGAGTTCTGTTAAATTAAACACGCCCGTGGACCGGACGTCTATGGATAACATAGCCATTTAACATAGCAAGACAGCTAACATTCTCATAACATTCACATTTATATTTATATTCATTCAAAATCGAGATTCAAGTTTGAGAGCAGCGCGCGAAATACAAAAAAAACTCTCAAATTCAAACAACCAACGTGCTGAAGCGGTTGCCGCGACCGACGTTCGTCTCGTTTTTTGGATTTCGATTTGGATTTTCAAGTGTAAAACCTAACCAAGCCAATAATTTTTTTTACGAATTCGAAGCCTGACAAAACCCAATTACAACACATTTAAAACAATTTAAATGCCAAAACACAACATCAACCATACATTTTTTAAATGTATTTCAATTAATTGTGCATTGAAAAAAATAGTGTGCCCGAGTTTAAGTGAATAATTTTTTATACGAAATTGCAATTGCAAAATATTTACAAGAAAAATTTTATAAATTGCTTCCAATGAAAATCATGTGCCTAAAAATGCAAATTGCGCAAAGGAAAATCAACGTCTATTTAAAAGTCTCACAATAACAACAACAACAACCACAGCTACTACAACAACACCAACAACGAGCACGACAAAAATATAAATTCAAATACAAAACGTGTTGAGCAAAAAAAAAATCAAACAACCGCAGCAAGCAGCAGCAGCAAAGCAACACACATATTTTTATAAATACAAGTACATACATATGTATATATTTAAAATTGCATAAAAATATTTTTTACTGTAGCCGCTGCCGCCGTAGTGTGTTTGCCTTGCCGTCTCTACAGATACAGATACAAGATACACACTCACACCTACAGGCGACGACGTGGCTCTGCGGCCTCAATGTGTGCGTGAGTAGAGCAGTCGGAGTAAGTCTCAGCTCAAAGTCGCTGTCCGTGTCGCGTTTGTTCGTTCGGTTTTCGATTATTATTATTATTATTAATAATATTACTTTTATTTAAAAAGAAAAATTAATAAATACAAATCTGCAACCTATAGAGAGTCGACGGTGCCGCCGAAGCGCAGTCGCAATCAACGCCAAACGTCGCCGACGACGCGTTTTGTGTTAATTAAATTTACTTTTGTGAATGAAATGCGAGAGAAGCAAAGCGATATACAAAATCATTTTTAATAAATGCTAAATAAATACAAGCAAAATACACATTCACATCTACACACACATACATACACAACTAGACATATATATATATGCATATATATCTGTATATATAACTATATATATATATTTTTGTATGTCAATCGAGTCGCGATCGCGAGTAAACAAAATCAACAAAAATAACAACAAAAAACAATCATAACCCGAAATCGAAACCGAAAAAAATACAGACGAAGCCTTACGAATACATCTTGAGTGCCAAACTTTGGATTATATATACATAAGAGTACTATATAGACAGGGTTAACTGTGGATATACGCTCAACGATCTACGATCTTAAAGGATTATACACTCATCGTACGAATTTTGAGGAATTTTGTTGGATTGCTTTTGAAAATCAATGTAAGTTTTCAAAGCCAAACATGACGACGTACAATACTATATCTAGCCATATCTAGACATGATATATGTGAATACGTATCACTCACGATTTGTGCTTAACCTTCAGCTTAGTTAGAGTCCGGAAACTAAAAAAACACAATTTTAATATACATATATATATCCATGTTATACATGGTTGCTGGCAGATCATTGCAATGCAATTCCAATTACAACTTTGAAGGTTATGTTTACGAATAACGTTTGAAAACTAACGGAAAGGCTTTGATTTATTGGGCAATGTTACGATGAGCTTTTGAAGATGCAATATATTTGCATATATGAATTGTTCTGAAATCCTTGAAGGAATAGTGAAGGAATGTGTTCTGATTGATAGAATTCATACGGTCTAAGTCGGTCGGAATGCTTACAAAACTTAAAATATCCACCATTGGGGAAGAAGTCCAAAATAATTTGATATATAATTTGATATATATCATTCATGTGTCATTGGTTCATATAAACTTTAAACTGAAAATTCGAACGCTTATGTGTTATTTCCTCAAATGTAATTGAAAATTGAGACAATCTTGTTGAAATGCCATCTTCTAAGGATTCCTTCATTTCATTAATCCTTAAGAGTGCTTTCCTCTCTCTATATTTGCTGGTTTTTCAGCCAAAGGTTCTGGGGGTCAATCCTTGCTTTATGTTTCTAACTAGGAGTGCTTATAATACTACATAACGCTGCATCGAAAGATCGAATAGTGCTGGTGTATTCAATCTTCATATTGTGATTTCAACTGCCTCATCGTCAGATCTGTGTATAAATGTGCTGCTTTGCCATTTACCTGTTCAGGAAATGCTTAGATTTTTACAAATTTTCATTTGAATTTTGGGCCTACATTGCCAAAGCACTGGAAACTTAGACGATCCAACAAATGCCATTATATTCATTTTGAGTAATTGTTTTCAATAGCTGCGGTTGTGCGTGTGTTGTGTGCACTTGTTTTCAACCTTTTTTTAGTTAATTATTACTAAATATTAGCAACACACAAACGGCTGTCAGTCATTCCAAATACTTCAAGTATTTGTCAGTTAGAATCTATAGTACTCCGTAATTTTTCACAAACTCACGGAGTAGTAAGGATATACAAAAGTAATAGGCAAGATATCATACTCTGATATTGCCCATATAAAGATCGTTCTAGCATTAGGAGTAGCTTTAAGTTGCATTGCCATTTGGCAAAACATTTTGCCAGGAACAATTATTTATGACAAGATTGAACAATCACTTTGATGCTTAGAATTAATTAAATTTGAAGAAAAAATACTGTTAAATATAGGTTCATACATATATTTACATATATTTACATATATACATATATGCACAATGTATATATAATAAATGCAAATCAAATAAAAATTTGTTGGCAATGTTTAACTGGCATTTCAAATTGTTGTTTGTTCGTCTGGCTGGCTGGCTGGCGGCTGGCTGAGGCATTTATTTACTGATCAGACCAGGCAGATAATCGTGTGAATACACATGTGTACGAGTGCTCGTACGTGTATATTAAGAATATACTCGTATATACAATTTTTATAAATAAATACTACACCAAAAATGCCAAAAGTGTGAAAAACAAAATCTAAATTGTTGCATTATTTTTGTAAAATAGCAATTTTATATATATATACTTTTGCTGATGCCGTTGTTATTCTAATCAACGATTTCATTGTTGCCTTTCGGTGCTGATAATGAAAATGCTGCTCAAAGTGTTCAACTTGTTTAGCAAACTCTTCCATTCACTAAAACAGCCATATGATCAGCCATCTACGTACATCATATATATTTATATATAAATGTGTATCTATGTATAAAGCACTTAGCTCTACTACTTATTTTAATCAATATTATACCCTTGCAGAGGGTATTATAATTTTGTCAAGATATTTGAAACGCATAGAAGGAAGTACCTCCGTTCTCATAAATAATATATATTTGTGATCAACAGTCGATATAAGCATGTCCTTCTGTCTGTCTGTTTCTATGCGAACTAGTCTCTCAGCTTTAGAGCTATCATCCAGATCGGACCACTATATCATTTAGCTCCCATATAACCGACCAATGAATAAACTCTTGAACCAAATTGAACAAACTTGGTAAATGTCAGTTTCTAAAGCCTCTACGTCTGCTGACCAAAGTTGATCCAGATTGAACCACTGTATCACATAGTTCCCATATAACTAACCGATTCGGAATGAAATCTTAGTATACCGATTTCGAATTTGCAAGGGCATGTAGGCTTCGGTTAGCCGAGGTTAGCGTTCCTTTCCTGTTTTTCATTCACTTCAGTTTGAGTTTTGTTGTCATATCGTGCGAAACCTTTGGAACAACACCTGTAGCAGGGCAGTTGAGGGCAGTTAACAGCTTTCTGTGATTATATTTAACCATATTTAATCTAAACTTAGTTAGTTAGGATTTTTAATCTATGGCCACAGGCATACCATGTGCCAGCCACTGTGAAACCTATATTTTGTATAGACTAAATAAAGTATGAGCTGATTTCGTCATCGATAAACTCTGATGGTGTTTTGTGATAAGGCAAGACGTCGTCTTCAGTTGCTTCGAGTTCTTTTCGTTTTGATTATTTTGAGTTTTTCTTGGCCTTTGCTTTCTTTTCCAAAAAAAAGAGGGCTAAGTTGGTGTGCACCAAATTGATAAAACGTTGAAAAATATTTAAGTTTATTTACTTTTGCTCGTCGTTAATTTTTTTTAACCCCCCACTCCACCTAACGGAAACAGGAGGCAAAAGGCAGGGCGAAAAAGAAACAAAAATAAATAAAGAGGCGTAAAAACTTTTCAACCGATAAGTCCGAAGTGGGCATGTAAACATTTTTTGATCGATGGTCTTGCCGTTCCATATACGAATACATATTATCATACATACATACAGGCATAAATACAACGCATGCGAGTGTGAGTCCCAGTCGTCTGTGTCCGCAGTAGTGGTGATTGGGGCAACTAAAAATTGGCTCGTGTCTGACTTTTTCAAAATGGATTTCAATTTCGATTAAATTATTATTGTATTTATTTTTGATTTGGGTTGTTCATGTTCCTAATTGTTGGCTCAAGTGTTTTCAATCGAATCCATGTACTGCAGTATTGCAGTTAGTTTTTATGACACTTAGCATTTAATTTAATTATATGCATATATAATTATAAATATATAAACGTATGTCTGTACAATATATATATATATATATATATATATAAATACTTATATTTATGTCATAGCCAAAAATACGCTTGAAATAGAAATTCATTCATGATGAAAATTCGCTCGATGCCACTCTCTTTCTCTGTCTTGTACACTTTGAAATATTTATAAATAAATAAATTAAATGCTTAATTTTTATACAAACAACAACAACAACAACAGCAACAGCAGCGCAGCAGCAGCAGCAATAGGCGGCATGTTGTTAAATATTAGCCAAACATTTTTTGAAAAATCTACAATGACGTTGATGACGCAGGAAAACCATGGGATCAGGCATCTACATAGTAGTATGAGGCAGGGGCAATTGCGTGATTCTGTGGCACATACGCAAATTCAAATAGGCGCAAAGCATAGGCATCATCATGACTGCATAATATTAGGCAAATAACCAAACAATACATTGCAAATCTTAGAAGATAATAACTTTATAAAGTGCCAGCTTGACTTCTAGCTTACTCAAAATTAATACAAATATATATTAATAAAGGCCTGTTAAGAACTATGACTTACTAAATAAGCAAATTAATATGAATCATTTTACAATTTGTAATTTTTTCAAGCTGCAAACCAGTTGAAATTTGTTCTCAAACTCGTGGTTTGTTTTCACCTTCGGATTCCAGCTTACACTGCAATCTCTGAGTTCTATTCTACACACTCCAGCCTGTATAGGTGATCGATCTATGGTATTTGAGCTTTTCTAGTCTGGTAGGCCCAAGGTTCTGGTCGCTGTAGGTTCAATGTTGGCCAGAATTTGAAATCTTTAGCCAAGCTTTCCACTATTAATACAAAATGGAGCTAAAGCCGATTTATTAATGTTATTAAAATGTTTTAGTGACCTCATAATCTTTAAGGCAATGCCACCCGCATATATATATATATATATATATATATATATACTGAATTAAGTGAGTTGCAGTTGCATTTCAGTCATACATCAAGCGTGTAACTATATTGGAACTGTTCATTCTTTGAATGCTATTTTTGGACCACAGAATAGGCAAGTTTGTCCAATTTGGCATATCGAATCTAATATGCGTTTTATAGGAACTTCTAGCAATCAATTCAACAAAAAATTAAAGAAGAAAGAAGAGGCTAAGCAGTAGACATTTTATTGATTATATTAATGCTTTTCACTTTTCCAGTAATACAAATTTTCAATAAATGTACTAACCCTAACATTTGTATTATTATTTGGCTACCCAAACCCGTGGTGTTATTCAGGAATAGCCAAACCAATTCTAGGCGAAATACAAAAATAAAAAGAATTTTGCAAAGAAAAACCAAAATGACAGCAAATTAATTGCATTCGCTAACTAAAAATAGCAGACGCAGAAACTGTTACCAAAATGTAATGCATGCAATATATATAGACATTTATATATCTACATATATATATATATATATATATACATATTCTGACGACAACAACCCAACGACGACATAACTGAAATAAAGGCTCAGGGAAGCACTCCTCTAGTCTATGACATACTATATTATACATATTTTTGCATATAGACAAACATATCTAGAGCGTATATGGTGGGATAGACCACCTTAGAGAGACCTCAAGTGGTGCCTGGTGCTGAAAAATCTCCTAAGAACAGAATCAAAAATGTAAAATTGCATGAAAATACAATCAGAATACGAAAACAAAACTCAATTTTCAACCCATGTGACTGACATTTACTGAAAGTGTAAGGGTTTGCTGGGGCAGTAGCGGGGAGGATGCCATGTGGGGCTTGAGCAGAGCATACGCCTCACGCTTGAATGGGATTTCCTTGGTTTTCCGCTGATCTACAGACATGCGAACACACAACTACCGAACGTGCTATAAAAGTATTTGTATCTGTCAGATACTGCTACTGCGGCGCTTTGTTTTGTGTTTGTAAATGTGTGTGCAAAGCAAAAGCAAAAGCAAAAAAAAAAAAAAGAAAATTAAAAAGAACTGAAAACACACTGGCTAAATAATAATAAATAAAAGCGAAAGAAAAACAAATACGACAATGCGAAAAAAGCAATTTTATGCCGCAAGCAAACATGTGATTTTCATTATTTTTGTCGTCGCAAAATTTTTATTTTTGAAAATTATAATTTTTAAAAATAAACTTCACAAAGAACAAAAACAACAACAACAACAACGACATCAGCAGCAGCAGCAACAACAACCAGAGCAATGCAAGAATAAACTGCAAGGCATTGCATTTGTGTTTGTTGATGATGAAAAATAATGTCATAGTAAGCAGAAAATTACAAAGTTTCCGCGAGAGTTTCATTTATGCTTTTAGCTTTTTGTTTTTGTTTTTTTTTTTTTTTTGGTTTGGTTTGCCCTGGTTTTTCAGTAGCCTTGCAAAAGATATTTAAACAATTGCAGTTAATTTTATTTCAACAAATATAGACTTTGGTATGTGTCGATTGCTTCTTAATGAACTCATTTATAACAGCTCCGAAAACTCATATCAGATCTATAAAGCAAATCGAACTGTATGGCTTTTATCTGAACATTCGGGCCTATATCTTATCAACCTTTATGTAGCCATACAATCTAAAATATTCGCTATAATTTAGCTATATCTATGATTAGTTTTTATGATATCTGCATTAACTCAATATGTAATTATCTTATCAATTAGCAAAGTTCTAACTTCTACAATTACCATACGTCCTCTTCTGGCTCTCTCTCTCTCTCTCTCTCTATCTCTCTCTGAAGCCCTTTTATAGCTATGTTATTACAAAACGTATTTACTATATCTGATCAAAATCATCGCATGACTGAATATGTTCAAGATAAAATTAAACTGAGAATGGAAAATCCTGGCAATATCACAGAATGTGCTCTATTTTTTCCAAGCCTTCTAGGCAGGACTGAGGGAATGACTTTCAGGGGACACTGACGTACATCAAAGTGAAATGTGCAACAGGAAACGCAGAAACCGAAAACAAAATCTACATCTCGCTGGCTTAGCTATCAATGGAGATATAGTTGGAACAAAGAATCCGAAGAAGATTCAAAATCATCAATCACCATTCAATACTCAGCATAGTTTTGCTGTGCAAACATCAGTCTAAGCTCAGACTCGCTTTCCGCCATCGTCTTTCAGTTTGTATGCCATTTTGCTAATCCATGTTTGAGTTCCCTTGGACGCACTTCATTTAGGCATGCACACGCTCTTGCAAAACAACAAAATAATAAAAACCATTTCAATTGCGTTGCGTAGCCAAGTCCATTAGCAAACTAAGCCAACGCCTGCCAACACCAAATGTGTCTCTTTATGCGCAGCAGTCCAACAGCCCGGGTCTGGGCTTCCACTGCCTTGGCCTGCCCACGCCTTCGCCTCAAGCTCAAGTTCACTTCCGTTTTGTTAGTTTTTGCATGCGCCAGCTTCAGCTTCACCTCCAGCTCCAGCTATATGTAGATTCTATCGAATGATGATAGCCAGAGCATGCCAAGCCAGGCCACCCAAGTGCCGGCTGTTGAGTGTCGCATACAAAATGCTCATTAATCGACCGCCTTTAGAAATGGCCACTATACATACGACTCTATATATAAATGTACTATCTGATATACGTACATACTGGTTCTATGCGCATCCAGCAAAGCAAATTGTGTTGCCTGTGGCCTGGCCCGGCTGGCCCACCATAGAAATGTCGTCAATGAATAGCTGATGTTGATGCTGATGCTGATGCTGAGCTGGCACAAACAAAATGTGAGAACACAGATGATGCCGCATCCAGAGCATCCAAAGGCAATGCCTTTGATTTTGGTGTTTTGTGATAGCAGAAAAGGCTAAAGTGTTTGGCCTTCTAATGCAATTGGTGGGCGTGAACGCCAGACACCTGCTGCAGGTGACAACTCTGACACGGCCATACAAATGTGAACTCAACGCCATGCGACAAGTTGCCTTGCCACTGCCTTTGCCTTTGCCTTTGCCTTTGCCTTTGCCTTTGGTTTGCCTCTGATAATGATATGCAAAATGAGAATCACGGTTTAGATGGATGTTCTTGTTCTTGTTGTTGTTGTTGTTGTTGTTGTTGTTCTTGTTGTGGCTGCAAACTTGTAGAGAAACAGAAATAGCTGACTGTGCCGATGGTTAGTGTTGGCCAACGTTGCCACCGTCATCGCCAGCACCTAACATGAGGCTACGTGGGCGTTCCATTCGGCTGCTGCTTTGTGGGCGTGTGTGCGTAGGTGACCTCAAGACGTGCCCACGCAGCCTCCTTGGCGTCGAGGTTAGCGGGCGTGGGCGTGCTAGGATAAGGCATCCTGCCCAGACACTTTAAGCATCACTTGGCTTTTAACAACACTGCCACAAAAAAGAGGCAAAATCAATGTATGAATTGTAGATATGTCCTATTGCTAGTTGAACTTTGGGGAATATGATTCTCAAAAGGAACAATTGGAATAAAAACATCTATTTAGTTTCAAACGTGGCTAAAACCGCAATTCACTTGCTGACCTGAATGAGTCGAGCACTCCGAATGAGTCGAAAATATCTTTGAAGGAAGTTTCAATTAATATATTTGTTATCCAAGAAGTTGTAATGAAGGCTGGACATTATATTAGTGCTTACTCAAGGCTAGGCTCAAGGTGTAAGTAAGCTACATTATGTATTAGAAGTCCATCGTACTTTGGTATTAGTAGCAGTATCACGCTGAGCTATAACAACAAAAAGGCGACCAGAAGCGGCAAACCGCACCTTTAATTTCAAGATTCTCCATTAATCTCTTCTTTAGAGGCCGTTTGATAACAACTGCCGCCAGGCTTGTTTGATATTCTGTTGCAACTAGATTGTGCAACTAATTTTCCCTATTTACCATTCTACTTATGCAATTGCCCGTTTTCCACCATTGAGACTTAGCTGCACCTCTAGTATTAGCCTGTGAATATTTACGAATTCAATTCATTAGGTTTTTCTTTACAAACCTAATTGTAAGACTTAATAATAATCAATGTTAGATGTCCTATGTCTACTAAGTTCACATATTATCCAGTTATATAACTAACATTTCATCTAATAAGGAGCTAACATATATTCTAACTATTTAGTAGGATATATTCCTTTAACTGATTTCACCAATAGCTTCTAATATTTGCAAAATCGTTTAATTATATAATCTCCAAAGGGTAAGACGGATTCGTCAAGTGGTTTTCTATCAAACTTCCTATTAACCACCCCAAGTTGTCAAGGAACTGCTGGTATTTGTGAGTGTTTTTGGACAGTTGATAGCTTGTGCTTCGTGGCTTTCCGCTTCTTTTTTCGGCAAGAAAGTACATAGAACAACAACAAAAAAAAGTTGATGGCTAAATATAGCCCACAAATGGCAAGAAGTTGTGGCAGACAGCAGTCAATTGTGTGTGTATGTGTGGCCTCTGTGTGTGTGTGGATCTCTCAAAAGCTGCCTACAAGTCACGCGCCTGTGCCTATGCTTTGATAACTTTGTCTCCTCAATTGTTTGCTTGGCTGTGTGCCTGTGTGCCTGTGTGTGTATGTATGTGGGTTTGTGTGTGTTAAGGCGGGTCAGGTTGTTTACTCTACGCTTGCGTTCGCCCATTTTTGGGGGTGCGTTCCATTCATTTGCTGGGGGGCCGCTGTCTGCTTTAGGCCTAAAAGTTTTTCGGGCCAAAAAGGAAGCCGTTGCCGCTATTTTCGTTTAATTCTAAAAATAGGCTTTTGTGCGTATGTGTGTGTATATATACGTTTGTGCGTTTAGGAAAATTTATGTATACGGACAGGCAGACAGACAGACAGACATGCAGGCATGCTTCTAGTGCGTCTGAGTGTGTGTGTGTAAGTGCCCATTGACGTCATCACCAGCATGTCATGAATTTCGCTTGACTTGCTTCTCTTTTGCCCAATTTTCTTTCTTTTTTGGCCAACCTAATGAACATTGTCTATGACTTTTGCACGTTGTCACACATACAGATGCATAGAGGCACATACATACATATATCTGCCAGCTGTCGCCTGTGTAGTCAATGGTCCAGCTTCTGCTGCTACTGTTGCTTCTTCTTTTCCACTTCTTCATCACCAGCATCGTCATCATCATCAACATCATCTGTGTGGGCGTTGCGCGTGTAAGGATGTGAGCGGAATTTTTGAATAGCACACGCAAATTAGATATAGAAAATTATGTGTATGCTATGTCTATGCCAGCTATATCTATACGTTTCGGTCTATATGGCTCTATTAGGTTTGCCTTCTTTTTCGGGTGTGGCAAGGGAAAAGCAGCCGCATAGAAAGCATTCAAATAGTGGGCGTTGCTTTGAAGACAACGCAAATATGAGCATACATATGGAAAGGGAACGTATGATAGCATTGGCTAAGGCTACAAGCGTATAAGGGTTGGCAATGGAGCATAAAAAAGGACCTAGATTAAAAGTAATGAAAACAAGATTATAGTAAATTTTAAGTAAAGGAGAAAAGAATGAAATTCGTCTTGCCTCTCTGAGGCAGTAACAAAAAGTGAACCTTGGCAATGTTTGTAATAATTTAATATGCAACATTTTGAGGGTTTGAGTAGATCATTGCGAAAGGAAGTACAATTTCAGTGAACATTTTGTATAGATCATAGTGAGTTTTAAGGGAAACTCTGAAGACAAGAGCTAGGAGTCAAGCATGTTATATTAAGATTAAAAAAAGTAACAGGCATTCTTTATTTTAAGCTAAAATTTAGTTAGTTTATATTTAAAAGTGCAAAAGCAATATGAACATATTCTCTCGTTTAACAGAAATGTCCAAGTTGGAGCAAGTATTGCTGAGGCACTGTATTGGCCTCAATCACTATTTGCTTGTTGTCCTACCAATTCAAGAATGAAGCAATACTTGCTAGACCCACACCGATTGAGCATTACAGAACAACAACAACATATATACATACAGCCAAATAAAAGCAGACAGAGGGGCAAATAGTGGAAAAACTGTGCAAGCCAAACAAAACAAAAGGAAAATACATTATTTCACAATGAAACATAGAAAACATCTGTTGGCTGTTTCAATAAAGAGTGAGACACAGGCGCATACATATACATTCGCACGCACACAAGCAGGCAGGCATGCATATATGTGCATAGTTGATCTTGTTCTTACTAGGCATGATCGGACAAAAGGTGTGCAACAACAACAATAACAACAGTGAAGCAGCACTTACGCACTGCAACACATGTTGCAGCTTCCTTTTTGGCTGCCACTTAACTGCAACTCACTTGAATCATTACAACAGCAACAAAAACAAAACATCAAAACTGAAAAAGATTCTACCTGAAATCTACCTACTTTATATACGCGACAGCACATACACACACACATATACAACACACTCACCTAGAAAAGTGTAAGAAGACAATCAGTGGAAGAAAATCTTAAGGTCGATCACTTGTAGTTTATGGGCTTCTTCTCTTTTCAGCCTCAGCCCTATCCAGCAATACATACAAACAGTCAACGTAGCCCAACTTTGTATCCAGTTTTCTGCCCAGCTCATATATATATATATAGTATATATATACATAAACATACATACATATATAGTGTCTGTTGTTGTTGCTGGCTCAGCAGTCATTTGTTGGTGATTTGATCTTCAGGTCTCAGTCTCAGTCAGTTAGCTTCAATGATTTCTATAAAAGTAAAGTAAAGACGAAGGAAGAAAAAAAAACTGTAAGAGGCACAGAATGAACCTCATCATCATTATCATAATTATCATTATATAAAACCCAGACCCTTAAAGTAGATATAGACTATGGAACATTTGTCCAGAAGTTGTAAAGAAAATTGTGATTGTCATTCATTCAGTAATTCGAACATTTCTGCTTATAAAAGAAACTGGCATATTCTGAGATCAGGCAGATTAATTGTATTATATATTTCTGTAGTTTATAAGCGACTTTATTAAGAATATTTGATATATTTGGTGAACTAACAAGGAGATAGTTCTTTTAGAAAATATCATATCATAGTGGCAATTAGATAGCAACAAATCTAGGAAAGTAAGTCGCCGATCGCCGAAATCGGTAAATGTTTCGAGTTGCTTAAGAGTAATTCTATTGTCTGAGAACTACAAGAATACAGCACCAACATCAATAGAAAGCTTCTGTAAATAAACATTTCAAACAAATTCAACAATTTGGTTCATCTTAAAGAAGTTCAACTGTAAAGCCTTTCATTAACACATGCGCGCATGCGTGAGCCCTTCATAAACATTTTAAGCTGCATGGGTAGTTGTAGTTGCCAGCCAGTGCGAGTGTGTGTGTGTGTGTGTGTGTAGCTGTGTGTTTTGCCACATGTGCTGCTCATTTGCTTTGAAAACTATTAGCTGCCCTTCGCTGCTGCGGCTGTGGCTGCGGCTGCTGTTGCTGCCGCTGTCTGGCTGACACGACTCACTGACTGACTGCAGCATCCACAACATATGGTCTCTGGCTCGGCATGGTCGGGCTGGTTGCTGTTGCTGTTGCTTGGATTGGTTTGGTTTGGTTACCTCGCCTCCGCCTTGGTTGCGCTGCCTCTCGGCTGGGCATTTAAATAGTTTAATGATCTGTGCTCGGCGACGACAACGACAACAACGTTGATTTCCACTCCCCGTTCGCCGTTTGCGTTCTCATTTGAGTTCTCCGTTCGCTGTTCTCGATGATGATGCTGATGCTGATGCCGATGCCGATGCGGGCAACACGCTGTCCGTTGCCTGCAGTCATTAGCGTTTCCTGTGTAGGTTTTTCATCTGTCTCTCCATGCGGCTGCATTGGTATTGGTGTATCTGTATCTGTAGCAGTAGTATGTACGTATGACTGTGTTGGGCATATCCGCACATATTTTTAGCAGTCGTTACGCCAAAATGCATTGAAAACAACATATTTTGTGCTGAGTTCCAAGGCATGAAATTGAAAGCAAACTCCCCTGCTCTAAAGCACACACATGTGGCCAAAAATGTTGAATACAAAATTTTGTATTTGTATACCTAGAACATTTTTCAGAAATATATTAAAATGATCAACATATTCGAGTACTCGAATTGACTATAAAAAATTATAAAGATGTGAAATTGGCGAAAATTAACAGACCTTGGTTTGCTTTGGTGTTTACTCAGTTTATATTACTACTACTAACTCCTGGACTTACATGCCAAAGGAATGTTTTGTAAATTTCAACAGTTTTCTAAATTACAATTTGTATTATAAAATAAAAAGAACAAAAAAACCAGGAAAAACAAAACCCCAGCTGATTCATTTTGGGCAGATGTCGGACACTCAAACATTTGGCACGATTTTTGTGTATGTCGTCATGCAACTGTTGGCCCTTCTGATCTTAGTTTAAGGCCAGCTTCATCCTTTGTTCCTTTCTATGACAAATTTATAAATTTGTATAAGACTTTTTCTATAAGACATCTAACACGTCAAACATTATACGACTACGCTCGTTTTATTTCTTATTTTTTTATTATAATTGGGTCATGCTTTGAAGATATTTTGCTAATAATATTAATTAATTTAATTGACAATAAACAGCATTTGTTGGTGATAACAACGTATGAGCACAGGGGCAGAGGCACGCCCTCCGCCCGTGTTATACGTTGACACCGCTGCCGCAGTCGTTGCCACCTCCATTCAATTGACAGTCACGGCTTCAGTAAGCATTAGAAGTTTATACATAAATTTATACGCCGGCTTATTAACCAGCAAGAGCAACAACAACAACAACAACATCAACGATAACAATGAGAAAAAACCTGTTTTGTATTTGATTTGCCAGAGTTTATTTTTATATTAAAGAAAAAAAACGAAAAAAAAACTATATGTATCGCTTTGTTGTTGTGTTTCTGGTTGAGTTTTGTCTGCTTTAAATAATTTTATTTAAATCGCAACTGGCAGTGACACTTGTTTGTGCAAACAAACAAACAAACTAACAAACAAACACAAAATGATATACAAAAGGCAACAACAAGAGCAACAACAATAACAAAGTTGTTGAATCGCTTGACTCTGTGTTTGAATGAATTAGTTGACAAGACAGAGACAGATATACGGAGATATAGCCGCCAGAGAGCACAGATCCAAGAGCGTATACTTGTTTGTAGTGGCTGGCCTCCGCCTTATGCCTGCCCTTGCCGCACCCCCCACTGTCCCTCTGCCACACCGTACCTACTTCAGCCACGTTCGGCTCACTTATTAATGAAAACGTTTCAAATGGCACATTTCATTTCGTGCGCCATTGAATGACTACAGCAACAGCAACAACAACAGCAACAACAACAGCAACAAACACAACAATTTTAAAAATAAATACATACTTAAACAAATAAAATAAAATTGGCAGCACTTCTTCACTGCTTCGCTCTGCGTTCCAAGGTCAAAGTTTGCCTTCTCAGCTAAAAAACAAAAACAAAAACAGAACAATAACAAAAACAAAAAGAACAAAAAACACACACATAGAAAAAAAAGAAGAATTCTAGCGTAATTAAAAACAAGTAAAAACGAAAATGATTAAAATTACGCTATGCTTTGGCCAATTTATTTAAGAATGAAATCGAAAACTTGTGTTTCACAACTAGATCAAAGTGTTGCTACATGACGCTATCGGATTTTGCAACTAATTTATAAGCAGATTAACCCTTAATCATTATAGTTTATTAATTTATTTTTTTAAAGATTTCAACTACAAAGTCATTATTAATTATTAATTATAAATCATAATAAAATGGGTGGGTGGTAATAAAAGCCACTTGCATATCAGCAAACAGCAACAGAAAACAGACAAATTTAAGTTTGAGGAAAATATCAAAAGAAATCCTCAAAAATCTACAACAAAAGTAAAATACTGTGAAAGATAATTCTTATCGGGTATTCGAGTTTTACCATAGACTTGCATATGTATACGTATTTGGCGATCGAAATTGTATATCCCTATAGTCATGAATATAATCAAAATCAATTTATCTGACCATCTGCTTATACAGATTAGCTAGTGTTTCGAACATAACTTCTGTTTATATAAGAAAACTTTACTTTATAGGGAAGCTTTTTGTTAGGATTTCCCATTTTGACTAGTTTAACTTTTAGTCATATAGACAGCCTGCTCATGGTGAGCATTTCGAAAGACCATCTTAAAATTTTACACAAAATGATATGCGATCTCTATGCAGATATTGTGGTATTTTAGAATTTACTAAATAAAAGCTTGTATGCGGCAAATAGTTTAAATAATAGGTATACTTTCATACTAAAACATTACAATTGTTTTTGTAACCGACATATAATCTGAACCATAGTTTCACAATGATGATTTCATACTAAATGTTTTCCCTTATAAATAAACAATTCTCAGCCTTAGCTGTTCTTAACATATAACATAGCTTCAAAACTGAATATCATCAGCCTTACACTGATCAGTGAGATATATGGTTTTTGTTATCTGCCTTCAGTGGATGCATTGCTTACTGCTTCACATATTCGGATTACCCTATTTAGATAGGGTGCAAAAAGTAATATAAAATCAAATGACGTTTACAGCCAGATTGGCAGAGCGATGCTGTTGCACATGGGCCTGTCTTCGCCATCAGCTTTTGTTGTTGTTGCGGCATTTCTTATTGGCAATCAGAGGTGATCTACCTCAATAGCATGCCTCCTCGCCAACTTAACCCCTCCGCAGCCACCCACTTGTTATTTCGTTTATTTCGATTTTGTTTTTCTCAATTGTGGTCATTCTCGAAAATTGTTTTTGAGTACCGGACATGACGTCAATAAGTGGGCGTTTGTGTTAATTTTTATACCACCACACTTGCCATATATAAACACACACACAAACATATATATGCACATACTTATAGGCTATATAAATTTGTATGGCTAGGTTCGTTTGTGCTGCTGTCTGCTGTTTCTAGCTTTTGAACCATTTCGAACAAAACGATTTTTCGTGCGGGCCAAAAACAATTTTTATGCATAATAATAATAATAATTCTTGCAGCTTTTTATCGGCAACTATAGCCAGCTATATAGTATGTATCTATCTGTGTTGTACGCCCTTAGCTGCGAAGTAAACAGTTCATTAATTTTGTTGTTGTTTTTATTAATTTTAATGCTCTCAGGCTCGTTTATTAATTTCCTGTATTTCCTTATTTGCCGCCTCGTGCCTTGACTTTAATTATGTGTAAACAAATATTTATCTAAACGCGACATTGTTGTTGTTGTTGTTGTTGCTGCTGTTGCTGTGGCTGTGGCTGTTGCTGTCGTCTGCCAGCGCCAGTGCCAGTGCCAATGCCAGCGCCAGCGCCAGGCGATGCCCATAGAGTGAATCCGATCGCATTACTCATACGACATGCTGTCCAGGGCATTAGACAGAGAGCGAAAGCCAGCAAAAAGAGGAAGATAGATTAACACGCCTTGTCGGTATAAATCTAAAAAACATGCCATAAAAATACAGTTTGTTTTTGGCTATAAAAATATTTTATATGCTCTTCGATCGTGCGCCGCCGGCATATCATCAGCAAACAATGCTGTCCAGTCAAAGTTCAATTAGCAGCAAGTTTTTTTGTTGTTGTTGTTGTTGTTTGATTTGTTTCCTCCTCTGTTGTACAGATGTGGGGCGCCTTCTGAAACCGCTGCAAGCTGGTTTTATTATTTTCTTAGCGCATATTTGATGCGCTAATATTTTTGCCAAATAAAATAATAATTAAACGTTTTTTTTTTCGTCGCTTTTATGGCTAATAACAAGTTTTTTTTGTGTGTGTTAAACATCGACGAACGGAAATACACAATTTGTATAAAAAAGATATTGGTGGAAGTCTGGAGAGGAGATATGCCAAAAGTGGACAATGTCTGATTTATAGTTTCAATTATTTAATGGGTCTTTTAATGAAGGTTAAGATTATTAGGCCACCAGGTGCTGGATACTGCGTTTCGATTTAAGTGCCCAATTAATTTGAAAGATGCAAAAGCAGAGGGATTGCGAACACCTAATAACGAACCCCGATTGACTCCTAAATTCATGGTGGGCCATTATAAAAGCAAAAGAGACAGACAAACATGTCAACAGAAATATCGCCAATAGATAATGAAGAGCAACGATGGTGGACTCTAGTGCATATGCTAAGGCCAAAAGATAAGCAAAGTCAAGAAATTCTAAGAATATGCCATACTATTAACTCATTTACACACATGATCATAATATTATAATATGTACTTCCTCCAAAACAGCATAAAACTTATCAAGTTTTATTTAGATCAAAGACAAACCTATTTTTAGTTCTGCAGAAACGCTAAATGGTTCTTGGAGACGGCTGGGCCATTCCGAAAGTTTTACTTAAACTCAAAACAAAACAAAACAAAAACGAAAACAAAAAGCATCATGTACTTGGGCCGCAATTCAAGTGAAGTCGAGACATTATAAAAATAAAATAAATATAAACTTTGCATTATGTTTACACAAAAGTCACGCCAAAGAATGAAAAAAAGGCAGCCGGTCCAGCGCCAGTTCAAAAATATGTCTTATTTTTTGTTTTCCTTTTCTGCTGCTGCGACCTTCTTGTTGGGGCGTTGCTTGCTAAGCTAAATTCTTGTTGTTGTTGTTGCTCGAAATTAATTACAAACATTAAAATGTAGATGAAGAAAAGTTTTTAAATTTAAATTATAAGCAACAACAACGAAAATTAAACAAGTTCATTTAAGTAGCAAGCTGCCTCTTTCAAATCCAAACAAAAGCCTTGACGTCGTCGTCTATGTTGGTGGCCATTGGCCATTGGCTATTGGCTAATACGTTTTACTTGGCACGCCTGGTCACCGGCTGAGACCTGATGCCAATGTTTACCATAAATATAGTTTCAATCGTTCCAATCTCTACGTGCTGTTTGCCATTTGATGGGCGGTTCGTTTCGCGGAAGTAGAGGTGTGAAAATCCATTAGACACATAAACCTTGAGGCAGCTGTACAAGTTCTAAAAGAATCCCAATATTCCCATTTACTCTTACCAACATATTTGCACATTTAATATTTACAAAAAAAAAACCGTTGCCTACATCAGGGCGCAGTGAACTCAGTTCCTTTTACTAATCCATATACATTTTCCCTTTTTTCATTATTTGCAGAAAGCAATCGACTGCGAGAGGATGAAGGCAACCCGAGCTGATTCCGTGGGCAGCAGCAATTACCGAGGGCATTGAGTTAGCCACATTAGCTAAATTCGAGCTGGAGCAGAGAGCGCCATTCGGTGAATTGGTCACAACACTACATGGATCGCAGAAATGGCGGCGATCCCTTGGCGCCACCCCGGCCCCCTAAGCTCCTACCGCGCGTGCATCGACCAAGGGCGCCGGAGCCAGTCGGAGCGTTAAGCGGCATCAGCAGCATTGAGTCTTTAAATTCAAACAACAATCCCCATCAGCAGCCACATCAACATCAACAACAGCAACAGCAGCAGCAGCAGCAGCAGCAGTTGCTTCATAGTATTACAACAACAGCAACAACAACACCGTCAGGCAACCCCATCAGCAGCAACAATAATACGATATCTATCATACCTTCATCGGGTGATTTCGACGACTATCAGATACATCATCTGACATTTCTGCCTCAGCGTCCGAGCAGCCTGAGCAGGAATAGCAGCAACGCCTCCTCATCAACAGCAACGGCGAATAGCAGCACCGGTTCCGGTTCGGGCTCCAGCTTCATTCGCCGGCGTCCGCCGCCGCCCGTTTTGAGCAGCAGCAACAACAACAACTTCCTTAGTCATTTCCAAAGCGCTGATCAGGTGTCCTCGTCCACGGGTCAGCCGCCCGCCTCCCCAGTCACGCTGGCTCAACCGCGACCCGAATCCGAAAGGCTCACCAATGAGTATGTGGACACGCCGCTGCAGCATGCGACGCGATCCCAGCATCCGGCTGGCCAGCAGGACAATGGTCAGACAACGACGCATCACCTGCTGCTCCTGCCACAGCGACACCAACACTATCAGCTGCAGCACCCGCCACATCATCACCATCCGCACAACACGCACAGCCGGCTGACAGCGTCGGCGACGGCAACGACAGCAACTGCAGGCTCAGCTGCTGGCGGCGGAGTAGGCGCAGGCATAGATGGCATCGATGGCTTATTACATTCGCATACGCACTCCACAACACCCGCGCAACATGCACATGCACATGCACATCCGCATCATCACCAACACCATCCCGCTCACCATCTGAATGGTAAAGCTGTGACACCCGCCTCGAAGTTCACATCAACGCCACCGCCGGCACCTCCTCGAACAGGGCTGGGCTTGGCGGGCGGCATTGGGCAACCGATAGCGCAGCCTATTACCAAGCAGCCCACACCCGCCTCGCAAAAGGAGCATATGCATGCACTGGAGGAGCTGCTGCAGCCATCTGGCGGCCAAATGGGCGCGGGTGGTGGACCCATTGTTATGGGAGGAGACGCCACTCTGCTCAATCCCATTGTGTGCCCGCGTTGTGGACGCTGCCGGTGCGAGCAGTGTCAGAGTCCGAGGCCGCTGCCCCAGACGTGGGTTTGCAACAAGACGTGCCTATGCAGCGCCGAGTCCATCATCGACTACGCCTCGTGCTTGTGCTGTGCCAAGGCCCTGTTCTATCACTGTGCCCGAGACAATGACATGGACTGCGACGATGGCAATGGCACGCCCTGCGTGGACAATCCCTGCTCCTGTGGTCCCTACAAGCGCACACAGCGATGGGGCTGGTTGGGCGCACTATCCCTTGTGCTGCCCTGCCTGTGGTGTTACTGGCCCATGCGGGGATGCATGAAGCTGTGCGAGAAATGCTATGCCAGGTTTGCTGGTCGCGGCTGTCGCTGTCAGGACGGTGGCAGCTCAGGCGGCGGAGGAGGCATCGGTTCCACCAGCAGTATGCTGCCCATTGTGCCAATAGGCATGAATGGCAGCGGCGGCCCTGGTGGCGTACTAGGCGGCGGCTTGAATGGCAGTTCTGGCAATGGAGCACAGAATGGTGGACCCTTAGGCCTGGCCCTGGGTCAGGCCAACGGCAAGGCGGCCTTGGAGCACGGCTGCAGTGCAGCCAGTCGCATACTACGCAAGGGCGATCTAACGCCAGAGAAGCGTCTGCTCGACTCCAGTCCGGATTATTAGGCATTGGGCTGAGGGGCAAACAGCTGCGGGCGACTTTCTAGCGTTCTGTGGGCGTTTTTTGCGTAAAAACGCCAGACAATCGCAAGGAATAGCAAATGGAAAACAGAGGAAATATTTACACGAAACGAGAAACCAATGGCCCGGATAGCTGAAGTGGGATGTGTTAAAATTTATATATCTATACAAATATTTAATATATGATTTAAAAGCAAACAACAACAAAAAAAAAGGGAAAACAAGAAATGGAAAAATTAAATAACCAAAGACTGCAAACAGATAATTATTAATTTTTAGAATTGTTATTTAAAAAATAATTTTTGCTTAATTTAATAAATGATGAAAAGAGGATAAAAAGGAAGTAAAGAAATATAAACGAGAGACAAAAAACGCACATTTTTGCTTTTCAAAATCGATTTTTTTGTTGTATTATAATTTTTTGTTCCGCTTACAAAAAAAAATAAAGGTTTTGTTTTTTCTTTATAAATCTTCAGTTCAATATCTAAGTCAAATCTTTTACCTTATAAATGCATATAAATTATAATTCCAATGACATTTTCAAACCGAAAGCAAAAAAGAAAACTTAAACTGACATTTTCAAAACACTTTTTAATCACGTTTTTTTTTATATATAATATTATCATATGAATAACTGAGAACCATTTGGACAGAGCGTAACGAACACCAGATTATACAACAAATACATACATACTTATATACACAGGAAGAAATACTTTTTATTTACATATACAAGACCTTATAATGAGACAACTTTTAGACAAATATTTGCGCTAAATTAGTAAAATATTATACAATTTTGAAATCCAAAACTAAAATAAAAAAAGCAAACTTAAGTGTAAAAATTAAAACAAACGATATATATATGTGCAAGCAAGAATACAAACAATTTTATATAGTAAAAATATCCATAACAAATATGAAAAAAGAAAATGGAAAAATAGCAGCAGTTTACAAAATGCGCAGAAAGAAAGCAAAAGCAAAGGCAAAGGCAAAGGCAAATGCAAAAACAAAAACAAATTTATATACCATACATAAAATACAAGAAAACAAAACTAATTAATGTTAAACAAAAAACTACACACAAACTATATATGCTATATATGTATATGTAATATGTATATGTACTATATATATATATATGTAACTAGTTCTATGCAGAAAACAAAAAACTATGCTTAAAAATCTAACTATAACAAAAAAGAAAGAAAACCCTAAAAAACAAACTAAAAGCAAACAAACTCCTTAAAGCTAGCTTAAATATTAAATAAACAAAAAAGAAAATTGCAAAAAAATACAGAAAAAACAAACAGCTATATAAATATATAAAAATAAATGTTTAATATCTAAGGCACTCTATACATACAAGCTCTATACATAATGAATATTTATTTTATTTGTACATTTTATGATAATAAAATAAACTGAGCGTAGCGAGACGATGATGATGACGATGATGATGACGATCATGAAAGATGAACGATGTATGAATGTTGCAGAGCAGAGCAGAAGAACTTTATGTAATGTTTTTAGAATGTATGTTCCGTTAAAAACTACAAACAAAACAAACAAACAACAACAACAAAAAAACAACAAATAAAAAAAATCATATAATACTAAAATTTCAAAAAATGGGTCTATTTTTTACGCTGAACTGAACCGAAACATTACGAAGCAGCAGCCACAGCCACATATTGCACACAGAGCACAAGCACGGCAGCTGTAAGCACACGTAAATGTGTGTGTGTGTGTGTGTGTGCGTAGCACTTGTGTAGTGGTATTGGTGTGCCAAATGGCTATGGCAAAATAAAACTAAAGCAGCTGTTTCCGGTATTTGATTGATAGTGAACTGGCAGTTTGTTTATCTCGCGCGTTGCCTCAGCTACAGCTATACAGTGCGCACACGGTCCGATCTCTGTCTCCGTCCGACAGCAGAGAAGAGACAGAACCAGAACCTGAACCCGTACCCGTACCCGTAGCTTGCTCGATGTTTGCCTTGCCGCATGCGTTACACACTCACAATCAGACGACTCGAAACATACACACACACACACACACACACACATACACACATGCACTTGGTCTGTGGGGGTAGGGGTGCCGTTGATGTTGCCGTTGCCATTGCCTATCCAGTGACGGCTGCTGTTGCTGCTGCTGCTGCTGCTGCATTTTGCGGATGCTATTTGGGGCCGCCGCCGTCGGCGCACTTATTTTTAAATTACTGAAAACTGAAAATGTTGCCTTACTTCGCATTGCGGGCGGCGGTGTCGGTGGTGTGCATGGAAACTGCCGACTGCGGTTGGGGTTAAGTTTGGGGCCGCAGGGTTGCGGCTGGGTGGGGGAGGGGCTGGTGGTATGAAAATTACAACGGAAGGCGCGCATCAAATGTTGCAAGCTGTATACACACACACAAAGGCACTCAATTTAAATTTAACTGCAAAAAAATATTGTGAAAGGGAAGCCGAAACAAGCTTCCAATTTGTATTTGGGTTGCAACAAACTAACCAATTGAAGAACCAACAGCCAGAGGCCAGAGCCAACCCAGCTACCGTTCTGGTTTCAAAAACACAAAGCACTATTACCTTCAAAGCAGTTATAGTTTTCTTGGAAAATATTTCATTGCAATAGAATTTCAATGTTCAAATATTTTGTTTCTTAAATACAAAAAAAAACGAATACAATAATAGTAGGAGTGTCAGCTGCATTCTGTAGTAGGAGCAAAAGAAGTCGTAGTCTATTACTGTGTAGAATGCAGTCTCTATGTACGCTTAGTGCACTTACGCTTGATATCAACCAACTATTTTTTAGATTCAGCGATCAAAATCCTCTTTTCAGACGACCCAAGAAGTCTTTCAAGCGCAGTGTTGCAAAAGTCGCTTTGAAAATTTTGCAAAAGCACGTGCAAAAAATTATGTCAGCTGTGCGAAAAAGTACGCCTGTTTTATTATTATTGTTTGCTTGTTGTTAATTAATGCAAAGTGCAGTAACCGTTTTGCATAATTGACTGTCAAGCTTAGGTAGTGTGCGACCCTCGCTTATGGTTGGAATTCGTGTTGTTTTTGTTGTTTTCTTGCCATTATTCAATCATAATTCGCGCGCAAACGCAAATTACAAACCGTTGAGTTGAGTTGAGCTGAGTTGGGTTTGTTTAAGTGTTCCATGTTTTTTATGTGTGTTGATGTGTGAGTTAGTGTGCGTGTGCATGTTTGTCCGCCGTTCCCAGTGATAACCTTACAGTTCGACTCTGAAGCTGGGGTCACCTTTGGCTACTCTATGCAAAATACACACACGCACACATATATATATATATATATATATATATACAAATATCTGCTAATCAGCAACGACTTGGCGGAACACTACACAGGCCCAGCCCCAGCCCCAGCAGCAGATTCAAATCCTGGCAGGATTTGCTCAAACGCGTAATCATTCCAATTGCACGAGACATGCCAATTCGTTTCAAACTCAGCGTCATCCGAGCCGTTCCGATCCGATCCGCATCGTTGTCATCGTCTTAGCTGATTGACACACATTGCGGCTGCTCTTCTTTTCATTTTTTTTTTTTGCTTTGGGTATTGATGAATGGAACTGAAAACTGAACTCAACGGACTGGCTACGATTGCACAGCATTTCTCTCTGATTGAAGTGTGCTATATATAACAACATGGTCGTCGCCGTCGTCGTCGTCGCAGTCGCTGTACATTGCATGCAAGTCAGTCCAAGTATACCAATTCGAATAACTGTATGTGGTGGATCTCCCAATAAGCCTGTGTGCCTATGTGGCTATGTGCCTATGTGCCTGTGCGTGTGTATGCATTTGTGTATCTGTGTCTGAATCTGCTTTGCACTGCAGCCACAAAATGCAACGGCAGCTCTAATGAATGAAGTTGATAAGCGCCTGAAATGAAGATGGAGAGGGGTCGGGTCGGACAAATGGACAAACTGCAACAGCAACTGGACAGGAACAGCAGCCGCTGTAGATGCAGTAGATCTGAAGCAGTTTGCCAAGTGCCCGATGGAAAACGGAATTGACATTAAAACTGAGGAAATTGGCACTTTAATTGTTGGCTGATATGTTGGCTCTGCCATTTAACTTGGGTTGGATAAGCTATTATGTCTTTGCAAATTATATTGTCTGGCAATGCTTGGACTATTTAGTTTTCATATCTAATTTTATCCGCTTCGAATTAGTCATGCCTTTATGTTGGTCAGCCCCTCCGACTGTGCATATGATCGCCTTACAAGAGCCGGAATGAACAAATTTGATCCACAATTTCGGGAATATTATGTTGAATTTTGATCAGCTAAATTTCCCTTCAAATTGGCAGTCCACGTAACTACTATAGTATCTGCAAATTCAGGACAAAAACAAGAAAGGAAGGCTAGCTTTGACTTGCCAATCACATTGTAAGTATATAACCGATCTATAACAAATCTGGATATAAAACAAATTTGGTTTGATTTGCATGAAAAACTGAAAAGTTATGCTTCTAAGTGTTCATGCCGGTACAATCGGTTATATGAGAGCTGTGTGTTATAGTTGTCCGATATTGAGCAGATCTAGTCAGCGGACGTGGAGCGTCTTTAAATGCATACAAACCAAATTTGGTTTGAAAAAGAGAAAAGTTTTCCGGAAGAATTTCTTATATGGGCGGTATATGGTATAGTGAGCAGATCTGTATCTGATTTGATAAGCGGACGTGGGGGCTGCTCAAATGAATGCAAGCTGAATTTGGTAGGATTTGGACGAAAAAAAAATTATTTTGCTACTAAGTGTTCATTCTGAAGAAATCGGTTATATGGGAGCCATATGATTTAGTTGTCCGATCTGGGTGAAAATCGAACTTAATCGTCTGGCTAAAGTTTCAGCTCTGTAGCTTTTAAGATCTTTGAGATCTTTGTGTTGAAACAGACAGACGCACTTGGTTATATCGATTCCCTTTGTCACGCTGTTCAAGAATATATATACATTATATAGTAGGAAACGCTTCCTTATGAGAGTTGCAGACTTCCCGAGAAAATTAATATACCGTCACAATTTTATGTCTATCTGCTCGTCTATTTCAATCCCGAGATGTCGAAAAAGATACAGAGCTCTCATTCCTCTATATAATTGTAATGCTTGCAGACTATTTTATATATATTTTTCTTACTCGGATCGGACAACTCAATCAATGTATTTATATTTTCATTCCATCATAATATTATTTTCTCTATAATATATATTTTCTCTATAATTCAATAGTTTAACCTCTGGTACTTAAGCTATTTCCTTTGAACATTTCATATTCATAACACGCTTTTCGAATTTCCAGCACTTCCTCAGAAGATTTAATCAGCATTTTATTTTAATTTGAATATCTACCCGGTTCTAGAACGACATGCGATTTCCCTACAGAGACACACACACACACGCACTTGCTCGTACATGCATTCCCCCCTGATCGTGTGGATAAGTAACTGCATTTTGATGGGTGTGCCCGCATAAAATTACCGTTGTATGGCCGGCCGCTCCTCAGTCTCCATATCCACCAAAACTCATCATTCTCTGCGTTTCCTTAGGTCCGCCTATCAGGCTGTCTTGTCACTTGTCTCGTTGACTGACTGACTGAAGGTGAATCGCTATACACACAAAAACACACTGAGGGGTGTGTAGGGAAGGGAGGAAAACGAAAAATTTCTGGGTACTACGTGCCACACACATTAATTGCCAGCTTTCCAGTTCCAGTGAGAGCGGGGCAGCTGCTGCTCTAATGAACAAGGAGGAAGCAGTTGATAAGCCCCCGCCCGAATGCTATCAGTCTCTATGGTCTATATACATACCGTTTAATCTTCATATATGAACGGACATATATAGGTATATTTATAGCTACGGCTAGCTATGTGCACTTGCACATAAAACAAGATGCTCGTATTTAGATTCAGATTTAGAAACGTTGACTTGTCGAATCTACACTGCAGACATGCTGGAAGCTCTTGAATGACAGATCAATGAAATCATTATGAATTCGCGTTTCAACAACAATGAAAAATACAAATAAAAAATGCAAACTCACTGACGAGACAGGTCCAAGCTTGGGTCCAGGCCTCTCCAATCTCAAGTCGAGTCGAGCTCTGATCCTGCAACGGAAGTTGGTTTTTGTGGTTTTGTGTGCATCTCTGGTCTGTTCGTCAGCACTTCACATGTGTTGTGTTGCTGTTGATGTTGCTGCTGTCGCTCCTCCTGTTCGCTCTGATTCTCTGATTCTCATGCTCTTTGGCTTGGCTGCAACAGGTGCAAATGAAAAATCTCAACAAATACGCACATCCGTTTTGGCTTTTGATAATGGGAGCTGCCAACTGGCAACTGAAGCGGGTGCGGAAACACCTGGACTATTGATGTGGACATGGACACGGACATGGACATGGTCGGAACAATTAAATTTAGATTTTTAACGAACATCGAGGCAAAGTTTTGGAGTGCCGTGTTGCTGTTGCCCCCAAACCCAAAGACGCTGACAAATTCATTTGACACTTTTATGTTTTGTTGTGGTTAGCCTTATCGTTGTTGCTGTCGTTGTTTTTGTTGCTGTTGTTTTGCTGTTGTTGTAATTGTTGCTCGAAACTTGTTTCGTCTTTGGTTGTCGAGGCGCATTCTCAACATGTTTGCCATGTTGTTGCTTGAAGCACATAATTACCGCAGCGCGTATTTAATCCGACAAATGGTTTCAACCTTAGTTGAACTTTGTCTATAGGCCACACTCAACATGAAGTATACATACATAGTTGTTGTTGTTGTTGTTTGCTTCTAATATTCCATGACAGCCCCTCTTGAAGCTTTTCATATTTTGTGTGCGCTTGTTGTTGTTGTTGCTATATTTGTTGTTGTTACATTGTAATAAACCTTGACAAGCAGCATGGGGCGGTTGGCAGCTCAGCCAAACTTGAAGCTTGAAAACCATCTCCAACCTGATGATGTCAATTGACACAACTGACAATTATATAAAATTACAAATGCTATCGAACAACGAAAGAATAGCATATAATTATGAAGCATATATTAACGCACTTGCAACATTTTCATAAGAGAAATGTTTTCTAAATTCTGTTTGAAGAAGCCTCTACTATTCATGTCATTGTTCATCCTCAATAGCGTCATCATGTGCAAGGTAGGAAGCAGTTGGCGTCTTCCCTCCCTCGCTTGACTCATCCCTCTACTGGTTTTCCCCACTCTTTTACCACTCTTTCTCTCTGCAATTTTAACATTCGACAACATTCAAATCAGTCCACCCACTGGTGCGTCACCTTACTTGCCCGCATCATTCATAATCTCCTCTCACATATTCATATTCTATGCAAAGTGATCTTCTGTGTAGTGAAAGTTTCTCCAAACAGCTGAAGCAGCACAAACTCAATTCGAAGTATTGAAAATTTTAATAGAACAAACTTGTTTTGACGGAAATGCACTTTACTTTATTTATCATAGTCCGTGTCCGTCAGAGTTGCTCGCTTCTGGTGCTGCGCCTCCGTCTCCTCATTCGAACGATCACTGGCTGCCGGATGGCGGCTGGCTGGTTTAGATTTGGATTGGCTTTTGGTATCGGGATCGGGATGAATGAAGCAACAACATGTGTAGAGCGAGAACCATGTTGATGTCGAATGCTGGCCTGCTTGCCCCGGAGCCCTATGTATGGGAGTCTGTGCGTATCTATCTATGTGTGTGCGCTTGTATATTCAGTCAGATAGATGGGCGGAAAAAGATAAAATAACAGAACAGGGAGTGCAAAATACTTGTACATGCGATAGTAGCAGGGAAAATCTGCTGCAAATGTTGTTGTTGATGATGCACATCTAGGAGTATGTGTGCGCGTATTATGGGGGTTGACAGGTGCATAGGCTGACAGTTCAAAGAGCTCTTAGAGCAGCGTATTTTCTCAAAAACATCTTTGCTTTCAAATTTCAAAAATAATATTTGCGTTTCTTTGAGCAAGTGCGAACTATATTACCTATTAGTCCTAGGGTATAACTTCAAAAATTATATATACTGATTCAAATGGGAAACTGTGCATGAGGCACATGCCATGAAGAGATTTTTGCTCTAATGGAAAGGAGTGTATCATTGACAGGTATTATGTATGGCTACAGAATCTCCAAACTTGGATACCCATAATAACAAAATAACTAGTCCGCCGTCTCTGCGATATTGGATTTGAAACGACGTCTCTTAACTAACCATTATCCAACCTGAACATGTATGCTCAATCAGTTGGGGATAACTAATTCAACAACTGAAGTTCAAAATTCAAAATTGTAATAACAATTTTTATTGGTTTTGACATTGAGCATAGCTTAATTCCCGACATAGGTCTGAATGTTTCATAATGATAATGATGAACTCTATCGCTCTCCTCCTTCCTCAGGTATCGACATTTAGAGTTATGTATTTTTATTGGAGCCAACAACTTATCCATCATATTTTTTGGTTTTTTTCTATCATGATTTTGAATATTTTCACTCCACCCCGTCCCCGTCCCCGTCCCCGACTTTTGGCATGTGCGTTCCATCTCCATCTACCACTAGCACTGATGGTTCACTTGTCCGCCCGACTGCTGCCTGCCCGCCCTATAGACTCAACAGCATCCGGTAATTATGCGACATGCTGATTAAAATGCGTTAAACGCACACCAAGATACTCACACACACGCATACACTCACTCATATACACTCATATACAGACACAAACTAGCGGTAGAGTGGGGGGAGGAGCGAGCTCTATATAGCCTGGATCTTAGGTGGGTCTCTCAGCAGGCTGCTGCGTCTGCCAAGTGAAATCTTCGCCAGCATTAACGAGTTTTCCGTGACGCGCCGGGATTGTTGTTGTTGTTGTTGTTGTTCCTTGTCTTCGTCTTCTTTTTTGTTAAACCCGAGCCCGTTGCTCTTATTCTTTTGCCTCCGCTTTGCTTTGCTACACTTGATTTCCACACACACTCACACACACACACATCCCAAGTGAGAGAAAGAGAGACTGCAACTAAGGCGGAGACTTCTCCTGATATGCTGGTGATCAGGTTACCTGGCAGAGGGGAGCAGGTGGGCAGCGCGGCTGAACCTGAGGTTTGGGTTCTCTGTTGGCCGTTGTTGTTGTTTCTGTTGTTGCTATGGCTGTTGCCTTGCCGGTTGCATGGTTTTATCTGCAGCAAGGTAGTTGTCGTCGTATAGATGCCCTACAATTCTTGGAATGCGAGAGGTAGGCTTGGCAGTTGCCTAGTAATAGGAAAGATTACTACGAGAGCTGTATTGATGGAGCAATTGATATCATGCACTCGCTTATAGTTAAGTTAAAAAGATATATTGGCTATATATATATACTTATATCATATATTAGGGGTAGCTGGGGTAGCTGGTGTTCTCTTCTATGCGAAGCGAATTAACTTAAAGATCTTCAAATATATTCAAATGTCAAGTTAAGCTTATTACCTCCAAAGATTGTTACAACAGTTCTAGCAGTTGAAACTAAGACCCTCCAGCACTCTGGACCTCATTTTAGCCACTGCTGATCATCATCTTCTTGCTCATAAGCAGACACTTCCAGAGTATTTAATAGTCGATCCCCTTTTTATTTCATATTTTTTCTGGCATTGCATTGCACACGGCATTCGTCCTCCAACAAAAAGCGAGGCAAAGTCGTAAACACCAACAGCACAACAACAACAAAAACAACAACTGTCATTCCCAACCCTTCGCACTGTACCCCACGGTTGCAGCAACCGCCCACAGCTCCTCACTCAACTCAACTCTACTCTACTCCATGACTGGAGCTCTGGCAACATAAAAGTTCTTGTAGTGTTGTTGTTGTTGTTATTGTTGCTTCTTTTTATCGTATTTCTTCTAACTCGTCGTTGTTGTTGTTGCTGTTGGCTTGTCTCGTTTATTGATCGTGTTGCTGTGCACACACACATACCACCAACAACAACAACAACAGCAACAACAACGACAACGACAACCATACACACACATACACACAGTTGCAGTTACATATACGCAATTCAATGAAGAAATGCTTCAAGTCAATGACCCGGAAATTGTGTCTAAAAAAGCAACAACAACAGCAACAACACATTGACGACTGATGCATAGAACTTTTACCTAGACATCGGCGCATGCGTCTTTCGACAGCGACGCCAGCAGCGGCCCCGACAGCGATCAGAGTAGGGAAAAGAGTGACTGCAACTGTGACTATGATTGCAATTGCAACTGCAACTGCAGTCCAATGAACTGCATACGACGACTTGGCAGTGGCAGCGGCAGCGGCAGCCCGAGCCCGCAGCTTTTGCCAGAGCTGCGATTGCAAAAGCAACAACAATAATAACAACAGAAGCAACAAACTGAACAACAGCTCGCGACAATTGCGACAACGACAATCAACGCAATTAATGCTCATCCGGCAAACAGAGTGGAGGGCTGGCTGACTCTGGGTTTGGGTCTGACTGTGACTGTGACTGTGGCAGTGGCTCCACCATCATCCATAAATCGAATTCGAGAGCCCTTGGTGGGGTTCGTATATTCATGCATAGTTCAAACTTTCAACAGGTCATCAACCAGGTCAGCATGTCCCATGATACACTCAGAAAAAATGGCCCTTACAACATACAAGCAGATCTTAAAATCAAATCATTTTACAAGTCATTTATTTAATAAAGATGCTTCTGTTAATTGGAAATGCATTTGTAACAATAGAAATCCAGCTCTACAAATTTCGAAATTGTTAGTAAAAGATGCCTGAAGCATGCAGTCTTATAGCTTAAGTTTATAAGCTGATATATAGACAAATTGTTAGATAGAAGAGTTGATCAGTTTTTAGGTTAAATATAGATGATAGGTTCACAGGTCAAGTAAGGTTAGGATTAGGTAAGGATAAGACTAAACTAGAGTATTTGCCTGGGTGTCTTCATCTTATTCACTTTAATTGCTCCAAGCAATAAGATAACTAATAAGATAACCCGTTCTCTAAAAATAAGATAAGCCGCTTTTTTCAGTGGGCACACACATACATACATATATCCATATTTATAGCCTTTCTATTGCCCATGTTCAATTTATTGCATATCGAAACAAATTAAGCACAAAAGTTCAGTGCCATTTCGTCCTTCGGTTTCGTCTCAGTTACAGTTTCTTAGAGCGTTCCCCCTCTCCCTCCCACGTTACCTTCTCACAAATATACGAAATCATTGAGTTTTCTAATGAGAATTTATGTACTGACATGATGTGCCTAAGCGTTGCAAACGTTCGCCAAACAAACAGAATTCAGACCAAAGTGCCGTCAAACATGCAAACTGCAATTAGACTGGAGGCTCAGTGGCACATATAGTGCAGCTGGCTCGGTTGGGGATTTGGGTTTGCTATTATAAGCCCCTGTAATAATATATAGGAAAGAAAATACTTGACAAGAATGAAAGGATACTTGGATAAAAGTGTTTGAATATCAAATTCACATGGTTCAACGCTCTTTGAATCTTAATTTTTGCCTAAACTAAGCAATTTGCATACAGAACAACGCACTTCTCAAACCATGAAAACTAAAAACTGACATTTTTGCAAAAGCTAGTTGTTATTTGGTAAATGTCCACAAAGGAGAATTGAAAAATTCGACCTGTCAGTAGGTCCAAATCGGTTAATGTTTATATGGCAATGTAAAAATATCTATATATCCCATCATGTCATAGAACATCGAAAGTTAGTATTCAGATGCATCACTTCAGGCGCCGTTATAGGAAAAGTAAATTTCTTACGCGTCTCTGGAATATAACTAAAAAGATAACTCTGCAACGCAATGCTCTCATATGCTAGTATAAATAAATTTCTATTAACTTGCCACAGTTCTGCCTCCACCAAGAGCTATATTATTCAGATCTTTTGCTGATTCATTCGAACTTCAGGTGTTATATACCATTATTTCGTTAAACTAATCCGTTAGGGCATCCACAAAGTCATTCATCCATCTGCTGATCAATCTTTACACTTCCATTGATCTCTGTCTCTGTTGTAGCTCATTCCTTTGGCCAGCATCGCTTGGCATTGCTTTGGCACTTAATGGCTTGCGCCTGGCAATGGCAGTTGGAGCGTGTGCATTATTGAATCACTTGTTGCATATATTGAGAGGGGTCAAAGTTGCTTCAAGTCTCACGACACAATTCACAGACCGAGAAAAGATCTTGGCATAAGTTTAAACTGAAACTGGGACTGGGACTTCCCAATCAACAACAATAACAACAAAAATAACAAAGCATTATCCATGGTTGTCTGCTGCAATTGCTCCACATTTAAAAGAACGCTGGAGATGCGTATTCTGTTGTATTTTTCCCGTCTCTGTGTTTTCTTCACTTTTGTTCTTGTTTTGTTTTGCCTTTAGTTTTCGCATTTAATGCAATTAACCTCAAACTAAATGGCAATCACTTTAATTTGCTTTAATTAAGCTTTATAGGCCCATCGAGGCAGCCAAAAACGACGCCTACATTGAGGTCGCTTCTTTAATTAATTACAAAGTGAACAAAATGCAAGACAAGGCATCGTGCTCTCTCTTTCCGCCCCAAACACCCACACTCTTATTTGGAATATGGATGTGATTGGTAACTAGGCATGTTTCCTGTTCGGTTCCATTCCATTCTGTCCTGCCCTTTCCCTCATTTCAAGTGCAGAATGAAAGAGCAGCATCTGCTTGAATGGATGGTGTAGTTGTAGCTAGCGATGCTGGATGGAGGATGGTGAATGGTAAATGGTAAATGGGCACATTCATGGTCCTTGGCATGTGCATGTTCTTCATTGGAATCGGAGACAAAAGAGAACTCCACGCATGCGCACACTTAACGAACGCTTAACGGATGTTTTCAACCCCCACTCTACTCCACTCCCTCCAACGCTCTTCCCGTGGGCTGGCACTTGTAACATAAACGTATCTGTGAGTCCGGGACTCCGGAGCCTGAGCCTCTGACATTTGTTTCCTAAACCTTGCTGTCCCCTTCCTCCAAGCCCTGTAGCTGATGCCGCTGCTGTTGTTGCTCCTCCTCCACTTGAGTCGCATGTACGTGCCCAGATGCGTGGGAATGACGGGCCATCGACTGAGAAGAGCCTTTCAAGAGGGCTGGCAACTTGCTCATAACTCAAAGCCAAGCGAAATTTGAGACTTGTTAATGCGCCAAATTATATGCGGCGACAGTGGTACTCGGTTTAGAGGGAGAGTATATTATGTGTGCACTGCACAGTGATTCTCTATGGCAAGTTTGGCTTGGTGGAAATATAAATTTATTTTATTGATTTTTATTGTATTTTCGAAGTAGCTAACCCACATATTGGAAATCACTAAAACCTGTTGAGAATTCTTAGTTTAGTGCTTAAGATGGAGTCTTCTTTTGCTTGCTTTTGGGTCTCCTTAACTGGGCTATAAGCCCATAACATTCAGCACATAACTTTAATAGCACACCTATTTCTGCTTTTTCCAAAATTGTTTGCAAATATTTAGAATTAGTCTCTTTCATTTCTTCTTTAAAGATCGAATTCCCAAAATATGTATTATATATATTTTTATTAAAATGTAGATTTAAAAAATAATGTTCAAATTTAAATATAAATTTTTATATTTTTCCACCATGCACAGATATTACTGTTACAATTTTGGTAAGCCTTTCAGGGCCAATTGAAAACTTCCAGCAAATTGACAGCCCTGGCTACATAAGAAACACGCAATGAACACGCCAACAAACAAACAACCAAGCAACCTATTGGCAGTGCCCCAATGTCTCCCCGCTTATTGATCCACCCAAAAAATACAAAAAGCGTAGTCGATGCGAATTTATGAATGTATCTTTAAGTTTCTTTCACGAGAACGACGAGAATGCGCGAACGAGTTGCAAACCGAAACGTACCAAAACTGAGCCTGAGCCGAGCCAAGCCAAGTCGAGCTGAGCTGAGCACGCGATGCAATCTCTGAAGGATCGCGTCTGGAATGTGGCTTAAATTATGACTTAAATGGCGTTGGCAGTTTCTGCGGCTGCTGTGCTGTTGTTGCTGTTGTTGCTGTTGGCCATGATGATGAAGACTTGGCTGTGGCAGCGGAAACGCCGCTCTCCAGCTCTACACTTGAGTTGAAGTTGCTTTTAAGACTTTTGCCTCGCTGGCTTTCTTTTCCAATGGTCTACGGTTTTGGTTCGCCCATTCTTAAGAGTTTCCAGCTTCAACATCAGCAACCACGGCCTCAAACTCTTCTACTTATCGTTGTTTCTGCTGCTATTGTTGTTGTGGTTTTTATGACTGACGCGAAGCTTCAGGTTTTGTTGTTTTATTTGGTTAGTTTCTGCTGCTGCTGTTGCTGTTGCTGTTGCTGACTCTTGGTGATGTTAGGTTTGCGTTTGCGTTGTGGCTCACATATTTGGTCACATCCTTCACAAGGTCATGCCAGTCCGCTGAGCAATGATAAAAATCTAGCGACTCAACCAGTATACAAACAACAGAACATACTCACATACATACATACATATGTACGTATGTATGTATGTACTCGTATTTAAGCAAAGTAATCTTTAAGCAAATAATTGTAGTCGTTATGCGGTTTCTGTTTGACTCTGCCTGACTGACTCGCTGGCATGCCGTGGTCGTCGTTGTTTTGTGTTTTGGATGTGGATGTGGATGTGGCCACCATCACCATTGCTCTGTCTCTGACTCTCTGTTGTCCATTCGTTGACGTCGTCGTCATTTGTACACACAACGTTTTGTGTTGTGCTGTCTGTGTGTTTGTGTGTGCTCCATGTTTGCACAAATTGTTAGCGACTGCCACAGAGATACAGTTTGTTTTGGCTCTTGTTATTATTGTTGTTGTTGGTGGAGTTGGTGTTGGTGTTGGCTCTTTTTTCGGTGTGCCCCGGAGCATGTTCCAAAAGAACAAAAAATACAAAAAAATGTTAGTGCATGTAATGCACACAGGGTTGAGGGTCTTGGAATCCGATTTGAAATTGAAATTGAAATCATTTTTAGAACAGCTGTTGCATTGCCCAAAGATTGAGCTAAGATATTAATATTTTAGAATTCATGAAATAATCCAGACTCTTGCGCAGATCAGCGCAGGCTAAAATATATAATAGACATAAATGCATTTTCATTTGACCTCGAGCCAGCTAAAACAAATTTTTCCAAATCCAAATCGGAGCTACTCGAGGTGTCAGAAGGAATGATAAGCCCGGGTCTAAGTACATTTACATTTTTATTCCCAGTTCCGTCTCTCTCTCCTACTGTAGGTTTTGTCTAGCAGGTCCCGATGGTTAGGAAGGAGATACACATATTTAAATGCAAGGAAATTTCTGAATTTTCTCGGGAATGTTTTATATGTAATATTAATTATTATATTTTAATATGAAGCAGTAAAACTAGTTATAATCAGCTATTGCTTAGTTTTTAAATTGGTTGTAAAATGTTGTGACAAATTTTCAGAAATTTTCAGACTCCTTTGCCTATCCAGGGTGTTTTCGGAAATTGTACTGCAGGTTCGTAATTCCCATCAATTCTCGCTATTTAAAGAATTTCTATGCCTGATACTCTTCAAAGGTGCTGTGCCCTGCAAGTGGTCCATGAACGTAGCCCCTAAAAACACCTTGGTGCTATACACCCCTCAAATATCCATCTATTATTTGCTAGACAATCCAGCAGCTCTCTGATTTAATGTCATTGTATTCTGGCAGATTATATTGCCATTTTTAGTCTTCACAATTCTCAGCGAGCTATTCAGCCCAGGAGCAATTCAGCCTAGATCCCTATTTGTGATAATTTTCTACGACTCATTTGCAGTGCTGCGGTATGTCCTATAGATACTCTTATGGAAACGAATTCATAGTAGTACTATATAGACCATATCTGGTTAGATGTTGTCCTATTTAAGAAAAATCTGACACGTGCTACTCGCACCCATACCCTTCATCTATTCAGATGAATAAAGATATTATCAAAAAGTAGTGTCGTCACCTGGATTACTCCAAGGGAACTTGAGAGATAGGACAGCATTAATTGCAACAGTTTCGTCCTGACGTTTGCGTTTGCCCTCTATTTAGTTTGGAATTCTCTGGAATAAATAAATATTCTTATTGTTCAGCAATTAAACAGACCTTAAATTTATGTATCTGTGCTCTGGTAATGTGCGATCCTAAAGTATATCCAGATCAGATGATTATCCCTAAAATCTCCTTTCCAATTACACATTTGCGTGCACTACTTCACTGTTGTCTTACTTTTATCAAGTTTGTGGTTTTTGAGCTTGTTATCACAACTGGACGGATGGACAATCTTCAGCCCTGCTCAACACATAAACATCACCATCGGCAGCATCATCAAATCCTAACTATTTCGTGTATAACACCACCCTAATTTCGGGCAGACATTGGCTTTTTCCAGTGTGTTTGTGTATACGGGATGGGGTGTTAATAAGATATCAAATATGCATGTGGCCAGACCCAGACCCAGAGCCAGCCGCAGACTCAGACTCAGACCATGGCCCGTGGCCGACGCGAGAGCTAACGAGGCGCGTTTGGAAATGCAGCACAAAAAAAAAAAACTACATAAATAAATAAAAATAAAAACGGCAGCAGCCAAAAGTGCGACAGCCGGCATTGAATTGTGGCTTAAAGTTTTGTTTATTTTCGGGCGGAGATTAAAAAATGAAATAAGAAAACAAGAAACCAACAACAACAACCACAACCCAGCTCCATAACAAATGCCTTAAAGCGCTTCAAAAGTTTTTCATATATATTTTGTTTTTGCGCTCGAAATCACATATACACACATACTCGAATACACACACATACATATACATATACATATAGATTTCAGATTTCTTTATTATTTGATTTGATACGAAAATAATACAAAAGAGGATTTCAGTTAAAGGCGCGTGCGCAGCTGCTGCTTGTGTTGCTGTCGCGCACGAATTTCGCTCAGTGTAAGTTCACAAAAGCGTAGCACAGTAGCCATGTGTAAGCATGTGTGTGTGAGTGTATGACGCTGGTAAAAATAATGAATAAAGGAAAACCTGTACAGTAGAAAAAGAGAAGAAATAAAAATAAAAACCAGACAAATAAACCAAATACAAAAGCCTCCTCGTCGGCTTTAGTGCGTGCGGCTTGGCTTAACTGCAGCATGGCAAACTGGAACTGGTCGAATATGAAGTTTGAAGATGGAGCTGGAGCTGGAGCTGAAGACAAGACAGTGGCTGGAGGGGCCTGTAGACACTGGCGGTTGGTTTTTTGGGCGGCTGAAGACTGCACAGTAGCCAACAACGACGACGACGACGATGACGATGATGATGATGACGATGACTCCGCAGCAGCAACAGCCGAGGCATGCTGGGCAAACTGTTCATTCTCTACACCTCAGCCCAGCATCAGACATCCAACATCGACAACCTGATCACTTGGTCTGTGCTCGGCCGGCTGTGGCTCGAGCTCTGGCTCAAGTCAGTCTCCACCACTTCAAGCCAAAGTCTGAGGTCTGAGGTCTGAGTCTCAGTCTCCGTTTGAGGCACATTATGGCTAATAGTTGCTTGTTCTCTGTTCTGTTGTTGTTGCTGTTGTTGTTTGGAGCAGCTTTGGAGTGCTGCACTTATTATTATGCGCTGTGTCTGTGTATTGTATGGCCCAGCTTTCAGCTTCTTTTAGCTCCTTTTGCCTCTGTCGGTCTGTGTCTGCGTTTGCTTTGGCTTTTATTTTCTTTATTTTTATACTCGTACTCTAGTAGAGTAAAGGAGTATATTGTCTTCGTGCAAGTGTATGTAACAGGCAGAAGGAAGCGTCTCCGACCCCATAAAGTATATATATTCATGATCAGCCGAGTCGATCTAGCCATGCCCATCTGTTCGTCCGTATGAACACCTACATATCGGAGACTGTAAGAGCTAGAGAGACTGAATTGGGTATGTAGACTCTACTTGTGGGGCGTCAGATCAAGTTTGTTTTTAAATTTTGCCACGCCCCCTTCCGCTCCTGCAAACAGCAAACCTTAACGCATTTAGTTGTAACTCGGGTTGTATATGTATAAGCATATAATCTACCGATTTGCCGAGTTTTTTTTAATATCTTATACTAATTGTAGACAAAATCGTAAAGAACATTTTGTATGTGTTCTCATAACCAACCATACCCAATCGTAGAATCATAGAATGTAGAATATTGAATAAATGCTGAGTACGAGTATCTTATAGTCGGAATATCGACTAAAGCGTTCTTACTTGTTTTTACTTTTTTTTTTGTGGTTGCTGCTTTGCGTTTTCTAGAGAAATCTCAAAAGCACTTTTGTTACGTTTACGTCCTTTAAGGTCATTAAACGTGTAACGCTGTTGTTGTTGGTGGTTGTGCTTGTGACTGCATCATTGCCTCTGTGGCATTGGCGAATTCGATTTGCACCTCAAGAACTTCCTACTTGCCTCTACTCTGGGATGATCTTAGTCGCTGATAGAAAAACTGTTGAAGACGAAAACTAAACATTATACAACAATAATAACAACATAATAATGTATAGAAATGTTCACTTCATTTTAGGTTGTTTTTATTTCGACAAATTAAAATACATATATATTTTTCTATATCAAAATGGATCGATCATTCACAAACTGCGCGCATGTAATTCTTGTTTTCTGACTCACATCCACGCTGGCTTATTGCCTTAATCATCATTTAAGTTCAACGTTAGAGGTCTCGGCGAATATTGTAAAATATAATGACATATTTCAAAAGTGCCAATGCCGACACTTTACGACATATCCCCGACCCCTGCGGTCCCCTACATCCTCACCGTTGAGCGTGACACAAAAGGGTTGCGCTTTAATTAATTAATCAAATCGACAGAATATGCGCCAAGGAATTCGTTTTAACGACCGATCTTTACCCAACCGATCTGACTCAGAGTCTCATACGACGCATACGACCCATAAGTATGCGATCCCCACTCTGAAAGTCTGGTCAAGAGGTCAATTTGGGAAGTCAACAACGTTGGATACAAACATTAATTTCTCCGAATTTTTCATGAATATCCAGCTTAATTAACTGTTAACTGTAACTGTAAAAGTGCTGTGGCTGAAGAAAGACCCCCTCCCCCCACCCCATTGTCGGCCAGGTCTGCAGCTTCGACAAGCGGAAATCATTGCGTATAGGCCGCATCGCTCTCCCCCCATAATCGTATGCGCGCACTTGTATTCGTATTCATATTCGTATAGTTAATGCCAAGTCGTATGTAATAATTATGCTGATGGAATATTCATTACAGGAAATCCCTTTTACAATAACTATGAGGCCTCCGCTGATTAAAATTGCATAGAGTCATGCACAATCAATGCAAATGGGAATGGGAATGTATGTAAATGTAAAAAAAACGAAAAAAAAGAAAAAAAAACATTGTACGCAGCCCATTCACAATGGTCGCTGCTCTGTCTTTTGGGATCTGCGTTTATTGTAAATGTTGCTGTTTGGTGTTGTTTGTTGTTTGTTTGATGTTGTTATTGTAGCTGTGCGTAGTTGCTCACTGAATATCAAATTACTTTGCTGGATCAAAAGAGCAACTGAGCAAGAGTAAGTGGATGGACTGAATGAGTGAATGGGGATGTGTGGAGTAATATTTTATCGTTTAGTGTAAATACACTACTCCAAAACATATAGCTTTTGGCAGCTAAAGGAAATAGTTGTTCAAAGCGAATCAATTTTGGTCAGCGGAAATGGGGTCTCCTTAAACGGATACAAACCGAATTTGATATAATGAATTTCTACAAAAAGCAAAATAGATGTTCATTCTCGAAGAGTCTCGGCAGTGGAATGATATATATCCCCCATTCTGATCCAAATTGATCAGCTGTTGTATTGTTTTCTTAGATATATCATATCATCTGTAAATGACTGAAAAACATGAAAGGAAAACTAGCTTCGGCTTGCCATTTACATTGTAAATATATAACCGATCTAGATCAAATCTGGATGGAGTGGATACAAGACGAATTTGTTTTAATTTGGATGAAAAACAGTAAAGTTATCCTAAGTAAAGCTTCCTAAGTGTACATTCCGGAACAATCGGTTATATGGAAGCTATATGATATAATTCTCCGATCTTGATCAGATCATGCCAGTGGTCGTACGGCGTATTCAAATGAATACAAATCGAGTTTGGTTTGATTTGAAAGAAAAACAGTAAAGTTATGCTTCCTAAGTGTTCATTCCGGAACAATCGGTTATATTGGAGCTATATGGTATAGTTGTCCGATCTGGATAAAACCGAACTTGACCAGCGTGCAGACAAAGAAAGCATAATATACTAATAAAATGCATAAACTCGCTTATATAGATGAATGTCATATGATTGAGTGTAAAATTAAGCATCGTGATGTGAAGGAGATGTATAAAGACCTGCGTCCAATGAATAACTTTTCATCATTTCTAATATTGGGATAATTCCTAGTAAAGAGTGTAAGTATTGTCAGAAAAATAAAGCATCTGTATCAGAGTGTCCGTCCGTACACATAGATCTCGGAGACTATAAGAGCTAGCGTCACCAAAGTTGGTATTTAGACTCCCAGAGTATGCATGCCGTTGGCAAGTTGGCTTTAAAATTTGCCATGACACTTCCCGTTTAAAATCTGTATCTGCCATAATTTATGAGGTGTGTCATTGCAACTCAGGTTCTCTGCAGATTTCATAACGATCGGATAATATTTGACATACTGCGTATGCGTATATTGAGATCCCATGATCTTGTACTAGTCGCCTACAATCGCATCAAACGCATACGCTGCGAGGTGAAACTATGTCTAGTATGTGATTACATATTTAGATTGCTAAACTAACTCTGCCTTGCATAGTACTTATCGCATATACACATATGAATATATATATATATATATACATTTGCACATCAAATGCGATTTATTTATTAGCACCCCACAACAGCACAACGGCAACAGCAACAGCAACAGCATTTGCAGTAGTAACAACAGCTACAACAACAATCGAAACTACATATATTACTTTATACAATGCCGCGCTTATTTGGATAAACACAAACTCTACCAACGCCATGGACAAGCTCGCGATCTGTTGGATCCAACGCCAATCCATGTGAGGCCACACACACATCACTGCCGAGCACAACACAGCACAATCAGTCGCCAGAGTCAGCGGCAGTCAGTCATTCATCCAAAGCACATCACATCACATCCACACCATGCCATACTAAACCATTCGCTGGCTCATTCACAAGCAATCGGCGTCGCCAGTGCCACCACTGTCGCTTGCCTATTTCTGTATGCGTAACGCAATCTATTCATAAAATGAAATTAAATAAAATAACAAAAAAAAAAAAAAAGAAAAACAAAAAAATACATATTTTCATTTACAAGACCGGAAGAGCACTTCCTCTCTGACTCTGATGTGGCGGCGGCTGATGTTGTGGCTGTGCCATCAATCGCGGCACCCGCACCAAGATAGTCCAACTGACGGCGACGACGCGGACGCGGACGCGCTCCCTCCGCCACATATATGTATGTATGTATGTATTTATTTATGTATATGTATATGTATATGTATATGTATATGTATATGTATATGTATATGTATATGTATATGCTAAATGCAGCAGCTGCCATGTATCTGCATACAACATACCTATCTATGAGCGTACGTCTGATTCTACATACTAAAAGTCTGCTTAGGTTTTGTTATCTGCGCTGTTGTGTTCGGTGCCGCCCTCTAGGTACCGCCCTCATCCGTTCGCTCATTGGAAATGCAATGCCATGTGTGTGATTTTTATTGAAGCACACAGATATAAAACAAGATTTATACGAAATGAATATATGCATGTTTGTTTTGTTTTGTTTTTGTTTTTGTTTCTTAAGCTTTTTCTTCAATTTCTCTACGGGGTGGTGTTTGATCTTTGTTTTCCAAAGATCTTATAGTAAACTTCAAAAATGTATAGAATTTGTCAAAAATTGTACCAAATTGATATAGCTAATGAGCAGTTTTAAAATACTTTGTCAAATTGTTAATGAAAGTTTTATTCTTGATGATAGACGTTCAGGTTACTGCCTTGGCAATGCCATGAGATTATCTTGGAGCAAAGAATACAATGTTGCCATCAATACCAATAAATCTGTCCTCAGATCCAATTGATCCTCAACGATACCACAGCAAAGTATATTGGTTTAAAGCTTTAGTGAAAGCATTTAATATGCCAGCTTAATCATAATCTATTACACGATGAACGGGTTCAAAAGACATAAATGTTTGGAAAACCAGGAAAACCCTATTGATGCATATTAGTTGGTTGAACTCTTTGGATCTTTTGTTAAGACCGAGGAATATCACAATAATTATAAATGTGTCTTACTCAAAACAAAAGTTTTTCACTTTGTTTATCATATCAATAATAACATCTGCTATATTTTATGGACCTTATACTCTTGACCTAAAGTTTACCTAATGATGAATAGTTTTCATTGGACGCAGATATTTTTACATTCAGTCAGTGTGTTTTTATTACACCTCATGGGTAATTTCACAATTCATATCCTGATGACTGTCTTCTATCTGAGCGAATTCATGCATTTTATTAGTATTTTATATTTTAGAATTTGTTAAGGGTTGCTTACTCTCTCTAGGCAACCTGGACACCTTGGGCCAATCCAAACAATAAGAAAATTAATAATATTACAGAAAGTTACATATTAGCTATCGTCTACTTGGTTTTCCAATGTCTGCTCTAGCAGATGTTTTGATCGGATATATTTATATATTACAATATTGTTTATATAACAGCTTAAAATCACACTTTTCATGGAGAGTGAAGTGTGTTACAAATGTGTTTAAATTGTGTGTGTGATACGCGTACTACAACATTTTCAATGCCACATTGTTGCTCTGAACGATGTCATAGATATATTTTGATGTTTGGTGAATTAAAAATCTATTCAATTCAATTAAAGTTTAATCTCTATTAGTTTATATAAGGACAGACACAGACACTTATGTATGTGAAACGAGTAAAGCAATTCTTATTGATTTTTACAGGTCTTCAGGTACCGCCTTCTTCTTAAGTCTCTATGTCTTTTTCCCTCTCTAACTCGATTTATCTGCACAACGCATATTAAGTTGTATTAGAACATATAAATATCTATAGAATGCTTGATGGGGTAGGAGATTCTTCAATATCGGGCCTTCTTACTCCCGAAACTCTGGCTAGAGCACCCGCCTCCCGCTTAACCGGCAGAGGGGCGCTGCGTCAAGGATCGTGAAGACGTAAAAAAACGCTGACTCGCTGAGTCACTTTCTATGACCAAAAAAAATACGATGCTAAATTGGTATTAAGAGAGCTATTAATGGAGATAAAGTCAAAGAGATTACTATAATTAGAACATAGGACACGAAAAGGTTCATGCTAAGCATCATTTGAGTTACAATGCTGAAAGATAGATAGATAGATTGGAACATAGTTATTAGCAGAAAAACTGATTTGGCTCATCAATGTGGGAGAATCATTTTCACCATTAATTAGCTTATGTATAAAGATAACATTAAGCATAATTCTACGACTTTTTAAGCATTTCAGATTTATTAAAAGAAGCCTACTTGAATATGAAGTGAGAGGACTATTAGGACGCAATTCAACCCGCCCAGTTCAACTGTACAAATTTCTTTTGAACAGTTTCAACGCGGTTCTGGTGGTTCCTAAATTCTGGGCATCAGACACACTATGATTTATTGTCTAAGGATCATCTAGGATTTACATTATTTGGGCTTGTCAGATCAATTCTTAAAGTTTATAATTAGTTAATAAACGTGGAGAGGAACTTAAGAAAAACCATCGTATTTATAATGTTTAGTATGAACATTGCTTATAGAATATAATAAAAGCAGTCATATAATTGCTAATGGCTGCATTTATATACATATTTATACACGATTGCTATTTTTAGTTTTATTTAGTTTTATTCCAATTTACACACATCCTTTGCACACTCAAACATTTCCAACTGCGGAAATTTTCCGCAATGAACATGAGCAAAAACGAAAAAAAGAGCTTAAAAAATATTTGAAATAACATTTAGCGAAAAGCTGGCGCCAGCAATGCTTCGTCGGTGTTACCTGAAGTGCTCATTATATTGAGGCATGAAAATGGGAAAATTCAAATGAAATAGCGTAACAGCCGAGTGAAAGCTTCGAGCGGAGTGCGGGAATATGAAGGTGTGGAGGGGCAGCGCATCAGATACCAGCACGATCCAAATTTGTACCATGGCCGTGGGGATATATTTACGGCATGGATATTTATAGTTTGAACAAACAGGTGTAAATCGTAAAATGGGAAAACATTGTTTAAATCATTTAATTGTAAACTCATAGCAACGTCAGCGCTGCTGCTCATGGCGACTGCGATGCCTGTGGCCCGCCAGCCCCAGCCCCAGCCATCACATCAGCAAGAGCAAGCAATCGCAATCTTCTCTGGCGTCTGCGTCTTCGTATTCGGCGTTCTTCTGCTGTCTTTAGGCTACGTGTAAACAAAGCCCCCTCAGGCGAGAAGTGCAAACAAATTGCTCAGCAAAAAAAAAAAAAAAAACAGCTAAAAACTGAAAGCAAAACATATTTAGCTAGAGGCGAGCGAGAACGCAAACGCTTCCAGGAAATCAGAGTTCTGAGGCTATTCCTGAATTGTGCCGAGTTCGCTTTTAATGTAGTTCATCAAAAATATATTTTTATTTTATTTATTTTTTTTTGGCACGCAGCCCCTGCCGGGCCATTGTCCCAGTCGGGTGTTGAGATATCCCTGCTACAGATACAGCTAAAGATACGAGTACTCCGTACTTGTACCACAACGCAGGCTTAATTTGAATTATTTGGCCGTAAATAATGCACAATGGTCGCGGGGCCAGCGGGTGCGTCTCTTGATCTTCTTCAAATGGTATTCTTATTTCACTGTTCGTCTTCAATTTGAACAGTGCCAGAGCAGCCACAGCCACAGCCACACAAAACACAATCAGAGCCAGTGCCATAGCCATAGCCATAGCCAGAATCAGGTTCAAGAAAAGCATAAATATTTATTATCATAAAAAGCGGTAAAAAGAAGAGGAGCAGCAGCAGCAACAGCAGCAAGCAGCAGGCGTAGCAGCAGCCGCACTGAAAAGGAAAACGATTTCTCAATGTCTTTTATATCGCACTAACCAAGTCCAACCGAGACCCGGCAACAGCTTCCAGCACAACCTTTTGTGCCACCACCATGGCCAAAAAAAGAATAAACGTATATCATATTCTAGGCTAAGGAGTAGACTATGTCATACCTATTAGTTTCTAATCGTATTTTTACCATTTTATATAATGATATCTGGCGCAATCCAAAAGACGTCAATTCCCAAAATGTAAAGGTAGTCCTGCTAATAGGGCATACATTTGCTAACCGCGGACCTTGGCCACTCTTGGGATGACTGAGTTCTCAAAGGACCAATGAATGCATAACAAATTTTGCCCAAGTTCTATTCGGATAAAGCGCAAGAAAAAGGTTTTTCATATTAAGTGTTCCTTCTGAATTAGTCAGTTCCTTGACAGCTATATGATATGGGTGTCCGCTCCGAATGAATCGCACATACAAGCTTGCAAAATTTGGTAAGATTTTGAAGTTAGGAAAGGCGGATATGGCTGTGCCGTATCTTCTCGTCTCTCTCTCTCTCTATATATATATATACATATATATATATACTTCGTCGGAAAAGCTCTCTCCTGTGCGTTGATATAATAAATTCGAAGTTGACGAAAGCAATAGGTAATTCAGAGTAAAGCGCCAAACAAGTATGGCAGATTGGGCAGATTCAGGTACTAGAACTATTTATTGAAAGGTATGGTTCAAAAAGTTGCTTGAGATGTACGTTTTGGAGCACTTTTGTGGCAACGTTCATAGCTACATCCACAGTCGTAGTTACTAAAATCTTGACTCGGCACAGTCTTCGTTAGTCTTCGATTAGTTCGTTAATCTTCGATAGCCTTGCCTATACGATTTTCGAGAACTTTGAACCCAGCTTTATATCTACAATGTGCACATATATACCCATTAACGCATTCACACTCTACAGGGTAAATGAAAAAACAACAAGCACTACAAAAAGACCAAAGACGCGCTCTTGGAACCGATCGAGAAACTTGTTTAGCACGCGTTACAGCGGCTGCCTGTGTTTGGTTGGGTTGGTGAGTGGGACTGGAGGGGCTGCCTTCTTTCAAAATGTTTGCGGTCGGTCACCATACTACAGTCCCGCACGCCACCGCCTACCCTCTCGCCCTGTCGCGCCCACCGGCGCCCATAAATGTATGCGGCACACACGCTTCCATGTATTTGTTTATGCCACATGTAAAAACGCAGCAAGCAGGCAAAAAACACAAAATTCCCTTGCCTTAATCCGTTCAGCTAAACGTTGATTACACAAATTTCACTCCACTCTACCCCTGCAGTCGCCCAGCAGTCAGTTTCCTAATCCCCTGCCCAGTCACTGCGTGGGCTCATTCTGGAATTTCTTCACTCATTCTTGATTGTTTCGTTTCGTTTCGTTTTACGCTCTGGGCCATATGTGTTGTGCATTTCAGCTGAATTGGTTCTGGTCAAGAGAGAAAATGATCAACAAAAAAAAAACTCAAAAATAAAAAACAGAAAACCAAGAATCGAACAGAGAATCAAGAATTGGCCCAAGACAAGCCCGAAACGTTAAGACTTGGGGACGAGCAGCCAGCAGATAATAAATTTGAATTTCAATAAATTATTTTGTTTCTACAAGACAGCCCAGTCCAAGTCCAATTCAGTCCAGTTCGGGCCAGGCCAAGGGGCTACGTACTCGTATCCACATCCACATCCACAGCCACTTCACTTCGACTTCATCTTCATTGTTGCCGTCTGAATGGACAACGTTGCTTTTGTTGTTGTGGTTGTTAGTGTTGTTGGTTGGATGCCTCGCGTGAATTTCATTCAACATTTTTGCTGTTGAGCAATTTCTTTTTTGTCGTCAATTTTATTTTTATTCATATATTTATTTTTATTTATTTTTCGCTTATTGTTTGGCCAAGGCTGTCGATCGTTTCGAGCGTTCGGCATTTTTGGGGGGTGTGTTGCAAAGATCAATATGTTTTTATATGTATAAGTAAATACCAAAAGTTGTAGTAATTTGCTAACGAATGAAGCGATCAGGCCTTGGCATTGAACAAATTCCAAAAGTCACATTAAAACTGTCCATAATCACATAATTCTATGGAAATTTGAGAAAGTAAAATGTGTAGGCGTTGTAATAATACATAAATGTAAAGCTATGACGAATCTCTCTATACACCCATACAAATTTTGAGCCAGATTTTGATGCAATTGCAAGTGGAACTTTGCAAAACAGCTTGTAGGTGTCCACCTACGCCTTTAAACTTAACTTTGTTAAAGCTGTTGTGGATATCCTTCATATTGGATATCATTCTAGATAATCCGGGCAATAAAATGTGCGGAAAGGTGTGGGGTATTTGTGATATTGTTGGTTGTTGGCAGGATCTTTATCGATCCTGTTCGGCAGCCAATGACCGAAGAGCCGTTTACCAAATATTTACTTGGCTTTTGGCAAGAAATACAAATTCCCCCTTAAAAGGAGATCCAGAAAAAATCATAGTTGCTATATTTCATATTTTAAAAGAAAAGAGACCCAAGTAAATCCATATTTCGGTTACACCCCATCTGAACATTTCTTGGCCAACATAAAGGCCTATCTGAATGCACCTCTTTTTGTCGGATCGCTGTTTCAGTAACATCTATTAAACCGTCGGTCTCATCAGCCAGAATGTAATCACCCAAAAATTTCCAGCTTGACACAGCTTGACATCTGTTTAGGCATAAAAATCATATATATAATGCATATAAAGTGGCAGACAGCCAACAGTGTATAGGCAACCATTCATGATCATGATGATAATGATGAAGATCGTTGGTCATAATCCGGGACCAACATTAATTCATGGAAATTCCGTCAAAAGAAATTTGTTGAGATGTTCCCGTCTTACTCTCTGCCTCACACACACGCACACACACACATTATACACACAAACGCATACACACACACAGATGATGGCAACCAGTTTTTGGCAACTCAACTGACAAAGCTAACAAACAACCTTCGTCATTAGCCAAACTATGGCATGTCAACGAAAATTAGCATTTTATTCGACGCAGCTTACAGCGGGAGGCCGAGCGACCAACTAGAGACAACTCGATTTACACTTAGAGCCTAAGCTGTGGAGCTATGGAGCCGCAATACTGTGGACCTGTGGAGCCAGCTGAAGCCACTACTCGTCGTCGGCAGTTGCTCGAAAGCTGTGCGTAGGTAAATATACATACGAAAAACAACAAAAATCAGCGGCCTCTGCTGGTGAACTATATCGACTTCATCTTTCTATAACCGATAGAGATACTCGCAGAGGCAGACCAGGTCGGCAACGCATTTGTGCCGCTCTGCCGGCTTCAGCTTCAGGCCCGAAGCACTACGAGACGAGAGCGAGAGCAGGCTAGACCAGGCCAACCAGCCTACCTCTGTGTCTGCCTACGCATCTCTGGCAGCTTCGTTTGAGACGCCCACGCATTTGGCTTGGCTTAGAAACAAACACATGAGTAGAAATACCGCGAAATTTGTATACTCTTTAAGAATGGATTTAGGGCATAAATATGATAAATAATTACGACAAATTCAGTACTTGTAAATTTGATTTTCTATATTTCTGAATTTGATATTGAATAATTATAGAGTTGTATTATGATCGCATCTATTCTTTCTTGCTTAGTTTCATATTCATGGTCATATATGATGTCTGCACATTGTCAAACATTATGACATAGTTAAGAACTCCTTTCTATTTAGGGTACAACAACAGTCACTGTAACAGCATTTTAGTTCAAACTTTAAGTTGCATTCGCATTATTCATAATATTTAGGCACAAATACATATAATATAATGCGCTTTGTGGGTTTTCTAGCTGCACAAACATGCATACATATGACTACAACATTGACCACTAGTCAATCTATCTAACCATCGCATCTAGGGGCTGCGGTATGCTAAACCTCAAAAGTGCCATAGACATAGGTTATTATAACACACGCGCTTCGACTATGCTGCGGTTAGCCGCAAAACTCAAAACCGACATATGGCTGACAGTTGCCATAACTGTCATGGCCATGCCTCAAATGCTGTACGTCTGTCTGTCTGTCTGTCTGTCGATGGCACAGGCTATAGCCCCGCACTATGCATTATGCATATATGCAGAGTTGAGGTTAAGGCGGCTTGCCTTTTGAGTAAATTTGAAAAGCGTTGCAATGACTGCGAGTATAAAAACTGAGTACAACTTGGTTTAGCAAAATCAAAAAAAAAACAAAAAAAACTACAATATAGTTGGAAAAGTTCCTCAATGAAGTGAGACTGACATAAGGAATGTACCCAAAAAAAAGAAACTGCACACATTACAATCAAGTTTTCTTCCAATCTAAAAGTCCGATCACAACGGTCCAAGTATAAAGCTTGATTTATTCTGAATAATAGTAGATTTTTATTTCGTCTTTATTATGCCAGACGTTCACAAACTGTCACGTATAGAAGAGCACGTCCCGCAAACCCATTCTGAGCAATTACTGTAATTTCGTAAAGAAAACTAAACCAATTAATTATATATCATTTTGAAACACTATGCGAGATATGCCCAAAAGTGGGAAAAGGGTGACAGGTTAGCTTAAAATAAGTGACAAAGGTGTTGACCTTGATTGACAAAAAGCAAACAATATCAGAAAAACTAAATATATCCGATAAATGTTAAAAAGCATCTGGAAATGGAAGATCTGGAATGAGAAAGCAGTGTCATGGCTGCGCAATAATGTTGTGAAGTGCATTGTAATGGACGATGAAACATGCGTTATATTAGACTCAAGGACGTTATCGGACCCCCAATTTTATATTCAATTTAAAGGTGGTACAATCAATTATTCGATTTTCAAAGTTGGGAAAGAAAGAATTGGGCGGGAAGGATCTTAGTTGGTAAGCTGTTTGTTGATGTGATCTGTAAGGCACTCAATTTGTTCCCAAAGGCACTTTTAAGGCCGATATTTACCAAAATGTCTGTCATTATATTATTACTATTTTACTGCGTCAACTATATAATGGAGTGGTTTCACCAGTTCCCAGTGCGCTCGTTCCACTCTTACTATCCTGAATGATGAACATGCGACTTTACTAAATGCCCCCCCACAGATTCGGGCAATTCAAAGATATCGCTATATTGTGAAAAGAATTATAAAAACACAATAACGAGTTACTCATAAAGTAGAAAAGTTACAAAAAAAACAGGACGAGACGAGCAGGATGAGATAGATTATGAAGTAAATTGAATTCTGTAGACAACAAAAAAAGTCCCATACTGATATCTGAAAAATTATAGAAGTTATGACAAATATTGAGTGTGCAGTTTGTTTTTTGGTACAGCCCTTAGGAACACGTGTAAAATGCAGCATATGTTCTTCCAAAAAGATATAAGCCCGTTCACCGAATGTAATATATCGTAGGAAAACATACTTTTCATCTGCTAGTGCTTTTAAGTTTAGTGAGCAGGATTATTTCACGCAAGCTTCTCCAAATATCAGAATATCAGAATGAAAGCGTAGAGTCCTGCGCAAGTTCATTGCACTTTTCTTATGTTCATTTGACTGTGATTCGAGCCTAGAATCTAAGCAAACACCACCAAATGGTAAGTACAACATTTTTATCTATTGGACACACCTTCTCTAGTGCCTTCCACATCAAGTTTATTGCAAGCTGAGAATGTGGTTTCAAAACGCCTCTATGAAAGCTTTGCCAAAATGCAGTTTAATCACCTTAAGAGACACAGACAAACCGACTGGCAGACAGACAGACAGACTGACAGACAGACTATAGCTGATAGTTAGACGGACAGCCCACATGAGACAGCCAAATGGAGTCAACACCAACACGATGTATTCGAAAAGTCGTAGCCCACGCCAAATATGCACATTAGAGAGCAACCATTGAGTGGAATGAGTGTAAGTTAGCGGCGTGGCTGCGGAGAGTGAGGCGGCGGAAGGTGGGGCATCATCGATCAAGCGGTGACTGCAGATTTAATTACCACAGCAAGCATTTTCACTCGCCTGGCAACAGCGAAAATGAAAGCTTGCCAACAATCGTCGTCGTCGTAGTCGTCGTAGTCGTCGCCAAGATCTCCATTTGGGCGTCGTTGCTGCTGCCGCTGTCGATGGCAACGCCAAAACGCCAACACAGAGTCGGAGTCGCTGCCGCAAACGTTGAATGAAATTTCATTCACAAAAATTCACAAAACGAAAAACGAAGCCAAAAAGGCAATGGACACAAGTCACGCATGCGTCGCGTGGGAGGGGGAGGGGGAGGGGGCAAGCTGTTGGCAAGGGCAATCAGGCGCGCAGGCAGCTGAAAAATTACATCGAAAATATGCAGCAATGCTTCAAGCTTGACTGTCGATGTCTGGGCGTGCAGCTCCGGCCCCAGCTCCAACTGCAGCTCCCAGCTGCAGACCGGAAGTATTAAATTCCAATTATGGCGACAAGATTTTTGCGTCGTCGTTGCTTTTATTATGAATTTATATAAAAGACAGCTCAAGGAATACTCGTACATATGCACCTCCAAGTGGTGGTTGTGCTGAATGAGCAGGGACGTGGACATGGACTCGCTGGCTAAGTGCCTACGGCTGCAATGAGACGCCTGCGCAGTCGTTGGCGCACGTCATCGAACTCAGGCAATGACACTAGATTTAGTTCCTCACCAGAATCCAGCCGATGATCGTACAACTCCTCACCATAGATGTCATGCCAATCTGCAAAAGCATGAACTTGGATTATATAGGACCTCAAATTGTGACTAATATTTGATGTTTTTGAATAGTTTTGCGCCTAAATTTACAGAAGGAAACATGCTTTGCCTCACCTCTACTAAAATTTTGTGCATGAAATCGCACCCACAACGTATACCGATAAAGATCTGTCCTTAGACTATAACCCATGATCTTAATATTACGAAGTTTGGGCTTATCACTATTTGGATGCTTTGTGGGTAACATGCCAGGACGTGGGTACTGGCTGAGAGCCACATACTGCTCGACTATAAAAAATATATTCTTAAAGTACAAAAAACAATCATTTAAGCCGGTTCTCGACTTACCCAATCCCAAGCCCAATCCCTTAAGCTGCGGATACAAGCTCTTGCCCTCACCACAAGTGAGCTTACTAATGCTATTACATGGTTCAAGTGGTGGCAAATGGACCAGATCTACTAGCGTTGGGAATACATCTAACAGCTCTGTAATTCCATGAAAGCGACGCGGTTGCGTGTGCTGAAATTCCGGACTGTGTATGATGAGGGGCACTTGTAGGGCCACCTCAAAATTGCTGTACTTAGCCCATTCAGCATGCTCGCCCAGTGACCAGCCATGATCACCCAACACCACCACCACAGTTCGCTCCATATCTAAGCCAGCTAGCAGCTTTCCAAACAGATCGTCAACATAGGCCACTGCGGCATAGTAAGCCTGTCGGATCTGGGCTGCCTGGAGCCTCGAAATGGGTCCGTAGGGAAAGGAAATATTCGAATGCTTAAAGTCATCCCGCGCTCTCACATCGGTGTAGGGATTCCAGGCAACGGCGGGCATATCCAGTGGCTTCAGTGTATCCTCCGTGTAGTTGTAAAACTGGGCCAGCGGGAACCTGGCCAGAAATTGTCTGGGGAAGCGAAAATTGATGTGTGGCTTGTGGAAACCAAGTGCCAGGAAATACGGCTGGCGACTCCTTTTTCTAGAGTCCACAAATCTCAGCGCCTCTGTCACAGATTCAATGTCCGGCAGTGTCTTATAGGGCTGCGTTTGCAGTTCCACCGGACAGATGAGATTCTTGCGCAGCACGCCCTCGCGATCCGGGCAAACGGGTGAGTTCATAAACTGCTCCGTACGTGGTCGGAAGGCTGGGGCCGACCAGCTTAGTGGGTAGTCATCGCTATTATTGGATGACAAGCCCGGATGGAACACCTTGCCGCAGCTGTAAGTGTAGTAGCCGTGCTCCTTGAAGTACTGCGGAATTGTTGTAAAGTTACCCACCGTGTTCCTCCAGTAACTGTAGAAATCGTACAGATGCAGACTGTCCGGCCGCCGGCCAGTGAGCAGGGAATTGCGACTAGGTGCACACAGCGCTTGCTGTTGAGAAAGAGCTCGTGGGCTTGACTTGGTAACAATATGGTGAGCTTCAATATGGTCAGCTTAGCTCACCTGACTGTAGACGCGGGTGAATATGCTGCTACCTTGAGCAAACGCATCCAAGTGCGGTGTACGTGCCAAGCGATCTCCGTAGGCGCCCAGTGCGGGACGCAGATCGTCAAAGATTACCATAACTACATTGAAGCGATTAGCTGTGGCAGGAGCATTAGGCGTTAGCGGAGCATTAGCTGTGACCCAGCCAAGTATAGGTAACAACAATAACAAAAGCAGAGCACAAATTCTGTTGGACATGTCGTCTCTACGGCAAGTGAGTTTCACGACTGTCTTCCAGACGGCGTTCCAATGACGATGCTGATGCCGAGACCCGACGGATGTGGATGTATGCCGGCGATTTTGTTGATTATACCCTGCGACCATGAAATGTGCATAAGAAGAATATTAGTTAGCCCCCGCGATGTAACAGAGTGGGAAACAACAGAAGTGTGCGCGAAGTGTCACAGGGAAATGTCAGGAGTGATCATCAGAACGAGATTTGGGTGTTCCTCTAGGAATCTCTAGGAATGACGCAAGCATGTGAGCATTAAGTTGTTGGGGTTAACCCTCCATCAAGAAGAGGTTGAGACATATATGTATTCCAACCAGAGTTCGGTAGATGAACTGGCGATTTTAGACACACAACCAGACCCATTGCGCCATCTTTACTTGGACTTGGACATCTGCACATCTACACTCAGAAATGATATTCCTTTTAGTCCATATTTACCAAAATATTAGTCCATTATCCCAAAAAAAAAAGACAAATTATTTCCTAAAAATTTGGAAAATATGTCATTAGTCCATCTTCCATAAAATTATGTAAAAGTGTCATAAAAAAATATTTAAACTCAACGCCAACAACAGAGTAAGATAACTACAAATCGCGCAATGCTTTAAGTGTGAACTGTTTCAGTCATATCAGCAACTAAGAATTCTCGTTTGGTTCTTGTGAAGTGATTAGGTAGTCTAACATAAATTAGAGTTGTGGAGCAAGAAAGTCTCCTGATAATAGTTCTTCATAGGACTTGAAACATATGTAGAAACAGCCTCTAGCTCCAACAATTGGTTTTGTACCAACCTCCAATTATTCTTTTTTATGGATTTTTTTCGTTCCTTTGCTGCTGTTAGATATAGTGGGAAACAATTGAAACCTCAAAAGGACGCATTCAAAGCTATACTAAATTGTTACCATTTTATGTTCATGCTTCTGGAGTGCTTAGAACTCCGGAACTGTTTCAAGCTACTAACGGGTATGTGTGTAAAAACTTTTGTTACACGTCATCATGGTGGCAAATCTTCGAAAAATATAAACTCAAACTTTGGGTGTGCCTTAGTCGATCACAATGTCCCGTCATTACAAATTATCCCAACTTGTTTACATTCTATACGAGAGCAAAATACGCGGCAATATGCAAAAAAAAAAAGGCAAAGGCAACCAAACACAAACAAGCGGCGTAATTCAAAACCGCCCCCATTATATTTCAATTAAATTTTTAACGGAAGCGACGTCGCTGCTTGATATATGCACAATGTATATAAACGTACTGGTACATGAGTAGTTATTTGTGTATGTACATATATTCTTATTTATAGGCCGATCTGAGTAAGAGTACAACAGCTAGCTGCAACAGTCTGGCGGCACCAGATATTGTTTAAATTTTGTATTTACAGATAAGTGTAACAATGTTTAATAAACTAACGATTAACAGTAATTTGTGTTTTTTATAAAAAGAAAAAAAAAACAGTTCAATGAGTGTCTTTCAAGGAATAGTCACGGGTCATTTTTATATATAACAATATGTATCCACATGCCACATGCCGCACAATTGGCAATGCGCTTCGAGCTCTTCGTTCTTCTTGTTGCATATCCAATGCCAAATTTTGGACGTCACATTTTAGAACGTTGTACCACAATTAGTGCAGCGCTTCTCGCGCATGGCCAGGCAACAGAGCAGACCCACTGGGAATAAAAAGATAGCACAAAAAATGCCTAGGGCGGAATATGTATCCTCCAGATAGCCAATACGACAGGCCGGACAACCGCCGATCACAATGATCTCTGTGGGCAAAACAGTGGGCTGAGCTGGCTGTATGACCACACTGACTGGTGTCGTCTCGAAGGCTCCATAATTGCCGGGAGCGTGCGTATTTAGGGGCGGCGCCGTTGGACCGCCTTGATGTATGCCTGCTATGAGACGATCATCTGCAATGGGAATATCGCATTTATATATACATTTATATATGCATAGGCATTCTTTGTCATAGGTAGCTTTACCTGGTGCATTACCTCCGTAATTCATGACTTCTTCGTAGCTGGGCGGTGCAGCGTCTTTGGCCGCCTTTACCGTCGAATCTGCCATTGCCCAAACTTAGAGCTTTTGATTAATGACTCACTATTTGTCCAGTGGTTTTTGTTTTCTTTTTATCGCTGCGCTTTAATTAGTATTTTTAATTTTTCTTCGAGGCCTTTGTTTTGCTTCTACGCGCCTATCGCTCCAACAGCTGTTGCGCATAACGGTTATCGATAGTTGAAAGCACTCATAATGCCACGCTTACACACAATGCTGCGCGCGCTCACATTTTGAATTTAAATGAAAGCCCTGTGAAGTTGTTACAAAAATCTATTAGCAAATTTATAATACGACTCAATTTGGCTTTGGGTCAGCGATGACTTTTGACTGGCCAAGATCTTCTCAAAATCTTGCATTTCAATCTGGGTGGCATCAAAGTTGCGCTGAAAGGCCTCAATGGCCGCCTCGTTGCAGAGATTACACAAATCAGCTCCCGAATAGCTTTCTGTGCGTGCGGCAAGCTCTTGCAGCTGGACATTGACATGAAAGGGCATGCGCTGTGCATGAAGCTGCAGCAAAGCTAAGCGAGACTCCAAATCCGGCGCAGGTACATGAATGAGCTTATCAAAGCGTCCAGGTCGTAACAGTGCATCATCAATCATATCCGGACGGTTGGTTGCCGCCACAACCAGTATATGCTGCTGGCTACCGTTGCCATCTGTTACAATGCCATCCATTTCCGTGAGCAGCGTGGAGAGAATCCGCAGCTGAACATTGCCACCGCCTCCGGCCCCACCATTGAACAGTGTGCGGCGGCCAACAAGCGAGTCTGCAATGGGCGGGTCAGTATTAAGTTAACATAATCAAAATCAATCATTGAACTCACCAATCTCATCAAGAAATATAAGGCAGGGCGTATTTTTTCTCGCAGTATCAAAGATTCGCGCTATGAATCGCTCCGCACAGCCCACATAGGGCGAATAAACCTCCGCCGCGGAGGTAGCTATGAAGGTCATGTGTGCTTCTTTGGCCAAGGACTTGGCAATACTAGTCTTGGCACATCCTGGTGGTCCATAGAGCAGCACGCCCTTGGGCAGAGTCAGGCCAAAGCGGGCAAAAGCAGCACTCTGTTTCAAGCCGGCCAGCACGGACACTTGCAGCATGTTCTTCAAGGACTTCATACCACCAATGGCTTCAAAGCCCGTTGTCATCTTCAACACTCGTACATCCGTGGAGCGGGAGGCACTCGGCTGACACTGCACCAGACATTTACGGAGCACGGACTCAAAATTCACAGATCCCGCCTGGCTGAGCAGTTGCTGTTGGACCTGCCGTAGGAGCAGTGTTATATCAGCCACTACATATCCCTGCGTGTGCTGGGCCACATGGTCGAGGAGCGATGGGCTCAAATCATGATCCTTGCAGAGAGCAGCGAACAGCTGGCGACGCTCCTCCTCCCTGGGCATATCAATTGTGATCTCCTGGCCAAAGCGGCCAGCACGGCGAGCATGCTCATGCACTGCATCTGGCGAGCTGCTGCTAGCCAGGCAAATGATACCCGGCTGTAGTTCATCAATGAGTTTGTAGAGCTGGGCGGAGATGCGTAGGGAATTGCTAGATGTTGCTGATGGACAAAGCAATTCAAGATCCTCTATGAGTATTAATATGGGCGCTGTAAGGGAAAGACATGAGTGCCTTAAAAGAGCTTAAGATCACGAAACTTACTGAGCGGACGAAGTCGCTCCTTGAGCATATGCGCAGCTTGGAAGATTTTACGAAGTTCTGCCTCCGTTTCGCCTGGGTAGGACCGTAGCACCTGGGAAGCGGTTATGTAGAAACAATTGCAGCTGCGACGACGCAAGAACTCGGCCAGCAGACAACTCTTACCGGATCCTACGGCTCCAACAATTAGAGCATTCAGGGGCAATCTGTGGGAATACTCCCGTTGAACAGTGTCCAAAAGATCTTCTAGTGCCTGCATAGGCTGTTCAAAGCCATGCGGGTGGAAGACGCATTGCTTGCACAATTCTGAAGGCAACACCAATCGAATGTCCGCTATATGAAGAGCAGTCTCCCGATTAAATTTAAAGCATTCATTGCCACTCAGTCCAGGCACATCGGATATCTCAATACAGGCAATGCCAAGTTCCTTAAGACGTCTATGTTGCACATAACAGCCTTTGACCAATCGCAGATGACGCAGGAAGATGCTCACATCTTCGCGGAGGTGCTCTAGAGAAATCTGTGTTCGCCGAAGCAGCTCCTCAGTGATGGTTACTACACAGGTCACCTTTTTCACGTGGGCTGCTATGGTCAAGGGCTCTATGCAATTCACTCGCTGAAGAGCAATTGTAAAGTCTGGCTTGGATGCCACCATATTATCCAGAAAGCAACAAGTTTCACTACCGGCACGTGGCGCAACACAACAAATTGCATATTCGCCATCCGTTAGCACGCATTTGCACCAGGTGCTAGTGATCGTATTCGTAGTTGTAACATCATCTTGTATATAACAACGCTGCGGATCCTGCTCGCTATTATCCAGCAGATTTAAGGGTAATATTTGTAGATTACAATAGCTGTTTGTATCCATATGCTTCTAACTACAACTTTGACTCGTTCCAATGTGAGTATCTGAACATTTGATATATCGATACAAAATAAAATGCGAAATATCGATAAGACCATGCGAAAAAACAAGAAAGGAGGGCTACATTTAAATACCCACACCCGAAGCTTATATACCCCGGCAAAACTATAACTATTAAAAAAACTAATTAGTCCGAGCCTCCTAAAAGTTCGTCAACGAACGCCTACACGTTCGTGGAAAGAATTTGTTTTTGTAATAACAACAGGCAGAGAAAGTTTACTTGTATTCATAAATACAAATTTTTATTTATGAAGAAGTAACCATGTTAAGATTAGGAAAATCAACACGAATCCTTCACTATTAGCAACAAAGCGTACCAGGTGCCATAGCACAACAAGACGGCGACAATGAGACAAATCTTCTTGAGGGTGGTAAAATCCTCGCAACCGTTGGCAACAATTTGAAAAAGCCATGCAGTATGCAGAACGCTATAAATACGTAGCTCAGCCAAACTAATAGTAGTTATGGCGGGGTCCATTACCTGGTCTTGCAGGTCAACATTTTAAAAAACTTGCATTAATCACCACGATCCATGCAGTGATTACTTCTATGTAGCAGGACAGCGGTTCGATTTTTTGCATTCTATCCTGAAACGTCAACTGCAAGGATATTCCTTTACGGGCTTACTTTCACTTGAAATTGTTGTTATTTTGTTTTTATTAAAATTTAAAAAACACACTTGATCTGACGCCCCACAAGGGGAGTCTACATAACAAATTGGGTCTCTAGCTCTTACAGTCTCCGAGATCTAGGTGTTCATACGAACGGACAGACGGACATGGCTAGATCGACTCGGCTGTTGATGCTGATCAAGAATATATATACTTTAGGGGGTCCTAGACGCTTCCTTCTGCCTGTTAAATACATTTGCACGAATACAATATACTCCTTTACTCTACTAGAGTACGACTGTATAAATAAGTATCTCTTAGGGTTGGGATTTATTGGTAGCTAGCGTACACCTGCCTATCCCCGATAGTCTGGTTCAGCTTTCTCTGTGAAGTCGTCAGCCTTGCATTATAAAAGTTGCAATTCCTCATTGTCATTTGCGCATTGTCTTTTGTCTGTCTGTCTCTGTTCTCTGGCATTGGCATTTGTTATTGTCCTTGGATAGTCCTTGGATCATCCTGAACTTGCAATTCGTTGGAGGTGGACACCGTGGCTATTAGAGTGAACCGGAAGGAGCTCAAATTGGACTTGATTCCCGATGCACTGTACCTGGAGCCAAGTGGACGTATTGGACTTGCCAATATCAACAGCAAAGCAATATTAACTGGTCCTTTTCAGGGCTGCCAAATTTCAAAGAGTTAATATTTACATTCCAATATCAATAGAAATATCAATTGGTCGTTTTCAGTGATGCAAATTTCAAAGAGTTAATATTGTCTTTCCAATATCAATATTGGTGTTTATATATAACATTATTAACATAACATAACATAATTCACCTTTTCCTCTTTCGCTTACGGTTGTATTACACAAGCGCAAAACTCTATCGAAACTCAACGAGTAATGTTAAATAACAGCGCTGCTGAACATAGTGCGCGCAAAATATAAGTCTGTTGTTCGATTGAACTTTGAATTTAACGACCTGTATTTGATTTACAGAAGCAGGGCGAAATATCGAAACAAAATAAATCGTATAATCGATGTTTCAAAATATCGTCGATGTTTTTTTTATCTGCCGAGACGCCATTGCTGAAAATTAGTTGAAAATTTTACAAGCATTAATTCTTTTAATTAAAGTGCGCAATTAAACAAATAAATTGCATAAAAGTGTGTGCTATTTGAGCCTCCGCCAAGTGCATGTCAAGTGCAGCGAGTGAGTATTGATTTGAAGTTTATTCTTTGTGTATATTTGCAGCTTACTAAATCGATCGGCGTTTTTTCTCTACATTTTTTCTTCGTCTACTCATTCTACGTGTGTTTTCCCCGGCGCTCCCCCGCTTTCGTTCACATTTTTCCATTCAGAAGCCGCCGCATAAGGAATAGCCACAACTAAGATAGACAAATGCGCGACATGGCCGACCTGGACGCAGTGCATCTTGGTCTGGACGAGAATGAGGCGGATATAGCTGAGGAGTTGCAGGATTTTGAATTTAACACGCGCAGCGAGGTCACGGAGTCGGAAGCCGGCGAGTCGTCCGACTCGGAGCCAAGCATTAGTTCGGTGAGTTCGGCTCCATCTTCCATAGGGGATAGCGGTAAGCGAAAGGGCAAGGCTAGCGGCAAGGCTGTCAAGGACACGCTTGCCACATCAGTTACGTCAACTAAGGGCAAATCATTGGAAAAGAAATCAAAGCGTGGAGCCTCTCCAGAAGAGCTAAATGGCAAAAAGAAGAAACGCAATGCAAGCGGAAGCGAATCTAAGTCGAAGAAGCCCGCCGAGAGCGCCAATGAAAAGAGCAAGGGCAAGTCGCCATCTGGAGAGGAACGGGAGCCGACTGCCAAGAAATTGCGCAATAAGAAGGGTTCTTCCAACGCCATTCCGGCAACTGACAACAAGAGCGATATTAGCGATTTGGAGGATGAGAAGCCCAGCGTGAATGCTCTAGATTCAGACAGTGAATCCTCCGACTCGGATTCGGGCACACAACACAAAAGAAACGGTGGTGGAGGAGCGCGGGGCAAGCTCAATACAGCCAGCTCCAAGAGCTCCACGCCGGATAAGGAAATTGGCGGCCCCGGCCTTGGCTCTACCTCCCAAAAGGCATATGACTATATGACCAAGATTAACTATCTGTTCCGGGATACGCGCTTCTTCCTGATCAAGTCCAACAACAGCGACAATGTACAGCTGTCCAAGAACAAAAGTGTCTGGGCCACACTTCCACAGAACGATGCCAATCTGAATCAGGCTTTTAAGGAGGCCCGCAATGTGCTCCTCATCTTCTCCGTCAATGAAAGCGGTAAGCATGGAATTATTGTCTCTAGCTGGTGGCCTTGCTAAATTCCCTCTGCTTCTGATAGGTAAATTTGCTGGCTTTGCCAGGATGGCGGCTCCTTCGCGTCGTGATGTGCCTCAGATGGCGTGGGTGCTGCCGCCGAGCATCTCACCCAAAGCATTGGGCGGTGTCATTGAGCTGGATTGGATTTGTCGCAAGGAATTGTCGTTTAATGCCACTCTGCACCTGCACAACTCGTGGAATGAGGGTAAGCCCGTGAAGATTGGCCGCGATGGCCAGGAGATTGAGCCCAAAATAGGTGCAGAGCTGTGCCGGCTATTTCCCGAAGATGAGCAAATCGAATTAACGCCAATCTTGAGGAAGTCGAAGGAAACCGCCCGCGTGATGCGGGAGAAGGGCATCCATGTAATATACAAGCCGCCAAGGAGTCTCTCCACACGAGGACTTGGCGGAGGACGCGGTGGTGTCACTCATCTAGGGCCCATGCGCCATAAGAGAAGCTATAGCCACGCGCCCCCGCCACATCACCATCGACCCTACCGTCATCATCATGCACATGGCATGGGAGGAGGTGGAGGATTTAAGCGTAGTGGTTCACCCTATCGCCAGATGGGAGGCGGAGCACCACCTGGCGGCGCCGGCAGCGATATGAACATGCCTTCGTGGGAGCGATACATGTCCTCGGCTGCTGCAGCGGAGGCCTATGTGGCAGACTACATGCGAAATATGCATGGCCAGCTTCCTCCACTGCCCTTCGTGCCGCCCTTCGGTCAGATGCCCATGCAGGGGGCGGGAACTGGATCAGGATCTGGCGGTTCAATGCCTTCGGCGTCCATGTACGAGCAACTGCCGCCTCCGGTGCGGTATTACGATGGACCCGGAGCACCGCCTCTGCCGGACTATCCCCCACCTCAGCCTATGCGGCCGCCACCACCTGGCTTCGATAAGGGAGCACCCAGCTACGAGGACTTTGCAGCCTGGAAGAATGCTGGACTGCCTACAGTGCCGCCACCAGGATTTCCAGGCTATGTTGGCAGCAGTGGCTCTGCCAATGGCGGTAACAGCAACGGAGGTGGAGCAGCTGCAGGCTCTGCATCCAATGCTGGAATGGGGGTGGGTGGACCTGCCGGTGGAGGCGGTGGCCCGGGTGGCTATCGCAATCGGGATAACAATGGATCCGGAAGCGGTCGGCGTCGGGAGTATGGTAATCGTAGTGGCGGCGGAGGTGGTGGTGGCGGATCCTCTCGAGATTCGCGTCCGTTTCGGGGCGAACGCGGTGGCCCGAGGAACTATCGGGATACCAGGCGTTGAGTGTCGGTGGTCGGTCATTGTTCGGTCGATCGGTTAAAAGTGAGTGCGCGTGGTTAGTGTTAATTCTCTACCCCGCTCCCTGTCCCTTGATCCTGATCCCGATCCTGTCCAGAAAATGTGTCGCGTGTGAAAATGCAATGAAAAATAATGATGGATAAAAGTAATTTAAGCTTAAAGTTAAAAAAAATGCAAGTCCTAAAGCCAGCGGCAATCGCAATCGACCCGCATCCGGTTACCGTATTCGTATCTATCAAACATCTCTCCAACTCTCTGTCTCACACTCTCTACTTCTCTTGCTATGATTTACGAGTATATGATTTTAACATAAACAAACTTACGAAATAAGCAAATTTAAACAAAACAAGCAAAACCTAATTCATATTTTTAAAAACTACACACAAAAAAAAAAGAAGTAAAAAATACAAAAGAAGAGAGAAAAAAATACAAGCACAAAATGTGAACTTTATTTCAAAATAACAAAAAAAAAGAGACTGAAATCAAGAGACGCCCAACAACAACCCACAAACAACAGCAAACAAGAACGTACCGTTTATATATGAAGAGAAATTCCAAGTGATATGTGAATTGAAATGTGTGTGCTTCTCGCCCTATCTTCCCCCTTTCCTAAGCCAGCGCCAAATCGAGAGTTGGACACTGGACAACACAACAATCTCGCATTCCAAAGAAAAGGAAAAACTAAAAAACTATATTTGAAACTGCAGCACAGTGTTTGATAGAAATATAGACTATACTTGCCGACAAGTTTTAGCTGCCAAATATAAATAGATCTCAATGCTTAATGCATAGAGATCACCAGGAATTCCTTGAAAATGCCATACTACTGTCGGACCGCTGATCCTAACTTTCATTATACTTTATAGTATAAGTAACTAATTCAGACTGTGTACAAATGTAGAAACATCCATTAAGACACACATATTAACAAGTTAATGAAATTTTCTCTCTTCGGAGAAATAATTTCTTACATTCGAGTGCAAAGGACTCGACGCCAAATTTTCGCTTCCTTTGTCGGAGCCTTACTTCTGTGACAATATTTGGACTCTTTGGACGGTAGTTAGGAACGATTTGTTTGCTCTTTTTCTTTGCAGATATATATGGCGCTATGATCGCAACTGTCACTGTGGGCCGCTTTGGATGCCATTTATAGAGAGATCTAAGACTGAAGTCAAATAAAAAGCTTAGCTTCATTTGAAAGATATATAAAATGTATGGTTTTCTTTTATTGTTATAAATTATCACATAGATTGGTATTCGATAAATGTGTATAGGTCAGTTATAGATTGTTAAAGACAAATATAGGAAACATAATTTGGAAAATCAGGTGGATACCGTATCTTTGTATAGATACAGTAAACCAAAGATTCCAAGCATATAAATAATCGATCTATATAAAATAGTTGTATGTGTTGTATGTATTGAGATAAGGCGTAGAAGTATAAAAAAAATGGCCTTGCTAAAAGAAACAAATTGAATGGATTGGGGGTTGTTTGTCCAAATCAGAAGACATATACACCACCCACAAACTATAACAAGTACAAACCGTATAGTATTTCGACTATAAGATACTCTTACTCAGCATTTATATTCGATCTACTCAAAAGTATGCAACATGTTTGCTTCTTTTTGCGGGGGTTGGGGTTCCTGTATACAAATGTTTTTTTTTTACTTTTTTGTCTACAATTACAATCCGATCGTAATGAAATTGGCAACGAAAAAAGTCACAGTTACTTGCGAGCTCTTATAAAAAGTTAATTAGTAACAATGTCTTAATAAATAAATTTCAATTTAAGACATTCATACTGTATGCCACAAAACTTAAAGGTCCATTAAGTTTGTCCTAAAAGGTCTCAAACAGGTCTCTTGAATTGTGATTAACTTAAGTGTGACATCTTTTGTGTTTCTATACAAATAACGATCGGCGTATCTCCGACACGGCAATTAATAATTGGGCATATTCACCAGACACTCTTAAATGAAAACTGATGAAACAAAATCTGATCAGTGCCTGGGGAATGGACTGATCCGTTTTTTTTTATCAACAACTGAAAAATGAAAGTACGCAACATATTGGGATAAATAAATAGATTAGATAGCCTTAAATTTTTGTTAATCAAATGATGTAAATATTATTAATCTTTCTTCGCAAAAACAGCGGAATGGAATACTTTGCATTCTATCCATTCCCTGCTAAATGCAATGATCACTAATCGGTATTAGTGAACAAGAGTCTGTTGAATTATTTGGAAATAGTTATTCAACAGTTACTTACATCAAACTGATCTTGGTATGAGCTCTTCTAATACAGAAGATTGCAATCACATATTTTGGGGATGGCCCTAAAAAATTAACTTATAATTATGTATATGGTAACGTTTTTCATTAGGCTGCTGCGCTAACTTTAAGCACGCTTTGGTTTTAGGATTGGGTCGTCATCACCTGAGCTGTCATCAGCAACATCATTTCCATTTGCAGTACATAGCACCTGGGCAATTTTCTCTGTACGTCCGGCATACTCAGCCGTCGACTCGGCGGATGTGGACAATACAGCCGCCGTGATCAGTCGTGATGTGGATGGATTTGCATCAAGTTCGGGCTCTGGAAAAACTTGTTCAATTTCTGTGCTTAACCACGCTTCACATGCACTTACCCAGCTCATTGAGCAGTCCGTGATTGGCCTCGCGCCGCTTGGTCAAAATGTAGGCGGTGCTGTAAAAAAGCAGTACGGGCAGCACGGCAACCAAGACCACACTGATGAGAAATGTGCTCATTTTAACCTCACGCTGGCAACATTTCAAATCCTTGGACCAAAGCGAGCGCGTGCGATTCATCTGTAATATACATAGGTAATTCAATTACCGTTAGATTTTATGCTACATTCGCTCGGAACCTTATCCTGTAGATCAAAGCAAACTTGACCCTTGTTCGTCTTTTCCATATCTTTGTAGAAATCGTTTAGGGTTATATAGTCAAGTACGCATTGAGGGCATTCGCTGCCTTTGTGCGTTGATATACAGCTGTCTAGATCATTCCACAACTTATCGTAGCGCTCCGAGTTATTGCCTTTGAAGCAGTCTGAAAAATGGCGCATCAAATGACTCATCCGCAGTTGTTGAGATGCATTTTCCATACCGACCTGCACAATTCGCCTTCTCCCATAGCCCAGTGAGTACTCCTTGTGTGGTGGACACGATGTTAATGCGATCACTGTCCAGATACTTCTTAGAACAGGTTTCATTGCTCATCAGGAGTGCATAACTGCCTGTTACGTTTTCATAAAACTTTATACAACTCGTGCAAAGTGTAACGGGTACGGACTTTGTGGTGGTGCAGTAGACAAAATGGCTTTGCTCGTTCGCCAATTCTCTTACAAGAGTTGTGCAATTTTTTTTATGCTTTGCATCTGCATTGTGAATGCTGTAGCACAATGGCAACACAAATAATAAAACCTTTAACATTTTTAATAAAAGAATTCCCAATAATAATAAAAAAAACTTTTGTTTAGTGTAACCGTTTTGGGCAAGCCCGATAATACATGCCGCTTGTTCTACAACTTCGAGAAATTACTTATCGATGAGGCACATGTAAATTTGCCAACTATCGTTAAAAAATCAAAAATCCAAATAAAATACGGACGTGACATATTCAAAAATTGCACCTAGAATAGCTTGTGGATTAAGTGAACCGATTTGTTCGAAATGAACACAAAATGTTTGTTTTCCTTTAAATCGAGCCCAATTTGGTTTGTATTCATTTTATGAGGCCCCACATTTATAGACTAAGCTTTATTCAGATCAAACAACTATGTCATATCGGCCCGATATAACCGATTTTTTTTGAATGAACACCAAGTGTTTCGGTGTTCCTGCTGCGTTTGCTTCGTTGTAGCTTCTGCCAGAAATATATAATTGTAAAACTTAATTACTTATATTATAATAAATGACAGTTGATAAGCAACTCAAGCCACACACTAAAAGAACCTTAGCAAAATCAACAAGTATGGACGCTATAGTCGAAATTCCGTCTATGTAGAAGATACTCATATATACTTAAATAAGTAGGCAAGCATTTTATACCTTTTAAGTCCGCTCTTCGAATTTGATCAGGATGGATCTCCTATATGATATAGCAGTTTACTTTTTTAAATTTAAGTTTTTTAAATTTTACATTTTTTAAATCTTCATTTAAATTAGAAATTAAACATGATGCCATATGAAATTTTTAATTAACATTGACAATAATTCAAATAAAGTAAGAACGCTATAGTCTAATTCCCTACGAAAATGTTGCTGGCCTTGGTCAGCTCGGACGGTAAGTGGAGCTGCTGGTAGGTCTATGCGCTGAGTGCCACTGTCTTGTTATTTGGTGTATATAAAAATAAACCTGATCTGATCATACCCTGGCTCATCTTTTTGCTGAAGGACACAAAGATACCGCTGATATTTGGTTGTCAGTGCCCGTACTTTATCATATGCTATACTATGCTCTGCAGGGACGGATCGAAGTGGTATGTGATGCATAGCTTCTATCTACCATGAACAAATTGCGAGAGATTGCCCTGCCCTGCACCGGGAGCTATTTCTTATTAATTTCGTCGCGAGCTCATGCACCTAGGCAGCAATGGCTACAAGCACATTTTCACCGAATCCACTGATGGACAGTGTTAAATTTTGCAAATCGAACACCCTAACCCCTCACCCTCACCCTACAAGCCTGATCTAACCTTATAGTCTCTGACATAGTGTTCATACGGATATGGCTAAATGGACTCCGCTGTTGATGCTAAATACATGTAAAAAAATTCTTGACGGGCGAGTTTACCTCTGATAGACTTCCTTTCAAGCTTTGTACAAAGAATTGCAAATGACACTAAAAATGTTAATGCTTACACAATATTTACTATTCATCTCTAGAGATTTCTTTGAAATCCGTGACATTTTGAAATTATAATTATTACCCAGCATTTTTTATGATTCTCACAGCTCTAAAGTTCCAATTAGGAAGAAGTATTATTTTTGGCATGCATTTCATAAATCTGCCCCATCAAATTCTCAACTATAGGAGAAATTCAGAAGATTACAAGGATTCCATGTTTGACTTGCCATCTAGATTTAAACACAAATCATTGTAAATACGGCATATTTAATATGCTAAGGTCAATTGTAATCTTATAATATAAATTCGTCTTGGAGCACATATCTTCCTACCAAATGTACTGAGTGCAGATTTCTCATAAAATTATGTCGAAAAAATGAATCTGTTCATTGATTTCGACATTGATATTTCAACTTTAATCTATTCTTACGAGCATTTTCATTATTAAATTTGTCTTTTTTGGTCATGGCTTGTATATTCTGAAACATGTATTAATTTTAAGATATCTTTATCAGACAGATCTATATATTTTTGTAATTTAAATGGAAAAATGGTCAAAACAGAGAAAAATGTTAAATGTAAAAGTTGGATGTTAAATGGTAATGTTAAGCATATGTTGTGTACCCTCTGTATACCAAACCAAAAAATACCAAAATAAATATATACTATAAATATACTAAACTAATTTTATCATATTTGTCGTTTTTTTATTATTGGCCTTGGGCTCACCATTTGTTGTTGTTTTGCGTTTTCACCGTTGTTTGGTACATGGACAAACTTAGACTTTGTCTATGTGTTTGGTATCGTGCTCGTGGTCGGGGTAACATTCTCTTAAAAAGAGCGGCTGACAAAAATTGAGAAAATAACAAATTAAAATTCCGCGAAATTGTGATTTCGGTGTGTTTTACTTGTGCGCTACGCACAACGGGGCTTTAGTTTAAGTTGGGTTTTTAACATATTTTGTATATTTGAAACACAAATGTGCAAAATCAACAATCAACGGCTATTACGGGCGTGTTGAAATTACAAAAAGTGCAAAGAAAAGGTGATAAGCGCGTGCCTGTGTTGCAAAAATTCCGATGCAGGAAGAAACAACTGTCTATATACCCCCAACCCCCCTCAACGCGACCAAACCCCAACTGAAACAACAGCATTGGGACAAATAATAATAAGAGTGATAGATAAGCGCGCAAAATACATAGCAGAAAGAAAAACGAAAAATGACAGCCATAGATAAGAGAGGACTGGTGGGACTGCAGATAAACAATAGCTGGCAGGGAGTAGAGTACACATAGAATAAAATTAATAAAAACAAGAAATAACGCGTAAGCCTTGGCCGTTGTACTGGCGATGCTCTTGTTGTTGTTACTGTTGCCTTTTCGCAATTAACGTGAAGCGTGTGTGCTCCGCGTGTGTGTTTAGGGGGAGAGTTAGGGTGAGGAGGAAGTGGTGGTAGCTACTTGAGTTGTTTACATGCGGCTGTGTGGGTAGGAAAATTGCGTTTTCCTACTTGGCACGATGTGTGAAAATTGGCCTTGCTCTGTGCTTGCGAGTGTTTTAGTGTTTACCTATTTTGATAAGTTTCGCATCATTTCCTGAGTAACAACACACATGCACACGCACGCATATATATAGAGAGAGAGGCACAAACACATGGCAAGCAGCTTCATCTTCCTTACACCCCCCGCAATGCAATACATACTAGAGTTCAAAGATTTTCACGTTGCGGCAAAATATTGTCAAGCATTTTTTGTTGTGCTTTCCTTACGAAGGTTTCCACCCTGCTGATATTTTCAATGGAAATTCGTGGCCCTTTGTCAAGCATTATATCAAAGTGAAAAAACACAAAAATATAAAAATATAAAAACTTGTTCTTAATGTAACACCAGTCCCTGCAGCTACATGCACTACTCGCCAGGGGATTAGGTACATTGGAAATTTCGTGGAAAACTTATGTTTAAGTCCCCATTTTTGTGCCGCGGAGTGTATGCCCCGTATTATTGCAGCTGTTGTGGCCAACAATTTATGAATCCTGAGCAGCCGCCAGTGCCAGTCGGCAGGTGCAACACAGCTGGCTAAAGTGTTTAATCCCCATTTCCACTTCCAGCTAAAACAAAATTGAAATTTATATGAAAAGTGCTAATTAATAACAAGAAACATAATCTACAAATAACCTAAAACGAACAAAAATAAAACGCAACAAAATGGGCAAACTGCTGAGCCTTTTGTCACGCGACGATTCAAATTGTTGTGCAGCCAAATCCTACGATGTCTTCCTGGACTTTGAGAATGCCGCTCCCACCGAAACGGAACGTGAAGTATATGAAGAAGTAGAGCGTGTGCTCAAGGAATCGGAAGTGGTGCTTGAAGAGATACAAATCTATAAGGTGAGTGCCGGCTCTTAGTGAGTCAGATGTGTGTGTTGGGTAAAGCCCAGAATTCTTAAACTAACCGGTTAGACAAAATACCTAAGTATTGTATTTATTAAGATGAAGCTTCGTTAAACTATTCGCATATTTGTAGTACATACATAACATGTGCCTTATTTAGCAGTTTTAGCTGATAAATTCAGCAATTTATTAAAAAAACAAGAGAGGCTACCCGGACCCTTTATGCCCTTACAAAACTACATAAAAAGAAAAGTATTCTAAAACTTATTTGCTTTAGCAGTAGGAATAGGAATATTTCTAATTAAAGGATATACAAACACATTAACTTTCATATGCATATGCATGACATATATGAATGAGAGAGACAGAGCACAGGGCTAGCACAAATAACGCTGCTTGGCTAGCAAATAAATGTTGTAGCGCCATCTATTGTACAAAGTTTTCATTTATATGTCTACATGGGAGCTAAATGTTATCAAAAATATATATACTTTATGGGGTGTGAGATGCTTCTTTTATGGGTTACAAATATCGTGGCAAAATTATAATATATATCCTCTGCTAGGGTAAAAAAATACAATAAGGAAGCTAAATAGTCCCATACTAGTGATATGGACTAGATAATCGGATAACGTGATACTTTTTCAGTAGCCAGTTAAACATTTTTGAGCATCAGCTTTAGAAATCGTCGGAATTCGATCTGGTTCCTTCTGATCCCCAATCATTGTCAATTATATCATTATAGAGGAATATATTTTTTGTAAATCACAAGAACGAAAGATAAAAATTATTATATTAAAAATTATTAATTTGACTTAGAGTTTTTCTATTCATACTATTCTACCTCTAATAATGTGGCAAAAAATTGTGTTATATGCAACTATCAGAATTTCCACCTGCTGTGAACATTTCAGCCACTTACCTTTTGTGGTTGGACCATTGCATTGTTCATCAGTCAAGCAGTCAGTTAGTCCAACCATTTGCCCTGATTCTCTCATACGTACGCTTCTACGTTAGAGCCTCTTATATAAGATACTCTTATTAAAAACAATCACGTCATTTCTCTGATTTGGCCAGAATCTACCTGCCAAAATGGGTGACTCTAGGCTGTAACTACGAGAATCGTAATCTACAATTCTCATTTTTGCAACTGAGTATAAAAGTGGCCAGCCCGAACGTAAAGCCAGTCAATCGCAAATTGAGCATTTAACCTTTTGATTACTTTTCGCTCAACACAGTTATCATGATGGCTCTCCCACTTCCTCTCGCTCTCTCGCATTTGTACAACGTGGTCTGTGTGACTCACGCACGTGCGGCCGCATGATCCGTAGCTATAGCCGTCGTCTGCCGTCTTCATTATTATCTTTGTTTTTTCTGACGTCACTAACTTGCTTTTAGCACTTTTTAAGCGAGCAATTATTGAATGTGACTGAAAAACGCTACACACTTTCATTTGCTGGCTTTAGCTGACCTTTGCCAAGCCACTTTGCATGACTGCTGCTCCAAAACCATTTCATATGATGGTGTGAATGTGTTTGTATGTGTGTGTGTGTGTGTTATTGTTTAAAATTATTAATTGGCTTTCAGGCAAAGTAAACAGAATTGGTTTCGACCGGGCCTTTAATCAACACAAATGAACTGGAAAATGTATGCCAAAATGAGCTCATTGCCTACCGACCCACTGCAAAAGTATTCAAACAGCTCTCACACAAACACAGAGGTACCACAAATGCAAAACAAAGGCGACCTCGTTACCATTTAACCCTTTAAAGGGGTACGTACTGCCCCTGCCCCCACTGGTGCGCATCTACTAACCACAAACCGTGCCTACTTAAAATGCGCTTAATTTGTGTGCTGAATTTATTTTCATTGCAATTTTTAGTGGTTTCTTTTCGACTGCCGCTGTGCTCCTTGTGGGTGGTTTTTGGGTGGCAAACTGGTTGTTCAGACAGCAAAACCGGCTTTGAGTTGGGGTAGGGGCTTGCCCCTACTGTTCAACTGCAACTTTGGCCAGGCGCCAAAAGCAGCTGGAATAGAAAAAACTTCACGTTCTGCTTGGTTTTTATTTCTGTTAAAAATAAAGTGAAAACTGCGTCTAGGCCAGAAAAATCGTGCAGCATTATTATAGTTTTATATATTTGCACAAAACTTTTGGCTAAACCTTCGTCTATTTACGATAACTTAAAATTTTGTTCTCTTTAGGGTGAAAGCGCTTAATGTTTTCCATTGACAAAACTTTGCCATTAGATAGAACGAAAATGTGGTTTGAACTGTAATAGGATTTTACTTACTAACTGGTTTATATCAAGCGAGCACAGCATATGTGATGCTCTCTTTGTTAAATATTGACCCAAACTCGTAACAATTGTGTCTTTTGTGTGCAATAAACAAACAAACAACAAAGTTTACACACAAAAGAAAAATGATCTCCAGTTCCAGTGTAATAACAACCTGAATAACAACAATAACCAAAACAAGGCGATAATAACAATATGCGCTAACTAAGCGCGCCTAACAATAATCGACAATAATAAAAACTAAAGTAATTTGATAGCTAGATGGAAGGAGGAGATAAGAAAAACGAAAATATAGAGCAAAAGCACCCTAAATGTGGCACAAACTTGCCATTGAAATTTGATCGACTAAGTACGACATATTTCTGTTATATACTGATTACACAGCACGACAATGTTTTGTATTTGTTGTTCCCATAATTCCCGAATATTGGCATTATAAATTATTGGCATAAATTTAATTGGGCAACTTCTTATTACTATTCCTATAGGTTTAAGAACTAGAATATATTCACCATATGATTATTTGGAAAAACGGGTCCATTTTTTATACCCTTGCAGGGGGTATTTATCGCCATATATTCTTGATCAGCGTGACAAGCCGAGTTGATATAACCATGTCCGACTGTCTGTCCGTCTGATTCTATGAGAACTATTCTCTCAGTTTTAAAGTCATCGAAATGATTTTTACCGCAGACTTCTTCTATAAACTGCTCATATGCCAGAATAGTCCAGATCAGACCACTATATCCTATAGCTCGACCCAATCTGCAAGTTAGCCTTCCTTTCTTGTTCATATTTTATTTTTGCGCTTCAAGAGAACGCAATTGTGCTATATAGTGTTATATATTAAGTACTCAGGCCAATTGTGGTTTTAAACTGCCGATTATAAAAAGTACGTGTACATTATACATATACCACCATATTTAGGCATATGCCACACATATGGGGGTTGGGGCAATCCCATTACCCAAGACACATAACCTTGGACTCTAACAAAAAGCAAAAAAAAAAAAAAAAGAAATTGTCGCAGTCAGTGTAATTAATAACAAATGTGTATGTATGTGAAAAGAAAATGTGTGAAATGGGGATGTAGAGTGAATGTGGGGTGTTGCTGTTTGTAATCCGAGAGCTGTTGTAGAATTTTCATAAGAGTACATACATCGAGTGTACATATATGGTGACATTATGCGTTGAAGTTCAATGAGTTCACACGCAAATTGAGTCATAAATGCTTATGTAAAATATAGGCGATCATTAAAAAACACGCATTGATCATCACATCAAGCACAGTGAACGGAGCTACTCATAAAAGTACTAAAAGTGTCACAATTATTCAATTGAGGGGAATCTTTGCGTGATAAATGTTTTAACAAAGGAATTGTTCAACAAAGTTACATCTTAGCTTATTCTCTTATTATATATTTTAAAGAGCTTAAAGATGATTAAGTGCCATATTTTAGAAAGACTAAGAGTTATTAAGAAGAAATTTCTTATCTGGGCTTCTGGGATCTGACATCTCATTGATGTACTCCTGGTATAAAATTTGTTTTACTTTAACTTAGTCGCTTAAAGATTTCTTAAAATTGGTATGACATCAAAGTCGCAATTTAGTTAAAACTTGGCTATATAAAAAACGATTATACAAGAGTAGGTAATGTTAATCATTAGTCTTTGTATTTGTTTTGTGTTTCCGCATTTGCAGGAGCTTTGTTCCTGTCCAAAACACTGATTGAGGCAACCCATTTGTCAAATGCCGCTCCACATTTAAAATGCGATTTAACTTCATATGCATAAATATACACTTTAAATACTTAATGTCACCCAAACAATAACAACAACAATCAGAACAGCAAAACAAGTAAGAACGCTATAGTCGATATTCCGACTATAAGATACTCGTACTCTGCATTTATTCAATATTCGACGCACTCAAAAATATGAAAAACAACATTTTTGTTTTGTCTACAATTATTATCCGATCTTAACAAAACTCGGTTAATCGGTAGATTATGTGCTTATAAATAAAATTTGTGGAATATATAAAGTTTTGCGATTTGCGGGGGCGGGAGGGGGCATGGCAAATTTAAAAACAAACTTGATCTGACGCCCCAAAAAGGAAGTCTAATTAGACTTTGGGTCTCTCTAGATCTTACAGTCTCCGAGATCTAGGTGTTCATACGAACGGACATGGCTAGATCGATTGGGCTGTTGATGCTGATCAAGAATATATATACGCTTCGCTCGGACTGTTACATACATTTGCACTAATACAATATACTCGTTTACTCTACCAGAGTGCGAGTATAATAAAATGAATCGAAACGAAACGAAAAGTCGCGCCGGCGCACTTCCGGCCCGGCCTGGGTTTTGGGCAATCAACGGATTGGATTTGACTTGGTCGGTCAGACAGTCGATTCGTATATATGTGTGTGTGTATGTATATATAATTGTTATATTGATGTGCGTGCCTGCGTTGAGCGTTTGCATATTATAAAATTATATGATTGCACACATCCATCGTATTTATAACTATATAGGCAGACATACTCATAAATGGCACACCAAATGTGGCGCACATGTAACCCTTTGTTCGTATCTAACCAGGCTTAGCTGGAAATGGTCAGCGGGCTTGTGTGACAGTTCAATTTCCGCATTTTCTATTTCTACATTTCTTAGAAAATAAATACAATTTCCCTTCTCAGAGCAAAACACGTTCTCTGGCTTTACTGTGTGTGACAGATATATCCTCTTCATCAGATTGATCCAAAAACTAGCAAATAATTTGGCTACAAAAATTCACAATTTCAGGCACAATTTCACTTTCTAACATGAGTTTTCTTTTTGCCTTGTAAAAAAGTTTATGGCTCATTTGTTTATTGTTGTTCTCTTTATGATCAACTATGTAGATATGTACAATATATGTATATACAGATATATATGTTTATCTATATTTATTTTTGTATAGCCAACGTCATCAGCTGGTGGGGTGGAGGGGGTGGAGGAAGTAGCGCGCACAACAAAACGCAAAAATTGTAAACAATTTCTTTAAGAGCAGAATTTTCAGCTACTAAATACATTGTTCAAGTAGAATGTGAACAATTTCATAATATACTCTTTCAGAGGGTATCTAAATTTGTTTAAGGTGTTTTCAGCGTATAGAAGGAAGTATCTATGCACCCATGTGGTATATAAACACTGACGAATTTATAAACCAAAAGCCGTGTTGGTTTATTTCCACGCGAAAATCCCTCAATTTTAAGTATTCTGTAATTAAATTTTTACCATTCGCTTATTAATCTTGTGCACACTGGACCAGTATAACATAGAGCTGCCAGAGGAGCGATGCTATGTTCCTGCAGACATTTAGCGAACCATGATAGAGTTTGTATCCTTGTAGTGGCTCCCTCATCCAATAGCATCCAATAGTACAGAAGTTTATATTTGTGTGATATAACTACTTCTAAATGCAGCAATTCAACGCGATCGGCGGTCGAGCGCCTGCAGGATCCAATTTTTGGAAAAGTTCAAGTTCTTCTGTATCATTTTTATACTTGTACTTTAGTAATAGGCAGAAGGAAGCGTCTCAGACCCCATAAAGTATAAATATTCTTGATCAGCATCAACAGCCGAGTTTATCTAGCCATGTCTGTCTACCCGTCTGTCCGTCCGTATGAACACCTATATCTCGGAGACTGTAAGAGCTAGAGACACCCAATTTGGTATGTAGACTGCCCTTGTGGGGCGTCAGATCGTTTGTTTTTAAATTTTGGTGTTCATCGTTCTGTCTCGTTTTGTCCACTGACGCGTCACAGCTCGATTCGGACGTAAGCTAGAAAAAACCCCAACTTTTCGAAGTGGAAGTGGAATTCCAATTTGAGTTACTTCTACTTTTCGTAGCAGAAACGGGAACAGGCCTGAATATTTTGGAAGTGTTGAATTCTGAAATTATCGAAGTCTTGACCTTGACCTCGTGATCATCTTGATCTGCAAGAGTATATAAGCTTCAGCTGGCCAAATATAACTTCCCACGTTATTTATTATATTATTTCATCCCATTTTATCCGTTTCTCATTGTCTTTTATTATTTAAGCTTTAAATATATACAATTTTTTGTTTGCCACACACTTGAGCAACTGTGTTTTTGAGCACACTTGAAATACACATTGACGCCTCATTATGCTCTCAGGTGGCGGCAAATTGAAGCTCACAGTTTTACTTTTTTTTTTGTTTTTGCATAAAATTAAGTATTTTTATTCATGTATGTACATGCCTCCCACACATTGAACTGGCACATTTTGGTTTATTGAAATGACACTGAAAACCAACCCAGCCAGCCTTTTGTTAACCGAATTTAACTCGTTCCACACTCAATTGAAGCAAATCGTTCAAAGGTTAAGCTCAATTAGGGGTGCCGCCGCTGTCTGTTGTTGCTTATTTGTTTGTTGTTTGCTTTGGTTGTGTAAATGTCATTCCTCTTTGTCTAGTCCAAGGATTAGCGCTGACTTTGGTTATTTGCCTGCACCTGTCCTGAAAATTTCATGTGGCTGCAAAAATGCTTGGCCAAACACTGTTTAAAGAGTTGTAAAGTGCCTTTAAAAAAATGTCAAATGGATTGTCTGGTCTGCTCTTCGGCTAAGCTGCTTATAAACGGGGTGTAAAGTGCTTGGACGACTGCATATACGACGGTTTTTTATAGCTTAAAGTGCACAATGCGGCGTTTTTTAAGGAAATAAAAGGGAACATTTTCTTTATAGCAAAGCTGTCAGTCATTTTCAGTGACTTCTGCAGCAGCTGTAGGGTTGCAGAAGGTGAAAGCTTACATATTTATTGTCTTTCACCATATTCAGCTGTTGTAATCTGTCGAAGAAGGGGAGACACCCAGTATGAAAGATTCAGATTTGGATGACATTTTGATTGATATTGGTATAACACATACCTAAAATATGTAATGCCAACCAATATGAGTAATGTGGTTTTTTATAGATTCTTAATTTAAGTACTTCAGTCGCTTAGTTTTGAAGTGTTGGCTTTGTTTTGTAGGATTATGATTCAATCCTTAAAATACTATCTCAGTCATAGGCGACGTGCCGCACTTTGTAGAGGCTCAGCCACAGAAATAAAAATCCCAACCTAACCTAATCAACCATTCATATTTATTTGCAACGCTTCATTTTAATTCTTAAGCAGCTGTTATGGATTTTCAACATTGTGCGCGCGTCATGTTATAATCGATACACAATTGTGATTTATTTGGTTTAATTGAAAACACTTGCCTGACACATGTGTGTTCATACATAATTATGTATGTGTATGTATATTTGTGCATATGCATGTGTGTATATGACGGCGCCTACGCATATGCGACAAATTCTGCGCCTCGATTAGCTTCAATGGGAGCCTGTTTTGATAACTAAATGCAATCATTTTGGCATGTTTCAGTTTGTGAATTGCTTTCTCTCACTCCGTCGAGTTCTCTCTCTAACTCGCTCATGCTTTCGCTGAATCGACATTGATAATTGACTTGTTTATCTTATCTTTATGGCTGTTGTTGTTGGTGCACTTGGTTGACTGCTTATTTCGATTATCTTGATAAATTACGACAACGACAGCGTTTGAGGCTCGTGACAATCAAATGCTTAGGCATTACACATATGATATGTATTCGCAATGGCCCTTGAATACAATGGCATTTAGAATTGAGAACGAATGCCAGAATGCTAGCATGATCGGGCACGAAATTTATACGGTTTTATATATAAAATAGGGATTTTTTTTTTCGCAGGTTTCTTAATCTGTCCTATTATGTGGACAATCAGTAAAATGTATGGAATTTACATTAACAATTACAGTACATTAACTTGTGTCGAGTTGTTGAGGAGGGGCGATAAGTAGGTGAGGTGGTGAGGGGGTGAGGGGAGTATGAATTTTACTTTTGTTTCTTTCAATTCAATCTTAAACAAGCGGCTTGTATCAAATGCAAAATATTTGCTACTTCTTTATTTGATCCTAAATGATCGGATCAGTTAGACATCTTTTAAATCTTTATAAAAGAAGTAAGTTAATGGATTTATTGGCTGCAGTGAGGTTCCCTTACAAACTTTTGTAGGACGTTGCTGTCTCAGCGGATTGGTACTGTAAATTATTGATTTTTTTTACATTTATTGTAACCATTAATCAGAAGTGGTTGCCGATGACAAAACTTTTAAGACAATTTACGAAAGTGTCTAGAGAATTGAGCTTCTTTTGTGGATTATAGGAAATCTTAGCTTTGGATTCTCAACATTGCTTTTAAATTGTTTTCCATATCCATTTCTTAACGCAATTAGAGCGGGTTGTGCCTCGAATCCTCTTTTTCCTTACCAAATCACTGCACCACAGTGCTTTACATAAAATCTGAGTATTGAATTGAGAGTTTGTCCCTTAAATTAAACATTTTCGAATAGAGCTGGCATATCTGTCCCCTTTTCTGCTTATTCTGCATTGTTTTTCTGAGTGTGTATATTTATATATATAATTTACAAATTGCTCGCATTTTATAAATTAACAGTCCAGTTATGTGATGTCCACAAAATCTTTGTTCTCACTTTGTCTGATATTTTTTTTTCGCCATACTTGTATGTACATATATTATTGCCCGATTCGACCATGAATCATGGCTCTCCTATTTATGTGAGTAGCGTGATTGTGGCCCTTATTCCCCTATGGCAAAATATATCGTACTGAGGTATTAGCTTTTCTTATGAAATTCGCTTACATTCACTTGGGATATTCTCTGGAGGTAATCGTACATAATGTCTAATACCTATTTATAAACTTTGCATCACTTGCATAATTAGTTAATCTCTATTTTTTTTTTAATTTGCTATTGCTTGTCATATAATAATGGCCCACAAATGATAATGACGCAGCTTCGTCGCATTCTTGTGCAAATCAAAAGTTGTTTTACACCCGACATTGGCTTGGCACTAAATCCAGACCCAGGGTCCAGTCAACGATCGCTTGTGACTCACAAAGCCAGTGTTTTTGATGTTGTCGTTGTTGTTCGAGAGTCAGCAGTTTCTACGACAACCAGAACAAGAGAGTTTTGCAATACGCAAAACATATGTTGCCTGATATCGAGCCTCGACCGACCGACCCGTTCAGTGGGTCGCCATAGTGGCTCCACTCTGTCCATTGAATAATTAAGAAGCTCGTCGTCGTCGTCAGCGGCAGCCACTTTAGCAAGAGCGAAAGAGATAGCAAAGGCTATGTACAAACTGTTATGAAATATTTATGATTATGTAGTCAACACAGTGGCGCTTATGGGAAATTGTTTTTTTTGTGCATATATATAAACTGCAGCGGCTGAGTGTCTGGTGGGTGAATGTTGATTGTCGCACTGTCACTTTTTCAGTCGTCGCTATGTCTCTCCCTTGTCTTGTCATCATTATGAAGTTTGCCCCTGTTGCGCCTTGACTGTTTTGTTATTAAAGATAAATTATGAGAAGTGAATGGTCATCACAGAATTCTTGATGGTTTTATTCTGCCAAAGTTGTTAGCTTTTTATACCCTTTGGTGAGAACTATTGTGATAGCTGTCACTTCATCAGGTTTTGGGAACAAGGAAAATCACAGAACTCATTTCTCTTCAATACGCTGCAACAAAGCTTCAACTTTCGCCATCAAAATTGCATATTCATGCAATTCATGTACCATCTGCTTGATCACATTGTTCCTTTGTTTCTGGAGTATAATGGTGGACATATGTTTCATCATAATAGCGATGTGCAAGCTCCTTTGTTCAGCAAATCTGCAACTATTTCAAAATGCTTTGCTTTTATCGATTATAAAAACGCAATCACAACATTATTGATATGGACAGCAATGTATTATTTATAATATTGTGAAAAACTTCTGAATTTGATATTTTGATTGGTATTTAAAATATTTACCACAATCTATTCTTCTTTTAAAATTATATCTGTAAGAGCATGTCATCTTCGGCTATCTAAATCAAACTTTTCTTTCTTGCCTTTTCATTTAATTTTCTTTTGCTTTGGTTTGTGTTCTGAGAAACATTGTCATATTTCTTTTAATTCCACCTCTGTCTCTCGTAAAAAAAAACTGCAAAAATTCATTCATTCAATGCGATTCAACGTGACTGGAATTTATAGTCTTTTGGATTTAATGATGATGCAAGCATCGGTTAGATTAGAGAAAACATTGCCAGCGGCTGAGATTTCATGCAAATTCCAATATGCATCGATAAAATCGCTTGATAAATCGTTTGCTATTGCCACAGCTGTTGCGTGACAGTTGAAATTAAAACAACACCAGCTCAACTTTAGCGGCGTCAGCATACAAACAAAATGCATATCTCCCCTCATACACTCACCTCTTCATAACACTCCCCTTATCGTCAACGCCCACCCACCCAGGAGAGTTGTTTGTTGTCGCGCATTCTGTGCAACTTTTATGTGGCATCCACAAAAGCATTTCAAGCATGCATCAGCCAACCTACACCCCACCCACACCTTCCTGTTGCAATGTGTCTCTGTTCCGTCGCATTCATTTAAACAGCAGTTACAGCAGTTTTATAGCGTCACGGCGTTGTGCCTTGTGCCTTGTGGGCGAAAGTCCAATGGCGCTTGTTTGTTTGGATAAGCAGCTGGTCGCACTGTAGCCGAAGCTAACCCTGGCGCTTGCATTGGACAAAACAGTCATAATAACAGACACATATAAATGTATATTACCAGCACTTCGACCGCCGATAACATCGTATCCAGAGATAAGCTATAAGAACACTGTGAAGTGCATTTTGCTGCAATTGAAAGACCAAAAGTTCTAATCTAATATCGCAAATACGAGTTTTTACCACGCTTTTGCAAGTGAAGCTATTGAAATTTATTGTGGTTAGGGATACTTATGTCTGGGTTGGGTTCATATTTGGCACACATTGCAAAACCTCTTAATTGGTACATGAGAAGAGCGGGCTTCGGGTTCAAACCAGGTTCAATAAACTATGAATTAACAAAGTTTTCATTTTAATGATTAGCTCAAGAGTAAAGCTTTTTTTTAGGGGGGAGGTGTAATTTCTAGAGGACAGATTCAAGACATGTTCATGATAAATAATCCTGATGTTGCTTATTTTATTTCTTTTTTTGAATGCTTAGAAAATTAATGTCAGTTAATTTTATTCCTTCTGCTTGTTTTTAGTGTACATCACTCTCACCTCTTTTGTTGTTCTAGTTTCCCATCGTTTTTTGTTTTCAGCGAATGTTCACCTTCACCTTTGTGTGCACTTTGTAACCCCCCGGCAAAAACTGTCAAATGTCAATGATAAGCATCAACAAGCATCAACATCAAATGGCTTGGCGATTATTATTACTATTATGATTGCCATTGCTGCATTTCCGCATTAAGCGTAATTTCAATTAATTTTCAATTAAAAGCTAGCCACAATCGGCATCAACACTTCTTCTATGCAGAGTGCAGCAATTGGCAAAAGTTAATTAACTATTCATGTGACGGCCAACTGTGGGCACTTGTAAGGCCGCGGCGATGACTTGGCTGGCTGCCTCTTGGTTGGACTCTGCATAAATGTAACGCTGAGTGATTGTGCTTTTTACAACACAGATGTACATATGTAAGTGCATAATACTGTTGGTGTTTGCGTCTATGATGAGATAAATGGCCAGCAGAAGGAGAAAATGATGTGAGGCAACGCCACATTAAAGTGTTAATTAAAAAAATGAAAAATAAATACTAGAAACAGTTACAAAACGAACACTGACTGTTATTTCGTTTTGCTTTTCAAGCGAGCATAAAAGTCAAGCAAGTTCAAGTTTGTTGTTGTTGCTGTTGTTGTTGCTGTGTGTGGGTGCAAAAATTTCTTGGTAAATACTGAGACAGACAGCACGTGCTCTTTGTTTTGTTGTACTTCGTGTTCGTGTTGGAGGGTGAGCACATAAATGTTGTATGCTGCAGAAAACGCGATGAATCAACAAATATTAAATGATGAAAATCAGAGATGAAGTGAGAGACACAGAGCAGATGACTGGATGAGCGAGATAGCTATGTGCCTGCCTGAACAACTGGGAATTTTTGCTGCCAGTGACAAAACACAAAATGCTGTGTGGAGATGTAGTAGATGATGCTTATGGAAGTTGCTTGCCACCACCTACGCCTCTTTGTTTGCGACATGCACATGTCGCGATTTCAGATAAATGCATGAAAAATAAACGCGAGTGCAAATGAAAGAGGCTGACGCACACATATCAACACACTCGCATAAGACATCTTTGCTTTGTGCGAAAACATAGAGAACAAAAAAAAATCTCGCTGTGCCCCACTGCACTCGAAAAAAATACGTTACAAAAATTTTGAGTTTTGTTACACCAAGGCAACGAACTGTCATTCAAACTAAGATGCGAAAAGTTTTTCCGATTTTTTTTACGATTTGGGGTTCTTACAAAATTTGGACTCAAGCATAATTTCGAAATAAGAACACCTACCTAAATTAGGCGGACAATTTGGCACGTATACCTAATGTATAAAGATACATTTGGCCTTCAAAATTTGATTTAATTCTTCTTATTGAAAATTTAAAATTTAATTTACGAAAAGTGCAAATTTTTCCATGTGTTGTGGCAACAGAAACATGCATAGAGGGCGAAATCTCTGCCTGCAATCTCTGGCATGTTTTGTAAACAGCGCCCACATAGCAGCAGCAACTTCAGCAAAAGCGTTATTGCATTGCAAGGCAGTTTCCGTCCCGTGACCAGAGCTCCATGTTCAAGGACCCTTAGCGAGTCACTGGCATAAATGAGACAATGCTGCACATACTCAAGTTACAGGCTGTGGCAAAGACAGCAGCTGCAGAAAACCTTGTCCTGCTTCAATGTTGCTCGGATGTTTGTTTGTTTGTTTGTTTACTTTTTATGCACTTGCCGGTGCGCGTTAAACATCTCATGCAGCCAGCCGTCCAAAGACATGACTTGACTTACAGACAGGTGTAAATTATGTAGAGTGTAAAGGAATGCCAGCACACCTGCAAAACAAAAGCAATACATAGAGCCATGTGGCCGTAGGATGTGAATGCCATGATGCCTTGTTTGAATTAGAAAGGCAGGAGAAGCAGCCACTGGCAATGGCAACATCAGACAGTTACATTTTTATTATCGCAACGCTCTCAATGACAGCTTCTGGCGAGTTGGTGGCTGCACTATGGGGTAGAAGTGTCAGACTTTGGGACAACATTTTATAGATATATAGATGGCAATTTGAACGAGCTATCTAAAGTTTTGAGTATAAATATGGGTATTCAAATTCTATATATAGTTATGATACCTTTAAAGCCTAAACTGATCTATTAAATTGTTTAAATGTTTTTCAAGAGGGTTTTATACCCTTGCGGAGGGTGTATATGTATATTCTTGATCAGCATGACTAGCCGACTCGATAGAGCCATGTCCTTCTGATTTTATGCGAACTACTCTCTCAATTTTAAAGCTGCAAAGCTGAAACTTTCACCACGTTTTGCCGTAAGCTGCTCATATATCAAAATCGTTAAGTTCGGATCACTCTATCATATAGCTCCCATACCAACAGATTCAAAATGAAAAGTATGAAAAACCTTTTTTGTTTTTGATCCGAATTGGACTTAATTTGGTGTATGTCAGTTATGGAAGCAGACAAATTTTGATATGGATCGCAAAACTATATCATATGGCTTCCATATAGCCGAACCTTTCATAATATTCATTATTCAATTAGAAAGAAAATCTTTGTGTTTTTTATTTGAAAATAACCAGATTTGTTACGGTACATAATTTCCACCAGTTGGCGCTCTTCTCGTATTATTTCAAATGTAAGTAATTGAATATCGGCCCAATATATCGCTCTAAATATTTCTATAGAAATGCTCCCTTGACCCATGGTACATTGGGCTAAACAAAGTACTCCCCATGTCTGACCTGATCATAAGCATGTGCCTTGCATTTCTTTTCATATCTCCTAGTTGTTGATATGCGCAGCAATTTAATTATAAACACACAACACGTGCTGGCCCATAACATTAGCCAAACAGCAAAAGGTGTGCAAACCAAAAATAATCACACGCAGCCTACACCCGAGCCCCTCCCCCCAATGCATTGGTTTGAACTTGTCCAAGAGCCACTGAGCTGTGTGCGTAACTAACATGCGTGAGTCTAAAAAGGCAGTCCGCTGAGTGGCAAGGAGGGCGGAGAGGCTTGCTGCTAAACATAATTCTTAAATTTATGCCAATGAGGTGGGCTTTAATCAATCAGGCACGCGAACATTTTGTGGCACTGATTGGTTGGCTGTTGGTTTAAAATTACGTATACGTATAATTAAGTTGGCTAAAAATATGGAAAACCGCACACATAAGCGTTGATTAACTGGGCGTGTTAGTTCGGTTAATAAAGGAAAAGCAAATTTTGTGGGCTCTGCTAATGAATTAACTTGATTTGAAGATGAGCTCATCCTTTGGAAACATTTAGAGTGAAAAGGCTTAAGCCAGACATTGCCATGAAGAAGCGACTTTTGTGAGAGAAGAAAAGTATTTTCCCATTCAGCTTCCCCACATAACTCAGTATTAATTTGTTAGGGCTTCGGCATGCTTTGCAATTTTATCGGTTTGCATAGCCTATTGCCGTCGGCCGGGTTTAAGGATTGGATATTTTTTTTAAGGATATTTTGAAGAACAATGTTTGCTTACAACAAACAAGAGTATCTACTTTAAATGTAATCTGTAATTATTGAATGGCAGATTTAAATTTGAATTTATTTAAATTATTTAAATTTAGACATCAGATTTTATTTGGAATTCACAAAAAAAAACAATATTTCCAAAAGAAATTACTAGATCCAAGAGTAATAAATCTTTCTTAAGATGAATCGGTGTTTAAATATGAGTTCCCATTGTTGTTATTCTTCGTCTTCCTGCTTACATCATTGTCGTTGAAACTCCTATAATATATAATGAAAGTGTACTACAAATACGTTGGGTATACACTTTGTATCAAAATCGCAATGCCAGTTAGGTTGTTACAATTTTATGCCCCTAATGCAATACTTGTGACATCGCTCACTCATTTCGAACACCGAGTTTTCTTTCGCGATCGATAAGTAATCACTCGAAATGCACGTGGAGGAAATTATCTTTTTCTATTGTTGTAGATTCCATTTTTCTTGGAATTGCCTGGCCAATTCCAATGACCTTTTTATTGCCCTGGCTAGAGAATTGGCACAGCCCACGTGACTAGCGTTTCATTTAGGAATTCACAACAACTAAGGAGTGTCTCAATGCAGCAACGCTTCCTTCCTTAACATTATTATTGTTATACCCTTGCAGAGGGTATAAAATAATTTTGTCACGATATTTGTAACACATAGAAGCAATTACCTCCAACCGCATAAAGTATATATATTCTTGATCAGCATGACAAGCCGAGTTGATATAGTCACGTGTGTCTGTCCGTCTGTTTCTATACTCTCAGCTATCACGCTGCTACTGAAGGAAATACCTTTTAGAAGATTACACGTCTGTTGACGAGATGTTATCCTCTTCCAACCTTTTAATAGTTCTGCAATGATATAGAAGGCTCGGGTACCCGATGTTGGCCTCAGTCTCATGTTTTTTATTTTAAATGCAAATGACCATTAGGTGTTAGTAAAGTCAACACTTGGAATGTGTCTATCTGTCTGCTCTCTATTAGAGAAAAACCAAAACACATCAATTGAAATAATCAACGACATTTCTTGATTGGACTTTAACAAAAGCAAACTGAATGAACTTTGTAAAACATGCAATGGCCGCATTTGTTAGGTTGTGTTGTTATTTTTTTTGCCCGTAGATCACAGTGTGTCGATAAAAATCGCTGCTGCGGTCAATGCACGGTTATAGCTGCTCATTGTCGCTGTCCATATTGTTGCATGTGGCTTAGAAATAATAGCAACAGCGGCAACAGAAAAGCCACAATGCCCCATAGTTTGTAATAAAAACAAATGCATGAAATGTGGTCAGCGAAGGAAAAATCGAAAAAAAAAATGGGAAATAAACGGAAAACTACATGAAAAGCATTTATTGTTTGCATGCCAAGCACACATTTTGTGCTCAGCCAGCGAAACTAAGCCTAACTTCCTTCTTCTTCTTGTTCTCCTCACAACTCTTTACAGGGTGCCGGCAAAGAAATACGCGAAGCCATTGCCGATCCCTCGCCCGAAGTGACGGGCAAAGCCTGGTCCGCCGTTCTGCCTTTGGTCATCAAGCTGAAACGCTGCTACGAGCACTCCATGCAACTAGACAAAATTGTGCCCAAGTTGTTGGGCCAACTGGTTGGCGGCAAATTGAATCCAACTCAACATTTGGAAACGCAGCAGGCGCTGGTCAAGCAGCTGGCCGAGATCTTAGAATTTGTATTGAAATTCGATGAGTACAAGGTGAGTGAGTGTTCGATACTATTGGATGCGGGCGGAAACAGGGGCAAGCCGGTCTGGTTGCCGCTTGTCAATTGAATGTTTATTGTTTATGTGTTTACAGCGCTCTCTCCATATATGGTGACAAACAACGCCCACCATAAGCATGGCAAACATAACATTAAAGGCGCGTGGGTCACAACACAAAATATTCAGCAATATCTTCTTTAAGACCAGACCAGGCTAGTCCAATACAAAAACTGTTTGTCTGTCTGTCTATCTGTTTGTTGGCTGTGCTTGACTTACCTTATGTGGGGGCAGCAGCAGCACCAGTCAGCAGTGCCAACCGAGCCAAGCCAATCCAGTCCAGCTAGTGGCCCATGTTGCCAACTCATTGCGCGCGTGGTTGCATTTTTAATTGACTGACTGACTGATTTTTTTTTTTTATTTTGTTGCCCATCAGAGACGAGCGCGTGCTGCGGCTCATTGATGAAAAATCTTTAGCTGCAGGCGTGCTTGCCACAGTGAGCACTCATTAGCGTGCATACATGAGGTGGCAGTGGCAATTGTCAGCGCTTGGATGAACACGCAAAGTTGCGTTAGTTTATGCTTGGATGCATTGGAGACTCGGACTCGTTAAAGTTACAAAACTATTGCGTGATGGTTACATTTATTCTATAATAGTATGGATATTGCTGATGATGGTTGTTGTTGCTTGTTAAAGTTATGGTTCAATTTTCACTTAAATTGTATCATATTATTGTGAGGACTGCGCGTTGAAGAGAATATTTCTTTTTCCACGGAATTTAACTGAAAGAATTAATTAAAGTTTCTTTTCTAAGGTCGAAATCAAATCGAAATCCACAAAGGATTTAATTAAGCTCTAGAATAATTGCACACCCATATGATCTGATAGCGTACTCAATATTTGGCTCTCTCGTAGATATATCTCTGAAAGTTTAGCAATGACATCGCCCAAAAAAAACTACTTTTTATGAAACATTGACTTTTTTAAAACTTTCTGCAAATAATACATGCATGTATTATACCTATATGTAATATACCTATAACCCCTCCCCCCCCCTGCCCCCTTTCATTATAAATTCACTATACATTTAAATTTAAAGTCATTTTGATTAAATTCTCACAATTTGCATTCTTCTTCCAATTCATTAATTTCCATTTACAAGTCAAAGTGGGCTAAATGTGTCTGTGGGTTTGGTTTTATTGTCTGAGCCAAACACAAATCGATTAATGCTATGGCAAATCTTTCCCATGGCACGTTTCCGTTTTATAAAAGTTACAACAAATCGAATGTAGGAAAAGCGCACAGACAGAAGGTAATATCAAGAATTGTCAGCGGACAAATTCTCTCTCTCCCTGGTTCGTATGCCGTGTGCTTGCAACTTTCATTATGATGATACTGATGATGATGATGATGATGTTGCAAAACTGCACGTTCATTGTGTGCCGAAGTGTCATCAACACACAAACACACACATATATACTAATACATAAGTACCTAACTACTATACAGTGCAAGACGTGCCTGCCGACTAACAGCTACTTCCGTTTGTATGGAGGCCTCGGCTTTGGTTTGTTGCTTTGCTGCCGCAAAGTATGCTACACATTTTATTGACTTTGCTTGTAAACTGAAGCTTGCTTTTACATTAACTCTAAAGTTTATTGTGGGGGTATAGATATCACAATGCATTTGAAGTGCGTCTTTTTGCCAGTTAGTCAGCACTCAATGGCCTGTACGGAACATTGAACGTGCCTTGTATCTGCTAGACTGTTGCTTGTATATAGAAGTTGGATTGCGTCTAGCTCGAAAAGCATGCAAAAATGCATACAAAAATTGGTTTTCTGTTTTCAAAATTGAATTTCATAAGTGCAAACTGTATTTGTTTAAAACAGTTCAACGCTCGCCCATCTCTAGTAGCAATATCTCCTGCAATTGATCTGCTCCACACGCACACTGGCACTGCAATTAGCTAAATTTCTTGGCAAACGTACAAAAATGCCGCCACTTTAGCATCTGATGCATTCAATTTAAGTTTCTCTTACTCTATGTTTCCTTTTCTTTTATTTCTTGATTATTATTGAGTAAAGTAAAAAATTTATTTTAAATTGTTTGACCCAAATAGCACTGTACTACATACATATATGCTTTTGCTTCACTTGTCAGCGAAATTTATGGCACCAATGCCAGTGCTGTAAAACGGTTGCAATCTTTGCGGATATTTGCGCAAATAGTTGTCATAATGCTTGGCATATTTGGCCTCAAAATCGTGTCGACCTAAAGGCGTCCCCAAATAGTTGCTATAGTTGTGATTGCTGCGGGCTAGAGACCGACTACCGCCAATGTGCACGACTTGCTCCTCGTCGGGACGCGCTTCAGCGGAGTAGAGTGGCTCACGTTGTTCGGAATCTCGTTCGTGTTGTTCTTGTTGTGAATAGTAATGATAGCCTGGCACATTGTTGTAGTTGTGATTGGGGGGCGCACGTGTTGTGGGCGGCAGAGGCGGCTGCAGCTGCACTGCGTCATCATTGTTATTATAGATCCAGTTGGCATATGGAAACGGCTGTCTTGAAGGCAACTGCTCCTGTCCGCGTGTATGGCCACGACCATTGTAGTAGCCATTATCAATGGGCAAATAGCGTCGCTGTTGCTGCTGTTGCTCCTCCACTTCCTGTTCCAAGACATTATCATTCACTACAATGGGCGCGCTGGACCATAATGACTGCGCTGTAGTAGCTGGATATTGTTGACCGTAGGTTGCATAACTGCCTTGTTGCAGTTGTGGCAGATTGTAGCCATAAGCCTGGCTACTGCGGCCGTATGTTGCTGATGACGCATATTGAGCGTCTGTTAAGGTCTGTCCCAGCATCACCAATGGCATCAACGTTAGGTACTGCCAAAGGCATGATAATTACTTTTTACTCATATACTTAATCAACTTCAGCTCCAATGAAAACACTCACCCAGCTGTTGTAACAGCTCCGTCCTGGTTGCCGCATCATGTCTTACTGTTAGAGCGATTTATGCTAATAAAGCATTTATATAAAGTTTCCATTATACATGCAAGCATATAGTATAAAAATGTAATGCATGTTTCAAATCCGCCAAGGTAATGATGACTGAACGATGAGCAACAACGCTGACAGAGATTATACTGGAGCTGAAGCGGGCTAGAGGCGCACGAGCGGCGGCAGCGGCTCTCAGAAGTTTTTCTCACGCACGGCTCTAGTGCAGCCCTGACAGCTTAAATGTGTATGGGCCTGGCTCGAAATTGGAAAAACTTAGGCAAATGTCGGTGCAAATTGCGATGTCACGTACTCCTTAAGCAATTAGATTTACATTTGATTTGTTTGTCAGCCGCCAATTAATGAACAATACGCTAAGTCAGCTAAAGCTGGGTTAAGTCAAAGCAGTGTCAATAACTGCTTGGCAAGATATGCAGCTGGGTTAAAGCAGTGCAAAGTAGATGTGTGAATGTGATCAAACTTAGTGTCATAATTGGAAATTAGAATGATGTCTACATTAAGAATGCCTAAATGTGGGCTTCATCAGTTTCAGTTTAAGCTTATGAAATGAAGAATAGAAATTAAAAGCAAAATAAAAGAAACAGAAGCAGTGGGTCGATCGCATAGTTAAATATCTCAGAATGTATGTGCCTAAAAGAAGATTATAAAAGTTAAAATGATCTCTCTAAATTTCGCGAAAATATGATTATCAACCAAAAAATTAAAGTGGTATCCACTTTTTCATGTTACTTTCCGTTTTCATGATATGAAACACGATCACTAACACTCATATCCTCCTCCTGGCTTCACGATAACGCTAGCTTAATTACAATAATATTCAAGGAAAGCTTCCTTATGAGAACAAAGTTTTGCTTTTGTTTATTTCGAATTATTTCACTTTATTAAATTTTGAATTTACTGTAAGAATTTGAATTTGTTGTCCTTTCACTTTATAAATTTGGCCGCAAATGCAATACAAAGAATGCGCCATCCCGCGGCACAGGCAGCTGCGATAGGAAATCTCCACTGTCGTAGGAATCGTTAAACAGCTCATTCAGATACTTCTTCTTCTGCTGTTCATTGGCTGCTGTCATGCACACCGTATTCCTAGTCAGCGGCTAGATTGAAGTTGACTATAGACATGATTACTTTAATACGTAGGCTGAAACTTACCATGGTGGCCTTGATGGCTGCAAAACTGTGTGCCGGCGGTGGCTTGTTAAAAGGTTCCCGATTAAAGACATTATCATCAAGGCATTTAAGCAAGTAGGCCAGTATATGGTTGCGAGCACGTGCCTCGTTCACTGTGGGTGCATCTGAACGCAATTTGGTTATCCATTCGGTGGCCATGGACTTCTCCCGAAACTCCAAGCGGCATATTGAATGCTCCAGTCGCACAATATCACGTTCAAATTCACGGTCAAGTGCTTCAAGTTCGCTACGGCTTTCGCCGCCCTCACGTTGTTGACGCCGTGTTGATTGTGTACGTCGGCTTGAAGGCTCACGATCGCGATCCCGATCACGATCACGGTCTTGATCCGATCTTACCGAGTGTGTGCTGGCATCCGGCGTATTGTGGCTGACATTGCCCCGATGCTGTCTTTCTCTGCGTGAATTTCGTTGTGGTAAAAGCATACCGAAAATTTAAATTAAATCCAAATCACAATCTTTGCCATAAATACGTAATATTACCCTGCTCCGTATAATTCTGGCGTGTACATTTTTCTTAGCAATTTTTTTATGGAAAAACTTGATTTATGTGCCCTTTCCATGATTGACGGAAGTGTAAGTGTTGACTAAATTCACTACGTTCATTTCGTTTACAGATGAAAACACCCGCCATACAGAACGATTTCAGTTACTATCGACGCATTGTAAGCCGCCAGCGTGTGGATTCCACTGAGAATATGCTGGTCAGCACGGAGCTGGCCAATCGTATGTCGCTGTTCTATGCCCATGCCACGCCAATGCTGAAAGTGCTGAGTGAGGCCACCTCCAAGTTTGTCAACGATAATGCGGATGATGTGCAAAACACAACGGAAACACTCGGCACCATGGCCAAGGTGTGCCTGCGAATGCTGGAGAATCCGTAAGTCAGATGCGAGAAAATAAACTTCACCAACTAATCTTCCCTTCTTTGATTCCACAGCAAACTTCTGCAACAGATTGAACGAGAGGAGACACAAATGCTGGTGCTGCGGGTTATGGTCGGCCTGGTCATACTCTACGATCATGTGCATCCAGTGGGTGCTTTTGCGCGTGGCTCCCATGTCGATGTCAAGGGCTGTGTGCGTCTGCTGCAGGCGCAGCCAGCTATTAAGGCGGAACCCCTGCTGAATGCCCTGCGATACACGACAAAGCACCTAAACGAAGACAGTACGCCCAGGAGCATACGCATTCTGTTGGCCGCATAATGCTACCCCATCCTCCTCCCCCTCCAACGTTTTTTTTATGTGTACATTTTGTAACGATTATTTGTAATATTGAAATGGTTTTTATTTATGTATTAATAGGTTGCTTCGAGTTATGAATTACGCGTAAATGTGTTTTATGTTTTAAAGTCGTGTGCGTGCGTGTTGTGCTAAAAGGGAGGCAGCCTCTAGTTTTATTTCTGCACCTGCAGCATTTGTCGTATTATATTTGAGTTTTTTATATCTATATGTATCTATATATTATATCTATATTTGTATTGTGTTAGCGCCTGCCTATAACGTTTAAAAGATATGAGTAAAAGCATAAATACATCAACAGCAAACACGAAACATTTAGTTAATAATCTAGCACTAATTCTAAGTATGAAGAACAAAAGAGAAACATGAGAAAGTAAACACAATTTAGCGCAAAGTGTAAACAAATTATGAAAGAGAAAGAATATCCTAAATTTCACAAAAACAAAATAAATAAAACAGAGATTATACATATTATTAACTACATTTTTAAATCAAATTTAGCATATTTTTTTGTACAATGACCGTTGACGAATTTGTGGTAGTAGAACAAAATGTAAAAGAAAACTAAGAGAAGGTTAATTAAAACAAAACAAAAAATAAAATAAATAAACTATATAAAATATATACATTATAAACAATTCTGAACGCAACTGACTACAAAATGCCTAAAATAAAATACCGGAACCACACGCAGATGCATTTATATTTCCACGACGCGTCGTCAAATTTTATACAAAAATATACATACACTTATACAAAAGAACTTCTCTCTTAATTAATTAATAAAATATGAAAGCTGCGCAATAATATATACTTCTAGGATTTACAAATAAAAACTTAAACAAAATGGCAAAAATTAAAAAATGCAATTTGTACCAAAAAATTAAAAAAAATAACACAAACCTACATTAAAAATTTATATAAGCAATAAGCGAGCGAAACGTGAAGAACACAAAAAAGGAAAACTATAGAAAATGCTGAATCAGAATAAATATCATACAGAGAGCAAATAATATAAAATCTATGTGGTTTGTTTTTAAAACGAAAGATAACAAGGGTAATATCAAAACGATGAAGAACGCTATAGTCGAATTGTGACTATAAGATACTCGTAATCAGACCACTTTTTGTGGGCAAAGCCGATTTTAATGAGCTGTTAATAAAATTCCATTAACTTACCAACAACTAAATAACGTAACTTGTTGCTCTTCGCCACATCTTGGCAAGACAAATTGGCACAAACCAACAATGTTGATAGCATGTTCTGGCATATGGGTGTCCACATGTTTACAACCCAGCAGAATGCTGTCTCTAGCTCTCTTCCATAGCAATGATACATAGTATACATGCCAATGCACTATATATGTGTATGTATCTGCTTTTATATGTATGTTTGACTGCACATATTTATAAATACATTTTATGGAAACCTTTTAGGATATTTTGTCTAAAGTGCTTATCCGATCTTAATGAGATTCCGAGTTTTAACCAAATCTGTGAAAAATTGTAGGAGATATAATGACTATCGATTTGCGGGGGCGATAGGAGGCGTGATGTGACACATCACTAGGGAGTCTACATTCCAAATTTGGTGTTTCTAGCTCTTATAGTCTCCTTGAGGCTAAATCGACTCCGCTGTTAATGCTGAAAGAATATTTATACTTTATAGCGTCGGAAACGCTTGCTTCTGCCTGTTACATACAGTTGCAAGAATACAATATACTCATTTACTCTACTAGAGTACTAGTATAACGAGGGTTTGATACGACCGTGAGTTTCCTCATGAGAGAAATTAATTTCGGGAAATGTGAGTAAATCTTCTTTTACTCGTTTTGAACTTTTTGTATTGTTGCCAAATAATAGATTTTCCAAAGTCCCTTTACTGATGACATCCTTATTTGAACCTTATATACTCTTGCAGAACTATACAAAGGAAAGAAAACTTAGTAGTCTCAAACGTATTTCCTTCAGCTGTAGTAATAGGCAGCGATGCAATCTTCTTTTTAATTACCTTCAAATATTTCGTGCGTGCATTGTGATATACAAACACAAAAACTTTCATATACATACAAAACATTCGCATTCCGAAAAATCTGTTTTTGAGTGAGAGAGACAAAGCCCAGGGCTAGCACCAAATAACGTAGCTTGGCTTGCAATACAATTTTGTTAGAGCCATCTATTGTACAAATTTTTCATGTATATGTCTTTATATGGGAGTTATATGTTATAGTGGTCCGATCTTTATGATTTTTACATATGAGCATATCATGTTTACATGGGAGCTTAAAGCAAAGAGGAGCCTAGAGTGAAAATTAAAAGTCGAAATCTTTAAAATTGAGGAAGTAGTTTGCATAGAAACAGACAGGCATGGGTATAAAAATGCTCAATCAGCACAGGAAATAATTTATTAGGGTCCACTATATCATAAAGTTCAGGATACAAAACAAGTCCACCAAATTTGGTGCGTATCAGTTTAAAAACTTCCATGTTTGATGACCGAATTCGATCCGCATCGGAACACTTTCTTTTTTATCTAAATTTAACCAAATTTGTTACATGTCAGCATTGGAAGCCTCCACGTCAGCTGACCAAAGTAAATGCGGCTCGCAACTATATCATATAGCATCCATATAACCGCCCGATTCAGAATGAACTCTTAGAATAGCAAAATTTAGGGTTTTTTCCAAATTGAACCAAATTTGGTACATGTCAGTATTGGAAGCCTCCACTTCAGCTTACTAATGTTGATCTGGATCGGACCATATCGTATACACTTGAATGCTTAATAATTGATTTTTTACAATGTATATTATTTAACCAAATTTTCCACAAAGAGGTACGATTTATTAATTTTATTAAAATAACTAAGGTGCAAGGGCAAGGGGTGGTTGTTAAATTAAACTAATGATGTTAAACTAATTGATTAGGTTGCCGGCCGCTTATGATTATGTGCTATTGTTGTTTTGGCGTGGCCGTAAGATCAATTTTCCCGTATCATCGCAGCTCATGTTGAAATCGCCTAGCACAGCACGTGTGCGAGATGTGATAATCTGAGGGGCAATCACTAGCTTTTGAATGCCGAAAATGAACAGGAGAACTGCAGGTATTAAAGAAATGTTAGCGTGAGCCGAATGCATTTCCATATATAAAAACAACTGTCGGCACTTACCTAAGGTCACGGTAGCCACTGTGAAGACGGGATGCATCCACAGCGATTCCGTGAAGGATACTGTGGTGGTGCGAGGATCCCGTAACCAGAACCAGGCGCTTATAGCCGTACACACTGACATCAATGAAAGTAAAACTGCAACAGCTGTTTTTAGAAAACAAAAGCCGGCAATTTTGTTAATCTTTGTACTCACTGCGCCAACGCAACGTGTACGGATTTCTGTATGAAGATACGACCTCAGTGAGGCGGCGCTCGAAAGCCTTTAAATCTGCATGATAACAGAAAAATTAAATCAGTAAACATAGTCATGAGCTGTCGGTGGCGGTGGCGACGGTGAGGATAAAAATATACAAGTTACCTTCACAAGCCGATGGTTCCATGATGTCCTCGATGCTCGTGGCTGCCTTAATGTGTCGGAACTTGTCCAGCTTATTATTTTTTCCTTAATTTGGGCTGTTGATAAAATTTACATAGTACAAGACTGTTTTATATTATTTATTTTTGAGCAGCATATATCGATATACCCTAGAGTGGAGCGACATATACGAAACCGTGACTGGTGATGCCACAATAAGTATGAAAATAAGTGAGTTTGTGATTCATAATATGAATGCCTCGAAGCAATTGTATTGAAAATTCGCAATTTGTACTCATATATTAAATTGTTTGCTCCATTGCTCGCATTTATTTGAAATACACAGCCAAAGCGTGACTAGAAAAATAAAATATCGATACCATAAATATCGAATGCAATGACAATAATCATCGCGGTACTTCTTTGCTGCCAGCCATTTCTTAAGAATTTTACATTATTTTAATTTGCAAGTGTGAATCATAAATGAGCTGCTCGAAGGTGCCGCCTGAATGGAAGCGTCGAGTGAAATTGGAACATGCGAAAATTCGACAGCAGAAGCGGTATAAGCGAGCCGATGCAATAAAGGAGGCATGGATAAAGAATTGGTAAGAGAGGGCGGGGGAGCGCGGGAAACGCGAGGGCGTCTGCTAAAACAGACAATACTTTTTCTTTTTTTGTTTTGTTTTTTTTTTTGGCAGGGATGCACATAATCACAATGTCCAAGACCTCTATTGCGAGTCCAAAGAATACAAGGAGAAGGTCTATAATCCGCCACACGTTGACTGCGTCAAGCGGGCGGAGGTGACTGGCAACGGATATAATGGTCCACAACGTGTGCCAATCTGTGTGATCGATGCGGTGACGCCTATACCCACTATGTATACTTGGGCTCCCACACAGCAGAATTTTATGGTGGAAGATGAAACCGTGCTGCACAATATACCATACATGGGTGACGAAGTCCTGGATAAGGATGGCAAGTTTATTGAGGAACTAATTAAGAACTACGATGGCAAAGTGCACGGTGACAAGGATTCATCGTTTATGGATGATGCCATCTTTGTGGAGCTAGTGCATGCTTTAATGCGAACGCAAGGCAAGGAATTGGACGAGACATCGCCTGGCACCGATGTCAAGGAAGAGACAGTAGGCAAAATAAAAGACGAACCCCAAGATGAAGAGAAAAAGAAGAAAGCTTCAGCTGATGTAGCAGAGCCAATTCCAGACGCAACATCTACGCTAGCTGAAGATAAGAAACCCGAAAAGGACACAAGGGCAGCTGAAGAACCTGACAACCCCAAGTCTACTGGCAAAGAGGAAGTAAAGGACAAATTACCATTTCCAGCACCCATCATATTTCAAGCGATTAGCTCCCATTTTCCCGATAAGGGTACACCGCAGGAATTGAAGGAGAAGTGAGTGGCAATGTCCTTCGTAACATTTCTATGCATAGAAAGAAGGGAACTTATAATGAACCTCGACTCTATCTAATGTGGCATTGTCCAATCCAGGTACATTGAGCTCACTGAACATCAGGATCCAGAGCGACCGCAGGAATGCATACCCAACATTGATGACATCAAGGCTGAAAGCGTTTTCCGGGAACGCACAATGCACTCATTTCACACGCTGTTCTGTCGTCGGTGCTTCAAATATGATTGCTTCCTGCATCGTAAGTAGCAACCGCAAGGCCATTATGCTTTCCACATGGGTCTCTCTTTTAATAACTTTTTGTTTGTTTTTGCTTTTTCTTTTATTTGTTAAACGAATTTGTCGCAAACCAAATTCGATTGCCAATGCAAATTCAAAACCAAAAAATCGTATATATATGTATATATATATATATAAATATATTTTTGAAATTTTGTATTGAAAATATGTAACTGCAATTTAGGTCACCATGTACAGGGTGAGTCGTTGTTGTAGTTGTTGTTTCGATAACCACACGCACACACACTCATGCCGTCTTAGCCCCACATCTCAATTTATCGTATCAATATCAACATATAACAATATCATCTCGTATGTCATGTTCCGTGGATAATCGGCCATATATCTATCTTTGTTGTCTTGCTTCAAAATTGTCTTCTTGGTGTTGCTCTTCCTCGCCTTCATTTCGCGCGAACATCCTGTCGAAAAGTAACGGCTGCCCGCCCTCATGCTAACCTCTCAAGCGTCTCATATAATCATGCGCTCTCGCTCGTTGTTTGAACCCAAACATAGTTAGACTCAGCCAGGTAATTCTTTATTCTGTACTATTCACAGGGTTACAAGGGCATGCTGGACCCAATCTGCAGAAGCGTCGCTATCCTGAACTCAAACCATTTTCGGAACCCTGCAGCAAGGCCTGCTATATGTTGATTGTAAGTTTGTCCTGGTTATTATTACGAGGGTTATCGCATCTAACATATTTGCCGTCCGTCCGTTTTTCACAGGATGGCATGAAGGAGAAGCTGGCGGCTGATAACAAAACGCCGCCAATTGATTGGGTCAACGGCTCCAGTTCCGACGACAGTAACGACAGCGCCAGCCAGTTTAGCAACAAGGATTTCAATCAGGAAAATAGCAAGGATAATAGTATAGCGGCCAATAGCGCCGCCGTTGCCGAGAACAACTCCATTACGGGTACGGAACCGTGGCCAGTATGAAGTAATCCTTGCTCAAATATTACTAACGTTCCCCCTGCTTTCACCAGCCGGCTTGATGACCATCAATGACACTTGGACTGGCGCTGATCAGTCTCTGTTCCGTGCACTCCATAAGGTGTATCTGAAGAACTATTGCGCCATATCGCAGAATTTACTCAACAAGTCGTGTCGCCAGGTTTACGAGTATGCCTATGCCCTCAAGGACGACGAACTAAGCTTTGAAGATTTGCGTAAGGATTTCACGCCACCGCGCAAGAAGAAAAAGAAGCAACGCCTCTGGTCGCTACACTGCCGCAAGATTCAACTGAAAAAGGACTCGTCATCCAATCACGTTTACAACTATACCCCTTGTGACCATGCCGGACCATGCGACTCCAACTGCTCGTGCATCCAGGCGCAAAATTTCTGCGAAAAGTTCTGTAACTGCAGCTGCGATTGCCAGAATCGCTTCCCAGGATGCCGCTGCAAGGCGCAATGCAATACCAAGCAGTGTCCTTGCTATCTAGCCGTGCGCGAGTGCGATCCCGATCTTTGCCAGGCGTGTGGAGCCGATCAGTTTCAGCTCACGAAGATCACATGTAAAAATGTGTGCGTGCAGCGGGGATTGCGTAAGTAGAGTTGCTATCTTCAACTGGCATAAGCTCACCCTGTCTTTCCCCTCCCTCTTCTCTTCCAGACAAGCATCTGCTGATGGCGCCCTCGGACATAGCCGGTTGGGGCATCTTTCTCAAGGATGGTGCCCAGAAAAACGAATTCATTTCGGAGTACTGTGGCGAGATCATCTCACAGGACGAGGCTGATCGTCGCGGCAAGGTCTACGACAAGTACATGTGCTCATTCCTGTTCAATCTCAACAACGATTTTGTTGTGGACGCCACACGCAAGGGCAACAAGATCCGATTCGCCAACCACTCCATCAATCCCAACTGCTATGCCAAGGTGATGATGGTTACTGGCGACCATCGCATCGGCATCTTTGCCAAGCGCGCCATACAGCCTGGCGAGGAGCTCTTTTTCGACTACAGATACGGCCCCACGGAGCAGCTCAAGTTTGTGGGCATCGAACGAGAGATGGAAATCGTCTAATTTGGAATCAATTATATTTGAGTATATATATAAATATCCGCTATATTGTCTGTCTAAAAGTGTATAATATATATTACAACTGCAGCATTTTTAACTCAAACCGCCTTGGCCACATTGGCTATAATGGGTTTGGGGCGCGACTTGAATATCAGCTTCTTCGTGCAAATGGCACGCACTGTGTACTCCGTGCGCTGGCGACTCTTGTGCTCCAAGGCAATAGTATGATCGAGCACTGTGCGTTCGGTGGCTCCAGCAGTAGCATTCAAGGTACTGGCATCCAGGCTAGCATTTGTGTTATCCAGCAGACCTTCGCCCTCATTTGTCTTGGATTTTTCCAGGACAGCGAACGGCTTGTCCAATTTTTGCTCACGTCCTTGCAATATGTGATGTCCAATGATAAGAATCTGGTGAGATAAATAAATGATCTAATTAGTTATTTAAGACTTTCGCTCACTCATGAACTTGAGCCCACTAAAACAAAAAAGTTAAGAGGATGTCCGAACGCTATAGTCAAAATTCCGACTTTAAGATACTCGTTCTCACCATTTATTTCATGCTAGTCAACCCGGCGTGCGTCTCTACGCCTCCTCCTATTGATCTATGTTTGTTATTGTGCTAGTGATCTTCAGTGAGTTTTTGCTGTCTTGCTTTACAAACCACCAGAAGTGTCTGTGGTATTCTAGAAGTTTTTTGTATATATTCGAAGAATATATCGTAGAAGAATTATATCATGGGAAATAATTTCTTTGCCAACTATGACAATGGCCACTTCATTTATTGTTGTTGTAATAACAACCTTGTAGCCATCAGCTGACGTTTTTTCAAGAGCAGTTTTGAACAAACGTACTAACAGGTTATGTTGATCAAAACGTCTTTAAAATGCAGCAACAATGTGACGATCAATATGTGCTATGAAGCGACAACGTTGATTAACTTGTTCATCATTGTTTCTCATAAAGTAGATTCCGAGAAATTTGTGTTCTGCATTCGGCAATGGTGGCCCTATACCTTGAATGTGGGTATGAAATAGTTTCGCACAGCGTTTGCTGCACCATAGGAAGCCATTTGGAAACATGAATTGTATTTCCGAATAACTCTCTTGATCGTCTTGTTTCGCCTGATACCATCTAAGACAAAGCGCAGTACACTCCTTTTGTCTAGTTCTTAAATTTGAAGGCTCTACAATACGTACATAGGTTAAGGTTATCCATTTTACCAATAGCCACAATTGGATGGAGGCTGTTATTATAGTTGACATATGGCTCGAATATTACCAACACGACTGGCTTCAATTCTAACTTCGCGTTGTTCAACTGGTCTATTTTTATTTCAACATTTTTATAAGAAGACAAAAAATATCTCAAAAGTTACTTCTTTTTATATCTGCACTCTGATTGTTCTGATTGAGTTTAAATTTCAGGTGACTTAATATTTTTATGGAAAAAGAAAAATATTTATTTAATCATCAACATATATATTGTCAAATAATTGACCTCAGATACAATGCCCTTGTGCCAACGCTTCTTCCAATCTTTAAAGCACTTTTCATAAGCAGTTTCTCGTATAGCCTTGAGCTCCTCTAGCGATGCAATTTTTATTTTGTTAATCGTTGCAAATCTCTGTCCTTTCATGGGACTTTTAAGTTTTGGGAACAGGAAAAAGTCACGTTCTGCAAAAACCTGTAAATATGGCTGAGACATTATTGTCCTGTTGTTTTATGCCAAAAAACCACTCACAAGGAACGGTTCTTTTAATTAAAATTCTGCACGAGCACTTCTGATATGCAAACATTGTATTCGTGAGGCAAAAGGAAGCGTTTCCGACCCCATAAAGTATATATATTCTTGATCAGCATCAACAGCCGAGTCAATTTAGATCTGTCCGTTCGTATGAACACCTAGATCTCGGAGACTATAAGGCCTAGAGAATGTTTCTGTATCCTTACCACTAACACATGTGCTTGATTGTAGCTTAAGAGGTTGATATAAGTAGCCGCTGCTAGTGCGTTTTGTTACATTGTTGGTATATGAGCAAGTGAAATTCAATTAAATCAATTTAAAGCTGTTTTACCGTTCTTATTATTCTTCTATTTATGATAAAGACGTTCTGGCGAAACAAAATATGTACATTTTTCTCACACGTGTTGGTGTTGGTATTGTCCCTTTCATTGTACAGTTTTGCTTTTGGCTCAGTCAACAACAACCAAAGGAAAATCCCAAAATTTTAGGCACTCATTTGTTCAGTGTTATAGCAGGCCGCGGTCGAGTGACATTTGCTGCAAAAAGGGATTTGTTCTTTCTACCTGCTCAAGCAATGGTCATAGGAGCGGATTAGGCCTATCACAAAGTGTTTTATACTTTTGAGTGTGCCGAATATTGAATAAATGCTGAGTACGAGTATTTTATGGTCCTAATATCGAGTATAGCGGTCTTACTTGTTTTTATATTGAAGCGGTTATCTGTTGGTATTGCGACGTTGTCTTTAAATTTTAACCGATTGTAATGAAATTTGTAGATCCGTAAATAATGCGCCTTTTTCAGTAGCTTAAAAACGTTCAGTTGGTTCTAGTTTGGAAATAATCAGGTAGCCAACCAAAATATGTATTTGTTGTGGAACAAGACTCCTGATGAGAGACCGTGGCTGGTCTTCAATCAGTCTATAGAGTCAGAAGAGTTATCAATCCTAAAGTTTACCGGCTGTCCATATTTGTTGTAGTAGAGATCGCCAATGAACTGGTCGTGCATTTCCTGATTAGTCCGCACCTCCAGGTCGCCCTGTAGCTCAATGATGGCCCACTCAGTGGTGCCGCAGGCTCTTCTGCAAAGAAAGTGAAATGGGATTTGGGTTTAGTCAACCAATGATATGAAGTTAAAAGGGGAATCTGACCAATCTGACCAGGAAAACAACTATATTGCGAGGTTTGTAGCATTTTATTTCGCTCGAAGAGATTACATACTACTTAACCCCTAAACTTCTTGAACAGCGGATGCACATTGCCCGCATTCTTGCGGCGATGCTCATAATAGATGGCATCATCGCCGCCAGACATGGAGCTGAGACCACCCGCACGTTTTGTGGTGCCGCCAGAGCCGCCTGGACGATAGCCCGGCTCGCCAGGCAGCCTCTCGTCCTCACAGTCCAAATCGGAGGCTGAGAGCACCAACTGCAGCAGCTGTCCCTGTTCCTCCTGTGTGCCGTACAGCAGATCCGTGTCGGTGTCCATGCCCTTCAAATGGGTAATGACCTTATAGCTATAGCCCTGGTTGACCAGAAAACGCTGACGCTTGCGTGAATAACTCATTTCCATCGTGTCTTGGGAGACCAAAGTGTAGAAGAAGGCATTATACTCCTCAGCAATGGCGCCCTTTTTGGCACGCAGAATACGACCCAGGCGCTGAGCCTCCTGGCGACGTGAGCCGCCATGCGAAGAGATTTGAATAAGCACATTCGCCTCAGGCAGATCGAAACTGGTGTCAGCCACTTTGGACACAAAAATGGTGTTCACCTAAGAGTAGAATATATTGGTTATATAAAGGGCGCGCTCCTCACAGGGCATACGGTGAATCCCTCACCTTGTTGTTGAACTTAAAGTTCTGCAGGATTTGTATACGCTCGTTCTGGGAGGTGGGTCCATATATGAAGGGCTTGTTCATCTTGATGGCATAGTGCTTCAGGGCAAACACATTGTCCGAGAAAACGATGGTCTTGTCGCCCCGCTGCTCATGGTATTTGATGAGGAACTGACAAGTGCGGAATTTGGACGGATTCATTACATAGAGCAGCATCTTCTTTGAGGTCCTGGTGGTGAGATACTCGCGATAGAACTCCGGTGACATGGGACACCAGACCTCGGCGCACTGCACTCGAGCAATGTAGCCCTTCTTCTGCAGCTCCAACCAGTTGGCCTCGTAGAGCTTCGGTCCGATAAGGAAATTCAAGTCAGCAATTTTGTCGTCCTCGCGCAGCAGGGTGGCGGTCAGGCCGAGCTTGCAGTGCGATTGCACTATAGTAAGCACACGTCGGAACATCTTGGCAGGAATGGTGTGCACCTCATCCAGCACCATAATGCCCCACTCCTGTTCCTGCAGCCAGCGCATGGTCTGGTCCGCCTCCCAGGAGCGTTTCTGTGTATGCGTTATCATGGAATACGTGGTGACCAGTATGCCACAGCCCATGGGCTTGTCCTTGGCCTCCGAGGTAAAGCGACAGATCATACTGTCATCTGCTGTTGACCACATTTTGAACTGCTGTTTCCACTGCTCCACCGAAACGCCGCTGTTGCACAGGACGAGGGCGCGCTTACGAACCGTGCAGCACGCGGTTACTCCCACCAGAGATTTACCAGCACCGCAAGGAAGCACAATTACACCAGACCGAGCGCGTCCATTGCCAAACATCTTACGCAGACTTTTCTCCTGATACGGGCGCAGTACGGCGGCAGGCTTGAGGTCAATGTTAATATCCGGGTTGTGAGTATCATTGCGGAAATCGTACTCGGCCAACAGTGGATGCTCAATCTCGATGCAGCGTTTCTGTATGACTTCAATCTTCTCTTGGGCCACCTCGAAGGAGACTGTTTTGAGATTTGCCTCGTCCTCATCCTCCTCCTCTTTGTCAATCTTCTCATAGAAGTCGGTTATGTCCTCTGGCACAATTGGAGCTCCATCAGCACCGACTGAAGTCGGACCTGTGGCTGCTGCTGAGGTGCTCGCTCCAGCGGCCTCGCCACCAGCTTTATCGCCTGCAAGCGGGGGCAGCTTGGTGCCAAACTGTGTAATGGCTTTGCCATCGAGTGTGCCTTGGATGAAGCCTTCGTCCTCACTGCGTATGAGGCGGCATTTCTGTATAACAGGATCCTTCAGCAGCTTCTGAAGCACCTCCGGATGCGGCGACTCAATGAAGTATTTGTTATGCTTCAACACCAGTTTTACCTTGCCATAAGAGAGCGTGCACAGCCTGATGAACTCCAGAATGCCCTCAGGTATACTGGTCTTGCTCAGACGCTTCAGATACTCCACTATATCATGGGTCTGCAGGCCCACAGAGACGGCCGCGTAGAGACTATAGGCGGTCAGTTTGTACTCATGGATGTGCTCGGGCCGGCACACCGGTTCCGAAATTGCAATCAGAAAGTCATGAGCGTGCTTGTACACCGGCGAAAACGATTCGAGGAATACATGCCCATTGGGCGCCACCCACAAAGGCCGGTTCGCATGATCCTGCCGCAGCTGCATCTGTGCGCGATAATCTTTGGCACCATATTCATCTGTTTTGATGTGCTCATCGTTGGTCTCTGCATTTTTCGAAGCGGCACCTGGCACACCATCCGATTCACTGGCCACATCCATGCTGTCATTGTCCTCCGCTTCCACCAGCTGGGTGAAAGCTTCATCCTCCGCTGCTCGGCGCTTCTTTGCTGTGAAGCGAAGGTGTGGCATTTCACAAATATTCTGTCTGTTTTTCATGTTACCCTTGCTTACCAAACTTATCGCCCCCTCCACGATCTTTTTTAGATTTTTTTGGAGGTCCCATTTTACACTAATTTCACAATTTAATTTTAGTGTGTTTTAACTTCGCAAGAGACACAAAACACACTACACAAAACTTGTGGCAACTCTATCGCATCTGTCTGCCGGTGTCAGCTGCGAAGTTGTCTATTTAATTTCAAGCGACTTACGTTTTTACCAGTATGGGCATGTCCTTATATATAGATGCACTAGCAAATATTCATTAATTATACAAAATTTACTATACAAAATTATTTATAAAACAAGACAAACTGTTACTAAATGTTGATATGCACAAATAATCAGACACCATGATAACATCCTATATCGATATTTTTGGCGCCAAGGCAGTTCGATACCTGCAACATTTCCAGCACTGAAAAAGGGAGAGTTGCCACTTATTGTTATTACACCAGTTATTTGGCGGAAAATTGAAATGGCGGTTTGTGTTTTTCTTAACTTATTTCATAATCCAATATGCTTTGTTGTAGTGTTCAGATTATAAAATATATATTTTGTTCTACATGACACTTAAAATATGGCCGCCGAAAAGAAGAAGGCAAAGAAGTCGTCATCTAAAAAGCCAGCAAAAAAGTCAGATAAGAAGAAATCTGGCAAAAAGAAACAAGGCACAAATCGCAATCCATTTGCTAAGCTCATTTATAATAATCTTTTGAAAATAAGCTATGCCATAGCGATATTTGATCTGGCACATGCTTTATTTTTTGCTGTACAGGCAACAATACTGCTGGTGACGAGCGTAAGTAAGTATGATAAAAAATTTGCTTTAACTATATGCAATAAACGTCCGTAGTTCAACATTTATTCGGTTTTTGCACTATTGGGAACCGTATTTTGGGTGCTGATTGTCATCTTACTGATTGTGGGACTCTGGAAGGTTTGGTTGTTTGATCGATAACAATTTTTTATGCAATAGATTTCTTTTTAAACAGCGTCGTCCGTCCTTTGTGAGGGCCTGGCTTATATTTTCTGTGGCCGGTTTTATAGTTGACATTTTGTTCTTGTTCTGGGGCATAGCGTCTTCTATAACGATTGACTGGGATCATATTCAAGAGTTTACCATCATCTTCGTGGGCATACGTGAGTGGTTTGCTGATGTTTGAATGCTATTCTTATAAGATCTACTTACAGTTATCGAAAGCACGTGCATTTACCTTATACATAGGTACTATATGCGCATGGATCCGTGCCGACTTGTTGACGAGCCTGAAAAGGGCAAGCCCAAGAAAAAGAAGCAGCGTCCATTGGATGAAAAGGCTTGCAAAGGTAAGATTGTTTTTTTTCGTTTTAACAAAAAAGAAAAAATACATATTTATTTCTAAAATACAGAAAGTAGAAAATCTGGAGGTAGCACCAAAAGTGGTAAGAAGCCAGATAAAAAGAAAGATAAAGACAAGAAGAAAGAGAAGGAAAAGAGGGACAAGGAAAAAAAGAAAGCCGCCGAGAAGAAAAAGAAAGATAAAAAGAAGTAAAATGAATGTAATTTTAAATTGCTTTGGTTGGCTTTGCATTCAATTGTCAAAGTTGTGGTTTATATATATATATATATTTCTGAAACAAATATAAGCTTTGGTATATTAACTGCTGCTCATATACAACACCTTAAACTATCACATAGTACATTTACATATATATATAAAAATGGCATCGAAGGTTAATAAAGAGTATAGAAGTGAAAAACCAGAAGGTAAACCAGAACGAGAAGCAGAAACAAGGCAGAAACTTCAACCGTTTCGCCCTTTCGCTGTAATTTTGGATAATCTGTTGCCAATTTGCTGTCTGATAGCCGCTTTTGATTTGGTTCAATCATTGTTCTTTACGGTTCAGGCCACTATTGTGATATCATCGAGTGTAAGTTGGCGTGATATTTATATTTATGTGCATATTTGCTAGTTCTCAACAATTGGTTGCATAGTTTAACTATCATTCGCTGGCGGCTCTCTTGGGATCAGCTCTCTGGCTTCTGATTTCCATACTGCTCATAGTTGGATTATGGAAGGTGAACCTGATTGATATTGCCGAAAATGCATATACTCTAAATTATAAAATTGTTATCATTCCCCAGGGCCGTCCACAGTTTTTACTCACTTGGATAATCTTTGCCTTGGTTGGCACGATCCTAGATATATGTTACCTAGTTTGGTCCATTACATCTGCTTTTATATTCGAGTGGTTTTATGTCTGGAAATATACTCTTCTATATGGAGGCATAAGTAGAAGAATAAGCTTATATGTTAACTATCAATTATTAACCATATATATTCTATTTACAGTTATCGAGTTCTTCTGCATGTATATGGTCTATAGATACTATTTGATCATGGATCCTTGTCGCACGCTGGATGCCGAAAATGGTAAATCCAAGGGTGAGCTCACAAATTGCCTACTCAAATTTGTTAATGGCGCATTCTCACACTTAGAAATACAGAAACCTGGCAATCGGCTGATATACAAAGTGGTGGATCCAAAAGCACTAAGTCTTCCAGAGGAAGCAAACAAAGCGAAACTAAAAGTAAGAAGAAGGACAAGCGAACAGTTCAGAAAAAGACCAAGTCTCCAAACTAGTTTCCGTTTATATTTCATATGTACGAATACATTACTTTTATATGAATTAGGCGTGAATGAAAAAGTGCTTTCACAGTCTATTACAATTGGGTGGCCCACCGTGTGGTGGTGGCAGGGGCAGGCCAAAAATCAATTCGCACAGCCGCCCATACAAACAATAATAATAATTGAGTTACATAGTTTATTTTTTTTGTTCTTACTTTGTGACATGTCCATGTCCGTGGCCATCAGGTTGTCAATGGGATCCAATCTAATCACAAAGTGTCGATGAGGCTGCTGACAAAACAAACGCCATAAATGAAAGATGGGCAGATGTTCTTCGCAGCAAAAAAAGCTGGCGAGGGGTCATGCCGCCGAAAGGACAGTGGGGCAATAACGGTCTCTTTTTTTATGAATCTGTTCAGGAGCTTTAGTCAATCTTGGAATAGAAATGAGAATTGTAGTCATATTTTACTGTACTTCAACTAGCACAAGTATGTCATATGGCGTCAACTGTGGAAGTATCGCACATCGAGAATTATTATAAATTATTTAATAAACATCTTCATGAATGAATTTAAAAAATATAAATATTTGGATACATTTTTGGCATTAATACACAACAAATTTGTTAAGTTTCTGAACCAATAAATCTATAATCGAAATCTTTTTAGCCAATTTAGAAACGTCATGGCTCAACTATGAAAAGTGTTAATCTCTCTAAATCCTTGACAAAGTAAAGATTCAAATTTCTCCACATAACATACCTCTTCGTCCACATCTGACTACCTTTTTGCTGATTTTTGCTCCACTGTATACTCGATTTTGGCAATCAAACAGCATTGATTAGCCAACACCAATAGTAGCAACTCCAACATGGCCCTAAGCGACACCCTGCCTTCGCCCTAGGAAAGTACGTGCTTATCATCATTATAGCTTTGATTTAGTTGACAGCCACGCCTTACATTTTGCCAATTCCTGGACTGGCATGTGATATGCTTTGCTGCCTGACTGACTGATGGAGTTTATTGCCTTTGATGGATATTTGGTGCTTTGCAGTTACTGCATTGCCCTTCTGGATCTGCTGTCGGCTGTGCTCTTTGCCATTGTCTCGGGAATGGTCTATGCCAGAAATGTAAGGGAGAGAGAGAGAGCTCCTAGAGCCCTTTGCAGTTGATGAAACTTAACCAAGCAACTATACATTTGCATTTGTAGGACCATTGGACTTCGCTGGCAGCTTTGATATTTACTATATTTTGGATATGCATTATAATGATGCTATTAATGGGCATTTATTGGAGAAATTTGAGATTCGTGCGTTTCTGGTTGGTATTCACCTGCTTGGGCATACTGCTGGATGGTGTTCTCCTGCTTTATGGCCTGACTTTGGCCATGTCTGTTAATTGGGATGGCGTTAAGATTACAGTGCTACCTTTTGTGGGCTTGGGTGAGATTATGATGTGGAGTACATAACATTAAGACTAAGTTGAAATTGAATTTTTAGCTGTGGAAATGACTTTTGTCTATATCATATATCTGTTCTATTTGGAAATGATTGGACGCGCCCAATGGCAGGAGGATATGGCAGACATACGTAGATCTTCCGGTGGCTTTCAGCAGTACATTTCATCTGACGAAGATGAAGAGGAATACGAAAGTGAAGATGAAGATGAAGAAACAGATATACAAACAGGCACAGAAACTGAGTCGGAGGAAGAGATGGATGTGGCTGCCATATCCAAGTTCAGGGAGATTGAGGACGACAAGCGTATCAAAAGGCTAACTAAGATGCGCGATGTTGATGGTATGGCTGCTATTGTGAAGATTCAACGCAAGCTCAACAAGGAATTTTCAAATTATCCATAATATTTATATACATCTTTACATGCTCCTAAAAAGTCATCCATCCAGCTTTGTCTTGATTGTCAAGATTCATATTGATTCAATTGACTGATAAGGAACATGTTTCTGCAGGAAGATTCACTTTTATATTGTGCCTATGCCATTGCCATTTTTGATTTACTCTGTGCCGTGTTGTTTGCCGTGCTCAGCCTGAGTACGGTCTTTGCCCATGTAAGCATATCTAGATAGCCTTACAGGAAAATGATCCATCCATCTGCCATTTCCCTTCCAGCTGAGTTGGCTTACAATTTTTGCGGTACTGTTTGGCATCTTCTGGTTATCCCTGATTGTCTTGCTCATCGGAGGTATCTACAAAGTAAGCCTAGAGAAAACCGGAAAACTCTAGTGGCAACCCCTTAATCAGCTTCTTCACTTAGAGACGTCCGAGTTGGGTGCTAGCTTGGCTTATGTTTACCTGTGCAGGCATTTTTTTGGAAATGTGTCTGATCATGTACGCGTTTCTGCACGAGAGCTCTTTCCAGGAGGGCCTCATTAGGAATGGTCTGCTATTGCTGCTGGGTTTAAGTGAGCTTTGTTTGCTTTATCTACTTTAAACTATATCTCTAACTACATATTTCATTTTGCAGTTGTCGAGACAATATTTGCCTACATTATTTATCAATTCTATCAGGCATTGCTTCTTTGCCAAGCCTGCCGCAGAAGTCTATCCCAATCTCCCCGGCAAAAGAGCCTGTACCAGCCAAAACCCCAACCAAGGGCAAGGCCACCTACAAACCGTCGATCAGCTGGTGTTTCTAGTGGCTCCTTCCATTGCAACATTCTGCAGTCGGCTGGTCCAGACAGTCCATATACCTGTGGACCCAAACAGTCGCCTTACTACAAGGAACTCAACGAACGTCGGAAGTATTCAAAGTCCATGAGTTCCAGGCAAAATTGAATATTCAGATTATAGGTTTAGCTCGAATTTCTTTATATTTTATGTAAACTTTATTAAATTTAAATTTATCTAAAGAATACAAGTAGGGCTATTGGTGTTCAGCTTAGTCTTAGATATATATGGCAGTACAAGTGTTGCTGCTCACGTGTTAGCTTAAGCCTACATCAGGGCTGCAAATTTTGTGCAGCCTGTGCTTGTCGAGTAAAATCGCCTTAAAATTATAGCATTTAACATGCCACATGCACACGCATACATACAGATGCATACCATACACATATATGTACGTATATATAGCAAGAGAGACAAGCACACATTTGCCAATCTTAAGCACAAAATCCTTTTAAAATAATTTGCCCAGCAAGAAAAGAAAATATAAAAAAAGGAAATAGTTTTGGCTTGTCGGATACTCAATACCCTATTTTAAGATCCCTCACTATTCTGGTTGTGTGTATGTGATAATAAATATCGGGAGCATACAACAAACACACTTCCAATCATTATTTAGACAAATGCTTATAATGAATTCAGTCTCAAAGAGAAAGTCTGTAGTCGTGATATAATCGAAGATAGAGAAGCTTTTAACTCTTTAAGAACACATTTATGGAGCTATTAGATATAAGTGAGATTAAATGCCTGTCTGTTTCTAGGCGAACTACTCTCTCAGCTTTGAACATAATGTTCTGCCTCAGAACAGAGTGTTCTGCCTCTCTTTCGCTTAAGTTTTTCACAATATAATGGTACTTTAACCCTATAAACCTAAAACCTGTTACCAGCAAATCTTACGCATCCACCTAAGCAGCGCGTGTTTTTGCTATAAACACGCTTCTCTTGAGTTATATTGGATGTTTCCGACATCGGCAGGATTGTTGTTAGCTGAAAACGTAAGTGAATCAACTAATTTCCATCGACCCACATATGATGCTGGAGCAGGATTCACCTACTCTGCCTTTCAACTGCCTCTTTCTTTATCTACTTGCCGACAAGCAAATTCTTATATTGCATAATTTACTTTGCTTTCTTTTCATGTTTTTCTATTTCAAATGTCGTACATAATCTGGAATACCCTTTGTAAGAGTATAAAAAGGAAAGCATCTACGCATAGCTTTGACTCGCATTTCCGCGCACGAGTTTGACTTGGCCAGGTTGCCTTGACATATCATACTTATGCAAAATATATATGTATTTATATGTATATACATATTTATAAAATATACACTACATACATATATATAATGCCACGCTGATGAGTTACGTGCGGCAGCGGCAATCATAAGTTGCTTGCATGCATGCGTGTGTGTATGTGTGTGTATGTTAGCGTGCGAGAATCCCCCATTGACAAATATAATTTATTTTTTTCCGCGTGCATTCGCATTCGCAAACGCAGAAAACAGTCTCAGTCTTCAGCCATGGTTCTAATATATGAAGGAGTCGTGTGTCCCTTGGGTTTTACAAAAACCTTTCTAAACATTTATATTTCTATTTCTATTTCAGTTTCAGTTTCAGTTTTTTGTCAGATAATAAATATAGAGCAACTGTTGTCAGAATGGTGAATGCTTTGAATGCCTTCGGCCTGGCCATTGGCTGGATGGACATACTGGCAGCCTTAGTCTTTGAACTAATGATTATCTTCATGATGCGTCGACGATATGTAAAGCAGCGTAAGGATGCTCAGGAAGCAACTTTGCCACCGCCTCAGCTGCAGCGCAATACGATGAAAAGTGAGTAGATCCAGGTTGAAGTAAGTTTGTGGATTCAATTTAAATATTTAAACTTAAAAAAATAACAACTTTTTACTTGCCAAACCAGTGTTCCATGGACAGAGTTGCCTGCGTAATAATGAAAATTGTTGGATATTTTGGGCCTATTTGTTGCTGATCAATGTATGGATCTTGGTTACGTTTCTCATGATTTTGGGCATACTGTTGGTGAGTGGCCTTATGGTTTACAGATCATGTATAGTCTTATAATATAATACCTGTTGCAGCACAAGCCGCAGCTGATATTGTTCTGGCTTTCATGGTGCATTGGTGGACTGATTTTTGATATATTCTTTATGTTGTGGTGGCTCTATGAGCTGCTGACTGGCGATGCCATTGAGGCGTTGACTAATATTATGATTTCGCTATTGACTATGGGCAAGTTAAGAACAGTAATCTAGCACTATATAAAACTCTATATGTTTAATTTTTCCAGCTATTGAATCTGGCTTCATTTATGTGATCTATAATATCTATGTGAATTTATCAAAGCCACCAAATGATTCAGCAGATAGCAGTGGCCATCAATCCATATTTTCCTATTTTATTATTTAAAATTTTATTTTCAAAATACACATATATATATTTTTTAAAAGCAATTTATACAATCTACATACTCTTTTATTATTTAGTTTTTAATTCAGCTGGCGTCCCTTGGCGTTGTTTTGGCGGTTGCTGCAAAGACTTGTAGAAATAATAGATCATATATATAACGCCCATTTGTATGAACATTTGAAGTAAAAGCGGTGCATGTTCATCTCTCAACTTATTTAAGAATTCCTTATTCGTGTTATACTTGTCAGAGAAGAGATAGTCAAAAGTATCCTTTAAGAAAAACGCCAAATTCATCCAATTGATATGAGCATAGCAAGAGAGCAGCCAAAGTTTCAAAGAGAATCTATTACTCTAAAAATAGAGAGATAATGAGATCATTATATACATATTTTCATCCCAGACTTACCCAAACCACACCCACGGCCAGCAAGCCAAAGGATATTATCTTAAGCATTTGCGCTCCCACAATCATCAAATCAATCATATCCAGCTGTATATGCCGTAATATATAGTAGGTTTTATAATCGGAAATCTATCTCAGCTAACTTACCTTCATAATTTGATAGAAACTCATAATGCGATTCATTGTTAAGAATGCCCCACAGCCTTCATAGACCAGTGCCATATAGGTGGCAGAGTGAGTAACTATGGACATATTTTTGTTGTTAGAAATTTTGTATTTACAATTTTAAGTATTTATGGAATGATGATAAATATAGTTGACACGAAATTGAAAGCGTTCTATAACTGTCAGAAAATGTTTGATGAAGTTCCTTGTAATGAAAATTAACGAGCATGAGGGACCTAGTTGCTTAGCCGCAAATGTCAACCAAAACAAGAAATGCCAACGTTTTCGTAAAAACAATCTCTTGAAGGGAGCGGAGGCCACGGAATTCTCAGGATTATAAAAGAGATTCCGAAGGTACCAATCGACGACAAGAGTTCTTCAATTTTTTAAAAATGAGCGGATTCAAAGTCAAGCAAATGGACCCACTGAACTGAGTATGAATGAATGGGTGAACAAAAAGGTGTTGCCTACTTTGAGGTGCCCATTCCTGTGCACTGTAAACCGGCAATCGCAATCTTCATCTATTTCTTTCCTTTCACGCTTTTAATTGCAATAGCAACACAAAGCAATATTATAAGCATCAGCATAGTAAAAAAAAGTAAAAGAGCAACTACAATAAGCTGTCTGCCGGATTTTCTCTTTTTTTTTTTTATTTTATTTAATTCTTCTTTGTGCTTTGTAGTTTTTTAATGGTTTGCCACACGGAAATTGATTTATTTCCGTTTTTTGTTTTACATTTCCGTCTTCTCTGATGCTCTTTTGCAACCAATTTACAAAGTAGCACATCGCCCGCGTCGGGCTTTCTCTCCACAACCTGCACAGTTGGAAATCTAGTAGAAGAACTGGCCCGAGGTCCTAATTCAAATCAAATTCTTATTCTAATGCTCAGTCAAATCAATGCCATTGTCAACTGCCAACTGTCACTTGCAAGTCGATGCGATGCCAAGCAAAATATTTCTTCTTTAATAAACAGCGCCTGGACTTGCTTCGGCTCCTATATAATTCGTGGTCTGTACTATATTTTTTTCTATGCTGCCATCCTATGGCCACCACCATCCACTTCCACTCCCTAAGGACCCACTGGCTGCTCAAATTTATTGTTTGCAAATTGAAATTCTTGTCGACACGCACGAGCAAATCCATTGGGAATGCACGACACAGCTCTGCCCGTACTGTCACTGCCAGAGGAGCAGACAGCAGGGGCCTGCTGGATATGGTTGGGCAGCTCATCATGGCGCTTTTTAGTATTTATTAAGATTTTGATGTGCCATGAAACATATTTCCAAAAAATAAGCAAATATTTTATAGCCACGATGTTGTCAAACTCAAAAGGGGAAATCTACAGGCGAAATGGGGAGGGCGTTCCTTGTGCAACCTTCCCTTCATGCTGTCCAATATTGGTAAGGTGCAAAGGTAAGACTGGCGAATGAATGGGATAGTCTCCTTTAGGTTGCCATGGACATGCTCTGGTTGATTCAGCTGTGGGAGCGACGTTCGGGTTCTAAGGTAAGATCTAAGCTATAGCAGATCAGCTCTGTGGTAAGTTAATTCACAGCATATTCCAACATATTCTCACGACTGCATCTCTAATTCTAGTCATTCTCTAGCCATCTGCCTGTTCATCCTTCATATGCATTTACCCATAGTCTAGCCAACATTCACCTTGACCTCAAATTTTTCTTCACCTAAGCTCTCGGCTCTGAACCCTCGAACACAACTGCCAATGATACAGATGCGGACTACTCACATTGCGGCGCAAATTTTTGCAATGATGAGGACACAGCAATTGAGCATCCCGATCCCCATGCCGTCTTCATATTAATCATGATTTATTTGCCCTGTGTCATAGTTTCCATTATATTTGTCGCCATATTTTTGGATCCCCTGTCGCGCTATGGCGAGGGCAGAAGGGGTGCCCATGCGAATGAAGTAACCACAAAGAGTTTCATTTTGGCAACGTTTCACCAGATGAAACGACCCAATCAGCTAATGCTTATACCTCTGACGATATATATAGGATTGGAGCAGGCCTGGATTGCTGCTGAGTATACCCAGGCGTATGTGGCCTGTGCCCTGGGCATGAACATGATTGGTTATGTGATGATTACTTGGGGCGTAGGGGATTCCATTTCATGCTTAATTTTTGGCTTCGCCATGAAGTACATAGGCCGTTCCATGATCATCTTTATTGGCGCTACTGTGGATATAATGCTCATTGGATTCAAGCTGCACTGGCGTCCCATACCAGACACGCCAATTATATTCTATGCCCTGGCTGGTATATGGGGCATAGGCGATGCTGTATGGGTTACCCAGATCAATGGTTTCTATGGGCTTCTGTTCAGGCGTCACAAGGAGGCTGCCTTTTCCAATTACCGTCTGTTTGAGGCATCTGGTTTTGTGCTGGGCTTTATATATTCCAATCCATTATGCGTCCAAGAGAAGCTTTATATAATGCTATTATTGCTCACATTAGGTTTGATTGGCTACCTGGCTGTGGAGGTGCTCTATCAGAATAAGGTAGGTACAACTGTTCGGGTGAGTATGAGTTTCAGAGAAGGTATGCTCAATTGTGACAAGGGAAATGAGAGAATCAAGTTCTCTGAGCTGTTTATGGATCTTTCAAGAGCGACGATCTTAAAGCTAGAAGTCAGAATAGAGTTGGGATACATACTTGTATAGGTGAGTGTGAGTTTCAGATTTTCAGCGCTCATTTGGCACAAGAGAGAATTTCCCTCGGAACTGCTTATGTCAAGACGTGGAGCTATATAATGAGGTGCGAGCTTTTGGTTAAAAGCCATTCGCCAACTGAAATACAATGAGAATGCTGATGCGTCTGGCGCTTATACTTAGCATTGTGATGATTCATGAAGGTAAGTGTTGATATATTTGGGATTCCACGTGCATTCGTAATTCATCTAATATTTTGTATTCAATTTTATCTGTAGGTCAAACCCAAGCACCAGCGACTCAGTTTTCAGATGATGCAAGTCCTCTTAGCAGCAATGTTTACTCAGGAAACGGAAAAAGAGACAAAGGTGGTGCTGATGGAAGAACAGGATCGCCAGCTGAAAGCGGTCAAGGTGGTGGAAGCATAAGATCAGGTATTTTAGGTGATAGTGGCGGTGATAGTGGAAGACCAGGACAGTCAGATGGCCATCCAGGTAAAAGCAGAGGGCTTAATGAAAATGTCGGCAAACCAGGTTGGTGGTCAAGTGGTAGATACGAGTTTGACTATGAAGACGAAACAAAAGTAAGTCAAGGATATCGGACTACAAGATGTCACTGCGTTTGCGACCCCCCTCGTCCAACACGAACAACAGAATCACCAACATACACAACACGCATAAAGAAAAAGACAACGAGGAGGACGCGTAAAACAACAACGAAACCCCAATGGGTTGGCGTTGGGCCCATAAAGAACCCAAAACCAACCAGAAGACCATTTGGAGGAGGCTGTGGTAACTGCTAATGTGACCCATAGACGAAAATTTATAATCTTTAGACTGTTCCATATGTTTCCACTACGACTCAGGGCAAAGCTAATGAGAAATAAATAAAAATAATAATATGTACGCTACCAGGAAAATTGCATTTGTAGACGTAATCCAGTTTGAAGTGTGACTAAGAATGCTTTACAGCTACAGAAAATTACACAACAACATTTTTGTATCGATATAATTAGCAATTGTTTTGACCTTAACCCACAAAAACAATTGAAAATTGAAGTATTTTCTGTATATATTCCTATATTAAATTTGATATATCTATCCACACAAATCGGGTGGTATCAAGCTCATAATATATTAAGCCTTAACTTCATTGCCGATAAATTGATGTTGTTGAAACATAAAGCGACTAATACACACTAGAGACAAGTAGATTGGACCAGCCTCTTTGGATGTCTTTTTGTGTCAGGACATAATATCTTCTTGTATTTCTGAGCTATGAAGCAATATTAAAGTCATTTAACTCCGTATTTCTGTCTGAGGGTGTGAGTGAAATTAATAATGTCCATCTTCATTCCATAACGCATTTATATTGCTTTGACATAAGCAGAATTTATAGTTCCACTAGCTGTTTAAATTTGCTTTTCTAACATTTAAGAAAAACTACTGTCCAACCTCAACAAATCGCACATTCTAGTCAAGAATTTTAATTAAATGATAGCAATATATTCCGTATCTGCCATCATACTCATGGCAACCACATACACGATTTTCAATCTTAGCCTTCTGTCACACGTACACACACACACACACAAGCCTCAGCCATAAACAATGAATGGGTATATTTAACTTCCACCCCAAACTATGCTGCACGCTTCTTTTCAATTTTCAAAGCGGCGTCTCTGGACAAAAGGTGTATGGAAAAATAAAAAAGCAACCAAATTGCAAAAGTCTACGCAGGAAATTGATTGATTTCCGCTTCGTGCTGTGGTTGGAAAAAAACGAATAGATTGTAAAGCAAAAACCAAACTGAAACCAAACGAACTTGCAGTTTTTTAGTCAGGCTCCGTTTTGGCGTTGTTTGTCCGAAAGTGGGAGAGTTTATGGAGTCTGTTTAGCGAGTCTATAGAGATAAGGTCTACCCCAGAATTACCCCTTGCAATTAGTCGGGAGGTGTTGCAGCTGCAACAGCTAAATGTTGTGCATGCCCAAACATAAAGTGCGTACGTGTTGGTGGTTTGAGTGTGTGTAAGTGTGTGCCAGGGTGTGGGTGCCCTGCAGTAACTGATAGTTACGTTAGTTGGCAGCTAGCACAAACATAAACACACACATACACAAAGCATATAACGCGACACACATGTTTTTGGCAAATGAACCCAATGTCTGGCTTAGCTAGCACCAGCTGTCCAGCCTCATATACCTACATGCTTTCTGGCTGCTGTGCTATTATATTTGCATATCTTGCCAGTGCCATTGGCATGTTTTGTATTATAAATATATATATAGTATGTGTGTGTGTGAATCGGTGTGTGTGTGTTAAAAGCAAAAGCTTCGCTTGTTACATGGTCAATTAAGCTGCATGTGTCGCCATAGGAAGCTTAAGTCACGCTTTGTATAGTTTTGCAATCGCCATGGTATGCAATGTGTCGACAATCTAAAATACCCAAAATATATAAATTCATATAGATAACTTTGTTTATAGCCCGACTAGCTCACCCACTCAGTCAATTATCTTAATAAAAATATCTGAAAAATGTTTCTAACTTGCTTTCAAAACTATATAACTGTGGTCAGCTTAGAGCTGCACTCAAAGAAAAAGTTGAGCAAGGTCGAAACATCTTGATTCAAGTACAAAATTCTTAATTCGACAGTTTTTAAGTCCAATAATACTTATATTAATAGTGTCTTTGTTTTTGATTAAATAAAATTGATTAGAGACAAGAATTTCAATACTTAAACTAAGAATTAAATATATTTGAACTATATATATTTATTCCTATTATTTATTGATTTCTAGAGCGTTTTCTGGTTACTATTTCAAATAAGATTCAAGATCTATTTTCTTTTATTAAGACAATTAACGGATATTTTTGAATTTAAGTCGGAATCGTTCATAATATAATTCCTCTTGGACTTACAAAAAGTTCTTGAATTAGAATTTAGTGCTTCAATCAATCAATCGATCAATTTTTGTTTCTCAGTGTATCCTTTTATCTCAGCAGTTGTCACTCCGTTATTTCAAACACAGACAAAAGCGTTCTTTACGTAAAAGTTATTCCTTAAATATGGGTTTTTAGTAGACTAATTATTTGCTTTTTATTATTTCTATTTGTCATCTAAGAAATAAATACATATATAAGATATTAAACAAACAGGTTGCCTTACACTACACTGAATTACTATAGGATCTTTCCCAGGTACCTGATCGTTTCTCAGTATAGTTCCTAGACTTGTGCTCATGCCGCCTTAATGCCTGATTATCTCCAGAAAAACCTTTGTACTTGAGCTACTTTCCCGGCAGATTTCCTCTTCAAAATTTGTTCAACTGTGGTCGGTTATAAAGTTAACATAGTTCTCTGTTGGATTTCTTAATTACAATTTGGTTAACAGCCATCACACAGATGAAAAACACAAGAAATATTTCTGAAATATTTCTAACTGCACAGAAATTTGATACCATTCATAAAGAATGTGAATGTATATTAATTGTGTCATGAAGCTTGTAACGCATAGAAGAAAGCATTTCCGACCATATAAAGTATATATAATATTGATCACCATGACGAGGGGATTCGATAAAGCTATGACCGTCTGTTCGTGTGTTTCAACCCCGAGATCGGAGGTCTTAAGAGCTACTGCGTATAATGTTTCACTAAGATCAATTTAGTGTTATGATAATCACAAGATCTTAATGAACCACAACCAGTTACTGATATTTAGTACCGTCTATTAGGATATATTGATGTGATCCCTGAAAGCACTTTGGGAGGACTGAGTCTTCAAATGCTTTGTAATACGATGGGATTCCTCAATGCAGAATCTGCTGATTTACGGATTAATAAACCTTAATTTTATGAGGTGATATCTCGGGGGGTATAGCCATAAGGACTCCCGATGTGTATCCTTCGGATATTCGCACTGATAGATTTTAGTAGAAGTACATGGATTTTCTGGTACCATAAATACATATGTTCTTATATTAACCCATTCCCAAAATTGCTTGGTCAATTTTGGGTAATGTTCTTATACTCGTCTTCTATATATACTCAAGGTCAAATAAGCAGACAAATTGGTGGTATTGCCACTAGTTTGGTAAGCATTTCCACATTTCAAGCATTTTGCAGTTTGCCACACTGTGTCCGGTTAACAGGCAGTTCTTGTTCGGGTTCGCTATCCATGTCCATCTCACTCGAGTTAGTATTATTCCAATCTACATACAAACACATACAATTTATAAACTATGAAAATACACACACTTACATATCCACTCAGTTGAGTGGTAGTTAGGACTGCAAAAATACAATTGCTTTTGCTCTCATAATCCATCGAAAATTTCTCCATTTCCACGCACTGCCAACACCAACATCTTTCTAGAAAACCAATATATTTCTATTTATTTACTAAAATTTATTCCATTCTATCTTACCTTATGCACTTTGATTTCGCGCTTTTTACGCTCATTTACAAACCAGCAGAATGCTTTCTCTTTCTCTATATGTGTATGTATTAATATGTGTATGTCTCTGCTTATATATGTATGTTCGATTGCGTATATTTATAAGTACATACATTTTATAAAATTTTAAAGAGCGGAGAGTATGTGCTTATACATATATAAACCGAGTTTTAACTAAATCTGTAAAAAATTATGGGAGATATAGGGACTTTATCGATGTGCGTTGGCGTGGCAATATTTTAAAACGACCTTGATCTGAAACATTTGGGGACTTTATATATCAAATTTGGTGACTCCTAGCTCTTATAGTCTCCCAGATGTAGGTGTTCATACAGACGGACAACGCCAAATCGACTGCGCTGTTGATGCTGATTAAGATATATATGTACTATACAAGTTTACTCTATACTCTTTCCAGATGGGAACTTTCTGGAAAAGCCTTTGGACAGTATTGGCATTTCAATGGCCTTTCACCAGTGTAAGTGCTGCTCACAGACATGGATGCTATTAATAGCAGCATTCAGAATACAGTAGCCGGCGAAACGAAAACGTTTACCTCTTTCGATACTATGGTGGACTAAAGTGAAGCTGTTAACTATACAACGGAATTTTTAAGTTCATTAGGACCAGGAATGCCTCCACACGAATTTAACTTCATATAGGTGCAGCTATCATCCTTCTTTGATATATGAATTCTCCCCGATTTTGCACTGGTTCTAGACTTGCAGTTAAAAAGATGATGGGCAATGTAGTAGAGGCTACCATTTCAAATGGAAAATCCAAGGGGCAAGATGAGCTTTGAATTTAAAAGGACTTACTTTCCGGTGCGACTTGCTATAAGTTTGTGGTCTAAATTTGGCCAACTCTCAAGTTGGCAAGTCATCAGATTTATTCGTGTATTCGTGTACATTTAGGTGGCGTAGCGACGCACGCTGGGTTGGCTAGTATCTTATAGTCGGAGTATCGACTATAGCGTTCTTACTTGTTGTGTTTGTCTTTAATTTGGGTACAAATATTTGATTTTGTAAAAGAAAAGCAATGAGACAAGAATTTGAACACCACTTGGGCTTAGCGATTTTTATACTTTTCGTTCTATGAATACGAAAATAATAGTGGAGGTGTCATCGCGCGCAGCATTCTTATTTGCAGTTAATTCATTTAATTACTGTCGAAGCCGTTGCCATGTCACTGCAGGTCCTCATTGCCTTAAGCAAATTATGGAGGCAACAAATTGGCTTAGCAAAGGCGGCCAGTACAAAGCGACTGGCAATTAGTAATGCTGCTGCTCTCTGTACGCAGCTCAAGAACCTGCGTAATATGTTTAGTCATCGGAATGGCAATGGCAGTGAGACACGTGCCAAATATACATACTCACATATGAGGTCGAAGCCGGGACTCGGCTTGTGCACATAATGACTCCCGACATTGTTTTCTAGGCCATAGTGAAAAGTTGTGCTGGCAGGACTGGACGGGATAGCTGGGGTCTGGAGGCGAGAGGCTGTAGTCAGGACATGGACATGACACAGAGTCGCGCACACTTGGAATTGCAAATCAGTCGACTAATGTCTACATAATCAGTCATGTCCCAACATGTGAATTCCATTAGTGGAACACGGGCATGCAAACAAACAAGCATTAATCAGTGGGGCTACCGGCGTGAGGGTGCAGGCTGTCTGTCACCGGGCAATAGCTACCGTTTGCCCATTCCAAGTCATATCTATTTGGTTTACATACCAGTCTTGGGTTATTTATGTGTCTATTATAATGCTCTCTCATTTATATGAAAAATGGTTGCCTACTTATCGGGCATGTCCTTACGCCGTGACTTACAAATTACATGTAGCCACTGCTTGATTTATCCGCACATTTCAATGCAGCAGCAGCAGCAGCAACTTCAAGCCGACATCTTATTAATATGCCATTCATTTGGTCGCCTCATGCTTCATTAAAAGCTGAAGGGGCCGAAGCAGCCACAGCAGCAACAGCAGCGGGAGCAAGAGAAGGAGCAGGACAAGTTCCAGGTTCTGCAACCGTATCCGGCGCCTCGGCCGCAAAGTGCAGTCGGCAAAAATTATGCGGCTCGTTTGCCGTGCCATGAATGCGACTTGCAATGCCAAATGCCAACTTCAACTGGCCCGGACCTGGGCCATTCGTTTATCCCTTTGTACTCATTTATTTGCATGTCATTTGCTTCATTCTGCATCTTTATATGTATGCGTCGGCATGTATGTGTGCTGTTGTGCTTGTGTGGGTGTATCTGCATTGGTGTGTGACCCTTTCCTCATCTGCCTTGGTCACGTTTGTCTGCCAGAACGCCAGTTACTTATGGCTGTTGTGTGCATTATCAATATGCATTGTGCGGCTCCCTTCGCCGGTTTTGTATTTTGCCAACGTTCCTTTTTGCTGTTTTTTTTACTTCTTTTTAGGGGGTATTACTAGCTGGTTATGGTATTGGTAACGGCGAGGGAAAAGAAAGTGTTTGGGGGTAGGAGAGGAGGGACTTAGTGTTTTCATAAATTCTAAAAAGGTTTCATTCCATGTGTAGTGGTTTTACTTAAAAGCTTCAAGTCTCTTAGTTTTATGTAACGCTTATGGTTTTTGTGCTTATGTTTTGAAATTTTAATATATTTTTAAAATTATACCATAAATTAATACAAAGGAAGTGAATGTAACATAAAAGTTGATTCACACATTAACATTAAACCACTTAAGCACACCTTCAGCAGCTAAATATGACTCACGACTCAAGAGAGAGACAGCTTACATAGGATGAGAACGTAGCTTGGCTTAGACGATTCCAAGTACATCTTCTTTGTTCCAAATTATAAGTGTTCTTTATTTATACGTAGAAGTGGATAGATAAGTATTTCATCTTTAGCTTAACAGAATGATAGTGAATTAACATAATGAGAGAAAAGCTTGACATAGAATCGATTAACATTGTATGTGCTGTGAATAGATTAGCATAATGTAATTAGATTAACATAAGCCACTTATCATTTGAGTAGTTATGCAGTCATGCTAACATTAAAACATATTTTTTAATCCTGCGTTTGCCAAATCGAATTTATTTTCTTTCATTTAAAATAAAACTCTTAAATTGTTGACAGTGCATTTGTAGTTTCGTCTTGAAATTTGTTTCTGACTTTCCAGCATCTTTTGCATCTCTGCATCTTTGCTATGGAGTTTTAATAACGAATTGCTTTTTTATGGTTTCCGGCTTATGAAGCACAGCACAGAAATTGGCAAAGCAACCAACGACACGGTGGCTGGAGCAAATTCTTAAATTATGTTTTGTTTTTAAACTGAAATAGGTTTTTTTCCTCGTATTTTTTTTGCCATGCTGTTGCTATCGTTGTGTTGCTCTGCTGATGCTGTTTGTTGCTTTGTTAACCAAGTCAAGTCTCAGCCAGCTTCCGTTTGTTGGTGATGCTGTTGTCACCACAGTTGCCGTTGCTGGCGTTTCCATAGCCATTCTGTGAGAGAAGACAGGACAGACCCTGGCACAGGCTCAGGTCCAGGCCAAGCCAGGCCAAGCGTAATTAGTGCTCATGGCATAAGGCGCACTTCCTCAACGCGCCGCACTATGCGCAGCTCTTGTTGTGTTCTACGAGTATTTCATTCCATGGGGCATCTGCAACATCGCTGCCATTGCGTTCGCCCTCTTCTTTTCCATTTGTAATCACTTTCTGTTGGCTCCGACGCTTTGTTCTTAGGATTTACCAACTGTATATACTGGACACTCAGCGCACACACAATTACTTAGCCCGCCCTCGCCCTCGCCCTCGCCCGCACCACAGCATCCTCCCATTGTTGTAATTGTAATGTTAACAAATTTGTAATTTAGGGCGCATTCAATTTCTGCTAATTAAGGCCATGCTCACAATCAAAAGGTAGTTAACGGCATGCGAAATGAAACGAAATGAGCATTTGGCCAAAGACTTGGAAGAGCTTTTACAGAAGAACGATTTAGTTTGCATTTCAATGCAATTGTTGGGTAAAATTAAACACTAGAGTACTATTACCATTTGCTGGCTCGAATTCATTGAAATCGTTTTGAGAATCGTTTCATGAGCCTGATAGCTTATAGAGCCAAATTGCTTTCAGAAAGAAGAATAAAATTCTATCATTTACATAAAATTGCAATAACAAATAACCTAGATCGTCCAGGTATCGTTTTAAATGAATAATTTAAGCTTGTTGTAATAATGTATGCCCTGCTAAGAGTACATAGGAGATCATAAATATACAATTACTGTAGCACATTGTGGAATACAACTGAAACACTTTGCCGCAACCACGTTGGCCTCACAATTAGCCAACTCCGAAACTGATCTAACTTTGCTTTTGCTAACGCTAATTGCCTTTTGCAACTTTTCTAGCATTTGTCTTTTATTCTCTTCTATTTTTTTGAGCTTTCTCAATTCGTTCTTTCTATTATTTCGTTGGGAGTCGATAGAAGTTTGCTTTTGGCCTTTGTTTGAGCTCACGCAGCCTGGCCATTAATTTCACAATTAGCAATGGGTTAGCACCACCAAAGCAACCACCTGCCGCCAAACTCAAGACTTTAATTAATTTTGAGAGCAGCTACAAGTATGAAACTGTGTGTGTGTATATTTCTTTCAATTGTCTGCTAATTTTGTGCAACTATTTGGTGAAAATTTAGAAAATTTCAAAGAAAGCATGCAACAGCCACACAATAGTTGCCAAAGTGACCAACTGGGGCAGCTGCTGCAGCTGTTTGCTGTCCAAATGAGCCCAGTTTTCCTCGCCCCTCTATGCTAGTTTTCACAGTGAAAGTGCTGCCTGCTGCATGATTTTTGCTGTGTCTAACTTTTAGTTAACGTTGTAAAATTCTACGCCTTCCTCAATATTTTATTTATGTGCATGTGTAGATATGTATGTGTGTGCGTTGGCTGTTTTGCTTGCTTTTACATTTGCTTTTAGTGGCATCAGCAATAACAACAGCAACAACAACCATGGGCTGCGTCTGCTACGTGAGCCCAAAGCGAAATTTTCTGCTGACACTGCTGCTGCCGCCGCTGCCATCGGGTTGTCAACTTTCACTTCACCTGCAGCTGTGCCACACAGCCAACATTCAACATAACGCCCATACGCCCATACAACCGCTTCCTTGCTTGCCTTGCTGTTGACATGCATTAGCTGAAAATAGTCAAATAATGTGGATAACTCATACGCCGTGTGGCACGCAGTTCGCTCCTCATTTTTACTTTCCACTTGAATTATGTGCGTGAAAAAGTTTCTGCCAAAAAAGTTTTTCATGTCGTTACTGCCTTTTTGCCTTGATGTAATGAAAATTTGTGCAATTGTGTATAGTTAACAAAAAAAAACAGAAATCCAGAAAAAAACTCCCTAAAAACGAACCAAGGCAACGAATGAATGTAGAAGTTATCCATTAAAGCGTATTTTGTTTGAGGCAAAAACCCGAAAACTTTTTGGTCTCAAAAATTTCGCAGATTGATTGGCATCGGCATAGAGGCACTGGCAGTTTGGGGCTCATGGCGAGGCGTGGTTTCTCTGGCCAAAAATTTGCCAAGCGTGTGCAAGACAATAAAAGTAATTGAGTGCGTAGGACGTTGTTACAATTTTCTTATGTACGTTAGTGGGTGTGTGAGTGTGTGTGCGTTGTGTATGTATGAATGTGTTGTGTTGCCTTGTCAATGTTGTGTAAATTGCGTCGCCTGTTGTTGGTTGCTACGCACTCTGGACCATGGGCAATTGGGTGTATACGGCCGTTTGGCAGATTGGGCCAGCTGTGATAAGCCCAAGTCATTACCGTGTGCCAAGAACCGAGCTCTTATTGTTCTCTTTATCTTATTGCTGTTGTTGTTTGTAGGGGATGATATGAGAGCTACTTTAATGTGCTTTCAAATTGTTTGCTTTGGACATGGATACAGGAAGTCCAATTGGGCGTTGGCTATTTGTTTTAGGGATTTGTTCTAATTATGTCGAAATAAATAAAGTAAAATGTATATTTAAAAAGTTATACATAAAATGTATATATACATATATATTTTTTTTAAATTTGTTCAAATATTTGTTGGCAAACTTTAGATTTTAGTTGTTTTAGTTCCACTTTTAATGTTAACATTATATTCTTTAAAATTTACATGATTCAAATTTGCAAATTAACAGCCCTCTCTCGCCATTTACTATGTATGTATGTAGATAACTGCATTCACTGTAAAATTTAACAGCGACACTCTTATCAATCCACACATCTGTTAAGCAATTCAGTTTAAGCCAAAGTTGCAGCGCGGTGATATGACGATGTTACATTTGCAAAGTCAATGTTTTAAACGCGATCTAAAATATGTTATTGCTCCGCTATCAGACTCAATCGTTGCTGCATATTTTATGTATAAAAGTTAGTATAATATAGCATATTGCACACCCAAATCGAGAAAATAGTGAAATTGGGCAACTTGTACAATTAATTAATTCAGTTTTGTGTTGGCTTGGGCCGCCATAAGCATGCGTAAAGCAAAACTCTGAAAAGAGGCAGCGACAACTGAACAGCGATCGCTAGCCGTGGGAGAGTGAGAGAGCCTGAGAGAGCTTGCGCATGCGTGATTAGTGGTAAATATCGCAGTATACTCAAGCTTTGGCTTTGTGTTATGCTTTTGTTTTGCTTTTTTTTGTTTTTGTTTTTGTGTATGCAAAATAAGAAATACGAATATGAGTGCATTGTGAAGTGTAAACATATACTTTGTATAGAAGCTATTAAAAAAGAAGCAGCGTTCTGGGACCTGAATTTGACGGGCTCAATTTAAAAGTTCGTTAAAGTTTTTGAAGCTACGAAAATATATTATATTAAAATTAAAATTATTAAAAAAGTACATATTATTATACGTTCTGAAGTTCGCAAAGCACAGAAGGAAGTGTTTGAAGGTATGTATATATATTTTTCATTAACGCGACAAGGATGTCGAGATATCTATGTCCGCCCATTTAAATCTTACAAGTCGAATCAAGATCAGTTTATGCCCACCAAATTTTGATCAGGATCGCGCATCTATGTCATACAGCTGTCATAGAGATGTTTATATATTTACAATGTCAATGGTATATAAGTTTGGGCATACCAAACCCAGCTTTGCATATTCCTTTGATTACGATTTATGCTAAGTTCACTAAGGACTGTATAGAGAATGATTTGCTATATGGAAAACGATAATGGAAGATCTCAACAACACTAGTTCGAATAAGTACGTAATGCAGCTTAGCTTTTCTATAAAACTTTTACTATTTCTCTAAATTGAATATCTAGCAAAATAGTTCGAATCTAAGGAAATTAAGAGAAACACAAGTTAATTACAACTTCTTGTCTTGTCTTGTTTCGTGCCCACTTTACGTATATATTTAACCACTGTGCGTTCAACACAAATCTGTTGAAACTGCTCAGCGCATCATTAAATTGCTCAAAATTGCGTGCAAAAATGCCGAAAAGGGCTGTTCCCTCCGCACCACCGCTGCTAGTTCTCAAGTCTTACTCCGCTGAAATTGTCATCCTCTATTTTTTCCGCTATTTATTTTTGCCGCTTCAACAAACAAAAACCAACTGGCAGTTACCTCAACCCCCACCACTTCCACATTCCACTCGCTTCGCTTGCATAATTTGCATGGCTAAGTGGTGCCCCAGAGCGGAGTGGGCGGGCAGTTTCGTCCGTATTTAGGCAAAATGCGCGTCCGTTTCATAACTAAATTTTAATTGAATTATGTAAATCACATGCTAAAAAATTAGCAGGCGCAAACTATATTTAATGATGCTTTCGTACGCATTTAATTAAAGACGACTGAAAATTAAATGTAATGAGCGAACGTTATACGATAAGGACAGGCACTGGTGGGAGGTGGTGATGCGCTTGGGCAGTGACTGAACGATTTATCATGGTTGTCGTTTATTCAAGATTAGCTGGCTGGCCATGGCCAGTGGGTTAGCTGTACTTTCAGCTTGCCTAGGGGGTCTTTGCGAATGATGTCCATTCCAGCTAAGGCATGCTTCCAGAACCCACTGCTCTGTCTCTGTATATGGAAATTATGCAATAATCTATGGCAATGCATTGAAACTGTTGCCCTTGGCAACGTTGACCAAGCCAAGTTAGTCAAAAGAGCCACACAGCATCAACATGAACAACAACTACAACAACAGGACACAAGGACCAACAGCAGCAGGAACAGCGCATAGCTAAATCTGCTGCATACGTTACGGAGTCTCATTTGTGAGTGCGCTTGCTTGTGCCTGTACGTATCTATATATCTGAGCATGTGTTTTTGTGACAATCGGTTTAAGTGTTACAGTCACTCGCTTGTGAAGTGGACTCGAGCCTGTCTGGCTGCTTCTAAAGTACTTTCCAAGCTGGACATTGAACTCTCCGCCCTTCGGCCACAGTCCCTGGAGCTGTGTTTTTAATTATGCTCACTTTTAATCACATATTCACATAGGCAGCAACAGCAACAGCAACAGCAACATCCACAAATGCATTTTAATATCATTTAAAAAGGTTGTTAGCATTTTGAAATTGATGTTTTAAAGCGAGCAGCTCTTTTAAACAGGGCTATGTCAGAAAGTGAATATGAGTGCGAAACTGTTTTGGGAAAGTTTTGAAGAGTTTTACATGACAAAGACAAAGGATAGGACTAGTATAGTCATATGTGAGTGTAGGAATGTATATGTATGAATAAAATAGCTTAGAGTGCTTTAAAGAGGGATTCTCTACTGTACCTGAACTACCAGGGCTCTTCCTGCTTATAGGCATCCTTGCTCTCACCACCTCTTAAATGCAATGCTGAGGATTAATCGAGCTGAATGTATTCTAGGGTGAATTTAAATGCTTAACAGTATTTGTAGATAACCGCTTTCAAAGCTATATGGCAGCATTTTAACCTTACCTTAAATGCTTTGGAGCTAAACATATGCTTGAGCATATTTGATAAATTGCTATGGCATTTTTAATAACACAATTAATCCATAATCAAGACTAATAAACCTTTATTTTCCAATTAGGCCAAGCGTCAAGACTTATAAATTAAGCAATTAAAACTATGAAATATATAATTAAAACAAATGGAGGGTTGCGTTGCACAGTGGCACGAATGAGAACAATAAATGAGAGCTAGCCTTAGCTTTGCCGATGTCTATATATCCTAACTCAATTTGCTAATGGTTAATTCCATGCACTTAACTGCAAAATAAGTATTTTTGAATTATGAAAAAACAAAGATTTAAAATGTGTTTCACCAATGATGCAGAAATGCTCTATCAATTTAGAAAATACAATTTTTTAAAGGATAAATATTTAGTCTTCGAGTCACTTTACTTTAAAGACAAATGCTACAATTTCAGTCACTAATATTTAATCTCCTATGTTTATCTCCTATCAGAGTGTCAGTGAACTTTATAGGCTTAACAAAGAGCACTTCGTTTCATCCTAGCTAAACTGTAATACCCCTCTTTGTGAGAGGTATAACAAAGCCGGCGGCAACAGTGGCATTTTTAATCGCCTTAATGTGTGAATGATACCAAGTTCAAAAAAATGTTAAATTAAAAAAGATTTATACGCTTTATTAATACAATTTAATTTACATTTCACATTCCCACGTATGCATACATATGCACATCGATTTACATATATGTGTGATATCATTTAATCAATGAAAGGCAGCAATTACATTTAGGCATTAAATTATCCGTGGTAAGCCTGAAATGATACCCGATGGTGCTTTTTATGCAAATTCACGCTGTGGCAATAATATTTGCATAAGAACTCGAGCTCAAGTGCTACATGCATACATATACAAATGCAAATACATATACATATCACACATACATAAAACATATTTCATTTCAGTATGGGCGTATTATAAATTATGCATTTTATTTATATTTTAACGCTTTAATTAACGTCAATGTAGCACGAAATGCCAGCTTGTCCTGTGATTTCTACGATAATTTCTAAGGAAAATTGAAGTTAATATTAGGTTAGGGCTTTAAAACGATATCAAAAATATATAGTGAAATTTATATCTGTCATTTTTCCATACTGGCGATTTTGAAAGTATTCAAAATTGCTGTTATTATTTTTATATCTAAACCTCCAAATATTTTAAAATTTGTTTAAAGTGAGTCCAATAATAGAATAGCTGTCTTAGTTCACTGAAAACATTTTGTTATAGCCGCCATCCACTTTGATGACTTTTCAAGTCTTTTCACACTTAGCAACTTGTCTTACTGATGTAAATAGCGACTTGAATAAGCGATAAACAGACTGAAATCTGAAAACACATTGTATTTTGATTTCAGATAGAAATATTTCCTTGTAGAGTCGCCGCATTTTTGAATGCAGAACTGACCCAAATCACTTCTCTGGTAATTCAATCCACACGTTAAATTTGATAGCTTTTGATAGCTTCGTTCGATGTTGAAATCTAAAATTTTCCAATATTAAAGATAATCCATGTATATAGTGCTATTATATATATATATATATATATATATTACACAACCAAAGAGTCAAAATCTCTGAGTTGATTAGACCGGCAAGCTGAACACAACTAATTGCGTATACGCCGTGTGGTTTATACACACAAAAATGCAATAAACTGAAGCCCAACAAAGCCAACTACAGAACACAAATTGTATGGCTTAGATAAAAGAAAAAACACAATGTTCATCAGTATGACAGTATGAAGTATAATATATAAATATTCTGCATAGCTTTCATAGTACAAGGGCCAAGGGGACGCATGGGGCAGTCTGGGAGGCTGGATGGATTTAAGTGAACCGCAGTCGGGTTTGGTTCAGCTGCTGCATGGCTAACGTTCTGCATATGGATTTGTCGATAAAAACAACAACAACAACAACAGCATATAAAAACCATCCATATAACATAGCTAGCTCCCAAACGGAATCCCAATCGCAAACCCTTTTGCCATGGGGTCACATCCATATCATGCCTTATTTATGCTGCGCGACGCGTAGCCGCAGAAGAGGGCAACCGGGCAGCTGCAGGGACAGATTGACATGACATGACATGACATGCCAATCGTGCGGCAATATAAATATACAACATATATATTTTTTATTTGTTGCCCAAAAAAAAAAAAACGCTTACAATTTTTAATTTATTTGTCGGAGCTAGAAACTGCACACCGCCCCTCCCAATGAACCACTCCAAAAAAAGAGTCATTCCAGCGGCTGCTAAAACCTAAACTCTTGATGCACTCAAACATAATTGCAGGCACTTAAGAGGTGGCCATTGTGCTGAACAGGCGTTAGAGGGGGCGTCCGGGGCGGCTGGCTCTAAGAGCAAGCAAGTTGCAACATTTTAAAATAATTTAACAGCATTTTGAAACGCATTCAAGTCAACTTCCGTTGCTGACTTGGCTTCCTTGCTGACTTGGCTTCAGCTGCAGTTTCAGCTCCAGTAACGGCTTCAACTCCAATGCTGACTCCAGCTTCCTTCCCTTTCTATTTCTATTTGCTGCCAGACGTTTGTGCAATTTGTCATTTGGGCAAATACACAAGGAAGACGAACGGCATGTCGTTTAGGGGCGCTGGAGTGCAGGGCAGAAGCCAGTCTTCAGTATGAGATTGAGAGTGTGAACAGAGCACATGTGGGAAAAGGCCAAGTGATGGCCAGGCTTGATGCACTTCAACAGCTTGTATGGACACATGACCATTGGCTAATTTTTCATGCTGCCTGCCCTCATTTTCAACGCATTTGCCGTCAAATTTATCTCTGAGTTTGAAGAAACTTGCTAGAAACTCTTCTCGTAGTAATTGTCAGAGCCTGAATTTCGAGTCAGGGTCTGGATGCTATATAATAGGACTCTTACATCGATATTGAGCATTGATTTATTTACTCGCTTCAACCATAATCCCACCCATCCTCACTAAGTGACAGTGACAATGATCTGTCTTTAACAAATCCTTCAACCAAAACTTAATGTCCACGCCTTCCAGAACTTCTTCGGCAAACTATCAACGCTGCTTGGAAACTAATTAAATAAAAATTTGCTAGCAATTCTTGCACTTACCGTTCAATTAAGACACACTTCCTCAAGCGCTCAAGGCATAAAGTTCAACCAATGACACTTCCCTTGGCCACTGGGGGCGACAACAGTTGCAGTTGAGAAATAATTTTAAAAATTAATTGCATTCATTAGCGTCTTAGCAGCGATACCGGAGCATCATCATCATCCGAAACTTTAGCCAACGGCTAATGTTTAAATATTCATTTAGTCGACAAACACCACCGTCCCCATAAAGTGGGGACCAAGTGGCCTTTATGCAAATATGATTTGGGCATACAAATTGGCCATTGGCTGCCTCAAGGGTGTGTGAGCATTCGATGCTAGGATACTACGTGACCTTGCTGTCCCAGCAGATCTCTGCCTGGGCAATTGAACGGCGGCGTTTTCAGTTTTCCGTTCTCAGTTTTCAGTTGTCCTATTGATTTTCGTTGCATTATCTTGGACCGCCTCCACAGAGAGCTCAATTTCATTTGCCGTGCATTGCTTTCCTTTTCTTTGCTGTTCGTTTAGTTTTTCATGAATAAACTACGGCTACTTTTAGCCCGTGCGCAACTGTACCGATTTGTAGAGCAGCTAAGTGCTTCATAATAATTTAACACGCTTGTCTCAATCGCAACTCTGCGCCGCCCCCCTCGCCACTCAGGTGTTTAAGTTTCCAAAACTTTTTGCCAACTTTTTCCGCTGTCTCGCGCGAAGACAGCAGATAGGGGGGACGGCTTGGTAGGGACACCACTGTGTTTTGTGCTTTGTCTTTGGTATTTTAATTAAAAAACTGTCTTTAGTTTGGCTCCAAAGTTTAAATTAAGGAAGCATTCGACTCTCCGCGGAGTTGCCAACGTCCTCAACATTGGCTTGCTTGGCCATAAAACCACCAGCCCTACTACTTCCCTTAGTTTTCAAGTTTTATACAAAAGTTGTCATCTTTGGAAATCTTTGTAAATATGTAACAAGTAAAGCATAAACAAATTGCATAGTTGTCAAACATTTTTGTATATCCCTGTGAAACAATAGCTCGAGGGACGTGCGATACACAATTTATTGCATGCCATGTAAAACTTATTTTACTTATGATTTTTTTAGTATTTATTTTTGTGATATATTTGATTTTTTTGATGATATATTCATTTTCTTTGTTTGCAACTCACAGAAGGAAGCGTTTACGATTTTATAAAGTATATATATTAATAATCAGATTGACAAGAGAAATCGATATAACCAAGTCCGTCTGTCCACCTGTCTGTTTCGATACAAAGATCTCAAAAGTCTTAAAAGCAACAGAGCTGAAATTTTTACCAGATGCCTTCTTTGCTTGCACGCTGCTTAAGTTTAAATTTCTTCCAGATCGGACAACTATATAATATGGCTGCCATATAACCGATATTACCGAAATGAACTGTTAGTAGCATAAGTTTTATGGTTTTTTTTTTAACCAAATCTAACCAAATTCAGTTTGTATTCATTTGAGGATACGCCCGCTGACTTAATTTGATTCGATCGAATTATTATAGTTTGAAGGGGATTGTAAACCCTCACAGAGTCTTTTTCTCTATATTCTATATTAATTTCAAAAGCAGGAATGAAAATAAACTAGTCTCTATTAAAAACTATGATACAATCCTCCTGAATTCAGATTTTGCAAAAAGTTTGCTTCGATAAGGTTAAAATTAAGGTTGTTGTAAAAGTCCCTTATAGAAAACCGTGGTAGGGACAACATAAGGATCTTAGCTGAACACGTCTTTAAAGTATCTGATGGACAAGCTTTTAAGCTTTAAGTGAAAGTTTTGTATTAACAATAGTGTAGACTTATCCATTGGATCTCTTATGTTTTCCATTACCTTAAAGTCATACAATAAATTTTATAAATGATTATTGATATTCAATCGTACAAATTTTACACAAAATATACTTGTATTTATTTATATAGCTTATTTTTATGACATTCACTTACAATAATCTATATAACCATATGAGGAAAGGGCATACATATTTCGTACACATTCATTTCTACTATTTATTCCATTACTTTACGAATCTGACTGCGGCTTTTGCTTTATGAGCTGGCTTTCTGATTCCCCCTGATTTAATGAGTAATAATTATGGAAAATATTGCTAATCACTAATCGCCTTATTAATCAGATTATATGCTGCACACACGCACCGGCTGTCCCTGTCCATCTGTGGGAGAGTGCTAGGTTTGGGCTTGTGGTTAGGTTTGTTAGTTAGGGCGTGTCTTGATTAGCTATCAGGCAACTAATTTGCACATTGATGGCGTCTTTTATGGACGCATTGAACAGGAAACTGCTCGAACAGAGCCACAACTAAAGACGAGTGGAGCATGTTGATTGGCATAATTAGCCAAGAGCCTATAACATTGTGACTGTGTATGTGTGTGTGTGTGTGTGTGTGTGTGTGTGTCTCCCTGTCTATTTTTGTGTGTGAGTGTTAGCCTGTGTGCTCTAAGTGTATTTCATTTGGCTTAGCAACTGGGGAGCTGCATTATTTTACGCTTAAGCAACTTGAAGTGGTTTTGCAGCCACAACATGAGTAGTTAAACTTGAAACAGCCACATCAGCAACAGCTATAGCAATATCAGAGGCAGCAACAAGCAAAAACAACAATGGTAATGTTGCCAACTATTCTCAGCAGCAGCCAAAACCTAATGAAAACATGGTAATAAAAGATAAGCGCCCCATACTCATTGTCATGCATGCGTTGGTGTATGTGTGTGCATGTGTCTGTGTGTGTGTGTGTGTGTGTGTGTATTTGTTTGTATGAGTCCATTGTGCCACACTAGATAAGAAACTAAAACTCTACTCATTTAGCTAAAGTGCCGGGGCGCACAAATTGTATTGAGCTTATCCTCTTCCCGTCTTCTCTTTACGCTTTAGTATCACTTTCCACAGTGGGTCCAAATGCCTAAGCATGCTGAAATACTCCATTTTTAATTTATTAAATTAGTTGTTTTTCTAAATGTGTAGACATAAATGTCCACACAAAACTTTTTGAATGTCATAAAAGTCCAACTACTTGTTATTAGAATATCAGAGATTCGGTTGGCATTTTTAAAATCGGACTCACAATCTACCTTATATTATTCGTGCCACTGTGCATTCCCACCGGCCTGCTTTTGAAGCATAAATGGAGCGCATATTAAGTGAATTTCAGTTCGAAACTAAACTCATTAAGTGCTGCCAAGCTTGGGGGAAAAAACGTTGGGTTATAAGCTTAGGCCAGAGCCGGAGCTCCAATTGAAGCTCAAAAGCTCGTTGTACACGCTTGTAATCACACCTGACGCTATAAATTTGCTGCAGGGGATTTCCATGGCGAACAATTAAATGAATGGAAAACTTCGCTTCACTAAAGACCAGATAGATAGAGGGTGTGCGTGAGAGGGGCTACTGGCCGAATGAGGAGTGTAGTATGCGCCGAGTAGTGTGCTGGAAAAAGCTGGCTGCAGGAATTTGACTGATTAGCCATTTGAAATGGCGTTGCTGCAAATGGAGCACGTGACAGAGCGCCAAAGTGAAGAGGGGGAGGTCAGGAGTGAGGAGTGAGTGGGCAAGGGCGTGATTGCTGTTAGCTTGAAATCATTTGCTGCTGTGCATGCCAAGCTGTACGTTTTGTAACGAATTGAAAACATTGTCGTCCTCGTCGTCGTTGTTGTTGTTGTTGTTGTCGTACAATGCGAATACTTGTGCAGTCATTGCTGCACTCAGCCACCCACTCATTCACTCGCTCACTCACTCGCTCACTCACTTACTCACTCATTCATTCATTCATTCATTTGCAGCAACATTGTGTTGGGTGTTTCAACAATGATGTCGTCTAATGAATGTGGCAACAACGTTACAGAATTCTTACAGTTTTTATGTCATTGAAGCCCGCTCTTCCTATTTTGCTTACCCTTTCTCTCTCTCTCTCTGTCGCTCTATCTCTCTCTCTGTAACTGTGTAACTTCCACTCTCTGTTTGACAAAGTTGAGCTCATAAAATCTGTTGACATTTCTATCAATTTAATTGTCATTTCTCTTAAGCTTACTCCACTTTTTGGTGCCCAAGCCTAACAAACCTCTCCAAGCTAATGCATACAAAAATATGAAACGAAAGCTCGGGGGTTTTAAACACAAATGAATATATCTTGGCACACAAAGCTATCTGTCGGGTTCCAGACCCCAAGCTCAATTCCACAGCTGCAGCGCAATGCAAATTTTTAGACAACGCCGCTAAAGAGGGAAGCTGCTGCAGCAGCAAAAAAGAAAAATAATAAAACAAAAATTTGCAAATGGCACAAGTTCAAACAAATGTAAAAAAGTGGAAAACTATTTCCACAGCAAAAACATAACCCTGCTCCCAGTCTGCGCCAGACGCAGACTCAAGTTTTGTTGATTTTGGCTTTTGCAGAGTGAGCATGTGACGCTATTATTTGCATTCCACATTCCCTTCGCCACTGTCCTCGTTTTTCTTTTATTTATTTGGTTTTTTTTGTTTTTGTTAATTTAGCATAAGTGACGAGTGAGTGACTTTTGGCAAGCGCTTTGGGCGAAAAAGTTAGATTGATTAGAGCGTAAAAATCGTTGGCGTTTTTACGGTTTTTTATATACGACCGCGGGGTCTTTTTCCATCCCTCACAAATTTGCAGAATTCTCTAGCTGACAATCGATGACTGTCACATAATTAATTCATATATATATTATGCTCCTGCTTACAGTTTATTATTAATAAATGTGTGCAATAAAGTGAAAAAATGAAAATTTCCTTTTTTTTTTTTAAATGTTTTAAAATAAATATTTAATAATCATGTTATTTTATATACTAAGTGCCATTCGCGTTCAATGGTTGAATTTCTCTTTTTGCTATTATATTATATATATAATCTGGATCTTTTTGAATTTAAATAATTCCCTGGGCGGTATGTATATGCCATTCACAATTCACGCATAATTTTGCATTAAAGAATTTGCTGGAAGAATTATATTTAAGTACGAATTTCAACTAACTACAATTTTACAGTTATACAAGATTTAGCTTAATACTTATAGGAGTTATTCAAAGCATATTTCCATTACCTTTCCTTGACATCTGCAACATGCCATTCCTGGCTTGTTTGACCTTAATTGTTGCTAATGGCCAACGGGCTGATAACTATTAGGCCAGCAACAACAACAACAACAAAACCATACTCTAAAGCAAAGTGGCATCAATCATACGCCACGTAAACCGCAAGCCGAAAGCCGCTAGTCGAAAGCCATTTTAAGCTGCATATTTATTGCTAAGCAGCAGCAGCAGCACCACCAGCAGCAGCAGAAACTGGAGCTGAACCTGAAAAAAAAAACCATACGAAAACGGCAAAAACATGCAAAAACGTTGCAACGTTGCGTGTGAAGCGAACGATAAGCGAAAAACAGAGCTGTGGCAGAAATTGCGGAAAGGAGCAGAAAGGAGCATCAGTGAATGGGAGCTGGAGTTTTGCTGGAGAGCTGCTGTCTGCTCCCAATGGGCTTCAACCGACGAGATATGCATGTTAAGTTGCATAAAGCAAAGTTATGCCCGGCTTGGGCTTGGGCTTGTGCTTGTGCCTGTGCTTGTGCCTGTACTATGCACAGCTGAGCTGGGCGGCTTGGCGCTATTGCTATAGCTGTAACTGCGGTTAAGTCAACAAATTAAAACTTTTGCTACCACTCCTACACAAGCACACACTTATACACATACGAAAATGAGCTGGGCTGAGAGCTGAAACTTATGCAGAAGTTATGCACATAAACCGTGCAATACAGACACACAGACAGACGGACAGCCAAAAGAATAAAATACTATTTAATTAAACTTTTGCACGTGGCTTATTTGTATGTGTGTATATGTGTGCGTTTGTTTACTTATATCTTCCACATCTCCCCCGTTTGTAAAAATATCATAATTTTAATTCAATTTACACCAATTTGGCCGAATATGAGTGAAAAGCTTTGGGTTTCCGGCACTGGGAATAAATTTGTCATAAAAATGACTGTTTTACATGATAATTTCTGGTATGCGAAAGGCGCTGACATAAGATCAAGCCTCTATAATGAGCGTTTAGAATATCAACATAATTTTTTGTGACATTATCTTGATTTTCTCTTATCAATATGAGCAAACCTAGATTAAATGTGCTTTTTTTTGTTTATAATTTATTATTTAGCAATTTTAAATTTATTTTAGTTGAACTCTTTTATTTTACATAATTCTTAAAGTCAAATGTTTATATTTGATCTTGTTTTTCGCCGTGCAGTCACATGAGCAATTTGAAAACAAATTTTCTAATTTTATATGCGAGTTTTAAAGCATAAATAACTGCGGCTGCTTGCGGTCCAAGCATGTTGCTCATTTGTAGCCCTGGACACTGGCAAACCCATTTCAATTTCCATTCCCCCCTTTTGCAACCCTCTCCTGCCATACATATTGTATACGAGCTTCAGCTGGAGCTTAGCGGTCCGAAAGCCTTCTGCTATATAAATTGCTTGTGAAATTGAATCTTTATGGTTCAGCTGGAATATTTTGGCAGATAGTCTATAAATTATGGCCACAAAGGGCATACACGCAAAAGTTTGTTGGGATTTTTTTCTCTCTCTCTTTTTTTTTTGTTGCTGATACATATGCTGTTGTTGTTGTAGCTGTTGCTACTGCTGAGTTGTCTTTTGTTATTTTATTATTGTTGTAAATGATTATCTTGGGTACGTCTCCATCTCCATCTCCATCTTCCGTACTGTTTGTGCGTCTCCGTTTGCAATTCGAACCGAACCATTGCGTTGAAATGCCACATTTAGAGCCATAGTTTTGTGGTTGGCTATGTTAGACGCTTGCCAAATAGTTTCTAAATTAGTTTCAAAATATTTTCGTCGGCTGTTTTGGCCAAACATTTTGGGCTTAACATGTCGGGTACCATATGGTGTATGCGTAATGTTTTGGTAACAGATATTTTGGGTTGAACAAGTTGAGCTGAAGGTATTCATACAAAAAGGGTGCACACTTTTACACTGTTTATGGAATGATATTACATCCAGTTTGGTTAAAACACAACAAATTTTTAACTAAATTCACACTAAGAGGCATACGTATGCTGTACAAGCGTGCACTATTTCAGTTTAAAAATGATTTAAACGAAAATGCATAACGATTTTGCAGAAATCTCCTAATATATAACTTTTGAGTATGAGCGCACTTTTCCGGAGGAGTTAAAGATTGTGCACTCACGTTTTTCATATATTAGCTCCATACTTCGCACCTTAACGCCAACTATCAAACATATTTACATACATCATGCTGCACCACATGGCGTATACGCAATATGCTAATCAAGTTATTTTTTATTGCATACTTTGCTGCTCATTTGCATGTGTCTTTCACACGTTCACGTAGTTTACACGTTTTTTTGGGAAAATATTTTTCATGCTACTCGCAATGCCACAGAAAAACTGTGGCCTGATTGATGAAATTCCCACTGCGGCAACGTTGTGGAAATTGCTGTATGACATTAACAACAACACGATGGGAATATGCCCTAACATATGACTTGCCGCTCGTTGGAACTGCACAAAATTGTTGCCACAACAACAACAACAACAACGACTTCAGACATCAATTTTCGCACATTCTCTGTATGTTTGTGTGTGTGTGTGTTCCAGCTTGGGGTCTCGCTCTAACTAAGAAGTTACTTTCGCTTTTGCAATATTGATGCGGCTCTTAGTTGCAGCTCGAACTGTAATGTACGAGCCCAGAGAAGCCCACAGAAGACTTCTGAGCCTTTGGGCCTCTGTCTCTCGGTCGTTTACAGTTGTAAGTGTAATAAGTGAAGTGTATTTGCCCTCGGCAAGAGCTACAACAACAACAAAAGCAACACATACTGCAAACAGACAACATTAAAAGCATCTCCCAACCTGTGTGGCCTGGCATTTTCATTGAAAACTTTGCAAAAGGTACACTTAAAAAACTGATAAGAAGTATTGTTTGAGAACTAAATTGCCGCTGGGTCTTATTTTTGAAAAATCTTTCCTTTTATACAATTTTAGGTCTTAGGATCTATGGATGTGGCATATACCTTAGGTGTACAAATGGTAATAGAAAATCTTGTATTTATGTGGTTTGCATCAAAAAATGATGCCTATTTCTAATCATAGTCTGAACATTGACAACTACCTGACATCTGGTGTACAATAAGTGTGCGACATTGGCTCCCGTGTGGGAGGATTACTTACTTTAAATCTTTAATGATTTATCAATCTTTGCATGCGCGTGACTTTCTTAGTGTTGTATGATATGTTGCAAATGTGTGTTTATAATAGTTTCTTCATTTTTGTGGAATGTAATTTCAGAGGCTAGAAGCTTTACTAATACAGTATTCCATAGGTTTCCCCATAATGTAAATATATACTTGGTCACGATCTAGCCGTGTCCATCTGGCCTTGTGAATAACACCCAGATCTCGGGGAATATAAGAGCTAGAGTCACAAAGTTTATAATGTAGACTGCCCTAGTACACACACAGATTAATTAGGTTATTCCGAAGCCTCCCGCCCCCGCAAATCGATAAAAAAAACTTTATATCTGCCACTATTTTTGACACACTTATTTGAAACAAGGTTTATATATAAATAAGCACATAATCCACTGATTTACCAAATTTCATTATGATCCGATAATAATTATAGACAAAATCATAAGAAATCGTTTTGTATGAGACCACCCCACCGATATATTAAAAATTAAAAAAAGGGTGGAATACTAAGCCTATGCTAAGTATGAATATCCTATAGTTGGAATATCGACTATAGCGTTATTAATAGTTTATATATTTCCTTTAGACTTCCATTTTTCTTTTGCTTTCAGACACTAAAATCTCCCTAGCCATGGTTTCTGTAACTGTACAACCTAGAAACACTTCAATAGTTATGAGTTACCTTTAGTCCCATATTTTAGATGATTTTTGTAATATTCTGGCATTTCTTTTTTAAGTGTATCAGTAATTTCTTGCGCCCATAAAATTGTGTGCAGCCAAAAGCTCTAAACTGCCGGAATCCAAATTGTGAACTTCAAGGCCTCCTTGTCCGCCTGTGACTCCACAAAAACACAAACACACCTACTCCATTGGGTATTTTGATAGCTCTTTGGCTAGTCCTTGCTGTTATTTGGGTTTATCTTTGGCTATCAAGTTATTAAGTTTATGTAATAGTTGTTGCATTTGCCAGGAAATGTTGAATAGTTTCTTGTATTTGATTTTGAAATAATTTCTAAATGCTGGGGCTTTTGACAGCTTTGGCTTTCCAACTGCCTACCTCTGTATGTGTGTGTGTGTCTTTGTCTGTCGTGTTCAATTTCAATTTCAAGATCAAAGTTATTTGTAATCAGGCTCAGCTGTGCAGTGTGCTGCAAAATAATGTGTCAAGGCATTGACTTTTTGCTATTTGTATTGCAGCGACGAATAGACAAGACAAGGCAGTGTGAGTGACAGAGTTGTAGAGAGAAAAGAAAATTATGAAGGCAGGTTACAATCACACCCATTACAAAGCAAATGGAATAGACACAGTTGTTCATGCTGTAAAGTTAGGCTATGATTCACGCAGGAGCTGCTGCTTAGAGATTAAAGAAAGTTCATCACATTTTTAAGATCGCTTAACTATATCGTATAGCCCCCATAGAAACGAACACTAAGTAAACCAGTTTTTGTTTTCCAAACTCGGTTTGTATCCATTTTAGGAGGCTCCAAATCAGTTGACTGAATTTGATACAGGGTATTAAGCTGTCGAAGAAGCTCACCGCTCTCTTGTGAATATTATGTTCGTTTCATAGTGTAGTTTTTGTTCATTTGTAATTCCTTATTATCCAGTGATTTTTCATATGGTAGCTTCACCTTACAAGTCAAAGGTACGTCGCGAAGTCGAAAACTTATTGCCATTTTGAAATTGTTTGCAGCTCGACAATTTGTTCACATTGCCTCGGCTTTTGCAATTCGCCGCCTCCTTGTCAGTTGATTAATGATGACAAAAGTACGCTCCGCTCTTAGACGAGCGCTTAATCAACAGATGCGACAGGAGTTTAAGCCTCCGTGCACGTTACGAACCGCCGTTGGTCCTTCATCACCGCCTGGCAGTTGCTGCAAACATAAAAGTGGGCGCATTGCTTGGTTACTTTGATGTGCCTCACATAGGCGTCCCGCCCACCGACGCACCAAAGCACAATACATACACCACACCCCCTCTTTATGGCCAGCGATGCGAACAGTACGAGCATAAACATAAAAATGCGGGCTCATAAATATGAAACGAGCTTTAAATTAGTTGAGAGTAAACATGTTGTTCTTTTTTGCAAACCTTAATGCTGTTCGATGGTAATATTAAATTTAATTCTAGGATTTCCCAAGAACATATTAACATTTTCAAGAATTACCTTTCAAATTGAATGAATTGATGAATGATTGTGAATGAGAGCGGAAGTAGAGCATGCTGAGTAGCGAAAAGAGAATTCTGTTGAATAAATAAAATCTTTTTGTGGAATTTTGATTCGTTTGTGGAATTTGAAAAAGGAACTGGGCGAAGTCTTATAATGAAGTCTTTGCTTAGGATATGTTCTATGATGATCTTTCATAATCAATATTCATTATTTACTTTTCGAGTGACAAGTAAGGAGATAACAAATTCTCGTATGTCAACGCGTTCTGAGTATTTTTGTGATATCAAATTTCAAATTGGGAATTCCCACTTGTCGGCTGAGATTTGCACACTCTCATCATTCTTACACTCTCACATTTTCCATATAGAGTTTTCTTTAAAAGTCATCAATTTTCAGGTTTTCAATGTTCTTGTTTGAAATGCATTTGGGTGCACAATCCCGGTATGGCTGCTTGACTGTTGAAAATGCCTCAAAGTGTGGCTTGAAATAACAATCGATGTACGAAATATAAATTTCGCATTTCGCATCGTATTATAATTTCATTTAATGGCATTTTATGGCACATAAGTCAAAAGAGGGCAATAAAAGGATACTCCTGCGACAAAGTTCGGTTGTCCTGCCAGCCAGCCAGCCAGCCAGGCTTGTATTACGCATACGCCGTGTTGAACACGCAATAAAAATACCAATTGCAGTTTGGTACGCCCACGCTGGGCTGGGTTGGGGGGCAGGTGGCCCTTGCCATTGTTTCGTAATGTTGCTGAATGCAAAATTTATTGTTGATTTTATTTTCAGCGTCGTCCTTTTTACACAACACATTTTCCGTTTCCTTTTTGTGCATTTTAATGGGCATAAATTTACAAGCAACTGCCGGGCAGCACTCCTTGTAGGTGCTCAGGTGCGTATTGTTGTTGCTGTGTCAGCAGCCTTGACCGCCGCCAGTCTGAAATCTGTGGCAAGCATAAATTCTATTCTGTTCCATTGGTAGGTAACCAGTGGGCCAGCTGCCCCACTAAAGTGCCCAGAGCTCCAAGTTGAAAAGTTAAATATACACAAGGCTTATGTGCGCTCTAATCCTGCGAGTAAAGACCTCAAGATGCTTGTCTTTTGGTGGCAAGTACGAAGTATCCAACTTCGATTTCGATTGCAAATACGATGCCGACGCCGACTTCGACTCCGAGTACGGTTCCTTAGCCTTGTGTAGCTTGGCTTTGCGTGCGTGGCAGCCATTTGACAAGCGGGATGATACCCGAGCACGTAGCGCCTGGCAAGGCTGGTAAAACAGGCTTACCTTGCCACCTTCAAGCGAGCGTGAAAGTATTTGGCGGCCTTTTTTGGCGTAACACTGAAACGGCCAATTAATATAAGCGCCCCATCTGATCCCAGACCCCCAAAGCTGACTCTTGACGGGGTCCTATTGATTTTCTGTTCGCCCTGCTGTTAAACTTGTTGAGGCAAAGTTTCCAGGGCTTGTGCACAACAATTAAGCCATTCTGGTTCAAGGAGCTGTGTGTGTGTGTGTGAGTGAGGTGTGCGTGTATGAGTTCCTTTTGGCCCAAATTTGTAGCGTCTCATTGCCTGCGCCTCGTGTAATTGTCTGATTGGCTGCGCGCGATTTCACTACCCAGTTGTGTAGAAGGGAGGGCTTTATGAAGCGTTATAATGCGCTTATGCGTAAGCCCAAGCAAGAACAGCAGCAGCAGCGGCTAATACAATTAGGCAAACACACAGATAGCGCGTCCACGCATGTCAAATGCAGGCGCAATCGCCAATCGGCGCCAACCATGGATGGGGAAGCAGTTGGTAAATTAATCATAGATTATGAGCATGATATGGCATGAATTTAAAGGTGGCTTTGAGGTAGGAAGGCAGAGGCGGGAAATACTGTGAAATGCATGTAATTGCAAACGGAATAACAGCAATGGGTATACTTAGCTTTCGAAAGCATTCATTTGCTGAATCAAGTACATACATACACATATGATAGTCCTTTTTCGATGTCATGTGCAAGATGTGCATCTAATTCAGAACTAGCTTTAAGCAGATTCAATGTAGAGTTAATCCTCAGTATAGTTCGGCAAACGTTGATAGCACATACGAGAGTCTCCTTTCTCCAGATTATTGCTCTAAAAGTCATTCCCTAATTTTACTTTTTTCCACTAAGTCCTTGCTTAATTTCTAAACTTTCACCTTTCAGAATTGTTCACTCCATTTGAACCACTCTACTTGCCACGCATCATTTCTCTTCGGAGTTGACAAAGAGAAGCCTCAAACACCTAAACCTCCACTGTCACTTGCAATACCTAAAACTGTTCGCCCTTCAATCTAACCCACACAATCCTCTCACACACATCTGCTGTCTCTGACCTAAGACTTAGACGAATGTCATAACTCATGCTGAGTTGTTGCCTTGTGCACTTTCTAGCCAAAGTTGCCCCCTGTCGCCTGTAACGCTTCCTCTGGCTGCTATCTGCGGTGACATTATGCAATTTTGCTGCCGTGCAGCCATTTTTCAAAAATTCAATTGTATTTACAATTCAATTTTTGTGATCAACAACGCCGACATTGACAGCCCTCAGGGAGCGTCAGAACGCCATCGCCACATACACCCATCCCCATCCCCATTCCGCCGCAACACACACACTAAACGCGTTACAAAGCGCTTTGATGTGACATGAAATTGTGTGACAGACAGCACCAAGAGAAGTGTTCCATCTCCAGGCCATATGCGTCTAGCTAAAGCTCAAATGCAACTTTTTGATTGAAACGATGGCCAAAATGGTTTGCCGAGTTGTTAAAAATATTATAGCATACTTATACGGGCCAGCAGGGCGCTTGGTAAATGGTCGAAGTAATTGTTCTAATTAAGCGTGTGTTTAATGTGACACTCAAATTAATATTAAGCTGGCATGTAAGTGCCATAGCTCGGCCAAATTCCTAAGGCCATCAATCAGGGTAATTGCCATGACTTGACTGGTAAATAAATCATAAAGTTAATAAGGAGGAGGAAGAATTCTTGGCAAATATTGAATCTTAGATGCTCTTCCAACTTTCATCGCTTATTTGAGGGAGTCTTCTCTGAAAACAAATCTGGCATGCGGAGCCTTCCTTAAGTGAAATGAAAATCATCCATAGATAGAGATTTCAAGATTTTTCTGGAAATTATTTGTTTTAAATTTTGCAAATCAAATAATAATTTTCTGCTTCGCACTGAAAACCAAACAAATTTCCCAATTTCTAGAGCAAATATTTTCTCATCTTCTTTGCATTCCCAGATTCATTCGTAATCCTGCGTACATATAGCTGAAAAGTACCACAATGAACACAACGACAACAACAACGACTAGTGACAAAAAGCTCGGTCAGCCATGTTGTTTATCATCCATGCGGTTAAAGCTGCGCCTAACTGCGGATGTATTGGTGTGTGCGGTGGCGTGTGGGTGGCTCGCTCGCTGGTGCACGCTTCCATCTATGTGTTGGCGGTTTTTGCGGTTTGAAGTTGGTCACCGCTTTTAGGTGAAAAACCTTACCTGTCCAACCAGACGCACACCAAATACCGGAAGTGGGCGTGGTAGTAGCTGCTGTATTAGTGTGCTTGCTCGTTTGTGTGTGTCTGTTTCATTATAAGCTCAACGACACTTAGCACACATTTAAGCGGCTTTGGCTTTGGATTTGCTGTTATTGTCAGCCACTTCATAGCCGCCCCACCCCCACCATGCTCCCTCTCACTTACGTTCCGGCTCTTTTTCCTTTTTTCTGTTGTTTGACATATAATGGGCCACTCCATGCCACACTTATGAGTTAGTTCTCGCGCTGTCCAAAGCAACACAAAGCAGGCTCAGCTTCCGCTGGCCTTTTTGCTTAAATTATGCACAACCTTTTGGCGCCCCGTAGTACGTATTGGCCCAGTTCCATGTGCCCCGTGCCTGAGTCCTGTCGTCTGGTGTGCCATTCCTGGTCTGCTGGGCGCCTTCATTGCTGGCTCTTGGCACTTGCTTTCATTATGCAATTATTGCATTTTTAATTTTTGTGTCGAGTCATTTAAAATAATTGTGCGAACACTTTGTGACAGCAGGCAGGCGGGCATAGGGTGGGCGGGGGTCCAAGGGTATTATTTTTTGGCCATAGAGCTTGGCTCTGGCAACGACGACTGCCGAGGGCCAACAATCAACAAGTTGCTTAGCAGCCAATTTCTGTGTATATGTATGTGCGTGTGTGTGTGCGTATGTGTGTGTGTTTGAGTCTAAAAGTGGGTAATTTGTGGAGGCAATCATATGAGTGCCATAAATTTGCACAAACATTTACCATATGGGAGCCATTAAAATATCAGACAAAAATTGTGTGCGGAAACTTCAAGATATCATAATTATGAAAATTATATAAGGATATAGTGTGTTGCTTTTCATTATAGAAAAATATTTGATTTTTCAATTGTTTATATATAGAAATGAAACTTGCATATAGTTGGACGCAGAGAGATGCTCTCCGATTGGTCAAAAATAGCTGAGTTACTTAAACCTAATTCACATATGAAAGACATTTTCAACATTTAGACAGGTGGGGGGTATAAAAAGCAGTGCGATTGCTAAAAATTTTGTATGCAAAGCTAAACTTCGGCAACATTGTGCTTGGAGTGACTTCTAGCTATCGAACAGGAGTTTCTGAGTTCGAAATTCGAATGAAAGCTCGAACTGAATTGATAAAATGAAATGTATTTGCTGAAGAAGAAACACAGTGTTTGACAATTATAAATTTACTAGAATAATTACAACAAAAAAGCAAGTAAGAACACAACAGTCGAGCTTGCTCGACAGTTAAATACCCTGCACCTAATAAACCGCTATTAAATATATAAAAAACGTTCTTGATCAACTTCGGACAAATTTGGATTTTGGGGCCTCTTAAAATGGATACAAACTAAAATTGACTCGATTTGGATGAACAACAAACATGAATGAATGAACATCAAATTCCGAAAAAATCGGTTATATGGGGGCAATATGATATATCCGATCTGAGTAAAATTGTGTCTGTGAAGGCGGGGACTTCTTAAATGGATGAAAGCCAAATTTGGTTCCATTTAGATAAAACACAAACATTTTTTGTTAATTTCGAAAAAAAATCGGGCTATATGATGTAGTTGCCCGATCTGAATAAAATTTGGTCCATAGACGTAGAGCAACTTAAGCTAAATACAAACCGAATTTGGTTCGATTTGGATGAAAAACAAAAATATTTTATTCCTTCGGAAAAAAATCAATTCTATGGGGGCTATATAATATAGTGGTCCGTTCCGAATCAAATTTCGTCAGTTGAAGTAGATGCCTTTAGGACACATAACTCCCAAATTAGGTTCAATTCCAATGAAAAACAAGAAAGTTATGAATGAAAAACACGAAAAGGAGCGATTATTTGTATGGGGGCCACCCTAAAAAGAGGGCGTGGCAAAAAATACAATAAACTTCATCTAGGTAGATATTTATGGAAAATGAAAATGCTAATTTGAAGATTTTATCTATTTTAGTTTCCAAGATCTACATTTTCATACATTCGGATGCACAGACGGGCAGACAGACAGACGGACATTTCCAGATCGACGCCTGCCACGCTAATCAAGAATATATATACTTTATATATTCACAAACTTAATATACCCTTGTACTATAGGTACAGCGTATAAAAACATGTCAGCTAATTAATAATAGATTTAATAACAAATTCCATCATAGAGCCGAGTTCAAATTGGAGAGGATAATGTCGTAGAGCAGCTTATTAGTAGTTTTATTGGGCAGAGAGAGGAGTAGTAGTTAGATGGACTGATGTGGTGTTTTTAAGGCGGAGTGTTGTTATCAACATAGTGAAAATAAGAACAAAGTTTTTTTTTAAATGAGAAAAAACTTTGTTTTTCAGCACGCTGAGGTTTGAACGCGTTCTTGAATTAGTCCACAATGTTCTGAGAAAGAGAACATATCGTTGTTGATGTGTCCCACAAACGTTCAAAACAAAAGTCCGTTCTGAATTTAAGAACATCGTACACGATATAGCGAGATTACCGTACTTTACGAGGAGGAAAATTTTATTTCCTATGTACAAAAACGGGACACAGCATCGAGGGGAGGATAAAGATAGTTTTGTATACGAAAACTTTCGAAAGTGCAAAGAAATCCGAATAAGCAGTTTAAAAGAAATTCATTTGATTCATTTGAGGGGCTAAATATAAGAAGGTATTAAATGTGGCAGAGATAATTCAAAAATACACGTCTGTTTACCTGCTAACTACTGCCTAAATTTGTAAGAATTTGAAAAGAAAGTAAGAACAAAATAAATACGACGGAGACACACGATCTGAACAGATTTCATAGCCATTCATTGCCAACACCAGCCTAAATCTCAGCTAAGACTGCCAAGAACAATAAAGGAGTGCTTTTAAATTGATCGGAAATGATTCATTCTTTGCCTCGCACGCTTCCCTAGACAATTGCAATACTCTTTTGAGGCAAACAAAACCTTTGTCTTTACTTATATTTATCCAATCGAGATATGCTTACTCTGCATAAAATGTATCATTCCTTCAATTCCTTTTCTTAACCGAAATGTTAAATGGCTTGAACTTTGAGCCAACAATCATTTTGACAGCTCACATTCCATGCCAGTTTCAATTGGAAATGCAACCAAACAATGGGCAGCCAAGCCAACATTTTATTTGTCTAAATATTTACATTAACAAGCAAATACGATTTGAGGCCAGGTTAGGCATTTAGTTTGCGGTGAAGATGCTTAGCTATCGATTTGTAAGGATGAGCAGGAGCAGGAGCAGAGCAGCACCAACAAGACTAGTTGGAAATGTGGTCTGGGTGCCAAATACCAAGGCAAACCCAAACATACGCACACAGAGAAGCGCACACACACACAGAAGCACTCTCGAATGCAGGTTTTGCGGTGCTGCTAATGTTGCACTGATGGGAATTTCGTTTACCCTTTCGGGTGCTCAAGCGATTTTGTGGTTTGAAATGGTTTCAGAGAGGAGTTAAATTGGGTTTATCAAGGCGCTGGCAGTCTACAGTGCAGTGAAGGCCGCTAAGCCGAGGCCAAAAGCCAGCGAGTTTTTAATTAAAATCGCAATGAGTTCAAAGAACCGAGAAGTGCCGCTTTCACTACTCAGCCGCTTTCTCTCTTACACGCTTTGTCTATAATTCTCACTTTGAGCTGCACTTAAAAGAAATGTTACTTAAATTACCCATGTAAATATATGGCCTTAGTACTGAAATTAGTTTGGCCCACATTTTGTTATTGAAAAAAGTTCTACTCTTGCAGTTTTAAATGAATATCTTCTGTTACTTTATAAATGTTTAGAACTGAAGAAAGTTCTTCAAACTTCGTATAGCTTGCAACTATAAGGAGACAAACCAATTAGCTTCCCACAGCCGGAGTAGATCAAAATGGTGTGTTGGGATCAATTTTATTCACACGCTATATTCAATTTATTCTTTACAGAAATCTCATGGTTTGTACAACTGAAATTGTCCTCCCTTCCCTTCGCCAATACTACACAATCAGCGATAGAAAGTAGCGAGAAGTCGTCTCACGAGTCTTTTACTCTGAGACATAACGTGGGTTACGAAATAGCACATTATATTAGTGTTAGCTCCCAATTTTTTCGAGTGTAAGTGCACTCCGTGCATGTTCGATTAATTAAACACTTTTGGCATTTGGTCTTTTGTCTTAACCCTTTGCTAACGAATTTACTTGCATAATTATAGGCGCCTTACGTGGTCTTTAAAAACGGTTTTAATTGAAACTACCTGATAGTCACGTACACAGCGACAACTACACTGTTAATTATAGGGATAGCATAAAAATCTGTGCCAATCTGTTGTGTGTCCGGGAATTTTTATTGCGCTGCATTGGCAATTAACAGAGAACAAATACGAGAACAACAACACGAGGCCACGTTTGCGCAGCTGTTCCGATTTTTATGCTCAACTGTTGCCACTGAATTATTGGCGGTTGCTGTTCTTCTTCGTCTCCATCCTTTGTCCAGTTGTAAACACAGCTGGCGGGCATTAATCCAACGGGAAACACGCATACGCAACTTGCACCGATATACAACCGGAGATAAATACGAATATTTATCTGTGTATCTGTCTGTATGTACATCTAACCGATTCCATTACCGATGCGCCTCGTAAAGCAGCCCCCAAACAGAGCCCGGGAGCCCTCCTGTTGGCCAGCCAGTATCAGACAGTCGGAGCACTGACCACTACCCTTTGGGCCAATAACAATGAAATTTTTGTTGTGATTTGCGTGCTACGGCATATCCAGCGAGGCTTTTTCGCCAGCCGCTCTCCTGGCTGACCAAACCTTACACAGTGTCCCCCCACCCTCTTTCAATTGAACCAAAACGAGTCGAAACGTACGTGAAGTGGCTATTGGGGCCAACCACAGTGTGGAGCATGAAAACGCAGCTCTCTGATTGCATCAACTTGAATTAATGTGATTAGTTTTCGTGCACGGTTCAGGAGAATGCAATGGTTCGAAGTTGCACAAATTGCTCGGAATTGTTGATGGACATGTAAGCAAGGGTTACAGGTGAAATGACTGGCGACCCTGTTAACGGTTGGTTGAGAAAGATGACAAAGGAAAATATAATGTAGGGCCATTTCTGAGTGATTAAGGATAACATAGGTATTGTGGCCTGCAGCGAACGCAGCATGCCCTTCATATTCGATTGGGGAAGTTGAAAGCTTTACAGTGAAGCAGGGTACATAATTTATTCCAAGTTTCACATAACATTTTGCTTAAACTCAGTTAACAGTGCCGTTGAAATTGCCAAATGAAATTGCTCTTAAATTTCTCGTTCTAGAATTTTCCGTTAATATTTTTTGAGTACGAGTCCATATAACCAAGTCGGTCTTTTTCTATGCAAACAACTCCCTCAGTTTTAAAGTTATGGCTCTGAATTTGTCACCATAGGCTTATATTTGCTGTGGGTTCTTATTTGCAATGATATAGATTCGGATTCGAAATGAACTCTTGGTATGAAAAACTTTCAGAATGAACACAGCAATAAAAACTTACTGGTTTCTTATGAGAGTCGAGCCAAAATCGGTTGTTGGCATTTAGGAAGTTTCCTCCTTTCTTGTTGAAAAACTAATTTTGTGATAGATTAAGAGCAGATACGAAATTTCTACCTATTTGGAATGGTTTGATAAGATATGAATCGAACACCAGAACAATACCGTGATCATTTCGGAAGTTGCTGCTTGCTTGCGATAATTGCTTCATTTCCCCTTCTAGTGTTACTTTATAGCTAAAACTGGTCTCAAATTAACTAATAAATATTAGTGTGTTTATAGTGAATGCATTTTAAGTCTTTAACCATTGAAGTTCGTGGTAATATTGTTGAAATGGTGTTTACTTTCTCTTTTCTGCTTTTCAAACAGCTTTAAGATTCGATTTGAACACACACACACACACACACACGAGCAAATTCAATTAGCTTTCATTTACGAGAATGCCGCCTTCAGGGCAAAGCTCCTTGCCATTTGCGGCCCACATATTTAAGTAACCGTTATTTCAACTGGCTGTTCAAAACATTTTAGCCGCATTCCATTAGCCAGAATCAGAATCAGAATCAGACAGCAATGTGCACCAATTTAAGGACGCCATATCCAATGGGTGAATGTGTCCAAAATTATCGCACTTTGCGCTGTTGGCAGCGCTGTGCTGTCAAATAATTAATTAGAAAATAATTGCACGTAATAATTTATTGGCCCGCCGGGAAATTCAAATAGAAATAGAGCAAGTAGAGGGGAAATAAGGTAGCAAATAGCCAATAAACTGGCCAGGCCAGGCCAGGCCGACCGCTGCTGAATTCTTTTAGCCGCGTTATGGTGGCGGTTGGCTTATGGGCACGGCTTGGGTGCTAAAACTTTGGCCATTTCCAATTTGAAGTGTTCATTTTGTATGCATTCGATTGGGTGCGTTGCGAGTTGCTCCTTGATAGTCCCTCTCGTTCTCCCTACCTTCCAGCCGCGTTCTATTCAGATCTCTGCTTGTCCGGCTGTCATGTCGCATACATCGAAAATTAATCATTGCCATGAAGCATAATTTATTATGTCACAGAACGGCCGCAAAACTCAAACTGCCAAACTGAGGTCTGCCTCTCTCTACTCCTCCTGCCTGGCATGGGCGCTAACTTCCTGTGGTCGCTGGTTTGTCATGGCCCATTTAAAAACAGGCCCATTCCGAATGCCATGCCGGATGTTGGGCTCTTCAATCAAATGCTAAATTTTGTATAATTACTGCAAGGCAGGCAGTCAGACCCATTTGATTTAATCAACTTAATAGCGTTTGCATGTCGCGCACTTATTGTTAGAGGTGTTAAATGTTAGCGGCTGCATTGTTATGTAATACACAGCCCCATGCAAATGACCGCACATCAACTTTAATTACAATGGAAATGATGTGCTGTGCCCGATATTATCCCATGGCCACAGGCGAAAAGGGTAACAGTATAAGGTGGCCAGCTTATGATTGATCATATTTTAGGGTCTCGTTTACTGTTGAAGGGTTTGCCTTTCCTTTATAAAGAAGAAGAAGAAGAAACCGCACCTGCTCAATATACCCTTCAAAAATATCATATCGAATGGTGCAAGTGCAGAATTGGACAGCCGCATGTGCTATCACGCTCCAGACTCAGAAATGTAATATCCAAAGCAATTTGGGAAAAAAACTTACTTGTTTCTCATAAAAATTATACAAATATTTTGTAAACCTCTGAAATCCAACGACGTTAATCTACAAAGTTTCATCCGAGCCTAATCTACTATATCACATGGCTTCCTCAGACCCGGGCTTATAAATTCCATGTAATATAAAATTTTTGGTTTTCATTGTAACAGAAAGGCTGCCAGGACCATCTGATCTGCCTTATAAAAATGTTTCTTAAATGGTCTGCCTGTAGAATTGGCATACATTCTGTATTTTTTAACCTCAGATTTGAAAACTTAAATATTTTACAAAAACTTCGTTAAACCAACGCATTCAAATTTTAAAGGAGATCGGTATTGCTCGCCACGGAGGAAGTCCAAGTCGAAGCCAGCTTACAAATTCAACATACCTTTTGCCGCCCTAACTATGGCTCAAGGCTAGTTGTGTTCCGCTCTGTAAGTCCGCAAGAACGTGCGTCAGTTATTTTAAATTCCAACAATAAAGCAAAACAAAAAGAAAGAAATATCAAATAAATTCAATGGGCCACAAGCAAAAGAGGCCCAGATGCACTACGGCTGAACAAACCAGATAACTTAAAATTTTCAGAATCGAGAGAGGGGCCTTGCTTTGCGCAAACATAAAACTAGTAAGAACGCTAAAGTCGATATTCCGACTGTAAGATAGTGGTACTTTTCAATTATATTATATTTGACACCCTCAAAAGTATGCAACTTTTTTTTAATTATTCTTTTTGAGGGTGGGGTGTTCTCATACAAAGTGTTTTTTTTACGATCTTGTGTGCAATTATTATCCTATCTTACTCAAATTTGGCAATTTGGTAGATTATGAGGTGGATTATATATAAACTGAGTGTTATCTAAATGTGTCAAAAATTGTAAGAGCTATAAGGACCTTATTGATTTGCGGGGGAGGGTGGACTAGATGAGCCTGCATACCATATTTGGTGACTCTAGCTTTTATAGTCTCCGAGATGCCCAGAATTTTTAACTTAGTGCTATCGAAATTTGGAAAATTGGCGGAAAATATTTGCTTGAGTGCGTTTTCTCAGAAAAATACAAGCAAACCAAACATTATTGCAATGGGAGAAGATAGTTCGGGTATTTAAGATTACACATTTATCACTTTTGCCAAAATTGTGTGTGTGTTGCAAAATTGAGCCCTGTATTGCTTGTGTTATTTTAGATTGCTCCTAGGAATTGCCAATGTGATTCATGGAATGACTTACCTTTGAATGGCAAAGCGTTGCCAAAAGTTGTAAATGGCAACTTATTAACCAATTGCCTACTTTTCGAAAGAATCGTGTTTGTTGCAGCAAACATTGTGTTTGGCCATGCACGGCTTATTGACATTTGGGAGCAGCAGCATAGGCTCACAGTCGCTATTATAAAGCACAACTAAATTAACTTGAAAATCAAAGATGAACATCAAGAGCTAAAGGCGTTCTAAATTATATTAAAATTGAAATCTTGCTAGATTTTATAGCTTTTGTAGTAAATTGTGGAAATATATCGTGCTTTGAATCCCCAAACAAAGGTGGGGTGTTCCAAAATTGAATATGTTAATGATAGATAGAAAATTAGCAGCAGAGCTAGTATAGTATAGGTCAACTACTCGAAGACTTTCCGCAACTGAAGTTCATTCCGAAACAATAAATTCTATGCGAGCTATATGATATAGTTGTCCGATCTAAATCAAATTTGTGTAGCGGATGTGAAGGTGCCTCAAACCGATACATACCGAATTTTATTCAATTCGGATTAAAACGAATACGTTTTTCCTTCTAGAGTTCATTCCGAAAGAATCTTTCTTTCTGATATAGTGGTCCGATCCGAATAAAATTCGTTAAGCAAGCGAGGAGGCTTTTAAAACTAATCTACATATATCAAATTTGGTCCAATTCTTATCAAAACAAAACCCAAAGTTAAGTGTTCATTCTGTAAAAATCGGTTATATGAAAGCTATAGAAAATATTAGTCCGATTCCAATCCAATTTGGTCAATCGTCTTGGGGGCCCAAAATATGTGTAGAAACAAAATTTAGTGTACATATCTTAATATTTGAGTTTTGTGCCAAAATATGTGAGCAACATGCCCGTTTATTACTCTGACGCTTTGCTCAAACCAAACGTTTAGCGCAGATCTTGGTTCCTGGTTCATAGGCAAACCTTAGTTACAGTATTTAGAATCGGCTAGGCGAGTGGTTTCCACATAGTCACGTATATATAGAAGCTATGTCTATTATCGTCAGCGAATACTTCACAGCCATCTTAAATGCTGCATAAAAACAGCCTCCATAATGTCTATGAACACATGTAAAGGGTATTCAAGCTTTGGCAATGTTAAAATTCAAAATAATTATGAATGAGTTAGTTTCACACAGAGAAAACATAAGGCAGTCCGACGAACGACAGCCCTCTTAAACGTTCGCATACATTACTCATACGCCGTGTTGCCCAAACGTGATTATTTCACTCAATTAAAACGTCAAGTTTGCTACATTATTCATTTGCATAGCAAATTGTTATGCAAAAATGTGAACTATTGCCCATAACAATATCAACACTTCCGACGTTAAATAAAAACACCATTTTTTTGTATATTATTTTTGCATTGTCTTTTATTTTTTCTGTCAAATGTATTTTTGTATGAATCTCAAATGTTTTCACTGTTTTTTTGTGTACGGTTTTGCCATTTGGATTTGCAAATTGAATACATTACATTATCTGCACAGTTTTTCAACTGATTTTCCATATATGTATATCATTTTTATGGCCTCTTTGTGTTTTATTTTTGTTTTTATTTTGTTTTGTTTACAATTTGTCACAACCTTACAAATTGAAAATTGATATAAACCAATATATTTTTAATGAAATTTTTGTCATCCATTCAATGCCGTTTGTTGGTTTTCTTTGTGTATGAAACTAAAAAAATCTTACGAGGATGAGGTAAAATTTTTTAAATCTTGAGCAAGATGTATTATGTTGTTCTTCTGAAAGTGATGGAGGGAGGGAGAGTGGGGGTTTAAGTGTGTTTTTGTTTTGAGTATATATAATACTTATCAGCTCAGGAGCTGCTTTGATCAATTTTGTTTGTAAGGTAGACGACGACGCTTGGCTGGCGGCTTCCCCATGCTAAATTTAAAAAATATTTCTCATTACCTGCTAAATGTTGTTTAAAATCAAAATAGGTTACATGCCGTTGTTGTGGTTGTAATTTTGTATCTCATTTGCATTTGCATTTGTATGTTTTTCAATTCATATAATTTTATTTCAATTTCAATTTAAGTTTTGCATTTGTTTGCTTTTTGTCCATTCATAAAAAATAAATGGTACAACTTACAATTTGGCACATCATTAAAGATTAGAGTTTCCATATAATATATTTTATTATATATATATATATGTATATACTTTATATTTATATATTTTAAACGCATAGGCGTATACTCTATGTGAAAGTAAAACAAAAGCTGCACTGGCTTACGGTTAGACTACACAGATTACAGCTGAAAGTTGCCCCACTTGATGATCAGCTTTGCTTTTGCTTTTGCTTTCAATCTCTGTTGCTTTGCTCTTGTACTAGGTGTTAAAATTTTGGGAGGTTCTCTACAAAATTGTATGTATGTATGTATGTATGTTGCAGTCAACGAAAGACTTTTGAAAATATTTCCATAATTTATATGTAATGTATGTATATATGTATATATGCATATATTTATAGCTGCAGTGTTTGATTGAGTTTGCATTTTGCATTTAATATAATATTCTTTATTATACGTAGAGAGCTTGACTTTGTTCGTTCAAACCGTTTGCTTAAGACAAAAATTGTGTTTGTAGTTTTGTTTGTTTTTAATTTGCGGTGGAAGTTGAGTTTAAATGTATGTATGTACTCGTATATATCATATTATGATTAAGTTTTTCTTTTTTTGTTCTAGAACTATGCTTAGTTGCTTCGCTCATCAAACCCAAAATGTATGTGGCTGTGTCTGTGTATCTGTATCTGTGTGTGTGTGTTTGTGGCCAAAAAGTATGCTATGTCTTTTGGTAACCTAGATGCTGCTGTTTATTTTTTTAATTAAGTCTGCGCTATTTTAAAAAATTGATTTTTTTTTTAAATTTATATTTACGTGTCTATTTTGTAATTCACTGGAAAGCTACATTTAATTTGGCAATTGTTGGGTTTGATTTCTCTTACATTTTCTTTCACTTTTCGTCACTCTTAATGTTTGTCATCATCAGCATGAAAACTAAATCTAACTAAAAATATTTATAATGTTTTAAAATATAAACTTTGGCTTTAAAAATGTCAACGTAATTAATGCTTAAAACATAGTTGTATATTTTTTTATTGTTTTTTTTTTTTGCAGAAAAAAATATTTCGAGTAGAATCTGAGTATGACATAAATTGCTTCATTTTGTGTCCGTTTGCTGTCACGTGTGTGTGTGTGTGTGTGCGTGTATGTATGTGCCTGTGTGTGTGTGTAGAGTAAGAAAAAATATTGCATAATTTAAAAATACATATGTACAGTCTGAGACAGCGTTAAAAGTATGCAAGTTGAAGCTCATGGGAGTTTATAATAATCAGGTTCTCTTCAGATTTTAGTTTCGTTAGTTTTTTTGGTTTTCGAAAAATTTGAAGGAACCCTTAAAAAATTGCACAATTACACACACACAATATCTAATCAAATATGTTTTATATTTTTAATTTTTTTTTTCAATTTTCTTGTTTTTTTTTCTCATTTAGCATTGGTTTTTTTTCTTATTTTTCGTAAACAACTAGTATAAGATTTTTTTTTGAACGACGACAGTAGCTGCCTAAGAATCAAAATAGGGAACGACGACGACGACGACGCGATGACGTCATTCAGTTCGTTTAAATTTAAATTTGATCATTTTGAGCATTTGTGTTGTTTCAATTAACATTTTCAAAATGGACAACGTTATTAGAGTTTGTTTGTTCTGTGTGTGCCTATAGAAACGCGAATGTGTGTTTAAAAAATAAATTCTTAGTTTGCGTTTGGGAAGTTTGGGAACAAAATAAACAACACTGAACGACTTGTAGAAGAATTATTTATGTTTCTTTGATTTCTTTTTTACACAACACACAAAGAAAGTGCTACGGAGTAAGAGCTAAAAATTGTTTAAGTTTAATGCTTACTACTCAATATGCCACGTTGGTTTGTTTTTCTTTTAAACGTTACTTCTTTTTTTTTGTTTTTGTTTTTTTGTTTGGGGTTACTTTTTTCTTTTTTTTGTCACTGGAAGCTTGACTTTTAAAAACTAGTACATAATATTATTATAATAATTTGTTCTTGTTGTTGTTTGTTTGTTTGTTTTGTTTTGTTTTTGCGGCTGTGCGCGGCATTAAAGTAAATATTATTGTATATTCGAAGGATATGTCTACGTGTTGATCTTTTTGCATTTACTTATGCGCTACATATGTTGAGCAATGTGTGGTGGACTCTGAATTTGAATTTTAGCTGCCAAATAATAAATTTAATTGTATAAGAAAGGTATAAAAGAGAAAATACTTAATAATAGGAACAATAAAAAGCAAAAGCGACTCATTTAAAATTAAATTCGTTGACATGGGGTCGGTCGTGTTTTAAATACAATAAAATGAGTATTCTTTGGACATGGAGTTGAAGAAAATTACAAAAACGTTGGCTTAAAGAAATTCCTTTACCTTGAATTTGCTTGTAACATCTTCCCATTGATTTTCGTAAGACAACTAACAATTAATACACAATTAGTGTTGCCATTTGGTCACTTTTTGCTACGTTGCTACGTTGCTAAGTTAGTTGTTATAACTTAAATAAAACGAGTAAAAATTTAAAACATAATTGTTATAAACAGAGTCATGTATGTATATATATATAAATATAAACCTAACATTTTAAATCAGAATTGCAAAATGAATAAGTTGGTATTGTTGCTTGTTGATTGCTGATTGCTGAATATGATGTATGATGCTTGAAAAATACATAAAAATTGCTCACTTTTTGATATACAAATATAGTATCTATATATAATATAACTATATATCATATATAAGTATATACGTATATATAAATTCTGATTTGCCGCATAAAGTTTCAGCTTTTCTTTTCGTTTTCTTTCCCCTCTTTTGGTTTTGGTAAAAATCTACGCATGAAGCACTTTTGCAATTTGAATTTTTCCTTTAGACTTATATATGTACGGGTATGTGTATATAAACTCCATATAGAATTGCGTTTAGCGCGGCATTAATCCTTTTGTGGTTTTCTTATTTTGCTGGACGACATTGATTTTTTTGTTGCAACAACTTTTGCGGCTGCTTTTAGCTTTGATTTTCATCTCTCCATATCTCCATATCGATTGGTAATTCTTTGAGCATCTTCTGTTGTGTTCCATGTGTGTGTTGAGTAGTGTTGAGTATCATCATCGTATCTGTATCTATCGGGTTGCTTTTAACTGCTACTTACTGCACGAAGAGGAGGAGGAGGAGGAGGAGTTCGAGTTGGAGTATTTTACGTCTAAATTACTTTTTCAAATATCATATATTGAGCATTTTTCGAGAGTAGTTCAAGTGCGTTATTTGGCTGACTTGCGTAGTTTTTAATATGGCGTAAAACGATTGAAGCCACCACGGTACATGGTTGCCTATATAAGCAGGAAGGAAGGTGAAAAATGGAAAAGAAAATAACAAATTAGTTAAATGATAGTGTGATTGCATTTATTGCTTGCTCTGCAATTGTTCTCAAAATTCAAGCAAAAATCTCAGCTTCACTTTTCATTGTTGAGCAATGATCGATCTGGCAATAACACTTAAGAGACGTTGCTATCGCTATCTGATCATGCAAATTATAGTCTCTATATATTACATATTCAATTTCTGCAGTGAACTTTGAAAACATTTTTTCGTTATTTGGAGGACTTCAACTTACCCCATAGCCGGGCACGGGTCCAATGCCATGTCCCAAATAAGGATCCGCATATTCGCGTGCGTAACTAGAAATATTTGGTTTGATTTGATTAGCATTTTATTCTCTAATACATTAAAGTTAAGTATGGATATGGTAATGTGCTATCTGTTCGATATATATATATACCCATTGGGATTAGTGTGTTTGGTTTAGTCTTTTGTTAGTTTAGTTTAATTTTTGATTTTTGCTCCACAGTTGCTCGATTTCGTCCAACGATCGCCTTATTCTTTCTTATCTTTTCTTTTCTTTTCTTCTTTGCTTTTTGTTCGTTCATCTTCTTAGTTTCAGCTGATGGTTTGCATCTACTCGTTAGTATATACATTTTTAATTTTATTTTAGTAAAAATTGTTAAGTTTTATTATGGTTTTGCAAAATTCTTCAATTGTTAGTCGCAAGTCTTCACTTTTATTCGAAGTCAGATTCAGATTTCTTGTATTTGTTAAGAAAGAGGTGCAAATTGTGCAAAATTATGATGCAAAAGAAAATGAAAGTAAATGAATTAGTAAAGTGTTAATCAAATTAGTGAAATAAAACAAATTATAATATAATTAAATTAATCAGATTAATGTTAAATACATAAAATATTAGTAGGTGAGACTATCTCTATGAAGAAGACCTAAAATATTGTTAAATAAATAAAATAGAATGTAAAATTATATACATAAATGAAAGTTTTAGTACAAACTATAAATTTAACTTAGCCAATGAATGAAATTGTAAATTAGGCTACATAATAAATTAATGAGGTTTAAAATGAAAAATACTTAAAATATATATTAACCAGAATTAAGAAAGCTATAGTCGATATTCCGACTATAAGATACTTGAACTCAGCAATTAATTTCAACTAAATGCGTTACAATTTGTGAACTTGATCTGACGCTCTAGAAGGGAAGTCTACTTACCAAATGGGGTCTCTCTAGCTCTTATAGTCTAGGAGATCTAGGAGTTCATACGGACGGACAGACAGACAGATGAACATGGCTAGATCTACTCGGCTCTTGATGCTGATCAAGAATATTTATACTTAATGGGATCGGATCTGCCAATATACTCGTTTACTCTACTAAAGTGCGAGTATAATGAAATGAAAAATTTGATAAACTTATTTAGATCAAGTCAAACTACATATTTAAGTTCTATCTTCCATTTAAGTTCTATCAATACAATCTCACTAGAAGACGGAATTTCCGACAAAACCCAAAAATATTTGTAGAAAATCTTTGATTTGAACAGATGTGATATAAACATTAATATATTTTCCCCCATCCCTATGTTAGGAGTTTAGTATGAGACTTAGTAACTGTTATTAAACATTTTCATTAGTTGATTGTGTATGTGAGTTATATGAAGTGGAGTGGTGGTGTGGTGTAAAAGTGTTTGAAGAGGCAGCTCGCACTTTGGTTAACCAGGACCACGTGGTGTGTGTGTGTGAAGGTGAAAACTTACCCCGCTACGGTGGCATAGCCAGCGAGTGCCGGTTGGGCGGCCGCAGCTGCGGCGGCGCCGTAAGCAGCCCGAGCAGCGACCGCCGTGTAGGTGGTGGCCGCCGTGGCGTAAGCCTGCTGCTGGGCCTGAGACAGGGGTGTCTTTAACAGCGGAGCAGTGGCCTGGAATAATGTTAAGCAAATTGTGTGTTAAACAGACGCAATAATAACGGCAACAACGACAAAACGACAATACTAGCGAGTGACAGACAGAGAGAGAGAGAGAGCAAATTGTAAGGGGATAAGATCCTAAACCGGTAAACGTAAAACGAGTGCAACAACATATAATGTGGGAGTGTATGGCCATTTTGGGTATATACATTGCATCGGCACTTGGCACTACGAAGCAGAGATGTCAAGGTTCAGTTGGATATACAAATATAAGCTACAACGAAAAGCGCATATAGTGCGGGGCTAGGGGGTGCACGGTTGGTTTGGTTTGATCAATAAAGAACTTAGCATTATAGTTACGTGTAGATTTATAACTAGGGTTAACTTTAAACTTATAGCATAATCAAATAGATCATTTGGGTGCATAATATATATGTATAATACATAGAGCGCAGTTCCGCAGACTCAAATAATAATAATATAAAAAAGAGAGATGGGTTTGAACACACAACACGCATTAACCAAAACTCAAAAACTTGCTGACAACAAACAGTAGCAAACACTAGTGGATCATGGGAATCGCTATGTAGTATAAATTATGTACAATATGTGACCAATTATATTATAGTGATTTCCATGACACACTAGCTTATATACATATATAGATAGTATTTAATTTTATTTGGTTTTTTTGTTGGCATTTTCAAATTGCTAGCTAGAAATGATTAATTTTACCAAAACATTCTGTGGAACCGGAATGCGGTTGATCGTATGTGGGGTACTGTTTAGCGTAGTCACAGTGCGGCGCTGTAAGTTTTTCGATATTTATTTTTGTATAATATACGTATTTGTTTATCGATGTTGTTGTTGTAGTTGTTGTTGTTGTTGTTGTAACAGTCGTGAAAAATAACCAAAGAAGAATACATACTTAGTTACGAAAAATGATTTGTATACGGTAGAATGTTTGACATGTTTTCATTTTCATATGTTTATATGTAAATACATAGTTTCTGTTTGCAAAATAAGCGAAGATGTGATGTGATGTAAACCAAATGAAAACTAGCATGAAAACATTTGAAAGTACGAACAGAAAACGAACGCTGTAAAAACCAACAAAACCAGTGGGGTGAGAGAGCGGCATGCAGCCTGAAAGTATGCAATAGCGCGCCGCTTTTGGAAAGCCGCCCATGGCTCCCACTACGGAGTATGTTGTGGAATCCATAAATAAATAGTTGAAAATAGTTGAAAATGCTTAAAACAAAACGATAATAAGGATAAGGATGCAGTAGGAGTTAAAGTAGTTAGATTACGTTATTAAGTAGGCAATTAAGTTCATAGATAAGTAGTGGTATACTTAGATGTGTTCAGTGTTCAGTTATGATATAAAATATTCATCTAGCAAGATAGTAGTTAATGTAGCTAAAAGCTCATGGAGTTGAAGTACATAAGTATGTTTATGTTTATAAGTATGCTGTGACTTATGTGGTATATACGCTTGTATATAACAAAATTTTACAGACGCATTTGCACGACCAGTTACCAAAAACCAAAAACGAAAACAATTTTTAAGGAACTTGTAGTATATCATTAATTTGTTACACAAACGAAAACGCGTCATTAGTTTAGAAGTATTTTTTGAATGCACAAAAACAAAAACCAAGTGAAAATATAGATCCTGCAAAAACTGTTTCTGTTTCTGTTCCAAAAAAAAACAAAAACTAAACCAATTTTCAAAAACCAAGTCAAAAATGTTTCAAGAACTCAAAGTCTTTTACAAGCTACCATCATCAAAAAGTATATGTAAAATAATGTGAATAGTTTTGTATTCATTTTTTGTTTGAGTTAGCTTATTAATTTGAGAAAGTTATATTACATTTAATATGGCGGCTGGCTGTGCGGCTGGAACTTCAGTGACCGGTTTGGCTGCCTGTAAAATTTATATATAATATTTCGTTTAAAATAAGATGACGGTCGGTTAAGCTTAGCTGGCACTAGTTATTAGACTATCTTAACACATGATATGGAATATATATAATGCTTACACATATAGTAATTAACACACGATGGGATTTGCCTATATTTAGTATAATGATACACTTACCTGGAAGCGTAGATTTGGATCAGCGGTAGCAGCGGCTGCTAGGAAGGGATCATAGTATACACTGTGTGGTTGAAAGGATGATAAAAACAGAGTTATTAGATTAATCAACTGCATTTAAATATGTTGTATTTTGTTGGGGTTGTTTCTGGTTGCCAATAACAGCTGAGTGAGCTTAACTCGTGCTGAGTCAGCTGTCATTGCAGTTGATTTTCGGGATGGCACTTAAAAGCAAAATTCAAAAATTTTCAACAATTCGTTTTTATATTTTTTTAACGCACTTCTTGTGTGGGTTTTTCCTTTTTAATTTTTAGTCTTTGAAGAAGTTACAGCAAAGGACAAAGTTCGTGTGTGACAGGAATCTTCATTTTATAAGAATGTGTACGAAAAAAAAGCAACTTTGTCCTTGTCTGAGGTGTGTTGATGTTGTACCGGGTCTTTTTATTTGTTGTTGTTGGGGTAAATGGCTGAAACTTAGGGCGTAACTGAAAAACATAAGCAGTAGCTGCCAGAAACGAAACCTAACCCAGATAAGAAACTAGTTCCACTGTCTGTCTGGTTGTATAACCCTAGATGTACCTCAAATCTATATCTAACTCTACCTGCCTTTTGCTCCCAAAACTTGATGACGAGCTGATTTGTTAAAATAAATGCATACATATAAGCAAAGATTATTAAAAGAATACCTAGATGAGTAATGTTTATACATTTGGATGATTTGACTTCGCTGTCTGTCGTGCTTTATCGTCAACATGCTCCGAAATGACATGCCATCATATGGGTTGTTTAAGCCGACTACATGCAAAGAATCTAACTATAGAGCCACACTTCAGCAAAGGAGGCGTGCAATGGGTGCGAGAAACTCGACATGCTAGCCGTAGGGCACTGAACTTCAGCGGCTTACATTCATTTCAGTTCTACTCTCTACCAGGTATGCCTCTAGAATAAGATACTCTTTGTCTATAAGCAATTAGGTAGCTTTAGTAAATATGTCACTGGTTGATTGGGTGATTCGTGTGTTGAGTGACGACGTTCTCACTATTTTGAATTCCGTCTTCCTTCTGTCAATTCTTCTGACATTACTCATCTTGGCATTACAATGATCTTTGTTACAAGTGAAAATAATTATGTAAATTAAGTTAAAGAGCAACTAGCAAAGTTATAGTAGTAATATATGTATGTACATAGGTATGTAAAATCCAACCAACATACATGATGATGGCATTCCAATATCCCGATACTACAAAAAGGATTCTTGCTTGATGTCTTGCTTGACTTGCTTTCATATATAATTTTGTAAGACAAGAACAGTAGAAGACACTCATGCACCTAAATAGCTAATTAATTTTGCTATATATGTATGTGGCGTGTGTGTGTGTGTGTTGGTGTGTTTTTGTGTGTAGCAGTCGTATATTGTGGCATGTATACATTCGCACGCTATAGATTATGTAGTTTTACTTTTAATGTAAACAGCAGCCACAAGGATCAAGAAAATGTATTCAAAGAAAAACACAAATAACTCGCAACAAATAAAGAAAGAAATTAATACAACGTTTTCCTTATGTAGTATTTCGTAGGAAAGAGAAACATGCACGCAAGGAGCTGCCGGCTAGAGCCCAAAACCGCATCGAAATTCAAATTCAAATGTCAAATATTAAATCCATCATACGTCTAGTGGTACACAATATACAGAATTAGGCAAGTATGTGAGCATGTAGAGTTGTGGTCCCTTTACCAAAAGATGTATAACAAAAACTGCTGTCAGTCAAAGCATATGGTATCTATGTATATATATACGAGAGTATGTGTATAAATTAGTTATATAATATGTAGTTAGGCATGTATGCTCGTAGATGGCGTGCATTAATTTTGCTTGCTGTTTTGTTGATTTTTATTTGTACAAGAAAGAAAGAGCACAAGTCTACACTTATTGCTTGCTTGCGCTTTATTACGTGTGTGTGTGTGTTTGTGTAAGAGAGAGAGAGAGAAGCTATCATTATTAAGTACACACTCAAGGCAGCGAAAAGAGTATCACCGCATAGGCCAATATATATATATATTCAAAGAGAGAGGCAGCGAGACAAAAAGTAACAACGTTTAAGCCATTAACAAGGCAAGTGGAGCATGTGACACATGAGTGTGTTATGTCGGTCTGTGTGTGTGTGTGAAAAGTGTGCTCTAGGAAAAGCAGCAGCAACTTGGCGTATGCGTAATATCTTTTGCTGCATGCAATCAACCAGCTTTTTTTTTATTTACTGTCAAAACAGCGCACAGACAGCCCACAGAAAGCTGATTGCGCTGAATGTCATGCTCATGAAAATTCAAACAAGCTTATTAGTGCGCACACTCACAGTAAGCTGACTGCGAAGAATATCATGTTCATGATTGCTGCTTCGAGGCTATTAGCTGCTGCTGATCTGTTATAACAATGCAATTGCATTGATTAGAATGAGAATGAGCACTCTCTCTCTCTCTTAGAACGCTCCTTTTCGCTCATCACCATCTAATTTTTGAGATCAGCAAGGCATGTCGCTGATTCAGGTGACTCTATTGTATTGTGAGTTTCATGAGCATATTGTGACTCTGGCCTTTACGTGTTGATGTTGCTGTTGTGAATATATGTGTAAAGTGTAAGCGACAGAGCGAGCGAGTATAGACACCACATGAACAAAAAGTTAAGTGCGCTAAAACTACATTCAAAACTTGAATTAATTAATTTAAAAAGAATAAATTGATAAAAACATACAACTAATTGGTAATTACAGGCTACAGTTTGGTTGGGAGTGGTGGGTTTGGGTGGGAGTTAGGTGGAAGTTTCGGCCATGATATTGCAACGTTGACGTGGCCCTGTTGACGGACTCTCTACTTACGGCGCAAATCCATGCAAAGCGGCGGCGCTGTTGGCCGCATTGGCCGACGCAGCCATGGAAGCAGCAGCCGCAGCAGCAGCGTTCGGCGTCTGAGATGCGGTGGCCGCCGAAAGACGTGCCGCATAGGCGGCGGCAGCAGCGCTGGCATTGCCGCCCGTACTCTGGGCAGCGGCGGCAGCGGCCAGGGATTGTTGCAGGGCCGAATGTTGTTGCGCAGCGGCAGCAGCTGCACTGCCTGCACCGGGCACGGTTACAGCCTGCAATGTCGGCTGCAGTTGGGCCAGTTGGGGGGCCAGGGCGTGGGCATGACTATGCGCATGGGCGGCGGCGGCAGCATGTTGCGAATGCTGGGCAGCAGCGGCTGCGGCGGCGGCGGCTACGGCGGCATGTTGCTGCTGTTGCTGTTGATGCTGCTGCTGCTGCTGTTGTTGCTGTTGCTGCTGGGCGGCATGCTGCTGCTGGTGATGCTGGATCTGCTGCTGCTGGTGTTGGGCCTGCTGCTGCTGTTGGGCGGCTGCTGCAGCCACGGCGGCGGCGGCCACTTGACGTTGCTGTTGCTGCTGGGCGGCGGCAGCGGCGGCCGCCAGTGCCGGATGATGGTGCGGATGATGAGGGTGATGGAAGGGTGTGGCACCGACCACGCCCACATGTCCACGTTGTATGGCAACTCCACGCATGGCAGCGGCTGCGGCTACGGCGGCTGTGAGGCGAAGGCGAAGGAGGGCCACCAAAAACGAGTTTGGTTTTTGTTTGGTATTTTTTTTTTTTTTTAGAGAGTTTTAGAGTATTTTTGCAACGATTTTACACAACATTTTTACCAGTGTATGTGTTTGCATGTTTCGTTTATGTGTGTGTGTGTGTGTGTGTGTGTGTCGTTTGTTTGTATTCGTGTGCAAAAAGTGGAAAAAAGGAAAAGAAAAGAACATAAAATGCATGCGGTTAGTTTCTCTCAGTTTATAATAATAATTAAATATATATATATATAATTTGTTGTTGTAGTTATATATGTATGTATAGTAAGTATGTATGTATATATATTTATCGATTTACGAGTAATATTGCAAAATTCTAGGCATTATTATTATGATTATATTTGCAACTGTAAAGAAGGAGCGCTGAAATGATTTGTTGTGTTCGGTTTGGATCTGTTTTCGGTATATACATATAACAATACATAAGACATACGAGTAGAGTAGTCAGCCATAAATTCAATGGGTTTCCATATTCATAATCATATCCAATCCATACTCATTTCGAAACATACTTAAGATTATACGAGTATAACAATGAATTACCAAGAAATGCTACGCAGTAGGTTGCACTTAATTGCGTTTTCATAATCATCAACAATACGAATAAAACATTAGACCGATCTTTAGTATATATATATATAGTATATATATATGTGTATGTAGTAGGTACGTACGAATATTATAGTAATATGTATGTAAATGTAAATGCGAGCAAGACCTGTTTATAAAACTCATTTGCAATTGGCTTGCTTTGTGTGTTGCATGTGGTTGTGTGTGTGTGTTTTTTTTTTTCAGTGAGTGTTAAAAATACATTGTGTTGTACAAAGCATCAAAATATACATATAGATGACACATTGTAAGACTAAATGTTTAAATTAAAACAAGCCTTGCACCTTGTTTCATATATAGCGAATACAATTTTACAGATTAGGAGATGAGTCAGCTAAAACGAATTAAGGAAAGTTATGGAAATATACAAAGGCAACAGTGACAATCGAGTGCCTTGGAATGCTAAGCTAAATCTGTGAATTTATAAAGAATAGCAATATCCAGAATATATAGAGGCAACCAAAAGGCTTTTATCCAAAATAGAATTGGCTTTGATAATTGAACAAGCAATTCCAAACCTTAAAAGTGGTCAAATCCGCCTGCAAACTTTTCAAACAGCAGTGGAAACGGTAACAGGAATGTATTACTTTGATCACGCAAAAAAAAGATTGACTAACTAATTGAGAAACTACGAACAGCCCAAGCTGAAAGAGCTACAATGCATAATTCTTCACACAATTGAAATTTAATAGCTTCTTAAGCTGGTCAAAGCTTAAGGAAATTCATCATATCTCTGCATCTATTCAGAAGTTAATGGCATCAGGTGAAGCTTGATTCATTGGAAAAGTTGGCAGTGCCACGCCTTGTATTTTTTTATAGAACTAAGGAAATGCAATGTTAGTTGGCATACGAAGTTCAAAATCGACAACGAAATAAAACCCTGGAGGCGTACACGTTTAATAGCATTGCATTTTTATGAACGCATTGTGTCAGTCGCATTGCCTTGAGCTGTCGTTCAAAAATAGCATTCAGGATTTATTTTATTTAATTGTTTTTTGTTCAAACATTTTGCACAATTTTATGAACCATACATGCATTGTGTGGTGTGGTGTGGTTTCTCCTGCAATTGGCAACAATTTTGAATGCCTCATAATTAACAATTAGCCACAAAAAGGCATCACAAAAGCGCGACATGCCAGCCATAATTGTCAGCCAGCAGCGCAGCGGCGGCCGCAGGTACAGAATTGTGACAATTCTCTGCCACCGCTGCCCCTCAGGCCCCACCACAATGTCATGATTGAGATACATGGCAACTGAATAATTTTTGTCTAAAGAGTTTCCCACAAATTGCACAAATTTTAATTTTCCAGCTAGCGTGCAATTCCAAATTCGATTTGCAATACATATTTGTATGCAAATTATGGGTGGGCGCCTGGCTAGTTAGGGCGGTGCCATAGCAATTTGTTTAATTAAAATCGCCAAAGCGCTAGGTTATTATCTATAGGCAGGCTATATGGGAGTATACACAAAATAAAAAGCATTAGAACTAACAAAGTAAGAGGAGATAGGGATGATGATTTTGTATTTTAACACATGCATGAAAACACGAATTGAAAATTGCAGCAGCTCGTTCGATTTAAACTAGGGAGCGTTGTTGCTCGCAAAGATTTCATTTTTCTCTGATTTTTTGGGAACCAAAAATAGATAAGAAAAGAAAAGTTAAACGTGCAGATTGCCAGTAAAAAAAAACATTAAATATATCAAAAGATAGTAGCAGAAATACAGAGACAGAGAGAGAGAGAGCGAGTACGGTTGCTAAAAAGTAATGCTCTAAGAGAAAGGCCTTACAAAGAAATGCTTGCTTGCTGCACAAGAATGTTGTTGTTGTTGTTATACGGTAATACGTTACGATATACGTGTATGAATATATATAACAATTTTACGATAAATAAACTATGGTTAAAGCTAACAATAAGACCTTTCCAAATACTTAACAGCTAGTTACAAGATCATCGAGTGGTTGCCACTAAGTTGATGTGTGTTCGATTTGTATCTCTGTAGTAGTTGTTGTTGTTGTTGTTTTTGTTGCTCGTGTGTGCCTAACTAGCTGTAAAAACAAATGCAATCTCAAGGGCGTCCAATAAAAACGTATGCACGAGTACAGGTATAAATGTGTATGTATGTATGTGAGTGTGTTTCTGTGTGTGTGTCAAACCCAAATGCGTAACCAAAGTAGCAAGACAACAAATATTTATACGATTATGGTACAGATCAGATCATCTCATATAGATAAAAGTTGGTGACTGTTGCTTGCTGTTGTTGTTGTTGTTATTATTATTGTAATTGTTGCATTTTGAATTTGTATGTGTGCGTGTGTGTGTGTGGTGGCAGGGGATACAGCGAATCTGTGAATTTTGAATTCTGCTTTTAGGCGCTCACACGAACGCGCACAATAAATGCATAGTCACCCTGCAAACTGTAGCCAGTGTAGATACGAAGATAAAACCACATATCTATTAGGCCAAAGGCATTCTTAACCCCGAATTCCTAATCCATTTCTATCCGAAGGCAATTAGGTTTCGCCTTGCCCCCAGGCCTACTAGAAGAATTGCATTCTCCTTTTTCCTTTTTTTTGCATTACAAAGAAATGTTTGCAGGGTGTAGGCATATGCATATTGTGCGCATGTGTGCGTATGATCGGGAGTGGTTGTTCTTGTTGTGATTCTCCATCATATATTGTAGTACCTCCGCCGTGTCGTTGCTGCTGAGGGCGCTGTCGTTGGCACAGCGCTGTGTGGTGGGCGTGGCGCTAGCATAATGGGCGTGGCAGTTGCAGCAGTGGCAACCGTTGGAGCAGCACCAGCCGCTGCACTGTGCGTGTGTGGGTGGTGCGTCGCCACTGCAGCCGCTGGAGATGCTTGCGGCACGGCCATGGGCATTTGCACTGGCAAAGGCATCTGCAGCGGTAAGGGCGTTAACGTGGGCGCTCCAGCGCCAACAGGTGCGCCCAGAAACGGCCAGGCGGCGGCCACCGGCAGACGATAACCTTTAGGTTTATATGTTTTATAAATTTGGTTAACTTTTGCTTGGGTATTACTTGATACGGATACGAGAGAGAGAGGGGTTTGATGGTGAGGTGTGTGTTTTTGTATTTACAAATTGTTCGAGATGGATGCGGAGTGAGTGGAGTAGTAGTAATTGGGGAGGGGCAAATCATTTGGTTCTTGATTGACTTTTGATTGGTTGTTTGGTTGTTTGGTTGGTAGGTTGCTTGCTTAAGTCTAGTGCTAAGTTAAACTGCTTTGGAACGCGAGAGACGAGAGTTACCAGTTACAGTTACGAGTACGATCAATACATAATGTTTACGCTAAGTAGCATTTCCAGACATGATCAGACCAAAAGTCAAAAATAAAAGAGTACAAAAGGTGGAACCAACTCAGGACAGAAACGAAAACGCACATACAACGAAAACTGGTTAAAACGTAAACAAGAGTGTCAAACAAAATGATATACTTTTGTAGATATAATATAATTATATATATATATATATATATGTATAATATTTAGTTTGGATATATAATAGGTATTATGCATAAGACAACACAGCCGCAATATGCTATAAAATTGCATAACCATCAATTATTATGAGATCGCAAGTTCATTATCATTGTCATTGTCATTATCATTATAAATATTATGATTATCATCGTCATCATCAAGACTATTGTAAGAAAATGGCGACGCGTCTGCTTGCCTTTTTTTTAACGGGAATTTTTTAATTTCATTTTTCGAGCGGGTGTTAATGTTTTGTTTCATTTGTAAAATTCATTTTGGTTCAATTTGTTGTTTTGTTGCTGTTCTTGTTGTTGCCGAACCATTGGTTATATGCAAATAGTATATGACGCACAAAAACGAACAACAACAAAAAAAAAGAAACAGTTACAAAACAATTATCAAATATGTATGTAGGTAGCATTATATTTATATATATAAATGTAGATGTATGCATAGTTCATATTAAACGCAACTTCCGGCGGGAAGTTGCAGAAACTAAAACATGAACAAAAAAAACACAATTATATATTGTATATGAAATTTGCTAATGATATCACCTCTTGATGTGATTGTGTGTGAACCTAACGCATATCCTAGACATTATATGTTTAGAGAGAGAGTATCCTGCCTAGCATAGATTGATTATGGACATTACACTTTCACGCTTCTTACATACTAAATCATGTTCAATATATGGCTTATATTTAGTATGACAAAAAAAAGGAGGAGGACTGAATAACTTGTTCATATGATACTCGTAACTTAGTTGTAGTTGTGTGTGTGTGTATGGGTGTGTGTGTGTGTGTTAAATTGTGTGTATTATTTTTGAAAAATTATAACAAAATACTGCATGCATTAAGTACAAATAATAATAATAATAAACTAAAGTACAAATATGTTAACAATACGCTTACCTTCTGGCCATTGTACACAAACTGTGGCAGCAGCATGATTTATAATTGTTGCATTGTTGTTGTCGTTGTTGTTGTCATTGTCATAGTTGATGTTGTTGTTGGCATGTAAAAGGCAAGAGGAAATATTTACATTAGTTTTGCATATAAATTAGTTTGATTTTTTGTTGTTGTACATAGTTGTTCTTGCTATTTATTTATTATATCTGTTCATACACGGACTTGGGCACACAAAACACACAGATCTATTACAGTTACAAGTATGTGTATCTTTTAGGTTGTAGTGCCAATAATATATACAATAGTTGGGTAAATATTTATTGAAATTTTGCGTGAGTGTTTGCGTGTGGTTGTGTACGTGTGTTGATGCTCAGGTTGCTAGCAGAACAATGCAGCATGCAATTCTGCACAATAACATTGTTGTTTTTAATAGATATGTATGTATATAGATGCATACGTATATGTATTTGAGTTTTTGGGGTTCTTATCAAGTTAGGCATGCTTTATAAGATTATGGAACTGCACAGTGCAGCGAATGCATGGGAATAGTCAGAACGATGCTGTGATCGATGTGTGATTGGAACATAAGGGGGTTACTTTGTTTGAAGAGTATTTCAGAGGATAGTCGGAAACGTTGCAAGAACAACATTTTAAGAAGCAAATCTATCGATCATTAATGTCTTTGATTTTTTAGTGCACCAACTAAACTAACATATCAGTGTGGACTCAGCAATATCCAGTTGCAAATAACGCCTAACATCATTTCGCTAAGTCCAAGTCCAAATTATATAAAATTTCATGGGTGAATTTGTGTTTTTCTTCTTCTAGAATGCAGCATAGTGTCGGGTGAATTAGGCATCTACATAGATACGTATGCTGTTGAGCAGCTGATGCCCCATTTAATACTTTCTGATATAGGCGATATTTTGAAATATTTAATGATGAAATTTTATACACGTGGCTATATGGAAACCCCTCTCATGGAAGCAGAGATAACCGCATTGAGAAATTCATTCAAACTAACATTTCTTAAATTTGTTTTCTATAAAGTTTAAATATTTGATAGAAAGTATTCTTTATATTTGTTCAAGGTTTAAGTTTATTTATATATGTACATTTTTGTATTTTATATCAAAGCCAGAGTTGATTTAACTACTATTGGCATGCTGCTCTTTACTGCTGCTGTTAGGTCATGCATATTATTACAAAATGGCTGCCAATTGATGTCACATTACAGCGGGCGCCCATAAGTATGCAATGCAGAATATGTATATATCAATAGCATCTATATCAGCATTTGAAGAATGCTTGTAAACAACAATTGCACAAAAATGCTAGACAAATATAGAGAAATATAAGCAAAGTTCTTGCTGCCTCTCTATCCGCCTCGAGGCCCCCCCTCCTGTCTGTACAATGTCACCATAGTATTTTCATAGCAATCTGCTTACAATCGAATGCATCGTTGCGCACGCAATGAGCAACTGTCGCTAGTCGCCTCCTATTCTATCTGCTATGCAAATTCAGAGACAACAACTCCGACTTGAAAATGGTAAAATAAATACCAGGAACTACCGAAAAATGCAGTAAAACGGCTGACAGACAGACAGGCAAACAGTTGATGGGCACTGGGTGGGGATTTTAGGGGGCGGCGACATAAAGGCGCATTAAGTTTAACATGTCAAAGGTTCCACGCAAAAAAGGATACATATACTAAAGTTGTGTGCTCTGAAATCTGCATATTCGAGGGACATGTGAAAAGTACGCTAACTAGAAGGCATACATCACTTTCAATTTATTTGTATATTTTTTAAATGTTTTTCCTTTAGAGCACTAGACTTGCCCCAAAACTGACCACGTACTGAACATAGGCCACATGTGTTTGGAAATGTCTTCTCCTCCACTTGGCCGCAATGTTTTACTATTATTATTATGCTTCACAAAAACACCGCCGACCCTACCTTGTTGGCTGATACGGATCCTTTTTATATTCGATTTCTATAAGAGAAGACAAAATCACTGCTTTCTTAGTATGACAACCGATTGAAGGCTAAACATGTGGTTTACTTTCTAGGTTACCTTTCGAACACCCCTCGTATATCTATGCGTACAGGGTCTGATATATATGACAAACTTTCTTGAAAATGCACAAAGTGTATGCTTGTATGTGTGTGTGAGCACATTTGCATAAGACATAACAACAGAGAGCAAAATAAAACGTTTATACTGCGGTCACAGGGGTGTCCCCCGGTTTCAATACCCGGCAGTATAAATGCTCGCTGGTTAAGGAAACTTTTTCAAATTTATGTATGCCTGTGTGCGTGTGTGTATGAGTGCAACATGTTTGTAACTTTGTGGTTTATTTGTAATTATCCTAACTGCCAGCCAGGCAAGACAGTCAAGCAGCCTTCAGCCTGCTCCATAACGAGAATGAGTAACCGAGAAACGTGTGTCCTGGCCTGTCCCGTCCTGGCTGTATAATGCAGCAAGCGATTTGCCTGGCAAAAAGAAGCCAAGTCAGTTCGAAACGTGATAAAGTGACTGGCAGGCAGGTTCCGAAGAGTCCTGAGTTCTCTCTATTTTTACAATATGCTAGCATAAATAGCTCTGGGTGGGATTGGATCTCTATCCATACCGTATTTAGTGCAAGGCAAATGAAGCGCATTACGTGCACGTGGCAGAGCTGGAGCCAGCGCTAGAATACACGTAGTCCAGCTGAAGAGGCAGGAGTTGGACACTGTTGCAGGTGCAGGATAGCGGTAGCAGCATCATATTGGTTCTTTTGCGGTACACTGCATGTCCATGTGTCCTCCCTGTCTAAGTTTTGTTGGCAATACAAAAGCAGTTTGCATGGCAGCCATCAGGCAGCAGTAGTCACTGAGGGCCATTAGCGTTGCATTGGGGAAGTCTATATAGTAGCAGCTGCTCTGCCAAGGCTTGGCTTGAGCCGCTTTGCCCGTCACTACGGATTGGTGCGCTTCGCTTTGCTTCAGTTTGGTTTTGGTCTGGTTTTGTAAGCGGCTTATCGTATTGAGCGAGACGAAGGTACTACCATATATACATACTCTCTACTATATATATCTTGTGCTGTGAATACTTTTTAATAGCAAAGGCAATGCCAAAGCAAAGCAAAGCAAAGAAAGACGACGATTTAATCAGCAGTATTATTTATTATAAGTACACTACATAGGAAAGTTTTTGTGTAGAGTTTTTAACCGCATCATCTGCCCGCCCTCCGAGGCAGCCCGCCCAGCAGACCGGCAGCCCTCTTCTTAAATTCTCTCTCTGCCACACAAACATTTTTTATAGTTGTTGCGAAAGAAGAAAAGTTTTTAGCAGCCGCAACTTCAAATGAAATTGTGCGAAACTGCAAATGGTACATTAAATATCTAAGAACTTCTAACTACGAGTTGTAGGATGGTATATAAATTTTAAGTAAGTATTACGTTGGACTGCTGGGCTGCAGGGTGAAGTGTTGGGGTCTATAATAAAAGTCTAGCAAGAGATATAAAAGGAAATTGAATGTTGTAAGCTGATTTATGGTTAAGCAAAGCGACAAGGGATTGCAGTATGTCCTTTGTGTTCAAATATTGTCAAATTTCTGTAAGAGTTTTGTAACAAATTTCGTAATTGTAGCTTTATGTTGCATTTATTGCAATCTCGAAAGTCTTGAGTCTTTCAAGCTGAAACACAGATGCCAATTTGAATGGTTAATAAAAATATTATTTTGATTTCCAAAGCACAGAGCAAGGTGCTCCATCAGATTTGTATTCGCTTGCAGAGATTCATTTTGTCAAAATATTTGCAACCCAAATACGAAACTTCTCCTACCCAATAAACTATATACATAATTCTTGATCAGCAAGCGATAAGTCGAGTCAATGGAGCCAATGTCCGTCTGTTTCAATAAAAACATCGTTCGAGCTGAAGACTTCTTTCTATTATAAGCTGTTCGTCAAAATCGGATAGCTATATCATATTATTATAGTATATTATTATTAGATGCCGTTTTAGAAGACTTCAGGTCCCGCTTCCATTGCGAAAAGTTAAAGTAAATAGAATTGGAATTCCATTTTCACTTCGAAAAGTTTGGGTATTTCGAACTTATGTTCGAATCGTGGTGTGACGGGAGTGGACAGAACGATGCACATCAGCAATTCCAAGTGGATTCTATCCACGCGCATTTTTTTTATGCCCGCTGGAAATGGGTCACATTTTTGTAAAAAATATTCTTAAATAAATTTCCACGTGAGGTATATCAATAAACACTTCAAACTCTTCCCAATGAAGTAGAAATTGATATAAAAATAAAAATCTGGTCAAAAGTGAACGTTTCAAACCGCATATTGCAATAGGATTAGGACATTGCGAACACCAATCAAAAACTAAACCACAGGATTCAAGTGGAAGTGGAACATACCAGATAGGTTCCATATAACCGATGCATTATGAAAAAATGGTTGGATTCTATTGGACTTGAACCAAATTCTGTATGTCGATGTTGGCATAATTTTTTCCTCTATTTTGGAAAGTTGTCCTTTATTTCGGAAATCGTGAACGCTTTCTTCAACTGTGCAATTGAACCTTTGTCCCGTTTTCGCTACCATTTCTTTTAGTCCTTCCCTTCTTTAGTCACTGATGCTCTTTAATATTATAACACCACGTCGAATTCAGTTCAAAAATGTGTAAAATTTCATGTTTAATAATATAAGAGAGATCAGCATGTTTATGGATCTTCTATGTGGGAATTCAATAAATGCTCTTGAAATTTCTGATAATTGGACGTCCATTTCTCTGCCTTCGCGTATATTTGAGCAGATTTCATAGGTCAAACAGTATTTAGGTGGTTTATACTTTTGTACAAAATAAGAATGTTTTCATGCTGGGACTGTGGACTGTGTTTCTGTTGCATATATCACTTATACATATACATTTACATATATAGAGCTACTTGTTTTGGGTAAAGGCATGGAACGATAGTTGTATTTGAATTTTGATTGATAGCAGCCAATTCGGAAGTACGAGTGGGGTAAAGTACAATTCACAGTTAGCAACAGTCAACGTGCAACATGCCAGAATTGGGTGTTACAGTTAGATAGGTACGATTACAACGAGTATGTTTGCAAAGTTCTTGCATATGAGCGAGTCGTGGTGCCTAGCCTAGGATTAGAAGAGATATCATGGCATTCATTCATGAATCATATAGTCATATCATAATCATATTCACATTCAGCAAGCACAAGTTACAAAACAAATAAGAAACGCATTCCATTTTGAATTGTTCTCATGTCTGCTCACCTAGAGCTGGAGCCGGTATGGCACCATCTTTGGTCAGTACAACTGTGTTTCAAAGGTGGTTGGTTGGTTGGTTGTTTGGTTGGTTGGTTGTGTATATATTGAGAGAAAAAACAAAATAAAATTCACTCTGTCAATATATCAATCATTTTTCAGTATTTCATAATCAAAGCAGACGCATTATAAACATAACTTAAATAGAAACACTTTGACAAGTGAGTGAGTGTGTTGTGTGTTTATTCGTTGTGTTAGCAGCCGCAACCCCGAATGTAACGAAAGTTAGTTTTTGATTGCTTCAAGCCGTGGCACATACATTCACACGCTATATACTTATTAACAAACAAACAGTATTTCAAACGTCTTTCCACGGCAAGCAAAAACATTTTCATTAAGAAACATTCGCTGGCAAAGAAAATTCTTCAACTTTTTTTTTTGTTTTCGACCACCAAAAGAAGTTGATGTGAAAAGTTCAACAGAAGCCAAAAACAAAACAAAAATACAAAAATGAAACGGAAAACTGAAATATGTATCAACAAAAGCAACAACAACAATGCAGCACTATGGGCCAGGATTCGAACGTTATTGGACCAATGTGCACGATCAGTTTTAAACCATAAATTCGTTAGATCAAATCAGATATGCAATTGTATATGTGGGATTGGTAGTAAAACCACTCTAAAGCAAATAATACAACCTAATTCATAATACAGCATGACTTTTAGAAATCTTCTTATATTTAATAATTATTTTTAACCAACAATATCAACAATGAAAAAAGTAAATCTAAATTTAATATTTCTATACTATATGCTGTACATTTCTATATTTATAAAGAAATCATTAATTATCATGGAAACTTATATACGTATAATTATTCTGTCTGATCTCGGTTGGCTCTTTAGAAAACTATCTCTTACTTTTCCTAAAATCCTCTAAAATATTGTTTCAGTTAAGTCAATCTATTCAAAGAATTTCTATTTCCATTAATTTTTTTTTAATTTTTGAATGAAAAAAACGGCTGCCATGCCATAGTTCCCTTAGCAGGGTCAGGCAAATGTTATGGCAGTCGCTGTTTAAGTTTTATTGTTGTTGTTTTAGTTGCTTTGCTGTTGTTTCATTTCTTCTATTCAAGACGTAATTGCATTTCTTTGTTCAACATCTAAACTTGTTCCGTTACGTAGCTTAAACTTAGCTTCCATTTATGTATGTGTGTGTAGGTGTGTTGCTATGTGTGTGAGTGCTGTATGTATAATTGCATGTGTATATGTGTATAAGTGTGAGTGTGGTTGTGTTAGAAATAACTTACCGTTGGGTACTGCTGTCACTTTTTTGGTTTGTACACGTGCAGTGGCGTTATTCACCTTCACAATGATTATTGGTAACGAGATTTCGAGTTGCAGCGAGCGTGGTTCATATTGGTTTTTATATTTGTGATGGGTTTTTGTTTTGATTTTGTTGTTTTTATCATATACACATTTATATATATATATATATATGCATATACATATATAGAGACAGTTCAGAGCATGTATAGAGAATGAAGAATCAAATTAATGTTAGTTAACGAATTACAAATTTAAATGTGATGATATTACGGGTATTACGGTGGTGTTCTAAGAGTGTGGTGTATTTTATAAGCAAAACAAAGGGAAAGGTGTTGCAACGGGTTATACTTATACGTAAATATGTTGAGATTTTAAAATAATTTAATAATAATATTAACTACAAATTGGCCTAAAATTCTAATCATATTCAATTTGAAGCTATATTATGGTTGGGGAAAAGGAAATCCATTATTTTTTTGAGTGTCAATTTTGGTTTGCTGTCATTTGTAAACTATTGGAAAGGTTGGATTTCCCTTTAAAACTCGCTGTTGTTAGATTTTTTTTAGGACAGAATGATGTGAGATAAATTGCGTTAAAAATGGAGACTAACATGGCAAAAATTCGCTGTATTTTACAATTTCTTTGTAATAAAGTCAGAAATGTTGGAAAATGTTGGATTTAGAAAGAAGATAGATGTTTGAATGCCTCACGAGTTGGATCGAGATTCCATCTGCGAATCTTACGCCAAAGATAATGAAATCGACCCATTTCTTAAACGGATGGTTAGATTAGTTTTGATGAAAAATAGGTCACATACGACAATGTTGTGAAAAAACGATCCTGGTCAAAGCGTGGTGTATCAGCTCAAATGGTATCCAAGCCAGGGCTAACACAGCCAGGAAGGCTGCGCTTAGCGTTTGGTGTGTTTGGAAGAGAATCATTTACCATGAACTTCTTCCATATGGGCAAACACTCCATTGTCTATATTGTCAACAATTAGACCGTTTGAAGATTAAAATAGGCCAGAAGCGACCAGAATTTTCCAATATAAAAGGGCAACGTTAGACCACACACATCAATATGAATGCTTGGACCTTACACCCATCGTATAGTCCGGATCTAGCACCAAGCGACTATCATCTTTTTTTGTGCTTGCAACATTTTCTTCGGACCGCGAAACTAGATTGGTCGAGTTTTTTAACAGCAAGGACTGGAGCTCTTCTAAGAGTGGAGTTCTTAAATTATCCTCAAAATGTCAACTGGTCATTGAACATATTTGAAATAAATCGAACCGTAATAAATCCGAGCCGTAATAAATTAACTTTAAAAATAATGTACAAAAATTGTATTTCCAAATGGATTTCCCCAACCAAATATTTGCAGTTGAAGCAATTTTTAGTTTTAGCTGGCCTGATTTTACCCCTAATGTCAAGAGGATAAAGGTGCCATATTACAATGAAACTTGCCACATGGCTTTAAAAACTTGTTCGCTATGTTTGAATTACATTTTATGCTGATATAATTCAAGAACTTGTCTTATCTTTATATGGACGACTAATGCATAAGTATAACCCCTTAAGCAATAAAATTTGAATTTTTATTAAATGTACAAAATGAACTTAATTTGGCATTAACTTTATATTTTTTAAAATATTTTTTTTGTTATATCAACACTTAATTAGAGACGATGTCATCGACGGTCAGGTCAATAAGGAGAATGATTTCCATTGGGCAAATAAAAATACTGTTGCAGCCTTTTGTGCGGCGCAGTTAATTTGTTTAACCGACATGCCTGTACTTTGCGCATTTTCAGCATATTTTAAATGCCAATTATTTGCGGCTCCCCATTTAACATTAATACAAAATATATATTTATGTACTTATACAAGGATATGTGAAAAGAATGTAATTAATTTTAATGAAAGGCAAATAAGAGGCGGGCACAATTAAAAAATCAATCATGGCAGCTGATTAAAACTGAGGTTTAAATAAATGTTGTGGGAGAAAATTAATGCCAAGCTGATTTAAAAGAGCAAATCTTTAAGTTAAATTTAGGCCATGAAATCTGCCGATACGTAAAGTTTTAATTTTCTTTTCTTCTAGAGTTTTAAGGTTAACTTGTGAAAGTTTTGCAATTAAGTATGTAGTTGCTTATAATTTGTGTGTGTGTGAGCGTGTGTGTAGGTTGTATATATGTGTGAGTGGATATGACATAGTAGATGAATGGTAAACGGTATTGGTTTGGCATGCACCCACCTCGATTTTGCGTCCCTCAACCACGGTGCCGTGTAGACGTTCGCGTGCTCGTTCTGCATCGTTGCTGTTAGCGAATGTTACAAAACCGAATCCCTGCCATTCGCAATCAAACATGCAATTAAAGAAACATATAGAGTATATAGATTACGATTTTTCAACACAACTGTACGTACGCGTACTTATTACACATTATAGGCATAAATATGTATAAAGCTATAAGCTACATGTAAACGATACGATACGTTACGATACGATACAAAAAAGGAATGGCCAAGGACATGCTTGCTTTTGGACAGCTTCTGAGGGCATTGGGGCTTGGGGTCGGGGCTTCTGGACTGCTGCATGCACGTGCCTGCCATAGCTCAGCACAACGTCTCGAGTTTTCAAGGTGTCGAGTCTCTTAAATTATGCACATTTTTGTATGGCAGTTTCAGCTGCCCCAACAAAGGTATGGCGCCCGTAACTATGCAATTATTTTTATACGCTTCAGCTCTTCAGGATAATGCTGTTAAGGCGTTCGTTCCAACGATCCAACGTTCAAACGTTGTTGTTGTTGAATTGCTGTTGCTGCTGCGAAAAGGACATGCCAAGTGGGCCATTGAAATTTGAAGCTTAAATACGCCAAGCAAAGCTTGCCTAGGCAACAGCAACACCTTCTCACCATAACTGGACAAAAGGCAACCAAAGAGCTAAACTATGCAGCTCTCGCAGCCCTCATCATCCTTCAAGTGCATAATTTAAATGAGTTGTGTGCGACAATTAGATGCAAAATGGAGAAGCACAAAGATAACAGACTCTGGCACTTACCTTGCTGCCACGTTCATTGAAGATGATTTCCACATCCAGAATGCTTCCAAATTGCTAAGTTGCAGAAGAAGAGGTTAACGAGTGAGTATGTGTATGTGACGAAAGGTATAGAGAAGACAACTTACCCCAAACATGGCGCGCAAATCGGGATCCCTGAAGCGAAAGGGTATATTGGAGACGTGCAGACGCTTGGGCTGACTTTTGGCATCGAGCGAGGCGGCCACAGCGGCTGCCATCGAAGGCGCCGACTGGGCGGGCACCAGGGCGCTGGTTAGACTAGTGACCACATTGGGCGTTTGCACAGAGGCGGTCATAATGCTACTGGCGGCGGCAGCTGCCGCATTCAGGTGCGCAATCACCTGCGAGGTGCTTGCCGGGACCACTCCCACACCAACACCCACACCACCGTTGGCAATGCTATCGAGACCAGTTGTGGGTAATAGGCCGACTCCGCCACTGCTGCTGGTGGCAGCCAGAGCTCCGGCTGCTATGGAGCTAGCCGTGACTGAGGTGGCTGCTGCCGCTGCTGCTACGGCTGCGGCACTGCTGCTTATGCTAAGCGCCTGCTGCTGTGGTGCGGTGGGCGGCGTCTGTAGCAGCGGTTCGCCGCTGGCAATGGGTGATGTGTTGCCCGAGATGTTGCCATTACCATCACTGGCGCTGCCATTGAGTGTGCTGGCTTGAGTTGCGGCTTGAGCGACTGCTGTAACGCTGGACGGTGAGCTGGTGAGCGGTGAGCTGGGCGTGCCGCCACCACCAGTTCCTCCACCACCTCCGCCGGCAGTGGAAAGTGCTGAGCTCTGCTGCTGCTGCTGCTGTGAATCCGCTGCCTCACTGGCAATCAATACTGTGGACTGTGGATCAGAACAGAATGAAAAAATCAATTAGTGATATGCGGTTTGCTGGACAATGCAATGTGCTTTAAAATTAAACTGGGTAGATGGGCGATGGTTCTGAAATCGCTTTCCAATTGATAAATCTAGATTTGGAAATGCTGTTTGATTTGTGAATCACCCGATTTGTGTCCCTATTCAAGAGAGAATAAATTCATTAAAAGCTTTTATTTTCGAAATGACATTCGCTTATGTTCTACCTATGCATTATTAAACTTGACGAAATTGAGTAGAATTCGATTGTGGGAACGCTCCTGAATGCTCGTTCGTGCAGCAGTTGTTGTTGTTCTTATTGTTACTCTTGATGCTGTTGTAGCACTGCATAGCAAATCGAATGCGAACGAACAAGTGGCGCAATAAATAAACAATTGAAATGAAAATACAATTTTCAAGTGGTTTACAGTCAAGCATATACGCATTTTTGCAACTGTGTGTGCGCTTGTGTGTGACCCAATAAAAAAAATGTAACAGCGCGCACACACACACATACAGATAGACAATGCACCAATACCCTCGCACATTGTGTGGCACAAACCACTGTTGACTTATGCAATAAAACTGTCGCGCAACTGTTGCAATAACCCAAAACCTCCTTCCCTCACTCAACATGCCCGTAGTCAACCAGCATCCCTTCCCTACCCAAAAACCCAATACGTCGCTGCGGAAATGTTTGCATTTGTATTTTTGCATTATTAAAACTGAAAATGCAGTGGCATGTCGATGCATTGTTGTTGGCTCCGCTTACGCTCCCTCCCTCCTGTTCCTGTGTCTTCTTCGGGTTTGAATAATATGAAAATTGTCAATTTGCGCACGCACAGCAAAAAATATATCAATGCAATAATAAATAGCACGAAACAGCACAAATATGAACTATTTTCGAAGACCCCACAAAGTAGGCAATAGAAATAACGCTTAACTTAATTTAGTGCCTGGCATCAAATGCGCATTGTTGACACATAAATCTAAACAAATTTTTTATGCCACGACAATTTTTTTGCCATTTGTGATTGCATGTTTGCCGAACATTTCACAGTGCGGCCCACAAAAGTGAAATGGCGTGAAAAACTTTGGCCCCAAAAGGCAAACTTAATAACTCTGGGAAAAGAGAGAGAGAGAGAGAGAGAGGAAGGTATGTGTTGTGGGGTTGGTAGATTTGGTTACCGTGTAAATTTAATTTAACGCTTTTTAGTTTTTATTGTAAAATGCTTTTGTTCGACACGCGACTCGAACTTGGGCAGCAGCAAAAAGGTCGCCGCATATTTTTGATTCGTCAAGAAAAATAGCATTTTTGCATAAATTTCGTAACTTTTTTTCAAGTTGCTCAATTCGAGCTTCATGCAAATGCAATAGAAGGGACCAAAGGAATTTGGTCTAAATGTTTTGATTTGAATGTGAAAGGTGTTGGCATTTGCCCGGCGTCCACTGAAATTTAAATAAACAAGTTGGACCGAGAAACCCATATAAATGTGGGTATTTATATATATATTTATATAAATTTATTCAAGGGGATGGTTGGATATGGGAATATATAAACCTAAATGAAATATGTTTATTATAATTTTGATATTATTTTATTGAGTCTGCGTAGGCAAGTTCATTGTTGCCATTTCAAAGTTCAGCTTTGTTTTTAAGAATTTTCTGTGATAGTTTTTCGGACCGCCTCTTCAAAATTGTCAAAGAAATATACCCACTATGTGCTGCTGGGGATTTCATAGGACTATTGTTATTCAGATTATAGTTAATAAAGCTCGTCCTGGTCTACTAATTACAAAAACTACTTTGGAAAATGTGAAACATAGTTAAGATTTCAATTTCATTACATTTTCTGAACAAGCCTAAGCTTTGCCCTCAGATGCTGCTCCCATTTTTGCCTTCCATTTTAGCAATTTGTTTAACATACAACATGTTGTATGGGCAATATTACACACACTCAGGCATTTTATGCATCGATATATATGCAATTAGTACATTTGCTTTGTTTTACAAAATTTGCTTTTATATAAGTTTATATCAAAGTTTACTTAAGTTAACAATTTGTTGGTTATTGTGTGTCCTGGCATCTTGCAGCAAAGCCAAAGTTATTGTTTATATTTAAATTAAATATATTTTAAGCTACAATTTAATTAACTATAGAGCCCTCTTGTGTGCAGATATTTGTATTAAAATCATGAACTTCTCCACAAGAAATGCAAATGTTCATTGAAATTGACCAATTTTTCGGCGTTTGAAACTTCTCAAGAATGAAATGTTAAATATTCCAAATAAGTTTTGCATTCATTAGTTTTTACAAAACTTCAAAATCAGCCACAAAAAAACCTAAAATAATTCAATTTATAATAATTATTGTTCACGTAATTGAAAAGCAAACAACAAAAAAAAACAGGACAAAAACCGCTGATGATGATAACAATGCAGTAGATGAAGACGATATAAGAAATACAAAGAGTAAAGCCCTCAAGTAGAGCTTTTGTAATATGTAGTGGGAGCAGTAAGTGGCTTAGTAACCAAGCGATGGGTCTCCTAATGAAGTTTGGCAAAAAACCAGAACAGAATAGGAACGAACTGAGTAGAGCAGCTGCATATAAAATACACAGAGCAATGAATGAAATACGAGGCGCGTCCTCAAAGTAATGGGAGTAGCCAAGATGCCATGTCATTAGCCTTTAGAAATCATTTCAAAGAGGAGCTCGACTATATTAGACCATAATGTGGGGGACATTCATCTCAACACCCCTAGAACTAAGAAGAACTGTCGAAATCATAATTCACATCGATTACATTAAAGAAAATATATTGCCAGCAGAGCGGAAAGTATGGAATTGAATTGCAGATTCGGAAAAATGTTATGGATTGGCTCATCAGAAAGAAAATAGTTTGGTGGAAGGAGATTTTCATTCAAATTTCATCTTTGAAGATATTTTAAGAAGTTTGACAATTCTTAAACTATATTTTGGGAAATTTAAGTTCAAGTGCCCTAGAAATTTGACTCTTGTTAGCTATAGATTACTTTTTGGACGCATCTCGTACATGGACGCATCTCGCCAACGCAAGCGAAACCGAAAACGAAACTCTGGCACGTAAATTTCAATTGTTTGCTTTATAGTTTTTCATACTCTTTCTTACTCTTCTTGTCTGTTTTTTTTTTTGTGCTGCTGCTGCTTATTTTATTATAATTTTATTTTTTCTCTGCGTTGGCAAAACTCACTATGCTGGGCACATTTTGTGGAGGATGCTGAGTCTGTTGGTGTTGTTGCTGCTGTTGCTGCTGCTGCTGTTGTGATTGTGACTGTGTTGGTGGCTGCTGCTGCTGTTGCTGATGCACTTGCTCCATGGCATGAGCATGTCCATTTGTCAGGAGGGTTGTCTGCGTGACCAGCGTTGTTCCACTTCCAGTGCCACCAGTGGCAGTTGAGGATGCGGATGCGGCTATGGCACTAGCTGTTCCATTGCCATTGTATTTTGTCTGTGTTTGTGTTGACAGATTTGTCTGTGATAAATTTGCGGATAACAACAAGGATTTTGCGTTTTAGTTGGCAGCGCGCCTTAAAGGTTTTCTTGTTATTATATAAAAGCATAAGTGAGTATTTTGTGTGAGAACAAAAAGAAAAAAAACGGTATTGTGTGTGTGTGTGTAGGAGGAGAATTACGACTAAAAACCAGACCAGGCGGCACAGGCAACCAGCCAACCAACCAACACCAACAATTGCTTGAACACAATATGCATTAAGAGTAGTATATATACGACTATATATGTATATAAAGAATTTCATTTCTTGTTGAAAACCATTTGCCAGTTTAGTTGCTTTGAAACATGCCTTAAATACAATACAGTTAGCATATTGTTGATTATATATTATATTGTATTATATATGTAGTTAATGATATATAACAAAATGCCGAGTATGTGTATGTAGTTGGAAAAAGAAGATGAAAACTAGAACTAACTGATAGCCTAGAACCATTGCCAGTACATACATATATGTTTACATTGACATTCTTAAGCTAAGATAGATACGTGTACAATATGGATAATATTCAATAAAAACATGTTTCATATTCAACTGAGCTCTTAGCTGGCTGTTTGGAGTCAAGTCAAAAGAAATATCATCATCAATCAATCAATTCACAACAATTCATCAATATTCAATATAAGCAGCACAAACTGAGAGAAAGGGTTTACATATGTATATATTTATATTCATATAGATGTATGTGGTTGGTTTTGTATAAATTAAAATACTTTCTCAAGACAAACATGCTAACAATTTGTTGAATACATTGATTATAATTTAATTGAGAATGTCAAACGGGACGTATGCGTAATTTTAGAAATATATTTTATAGATTGGGGCAAAATACACAAAATATATAAGTATCTGAGTGAATTTCATCCAATTGCATAGTACGTTTTGCACAGCAAATGCTATTTGTCAAGATATTTGCAATGTAAAACAAGAAATACTACACATTATGCAGTTCAGTTTCACTATTTAACACTAATTTATATGATATCTCTGATTAGTAGAATATTATTTCTCCAAATGGAAATGATCGAAATTTTAGCATCATTTGGTGTTTCAATTCCAACAGTTCAACGCTTTACTCTAACATTTTTACTCTAAAATACATGCACAACTTGCACAGTCACGACTGTTAAGTTTGCATAAATTTACATAACATTTTCAATTCGGATGGCTCGTTTGTGCGTGTTGCGCAAGTGTAAGGTTGCAATATCACTGTACTGTACTAAAATTGTGACCAGAATGCATGCATAGCTTGCTCAGCCCAGGCCCTGACTATATAAGAACTCGTTCAAGACATGTAAATTATATACCGATAGACAACAAAATTACATTTTGTAAAAAAAATATGTCACTGTTTGCCACATTTACTGGCCTAGACACATCATCAGGGAATACATTTATCCAAGAATGAAAATATGAATGTGAACTTCAAAACCTTTTTAAATTTGTCCATAGATGGCCATACTATATCATTTATCTTGCATGCTAACTCAGCGTTTACCTTTCAAATATAAAACAAGCAAGGGTATCTAAGTGTCATGAAATAAAGAGTCCTTTTCTGCCAGCCTTTAATTGATTGAACAATGAAATATTTTCTTGGATTATTTTCTTTCAGTTTGTTTCTCTCCCAAGACGATGTCAGTGTGTGGCTGGCTGGCTATTTTATTGAAAGAATATTTTCTCAGAGCTTAGCAATGCTCCGTTCGTTTTTGCAGCAGTTCTTGTTTGTACTTCATATTATGCCTGATTTATGTTTTATTTATGACAGCTATAATATAGTTTGCGTTTTGCCATCTTGGTCAATTAATAACAAATTGTCACTACTCAAGCACGGACAAGACCTTATTCAATAATTGAAAAAGAATTGAAGAACAAATTGCCCCAAGTTTCTGAAAGTCCCAAGTCTTGCACTTTGACCTTAATAATTATATCTAATTGTGAAACTTTTAGAGCCCCACAATTTGTGTGCTTGGCATAAAAACTAGACCAAGCTTCATACATTTTGTAAAACAATGCAAGATCTGAAGATTTCTAAAGGAAGAATATACATATATATATATATAGATATATATATTGAGCTTAGCCATAGTATAACAATAAGAACAACAACAATAACGTCAATCACGCACGCAGGAATAAGTTTTAGGCGCAAATGCTTTAATTTAGAGGTTTTCTATAAAAGGTATAAACACGAAATGTTTTGCTTTAAGAACTACAATCATAATAATAAATGATAATAATAATACAAAAAAATTAAATAAATAAACCAATACCAAAAGCAAATACATCCACAACAACTATGAGAATGGGGATGAACAATATTTATGACCAGTAATTAAATATTTGTTTATTTATAACACCTGCAAGGCAAAGTTCACTTAAAACTAAATGCAAACAAGTACCAGCCGCTATATATATAGTGTATGTGTTTATATGTGTGTGTATGTCGGGTTGTCGGACAAATTAAACGTAACACAAAAGCTTAGCTGAAAAATGCAAAGCTCAACTGTTAAATTATTCAAATGCACGAATCAATTTTCATAAACAAATACATACACATACACAGTTCCGCCTCTACTGTGTATGCTTTTGATGAGACGGGTGGGGTGGGGGAGGTGTTTGTGTGTGCTGCGGCATGGCCTTAGCCATGCATGGTGCGTTGTGTGTGTACATATAAAATATTTGTCAACCAGAAACTAAATAAGCCAAACACATTTTTCCCATTTGAATTCGTTTTTGTTTCCCGCAAAAAAAAAAATGTTGAAGTTTTTAGAAAAATTTTAATTTGATTTTTGGTTCTCGCAAATTGATGACGAAAATCAAAATGCATATGATTTTGCTTTACGTGACGTGGATTTAGAGCTAGAAATATGGCATAATGTTTGCATAATTTTGTTGTTCTTGTTGTTGTTGCAGTTTGTGTGCAAGTGTGTGTGTGTGTTAGTATATTTTTAATTGAAAAAAATTATGGCAACACACAATCAAATACAGAACACAAAACACCCAAGCAGAGCAGCATGTGAAAATGTCCTCGAGCCACAAGCTTCCAAACGAGAGCAGCAACTAAAAGTATGCTACAAAAATATGAATGCAAAAAGTGAAGCATGTTTTCGTTGCGTGCGTTTGCGAGTGTGTGTGTGAGAGGGCTTAGAGTGCTTGCTGCTGTTTCCACTGTTTTGTTTGCTTGCTTTTGCTGCTGCAGTTTCAAACGGAATGCATGCGATTAAAAATGTAAAATGCCACAACAACAGCAAACATGGCAAACATTTATGCACGGACGCATATGCCTGAGTGGGTATGTGTGTGTGTGCGTGCGGGCGTGGGTGTGGGAGAGTGCGTGCTCTTGCATACTTATAGGCGCAGCAAGAGAGAGAGACTGCTAACACAAAACGTTAAGCAAACCAAATCAAAGCCATACCAAACCATACCAAAAACCAAATTCAAAAACGCTGCCAAAGGCCAAAACTAAACATGGCTACAAATGCATAACAAATACATACACACACACACACACACGCATTCACACACATATGCATTGAAAGGATGTGTAAGGATGCCGCGAGTAGCACAAAAACTAACCTTCTGTTTCTGTTGCATATACAACTGCGCATTGACCACGCTGCCATCGGCCACACTCGTATTGGCCACCACAGTACCAACTCCACCACCAGCGGTGGCTGCACCTGTGTTGTTGTTGTTGCTGCTGTTGTTGTTGTTGACCGTCTCGCCGACTGCCTTTAACTGGGTCACTGGCTCAGCTTTGACTGCGGCAGCTGCAACAGCCAACGACAGACTGTCAGCGGCTGTTGGTGCCCCAGCAGCGGCTGCCGCTGCACCAGCCTGTTGGGCAGCGGCTGCCGCCGCAGCAGCCGCCGCTGCTGGACTTGGTGCAGCGGCATAGCCAGCCGGTGCGCCGGGAAACGGCGCCACGCCAGCCTGCACCATGTGCTGTAAAAACAGAGAGCAGAAATAATAGCGATATGAATTAGTATTGAATCATAAATTTTAAGCAAAGCCACAAAAATTGGGTTTATTATTTAAAATGAAACTATGCGGAACAATCGAGTCCTTATATAGCTTTTGGTTGAACAATATATACGTTTCGAGTTAAGGCACATTGGCTTGAAGTGCATTGAAAAATTGAATAAAATTTAAAATAAATCAAAATTTTCATTTTATCGCAAAACTGGGGTAGCGTTGTTAACGAGGAACTCCATTATCATTATCGATTTGAGATATGTATGTAATTATTATTGACATGTTTGAGCTTTATCCCTGTGGATATTAATGGGACTAAGAAATCTCTAAGTCCAGACCACTGTGCTTTATCCCTGACATAAAACTGCAAAAAGAAATCCAGCTAGTTTATTTTGCAGGCGGTAGCTAACCCCTGGCTGGGCTGCTGTTAAGCTCTTGTGCAGACAAAGGACATACTCATACACACACACATACATACACATACACAAGTATATGCAAAGTGAGGGAGTCAGGAATGGTGACGGTGTCAGAGGAGTAAATAGGTGCGCTAGCAGCAACGGTGAGCGAACAGAGGCGCTTTAAATTGCCATTTTTATTTGTATAAATTTTTGTCATTATTTGGCTTGGGATGGCTAGGGTTCAACGTCTAAATCCAGCGCCTCCACACTGTCAGCGCAGCTATGAAATATGCAAAATATGCAGCTTATTGTAGTAGTTAAATAAAAAGACCATTCCCTCTACCTTTCCCTCCACTTCCTCTGTTCACGGTTATTGTACCAAAAGCAAAACCCAAAGTATTTTGTCAACAAACTTTTTTGGGACGGGAGGCAAAAAGGGATTATCGTGTGAGTGGCATTTTAATATGTTTGGCTGTGAAATTGTCCTTGGTGTTGTTGTTGTTGTTGTTGTTATTGTCTGCAAGCACAACTGCGTCGGCTTCGGCTTCGGTTGTTGCTGCTACTGCTCTTGCTACATGAAATGGCTATTAATTTTTGGGTTTAACACAAAACGTCAGAAATGTTTGTCGTTGTCACTTTCAGGCAAAGCATGGAAGCTTCTAGAGATTTGTGTGCCATTTTATTAAAGCCAAAAGTTTTGCCACTGTAAAGATTTTTTAATCTCAATTGTAAGGCTGGACAATTAGACCAATTTTAAGCAGCATAAAGGAAATTAAGTAATAAGGAACGAACTATATATGGAGATATTTAACAAATCATTATGTGGATCCGAGAACATTGAAATCTAGAAAAAGACGAATCATATACATATGATGTCTAGACAATGCATGATCATTGAAATGTTCTATATGTTCTGGTAAGTATATATTTTTATATATACTTATAAATGTAAAATATTTTAACCAAATGATGTGCAATTTCTGAAACTCAAAATACATCTAAAAATAGCTTTTGCCATATCGGCTCTTGGCCACAGTTCATCTAAATTGCTAAGCACACACCATAAACTAGCTCTTTCATCAGCGCGCCACAAAGATCGGCTATTCGTATGTGTATATATTTTTGGCACTGCCCATGCCCCAGCTACGTCTATTTTCCCTGCTTCGCAGGTAATGATAGAATCTTTTCGTCCCCCCTTTTCGCGCCACATTTTCTTTCAGCAGCGTCATGCACCGCCCAGCGATTTGAGCTTTGAAAAATTAGCTTGTTAATTAAATGCAAGCCATATGACATGTCGAGATGTTTCCCCCAATATACATACATACGTTCATACATACATATGCTACTATAGTCGCATATCGAGTTTGTCCCGCTGGCTGGCATGTGCTATGATGGCTATGATGTAATCCGCAGTGTAAATTTGTGCGCAGCAGAGGAACATAAGGTGCGTATGTAGAAGTATATACATATATATATATCTATATACATATATATGTGTATATAAATGTGTATATTTTCACAGCCAGAAGGAAAAGTGTCATGTTAAATTTACATAAAATTCTCCGAGAATTCATTTTGATGTGCCAATGAAAATGTTTTTCTCACAGCGTCTAGCAAAATATGACAGCTAGCAAGACGGTGAAATTTTTTATGCCAACAAATTATGCACTCGAGAGTGAGCAGTGTGCGTGTGTGTGTGCCTGTGTCTGTGTTTGTCTGAGTGTACCCTGCAAACATTTTCTATGATTAAAAATATAATTGGATTTTACCAGTAGACATCGCCCTAACACTTTCTCAACTTCCTGTGAAAATAACTAAGACACGAATTTGATCCATTATGAAAAGGAAGATAAAATAGAGGAGAAGAAAAACAAAGTAGAGTTAGGAGTTGGGAAATTTTAAGGCTTTTTAAATATTTTGTAATATGACTTACTTTAAACTGATATTTCGGGAGGGGAATTATTACAAAACTATGTTTTTGAAATCATCGAAAAATGCAATGTTTGTAGGGTTAGCATGTGTCGTCGGCTGTCTTTAGACGTCTGTGCATATTTCTAGTACTTGCCTGGCTGCTGGCTGATTGTGGTCGGTCACAAGTTCTTTTAATTGAGCAAATGGCAATTGCCACTTGAAACAATACGCACAATGAGCGCCACTACCCCCTTGTGTCTCATTGTTGACGTTTGTTAACTTTGCAGAGTGCACTTTCATAACTTGACGTATATTTTTGGAAAATGCTTCGTATTCTGTGCACCAGGCAAATATTTTGCATTTAATTGCACTCGAGCCTAGGCTGAAGAGTTGCAACAGAACATTTTTGGCCATATTTACATGGCAAATATTTCATTGTTGCAGTGCAGCAAAAGCAAAAGCAACAGCTGCATTTGAATTTGCATTTTCGGGTTTCAATTGCCATTTCCATGCCGATTCCCATTCCCCAACTGTCGGCAGCTGGCGTTGCTTTATTGACTACCATCATCGTCGGTCGGCATTGTCGCCATCGCCATCGCCATCGCGCTTCGTTCTTTGTTTACATTTGCCGGCTGTCGGCAGGCAACGCGGTCTTTTGTGTTGTTTTTGGAACATTTTCAGCAAAACACTTTACGTTTTCATTTTGCAACAATTTCAACAATTTCGCTAGCTGCCGCTGCTGTTGCTGCGTTTTCAAGTGCCGTTTGAAGTTTTTTCGGGGCTAAAGTGTTTGGCCTGCAAATTTAGTTCAATGCAGCTGAGCATAGTTTGTACATATTTATTTTGCATTTACGTAAGTGCATATTGGATCTGGATGTCTTAGTATGAATTCAAAAGATACATATTATTTTGAAAATATCATTGTCACATGCTGCGTATGCTTAATATATAAGTGTGTCACATAGAAATTCCACGCTTGTTGAGTGATGGACAAAACCCGCAAAGAACGAAATTTGCATGAAATCTCTGCCGCATATAATACCATAAATACGATCTGGATCAAATATATTCTTATAAGTATTTTAAGCTTACATTTATGTGAATTAAAGTTATAAATAATTATAATAAATTATAACAACAAATTATAATAAATTGTACCAAATATTTTCCGGCCTTGATTAAAAAAAAAAATAAACAAAATTCGTAAAACAAACAATTAAAATATACAAAATTTGATTATGGAAATAATGAGACTCTATAGCATAGCAAACATGTAACCTTTTAATTGAATCACAAAAATCCTTCAAATATTATGGCCCAAAATGCAAAATTTACAAAATTTCCCAAAACCTCAACAAATATTTGCCATAGCGTCAAAATTGCTGAAAAATTATTTAGTTCCAATTACATCAACAGAATATTAATAAACAATGACGCGAACAGTGTGAAATGTTGTTATGCCAAAAAATATATGTGCTTGTGTGAGTGCTTTCTCCGTTGCCCACATTCAGTATGAGCCGTGCGTCAGTTGCTATTGCCAATGGGCCGGCCAAAGTTTGAACCTGACATAGTGAAAACTATTTGACCAATTGCTCAATAGTACCGAGTACCCCCAACAGTTGCTGCTGACGCAATAGATTCAACGCCAGTTTTGGTCAATGCAATGGCAAATTTGGGGCGACGACTCTCGTTAAAAGCCGGGCCAAAGCCAGTCAAGTTGGTTGGCCAACGGCAAGACAACGCGTCGCATACCAATTACAAAAAAAAAAAAACAAAACAACACAAAAAGGCAGTTTGCGCCAATTGAAATTGAAATTTGCTTAACACGCGGCATCGCCGTTTCGATTGTTGTCGATTTACTTAGTTTCGATTGCTCAATGGGTGTGCAACTTTTTTATCCGAATACTTTTGTAGGTCGATGCAGCTCACGTTTACCTTTCGAATTCCAATTGGAAAGTGTCGTGGTGTAGCAGTTTTTCTTCAATTTTTTCTTATTTTGTTGAATGTGTCATTGCAAGTTGGAACTGTTTTGGGTTAGGCGAAGGTCAACCAAATGCAGTCGCAGTCAAGTCACCAAATTTGTAGAAACAACTAAGAAGGTGGCCAGTTTACAGGCAGCCATTCTTAAAATTCTACTCAAATTTATTTAATCGAAACATTAACTTAATAAAATTTCAACTCAGGACTCATTTCCTGCAGGACAGATATTTAGATTATTAATTATTAAGAATATTAGAAAGCGAAAGGCGACTAACATACAGAATGTTGGAATACAGCCTTGGCCAGAAAACTTATTTCAATGGCGAATGGAAGATTAGTGTAATCTCATCCATTTGCAGAGCTAGTTGAGTTTCTAAATTAATATTTTTCCCAACACAGAAACAGATGATTGCAGCCTGTGTAGCCAGCGCAAGGGAGAGGACTCCTTCCATTTTATTGAAGAATGTCCAATTCTACGAGAACTTAGGCACTTGCATTGGAATAGAGACACACTAAGCTTGGAAGAACTTGTTTAAGATGTTCTTTTGTATTTTGTACCTTTCCATTCGAGTACTTGCATTAAAGAAATACCACTGCATTTTTGCTTACGAGCGATCTGATGCTTGGGAAAGACTCGGGAAGCCAGGTGTAATAGTGTGACGTGTGTGGTGATCGCTGGATGGTTATTAACCAAGGCGATTTAGCTTTCACGAATTGATATTATAATTTATACAAATTACTAGAAATAGTGTAATATTTTGCGTAAGTTTGTAAACTAAAATCGAATTACAATGATACTACTATTACCACTTGAGTATATTTATAAAATCTGTCTTGATAGTAATGGACTTTCATCGAATTAACTCTAGATTTAGTAGCGTCGGCATTCACTTGCAGTCCTAAATTGCACTAATAACTTTCAATCAAGACGACGAATATAAAAATTGGAAAGCTGTTAGGTTGACAAATCAGTTTACATGGTCATTTCCACTACACAGTCCAAGGATATTAGAATATTATACACCTGCATATCAATTAAGATTTAGTTAGGGAAAAGTCACTTGTAGCTGGGCGATGTTCTCTAAAATTTCAACTATTTTCACACAGGAAATTATAGTGAAAGCGTGTTGAAGTGTAAAAGGAAGTGAGTCCTTACTAGGACTCCAGGTGTGTGTGCGCATTTAGGATGAGAGTAAGGAAAACTGACATGTAATATGACGGCAGAAATTGCAGCCATTGCCGCTGCCTGATGCTGAAATTGTAGCGTGTAAATGTCAGCTACCAGAAACGTCTGTCTGTCTGTTTGTTTCTGTGTGTGTGTGTGTGTGTGTGTGTGTGTGTGTGAGTTGGTGTTCTGCAAATCAACAGAACGGAAATTCATTTCAAAATACAAAATACTATGTTTGCATGAAATAGTGCACATCCTTTTAATAAGACAAACACAACGTGAGATACAGAACGCCGAGGCAAATACGATGCCTAGGTAGATGTATGTCAGTGTGCTTCTGTAGATTGGGAATGAAATGCGAGCGCAAATTAATGAAAAGCGCGCAACATGCGGCGTATTCGTAACGTGTTAGTCTACTCCGCAACTAAAATGTGCTTAGAGAGCTAAGCTGGAATTAGAGTGTCTTTTGTTTACACCAGCAAACATAACACAATCAAATCAAAGGCAGCAGTAAGTTTTAAACAAGTGATATATATATATATATTTATGCACTATGTATTTGCACAACTTTAAAGCGTTTTTAACATAATGAAGAGTAATAAAACTGACTAGCTCACTTGAAACTCTCGATGTACTAAATGTAGATAAAATGTAATAAAACTCGACACTTTTGAATACAAATTGAATGTTTTTCTATGCAAATAATGCAATGAATGTGATATTTATGATAATTTTTCATTATTATTTATTGCCGACGGTTACAGAAATTAAACCTAGTGTAATAGGTATCTTATGATAATAATTAATTCAACATTATATTTTACATTTTTATAGATTTTCAATATATTGTTTAGCATATATTATTCAACAGACTTAAGGTACCCTAAATTTATTAGAAATCCGTCGGACAGCATGATTAGCGCAGCAATTCACTCAGAGACATAAGTCTCTTTTAGTTTAGAGATATGATTGAACCTACATATGTTATAAAACCTTTTATAGGTCGTTTTAGACTCTTCTCATACTAAGAATTTATCCAGAAGACTGTATTACATGGAGATCGTTTTAGTATTTCAGATGCCTTTTCCACACAAAAAACTTTCATATTTCCTAGCATGTTAAGATAGCAGCCAAATGGTGCAGCTATGGATGGAAGTACTTATGTATGGTGATGAAGAGATCAGATTTGTCATCACCCTATGAACCATTGCTATTTTTACTCAATGAGAAGCTGACCCTTATTACAAAGCACCATTCGCTTTTAAACTAACCAAGTAACAATGGAATAATATATTTTTTCTATATGCATATAGTTATGTAGGTATTTTCAAAAATATTTTAAATATGCAAAACTAACTAATAACTAAGCATACTGCCCTCCCTGCAGCCCAATTCTGTATGTTTGGAATTCACTTTGCAAAATTGATTTAAAAGTTGTTCCCCGAATAAACTCAAAGCTCTGTAAATAATATATAAATAAATGAAGGCAAACTTTCGCCAGATTTTAGCTTAGCTTAATGAGTTTTCAAAATATGCATTGCATATTCTCTCTCACAGTTTAAATAATAATAAATAAACCTCAACATCCGCACTACCGTTTGCCGAGTTCGAGCACCTTCGTAAATATTTTTTTAAATTTCCACCATTGTCTGCTTTATGAATGGAAATTGCAGTGGGCAATAACTGACCAAAGTAGCGGCAGAAAACTGCCATTCGTTGTGATTATTGTTTGTTGGTACTGCAAAACGGTTAACCCAAACATCAGCTGCAGGTGTGCACACAGCAGCAGCAACAACAATGACAAGAGCAACTAAGGAAATGTTTTCTAAACACAATGTGCAGCAACAAAGGCAACAAAAAAATTGTAGACCCTAGGCAAGCAAACAGGCCCGCAACTTGGCAAAGCCGCAAACCGGTTGGTTTGCCGGTTGATTGGTGGGGGGTTGGCGGCACAGTCACCTGAGGGGGCGATACTGTATGGTGCGCATCTGCAAAATCGCAATCGCAAAAAAAAAGTAAAACTCAGCTTAAGCCAGACAAAGCGAATTCAAGAGACTGAGATAGAACCGGAACTGGCCCAGCATTTAAATGCGGTTTCTGTGCCTTCGCGTAGTCGTTTTAGTGTTTTTTCTGTTCGCCACTTTAGTGTGTCACTGGGCTGCCCACATGGATGTAGCAGTTGTTGTTCAAACTGAAGCTGGAAGATGTCTCGTGACGATGATGACAATGATTGCGACCTGCCTGGCTTGCCATTTAAATGGAATTTATACAGCCGAACCCAGCTCGCAAATAACTCTAAGCCAACTGCAGCTCTAACAATCAGCTTCTCATCGCCAGTTACAGCACTGCACAGTGGAACTTTGGCTTTCAACTATTATTTAGAAAGTCTCTCCAATATATTCAATATGAAATTTTGTATCTTCCAAATCTAATTGCAGTTCGATTTGCCCGTTTAAAATAATAATCTTTAAATAATCATGGTTTGAAATTTGCATGCGAGTTGTGTCGACCTGTTGAAGCCGAGTTGCGTTCGTACTTAAGGACAAGACAAAGAAAGACTTTAATGCGTTGGCTTTGAGCAATTAAATACGTCAATCTCAAAGCTTGGAGCGAATTTCACTTCTTTTAATATGGAATCTTTTAAGCAGAAGAAAGTAAATGATCTGAGTACATCTGGTCTGGATAAAGACTCTATTGGGTCTATCTGTGCCAACTTATAGATATTCTATCTTTCGTACTTCTAGTTCGCTCGATAGTTACAGTCCCCAGCCCATATAGCAGCTGCCTAATGCGGACGCTTTAATGGAGAGGGTGGATGACACGAAAATTGAAGAAAGTTGTCGAAAAATGTGCCCCTGTCCAACTTTCCAGTGTCGTTGACGTCATCTGACAGCAGCATACCCACTGCTGTGGCTGCCTGCGATTCGTGTCGCTCGTTATGCGGCTGCGCCCCTTGGCCGGTTGGGCGGGAGCTTCTAGCCCCGTGGCTTGGTATAGTGGGTCCACTTGAACGTGTAGAGCATTGTACGTCAACGTCCCGATATGGATTATGTAATCGCACCACAGTGCACTGCTGACTGAAGATAGCCAATTGAAGCATGGAGCACACACACCTATTCCAACTCCAACCAGTGAGTAGTGAATCAGGCGATCATCAACTAAAACCTTAATGCCAATGAAAACGTGAGAATGTCAGCGCCGTCGAGTGTTCACTGAAGATGCACTTTGGGCTTGCACTTTTAAGCGGAGCGCATGAGAGGCAGGGGCGGGGACACTCGTTTATCGCTTAAATTTCTGTCGCATTAAGCCAGCGGGATTCAGCTGGTAGGAAAGTACGTGGAAAACTAACAAACGTGAGCGGAAAATTAAGTAATTGAATAGCATTTTCGACAAGGAAAGGAAAGTGTGAGAAAAATTGGCAAAGATTGCCAAACGGCTTTATGATTATTCACTGGCTTAGAGCAAATGAAAATGAAATTGGCCATTGGTCGTTGCCCGATGGCCACTCCCAACTCAGTATAATCAATACAAATAAAATACAAGAAAATAAATATACTCAAATATATTTCTATGTACTTATAAACAAACAGACGTCTTCGTGTACAACAACTTGTCAATAAACCCAAAAAAAAAACCAAAAAACGTAATCAAACGAAAGTCGTGCAAATACGAAAATCATTTTTATTTAAGAGCAAATGTTTAGCTATGCAAATGGCGTGCCACAGACTTTGAAATATGGCAGCCAAAAGATGCGTTGACAAGCCGAGAAAGAAAAAAAAATATACAAAATAAAATAAGCTAAAAAGATCAGAGCAGAGCGCAGTCAATTGGCGCAACATCAAACACAGAGTTTGACTGTTTTTTTTTTTTTGCTCATTTATTTCGTTTGGCTAACAAGATTCATGAAAGCGTGTCCAACGTCGCCAAAAGGGCTAAAAAGCCAGCAGTCGTTTAAATGATGCGTTAAGCATATGACAAGTATGTCTGTGGAGATTTGATTTATACAAACATAACAAAAACGATTAAATGTGTCTTTTATTTATGTTAAAAACTGTCTCTGTTTCTCTCACTCACGACCTTGAGCCCGCTAATACAAACATATTAAATAAGTATTACCTACATTTTCTCTTTTGACATTCAATTAAACATAAATATATGAGACATCTGTTTAATTTGACATCAAAGAGAGAGAGAGAGAGAGAGAGAGATCAGAGTATAGAGGGAGAATTCTCAACTATATAAATTACCCATTGGCAGCGATTTGGTAATGATTGAAAGTTGCTAAAGGCAGCTGGCAAAAGAGGAGTTGAGTTGCGCTGTAAATCACCAGTTGGCATGGCAATTTGTGATTTCGTTGCCCGTGTCACGCACTGCAAATGCAATGAAGCCAAAAATATCACATTACACACAAGCGAATGATTGGAATGGTGCAGGGTGAAAGGTAGAAATGCGGAGTTGACTTGGCTTGTCTGACTCGAGTTACCCGAAAAGCAATGACTGCAATTGAACAACGTTTTGTGCGCGAAGGCGGAGTAGGGCAAATGTTGATGCAACAAATAAACGAGCTGCGATGATTGCAACGATTGCAGCATTGTGGGTAGAGTGGGGTGGGGTGGTGGTGTCGAAGTTGAAGCGAGCAAAAAAATAGCAAGTGTGATTGTTATACAAGTGCTCTGCTGTCGCTGAATCTAGCCAGGAGATATATATATTTTTTTTCGTTGCTATTCCATTGCTGTCCAGTTGCCTTTGATTGATTTGCAATCAAGCTGGCCATGCCCATTCAGCCGCATGGCCATAAATCAATGGTAACACAATACAGCACACTCACACAGACACACACACACACACACACACACCTGACAGGGGCTGAAGCTTAACCTTTAAGGCAATCAAATATTTTATGTATCGCAAGTGCATATCGAAAGCAGTTAAAACACGCAAGTCCGGTCTAACCATGGCGAGGCAAATATTGTTATGGCTTATTAAATGGCCTAAAACCTACAAACAAACAACAAACGGAAGGAACTAACGGCTTAAAACAAAAGCTCACTTCCTCTCTACACACTTTCACCCCCTCCACCCTCTGCCATCATCACCGTTGCCGTCGCAGCTGTACAGTTATGAAATATAAATGAGTTTTATGGCCAAGTCAAATTACACGCAATTTATGGATGAAGTAGGCGTTACAAGTGGGCGTGGCACACCGTAAATCGAGCTTTAAAGAGCACGCGACAAAACATTGAGAAAACTTGACTTTGCCTGGGCTTCAATTGTTGTTTGAGGATGGGGATGGGGATGGGGTGTGGGATGGGATTGGCTCGCTACACACTGCGTATTCGTGTTATTAGTGGTGCCACAAAAAGTGGCACTCATACACCTGGGCAGAACAATTACCGTTAAGCGGATTGTATTTCACACAAACACACGCAGAGAGCAAAACATAACAGAGAACATAACAGAAAACACTAAGCTAAAACTAAATGCCCTTTTTGTTAAGCATTCTTTGGGTTTATACGTATTTTCTCTACGTTTTCATGCAACGTTTTGTTATTGTTATGGCTCTCAGCGCTTTTCACACTTGTAAATCAATTAATTTTACAGCTTATTGTTGCTGCTGTTGTTGTTGCTGGCCACCGCCTGCTGTTGTTGGTCATTTAGCCTAAGCGCCAGCTAAGCTCAAGCGAAGGATTGAAAGTGAAGCCGAAGCCGAAGCCCCAGCAGTGTGTGGGAATTTTATGCTGGCTTTTGTAGGTTACTGTTGGTGGTGCGCCCTGATGGTTGTTGTTGTTGCTGATGTTGATTGTTATGGCTTGTTCTTGTTGTTGTTGTTAGTGTGTTGGCATTTGTGATTTGCTTGACTGGCTGTTGAAATGTTGGTAAATGTAATTAATACTCACAATCCTTGCTTGATTTCATATGTGGGTTAATAATTAAGTTGGTTTAAAATATGGCATGTGATTATGATGCCGTAAAATATTCCCTTGTGCAAGTGGAATACGGTTAGCCCTGGCCATCATATACTAATCCATAATAAAGTGCTCCTAATCAGCGTAAGCAACGCATTTTCGCCTACAAACACATGTCTCCGAAGCATATTATACTGAGATGTTCATGGGATTTCCTAAATCTAAGATCTTAGCAAGCTTAGATCTTCTTGCCTTGTGTAATTCATTGTCGGTCTTTAAATATTCAGAACACAAACAAAAATTATAGAAAATATTTTAAATTTTTACTTGCAATTTCTTAGCTAAATTACCTTTGTATGCATTTTATTTGGCTTTATCAAAAACAACCGCGAAATTTTTGTACACAATGTTGAAAGTATCACCGCCTTCAGAACTCTTGACCTTTGGCGATAAACAGCACAAATGTTTTATTACCATTACAAATGTGGCCAAAGAAGAAGCTACTTTTAAGGTAAGACTTTGGATCTATTTAATAAGATTTAACCATTTAACGTTCGATTAACTAACTCTAAAAGGTGCAAAGCAATGTCTTTAGCAAGTTTAATGTTTGTCCAAAATGGGGTCATTTGATGCCAGGTGAGTGTGCCCAGGTCAGCATTTCGCTGCGCAAGAATGTCGAGCTGTCAAAGATGGGTCGCGATCGTATACTTGTGATGGGCATGCCTAAGCCAATTACTGCTATTGATAGAGACGTCATGGCAATGTTTTGGCGTCGAAACATACAATTTCACCCATGTATCGAAAAGCATCAATTCCGCTGCTATCAGGTGGAGGCAGGAGAAAAGCCACTAGACCGAACAAAAGAGCAAGGATTGCGGCTAGCGGCAGGATGCGCTCATAAAACGATTGAAACTCAAACCAAAAAGCAAGGGTAGCGGCTGATGGTGGAATGAAGCGAGTTTGCCTGCTGTTAAATGTGAATCTGTTGCGATGTACTTGGCAATTACAACAGAGCGAGCAGAGGGGGAGATTCCTTAATGGAACAATGGACTAAGTAATTGGAATACATATTACGGAGAGCGTATGCTAAGCCAACAGGCAGCCAGCTTACCTTAGTTGCATCCTTTAGCCTTCAGTCGTGTGCCAACATTGTTGATGAGCATTCATTAAAAACTGAGAGCTTGTTTCATGAGTATGTGTCTGTGTGTGGATGTGGATGTGTGTGGGCGAGACTGCCGCCTGTCGTCCTGACAGCAGCCTCTTTACACATGTAAAGCATATCAAGTGCTTGTAGGATGCTTAAGTGGCCAGCCATCCAACCATCAAACCATCCAACCAAGCCAGCCAAGCCAGGCAGCAGGGTAACATGCTGAAGTGCGTTTACACACAACTTGCAGCTGATAAAAAGCGGAAATTGTATGCATTTAACGGTGTGTCTCTATCTATAGGAGGCTGGTCTTTCGGATTTCCAATCGCCTGGCTGCCTGGCTGGCAATTAAGCAACTTTGTCATATCGAGGCTTGAACTCTTGAGCACTTGTGCAGGTATTGGCATTCCCATTCAGCAATTAACAGATCTGTCGAGCTCCAATCACAACATGCGTAATTTGAGACGTAAAACAATTAAGAGTACGCCAGAGCGGCAGAATGGAATTGGGAGAGAGAGTCTGGGACGGTTAGAGTTGGCTATAAAAACTTTTGCTGCATGCATCAAGGCGCACAAAACGGGGTCTGGGTCTGCTTGTCTAGCAGTTAAACTTGTTAGCCCAACCAAATGGCAAACTTTGAGGCCATAGCTGACAAGGCTGATGATTTTAGTTAGCGGTTTCTTTGCTTGGTGAGAGCAGAAGTCGAGGTTTTTTCACGCATCGCTGGCCAACGTTTTTCGGTTGTCATAGTTAACATTGATAATGATGAAGATGATGCTTGGTGTGGTTTAATGGCGTTTCAGAAGGTTCTTCTGATTATCAATTTAGCAGTATATACGTAGGACAACGATGTTGTCCAACTAAGGACATTCATTCATTAAGTACTATGGTGATTTCGCAATGCACTCTCTTATATACCAAGTCATTGTGAATTCCGCAACCAGTTCATTTTGTCACTTCCTTCACTTTGCATTTTCCTACCAAAAAATAAACTTTCCGACTGCATAATTTGCAAATTTTCTACATTCGCAGCCAGCGCATTCCGGCTACAAACTGTCGGGACATTTATCATTAAGGCCTGGCAAACTTTATACCTTAACGGCTTATAATTTTCTGGTCAACCCCATTCCAATAGGCAAAATTTTAATTAAGGCAACAATGAGAGACACAAGGAGGCAGTGGTAGGTGCAGGGTGAGGGCAACCATTTACCACCTACTAAATCTCAAATGTCAATGCGCTGAGGTCACACTTTTGGCCCCGCCGCACACTGCGCACTTAAGCCACTAGTTATGAGGTGAAAACCCAAAAACTGCCAGCGGCAGGTGTCGTTGCAACAAAAACACAGTCCACGTCCTGTGGCCCTTGTTGTTGTTGCTGATGCGGGTTGGTGAGGTGATGCTAGTGTAAAAATGATAAATTATACAAAAAAAAATGTGCAAAGTTCTGAAAATTACGCATTAAATCATGCAGAAAGTGTGGAAGCTCGTTTTGGTTCTGGTTTGGGTTTGGTAAAGTCATTGTAAAGTTTATAGCTGAGATTTCTGGAGATGCGTTGCGTGGGGGCTTTCTAGGGTTATAAGGGCACACGTTTTATCGCCTTTGCATTGCGTTTTATAACAGAGGGATTGTTTGTTTTTTATGTTATGCATGCATTGTGTATACAGATTTGTTGGTCACGTTGTATATTGTTATTGTTGTTGTGTCGTAAATTTAAGCAAACAACATAGCACACACAAAAAGAAGGTAGCGGTAGCTACAGCTGCACAGGAATACAATCTTCAGTCCAGCATAAAATTTAACCACCCACTTTGGGCTATTTTGTATTTTCATTATTATTACTAGCCATGCTTTTGCAGAGATGCGATACGTTTTCTTTTTCGGTTCGGTTCGGTTTGCACATATTTCATGGCTATGATTTACTCGTTGTTCAGGGTTGTTGCCTCCACAACAGCCACCACCGCCACCACTGCCACCAGCAGTGGCGGCAACAACAACTCAAGCAGAACAAGTGCCCAGTTGGAGAGTCCACCTTATAGCTACCTTATACCTTCCCCGTACCGCCCCAATGTTTGTTTTGGTCTGACTTTGGGTCAACTAGTTGAGACATGAACCTAATTTACTGGCTGAGTGCTTTTCATGCTCCGCTCTCTGCTAAATTTCAAATGTCTTATTTAGTTTTGTTTGTTTTCTTTTTCAAGTTTTGGGACACACACACATGCACACAGATATATATAAATGTACGAAATTTATGCATGTGTTAACAGGCGTATTAAAGGTGGCTTAGTTAGGGCTTCGGATACATTTGCCAACCTTAAAGTTTAGTTTATCATTCAGCGTTTATGCTTATGTCACTCTAAGAATACTGAACTGATCTCGTGGCTTGGCTGATATGGTTTCAACAGAGAAGGGGGTGCAGGACAGAATCAGTAATGGGCAGACCTTGAAGATATTACTAGTTATTGCGGCGTAGTTTATTGTGGCTTGCCAGCTGAGAAAAACTTCTGGCATATTGATTCGGAGGCTTGAATTCTTTCCACTTGTTCACTTTTAAAAATTCCTTAAAGGAAATATTACTCTGCAAATATTTATATAAATGGTATTTATATGAAACGCTCATGCACAATTTCCAGCGGTTAACTGAGCAAAAATGATTGGAATGCAATTTGAGTGCTGTTTTAACTACGTTATGAAAAGTCTCAATCGAAGCGTCCTTAAAAGTAATTAAAAATGTAATGCATGTTTCAGTCTTTGATTTAACCCCACACAACACTGGGCTGGCTGATCCGAGGATGAACTTTGCGCCTGGCGGCCATTTGCTCAAGTTTATGCAATGGCAAATGTTTTTGGTATTTATGAAAATATTTTCAATATGCATATTTACCGACCAAGTCGGGGGCCGGCCGTGTGGCAACATCGGCAGCAGCACAAAATGTAATATTTACCAGACAGGACTTGCTTGGGTATTAATTACACGTTATTAATTTGCATACGAGTCGTGGTCATGCTTGCTTCAGGTCCTGCGTCCTGCCTCACCATTGTGTGTGTGTGTTGTGTGTAAGCAAATTTCTAAAATCCAGCCGCAACATAATTAGAACAGAGTTGAACCAAGCTCCAAGCTCATAAGGCGGTCATTGCAATTATGCATACGTACAGGTATAGAGTAGCTAAGGCAACAACAGCAACAACAGCAACATCTAAAACAACAATAGCAACATCGTAAACCTTAATTATTGTGTGTTATGCAGGCGGATGAATTTGCAGCTGGAAGCCGATACTGCCTGATGCTTGAGATCAAATTTATTGGGCATTGTGTTGCTCGGGTTGCATTTGATTGGATTTGATTCATTTACATGTGGTTTGATTTAGTGACAGATGAGCAACGCCAGAAGCAATATCGGATGAGTGGCAATGGCGTAACGTAATGCTTCCCTTATATCAGGATTAGCTCGCTCGCAAGGTCATGCCAAAACTATGTAAGTAAAAGCGTGGAGAAAAACGTCTCTATTCTTCGCTTTGCGATTCTCCGCCGTATTAAAACTATTAAACTAATGTGATTTATAAAGACATTATTATAATTCTACTGTCTTTATAGAAAAGAATTTTCAGGCACGACCCGGGAGTCAAATTCAATTGTCTGATTTAACGTTTGTCATGTTTTTAAAACTGCCAAAAGCAGGCTGGCTATGTGCTGCCTTCGCCTACTTTTGGACTCAGATATGCCCTCTGTTTTAACTATCTGGGTTCCAACACAGTTATTGATATATATTTATCTATTTATCTAAAAGTTTGTTGCAGCATTACGAGAGATTCATTGACATAACTTCATAAATTTTCAAAACTTATGAACACTTTCTGAGTCAGATTTCGGCTCCGTTTTAAGTCAAGTGCATTGATATATTTTTTTGTAGCCATCGTTTCCAGGCATGTTTTGTGCAGGTTGCTCAATCCCCTCCCTACGGCATGTTTTTTCTGCCATTTGTCGGCTCATCTGCCACTCAGTTTTCTTACCATGTATGGCTGTATGTGTGTGTGTGTGTGTGTGTTGCCACCCATATATCACACACTTTGAAATGCAACACATGGTGGCAAGCAACTGCAGATTTGTTTTCTCCTTTTTTTCTATCTCGCTGTATCTGTGGCCTTTAGCCAGCAGTCATGTCCACCTCCATTTGCCTTCTTCTTATACCCGCTGCTGTACTCAAAACGTTGGCCCTGCTTTGGCATCCAACGCCGCCTGCTCCTGCTCTGCTTCAGCTGCTCGCTCTTGTTTTCCCTCTTTCTTTTACAGAGTTATTTGCTACCATTTGCTACAATATCCTTTCTACTTTTTCTTCGTTTTTGGGTGCCGCCGCCTGTCAGTCTATTTTTATCCTCTGCTCGTCGAGGTTCGTTCGCATTATCACCCGACACAGCAGCCAACAGTGGATTTGTCGTAATTGCGTATGGAGTACTCGTTGTCAGCGTCGACAGGAGGAGGAGTGAGGACAAGTCGGGGAGGGTAGTGCAATGCAGGGCAAGGCAGCACTCTTTAATAAAGTATTTTTATTCTTTGTTTTCTTTACCTACGTTTCGTTCTTTCTTTCTTTCAGTTTTCCCCCTTCTTTCTCTGCTGTACAGATTTCAAGTGGGCACCCCATGCTGCGTATTGCTGCGACTCTGAGTGCCATACCAGGCCAGGCCATCCAGGCAAGCAAGCAGGCAAACAGCCGCTAAAATTAGACTCCAGACAGCCGACGACGGCGATGTTGTAGGAGCCACAACCGCTTAATGAGGCATTGGCAATGGCAACGGCATACGGCACAGCATTTTAATTTGTGGCATTAAGGCATAGTAAATAAGGTAGCTCAGTCGGTTGGTTTCCATATCGGATAATGTTGTGGTCGTTGTACTATCGCCGCCTCTACACACACAGTACATATGTAGGGGCGCGGCGTTTATAAAACGCTTATGGCCGGCAACGTCAGGTTCCCAAAAGGTGTATAAATATAAGGCTTAAAATAGTCATAATGGCATTTATGACTAAGCCCTCTAGGCATACACGAGTACATTTAAGGGGCTTGCAGCGGATATAAGGGAGCTAGCTGGTTTAGCGTTGGCATAGTTGGGCAGGGTTAACGGATTTGGAATGTGGCTATAATGTAGTTGGCTTCCGGATGCTATTTATTAGCTACCTAACCGGCTTTGCTCGTGCTTGAATTCTGCTTAGTTAGGATGTTGGGGAAAATGTTCTGATACCAATTGGTAATGATTCTCTCCTTCTTTACAAATTTTCATTTGCTGTTAAACAAAACATTCCACATTCATTAAGCAAAATTGGAAGCTTGGAATGAACAAAGTCGCCTGTTTTGAATGTTAATTAGGTTCATATTGTGCAGAATGTTAAACATTTGAGCGGATTAAATGTAATTAATAAAGGAAACACCAAGCTTTAAACGGTTAGTTTAGTTCAGTGTCTATGATTCACTTTGAAGTCAGCTTTATATAATATTTATTAGATGTTTAGGGGCGAATGTCTTAAAGGTTTTTGAACAATACTTTCAATAGGTCCCCTCGATAATAAATTTCCTTGAATTTCTAATACTCAGTTGCCATCGCTTCGATCACGAGTATGTTCTAGACATGGTTTCTGTTGGTTTATTTTGTGTGTTGGCATGGTAGAAGTTCAAGACCATACACTATCAAGGCAACTGATATGTTCTTCACTTTCTTCTAAATTCTGGTTAAATTAAGAAGTTTCATTTCCGATCTATGTGATATTTTGAAATTTCATTTAATCTAATTTGAAATTCAACTCTTAAAACCTCATGAAATGCCAACAATTATCCTGCTCGAAAAAAATCATTTTGTGAACATTTCTCGTTAGGAAATGTGGAATTGCTTCTATAGTTTATATACTCACACTTTAAAAAATATAAATATATTTTGATAATTATATCTATATATAGAACCTTATTACCTTAACATTATCAAACACAACATTTGGCTGACCCGTGATACATACCTGCAAAAAAAAATCAAAGCTTAATTAGAAAAGTCGAAAATTAAATGGAAATAAAGTTATTTTTTTGGTTCTATGCGAATACATATATAAATTCTAAACAAATATACATATATATATATATATATTACAGCAAATATTTCTATGTATATCATTTGCAGATTTTTTGTTAGCCAGTTTCGCCTTTGGCCATTAAAACCAATTAAACATTTTTGCTTCCTCAATTAGACAAAATGTAAAGTGTTATTATGGCCAGAGCGATTTGGACTAATTATGCATGGCATAGGTTTATATATATATACATATATATATGTATATAAATATTATGCATATTTGATCAAATAATTATAAATCCTTTCGAAAAATATATGAAATGCATACAATATTTTTGGCAAACACTGAAATCGGCTTATTTATATTTCACACACTTACGAAATGTTAAATCCTATTGCCACGCCCAATTTGCCCTGGCTATATTTGCCTTTGGCCAAATTCGTGACTAAAATACAATTAAAAGAAAGAAAATGCCAAATCAAAAATGAAACACAAATGTGTACTTACAGACAAACACACAAGCGAGCAGATATTCTGATTTAAATGTGCATAAACTGTTGCCAATTTAAGCATATTAAAAGGCAGTTTATACTCTTCATGAAAGGATAATGCCATTTTGTAATGAAATTTACGGCTAATGCAGTTTCTACCATATGTCATATCAGCCTATGACACAGTTTCATTACTGCCTAATTTATTTGCCGATCGCATAATTTCAACTTTTAATGATGAGAATTGCATGAGGATTCATAGGTTTAATCTAAGATTAATGCCCAGGACTACTCATACCTTGTAAAAGAACTACAGACACACTTATGATATTTCTACATATTACACAAATCTTGTATAATATATTTCCTTACCACTTTACCCTAAGCAGACACTTCGATTCCATTCATAGAGAAGAGTATATCATCTTCTCTAAAAAGCGGATGTTATCTTGTCTTCCCTGTGCCTGTTCTTTCGCCGGCACAAAATATTTTAATGTGTAAAATGAATTGAAACATTGAAATTGTTCAGAGAGCGTTGTTTCAATTACAAAAACAAAAGGCATAATAATAATGTTGACACAACCGCCTGGCTGAGTGGGAGCGAGAGCGAACGATAGCGACTGTTTCTGGCATTTCGACGCGTCAACAGCTTGGCTCTGCCGTAGGCTCTCCAGCTCTCTAGAGCAGATACATGCCCGGGTACTGGGCTTGGGCCTGGTCTGGCCATTTAATCAGTTTAAATTGACACTGGGGGTCAAATTCATTAAGATAGAAATTTGTATTTGCCGTTTCGTTTTTGTTTCTTTCTGCTTTTGCGTTGGCCTGAGCTGAGCTGGACGGCGGGGTCTGGGCGTTGGCATTCTACGGCGTCACTGCCGTATTTCAAAAATCATAAATTTCAAAAATAGATAGGCTGCAGGCATTTTCCATTAGCATGCCAGCGGAACGCGGCATCTGCTCTGAGATATAGATACGACTACATTTTGTACATACTTAGAATGTTTTTTTTTTTTGCATTTACCTAGGCCAAAAAGTAATCATTACTGCGTCTTTCCGGAAATGTCTTAAGTGCGCTAAGGCAGCCGTCGAAAATGAAAAACTAAAACCGACTGAAATTAGAAATTAGATACGGAACGCACAAAATTTATAAATAACTTAAAAAATAATGACAAGGTCTGTTAGTCTGTTAGCCTGCTGGGGGTTGGAGGTTTAGGACTGTCAGGATATGCGTGACTAGCATTGAAATTAAACAAAATATTTTAGCGCTTCAGTGTCAAACCGGGGGACATGGAAGGTAAAGAGTGCGTGTGAGCGAGCGAGGCAGAGAGCGCTACATTGTCGACGTGGCAAACCCCCACGAAGGTTTAGCCGTAGCCCAAGTATAAACATATATAGCCAAGGCAAACACAAAATACATAAATAAATGTAATGGCTTTTACAGCAACACGGGCACAACAACAACAATAAGAAACTTAAGCAGCAGTTAGGAATAGCTTTAGATGATACCCTAGCTGAACTAGGTTTTAATGGCCCTTTATGTTTATCAAATGATGTTTTGTGTTTACTTTTTATTCAATCGGGTATATTTTGTTATAAATCAATATAAATTTGAAATTAACAATCAGTAGGAGAACCTTAATATAGGCAGATAAATAATAACTATTTGTAAGCTTAAAGATCATATTCAAACTAAAAGATAATATATTAAATTCAAAAGTTATTTCGTTAAAAGTTCAGCAGAGGTCAAATGTGCCCCAAAAAAGTTAAAGAATAATTTGGATACAATTTTAAATAATTTTTTATCAGGCGATTGTAGAAATTTAGCCCAAAAGTTGCTCTTTAATATTAAGAGGTAATCCTAGCAGATCTAAAACGTTAACAAAATTTCAAGAATCTTCATATAAAGATAGATGCTTTTTGAACTCTGCTCTCTAAAAATGCCGAATTGTACACTAAAAAAAAATTAAATGTATATAAAAAATCGGCTAAAGTGAAAAGAATCGCCCTAAATTTTGATGTTAAACTTACTTTTAGAAAATGTTCTACATTTCAGAATATTTTCTAAATTTTTCATATTTCGGACGATTTTTTCTAAATTTAAGAAAAATGTCGAAATAAAAAATGCTCAAATTTTTGTCGAGTTCATTTTTACTGATGGTTCTTATTTCTATTTCTTCATCTAAAATTCTTAATACCTTTAAACTTGGATCAATAAAGTCTACAACTATTGAATTCTTGTGTGAAAACTTTTCTTCATTTCCTTTCGTCAAAGAACTTTGTGTCTTTTGTGCTAAAATTTTGTGCAAAAGTGATATGCTCTAATCTGTGTTAGTCAAACGAGAGTAGAGTATATACAAGGCAGAAGCTGTACATTTACTTTTTAGCCTTAGCTCTCTGGGCGTTATGGGCGTGGCTTAAGCCGTGTATTATTTTGATTTCCAAAAGCGTTGACTTAACAAAGATGTATGTGCTGACATGACAGCGGCATGTGCGTGTAGGCGTTGATTAAGTGCACATGTGTGTGCATTTAAGTAGCTATATAGCTATATATATGTACCCATATATGAGCATGTCTTGTGTATAAAATGAAATGGCAACATCTGACATTAAGCAGGCAAACCAAATGCTATAGCCCTCATGAGAGCTACTTCCCAATGGCTATATGTACTCACAGAAGCTTCCTTCTTCAGTTTAATAAACTCTCATAATTGCATTATAAATTCCATCGCTTGTGGCCCAGCCCGCATATCACAGAAATATTTCACAAAACGATCAACGTGAATTGCCTAAATTGCCCTTTATTAGTTTTTTCACACACACTAAAAAAACAAAACTAACGAAGGGAAGCAAAAACAATAACAACTAGCAGAATGAACAGAATATATTGTTCACGGCAATAAACAACAACAAATTGGTTGTTTCTGGGATGTCGGAGTAGTAGGTTTGCGTGTTAGGCGCGCATTAAAAGGCTGCCAGGAGCAAAAGTAACAGCAACAACAAATGAGGCAAAAAAAAAAAACGAAAGGACCATTAGCATCAGCTATGCTACAAATTGTATGCCCTTTAAAAGGTCTCTTACTAAATAAGGTTCAGATGATCTATGATCTGATACTCCAATTAATCACATAACAGGGCTTTCAGAGTTTCAATGGTTCAATTAAGTTCGAACACAAAAATGTTTTAATATTAAATGTTCTTAAAAAAGATGTGATGTTTCAAGGTTCATACAGTGGTTCGATTTGTACCATATCTAAATCTGTTTAAGGGACTTCTAATATCTCATATTGTGCGATTTGCTTTATGCTATATAGTCACCCGATTCGGTTGTCCAACCTATAGACAACGTAAAACACCAGCTCGATAGATCGCAAAGAACTTTACATTGATACAGACTGATGTAGATAAGCTTCCTTCGCTTTGTTACAAATTATTTTACAAAATTGTGCTACCCCTTTGTAAAGGGCATAAAGAGGAAAAGAAAATGTGGCCCCATCAGTTTTAGTTTTCGCTTTTGTTTGTGAGGAAAAACTTATATACCGATTCCTTCCTTGACGTTAAATTTCTTCTGTTTTTTTTTTTGTTCGGTTGGCTCCTTAATATTACCCTCATTATTATTTCGCTTTCGTTTTTACACAGTCTCAGACACACAAGCACACAAACACACAGACATGGACAGCTACACAATTAAGTGGCTTTGGCCTAGGTGGATATGAGAGATCCTGGCTCTGGGGGGGCCCTCATCAAATCGTTATTGATTGTGTCGGAGCTTGAGCAAGTGTGTGGCGGAGCTGCTGCTGGTACTGTTGCTACTTCTGCTGGTGTTGTGGCTGCTCCTGCTTCCCATTGAAGCTGAAGCTGAAATTAAGTGCCCCGTTTCGGACTATCATTAAAGCTGGTAGCCTGCGGGCGCGCCTCATAAATATCGCCAAAGCATATTGATGGCTATCTGGCACGCAACCAGGAGGCAAAGGCATCGGCCACAGCACTAACATGGTGTTTATATTTTTTTTCAGAGGAGGTAAGGTCAAAGCTGGCAAAGATAATTTGATAAGTGTTTGAATGAATGCCTGAAGGATGTTGGCTACTGGTCGTTACCCACATGCTGAGATTTGATCTTATTGTTGAAGATAAAATGTACAAGGTAACTGGAAAACAAGTTAATAACAAAACGAGTGGAAAACACATAGATATGAATCAGACAAGCCCGCGGAAAAGCATTGCAATAGGTTGAGGAGAGGAAGGCAGTGGTTGGAAAGTTATACTTAGAGGTTAGTGTTAGAGTTACTAATATCCTTTCAATTTCTAACGATACCAAGTCAATGGTTAAAGTCATGAGAGAATGAGAGACTTATGTGCAGCATCTTGTGTAAATGTATAAATGAAATTCCTAAACTTTAAATTTTGCAATCCCTGAATTTGAAACCACAATCTTAACTTACTTTCTTAACAACCCACAATGCATCTTCACTTTGGCATCGTTTTTCGTTACTGTTTCTCTATTTTTACGCTAACTGCTGGGCCCAAACATTGTATCGTTGATATATCCTTCTTATCCACTTTTAGACTCAAACCCATCTCATCTCTCAAACAAATTTCCACTTTCCATCACTCTGCTGGCTGAGTTGCAATATAAATAGCGACTTTCTCATCCTCGTCTATTGCTCCCTTTTCTTCCTCATAGTGACACATACAACAGCTCGAGCGCAGACAGCTTCCAGGTCTGTGAGTGTACCATTGCTGCTTCCTCTCCCTATTCTCTTTCTTCAACCCTGTATCGCATCATTTCGCCTCGGAATCATTTCAATCAGCTTTGGCTCACTTATAGCCTCACTTACATTGACTTGGCCTTTGGCTTCTGACTGCTTTCTGCCTTTCCCTCTCTTTTTCTCTCCCCTTCACTTCAGATAGCTTCCTGCTGAGGCAAAGAAAAGTGTTTATATTGAGCCTTTAGATCGAACTTTAATCAAAGTAAACTTTTATGCGCATTGGCTACACATTTTTAAGGCGCTTTTTTTCGTTGATGGATTTCGATGCGATGCTCTGGCGGTATCCTTTTAGCAGTTCCTTTAGCCATCAGCAGCATATTGTGCGTTTTTTAAGAACCGCGGGCGTGGCGTATAAAAACACAACTAAAATTGTAACAAGATGTGCAAAGGGATGGTTGAGTTGCTGTGGGGGAGGAGGGGCTCAGCCAACACAGGAAAAAGAAAGCTGGCGAAAAAAGTGCAAAAACTTTAAATTGAAAATTGTATTCAAGCGTTAAATTGGCTTTTTTCGTTGCTGCAAAAACCGCAGAGCACATACCTCTACTATACCTCCTGCAGCATGCACTTTCGCCTTTCTTTCAGTTGGGCCAATGGAACTTTGCCTTTTAAATGCAGTGTGCCTGCCTTAAATCAACTCTGGCAAGTCATTCGCCTGCGCCTGCTTCTCCTCATCGTTCGGGTCCTCTACATCCATCCCCCTCCACACACACAATGTTCCTACTACAGCCTTTTGTGTTGCCTTTCTACATGTTTCCATGTAAATAATTCCATCAAGATTTTTGTTTTCAGAAACACACACACACAGCTGCAAACCGAACCTATACACAGAGCCACCATTCCAACCCTCTCATTGCTGCTGCTGTTCCCCCACCAACACCTCCTCCTACACATTCACATAAATTCCAATAATCATTGTATGTTTTGCATGTTAATTATGCTCTATGTGCTTCGCTTTGGACTCTTCCTCCTTTTGTTCTTTGCTCTCTGCTGTGCTTTATTGTCAGCTTCATGTTTTTGCGTATTCAATAAGCGCAACCGGCAACCGGGCGACACATGTGACCACCGATATATCCACCATACACCCATACACCCAGCCACCCGCTCCTCGCCCCTCGCCCGTCACCCGGCGCCTGTCCTCCCTCGCATAGTCAATTCTATGATTTTGACATTTGTTTGTGGGGCCACTGTGCATGCAAATGACAAACATGAGGCTTGTTGGTGTTGATAGCAACGTAAATGATTTGGTAGTTAGCGGCGGTGAGAGAGGTTGTGAGGGGCGTTCAAACTTTCAGCCGCACACACACGCACTTGTGTCATTTGTTTTTTTTTCTTCTCGGGAACCTCGTTCTGACAGCTGTGCTCTATGGTAAACTCTACACTCCTCCGACCCACCCTCACCCATCAGCATGTTATATAATGAAGTACCGAACATGGACATGGGCAGAGTTGAAAATGGGCCTCGACATTTTTGGTGTGGGCCTGTCATAAACTGTGCTTATAATGTATGGGCTATTGGCCATTGCATTATTGACATTTCATAGTAGCTGTGGTGGACAGCGTGGAGGAGGCCCATATAAGCTTGGCCTAAACGTGATTATTAAATCTAGTTCATTGTGGAACTGTGTGAATATGTGTAGGATGATTTACTGCATTACAGAAAGAGGCTTTATAAATTCCTTAAAATTTCTTAGGGAAAAAGGGACTGCATGAAAATTTAACCATTTCTAATGATCTTTACAAAAAACGAGCAAATCAAAAGAAGACGCTCTATGATTTATAAAATCTTGATATGATGATAGGGCGACTAAATCTGTAAAACAAAAAAGTATAAAGTTTTTAGAAGAACGTTCTTTTAGAAGCAATTTCTACGACTATTCGTGATCTTTCTTCAACGTTTTACTGCTTCTAAGAAACTTTCAACTGTTACAGGAGTCGTTTCTACAATGCAATAATGTCGATGATCAAATAACTTCCACATAACTTCCGTGTTGAAAATAATAATATTACATATTTTTATGCTATGTACTTATGCAATTAATCGACACTTTGCCCATAAAATATAAAATCCTCAAAGCCCACAGCAATGTGGTTCCGCTTGATCACATTCTAAAACACTTTCAATCTCATTAGTTCAATAAATTTAATAATTTATTATTACCACACCCACAGTTAAAATTGTTTTGGATCGTTATAAATAACATATACTTAGCAGCGCATCAATCTTCTGTCTTTTTTTGGATATATCGTACGTACCTGCAAATAGAAAGAAGATAAATAATGATGAGTATTCGTATTCTCGTGTATTAATCAACAAATCTATCAAAACATAACACATTCATCATGTCTAATCAATTATTTGCAAAATATACTGGAGCTTAACTAGTGTTGGCCAAATATTTGGCATTACCGAGCAGTTTTCTTTCAAAATACATACTGAAAACACGCCTCGATGACAATAATAACATGAGTTATGCGCATGAAACTCTAGCTTTAGCTCTAACTTTAACTTTGTTTTGTAACTACAAAAGAATCCACTCGAAACTCGTTAGGGGCTGGGAATGATGATGAGTTGTAGGTTTTTAATGAGTAAGCAGCCACGATGATGATGATGATGGTGATGATCACAGGCGAGCCAGCGACCCGAGGGCCGCACATTATGATATTTTTGTTAACAAACTCAAATGGCCAACAACAGCAAGACCTTAGACGGCTCATAATTAAAGAAGCTAGACCCAAAAAACTAGTCGGTTATAATGTATAAAGTTTTTTCTTTAACCTTTTAATGTTGATGTTTAGTAAAGCAGCTAAAAAGTGCGGAAAAATGTGCGTTGCTTTATAATTAAAACTTTTTGTTTAGTTTTTATTTCAGCATTTTGCTTTTTCAAATGAAGCAAATGCTGTTTGTCGAATGACTGTCTAATGACTGCACAATGAGCTTTGGAGTGTTTGGCCCATTGACCAACTCCTCGGTGGGTCTGGGCGTCTTTCAATTGCATAAGATGAGCATTTTTTGGTCTTTCGTTTTGGTGAACATAATCAGTTGAAGGCCATCGCTAGAGCCTAATGCATACAAGGCTATGTTAATAAGTCTTTACAGAATCAAACTGACTGCGATTGTAATAAGATTTTTTCCCATAAAACTAATTTGAAATAAACTTCACTTAATGCCTATCGATTATTCATGCTATCGTTTCGATTACACGTAACATAAGCGAGTTGCTTGAATTGTTTTTCAAGTTTATGAAACATGAATCTTAAAAATTCATTAACAGAAGAATTATTCAAATAAAAAATTGCTCTAAAATGTGGCACCTTTTCTTAAAATTCTCGCCCCATGCTGCAGATTTCAGCTCAGTAACTTTTACTGTAGCCAAACACAGCATTAACGAATCGCCTCTTAGCCACAAAGCTAAAGCCGAAGAAATTCTGTGCAAAGTTTATTGAGCGTATTGGAAACAATTCAAGTTAATATTGTTTTCTAATCCTTTTGCAAATGCATATTGATATCCCTTCGTACAATTTCATTGTATTTGAAATCTTCATCTTCTAGTGTTGGTAGAGATTTTAGTTTTCTCTTTGTTCCTCCAGTTGTTTTTTGCGCACAAACATGTAAATACATATTTGCTGGCTGGGGCAAATGAGTTTTCAATATTGTACGAGTATGTTCAATGCTATCGATGTCACAAGCACAACGAGAAAAATATACAAGCAATTGTCTGATGTAGACAAGTTTTTTCCTACCAAGTGGCAATCAGAGTGTGGCAAGAGGCTGGCAAAAGGCTTAAATTGATTCTCTCTTGAAATCCTAGCGACATTTCGATTTGCATATGTTCGTTCCTCTTTGTGTTCTTCGGTTTTGTTGGCACGCACAATTTTAATTAAAAATTTGATATTTTCCCCTTTGGAGAGTGTCCCTGGCAGTTGCTTAAAGTCAAATTAGAAATGTTTCTGTTTTCGGTTAGATTTCCCCAGAACACGCATATTTTTGTAAACAGAACAGAAAAAAAGTAGACAAAAAATCATTTTCGCAACGCACTCACTTGCCACATGTCCTTCGTGCTTTCCTTTGTTTCGTTCTTGCTCACATTGTTGCATTTTTCATACAGAACACGCGACATTTTCATTTGAATTTTATGCCCAAGAGCGCAGCAACAAAAAGTAACCCATACGTAGGTACCGGGTTCCTTTCCGCAACCCCGCACCCCGCCCCACTCATCACAACCCTCTCACATCTTGTTTTCATTTCCGTCAGCTACAATTGACGCAGCTCAACTTAACCTCATTCGTCCTGTAGATGTGGCTGTAGCTGTAGCTGTAGCTGCGTTTTCATTTGCATATTCAGTGCGTTGTCAGTTCAGTTCAGTTCTCATTTGGGGTTTCTACTTTTTGCACAGGTCATGTCACCTTTTGGTTTGCGTACCACAAGTGTAGCCTGCTGCGTAGGGGTCGTAAAACTTTGTGAATAACTTTGCAACAAATAGTAGAAGACACATTTGGAACTGTATATATGTATGGAGAATGTATGCTTGACTTGCTGATGTGATAATGATGAGCACAAAGTTCCTACTTATACGAAATTTTCAAATGAACACACTTCAGTTGATGTATAAATTTTGCAATGAAAACTATTGTCGATACGATTTCTAGTGAAACCTGATGGCGGAGAAATTGTAGTCATTTTAAAATGAAAAGCTAAGAAGCGAATTGTAGTGCAAATATTGAATATCCCACAAGGATTCTCTTAAGATATAGCCATCGGATCTTAAGTCCATATATCAGAAATCAAATGGTTTACCTGTGCGCCATCAGTGCTATCAAAAAGGCCAAACTATATTCATATTGATAGCAGTTCGTTTAGCTCTGACGTTTTTTGTAGGAATGGAGCTGAATACTGAATAATATCTTCATAATACATACTATAATACATAATACATAACTCTTTAGCTAGAATAACTGACACATGAACAACACATAGACCAAACTGTAGGGCGAGGAGGTTGAAATTTTCACACTAGTTAGCCTTTGCGGTGTAGGTGAACAATAAGAAGCCATATTATCCTTTTGTTGAACGTAGAATAATGAAAGTTGATAAGTACAAATTAGCTACTTTGAATCAGAGTAAAGTATGATTCATTGAAAATAAGGTGAAATTAAGTTTCTTGAGTTCGTAGTTTAGCTAAGAAAGCTCTTAAAGCTTCTAAAATGCAGTAGAAATCTGAATAAATGGTTGGACGACAATGCCTTTTGATTGCCTATTTCTATATTTTATATTTATTTTTACTTGCTTATTTTATTTTCAGTATCCTTGCCCAACTTTGGTGCAAGTCACATGAAATTAAAATTACGTTTCCTATGTTTGCCTGGTTTCAGTGAATGAGCATCTTCTGGGCTTTTCGCCGGCTGCACCTGCGTCTGTTTCTTACCACTTTGTGCTAACTGACATGATAAAGTGTTGCCTTGAATGTCTCATGCTTTCGCCCGGCTCACTGCCTGCCTGCATTGTCACGTTTCAGAGCCCTGGGTAATGCACTTACCGCCGCCAGAGGCAGAGCCAGAGCCAAGCCAAGCCAAGCTCGGGGCAAACCAGGCCACTTGTTTTCTATCAAATGAAAGTAACTACATATATATATATATATATGTGAGTGTATATAAACTTATATAAATAAATTGATGCTGTTGGCCTGGTGAGGAACCTGGCGTGCCAGTCTCTTACAACTTGACTTCAACTCCTCTCATTGCCTTTCATTTCACAAACAATTTGCCTTTTGTACCGGCTGCTGCTAATTGCAAAAGGGAGATTCGAAATTTGAAAAGTCCCGGTCCCGGCACGAGTGTAAGTTACAAGTACAAACAACAGCAAGAGAACAACAATAGCAACAAATTCAGGCGACATAATCAACATGGCACTCAGTGCTCGATGCACATTCATTGTCACCACTCATTGCCGCCTCACCTCGTCTTTCTATCTATCCGTCTCATCTTCATCTGCATGTTGTTTGTTTGTTGTTTTGTTTTTCACGTGCAAAATTGCTAGTATTTCGTGTGCGCATAATTACGTGTGGCAAAAGGTATAAGGAGTGTTGCCAGCCAACAGGCGTAAAAGCAAAAACACCAACTGCAGGAGATGGCAACGTGCGCCTGAACTGAAACCTCAATAAAGAGTCTAATTTATGATCTCCAGAATAAGGTTGTGCATGTGCAAATGCACTTCTCTCGTGGTTTTTGAGATCTTTTAGTTTTATGTCCCCAAGTTATCGAAGAAATGAAAATATAATGTCCACAAGCAAACCCATTATCTAACCACGTGGATGGCCTGATCTAAAGATGTTTGAACTTTTTGCTGGGTTATGAGAAATCTTTGGTTTATGGGGATAAAGGATCCCGATCTGCTTTAAATTATTATATTACTTGTAGTGTAAATAGGCAATCGTGTCACGTTGACATATCTCAATAAAGAGATAGACAAGTCCTCAGTCGCCCGCCATAACCTCATTTCTGTGTCTTTGTGTCTGGCAAATTCAGATGCCGCATACGTCATGTTGTACAAGAGATACGACTGTGAGAGGGAGAGAGAAAGAGAACGAGAGTTCCTGTTGTTGAGTTCGTGCGCGACTTTAGCTGACGTTGCAGCCTCTTACTTGTCGACGTCATCATCAACGCTGACTGCATATATTTCTTGTAATTAAAATCGCATTGAAGCGCGACAGGCGGTGGCAAGCGCGGCAGACAGGCCCAGACTATAGAACCCAGACTTTGAGACAACAACAAGAAATTGTTGACGTTTGCGTGCGTATAAGTGTGTGTGTGTGTGTGTTTGCAGTAATTAAACTAAATTAAGAACTGTCTTAGTATTAAAATGAGATTTATGCTTCAGCCACAGCCGCCCTGAGAGTATCCTGCAGGGCAAAGCAGCTTAGAGAAATTTCATTTCAGATACATATATATAAACAGTACACTGCTACACCCAGAATTTTGAAATACCTAATAAAAATATATATACAAAATATAGTCTGAGCCTATGAACCCTGCAAAAAAGGATTCCTTTTAAACAACGTCTTGTAAAATGAATCATTGTAACGCAATTCTTGTGGACTTCATTTAAATTTCAGGGACCTGCGTTTTTTACGGTGTACGTGCCCTGCCATGTCTTGCTTAATTACTCTGCAGCCACAAAAAAAAAAAGAACAAGGAACAACAAACTTTTATATATTCAACTTTGAGTTTGGAAATGTCAATTGTGACAGAGGCAAATTGTTTGCAAAAATTGAGTCATTTGCGAGATTCAGCAACCCACACAACTTTTGTTATAGAAAATAAAATAAAATAAAATAAAAGAAGAGAGATAATAAAAAACTTGCCGTTTTTCAATTAAACAAAATCCAAAATGTCACCCAACCATGCTTTCAATTAAAATAAAGCAAAAAAATCCAAAAACAAACCAAAGTTAAAACAAAGAAAATTGTAGTCCAAATTCTGACTATCAGATATTTATACTCAAATGTATCTAAAATTCGCAAAAGGACACCAAAAAGTAGGCAACAATTCTAGTTCTAGTTTTTGCCTCCAATCAGATCGCTTTGGCAGATCGGAAGAACATGTGCTAATATACAAAATAGTTTTCATAAAATACGTTGAAACTTGTGGGAGATAAAGGCTTTCATCGATTTAGGGGAATGGAACGTAGCGGTAGAGAAGTCTACATATTAAATTTGACTTTTGCAGTCTCCGAGATCTAGGAGTTAATGCAAAATGTCTTGATCAACTCGTCTATTGATTCTGTTCAAGAATATATATATACTTCATGTTTTCTTTTGCCTCTGACATATATCTGCACGAACACAATAAACTCTAATCTAGAGGAGTACGGGTATAAACACAATACGTTTTGTTGTCGTCTTAAAGTTTGTCAGCCTTTGATGGTCAGGCACAAAGTTTTTGTGGCTCACACACACTTACACACACACAACAGCTTAGATTTTTGGGCGAACGCCTAGGCGTATGCAATACGAAATTTGCAAGCCATTTGCATACGCAAGAGAAAACACTCGAAGGCAGAACAATGCGTGAAGAAACTTCAGGACGCATACAAAAGTGGCCACAAAAGTGGATGGGGTTTTGCTGGCCCAGGGGCGTACGCCTATAAAGCCCGACGAATTTAATGAAAGAAGCAATTATGCAAACGCATGTAATTAGTGGCAAGTGGCAAGAAGAAGAGGAGGCAAAAATAACAGCAACATGCTTGATTGCCTTTCTTTCACGCTCTAAGTAGATCCTCACTGATTTCCACTTTTCCAACTTCAATGTTCTTACTCTCAGTCTCAGCGTGGTGGTGATGGCGTCTGTAGTCGTATTTTTATGCTTTATTGCATTTTTATGCCTTCATTTTGGGGCATTAAAATGAGCAGTGGAAAGGAACAATGCTTGGGAAGATGCGAAATTTCAAGAATGGCGGCGAGTGGCGGCAATGTCGGCGGCTGGCAAGAGTAAAATGCGTATCTTATGCATGTGCCGCAAAAGGTGGCAACAAACGCAAATGTTGAATAAGCAGCAATGTTGCAATGCGTGCTCGACTATTTGATACTGTGTAGGCAAAGCTAACTGCGGCTCGAAAATGTGATGCCGCGGACGAATTGCAATGATATGAATGGACATCGTTTCAACAAGACGTTAACGAATATGTCAATTTTACGTCCTTCAACATCCTTTACATATGAGGATTACTTACTGACGGTTAAAGAAAGAAAGAAATGTAGTAGTTTATAAAACCAACTGCAAACAACGAAATGGTATTCAGAGCTGTGGTACAACTCATAGCAATTGTAGTAGGAGCACAGGCATCTGTATAACGGACATTATAAGACCTTTCATAAGATGCAATGCATCGACTAAACCTAATCTAATACACTCTCTCCTACTTAATCTTCACAGGGTGGAAGTATACAAAGCAACTGTGGACAGTGCGCCGGCAAGTGCTGTCGGATGTTGGTGAAAACTTGGCTCACCACAAATATACGTACATACTTACATACATTTTCACATTTTTCCAGCAAGAATTGTAACAAATGATACGAGTGATGATGGCATAATCCCAAAAATATCAAAAAAAAAAAAAACAAAAAAAAGTTTATCCACAAAATTGGAGAAAATATGTAATTCTTTAGCGCCAAATGCGCATTTAATTCTTTAGAAGCAAATCAAGCGGCGAACTGGCGGAGACAGAGAAGCGACGAAGGCAACAGTGAACGAAAGACAGGAGACAGTGGAATCCGGAATAAATGCAAATGCGGCAAAGAGAAAAATATTATTATAATATGGTAAATATAAATTCCGCTGCGTTCAACTTTCAACAGTGGAAAATAAAATTTATGCATTTCAATAATGAAATGTGCAAAAAATACTCTGGGTGAGCGGCATTTTACATTTTTTTTTTGTGAGAAAAGGAAGCCAAAGGGGCACAGGAAACGCCAGACCAAAAGTTTTGCTGGCTATTATTCATGCACAAAATGTTGCACGGAAATAAAGTGTGCGAAATTAATTAAATAACTAGACACTCACAGAGCTTTACCGCACCTCCTGCTTCCACATCCACAGCCACTTCACTTTGATAGGCCCCGCCCCCCTCCGATCAATGCAAATTCGCAGAGACCACACAGGAGAGTTGAAGCAGGCACAAAGAGCGAAAACAAATATATGTACTTTACATTCTTGTACAACTTCACCCCCCATACCATCCATCTGCACCTTTACCTTACCCCTTACCTCATGGAAAATGGGCGCACTCAGTGTAGGTAGAAGAGCAGCCACAGAAGTTCAACTAGCTGGCAGCTGCCGCCAGGATATTGCCGATGCCAAACAAAACTTTGACTAGACTGCTAGGCACTGCAATTTCAATTGGCATGAAAGGGGCTGCAGAATCAGTTTAAGCATCGAATCGAATAGTATTTACTGTTCGGCAGCTTTTAGAATCTAACATGAATTTTTGAACAAACTATCAATAGGAGTTTTAGAAAATGTGTCTTTTTCATTTCCTAAAAGTATGAGAAAGTCCTTACAAGGCTGACAAATTGGTGGAAGCGACTAGTAAGGTAATTGCCATGATGCCATGATGTGCCCTTACGAGGGTGAAAATCAAGACATTTCGATTGGAAATATTGTCACTGCATCCATGCCGCTCTCCGGCTTTAAACTGCAGTTCTTCCTAATGCATATATATAAAGAAAAGATCTCTGACAAATGATTTATGTGGAATATTTTGCTCACAGGTGCGCACAGGTGTGTCTTTGGAATCATTTCTAAATATATATTTTTGTAGAGTTCAAGAGAGAAGTGTCTCTCTTCATACAGTTGTACACTTTCTACAAAAATATTCTCATGAAAATCATATGTACATGCTGTATAGAAATGTAAGCTTCACAAATCCCTATATACCCTAGCATCATTTTACCGCTTAGGGTGTACCAAAAAAAAAAAAAACTTTGGCCCGAATTTCATTTCATTTGCTGGTGTATTTTTTCCTCTCCGCTGTTCGCTCGCTGGTTTTTTCGCTTGATTTTTCTAGCTTGATTGAATAGCAGCAGCGGCGGCAGGAAGCAAAGAAACAATGAAATAGTTTGGTTTTTTTTGCAACCAGGGATCTCTACTCACACACCAAATAAATAGCCCTGGCTGGACCACTATGGCGTGTCATGTGGCGCCAAAAAATATGCAATAAAATTTATTTTCGCACATTCGCGCTTAACGCAAACAAAGCGCACAAGGACTAAAGCAAACACAGCGCTAGTGCAGAGGAGAACCAGTGGGAGAAACATATGTTGTGCAACATTTCCGTATCCGTTCTGCTACCAGAAAAATTTTCATACAACATAAACTTTCTCATATCCAGCAACAACAACAACAAGAATAACAAGAAGCAAAGAAAAACAAAATAAAATAGTAAACAACCAAAACCAAAGAAAAAATTGTTGAGAATATGACAAAGTTTGCACTTTAACAAGAAAATAATCAAATAAATTATCATAAAATGTTGGAAAACCGTTTTGTTTTGGCCGGAAGTCACGTACTGTCTGCAAGCGCTTGACACAGTGTGTGTGTGTGTGTGTGTGTGTGTGAATGAGCAAGCCTAGAAGCGCCAGACAGCGAGAGTGAGAGAGAAAGAGTGAAAGGGAGACAGATAAAGCACTTTATTAACTTGCTAAAAGTCATAAAAAAAAGGCGTCGCAGCTTCGGCTTTAAATTATGGCCAAGTGGCTAAATTACGGCAATGTCGCGTAAACGTTAAAGAAGATGCCGGCACAAGACAAATGGTTTCCATGTGTAAATTATAATTGGAAAATGTGTCAGAGCAAAAGGGATACAAAGGCACGGAAGAGTCAAAGACGGAAATTTAAAGAGAAAAATTAGCAAAGAAATTCTTGAGGATGTAGAAGAGAGATAAAAAAAGACTCAAAGGGCGATAAGGAAACTGAATAAATGTAAATGTAAGACGAATGTTGACACAAGTAGAAACATAGATGGAAATAGGAATTTGGTATACTACTTACTTCTTAGTTGTTGACACCTTTTGTTGCATTATCAAAACAACTCACCCAGCAACAGTCTAAACTACATTAAATTTCCCTTTTAATAGTATTTTTTCTTGAAAATTCTGTTGATTTGTGGTTTGCCAATAAAATAAGACTGCATTTTTGCCTTTAGCTTCAAAATTTTTAAAGCAACTGAAGCTCTGGCTCGGCAGGTACGGGCCTCATCAGCCTCCAAACAGTTTCGACAATCATAACCAAGCCTCCGGGCTGCTTCAGGCGCGTATGTGGAAGGAACATGAAGGATGTACTCGACGAACTACCTCAACCACAGAGCAGACACTTCACACACGACAACTTTTACAGGCTGGAGACAGGCAAGCAAGTTGGGCAGAGACAATGTTATCAGAGACGAAGGCACATGACGTCCATGGCCAGATAAGGGTGACAAAAATATGTATTAAGTGCATGTAGAGGATAGATGGACGGACGGGTCTAGCAAAAGGTATGAAAGCGAAGCGAACAAACAACGCCGACAGCAGCAACAACAACAACAACAAAAGCCTAGCCATGAAAGAAATGAAATGAAATCCTTTCACATACATACTGACCGACCATATATATGTAGAAGCTATACTTAGTTGTGAGTGAGACCAAACAAAAGCGAACATGTATGAGCTAGTAGGGGAGTGAAAGGGCGGTGGGTTTATGTCAGGTCCGAGCACCATTGAGAGGCTACAACAAGTTGACACTTTTATGAGGCACTTAAATGACACAACACCCACACACACATACACACAAGCAAGCCGGGGGTCTTGTGAGGTCTCACAACCTGCGACAGATTGACATGCAAACAATAGAGAGCGGCGGTGTTCGGGCTGCACAAGTCAGGGCAGTGTTAAGGGGGTGGTCAGCCTGACAATTGCAATTGTCCAAGCATTTGCCAGGCGGGTTGCGCATTGGCTAATGCCAAAGGACTACAATGGGATAACAATAGATGTCAGCAGAGCAGGTCCCAGGATACACAAATATTATTTGTTTCGTTTTTTTTTCTGGAGCATAACAAAAGGCAACTAATTTTTGTAGTTCTAAAAAAAGCTAAATAAATAAATAATTGAAACAAGCAACATCCGTTTAAGTAGTGAGTTTTGTTTCGTCAGCCATCCATCAGTTTAACCTCCACTGAGTCAGCAAGTCCTCCTGCGCCCCCGCCCTTGCCATTCCCAACCCAAGCACGTAAATCAGTTTCCCTGGCGTTATGCCAAAAAAAATTTATGAAAATTGAAAAGTATAAGCTCTATATAGAGAGTGAGAGAGCAGGCAGGCACAATGAAATAGAGAGGGGGATTGGCAACGGGGTGGCGCATGTCAAAGGGGTACGAAATCGGAATATTTTCTGACACATTTTTATCGCTGAAATTGTCAAAGAGTTTAAGCAGGTGGAGACGTAGACGTTGCCCTCGGCTGGCTCAGCATTATTGACAGCTCATATCGACATATATATAATATGGATATACATATATGTTTCTATATATGCAAGATGTATACGAACTGAATGTATTTGGTGATATAGAAGAAAATTCTTTTTGGGTTTCTTCCCTTACACCTGCCCCACATAGCTGAAAGAAATTTGAGTAAGGCAGAGAAAATTGGGGACAAAATATAAGAGAAGCTTGTCTGAAACATAATTGTGGCCTGTCAACGCAAACGTAAAAGTATTAACAGCATAAAGGCATATTTAAAATTGGGTTTTCTTCAGGAAAAGGCGTCAGACCCAATTTAAATGGACAAAAAAAATATGTGAAAGGAGGACAAGTTTTGTGCAAGGGAATTTCTATAAAAAGAAGAAATCAAATTAAGCCAATTCCATTGGTTTTCCTTTTTTGTGAATATTAAAATTCTATACGAAGGTCATTCGTAGGCTAAGTTATTTTATAAATTTAAGATCTTGATGGTTTTACAAAAGGAGCGGTCAAGATGTTTATACCAATTGGTATGCCTAAAAAACTTCAGCTGCAAACATTGTAAACAAACTTTAAAAAATCATATAAGTGCATTATCAATTAGCTATTAACGTAACTAATTTATATAACTAACAAAGTAATTTTAAATTAAATATTAAATATTTATATTAACATATTGATAATTAAGTGTAAAGCTGCGTGGTCTCATGTGGCCCTGTCCCAGCCATAAAAATATATAAATCACAAAACAAATTTGACAACAAATTGAATTTTGTAAATTGCATTGGAAACGACGAAACATCTAAATACATATTGATGGGCAAAATGTAATCTAAATTTAAATCAATTTGAAGCTAACATAATTTTTGGCATGCAATTAAACCAAAATAATTAGATAATAATTTATGTATGCTAAAAAAAATAACAGAGAAATAGCGACAACATTTCGAGCCGCATTTAGCGCGCAAGGAAATATTCAGGCAACAGCACGCGCCAAAGCAATTATGGCTATATAATACACGACTGAATATGTATATATATAGTATGTACATATTTTGCATACACACACACACACAAAAGCGGCAGCACGACAAATTGCAACAATTTTTGCTGGTAGCCTTTTAACAATTACTCTGACATTTTTATGGCATAAAAGCCAACGGGGGAAAAATAAAAGGAAAACGGGCAGCCACACCAACACAGGCGGCGGCAGGCACGCCGCTACTATTTAAATTTTTGTTGTTCTTGTTTTTTTTTTTTTTTGTTGGTTTTGGAAGCTGGCAATCTCTTGTGTGCACCCACATGCCCACACCACACCATAATCATTTTAAATCACAGCCAGACTCAATGGCGCCAGCTTTAAAATTTTTTCGGTTCGTATAATATATAAAGCCCATATTCGCAAATACATTTTTCTTTTCTGGCTGCAGCCGGCTCAAAGCAGGCATTTTTTACTGCTCGATGGCGCAAAAAATTAATTAAAATATTGCATATAAAAGCTAGGCTCCAAGCAGCCGTGCATCAAAGTGTGTGGGGAAAAAAATATGCCAACTTCATCAACTTACGCATCGGCGTGTGCTCGATATATCTGCACAAGGTAAAGGGTGCCTTAAAATGCAGGGAGGGAATGACAATGCATAAGGTAAAGTGTTGGCAGCCAAAAGGCAACCACGTTTTCGTTGATTCATTGCTTAGTTTGTTGTTACTAAATGTGCCACATACCCCCATCCTATACGCTTTAAATGATCAAATTACTTAATCTCTGCCAAAGACCATTTTTCATAGCAAGCGAGTATATTGTAGGAGTATATTGGTGCAAATGTCTGTCTGCGCGTATGCACACCTAGATCTCTGAGACTATAAGAGCTAGAGTATCTGAGTTTGGTAAAATTTTGCCACATTAATATTGTCTGTTTCTGTCTCCCGACCACTAATGCCTATAGCTTAAGAGATGGAAGGGGAAGGATATAAGCAGTTGATACTCAGTTGAGCTGAGACTCATATTGAAGTAAACACATACATATCAACAAGTTATTTCAATGCATGCGCGAATACGCATTTGTATGGATGGGCCGGGTGCTGCCAAAAAAGGTGTTCTACCTTCTCAACCAAATAGTCATAGTGCGAGCGGGTTATTCATATGATGAGGAAGTCTAATTTTGAGTCAATGGGTGTTTTAGCCTTCCCTCTCTTCCATTCACACACATACTTACAAACACATAGATGATGAGTACGAGTATCTTTTAGTCGGAATTTCGACTACAGCGTTCTTACTTGTTTTTGATATGCTTCGTTCTCAGTATAATATATATTTCGTGTGGAATCATTAAGCTTTGTTCTCAATATTTCATGGGCATTCATTATCCAAAAAAAAAATCAATTTGTTTAATTTATTTAATTGCTTCATTATGATACACGTAGATATATAATATTAAGTCGTATAAAAATGCAGCGTTAAATTTCTAAATTGCTTACATTAGGCAATAACATCAACAATCATACAGCAGGCCCAACAAATTTGTAGCCAAAGCAACAATAGCAACAACAACAACAACAGTGGCTATACAAAATTTCTGGCTTATTAGCGCTGTGTTCGTTCTGTTTCCCTCGCACACTGCCTTGGGCTGGTGTTAAAACTAAACTAGAAAATTGCCGGCTCGCGTGTCGACTCGCATTTTCAATGCCCCCATGCCACCGCCGCCCGACCCAATGTGCCACCCGCTGCCAGCTGGGGAAACTTAGTTCGCCCTTAGTTTAATCAATAAGTTTTTAGGCAAAAAGGTCGAAGTTTTGGTGGGTTGTGCCCGCAGGATTAGCAAATAGCAGGGCTAACACAGCGATAAGGATTTAATAGACTACAAAACTGATTACCTGCCTTGTGCAGGGTATTATAATTTTAACGTGAAATAGGTAACGCATATCATTTCAAATGAAACAATTTTTCAGGAACATGAATCCGATTGCTGGTAATGGGGTCGATATACATAGCGTGTATCAAATTACGTTTTCTTTGCTAAGAATGATTGAAACCTACGAAGTCGCATTTCAGTCTAACGTTGGGTATCATCAAATTGGCTGCGTTGAAGTCTTAAATAGTTAAGAGTTTAGCAGACAAAGGCTAATTCCTTTGCTACTTTTTCTACATAAATATGTTTTTTTGTATAGAGGCAAGGTATATGGTAAAAGGTAATGGTAAAACTTATCCATATCGGACCATTATATCACCAAAAAAGCTTAACTTACAGGGCCGTCCTCAAGACGGGTTGAATTTCCACTAACACTTGCCACGTTGGCAGGGTGTATGCAACTTTCGGCACGTCGAAAATAACTTTTCTTTCTGGTTGTAACGAAAATTATGACCAAGGGCACTTTACGTTTAAGCAAGTACAAAAGTATTTTAGATAAGTGCTTCAATTTTTCGTGTGTTGAAGAAAAGGTAATTGATACAATATTGTAAGATAGCTGTCAATTAGTTTGCAAACGAGATAGTTGGATAAAGAAAGGAGGAAGAAAGACGACACTAGACAAGCAAGTGCTGAGGCACTGAAAAATTGGCTGGCAATTTATTGTCTGAGCAAGTGATGTGGTACAAAGAACAAATTGCATTTTTCGTACACTGCCTTTTGCGCTGCCAAATTGCATTTAATTTTTCATTATATACAAGTATATTTAGCTGCATTGCGTTAATTAAACAATGCCAATAAATAAGCCTTGCGCCACCAAAATGTCAGACAAGCAGACAATGGGCCATGTGTCTGACATTTGTTGCTGTGGCTAAGAAAAACCCCAAACAAGACATGTGCAACTCATTTGCGATGAAAACTGAAACGCATTTATCAATTGGCCCCCAGATGGAAACGGTAGAACAATGCTTTTTGGTGCCAAAGTCATTCCCAAGGTCGTTGTCGTCGAAGAATTCTGCTTTGATCGATCGGTTTGTATATTTTGGCAAGGTCATTTCTTCTGAATAAACCAATTTAATGATTAGGAAGTGATTTATTTCTAGCAGCTCCCAAAATGTTGGCTAGCAAAAAAAATGATGATTGTTAACATTGTACAATTTCCAGAGGCAATTACTTATAGCGGCTTAATTGTGCACGAAATTGTTATGGGTAAATTGAAAAGATAATCTGAAGCATAAAGAGAATTTAGCAGTTTAAAGAACTTTAAAAAACTCTGAGGGGATTTAAGGTGGCTCTGAGTATGGTCAACAGTAAAACAGATATAGTTCAATATGTAAATGTCAACATAGTTCCTGCACAACGTATACGTAACGTAATAGCCAATGCACTTGTTAGACAAAGCACCTGCGCGATACTTCTCTCAGAAGCGAGCCGCCTGCGGAACAGCGAGTCAACCATTTGTCAAGCTGTGACACCTAGAGCAAGCTCTCTACATGTGGTACACCAGCAAGTCTCAGTTAGGCCATCAATAACCTGTGTATAATGTCCAGTCATCCAGCGGAAAGAGAGCATCTCATCTCTCGCAAATAACTGCCTCCTTGAGTAAGAACTTAGTATGGAGAATAGAAAAGCACGGTTAAAGAGTACAAAAAGGAAGAGTACATAAAGGATATGTGGGTTCCGTTCCCTGTCGCTCTAAAAGATCTTGTAATTCAAGCACAAACACAAACCGTTTTAGCTCTTTTGTAAATGGAATAACACCTAAGACGACTTCGACAGGTTGTCACAGCGCTGTCACATTTCCTTGCTTTCTTCCAATTGCAGCACTTTTTTCTCAAATTTCACACTTCGTAGAATTTCTTTTCATACAAAAATCAACAAATAATGCTATTGTATAACCATAATAGTCGTTTGTGAAATAAACATAAAAACCATTTAATCTGCAATGTATACATGTTGCCTTTTACCTCCGCCTCTCTGCAACTGCTGTTCATCAACAATTTGTATGCGCGAGTAAATATTTTGGTTAAGTATACGCAGTGTATGTATACAGTGTATATATACAGTGTATCGATAACGTTTGTACGTTTTGTTTGATATTCAATAGTTTTTAGTTTTCATTTCCGTGGCAAAATATTAAAAGAGGAAAAAACAGTAAAGTCAACAACAACAATTGCAACATTTTCATTTATATATTTCGAGCTCAACTATGGATTGTACCATGCTTTACCTCGTATCACCCTCGTATCGTTTGCTCTCTTCTGTCTGCTCATCATGTGAAATTATTTGTATGTTTTGCTTTCTGTTCTGCTTTGTTGTTGTTGTTTATGGGTTCGAGTGTTTTTTCTGTGTGTATTTTTATTGCATTTTATTTTTATGCAGTTACAATGACGATTTTTGTATGTTGTGTGTGTGTGTTGCACGCTTCGGGTGGCATGAAAAGTATACAGATAATGAGAGAGGAAGGAAGGGAGTATCAGAGTAAGAAGGAAATGCGGTTGGAATGAAGCAGAAAGATTTTATGCAGCAATTTTATGCAACAACATGTGACAGTCAGAGAGCGTCAACATCATCATCATCAGCAGCAGCAACCACATATCCAGACCATGCGTATCCTGCGCTTTAATACTTTGCAGAGGGAACAATTCTTAGAATTAACCTAAAATCAGGCAGATTTGTTTTTATTTTTCATAATTAAACAGGAGTTCATTGAAATTGAACATGAATCCTGTGTCCTACTCTCTTAGGTTTGATTTGCATCGCAGGTTGGCAACTCTGCTCTCAAGCAATAGTCTGAAATGCGACTGCTATAGTCTGTAAATCAGTATTAGAACTAATATTTTTGGGGGAAATCAACCTACGATTGCTTGAAAAACGCCTTAATTTCACGTTCGGTGCCTCCACTTGTCATTTGCATTATTTTTATTACATTTTATTGGAGATGCCACTGAAAACACTACATCATATTTATGCTGCCATAAGCTTGTCGGTATTAAAAAATTCACACTGTATTTTTGCTTGGGCCAGTTCTTATAAAAGTTGCCCCAAAAGTCGAAGTCGGAAACTGCAAACTTTTGTCAGCTTTCTTGTGAGTTGTTTTAAATTTTTTATTTTTATTTTTATTTTTTGTCGCTCCTAAAAACTTACAGCTTGTACGACGTTCTAATCTGTGTTAAAAACTGCCAAAACATTTCACATGAAAGGCAGTCGCCTCCCTGGCCGCCGCTGTTCAGTTCACCCCAGAGATGCTGCTTAAATGAACCTTTGGCTTTGACTTGTTTTTGCTGCGAATAATTTACACAGAAGAAACTTTTGACTAAGAAAACTGAAAAAATGGGGGGGAAAATAAAGGAAAAGAAGTCGTATGCCTCTGGTTGACCGAAAGTGAAGTACAGAAGGAGACCGCAAAGCGCCTTGAGTGCTTAACTGGTCGGGAGGGGAGGAGGGAGATGGGGTACGTGGCGTAACAAAAAATGTATGCTCGACCAAAGTGTATGCAATAATCCGTAGAGATTTTTATCTTGTTGAGCATAAAATGTTCATCTCATACTGTCAGACGTCCCCCCCTTGTTTATACTCTTCACTCTATCTCTGCTGGAAACCTTTGGCAACATCTGTTGTTTTTGTTGTTGCTGTTGTTTTTGTTACTTTCGTTGATGGAGCTTGAAGTTTAGGCTCTGCTCAGGTAACGAAATTTGCAGGGCCAAGTTTGTTTCTTTTCTTTTTTGGGCATAAAAATTAAACATAAAATTGCCATGCAGCATTAAAAAGTTATTCCCATCTCTCTCCAACTCGCACTCAAGCCTTGTCTAGGCCTTTCAACGTGGGCTGAACGCATTAATTCAATTTTGCCTGCGAGATATTGGCCAGCAAGCTCAGCTCAGCTCAGACCAGCCCAGCCCAGCCAAGCTATCTATCTGCACCTGTTGGCTGACTGTTTTGAGTAAATTTATGGCCTAGCCCGAGTTCTTTCCAAAGGCGTCAAGATTTTTTGGTTAATTAAAGTTGCTTTGCTTTTTGGGGTGCCGGTGCCACTTACGTGAGGGAGGGGTTTTCAACCAAGGGAGAAGTTTTGCCTTATAGTATCCCCGCTGAGCAAAGCTCTTGAACTTACCTGTAATGAAGAAAATGGAGAAAAATAAGTAATTAGCGCAAATTAGACAAAAATTTAATGATCGCCAAAGTAAGCTTTATGAGAAAGATTATAAGAATTCGTTTAAGCTAGAAAGTAATATTAAGAAGCATTTTTTGAAAGTTAAGAACAATAAAGATAACTTCACAGGAGGAAAGACTAGAAGATTCTCCAACGTAAGCTTACCGGAGGAGAATCGCTTCCCTGTTATCTATCTCTTCAGCTGCATTCAAGTGGCATCGCAACCACACTATTAGAAGAACTATCATCACTTTAGGCAAAAAGAAAGTCGATTTGGCTCATCACCGTTGGTTTTTATCCGCCCCATCAAACTTCCCATTCACAATGTTTAGAGCAACTCCAAATTCCCAACTCGGAACATATTCGAAAGTGTTACGCAGCAACTGACATTTAAAATCAAATTGACTTTGGGGTTTTGGGTTGAATTCAGTTGCAGGTTTAAAGCCCTGTGTTCTCATGCGCTCATGTCAGTCTTACTTTGCATTGTCTCCATTGCTACCTGTCGCAAATGAACTACTACTCTCCTACCCAACTCAACTCCCATCAATAAGTATAATCAACACCAAACAAGAGCCACAAGCAAGAGCTGTAGATGACGAGGACATTGACGATGTGGATGGCGATGGTGATGCTTGCCCTAGATGGGCATCAATCTCGCTTTGTCAGCGCCCAGTCAAGTTGCCTCATTGTTGTACCCATTCGTTTGTTTTTGCTGTCGCACAAAAGCCGCCCTGATGACGTCGACTCACTGGCTGCCATGGCTGCGCCCATTGCTCTGGTTGCGCTGGCTGTTCCACTCCCACTATACGAAACCAGTTTGGCTCATTCCTTGGCACAAAACAGGATTTGTTTTTTGCCTTAAGGCTAAATTCATTGTCAAAGTCGCAGCGGCAGCGCCTACAAAAACTTTTGTCATCAGACAAAAGAGTTGAAAACTTTGCTGCTGCAATTTTTTTTCCACCAGCGATGCTCTCCAGCGTCTGGTTGCCAGCAGGAGGCGGCAACGCCCACAGACACGCCTGTCTACACAGAGAGCGAGGGCGGGCAAAGGCAGCGGTGGCAGTGGAGGAGGAGGTGGCGGACAAGCATTGCATTTGTCTTGGGCTTTAGCCGAATGACTGAATGACTCTTGAATGTGCTTTGCGGATGCTTTGCTCTTCGCCTGCTTGGTTTGCCTTTGATTGATGATTTCAAATTAGCGATGCGGCTGGGCACAAACCGAGCACGAAGAATGTACGAAAGATGCCTAAGTTTCGGGAGGCATGGTTGTATGTACATTTCTTTTTTGGTATATGTTTGCATGCTGTGGAAGAAATGCGAGCACATAAGTTTTCTGACAGACAAAGGAAGGCGGCGGAAGGCAGGCAGCCAACGACCGAGAGGTTCTTCACTTCAATGTTCAAGTAATGATGTGGGCTTGTCTTTATCAATAATGGACATGATGGTTACATGATGGCTCCTTGGAGAGGTTGCTTATTAATGAAAGACACTTTGGGGGAAACTGTTGTATGTGTAAGAATTCCATTGAGGATTTTGGTAGAGTATGCCTGTGATAAAGCATGAATCCTTTGACGGTAGTTCATCTTCTAAAACATAGTCGAATATTGAAGATCCATGTCAAAGGTTGGGTTTAGGCCGGCTCAACTCAGTGAGTGTGGAGTTAAAACTCAGGAAATTTAATAGTAACAACAATCAGTTAAATTTCTGGCGAATCAATCGAATATAAACTATGTACGAGATCATATCACGTGTGTTTTCTTAATTATTTGTTTACTCATAGCTTTCTTTGATGACTGAACGGTCAGCAGAAATATTACCAGAAATGTTGTGTAAGTTTCGTATCTATTTATACCATTGCCAGATTCAGGCAGTTTGGTTACAGTTTAGTTCCGCGTCAGCGCTATATCTACAACGCCATAGCCTCAGTTTCGATTGCAGCTGCAGCTGCCTGCTGCCTGCTGCTGTGCTCTCTGTATCTTGTCTCTCTGTCGTATCTGTCATTACAAATTTGTTTCAGTCTTGGTTTTGCTTTTTTGGCCTTTTGGGTAAGTTTGCTTTGCCCCATCAGGTGCCAAAAGCGAGGCGCTACATATGCAATTAGCCATGTGCACAATTTTTTGATGGGTGCTGAAAATGTTCAAAATTAGGTTAGCCAAAAAAACCAAATGAAACCACAACGACTAATGAGCAGATGTAATCAGCCAATGCATACAGATATATAATATACATGTACACTCGTATATACAAATATTTTAATTAAATTCCTGTTTCCTCTCCCACGTTCGCCATTTGTCCCGCTTAAAAAGTTATCTATGTCCATTTTGTGCCTAAGGTTAGCTAAACACACTTAGCTCCTCATTTGCTATTCCTGGCCCTCGTTACTGTTTCAAACACAGAGTATCTTTTATATTAACCATCATATCTCATAGTCAAGTGTTGCTTCCTGTGTCAACGTCGTAACTTCCTGTATACCGGACTCCCGCCCCTTCCTCCCCCTTCTGCCCCCTGTGGATGCCTCGTGCGGCGCAACAATGCGTAAATTTTTATTAGCCCAGACCGAAAACTCAGGCCCATGCATGCCCGGGCCCCATCGTTGTCGCTGTGTCCGCCTCAAATGATGGCATCATTAGACAATTTATAACCAAAGTATGAGTGTATGGGTGTGAGTGCAAATGCGATTGCGACGAGTGGCCATTCGTTCCCGTTGCTTGCTGTTGATGTTGCTTTTGTGTTGATTGAATAAATTATTGCCACTCACGCGTGCATATTCAAAAACATTTTCGTTGTCATCGTCTCCGTGTCACCTCAGCTACTTTTTTATCCTATTCTTCATATCACAATCTTCTATTTTGTTTGTTTGCCACCGGAAATGACTATTTATGCGCTTGTTATTATATTTATATGGCTGAATAAAAGAGCTTAGCTAATTTTCAAATTCAAAAAGTTTTTCATACTACATTTCTTCTGACAAGCGATTATTCCTAAAGGTATATGAGGATTAGTGCTTCAAGAGGACACCCACCATCGCAGCATAGGTCTATAGAGTTTTATATACATTGCTATAGAGTTTTATATAGACTTTCGCCTGAAATAGACAAATATCGATATCATCTTTGAACAGTTGAATCAAGACATGAGGCAGAATGACCTTCAAAGGTTCAGTGATTGCAGTTGCGAACATCCCCCCACAGACAATAACTTCAATCCTCAATCAGCAGCATCATTATCATCATCAGCGTCATCATCATCGTCATCATCATGCGCACATGATCAACAACCCTCGGACATCACAACCAGATGCAATCCTTTCCATTGCTCATGTAACTGTTTATGGCTGCTGGCAGGCTAGCTGGCAGGCCCAGTTAGCAACTGCGGGCCAACCACTTTCACTGTCACTGGCCGAGTTTAATGCACTCCGTACATAGCCGAGCCGCTGCCGACGCGGTTTTCCACTGGTTATTCCGGTTCTTCTAATGCGCGCCGGTCTGTGACGGTGACGATGACGACGAGAGCGTGGCAGTGTCATAATCAGCCAGACAGTCAGACAAACACAAACACATAAGCCCAAGAGCTGGTTAGCAAAAGCTGTCCAGTCTTTCAGACGCCTGCCTGCTGGTGGTTTTAGTGTTTTTTATGTAAGCCAACCACAACAGCAACAACCACATTGGAGGGTTTTTAGCTACAGTGAATGACTTTAGCAATAGCCTCGGCTCAAGGACAAATCGCCTGAAGCGTGCAAAAATATGTATATATATATATATACGTTGGAGAAGTTGTTAGATTTCGTTTTGCGTTTGTTCTGGTTTCTATTTTGACAGCATAAATAAGAAGCTGACCCTACACGTTCATACTTAATTACATTTTTGTTTTGTTTTTGTTTTTGTAGCCAGCGCAAAGTATAATCTTTGATGATTGACTTATTAAAAATTGAAAAACGAAATACGAAATGCGTAAAAAGGCAACATGATAATTAATAATCACAGCATTTAGCGAGTGTAACTAAATATGCCAAAATCCACTTTGTAGGCAAAAACTCCCATTGGTTCTTGTTAATGTTAATAATAGCATTATTGTTGTTGTTTGTGTTGCTTTGGTTTCGATTTCGTTATGTTGCTGTTTTCTCAGCTTAATGATGGGATCGATGGGTGCTCTGACAGCAGGAGACCTAGCCCAGCAGTTATTATTTTAATTAACCTAATGAACTGGGTGCTGGATGAGAATTTAGCATCGTTTGGTTTTGATTTCCTTCGTCAATTCGTAAAGATTCTTAAATATGTTTAGCTTTAAATGGTAATTTTAGTGTACATTGAATGGTGTGCCTCAAATTCGCCATATTTGATATAATTTCCGGGTCTCTTAGGTTACAGCTAGAGATGGACGTGAATTGTACGAGAGTCATTATACCCTTGCAGAGGGAATTAGAGGTTTGTAATGATATTTGCAAGGCATAGAAGGAAGCATCTTCGAACAAATTAAGTATATATATTCTTGATCAGCATGATAAGACGAATTGATATAGCCATATCCGTCTGTCTCTGTGTGTCTTTCTGCCTGTCCGTCTGTTTCTATGTGAGCTCCACTCTCAGTTTTGAAACTATCAAGTTGAAATTTTTACCAACGGCTTATTTCCGCTGTAAGCTGCTCATATGTAAAAATCGGCCAATATGTAACCGCCAGATTCGAAATGAGTTCTATATCATATAGTAATAAGAAATGTCATATCACAACAGAAACAAGTAAGAACGCTATAGTCGATATTCCGACGTTAAGATACTCGTACTCAGCATTTATTCAATATTCGACACACTCAAAAGTATGACGACCCACAAGGGGAGTCTACATAGCAAATTGAGTCTCTCTAGCTCTTACAGTCTCCGAGATAAAGGTGTTCATACGGAGGGACAGACAAACAGAAGGACTTGCTTAGATTGACTCGGCTGTTGAGGCTGCTCAAGAAAAAGGCTTTCTTCTGCCTGTTACGTACATTTGCACAAATACAATATACTCGTTTGTTCTACTAGAGCACGAGTATAACAATAGCTCAGTTTGGATTAGGCTGTGTGCGTGCGAGAGAGATGTCTGACCATGACTAAATTTTGAGGCTGGCCGCGAACACGGATTTAGAATGAACGACAGATACCGCTAGCAAGTTTTCTTTTGCTGACCAAATAGTATGAGCAATGCTCTCTGTGTGTGTGATAGAAAGAGAGGTAATAATATAATAGAATGTTTTGTCTTTCTCACTCACATTTATGTATGCATAAATGAACATTTGCCTGTTATTGCAGAAACAAATACTTTTAAAAGCCTTCACGTCTGTGGCCGAAATTTTATAGGGATCGGAATACTTAGTTTTTCTTAATAATTATAGTTCTACAAGGGTATATATATATCCTTCCTCTCTTTTCTTATACTAATGCACACAAGAACTGCATCAATCGAGAAATAATCTTCATTTGGTTTTCTTGGACGCTTCTGTTAGCAATCTAGGACAGCTTTGCTCAGAGCTTAAATGGTTAAAATCTTGGTGCCTTTTCAAAAGCTTATTTCGAAGTTTTCACTTCACTTTTTTGTGCCAAGTGTAAAATTTAGTACATAAATAAGAAATAAACTGCCATGACTATTTGTTGTCAATTTTCGGCTTTATTTGTCACCCGCAGGCATTGATAATAAGTATGTATATGACCAATTCCAATCGTATTTAACACATACAAAATACTTGGCCAAATGTCTATTTACACAATCCAAGCTTCAATCAACAGTATGGAGCATTGATTTTGACACCTTCACCTAGAGACACACATAGTACAAAACTAGTGTCATAATCATAGTCAAAGTCAAGACAAATCAAATAGCAGTTTGTACGAGCGCATATAGCATTAAATTTATTCACTGTCCCCAAATGTCATTTGTATTGCTCAAGCAATTGCATTGGGTTGTCGAGGCACATATTTACATACACAACAAACAAACCGTATTTGTGCGCTCAGGCGCCTCAAGGCTCAAAATTTATTATGACCCACATGCCTGGAGAACTTTGAAAGCAACAAAGATGCAGCCAAACTTGGGTACCAAACACACACACACACACACAGACACACTCACAAATACCATATAAATTAACCAAAATGATTTACTCGCATAAAGCCGACAACCGTCAAAAGTTCTTGGCAACTCTGGCAAGTGAGAACTTGCATTGGGAGCGCTAGTAAATTTGTGTGTAATATTTATGCACTTGACAGACAGACACAGACACAGGCACAATTGTTAATATGAACAGTGTGAACAGAGCTTGCCTTGATTATCTTCAACTGCGTCATAGATATGTTTTCAACTTTAGTTTTGAGTGTCAGGAAACAGCTGCTAACGTGGCACATTATTGTTATATTCTCAGCTGAGAGAGCAGCATAAAATATATACATAAACATACGGATATACGAGGTGTGGTCAGTAAGTAAGGTGACTTTCGTATGGGAAAAATGTTTATACTGCCCCTTCACAGTAATCCCCCTCAGATACAATGCACTTGTGCCAACGCTTTTTCCAATCTTCAAAGCATTTCTCATAGGCAGATTTTGGTATAGCCTTGAGATCCTCTGGCGATTGATGAAATAAATATCAATCGTTGCAAATCTCCGTCGGATTTTCAAAAACTATTTTCTTCAGATCTTCGAGGATATATTCTGCTACTCGACCATCATCTTTTAATAGAGTGTAACACCTGCAAACATTTTATTAAGAGCAAACTCAACATTTCAAGTGTTTTAGGGCAATTGATGCAAATTCTTTGCTCCATTTTTTATTATAATAGAAAATCGACTAATTACGACTAACTTTTTTATCTGCCATAAACAAACTAAGTATGCTATGTATGAACATATGTTCGGGATATGTGTACCAACACAACAACAACAAAACTCAATAATCAAATGTACGTTGAAAGCGAAAATTGAGAAGTAAGTTCCTTCTTTGAACACACCTCGTATACATTTTTCAGCTTCAAAAAAATCTTGCACCCTGCCTGCCATCCTTTACAGACAAACATATGCGCCTTTTGTGCCAACACTTTCTGAAATTTTTAATTAATTTATTTCAAAAAACAGAAAAACAAAACAAAATATTGGCACAGAATATTTTTCGATATTTTTTTACACCGCTGCTGCTTGTTTTTTCTAGGACACCGCCAACAACAACAATTGAATGCCGTGACATTTAATACATTTTCATGTCGGAGTTTTTTCGGCACACCAAAAGAGGGGACCGTTGTTAAATCTGTGCCGAAAAACAATCGGGAAGCCAATCGACCTTACAGCCGAATTTCACATACTCTTCTGGAAATGTGGCAATTAAACTATATACAAATATCATAACTTGTTGAAGAGGTTTTCGAAGTATGGGCTAAGACGTAGAGATTAGGTTAAATGGAAACAAATGTGCCGATGGACCCTTATGAAATCGCTTCGCCGTCATTTAAAAAGGAGACGCGAGAGGCAGCGAGATGACAGACACTGCAGAGATGGCAGGAATGGTGGGATAAGTCTAACAAGGGCCGGCGGCCACACCGTCTCATCCCCAATCTCCAAGTCTGGACTGGTAGAAAGCACGGCCAGGTAAACTACCATCTGACTCAGCGCTTTTTAGAGGGCATGGCTGCTTTCGTAGTTACTTGCACCATTTTGGACACGAGCTTTCAGAGCAATGTACATGGTGTAGCCGAGGAGTGGTGGAAGATGCGGAACATGTTATGTTCAAGTGCCCAAAATTCTCGTCCCAGCGTCGAAAACTGGAACAGGAACTGGGATCCGAGATCTCGGTGGCAAAATTTATCCAATCCATGCTGAAGAGCGCGGAGAACTGGCAGACCGCCAGCAACTTTGCCATGGACGTAATGGTCGACCTGCGGAGAGCTGAGCGCGAGTGGCGCTCTATGGATGCTTCACGGCCGTACCGCAAAGGGAAAGCCCCGCCTCATCCAAATATACATAAATTCTTAGCCTATAGTTTTTGGCTTCAATCGCCTAATGTACATAGCCAAGCTAGAGATAATAAATAAATGAATAAAAAACCCCCTTATGAAATCATGATACTCTCTCTGCAAGTGTAGAAAAATCAACCAACTCTTTATGCCATATTTTTTTCAGAGCAACGCAAAAATAAATAAAATGCGGGAACACCGTAGAGTAATTAAGAACAATTTGGCTTATTTATATAAAATATTTAACAAAAAAATTGGATATAAAAAATAAATTGCCATAAGGCTTTGGGTAGAAATGTTTATCCACATGACGCATAGCCCAAGTCTTAGACGGAAAGAACCCTTTCCACACACACACACACACACGCACACACACACATACACACAACACACATGTTGTTGTTTTGCTGGCCGCGGGCCTGAAGCAATCAGTAGAATGTACTGTTTGGTCCGACGGGGCACCAGCTTGGATCTGGATAATGTAAATTTATGTGCAAATTTCTGACACAACATGAAAATTGAATTCATATTTGAACTGCAATGAATAATGCAGAGAGCAATGCTCATGCTGATGCTGATGCTGATGATGAAGTGGTTTGACAGCATATGGGAAGGCAGGGCAGGGCGGGTCAGTTCTGAAATGGACTTGGGGCATGATGGACAGCAAAAGCTATGGTGGTGTTTCAAAGAGCTCAGAGAAATCTGCTTGGCCATCATATCACACTAACTCATCTACTTATGTCTGAGTGTGTGTGTGTGTGTGTGTGTGTGTGTGTGTGTGTGCCATCAACAGCTTTCAGTTAAACACTTCACATCTTAGACCAAAAATTAAGTTGTCAATTGCATGAGCTCAGCCATATGTATCTTAAAGATACAATTCCGTTTTTTCTGTTTTTTGCCTTGTCATGTGAAGCTGAAGGCGCACCTCAGTCTCGCATGCCTTTGACTCGCCGTGTGATTGGCAGCTAATAAAAAGGCAACGCAGACAAAAGTAAAAGCCAAAAAGTAACTAATAGATATGGTTGTACATGCGAATGGCTTGACAGTTACACACATCAAGATAGCAAATAACAACAATATAACAACAACAATAACTACAACAACAACTACAACGACAGCAGCTGGCAAAAGGAAGAGTAAAAGTTGCTGTTTGACATACACAAAGGAGACCTCCTTTTGCATGGCAGGCTGGCTGCTCAGTAACTGTGTTGTTTGAAACTCACACAAAATGGCGTCACAAAGTCAAAGTTCGAGCTTGTGTGTGTGTGTGTGTTTATGAGAGTGAATGTGTGTGACAGCTGCCTCCATTTAATTTTGAGATACAGTTAAAGCCTCCACGTGCTCAAAAGGGGTGGACCCAAAACCAAAGCAAGCAAAGCCGCTATCAAAAATACGTTTAGACAGGCAGCTTTGGGGCGCGCTTATCTTATCACCGTTCGCCTAATTGTCATTGGCCAACGCAACAAAACAAAACCCGCCTGACAGTTATCATTAAAGTTGCCGCACATACTCGCATATCAGATATTAAGGCTGGAAAATATGGCAAATGAGTTTCCATTACAATTTTTTATGTGGTCTGCCACGTTTGTGACGAGCTTTTAATGAACTTGGGCTACCTTATGAACCAAACGATAATATGTATTTATGCGGGTTTTTGTGGTTAAAGGAAATGCTTTAATTAATGTTGGTCTATTGTAAGAGGTGGGGGGGTTCAATGTGGCATATGTAATGGGTTAAGTTATTGGTTATTGAAAAATCATTTTGCCATGATGCCAGGTCAGGATGTAAATGCCTGTGGACAAGCAGAGTAAACATGTTCATGGAAAACTCTAGAGATTTGGAGAAATTAATGTGTGAGCACTTGAATTTATAGGTTCGTTGGTGTACCAAAGAGTGAAGATAAAAAAAAACTCAATGGCTACTAGATTGATTTACTTTTAGAAGCGTTATTGTGGTGTTTTGAGGGTTCAACCAATGTGCCTTCTGAGTGAAACCTCCTTTGAAACCAATGACATTTCAACATTTGCTGCACCTGTAATCTAGTAAGCAATGAATTTTTTCTATATCCTTCTAAAACTGAAGTATTTAGATATGAAAATGTAAAAATTTCTAGAGTTTTCCGTGAGACCCCCCCTTACATATTGCTTTTCTAAAATTTTGTTCACAGAACTTATTTGAGAACTATACCGCTTTTTCGAATGGGTTTTACAAAACAGAGTATACATCTAGTTTCTTGGGAGGAAATTTCAAAATTTCACAGTCTGTGTGCATCAACAACCAGATAAACGGAAGACCCGCCTCTCACCAAACAAATCATAAACAATTTTAGCAATCTAAAATATTTATTATCTTGATTCACCATCGTAAGATATCTTCCTTATATGCCACCTTTAACACTTTGCCATGTATCTATACATACATATATTTCAATTGCGTTTCATCTGCAACACACACACACACACACACATGCAATCAATATTTCACTTAGTGGAAAAACAACTCAACGAAAATTTGCATAAAATTCATATCTGAATTTGCGTTCGCTTTTATAAATCAATTCAGGCATCATCATATTTCTTGCCCTCCATCTTTTGACTTATAAGCATTTAATTTTATATATATCTGTGATTTATTCACTTTTGGCATTTGGAAACGCCAGTTCGTAATACTTTATGCCGGCTGGAAGCTGCTTTCTGTGCACTGTTTACCTTTCCATTGACTGTGAGCCATTTATTTTTTTTATTTTTGTGGCGTTTGCCTGGCATTATTTATATCCCACATATATCCCCCCTGTTTATTCGCTGACTCTGCGCGTACACACATTTTTATATGCGACTTATACACATCTTGTGCGGGAGGGGCATCAATTTGTCAATAATATTTTGCATTTCTTGCCAATTTCTTTGATTAATTTTCCCTGAGATACATTTTAAACAGAATATGCCAAGCGGCATTTAAGCCAAACTTGATTTGATTCTCAATTATTTCTCCCATAATTGAATTCGTTTATTTAAGATTCTGACAGCTAAAGCTGTCGAAAAGCTTCCACAAAAAAGGAAAATGTTCGGAAAATAAAACAAACACGCACACACAAAAAGTTAAACAAAAATTCATAACGTCAAGGCAAACAATTCGAAATTTATGATGAAGGCGGAACGGACTAGGAAGCCGGCAGAACGGAAATGCCTAAAGGTAGGCATGGCGGCGTGGGGTCTCCCAAACAAAATTCTGGGGAAAATGTGGGTATGCTAATTTTACAGAAATTATGTAATACGAAGAGCTATAATTAAATTTTTAACAGAAAAATTATGCAAATTTTTTAGCATAGACGATGAGGACGTAGGTATGGCCATTGTTTGCTCTTGCCGTTGCTTTTGTTATCATGCAAAATTGAAGCATAAATAAGCAGATGAAATGATATTTACAGTTTACGAAGTAGGCAAAATAAATACAACTGTGTACAAATTAGGTATGCTTATTTTAGAAAAGAATTGTCCTGAAACATTATGTTTAGTTAAAAAATTGAATTTGAGCTTCATTTCTCCTGGAAAGTAATCCATTTGACTATCAAAGATAAAAAGCAGCTAAAAGAATATTATGTTACCTTTTCGCCCAAAATCTGAATCAAATAGTGACACGGAAGCGTCAAATCATTGCTCAGCTATGAAAACGATTTGCGATGTCAGAGATATGTATATATATCGATAGTTACACAGACGATGATAAAGATACTTGGCCAGATCAGGTCGGTAATGAGATTGCCATGGGTGATAGAGTGAAGAAGAGTAGTACAGATAGAAGTTAAAATTATAGAACTTGAAATTGCATAGGACATTCAGCAAGCAAGCAGTTGTTCCTCTTCAGCTTTGAGGTATAATTGAGAGAGAATCATATGAATCTTTGGGAAGAGTTTCAAATTGCCGATTATATACCATCTACATTGTAAATATATAACCGATCTAGATCAAATTTGGTCGGTGAACGGGGGGGACACAAGACGAATTTGTTTTGATTTCATTCCGAAACAATCGGTTATATAGTATCTATATGAGATAGCTGTCGGATTTTAATCAGATCAGACCAGCGAACGTGTGGCATCCTCAAATGGATACAACCAGAATTTGGTTTGATTTGGATGAAAAACAGAAAAGTTATGTTCATTCTCGAACAATCGGTTATATGGTAGCCATATGATATATGCATGATATGGATGAAACTCGAACTTAACCAGCGTGCAGACAAAAGAAGTAGGTCTTTGTTTTGAAATAGACGTCCGGACGGACAGACGGAAATGTCATGCTGATCAAGAATATATCTACTTATATAGTCAGACACGCTTCCTTTTGTATGTTGCAACCTTCTTGATAGAAGTTAATATACCATTTTGTGAATGGTATAAAAATCAGAAATAATTCAGAGATATTTCAAAGGTTTTGGAGCACTTAAAATCATCTTTTAAAATCATCTAAAACCACCTGTGCTATTATACATATAATGTTAATGAAAGTTTCAGCTCTTATCGTTTTTGCAGTGCGTTGTAACCCAATCCGTCAGTCGCCCGTTAGTCTACCAGTTCGCGAATATATATAAACTTCAGTTTATAATACAACTTTTTTCTCTATCCTCGCTCCAACCGTTAATAATTTTTCACATTTTCAAAATTTGCAGCAAATGTCATCAGGGCTACATACTTTGCATATTTTACTTTACCTTAGCTACATCCTCAAACTTTCATTTATAATAACACAATTTCCGCATTCTTGTCATATTTAAAAAAAAAAAAATGTCTTACTTTTTTTTTTGGCTGTGGAGCAACGATTTAATGATGCAGACTTCCTTTCGTCTACCGCAAACACGGTGGGCGGTGGTAGGCTTCGACGTTGCATACTTTAAATATTGATTTTTAATTATTTTAAGCAGCCACCAACGCCACAAAGTATGCAACACTCGAGAGGATACACACACACATATACACCCGCACACCCGCATTCTAAGAGTTCTCTGAGAGCCCACATGCTAAGCAGGAGTAGGAGAGGGAGTGGGCTAAAGCAGAGACTCTTGACTCACACCTTTGGGTGGCTTTGCCCTGAGGGTTGTTACGGGCATTGCAAAGTGGGCGGGTTTGATGAGGGGCGGGTGGCTACCAGTGCTGCTGCTGCTCCTGTGCGTGTTTTGTTTTTGGCTTGACAGAAACGACTGAGGTTTGGGGACGGAGGCCCGCTGTTGCTGCTCTCGTGAGCCTCTTAAATGTCACAATGGTGAAGCTGCTGGCTGCTCTGGGGTTGGCACTTGGGTCACCCTTCTAACCAACATACACACACACAAATGCGTGTTTGGTATGCTTGCTACGACTTTTTTTTTATACAAAACTCAACCAAAGGACAGAGAGGAAGGCAGAGCTAGATGGGGGGGCACACATATAAAATGTATGAGTTTTGTGTGCTATTATTTTGCACTACAACGGCAACGGCAACGGCAACGACAACGACCCTGACCCCACAGTTAACCCTCGGCTGGCGCTACAGCTTCAGCCTGGATGGCTGGCTGATTTCCTTTCATCATCGTTTGTGACTCGCAGTTTGATTTGTTTTAAGCAGCGTGCAAAAAATGGCCCATAAATGTGAGCAGCTTGGCGGGGGAATGGAGACCAGTGAAGGTTGGGCCCTGACTACACAATTAGATGTTGTGTTGTGCTGTGTTGCGCTGTGTTAAGGCTATTTCTGTGTATGTGCCTGCGACCGGCGACGTTGCCAAACTTCACTGCGTTAAACACGGACCTCTCCGCTGGCGAAAGCAATCGATGCCATATAGCGCCACGAAACTGTAACAGATGCTGCACACGTGTCCGTGTCTTTGGGTGCGGCTGATGGACTGACTCGACAGCCTGTGCTATGTAATTGGATGATGCTGATCTGGACTCGGGACTATACACTTTAAAAAAGAAAGAAAAGGCGGCTGAACTTGTACCTAAATTGTTCGCTTCCATTGGATTTAAAAAGCTCTTTCATGATAACGAAGTTTCAAGAATTGTTTTTCGATCTTAAGATTGATGGCTGATGAAGACGTGCAGATATATTCAAAATAGATCGATCTATAGCGTATTAAAAACCCAAAAACACCAACAACGTTTGCTGTAATAATGTGGCTGAGCTTCTGTGCCTTCTATATAAGGGACACATGCAAGAGAAAGACAAATTTTAGACCGAAACTTCCCGACCAGTAACCCCGCATCCTTTACAATATAAACTTATAATAAATTCGAATCCTTCTTCAAATAATCAGAAAATATTCTAAAAATTATTCCAATTATCCTCCTCAAAATAAAATTAAAATTCAAATATTTGATGAACCCAAGCATTTTTATAGTTCTAAAACGATTAAATTTTTTGGCTGAGTGTACGGGTCAAAGCTAAAAACAAATAAATAGTCAAACGGCAGTCGTTTTGTGAGTGAAATACAAATAACATTTAATAGGAATAGGAAATTGTCGATTTTGGCAGGCAGGAAGCGAACTAGCACACACACACATACATGCATGCACACACAAACAACACACTAACTTCGACAGCAGCATCAGCTCATCTTCATGTAATCAAAGGGAATTAGTTGCTACAATACACACACACTCACACGCACACACACTGACAAACACAAAAAGGATAACGAACATTGGTGATTGGTATTTCATTAGAATTTCGAAATGAGTTTTTGTGTCAGGTCCTTCTCTATGTGTTAGTGTTATAATAAATGAATCAATGGATGAGGTGTTAATGCCACTGACCACGAAACCACAGCAAGTGCATCAGCATCAAGCTTTTTGAAGGCTTTAATTGAATTACTTGTAATATGTTAATTGCTTTTTAATATAAATATGTATAAATATGATCATATACACGTACAAAAAATTGATGTCAGAGTATCGTGAGCAGCAGTTGAAGGCCAATTGTAACTGCTACGAATCGAACAAACACAAAAGTAAATATACAAAAACTACAAAAACTAAATAAATAAATGAACAAAAAGCCAGTCGTGCCATTAAAATCAACTTTAAACATCATTGGCAATGAGGAGACGCAAGTTACAAAGTATATAAAATATAAAGTTGCAATAAAATAAAGTGACGGGCGGAGACGATGTTACGGTGAAATTGTTTTAAGAAAATTGTTAACACATAGAAAGAAAATAAATGAAAATTCGACTGGCAAGTGGGTCGAAATTTTAGACAAACTTTGTATGTGGCTGAAATTGCTAATAAATATTTTTCGAAAAAACATTTTGGTAACAAAATTTGTAGATACATTTGTGAGTGTAAGCCATAAATAATATAATTATATACTACTATATTTAGTAAACATATTTTCTTAACATAACACATTCAATTTCAGCCATCACCATATTCGAATTCTACATGAATTCCCTCGCTTCACAGCGCTGGCCAGGCAGATATTTATCTAGCAGAGTCATCTTATAGGCGGAAGTCAATGGCCACATTTAATGGACCCTGTCTACCATTTATTTATGAATTGATTCATCGATTTTGCCATACATTTTAGCAGCAGCAGCGCCTGCTGGCGCAGTAATTTCTATTTTAATTGAATGCCGTGCGTAATTTATGCAAAATTCAATTAATCAACAATTAATTTCATTGTGTGCGCGCCATCTCTACAACAAACACAACAACTGCAACAACTGCAACAACAATGCTTTGCACTATGCATATTGACACGTTCGTTTTTTCTATACATTTTTAAACACAGCCATGAGAAAAGGCAGTGCAAGCGGGCGGGCGTTTTAAAACGCTGCAAAATCGCTACCAAAATGCGCGCGCGCCAAGTAACGATTTAATGTTTTGTTTTTATTTTCAATGGCGCCGCGAGGCTCGAGGCACCCCAACTCTCACTAATACAACTCGACGTTGATTTTAATTTATTGGCCAGTTAAAATGTGCAAATTCGTAGTTGTTGTTGTGCTTTGGCTTTGCACTTATTGTTGCCAATTAGCATAAAATGATAGAAACATATAGAAACGTGTACGATAGAGGGACAAACAAACAAACAAACAAGGTGATCAAGGGGCAACTTGCAATCCATAAGATAAATGAAGATGCACCCAGGCAGGCGCCACATTGCCATGTATCCATCGACCATAAAATACATAAAATCCACACACACACAATCAACTCTGATTCTGACATCACCCCAGCAGCCGTTGCCGCAGCCTGTGCCACCTGACCAACACCTGACCAAAGCCATTCAACCAACTTTGACCTTTACAACTGTGTAACCTTCGCATTGCCTCCCTTTATGGCTTTTTAATTATTGCAATGGCAGAAAAAATAATATAAACAAAAACTTCCAATAAAAAACGCAGCTTCAGTATGGTAAAATCAAGCTGTGCTTTGTTTAATTTAACTTTAACATTAACTATGGTCATAAAAATATTAACAAAAAAAAATATTACACTTGAGCACGTCTGATGAGCAAGTCACGATTATAGCAAAATTATCCTTGAAACTCCATAATTAAAAGACGTAGCTAAATTTGTGCATATTTACATATGATGATGTAAGTCATTCAATGCAGGTGCAAGCATATATCATTATAAACATAAGAAAATTTGCATAAGTATTTGGTTTTTATTACAAGGAAATTCTTCATTCAGTTTAGGATGGCTGGCCACAGAGGCAAGACGGATCAATGATCATTTGGTAGTTTGAATGCTTTTGGAGAGGGTAGAGGTGTTCTCCAAGTGTCGCCGAGTTATTAAAGAACTCGACAAGAGTCCTGGTCTATGTTGGTTTAATATGAAACACAGGATATACAAAATGGATTGCTCATTTGAGTCAACATCTATCCAGACATCAGGTACATCTATCCAGATAAGACTTAAACTACAAACCACATAACTTCAAAATTATAAAAGATAGGCATGTTATTAACTCGATTGGAAGGTTTAAGAAATGTTCAGATATTTCAGAATTAGATGTATCCATCAGTATCTTTTGAATCAATCTCCTAATGAAAAAAGTAATTTGAAAACTAATTGCAATATCATTCGCATTCAACGAAACTAGAATCTGTTAAAATATTTGCCCTATTTAACAAGTCATGAACATTTCTTTCCTTTCATAGCAAACCTTCTTTGTATTGAATCAAAAACTTAACCTTAGCCTTTCAAGCACGTAAGTCAACTCAAACCAATTTAGTATAACAATTTTAAATTCTATAAGTATATAGAATGTGTCCACGTATACCGAAAATTTCTGACTTTGTCAACTTTGCGGTTACTCAATAACAAAATATTTGTTTAATAAAAATAAATACAAGGAAAAATTCTTAAAAAAAAATATTAAATATCTACAACAAAATCTTGTTTATGACAAGCTAATAAAATGTAAATTTAGTTGCCCGCAACAACAATAATAACAGCAATAACAGTAACAACAACAACGTGCAAGCAACAACGGTGGCTAAAAAGAAATACAAATAAACTAAAAATGCCGGCCGCATAAATTAAAAAGCAAAACAAACTGAGGCGACACTAACGGCGGGCAATAAAACGGCTGAGCACGTTGGAGGAACTGTATGGATGGGGCGTGGGGCATGGGGTGTGGGTGTGGAGCAGTGTGAAACACGTGGGCGATGCAAAAACATAACAACACAATTGCAATAGCCACAAAAACTAATCGAAACGAAGCGAAATGTGAAACGAAATGAAATGAACTGGAACTAGAGCTGACGATGGCGATGGCGCTACTGCTACAGTTACCGTTAGCTGGGCACTACTACTTCACACAAATCAAGGAAAACCTGTTACAGTTACAGTTTTCGGGCTGCCACTGGGATCGCTTTCAGGCTGACTCACTGCGCAGGCGTGCGACGCTTTTGCTAATTGCCTCTGGCTGGAACTGGAGGAGCTGGTGCTCGTGTGACTGACACCTGCGATTAGTGTCTAAAGTCGAAGTCAACGTCGACGCCGTCAGTTGAACCGAATAATTTGCATGAAGCTTGGCTTGGCGGTCGTTCACATTGCCGTAGGTTGGGTTTTTTGTGGATTAATTTTTATATCGCCCAGTTGTGAATTTGTCAGTTTCTGTGTGATATATACCTAACACAAGAGAGAGCCTTAAATAACTTTAGAGTGAGATTTTTGCAATGGATAAGTAGAAGTCAACAGTGGAACAGATGCGACGAACAGATGCTCTTCGGTCAATAATTAAATACAACTTTTATAGAATGAATCTTTAAGGATTATCACTGCATTCCAAAGTACCCGAATGCACTGTAGTTTTCAGGCGATAAATGATCGGTATATAAATACAAATTCACCGATTCAACTGACTGACTAATTCCGGGACACCGCACATTCTAAACCCTCAGAGCAAGTAGACTGAAATTTGTATGGCGTTGATAACAGTGAATCCAATCAATGATCACTCCCTAATGAATGGAATAATCACTGTTCGCAATTCCTAACTTTAGTAACCGTGATCCATCAGAAGAAAGCGGCGAAGAAAGATGAAGCCAAAGACGATTGATTAAAAAGGTTTAAGAACCAATTTTCATATTCAACTAAAAAACAAAACAAGTAAGAACGCTATAGTCCTATTCAGACTTTAAGATACTCATACTCAGCCTGCTTTTTGTGGACAAAACAGATTTTTTGAAGTCTTTAATTAAATAAACTTAAATGAAATACAATTCTATTAACTTAACATCAACTGCATAGAGTAACTAAAAGTAAGAAAGGTTCCACAGAAAACTCCACCGCAGTTTCTGACGAACATTGCCTTTCGCAACAATGTTGCTTGTAACATCCTGCAACATGTTTGCATGACAATTTGGCTAGCAGAAACAATGTTGATATCATGTTCTGGCAATATTCTCTGTGACAACTGGGTCTACACATGTTTACAACCCAGCAGAATGCTGTCTTTCTCACATAGCAATGTTAAAACATGACAGCACGACATCAGTGTATGTATTAATATGTATATGTCTGTGCTTATATATGTATTTTGATTGCATATATTTATAAATACATTTAGGGATTACTTTTGTGCGAGTTTTTCTATACTTCTTTAGTGACCTTAATGATAGTTTAGAAGATCGGAAAGGAATGTGCTTATACAAACCTAGTTTTAACTAAATTTGTCCAAATTTGTGGAAGTACGATTATAAGTGGAATTGCAATTATTTTTCCCAAATGTTATTAATTTGGACTGAAATTTATAAGCTGTTAATCAGAAAAGAGATCGGTGAATGTGCAAATAGTTGCATAGCAACTTAGCATACTAAATTGGTCAAATTAGAAACTTATCTTATTAATTTCTCAATCGATCTAAATGCATTTGGCATTGAGTCAGTAATTTACCTGATATGATCTAAAATCACTAACCTAAATATTGCTAAACTCTAACTCAAAAGGGTGTGTAAGCTTCGTTTAGTTTTAATTAATACATAATTTACTAAATAATTCAATTTACTTGTTTGCTAACTTTATGTGAAATAAATTGCAATGCGTTGTATAACAAACGGCCAACACGAGTTTTGGGAACGCATTTTGATTTTCAAATTGCTATCAATTTTGGAAGGCTTAAGCTTAATTGTCAAGCGGCAACGCCTTTAGGCACTTAAAATCGCTTCAATTAATGTGAATTTAATTTGAATTTTAATATTGACTCGAATAAGTGCATTCCCAGCTGCTGAAAATAAGCGGATTAGAGGCGGAGGCAATTTCAAAACCAGCGACGTAGATTTATAAAAATAAAAATGTGTGCCACATTTCTCAAGCAAATCATTTATCAATATATAGCTAAGGCCTGCATATTCGTTTGCTATGAAAAAGTAAGCCTACATTTTACATAATTGGAGAACGAGCAAGTAAGAGACAGAGACGTACATACATCTATAATTTGAATAAGTGATGAGATGAGTCGACCGTAGGTACTGCGCTACATCAATCAACGAATGGCACAAAGCCGCACACTCCGCCGACATGGGCAATTCTTTCAAATCAACTTTAATTGAAATAAATTGTCATATCATATACCCTGCAAATGAACTGAGGCTGAGGCTGAAGCTGTCTATATGTGGGCTACTCTACTTTCATACTTTTCCGGCTCGCTCGGCTCTTAACTTTCAAATGCTGTTCATAAATAATTTCCCGGGCCATCAATCAACAAGCCCGAACGAAGCGAAGTGACGACTGCCCGAAAATAAATACACATATTGAAAAATTATTTGGCATTAGGCTAGAATATTTTACATTGGCCACTTAGTTAGGCGTAAAATGAAGTAAAAGTCTTTCTTCTCGCTGCTGGCATGCTGGCAGCAGCTGGCCACGAACAAAATCAAGATTGAAAAGCTTTGATAACACAAGCTTAAGTGTAGTCTGTTAATTGAGTGAAAGTGAAATATGTGAAAAATGTTTTCATAAACATTTGTTTTTGAATGTACACTCAGGGGAAAATGTGCAAACATTTATTAAATTATTTATGGAAATGATTGATTGTAAGGGTCCGCTTTTATCTCTCTAACATTTACTTTATCTGGAAAACAAAAGCAACTTCGGTTCCATAAGTTCTATAAGTTCTAAGAGTTCAAACTTAATGATAGACTTAATTTCATTTCATAAAGCATTTTCACATCTTTCACACCCTTAACTGACCCCCTCATTTGACATCTACTGCAGTAAAATGTCACATCTATAAATTCAACTCAACTAAACAAACTATAATTTTTAATAGCTCAATATAGTTTTTGTTGTTGTTTGCTCTGTCGTCAGCTTGCAGTTCACGTTATATTTCGAATGTCATTCTAATTAATTGCAATTAAAAGTTAACACTATATTTTCACATGTCGCAATCATATAATAATAGAGTCATAAAAAATAACAACAACAAAACAAAAAAATAAATAAATACAAACATAAACAAAGTTATGCGAGAGTCCAACTGAAACTGCGTTTCAGCATTAAATGAAATCTTCCTGTGTTGCTGTTGCTGGCATTTCAATTGAAAAATTGCACATAAATTGCATAAACTGTGCACCGACTGCCATAAATTGTTACGGTGGAGCGGGTGGCGGTTAGGTCGCTTGTATACAATATTGTGGACACAGGTGGAAAGAGATCATGTGGATGTGGTGGTAGAGTGGCAGTGGGGGCAGGTATTGTGCGTGCGCACTTAACCGCAAAGTTGTTGCGTTTTGTTTGGTTTTTTCCTCTCCTTTCAGCCTCAGCTTGAGTTGAATTTTTGATACATATATAATAAATTTGTATAACTGTTCATATTTGTGGCTTTGTAGCTTGACCATTTATTAATTATGCTTGCTTAATCCAATGAGCTTGAAGGTTGTTTACGGCATATGAAACACGTCTATCGTAAGCATCCGAGTGCACTCAGATTTGAATGGAAACATTGCAATCATAAAAGAGTTGCGAAAACTAGCTCCTATGATACAAAGCACATAAGAAAAGGCTGAGCTAAAATAAATCTATATTTTTGACTTATTTTCTAAAATTTATATTCTAATTTTTAAGAAACATATTGAATCATTGAATAAATAAATCCATTACATTTCACAACGAATTTTTTGAATAAGTTTTTAACTAAAGAAAACAGGTCTCAGACCCGTATTTATTTATCGAAAGGAAGGTTTTTGGACAGATAAATTGGCTTAAATTTGTTTCTTTTCTCAGTTTGTGAATATTTGGCAGAACTCTATGGAAATCCCCTCAGAACTATTGGTAATGTCAGATATTTATTTTGTGTGCGACAATTAAAGTGTTCATTGAAGAAAGAGATTCAGATGAAGAAGCTTGTTGCGGATTTTGGAAAACAAGAAATCTGACGATATAACCTGGACGCAGAAGGAACAAGCCTGCGAAGAAATCGAAGAAAAATGCCTGCAAGACTAGGCTGAGAGACCTGAGAGACACACTTGCTGGCCTTGCCTTGACATATTTACCAAGACCAGATTCATCTGTTGATAAGTTTTCATATAAGCAAGCTTGCGAAAACGAAATTGAGAAGATGTGTTAACTGACCTAAAAGCTCTTTTTATCTATTGACACTAGTCATTATCTCAGGAATAACCTATCGACCTCTCAAATGGACCAGAAACTAATCAATCAGGACAGCAAAATGCATAGTAATCACATGATAGAGTCCTGCTATCCACATTCACCTTGCTAATCTGCCTTTAACAACTCACGAAGCACTTTAACTTTGGGTTTAACTTTGGTTTTACAGTTTCCATTAGTTTGTTATACCTGTTTTTAGTGCCATGTACCTAGCTCTATTTTACGTTAGTCTGGGCTCATACAGGCTTTAGAATTTCATTAGAGCTTAAAAGCCAGCTACACCTAAATATCTGTCAAGCATACTAGGCCAGGCCAGGCCATACCATGGTCATAAAATGGAGCTCTTAAAAATCATTTCCATCATTTGCGCTCGTAAGAATCTGCCGTCATAAACAAAAAATAACATCAAAAGCCCAAGCCGTTTTCACAGCGCTCTGACATCATGGCAAAACATTAATATAAGATGGCAATCGCTTTTACAATAACAACAACAACAACAACAAAAACAATAACCATTTCCAGTGCCATCCATTCATCAACATCCAAATCATGTTCCAACTTCCTTATCAATTATATGACATTTAGATGAATTTGCATTTGAATAACATTTGATAAACGTACCTGCAAAGAGAAGATGAAAAACATAAACGAAATGAATTAGTAATATGCATGAAAAATGATTAAATTTGCATATAAAAGTCTCATAATAAATACGTGGGAAAATGCCGAAGCATACGAACAAATTGTATTGAATTTCGTGTAAAAGAGGTGTTAAAATTTAACACAGACACAGACACATGCCCCGCCCCTCCACTGGTTGTATCAAATGGTTGGCTATAATTACTCCATTATACAATCTACTTTTTAGAAGCATAAATTTATACATGTGTATCTTAATTGAGACGGGCAACTGTTTGGGGAGAGATGGAAACTCGATAAAGAATCAACAAATACAAATCAGAGGCCGGCCGAGTCGACCGACCCGCATTTGTAGATTATCAAATTACCAGAACAAAGAGCTGGGGGCACTGGGTATTGTCTTTACTTTTGCTTCTTACTAGCTTACTATGTATGTGTGTGTGTGTGTGTGTGTATGTGTGTGTGCTCTGCTCTTGGAACTGAACACTGTGTAAACAATTTACGCGCATTGTCAAAAAAAAAAAAAAAAAGCGGCAAAAGTCAACAAATGGCAAGACGGGAAAGATTTCAGTGCACACGTGTGAACACCACGTTTGACATTACATATTTGTGTTGTTTTTGTTGTTGTTGTTGTCTATGTAAATAGGTAAACAAATGCAGACAGAGTGTAGACAGACGGACAAACACGTAGACCAACAAACTGACGATGCACGAGAGATAGAGAGCAACAGAAAGTTAGGGAAAGAGGTGCCATACTAGGCCCTAGAATTCGCCACGAGCCAATTGAGAGTGAAAAAAATTAACCAAGAAAAAGTGATAGTAATTATAGAACAGAGATGAAAAGTCTTTTCCAATCTTGGTGGCTCAGAGGGTGGGCACCACAACAATCCTACTTTGGTCTTCCAACCAACACAATTATATAGATGGGCCACCATGGCATATTATATTTGGACACAAGTCATCGAGCCCAAAGTCGCCATCTCGGATCAGTATTTTGACTCTAGGCTATCGCCCGGACATTTCAAATTAGATTTCGCCCTTAATGATGGAGATACATTCTAAGGGGCAGTGACAAAGAAAGGTGGAATGTATGACCATTCTCAAGACAGATTTAGTCCTATGTTCCATATCTTGGGATAAAATTCCTATGCTCGAGTCAAACCTTGGGAGCATCCGCCAGGGCGGCATAGGATAGGATAGTTTATTAATACCTACAACTTTCAATATCTAAAACCTTACAAATATAGGATAAATAACTCGGCTCGATTCATTGACCAAGCTAAAGTAGACGTTATTCTATTTGAAATAGAAGATCCTGCATTATTTGCAAGGAGATGAATGATTCGTTGACAAAGCAAAAGTAGACTTTATACTGTTTCAGATCAAAGATCCTTCATTCGTCTCGCCTTCCAAATATCATCATGAAATTTAGGCGTTTAACAAAGAGTAAATATGCTGCTGTAAGAAGCAAACTACAGGCAACTGCAGACAAACCAACAAACAAATTGACAAACAAACATAAAACTGCAGCACAAATTGAGATGTTTGCTTATTCAATGCTGCATCCCGTCTTCATATTTATAGTAGCCACTGTTGGCTAGGCGTTTTGTTTGCTTACCGGATAATACATTCCTTGCGGAGGAAGAAAAAATGCCCCGGAGCCCCACAGTTTGACGGCTTTTTATGTTTACAGTTGCGTCGCAAATTATGTGTACGGGCGCTACCAAATTTACACAAATTAACACTTGGTAAATATGTTTGTGCGTTGATATAACTTTAGTTGCTGCTTTTATTGTTGATTCACTTGATGCAGTATAAGACGTTGCATTTAATTATATATTTATTGATAATTTATATGAATATTATACTCAAATAAGCTTGAGAGTATTTCCGATTCTTTTCTTTTTTCTTTTTTTGGCACAATTTGTAATTGCGTGTGATTTAAACACTCAAAAGTTTTGGGTTTGCTATAAGCGAGATTTTTAAATGATAAATAATTTAAATAAGAAGTTGGATGTAATTTTAGAATTGTAACATTGGAAATTATTGGTAATTTACAGTGCACTTATAAGAGAGATGCTGCTAAGTTGGAGTTTATAGTTATTTATTTTTCGATATTTTTATAATTAGATATTTATATTCGAGGGAAGAGAGAACACATGTTAGATTCTAGGGCGTAGAAGAGCACTAAAAAGCAATGTTGCAAAATTTCTAACTGCAATTTGCATAAAATCAAGGTCAAAGTTTATATGAATCTATGAATTGTACAGAACTCGAATTTCGCAAACATGTTAAGATTGAAATCTTTTGGATAAAACTGGATATTTAATGTCTATTTGGACCGAACTTCAACAAGCAAACCCTGAGCGAAAATTATATTTGTCATATAAAGAAACATAATTTTAACAGAAAACAGAGCAAATGTTTCTGGAAATCAATTTTAAAACAGTTTATTTCTATATGAGTTCTAATATTATGGAAGTTTTTCACTTTAATAATTGTTGCAGATAATTTTAAATCATTTTCCAATCATTTTTCAGGAATCGGTCAATATTTTTATTAAATTTAACTTTTTCTTTATTGAGTTTATACAAATTATATGTGTTTTTAATGCCATTCAAATTAAAATTATTATTTATAGTCAGCGCTTTCAATATTTTTGAACATTATAAGCACTATTTGTATTTTCTGTTTACAAACACACAATTAATTTGTTTATACTTTCATAATTAAACCAAAATTTACACAATTTTCTATTTGATATTACTTTGTATTTTTTGCACTTGTGAAAATTGCCTAAGCTTTCAAACAAAGGGCTAAAAAAGAAAACCAATTTGTTATTTTTGTTTTTGTTTTATTTAGGGGTGGCTGCGGCTGGTGTTGACTTGATGCTTGCTCTGCAGTCTGAAAGGGACTCTGCCTCTGCTTCTCTGTGGCAAAACAGAATGAAAACAGAATTTGTAGGCAAAAGCGAAATGCGCAAAAAGCGAATAGCGTAAACGTAATGAAAACACAGCGCAAACGCGCTACCAAAAAAGAGATTCGACGATTGAGAGGCAGGCGGCCACGCGCTTTTATTAAACAAACACCGGACAGATACAATTTTGAATGAATTGTTTATGAAATGAATACAGATTGTATTGTTGTTGTTGTTGTTGTTGCTGTTATTGGTAGATTTGTTTAATGATAAGTCCGAGCAGAGAGCTCACCGGAATTCAACAGTGCGTCAATAAAAGATGGCTCATTGTGTGATTATACGCAAAAACGTTCTACGACTTGAAGTTGCAGTTGATTGTTGGTGGGGAGGGGAACTGTTAGACATCAACAACATCAGCAGCAATGTATTTTGGCGGCACAACACACAGATATATGTATATATAAATCGCTTTAGATTTGATTTTTATTGAAAGACAAAAAGCAGACGAACAGACACAAGCAGCTGAGTTTAACACTGAGAGTCTGTATCTTCTCTGTGCCTCTCTTGTGGGTGAGAGTGCATGAGTGAGTGTGTGTGTGGATGCTGCTATGGGAAAAATCGAATCAGAAGTATGTAAGAGCGAGCGTTCAACGAATGGCCGCACAAAAAGGATCCAAGGATAAACAAGCAGAGACAGACCAAGCATAAAGCGAAAAATGTGCGCAAAATAAATTCAGGGGAGAGCGCGGAGCGGAGCGGCCAGCCAAAACATGTGGCTACTGAATGAAATTTATGTATGATGATTTTTCAGAGAGGAGGGGTGTGTAGTAGGTTGGCCAGGGGAAACAGAACAGCCAGGCATAAGAGAAATCACGTCCCTCGCGCCATGACTTGTGCCCCCAGCACCGATCAGCCTCTTCCACTGTTTGTCTGCTGCGACTTTTAGTGACGCTGTTGTTGTTGTTGCCGCCGCCGCTGGCCGCGAGACGCGTCCCGAACATACCGTCATGGCATATATATTTATTTTTAACTTTTCATTTCATTTTGTATCTCTATCTGTATTTTTCTTGAAATATTTAGCATCTTCTCTGATGCTGGCACTGCACTTTTGCGTTTTATATTCGTTTTTGTTGTTTTGGTTTTTATTTTTTGCTCCGTCCACCAGCAGCATCTCCATTTAAAGCATGTGTTTTGATTCTGGTACCGTTTAAAGATGTGTGCGTGCGTACGTGCGCGTATCTGTATATATAGATTGTGTTTTCACTTTCCGACTCCCACGAGATTCTTCACGACTTGCATTTTTTTAAAATTGAATTTTCCTTAATAAACACGCGCGCACCCAACCTGACCGTTCAGTTAACAGAAAATTATAACATAGATGTAAAAATAACAGGGCATTAGCATGCTCATGTACACTCTGTTATTAAGTAATGTTATGGCATAGACCACAGTGAAAACAGCTGGAACTGCGCTAACTCATTTCGCGTTTACTCGCTCACGAAGGCACTGTAAAAAACACTGAAACACCACAAGACTTACAACACTAACATTGCAATGTCAACATCAAATATTAGCGGTACTCCTGTAATGAATTCGATTTGCTTTAAGAATATAATTAAGATTTTCAAAACTGCTAGAACGAAACCCTTAGGCAGTTTTGATTTTAGTTCAGGGGGAAAAATAAAATATCAAATCAAAGGAATACAAAAAAGGGAAAACGAAATTGAAAAAAAAGTCAGTCCAACAGAACTTGAAAATTTAAAATCAAGGTAAAGAGCGGGTAAAATGAAGTTAATTTAGGAGATTAAATACACTGCAGCAATTATACAATGTGTGGATCGCATATATTAATGGAGTATGCAATTGACAAGTTAATTTGAAACTCACCAACAGCCGCTCTTAATTCTATACTTTGGTGTGTTGGTCATGTGTATTTAGAACAGAGATAAATATTCTAAAGTAATTTATAATACCATTCACAAAAAATGTGACTGTATATTAATTGTACCCTTGCAGAGGGTATTCGAATTTTGTCACGATATTTCTAACGCAAAGGACAAGACCCTAGAAAGTATATATATTCTTGATCAGCATGACAAGTTGACTCCATGTAGCCATGTCCGTCTGTCCGTATATTTCTATGCGAACTAGTCTGTCAGTTTAAAAGCTATCGATCTGAAATAAATATTTCGACTAGTGTATGTTAAATAACATTCAAATGTGCCGCCAAGCAAAAATAATCTAACATGAGCATGTTAACGCAATTTGAGCATGAAGTTCACCATGAAACAAAAACTCACCACGAAAATGTTCAACAACTTGCTGTAACATAATCTGTTAAGGCTCTGTGTACTAACATGAATGTCGATAACAGAGCGCGAAGCGATGAAAATACAAAACAGCTGTTTTGGAATTTTTGCGGTTACTTTTTGTTTAGCTCATTCGTGGGAGATTTGGATTACGGGGCAAATTTGGGGTTTATCATACTTTTAATTTCATTTTTACTTCTTATTATTTAATATTTCCTAATAAAAATAAAATTTGTATCATTTTGGAAATTCATATAAAATAATTTCCAAAATTGAAGGAATTTATTTGTAGTTTAATGGAATTTCTCTGCACTGCTAAGTATCATTCACAAATTGATCTTGAAATTATTGTCATAAAATCATGCAGTTTGAATGATTTTGGTTAAGCAAATCAATCAATATTTTCCAAAACTCTTGAGTTTTCCTAAACCTTGTTTAACCATAAAACTCCCAACATACATCAGAAGGGATCCACTTTAATATTCCACGAATGACTCAAAGAGTCCAATAAGCCGCCATGCCCCACTGGTTTTATTGCCTTCCCATCATATCACTTGGCTTTTGTGCTTCCATACATTATCGTTTCATCCATTTCCCTCCAGTCAAGTCACAATTGTGCATGGTCCATACACAGCCAATTTCACAAACGGTTTTAATGTCATCAGGCCACAGCAGCAAGGCAGCTTCTGGCTCACTCACAAATGTACATGGACCATGTCATGAGGCTTGACAAACAACAGCCCAGAGTTGTTCGGCGACACGGTCCGAGCACCAAGAGCGAAGCTGAGGCTAACAAATCAAAAATTCGCCATGGCAAATGAAGGAGGTTTGGGGTGGGGGTGGTGGTGGTGGTGGCGCAGTAAAACCAAATCAAAAGTGACAAGCCTCATTTTCGGCTGCCCACGCCGACGCTTGTCAAGATTGCATTAGCCGCATGTTGGGAAACTGAACAGGAAACAGAGCCTGCAGCAGCGCCAGAACCATGAAGAGCAACAAGAGCAGCTATCTGCCAGCCTGACATCCTGCCATCCTAGCGTGGGGCAAGGCTTATTAAACACGACGAACAGCAGGAGGCACCAGCAGCAGGCGTATAGTTGATATGGTTTCTGTGTGTGTGTGTGTGTGAGCAGCTTGCAGATTTGAAATGCAAATATCCACACGAGCTTACAGCGACGCGCACCCACTCAACACTTACTGGAGGAGATGGAAGCAGTGGGTGCACAGCTGGCGGAGCTGGCGTTAAAGTTGCAATTTCTGCAATGTGTGCGGCCACAGGGTGAATTTTTCCTGCTGCGTTATGGCCTGTTTAGCCTTACCCCAAACCAGATCAGCCGCATCATCACTCCTCACTTCGTTCCGCCGTAAATGCAAATCCCGGCGCTAGCAAGTTTTTAAGCCCTTTTTCGGCCAGCAAATTGTCAACACCAAAGCACCAAAAATAATGCTGGATTGCAGCAGCTGAGCTGAGCTTGGCTGGCTAAGTGGTTGGATATGGTGGGGGGCAACGGGTATGCTCATAGCTGATAAGTTGTGGGAATATTGTACATATGTATAAATATATATGAGAGGAACGCAGCATAGTGAACTGAGAGTGTGGGTCTATAACTTTTCATAGAGCAGTTTTAGCCGCTGTAAATCTCTTTATGGAGCATAGAAAGGTCTTCCTCTATTTCTTCCTTCTTGCCTTAATTTCACTATATTTCCGTCTTCTCTCAGCACGCAATTTTCATGTTCTCTATCTTCTATTCATGCTCCACTTCTTCATAATTTGCTCTCACTCTTCTTTCTGATTTCTCCATGTCCTATAGATTCTTCTTTCTATATGCACGCTCATGACTGAGGCGACGTTCGCTGAATTCATGATAAAACAATGATCTTGCAGTTCTCTGATGCCTGCTCTTCCTAGGTCTGATTTTGAATTCAACCCAAAATATTCTATATATTTAATAGCTACAACTATTTCCTGTTTCCAAAGCTGAAGAAATTATGAGGTGATCATTAAGAGGATAAATAAGACATCTAAACAGTTTAGATTCTCCAAATTGGCAATACCATACCCCATATATACCCAACAGTTGGTATGAATCCGAAATATAAATCATAAATTTTTCCCAACAAAACTGCGCTTGTTTGTACTCACAGATAATTTTGATGAAAGAGCAGTTCTTTCTTCCCCACAAACAGGCAGCTTTCATTGATTTCTCCCTCTTTGAAGTCGAAGTCTCGCCCATATAATCCCATTTACTTGTCCGTTTCCTCGACTCCGAAGTGTAATTGTGACTCCCTCCTATTCTTTCATCAATATTATATTTACAATTGTAATCTCATAAACGTTTCCTGAATATCATTGGAAAATAAATCTGTTTCCATCCCACATAAACGTAAGAATTTAAATTTTAATCCCAGCAACAACAGCAACTTCTCCTTTTACATTGTCCAACAGAATTCGCGAAAACTTGAGAAAAACTTAAGCAGCGACAGCGTGGCACTTTCTATCCTTGGGCCAAGGGTGGCTGGGCTGGGTGCAGTGTAGTAGTTGACTTGATATATGAAAGGTGGCGTCGGCCAGCATAAGAAACGTGGCCAACAAACCGCAAACAATAACAAATGATGGCCAAAAGCGAAACAGAAGCTGCTTTTTGCGTTTGCGTTGCGCTGTAGCTGGCTCTGCGGCTCCTGCTGCTGATGACGCCTACAAAATGGCTACAAAGAAATGGCTACACAGGCGTAGGGGCGGGGCGGGGCGGGGCGGAGCAGAGCGTTGCGAAGCAAGAGCAAGCTAGCCGTGTGCCATTTACAAGGCAAAAAGGATTTATGATGCTTGTTATCGCGCAGCCAGAACGACGGCGAGGAGGACGACGATGGCGCAGGCAAACGATGACAAAAGGTGGCCAGCAAAAAGGATAAGCAAAGCATACACGCACTGGGAGCTATTTAAAGAGGGTGGAGAGGGGGTTTGGTTGGGCAGGCAAGTGTGACAGCAGCAGGGGTAAACATAACAGCTTGGCAATGGCGCGTAACGCAGATAAAATCTCGCACGCACACATACAGCCAGACACAACATATGAAATGTATAGTATAGCATACTTTTGGGCGCTGAGCTGAACCCACAGCTAAACATGTGTTCATTCATTTGTAGCGTGAATTTGTTGTTGTTCGGAGAGTTTTCTATAGCTTGGAGAGCCCTAATCGTAACTTTATGAGGCAACTCAGGTGGCTAGGTGGGTGGCAGACCGGATCCATCCCCCCTGACCGTGTCAAACATTTTTATCTAATGAGCCGTGTGTTTTGGGGCATAAAAGTTGCATTAATTAAATTTCATAAATACATAGAAAAATACGAGCATGTACAGTAAAAGCTTGCAAAAGTTAGCAACAATTTGAGTTGGAAGCATTGGGAGCACAGGGGTAGAAAATTAATGTGATTGCCATTGTGTTATTGAAACCGAATCCTTAAATATATTTCTATCAATGGTTTATAGCAGCGCTGTGAGCCCATGAACTTTGGTTCAACACGAGAGAGCAAGAGCAGCACATAAACCTACCAAACTGATCAGAATTTTCCTACACTATAGTGTTGTTCTTTGCCAAATCAGCATGTCAGCATGAAAGCTTACATTCCCTTGAAAATATGCCTAATTTGGTAACATTTCGATAACAAACAGAATGTATCTTCTCCTTAGAAAGAGTTTGTATGATAGATTTGCCTCCAGAGACGATTGAGATATGTTATTATACTCTGAGAGGAGGCGTCTCCTCTGCATTCTCCACTTTATACTATGCTGATAACATTTTTAAACGACATTTTCAATCTACTGGTGTTCTTTACTTGGAAGTGTTTACTGTACAACCACAGGTTATGTGGATATTATGCCATTTGCTGTCTAATTAAAAAGCAGTGAAAGCTGCCGCCAGCCCAAGAAATCATTGCATAAATAAAAGCAAAAGTTGGCCATTAGCCGAGCCTAAAAAGTATCTATTAGGCAGCTCCCCGGAGCACAGGGCCTCCCCTTCTCTCTTCTTCTCAGGCTAAATTAGTCAATAAATTAAAGCACGCTTTTCAGCACCAAAGGCAGCAATGCGGCTGTTCTTACTCCATAAGGAGCCGAAAACATTGCATTAAAAAATCCATTCATTAAAATGGCAAGACGTGTTGTAAAATTTATGGCCCAAAGAGCGAACGGAGCCATGCAGCATGGAGAATGCTGTTGTCGTTGTCGTCCTCTGGCCAAGCCACAGTCTCAAGTGGCAGAGTGAGCCGGCGTGGTTTGCCAACCGAAGCCACAGAGAACTGGAGAGCTCCCCAAAGGCCAGGTGGAAATCTTTGACTCTCAACAGACTTAGTAAAACAGTTTCTAATACAACAGCCTTTGCATGCAGATGTAGGTGTGGGCATACTTGGGATAGGAGTAGGCATAGCCTGTGGGGTCGGGGGCAACACACAGTTCAATGCGCTCGCCATGCCCATGCACTCAATTATAATTTGCCAGGCGACGGCTGCGAATCTCAGACAGAGAGAGCCCGCCCAAGGGAGATGACGCGTCATCATCATATGCCATTAACAAAAGACCATGGATGTGGAACATGTTTTTGTATGTGAGTATGTGTGTGTACACTGAGAGAATGATGAGTTTGCTTTCAGAGTAATTATTGGAAAGTTGTGGTTAATTAAAGAAAAGTTGAAGTCTTTCAGCATCGAGTGGGAGTTTTCCTTCTAACTTTTCAGATTATTCAAATGATTTGCCAACTGATTCCCAAAATGAAGGGGTCCAACATTATGGAATTAAGGATTTATATATATTGAGTTTGTCACAGAAAACTCTAGAGATTTTAACATTTTCATGAATTCTTAAATTTATAGCTTCCTTTGTCTAGCTATTTCTGAGGATAAAGGAAATTCAATGGCTACTAGATCTTAGGCGTAGAAAATGTTGACTTAACACAGCGATGAGAAAGGGCTTTCAATCTAACTACAAAGGATACACATTCATTTCCCCACTCATTTCCCCATTATAGTGACTCCTTTTATATATTTTACAACAAAATTAATTTCCCTTTAAATATTCATGATTTTTCCAGGTGTATAATCAAATAAAAAGAGTATGCAACATTTGCTAAAGTTAAAAGCATTTGCAGGCTGTCCAGGTCCAGGCCCATATATGCTTTGGGCCTCACTCTTTGACTAAAACTTCTTTTCACTCATTTTATATCATTTCATTTGCTTTGGTTTGCCACGTGTGTGTGTGGGTGTGTGTGTGTTTGTGATTTCCTTTTGTATATTTAGCTGCGGTTTCTTTGGTTTTGCTTTTTGCTGATTTGCGTAATATGTCTTGATTTGTGTTACCGAAGTTGTGGCAAAGTGAAAGCAGCAAAAGGGCAGACTTTCAGCATAAAATATCTAACACACATACGTAAATAGCTCAAACCTTCAGAATCTTTATGAAGATGGTTAAAATGGTGTGGTTAGACTCGTACTCCAGTAGAGTAAACGAGTATATTGTGTTCGTGCAAATGTATGTAACAGAAGGAAGGCAGAAGGAAGCGTCTAAGACCTCATAAGGTATATATATTCCTGATCAGCATCAACAGCCGAGTCAGTCGATCTAGCCATGTCCGTCTGTTCGTCCGTCCATCTGACCGTCTGTCCATCTGTCCCTCCGTATGAACACCTAGATCTCGCAGACTGTAAGAGCTAGAGACCCAATTTGGTATGTAGACTCCCCTCGAAGCGTCAGTTTGTTTTCAAATTTTGCCACGCAAATTTTGTTTCCTTACTTTTGAGTGTGTCGAATATTGAATAGATGCTGAGTACGAGTGTCTTTTAGTCGGAATATAGCGTACTTACTTGTTTTCATTTGGTTTTTGAGTCAGGCAATAGCATATTATATATAACTTTGTTGGAAAAACTAATTAAAAATGAAATTTAGTCAAAACACATTGGCTTAGGATCTACTTAAGTGTATGCTCAATTTTCCTATGACTCTTTGGGCAATATTGGAATGAAAATGTATTGTATCCAAGTACCATTAAGGTATCTAAGAGGAATTAAGGAATACAGGAATTACATGAGCTCATCAGGAACATCACAAAAACAAACTTTTACAATTTTTACCAGCATTTTTTTTTAGAAAAATCATTAGTCAGCATTTAGATTCGACTGCTTTACTTTGAAAGAAACATAAACTAACTTGAAAACAGTATTTTTTCAGCATTTCATTCGAAGTTGCCACCAGACAAAAGTTACAAAAGGAAAAGCAAGCAGTGACCCAACTGCAACGAATAACAACGACAGCGACTTTTCCCTTAGTTTCTCAGTCTGACTTCATTCTGTTCGGAAAGTCATTTCGGCATAGATCGTGGTAAACCAGAGTTAATTGCTGGCAAAATGATAAATTATTAGAATGTCATTTCGGCGAGGGCAAGCCTTATATAGGTGCTCTAGCTTTTCAGAGAAGATGGGCTCAGTGTTGAGGAGAGTCTTGGCGAAACATGTGTTGAACTCTTGCTCAAATTCACAATTTGTAAAAATTCTTGGCTATATTTGGGTAGCAATTACTCTAAATTTAAGGTATGAGGAAAAATTTTTCCATTCATTTGATTGTTTTTTTTTTTTCCAATATTTAGGAATAAAATTGTCAATAATTGTATATAATTTTTAAGGCAATCGTTGGTACCTTTGGGATCGCAAAAAAGTCCTTTGTATACTCTCTAAATAATTTCCAAACTCTGATTGCTTTCGGGAAATTAATTCGGAAATATCTGAGATTTATAACAAGGTGTTAATTATGACAGATAACTCATAGATCTTGGTAATGCCAAACTTGACAGAGGGCAAGCTTCATCCTTGGTATGGCCCCAAGAAACAGTACTGTCCTGTACAAAATGGTTTGGACTAGAGGTGGGAAACAATCTATGGCACTATCGATATCAATGGTGGGCACTATCGACTCGGCCTACCATCAATGGTGGAGCACTATCGACACTATCGACTCGGCCTCCTATCGATGATGCCGCACTGAAGATAGTGTTATCGATGGTTCTGTTTACACATCACTGAAATAAATTGCCCGTTTTTCTTCATTTGTGGCGTCGCTTGACTTAACAAGATGGATTTTCCTTCAATTAAAACACTAATGCTCAAATATTTGTGCATTCTGGCAACATCTGTGGAGTCAGAGCGAGTCTTTAGCAAGGCAGGATACTATCGATGTCACTATCGTCCACTATCGATGGCTTTGATAAAACTATTGGCGGTCATCGATGTTTTTGGAAAATTTAACGATGCTGCCGACTATCGATAGTTTCCCACCTCTAGTTTGGAAACCAAAATTTACTTAGAGTGACTGAATATTTATTAGCTTAGCTTTTCTAAAGATCATTTTCAGACCAGCTATGCCAAACTGTCCATCACTAAAAGGTCGCCACGAATGGCTACTTTGGCAAAACCATAAAAATCTAAACAAACGGGTTCGCCTTTGGTGGCTTGTGAATACTTATTATTTTTGACTAAAATCCAAAAAAGCCACAATAAAATTCAATTGGAAACTTCTTCGCATAGAAAATGAAAACAAAAACAATCTAATGAATATACTTCAGACCAAACACACACACACATACACACACACGTGAACAAAGCTTCAGAGACGCCGAAAAACTTGGCAAGTTTTAGCCACAGCGAAGAAAAACACGCCGGCTGCATTTGAAAGTAAGCAGGGTGGTAGGAAATTCAGGGGTGCAGTGGGGTAACTGGGCAAGTGTACCTCCCTTGCTCTCTTCAAAGCCCCCGACAATCATTCTCTCAGCGGCAAACACATGTCAAATGCGCTTTTTAAAAACAAGTTTTTCCTTCTAGAGTAAAGTTTGGGCAAAAGGAAAACTGCTTATCTCGACAAAAAGCCAAAATGCAAGAGACAGAGGTTGCTGGTGGGGTTGCTGGCTGCTGGCTGCCTGTGGGAGGGGCAACAGCAACAGCAACAGCAACTGTACTACTAATGGTGCCAAGCAGCCGGAAATGCCGCCATGCATGTCTGCTTCTATTTCGAACAAAATGGAGGCTGTGTATCGGTCTGTCTGAGCCACGTTTGAGTGTGTGTTGTGTGTTGTGTGTACGTGTAGTGTGTGTGTGTGTATGAGGGATCTTGATTGCCTTTTGCTGCAAGCCAAAAATTTATAACTTTTCTTCACTCTACTCGCTACTCGTACTTTCGTGTGGATTCTCAAAGCGCTTTTTGCTATGATAATTTCCGCAGCGGTTGTACATACTTATTATTATGTACTTGTGTATATAAACTTGTATGCATTATGTATATGTATGTGTGTATTATATAAAACAAGTGCAGTTGCCAGTTTGATTTGATGGCCGCCCATTTTTTTTATTTGGGTGAAATCAGACTACAACGCGGCATAGAAAAAAACTAAAAACGTGATGTTCGGCGTGCGAAATGCGAATTGGAATTGACATTTTGGCCAGGGGCCAAGAAATCGTTCAGAAGCAGCCGCTGCCGCCATCTTCTTCCCCTCCAAAAATGGACCTTATGTAAAGAGTCAATAATCAGGCGGTCGGCCGGTCAGTGGGTGAATGTTTTGGAAATGAATTTCTCCTCTATATCGTTGATTTGGAAAAGGGTTCTTTAATTATGTAGTTATTATAAGAGGGTCGTTTGATAAGTTCGTTACTTTTATATTTCCTGAGCAGTAACATCATGGAAACGAAGAAATACTATGGGAACTCTGCACCATCAATTACAGCTCAATTAAGCTCGCTCAATAGAGGTCGTGAATCGATTTAAACTGAAACTACGTTGAGAAATAAAATGTTTATTTAGCGAAATAAATTTCGCTTATAGTTGAAATGAAAGTCTTTCAAGTCTCCTCAGTCAGGGATGTTCTGTTGAATAATCGTATAGCCTTGATCTTTCGTAGGGTGCCCCAGTTATGAAGGATCTTTTAGATGTTTCTTAATAAAATAAAGATCTCCTCTAGAATTCCAATTTTTTTTAATTTGAATTTTTCGACAGCTTTAACAAAAATTTCCGCATTCAATTATTGCACGATTTGAACCACTTTCAACTAAATCTGCACTGGCTCGTTGTTATCTTTTTATGTTTAAGCATTCCTTATACGAATTTCTCCTCAGTTTTAGAAAATTGTACATAATGTTTCTCTTAAGCCCTCTATCTTTCTGGAACAGCCATCATCCATCCAAAAGGGGATGACTTCTCCTTTTCACAGCATTTTAAAAATTCTCTTTTTGTGGGGCTGCTTCCCTAATTGAATTGAGCATTGCATAGTTTAAGGCGCCGCCAAAAACCGAAAATAAAACTTTACCCGCTCAAAAAGCTCGTAATCAATGCAATGGCACGCCCACATGAGCAATAGCATCCCCACAACAGCAATAACAATACCAAATACAGCAACAACAACAACAACTAAAAACAAAAGTGTGAAACGCTGCAGGTTAATTGAATTTTTGGAAGGCGGCTGGAAAACTGCAACTGCGAAAAGCTGCTAAACAAAAAGTGCTTCTAGTTGGTTTTTGTTGTACTTTAGAGTTGTTGTTGTTGTTGTTGTTGTGGTTGTTGGTTATGGTTGGTTCGTTGGTTTGGCTGCTTATCCAATTATACTGAAATTCTCGCTCTATTTTTCGGCAAGGCATGCGTGTGTTTTTTGTGTTGTTTTTTCGGCCTGCTTCGTGGCATTAGCTCAAAAGTTGCACCCATTAATGGACACACAAAATACACTTTTGGCGTATTTGTGTGTGTGTGAGTGTATGTTGTTGCTGTTGTTTTTTCTGGTCTGTGGATTTCAGTGTGGCGCGTACCTAGGCAAAGGGTAAGATTCTAACAACAAACAGCACAACGCACTGTGGGCCTGAGCTGCGAATCCAGCTAATTTCAAGACTTAAAATGGCTGTCGTTTTCACGAGGGACCATTATTGGTTCAGAATTGCTTGAAATAAAGGAACTCACTTAGAATCTGCAGTTGCCCAACAGTTACTCTACTTCGTTCACTCACATACAAAGCTTGTTAAAGGCCTCTCTAATCTTCAAACCTAATGTAATCGTTTCCCTCCTCATCTCCTCTTAAAATCAAATAACTGTTTAAATTAGGCATTTCAACCCAATGTGCAACGACAGCACCAGCAGCTGCTGTTGATTTTGATGTTGGGCCTGATCCTGGTCCTGGTCTGGCCTACTGCATATTTGTTTTTGGCCAGCCGCTGTCTCTGCTAATGCCCCGCGCCCTACCCGCCTTTACCCACACCCACTTGGCTATTTGATTGCGTAAATGGCTGCACTCACTCTTCAGTAGCAAGGGCGACGGAGACGGAGCTGTCGACATCAACAGAAGTTTGCACTTTGCCCAGCGGCGAACTGCTGCGGAAGTCAATAAAAGTTGGCCAAAGCCGGCACCAGTCCCAGTCTCCGCGCTTGTGTTTTGGAGTAAATTTGAATTTACGTGGACTTTTATTTTTCGGGGTAACAAAATTAGCCCAGCTGATCAGTGTTTGCGCGACACCATGAAATGCATTAGCATTTTGTGGCAGACTCAGGCACTCTGAGGCATACTCTGGCTGACAAGCAAGACAGTTGACTCTAAGGAAATTATAATAATGGGCTATGTTAAGATTATGACAGAATACTATATGCAGGCTTAGTTTGAGTCGTTCTGGCTATCAGCGGTGGGCTGCATGCTCAGCAGCAGGAGCCATATATCATACCAAAGAAAGAGGGAGGGGATAATACATCCAAGAGATCACATTGCGCGACTTTCTCATATATCATAATGTATAATTTTTATATTAAATGCTGACCATGACCCATTAACATTGGTTTCAAATGTTCGCTTCGGCTAAGCGAGCTATTCTGCTAGAGATTTCACATAACAAATAACATAACATAGCCCTTAAATATTTGCCTAACATTAACATTTCGCGGTTTCAACAGTTTGCAAAGCGCTCCCATAAGAGAACAGTGGCGCCATTTATCGCATAACATACGCAACGCCACCTGGCTTCCAGTCACGAATTTCAACCTGCCTTCTAGGACAGCTTTCTAATGCAGCTTTCTAAAGCTTCCAGTCAACAAGTGAAGCAAAAATAAAGGCTTAAATTGAAAAAAGATCTCACCAAAAACAGAAAAATACAGTTGCAATAACAAATGAAAATAAAATTAAATAAAAAACAGAAATCAAAAGAACGCACCCAAATATCCTCATTAAGATAACTCCACTCATCGTTCAGCTCCCCGTTTAGTTGGCAACGTCGATAGAAATTGCCCCAATTGCCTGTGATGCCAACAAGACCGCCGCCTTGAGGCTGGAACTCTAAAGGCCAGTCCAAATCATTTTCCATTTAGGAATATTTTATAATTTCACAAATCACAATAAAAATATAAAAATTAATAAATAAATTCACTTTTTTGTATAAATAAATAAATTATTCACAGGAGGAGCACATTTAATACAACCCACGAACACACGACAAAGGACTTTGATATATTTATGAAAGCTATTGCTTTCAAAAGGAAAAACTGATTTTATAGATCTCTCTCTTATAAATCTCTCTCTGTTGTGCACTCAAAATGAAATTCTCTGGCTGCTAAGAAAGTCCATAGAATGATCAAGGATTGATAAATAGCTTTAAAAAAGGGAAGTGCAGTTGCACCTGTTGATTTTGAACGTCAACGATTTTTCTCCATATATGTTTAGAAACTGTTGAATCTATACATTCTTAGAAACTTTTGCATTGAATTAGACTCTCTATTAGACTATTACATTGAATTACAACTCTATGGGGCCATACATGCTTAGCAACTTTGCAGTGTTTAGAAAAGTTTGCTCCGAAAAGAGCCTGTGAACGCAATTTGAGCATCTGAGAGCGGGAGAGCCGCTCAGCTCGAAAACAAAGGATTGATAAATTGCTTTGAATAAGGAAAACTGCTTTTATAACATCACCCGCGATTTTGAAATCTCTCTCTGTATTTAGCTACCTATCTCACTTGCTCTTATGGCCAGGTCAGCATATTATGAAAAAGGAAATGCATATGCAGAATTGAAGGAATTCTTCATGGCGTATCTAGAGATGGGATATGCCATTCTGGTGCGAAAATAAACGAGTTTGCAAAATATAAGAAACTGTGGTGCTTAGCGGCGAAGCAAACAACTCATACAAGCTACATCCCAATAACAATAAAACTAATAATGCACTTGACTGACTGTGCCATGGTTCCCTGGTTAATTAATAGTTATTTGTGTTGAATATTTTGCAATTTTCAAGAACTTATTTTACGAAAACTATTGCTAGAACTTTCACAACGTATAATCGTTATGAAAATATTTATTTCACAGAAGTTGAGAATTGAGATAACTATAACATTGCTGGTCAGATTTGAGTTTGAATTGAAATGCAAATAAATTCTAAATTGCTTTAGCTCGCAGCGTACAGCAGAATGAGATGGATTTTGGGATGAGAAACGGAATTCGTGGATCCCAAAGAGATTTGCAGATTGTTTTGCGGCTTGTGGGGCGGGAGGAGGCGTGGTAAAATTTAAAAAACAAACTTGATCTGACGCCCTATACGGAGAGTCTTCTACATACCAAATTGGGTCTTTCTGGCTCTTACAGTCTCCGAGATCTAGGTGTTCATACGGGCGGTGTTCATTCAAACATATTATTTCTTTAGAAAAAGTTGTAAAAATTCATATATAACACATATCTGCTAAGTATTGACAACTAAAGTGTAATAGAGCACAACACTGTTCTAATTGCTGATCGTGTGCTCACGATACCATCTCTAGTTATCTATCTCTATTTTTAGTTGACAAAATGAGGGAATGGAGGACATCAAAATTTGACTCTTGCTTCTTTATGCTAATACTTGTACTACTCCTAGGTACAGTCTGCATCAAGTTGCAAATAACTCGAAAGCTCTTTGCTATACTTGTTGCATACTCAAAGCTTTCAAGCTGTAAGCGAAGCTTTAAGCCGCAAGTCCTTTTGCTTGGGCAGGTTTCGGAATTCGCTAAACTTTCAAGAAAGTGAAAGTTCAATTATTTACTGACATTTTGAATGGAAAAAGTATTTCAGAGTCAAAATCAGTTAATCATAGGCTGACAGTTACGCTTTATAAGATTAAATCCTGTCAGTTAAGCTGACGGATATATGAAAATTTGCCTGGATTACTCACCTGTCTTTGATGGAATTCCATGGCCGGCACATTGCCATTTAATTCAACGGCAGACATTTGTTTAAATTATTATTGTTTGTTGTCTGCTTGAAGATGATATTATTGTTGTTATTATTATATTGTTGCTGCTGCTATAACAAGCTTATAAACACAAGCACACACACACGCAGACCTCTCACTTTATATAGCTTGACATTTGGAAGCCTTTTGGGAGCATTCGCCTTTTTTACGCCTAATTGAATTCGCGCTGAGATTTAGTCAGGCCAAAGAGGAGACTCAATTGTTGTCGCTGCTGTTGCTGTTGCTGTTACTGTTACAGGACGTGTCACTAATACAAATGCCAAAAAGTTCCAACTTGATATCCAAGCAATATTCTATTGGGAGTAGATTTTGTGGCCACGTTTTTGCCTTTTTCTGCCCGTGAAGCCTTTAGATTTTTAGTAGTTTGGCAAAAGACTTTGACCTGGCTTCATTTCTTGTTAATGTTTTTGCTCTTCCTGACTGCTGAAAATACTGCAAGGAGAATAAAAGGAAGTGGAAATAGTATTAATATTTTTGAAAAACTTCAATGCGATGCTGACAAATGAAAAAGTGTGGAAAAAATTCAATTGAAATTTTTTCAGTTCTCTAGCAAGAAAAAGGCATCATGGAGGACAAAATTGTAATATGTGTTACTTGGGAGAGAGTATTTGTATCATATGGAAAAGTATATTAAAAGTAAGCGACATTGCGTTGGCATTGCGTTGCCACACATTTCCAAGGTCATAAGTTCAATCTTATCATCTTGAAAACTAAACATTTCTTTAATGGAAATATATGAAAAATGGATCTGAGAATGAAAATGTAACTTCCAAGAAGAAATTTTCTTTAAAAAGAATTTGGGTTTCTGAATTCAAAGGTTGATTTATATATAATATATATATTGAGAGAAAAATACAATTTCTATTTTCAAATGCGATGTTTTATGATTATTTAATTTTCCTAGTTCCAGGATAGAGTTTTCTAGCATTCAAAAGCACATTTCTGTATACATAAGATCTCGAATTCAAAGGCACCTTTTGGAAAGTGTACTTCATAGAATACATAAACATTAAATCTGTCTTGTTTTTTTAATCTGATAATTAGAAAATTGTAGTAAAATCGTTGCCCGTAGGACTTCAACATCAAAATTGAGCTTTAACCGGTTAACCTATATCGGCATTTCCTCACTCACTTGACCTCGAGCTTGCTAAAACAAAAGACATTTCAAAATAGAATGGTCGCTAAAGCAAACCAAAAATTATTAAAAAAAAAGACTTATTATATATATTTACATAGATATATAGTTCATTCCTGCAAAGCTCAATTACAAAATTGAATTCAAAATCTTTATTTCTATTCCTTCCTTTATTTCAATATAAAGGAATATAACTGCTTTCCATACGATCCCTGGCATAGTTGCTATATCATAGTGACCCAACCCCAATTTATGTACTTCAACGATGTCAAGTTTTGCAAAACATAATGAAATCTTTGTCAGAATCAATAAACGAAGTCAAATTTTATCATTGCAGCACAAATATCCTGTTTCTTCGTGCCTTTTTATTGTAGTTTTTATTACTTAAATGCTTACCTTAATAACACGAATTACATGATTTAAAAAAGACTAAATTTAAAATGATAAAATATTTTATTAAATTCGAATAATTTCTTATTGGTCCCGTTGGAAGCAACTATTGCCACTGTGGAAGTGCATCAACTCGAAACTGGCTACATCCTGCGAGTTCTAGGATTCAGCTGCAATAAATACACATGTCCAAATGAAGTGGAGTATGCGTATGGAGAAGTACCATATTGCATTTTCAGAATTGCGGTGGTTTGCATCCCCAAAACCGCATCCCCCTCATCCCCGCCACTGTACAATGTGTGTATAGGATTTGTGCGACATATTGGCCAACTTACAGCAATTGGCATGTGAGAGAATTTCGATTGATTGTTTGACATTTTTAGATTTCAGACGTTGACAATGTGAGATGAGAGAGATGAGAGGGACATAGATGGATGTGGGTGTTGCGATAGCTGATAGCACAAGCACGTGCAGGCAAGTGCAGTGCAGCAGTGAGAGGTGCTTGTATGATGAGAACATTTCAATAGCAAAGTTAATAACAGTGAAAAGGTATGTGGATATGAGTGTGAGTGGGAGTGGCTTTGATTGCCAATGCAAAATAACTGTAAGCGACACCGTGATAAATGTAAATTCAATACGAACGACTGATTGGCGTCAATCTAACTGATGCTTCAGATATGTGCTACTATTTATTTACATATTTTTATGATATTGAGTTTCACCATTTGAAAATGTACTTAAAAATTCTTATTTTTTACTTTAAAACGACAATCGACATTGATGCCACTTCATCTTGCTCAACTTCAACTTCACCCAACACTCTCCCACAAGTAATAATTTTCCAACTCACATAAAACAAGTTTATTCTGTTGATATTATCCGCACTTCCAATAAAAAAAACATTAAAATTCATTTGTACTTTCAAACACATTCTCAGCTATATAAAACCCTTGAAAAGCGCGAAAAAATCTCAACTAATTTGTTGGCCAACGTCGTAGAGAATTAAAGTGAAGTGAGGAGGAGGAAAAAGGAAACGTTTTTGCAAAAAAATGAAGCTATTCACACACGAACAGGACGACGAGGACTATGGCAAGGGCTTCTAACTAAGCGCCGCCAAACTGCTGCTGACACATTTGGCACATGCCGAAGGGGGTGAGGGAGTAGTGTAGGCACCCCTTTGCACTGAGGTCTCTCTGGGGGCCTAGCCCTATGCCAGGCAACATTGCTAATGTGTCCCATTTGCAATGGCAAACCACTGAAGCTTAACACGTTGTCTACGCAGACATGCCGCCCCACAAAGGAGCCACGCCCCATGCTCATACAAGAGGCAGAGGCAAACTTTTGCCGCCTGAAATGTATGCAATAGTTTTTGCCACTGTTGGCACACATTCGACGTGTGTGTCTGTGTGTGTTTGTGTGTATGTTGAGCTGTTCAAAGTTGCATGTTTGGCCAGGAGCAGCAGCCTCACTTCGACTCCTTGCTGGTTTGCCAGTCCCAACGGTAATTGTCTCGTTACTCGCTGCATGTTAGAGCAAACATGGCACATTTTTTGCTGCTCCTGGTGTCCGCTTACTAAGCTTTACTGTACAGGCCCAAAGGTTAACGGAAGCACATACCTCGACGCGCTCCCGCCTCCGCTAATAATTTATTTACATTTAACGTTTTATAAGCCCAGGACAAACACACACAGGACATGCATACAGATACACAGCTCAGACGAGCAGTCGTTGGTTGCCAAGGCTCAACCGTTTGATTTTACAAATATTTGCTGGCGGGGGAGTGCAACCCCGCTCCGACCGGTTCACCTGTATACCAACGCTCTTAGCCAGCCCCATTTGCCATTTCAACGCTGAAGTTAAGTGAAATATGCACAATTTCCGTTTGCCATTTTGTAGAAACCTACATGTATATTGGCTATGCCATGGATGGAGAAAAGGCAAAGACGGAGGCATAGATATTGCACATTGGCCTGAGATAGTAATGTGTTTCAAATTGCATAACATTTTAAATAAATTATATTTCAATTATACATTGGTATGGACTGATAGGAGAAGGTTTTCAAATAAGCGCAGTTATGACTTTTGGTTTGAAATTTGAACTCCATAGATGAGAATTTGGTATAGAATATTGATATAAAAATCTTCTACATTTTAAAGGAAAACTACTTTGGACGAGTGGAATTTGAATGTCAAGGGTAGGGACAGCGACCATTGTGGGTATCTCTAGATAAGAAGGGTAAGTTTTACTTATTTGCTAAAGTTAACACTGAAACAAGTAAGAACGCTATAGACGATATTCCGTACTCTGCGTTTATTCAATATTCGACACACTCAAAAGTATGCAGAGGCGGGAGGGGGCGTGACCAAATTTAAAAACAAACTTGATCTGAGGCCCCACAAGGGGAGTCTACATACCAAATTGGGTTTCTCTAGCTCTTACAGTCTACGAGATCTAAGTTTTCATACGGACGGACAGACGGACATGGCTAGATCGACTGGGCGTTTGATGCTGATCAAGAATATATATACTTTATGGGGTCGGAGACGCTTCCTTCTACCTGTTACATACATTTGCAAGAATACAATATACTCGTTTACTCTACTAGGAATGCTGATTGTCCGCCTAAGCCAAAGCGTATCCAATTATGAATTTAAGTTTTAAATGTTAATTGATATATCTTAAATGTAAACTTATTTGTACCCGAAGCTTATATACCCTTCCAGAACTATAAGTACAAAGAAAAACGAAGTAGTCCGATCATTATAAAATTGCGTAGGCTTCTAAAATTATTTGTTTTCGCAATGATAATAGGCAGCAGAAAGAACTTCACACGCTCACAGTCTAATCAAAACTGCGATATTGTTTCTTTTGTTATACGACATTTTACTACTATATACTATATGGTACAGTTGTCCGATCCGAATGAAATTTGGTCAGAACACGCCGAAAAAAAAAAAAATTTATATCATTTTCTTTATATACAATCTGTCCTGTTATGTGGACAATCAGTATATTGTATGGCGTTTTTACATTGGCAATTAAAGTACATTAACTTGTGTCAAGTTGTTGAGGAGGGGTGAAAGTAGGTGAGGTGGTGAGGGGGTGAGTTGGTGAAGGGATGAGGGGTACACACAATTGACAGGGACGAGGATTCGAACCCGCGACTGCTGCTGATCTCCTGACGTCAAAGGTTTGAGCCTTAGACGCCAGCGCCAACACCAGCGGCTGAGAACACGCCGAGGCGTCTATAATTGACATGTTCCAAATTTGGTTCAATTCGGATGAAAAAGAAAAAGTTGTGTGTACTAAGAGTTCGGTTATATGGGGGCTATGTGATATAGTGGGCAGATTTTACGACTCTCACAGCTTATAGCAGAAATAAGTTAATGGTAAAAATTTCAACTTGATAGCTGAGAGACTAGTTTGCATACAAACAGACGGACAGACAGACGGACATAGCTATATCAACTCGGCTTGTCATGCTGATCAAGAATATAGATGCTTCCTTCTATGCGTTACAAATATCGAGGCAACCTTATAATACCCTGAACAGGCCTGATAGTTAATTTAACTTCATGAACGGCTAAATACTAAGTATGTAGGAAAGGTTAATCGTAATTCTTAAATTATTTGGTAATCTTCAAAATACCTTAATAAAATTTCTACTATTATAGAATTTCTCTCTTGATTTTCACCTAGATAATGAACATTTTTAATCAAATGCAGATCTGTTTATCTAAAGCTACTTCGTTTGGCTTTTCTACACATTTTATGCCGACCTTAAACCCAATGTGAATTGTTACTAATGTAAAACACAGTTAGCTGTTGCCGTGCATGTGTATGTGTGCAGATTGGCATACATAAATGAATGTGTAGATGTGGAGACAGCCAGACGGTTGGTTAACCGGATGTGCAATGACTGTAGCACCAGCAGCAGTTGCACTACGGCTAGAAAGAAGCCAGAAAGCAAAATCTACGGCAAAAGACACAAGCAACACATTGCAAAAGTTGCCACCAGGCGGCAGCCGTTTTCAACTGCCATTATGGCCATTTGTAGCACTCTCACTCCCACTTTCTTTAGGTGTGTTTGTTTGTGTGTGTGTGTGTGAGTGTAAATGGAAATGCACTTCTAATGGCTATTGGCCAAAGACAAAGTTATGTTGTGCATTTGTTTTATATATCGTGCGATCGAACAAGCATTTGCTCTGCTTGTCCGTTCCATGCTTTCGTTTTATTTCTGCCATTGAATATAGTCATATTATACTGTATTGGGTTAGTTATACAAGGGGTTTATATGGGCTTTGGGGGTGCTTTAGTATGAAAGTGAATTTGATTTAACAAACTCAAAGTGATTGTGTATGGAAATTGTGGTTTCTTATGGTTGAAATTGGTCTTTGCATAAAGTGCCCCAAAGTGGATATTTTGGGAAATTTTTGCCACTTTCAAAAACAAACAAGAATATATTACAACTAAATGTAAGCTCTCTATATTTAATTGCTAAATTACATAAATGCTAGTTCAGTGTAGTTCAATTTTGTTATTTGCATATATTTCTTTTTGTGTGGTTGTGAAATTTTGTAATCGAAAATTTAATTGAAAAATGTTTACAACAGAAAATCAATAAGGAATTGTTAGACATTATACAAAATGTTCTTTTAACACTTGATATTCCATGGTCTATATAATTTCTTAATCCTTTAAATCCGCAAAAGTTATATCAAACAATGTCATAGATTTGCACTCAATTAACTTTATTTGGACACCCGTTTCCTATTGCAGTTTCTTCTACTTTTCATTAACTTGCTGCTGTTTCCCTTTATGAAGGCATAATGACGGCTATGCCACAGTCTGTTGCCTTAATTTGTGCCTCTTGATTTTGATTTTTGCAATGCAAAAATATTGTATTGCAACTTCGAAGGACATTTCTTTTGTTGGCTTCTTCGTTCGTTCCATTTGCCAAACTTTCAAGTTTTTATGAACTTTTGCCTTTAACCTCCAACAAATGCTGCCGCTCTTTCTCCTTCTTCTTAGCCTGCGTCAATCTGTTTATTTTGCACACAAAACTTTCTACATTGCGCTGCTTTGTTTGTTTGTTTGTTTGTTCTGTTCTGTTCTGTCTTGTGCTGTTTGTTCTGCTTAAAAACTCTGCACAATATGTGTATGTATGTGCGAGTGGAAGCGAGTGCCCAAGGCAACATTAGCAACAACAGCAACACAATAATAGCACTTCCACGCGTAAAATATTTCTAAGAATTCCTCTTTTGCATGCAACGTGACTTTAAGCTGTCTCACAAGAACATATGTACAATCCTCATCAGTGGTATAGAAAAGTGAACATTTTCACTTCGAAAATACCCTTCGGGATCAATTTATTAACCTCAACGACGTGACAGTTTAGCTGAAGGATTTCTAAAGTTTTGTAAAAAGTCAGCCAAATAATAGTGTTAGGAAATCAGGACTAATAATATTAACACAAGCAACAAAATTAAATTCACCAAAGATTTCCGATTTGTCATCGAATAGAAGTCAACCTTAATCGAAAGCAGGCCTGTATTGAATTGCTTTCTATTATTACTTTGGCTAGGATTTCTGCTTCCTTACTCATTGCTAAAACATCGCAAAGTGTATGTCTTTGTCCAATTTGCAGATTGTAGTTTTTAAAACGGTCTCTCAGTATTTATCTACACGATAATTGCAGCCACATAGCCATCGTGGTGTGGCGATGTTCCCCAATCACTCATTAAGAATGATGCTGCTTATATATGTATAAAGATTAATAGGATTCTCCATAAAAATATTGTCTTACAATGATTGATATGACAAATTAAAAGTTCTAATCTTTCAAACACAACACTGTCAACACTGTCACTATGCCATTGTTGGGAAGTGTACATCGACACATGTGTATATGTATAACAGTTTTCCCTCGGCCAAGTTCATATTTTGGTTGACTCCAGTTGTTGTTGCTATTGTTTTCGTTATTGTATGTTTTGTGTGCTTTATGCTTTTTAATATGGCAACTGCAGCGCTCGTAAATTTACGCAGCAAAATTGTTGAACGTTTTGTTTGTTTTGTTGTTTAAACACACACGCAATACGCAATCTCATGTTTGCTCACAAACTCAGAAACAAACACACACACACACTCACACACACATATGTATGTACAGACCACCCATAAACCTCCGGCCGCATTGCAATTGACAACTGGCTATGGCAATAACAACAACAAACTCAACTCAGTTGGCAATTTCCCCGTTATACTATTTTCTACGCTTTTATGACATTTTTGTTCTTGGCGGCTTTAGTTACTGCAGGAATGGCTGCTTCTACAATAACAACATCAATGTCGTTGCTTTCTTTTATGGACTTTAAAAGTTTAGCTTAACATTTAATATTTAAATGCAAATTGAAAAGAGTAAATGTGCGTCCTTGGGACAGAGTAGTTAATATTTTTATGGTACTGTGACATCTAAGGCAAACAAAGTTTGACTTCAGCCGACGCCCAGAAGTATGCTATAAAAATCGTTTGCTATAAAGTGCAGTTTTGCAGTTCAATAAACACAAAAATGTCATATTGTAAGTTACTCTTTCATATACAAGTGATATGAGCATGTCACAATCATCAGATATGATTATATGTATATTATATCAGGTTTATATAGTAGGTCTTTATACTATTTAATAGTGTTTTAAAGCCTACTTAAAATTACTATACAGATACCAAAATTAACTTTCGTAAGAATATGGCACCGTATTGAGACCAATATTTGGAATTTTCAGAAGAAGACTTGAGATTCGTGATCATCGCCCAATCATCTATTTAAATTTTAGGACTATTGGTATAAATTTGCTTTATTTAATAATAATTATTAACAGCTCGAAGTGGAATTCAAAGCTCTTTAAAAGCGCATTGAGAGGTTCAAGTCGGATAACAAAAACCTTAACCTATTATATGAGTTAACACTTGTATATGAGTTATCTTATCTTCTAATTGAATATTAAAAAAGCAAAACATTCAGGCCTGTTCCCGTTTCCACTGCGGCACGAAAAGTAAATCGAATTAGGTTCTACTTTGCTATTCCGCATAAGTTTGGGTTTTTCAAAGATATTTTCGAATATATTGTATATGGTTCAGTTTACCACTTCTATAGAATCAAACAACTGTTTTGTTAGCCAGCGCTAAGGAGATTTACTAAAACATATTCGACAAAAAAGGATCCGTGCAGCACAATTCCAAAAAAAAAAGAAGTAAGAACGCCAGGTCAGCATATTATGAAAAGGAAATGCGTATGCAGAATTGAAGGAATTCTTCATGGCGTATCTAGAGATGGGACATGCATTTCTGGTGCGAAAATAAACGAGCTTGCAAAATATAAGAAACTGTGGTGCTTAGCGGCGAAGCAAACAACTCATACAAGCTACATCCCAATAACAATAAAACTAATAATGCACTTGGCTGGCTGTGCCATGGTTCCCTGGCTAATTAATAGTTATCTGTGTTGAATATTTTGCAATTTTTAAGAACTTATGCAACAAAAACGATTGCTAGAACTTACACAACATATAACTGATCGTTATGAAACTATGTATTTCACAGAAGTTGAGAATTGAGATAACTATAACATTGCTGGTCAGATTTGAGTTTGAATTGAAATCGAAAATATACTAAATTGCTTGAGCTCGCAACGTACAGCAGCATGAGATGGATTCTGGGATGAGAAACGGGATGCGTGGATCCCAAATAGATTTGCAAATTGGAAAAGGATAATAATCATTATTCAATCATCTGAGCACGGAGTATCTTATCATTTATGTAATATCATTTATTTCCTAGAGCTCGCTTCTTAGTGTAGCCAATACCAATACTATAAATATTATATAACGGCATCATTGCATGAGTAATAACTAAGCTCTATCGAAGTTAAGTAAGGGATATCGCTAGCAATCTAATCCCGATTTTGGTCTTTCGCGATGGAAAAGTTACATATTAACTATTATAAATATAAAACAAGTAAGAACACTTTAGTCGCTATTCTGACTTTAAGATACTCGTACTCAGCATTTATTCAATATTCGACACACTTAAAAGTATATGGTGTTTTCTACAATAATTATCCGATCTTATCAAAACCCGTCAAATAGGTAGATTATGCACTTATACATATACAAACCGAGTTTCAACCAAATGCGTCAATATTTGTGGAAGATATAAGGTTTTGCGATTTGCGGGGGCGGGAGGGGGCATGGCAAAATTTAATCTTGATCTGACGCCCCACAAGAGAAGTCTACATACCAAATTGGGTCTATCTAGCTCTTACAATCTCCGAGATGTAGGTGTTCATACGGATGGACCGACGGGCAAGGCTAGATCGACTCGGCTGTTGATGCTGTATATATTCTTTATATATTACTTTATGGTGTCTTAGACGCTTCCTCTTGCCTGTTACATACATTTGCAGGAATACAATATATTCTCCTTTACTCTACTAGAGTACGATATAAAAATTCGTAGATATCAGACCACTATAATATAGAGTTCCCATAGCAAAATCAGAATTAGAACTTTTGCTGAAGTAACATATTTTTGAGGAATGTTTATGAATGAATTATTATATGGAATATTTGTTGCATTAGCTTTGCCTGAATATGTTTCTTTTTTCATTCGGCATATAAAATGGGTATGTAAGTCACTGATGGTCAAACTTTGACTAAACTAAATATATTTTTTTAATGCCTGAAGTAATTTTTATCAACTCATCTACTTTGTTCATTTTTCAATATTAAATCCACACAATTTTCTGGAAGAAAACATTGTTATAAGTCCCAAGCTTTGATTCATATTTACCATTTCATTACAATTTAAAACACATCAAAGAAAAGTATTTCGAATTTGTCATGTTTGTTGAACTATATCCCATTTAAGCCTTCACCTTTGATTTTCTGTTAAGACTTATTTTAGGTTTTTAAGTAAAGTTTTAGCTTTTTCCAGATCACTTCCTTTCACTTTATTTAATCAAACAATTCAAATTTACATTTTGATGAAATATTTACGTCATTTTAATACAATCGTTTATAAGAACTCAATCTTCTGCTGCTGTTCGATCTCTTGACTGCCATTCCAGCCCCAGCTGTTCTGGTTGGGCTGCTCCAGCTTCAATGTTGTGCTTGTGGTCTTGTCTTGATTAGGGGATTTACCCAGGGGGATTCTCAGTGATTGGCTCTGTGCTGAGCAAAGCACAATGAGATTCGTAGGAAAAAGGACAAACAGCAATGATACACTGGCGAGGCCAGCTGGAGTTTTTGAATTTTGTTTTGTTTTTAAAATAAAGCAATTTACGTGCGGCCACGTTTTATTTGAAACAATTTATTTTAGTCTGTTTTTTCGGCACGCACTTTAACTTTAGCAACTCTTCTGCCGGGTTTTCTTCCTTTTCCTTCCACCCACCTGCCAAGAATTTTCTAATTTAGCCGCAAATATTTGCCACTGTCAAAATACTTTTCGCGCTCAATTTTCAACTGCATAAACTTTGGCCATTAAACATTTGTTTGCGCTGCAAATTAAAAGCGAGCTGGTAAGCCGACAAGCCATTCATTTAGGTCTGGGATTGTGTCTTTCTCTCTCTGTTTTCGGGGGTTTTTAGCCATACTATACGGTTGCTTAGCTGTATGTGTGCCGTGTGCGTGTTTTTGTGTGTTTATCTGCCGCTGGCACTTACTCACACCGTGAAGTCTGCGGGCGAACTAAACCTGAACAATCAGCAACCCAGAGCCCGTGTGTAACTGAAGCTGTGCCAGCGTATAACAGTTAACTTGCTCCTTTTTGAACGCTCTCTTAGCCAACAACTGGTGTGCTCTTTGGCCGCGCTTGGCTTTGTTTACATTTACAAATTGCTGCGCAGGATTGAAACATAAAAATCCTTGCGGTTGTTGCTTGTTTCACTTTTTTCGATTGTTGTACTTGCAGTTGTTGCTTTTGTTGGGCTTTTGAGGTTTATCCGCTAGGCGCATAAATCGCTTTTCATGTCAATTGCTTGACCTTCAATTAATTGCCGGCCGTCTGACATTGAAACAATTAACGTTTCGTGCAGTTTGCACTTTGGTTGCACTTTGTGCTGGTGTGGGTGAAGCAATTAGGACAAGATTGCAAGCATTTAGCTGTGATTTATTCAGAGCTGTATGGCTGCTGGATGTGTTTCTGTTTCACTTAGCCTAAGGGGCTGCGACTGGGACTGGAGTCTGTCAGTTTTGCAGAGCAAGGTTGTTAGACAAATGCATTGCATACTTTTTGGGTGGCATCGTTAGCTGTTGTTTTATTGCTGCTGTTTGTTGTTGTTGCCGCTCTTCTTTATAGGTAACATAAAAGCTATAAAGAGTGCTAAAACAGTGACACTTTCATTTGCTAAATTTCGCTGCAAGCCATTAGTTTATGTTATGAGGAGTGATTACTTAAATGGAATTTATCAATTTTTTAAGGTCTAAGCGCTAGAAAAATAATTTGCCATTGATTTTGTAAGATAATATAATGAGAGGGAAAAAGCATTCGGGTAAAAGTTAAATTAGTGCTGCAAACAATCATGGATGAGAGCAACAAAGCCCACGAAGTTCGAACCAATTATGGTTCTACATCAGCGATGGGCAGCCAGTGGCTCCCAAACCTCTTCAGCTAAGTTGCAATATAAATTTTAGGCAGTTGTGCAATTAGCTCACAAAGTAGAATACACAATTAGGCAAGAACAAATGTCCTCCCTTTGCGGCGATTTGTACACTGTGTAAAAAAGTAGATTTTATGCTTTTAGCCAGGTTGCGATATATATTTTAATCCTTCTGCAATTATGTGAGCCAGCATTTTCGCAAATAAGACATATTCAAAATCTTTTAGAAGTACTTCCATATATGCAGAAAAAGTAGACACTAAAAAATTAATAAATGAATGCCAATAAATTAGTCAATAGTTTTTTTTCAGTGTACAAAAACGAGCGTGTTTTTGTTGTAGATGTTGTTGTAGTGCTCCCCCGATTGAAACATCATCATCTACATTAACATTTTGATATTTTCAATATAGATTCTAAAATTTAACTTCTACCGAAAATGAGAGAAAGTTAAGCAAAGTTTTTTTAAAACCAAACAAAAGGAGAAACTCGCCTAAGCCAAACCACAATATTTATGATGCTGAAAGTTGGGTGTGTGTGTGGGCCAAAATCGAGGTCAAAGTTTGTCAGGAAATAACTTTATTTGACAATTGAAAAAGGAAGATTTAGTGTCCTGTAATATGCTTATATACGCCGACTTCTGCAAAACAACTAATAACCACTCCAGCATATTTGAGGATGCAACAGCTATTGCTTTATGTGTGTTTATGTGTATTTGGGATTAAATTTTATTTACTTTACAGTCGCCAAATCGAGCGCACCTTTATGTCTTAGCGTGACTTTTTGTGATGACAGTTGTCGGCCCAAAGCTAAGATATTCTACTTCCGAGTCGCAGAAATTGAAGTTGGATTTACAAACAAATGAAGAAGAATAGCAGTTTGATTTTCTCCAAAAAAGATATTTACTACTTAGAAGCTAATTAATTCTATCCATAATGTAAACCAACTATATATATTGTCTCACTTTTTCAAGTCTTCAGTATAAAATCTATGAAATAGCTGAACACAAACAAGGGCACATAATTGAACTATTTCTTTTGGCATGGCATGGGATCTCTTTCAAATGCAAACTATTAGTTAGATGTTGTCAAAAATTTGCTTAGCACAAAAAGCTGACCAAGAACACATGTCAAATATTTGCGTAAAAATTTTCAAGAGAAAAAAAAATTCTAAGCCACGTTATGCTTTTGTTGTTTTGTGGAACGCAGGACGACATAAACGACATTCAAGGCTTTTATTATGCATACAACAACGCATGTGTGAGGTTGTGTAAGTATCTGTGTATGTGTGGGGGGAAAAAATATGCAAATACATTTGCCAAGTACCCAAAAGGACATAAGTGACGACAATTTGCCAACATGAGTGGGTATGCGTATACATAAGTGCAAACCCTACCAACATTTTCTATGGCTGAAGTCAAATAAGGAAATTCCGGGATCAGGGGTTGGTTATGATTGGCAGTTTGAACTTTATAATGGACAAGTGCGTGGATAATAAGGTGCTTGGAGTTTGGAGTTATTAGGCGAAACATAATCATAAATTATTCCGAAGGACCAAGCTAAAGCTCAAATATAAAGCAAAACTGCTGTAGAAATCTTATCGAGAACAGCTGTAATAATAACTCTAAAATGTTTGAAGGGTAACTGCATATGCATACATCTATATATATATATATCTCCAATACACACATATGCACAAATCATTGTGGCTTGTTGTTGCTTCATTTGAATTTTACATTTGCATTTCCATTGCTGTGGCTTGTTTTCGTTTTCGTTTTCGTTTTGGTTGTATTTTTTATTTTCTTTTACATTGCAAGTCAGCAAATAGCGTATTGCTGCCAGTCAGAGCCAGCCCCCAAAAGAGCCATCGATCTGCTCAGCAAGTAATTATAGTTTTAAGTAGAAGCGAAAAACCACCCAACTTACTTGGAATGCCATTTTAATTGAGTTGCAGCACTCGACAATTAGAGAGAGCATTCCTAGAGCAGTTCAAGCAATCAGCGAAGCGTTTCCTTAAGCGCTTTTACATTTTTTCGCTCTTTTTCTATGAAATGGATTTCCGAGAGTTTTCCGAGAGCTTTGCATAATCAGTCAATGATATGCCAGTGAGCAGTGGCAGACCAAGAAAAAACTCAACTGCACTTTTCACACAAAATACTAACTTCACTTCACAATTGATGCTATTCGATTTAATTGATTCCATTTACTGCTAAAATGCAAGCTAATTGCATAGATGGTTCAATAAGTTCGGCAAATTGAGTGCTGACATTTATAATAGCTTAGTTGGGGGTGTCTAAGGCAAACACAAATTTAGTTTTAATTAATAATTTCAATGCAATTATAACAGTCTGACATTTTGTATATAGCAAATTTTGTGACACCTCTCAAATGGAATATTATTTAGAAATTTAATTAAATAAGAAATTGATACTGATGGCTATTTCATCAGAACTGTGTAGAACTACAGTAGAAGTAAAGTAATAGAGGGTGATCAAAAATGTATATAAAGTTTATATTTTAGAAAAAAGAAAACATTCTAATGTTTTTGTTGATTTATTCTCTGTCTTGGCAAAGGCATTAATAACAACATAAAAAGAGCCAGGGCCGTAGCAAGGTCGGTTCAAGAGGGCGGCCCCTTAGCGGTTTTCAAAAAATGACTTGTAAAACAAGTATGCTTTTATAGAGGAACTGAGTCAAATTACCAAATGAACAGCAGAATAATTTGTATTATTTTTCACATATATTTGATAAGTAGTAACATAACATAATTGCTGACTATAAATTTATATCAAGCGAAACATCACTATTTAGAGTAGAATTCAAGAGACTACTCTTAATTCGAAAACGTTTTTTTTCTCTTTTTGATAGTAGCTAAATCATCAATAGTTTTGTCAGCTTTAATTTTCCGGGCTCGCTCATTTTCAATTGACAGAACAGCTAACGCATGCTTTCTCTCTTAATCTATTGTACTTCGCAGGAAATTGTTGATCAAATTTAATTTTGAAAACGATCGTTCTGCTGCATTGACAATGTGAATATGAAATCAGTAATTTTTTCGACTAATTTGTTTGCTTTGGATTCGACTTCCTCTTTGCTTGGATTTGCCATCAAATTCGTTTCTACAAATTTATACATTTCTAGAAGCACACTCTTTACTTCAATCCTAGCAAATTGTGTCAATCATTGAATAAGAAAAATGGAAACTTTGAAGAGCTTTTCAGGATCGGTCAATCTTACATCTTTGTAAAGTTTTTCTAAATGCCAATACTACTGTAATTAACATACTGTTAGTGTTAGAATTATGTAAGCTTGCAATGTTAAATGATAATCTAGCAATCTCTTAAAAGGTACTTGAAGCTAATGATTTCTATCACAAAACCGCTCCTTAACAAACACTTTCCGAGACACATGATGATTCCCATTATTCCCATGATCTCAAATATGTGAAGTCACCTGAATTCGTCAGTGTTCCTAGGCTGGTAGACCGGCAGCCTGGATTACGAGTAGTTCGTAGTTTGTTATTAGGGAAAGTATTTTACTAAAAACGGTTCAAAAAGGTCGATCAATCAGTAACCACATTTATGTTGACAAATTATCCTATAATCCCTCTGGCTCAGGAACTTGCCTTGGTATTGCAGATAATTTTCCTGTCAAAAACACCCATTATTTTCTTTGAGTGTCTCGCACTTTCATCAAAAAAAAAAAAATGAATTTGAAAAACAAATTCCCTTAGGAAATATGAAAAATTTGAATTGGATAATCTAAACAATAACCATAGTACGGCGATGTCAAATACAGGCCATACATATTTCATATCTTAACGCATAATGAAACGGACGCCAGGCTAACGACCAACAGAAACAACAACAATAGAAAACCAGGCAACCACCACACCACCACCACCACTTGGATAACTTCGAAGTGTCATAAATGGCGCACAGCTAAAATAACAGCAGTACGAGTAGCATCATCACAAGGACGAATCTATGTAAAGGTATACCTTATGCCTCAAGGCAATGCGCGTACTTGTTTACAGCACCAGTGTGTACCTCGGCTTCAGCTAATTTCACCCAAGAACAACAATGGCCATAGAACTAGAGCAAAATGTAATGGGGGAAAAATGAACAAAAGTTTTGCGTGCCTCGCAACACCTAAAACAGGCTAATGAAAAACTAAAAAACTAAAAAGTGCAAAGTTAACTGGGCTCTGGTGAAACTGAAATGCTCTTATCTGGCAGTTTAGACAATTACTTTTTATGGAGAGTGCACACTAGTTTCGAGTAAGTTAAGAAAATATTTACATTGCCTTTATCGACTAGCCACACGGCTGATTCTGCCCTCCATAAGCCGCAATGAAGTTCGCTTATTTGGTGACACAACAGATAATATTTGCCTAAGTCTATTTTGGCAAAGTGCTTTAAGAATTGTAACTACCCACACAACCAGTTCAATGTGATGGAAAACAACTCGCATAAAGTAAATGTACATTGCTTGAGCACAACTTCCTGATTCGTTCTCTGTTTCTGTTTCTGTTTTATTTAGCCCAGGCTTTGGTCAGCATTCATTCTTTCACAGCTTTCACACAGCATGATGCCTCGTCCTTGTGACTTTTATGCGCTGGAAGCCAGTGCGACATTTTTGTCCAACTGCCATAAAATGTAACTTCCGCGCGTCGACTTTCAATTATGCATAGAGACGCGACTTGCAGCAGAACGTCTCCCACTCTGGACTCTGAACCGGACTGCACCATAATATTTTGAGCTGCAAATCTGTTGTTGAAGCATGCAATGCCCGTAGCCCAGCTTTGGACAGAGTCCGCACGAATAAACAGTTTATGGACTTTATGGCTATATTTACTTTTAATTTTCAACATTAATTATGTAATTTTTCATGGCAATATCTTGGGTAAATGTTGATTCTATGCCCAAATTATGTTTACTCCTTGTGAAGAAGGAACATAAATCAAACAACGGCTGGCAAGGATTAGCTCAAGACAGCGTAGACCAGGCCTGAGGGACCACAGTACAGTTTATATACAAACGAGCAAGCGTTCCTATTTTTGGGCGCAATTATGCCAATAAGCCTAATTGTTTATGGTTACGGGAACTGAAGGCAAGCCACAGCAAGGCAGGGCGAACTTGAAGCCGAACAATGGAAAATTTGCAATCATTAATCATTTGGATGAAGCAAAAAGGAAGTTGTAATAGCAGGCCATAGTTCTGGCCTAGAGAATATGACGGCGGCGCCCTGAAGTTTCAACGAGCTTCAAACATTAACAATAGGCCTCCTGGCCTCAAACAAAGCAGCAGGACATAATGCTGCAGAGATTGCAGAAAGGCAGCTTTGTCAAGACCACCAAAAAAATGTATGAAAGACTAAGTTTTGTTTCCAGCTCCACGATAAATGCAAGGCAAAGCAATTAACAATTGATAAAATCCATACAGACGGGGCAATAGGATCACAAAACCACCAGCGTAGGCTCTAGAAAATTCCAGATACGCAGAGAAAAGAATTGGCTGTAAATTTAAGAAATGAAATTCCAAATTAAAGTAGAATTTAAAGAATGTTTTAATTGTTTTCGTTTCTTTCAAGATAAAGCAATATAGAAATGCTAACCATAAAACAAATTGTAGAAAAATATTGAAATTTTGGATTTTGCAGCAGGATCCCCGTATATCATCACCTTATTTTTTATAGTCCAAGTGCTCCGCTCGTTTAGAAGCCAGCCAAGATTCTTTATCTTGAAGCTAATCGCTGTCACAGGCTGCCTATAAGGGATCCTCTAGTCAAGGTGGACTCCATGGCAGCAGTGCGAGTCTTTGCTAGTGATCGGGGTGCCTGATATGGTTGTGGTTCTGCATGGTTTCTTGCAGAGGGTATGTACGCTTGCAGCAGATTTCTCCGCGCTGATGGTTATAGACCACCTTTAGGCTTATGTAGTCACCGCATCTGCCATTTGTTCCAGCTTGTTAACCGCCTCGTCAGGGGTTTTATGCCATGACATAATCATCAGCGTACATAGCCATTATCATCTTATCCGGATCCGAATTCCACCTCTCATTCTAGACAGCACTGGGAACATCAGCCGAGTAGAGACTGTATAAAATAGGTCCTAAGGTAGGTAGCTGGAGAGCGTCTTGCATTCTAACATTCTAAATGATATAGGGGTTCGATCACTTTTGACGAGCAGCAGAAAGAAGCCTACGACGAAAATTTCAAATCGATTGCTTTGAAACCAGATTTTGGGTTTTTTTTTTGATAAATTACAATTAAAAAAGGACTACTAACTCTAGCTTCCAGAAAAGGATAACGAATGTTTTTTTTTCAGTACAATTTCATTCCCAAAATCTCCAAAAATTTCTGAACATATGGAGTTCAAATCAGTTAGAAACCCGGGCAAGCCTGGTTATTAATACGCCAATCAGCATAAACAGCTGATGCGTTGATAACACCGCTCCAAGGCAACACAAACACACACACACAACAACAACAACAACAACAATTACAAGAACAACCGCATGAGCCTAATTCGCAGGCGCCTGCCAAACGAGTCATAAATTTGCCGATGGCCTGGAAGAGAGGCTAAAGGAAAAAAAAACTGAACACAAATAAGTAGAACTATGGGGAAAACTAAGTATGTGGGCTGAACTGAGCCGACTGCTTTGGCTTATCGCTGAAAGCAAATCAGCGGCGAGTTGTAGAAGTGATGGGATGGATGGCATTGGCAGAATCAGCCACTGCCAGCAGCAAGGCACAAGAAAACATGCCTGCCGCAAAGCGGAAGTGCAGAAAAAATAGCTACTCTACACACTCACACACACAAAGGCAAAGGCATGAAAAAAAGTTTTGCTGCGGAAGTTCAGGCAAGGAAGACTGATATGAGGAGTGAATGCAGAATATGATAAATAACAGATGAGCAAAGGGTGTCACCAAGTATGGGGAATTGTGTAGCAGAGATGGGTAGACAGGGCAAGGGGAATTGGGTTCGTTTGCTTATTGAAAGTATGACAACACGAGCAAACACTTGCTAAAAGCAAAAAGAGCAGAAATAGAAAAAACAGGACTACCAGGCGACAAAAGACATAAATAAATCGAAAGAATCTTATGGAAAGTCAAGGCTTCTACTGTACTCAGGATTCGTTTTGGCATCTATTAAATAGATGGAGATTTCTGCCTACTTTTTATATTCTTTAGAGACATCTAGCACAATTTAAACAATTTAAGGTTTTTATTTAAATTTCAAGAAATAAAATTTTCTTATATAAATTTGGGAAATTTCTTTTCTGAAATTATAATAAACAAAATTAGTTTTCCGAAATTAATAATCAAATATACAAATATATTTTCAACTCACGAAATTTTCGACTGCCTTCTAAAGTTTCCCATCGTCAGTTGCACAATTCTCTTAGCTAATTAATATTCTTAAGAATTATAAACCTCGTAAGCTTTCAAGACTTTTCAGATAATAATTCATCGAATATGGTACACAGGGTAACCCTCAAATCCCTTCAGTAACCAAACATTTTATATACCTTTGCATAATTTTGTCACGATATTTGTAGAGCATACAAAGAAGCATCTCCGAACCCATAAATAATATATATTCTTGATCAGCATTACAAGCCGAGATGATATAGCCATGTCCGTCTGTCTGCCTGTCTGTTTCTATGCGAACGAGTCTCTATCGAGTTGAAATCTTTACCATAGAATTCTTTCTGCTGTAAGCTGCTCAAATGTCAAATGGACCATATAGCTCCCATATAACAGACTGATTCGGAATGAACTCTTAGTACAGCAAAATTGGTTGGTAAAAAAATTGGTAAATGTCAGTTTTAAAAGCCTATAAAAAGTATTTATATTCTTGATCAGGATGACCAGGGGTATCCATAAAGCTACAGAGCTGACCAGAAGCTTCTTTCATCTGGAATGAACTCTTAGTACAACAAAATTGGTTGGTAACAAAAAGCTACAAAGCTGACCAGATGCTTCCTTCGTCTGCACTTTGGAGAGATTTATCCAGATCGGATAACTATATTATATGGCTCACATATTACCGTTTGCTCCCGAATTAACTTTTCTGTTTTTCATCCACATCAAACCAAATTCGTTTTGCATCCATATGAAGAGGCCCCTTCGGCAGACCAGATTAAATCTAGATCACTTATACATTTACAGTGTGAATGGTATATAAGCTTCGGCAAGCCAAAGCTAGCCTTCCCTTCTTGTTTGTTTTTTTATTCTTTTTCATTTTTGGATAGCTAAACAAATTGTATAAAGCGTTTTGAAAGCAATAATTAAGGATTCTATTATATAACGGCTAAACAGGCAAATGCATTGAGCAAACATTTATATAATATTATAATTGTGCAATGAATAAATATTTCATTTATTAAAAACAAAAATAAAATCAAAGAATGTCCTTCAATTTGCATTATATAGTAAATTTGACCATGTAAACATTACCATTACCTTGGCAGCACATATTTTTGAACACACTTGATATACTCCCTTATCCTCCTGAGTACAGAGTACACAGAGTATAAGTCATTCAGGAACTGCCTTGGCCCCACATCGCTTGCAACTTCTGGTGGCACTTTGAAAATACGAGTACATTGACTGTGAGAACGCCATGAATATTAAATTGCGATTATTGCCTTTGGCAATGTGTGTCCTGATGTCCTCGTTGCTAAGCAACGTTTTTGGCTCTCGGTTTAGGTCTGGGGTTTTAGTTTTGTTTCCTTGGCAACCGGGCAGGCAAAAGAATAGCATCCTTCCTCCTGGCAGTTGCACGGATTTTGAGTTTAGTTCGGCACTCGCTTTTGCTTAGTTAAATGCGCTTTAATTAAGTCAAATATTAACCCAAACTGTGTCACATGCATGCCTGGGCAGCCAAAGCTTAGCTTGACATCCGATTGGGCCCCCGTTGATTAATGGGCCAAGGGGGCGAGAGTGCAGGGTTAGGGAAGTGTGAAGGCAAAAAGTTAAAAATTGGTTCAATGCTCTCAACTTGATGTGATTGGGAATTTGATTTATTGGCAGCGAAACTTAGCTTGGCCAACAGCAGCAGCAGTGCACAGTGGTAGCAAGTCCATGTAAAATTGTGTGATTCTTAAAGATGTTTCTATGAATAGCAATCATCAGTTAATTTGGACTTAATTATCATTAATCAACTTATTTAATTTGAATTGGCTTAGAATATCAAAGCATATATAAGGTCACTATAAACAAGCGTTATGCTATTAGAAATCATTGGCTTTTATTGGTAGCTCGTATTCTAGAGAAAACTTAAAACATGGGTGAATCCAAGTGCAAATTCCAATGTCCAGTATAACAGTTGAAGGCTACAGGATTTTCCTGACTGATGGTTTTGGTTTTTCCCCCCCTGCTGGTTCTTCATTTGCATTTTTCTGAGTGCACTGCCAGAGACACAAGGATATATAGATCAATCTTAGAACTCATAGCAACCTTTGCCTTTACTGTACTACGTTTGTCAGTTCAGTTTATGTTCTGCTCAGTAGTTCATTTCAAGTTTTAACCCCGACAAATTCGTTTGTTTTTGATTTTAACATACATAAATTTTTCGTAGATTTTTTTTTTAATATTATTTTAACATGTTTAAAAATTTTCATCGTTTATTTCCCATAGTGGGCCTTCACTTGCGAACCACTATATATTGGAGGCTTAAAGATAGAAGAAATGGTGGACGCATGTCGATATGCGATTTTTATAAAAACCTTCAACAGTTTAACAACGAATTGAAACAATCAATGATCGAGGTAGTGTATATATTAGTCTTAGTTCTTAAACCCATTGACTAATTAATGAAATCCTTAGCACCGCAAGCAGCAGCCGCCGCCACCAGTAAATCGCATAGCCACAAATAACGAAATCGTTCGCTCAGGATCGCCTATGGGAGCCAATATGATTCAAGCGTTTATGCCAAACTGGCGTACTTTTATGTAAGTTTCGGCACATTTATTTATTTATTGAGTTAAATTTTTCAATATTTAATTTTTTTTTTTTTTTTTTTTGACAGACCGCTCGAGAGCAAATCTAATGCAGTGGTGTCAAGTACCACTGGTCCCTGGACGTTCCTCAAGCGACTCATGAAACGATAAGAATTCTCAACCTACACTTAGATGTATTTTTAGCGAATCCAGTGATTGCTATAATTGTTAAAATTTAAATTTCATGGCATTAAGCTTAGTATAGAAATTGAAAGTAAAATATATATATACTATTGCCGCCTAAGTCCCAAGAAACTTAATTGAGCTTACGAAAAGTGATAATTGCCATCATCAAAAGTGATGTATACAGGGTGTTCCTTAACTGCTTTGATAGTAAATTCATTGATTAATAAGGAACAAAGTGTTAAATCGTCCTTTGAGGGTTTCTCAAGGCTTTTGGTGGCAGTCGAAAACGAACTTTTGGAGATCTTCATAATGGCAGACAGTTCAAAATGAAGTGGAATTTGCGTTCAACTACACCAATAGAAGGCAGAATGTCGTTGTGGATGCACTTGTTTCTCAGCAAGGACTCAGCAAGGATTTGAATTTGGTTTTTGAGATGAAAATGTGCCCCATTATTGAAAGTGACGTTATTCGAAAAGCCATAATAGTCGAACAAATTGTTATACAACCAAGGAAAGTACAATTCTATAACTTAGTAGTCCTTCGATAATAATTCTGATTGGCAACACTTTAACAATCATATCTTGCGTGCATTTTGGCGCACCCTTTATTTGGCTGCAAAAAAAATTAAGTAAAAGTTATACTGCTAAAGTTTTGTGCCGCAGTGCAATTAAAAACAGCACAGAAATTAAAAGCAGGCAAGCCAAGGGAGCAAATCAAATTGAAAAAGTTACACACACATGGCACACACACACGCACATTCATTCTCTCTCTCTCTCTCTCTCTCTCTCTCACACACACACACACACACACATACAGAGTTACATACACTTGTAACCCCAATTCAAGCTTCTTTTGTATGATGATGATGATGATGGGTTGGCCTTTGAATGCTCCCTTGTCTTTTCTAGCTGGTTGAGTCTCACATACATAAATGCAATCTATCCAAACCTAAGCACATTGTGCTTACAGCCTTTGTGGCTTAGGCAGCCCTTTAAGGCCAAACTGTAATTGAATTTGTCTTTGTTTACAAACAAATTCTTGTTGAATGACAGAGAAAATACGAAAACAAACATGTCCAACTTAAGAGCCTCGCAATTATGTTAAGTTCGTTTTTCACAGCACTTTATCAAACAGCAAAAAGGAGTTTAATTCGATTTGCGTTTATTTCATTAAAGGAGCAGTCAGTCCATACACCATACCCATACTATATACATTTTATGACCACGGGGCACCGCTGAAAATTTAATAAATTGAACGCCAAGGCTGGCATTGTGGCCACTTCCACGTACGTGTCAGGGCCTGCGCTTGAACCCCAAGCCCAAGGATGTAACTGAATTTTTCATAAATGTCACACCAGATATATATATGCGTGTGTGTGTGTGTGTGTGTTTGAGTAAGGCACCTCCCAGGCACGTATATAGATGGCCAAGCAGCAGGACACAGCCAGTGTATAATGACGAAAATGGTTAATACGAAAGGAAATGTAATGCAAAGTGTTGTCTCTCAAAGAGGAAAGCTCGCAGTACACTCAAAGAAAAGCAGTTTAAAAACCTGAAATGAATGTTTGTTTTTGTTCCAGAATTACGAAAAGGTGAAACCATCGACCGACCTTATTGATTAAAAGATTACGAAACAATAAGCTATGGAATTTTGTTACTCAAATTGAGTTTGGTCTCGATTTGGACTTATAAAACAGCAAAGCTGCGAATTGTGGAAGCCTTTTCTGTACTACGATTATGATTTGGAATAAAGTAGATTAATTTCCCAAGTTATTGTATTGAAAGTAGAGTTGGAGAATCATCGATGTTTTCCCACAACGATTTTTCGATGTTTTTGGTGTCTCAACATCGATACATTGGCGCACTTTTGCAAATTTGTTAAAAATGTAAAAAGAAAAGTATAAAATTTAAATTAATAAAATTAATAAGGGTCTATTTCACTGTTATCGAAACATGCTAATTCTTGTGAATAAAAATGAATGGAGTCTCCGAATTTTCGATTTAAATCGATTTGCTTCGATTTAAGCGAGCTCTTGACGTCCAGCAATCTGTTTCACAGCGCAATACTTAACGGCTTCCAGAATGCCGCTGAGTTTTGACTTCATATCGTTTAATAGATTTGTCATGTGTACATCTCGAAATTTTGTACGAGAAGCTAACTCATAGTGAGGAAAAAGTGATTTAACCAAGTTACGAAATCCTATATTTTCAAGAACTGAGAACGATAGCACTTCTGAGCTGATATAATAAGCCAGTGACTTGTCAAAACTTGTTTTCCTACTGGACGATGCCACGTGCTTTGGGTCTAAAAATGGCATAATAGAGCCTGAGTCCTTTGGTAGATCTCTTACTGTCAAACTGGCATGAATTCGCTTTGGATGACCAGACAAATTGGCAGTGTTGGCAGTAGATTGGTAAGTATTTCCACATTTTAAGCATTTGCTATTTTGCCATCATTCAACTTTTTATATAAATTCTAGAGTGAATTCCAAAGTTTGTCTGCTTAATATGAAGTTCTTTTTCGGGTTCGCTGTCCATCGCATGTCCATCTCACTCGAGTTCGCAATCCCATCTGCATATAAACACTTGTATGTGTTATAAATGATGAAAATACACACACGTACACATCCACTCAACTGGGACTGTAGCAATATAATAACCTTTGTCATCACAATGCTTCAAAAACTTCTGTCAACACTAATATCCTTCTAAAAAATCAATAAATTTTCAATTATTTACTAATATTTACCTTTATTTTCCGCTTTTTTGTCTTTCAGTGACGCTAAATCATATGTTAAAAGCATCGAAAAAATCGATGTTTGAAAAATTTTGAGCAACATCGATGGATTGATATAACATCGATGTTTCTCTAATTGAAATCCTTTCTTCTTCGTGTTTTTTTTTGCCCTTGTATGACACGTTACTTTAAGTTATATAAAGGTATATTCTTCAGTGAGGCTTGCCCTCCGAAATCGAATTCTTAAACAGATGCCAACCATATTTGGTTAAATTTGGATAAAAAAACAAAAGGGTTTTCCATAAACGTTAATTATGAATGGGTCAGAATGATACAGCTATGATATAGCTATGATATATGATGATTTCTAAATATATCCATCCTATAACAGAAGCAAGCCTTTGGCTAAACTTTCTGATAAAATGCCTTTTACAGACGGTATAATGAAAGCACTACATGTGCTATGATATAAGAGAACACTTACAATGGCGTTACGTTACGCATCTTTGTGACCTGTCGTTTTCATTTACTTTGGTAAATGCTGTGGTACTAAGCTTTGTGTAGTTCGAAGTTTGAAATGTTTCCAGCAACACGGTTATTATTTGGTTATTAGGAAATCTGAGCTAAGAAGAAGAAGGTGATATGAGTTTCGCATAGCCAGAATGGCTGTTTTGAAGGATAGTAAACATCTAAGACAAGGTCCAACTTCTTGAAAATGGATAATTATAATACATAAAGTAGTTTAGGGTAAGATTGTTACCGAACCTGTACAGAACTGGGAAAATTAATATATAAATATTTAAGTTTTTATATGCATTTTTATGAACATAGAGAAAATGTTCAATGAAAGATTGCTAAGTCATTGTAATCCATCAGTATTTCAACATTGACTACGCCTGTAATCTGGAAGCCTTTGAAATTTCCATGTATCCTAGAATAGAGCTTAACATATGAAGCTATAATTTGATGTGCTGATTTATATGTTATGCTAAAATCTCTAGACATTTCCAAAACACCTCTATTCCCAGTATTACTTATTTTCTAATTTCATTTTTACTTAACATAACTTAATTTGTTTGAGTGCATTTTTATTCTGTTGCTGCTGTTCCGTTAAAAGAGCTGCAGATTTACGACTTCTGTATGTATATACATGTGGCAGGAAACGGCTTTTAATTGAAATTCGAATGTCAATCAGTGAAACCGAAACAGAAAAAACCATGGCACAGATGCTCAAGTGAAAATAAATATGTATTTCTGTACATCTAGGAGAGGCACTAAGTGATTCTTATGTGTGATATTATAATATGTATATATATATAACTATTTATTGAATAGCGAAATGAGTATAGCGTTCGGCTGATATTCATCTTCATATCCACAATTGTTTTCAAAAGGCGTCTGTTCCTTTCACATCCCATTGCTTGTACAACTCATTTCGATTAAAACATTTTCCTTCAAAACTTAGCCTTACCACAATTATAAACTTTTAATGGTTACTCAATCCACTTACATTTATCACACATCTTATTCCATTCACAAAAACTTTTAAGCAATTTCATTTTGAATGCCATTAACTTTTCGACAACTTTGAACATTTGAAGAGCAAGCTACACGAGCAGCCAATTCATGTTCATGGCCTAATCTAGCATGCTGGGCTTTCATATCCAAAACCACCCACAAAGGTTGCCTAACTTCCATCGCACTTGGCATCCGCACCCTCATCCTCATCGACATTGGCGACGGCAGTCGTCGGCAAAAAAACATGATTACCTGATAAACATATTCAGCCTACATTATTGAATCCACGGCATGTACACAACGTGTATAAACAGTCCCATCATAACCAGAAGCTACACCAAAGTCAAAATTATACACCAAGTCAACCTTCGCCAACCCTCTAGTAAGCACGTACACACTCATGTGAGTGTGTGTGTTTTTGTGTGTGTGTGTGTGTGTGTGTGTAACACGAAACCCTTATTGCCAGCACACACGCACACTCGCTCATAACATTGTTGCTTCCCAACGCCGTGCTCTGTTATTTATGATAATTCAAAGTAATATCCTGCAGCAATTTCATCAACAAAGACGTGGCATCAGAGCAGCATCCATGGCTGAGGCTGTGCCTGTTGGTATAAATGCAAATATCCTTTTTCAGCCGGCGACACACCTGAAGAGCGAGCGTAGGTGTGGGGCCCTACGAAAATGGACAAAACGTGTCAAATGCGTAAAACAAAATTGTGTGTGAAAATTGTACATTTGTTAATCTAATTGGTTCGAAACGAGCTAAGAGGAGGTTTAACTAGGAGGCGATAATAGATCAAACGAGTTGATATATGAAAGTGAAAGAAGTTATAATGATAATGCAAAATTACTTTGCGCTAATGTTTTGAAGAATCAAGGTAAAGCAGTAGCAAGTTTAGTTTTGAATAAGAGAAAGTCTTATTCCTACCTGAAATTATATCAATATTAAATTAATTAAATAGGGGAGATGCTGCATTAAAAAACAATAGCAAGTGAAACAGCCTGAATGGTGGACAAGAGAAGAAGGCTAACTCGGGTACCCGAACCCTATATACCCTTGCGCAAGTATAACAGAGAAAGAAAACTAGTTAGTGCCATCCTTATAAATTTCATCAGCGGCTTCTTTTCCAGTGAGCAGCCATAGCAATAAGCAAAGAAAGCATGTTCTTCTTATCTTTCTTTAAATGCTTTGTCAATTTACATTCATTCATGCACACATTCTTATATACGACACACCCAAACATCACATTTCAGGAAGATCTACTTTTGATATAAGAGAGAGACAGAGACAGAGCATGCTTGCTTTGACTTGGCATAAAGGGTCGTCCTCTATCTCTCCAACCCAAAATAATCGTTAAAAAATTACCAAAATAAAATATTTCGGTAATCCCATTTTTGCCTATATCGTGAACGATGTCCTCGAGTTCATAACGGACTTTTGTTCTCACTTCTCGAAAGCAGGTCAGAAAACTTAATGCAATTCCCAACATGGCTCTCAATGCTGTGGAAACATTTCGTCTATCATAGAGCAGAAACCTTCAAATAATAGGTCGAGTTTTCAATAATTGGCAATCGAGATAAATCGATTTTAGCAATTTTCAAATTAAATTGCCTGGGCATTCTATTGAAAGAAACGAATGAACGATTGCAATTACGAATGTAAAAGTCACACAGCCGTTGAAGGCTGTTAATGATATGATTAATAACGACATATTGCTAGTTCAATAAAAATTAAACTGGTGAACTTTGTTTTATCTTATTGGAAAACTTTTCTGAATCTGTCGATGATATAGTCCGACGTTTTGACGAGTTTTACGTCTCAGAAGTTTACAGCAGAAAGAAGCCTTTGAAATGTAAACTCCAGGCAAGAGGGACTAGTTCGCATAGGAACAGACTTAGCTCTATGTCATGATGATCAAGAATATATATACTGTCTAGGGTCGGAGATTTTACCTTTTATGCATTACAAATATCGTGACAAAATTATAATACCCTCTGCAATTATATAACACGATATGAATTAATAAAACATAATGTTTATAATAAATCATTCGCAGTTTTAACCTGTTGCCATTGGCATGCAGAAAGAAAGAATCATATTATTCAAGGGTATTTGAGGATTAATTTCTGCTCGTCGTTAATCATTCGCACTTGTGAATCAGGTTGTCAAAGGGATTTTTCACTACATGCAAGCATAAGCTTAACACAATGGTTGAGTTAATTTGAAATATAATCGCTTTTATATTGACGCAACTGAAAAGCGGAATAAGTGAAATGGGCCCATCAAAAGAAAGTAAAATAAACCAGCTTAAAGCAGAGAAATTTTAATCCGTGTCGAAGCCATTTAGTACTTCAAAGGCTGAAACGATTTAATAACGAGTACGAAGTTGTATAACATCTTATTGTATCTTAACTAAGCCAACTACATAGGTGCGGCTTAAACAATATTAGACAAATATGTAGGGACACTTACCACCCACCTACTTCTATTTATGCTCCTCAAAGAAAAACTATTCAAAGTCAAAGCCCAAGGCAAATTTTAACATTTTCATAAATGAATAAGATGGACTTTAAAAATCAATCAATTTGACATTAATAACCCAAAAAAAATATGCCCAAATACTGTCTTATATAAAACATTTCCATTTCGAAATTAAGCCCATTCCCCCAACCTTAAAATAATCAACTCCAGTGTATACTCCTCCAGAAATACCACAGCCACATTCATTTGCAATTCCTCTACAATAAATTCAGTTACAAGAATTTTCACGACCTCACAGGATCCCACCTCCTTCCTATATTGTTCTGTCCATGAATTACTTCTGTTCGGGGCAGGCCATCTGGTAGAGGAACTGTACCAATGTGCGAGTTGGTCGACCCGTCATGCGACGGCTAGTTAGGTACGGAATGATGCCAAACATGCTCAACAGTCCAGTGCCTCGTGTGTCTATGTGGGCCCAGTCCACGCAGGGTACAAGCTCGTGAAGAACGGCCGCCGCCTGGCATGAGCAGGCGATGCCACGTCCATCATTGCTGATATCGTAGCCCAGCTCGTCGGTGACCTGCTTCTTGTAGTAATTCCACAGGGGCAAACGCCACAAGCGATCACCGGTGAGGGATCCAGCGCGCTGGAACTGCTTCCATATGTAATGCGAGTTGGAGAAGATGCCAGAGGCGCCACCACCAAAAGCCTTTTTCACGCCCATACCCAGGGTGGCCACGTCAACTACCAGTCGGGGCTTGTATGTGAGCTGGCCATACAGCAGGGGATCGGCCATGACCACAACGCCTGCCTTGTCCAGATCGCGGATGGCCATAGACTTTGCATTAAGTAGGGTGCAGACATCGCCGGGCTTGCAGGACATGCCCGAGGGTAGATTCTCACATAGCGGGATGATGCAGCACACATTGATGGGCAGCGAAAGGGCGGCACAACAGCGCATCATGGCCACACAGGCAGCAGCCCCAGACATGGAGGCACGGTACTCATCCATGCCCTTGCATGGCCGCAGATTGATGCCACCAGAGTTGAAGGTTATGCCCTTCGCTAAGAACAGGATGGGCTTGTCCTCAGGTGACGTGCCACAATAGCTTATTTCCATCAGCACTGGCGGTTCACAGGAGCCCTTGGCAATCATGAGGAAGGAGTGCAACCGCTGCTGCTCAATCCAGTCCATTGTACGAATCTCAACGGTGATGCCACAGGGACACAGGGCATCCACGGTGGCCTGGGCGAACAGGGTAGGGGTCATGCAGTTGGCTGGCGCATCACTCAGTCGTCTTGCCAGGTTCTGGGCATCGGCCTTAAACACACCACGCGTCCAGCCATCCGCATCGGGCGAGTCGAACAGGTCCAGCTTGGGTATAACTGGCCGATCCTTCTTGGCTATGTTGTCCGTGTACTTCCAGATGGCGAGGGTGGCCCCCTCGGCGGCCTGTTCCGCATAGTCCATGCTATCCACATGCACCTCGTGGCAGCCGACCTCTTGCAGGGAACGTGCACCAATGCCAGCAGCAATGCGAACATTCTCCATGCCCTCGTCCAGCATCTCCAGCTCATTAAAGCCGATGCCCTCAAGGCCAGCACCTACCACGGCTATGCTGCGGAAGTCCACATCAATGTTGTTGAACACCTTTCCTCTGCCCAAGCGTCCGGAGATCTTCGTCTCGCATATTAGCTCAGTCAGCTTGCCACCAAGGCGATCGTTCAGCTTCTCGCCGCTGGGCGTCAGCTTCGGATCCTTGTCGCCCTCCTTCTGGTAGACACCTACCACCAGACCCTTGCCTCCGCGTACAGACTGGTCACATGCATGCCGAATGCTGCCCACCGCGGGCAAGCGACGCATGAGCACCGTCTTCAGCAGAAGGCTACGGACCTTATTCATTCTGATCTTGAAATTCCAAAATTTGGCTACACTTAACACGATAATTTTGTTACACGAATTTTACATAAAGGATTCACAAGGATAATCAAAGGACGAGACACGACAAAAAAAACAAATTGTAATGCGTACACAAACACAAAAAAATTTAGACGAAAAAAATTGAGGTTGTTCAATTTCTTTCCGAGAGAGAACACGACACGAGAACTGCTGACTATAGACTGAGAAATAACAAAAATATAATGACATGACCTAAAGGGGATGCGAAACCTTAAAGTCATGGACTGCTATGATACAGAAAATGCTTAAAATTTGGATAAAAAAGTTAATAAGAATTCGTTAGTTTAAAGCTGTTCAATGGCTGTAAGACATGCCAACGTATTCAAAATTTAAAAATTGCGTTTATTTTTACCATATATCCTAAAAGAGACTATAAGAGACTAAGACTAAGCAATGTCCTATGCTGCTAGTATGCTATATAACTTACCCTCCCCTCTAGAAAAGTGCAAAAACTATTTAATATTCAAATGAAAGCCAGCTGCGACAGCTGTTCATTATATACGATTAGCTGTTGCATAATTCAAGGCTAACGGCCTGTCTAACCGCCTGAGTGGGCGCTAATTAAACGCCACTCGGTGCAGAATTAATTGTTATACATTAATTTATGCAAATGGCTCGATAATTAACAAGCGGATTAAGTATGGCACATGCAAGCTGGGCTCGATTAGTACACTTCTTTTCTGATATACATCGATAGATACATCAGAACTTGTTTAAGTGTGGAACTTGTAACCAAATATTGAACAAATAAGTAAGTGTAATTGAGCTGAATAGCTGCTGCTGATGCAGGACTGCACAAAAGGACTATGCGAGAATTTTGTATTTCAAAGAAACTTTTGTAACTATGCTGGAGTTGTATAAGTAATTGTTGTTATTGTTCTTTGCCTGTTTGCTGAAATCTTTAAAGTTTTTTGGTGAATGCTGAAAACTTTGTAAGTAAGCAATGTAAAGTGAGATAAACAGATCCGACAATGTGGTAATATTTCAAAATAAATTTAAAAGAAATACTAAACTCTACGATTAATCGCATTTTTGGAAAATAGTAGGCTTTTGGTAAAAATAAAAAGAAAAAAATTAACTATTTACAATTTAGGAGAATTATTTATACCTAGAGGGAACAAAGGTAAGCATTCGTCCTACGTTTGTTTTGCCAACTATGGAAATTACTCTCAGTTTTGCAGACATCGATGTGAAAATGTTACTGTAAGATATAAGAAGGCAGAAGAAAGTTATTTGCATCATAATGGAAATGTCCTTTAAACTAAGAGCGCTTAAACTTGAGTGGCCGCTCCTTGCCTTATTGCCAATGTTTCTGCATATAAGTATACTGTGAATCCCTGCGATAAAGCGATAGTCTTTCCCAGATCTGATGCTTCTTCCACCAAATTACGTGGCAGTTTTCTTAAGAACAAAAAACCACCTTCAAACGCCCAACTATGCAGATGAGCGTTGTTATTTTATAAACGCTGCGTTGCCACAAAATCACAATATGGTAAAATATCGTTGCCATGTAGATGATGATATGAAACAAAATGTATCTGTCTGTCAGCTTTATCTTCATGGCAACTGAAGCATTGAGATGTGGCAAGGGGGACCTTTTATATATATCAGCCAGCGATGCTGGTTTTACTCCCCTTTAAATTCAAGCAAAATATAACTTAAAATGCTGCTGTACATAACTTAGACATATTTATGTAAGTTTTAAATGAAAATTCCGCATTTTATTCGCCTCACCCTCTCAATGTCTTGCCTCTATATCAATTGAATGTATCAGCTATTCAGGACATTCATGTTTGCCTCCTCCATTCACATGATTATTCTGCGACAAGCAGCTCAAAGCAGTGAATGTCTGTTAATAGCCGTATACCACAGAGCTCAGACCACAGACACAGTTACAGTCATAGACATAGACACAGACACAGACACAGACACAGACACAGACACACAGATATTCAAGCACTCCAAGGCAACTAAACACAACACAACAGCGCAGCCAGAAAGAACTTAACACAATTTTTTCTTGTGTTGCTAGTTGGTGTTGGTGTTGGTGTTGTTGTTGTTGTTGTTCAAACTAGCGAAGCATTTGAAGTTGCCTTTCGGACAACTTTTTGGCTTAGAGTGTCTCCCGCATTTTGGAAATCTGTAGGATGCCATTTTGCCGGAACTATGCCATAAAATGGTGTTGATGATGGTTGTGTGTGACTATGTGCGTGCGTGTCATGTGGGTTTGCGTGTATGCTTGTGTGTATTTGCGCGAGTGTTGACAGCATTTGCTGCCAACAATTTCATTACCGCGCATTTAAAGTTTTGCCAACACACATTGAAAATGAGACACAGGGCCAAAAGGAGACGCGACGAGCACACGCGTTCTCATGTTTAGCCTAGTCCAGTGACAGACTGTGTGCAGCAGCACACGCGAGGGTTTCCATATGTATTTGTAACATTTGTAACTCTGCCCGAAGGGCTTATTTGTTAGTATCATAGTAGCATAGCAGGGATTGATGTGAATTTAGAAACATATCCTGAGAATGATGGGAGATAACTTTTATTCATGCAAATATATATAACAATGAATAGGCAGAGTTAGGTAAGTAGTCTCCCATAGTATACACGCAGAGCACCAACAACCGATAAAAAAAACCTATAGCGTTCTTTGTTGTTGTTAAAAATTTGATCTCTTGAGATGGAAGCCTCATTGCGTGTTGAATCTCGCATAATACTTTCGTAAACATAAGCTTCAACCTATAACTGGTTCAACAAAATGATGAAGGAAAACGAAAGCTATACCTGAAGCGCTATATATGACAGATATGCTGATGACGCATTTTGCATTTATGCAAAAAACCCCATAAAAAATGAAGAAGAAAATAGTCGCTCGTTTCTTCTGAAAATCATTTATGGTACAACTGTTCCATTCACATTTTTGTGGAATTAAAACTAAGTTCGGAAATTTACATTTTCTAAAGAATATTTTGAAAAACAGGAAATCAGCCCTCGTATATACATTTAGAAAGCCATCCTTCGTGCAGCAGCAGTCACCACCCCCACATACAAAACACACTATATATGTACTAAATAGAACTGTAGGACCGTCTGTATCCTCAGCTCGTTATAAATGGAAAACTTTTGCTACTTGCTCAAGTGGTTTTGCTGTTTTCCTCTTGTTTTTATTTTTCAACTTTTCTCGTTTTTATACTCGTTCGCTAGTAGAGTAAACGAGTATATTGTGTTATTGCAAATGTATGTAACAGGCAGAACGAATAAAGTATATATTCTTGATCAGATTCATCAGCCGAGTCGATCTAGCCATGTCCGTCTGTCCGTCCGTATGAACACCTAGATCTCGGAGACTATAACAGCTAGAAAGACCCAATTTGGTATGCAGACTCCCCCTTATAGGGCGACAGATCAAGTTTGTTTTTAAATTTTGCCACGAGTACGAGTATCTTATAGTCGGAATATCGACCATAGCTTTCTTACTTGTTTTTATTTTTTTCCCCCGTCATTCTCGTTTTGTAGTAGTTGCTTTTTATTCACATTTGATTTCGAAACTTTTGCTTGTTTATTTTACTTTTTAATGAGAGAGACACATGCACACATGTATATGCACACACACACACACATACATACATGCATAGACTTGTTCGGAATCGTATAAGAAATCGACATTGAGTACAGAGTTGGCTGTCCCTGGATAGCTTTCACCTGCGAATTTGACGATTAGCCATGTGAAATGGATGTCAAGTTGTAGAAAACTTTTGCAGAACTTGGACACACAATTCACCTGCACCCCCCACCCTTTCTCAATTGTTTGGTTTTTATGCCAGCTTAGCTCGGCCAAGTTTTTCGATGGGAGGTCTAAAAGTTGAACATGCTGGAGAAGATCTGGTGAAGTGGCAATTTTTGAGAGGCTGCAACAGTTGTAGTCGGAACTCTAGGCAGGTTACGGCTACTCGAACTTATCTCAATGGCTCTGTGTCTTTGTCTGCATAATATTGATTTCCTCAACTGCTCTTTTTTCCTTTTGCATGCCATTCATTCTCTATTTTCGCACAGTTGAGTGTTTTTAATTTGAACTTTTTATGTGCCGCATTCGCATATCAATGAGTAAAGGCTGGATACGGATACGGATAGGAATGAAGGGCCAGAGCCTCACTGGACAGGGCATTGAAGCGTAAGTGGCGACAGCCCTTGGCATTTGGCGCCAGGAATCGAAATCGCAATCGCTACACGAGTCCGGGCATCGGATGGGCAACTCTTATTGAAAACTTGGCACACACAGCTTCTGCATTTGAGATATAAATCGGTGGGTGTGTGTGTGAGTGTGTGTGTGTCATTGGTCAGTTTATTCGTTTTATCATTAAATTTTGCAATTTGCCATTTTGCGTTTTTCATTAAATTTGTTTGAAAACTGATTTTAACTAATTCATACGAGGGCTGTTATATATATTTCGGGAACTGGCAACACTAATGTCAATAACTGTCAAGCTTGGCAACGCCATAATAAAGTTTGACATTTTTTAGAATAAACGTACTAACAACGTTTTGATGTAGAAGTTATATTTGATTTGTTTACAGTGAGTTAAAAAAAAAAACAATTTAGCCAATAATTGGAATTTTAAGAGAAGGTTTTCGTTTTCTTATTGTTTACAACTTTCGACGTGGACTATCTAAACAAGAATGTGTGGATGAACACTGTTGCTTGTTTCGCTGGTATTGTGAATTCAATCGTGGTCGATGTTAGGTCACTGGTGAACCTCGTGAAGGTCGTCCAAAATCGGTTGTTGTGCCAAAAAACATCGATGCAGTGCTTGAATTGATAATCAACACCATAATAAATTGATATCGTCATGTGACATATCCTGAGAGAGAGGCAGCCTTACACATTAGTTCCACTTCAATGCATTCGATTTTGCATAAACACTCAGTTGTAAAAAAAAATTACTCTCGTTGGATACCCGATAATTTATAAATCACTCTGAAAAGGCTCACGTCGATTGGTGTATGGTAATGATTAAAAACTTCGACCTTGGTGCTTCTAAAGACGTTTATAAAATCGTGACAATTGAAGAATCATGGATATATGCGCATGAGCCGGAAACAAAACAGCAATCGACCTTGTGGGTATTCCAAGGCGAGCCAAATCCAACAAAAGTTGTTCCTGGAAGAAGCACAGGGCAGCAAATGGTTGCCTGTTTCTTTTGCCGAACGGGTAATGTGGCCCCTGTTCCGGTTGAGCCACGTAGGACTGTCAATTCTGAGAGGTACACGAGCATTTGTTTGCCGAAAGTCTTCGGAGAAATTGGTAAAACCAACCGCCAAAGACGAATCATTCTTCATCCTCCGTACAGTCCTGATTTGGCACCCAATGGCTTATTCTTGTTCCTGAATATTAAAGGTAAACTGTGTGGTCAACGATTTACAAGAGCCGAAGAAGCGTTAAAGTGCTTAAAAACCATGTTTTGGAGGTTTCTCAAGAGGTTTCTCAAGAGGAATGCTATGACAAATGCAAAGGTATATTGATCATTAAGGGGAATATTGTGAAAAGTAATAAAGTTGAAAAATGTTAATTTGCTATTCCCCGAAATGTCAAGAGTGCTCCTCGTATGACCTGCTTTTTTGTTGTCTATAAAAACTTAAATTGACAAGAAAATAACACGAAATTTTATCATCTAAATGTAAATTTTTTTTAATATTCAGCAGAGCAAATGAAAGAGTGGTTAAATCTGACAGTTTGCCTTTTTTATGTCTAAAAGCGGGCTTCATTTTTTATGGTTCATTGTGTTTATATTTATGCGAATTGCGACTAATTTAAAAGTGTGAAAATATTTGCATTTTAAAGTATTGTTAATAATTTATAAATGCATTATTTTTTTTTTTTTTTTTGTTATTTTAAATGACTTTGATTTCACAAAAGGCTACATAAAACGTTTTTATAAAATTAAAATTGTATCTCATTTATTTCCCTAAAATGAGATTTTCTTTAATGGAATTGGAAATTATTATATTTGGTACTACAAACTCCGTATATGGAATCAATAAATCAAGAATTATAATTCGCTTATATTTGTAGAGCTCTTCTAAAGTCTCTTCATCCATCCATTCCTATGGCATATTGATGTCTTTGTGGTGCCACAACGGGTTGGCGTGGCAAGGCCATTTGGTCTTCTGTTGGATAGCAACGATCTGTGTGTAGTCCACTTCTAGACACATTGCTTTCTATTTGTGTTCTCTAGGACTTTGCTGCGTACATTTCTTCTCTTTTGGTTTTCATTTACTCATGCTTTTATTTGTTTTTGCACTCCACAGGCCCACCTGCTTCATCAAACCAGTTGGCTCTGCCTAGGTACGCTCTTGATTGTGAGAAGGGAAATCATGTAAGAGGAAAGACTTTAGTGAACAACTTCTACTGAAACTTAATAACTGTTGGACTCTTGGGTATAATAGCTCCTTCATCAGGATATGAAGAATCTTGAAGCCGTTGAAATACATAGTCAAAATATGAACGATTTCGGATGAAGGAAACCGAAATAGAAGAATATTTTAATAATTAGCATTGATATTGATTCTCCATTAAGAACAAGTCTCAAGATTATTATTTTATTTTGTTTTGTTTTAAATTCCCTGCCATTAACCGACAAATTGAACAGCCAATGATCATTTAAAGCCATTATCTAAGCAACTTTGTTTTTCTATCCCTTGCCTTTGCGAAGCTCAGATTGCAATTTGCATTCATGAAAGCATTTGATATATGTATATAAATCTATATACGAAATTGAGTTATTTCACTAGAAAATAGCTCATTATTTTTAAGGATATGCTGGAGAGCTTTCCAGAGAATGGCCGATGCATGTGCTTGTATTGATGATGGTAAATATGCAGTTAGCTTTGCTTCAATTTTCTTGTCTCGCTTCAGCAGCAACAAATTGAAAAGTTAAACTCTCAAACAAATTTGCACAAGATTCAAAAAAGGCAGCTGAGACACCAAATGCTGTGAAACCCAGCATACACACACATGCACGCACATGTGTATCTGTATCTATGTCTGCCTGTGTGTGTGTGTGTGTATGTGTTTGCTTTTGCCAAACTAAGCTACAGCTTAGCTGTTGTGAGTGGGGCCAGAGTGGCTTGTAGCAGGTTTTTATTTCCATGTCAAGTGGCCAACGAAGCGGATTTCTGACATTTTCTCGCCTTCCGGGCCAATGCCATTAGTTGATGTGCCATCCTGATGGTCAAAAAAGCAATCAAAACTGAAAAACCAATGACTTTTAAATTGCAAACGAACTTAATTGAAATTCATCATTAAGCTAATTGCTCAACCGTCATAAAGCCAGAAACACAGAGCTCGTGTCACATTTATCAATTTGTTCTCGGGCGGAACATAAGCTTGCAAATAAGCCGATTATGGCGCACAGAGCACACACACACACACACATACACATCCAGAGCCAGAACCAGAAGTAGGCAGAGAAATAGAGACATGCATCAAAAAACTTTTGACCAAAATTGTAGGCAAACAACGTCACATCGTTGTACACTGAAAATAAATATGGTCCTTAAGCTTACAAATTAGTAATAAAAGTGTGGCGAAGGTTTGCGACAAGTTTTCTTTTTGTGAACTGCTGGATTGCTATATATGATATATGGAAAACTTTGGATCAATGCATTTTTGAACAATTCAAAACTTCATTTGGACACAATTTTAAAAAGAAATAGGAAAAGGCATGGCCTAAGGGATCGCAAATGTTGAAATGTTGGTTTCAAAAGTCGCAGCAATTAGCATACCCTCAAAACACCTCAAAAACGCTTCAAAAAGGATATGAATTTAGTACACAAATGAACCAATAAATTCATTTCTCCAAATCTCTAGAAATTTCTATGACACCCTATGATTTCAACGGAATGATGTAAGCAGGAAGATGAAGGATAACAACAAAGAACAAAGGACTTATATTTAACAACAATTCTCTTAAACCTGCATTGGCAGTTCATGAAATCGATTATCGATTATGAAATCGATATATTTCATTTTTAAGACATAAATATAAATGTGGTTTTCATTTTCTTAATTCAAAAATATTTGTTCAACAATTTTAGACTTTACAACTTATAAAAGAAACTTAAAAATTTAAAATAATTGTTGATTTATATCTTAAAATTATACCTTGCACGAGATTTAATTCTTAACATTGATTTTGCTTAGTGATTATGATTTTCAGTAGTTTTTTTCAGTAATTTCTCCAAGTGTACGAATTCTAAAAGAATAATGGCCAAAGTCGAAAATCTGCTTGTCGGCAACTTATCAGCAAGCGAAAGAGAGAGTCGTGTGGAGCTAGAGCCTGCATGGAAAAGGCACTAAGAACATGACTAATTAATTTAAAGCACTGCGGCAATCAGTGTTTGGGTCTTGGTAGTTTATCTCACTTCAACATTGCGTTGCCTGGGCACGCGCCCAAAACTAGGCAATATGTTTAGCTCGCTCTCAAATGACAAGCCGTGTGTATGTATTCGTCTGTCGTCAAGTGCACTGTGAGCAAGGGGCTTTGTGACATTTATTAATGTTAACGCATCAATAAAAGTTTACGCTTCTCAAATGATGAACTGTTCGTGGCGCCTACGAAAACTGGATTTAAATACGCATTTGCACTGTCAGTTCCAGCTTAAGTCGCACATTCACTTCAAGCGAGCAAGAGTCAGTTTTCGCCCGCGTTAAATGCGTCATAAAAGTTTCCGAAAGTGGCAAGGCAAGCGGGGTTAGCCTATTGATGCAACCACCACATAGATAATAAAAATGCTAAGGTGCTTTTGGCTTATTATGAAAATGACATTAAAGTGAAGATGAAGATAGCCATGCAAGCGTCGGCAGGCTCACAGCATAAGTCTTTCAGTTATTTCAGCTTATTCTGATGGCTTATGGATGAAGCCGGCAGCTGAGCTGGAAATATAATTCTGGCCTGGGATTTAGTAGCCCTGGAAAATGTTCAAATGGCGGTCATAAAGAAACCTACCATCATTTTGGGTTCAATTCAAGGCGGTAGAGTCAAGCTGCTGACGATATGAATTTCTGTATCTCGCGTAAAATGAAAACTTTGAAATTTTGTGTAAATTAAAGCGATTGAAGTCAAAAGGGAACAGGGAAATTTGAAGCGACGATGGCTGCTGCTTTGCTATAATTCAGAGATAATAATATTTATAAATTTTTAGATAGCCAAATTAAATATGTGTGTTGAGGTTGAAGTTCACAGGCAATTTGATTTTGTATTTGCATTTCGCTTTAATATAAATGAAGAAGTTGGGGAACCACTTTTACATAGCAGGGGTCACGTTCCAATCCTCCGAATTTACACATGAGGACAAGACAAAATGTTGATGAATGAAAAGATGATTCATTGATACTATATATGATATGGCTTATCTTGGGTTATCAACGCTTTGCCGGCTGATAGACGTACTTTGGTCAAAAATTTCGTCGTCAACTCTAACTAAAACGTTTGTTTTTACAAGAAGGATATAGCTGAACGAGCAACATGCATGCCTGCATAATGTAATATGCATGCATTATCATTCACTGTTAAGGGCTCATCGTCTGCCATCATAAAGGAGAGTGGTCCAAAAATATGTTGAGAATAAATAGTTAACAGAGAAGTGGTTATCGGAGCGGGGCATTTAAAAGTTTTAATTTAACAATTTGTGTTTAATTACATGAATTAGGAGGAGAGGAAGGCTAACTTCGGGTACCCAAACCTAATGTAAACTTGCAGAACTATAAAAAGGAACGAAAACCTAGTTAGACTTAGTATTTCCTTCGGCTGTAGCAATAGGCAACGAAGCAATCTTCTTCCTTATTACCTTCAAATATTTTGTGCTTGCATTATTATGCAAACACACAAACTTTCATGTTTAGGTACATACAACACATTTCAATTCCAAGAAATCTATTTTTTTTCTGAGGGAGAGAGAGCATAGCGCTACCAGCGGGCTAGCAAATCAAATTTCGTAAGCGCCATCTATTGTACAAAATTTACATATGTACGTCTTCATATGAGAGCCATATGCTATAGTGGTCCGATTTTTATGATTTTTACATATGAGCAGCTTACAGACGAAGGAAAAATACGGTGAAAATTAAAACTTAGAGTAGTAGTTCGCATAGAAACAGATGGAGAGCCCGACGGACAGCCAGACGGACACACGGACATGGCTATATCCACTCGACCTGTCAATATCGTGACAAAATTATAATACCCTCTGCAGGGGTTTAAAAAGGCTGCCCTCATTATGCACACTACTATTCGACGTAGACTCGAAGTTGTATGTTCGAGGTTCGGTGACACTGAGGTGACACCAACCAGACCAACTTAACTTGTTTATAAAATGTAGCTTAAGACAAACATATCGTTTTGAAAACCTCACAAATAGTTAATAGTCTGGCTGTTAATCTTGTAGAACATAATAATTTATTGCCAAATGTGTTACATCATCTGAATCTTCACTTTAGACCGGACTTCAAATTTACAACTCAAGATTTGCCTGCTTCATCAAAGTACTCTCCGTAAGGAATAGATTGCAAATGAAATTATATTTACATGTTTTTCATTTTTACTTTTGAGCTATATATATACATATATATATATATATAACAAGCACATACAATATTTTCAACAAAATTCCAGTTCCAACTAAGCGCTGAAAGCAACTTTTTCGTTGGCCTTCCGGTCAATTTTGCAAACCGCACAATGGCCTCTAATCCATGAATGTGCAGCACAGCAGACTGGCCAACTAATAAATAACTGATATTTTTGGCGCCAGGGGTTAAAAAATATATTTTTTCGCGCAATATACGAGTAACGGGAATAACAAAGAGGGTAATACATGTTTTTACTGTTGGTGGCCACAACATTTATGCAAAGACCACGCACACAAACACAGATACACACACACCGTTTAACAAACAAACCAATGCACATTTATGCTAAAGCGCCCAAAAGTCTGCAATTGGTAAACTGTTATACAGCCAAAGACACCCAAGCAGCATCCTAAACTGTACTACAATAATGATTAACATGGCGCATGACACAAGAGAGCGAATGTAATGTAAAGAGAGTCACACTTTTTTACTGGGCGGATGCAGCATCAACAGTAACAACAACAGCAACAACAACAACAATAATAATAATCACATAGGGCAATAACAACAAGAACAACAAAAGCAGGGACCACACATTAGGCCAAAAACGAGGCCTGACCTTCAGCATTACGGTACTGCTTTTTTCTTGTCGGCCTGCTTAAAAACAAAAAAGAAAAAAACAAGCATATATAAAAAAGTATGTATGTGCCACTTTGTGGGTGTGCGTGAGTGGCTTGGATGAGCCAGAGAGTGTGTGTTCTTTGTTGGGCTTAAATGCTTTTTGCTAAATGGAGCAGCATCGCCATCGGCGGCAGGAGCATCAGCATCAGCATCAGCATCGGCAGCCTCAACCACGTCATTGACGGCATTGATATGCGGAAGTGTGCCCATTCGGCGTATACTTAATGCTGACTCTGTGTGTGCGCGTAAATGGTGGCAAATACTTAATGAGTTTGTTAACCCATATAGGAAAATACATATATACCACATGTACAGTTAGTTATATATAGCTAATGCCTACCACATCAAATTATTGGAATTTCTAATGCTGCGCTTAGCCAGGGTTGAGTTAGGGATTAGGTTAGCTTTTGAAATAGATTAATGATGTATTGCAACACCTTTGCAGCATGAAGCAACGTTTATAATCATAAAGAGCGAAACGAAATAGGTTTATTTTGCAAAAATATATCATGAGTTAAGCAATAACTTGAAATTAATTCCTTATTGAAAATTTAAATTGATTTAGTTTGCCTTTTATTCAGCCATAACTAATTCATAAAAGTTGACAAAACTTTGTGTGTTTTTAAGTTTTTCAGAACTTTTAAATTGTGGTCTTTGTGCTATTTATACAGCAGATTTACTTAATATATGCATAAGCCAGACAAAGTCAGCCAAGGCAGACGATTTATTGGTATATTTACGATACGACGATGTGTGCGTTTCTTTGATGCTTGCTCGCCTCGTCCGTCTCGCCTCATTCCATTTCTTTGATTTGCTCATTTTGGCATTGCTTGAAATATGCTTAACATGATTGATGATTCATATGATTGAACTGTGTTGCGTTGAAATCTTTGATAAATTGTCTGCACCAGCAGGGGTAAAAAAACTGCATATAAAAGTACACACGTATGCAAAAGTTGGCTGCAAAAAGAGTGTGTGTAGTGTGGTTGCCTTCTCGTAGTGGCCAAAATAATTTTTATTCTTTTTTTTTTGTAAGCGTTGCTGGAATAAGCGGATTTGCCAAGGACCATGAGCAGCAGCATCGGAAGCAGCAGCTTTTGTTTTTATACCCTTGCAGAGGGCATTATAGTTTTGTTATGAAATTTACAACGCATAGAAGGAAGCATCTCCGACTCCTTAAGGTGTATATATTCTTGATCAGCATGACAATGTTAGTCGATATGGCCCTGTCCATCTTTCTGTGTGTCCCTCTATTTCTAAGGGAAACATACTCTCAGTCTTGAAGCTATCAATTTGAAATTTTTACCATAGCCTTTTTCTGCTGTAAGCTGTTCATATGTCAAGATCAGATCACTATATCGCATAGCCCCCATATAACCAACCGATTCGGAATGAACTCTTACTACAGCAAAATTGGTTATTTCTTATCCAAATTGAGCCAAATTGGTTAATTGACACTTTTAAAAGCCTCTACGCCTGCTGACCAAATTTTAACCAGATCGGATTACTATATCACTGTTAAGTTCCTACATAGCCGACCGGTTAGGAATAAACTCTTAGTTTAACGGATTTTCCTTTTGTTTTTTATCCGAATTAAACTAAATTTGGAACTTGTCAGTCTTAGAAGACTTCAACTGAATCTGCAAGAGTATCTAAGCTTCGGTTACCCGAAGTTAACTTCCCTTTCTTATTATACTCGTACTCTAGTAGAGTAAAGGAGTATATTGTATTCGTGCAAATGTATGTAACAGGCAGAAGGAAGCGTCTAAGACCCCATAAAGTATATATATGCTTGATCAGAATCGATCTATCTGTCGATCGTCTGTCCGTCCGTACGTCGGTAATAAAACTTTTGACTGCGTCGAATATTGAATAAATCCTGAGTACGAGTATCTAATAGTCGGAAAATATAGTCGACTATAGCGCTCTTACTTGTTTTTCCTTTTTTTTTTTTTTTTGCATGTGGTAGAGAGTTGCGAGTTTCGCTAAGACTTTGGCATTTGCAGAAGGCATAAGGGGTTTTATTTGTCCTTTTTCTCCGAGAGTTGCTTTGTATGCTTATGCAGCAGCAAAGCAGCCGAGCGGAAGGCATTTAATCAACATTATATTGAAATAAGTAGCTCTGGCAAATGCCATTAGGCTTATTAAAAAATAAGTCAATGGGATTAAGTTGAAACTGGCTGAATAGCTGGCTGGCAAAAACCTTTCAAGCTAGTTATAATGAAATCAACTAGTTCTGCACTTCATAACTTAAAGAAAGATATTTAATGAAATGAAACGCTGCTGACCAATGCCCGAAACTGATACAAACGTCGCTAAATTGAAAACAATTTTATTTCATAAATGAAAACTTCCCTGAATTGTTGAAATTTGTATTTAGATTTAATAGTTTTAAAGCCACAATCATAAAATTTGTATACATATCTATGCAAATGTATGTGCATACGCTTCACATAAATTTCCAATCTGTTATTGTGGGGATGTTGCCGATGTTGCCAAGTCAAATGCAGACCCATGCATACATTGAATCTATATTTATTTTCCCCCATGCATATATTTATAGGGAGCCCTTGAAATATAGTTGACAATAAAGTTTTACTAAACCTATTCAATGCTCAGATTTTTAAAGTAATTGCTGTTTATGCCAAATTATACCAGAAGTTTTTCTGTCCATGTGTGTGTATTTGCGCATTTGTATAAACAGAATACTCCCCGCTGATTTATGGCGAAAAATTTTCCAAGCTAGTTGTTAAAAGTTCCATTTTTTTTCTCTTTTTTTTTTGGAAAAACTTTTATGTTGTGTGCCATTTGTCTGCATGCTCATTGTTGCTGCTCAACTTTGGTTGCTGTCTTTTTTTATGCCGTGTTTTTTTAAATTGAAAAATGAGTATATGCAGTTGTTCTTCTATCCCTCCATATTAGGGGGGTTTTGTAAAGTTATTTGCAGGCTTATCTATAATAAGTAAAATTTCAAAATAAATATTTTTATATCAATAACGTGCTTCCACTTCTTCAGAATGAGGGAGAAGATAAAGCATGTAAAGTATTTTTCGTCTACGGGGAAAGGAGTATATCGCGGTCGAGCACTCTTGACTGCTTCACTTGTAAAACAGGTGGATAGCTAATAGCTATATGGGATTGTGCAGTTTATACTCTTTCAGAGAGCTTGTGAAGATATTTGCAACGAATGAAAGGAGATACCATTAACATGAATGAGCATTATAAGTTTCAGAAGTGTCTCCAAATAGATGCACAGATCTCCTTACATTTAATACGTTCGCAAGTCAAATTTTCCTTGGGCAGCTTCTCAGTGCTCACTTGTGTGCACATTTCTGCCACATAGCTCTTTATGTTTGGGTTGTAAGTTGTTCACTGCCAGCATTTTATAGAAGAAGAAGAATCCAAATTAGAGGTGCAGGCAGTGCTTCTCACTGAAATTCAAGAATTTTCGGATTGCTTCTCAGCAGGAATTTGTACCAGCAGAGAAATAACAAATAACTTTGTGGTGGAATCATCACCATAGCAGGCGATCTAATCTGCTAAGATGTTAAGAGTTCTTTGATAAGAATCCTTAGCGGAGTACTATTTATACTTCGGGAATAACAAATAATAACATACAATTATGAAAATGGCTTTATTGTTTTTCAAAATATTTCCCCAGATGATGCACTTTTGTGCAGTCCAATCAGGACTGTACGGATAATGAGTCATCAATTCGATGTTTTAAGTGCTCAAAAATTCACCTGTATGACGAAATGTGTGAGAGCTCGCATTGTCATGATGGAGATTCGTCTTTAGGGGTTGGTTTTACGAATTTCTCCGAAGACTTTCAGCAAACAAATGCTCCTGTAACACTTAGAATTGATCGTCCTACGTTTCTCAAGCCGAACAGTGGCAACAGAACCCATTCGGCCAAAGAAACAGACGACCATTTGGATTTGGATCGCCTTGGATTGCCCACCCTGTCCAATGCTGTCCATGATTTGTCTCTTGTCACGGATTTTGTAAACGTCTTTTGAAGCACCACGGTCGAACTTTTTAATCATTTTCTTACATCAATCGACGTGAGCTTTTTGAGGTTTTGGAGCGATTGATAAATTATCGGGTAACCAACAAGAGCAATTATTTGTACAACGAAGTGTTCATACAAAATCAAATGTGTTGAATGAAGTGGAACCAATGTGCAAGGATGCCTCTATCTCACGATGTGTCACATGACGATCTTGCGTTATCACGCACTGCATCGATATGTTTTTTATGCAACAACCGATTTTGGAGGACCTTCATGGAATTAGTCCGCCATCGAACTACGACCACAATTGAATTCACCACACCAGCGATATACTGTGGTTTTTTATGGTGCTTTATCGCCATAAGAAAAACTGAGTTCATCGACACATTTTTGTTGAGATAATCCACGTAAAAACCTGTGAAAAATAATCCAACGAAAACCTCTTCAAATTTCCTTTTTTTTGGCCAAATTGATTCTCTCAACTCACTCTGTAAAAAAAAAACAAATATCACTTGTACATCAAAACGTTGTGAGTACGTTTTTGCTAAAAAAAATATCAACTTTATTATGCCAGATTTCAGCTATTGACATAAGTGTTGCCAGTTTCTCCTCATATTTAATTTTGTGATATTTTCGACATCAAATTTTTCTTCAAAGAGTATAAAAGCTTCGACTGAGTGAAAGTTTTCTCTTCTTTCTTGTTGGTTTTCTTTTTTTTTAATATGAACTGCTTTTATACAAGCTGACAGCTTTATTTGGCAAATACATTTACAGCCAATAACTAACACACGTACAACTTTCTTGTTTGGCCTTATTTAATTGTATTTATCACATCTTCATTTCAAAACTTTTGACATTCAATTATTTATGGTCAAATATTTGGCTTGATTTTTTTTTTGACAGAAATGGCAGTTGTTCTCAGATGATATGAAGCTTTAAGCTTGATTAAAAGCCCCTAACTGACGTTTACAAAAAAAAAGGTTTTTTTATATTACAAAAAAAATATTTGTGTGCGCTAAAATAGAGGATGGCAAGACAAACATAAAACAAAAATGTTACCTCAACTGCTTTGTCTAACATGCTGAAGTGCCTTTACACACACACACAAAGGCACAGCCATACACAAACGCATACTCGTACATACCTCAACTGACGGTTAGATCTGCCACTGAGTGCTGATGACGGAAGTCTCAAAGTGACAGACAATTTTTGCCTTAACAACATGGGTGGAAAACTTTAGCCACATGTGCACAAATATTTTTATGTGCAAAGCACTTGAAGTTGGGGGCTGCTGAAGCTGAAACTAAAGCAGGGAATGGAGCTGGAGAAGCAGTTTCTTCATCATCAACAGTAGCAAAGGCAGCAGCAGCAGCAGCAACAGCAGCAGCAACAGCAGTACCCTATAGTTAGTCAGCATAATGAATTACACCGGGCACGGGCGCATACTCTCAGTCAGGACTTTTGCTTGCAATCCCTACCATCATCATCATCATCAAGCCACACACACACACACATGCATTCATACACAGAAACACATACATGCCCTGTAAACATTTTCAATTCAGGATAGTCAGATTAGTTAAATTAGATTCTTTCACAGACTTTGCTTGTAGATGGGTTTTCATTGGTTGCTGATTTTCAGGCGGGCAGAAGTAGGCCAAGAGCATTGTCCCACTCCAAACAGTTTTCCAAATTCCAAAGTGTTTGCTGGGCAGCATCATCTACTGGCTACGCTTTGTTGGCTGCTTCAATTTTACAATTGACTGTTCCTCTATACCCGGCCAAGGGAGGGTTGAAGATGGCAGCGACTTGTTATACGCATTATTTACTTGCTTGCAATGCTGTGTGGGTGTATTGAAGGCGGTGGGCGTGGCAAATGAACTAGCATGAAAGTAAGTTGCGGCAAGTAGCAAAACGTTTGGCTACAATTAATTGTGTAGTCTGTGCATGGCTGTGGAAACACATTTCGTTGTTGTTGCCGTTGTTGCTTCACTGATGCCCAAGCTCGAATTAGAGGTTAGAGCCAAAGGAGATAGGCAATACGTGTGCTGGCTAGGTTGCCTGGTTGAAAGTCAGTGGTTGAATTGGCTTGCCTTTTAATAGGGCGCTTTTAAATGAAAATTGCCTGGAGCTACAATTTAATTGAAGGACCATGCCCATGCCCATGTAAATGTGTTGGTATTTTCAATATCAAAATGTAGGCTTTTAGGGTTTGGTGCTCTAATTAAAGCTTAAGATATACATTAGAAGGTATGCTGAAAAAATACTTATTAACTTTAGAACATTTTTCTTGATATGAAAACTTGATAATCCAGTTGTTATTATATACTTCAGTATTTGAGAATTTAGTAAGAGTTTGACATTGAAAATACCTTTCTGAGAGCTTGCTTAAAACTTTTCAGAAATAATAATAATACTGGGCTTCTTTAACGGCGATGTCTTATATATATATATACACTCAAATCTTTAGGTATATGAAATGATTTCAATGTTCATGCTGTAATTTAACTTTACAAGTTATATCTACAAGTGAGCCGGATATTTCCTATGTCCGATAAGTATTTAGCCTCAAAACCCGATGGCGCGACTATCGCAACAGAAATTTACTATCGTGTAGTACATCCGGCTAGAGTAGACGGCTAGAGTTAAAAAAACAATATAGATAGATGATTGGATTCTAGTTTTTGGTAGGGAAAACGCGTAAAAAAATCAAAGAGCACTTGGATGCTATCTATGGTGATTCTTCTCCTTCATCAAAAATAGGCTTGACGAGTTCCAAAGTGGTGGTCCCGCGTCTGTTTTTGAAGAGCCCCGCGCAGGTGCCCCTAAAACGACTACCATGGAAGATAACGTTTTAGTAGTCCACGATCTTTTTAGTAGGCATTTGAAAAAACCGCGTGGGTCATATTCTGAATTAGATTTTTGGCTTTAAAAAGCTATCAGCTCGATGGGTGCCGCGTTGGCTCAATCCGGACAACAAGCACATTCCTGAGATCACTTCAGAGCAGAGGTTGGCGCTGCTGAAACGCATTCCGAAGCAGCCAGCCAATTTGGCCATTTACCTTAATCCAAACCTGCAAAGTAATTCGCCGGGCAGAAATTTGACTCATCGCCGCCACGAAAGCCTACTTTGCAGAACTCCAGAAAACGTATTTCTCAGATGGGTTAAAGAAGTTAATTAGGTCAATTGTATCGAGCTAACAGGAGACTAGGCTAAACACTTATCGGACCGCCCTCGTATGTATGGCGAGAGGTTTCTAATATTTCTCTTGTTGTTGAATTATTTTCTAACGAACTTTGGTTTGTTTCTGGAGCAAAACGAGAGTAATAGGACTTAATCAGGAAAAGTTGTCAAATGTCAAACTTCTTAATGGTCGTTAAAAATCGCACCTCCATACCGCACATTATTGTACTTCTATGTATAGAGACATGGTTATACGACACGATATCTTATATTATAATATTTGATTTAATATTTCATAACAAAATCTTTAAGTCTTTCCAATACCCAAAAAGTATAAAGAAAAGGGGTTTTCTTCTTCATAAAATGTTGCCCTACTGTGTATATATTTAAATATTCCTTTCCCTAGCGTAATCATCTATTGTTCATTAAGAATGCATACTGTTTCCTCCCCTCGCCATTCTTTGCCTTTCTAAGCTACTCTTTGCGTAAAAAAGTACCCCCCCATAAAAAGAGACCGAATAATTGGCTTAAATTTCAAACGAAATTCTCTGAATTGCTGCTTTTGTCAAGGAGTATAATCTGGTAATAACATTTTGAATGCGTTTTAAAATTGACATTTAGTCTTGGCATTTTTTGTTATCATGGCCAATAAAATATATAAAATGTGAAATTTCAAAGGAAATGCCATTAAATGCGGAGCACAAATGGCAATTTTGCGCTTGATAAGATTGACCCTAAAGTGGCACTGAAATAGGATCAGTTGCCGAATATTTAATGGTCGAAGCGCAAAACTTTGTAATAAATCTTGTATTTGTGTTCAAGATTCAACCCTGCTTAGCTAATTTTTATGGGATTTTGTTACAAACGCTCAAGAGCTGGCTAAATATTTTTAAGCTCATATCAAATATCAATGCTGTAGCAACACTTACTTGATCCGCCTTGCCGGGCAATTCGTTTGTATGTCTTGGCACTGAGCTCAAACCACAATATCCGCTTTTTGAAGTCGGTTTACTTGCGACACAAAGAAGATGGGGCGCTATCTTTCTTGGCTCGAATGCTAAACAGCACGCAGCTTATGCAACATTTATTTGATATTGTATTAAATATTTAACACACGACACGATAAAACACTTTTGGCTCATTAATCTTACGCACACACGCATAGCAAAAAGCAGCCAAGCACAAAAACATAGACTCACACACACAAACACACACCCAAACTGAGCACAGAATCTGCTAATGAAGCCCGATGAAATTAAGCTTTATGTGCGCTAGTTGGTTATTGTTAAGCCTATTGTTGTTGACTAATATTGGTAGCTGGAAAGCCTAATGAAAGGTTTATCGGCAATTCAATTTGTCACTTTATGTGGCCACAGCAACTTTACGCGATTTTCGTTTTGGAAAAGCGTGAAAAGCGACATGCAAAAGATTCGGTCTTAATGTGAGCACTGGCAAAGGGAGACTGAAGTTAGCGCCAGTAAGTATGCTATAGCTGTAGCTGAGCGTATAACAGTTAAGTATGACAGCCACAGCTGGCAGAGAGTGTGCGCTCTGCCTCTGCTCTTTCGTCTTCTGCTTGAAATACTTTGATTACCTGCTAAAAGTTGAAAGTTGAAATAAAGAAGAAAGACCACGACGACCTTGTTGCTGAGACTGAGTCTGATTCTGAGTCAAAGGCTAAAGCTGCTGCTGTTTGGCTAACATATACAATTTTAATAACAAGACAGACGTCATCTAGCGTCCAGTCTAATGGACTGTTTAAGTATATGTGTGGGTATATACGAGGGTCGTGTCAAATGTTATCGAAACTGGGCATCACATAAACTCGTAGCCATAACCTTGTTAGGGATGGATGCTTTTTGGTTTGCCTCAGTCATAATTCTTCCTGCTTGACACAATCTGAGTCGCAGGAATGTGTGCTACTTATCTAGTTCACCGCAGAAAGTCCCTCCCATTGCAGCTTAAACAATATAAAACAAATATACAAAGATATGGAAATTGGGAAAAAAAAAACGTTTGCGTTTTGTTTTACTTTAGGATTTCGTTGTGATGCAGAGAAACAGAAAGCAAAGCTGTTCTATGCCGGCTACCGTTTTTTTAATCGTTTCACAATTGGAATTCATCACATTGGGTTCAAGTTTTCAATTTATTAGATAGCCCGACATGAGACGAAGTTATTAAGCTGGAAGACTTCTGATGAGTGACCCTGGCAGGTCGTGAAACAGTCTCTTATGTCAAGCTCTAAGCTCAAATTTTTTGTTATCAATTTTGTGATGTTGTCAAATCACGGAATCCTTAAGTATTTCAGTGGCAGCTCACGACCTTGAGGCCGCTAACCCAGAGAATTGCATTATAATTCTGCCAGATAATATATTTCTTAATCATCTACTTGAAATGTTATCTTCAAGGCAAATAATACCACTTGGAAGACAGACACCTCAGCGGTGCAGCTCTCTTGCGTTTACAACTTCACAGTTAATATGTGGTTACAATTGGCGTATCTTCTTAGCTGAATCACCTACATTTTGGTAGCCCCTCGTTGGTTTATATGGCAAGCACAAATTCAAAATCACTTCCACTAAATTAGCAACATAATGTGTTGAGATGTGTGCGAAATCGCACAATCTGTTTTTATTAGAGCACGATTTATGGATGCCATCACATTCAGATTCTGGTTTCCGAGTGCCACTGCTGGCGAAAATTATGATTATGATTATTTACTGTATGTGGGCGTTTGCCTACATAAACAAGCCATTAAATTTAAGTGATTCGGGCTCAGATTTCAAACATAACAAACAGAAACGCAAACTCAACTTAACTTGGCTTTGTTATTTGCCTTAAAGACGACACCCACAACAACGACAGCAACAACAGCAACAACAGCAACAACAACGAAAGGCAATTGAATTCAATTGAAGACGAGAGCTCTCAAAATGTCAAAACAAAATGTAGATGGTAAGCAAATTTCATTTAGCTTTATACTGAATGCGCCCAAAAGCAGGCAACAAAGTTTAAGCCTGATAGCCAATTTTAAATAACCAAAAAAGTCATAGCCTCAGTCAGGTCATAAGAAGAAGCATTTCCGATAAGTTTCCTACGAAAGGTAATTGAATTTTTATTGACATTGATGGGGTGGAGGTGGGGGAGCGGGCAGCTGCGTCTCTTGAGTGACAGAGTTGCTGAAATAAAGCGCAACTATTTTATAGAAATGGCCAAGCAAGAGCAGAAGAAAGGCGAAACAAAATTGAAAAGTGGAAGTGGAAGTAGGTGGCACAAACGGAAATACTTGCCAACACTTGAAATTAATTTATTTTGTAAGAAAATTGCATTTGTGGTATGCGCAATCGAGTTGGGCCAACAGCAAATTTACAAGAATTGTCGTTGGCATTTAAGAATTCAACCATATATATTTGGACACTTCTTCGTAACGCCCAAAGCTGGAAAACTGAAAGTGACAAGTTAGAAAGAGAGGCAAAACCTATAAGATAATTTGCAACATAAGTGATGGAATTTATAGTGTATGTAAATGCTTCTAGAGTGAGGGTGCGAGTGAAAACGATCGAGTGTTTGCGATGCAGAACTTAAAAATTATATCTGGTTTGAGAAGAACTATGAATTACGACTAATGTTATTTATCTGAACAGATTCAAGCATGTACAGGATCAAATATGTGAGAAGAGACAGTTATGTTATGCATGAAAATGCAATAGTATGAGTATATGCATATGTTTGTGTATCTGCGACTGTATAAAAATAGCCTTAAATGCCAGGAACTATCTCCCCGAACGCCATTTCGGTTTAGAAAAGGCATTCAACAGGCATATGCTCGGTGGCTTGTGCGACTTCAGAACATATCGCGAGGATGCCTTCAATCACATTGCAAATGGTGTTCGCATATGGAAGCCGGAAGATGTGCTGGTTGTAGGCAAGGTGAGTGTCAACGCCAACGCTTGTATTCATTCAGATACAATCGCTAGCAGGCGTTGGAAAGGCGATAAATAGGAGTATTGGCTATGACCACTCTAGACATTAAAAACACCTTCAACTCGGCGAGGTGGACAGACATAATACCGGCAGTACACTCCTTTGGTATTCCTGACTATCTTACGCGCGTGGAATGTAGCTACCTCTCAAATAGTTGACACGAATGAAGATTCCAAAAGTTACAATGTAACTGGATGGGTGCCTCAAGGCTCTGTATTGGGTCCACTGCTGTGGAATGCGATGTACAACGAAATCCAAGGCATTAAGGCACCATTTGAGCGAAGTCGAAAAGATCTGCAGCGATACCATATACCATATGCAGATTTGGCTGATGAAAATGGGACCAACTCAAGACCAAGCGGTACTTATCAGTAGCCGCAAACTCGAAAAGGGATATAAAGAGCCTAGACGTTCGTACCGACACCAGGTTACGCTTCGTGCGTGGCTTCACCACAGATAATGGTAATAATAATAAGGTAAGTCGATGCTTCCTACTGCATGGCGTCGTCAATGCGAACATCCTCTGCGGAGCAAGAACTTGGGCAGGCGCGTCGCAGACTAAATCTTATGCAAGGCAACGTGGGTCTACATATAGACTTAGCTCTCTTTGCGTATGCAGTCGGTTCAGCCCTAGTGATAGCTTGAGCTCCATCAGTTGGTCTACTGAGAGAGGGAACTACAGAGCTGTATGAGGTAATGCGAGCTACGTGAACCACAGACATGAGGAGACTGGCAAGAGTCCAAGCCAGTGCTGCTAGCATATGTAAATGGCAAGCGCGGTGGGATGCATCCGAGAAGGACCGCTAGACTTATAGGCTCATAGCCTCCCTACAGAGATGGATATCCAGGCAACCTGGTAACTTTCATTTAGCGCAGTTCTTGAGTGGTCATGGTTGTTTTGGGCATACCATCACCGGTTCGGACACGATGAGGCTCCATGATGCCCCAATTGCCTCGGCTCTGTTGCAGAGGATGAGAGGATGTAGAGGACGTTCTGTTTTATGGCCCCTGGTTTCAGCGATAGGGAAGAATCCTAAAGGACCTATACAGGGAGAGGCTTACAAGAGACTTACTTTGTGCAGACCACATGCTGCTAAGGACACAGGTGCGGGAGGCAGGGTCTGCATTCGCTGCCACTGTTATGGGCGAACTTCGCCGATGCAAGAGAGTAGGAGTAGATTATCTCCATACTTAAATGTAATTATATTTTTATATATGTGTGTGTTATAGTCAATATCAAGCGAAATGTAAATACAAGAGAAATTTGTGACGTTCTGGAAATTGGTACAACTTTGAATGAAATGCAAAGCCATAATTATTATGGTCAGTTCTTGACTCATCACTTATCACCCTTAAAGGAGATTTTAACTTCAATATAATACATCCACAACTTAACTACAATTGTGATGTCCGACTTCTTTCATCAATCCCCCATTCTGTTAGTTTATGGCCTCTAGTATACTCCACACTATCTCTCCCATAATGTGCGACTATTAACATTTACAATTGCACGCTTTACTGCCCAACCGTTTTGCTCATTACAGACAGCAGACCCCTTGCCGCCACTCGACCCCTTTTTATGGCTGCTTGTTGCATGGCGGGGCTATTAAATATTTTATATGACACATTAAAATAAATTACGCACAAAAAGAAACAACACAACGTATTGGCTAGGGCTGCCAAGCCACACTCTTTACTACATTGCTGGCTAAGGCTAAGGCTGAGCTGCAACTACATCTCCTGCTCGCTGCTCCTACTAGCTCTCGTCTGCATGTGTATGCTATTATTATCACTGATGCTGCGAGTACTTGTGGCGCTATTATTATTGTTATTGTTATTACTGTATGTGCACGACTGCTTAGCAATTATTTAGAGCGCTTGGCTGCTTCTCCATACGTGCTCCACATTTGCATGCACAAGTTGGCCACAGAAGCTTTGAGATTTCTCTTGAAACTTGGACAGGACGAGCTGTGGAGTATGGCATAAATCTGCAACAGCCTGCCCGGTTAGCAGTAGCTGACCAAAGTCAGGGACGGAATGCCTTAAACGAGTACTCTGTAATAGATTGGCGCTACTAAGTAATTTGGTTTGTTAAAGTTCAAGACAGCAGAGATGCTTTGCATTTGCACTTAGAAGACAATTTAAATCTATATATTAAAATCTAAAGAACAAATTTTTAAAAACTGAAAATGCCTTGAAGTGCTTTGAACAAGAACAAGCTCCATAATATCATACAGTTCACTCATCATCATTCACTCCCTCATTCATTCCAATGTAGTTTTATGATAAGAATTAGTCAGGCAGACCATGCAATTCGAAATTTGTAAGAGCAAGACCCATCCATTTCCTGAAGAACGAAATACTGTACAATATCTAGCTATATAACCCTAAGCTAACACATAACCCTTAGCTAGACATACACTTACCTTTTCAGCCCCTTCTCCGCTCCTGATCGCAGCTTTTACTTATTGGAGCGCTTTGTGCCTGGCCAGCACTTTGCACACCTCTGCGGCATGATGGACCAGTCTGCTACCACGATACCACTCTCTCGCTCTCCCTCTCCCTCTCTCTCTCTCCCTCTCTCTGTGTATGTTGATTGCATGCCATTGTCAGTGGCTCTCACATATTTATTTACAATTTAAATGCAGCGTCCATCAACTACAGGCCAGCTACTGACCCCACACTCTGCTCTTTGTTTGTCGTACTCACCGCTGGCCACAGTCCGCTTTTGTGTCGCTTTAATTGCTGCAATCAATTGAGCCAACAGAGGATTAATGCTTAAATGTTTAAACTAGCGAATGCATAGCCCAATCAAACGATTACTGGCCGCTTCATTAGCCACCTTTAATGGAATTCACAATGAGACAACGCAAATTGTCCACCTCAGCCTGTGCTTCCAAATGTAGTGCAGGCGCTGTCACATTTCTAATGGAAACTGGAGGAATTTCAGAAACTCGAATCGCCGGCCAGGGCCAGGAGAACAACGTTGGAATTGCTTTACCACTTAATACGCTGAATAGCTCTAGCTTGCGACGTATGGCTTGCACCACATGACGCTTGCCCTGACAATCGTAGCCATCAACGCTGCCCTCAATTTGCAGTACATCATCGATATGTTCGTAGGGCGTATGATTGTAGATATCGGGCGACTGAGCGGCCTGCAATTGATCCAGTCGACGCTCGAGCAATTCCATTTTCCACAATGTGTCCTCCCAGTGGGCTGTAAGGTTCGCAGCGCGAGCCAAGCACTCCACAGCTGCGGTGAGATTGGCATTCTGCGTGTGCAGCTTGTTGTGGCAGTCACCAAGGCTGCTGGTGTGCGGGCTAGAGCGTGGATCTCGTGTTGGCCATGGCATGGTTTGGCGTTCTATGTGACATTGGCTCAAAGATGTGTATAAACAGAGTTGCGTCAGCAACTGAACTAACATTATTGCTCAGCAGTTGAAGCAGTACTGAGTAAAGCAGCTGGCAAGCTGAAGGAACTTTGTCTAAAATGAGCATATCGAATGCGTGAAGTTGTTATTGATATATTTTATGTGGTCAAGGGGGAATAATTGTAGATATGAGCAGAGTTTTTCCCATTATGGGAAGCAGAAACCGTTTGCAGCATTTGTATGCAGCATAAAATGCAGCTGATTAAGATGTCACTTTGTATTCAAGTCTTTCAAATTCAAACTACAAATTCAAACTTTCACAATCCTAATTAAAGACTTACAAATTTTATTAGAATTTTATCACAGTAGCCAAAGTAACTTCTGCATTCGACAAGAGTTGCATATTACATTTGGAAAAACTAGTATCATTTTATTGCCTCTTTTTCTGCTCTAAGTTCTCCCTTTTCAAATGCTCAGCAAGACACTCTAGCCTCTGTCTCACCCTCACGAAAAACTTCTATCATTATCTGTGATCTGAGCTCTAATTTCTGGCAATAATCGTGGCAATTAAATTTACGACCTCATCGCCAAAGGCTGCTTAAAGCAGAGTTCAGATTTTACGAGCACTTGAAAGGCGTGGCAATTTTTATCTTCGCTTTTTCATAAATATAAATCAAAGCTTATATGCATATAAAATCCTTAATATCCAAATAGAAACAAGGCAAAAGCTATCCCAACACTCTCACACATGCTATCAAATATTACGCATACGCCATGTTAACACTTTATAAACGCATTAGTGACCTCAATAGGAAACAGGGTTGAAGTTGGTTACACAAACTGGCTTCCATATCAAAATACAATTTGCAAGTTGAACGACAAAAAATTGTATGCAGGCTGTTCATAGGGAAAAAAGTATTAGGGTAATCCCCAAAAAAATCCAACAACAAAATGAAAAAACTGCTCAGCCAAAAATATTTATGACTGTGGAAAAATATTTTCTGTGACCATTGGCCAATCATAAATCATAATATTATAGGCTGAAAACACGTGCCCAAATAAATAAACAAAACAAAAAAAAACCTAGGAATTATTGCAAAAAGTAGATAAAAATGGAGCCAAACGGCTGGCCACGCCCTCATCGCACCATAAGGCTCTGGAACATTAAACTCAATGAGTTGAAATTATTTGCAGCTGAAGGTCAACTAAAAGTGGGCGCCGAATGGGGGTTTGCGTGGGTTGTGCTGTGTGGTGTGTGGCTGCTGGGCGTTGCCATTAAAGACGACTTCCGCAAACAATAAATTTTGCGTGCCTTAACGAGTAGAGCACAAGTTGCTCCCCGATGGCCCCGAGGCCAAGAGCAACCAAGCCGAACCTTGAACCACGGTTAAGGGAATGGCAAATGGGCTTGAGTGGGGGTAGAATAGCAGCCGCTTTTTAAAACATTTTTGCAGCTGGCAGCGTTTTAAGCGGCTTCACGTTGATGGGAATGCAGAAGCTGGAGGGCTGCTGATTAAACTGTTATACATGCTGTTGTGGGTGAGGAGAATATACAAACGTTTTTGTTTTTTCTTTTTTTTTTTGGTGTTAAACACTCTCCACTGTTGCTGACTGTTCAGTTTTTGCAATGCGTTAATTTGTATGGCTTATTTATGGATGCTGTGGCAGCTGCTACTGAGGTCTGCCAGCTAGAATCAACTGAGTCTACTGTGCACTGTGGGGAATTTGACCAGTTTTTTGTTTGTAATAAATAGTTTTTCAAATATTTAAAATTAACGTATATTTGGAATCCTCTGAAAATACGCTGGAAATACAGCTCAGAGCTGCCAAAATCAGCTATTTGAAACGAAAAGACGAGCCTGTATTTCTGACTTTTATAGGTTAAGAAGAGCCTCAAAAACATACAAAGTGCTTTTAAATACAAATTTGTGGTAGATATTAGTTAGTATGTCAATATGTTGGTAGATCTGTTTTGTAGATTTGCTGTGTGCTGTGTTGTCCCGAGTAATTTAAAAACTTGACTAAAAACAAATTTTGTTAACAAATGTTGTTTACAAACAGCGCGCAGCAATATGACCATATGCATTTCGTAAATCAACTTAAAAACTTAAGCTGAATTTGCTATTAATGTGAATTTTGTACTTTATAGAACTTATAGCATACTTTTTGGGGCATTACAGGAGGACAACAGCACCGATCCATTCCAGCTTACTTTGAAACGAATCCTTATTGCATATCATATGAGATATTACACTCTTTTTGTCCATTGGCTTATAGAATTAGAAGATATTAATTTCTGCATTAAGAATATAATTTTTTTATATCTTTTTTTCTATTTAACGAACTTTAACAACTAAAAATTAATTAGCAAAACTTGTTAAACTAATTTAGTTGGTTATTGTGATACTTCCAAACAATTTAAGATATTTATCATGAAATAAATAACAATTTTATAGACGTTTAATTAATGTGTCCAAGTAGAGTTTTCTCGTTTTTGTGGTTGTTCTTCTTCCATTGTCAGTTTATAAATGCTTTCTGGCGGCAAAGATTTAAGCAATAGATTTAAATTTTTGCATAAACCAGTTTTGCAGTCTTGTCCATGATAAATGTATATATCAGATCGGAAGACTATATCGTAGAGCTGTCATAGGCACGCTCCCACAAAAGTCAGCTACACTTTATATTAAAGAGTTTTCTGTCCTTATATAAAGAGGTAAGAAAAAAATGTGGCTCGAAAATCTTGGTAAGTCTTTGAGTTACTAATTAATTCCAGAAAACAGGCTAAATTCCCCATAGTGCAGTGTATACTGGTGTAGAACATTTCTTATAGTTTAGCATTAGAAGTTAATATATATATATATATATATGGCAACTTATGCCACTCGCCCAACACAACATAGTATCTATAATGTGGACCAAGTAGGTAAATCTTCCTACAATATATATATATATATACATTCGTATACAATATATATATATGTTGCTCGAGAAGCATAAGTTTGTTGATGACTTGCAGAAGGCCCAGAGCAGGCAATTGTACTTGGTTTGGCTTGGGTTTGGAGCAGAGAACTGCAAAAGCACCGTTTCATGGCATGGATTCAGTGAACGAATGCATTTTGCCTTCATTTTCGTCATTGCCTAAAACTTCAAAAGCAACCTCATTCAATTAGACAGTGAAATTTCCTCTTTACTCTCACCTCAAGCCAGCTGTAACCATTTGCCGATTCCGCATTGCTGAATGCTCATTTGTTTATTAATAGTAGGGGATGGGCAAGCGGCTCTAATTTTGAAGTTTTACTTTGTTCAGTTTTACCTTGAACTCAAAAGTTGCATGGACGATTGAAATTTTAGAAAAATTGTATTTATCCATTGAGCATTTAAGGTGCAGCTTCAATTTGCTCCGAAACATTTAAATATCCTTATCATGCCCAAACATTTTTTTGGCACACACATACAAAACCACATACATATATATACCAGCACAATCTCTCTATTCCCTAGTTGCGACTTTTAATTTATGCAAATTTAGTAGACTTTTATGCAAGTGGCAACAACCGCAAAAACGCCATGACAATGACAATGACTTCCTGTAACTGAGGCTGTTTCCACAAACCAAACACGTGCCACACACACACACACAGACAAAGAGAGAAACTTACAATCACACCCACATATAAGAACCGAGCGCATTTAACTGCAAAATTAAAGCCACTCGTCCGATAATTTAGCGAATTGAACATAAGTGCCAAACTAATTGCTTGGGGACTCTGTTTCTGCAGTGGGAATAGTTAAGCATCGGTAAAAACTCCGACAACAAAGCGCATTTGCATGCCAACGCCTAAAAGTATGCACTACAAAGCGCAAGAGTAGAGCTACTTAGTTAACATAATGAGAGCAGTACAAAAAAGCAGTACATTCATCATTTGTTAAAGAAAAGTTAAACAATGCAAACACAAGTGTGGTGCATAATTTATTTAAAAGCAAGCAAACATCATGCAAATGTTGAGTGAAAATAAAAGTTAAGTGTGGCGCACGCATCTGTGACTGAGCCTCATTATTATGCTCAACACTTAGTTGGCAATATTTTCAGCCACAGGACGAAACGAGTCGACGTCACCACGCCCACGACCTTCACACACGTCACAGCCAAGAGCCAAACGAACAACAAGAAGTATAAAAAATATATACAGAAACAGAAAAAACAAAAAAAAAATTAGATTACTTTGGAAATCCGAAGCTTGCATACTCTTACTTTCCAAAGCTGAGCTATGTGTAGCGTTAAACAATGAATTAGAAGTAGGAGTTTCTGAATTAGTCATAGAATTTATGAATCCGATATTTTTCAATAATTTGAAAAAGACAAGAGTTCAAAGGACCCAGCTATACCGACACTTCTCAACATAACGACCTAGTATTGCCATGCAATGCAAGCTATCCAAGCATTACAAATACCATCACAAAATTGTCATACTCTGTGAACCCAAAAAATAGAAGTGCACGCCCAAAAGTAGACTAAGCATTCTGTCTGCCGAGTTCCGTTTATGTAGCTGCTGCTCGCTCGTATTGCTGTGTCTGTTCCGTTTCTTGTTTTCTTCATTCTGCTGCCAGGCGGCAGCAGTACTCGGAGTCGCAGTCACTTAAGCATTCATGCAGTAGCAGCAGCATTCTGGCAGTAGCATTTGCAGCACCTTCCCCATATTTAGCCACTCTGCTAGTCAGCCAGTCAGACGCCGCCAGGCATGCCCTGAATACGAGAACAGCCACAATCTATCAGCAAACAGAACCTTGAGACAAAAGCCATGTGCGTGCCATTTGCATTTGTATGTGTAACTAGGTGTATGTGTGAGCATTGCTGTGTGGGGTTTATTTTTTATGCGGCTTGTTTATCAACTGCCATTTGTGTATTTATTTGCCCTGATTTTATTTTAATTTCATTAAAATTATGTGACAAAATTTAATTGGATTTTATTGTTAACGAGGCAGAAATAATGAAATCTGTTTGAATTACAATTATTGTCAATAGAACGGGTTAACTATGGTTTGCAAATTTAAATAATAGTGAGAAAAGATAAATAAAATTGTGAAAAGACAGCAGTTGAATTGAGCTAATGACAGGTGTAGTGCTCTTAGTAGAGTAAACAAGATCTCGGAGTGTCTACATACCAAATTTGGTGACTTTAGCTCTCTTAGTCTCCGAGGTGTAGGTGTTCTTAAGGATGGACGGACAGACAGGGCTAAATCTAAGACTGATACGTTCCAAATTTGGTTTAATTCGGATGAAAATGAATTCTTAGTCCGAATCGGTCGTTTATATGGGAACTATATGATATAGTGGTCCGTTCTGGATCAACTTTGGTCAACAGACGTAGAGGCTTCTAAAACTAAGATTTACTAAGATTTGGATAAGAAACAACCAATTTGGCTGTACTAAGAGTTCATTCCAAATCGGTCGGTCACATGGGAGCTATTCAAGGAACACGAATTAACAGTGTAGTTGTTATTGGAATTACAAGAAACTTATTTTTTCTATCGTAGAGCATAAAATTTCTATTTATGAAAAAAATACATTTGTATATGATATCTGCATTATCATTGTACGAATATAATGAGGTTGGCTCTCGTAGTTGACCGATCTGGATGATTAACAAGCGTGCAGACAAAAGCATTATCTGGTTAAAACTTAAGCTCTTTAGCTCTTAAGACTTCTGAGATCTTAGGGTTGAAACAGAGGGACGAACACACGAACGGACATGGCTATATCAACTCCCCTTGCCGTGCTGATCAAGAGTATATATACTTTATACAGTCGGAAACGCTTCCTTCCTGACAAAATTAATATATGAATGAGATAAAAATTGGTATCATGCTCTTCTCTCTAAAGATCTGCCAGATCGCATTCATTAACTGATTTCATATCAACACTATCACTCAGGCCAATGTAGGCTTTATCACTGAAACATGAAAGCTGATATTGATACTCAAGAGCAGGTTTTCTAAGGAAATATTCAATTAACTTGAAATGCTGAAGAAAACTCTGATATCGGACATCGTTTCGATATTGTTTCGCATCCAGGACCCTCACTCGTCCCTCTGATAAATGATCATAATAACTTGTCATTTATAATTACTTGCTTCTGAATGAGTTATTAAGTTAAGCATGCTTAAATAAATATATTTTAATATGCATTTTAATTTCATTTATTACAACATTGGCTCTCTCATTTGCATACTCTTGAGCGTCAGTGCATTATAAGCAGTTAACATAAACGCAACTAGGCTGAAGCTGGGGCGGATGCTGAGGTTTTCCTGCAATTGTGTGAACACATTCAAGGTTTCCCCCCCACACACACACACACACACAAATGCAGTTGCATAAATTGTGCCGAGGTAGGTCGAGTCATTGAAATGTAAATGCACGCACCAACACCAAGCCCACCCACACACACACAAGCAAACAGTAGATGGTAACTAACAACAAATAGAAATGTCAACCACAGGCAGCAAGGAGGCCAGGAGTTCAGTAAGAGGGCCGCAAATGCGATTCAAAGCCAGTATGACATTAGCAAAGGAATTTAGGTAAGAGGCTAAGTAAGGGGCAACGAGTGAGTGGTGTGAAAATATGATGTGCCTGTTCTGTCTTGTTGTCAAATACATAATTAACAATAATTCAGTCAACATGACTGCACAGCATAAGCTTAATTATGTATGCCATAGAGAGAGTGATGTTATAAGTCATGCATACAAGTTTCCAGAATTCAGTTACGGGCTTACGTCAATAAGTCTTTGCAACACTATGGAAAGAGTCATTGAATTGTGTTGATTCTATATATAATTTAACTGTAAACCTATTACATATATATTTGTTTTATAGTATTGGATGATAGTGGCCACCTAGCAGAAGTTGTCAAATGTTTGAGAAAAATAGTCAAACTTATACGAACTCAGGACTTGTGAGTTCTGATTAGTTTTAGTATATGTGTCCCTGCTTTGAGACTGCATCTAAAACGATAGACAATGATTGGGCAAAGCAAAAAGTCACAAGGGGTAAATTGTGTTCAATCTTTCCCTTCCCTTCGCTTACGTGTATGCAGCCTTGTATTGATGAAACAATACTTCTCTCTTCCCTTCCACATAGCTCTATTGTATTGCTTGTTGCTTTATCTCAGGATTCTCATCACTGAACTAAACCTAAGTAAATTCTCATAATTTGCCAGCGCTGCTCTGGCTTAATTCTACTCATGATAAAATGGCTAGCTTAACTAAGCACAAATGATGAAAGAGTTGTCAAATCTGAGCAGTCTATAACAGTGTGCTAGTTCATGTCTACACAAAACAATACAATATATAACGAGGACAAATATGTACATTTTCTTTAGGCAATGCTGCCTTTGATAAATTCGCTATTATGAGCACCCTCTTCTCTTTTAAATTAAAAATTCGTACATTAATGTACGCCTACAATTTCAATTCAATTTCAGGCACGTGTTCTTAAAGAGCCGCTCAGCCATTTTCATTTTAAATGTAAATTACGCATTCTACAACGCCATAGAACAGGAAATAAAAGGAAATAAGCAACAGTGTTGAACGAAATAACAAACAAACAGACGGAAAAACTGTAGAGGCTATTGTTTGTCCCGGGTCCTTTATCGTTGAGGTTTGTTTAGGACACTTTAACACATATTAACACAGCCACTTGGACTACTACTTTGCATACTTTGCAATAAAAGTTTTAGTGACAGCGTGCAAGTTTTGAAGTTTTCCGGCAGAAGATTTAAAGTCACAGGTGAACTGGGTTATAGCTGACATCGGAAAGATACAGATATATGCCAGCCCAGTTTTGGCAGGCCGTCAGCTGCGTAGTCATAAGGGGAGGCCAGGTAGCGGGTGTGGCCACAGTCTCTTGCCATAATGAGCCAGCTATGTGCATACGAAAACATTGCCACGACGTCGCTTTTATCCTGCTGCATTCACATCCACTTCCTGCCTTGCTGGTTTTGCATCTTCTTTATGCCTGTCTGACTTTTGGCCACAGCCATCGGCTTAGTTGTACGTACTCGTACGTGCTGTGGGGATTGGTGCTGTGCCATTGCCTTGGCATTTCGTACATAAATTAATGCAGTCGTAATACAATATACACTCGCACACACACACACACACATACACAGTTACAGAGACTCACAGGCACTCACACGTATGTCCCTAAAATGCTGCAGTGTAATTTTTCTTGCCGTTATTAAATAGAAATTTTTGCTGGCATGAGTTGTGTGTACGTGTGTGTGCGTGCGTTCGTGTGTGTTGCTGTCTGCTTCTGTCTTTGGCTTGTCCTTTGCATTGGTTTCTCTCTGGTAAAGTTTCGTTGCCGTCTTTAGTTTGCTTCTTTTATTTTTCTTCTTCGTCTTCCTCAACATTTTTGCCAAATATGCACTGCAGATTTCTTGCTTATCTTCTGCGTCTGCCATTAAAGTTGATGGCCTCACGCGGCCCGGCAAATGAGGATATGCTGAAGTTTTCGTTTTGCTTGCTAAGTTATACATCAATGTTTAAAAGATAAAGCTATTTATTCATATGTTTTCGGATAGTTTCGTAAAGATTTTCTGAGATGAATGTGAAGAGTTTATACATGCATTGGTTATGTGTTTTATATATATTTCTATACCATTCACAAAATGGTATAATCATTTTGTCAGGAAGTTTGCAAAGCATAGAAGGAAGCGTTTCCGACTATATAAAGTGTATATATATATTCCTGATCACCAGGGGAACAAGGGGAATCGATTTACCATGTCCGCCTGTTTCTACACAAAAATCTCAGAAGTTTTAAAAGCTACAGAGCTGAAATTTTTACCAGATGCTTCCTTTGTATGCTGGTCAAGTTCGAGTTTTATTCAGATCGGTCAACTATATCATATATCTTCCATATAACCGATTGTTCCGGAATGAACCAAATTCGAACCAAATTCGGCTTGTATCCATTTGAGGAGGTCCCCGTCCGCTGGCCTGAGCTGGTCAAGATCGTACAACTATATCATATAGCTAACATATAAGCGATTGTACCGGAATGAACAGTTACTAGCATAACTTTTGTGTGTTTTCATCCAAATTAAAACAAATTCGTCCTGTATCCCTTGTATCCACTGCAGCTACACCGTCCAGATTTGATCTAGATCGGTTATGAATTTACAATGTGAATGGTATATGGCCTCCCTTGTTTGTTTTTTGATATAGCTTTAGTTGAGTAAACCATATTAATGTAGAGGTTTATACCATTCACAAAATGGTAGATTAATTTGGTCATGATGTTTACCAAAAGGAAACGTCTTTGTGCCACTATTAAGTCAAATATAAATGAGGCTTCCACATAGTGTTCCATGCAGTATCAGTCCGACATACTTGATTTCGCTACGCCAAGAAAATAAAGAAAGGACGGCATGCCGAAGCTTATATACCATTCACATTGTAAATATATAACAACAGCGTAATTTAACTTAAGATTTCTTGACCTTACTTCCTCAGCCGTATGACTTATTTACTTCTCGAATAAGCGGCTTCTCTCGAGCCCGTGAGCTTGCTATTCGTTGTAAAAGAATGTTCAACGGTCCATTATGATTATCTGTTTGAGATAAATAGCTTTGTTCTTATGGAGTTTTATTTTATTAAAAAAAATTAGCTCTATGCAAGCTAAATGGCATGGTTGTCCAACCTGAGCCTCGGCCTTCTTGATATTGAAAAGGCTGGCGATGTACAAGAAGTAAGCCGATAAAGCTGTAAATTTGTATACCGAATCGTTATGCTCTCACTCTGGCGGGATTTTAGAAACTTCCCCTGGTGGAAAGGAGAATTTTTTAATTTCAATAAAAGCTAGACGAGTTCACAGAAAACTGTTTCTATGGCCCATGGAGTTGAATTCCTGCTGCAGGTAGTTCAGGTTTTTTAGTTATTTTTGCTTTGTTTAAAGGAGTTTGTGTATTTTGGGCCTTAGCTCAAGTGCTGTCCACATGTGGCTCAACTTTAATGTTGTGCACCATTGAGTGTTTAAATTTCCCCCCGGGGGTTGAATCATCGGCACCCCTCAAATTCTTCACATTTTTTGGCGCCTTTCAACCCTAAGAATCTATTCAGCAATAAAATCAATTTTAATTTCATTGGGCAAAAAGAAAAAGTTTGCCATCAAATATGTACGCCAAGTCATTCTCAACAGCCGACGGGAAAACCATCTAAAATAACAACCATAACGTTTTCCGCAAGTAATGGCCAACGGCCTAAAACACCATTTTAATGTGTATAACAGTTTCGCAATGCTGCGAGAGAGAAAGCAAAACAAACACGCCTAAAAATGCTCTTAAAGTTGACCGTAGCCAAAATCTGTTAAACTGCCTAAAGTTTGGGCTTAAGCATTCATAGCATTCGAGTGGAAACGAATGTTCATTAAACAAGGGGTCGCTGCCCCTAACTGTTTAATTGACTAATTAAGACTGATTTATTGATAAAACTTTACCCACTGTGCATTACATTTTCAATGTTGTGTTTCTTTTGGAGAAATTTTGGGCAATTCTGTAGAATTTAAGTTAAGCAGCTGCTTGTGCACGAGCGTGAGAGGAAGCTTCGACTATGTGTGTAAGCCGGCCTTAAACATTTCAGCTACCTGACTCAGGTTTGCTGACAGCATTTGGGTTCACACAATGTTGGCAACATAATTCAATTGGATTTGCCAGAAACTTTGGCTCAATGTTTTGATAGCCATGTGTTCGAGGTTTAGCATTTGTGAGAATCTCTTCTTTTTTTTTTTGTTGAGAGGCAAAATTTCTTTTATGGTTTTGTGCCTGCCAATAGGATCAAGTTGTCGTTGCTTTCGGATTGAATTTGAGCTGGGTTTTGTTTGGAGATAAAATCAGGCTTATATCAAGCTCAATCTACATATTGTGGCCATAATATTTATGAAGAGTTTGTATTATAATCCTTGGCAATGCATTATTTAGATAAATATTATTAGTCAGCTCTTTTAATTTTCCAACCACAATTGAAATCAATTATGTGTACAATATGTGCACAAATTTCTGTCGCATTATGTCATAAAATCAATTTGCAATTTAGAATGGGCAAAATAATAAATTTTACAAATGAGCCCTGGGACTAATGTTGCCTAGAACATTATCTATAGTACAGGGTAATTAATAATGTCAATAACAATATACATATTTGTACCAACAACAAAATGGCTAACCGTAACAAAAGCAAACCAAAATGGCAAACCAAAACATAAATGTACGCATGACATGCGAAATGAAATCAAAATATAACAACCAATTACATAATTCGTGCCACATGATTGCAAATTTAATTGTGCAAATTCATTAGCAACACTAACTTAACAAATTCGAGTCGACTAAACTGTTCACTAAAGAAAAACACACACACATTTTATGCATTGCGAATTGAAATGTTATAGAGAAGTTCATACGAACATATTCTTAACAAACGAGGACGAGGCTGTGTAACATGCGGCATATGCGTAACACATTTGCCAAACAAGAATAACAGAAAAATGGCGTTTCATAGCAATCAAGCTGGGGGCATGTGCACATTTATAGTATCTGTGTGCGTGTGAGTGTGTATTTGCACGTGTGTGCAAAGCAAATCACGTCTAATTCCAATTTTATGTACACATAGCGGCAGAAAACCCAAAAGCAGGGCCTACAAAGGCGCAGCAGGGGACGACGAGAGAGTGAGGGCTTGAGAGGGGGAGAGAAAGAGTTGATTCAAGTGGAAGTCTGCATGTGTGCGCTCTGGCCACCAAACGTAACCCTTCCATATCCATAGCCTGTGCCAACTTTAAGCTTAAATTCATTGCCTGAAAATATATTTTTGTTTGTGTGTATTTTTGTGACCTTAACCCCTTTAAGCCCCCCACAAGCAACTGAGACTTGTCTGCATTTAACTAGGTTTGCATTGCGCTTTGATTACATGGCCCATTGTTGTTGGCAATTGTTGTTGTTGCCTTGGCTTGGCCGCCATTCTGTTTTTCATTTACGTCTTTGAATTGAATCAAGTTTTGGCTCGTTTCCGTTTCCCTCTCTCTCTCTCTCGTACTTTCTCTATTTTGCCAGCAGCCAAGTTTTTCCGCCGGAAAACACACAGCTTCCGTTTTTTATAAATTTTCAATTGTGCGCACACAAAAAATGCAAAAATCATGTTGACTAAAGGAAGAAAAAAAGAAACCCGAATCTCTACAATCGCAGCCATTTTGACGATTCTCGTTTTGTGTGCTGTCAGTTCTTCTTTATAATATGTATATTCGTGTGTGTCAAGGCTTACTTATGCTGCAGCTCGCAACCGTCAAGCTTATTCAATGGAGCACCAACAGGTGACACCTCTGACAGTTGGCAGTCATTTTAAGTGGATTTGCTGTGACAACTATGTGTCAGTTGGTTGCCAGGGCCAACAAAAAAAGTGCTGTGCTTGGGCACGCACTATTTTTTATGTAAAACAAGCCACATATGGGACAGTAAAACAACAACAACGAAAACAGTTGCCCTTGCCGCTGCATGGCCGCAATTTGTTTTCATTTTGTCTGCGGTTTGTTACTCTGCGCTTGAATTTTAATTAAATTGTTGGCTGCGAAACAACACTTCATGTATTTGTTTCCATTTTGTTGCGCTGTTTGTTTTGTAGTCCTTCGTTGTCAAAAGTTAACTAAATTAAAATGGGTGAAAGTGACACGTAGAACTTACTCTACCTGCCGTGTAAAACCAGGGCTACCAATAAGTTTGGTTTGGGTTAAGCTCCAAAAAGTTTCCCATACTATGTGTTCATTGTAACAAAGTCTGTGGTATGATGGCTATGAAACCATGAAGTTTGCAACGCACAGAAGGAAGCATTTCCGACCATATAAAGTATATATATGCTTGATCAGCATGACGAGGGGATTCGATGAAGCTATTCAACCTCGAGATCTCAGAAGTCTTAAGAGCTATAGAGATGACTTTTACCAGATGCTTAGTTTGTCTGCACAATGGTTAAGTTCGAGTTTCATGCAGATCAGACAACTATATCATATAGACCATATAACCGATTGTTCTACAATGAACAATTAGGAGCATAACTTTTCTGTTTTTCATCCAAATCAAACCAAATTCGGTTTGTATCCCTTGTATCCTCTGCAACCACACGACCGCCGACCAGATTTAATCTAGAGCGACCATATATTTACAATGTGAAAGTTAACTGAACTTAGCCTTGCTTTCTAGTTTATTCCAAAGTAGTCGGTTATATGGGAGCTATATGACATAGTTGTACGATTCTGATGCATCAAACAGAAACACACCATGACATAAGAGGTATCTTGAATTATTGTCTTATGTCCATGATCAAGAATGTGTATGTATAATCGGAATCGCTTCTGCGTTGGAAACTTTATACAAAAAGTTAAACATTTACCTAGCTTAAGTGACTAAGTACTGCAGCCGCAAAATCTACTTACCTTTCTTCATGCTGTTAACTCCTGTAAAACCCTCCTTCGACGCCGCTCTTCTGCACTTATAATAACACACTTCGCATTTAGCATTCATACACAAAAACATATGGGCACATATATATATACACGAGGCTTCAGTATACATATTGGGATATTGATATTTACCGTTAATCACGCACAACATTCTCTCGCACTCTGACACTCTCTGCTCAGTTGTTGCTGCTGACTCTGCTTCTTCTTCTGCTTTGTCTGGGACTTTTTTGCTTTGCACCTGCTCATGGCGGCCCAAAACAACACTAAACTTATATAAAACTATGCAATTTGCCTAAAATAACTATACTCCCGATTTTGGCTTGCAATATGCTATATTATTCCCACTTGTGTCAGCTTGATCTCGATTTAATTAACCATTGAGCCTGGCAGCAGCACTAACACAAGCAGATGCTCTAGGACGCTCTTAAAACATTCAACCGCTTTGCATAATTAACAACAATATGTAAAAGCACTCCCGGTAATCGTTTCACTATATTATATATCTGTTTTGCGCACGTTTGATAATAATAATATGAGTACGAGATGATTTAGACATAGACATAGTCTATCTATGGCGATGATTGCTAGACTTCTGCGACGCCTATTGTTTTTTTGCGATATTTTTATGCAGCCTAATTCTGTGGCTAAACGGCTTAACAGCTGGTTGGAGGAGAGAATGTTAAGTTTAACAGCAATTCAAGTGCATAACATAGCAAGGAGTCGACAGTGGCTGTTATATTCAAAATTTCACAATTTTAAAATGGTGATTAAAAGTTACGTTAAATATGAATATTAAACAAGGGTATGAAAAGTAGGCATAGCTCCTGAAGATTCCCGAATTGATGAACAAATACAAAATAAGTATTCTGCAAACCACAAAACAAAAACAACCATTGTTAAACATTTCCTGAATCTACGATTTTCACCCTATTTAAAACAAACGCAATGATTTTTCCTTGCGTATTTTTTCACAAGTTTTTCCAGAAAACTGCAGATTCCAATATATTCAAGACACAATACGCAGAGTGCAGCTGTTCCTACTTTTTTTTTTTAATTTTGTGTGTTTTTCCTTTTGCTTTCCATCCTTATTTTTCTCTTTCTATTTATTATTATACTTTTTCTGAATGTCTGCCAGAACAGAAATATTTATTTTTGCATTTGCAGTTTTATTTTTCGTCCATTTTGCACTTCATTTTCACGCAATTCAAAACGTAAATAGTTAAAGCACCGCACCCACCCTCAGTCACCATTGAATGAATGAATTTTTGGTGAGGAAATTTATGCCGTGAATGTGTGCTGCGGCATTAATTAAAAGCAGCCCGTTTGTGGTCATGTTGGGTTTCCTAGGGTGGGAAGCGATGCTGTTGGATGCTGCTTAGTGTGTTGTGTTTGGTTCGTGGCGTCCCTAACGGGGTTTAGGAGTTTCGTCTTCTTTATTTTTGGAGGCCACGCTGACCACAACATTTATGGGCATTACGCATGGCGCAACAGCAACAACAACGAGAGCTATGAAAACAACAACAACGACAAGTGTGCTTAATATCCGTTTTAAATGATGTTTTGTGTATTGCGGGCAAAATATTTTGCGGTAAATTAAGTTCTTAGGAGTATGTGTGTGTGGGGACAACTTAAGCTCGTAATTGTTTAAGCGTCACCAATAACTAGAGAAGATTTTCATCGTTACAACTGCTGAATGTTTTAATCAATCAATAAGTTTTCATGTTATCATAGCGGAAAATTCAAACACTTCTATGTGGAAAAACAAGTTTTTAAAGCACAACCAATCGATTTTCCCACACAAAGTCATCATCAACATCAATTAACACGTATGGGCTTTGGTTATGAATGTGCCTGTAGGAAGGCCATAAACACGTTAGGAGAAACAGAAATGGCATCATAATTGGGAAATGGCATGGCATAGCTGAAAATTTGAGATGAGTCGCAACCAGCACGAGATTGCAAAGATTGCTTTTAGGATGACTTTATTGCTATGGTCTTGGGCGGAGAGGCCTGTGACTGTGAATATTATTAGGTGTTGTTGACTTTTGAGTTTGCTTGGTTTATAAATAGTTGTGAAAATCTACTAAAAGTCAACCCATTCTTATATTGTAGGGGATGAGGATCATTTTTGACACAAGATGTAATGTTTTTCTTGGAAATCAACATGCCTAAGCCCTGCTTTTGTCGATATAAGTATAACAGATTGTATTGCTATACGTGTTAAGTATCCATAAGCCGAACTGTTGGCAGCGGAGATTTATTAGCTATAAAAACCATACATAATTCAGTAGACTCTGAACTCTGCTTCTTATTCATATTCTTTTTGACAATCGAACACTTCGAACATATGACAACGAACACTTGACAACGAACATATAATGCAGCAGCGTATTGGCCTTTCAATGGGTGCAAATGAACGGCAATGGCTCGCCGATTGACAAATTTCTGTTAATTAACATTCAAGCAAGTTCTCTCAATCTAGGGGAGAGAGTTTATCTATGATATAAGCAAGTTTGAAAGAGTTTATTAAGTTAAGAAATAAAGATCAAAGAGCGAGTGAATGCATACTGAGAATACCAATACAATCGACATATAAGATGAATATTGTAGGTTAACTTTAATATTAGTACTCAGAAACAGCTTGTTTGCACGAGAGATTCTCGAATCATGATTACAACTACAAAAACTCACTGTTTGTTGAGACACGATAGCCAATAGTTGCATACCTTTTTATACCATGTCGTGCCTTCGCCTCCATGAGCCTTTGAGGCACCATATGTCGCGCAGAAGCCACAAACAGAAATCAAGTTTCAGCTGCCAAAAGTCATGCCACATCATAGAAGATCAATAAGCCTGAGGAAATGTTTGGAAGTGCAGTTATATACTGCTGCCTTGCTTTGAGTTAGTGTTCTAGACAAGTACATGGTTTGAGCTTCACTAAAATGCCTACACTTCCTATGAAGTGTTTCTCCTCGAAGGTATGACTTTGCACCAGCTGAAGCCACACAGAGTTAGATATTCACATCGAGTGTGTGTATTTCTTATCACTTACCATGGCAATTTGCTTACTTTATTGTTGTTGCAGTTCCTGTCCAAACTATCAATCTAACTGTTGTCTGTCTGTCTGTTGTTGCTTTGATGTGTCCATATCACTAGAGCAACAACATCAACTACTCAGACCAACTGCATCCATCACAATAATTGTGTACACAGAACGTGTGATGGTCGGAGCTGGAGGAATGGGCACATGGTCAAAAACGATTTGTCCGTCCGTACGCTACATGCGGAGAGGCACAATGCCAAAATGCCATTTCAAAGCTTTCACTAGCGCGCCGCTGCAGCTGAGAGACTCACGAGACTACGACCGCACATAGCCAAGTCAAGCCAAACCCAGCTATAGCTTTCCAGACACACAGCATGCACGGCATGGCACGTCGATGTCAGAGCATGCATATCCATATCCGTTTCCTGCCAATGCTCACCCCACATAAATAACAATACCTGATAGAGCGATAGAGAGAGGGAGAGAGAGTGTGTGGGGTATAGCGACAGCTGAAAGAGAGGCTAGATCATATCGAACAAACGACAGACAAATGACAGCGTGACGCATCTGCCATCTACAACAACAACAGCAACATAGACAGTGCCACAAACAAACCCACATCCACATCACAGCTAACTCAATTGCAGCGCGACAAATGGAAATGAAAATGGAAAACTTAACTGTTGCAGGAGCGTTTCCCCTATCTGCTCGGCCCATGTTAATGGCAAAAGGCCGCTTATGCTAAAACATTTTAGGCCATTCAAATATAATCAGCGTTAAACACACGGACACGGACACACACTCACATTTACCTTTGCGGCTTTTATAGTTTTTCAAGTTTCTAAGCCCGCAAAGTATGCAACAACTGTCGAGGCCATTAAAAAGCAACGCTGTGTTGCCAAAAATAGAGACATTAAACTTTTCACAGCCCATTCCCAGCGCTAAACTCGCGCCCCCTTCCTGGTCCTGCCAACGTTTGGCGCTTGCCACTTTTCCGGGGCCAGGTACGGGTACATAAAAGATTAAAACGCAACACTTTATCATTAAAAACTTGACAGGCAACGAAATGAGTTTTCGCGTCAGCAGCCGTTGCCACATAAGCGGAGAGATGAGGACGAGACGGAGAAGGCAAAATTCGAGGCTAAAAATTTCAAACTGAAGCTATGTGTGTGTTTGTCTTTGTGTGTGTGTGCGTGGGCGTTGGCTTATTAATTAAATTTATAATGTCTTGAACCGTGTCTGAAGAATGTTAAAATAATTGCTTAAAACAATTATGAAAATCAATGCAAAATTGAAATTAAGGATGAATCTCGACTATATTGATTATTGATTAAGCTTAAATTTATAGTGTAGAGGCTAGGAATTCAGCTTGGGTCATGAGTAAGGGGTTTGGGTTACCTAATAAGCAACTAAAGAATCTATGGCTAAAAGTTTCATCTATCACTCGTGACTTTATGATAAGCCGTGCTTTCCTTCATATGTGGGGGTGTCCCAGAAGTTTCCATATGTTAACATATCAATTAATGGTTTTATTTGTATAAAGAGGATACAGGAAAAATTCGCTTGCTATTGGAATTGAGGCGTTGAATTGCTGAAATATCGATGCAGCAATCAGCATGCGAATTTGTTTAACTTTCTGAGGTTCAGTAACCACTGAAATTTTCGTCTACCTATAAATAGGAAACTTTACACATACATTTCTCAATTTCAGTATTCAATTTCAGTGTTGGGCTTGTGTGCATCAGCATGGCCAAGTAGAGGAGTTGGTGCTGTGCATAAAATAATACACAATCAGTTTTATAGATTCTTCTTCATTTTTGCAGTGATAAAATTTCAGGTTTCTTCTCGATGTTGCGAATTAGTTGCACTTCGACTGCAATTTAGCCTACGTTGCCTATCTAAACAAGGCAACTTAATTAAATTGGCATCGTTTTCAAAAAATATCGAAAAAATGCATTCTAAAGACATGAAACCTCAATTTTAACAACAACTTTTCTAGCTTGAAAATGGGCAAATCGTACTTTAGTAGAGAAAACGAGGATATTGTATTCGTGCAAATGTATGTAACAGGCAGGAGGTAGCGTCTAAGACCCCATAAAGTATATATATTCTTGATCAGCATGAAACTCCCAGTCGATCTAGTCATATCCGTCTGTCCATCCTTATGAACACCTAGATTTCGGAGACTATAAGAGCTAGAGAGACCCAATCGACTCCCAATCGATGCAGGTATGCATAGGTCTGAAAAGTAATATACTTTTTTTTTTTTTTTTTCTACTTTTATACAAAATATATACAAATGTATATACTTAAACCTAGATAACCTAGGTAACTGGATGGGAAAAGGGGAAGATTAAAGGGTTCTGTGGGACAGGTCGGTTGGGTGAACTCTCTTGAGCCTCCTGCTCATTCTTACTCCGTGGATACGTCTACTTCTTAGGAGCCTTTGCGCCAGCTGGTTAGGGTGATGTGCGAGTTTGGCTAAATATGCAGTAGCTTGGCCATTGATCACATCTCTGATCCTCGGTACATGGAGTTCTTTGTCGATGCCGCACCAGAAATTCTGCGCAAGATTTGGGACTGCACAACACGTATTTTTATTGAGGTTCGACTTTGCCGCTATGCCGTATACCTGAATACCATATTTCCAAATGGGTGCCAGAATGACTTTGTAAATGAGCGTCTTGTTGGTTACTGACAGTTTATTCCTGGCCTTAAGCAGCCAAGCCAAACTGCTCGCCTTTGTCTTAAGACGCTTAACTATTTCAGTTATATGGCACCGGAAATTTAGCCGCTTGTCCAGAGTGACTCGAAGATATTTGTGAGCATCCTTCTGGTCTAAGAGTTGACCATGTAAGAATACTCCAGGAGAGGTTTGTGCTCTGAGAGTGTATGTGACTGACTTCTACACAATTATCAGTGTTTATGGCAATATTCCATCTACAGGCCCAGTTCTCAAATTTTTGTTTAAATAGATCTGGACGAGATCTGTAACGGTGAAGACGCAACTGTCTCTGGCCAGTACCGCAGTGTCATCGACAAGTAGATTGCTCTGGTCCGAGATCGGCATGTTGTCAGCTGAAGGCGTATACAGGCTGTAGAGGGTTGGCCCTATTACGCTACCCTGGGGTACACCAGCTCTGACCGTCTTTGCTTGAGAGGACACCCCGTCCTGAACAACTTTAAAGGATCGCTCGTGAAGAAATGTGTAAAGTGAAAACTAAAGATTGTAATGCAAGAGTGAGTATGAACAATAAAGAGATGTTGTTATTGGTTATATCAGCCGTCTCCCCATAGATTTTAGTATTTTGAATTTGAAATTTAAAAAATCGAAGCAAAAGTTTATACTTCAATTGAAAGATAAAATATAAATGTAAAATATAACTCTTATAATGATAAATGAGTGAACGACATCTGCAGCAAATTTTGGGCTGCAATATATATATACATACCTATATATATGTAAATATCTTAAAATTGCCTTCATCATCACATTTTTGGCCAACTCATCATTGCAAGGGAAGCCACACACTTCGGTTTCAAGGCTTGTTCATTGAATTACGCTTCAAAACAAGCTGCATAATATTTCAATTTGCTGAACCAAGGGATGTTCAAGTCCCCCCTAACTGCAGTCAGCACGTCCTGGAGTTCAGCATTTGGGTTTTAGCTGCGCATCAATAAAGTGCTAGAAACTTTGGCTTGGAGAGCCACACCTCGTTTGCCCAGGACTAGTGGCAGTGCCAGTCAGGCAGCCAAACGAGTTCATTGATATGGCAAAAGTCGCCAAAACTGTGAAACTCAAGCTCAAGTATTCAGTGTTCCTGGGAATTGATTTAAGGTAGCTGGGTAAGGGTGTGGCAAGTGGCTTGGATGATATTTTCCTTGCAATTGTTTAAGGTTTAGTAGGTGGTTTAAGTTAAATACACACAGGCTAATACTTGACTTAAGTGTTTGACCTCGAAAAGCTCCTAAAGTGCATATAGATCATTTATGGGAACAGGGTAAATACTAAGAGTTTAATATTTAATTATGGGTAGTCATGAGAGCAGCCTTTTATTGCAAAGATCATGGAATAACATTGTCATATTGTGGACAGACCTTTATAGTATATTCTAGGTGGAGGTATTCGACACCTGCTCAACATCTTCGCACACAAGCCATCCCATACCGACTCAATATTTTTCAACAATACGAAAAGCAAAATGGACAAATGTGAGTAAATATTTCTACAAATATTCCACTTTCCCCTCATATTAGACATCTCAAGGAAACATCCTTTTTTTATCAAGTTTAACAAACATATAATTTATTTGATAACCATAATTTTGATAATAAAGGAGCCTTTGTGCTCTTTATGTGTCTGTCTGCATAACTTTACCAAGTGTGAAATTTGGTTTACAACATAGCCAAACTCTGTGTATGTGAATGTGTTGTGTTGTGTTGTGCCAAAATTGTTGGTAAAGTGTGATGCTTAGCCTCAGGTTCGTAAAAGTGTACCTAGATCATACATAGATCTATATCTATACTCTACATCTGGTTGTAACTTCATGTTAACATTAAATATCGTCAATTCATTGAAATACCGAAACCTCTTCAATATTGAAGAATTTTGTCCTGCATATAAAAACTTGGAGAAAGCGGAAATATTATGTACACGCGTGTTTATGTGAATGTGTTATGTGTTGTGTGTGTGTGTGTGTTTGTGTTATATATGTTATACACATATATGTTATACATGTGCGTGTTATATATGAAATGTGCAAACCTGAGGCTGAGACATGATCTAAAAAACGTGAACTAAAATTTTGAGCCAAAACTGAGATCTCTTCCATCTTCTACTTGGGCTGCTCCGGACAGGCCATCTGGTACAGGAATTGCACCAAGGTGCGGGTGGGTCTACCCGTCATACGTCCAGCTCCTAGATATGGTATGATTCCAAACTTGCTGAGAAGTCCCGTGCCATACGTGTCCAAATGAGCCCAATCACTGCAGGGCACCAGCTCATGTAGGACAGCGGCGGCCAAGCAGGAAGATGCATAGCCGTCGCCATCGTTAGCCAGATCGAAACTGAGATTTTCAGCGACACGATCTTTGTAGTAGCGCCACAGCGGGAACCTCCAAAGTCGATCACCTGTCAGAGAGCCCGCGCGCTGGAACTGCTTCCAGATGTAGTGCGAATTCGACCAGATTCCAGTGGCACCCCCTCCTACGGCCTTCTTAATGCCCTTGCACATTGAGCCAACATCGACGACGAGACGCGGCTTGTAGGTAAGCTGACCGTAGAGCATGGGGTCAGCAATGACGACCACACCAGTGCGGCTAATGTTTCTCACGGCCATAGACTTGGCATTGAGCAGGGTGACCACATCTCCTGGCTTGCAGGACATGCCCGAAGGTAGATTCTCGCAGAGCGGCAGAATGGCTGTGATATTTATAGGCAGCGAGAGCGCTGCTGCTGCACGCATGGAAGCCAAAATGGCGGCAGCTCCAGTAAGATCGCCACGGAACTCATCCATGCCTTTGCATGGACGTAGATTGATGCCGCCTGAGTTGAATGTGAGTCCCTGGCCCACGAGTAGGATGGGCTTGTCTTCCGGCGCTGTGCCGCAGTAGGCAATCTCCAGTAGTACTGGTGGCTCACAAGATCCCTTGGCAATCATCAGGAACGAGTTGAGATGCTGCTGCTCGATCCACTCCATAGTGCGCACTTCCACGGTAATGCCACAGGGACAGAGCGCGTCGACAGCAGCCTGGGCAAAGACAGTGGGCGTCATGCAGTTGGCTGGCGCATCGGACAGACGTCTGGCCAGGTTCTGTGCCTCCGCCTTGAACAGTCCACGAGTCCAGGAATCCATATCAGGGGAGCCATATAGCTCCAGCTTGGGCATAACGTGTCTGTATTTCTTATTAAGATTCTCCTCGTAGTGCCAAACGGCCAGAGCGGCACCCTCAGCCGCCTGTTCCGGATAGTCCATGTTGTCAATGTGCACCTCGATGCACTCGAGCGACTGCAGCGAACGGGCACCAATGCCAGCCGCCACGCGCACGTTCTCCATACCCTCATCCAGCATCTCGAGCTCATTGAAGGCAATGCCCTCGAGGCCAACGCCAACAATGCAAATTGAACGGAAATCGGGATCCAAGTTGTTGAAAACCTTTCCGCGACCCAAGCGTCCTGTGATCTTCGTTTCGCATATCAATTCCGTCAGCTTGCCATTCACTCGATCATCGAACTTTTCGCCGGCCGGCGTCAACCTGGGACCCTTTCCACTCTCCTTCTCATAGAGGCCCAGCACGAGACCTTTGCCGCCCTTTTTGTTGTCGGCGCATCCCGGAACGGCGGTGCGCACCTGATTGTAGTTGATCTTGCTAAATGTTTTCCGGGCGCGCATCAGAGTGCGGCCCAGCACCTGGCCACGGGCAGACATGTCGAACGAACGCGAGTTCTTTCTGCGAAATTTTGAATCGCGCTAAAAACAAATATCGCGCTTACGATTTACCGTTAAAATGTATTAAAACTTGCGTGATTCTCCCGATTCTTTAAAATTTCGAATGTTTGGATTAAATTGTACAAAAAAATATATAATAAAAAACGGAATGAAATTTTAAACTCAAACCGTCCGTCTGCTCGACGTGAACTATACTAAGTAAAATGAAATTGAAACGTTGTAACTGAAAAGTAAAAGCAAACTGGATGTGATTAGTTCAGTGATATATGTGTAAAGCAAATAAGCAAATGTTGCAATTACGTCGAGAAAGTATAAATTGTTAGATCAGGTGCGTTAGAATAATTTTTCCTGATTTGGTGAAATAAATCTTTAGGAATTATAATAAACAATAATAAACAACAGATTTTTTTTTATAAATTAAGCAGATTTGTCTGGAAATATCTACAACTTAGTCAACTTATCTATTGGCCCCATCAATGCATTCTATAAAAAGAGAGCTTTAAAGCTTTGAAGAACAATTATGAAGTTGTCTTTGTGTCATCATCTAAGCGACTGAGCAACGTACCATAAAAACGGACAAGCTTGTTATCAAAAAGGAGATAAACTACCATGGGCGTAGCCAGGATCGATCTTACGTGCAGAACGTATTTGCTGCCATAGGGCTATAAAAATTTGATCCGAGTTTGAAATTTTTGAGGGGCAGCTGCCTTTTTTTGATCCTCTCCCTATTGATAGTGTCCTAGTGAAAGCTAACAGACCACGTAAACATTTTCAAGTTTTTTCTTTTAGAGCTAAACAGTCTTCCACAAGTTTCTTTTCAAATCTTCCATCTTCTAGAAACTGCGTTTGTGTGTACCCATATCCATAAACTACAAGTAGTACAACTCTCGAGTACTTAAAATGTCCTCTAACGATTCTTAAACCAACTTTCGCTCTTTTTAATTTCCCTGCATCAACTTAACTTTGACCACGATTTTGAACTACTTGCAGTTTGAATTTTCTATAACGCACGGTTGCCTTTCATTATTGTCAGTTATATGTCAATATATCGATGTTATCAACGACCCCATAATGTGATCAAAAAGATCACAAGATAATAATTTTTAGTACAAGTCTTAATTATTAAAATTTTGAATAAAGAAATATTTCACCAGGCCAGATAAAATAATTTGCTATGCTTCAGATACATATATAAACTTACATTTTTACATAATAAAAAATATATAAGAGCCAAGTTATTAGAAATAGTAGAGTATTTTAGAAGATTAAATATTGTTATAGAAAAATGATATAGAAAATATTACAAATTAAATTAAAATACTAAAGAAAGATTATCTTGCCCTCATTAATCCTTCAGATAGCAAAAATATGGTGTCTAGACCAGGTATAAGCAAATGTTGCAATTTGATTGAAAAGCAATGGTATTAGCCAAAAAGCTGAAGGCTCTGCTTAGGTTTAATGCGTCTATAATCTATAACATCACTATAAGCCAGAGATGGGCGCACACATACTATCGCAAGAATTCAGTGCTACTCATATGAGCGTTAACTACGAACACCAAATTACGCGACGTCGCATGAAATTAAGAGCATCAAGTACACCACAGCATAAAGTTACGCTTGTACATTATAGTCTGATCCCATTGGAGAGACTTTTTGAAAGTTGGAAAGGAAACCCAGCCAATAAGGACAGCATGGGGTAGTTGCCAACGTACTAAAGATTTGGCTTATTACTCGCAATAACCGAAGTACGTTGGATTTGTGGCTAACATCGCACCTACAAGATGTCAATGTATTTTGGCTTATTGCTAGCAGCAACAGCATTACCTTAGATTTATGGCTAATATGGCAAATACAAGGTTCTAGCATATAAGAATTGCGAGAGTGATGAGGAGATTCTAACTATAGAGCCACACTTAGCGTCGTTAACATGGTGAACTCGTTAAGAGATAGTCCTCGTATTGTTATCTTTCACATGCACAAATTTTCTACGTGGATGTTCAGATTACTCATGAAAAGCAGCATAATTGTGGCTCTATAGTGAGATTCGCTTTGGTGCTCATTACTCTAATATATCCATCAATGTCTCAGAAATACTCACCGCAACAGTTTGCCGGCTCAGAATCCTGCACCCCAGTGTGTTCCTCTCAGTGGGAAGGCACACACAAGCCGGTTTCGGTCAGTTCTCAAGTTATAGCCGCCCACGGATTCTGCACTATCCGCGACTAAGTTAGTCAAATACTTAAAAATTAAAAATTTATAATATACGTGTTTACGGTGATTGTGACTATTTTGGAATTTACTTGGATAATTCTCGTTTGAATGTGAACGAATTAATATTCCCGGACTGCTACGCTATATGGAATTCTAATAAATGGCTGCCAAAAATTATGAAGTTAGCAAGGAGCTCTTTTGCAATGACAAATAAGAACTTTTTTTTACCCTCCAGGGCTAGTCATGTAACAAGTGAGAACGCTGTAGTCGATATACCGACTAGAAGATACTCGTACTCAGCATTTATTCAATATTCGACACACTCAAAAGTATGAAAATAAAATTTTTTTGTTTTTTGTGGGTGGCGTGTTTTCATACCAAATTTTTTGTTTACGATTTTGTCTACAATTATTATCCGATCTTAACAAAACTTAGCAAATCGGTAGATTATGTGCTACAAACCGAGTTTGAAGATTAAGATTTATGGAAGATATAAAGTTTTGCCATTAGCAGGGGTGGGAGGGGGCAAAAGTTAAAAACAAACTTGATCTGACGCCCCATTAGGAGAGTCTTCTACATACCAAATTGGGTCTCCCTAGCTCTTACAGTCTCCAAGATCCAGGTGTTCATATGGACGGACAGACGAACATGGCTAGATCGACTCGGGTGTTGATGCTGATCAAGAATATATATTTTATGGGATCTTAGACGCTTTCTCCTGCCTGTTACATACATTTGCACGAATACAATATACTCGTTTACTCTACTAGAGTACGAGTATAAATAAAACGCAATTGACTCAACGAAAAATGTGCTGCAAAAAATGTTGTGACAAAAATTTGTTCATAGTATATTCGCAAAAAAATGTGGCTAAAAAGTTTGCCTAACATCAACTGTTCCACCATGGAGCGGCTTCCCCCATGCTGGACAACAAAAGTTCATAGAAAAGTTAAGTTTAAAAAATTTTTTTTAGCTCAATAACAAATGTAGATTTTATTTTAGGCAAAATGTTTCCACGAATTCTGCGCTGAATTTTGATTTGGTCTTGAAAGCTGGCTTACGATTCAAGCGGATATGTCCAGCAGATTTCTATCGTAGTTGATGAAGTTCGCATGTATTGTTGTGGTGCTGACGCCCAGTTCACCATTGACCTGTGCCTCATACGGCTGAGTGACGCCGACCACTAAGTTATACAGATAGAGTGACTGCATCCTGGCATAAAGGCCCATGATATTCCATTGAGAGGCACCGAAGTGGTGCATGATCCTGCCGAGGCGTTGATAGTTGAGCAAGATGTAAATCAGCCAGGTGATCAGCCAGGGCGTCCAGTATAAACAGTTGAAAATATTCCAGTAGTCGAACTGGCCCATTCGCAAAGATCCAAGTTTGCGTAGCCAGTTTTTCTCAACTTCAGCCGCTGGCGACACATCACTAGGGACGCCCGTCACTGGAGCGCTGACAATTGGATCTGGTTCCATGCGTGCCTGTTGCAGCTGTTGACCTGAAGTCTTTCCGCGACGGCCACACCAAATGCCAATCACCACAAGAGCCGAATAGGTCATGGCTTTGATCAGTATGCCGGCGCTGTACATATAGCCAACACTGAGCTGGAAGCTACGGTGTACATCCAATATATTGGTCTTAAAAGTGGCATTGGCCTGCACCACTGGACGCAGCTGTGCACACGCATGCCACAGAGTTAGCACCGCAAACAGACCTATATAACCCAAAGCGTGCATTTTATACACAAAATAAATAAATTTTACAAAATAAATTTAGGTCTGATTTGGAAATGTAAATGCTTAGAATTGAAATGCTTAAAGGAATAATTCTGTCATTTTACATATACTAAGGCAGCTAATACGAAAAAAATAAAATCTATGTTACCAACATTTTTTAACCTCCAGAGCTAGAGATGTAAAAATAAAACGCAATTGAGTCAACAAAAAATGTGTTGCAAAAAATGTTGTGACAAAAATTTGTTCATAGTATATTCGCGCAAAAAATTGCTTTTGTATTTCTCATGTGGCTAAAAAGTTTGCCTAGAATCAACTATTCCACCATACAGCGGCTTCCCCCATGCTGGACAACAAAAGTTCATAGAAAAGTTAAGTTTAAAACATTTTTTTTAGCTCAATAACAAATGTAGATTTTATTTTAGACAAAATATTTCCACAAATAGCTTGAACGAATTCTGCGGCGAATTTTGATTTGGTCTTGAAAGCTGGCTTACGATTCAAGCGGATATGTCCAGCAGATTTCTATCGTAGTTGATGAAGTTCGCATGTGTTGTTGCGGTGCTGACGCCCAGTTCACCATTGACCTGTGCCAAATACGGCTGAGTGACGCCGATTACTAAATTATGCAGATAGAGTGACTGCATCCTGGCATAAAGGCCCATGATATTCCATTGAGAGACACAGAAGTGGTGCATGATCCTGCCGAGGCGTAGATAGTTGAGCAAGATGTAAATCAGCCAGGTGATCAGCCAGGGCGTCCAGTATAAACAGTAGAAAATATTCCAGTAGTCGAACTGGCCCATTCGCAAAGATCCACGTTTGCGTAGCCAGTCTTTCTTAACTTCAGCCGCTGGCGACACATCACTAGGAACGCCCGTCACTGGAGCGCTGACAATTGGATCTGGTTCCACGCGTGCCTGCGCCTGTTGCAGCTGTTGACCTGAAGTCTTTCGGCGACGGCCAAGCCAAATGCCACTCACCACAAGAGCCGAATATGCCATGGCTTTGATCAGTATGCCGGCACTGTACATATAGCCAACACTGAGCTGGAGGCTACGGTTTACATCCAATATATTATTGGTCTTAATAATGGCACTGGCCTGCACCACTGGACGCAGCTGTGCACACACATGCCATAGAGTTAGCACCGCAAACAGACCTATATAACCCAAAGCGTGCATTTTATACACAAAATAAATAAATTTTACAAAATAAATTTAGGTCTGATTTGGAAATATAAATGCTTAGAATGCTTTATGGAATAATTCTGTCATTTTACATATACTAAGGCAGCTAGATAAAATATTATGATAATGTGAAGACGATGCGTAGTATTAATAATGCAAAAGTTTGCATTTCAATAGTTCAATTTACATTTCAAGTTTAAATTGCGCGGCAATTCATTGCTGTGATTTTTGAGTAAGTGAGCTCAATTTGAGCAAAGCGCTTTAATATACATATATCGCCTTATAAATTCACAATATAATATCGTTGGTAAGAAATAGCAACGGCGACCAATCTGTTGACAATCTAATTTGACTGTTGACGACTAAATTTGAATTAAGTTATGTATAAAATTGCTTGCCATTCAAATGTTCTCGAAAGATTTGGGCTTCGATTTGGGGCTGCGCGGCAGTGCTGCAACTGAACGATAATTTGCGGACTTGAGCACATTGTTCAAAAATATTGCCAGCTTAATATCGCACTGAGATATTTCTCATGTAAATATCGATAGACCAATATATGTACAGAAGCGCGATTTATTTATTGTTGGATGGATCAATATTTAAATGTTTTAGGTTCAGTTGGGGTGAGTTCAAAATGCTTAGCATATTTTGTGCTAAACATATTTGTGTATATGCATAATTTTTGTTATACGAATATAAGCTCTAGCTATGTTTAAATCATTTAATTTACATTTTATTTTTGTATATATAAATCACATTTTGCTTACAAATACAATTCTTCTGTTCTTCAATAATAATTTCAATTTTGAGCTGCTCGCTAATGTTGCTAATACGATAGATTCTTTTCAAAGAGATTTGACGATATTGTTCAGAAATATCGCGCACGATAATATCATCTGCGATATTTTCTTAACTTCTTGCTAAATATTGATAGACTTGTCGCGCATGATAATATCATCTGCGATATTTTCTTAACTTCTTGCTAAATATTGATAGACTTTTCGAACATTTTCTGGACAGAAGCGTGATTTGCTTTTATTTAAGTTGGGGTGAGTTTGATGAATTATTAATTTCACTTACATATAGGTGTTAGCTATTCAACTATTTTGTGTTTAGTATAACAAGTCACTCATATTTAAAGCACATTTAGAGTAAAAAAAAACAAACGCCATAGGTGCCGCTTCCATTTCATTAATTATCGATAATTTCTGGAAAGAATTACAGAAAAAAATACAATTTTGTTGCTCGTGTAAAACTAATTTTCAATCTGGTTGTTGATTGTTTAGCGGCTATCACAATATGGATGCCGCCATTGCGCACGACCTGACCAGCGGCGAGGAGCGCACCAGCGATGTGGCTGCCGGCACAGTGAAGTCTTTCGAACAACTAAAACTGAGAGGCCGTATTCTGCGTAGCCTGCGGGAGTACAATTTTATAACGCCAACCAAAATTCAGGCGGCCGCCATACCCATGGCGTTCGCTAAACTAGGTAAAACAATGTGGACTAACTGTGTAGATGTATTCTGACTTTTTTTTTGTTCTGTCAGATTTACTGGTGCAGTCGAAGAGCGGCACTGGCAAGACGCTGATTTATGTCTTGGCTACCTTGGAGTATATGAACAAGCACTATATACAACCACAGGTAATTATCGTTGTGCCCACACGTGAGTTGGCTGTACAAGTTGAGGACACCGTCACACACATTGGCCGTCACGTGATGGGCAAGGGCAACTGGGCCCATGCCTTTATAGGCGGCACAGATGTGAAGATGGATCGGGAGCGGATGCGTGTGGCCCGTGTGGTGGTGGGCACTCCGGGCCGGCTGCTGCACCTGTACCACAACAATGTGTTCGACACAAGATACATCAAATTGCTGGTGCTCGATGAGGCAGATCAGCTGTTTACCACGAGCAGTCTGGCGCGCACAGTGACTGAGTTAATGGCTGCCTTGCCAGCCGAACGCCAGACCATAGCCTGCAGTGCCACCTATGAGAATGAGCTGGATGAGCGCCTAGCAAAGTTCATGCGCAGTCCCATTTTCTTATCCAACAGCGAACGCGCTACAGTGCTACTGGGCGTCCGCCAGTTTGTCTACGAGATACCAGAACAGGTGAACAGCATGGAGGAAATGCGCGCTAAGCTGAACACGCTGCAGCGCGTTCTCGCCCAGGTGCCCTACGCGCAGGGCATCTTCTTTGCCAGCTCTAAGATGCGTGCGGACTCCTATTGCAGCTACATCAACGCCGCCGGCGTTCAGTGTTCGCTGATGTCGGGCAATATGCAGCAGGACGTGCGCCTGTCGACCTTTAATAGCTATCGTACCTTTAGTGTGCGCACCATTGTGGCCACGGATGTGATGGCGCGCGGCGTGGATTCGGCCCATGCCAATTTGGTCATTAATCTGGATCCGCCCGATGATCATGTTACCTATTTGCATCGTATTGGGCGCGCCGGTCGCTTTGGCACCAAGGGCATAGCCATTACCTTTCTTGCCTCACCAAAACAGAGGGAGAAATTTAAGAACATCATTGCCAAGGTCGGCACTGGCTTGTCGGTGCTGCAGTTTCCCGAGGAGATGCCGGCAGGGTTCAACTTCTGGGATTTTGATTCATATAATTTTCCATATTTTGTCAAATCTGAATCCCAGGAGCAAACAGATGAGGATCTAAAGAGTATCAAAACACGCAAACCGCCAAGGACGGATGAGCAGAAGCCAAAGGAAGACTTCAACACACAACTTCAAAACACTATGAAAAATCCTAGAGATAAAGATGATGGCTCGAATACAGAGGAGACCTTGAAAAACCTGAAAGATTCACTTGCTGAGCAACAGGAAGAAGTGTCTGATACTATTTACATTCCTGATGATGCAAATAATTTGCCTGAACAGCAGCATCAGCTGACCGCTGAAATGATGATAATGAACCAAGATAAAGGAGTCTCCGGTATTATTTGCATTCCTGATGATGCTGAGCCGTTGCAGCAGCCGGAAGATTTGTATGAACAGCAGGATTTGCAACAGCCAAATGCTGAGATATTGAATATGATATTGAACCAAGATGAGGGACCCCTCGCCATTAGTTTCTTTCCTGATGATGTTGAGCCTTTGCAGAAGCCAGAAGACTTGGCTGAACCGCAGGAAACACAAACTGTTAAACAATCAGGGAACATGGTTGACCAGCAGGAGGAAGTCTCCACCATTACTTGCATTCCTGATAATGCCCAGCAGTTACAGAAGTCGGTAGATTTGTTGCCTGAACATCAGGATGATCAAACCTCTGAACCAACAATTGAAATGATGATTCATCAGATGGAAGTGTACAAGATTTCTGCAATGTCTGATGTTGAAGAGGAGCCGAAAGATGGGCTCAAAGAACATAATCAAATTGGTAAGTCAAAGAAGGCTGAATCTCTTATTAATATACTAGCTAACCCGGAGTGCGTCGCTACGCCTCCTGGTGTTCTATGCTTGTTGTTGTGCTAGTTATCTTCAATGTTTTTTTATACCCTTGCAGAGGGTATTATAATTTTGTTACGATATTTGATAGAAGGGAGGATAGAAGGATGCATCTCCGACCCCATAAAGTATATATATTCTTGATCAGCATGACTAGTTGAGTCGATGTAGCCATGTCCGCCTAGTGAGCTTTTTTATCGAGTTGAAATTTGTACCATAAAATTCTTTCTGCTGTAAGCTGCTCATATGTCGAAATTGTCCAGATCGGAACACTATATCATATAGCTCCCATAAAACCAACCGATTCGGAATGAACTTAGTACAGCAAAATTTGTTATTTTTTTTTTAATCCAAATTGCACCAAATTTGGTAAATGTCAGTTTTAGAGGCCTTCACGTCTGCTGTCCTCAGTTGATACATATACGGATCAGTTTTAGAAGCTTATCGAATTTCAACCGAATCTGCAAGGGTATGTAAGCTTCGGTTACCTAAATTTAGCCTTGCTTTCTTGTTGTTGCTGTCCTGCTTTACAAACTACCAGAACTTTCTGCGGTATTTTAAAAGTTATATATATATATATCATCATTTTCTGAAGTTGCGGGAGTATTACACGAATCCAAGCGCATGCCTGAGACGTCATTTAAGCAGTCTTCTATCAAAAAGGCGCCAATCGAAACAGTGCATCAGGATACTTTCTTCGTAGAGCCACCGCCGAAACAAGCTAAAATATTTATCAACGAGGTATCAAATCTGAAGGACAACGTTCTGAATGTTCCCCTGCCAATGGAACAGCCACTTCTGAAACTCAATCAGCCAGTCGCCAAGCATCTACTGAAGCTGCCTGAAATATCTCAATTGGAGCAACATGAGTATGAGCAGCCAGGAGATATTCAGGATCTCACACCTTCGTCTTTGCCCTTGGAATCGTCTGATGAGTTGCCGCCAGCTGCTCCAAATTCTATAAACACCAAAACCTATTGTCTGGTTGTGCCCACAGAGCAGAGCTGCTCCACCACTCTACAGCCGATGGGCATCTCGAACACTGTGGACGATGCCAGCAGCATCATCTCGGACAGCATGGAGCCTGGCTATGACAGCGATGCCTCTTATACCAGCTACTACAGCACATCAGATGAGCACCTTATCTGGCGTCAATTCCAAATGCGGCTGCGTCGCCGTCAACGCAAGTACAAGCAACGCGTTCTCCTTTACAAGAACAGCCGGAAACCAACTGTGAGTAGAGTTCGATCAAAGATCCTATAAAATCATAAAATGCCATTTAAATGTAAGATAAAATAATTGGGGTGACCTTATTAGCAACTAGTGACCCTCTCCGACTTCGCACAACTGCTTTGTCCGTTTCGTTCTGTGTGATTGTCTGAGTGCGGACGAATTTCTTGCTATATACTTATTCAGGTCAGTGCTCCATCTCAATGGAGATGGTCTATGCCTATGTCAGCTCTGTAGCTTTTAAGACTTCTGAGATCTTTGTGTTGAAACTGACGGACGGATAGACGGACATTGCTATATGAATTCCCCTTTCGACTATGGCCAACTTACCCAATCTGATTCGATCATCCCTATTAATCTCAGATCCGTCGCCGCTATGTGGTCACCAGCAAATGTTTGGGTCTCGGCCAGTTCGATCACTTTAATTTGTTCATGAAGTTCCCCAATTGGGAGAAACTTAAACAGCGCACCGATAGATTCATCAGCGTGGCTCATGCGAATGCCTGGTTGGATCAGTTAATAATAACTATAAATCACTTGTACCACGTTGACCACAATGCCAAGGCGAAAGGGCGCTTGATCAGACACAATTCCGGCAAATCCCTTCCTGAGTGGATGGAAACGAAAGTCCAGTCAGCGGCACTTGGTGAAATGGGACAACAGCCACCGCTGGGCAAGTTGAGTGTACACGTGGTCAGCCAGCTTAACATACCATCTATGGATGCTGGCCTGAATGTTGACACGAATTCGGAAGCAACTGGGTCCTCGATTGAGTTGCCCGAAGGACTTCCTATCTTTAATGACGACGAATTTGCAGATGGTGATGTGGAGGATGACAGTGATGTTAGCCTAGGCATGAATTCGTCGAGCGGCTTTGTGGAGAGCAATGATAGTGCCTCGTCGGGCATAGACACCTCTGAGTATGATCCAGAGGAGTCAACTGACGAGTATTTGGAGGAGGTGGAGGAAGAGGAGCTGGTGGAAGAGGAGCTGGAGGAAGAGGAGCTGGAGGAAGGCTCTGACACCGAAGAGGAGGAGGACCAAGAGGCTGCTGATGGAGAAACTGATAATGAGCATAGCGATAAAACTTTTGAGTCAGAAGCGAGTGCAAGTGATGATGACGACACCATATCCGGCACACTCACAAATGTCGATGGATCCGCATCTGCCGAAGAGACCGATGATACTGATGACGAAAATGAACTGGGTGCTGTGGGCCCAGTCGGAGTAGCAGAGCTGCCTGATGATCAAGCTCTGGCTCAAGAGCGCTGGCAACGCATGTTTCTCATGCAATATAAATTTATAGCCGACTGTGTGGCCCTCCATATGGCAAATGCCAACCCATAGAAAACGCTAAACACAAAATGTAGAAAAGCTATGGAAACTAGTCCTAAGTTTGCAAAACTCAACTCAGGCATTACATATTTAATAAAATTTTAATTTAGTTTTTATTTTATTTTTTCATTATATGAAAACTAACGGATAATGTTCCAAAAGAAAAATAAATTTTAGAAAATAACTAGCTGCATCAGCTGAAAAAAGAAAAACATATTTTTTATAAAATTTCTCATTAAACTAACAAAAATATTTTTGAATACCGAATTGAAATGAAACGAATGTGAAATGCGTATCGCATATTATAGGCTATAAAATTCATCGTAAATTGAAATTTAATGTTTTTTTATTATTAAAAATATGACTACAAAAAGTATATAGAAAGCTATATAATTTCTATAAACAATGAAGACTGTCAATATGTTAAAACAATTTATTATAAAAACTCATCTATATATATATATATGTATATCAAAAGAATATGAAGATTTGAGTTGTAAAAAGTGCCCAGAGTTTTCAGTTTTTGTCGGCACTTGAATGCATTTAATAACCAGTTATGAAACAAATACAATTTTCTGAGATACTACTTGTTAATTGATGAATATATCAGGCATAACAGATAAGATTCTATATATACTTGGTTGATTTGATTCTTGAATAAAAAGGTTGTATTATCCTTATAAACAAGCATGATTTGAAAGCATTATAATATTGCATGTTTCAGGCTGTTTAGCGAAGATTGGATGAGGTCAAACCTGTCGACTTCACTTTGTCTTTGTCGACGCAGCCTTTCAAATGTCATTTGCTATTTTCTCTTGCTGATTCAGTTTTCTAGCAACCGCTATCTGTGGCAATATTATTCACTCCTTTAAGGTCATTCTCGTCTCTACTCATATAGCACTCTTTCTGACTCAATAGCAGTGGCTCGTGTCAACACTCAGCAAGCGTCCTCACAGATGGGCTGTGAGAGCGAATTTGCACCTTCAATCATCCTCATCAATATTCAATAATTGCATGGTTCCTTTTCTCTGTTTCTTTTTTCTGCATGCTTTTTATACCCTTGCAGAGGGTATTATAATTTTGTCACGATATTTTTTAAGCATAGAAAGAAGCATCTCCGACCCCATAGGATATATATATATATTTTGCTCAGCATGACAAGCCGAGTCGATATAGCCGTGCCGGTCTATCGAGTTGACATTTTTACCACAGAATTCTTTCTACTGTAAGCTGCTCATATGTCAAAGTCGTCGGGGCACTCTATCATATAGCTCCCATATAACAAATTAGACCAAATTTGGTAAATGTCAGTTCTAAAAGCATTTACGCCCGCTGACCGAATTTCAACCGAATCTGCAAGGTAACCCGAAATTAGCCTTCCTTCTTTGTTATACCATTCACAAAATGGTATATTTATTTTGTCAGTAAGTTTGCAACGCAGAGAAAGAAGCGTTCCCGACTATATAAAGTATATATATTATTGATCAGCATGACAAGGGGAATCGATATAACCATGTGTGTAAACGTCCCTTTTCCGTATATCGGCAGTTAAATTGAGGCTTCTAGCCTGGGCTTCGCGCTTAACCCGTGGCTTAGTGTCGTGGGTCCACTTGAACGTGCAGTGTTCAGAAGCCATATACGCTAAATTTGTCATATGTGCTTAATAACGGTTTCTGATGAGGAGAATTGGCTTCTCCGAAACGCAGCGTCTAGCCAGCCAAAAAGCCTAAAGTCTAAAGAGTTAATAAATTCTGTTACAAATTGTCGATTGCTGTCACATAGTGAGAAGCTGTTCGAGTTTGGTTGTCCTTTTTACTTGACCTCGAGCTTGCTAAAATAAAAAGAAAAAATAGTTTAGTGAATAAAATGAATAAAGTAAATCATTGTCTTAGCGAGATAGAGTTTTGTATACTCGTAAAGCGACTTCATACCTGTTCTGTATTTAGAAGGTAGCTGTGCTAACCCTCCTACCTGACTACCTGTCGCTGAAAGACTTTTGGACGAGACCTTCTTATACTTTAAAAGTGTCTTGTTAAGGTGTGTATCTTACAAGGTGAGATGTCAGAGTGTAGTTGATTTAGTTCTCCCAGTAATTTGGGCTTCGCTTGACATTGTTCTTCAAATTCTTCTTCACACGATAGCTAGATGTAAGTGAAGTGTCTAAACACTGCTTGATTTGGAGTTAAATGTGCTGGGACAGGACCTACGAGTATCCTGTGCGCAGCTAATACAGGTCCATTGTAAATGTTTATGAGTAGAATTTGAAATGGCAATTTTTACATATTTCTCCGAGCTAGGTGTGGCGAACGAACTGACTTTTCTTAAGTTAAAGATCATTGTGGACTGATGGCCACAGCTCGTCTCTTCTGGAGAGTGGATTTGGGAAAGTTATTTGAAAATGCTTGAAGCAGCGGAGAGGCGCGTCGAGGCGCCAGGGCCTCTTCAATTGGGCAGCATAAATCATATGAAGACGGCAGCTGTGGCCACATTGTTGCAACATCTTTTTGGCCGCTCACTTGGACTGGGCAATACTAAAGCAATGGCGGCGGTGGCCAAGTCATTCGGGGCACACTCGCCCTCTGGCTGAGGCTAAGCTTGGGCACGCAAAGCGGCGTCGACCATGCTGCTGCTCCGATCTCAGCTCGCGTGCACTTGCGATTTGGTACCAATAAGGAGCGTGAGAAACTGCCGCAGCAGCCGCATGAATGCAAAGTGAGTTGCCAGCAGCAGCAACAACAAAAACAACAACGTCGTCGTGGTCTACTACAACGACAAAATTTTATAGATGCCGATGCCAATAATGCCTATTGGTAGTGTGTTCGTAGTTATTGTTAGTGCCAAGTGACTGGTGGCCAAGCTCACTTCGATTAGCGATAAATGCAAGATGCGAGAAATTTTTTTTTTAACTATTGATGTTGTTGTTGCTGTTGTGGCCGTATGCCTGTTGTGCAGGTGTTAAACTTTATAATGATGTTAACATTTTTATGGCCTACAACAAAATAAACTAAAAATTTGTTCAACGCAATCATTTTTTGCGGTTAGCTTCTTGCCTTATATGGATAGCGATTTGGTGTCGCCTGGTTAGGTCGAACGATCTGGGACCAAACGCATGGATGCATGGAAGTATATATATAAAAAAAAAAAAAAACCAGTGGCATGTACACAAAATACTTGCAATAGCAAATTAAAGTTGCTTAAAGTCGTAAACAATTATTACAAAATGATTTGTAAATATTAAGTAAATATTATTTTTATGCGAGTTGGGTAATGTTTTTATTGTTGATCATATAGCTGCCATAGTTGGGTCAACTACTTCACACTTAGTGGAATAGGATAGGAAACAGCATGCTGCATTTCACATGTTTGTATTGATTCGAAAATTATAAATTATTGATTAGGAGTAAAGAAGAGGGAGCCTTGTGTATCAAATTGCAAAACGCATGCAACAGCAACAACGGAATCTTCTTGCAGGAAACCAGCGTCGGAAGAGCTTGCAATTTCTTACTGCGAAACGGGATGCAGGCTATAGAGAAGAAGAGCAGTTGCAAAATACTCATACCCAATGATGAGCCCTACATATCGTGCCGCTGTACATGATGCATAAGCCCATTCCCTTCGCACCTGCCCCTTGTTATATCCTTTCAATGAGTATATAAATGGTATATAAACTTTCCCTACTTCAAGTCTGTTCTGTTGAATGGCAGAACTGTTATGAAACGAATAAATATGAAGTGAACTTTTTAGGTAATTTTTAGGTAATTTTTAGGAATTTTATTCTCAGTGTATATAATTGAAGTTCCCATAACTTAACTGATACTGCTTTTCATGAGCGTTAAGTATATATAGACAAGATCACTTCTTCTAGCAGACATTTCTTCTTTGTATTCATGTATTCGCCCCTGTGTGATGAAATGGCCATAAAGTGTCGAGGAAGTTTGACCTGCTAAGTATCTAAAAAGACCCAAAAAAAAGTACAGAGCACATCAAAAGCTTACAATTTCTTCGTTTTTCCTGTCAATCAGTTCTAAGCATCATACATATATGTCTTCTTGCTCTGCAGAAATTTGGCAAAAATGATCAGTTTTGGCGTAGGGGAAACGCAAAAACTTTGTTTGTGCTCGCTCGTAGGAGTTGCCCAGCCTATATTTATGTGCCCAAATGCCTGATGCCGAGCCACGCATTCATAAATAAAAGTCATCATTAATTAAATTTAGTATAAACAACACACCACACCATGCCTGCCTGCAATTATTCACAGTGAGAGACCCAACCCAGACCCAGGGGCCCACGAAGCGCACGCAAATAAAGCAACAACAAAAAATATAAAGAAATAAAAGCAAAATACAAATAAATAAGGAAAACGGACAACAGCAAGTAAATCGTTGACAAAAATGATCTGTGGGCAATTATAATGAATTATTTTGACACTTAGGGTTTTGCGCAAAAAGCACAACTACAAAATGCATAAACGTAATTTATGCATTGCTCGCCTGTCGCCTGTCGACATGAAACGCATTTTATTGGATTTTAAATATGATAAATAAACATTAAATTTTTGGGACGAACTAAATTATGTTTCTGCGAGCGCGAAACCTATGAGCGAGGGTATGTCAAAAAGTATTTTGTAATATATTAGTAATTCTTGTGGATGAGTAATTTTTCTTAGAATGTCGATTTTAAAAACCAACTCTTAAGATAGATGCTGCGTTTGCTGGCATTGATGAACTTTAACTTCGAGTTATTTCATACAAAAGCTGATGAATTTTTTGTTTCGATATAAATTAATGGAATGAATATCTATTTATCTTTATATTGTATAATATTTATATTGGAGAGAGAAAGGAACTATATATTATAGAGAAATGAGGCTCTGAAGAAGACGAAGTCTGTGAAGTTGTAGCGGACGTTTTAACCACACTTCCCAATATGAATCATAAATAAAAGGCTCTTCGGAAAATAAGATTCGAAATTATCCTAATCTCTTCAACTTTATCACCCTTGGTGATGGATAATGTTAATCGTATATTGAAATATCTTTAAAATTTAAGAAAGGAAGCGGTGTTTTTGTTGTACTTTTCCGCGTTGGATGTCTCGATGCGAAGGAGTCCCTAGACTGGTTGGCAGGGGAATGGTTTCGTTGCGTAGCTAGATGGCAATTCCAGATTCTATCGAAATTACAATTAAGAAGAAGGGCTGATCATAACAATACGAATACAATCCAATCTATGTATTGTCTGAAGACTTGTTGACATCCCCTCGTACATATGTAAATGTGAATGCAAATCTTCAGATTTTGTGTTGGGGCGGCAAGTGCAACAGGCCACAAAGTAAATTGCACTTTTTTTCTCTTTTTCACTTAACTACACGTTATACACTTACACACCTGGGAGCGCCCGTGTCCGGGTCTCGGTCCAGGTCCAGGTCCAGGTCGGCGTGCCATGGAGAATTGCAGAGAATCTGTTTTTAATTGGTGAAAAATAGCTGAAATTTTCTACGCTGATTTTTGCAACGGTGTCGGCCAGTTTGTTCAGTTGTTGTTTGCCCCAAAGGGCTTACAAGTAGCAACAACTATGACTCTGACCATGTATGTGCTCTGACCTAAAGCAGCAACAGCAAGAACAACAAAAACGACAACAAACAACGGTAACAGCAACAACATCGGCAACAATAAAAGCGTCTAGCGTCTTGTGCGCGATTAACATCGCCCCAAAGATTTGTAATGCTAATAAATTGTACACATTATGGCCCACCGTGAGTGAGTAGGAGTCTGAGACAGAGCGGAAAAGGGACAGGGACTGGGACAGGGACAGGCGCAGCTAAAGAGACATCGGGGAATAAGTTGCGTAGCTTGTGGCAGCATGCAGCTTGCAGCAGGGGTGCTGCACTACTTTGAAAACAAATCCAAAGCTAAAGTCGATTTGAGAAAAGCGAATGCCAATGCGAATGCACTTATAAAATTGTTTAGCCATTTGCCTGTTGCGCAATCCACATTAATTGGCAGCTGAAATCCAAGATTAAATTTAAATTTTTAGAAAATGCCCAGTGTGGTTTAACAATCAACTAATTGGCTCTACAGGGTAATTGAAATATAATGCACTGCACGAAATTTTTAGTAGTCATATTTCTTAGCCATAGAGTTAAAATGATTTTCGAGGATTTTCACTGTTTTTAACAACAGCAAAGATAGAAAAAACTCCAGAAATTAGAGCTAAGCAGAGACTACAACCAGGTTGAGACCATCTACCACAAGGATGGCTATCTGATTACTTCAAAATTGGAACCGAATAAGTTCTTGAAGCGCCTTAAGATAGCTGCGACCTTAAGCCTGCTAACCCAAAAAAGGTGCAGCTTTTCCTTATTAGAATTTTGTTCAGTTGGAAAGAAATTGAGATCATAAATTGAAGAACTAGGTATAAGGCTTTATATGTAGTTCCTCGATGAAAACCAAAGATAATACAAGAAAGGAAGGCCAGCTTCGGCTTACCACTGTGAATGTGTAACTGATGTAGATCAGATCTGGTCGGCGGGCGTTAGGCTACAGTGGATACACAAAACTTTTGTTTTGATTTGTATAAAAACAGAAAAGTTATGCTATTAAGTGTTCGTTCTCGAGCATTCGGTTATATGGTAGTTATATCATATAGTTGTCTGATCTGGATCTGAAACTCAGACTTAATCAGAGTGCACAAAAAGAAGCACATGGTATTTCAGCTCTGTAGCTTTTCAGACTTCTGATACATTTGTGTTGAAGCAGACTGACAGCCGGACGGACGAACAGACGGACATGGTTATATCGATTCCTCTTGTCATGCTGATCAAGAATATATACTTTACATAGTCGGTAACGCTTAGTTCTGGGCGTCAAAAAGCTTCCTGACAAAATTAATAAACCATATTGTGAATGGTATAAGAAGGGTGAAGTCTTCTTAGCCTACGACTGTGGAGGCTATGGTTTAGTAATGGTTGTCGAGCTTATCCGGGCGATCTGAGTATCTACTACTGATGCTGTCAATGTCCTTAAACGGCACGGATATTTGCAGACCCCTGAGGGTTACTATGTTACTATTAAGCTTGAAGAAAACCTAAGCGTAGCCAGCTTTGTCAAGGAGAGCCAATCATTTGTAGTGAATTTGTCTAATCTTAGAGTTGTAGGGAGAAAGCGGCAAGGACCCCGCTTATATGACTGGTAGATTCAACCGAAATTTGCAGAAATTTACTACACATATGTGTGCAATTGTAATTTCTCAAAAACAAATATTTGATTTTACATTTAAGAACTGTTTTAAGATAGGATAGCACTTGTGACACCTTTTGTATTTTCTACAGTGTAGTTTTTTCGTTTATTACAACAGCACTTTCATTGCTAAACTCAGAGCTTCTTTCAGTGTGGAGCGGAAAGCCAACAACCCGCTTAACTTTTAGAACGTCTAAAGCAAAACCTAACCTTAACTTTATAGGCAAGCCCCTATATCTTACAGATGCAGCTTAGGCTGTAAGCGGGGACTTTGTGTGGTTCCCAGGCGACTTAGAGAGCGAAACATGCGAGTCGCTTTAATTGTTGTTGTTGCTGCTGCTGGAGCTGCTGTTTGAGACAACTGATTTTCCAATGCAATTTTAAAATGCTTACGCAACTGCAACAACAATCGCAGCAACAACAACAACAGCAATAATGGCAGCATGTTGCTATGGGCCAACCTGGCCGTTTACCTAGCGCGTTTGCTTGGTTCTGGATTCTCCGCTTCTTCCGCTGCGTTGGGTCGACTCAGTGCTAATCATTCCACGCATTCGCCATATTACTGCATTTTGAAATTGTTGCGTTTCGAGCATTTTTTATGACGAGAAAAACTCTTACGCTTGACAATCGCCACCACCAGGCGATAAAGCCACCGGCTGCGCCGAAGTCGGCAGCCGGAGAAACATTGGAGAATGGCACGCAGTTGCAGTTTCAGTTGGAGAAGGCTCTGGCCAGTTGGGTTGTTGTGGCCATAATTAAAATGCATATTGCAAATCACACTAAATAGCAGATGTTGTTGTTGTTGTGGCATTTCGGCGGTGATTGTTGCATGATGGAGAAAGGCGTGGAAGCCGGCAGTTGAAACGGTTAAGCTGTAAAGAGTGTGCCGAAAAGCAGCAGAATGAGTATGGGTTATAATTATGTTTGTTTTTTTTTTTTAAATGTCTGAAATATTTGAAATATTATATGTTACCTATAGGTTTCTTTGTAGAGTTGGCATAGTTATGTGAAGAAGAAATTGTTCACTGAATACTCAGCATCTTACCCTGAAATACTACGGACTTCAGCATAAGTTCCAGATTCTCTTCACATTAAATATTCTATAAATCATAAGAATTATAGCAAAATAATTCCACTTGAAGGAGACACTCTCTTGGTTTAAATGAAGCAGTCCATTTAATATGGATGCAAAAGCAGTCTGCAGTTCCTAAGTTCTGACAGTTTTCTATTTTCAAGATGCCGGCAAATATTACAGGCAAAAGAACTTGTCTGGGTTACTGGTTATTTGAAGAGGACAAAGGGAATTATACAAATGTTAAAGTCAATCATCGACTCAAATAGATTCTAATATTTTCGGTATTTCTGAATTTATTTAAAAAAAGTGAATCTGATAATTGATAACTGACCTCAGAAATGCAATTAAAGGGATTTAAATCACTTAATTTGTAGCGGGACGTTGAGCAGTACCTTCAGATGATTGTTACTCCCGAAATCAGGCTAGATGACCGACATTATGAACCCAAGTTAATATAAAGATAAACACAAAATTTCGAATATATGATGAGGGAGGAGATTGACGCAAAATGTCTCATGCCTTGAGTGTTGCCAAAGCGGTCAAACGTCAAGTCCTATGTCGACTTCTGCGACAAAAAGTCGCTAGCTTCGTATGAAAATGATGTCAATGATCATTGTCCAGTCCACCGATGAGACTCAAGGGTGACAATACGGTGGACTTCATCATGACGCTTAAGAGTCTGTCAGACTTGGCGAAACCCCTGCAGGCAGTGTATCTACAGATGTATCAAGGGGCGGCAGAAGCCGTTTCAATTCAAAGGGGAAGGATGGCAGGGGAAGGTACTGCGCCTATACTGGAAGTGCCTCGACTAGAAGTGTAGAAACCCTATATGCTATATATGTGCCCAAAGCACTTATGGCTCGGCGCAGATCCATCAATATATAGCATTACAGGTCAACATAGGCACACCTCGCTCGTCGAGACGATCAGTCGCCTCAGTCACCAAGCAGGTGCGGGGTGACAAACCAGACGTACTGGAAGTAAGGACAATAGTACCACCGCATCCATAAGTGCAATCCCAAGATTTTGAGTTGGTGGAGATTGTCGACGAATTGCGAGTCGAAGATGAACCGATGGCCATGGAGTTAGACCTAAGTTACATCTGTTATTACCAATAATTTGAAACCAATTCGTTTACTTTCATTTTTCATTAATTATTTTATGGAATTGTCTTTCAAATTCATCATTGTCTTTCAAATTTGAATTACTTCAGGTTAAAGTATCTCATCAATGTGCAGAAGATAGCCGGATAATGAGATTGCATATTTAAATAACTTTGCCATTCATCGGAGCCACTTTTTCTGCAGCTACAAATTCTTGGAAGTTTCTGAAATATTTATAGTTGTGCAAAGAAAACTAATAAAATTTGTATGCTTGCTACAGTTATGTTTATGATGAATTTTTCATGAGCCTCTGAACTAAATATGCGGCTTACTTAATGGATGGCATGGCCATTCGGAGGGGGTGTGCATAATTTTAAAATGAATTATGTAGAAGTGGCAGCTGAGCAGAAAGAAAACGAAAACAACAACAAAAAGTGGACTCGCCAACTGGCCCAGGCGAAGCACATAATTCAAACTAACACTTGAAAAAATATTATTTATATGCAACAAATATATATACATATATACATAAGGGGCTGCACATATTCATATGTATGTATGCATGTGGCATATGTATGTATGTAGTATAAGGCGAATGCAACTTGTGTGTGATTATTTGAGGGGCCGCCGCCACACAAGCGCAAGCGCATCGAGAATTGCATAATGTAGATTTCTCAAGCAGCCGCGGCTTGAGGAGATTTCCTGTTGCAAAATTATTTGAAGTTTTGGAAAATTGCTTCGCTACATACGAAAACTTATAAAATAAATAAACGGGAAATGCACATTAATTGAATTATGCAAGTGCGCCGGAAATTATAAACGATGTGCCATATATTATGTCTATCGAAGTGTGTTTTGTGTGCCTGCCGCCTGAGTTCGGGTTCTGCACAAAAGTAAAGGCCTGAAGCAGCGATTAAGCGCTTTGCTGATTGGCAAATCAATATGAGAGCTCTGTCTTTGTGGAGTCAGAGCTTTCAAGGTTGCGGCTGCAGTGACTTTCCAATAAGAATTCACACATACATACACACACACACATACATATATATGGCCATACATGTGCCTATGATTGATTTATATTGTCAGTTAGCCAAAAGGGGGCCAGCAGCGCAAAAGCTGTAGGGGGTGTTGGGGGGTTGTTGGGGCGTACACATGTGAGGCAGCATAAATGTGCAATTTGCTAATTGTATTGCAGATACACTCATAAAAAAGTTCACATATAAAAATGTTCAGATCGAGCGAGAATGAAAGGGCTTTCTATGTATCCAGAGCATAAGGGGTTAACCAAAGCTTATTTTTTCTTAATATCTATCCTAGCTTAAGGGCAAAACATTGTGATCTGACATTAACAGTATAAATACATATACTGAAGTTGTCTTCTTAATAGACAATGTTCTTATTTAACAATATGATATAGTTTTTAAAAGAGTCATTTAGATACCTTTAAGATTGATACTAGAAATTGAGTACACGAAGTCACGTCGTCTCGGCTTGATGTGATAATATGGAATGAAAAACAATAGAGGAAAGCTATCTTCGAAAACTCGAAGCTTACATAACCTTTCAGATCTATGTCTATGAGACAACCCGAGGTACAAGCACAAGTCCTTATCTGAAAAGAGAGACAGAGAAATAGGCAAGGGCGACGAGCATGGTACGCGCATCGCAAAGTGGCAGACTATGTAATACGCAGCTGACAGCGGGCGGTGGACCGACCCATAGTCTAACACCACGTCTTGAGAATTGAATGAAAAGGTGAGGTGAACTTTCACCTGATCCAAGCCCTTAGCTGTCATATCTGCAGCGATTCGGCCACGAGGACTCGCCACCCAAAGCACATGTTCTTCGACTGCCCAAAGTTTGAGGGCGGAAGAGCCCACATACAGGAAATGTGCTATGAGAGCATCTCAACTGTAAACCTCATCGATCACATGCTGCGGCACAAATATGTGTGGGATGCAGTCTCATCATTTATGGCACACACTCTGGACGAACATCGACTCTTTGAGTGGCTCATTGTGAAGCAATCAACGATAGTCCTGCAGGGTTTGTATGAGCATCTACAACAAAAAGCATGTAGTTAGTTTATTAATATCCTGAATAAAAGAAAACACTTATATAAATATACCCTGGAAGTTAGAGAGAGATATCGTACTACTGTTCTGATTGCCAACGACTTCGTTATATGTAAAACTCTCACACGCAGCATAATGTGAACTGCCATACTATTTGTATCGACATATTAGCAATTTATATGGAAGGTATATGATATAGAAATAGTTGTCCGATCCGGATGAAATTTGGTCATCTGACACGTACTAAATTTCCTTCAATGTGGGTAAAAAACGAAAAGCCAGACAGACCAGGTCAAGACTATATCGACTTGGCTTTCTGCTTGTCATACTGGTCAAGAATATATATACTTTATGGGGTCGGAGAGGCTTTTTTCTATGCGTTACAAATAGCGTATAAATTCCAGTGGACAAAACGTGATCTCTTAAGATTTGTAGCGGCTAAAATAGCGCATTTGTAATCAACAAAGAATAGAAAGAATAGAATATTTGTATGTTTAAATAAAGCAAAATATTATCACTTATACTGATTTAGTAAAGTGAACGTCGTCTTTTGAGATTTGGGCTACGAATTTTTGTATATGATAAAAAGAAAAATATCGGTGCAGGACAAACGTAGTTCCTATAACTATAGATATATTTAATTCTGTTCCGCCTATGAGCTATCGTAGTTCTTCCACATTAAACATTAGCGAATTCAAATCCCATATTACCTGAGGAAATATACTGGTCATTGGAATATTCTTAGTGACTTCTAGAGACTTCTTCATCTTCAGATTTATATATGTTGCTTTAAAACTGAAAACTCTTTATTTTTAGAGATTTTTAAAGATAAAAACTATAACACAAATTCTATTAAAATTTTTGATGAAGCCCCGAAAATTCCTTTTATGCACATTTCTGACAACTACAAAATAGTTCTGAAAAACAGTTAATCTATTCCTTTAAGACTATTTTCATGAATACATGCTTTGGTATTATTTTCTGAGTGTATGTATGTATAACGGTAATGATCTATATATGCTGTTTGTCTGTCATTCAGTCTGTCTATTGTGTCTATGCCTTTCTCGCACTTATGGCTTGGCCTTTTGATGCCGCGCTCCATTCGTTCAGCGTTTGTTGTCATTGTTGTTGTTTGTTGGTTGTGTGTGTGTTGGCCTTCAGCCACATGTTGTCATGTTGCTGTTCTTTCGCTCGTTGTTGTTGTTGTTGTTGTTGCTGTGTTTGTTGTTCGCATTGATGTTTCAAGGTTGCCCAATTAAAAGTGACATTTTGCAACATAATGCGAATGCACTTAACATGTTTTCTTGTCTCTGTTTTTTTCTGTTTCTGTTTTGTTTTGTTTCATTCTTGGATTTCTAACGGTGGGTTGTTCATGCTTAGTTGTTACTGTTAATATTGTTGTTGCTAATTTGAGCTTAAATTATATAATTGGCGTAGGTTTTGTGTTGTTTCTTGAAAAATGTGCATTAACTTCCAATTTACAATTTAAGTACAACATAAAAATCGAAAATACAATGCAATTGGGTTTCTCGGCATATATATAATTGCCAATGCCGATAATTGAGTTCAATTTGGATAGAAACCAAGCCTCAGGCGATTTGGAAATAATGTTGCACGCAAAGCAGCATAATAGTTATATTTTTGCTGAATTGGCAGAATTGGAAATTCAACAAAAGTATTTTATGGAAATTTGCAATACTCTTTTCACTCTTCTATATAGATCATAATGCCGTCAAGGAAACTATAGAGTTAAAGAATTTCTATATGAATTAATATATTATTTGAGAGACAAATCATTTCTTTCATTGACAAATATTCGAGAGAAATTATCATGGCGTTGTTAAAAAGTGAGGGTCTTTCTCTAGTATGAGGGCTATCTTTTATGTTTTTTATATCTATCCCTATTATATTCAAATGAATAGTTTTATCTTAACTTTTATTTACGTTTTTGTAGTTTATCGTAACTTGAAAAATTCATCTATGGCAAAAAATAAAATCACTCGGAAACAGTTTCGTGTGACAATTTACAAGGATTTTCGATGTTGATTATGAAGAGAAAACTTACTTCGACTTTTATCGATAAAGCCCCATCTCTTGTTATTATAAACCGCTGGTGAATGAGATGAATCATGTTCGTCGTTTGCTCAAGAACGAATTTAATGAAGGTCAATCGTTTTGTGCCAGAAAAAACTGATGCTGCGAGGGAACTGATTATGATAGAACACCATTTGACATACCGTTAGAATGTTTATCAGCTTACATATAACATTAAATAAGCATGTGGCTGCCCAGAAGATTTACTTGCGTTAGACTCCGTATAATTTTATAATCGCCCGAAAATGGGCCGTTCAAATTGAGGAGAAGAAATGTTGACGAAATACAGCCACGGTGATATAAAATACCTTTATGATATTCTATGATGAATCGGGTGACGAATCATGAATCTATGTACATGAGCCCAACACAAAACGACGATATGGCTGTATTTGGTGTTTCAAAACGTGTCAAATCCTACAAAGTTGCTCCCTTGTCAACAAGAGGAAATGATACTACCATATCAATATAGAAAGGCAAGTGGGGCTATTATGAATGGTAAACTATTACTTATTTGATAGAAGTTTTTTGAAAAATGGGGGAAGAACCACTAAAGGGAGACTGTCTTCCATTAAGGTAAATCGATCCACTCAAGCAACACAGTTCTTGATTTTCTTGAACAATATTGGAGTGGCAACTTTGGAGTAGCAAAACTGCTTCGAAAATTGGTTTTCACGCATGCGAAAGTGTACCATGGAGAATATTTTGAAAAACAAAAAATCCATTTTGAAAACAAAGTTCCTTCACTATTAGGCAAAATATATTACGAGGACTGCAATGCTTAAAGAAAAAATTTAGCAAATTTATAAAGATATCTTCAGTGTCGTTTTTAGATTTTCTACATTTCTAAAGTAAGTTTGATGATCAATTTATATAGGATATTATATAGGATATATATTATATGACTGTCATACATACTCGATTTATAACTTACAGATATTTACAGGGTATATAAGCTGCTACTTGGCTGCAGTTAGCTTTCATTTCTGTTTCTGTTTTTTAATGACTTTTAATACAATCTTCACACAGTGTTAGACTTGGTTCATTTTGTGTACGAGTATTATAGGAGTATGTTCATGCCGATTTGATCTTTAGCATGTTATTTGTTTAAGCCAACACTTCCCGCTGCGCTGTTTGGGCCTGTGGGTGGTAACTTTGTGTTAAAATTAAAAGCCGCCAACTGCGAAATTGCTGGCTAATTAATGCCAAATGGCCAATGGCAACAAAATGTGGGCGCAACGGCAACTTCTAACTATATTATTATTATTATTATTGCTATTGCCAGTCGGTGGCATTTGCATGTGACATAAAAGTGATTGGAGTAATTGATAATTGTGCAGAGACACGAACGAGAGACAAGCAAACGTTCAATTACGAACGGAGGCAGACTATTTTGAGGCACACGGTGTGCTGTGCTCGCAGTGCACTAAAAGGGGCGACGACATGCCGGCAAGTTCGTTGCCTAAGTCTTTTGTTTGGTCATATAATAAAAAAAAAATACGACAAATTTTTTCAATTTGAAAATGGTTGTGAGCTGTTAAAATTAATCATAAAACATTTTTCATCAAAGAAACTTTTTTTAATTTATAAAAATTTTAAGTAAAAATGCGGCCTATAGATTGAAAAATGTTTTTACAATTGCAAATGCGATTCGTTGTTGCTGTATTTGTTGCTGGCCAATCTCTTGCAATAAATCAAGCCATACAAAATGACCGCAGGCGCCTTGTAAGCGAGTCACAGTCACCGACGCTGACGCTGACGCTAACTCTAGCTCTAACTCTGACGGTTGGCCAGGTCCAGTGACTGTGACTGACAGCCGTACGAACTAAGATCTTGACCAGCACTCTGGGAGAGACAGGGATAGACGGCCAGAGACCCACGCCATGCCACGCCAACTTTAGCAAATCAAATACAAATTCAAATCTAGCTAATTTCAAAGCCGAAACTCATTTAACTGCGACTGTAACTGCGCTGCGGCCCGACTTGGACTTCAAATAGAGCAACAAATGTAACCGCAAAGTTAATTTTATTTTCCACCTACTGGCAAAATCAATTTGCTTCGTGTGGCACGTGCGCCAAATAGAATGAAAATTAGTTGAAGCATGCGGCTTGGATAAGGAGGCGGGTGGAGATCGGTCAAGACGAGGAGTTGCCTTAAATGTTCGCCCGCACAAAAACGAAAACCAAATGATTGGCCAACATGGCATGGTCAGAGATCGCCAGTCCGTCACTCCGTCAGCTGGTCATGCCGTGTGCGTCATTCCATGCCACGATTGGGCCACAACGGTAGCCGAGAGCGCCAAGCGCCCAGTTCGTTTCATTCGTCAGCCTTTTAAAATGTCCAATTTTGCAATAACAACAATTACAATTTCGAATTTTAAACAAAAAAAAGAAACAAAAATAGCTGCGAGTGCTTTGGCTTTGGCAGCAGAAAGAAATTCTTTCAAATTGCTCAATTGAATAATGGATAAGGCTACACTTAGAAAAACAATGAACTAATTTGAAGAGCAGTTGCCAGATTCAAAGAGCTTAAATTGTTCGATTGAAAATGTCCTCCTAGGACCTATAGCTATAGATCTTGAGTTGGAAGTTCTTGTTCGATTTGATGAATAATTTAATCCCGTGGTGAATAAAATTGATCTTTGCTCAAACCAATTAATCAATCAATATATATATATATATCAATCCAATAAATATATTCTGCGGTTCTTAAGTGGATTTCCCAAAGTTTTGAGAATTTCCAAAGAATTTTTCCAAGTGTCTCGCCTGCTGCAATACCAATTTCAACTGGCGACATATAACAAATGCGTATTTAATGTGTCGAGGGGGTTGCAGTTGGGGGAGCAGTAGGAGCAACAGCAACAGTAGGAATAGCGTGCATGTGCATATAGCCTTCCCTTGGTTTCCATTTAACGCCTCAAGTAGTTCGCTTGGTTTATGGGTGGTCAGCGTTGAGGCCGCTGCCCCTCCGGGCATTTCGCTTGCATTTTAATTTGTTTTTAATAAAACGGCAGCCAACACATTCAGCAGAGACAAAGCGACTAAAAACTTTTCGATTTCTTTCTGCCTGCCATTGATATATGTAGCCAGATTACAGAGTTTTGGCCAGCGATCGAGGCGGCAGCTCGGCGAGCCTGTGCATGTAATTTGGAATTCAACACCCAAAGACTTGGTGATTAAATGTGGACTGTGGCAAATGGCAAGCAAGCGCAAACTACAAATGTACGAGTACTAAGCGCTAATGGTGGGTTGTCAAAAGCAGTTTAGAGCGGCCATAGATGGGCAAAAGCCAATGAATGGGTTTATAAATTGTGCTTGGCATGAAATGTTTATTAAAATGCATGGAATTTTCCACTCGACTCTGTGATATGAGTTCGAGGTGCCCAAGAGCAGTCAGTGGCTTTGCTGGTGGTAAGAGGTGATCCCTTCGATGATTTCGTTGTGATAATTCAAAAATTTCAGAAACAATTGTATTAAAAGCCACGGAATGCTAGCTTCCATAAGCATTGTTGAGATGCCATTGCACATATCTGTGTGCCGTTCAAAAGATATCAGGTTTCATAATGTTGTAATTTCGCAGTCTCTCCAGCGATTTTTATGATTTATATGTACCTTAAACGAAGCAGTTTTGTACATACGTTAGAAAAGCAAATATATATTTATTTTAATTTAAAAATATTTTTTTTTTAAATACCCCACAATAATCATTATGTTCTCAATTCAAAATTGTGTAATTCCAAACCTAATGATTTAAAGTTAAAAGAGTGCATGAATGATTAGATATTAATATATATAAAAGTCTTTGCCTTGACTGACTGAATAACTGATCGCACCGGTCAAACAGAAAGAGCTAGGACGCTTAAATTTGTACACAAGGTCTAGTTCTTGGCACTAAGGAAACATTTTGCAATAGTCCAGCTGCAAATTAGTCAATATGGATGTCAAAGGTTGTATACATGCATCCATATATATCGTCTCTAAGGCCAATAAATCGATTTACATATCGATAATTTATTTGGAATCCCTGAAAAATTATACTAATATCGGCCAGCGGATGATCAAGAGCTATGTAGCGGCGAAAAATACCCCATATATCGACAAGTATCTCTAAATATAACGTAAATAACGTAAAAGTAAGCTCTTTTCTGAAAAAATTCTTCAAAACAGAAATTTTATTTATATGTTGGGGAAGCACTCTTATATCGCTATATCTGTTAAGTCATTTTATTTATCATTATTATTTACAGCTAAAATCTAATTTGGCCCATTTTGCTGGAATTATAAGCAGTTCGCACCTTCTCTCATTGATATATGTAGATAACTGCTCTGCTGTCTGTTATGTTATCCACTTACACATTTAACTATTACTCTCTTAGTATGTAAACGTAGAGGCGGTTGCGCTTCCAGCTCTGTTAAGCTCTTCAGGCCTGCAGCACAGTAGCTCTTTGTTGTTGAATTAATAAAATATAGCTAAATTAGCAATTAAATTGTGAAGTCGTGCTAAGATGTTATTTGGTGGCTGAAATGATATCGGTCATTAATTTGAATATATATCACTATATCTATCTTTACGTATATAAATCTCGATGTCTTGAATGACTGACTAATTAACCCACTTAGTATAAACGCACAGGTCAAACGGAAATAGGCAGGATGCTGAAATTTTACAGAAGATTAGTTCAGGTCGTAGGCGAGCACTAACGAGCCATTCTGTTCTTCCCTTCCTAAAATATTGGATAGATCGCCATTTGTACACTATATCAATGGAGGCCAGAGGAAGATCAAGGGCTATATATCGATATAGAAACCCCAAAATATCGATACTTATCTATGGATATGAGCAATGTATATGGACAAGTCGACATATCGATATATATCTTTGTAAAGCACGTTACATATCGATACTTTATTTGGAATCATATCGATACATATCGATACTTTATATGGAATCATCTTTAGTAATATCGGCATATTCAATATAAAGTGAACAGCATAGTAATTGTTTGTACTCTCAGTTCTTGTTTATCTCTTTTGACCCACATTGAATTCGTACCTACATTATTAATAAGCTAAAGATTACCAAACCTCCCGTATATTCATTTGGCCGTGCATGTAACTGTTAACCTCTTTCTTGTACACACACACACATACATTCACAAAACTGACTCTTATCTCTTGGTAAGCAAATAGACCCTTAAAGACAAGTTAGTTGGTCAAACACTAATTCAAACGATGACATTTGTTTGCTTTTTCAACAATATCAATAACTCTGATAAAAAATTTGATAAGAAATGTGAATTTATCATAAAATTTGTAAGATTCATAAGAAAATTTTAAAAATGAGGACTTAAAAGTGCTTATTATGCTTTGCCTTTTATTTGAACCGAGCGTATGTAAGTAATTATTTAGTATGACACGTGTGAGATTTTAATAATCATTTATTTTGTTATTTAAGTGAACATTGAGAAATTAATGTTGCCAGGACAGAACGTTGGGCGTCTCTGCCTTTCGACGAACCACTAAAGACTAAACTTAAACTTCCTAAAGATAAGCTCTCCGCTGTCGACAACGACGCCCGTTGTCCCCGTAAAAGTGCGAGCGGCATCTCTGGGAAGACGAAACTGCTTATTTGACAATAATGCAGAGTGCGCCCCATCCAGTGGCTTATTCAGTTAACTCTTGTTAACTTGTATATCAATTCATATACTGGTCCAATTCATCCAGCTTTGTTTGCAGTAAGAATAGGGATTGTTTTGTAAGTTCGCTTAACACTTTTATCTCAGAATCTGCATACTATATCGATGCTCCCACGTGTATTTCTGACTTGAATTGCTCAAGAATTGAAAATTGACCCTAATATGAGGCAGCTGCGTCTGCCCACACCACAAAAGCCACAACAACAACCACGGCAATGCCACAATGAAAGCCCAACTGTCTCGATTGTCCATAAAGCTGGCTCAATGCACTTGGCTGCTTCGTTAGTTTGACTGTCTGCCTGCATGGAGGAGACGCACTGGCTCCTCCAACAGTTAGGCGGACTCAGAGCTATTGAAACTGGAGTAGGACGTGGCAGCAGCTCAGCAGACTTGGCATCTTGGCAGCTGAATCGGCATCGCATTACATGGCAACAATTTTGAAAACAATCAACAAATAACTTAAAATAATTTTCTAGCCATTTGTGTGTGGAAGTTGAAGTTACGGCTGCGGCGTGTGGCTTTTGTCTTGCACTGCCCCGTGCAGTTCTCGCCCTCTGGCCGGCTGCAACAAATGCCTGAGGTGGTTTGGTTGGGTTTTGTCAGTTTGTCAGGTTTACCAGTTCTCCGGTTCTCTCTAATGGGTCTCATAATTTTTGAATTATGCAGTTGTTGTAAGGTATTTTTCGTATTTTTTGTTTTTTTTTTTTGTATATTTTTCATTCCTTTACTTATTTTGTTGGTCTGACAATACATAAATTTGTCTTTGAAGTGGGCCCGACGACGGGAAAACTTGTTGTTGTTGCTGCTGCCGCTATTGTTGTTGTCGTTGTCGTTGTCGTTGTTGCTGTTTGTCATTGCAACGTGCCAATTGTTGTTGCATTCAGAGTCGAATGCAATTTTGTGATGATTTGTGTCATTGCTTGATTAGTTTTTAATTGTATGATTTATGGGATTGCACAAAACGTTTGCTTGCTTATGTTGCTGTTTAATTCAAAAATTAGCATTATAAATATTGGTTGGTAATTCCCACAGCTAGCAGCGCGCACCAGCTGCCCCACCTCTCCCTCACTCTAGCCATACAAGTTTGTCAACTATTGCAATGCTCATCAATCTCTGGTCATTTATAATTTGTTGATTTATTAGCCTAGCTGGCACAAAGCGACATTTCGCTTTTAAGCAATATTAGCATTAGATTTTTGTTATGTTCGCCTTCGCCCCGCGGGCTCAGCCACAGCTGCTCTGCCCACACTTGGCATTTGCCAAGATTTTCTCACAACGCCCACCAAGATGAAGACAGCAACAAAACCCCAGAAAACCAACAACGGCCATAACAACAGAAAACATAAAAAAAACCAACTCCGTGCCTCAAAATGCATTTCCAAGTGCTACAAAAAGGCCACAAAACTGCAACCAAAATGCTCAGCCGGCCTCTGACTTTCGGTAATTTGAAAATTAATAAAGTCGTTTGTTATGCAAAGTGGCAAGCAAGCAGCTGCGGGTTGTACAGATTGGGCGGCGGATGTGGGAGGTGAGGCTTGGCATCTGTTGTGTGTTTCTATATATGTGTGTGTGCGGTGTGAATTGGCCAAAATCTGGGCCAGTTCTTTTTGGCACACGCATGGGTCGAAGGTGCAGTTGAAGGCGCATGCGAATCGAGTTGATTTGTTGAATGGAGGCTTGGCTCTGGCATAAATATTGGAGGCAACTGATATGGAGATGGTAGGCTAATAAATTGTTGCTAATAATTACATTGTTGCGTTGACTTGATATTGACAGTATATTTAGCTTCGCATTCGCTGTTAAACTTAATATTCTTTATTCCCACCCAGCCAGTTAAGCCCTTTAGACAAGCAGCTGCAGAATTAGAGTAAATTCAAATATCGCAAAGAAACGATAGTCGTTTATCCATGTCTAGTCTGAATCATCTCGTACGCATACTTATTAGTCTAATAGAAAAAGTGCACAAAGTACCGATATACCTAATATGTATAGTGAATCGATTGACCGTAGTGTGTTATACATTGTTAATTATGTATGTACAGTGGTCGGATGTTGTAGAACATCTGCATAAGGCGTTTGTTGTCACTCTTCACTGCTAAGCCCATGCGATATCAGTCGATATGAAGCCCGATATGGCAAAATATAGTATACTGCACGCCCATGTCGCGAATGTAGTTAATTTCGGCAAATTGCATATTTTATAACTCAATTTGGGTTTTTTTTAATCGAATTGAGCAATTCAAAAGCAGTCTCATAAGAAGAAGAGTCTGCAGCAGCAACAACTTATCAGAGAGCTGGTGGGGTGTGCGAGAGTGAGAGAGAATCTCGGGTGTGATTCTCGCTAAATATCTCAATATGTTTTGTATGTGCGTAATTCAGATCACCATCAACAGCCGAGTCGATCTAGCCCTGTTTGTCCATCTGTCTATCTGTTCGTATGAACACCTACATTTCGAAGACTATAAGAGCTAGAGTCAACAAATTTGGTATGCACGCAGATCAAGTTTGTTTGAAAATTTTTCCACGCTCCACCCTCCCTCGCAAATAGATAAGAACCTTACATCTTTCAAATTTTTGTAGACAGATTTTCAGATTTCAGATTTTCCATTTTTCATTAAGATCGGATAAGACGATAAGATCGCCAAGCCGCATCGATATGGTCAAGTTTGTCTATCTGTCTGTCCGTCCGTCTGTCCGTTTCATCGTCCGGATGTATGAAAATCTACATCTGGGAAACAATAAGACATATATATATATACCCCGATCATGTTTATTTTAGTGGGAGCAAAGTGGGAGTGTCGTAGGTGATTAGGTGATACGTTACGTGCATGAAGTTAGATTACAAAATTGAACCGCTCTATGTAAGTCAAATTTTTGTGTTCATTATTTCAATGTGTTTGAATAGAAAACTAACTTCCATTTATGCTCATTCACTCATATTGTTAGCCTTAATTTTGTTGTTCCTATTTTGATTAATTTTAAATCCTTTTAGCGGTTAGCCAGCACATAAAACTAAATATGACATCAAGTCTGCAGTAGTCTAATTGTTAGCAATTTAAAACTTTTAGTATTCGTTTCCCGTAAATAATGTTGTTACCATTTGAATAGTCTCAGGTCAAAGCTTAAAAGCTTACAAAGATCACCCAAATCGCCAGCAAAAGCAGCGTTTAAATGTCAAGCGACTGCAAATAGCTGCAGGCAGAAATGAATTAGTTACTTTGGCAGCTGCTTACAAATATCATACCGCTTTTCCTTGTTAGCCTACTTAATGTCAAATGGCCCCAAACTATTTCCCCTCCAATTAGTTTATAAAACGACACCAGCGCAGAGTGCATGGCAACGCGACTGGCAATCCCAGGCCATCAGGTTGACAAGCAGCAAGTGGTAGGCAAATGTATCATAAATTTTAATATCATTTTCAAGTCTTGTTGGAAAAAATCACAAAAAAAAACCTAAATAAATATATGAGCAAAGAAAATGCAGTAATGCAAGTGCCAAACACTTGCAGCTGTTGCCGGAGACAAAGCAGTTACAACAACAGCAACAACATCAAACACAGCAACAGCAACAATGAGCACTTGTAGTTAATTTTTCACAACTGACTGCAACTGCAGGTTTTGTGCAATATGCTTGCCAGCTTTGGATTTGGATTCAAAGCTGACCTGTCGCGACCGTCGCCAGGTGCAAGACAGCCAACCAACAAAACAACAAACATAGGCAACAACAACTAAAGATTGCATACTTTGAGACTGACTTTTTCTACAGTGCCCCCACTTAGAAAAAAATGTCCTAAATTAGCTATAAAAAATAGTCAAACGATCGGCATAGAATCTTTCAGCAATGCAGTTAGAGGAATACCTTTCCTCCACCTATAATTAAGGCTGAAGAACTAAGTCGAATATTAATACTTTTAAGAGATATATTTCTTGTCTTAGAATCCATTTCTTTAGCTAAGAGATAACAAAATATTTTTCTTAAAATTAATATATATAAATTTTTTTGCTATTCTAATTTGAAGATGTATTCTTATTTAACAAACGAAATGTTAGAAATTTCTACAAAGAGAAAACTATAAAGGTTTCCAATGAGATTTTTCTTTAATCTGTAAATTGTAAGGTTTTTGGTTTGTTTTTTCTAAGTGTGACGTTGGCTTTTCGGCAGCCACTTAAGGCCAAGTCAACAATTGCAGCTGAGGCGATAATTAATTCCGATTTGAATTTGGTTCATATAGGACACAAAACACACACACACACACACATAGTAAATCCGGTTCAATTATGTCTTATCCAAGGAATTTTCTTAGGGGGCGCTCAGAGTTCTCTTTATTTTTGGCAAATTGGAGCAGCTAGCTATGGCTGTAGCTGTAGCTCTATTTCGCAGACAGCCTGCAGCTGGGGGCAGCCCACTGGGAAACCATCGACAGCGACATGCCAATGCCGAACCAAACCAAATTCTCAGGCCTGTTAATTGCCGTTGTCAGTTTGGAGGCTATTTATAAATAAATGTTGCCTACAGTCTGGCAGCATGAGGTGAGAGGGGGGCTGCCGCATATTTGTGTGTCCATATGCGACATGTAAGTAATAATATAGATTGAACCCATGGCATGGGAGACTTACCAGGCTGTGGTGGTTTACACATACTGCTAAGCTCAGCCAAATGGTCAGGAATGCGGCAAGTATGGGTTAGCAAAAAATTAGTTCAAAATATTTATAAGAGAGCAAGTGGTGTCGAACGGTGGAGAGGCGAGAGATTCCAATAGTTAAACCAAAGATACTACGGAAGAGATATGATGATGAATGAAGTGTTTATACTCACAGCAGGTAGAGTACAAGCATGATATTCAGCTTAAGCATTGAAAATATTAATAGCCTCAGTTTTCGCAGCGTCCTGTCGAATCTCGTTGCCCCTACGAACCTAGACCGGAAACTGGTGCAAATTGGTACATCCACAATTAGGATCTTCATCCAAACCTCCAAGTCAGAAGGCTCCTTTGAAGTCTAACAATGCATAGCCAGAATACCCACAAATCCATCCATTGGACCTACGCCAGCGACCGTTATAAATTGAGTTGCAGCACTTGAATGGCTTTCATATGCGTTTGGGTCGGGCGAAGACTCCTGTAGACAGCTTTTGGATGTAAGCGTTTTCTGAAATGATTATAATAACTATTCCGATCACTCTGATTCTTATTTCACGTAACATATTCTACAGTATTTGAGTGCATATCGCGACTACACGCTTACCCCTCTGATGATAACTAACTCTGCCTGTGACATTGGGCTACCACAGCCACCACGGTACTCAAATAAAGAGCTTTGGAAGTATTTTTGGAAACTGCAATTAAGAGTTTGAGCTTCCGTCTTTTAACTTCGGAGACGCTTCTTTGTTATTTTGAACCCAGTATTTTCATATATGAGAATATGAGCTAATATCCTAAACTCTTCACTTCATAGTCTAACTCATTGTCTTTATATATACCAGACTTCTCTCGCTCTTATCAATTGAATATCTCATGCTATTAGGCAATCGTTTTAACCTTTTCATTATATGAGTTGTCTTGGCTGTTTGCATATGGTGGCTTTGCCTTCAATTCCAAACACTTTGCAATCAAAAAATGTCACCATTTAATTACGCACACAAAACAGTTTAAAGCAACTTGCAGTTGCAGTCGTCAACTGACAGCTGCAACAACTGCAACAACAACAACAACAACAGCAGCAGCAACAAGAATTAACAGCAGCTATGACAACAACAACAACAACAACAGGCGGCAGCTAAAGCGTTGCACAAATCTCGTCAGAAATTAACATAAATCCAATCACAAAAGCCCGCACATATCCAAGCTGGAAGCCAGCCGTAGGACGGCGAACCGTTTAAGCTGCCACAGGCCAGGCTGAAGCCATGTGGGGATGTGGGGTCTGTCTGTCTCTCTATCTGCTTGGCTGTCCCACTGTCTATCCTGGTCTTCAACTCCATCTGCATCTTATGCCACGTCTCCTGCTCCGCTTTGTGTCTCTGTTTGGCCGTCATGTTGCGCTTGCGCCCACGCGACTAATCGCGCAACTGTGCAACGCCAACTGCAGTTACGTTTACCTGCAGATTCTTGCGTTTCTGATTGGTTTTTTGTAATATACCCTATTATCATATGGAATAAGCAAGTATATTCAAATTAATAATGGCCAATGGCACTGTAAGAGTTTGTAATTCTTCGAAAGTATACTTACTTCTGCATTTTCGTAGGAAATTAGGGAATGGAGAATGTACATGTGTGTATGTGGCTTATGAAGTCCTAGTTATGTTCCCTTGAGATTGCAACGTTCATGCTGCAGGTTGCAATGGTTCATTGTCATCGAGTTCTGCTCAAAGGCGTAGCATAAGCAAGAACTCCTTCCTTAAATGATAAAAGTGCAACTCTTGTGGTCTCGCCGGAATTGTCGTTACTGATTACGCTGATGTATTTAATGCGTCAGTCATCTGTTGGTTCAACCCATAAAATCCTTTCTATATAATACGTTTTATAGTGAGATAGTACATGCTTACTGTGCAGAATGTTCAAGCAGTATGCCTTAGTCGACGCCTTAAACGCAATCATACCTACATATACTTGTTTCGCCTGCCCGATCTGAAGCTGCCTACGGCGCCCTCACATGACTGCCTGCCAGGTTGAATGTTGGATATGTTGGATAACTGTGCCCCGAATTTGGTTTCGAATTCCGCTTTGCTGTTGCGGCTGCTGTTGTTGATCATCAGGCGAAAGCCCAGGCCCAAGCTGGGGAGACACTTGCATTTTTATTACGATTGCGTTTTTGCGATTGTTGAATTGTCATTTTTACAGCGTGGGGTGGGGGAGACAATACGCCTCATGAGTGTCGCGCTTGCCACATAAATGTTGCTTTAGCTTGCCCAAACAATTCAATTATCAGAAAATGCAAATGACAAAAAGTGTTGGGCTGGCATTTTTGCTGCAGGTTTGGTTTTTTTTTTCCTCCTAAACAGTTGCACAAATTGAAGAGAAGAAAATGCACAAAATGCAGTAGAGAATTGCACTCGTGACATATTTCGCGTGTATCTTGATTTCATTTTTCAATTTTCACAACAAGCAGCAAGAGGAGGAGCAGCAAATAATATACCACAAGTTGCTGTTGGTGGTGTTGTTGTTGTTGTTGTAGTTGCTGTCTCTTGCAACATGTTGACAAGGCGCGCCAGTAACAACAACAACAACAACAGCAACAAACACGTAGCCTAGCATTTCCGTTTCACAATTAACGTTCTACGTGACAAGTGACACCAATTTTACCACCTTTTCAATGTGTTTTATGTTGTTGTGGACCACCATCAGGGTCGCACAGCTCTGGGTACTCTCTATGGGTAGACGATCTACACTTGAAAAAACAATGGTGGTGTAAAGAGCCACAAAAGACGACTTAACAAACTTCCAAATGAAGATCTGAGAAGAGAAACTATTAATTTTCATGAATAATTGTGATTCCCTTAAATGTTTTATTCTATCAAGTTCGAGGTCAAGCGGATGAGGAAACGCTAATATAGTTAAATCGGTTAAGCCTCAAATTTTATGTTGACAAACTTGAGCCGATTTTCGCTATGTATCAGGAAAAGACAAAATCGAAAAGTCGCTGAAATAAACCAAAAACTTATCCATTTAACAACTTTTGCTCTTGAAATTCTCAACTCAGTATAACTAGTTACTTTCTTCTGATATTTTAAATGCTTTTCAGGATTTGTTCATGAAGCTTAATCAGCCCAATGGGTTCTTAAGGTGCGTTCAGATTGACCCAGGCCATGTTGAAAACAAGTCCAAAGCTAAAAGTTCCTAAAAGTGAGCCGTCTTTCAAAGAATCACGTTTGAAATTTCGTCTCCATTTATGATTCAAGTAAACCATATTTATCCTATCATTGTCAGAAAATGTTAATGCTTTTGTACTTTTTTTCTCAGAGTGTATGTTTTTACTCTATGAGGTCTTCTCTATAGGTCTCCATGGCGTGCGGCTGATGCACGTTCTGCGATTGTTTGCGCAGTTTTGTTTTGGGTTAATGGAGATGATTTGTTGCCCTATTCTAATGCAACGTAACGACAACCATAGCGACAACTCTGCGACTTCACAAAAGTCAGCCAAAGTATCCACCTAGACAACATGTTGCTAACTTTAATAAAAGCTTAGTGTCGACTGGAAGCAAAGTATTTCGGCTTTTGACTTTCACATGTGACTCTCTTCCAAGTCAAAGTCTGCGTCTGCGACTTCAGCTTCTCCTTATATTTTATGGCAACTCACGTGTGGGGGCCACCTTTGGTTAATGTGTGCCGTGTGCTGAAACATTCTTGCCGCATGCCCCGGCAAATTATGAAATTGACAAATTGCTGCAGCCGCCAGTGCCGATGCCAGCTTCTTTCTGACCCTGGGCAACGCCTCACCAAAGTCGAGTTGCGGCTGCGGTGTTGCTCTCGGGGTCAGTGTGTGGGTCGCCCTGACAATGAGCTGAGTTATTGCTGTGCAGATGGAAATTGTTTCTTCTCTATTTTTTTATATTTTTTTATATTTTATTTTTTTTTTTTCAGTTGGCAAATGTCTAGAGTCAGGTTGTTTTGCTGTTAAGTTATGGTTTTATGGCAGCTGGCGTGAAGATGCGATCATGCTGGGTTACTTCGCATTGCCATATGTGGTAGTTGCTTATTTTCCATGGAACGGCAAGTTCGAAAAGATTACATAGTTGCGTTTTTAATATACTCCGGAGCAGTAAAAGCTAAAGTTAAACGTATCAATTTATGTTTTGTCTGCCTGTATTGTGGGCGTGCTGGAAAGCTTTGAGAAAAGAAATTATCAGCTTGGAATTTATGCCATTAAATTTTGAGTAGTCCTTCACTAGTTACAAGAAGTTGAATTAAGAATAAAGCAACGTGATCATGTGATACTTGATAGACTTAAGGCTATACCCAAGATCATTGACATGGTATTAGTTATCATTTGACTTATAAGGAAGGTAGCGAATTTCTAAGACATGCTGTGTTGTAATCTAGGCGGGGTCTTTAGTTGGTAAAGTTTATAGTTTATATGATGCTTGAAATGAACTTGAACTTGCCTCAAATGAGCTTGAATGTTAGTCTTAATTTACTCACCTTTATTCTATATAAATTTGTGAGATATAAGTTAGTACTTTAAGAAAACATTAGCTAGGTATTCCAAAACATTCTGAAAATATCTTAGCTAAACAAACATCTTAAAGAGGACTTGTATTGGTAAAACTGGGATGAATAATTTAAAAATATTGAAGTACTCTTAACACAGTTTTCAGGTACATTCCTACTATTCAAATGCTGGATAAGAAGTATCTTATCCGTTCCATTTCCCATTAGGACACTATGAGTTTGATAGCAATATAAGTCCCCAATCGCATTCACTTAAATAAGTATTTATATAAATTCATATTCGAAACAGTCAACATATTTTTTTTCCCACAATTCCGTTTCGACGGCAATCGTTAAACGCAACTCTGTCATGCCCATTCGAATTCCCATTCCTGCAAATCCACTTATCGCCGCAATTTATCAACGACAAACATGGCTCACATATTTTTGCCATTAAACAAATCGACAACAAAATAGCAGGCCGCTGTGACAAACATTTGCCAGGAAAAATCTGTTAACGCTAATCACAAAATGTGCTGCGAAAAATGCAAAACCGAAACCGAAACCGAAACGAAGCTAAATCCAAAAGCCGATAAAATGCGACAGATAAACGAAACAAATTCACACGTTTGACAAGCGGCCAGAGCATGGGCATTGATCGGATGCAGCGGTTGATGTGGATGTGGATGTGGACGCCACTGTGACTGCCACTGACTGACCGACCGACTGGCTTGATCGGGTAGGTGTCAAATCAACACAAGTTGCAATCTCGCGCCGATCGTTGTCAAAGTTTTGCTCAGAGCAAGCAAGGAGCCAGAGGAGCGGAGCCACACATTGAAATCAGCAAGATCGGCCACATTTTGATGCTTAATTTATGCTGCGGCATTTGCATAGCGTTGATTACGAAAATGCCAAGCGCACCACACCCCCTGCAGCAGCCCGTATGGCAGGAGCTGGGGCATGGGGCAGGCATAGTGGAAGACAATTTGAGCGTGGCAACATTTTGCATGCCTGCTGGCCTGGCATTGGCAACATGTGGCTGAGACGCTGTAGCTGAATGCGTGAAGCTTTAAGTGTTGAAAACTTTTTGACAGGCGGATATTGTAGCTTGGCATAGTTGTTGTTGTTGTTGTGGCTTGTTGGAGTTTGGCTATGTTTGTTGTTGCAAATTCAATCAGCCAAAAGTGCAAGGCAGGTCAAATGCCACTAATGAGTTGCCCCACACGCAGGCTTCACCGATGCAGCCACATTCAACAGCACTCAAGGCTATTTTATCAATGTTGCTGGCGCTGTTTGCGGTAATTGCAGCATCATCTTGAAACTTATTACATGCCAAGCCTACAACGACTACAATAACAACAACAATAACAACAACAACAACAATGATAAAGCCGTTGCTGATGACAATCACCATAGACATGGACATGGGATGGGATGGGGATCTGCGCAATCTGCGCCCAGACTTGAGCCAGCAACAACATTTGAGTAGAGACTTTGACTTGGAGGCCTTTTGGCCGCACCGATGAGTTGAAAAGTGCAGCAGCTGCTTAGATTTATTGGCCTTAAGTAGCAGCAAAATGCGTCTTTTGTCGTGCCTTAAGTTTATTGGACACATTACGAGACTCTGGCAAGAGTGCAACAACAACAACAACAACAACAATGCAACACTGCAACACTGCAGCAGCCGCATCAACAAAAAGTATCTGGCAAACTTTTCTGCTGAGTTGTGCCGCAGATAAACATCATTCATTTAACTGCGACTACGGGCATCATGGGTTTATTTATGCCAACGACGACGACATAAGCGTTTATTACAATGCATTAAAATATCAGATTATCGGCAATTATATATACAAGGATCTTTAGAAGAGAGGCAAATAACAACTACATCAACATAAAGTATGCAGAAAGAGAATAAAGAAGTTGATGAGTTGAAAAACTGTTGAACATTTAATGCGAGGGAAAATAATTAAAAACATGGCAAATGTCATTTATATTGAGCAGGCTCAGCAACTCAATTATACGAAGTTCTCAATCTAAATAAAACATTAGCAGAGCCTGAGCTCTATCAAATAAAGCAAGCTTTTAAACCTAAGACTTTAATTAGTTACATCTAGTTGATAATCTTTTTCCATCAGCTTAAGTCAACTCTTGGCACTCCCAGTTGCTGTTAGGCTTTGCACCTTACCTCTCTACCTTAGGCCAATGGCAACCTTATTAACCCATTTAACCCAAAAACTGCAGTAACAAACACCCCAACGAAATCCAGTCAAGCCAAGCCAAGGCAATCTCCTAGCCATATTTGTTGCACACTTCACTTCATTTGTGCCACATTATACACCTACAAATGTCACTCAAAGCTAAAAACATGTTAATTTACCTCGCAAAAAAAGTACAAAAATAAACAAACGAAACTTTGAACAACAAAAGCTAAACGAAAATGGCTAAAAGGTGCTGCCACTGCCACTGCCACTGGTGCTGCCGCTGCCGCTGCTGCTGTAAATGGAGAAAAAGGCAAGAGCAAATCAAACGTAGATCACAAGTCACGATAATGATAAATCGCAGCTAAACATTTAGCCAGGTTACTGCCACAAAAGGTCGAGGGTGGATACCTCGTAGCACCCAGCGCCAACAACAGCCGCAACAACACGGCAACAAATGTAAGTAGCGCAGTAGCACCAAATTTATTTACTCATTGTACAATAAAGAAATAAATAATACCAAAAAAAGAGCAGAAAAAACATCGAATGGGATAGCAAACACAAAAAAAAAACAGAAAAAAGCGGCAACGTGTCACAGTTCGTGAAATAACAATAGTTCACAAATGGCCCCGGCGGCTGGAAGATCACAGTGTTCGAGTCACAGTCGGAGCCCAAAATCCAAGCTGAAGAGAGATCAATATCTCAATGAGTTGACGATTGAGTCAGGGGCTGCCGAAAAAATGCTTTTCAGATATTTTCATGCACTTGAGAGAGGAGTGTTAAAGATTTGACAATCGATTTGTAACTCATTGAGGGAAGAAAGGCTTTGAAATTATATATATAAGACAACTATATATAGGAAGTATAGGATAATATATGAGACAAATATTAGTTATATTATTAGTTATATGCAGTCTTTTTAGATTTAGTTCATACTGTTTGGGTTAGCGTGCTCAAGGTTTTGAGTGAGCGAAATATCCTTGGGTTTTGCCTTCTCAGCAGTCACTGAAATACTTTAGGAGTCCGTGGGGTAGCCTGATTTCAGCCCCGTTTCACAGTAGTTGAAAGCAGTACAAAATTCATAGCAAAAACCAAAAATTGAAGCTTGGCGCTTGACTTAACAGACTGTTTTACGATCTGCCAAGGTCATTCATCAGAAGTCCTCCAGCTTAACAACTCAGTCTCATGTCGGACCGGACTACCTAATCATTTCAAAACTAGAAACCAATGTAAATTCCACTTCTGAAGCGACTGCATATACGAAGGCCATAAGAACGCTTGGTTTCTGTATCCCTTCCATATTTTCACATGGACACATGGAAGATCAATTGAATAGGATAAGAGTATCATTTACTTAGTTGCCAATAAATCCCATTAAAGCCAACTACCGACGGAAACACTTTCTAGTGGCATCGCATTCCAGACATTAAACTAGAAGACTGCATTTAAATAAGCATTCATTTATATAAGTTTTTATTGAAATTTGACTGAAATTTGTATATGAGTTGTATAAAAAAGTATTTAAGCTTCGGTTAGCTGAAGATAGCTACCTTCCTCCCATTCTTTTTTTTTTTTGGCGATTTGCCCCAAAGCTGTCTTGTCATTCGCTTGGCTTCTGTGTTCAAAATCGTTGCCTTACTTTATTTTCATAGGTCATGACAAAGACAACAACAACAACAACAACAGCAATAGTTTTTGCTTGCTTAAATATTTTATTAACCAAATATTTGCTTTTTCTATGTTATGCATAAATTATGAAATGCTTATTTTAATGCATTTAATGCAAAAGTTCAGCCGCAGCCACATTTTGAAGTTGATTTTGCTTAAATTGGGAGCGATGTTGTTGCTGTTTCCATCTTGTTTTTGTCACGACCCAAATTGAAATTTTTGCTTTGATATGGTAAATGATTTTGTATTATAACCAATTTTGGGCATAAACATAAGACCAATAGATTTCATGAAGATTATTATATATATATATATATATATTTTTCTTTTGCTGCTGCCTAAGTTTGACATTTCTATAACGAATGACATTCAAATATTGAGTTGGCAATCATGAAGTCTCAATGATTTAAATGGTAATTGGGTAATGGTATGGTTCTGATTGGCATTTAAAAGAGTGCAGATAATAATAGACTTAGTTTTATAATAGAATTCTAGAAAAATAATGATGATATTTTCAGTCTTAAATGACAATTTGGCTGGACTTTCAGTTGCCAGGGAAGCAAATTTCATAATTGCCTCATTGAAGACTTTCTTATTTGCTCATATTATTGATTTCTTTGAAATGAGAGACTCAACTCTTGACCATGTAAATCAGTCAGAGAGTTCGTCCCCTGCGACCTATGACTCTGAAACTGTTGTTGAAAATCCATGCTGCGCTCTCACCTCTCCACTTTGCCAACAAACTTTCCCTCTGGCGGCTTATTCATCATTATTCTCCATTCACTGCTTTGGCTATTCTTGTCAATCCGTTACCAACGCCCAGACAATTCGACACCCAGTTTTATTCTGTACAATTCATGCCAACAAACCATGACCATAACATTAAAATAACAATCATCTACCACTTACTTATCGGCCCATCAAAAAGCAACTCCCTCTTTGGACCCTCGGCTGGGTCACGCCTACTCGAAAAGTGCACCTCAACTTTAACTCAACTCAACTCAACTCAAGTCACAATCTCAATCTCGAGCCAACGATCTGTTTAAACTCTAAGTATGCCCCGTGGCGACACATGAGATATTTCCCTAGTCCGAGCAAACCAAAACCAAAATCCATGAAATCAATTTGGCAAAAAAAAAGAGTAGACGTCTACAACTTTATCACAAAAGGCTTCGGCGCGTCGTTGGGTCTGGCACGGCGCTATTTGAACCCGTACCCGCATCTTGCCAAATGCCAAGACCTAGACCAAAACCAAGACATCGACAACTCCATCTTCATCATCTGTGTATGCTCCAAGCTGCCAGCTATATTTGGTCATAGAAAAACACTTATATTTCTGTTATCGCCTTGGCCATATCAATTGACTTTTCATAAATTGTGAACCGCCAAAAAGTGCCAAATATAATAATTCAGCTTAGATTGTTAGATGGATGAATGGTTGGTCGGTCGGTTTGTTAGAGAGCGGGGCGGGCTGCAAGCAGTTGGGCTTAAAAATTATAGCAATTTTCGCATCAAGCTGCTTTCAACTAATGTCTAAGATTAGGCAAAATCGGTTTGAAAAGAAAGGTTGCTATTGCCTTAGCCAAGACTGTCGTTGTTGTTGTTGTTGTTACTTGTGGTCAGTTGATAATGGTTTCATCGCTTAGTTATATTAGCGTGAGGCAGGGTTAATCAAAAATTGCTGACCCCCGTGAGCCTCGGGGGCAGGCAGCACAGAGTCCAACGATTGACTATCTTACAATAAGATGCCAACGCATGCATTCAACTTAATTGGCTATCATAAGGTTGTTTTTTTACCGAAAAAAAAGAGAAAAAGAAATTGCTTAATCAGCGAGGCGTTGGCAGCAGCTGAGTGAACTATGTGGCTGGCAAAAAGTTAATGGCCCATAGGCATGGTAAAAGTCAAATGATTGCAAGCCTAATTTGTCGCTTGCCAGGCCAATCAGCCAACCAGTCAGCCAAGCAGAAACATGTTGCCAGTAACAAGTGCAACAGCTACAACATTAACAACAGCAGCAACAACAACAACAAGGAAAACCTATATACAAACGAACTGTATGTGTTTGCTGTCAAATGGTGACATTTGCAACGGTCGCTCCAATATGTTTGACATTCATCGGCCAGCCACATGTTGCCAAAGTGGCTGAGGCTGCTGACATTTTGCCGTTTTACATAACATAGCCAACAACTGCCACAACTGCCACAACAACAACAGCAACATCGAACAACAGCAAAACAAGATGGCAAATCAAATGCAGCACATCAAGTGATTGCACTTGTTGCAATCGCATCGTTGTGGGATCTACTGTGCGAAATCGCATTGCAAATGTCGCCTCGCTGGTAACATGATGCGGCAACATTGTACGAATGTGTTGCTACAGGCCGTACCATATTTATATACACTTTTCCTTCGGCTAAGAAGCTTATCATATAATTAGCCTACATTTTTCAAAAAGCTGCGTGTGAACTGCACAATTCTTGCTCTGGGTTCACTCCGGCGGTCCAAAATACTAAAGGTTTTATACAGTTTGTTATCTATACCGATAGTCCCCATGAAGAACTTGTCATATCGAAATGTGTCAACGATAAAGTTTTAGCTAAATGTCTTCTTCTTCTTGAAATCTTTAAAGCCGGCTATAAAGTTAACTTCATAAAGTAGATTTGCGAAAAATGCAATCTTTTGCGATTTAGTTTTTCGATACATTTTATGAGCCCCATTGAGGGAGACAGATGAATCATTCGGTTAAGTACTTAGGTGTTGTTTGTATGTATGTACATACATATGTATATGAAAATTTATGTTTTCGTAAATCACAATGCACTCTCAAAATATTTGAAGGTAATTAGAAAGAAAATTGCTTCGCTGCCTATTGCTACATCTGAAGGACTACTAAGACTTCTTTTTTTTGTATAGTTCTGCAAGGGTATATAAAGTTCGGGTACTCGAAGTTAGCCTTCCTCTCTTGTTAGGTATACACTTTCTTTAAACTGACGTCTTCCATGGATTCTAAATAGTCAATTTTGCTTAATATTTTATTTAATTGTTTGCCATTTTATGCTATTAACGGACAATATTCAAGTGCATACCAAGTCAGACCTCTTGCTTGTCAGGGGAATTCTTATACAAAATTTAAAGGATATTTCCTTGATCTGCCGACCAATTCTATTACACATTTAAGTATACCATTTCGAGTAGCTCAGTTCAGTTTTGGTTTAGAGTCCTGTTTTTCAACCGAGTGTGTTCAAGTGTCGACTTATCAACATTTAACATTTTGTTATACCATTTTTTCAGTTTGCGTTTTTTCTTTCCTTTTTGCTTGTGGGGGGTTGGGGTGGGGTATGGGTATGCGTTTGCAATAAAAACAGCTATATAAACGGGCACTTAACAACAATAGTTGATTGATTGTCGACAATTGGCAGACAGAGTGTGTGTTTGTTGCTCTCTTGACAGCTCCAGCGCTGCGTTGTCTGACTGTAGTTGGTGATGCAGGTGTTGCCAGTTGGCTTGTTGTCTGCTTATTGATTTCTATCCGTTTTCTTTTTGTTTCTTATTTGTTTCTTTGTGCTCAACATTTGAATAGTTGCCTGGTTGGGTTTCTGTTAACTTGCATATCATATTCATATTCATTTTGGGTGCCCAATCTGCATGGGCATGGTAATCCAAGGCAATGTTTGGTTTTGAACACAGTGCAGCTAATAAGTTTGTTGACTGAGCCTAAGGTGCATCAGCAAGAGCTTAGGACCACACACAGTTGTTATTTGATATTTGTTTGAGTTTTAGCTTATGAGAGTTAAGATTTTAAGACATTTTTCTTGACATGTTATTAAGAGGGTATTTAGTAATGTGACCAATATCTTTAGAAAACAAGATAAGCCATTTTACATTGGCTTAATTCAACTTATTGCCCAACCGTGTTGGTTTTTTTTTTTGCCTTCATTCACATGGGCGTGCTGTTACCCTGCAAGGCAAGTTTGCTGGCGGGATTGCTAATACAATTACAATGAAATTTTAGTTCATTTAGTTCAACCGTCATGTATATACGTTCTTTGTTGACTTCGTCGGGGCCTGAAGACCCTAAGCCTCCTTCAACTCCTTTAATCGCATGTTGAATCATTACAAGTACGCCCGCTTTTGAGATGTCCTGGAGTGATGTATAAAGCGAACCTAGCTGGTCAGCACTGTGACTGTTAGGGTCTTTAGCAGGGTGTTGATGATGCCGAAATGGACGTTTCTCTTCCTGACCCGGTTTATTTAGGAGTTACCTATGCTGAGGTAACTGACGATTTGTTTGGCTGACCTGTGTCTGACCGGGTGAACTTTATTGCTTCTTGTGGCTTCCTGGTCTCCCACTACCCCGATGATGTTTTAAGCGTGCAGCTTCGGAGAAGGATAGTCCTTGTTGCACAGTTGCATAGGGAATGAAGTGGGCACCGAGTGCCTTGACAATTGAAGCAGTATCAGCATCTTTTGGTAAGTTATGCAGCCCTTGTGGGTGGCTCCATGGCTGCTCTGGCAATTTGAGCATCTGCCAGTACCTTCGCTTGGCAGTGGCTTGCATAAGTCCAATGGTTCTGGCCATATCTTCCACACTTAGGCTGCTTTCATTCTTTGTGTGGTTAAATTCGGATGGAAATCTTCTTTGGAAATTTACGACTTGACCTTTTTCTTAGACGCTTAGAATATATGTATTATCTTGTATATATTATATATATTATCTATTATATGTTTAATTGTAAATGTAAATCAAATAATTTCATGGCATTATGTTACCAATTCTATGCACTCACACATACATATGTTTTTTTTTAACTTATCTTAAGCGTTTTTTGTCTTGTCTTGACTTATAGCGCATAATTATCGCCAAAGCATTTAGTAAAAACTCCAAAGCCAAGCGCCCACAACATCGGCAAACTGGCAACAACAACAACCACAACAACAGCAACTAAGATGCCAATGAGGCAGTATATATGGCGTTAATAGCCATAAAATGTCAATGCAGCTTTAAGCCGCAACAACAATAGCAACAAGCCACAAAAACTCACAAGAAATAACTACAACAAATGTTGTTGGGCGCGCAAAGTAAGCCATAAAAAATATTTAACACACCCTCTGACAAAGCTGTTAACAGCATTGGAAATGCGTAGGATAAGGCCATAAAATGTGCGTTGTTGCTATTGTTGTTGTTGTTGCTGCTGCTGCGATTGTGTTGCTCTGGCCACAACTGGCGACGAGTTGTTGGCAATTTTTCTCTTTTTTAGCTCTTTGGCAACAAACGACAATTAAAATGCAAACAAATTGAATTTGCGTGTGTGTGTGTGTGTGTGTGTTTGTGTGCATGTGAGCGTGTGTGGAGTGCGAAAGGTTTGGCTTTGGTTAAGTGTTTTGAGCCATAAAGCCACAGCAACAACTGAAAACAACAAGCCAATAGTGTGTTGCGGTGCGCACGCGCTCAACATTTTTGCAGTTCAACATCAGCACAAGACTGCGGCGAAAGTTTTTGGTGCGGCATGCTGCGCCGTTATTTTAATTGCAACATGTTGCCCGGTAATTTGTCTGGCACTCGTAAATGTTGCGACGCTAATTGCTCAGCAACAGCATAACAACAACAGCAACAACAACACCTATAACAACAACATTGTTGCTGACACGTGTGGGCCGCCGTTCCGCCGCCGCTTTCTACGCAATTGCATTTCAAATTGATTTGGTTAGTGGAGCGTTAACGCCCTAAACCACAAAACAGCAACAATAACGATGAGTCCACATCCTGCAACACCCCACCCCACACACTTACCTCCAGCCGCACCATGTTTGTGCCTGCGCTGAAAACACATTAACCTGTCAACGTGGCCAACTTTGCAACACATTTAGAGGCAGGCAGGCCTCGAGGTCTCTACTCTCCTAATCTATAAGCAGTAATCAAATTTCAGCTTGCAGCTACGGCTACGGCTACAGCTACTCGTACCCAAGCCCAAGCCTAAGCAATCGCCATCGTCATCGGTACGTGGCTGCCACACAGCCCGTAATTATGCAACACATGTTCAATGCAACAATTGGCCATAATTTAGTCAAAGGTAATTGAGTAAGCGCGCGGGCCCAGGCTATATGGCGGCCTATCATTAAATTGTAGTAGCTTCCCAATTCCAATTCCAGTAGTCGCTTTGATTGACGATGAAGCAGGAGCAACAGAATCAGAATGAGCATGAGCATGATCAGCATGAGTCCGAGATTACTACCACTGGGCAAGCCTAGCACTGCGGCGCCTTGTTTATTTATTTCTAGTTAGCCGATTTAACTCTCCTCTGATATTTAATTGTATGGCATTTGCGATTGCAGTCTTGCAGACGACTATTTAGCTCTCTCTCTCTCTCCATTCTCTGTTCTCTGGTATTGCAAACATCCAAAGCCACAACTTCTTTGGCTCAAATTCCTTGGAGTGTTATGTAAGTCTTCAAGAGTTAAGTTGAAGATCAGTGAGCCACCAGCACCAACACCAACACCAACGCCAGTAGCAGCAGCAGCATCAGCAGCAGCAACATCAAACGTATCCCTAAGGGTAATTGCGACTGTTTAATGATTGAAAAGTGGCCAACGTTCTTAAGCGCATCTTCTGTTATGAAGGAAGATAGAAATTGTTCTTTAATTTGCGGAAATTGTGAGTAAAGTGGGGCTAGTTGTGGGTATACCTATGGCTTTGAGCAATGATTGAAAAGGCTTTATTACAACGGGTGAATGTGAATGTTTTTTTTTTGAAGGGAACTAAAAGTGGTGCTGTCCGTTTGAACATACATAGTTAGGTTCATCGATTTTAGAGAATGAACATCGAACACATACGCGGATGAACTTACAGGGAATCTGTAAATACTGCTAGCTTCTTCGGTAAAATTCTGTTCAGACTAAGTAATTGGATCAAGTATTTTTTTTTTTTATAAATGTTTTCTTCTTAAAGAATTTTTAACCAAATACACGTGTACAGTTGGATGTAGTTAACACATTCTTGCTTAGAAACTCACCATTTCATCAACAATTTTTACCAGCTTTATATCTGTAACGATGCATGTATATAAGAGAATCTCCGATGCCGTTCAGCTGACCCGATGGAATGTCTGAAAATCCCTGATTTAGATACATTTTTGCTAAGTGTAAGTATGACATTATAGTTCCGATATTGTAAATACGATACGCCCCTCGAAAACTATTTTTCGAACGGCATCGGTAGATGATTTGAAAAGAAAGGTTTTTGACATTTTGACAATGCCTTAAATTGTAGCCGACCTTCACTTATAGTCGTTACCAGCTTTTATTGGAAACTGTCGAGCCCTGGAAATATCCTTCAATAAAGTTATAAGAATTTCTATGATATTTAGAACAAAAAGTATTGTCAAAGAGAAGGTTTTCTGATTTCTGCATTCAGGAAAAATCAAGTAATTTGAGCTTGAATCAAGACAAAAACGACCTTGAAATTCTTATTTTGAGAACTTTTTTTAAGTTGTAGAATTCTAATATCAATTTTTTTTCACGCAATCAAGTTTCCGCCTCCAATCAAGTCTGATTAATTGTGAAGCCAAGCATTAAAATACTGAAAATATAGTAAATCTCCGTCTGTTTCTATGCCACATTCTCTCTCAATTTGAAGCTGTGGACTTGTAAGATTCGCCGTAGGCTTCTTTTTGTTTTACAAATCATAAAGAACGGAACACTATAAACACTATATATGAATACTTTGTACAATAGATGGCGCTTAAATCTTATTTGCAAGCCAAGCAGTTATTTGTGCTAGCCCTATGCTTTGTCTCCCTCACCCAGAAACAGATTTCTTGGAATTCGAATGTGTTGCACATGTTTATGTATGAAAGTTTGTGTGTTTGTATATCACAATGCACTCACAAAATATTAGAAGGTAATTAGAAAGAAGATTGTTTCGCTATCTATTGCTACAGCTGAGGGAAATGCGTTTTACACTTCTAAGATTTCTTTCTGTTTATACTTCTGTAAGGGTATATAAGGTTCGCATACACGAAGTTAGCCTTCCTTTCTTGCTTTTCTCAATGTGCATCTGACTATGCGGCTTAGATTGTTATTATGTGTATGGTTATTATGTGTAGACTACTTTTTGCCATTGAGTACATATATGAAATACTTCAACTTCCCATTAACATTTAATATCTCAGTCAGTTTGGTGTAGCCAATGCTTAACATTTTAATCTTCAGACAAATATAGAAAATGCTATGTATTGCAGGCCCCTGCTTTTAAAGCATTCATAAGACTATACTCAACGATTTAATTGCAAACAAAAAAGCTTCCGCTTAGCAACAATTCTACCAGAACGCAAGCAAAATATCTTAAATAAATCTCAAAGCGAACTATGGCAATCAAACAGCCACCCACATCAAATACACCCTGGTTCAGCCCACAAAACGCCTTCTCCATAGCACACAATCACAAATCTTTTAACCTTGCGCCGATTTTGCCAATCAAAATACAGCAAAAGCAACAACAACAAAAACTACAAGTACAAACATTTTCTAAGCAATTTGATAGCATTTTTGCGCCACAAAAATTATAAATTAAGTACTAATTATATCAAAAGCAACAACAATGGCAGCAGCAAAATCAAACGAAGCCGCCTTCGAGATGGCGCGCATTGTGGCCACGCCCACCTAATGTTCAACTGCGTGGGCGTAACGCTAATGAACAGAAACTACAACAGCAACAAGAGACAAATAGAAAATGTTTGCATATTGCAATGCTTGGTTGGAAGGTTTGATTGTTGCAGTAGTTGTTGTTGTTGCTGTTGTTGTTGTTGTTGTTGTTGTCTTGAATGGGTGATAAATTATTTCCCGCCATTTACATAAATGCTACGAATGCATTAATTAAAGTCCAAATGCGCCTTACGACTACCAAATGCCGCCCCCTTGGCCACGCCCCTTATACTGTTGTTGCGTGCCTTTTCGAACGAACAAAAAATACATACAACTTACTGTCGATGTAATCAATTGAAGTTTATTGTTGGCCAGGCCCATAGAGAACTCATGGAGAACCCCATTACCATTGCCATTACCATTAACATTACTGAGAGATCTACGTATGCCTTATAAGTATGTATTTGTACGTATCTACATTCTTGTATGTATCTATCTATATACATTTGTATTTATGTATGCATCTGTATCTTTGCATCTACATGGCTAGAGTATCTGCATCTCAATATATTCGCCATTTTAAGTGGCTGCCGCCTAATTGTTCATAAAAGTCAACAGTCAATAGCTCTTTATGTTTGCGTTTGAAATTTATATTTATTTATCGTTATTTTTTTTTTTTTTGTAAACACACAATGGGCTACATTTATATAGGTATGTATGTGCGCCTGTGTTGTTGTTGCTAGTTTTTGCGTTTGATTTGTGTAGCTTCATAATTTTTGCAAAACATTTTTGTACTCTTCGTAAATGGGTAGTTGTACTTTGAGAAGCAGTTGGAATTTTTATATCGTTTCATTTGCAAATAGTTGCTTTCTCTCCTTTTCTATCCCTTTTCTCAAGTGCTCCTTTATGTCTTCTGAATTCTTTTCATGTTTTTTTCTCATTTTCTGTCCTCTGTCCTCTATTTGTTTATTTGTCTACTTGTCTCTCTGTTATCTGCTTTCTCTGTATCGCTCCTATCGCGCATTCTTCCTTTTAGCAGAACATTGCTCTGCTGTTTGCTCAATAAGCATTTAAATCATTTCTCGTTTGCTACCACCCCAAACAGTAGTAAACCAACCATTATATCAATCAAAATCCACTAAATGCCGATTTGAAAATGTGAGCAAACCTTTTGTAACTGTTTGCAGTGCCAAATCTTAGAAAATTGCAATTGTTTTTGTGGCAACACTTATATCAAGCTAATATCTGGCAAAACCATAATGAAGTCTTATATTTTTTAGCATAAACGTACTCACAACGTTTTGATGTACTAGTGATATTGGTTGTGTTTCGTTGCTTTATTTTCACAATTTTCGACGTGGATTATCTCGACTAGAATGTGTCGCTGAACTCAGTTGTTTCTATGGCGATAAAGACGATTTTGCATGAACACTTAGTTTAAAAAAAATTGCTCTCGTTGGATACCCCATAGTTTATGAATTAGTCAAAAAAGGCTCCCATCGATTGGTGTTAGGAAATGATTAAAAATTTCGACCGTGGTGCTTCAAAAGAGTTGTGAGGAATCATATATATATTAAATATATATATCATATATATGTTGGCATTCTATGACGAGTCAAATCTAACAAAAGTTGTTCATGGAAGAAGCACAGCGAAGCAAATGGTCGCCAGTTTCTTCGGCCGAATGGGTTATGTGGCCACTGTTCCACTTGACCAACATAGGACGATCACTTCTGAGTGGTTTGCCGGAAGTCTTCGGATAAATTTCGAAAAGCAACCGCCAAGGACAAATCATTCTTTATCATGACAATACGAGCTTTCACACATCTCGTCAAACAGGTTAATTTTTGAGCAGTCAAAACGTGGAATTGCTGATTCATCCTCCCTACAGTCCTGATTTGGCACCCAATGACTTCTTCTTCTTACCGAATATCAAAGGTAAGCTGCGCTGTTAACGATTGAAGCGGTCAAAATCCACGTTCTGTAGGTGTCTCAAGAGGAATAGAAATACTGCTAGGATAAATGCAAAAGTGTATTGATCATCAAGGGGAATGTTTTCAAAGCATTTCATTTAAAAATGTTTGTTATTATTTGCAACTTCCGAAATATAAATAGTACCTCTCGTAAGGGCATTCCATTTGGGGCTTCATATTTTCTGGGTTTTTTCAACTTGTTTCTTTTGCAGTAGCCTATTGAAAACTGCCCGAGCTGTTGATTTTGAATTCCAAGGTCTTGCCATTCTTTACAATTAGTGACAGAATTTATGAGCGATTTCAATTTTAATGTTGTTTGTTGCTTGTAGCTTTGCTGCTGCTGTGTTTGTTGTTGTTTTGTGTTGTGAGCTAACAAGTTTAGGTATTCAAAGCTACAGTTACGCAACAAGAAGAACAAATGAGCAGCAAACAAACCAATGCGATTAAAAACTAAATTGGGTAAAAGCTTTATTTACCATTTAATTATTGGAGTTTCCAATTCATGTTGATTCAAAATTTGTAATATGTGAAAAGGGCAGAAATTCTCCACTAATTGCCATACATGCCAGATAGAAGCTTTTCACTCCATATCAATGCCTGCTTTACACAGTTCCATATTCCAATCACACTAAGAGCTTAATACCGAAAAAATGTCAGAAACTATCTTTATCTAGCAATCAGCACATACCACACAGCTGACATAATTTCTTACATCAGCTTCCAGCCTGTTTAATTCAATAATTTTATAAACAATGCATACATGGTTAGTATATACATATATATATACATATCTCTATGACACTTAGCTATGGTTTTCGTGGTCACGTTAGAACAAGCCACAGTCATAAACAATTACGCGGTCGTGGACAAGGGGCTATTTAGTGGCTAGATGGTTGATAAGAGAGGCAAGACCTAACTGACTTGTCTGGAGTCACCCGCGCACGACTTGGATTTGGTATTCGCATTAGAGTATTGGTCTTGCACTTGGACTTTGACTTGTTTGGTTTAAGCGGGGCAAGGTGTAATTGCTATTTTATGTCTGATAAGGATCTTCGCCCAAGGCATTAAAACTGGCAAGTCTGCGCTACAACACTAATAGTATTTTTAAGCTCAAGCTAGCGGTTACATGTGGTCTGTTCAGCTAATATTGTGGGCTGTGCTAGTTCAATTAGCCTTTAGCTGGTTAAGTGATGGCATAATACGACAGCTCAGTGAAGACTGGAGAGTAAATTTAAATATTTACATGGACTGTCACAGCGATGACATATTGCCTGGCAATGGCATATATCACTTGCCTGTGTTGTTGCTGAATTCACAATACAAGCAGCTGCAGTTGTTGGGTAAATTCAATGAACGTGCCTTGACCATAATATGCTTAGATCAGCAGGAAGACGAATTTAAATGGAATCAAACTCTCGCAGCAGTGGTAAAGCTGCTCTGGCGTCTACAGGAGCAACCATTGCTATACATCCTGCCCAGTGCCGCCCATAGATCACAGCTAGAAAAACTCTTTGCACATGCCTTGTATAATGGATTTCTGCATGCGTTGATCTTAGACATCGAGCATGATCACCTATACAGCTACCAGCCCTATCCCAGGATCAGCATATATCAACTAGAACACTTAGCCGACTTTCAAGGCCTGACTCGCTTGCGGAATCTTCAGGGACAACCAGTTACCATCTCTCGGGAATACGAATCGCCACGTTGCTTCTACTACATAAATCGAAAGGGACAGATGACTTACGCAGGTTATATGTATGAGTTGGTGCGACAGTTTATCAGCACCTACAATGGCACTGAAGTGCGCATCTTTGAAGAACTCGATCATGTGCCCTATGAACAGGCTTTTGATGCCTTCAACAAGCGTCGCATTGATCTAGTAACCAGACCCACGCACACCTTGGAGTGGCGTTACTTTTGGCATAGTGATATTCTCTACAACATGAACGCCTACCTCATAGTGCCCTGGGCTAAGCCTTTGCCCAAGGCCTTGTACTTTTTGCATCCTTTTAGTACTGCACTCTGGGCTATGCTTGTCGCTTGTGTCGTGCTTACCACCACACTGCTCCATTTGTTATATCGCTTTACACAGTCGGATCACGATTGGTCTGTCACTCTGCTAAAGGTGCTGCAACTAATCTGTTTTCTACCTGTTAGCCATATCCATCAACCAACTGAAGACTGGCGGCATATACTTATTTTGTTAACTCTCAACATAGCTGGCTTTGTGGTAACCAATCTCTATTTGGCGCTACTCTCCAGTATGCTAGCTACGGGCCTTTATGAGCGACAAATTAACAGCTTTGATGATCTGGCTCAGCCACACCTGCGAATACTCGCAGACTCTTTTGACACTGAATATTTGGAGAATCTTACAAGTGCTGGCGTGCTGTCACAGCATATAACTGATATCATCCTGACCATTCCCATAGCGGAAGTCCTTCGACAGCGCACAAATCTAAGTACAAACTATATGCATTTCGCCTACAAGGATCGCCTGGATTTCGTGCTCCATCAGCAGCAGTATTTGCGTGTGCAACTCTTCAAAATGCTCGACGAGGTCATCTATCAGTCACCCTTCTTTGTGGCGTTTGGACATGGACTACCCTATGGCGAGCTGTTCAACAATTATCTGCGTCGCATCTGGGAATCGGGTATTTTTAGTAAACTGCAAAGGGATACATATGATCATGGCAGATTGAGTGGGGAGATACGATTTAGAATTGACGCAAATTTCCAAATTCAAACCTTTGATATGGAGTTCTATTACTTTTCCTATACGCTCTTAGGATTGGGTTGGTTGATTGCTTTTTTGGTGTTTGTAGGTGAGAGAATGAGTGTGGAGAAGTGAGAGAAGGAAAGTGTATGGTGTTGCTGCTCTACCAACTAATTTCTTTTATATATCCAATTACATAACTGTCGCATCAATATAAATATTGTATCGTCCTGCCGACAGCCTAATGAGTGTATTTGTATAGAATTTTTGCCATGTAATTGGGTATCCTTGTGCTATAAAAGCAGCTCCTGAATTGCCTCACTTATGTGTCTACAATGGATTCGCTTTACCTCAACATGTTGCACAATCTAACGCTAGTATCTGGCGATTATGTAACACCATGCGTTCAACGGTTGAATACAATGTACGATATAAATCTCAACGTTCATCTGGACTTTTACAACACTTCAGCGGCTCTAAGAACAAGCAGCTCAGATTACATATCCACACTTTGGCTGACTGATATAAACCTTCAACTGGTGCTCCTTGGCAACTATACCTATCGCGCCTTGACGATTGTATATCTCAATGATTCGGATTTCAGCAGCGTACTCAACTATCTAACCATTTGGCTTTTCCGTCTGCAACATTTAGAGGTGTTGATCATCTTTCCTGGCGCAACTGTTTCTAGCATGATGGAAATCTTTGCTTATTGCTGGAACCAGGGCATGGTGCACGTATTAGTGATATGGCCATCTTCTGGACAGCTTTATAGCTACATGCCCTACCCGCTGCTAAGTCTGCTGCCTATGGACAATGTGGAGCAGTATTTTAAACGCACAAGTGGCTTGCTTTTGGACTTTCGTGGGTTTAATATCAGCTTAGGCGTTGTCCTTGGTGGTGCACCGCGGGCTTTCATCTTCCGCAATCAAGAAAATCACACTGTCTATGCCGGATATATGGTGCGCATGGTTATGGACTTTATACGACATTACAATGGCTCCTTGGTGAACCATGTCGTAGAAACTTTTAACGAATGCAATTTTGTTCTGGAGAGTCGCTTAGTGGACTTTTTGGGTTATCTAATGCCAATGAGTCCTAATTTTACGGGCAGCCTGGTGCTGTGGCACGAGGGCAACTACTTGATGGTGCCCAATGCAAGACTGCTGCCTAGATGTCTGTATCTGGTGAAACCCTACACCTGGAGTACCTGGTTGGCCTGGTTTATAATGTTGAGCTACTGCAGCGGGGCATTGGTTTTGCTATCCCAGAGACGTCTCAGCTGGGGCGGTGCCTATTTGCAAATCCTTTGCTTGGCATTATTTCTGCCACCTGGCATGGATTTCAGAGCTGCTCCGCGACCACGACGTCTGTTGCTCTATGGGATAATGGTACTTGCAGGCTTTGTGCTAACCAATCTGTATTTGGCACAATGTGCAAGCAATTTGGCCGCCGGACTCTTTGAGCGGCAAATCATCAGCTTCGATGACCTGTCACACACAAATTTGAGGCTACCCCAATTGAAATCGGAGCACCATTACTTCAGTCTGTTAAAGAGTTATCATCCAGAAGTAGCGAAGCGCATTATTTTCTTGACAGAAGTATTTGTAGATGGCTATCGACGTCAGTTAAACACCAGCTATGTACACAGTGGTTTCGAGGATCGCATTGACTTCGCCCTGTATCAGCAGCGATACGTGCCTATTCCTGTGTTTCGCAAGCTACCGCATATCCTCTTCCAGCAGCCATTCTACATACCAGCGGCCTTTGGACGACCCTATGTGCAGATCTTCAATTGGTATGTGAGGCGTATGTTTGAGGGCGGCTTATTGCTGAAAATGAAATCGGATAGCTTTTGGCATGGCATACAGAGTGGACAGCTACACTTTATAAGTCGTGGGAGGTACATGAAGGTGAACTCAAATGATTTGGAATATTACTATGTCATAACAGTGGTTTGGATTGCGGGCATGCTGGTGGCCACATTGACATTTGCTTTTGAGTACTATATGGGTCGGTTGAGAGTATGAATAAAGTGGTGCTAATTATGGCATTTCCGGAACCTCACAACAATGCACAAATGCATTCCACCCAAATTTATTTCTCATAACTCGCCAAAGGTGTAATCATAACTTAGACAATACTCCTCTGGAACCTCCCACTCGACAAAAGCCATAGTGCAAAAATGTCCAACACGGCTTACTTGGCGTCGAGTGAGTCGACCGATGTCTGCCGCAGGTTGAAACGGCAAATGCCTCATTTGCATGGCCGCCGGTCGCACTTGTCGAGTTGACTTGAACACCAAGCTCTGGCACTGGCACTGGCGACGGCGACGGCGACTGCCTCTGAAGGTGTCTTCGATTATTGCCAAACATTAATTATTTGCGCGCGGTTTGGCGTCTTCCTCCTTCTCCTCGCCATCCTCCTAGTCGGCCTGCCGTTCATGTTTTGTGAAAGGCCCGATCGGTCTAGTAGTTCAAATGTTTATTTTTGGTGTATCTTTGATTGCAGACTGCTGGCTGGCACTGGCACAGGCTCCACAAATTTGCGCAATAAATGCGCGGCCAGGCTCGGTCAGGTCTCAGCTCCTACACTTAAAGAAATGAAGCTGAAGTTTAACAGAATGTGTAAAATCTGGTTGCTGAATGCACCTGAATGGTTCCTGTTGCACCCGTCATTGCCCGGTCTCCTGGTCCTGGAGTGTGGAGTGGAATAGACTTCCTGTTACATCTCCCTCTTTCTTCTTTATGTCTTCTATCGCTCTATCTCCTACATATCATACTCACTTTTGCCCTATTTTATCTATCTGGCTTTATTTGGTCTAACCGCGCTGTCTGTTATCAAATAAATATCTTTAGGGATATTCACCTTATAAACCCCATTTCTCCAAGTGTAGGATTCTATGGCATCTCTATCTCTCTCACACACACATCTATAATCCAATCTGTCTCTGTCTGTAAACCTTGCTTATTTATTTTTGGCCAAAATTGCACATTTTCCCATGCTGCTGTTGCTGTGAATGCTGCCTGTTGCTGTTGTTGTTGTTATTGTTGTTGTTGTCGCGTCTAATCAAGGAGCAGTGTTTGGAGTTTCAGTGCTGTTGCTATTTGGCGTTGTTGGCTCTGCCTCTTGGTTTCGCCTTGCCCGTTGCCATTTAGCCTCGAGGCAGTCAAAGCCACAGCCATAGCCAGAGTTGAGTCGCAGCCAAAACCATGAATATTGATTTAATTGAAAGTCATTGAGCCGCGCACGTACTTTATAGAGACACGCGGCATGGCTTTGGCCCGGCTCCGGCTTTGCCTTGGCTTTCCATTTGGCGTGGTTGCAGCTTCACAAGCCGATCACAGCTTGCTGCACTCCCACATGCCAAAGCTACACACACACACACACACACACACACCCATGGTGTGACGACGCCCCAACTCTGAGAGTCTGTTGTTGGCACATTGACACAGTTTCCAATGCAGCCGGGCGGCAGGCAGATGTGCCCAGTTTCCCGCTGTTTCAGTTTCCCTCACAGTTTTCTCGTCGTTCTCGATGTTGGAATTTTGTCGACTTGTTTTGGTCGCCGTCGCCGTCGCCATCGTCGTCGTTGATGCTGCCAAATGTCAAGAGGTTAATACGTGAATTAACAGCAAATTTCTTTGACTTGTGTGTGTCTTGTTGTTGTTGTTGTTGCTGTTGGCTCTGTTGCTGTTGTTGGTACTCGTGCAGCTGCCGGCGCTTTCCTTGGAATGCGGGCGTAGCTATGTTTGCTTTTTCTTCTCTTTTTTTATTTTTATTTTTTTTTTTTTGTGTCTTCCAAGTGGTCTTCTAATGCACTCGACCAGCATGTGGCTAATGATGTTTGCCGAGGGATTAAAGTATGTGTTTAAGAGATATAACATTAAAATTTTTGTCTAAGCTCTTACTATGCGCTAATAAATCAAATGGAATTTCACTTAACATTTTCCCAGGCAATGAATATGCTGGAAATTCTTTATGCTTGGTTGGCTGAGCTTGCTTGTAAGAAGGAAATGTTATTTAAAATATGTAAACAATTTTTATTAAATAAATTAAGCAGAAATGAGATGAATATTTCACTATGGGCAGAGTCTACTGTTTAAAAGTTCCCGAAAGTCCTTTATAACAACGTATAACAGTTTTGTAAGCTGTTATTACTTTTATATTGTTGTCCTTTGCCTTAGGCAGGACATCAACCATCAACTCTTCTTTCAGTTGCAACTACCCATCGCTAGGTGGCTGCCTGAAAACCTTCCTATTTTATTTCATGGAAAAATGTGGCCTTTGCATCTATTTAGTTTTTCACTTTTGTAAGAAATTCCCAATTTAAATATAATAAACTTGTGTGGAGTTGTAGTGGAGGGGTGATAAGTAGGTGAGGTGGTGAGGGGATGAGGGGAGTTCAGCGTGCAGGGGGTGGTCCCTTTTGAGTCAACCGGATGGTGGTGCTGTTCTCCAACAGATTGACGGCCAGGGGGTTGGTGTGCCTATCGAGACGGGCGATGTGGGATCTCCTGAGCCTGGCGATCTTCTCATGCACCCATGGGACGCCAAGCTCTTGATGGATTTTGGCGTTTGATGTTAGTAAATTATCGTTCGACAAGACCCTTACAGCTTTATTTTGGAACCTTTGCACCACACTGAGGTTCCCCATTTGGGGATCCCATAGGTCCAGATGGGTTTCATTAGTGTAAATTGTATATGAGCAGTTTCACCCTTAGCCTGGGTTTTGATCTTTTACCAATGAGCCAAAGATGATTCTTCAGCCTGACGTTCATTTATGCCCTTTTATTGACGTGGTGTTGCTTCCAGGTGAGTCTTCTGTCAATAGTTATGCCCAAATACTTGTTAGTGTTGCTGTCGGGGATTGTTGAGCCGTCCAGGGTGACTTAGGTGCAATCTCCTCTTCTCAGAGCGAATGTGCAGTGGGTGGATTTATCTGGATTTACCATGATGTTCCACCTCTTTAGCCAGGTGCCTGTTGTGCCGAGCTGGGACTGCAGTGTGAGTGTGGCGGTCTGTGGGCAGGTGTCCCTGGCAAATAGTGGCACAAAAAAAAAACATGTTAGAAAACTTTGCTGAGACTATTTTATAAGCAAGCCAGAGGCTCTCTGAGGGAAATATTGTTGGTGGAAAATATCACAAGACTTTTTATCACTGATGAATCATATCAACCCTGTGAATGAACTGATTACCGATCATAACGGTTATTTTCTTATAATGTAAAATGTTAATTTCCTCTTGCTCTCAATTGAAGATAATATTTACAATTGTTCGAAGGGACAGAAAGCTCTTAAATTAAGAAAACGAATATTTACTTTTATCCGCCGTGCAGTTTTTCTATACCCTTGCAGCGGGTATTATAAATTTGTCACGATATCTGGAACGCATAAAAGGAAGTATCTCAGACCCCATAAAGTATATATATTCTTGATCAGCATGAGAAGCCAAGTCGATATAGCCATGTCCGTCTGTCTGCCTGTCGGTCCTTCTGCCCGTCTGTTTCTATGCGATTTACTCTCTCAGTTTTTAAGCTATAAGCTGCTCATTAGTAAAAAACGCTAAGATTGGACCTTTATATCATATAGTCCCCATATAACCGACCTATTCGGAATGGACTTAGTACACCAAAATTGTTTGTAATACCATTCATGAAATGCTATATTAATTTTGTCAAGAAGTTTGCAGCCCATAGAAAGAAGCGCTTCTTGATCATATTCTTGATCAGCATGACAAGGGGAATCTATATAGCCATGACCTGATCTGAAATTTTTACCAGATGCTTCTTTTGTCTGCACGCAGTTCGAGTTTTATCTCGGCCGGACAACTATATCATATAGCTCCCATATAACCGATTGTTACGGAATGAACACTCAGGAGCATAACTTATCTGTTTTTCATCCAAATTAAATCAAATTCAATTTGTATCACTTGTATCCCCTCCATCCAGATTTGATGTAGATCGGATATATATATATAATGTAAATGGTATAAAGGCTTCGGCAGGGCGAAGCTGGCTTTCCTTTCTTGTTTTGTTTTACATTCTGACGACTGCTGATAAAAATTAAATGAAATATCGATATCTTTCTTAGTCAGAGAATTCCCTCAGCGCGCTGGATGTCGGCTATAGGAAAAATGACGCATCAAAACCAACAACAATACTGAAACATCTTATCGGCTCTCTTGAGCGAGGTCAAGAAACCTTTTATCGACTTTCTTGACTGCTTTCAGCAGAAATAATAGAGAATTACTTATCATTGCTAAGCATACAAAAACTCTAAAATCTTTCTAAGCGATTCTCGATGGTTCCGAAAGACCAAATTGGCCTTTGCATGGCCCCCAGAGGGATGTGCGTATTATTATATCCCGTCTTATTGTATGTAAATCTATATTTAGCTGACTTACCTCATAATTTTTAAATATCTGTCAATTCACTTTTAAATAAACTAAATCATTTTACATCCACAAAAAAATGTACCATGGAATCCTACAAGTGTTTATCATGGGCAACTGTTCTTACACAAAATTCATTTGGTTGTGTGTCTTTTTTTAATACAAAATATTGAAAAGTCAATTTCAATTTCAATTTGCAAAATTTTCAATTACAAATTCCATGTGCCATTCCCCTGTCCCCTGCCCCCTGCCCACTGCTCTACTCGGGCTCCACTCCAATTCACGCGCTTTGGCATATCTAACCCACATAGATGACCGAATGGCGATTAAACAATTACGGACACACATTCAGCGAAAATAGAGTCGTACGTCTATGCAAATTTTTTACTGTGCGGCAGCAAGTGCATAATTTTTATTATTTGTTGTCCCCCCAGAACTGCAGTGCACCCCGCTACCCCGCGCATGGCTGTGGCGCTTGGCCACGCCAAAAGTGCCAATCTTGAGGAGATCAAAAAGCGCTAAGCCTACAAAAGCAAAACTGCTGCCCACTGGCTGCCCACTTGAGGGAACTGGAACTGGTATAGTCGTACACCAGTCTCCCCGTGGTCCTCCTGCCCCTGATCCCATTGGCAACGCCACAGCCACAGCCACCGTCCAGCTGGATAGTGGAAAAATTCAATTCATTAACAGCGCACAGCAAGCGATTAAATCGTACGGCATTTTATGTATATATATATATATATTATATTTTCCGCCTTTTGTTATTGTTGTTATTGTTGTTATTATTGTTGTTGTTGCGGTTAATGTTAATGGTGCAGCGAAGTTGGTCCGTTCGGCTGGCATAATCTCATGACAATTTATTGGCATTTTCATGTAAATTATGTTATTTCAATAAAAATGCATTTTTCTTTTATTGCCACACTTTATATAGAGACTTTATCTTTATCTTGTGTGAAAAGTGGTTCAATCGCGATAACTTCATCTCAGCCAGAGTACTGAGCACCCCACAGCACACACAGATACACAAGCTCACACAAACAGCGGGATACTCTCTGATCGTTGTTGCTGCTGCTGCTGTCTTTTTTTTTGCATTTTAATTGATTCTTAATGGAAAAATGTTCTTATCATGATTGCAAATTTATGAAATGTTAATTACAAATCGCATATTTATTTTCAGAGCAAGTGTAGATAGTAATTTGAGTCAAGTTGATATACAGCCTTACATATATACATATTTCTACCATTAACCAAATGGTATATTCATTTTGTCAGGAAGATTGCAACGCACAGAAGGAAATCGTTTCCGACTATATAAAGTATATATATTCTTGATCAGCATGACCAGGGGGAATCGGTATAACCATGTCCATCCGTCTGTTTCAACACAAAGATCTCAGAAGTCTTTTTTTGTCTGCACGGCAGTTAAGTTCAAGTTTCATCCAGATCGGACAACTATATCATATATCTCCCATATAACCGATTGTTCCGGAATGAACACTGAATGAATGAACAGCATAACTTTTCTATGTTTCTTAAAAATTAAACCCAACTCGGCTTGTAAACTATTCAGCACTGTAATTTTAACTATCTTGTTCAAGAACCTTTTCGTGTTCTTTGTTGTAACTACAATAATCTCTTTAACTTTATCTCTATTAATAACTTCCTTAACATAAATAAAACATCTATACGAACGCATCTAGCTGGCAGATAATGTAAATATGTATGGCTTGTAGTTTTCCTTTCATTGAAAAGGAGCGAGCGAATCCGCTTTTTTCCGACTTCGCGATTCATGTCGCTCGTTATGAGGCTGCGCCCCTCGGATGGTTGGGCGAGAGGTGGTAGCTGCTAGCCTGGGCCCCGCGGCTTGGTGTCGTGTGGGTCCGCTAGAACGATATGTATCTATTCGAGGAGGCCCCACGTCCACTAACCTGATCCTTTGTATCCACTGTAGTCCCACTCCCGCCGAACAAATTTGATATAGATCGGTTATATATTTACAATGTGAATGGTATATAAGCTTCGGCAAATCGAAGCTAGCCCTCGTTTCTTGTTTTTTGTTGTCTTTTTTCTCTTGGTTCACTTTGGAAAGAGCTGTCAAACGTTTTGAGATTTCCATATGAAAATTAATATTGTGCACTAATTGAATAGCCGTTTTAATATCGAAAATAAGCGCAGCGGGTGGTTTGAAATTGAAGTTGGATCAAGATTGAAAACATGTTTGCAAAGATGAATTATGGTTTACGAAATCAAATGATTTGGCTTTGAATTGCAAAATTGAATTAAATCAGTTAAAATGTGGCGCTGCTTAATACTATGGAATGGATCTATATACTCTGAAATGTAGATCTGGGGTGCCTTTTAGGTATGTAGACCTGAAATCCCAGTTAGCTTTCTGCAATCAAATTTGGTTTGGAAAAAATGATTTAATAAATTAATATTTTCCAGGTGGTTCTTTCCCCCATGATTATACATGATTTAATTTATGATCTCACAAACAGTTTTACTTGGCGTTTCCCGGGCTTTTCCTTTCTCCTATTTTTCATAATTTCTCTACGTTTTACTTCACTATCTTCCTGTCTTTTCTCTTCTGCTTTCTCTGTTTAACACGAGAACAAATCAATATAGCTGCAACTCTGTATCAGCGCATTCTATCCAGCAGCAATTGCATTGTTGTATAGTTTTCTCGTTCTCTTCCTCTTTCTTCTTCTTGTCCTCTGCCTTTTTCATTTGTTGTTCTCCTTTATTTACTCTTGTTTATATTTTCTTTTCGTCCTCTGTCGATTTAGCTCATCTCTCTGTCTTCTCTCTGCTTGCTCTGCTGTTTGCTCAATATGCATTCGAACCCTTGCTTGTTTTTTTTTTCCCTTTCTAACTCGCTTGGATTTCTTATTACTTTTCGCAGAGCTGAATCGTGGTTTATGTGTTGTGTCGCTATGAGTTTTCCTTAAGGCCGTTTTGATTTTCTGCAGCTAAAACATTTTTAACTTAAGTTAAAAGTTGCTGTCACCTAGACAAAGTTCGTCTGCTCAATATCTTCTTTGTGGTTGATGGCATGCTTCCCTTCTGTTGAATTCTTAGACTTTCTAATGCAAATCTGGTCTTTGCTCTCTTTTCAATGTCTCAAAGTGTGCTGAATGTTGACTTAGATCTGACATCTTCTGCAAGGCATGTTGTTCATGAAAAAGTTATAGCAAACTATATGGTGTATCTATCTAATACAATATCTGATATTCCGTTCTACTCCGCCTCGGATGCCTCTGAGAATTCTCTCAATTCTACTGATCAAAAGTACTATAAATATTAAGGGCGGGTTAACTTAGTATAAGTATCTAGTTTTAATTGCATTATCTTGTATTTTTTTATCACTTTCTCAATTCAGTTGACATGAAGTTTTATTTTTAAATTTATTTTGGATTTTTTTTACAAATGCATTTAAGTGCATTAAATATTATACGATTTCGTTTAACGATCAATTCAAATTCAGTTTTCATTACCCATCATAATGATTTTCTGCCATTTCCATAAAAATGCCATAAAGTTTTAACCAATTACTAGCCCAAGTTTTCCTAAGTTTTATGATCCTTTATTCTGCTTGTATGGCATGCATATAAGTAGTACCATATGGTTTTTATTTTAAGCTCCACTGCATCATCCCTCCACTTGACTAAATTTAATATCATAATTTTTCAGTTACAACATTTTAATGCACTTTGGTTGAGCGAATATATGTGTGTGTGTAGTTTTTTTTATGACTTCTGGCTCGCCTAATAGCTCTCCCACATGGCATACCATATTCTTCCACATATATTTTAGCATGTGCTGTTGTTATAGTTGCTGCTATTGTTGTTGTTGTGGTTGTTGTTGTTGTGGTTGTTGTTGCTTTTGACGCCATTGTTGCTTGGCGTCATCATGAAATATCATATTTTCTTATTGCACAAAACAAATTTTTTCTCTGTCCCTTGCCTTTGGGATCACTGCGAAAGGGATAGAGTTGGAGACATAGAGGGAGAGGGGAATGAGTCTGAGACTTCATTTAATCCTGCGCCCACTGTGGGGCCTCCTCCAGGGCACAGACAGTCGCATTTTGAAATGGCAGTTCCAGATGCAGATCCCGTGGCCGAAAGCAATGTCGTCGCATCCTTTTTGGTTGTGCAAAATCCTTTCTGTCTGCGCGCCGCGTCGCTTCTCATTTCTGGAGCGTTAATATTAAAATGCATGTAAAAATGCAAAAACGAGATGCAGAGGCGGCTATAGACGACCACTCGAGTCGCGGGTGGCATATAACATGTGGATGTGGCACTAGCATGAGCTTTGAGGCATGGCCGTAAGAAATTATTATACGTTTAATTACCAAGCTGCTGCTGACGCCTGACGTGCAGCACGTGACTTGACAGGTAGCGCTGCTCGTGCTCCACCTCCTACTTCTCGGCATCCAAACATCCTGCTCCGCGGCTACCGCGTTCATTAACAGCTTTCAGCTTTTGGCAGCTCTTGGCGCGTCGTGGCCGTTCCCCAAGCGCGTTTTACAATTTGCACCTTTTTAATTAACGTGATTGCAGCGCAGCACTCGCAACTCACACCTGACACCCCTCACCCTATATATTCATATGCAAACTGAAAGCGCGTTGATCTATGAGCTACGTGCTGAATGCATCTCTCAGCTTCGTTTGGCTTGGGGTTGGTTTTCTGCCTTTGGTTTTAGTTACCGCCAACGCCATCTTCATGTCTCAAGTGTGCACTTGCAATGTCGACAGTCGCCCAAAAAAACGTAAGCTTGGAATACCTAACACCCGAGACAGAAGCCTCAAAGCCAAAAACCTGCATAGGCCAGGTTGGAGTAGCAGCCAAAGTTAGAGTTGGAGGAGGCGTTGCTTTGTCTTTTGCATAAAGCCAAATCCAGCGTTGTCGTCATCCTTGCTGGTCCCTGTCGCGACATCTTCCAGCTCAATGATGACACACAATGTCACGTCCTGATTTGCCTATGCTGTGGGATTGCAGCCATGTGAGTTATGGAACGTTATGCCCTATGTGCTTAACACTTACGCACTTCAGCGCGCACAATGGCAGTGGCAATGGGAATGGGAATGGGAGCTCTTCAAATCAGCACTGAGCTTAGTTGACAGCTTTAAAATGATGGAAAAAGTTAATCTAAATTTCTCGGGATATGAAGTATACAAGATATTACCTATGCAAAACACGATTGCGGAATGTTTGGGTAATAATGGCTGTCGTTCAAAGTTGAGTTAGAAAAGTGGCATTATGTCAGGAAAGTTATTAAGATGCTGGAAAGTTTCGTTAATGATTTTCACTGATCTTATATGTGAAACTGTTACCAAACACTACTATTCCAAGTTGTTTGCTATGATGTGGATGATGAAAAACATTTATAAATAGATTATCTGGTATATAAAATGCAATTATTCCTATGTTTTATTATCACAGTATTCCAGAAGATTTTCACCCTAAAAAGTAAAGATTTCAGCGATATTACTACATACCTTTTTCATTGCCTTTTCTTCGTCACTTTGTCTTATTTCTTTGTCTTATCCTTCGCATTGTTCATTATGTGTTCTCTCTGACTGTTTCGCTCTCTCTCTCTCTGTTCTTCCTTTGAGCCTTCTCTGCTTTCCTCTTAAGCTGCAGCTGTGTATTATTTCTTCTATCTGCACTCTGCTGTTTGCTCAATAGGCATATGAACCTGAAATAGTTTCCTAAGTGTTGATCCAGGTTTTGAGCTATCTGTTTACCAAATTTCATGTTTAATATCATGTCGGCTAAAAAAAACAAGCGATAACCTTAAAGTTTATCCTATTGTGGTTGACTTTTTGGTGATATTCGTGTGAATCGAACCCATCGTGAACCCTTTCACACTTCAACAACACAAAGCGATCAACGAAACGATGTCTTGGATGTCTAAGCCGTCTCCAGCTCTTTCTGCTTGCCTCGCGTGGTGATGGTGGTGTTGGTGGGGTTGCGCTCAAAACAATTTATAATTTCAACGCCTTGAGATAACAAATAGCCCCAGTGGTGTGCACGATTCAACAATTAATCAAATGCCGCTTCGCTTCGCGTTTGCTCGTGTTACTTTTTCGGCATAATTACGCCAAATGCAGCACGGCGCGAATGCATAGTTTCAGGCCAGACTCAGGCTTTTGGCTAAGAGGGAGACAGTTAAAAATGACAGCCGAACCAAAACAGTTCACAAAACCAGCCGAAACCAAATGACAAAACACCAAAGCCAGCAACTGCAGCCCAAAACATGACCAGATGATCGATTAGCCAATGCAGTCCAACTACAGGAACAGACAGACAGACAGAGTCTCAGCGTCAGAGACAGAGTCGGAGTCAGTAGATGCCCATTCCGAGCTTGGCGAGTCATGCAAAACAATTGCGGTCACAAATATTGGGACAGCGAAAATATTGGCCATGGTTTTGCCTATTTATATTTGTTGATACCCTTACATATGGCTATTTAACTTTGTCATTATAATTGTTATGTATAGAAGAAATCACTTTTTACCAGATATTCGTGAGTCGAGGAAAAACCTCTTTCAAAATAAAATTTATCTCAGTTTCAAAGCTTTCCGGTTGAAACATCTTAAGCATTATTTAGAGGGGCGTCTGACTGACAACATTTGCCTCCAGTGCACCAAGTAGAGTTGTCGATAACTACGGTAAGTGGAACTATTTTCACCGGTTTTCAAGATTTCCTTATAGATTTGGACGCTAACTATAGTTATATCAAAGGTCACAAATATCCCCCAGACATTACGATATCATCAACAACCCTAGAGCCAGGAAGCTTCAATTCTATCGAGCTTGAATTCAACTTAAATAGTGTATATAAGTTTCGTTCAAACATTTCTGTATTCCTTGTTTTTTCATTAGATATTTTTTGGCATAATTTGGCAATTGAATTGATTTGGACTTTTCTATCTGCTTTTGTTGGCGGTGCTGATGGTGGTGGCTGCGGTGGTGCTGGTCTGGCCAAGCCCTAGAGCAAAATTTGGTTACGCTCACGTTTAGGCAGGAAATCAGACAAAAATCTAAATCGTTAGGTACCAAAACTTTATGCTCATAAAAAGGGTTTGGCTTTGTGTGATATTTCATGTTTGCCGCCTCGAGAGCCGCCAACGCCGCCAACAAGTCGCTGCCGTGCATTGATTGATTGAGCATCGGCGGAGGCGGCATTGGAGGTGCCCCCAACAGACGACACGTACTAGACATACGAACTTTTAACCGTTAGACTCTGCGGTTTGGTTCGTTAAATCGTTTGGATCATTAGATCACTTAGTATTCACTTGGCGTTGTTGTTGTTATTGTTGCTTAATAAGAATGTATCCAAAAATTTAATATTTTTGTCAACTTAAAGCTACAAACATGGCATTGTACACATTCAAAGGGAGAGAGTACATTGCTATTGTTGTGTGGCTTGCTGCTCCGTGCTCCGTCCTCGGTGCTCGCTCCGTGTGTTTGTTCCATGTGCAATTTTTGCATACTTCAGCAAACGCGTCATATTTTCGAGTGGTTTCGCTAACATGCAAAGGACACTTGAGAGACCAGGCACACAAGTGGATCCTTAAAGAGCATTTCTTTGCTCGCTCTGGCTGGCGAGCTGTTGTTGTTGTTGCTGTTGCTGTTGCTGTTGCGTTTGCTGTTACTGGGCCTGAGCCTGAGCCTGAGCCAAGGGGCTTGAGAGTGTAGCCACATTGTGAATGGGCCTGACAATGCTCAGCAGCATGAAGATGTGGATGAGAATGTTGTTGATGTTCTTGATGAGGATGATGATGATGATGGATGTGCCTGTTTGCCTGATTGTGCTCTCTGTTTAGTACAGGGTTCTGTATTGGTTGGCAAATGCGGCCTGCCCGAATGTCTGCTGAAACAGCAAATGTAGCCTATGTGTATGGAAAGAGCAAGGGGGCGCCAGTACATTATGGGTGGATGTTTTGCAATAAATCGATACAAATGCTGATCAAATGTTAAGAATTTGATATATGGCAAAACTTTGTGCTGTTGTCAAATTCAACTCAAAGATGCTGCGCTGATATATATCATTTGTAAGGGTATGTCCATTGAAAGCAAATGATTTAAACATAACTCAAACGTTTTGCAACTCATGAAACTTTAAGAGCCTTTGGCAAACATATAACAATAACAACAATGCCAACATTAATGACAATCTCTATAAACAACAATAAGCAATATATGCAATATTTGCATATATGGGAGCCATTGAAAGTTTTAACAAGAACTGCACACAATGCTTGCCATTTCCGTTTCCTGTTTGCACACACAAACACACTCTGACATATCCTGTGCATAATGGGCATATCATTTACCGTGTCAATCACGACAGTCGGCCAGCCACAAAAATCAACATCAACACGAACACAGCTCAGCCAGCACAGTACAGCCCCAGGGACACTCGAGCTCTGCTGTCCAGCTACATATCCTGTGCACATCCTAGACTCCAGTGGACCACGAAATGTTTTGCGGTCATTTTAATATAAAATAATTAATTTCAACGTAAATATTTATAACAGCAAAAATATGCCGCATAATTGATTCGCTGGCAACCGGTCGCCCATCATCTCCTCCAGAGTCTGGCTTGCCTGTCTGTCTGTCCAATCGTCATTGGCATTCAATTCAATCATTATAATGAAATAAACATAATGAAATACAATATAAATACATTAAATGCATGGGCTGCAAACAATTTGCCTGCATTTTCAGCATCTTCTTTGGGTTTTCATTTCGATTGCAATAATCGATACCAAGTGAGGAATGGCAATGGGGAATGCTGGTTATGAGGCTTTTGTATGGCACTGATGTTCATAGCTATTTTTGCCATTAAAAGCTTTGCACTTTGCAATCAATATATGTATATGAAATAATTAAATAAAATGTCGCTTAATTAAATTGGCACGACCTTTTTGTGCAAAGACAAAAAGTATTATTACCGCTTGCTGCCCAATGATGCCGCTCAAATGATGATGATGATGATGATGATGATAATGACGATGATGATGCAAATGATAACCGGACATTAAGGCACAAACAGTCTGTCAGATGGTCATTCAGATGGTCAGAGATTCAGACCAGACCAGGCCAGGTCAGGCAGATGCTGAGGAATGCGTATAATTTGTATGATGATAGAGAGTATTTCCATAAGGGATGAGGTATCTTGGAATTGTTGGTGCTTTGGGCAAGATTTCATTATCTGGTTTGAAACAAAGAGAATGAATCATTTACGAATATATAAAGGAGAGTAGATGCCTACACGCCCAACCAACTTTCATAGGGATTATCAAAACGAGATGATTTAGCCAAGTCCGTCTGCTTGCTTAATTCACCCTCTTAAAGCTAAAGAACTTGTATATTTATTTCATCGGAACAACTATATCATATACCTCCCATAGAAATGACTACTTCTTTCCTTTGCTTCGCGCGTAACAAGCCCTGTGGCTTGGTGTAGCTGCGGGACAACTTGTACATACTCTGCCGCATTGTACCGCCAACGCCTTTTTATTATTATTTTATTATCAGATTTGTACATTGAAAAAGGTATGGCTTGAACCCAGAGAACCTGTGAGTCATCATTCATTTTAGTGTGTGAACCTGCATCTTAGTAGGCAACGCAACTATCGGGCACTAAGCAAATACATAGAGTAGGGCTTTTTTCCTTTTAACCAAATTGGGTTCGTATCCAGTTTAGTAGGTCCATCGTCTGCTGATCAAATTCATTTTGATCCAGATGGTTCACCTACATTATAAAGCTGCCTTATTATCGGCTAAAGTCATTGATCAGGCTTTCTATATGAAATATCAGAGAGTATCTAATATTCTTCCAGATATATTTATACAGACTTGCTTTTGTTTAAATTGAATATCTTCTGTCAGCATCACAAAAATGTGACAGCTAGTTAATGTCAAGCCAGTCTACCCCCGTTGCCGCCAACCATCCGCTCCCGAGCGTTTCAACTCGCTGGCGCTGCATGCCAAGCGCCTTATGGCCGACTGCCTTTAATTAAATTCAATTGAGTTTTTGTGCCGCTTAAAACGCCTGCGCGCGTGCCTCAATTTAGTTAGAGGAGGAGGCTGTAGCTGTAGCTGTAGCTGTAGCTATAGCTATAGCTATGGATATGGATATGGATATGTATCTGGCTGAAGGCTGCGAGAAGAGCAGAAGCCTAACAAAATGCACTTTGCAGCTGGCTAGCGATAGGCAAATGAGTTTGCTTTGGCAAGTTGAAGAGCATTGCGACAGACGGGTGTTGGGGAGAGGGGCGGTGCAAGAGACAGGCCCGCTGTGCGCCGGCTGTCAGCGTATCAACGCAATTTGTGCACTCGCCGGCGAATTATGGCCAGCGATGCTCGGAAACTGAGCAAAGTGCCTCATAAATTCACGTCGCTGATGAAGTGATAGTAAGAGCAAGCAGCTAGGAGCAACTGCATCAGCATCAACAACAGCAAAAGCGGCGGCACTGGAGCCAAAGCTGCAGCCGGCAATGGTTGCGTCTCACGGCAGCCTGTGTCTGCAGATTGTTTATGGCAGCCAACGAAATTTGCTCAATGGCTCAACTAATGTGCCGCTGATACGATTGAGTCAGAGCCGGAGAAGGACCACTGAACAGCCATTAGAAAGTACCCGGTGCCAACAAATTGGCCAGAGTAGTTTTGCTCTTAACTTTGTCATAGACAAAGCGATAAGCTTCAATCATAACTTATTCCACAGCAAAATAATCAAAATAATTTGTACATTTTCAATTTAGAAAATTATTCAATTTGTTTTGTTTTCTTCTTTTTTTTTAATTCTCCATAAAACTGTGAGAAAAGTAGATCGCCTTGTTTATGAAGGGAGTTTATTTTTATAAGTAAATTATTCTTAAAAGAATTATTGAAATATATAATTTATATTTATATTATTTTTGATAAAATTTATAATTTTCAGTATACTTTCAAAATTGATTTAAATTTTGTCTTAAAAGGCAGGTGAGACCTTGCCAATTGACACAGTTTCGTGTACGTGTTGGTCAGCGCTAAAACCGCATCAGTCTAAGCTTAAAACACTTCCTTGTTCACACTGTCTGTCTGATGCCCAGACACAGATACCTTTGTTGTCTGCCCAACGGACGCAGCTGACCTAGCGTAGACGGCGCCTTCAAGGACAATGCCAGGAGGCGTAATTGAAAGTACGCGACTAAGTTGTAAAGCAAATTTACCAACATCAAGAGGCCATGCCTCCTAAGGAGGCTAAAGCAGCCTTGAACAAATCCCCATCACCATCAGCTCTCCATCGACCCGGACCCACACAGGACTCCCATAAAAATATGTCATAATAAAAAATTGCTGGCGTCCAGTATAGAAATGCGCTAAGACGCTGCCATAAGCACAAAAGCACACTGTAGATATAAAATTCAATAAGCTAGAGCTAGAAGAGCCCGCCTCCACCCAGAAGTGAAGAGCGAAGCACACGGGAAGCAGGCAGCCAGGCAGCCAGGCAGCACGAACTGTGACCGCTAAGCTGGGGCTGTTGTGGCAATGGTTGAGGTTGAATGTGCGGCCAATAAATAAAATTAAGACGAACGCACTTGAGCGACTTGACCGGGAGCTGGCAAGACAAGGACATAGGTCCAGACCTTAGTCCTGTATTTTTTTGTTTCATTGTTTATTGACTTGTTGAATGAGCCAAAGCCAGTCGAGAGCACACTGTTGACTGGCACTTGGACGCCCTATGCAAATTGTTGATGAGAGGAGGGAGATCAGGCAACTGATGTTTTAGGCAAATATCAAATTTAAAGTTAAGCAAGATATATTTTACTAGCTTTAGTAACATTAAATACATATTTATGAACCCACAGAAGGAAGAATTTCCGACAAGGACATTCATCCTCCAGCAGAAAGTAATTCCCATGCTCCTACCATTACGACAACAAATCTTATGCTCGTACTCCTTCTACAAGTATGTACATAAATCTCAGTTTTTGGGTAAAGGCGTGCCCACATTGAGGCCATAAATTAGTCAACCTTCCAGTTACATCTGCAATTTTGTATTGTTGCATTGTATAATTCATATGGTGGCACGTCGGTGACCTCGCATTGAACTGCCATAAGAAATCACTCTTCAATTCTGCAATAGCTGCTGGATGATGGCGCATTGGGAGGGTGCTAGAGTTGGATGATGGCGTAACGCCCACTTTCAACACTTGCCACAACAATGGTGCGCAAATATTTGCCAGTGAGCCTGCAAACGGAGTCAGAAGATCAGGCAACTGCCGCTGACGCTGCCACTGCCCCTCTGCCTGGCAGTCGCAATTTGAAATCCAATAAAATTTAATTGGAAACTTCATCACGGGTGCGAAAATTCACACTACTCGCTTGGCAATAGGCATTGGCAGCGGCATCGGCACCGGCACGGCCAGGCACGACTTGGCTGCCGTTTGCCGTAAATCTGGACAACCAAGGCATTCGTGCACCTGGCGGCAACTTTGGCACTAGCTCCAACTCCAGCTTGCCGCATCGCGATAAGGAAATATTTTTCATATGAAACTGCCGCGCATGCGCAGTCTAAGTCTTAGGCTCACTTTGAGCCTGAGTAAGCGTCACTCCGTTCCATTCCGTTCCGTTATTGGCCATGGCTCGATGGCTATGGCTTATTTATGCTTTTCCTTTTGCCATGCCATATCTTTTGGCATTGTCGAGACATTAATCGCTTTGTTGCGCCAAAAAGTATAACATGAAATTGGATTGATTTATGTTATAATTACAAAACCAGACGCGTATTGCCAGGAAAACTCATTAGAAAGGGGGAAACCGGGGGGAAAATGCCAAGCACAACAATACAAATAATGATGGTGAATGGCTGATACGATTTTCTGCTCTCTCTAAAGTGTCGAACAGAAAGTCATTAAGATGCCAAACTTTGACAGCAGGCGGGGCTGACGGGGTCCAAAAGAGGCGGCCTCAAAAGTCAACGAGAGATCACTTTAAACGAGAGTCCGTCTCAATTCGCATGCATAGAAAGCACATGATGCATTCCAGCTGATGAGACTTCTTACAATCTGCTAGTTGATTTTAAGTGCATCTCTAACAACTTTTTATATAGTTGAATGGGATATACCCAGCTAGCACATTCCATCAATTTTGAAACTGTATATCGCGTTGCGTTTCCTGGGGGTAGCTTCGCTTAAGAGGGTCATTGGAAAAGATGCAGATCTGGCTGTCTCAAGAATTGCTGTGTGCAAACTATTGTGTGAAATCATTTTGACCAAACGGACGAGAGAATCCGGGCATCAAAGCAACATTTCTATATAAAGTTTGGGATCCCAGGAGTAATTGGTTGCGTCCATGTAAAAATAATGCAGCCGTCTGCCAACGCAAAACACTGCCTCCCTTCGTAATCCTGTTGCAATATCTAGATGCTTCTCCATAAACACAGGCAGAGTTTATGGAGTTATAGAAATGGGCCGAGCAATGCCGGTTAATGTTGCTAGTTCTTATATATTCCGATTAAAAATAACATAGTCTTGGCTTTTCTTTTCTTTTTATTTTTGTTTTCCCACTGTGTTCGCAATTTTAACCAACTTACGAAATATATATTATTTCATTCAATTTGTGCTATTGCAAAAGTGTAACTGTAGAATTTTGTTAGCTCTGGCAGAGCGCTGCCGTCCAAGAACTACATCTACCAGAGTGGGAACCAAAAACTGTGTGCCAAAATGTGTTGAATGTTTTTAAGTCTTCAGTGAAATTTGATTAATTTGGTTTTTGTGGTAGCCGAAGTGGGGCAGGAAAATCTGTATCTGGTTGTATCTGTATCTGGAGTATACGTGCACTATGGAGACGGCAGCGTAGTGCGGACTGTGGCCTTACTGGGACAGTTGCCCTCATCGATGAATTCCCACCAATCCTTTTCGTAGCCTTCGCGCACATGACAGAGCAAGACATTGCGACGCCTCTGGCAATAGTGGGATAGATCCAATACTTTCTGCTTGATGTCGTATAGATTCTGAACGGTGATCTCGCGCTCCAGGCACTCGGAGATCTTCTCTGTGGCATTCTCCATGTCGCTTTGGTTCGTCTCGAAAATTATCTTCTGGTTGTTGTTGCACAGATAGTAGGCAAAAACGTAGCTGTACATGAGGGTGCCGCGGCACTGGCACAGCACGTCCACAGCTTCCTTGAGGAACTGCACCTCGATCCAGCTCATCTCGCCCTGTATGAGGGTCATCTTCTGCTGCACATTGGTGTACAGTTTGTGCTCCATGCGCATGCTTTGCATGTGATTCATATAGCGGTTGTAGTAATGCAGGTAGCGCGCCATCGACGAGCGGTAACGCTCCTGTGCCAGCCTGGCCTCTTTGCCTTCGTCCTCGTCGAAGCGATTGCAGCTGTACCAGGATGAGCCATGTGGCTCCCATGAGCCCAAGCAGACCCAGCAGAAGTCATAGCGACAGGCGGGATTCTTGCAGACCATGTGATTGCAGCCGCCGTCCTTCTCGATGGTCACGTTGCACTTGGGGCACTCCTTGGTGTGCTGGGCTATCCAGTTGGAGGTATCAGAGTCGTCTAGGCACTTTTTTAGCCATTTCTTCAGCCAGCTGCAGCTGGCCGGCTCATGCCAGTTCTCGCCGCAGCCAAAGCAAAACTGACGGCCGCACGTGCACCTTACGGCACGCGCCTCCACGCAGTTGGCCTTGATGGCGCGGCTGCAGTTGGGTGCTGGACACCAGCGCATCAGCGGATGGCACTCGACGAATGTATTGGTTATGAGCTGTTGATAGCGCTCGACAACCTGCGGATCGTCGGCGAGCGTCACAAACGCAACATCGTCAACCAAAATATTGCAGTCCGAGGCAGGGCAAGTGATGCTGTGGGCCAGACCCTCGCTGCACGTCTTATTGGCTAGGTACTGTTTCCAGCAGTCGGCACAGAAGCGATGACCACAGTCCAGACCCTTCAAGTTATCACAAGGACAGAAACAGATGCCGCACACTTCCTTCCCCATCTGTTGGCTAGGACTCGGCGTTGGCTGGCCCGACTCCTCTTCCGATGGCGTGGCAAATGGATTGACGACTTGAGCCCGCTGAAAGAACTCCTCCTGGCTGCTCTCAAAGTATTTCTCAAACACGGTCTCCTTGCACCACTTGTAGTAATTGAGGATGATTCTAGTAACTTGGGGTGACAGATTGAGCACATTGTTCACCTCGTCGATGATGCTGCGCTGGTACTGTACAATTTGGTCCACAGTCAGTACCTTGTAGACGAAATCGTCGGCTTCTACGCCACGTCTGGGGCTTTCCTGCATAATAATTTCCGTGCATATGTCCTCGTCACTGTCCACCGACAGGGCATAGGATGAGGAATTGCTATGGCTATGAACGGAACGATGCGAGTCCCCGTGGTCCTGATCTGAGAACTCGTCATCAGACTCCATGTGGATGCAGTCTGGGGCTGATTGAGGCGGTCGTGAAGGTCAACGGTGGCACCAACGGCCCTGCGGGGTATATATTGATGATAGCTCGCAGTTGTTCCTAACCAGCAGTCGTCTTTACACTGTCACAAGTTGCACGAACACTGCAAGTGAAACATTAGCTTCTTCTCGTTCTTCTTCGGCACTTTGCACAACAATTAATATCACAGCACGAATCCTCTTTGGTTTTTGGGGAATTGTAATATTGAACACGTTTCGATGTCGACGTTGTGTGTTCTTAGTATTTCTACTGAAGACTGAGCAGTCTATTTTGACATCAACCCAATTTTGACATTCGCCATGATATTGACTTATATGGCAAGGCTTGCTAAAAAAGGAAAACAGTTTTTCACAGGTTAGTTCTAATTATACGCATTATACAACACTTGAACTCGGTGCCAGAGCTACCATACAGAAACAGAAAACATTCATGTTATATCGATACAAAAGCAATAATAAAAGTGCATAAGGTAAGATAAAATGGAATACATTTTTAATATTATTAAATAAATGAAAAAATATTCATATCTTAGAAAGATATTGGTGATGGATTCAGATGGCAAAGGTAATTATATTGTTGCAGTCCTAGTTGAGTGGATAAGTACACGTGCATTTTCATCATTTATAATGCATTTGCATGTGCTTATATGCAGATTGGTATTATGCAAACTCGAGTGAGAAAAAACTTCGAAAAAAACTTCCTTTTAAGCAAAGACTGGAATTTTTTAGAAACGTCTAATGATGACAAAACAGCAAAATGCTTGAAATGTGGAAATACCTACCAAACTAGTGACAATGCCAGGTCTTCGAAAGCGGATGCATCCCAGTTTGACAGTAAGGAATCTACCAAAGACCTCAGGCTCTATTATGCCATTTTTAGAACAAAAAAACGTGGCATCGTCCAGTAAGAAAACAAGTATAACCAAGGCACTGGCTTATTATATCAGCTCAGACCTGCGACCGTTCTCAGTTGTTGGAAACAAAGGATTTCATAACTTGGTGAAAGTACTTGATCCTCACCACACCTCATCCTCACCTCACTTTTTGTACAAAATTACGAGATGTACATATGGCAAATCTATTCAACGATATCAGGTCAAACCTGAGCGACATTGTGGAATCCGTTAAGTCTTGCGCTGTGCCAACAGAATGCTGGACGTCAAGAGCCAACGCGAGTGATCTGATGGTCATTTGCCATTTGAATACGGAACACTACCAGTTACGTACAGCAGCTTTGTCTACAAAAAACTGCTCAATGAAAAAATCCATTCGGCTGAGAATATATCGAGCTCAAAGTGACGGACATTGACAGAAAATTGATAAAAAATAAAACAATTGTTTCTTTATTTGATCTTGAGCCGGCTGACTATGTCTATAATATAGTACACATAAGATTATCGGACTGGAACAGAATTTGTTAGTTCTTTTAGAGTTCTTTTATATCACTGGGATCGCTAATCCAAACTTAGCCAACTTTGCTTTACTTAAATAACTAAAGAAGCTAGCTTCGGCTTGTAAATATATATCCGGTTTTATGGTGGCCTGATCCAGATCAAAAACAACAAAATGTCCCTAGAGTATATACTGTAAAACAATCAGTTCTGAGGCAACTATATGATATAATAGGATAAGAGTTGGATTCTTTGCGGCTTGTGCGTGCATATTAGTATGGTCTATAATGCAAATGGTAATATCTCAGGATTAGTGGTTCGTAGAAAAAAAACCATACTAACAGTAATTGTAGATAAATATTCTATAACTTTTGCTTTTGAACTTTTTGATAGCATTTACCGTTTATGAGAATAAGGGGAATTCTCATGGATCTTTGAATAACTATTGTTGCTCAAAGGAGATCGCTAGACATTTTTGGGATTACATTTATAACACCGATCCTAGCAAGTATATCAAAATTCACCTCAATTCCTGACTCTTGTAAATCCTTGCAAGTCTAAAACAGAAAAGTTTGATAAATAAAACAAAAATATTTAGTTATGTTTCAAAATCAGAAGCTTTGGCAAAATGTTAGCAACTTTCAACTAATGCAAAATGCATTCGTTCACACACACAGATGAATAATGAACACCTAAAAGCTTTTTTGTATATTCCATAAAACCCCTTCCATGGGACATACATATATATATAAATATATGTACACGTATGTAAAGTATATAGCGAGAACAAAGCAATGTCTCAAGTGGCAAGGGTAAGGCACAAAAATTGCGAAAACAAAAATATAAAAAATGCGATATAAAAATACACAACTCACACACGCACATACATATAGTACACACTCACGAAACGCAAAACACATATGCGAAATGAAAGTGAACGAGCGCACAAGGATAATGGCGAACGATTTGTAGAAGAAGAGGAAGTAGCAGATGACGATGATGATGAAGCGGAGCGGGTAATGAGTGTGCATAATGCATATGCAGCCAGGATTCGGATTCAGAGCCACAGCCAGAGCCAGGACCATTGAACGAACGGATTCAATCTGCCTCTGCCTTGCATATGCATTATGTATGTTTGTTTATGTATATATGTGTGTATGTGTGACCACGAAGCCTGCTGCTGCTGCTGGTTTTTAAAACAAAAGCCGACAACCCGCCAAAAGCAGCAGCAGCCAGGAGCAGCCACAGCTAGCAGCCTCAACAGCAGCAAAAATAAAAATGCAAAGTCGCCAAAACTCAAATCCCTTTCATCAGCATTGAGATGAAGCCTTGCTGCTGCCTTTTCACCTCCTTACCTACTCCTCCTCCCCCCACCAGACTAGTTCACTGCTCCTTTTCACAAGTCACAGCCAAATTACAAGAAATCCTTTCGTGCGCGTGAATGCTTTTGGAAAAAAAAAAACTCCAAAGAAATACGGGAAAAGGAAATAATTTGACCATCTGCAGCAGGGCAAAAAAAAGCTAGAAGGAATATTTAGATTTAGCTTTTGCCGAAGCTTTTATACTCTTTGTATATTTTCAGAAGGATATTTGCTATAGAAGCCATACTAGATTCCTTTATAAAACCCTTCCCAGGCACAACCTTAACCATATTGGGCACCATTGTGCCGCTTAGGGGCTCTCACTGCTACCTAGGAGTCCAAGTGACAAGAAGCTCACTTGTAGGCAGCATGTGACAGCGCTTAGCTTCAAGATAAAGGGCCCAATAAAGAAGCCTGGCTGGCTTCTTTACGAGCAGAGCAAATTGGCAAGGTGATGGGGATCCTGCTCCAAAATCCATCTTAGAAATATGTATACAGGTTCTCCGTCAAATTTGTGGTGAGCTACAGCACTCTTCATAAGGGCCTGGGAGTCAAACAAGTGGAAGATAAACTAAACTCAACAGCTACGAAACATTTTGACATTCTTCAGGAGCCCTCTAATCCTTTTGCTAATGGTCTTCTCTACCCCTTGGGAAGAAGAAAGCTGAAGTGGTCAATATTGTTGTCAAATTTAATTGACCTTCATCAATCTTTTCTTGAATACTTGAATACTTATTTTCACCCATAAAGAGCATCAAAACACATATAGTTTTGCCACACAAACAGATAATATGATAAAAATAGAAAACGCTAAGCCCAAAAAAAAAACCTTGAAGTACTTAAATACCAACTTTCATTATTCTACTGAGATATTACGAGTTTCCGTTAACGGATCATACCATGTTACTATGAAAGAATCATTCTCATGTATCTAAAAATATGCTTTGGTAGTTGTATCAGTAGTCGTCGTATATAAATAATATTAAAATTGGAGAATCATTTGAAAATCGTCAAATAAATGCATTCGTATTCAAACTTTGATCTACTCTTAAAGACCTAACTACTATCTATAAATATCTAGATAGTAGTCGGATTCGCAATAGCTTTGGAATATTTATTGGCAGTCTTTAAGTCAGTCGATTTCCTTCAATTTGTGAAAAATTAAATAAACCTTGGAACTTTTCATACTGAAATTTTTCGTCAACCGATAGTTTCTACCAAAGCTATGCGATATAGTCCTCCAATTCAGGTTGATCAAATAAATTCTTAGAAGTAAAATGCAGAAGAACTAACAAGGCCATTTGGAGTTCTCTCACCATAATGAATATAAAATTGTATTAACTTTGCACTTGCTTTTAAACAAAACCATGATATCCTTTTGGTGAAGAGTATTAAAAGAAATTCTCTAGAGCCGACAAATGACAACAAAAGGCAAGTCAAAAGCCAATGGGTTGAGGTTGAGGCCTTTTTGGCTAGGGCGTGGCAAGTCATATGTGTGTGTGTTTATGTGTGTGGGCGTTTGAAAAATTTTAAGAATTTCTCCACATTGTGAACTGTGCACAAATGCCATGCAAATGACTAGAGCGAGGAGGAAGCACGCCCAGGCCACTTGTTGGCCACGGCCACGACTTTTTATCATTGACAATCGGAGAAATCTTTGGCCAAAGCCAAAGTCAAAGCCAGAACTGTTGTTGCTTGCAGTTTTGCCGTTGATGATGGTCAACTGCGATGGCGATGTCGATGGCCATGGCCCTGACGTGACCATAGCCATAATGATGATGATGATCATGATGATGATGATGATGATGATGATGATGGCAGTTGGCTGATAGGCCTGCCTGCCGCATTTTTCTGCGCCTACTTTGGCTTGCAACTATTTGCGGTGAATTTTCTTGAGAAATTTTGCCGCAACCAAAGCGGATTCGCCTTTTACACTCGCGGTCAACCAACTATGGCCAGCGTCTGCCCCATTCTCAATCTGAATCTCAGTTGTAGAAAGGATGTTCGCTTGAATTTCATAGCATTTCATTTCAATTCATGTAAATTAGCCAAGTAATTACAAGCTTTATGCCAAAAACAGAACGGATGTGTGCTGATCGTGGCGATAAATGCGCCGCATCGCATTATAATTACTTTGTCTGTATTGACTACACAATACACTATACAATTTTCGAAATTAGCTTTGTTTATTTTGTGTCCATTTGCTGTTGTTGTTGTTGTAGGCCCCTCAAAAATTAGCTAGAAACCAACGAGCATGAAGCGCCACAGTTGAAGAAAATCAGCGCTTGGAACTAATTTGATTTTGATGCGACGCGCGAAATGATATAGAAATATAATACACATATGAATGACTGGCTGACTAATCGACTGGCTGCAGACAGAGAGACGGACTGGCACTGACTTAGATTTAAGCTGTTCTGCTACCGAAATGAATTATTACATTAACGGTTTCCACAGACAACAAAATTTATGCTGACCTTGAGGTTGTGTATAACGGCTTAACGGTGGCTTAGGCGCCAGGCTATATAATTAATATACGAAAACAAAATTATTTCACTTTGCCTGTGTTTTGGAATTGTGACAGAGATTTATTACATCTACGGTTGAGTCTAGACAATTATTAAATTCTCTCAAATTAAATTTGAATTTGTGAAAACAGACATCATTTATCAAGTGGAGTGAGGGAAGTGTTACGCTTAGTTAAAGAAAATTTAATGTAGGACCGCGTTAATTTGTATTTCAAGATTTTATATATATTATTTAGTTTTGCTTTTGTTTTTATTTAAGCTAAGCTAAGAAGATATTTAGAAATTAAAAGCAAAATTTGCATAAAGAAGAAAATCTTTGAATGCAGCTTTCATGTCTTTGATGGATAGCTGGGAACGGTTAATTTCGTCTCCTTGAAGTTTTGCTTAGGTTAATACGAGCAGCAAAGCTATTTGATATCTTACTCAGATCTTGTCGATCTTCAGGTTAAGAAAGTGGACAGCAAGATGGCTATGGTGAAAATTTGAGCTTTAAATATGTTCGATCTTTGCTTCATGGACTCGGCGTGTCTTGCTAATCGAGTATATATAGAATTTATGGAATGAAAGATGCACAAGTATGTTATCCTCTGCAGTGGTATAAATATAAACACAGGATTCAAATTATACCTTTCGAATTTTCTCTCAAATTCAAGCAACTGCAAGGACCCAAAACAAGATGAAATTCTAAAATACATATCGCTAGTTGGCAAATAGCATTAGCATATTCTAATAAGTTCAGAAGCCAATAATCCCACTCTGAAATTATAGTAATGTATTGCTTTTTGTAGACACTATAATATCGCCTATTGATTCTGCGAAATGATTAACATCAACAAGTCAATTAAACCGACAGTGTACTTTACATACACGTACTCTACGTAGAGTAAACAATTATATTGTATTTTTGCGAATGTATGTAACAGCAGTATATACATTCTTGATCAGCATCAGCACCCGAATTGGTCTAGCCCTGTTTGTCCATCTGTCGTCTGTGAGATTTCGGAGACTTTTAGAGCTGGAGTAACCAAATTTGGTATGTAGACTCCACTAGTGTAGAGGCAGATCAAGCTCTCGCGCAAATCGATTAAAACCCCAAAAATCGATTAAAATCTTCCAAAATTTCAGTGTTGAGAGTGTGGTTAATATGAAATAAATGGTGAGAAGGAGTATCTTATAGTTAGAAGATCGACTGTAGCGTTCTCACTTGCTTTAGTTTGGGTGGCCCTGCATCTTAGCAGACAACGCTTTCTTGCAGACAGGTTTCCGATATACTTGATCTATGAATGAATGAATCTATGCTTTAATAATCAAGATCATGAACTTACTATCATGGACTTAATATTTGTTTCTATATAACTTCACATTTCAATATGTGATAATAGTCAAAGTATTAACAATTCTTTTAAAAGTCCTCTTCAGTTATACTCCTTGTTTCTCTGTATTCTGTCTGCTTCTCATATTCAAACACAATTGTCAGAGCATATCACTTTTATCTCGAATCCCTTTCAAGTCCAAGTCAAGTCCTTACCAAAAAAAAAAAAAATCCTGCCTTTGATACAATCTCATTGCTATCAGCCTCTAGGCTACGCAACTGTCCTGCGCCCTCACACTTATCCTTGCTTCCAATCAAATGCCAACAACACAGGAAAAAATACATCCCCAAAAAAAACCCCGAAAAAATAGAAAGAAAAATCAATGTGACAAGCTAACACAAACTTTTGGCGTGAAGTGAAAGAGAAGTGAAAGTGAGCCTTAGATAAAGCCACCCTCGAAGGGAAAATATACAATACACCCCACATATGGCATGCATGTGCGAGTATGTGCATCTCTTTTCCGCGCTATCATCAGGCATAGGAATACATGTGTGCTTTGAGGCGGCGTTTTTGCCTTTGAAATTTAAGCATTTCCGCCATCTTGTAGCTGGTGTGGGGTTGCGATGCATAAGAAAGTGCGTTAAGATGGCAAAACTATGCCACTTCAAAAGCGAATAGTTTTTCGTTTGAAGAGGCAAATCGGTTTGCTTAGTTTGGCTTGCTTTGGCTTTGGCTTGGTTCGGTTCGGTTGGTTTGGAGACGACTTCAAAGCGGGGTTTTGCATTTCGCCAATATTCTGGCGCTTGTGTGGCTTCTGTTAGCCGAAGCGGCGGCGGCTTCGCTTTTACAGGGACATTGACTTTGGCCACTAAATACATACACACACAGCACATGCATACATACAGTACTTCATGTCAGTTACGACTTTGACCAGTGAAAGTCCTTCGCAGGAATTTCGCGTGCTTAGTTGACATTTAGCCGGCTTGACATGTTCACACTCGCCTAAGTATGGGGCGGCTAACTTTTTATGTACCCTATACTTATGAAGGCAGCTTATTTAAATTGAGCATATGCATTTTGGTGTATGTTAGGCGACAGGGAGAGGGTAATGGGGTAGGTAAATTGGTTAAAACGGTTGGTCATATGATGAATAGACTAAATACATTGATAAGCTATTTGGAATACAAATATAGAAATACGTCAAGCATGCTGTGAACTTTGTTTTTGGTTGAAATTTGCAGGATTGGTACACTTATATGCTGCTTAGTCTTCCATATGCCCAGTTGACCATGGTGAAAAAATTACCTTTTCAGGTAGATTTTGGTTGATTTAAAACTGTTTCATGTTTTGCACTACAGAAGAATCAAAACAATGACTCATGCTCGAAGGCAGAGTCTAAGAGGAACTAAGATGAGTGAAGTGTTGTGTGACCTTTTACTTTAGGCGGCTCCACTTCAAGCCAATACATTTCCTCTTCAGTATATATAGATTGTATGTCAATGGAAGGGCATTCCATAGTCATTTAGGCATTACCTGCCATTCTTCATGCCTCATTCTTCTGCTAATTTTATTATTCTTTCTTGTCGGCCTTTAATTGTTTGTCGTTTTTGTTGCTGTTTGGACTGCGGCTGTCTGGCACGTCTTTGTGTGTGTTTCTAATGCATGTCACGTGACAAAATTGTATAATTTCCATTTCCAAACGGGCCCGCTGAGCCAACAGCAGCAGCACGTCGACCCATTGTGACATTTCCGGTTAATTTGGCGCCAGCTCAACCGGGAGAAGGAACGGGAATTGGCAGCGGCCAAAGACACAGCAACTTGGCGGCCATTTGTGGGCTTAACTTGAACTCTGGACACTGTGAGTGCTTGCTGCCACATTTTTGACACTTGGCTAAGCAAATCACACACAAAAATATACACGAAATAAAAAACCTTTCCCTTTTTACAAAATGCAATTACCTTTCCCTCTAGTTACCAAACTAAAGACAAAGTGACTCGACAGCGACAGAGCCAGAGCCAGAGCTCGTAACGAACTTTTCCTTTCATTTTGTGGCCGCAAGCAAACAGAAAACGCAAAGATCAATGCCAGACCCAGTCAGAGTCAGACTCGGAGTCGTATCGAAGAGACCCGGAGAGTCAGAAATTAGTGAGTGCAACTAAGGCAAAGCAAGGCGCCCACTCGCAGAGCCAGAGCCACTCACCTGGTAGGTTATAGTAAATCCCCCCCACCTAGCCGTCACTACCTCCCTCACACTCCAACTCAGTCTGTCCGTCTCACTCACACACTGAGTAGCAGCCATGCCATGAGTAACTGACATTAATTCAAATTGTTAATTCATGCCTGTCACGCTTTGGTACAGCGGTGTCCCCACAACATTTCCTAGACTCCCAGCTCCAGCTCTCCAGCTCAGACTCTGTGTGGTGATTGTGTTGACGGCTAAGGCTTGTTGTTGCCATTGTTGTTGTTGCTAATCCAGATCAGTGACCAGTTCCACTTAGTAAGTACAATGCATTGGTGGGTGCGAGCTGCTGTTGCTGCGTCCCCCCAGGCCACAGGCCCAGGCCCCCTTACCTCTCCCCTAAGCCACCATTAAGACGTTAATTTAATTATGCGACTTCAACTTAATTACAAATGTGACACACTCGAATTCACTTGGCCAGCACAAATTTCACGAACAAAAGCCAATCATTTGTAGGCTTCATTATACCCTTCACAAAGTGGATATTGTACTTTTGTTATGACGTTTGTAAAGCATGGAAGGAAGCGATTCTGATACAATTTCTCTACCCCTTGGGCTTGCTTTAATACAGATGATTCAAAGGTCGTCAAGTTAGTATATAAAGAAAACCCCCGACTTAAAACTTCTTCGATCAAATGTGTTGGTATGTATGTCCCGATTAGGTGCAATTTTTTAGGTGTCTTTTGTGCTTTTCTATGAAATGGTTTTATGTCTGCACGCTGCTTGAAGTTCTGAGTCAGCTGCTGTATATCACTATATTATATAGTTGCCATGGAGACGGACACCATTTAGAGAGATGATGCCATCCTAGATGTCGTGAAATCATATATGGAAGCGACTATTTCACAATGAACGATTTGGATAATTCGTTTGTTTTCAATATAAGATTTTATCATATAGCTGTCATGTTACCCATCAGAACAACGAATACTCAATGAAGTGTTATTAAAACTGTACTATTATATTACTTAAGAACACCATTCACACTCGTTCGAGCTCATCGCTAGGTATATAGGGTATCACAGCCTCTGCAATGCCAAAGCTTCCTTTCCTTTGCTTAGTATACTTAAGGTCTCTTTGAGTGCAAAATGAAAGTTGTTTTTAACTAGAAGTTGTTTCTGGTTTATTTTATTCTAACAACAACAACAACAACAACAACAACAATAACACCACCAACAACAACAAAAGCAAGCAAGAACCATAAGTAAATGGCAATTGCTGTGATTCTTGTTGTAACGCAAAACTTGCTCTTGCAATATTTTGGCAGCTATTTCATGCTCTTGCCAGCAAATAATTTACAAACTTATGTTCATATACACATATACATACATACATATTTAATTTATTTTCTACATGCTTTGCTGTCTTTCAGCAATTTAAATGCACGGCCTGATTTTATTTTTATCATTTTAATAACATTTTAAATGCCATGACATTTATAGCCATATTTTAAAATTTATTTTTATTTTTTTATAACTCCATAAAGCGCTCACATTAAATATGCTCGCATATATCGTTATGGCGAAGTTAAATAGATTTTTATAATGGCAACGTTGAAGTGCAATAAGCATTTAAAGTTATCTTATAAAACACAAGAACAAGAAAGGGAGGGTATATCTCCAGCTTGCCGAAGCATGTATACCATTCACATTGTAAATATATAACTGAAATAGATCAAAGTTGATCTGCGAACTCGAGGGTACAACTCGAATTTGTTTTGATTTGGATGAAAAACAGAAAAGTTATGCTGTTAAGTGTTCAACCCGGAGCAATCGGTTATATGGTTATACGATATAGTAGTTTTCAAGGGGGCTTCTCTAATGTATAGAAACCAAATTTGGTATGATTTTTGAGAAAACAAAGAAGTTATACTAATAAGTGTACATTTTGGAACAATCGCTTATATGACAGCTATACGATATAGTTGTCCGATTTAAATGATTCTTGAACTTGACTAGCGTGCAGATATAAAAAAGTATTTGGTATAAGTTTCATTTTTGTAGTCTTTAAGAAATCTGAGTTAATTGTGTTGAAACAGAGGACAGACGGAGAGACAAACAGACGGACGGGCGGGCAGACGGACATGGCTGTATCGATTTCCCTTGTCATTCTGATCAATAATATTTATACTTTATACAGTCAGAAGTGCTTTCTTTTGTGCGTTGCAAAGTTCCTGACAGAATCAATATACCATCACAATTTGTTGTGAATGGTATAAGAAGTGTAGCAATATTAACAACAACTCAATTGATGTGTGTGCTAAGACAATGGACTCAATGGATAATAATCGTGTAAAAGATTTGAAATATAAGCAGTTGGGCGATGACTTCATTATATTGTTCTATACATTATAGGAAAAGATGTTATTAAACAAAAATGTTCTTTTATTCCACATACACATCTTTCTTAGAATTTGTAATGTAATTAATCCTAAATGCCTTAGATTCTCTTTCTTGTGTATTCAAGGCGGGGATGGTTTCGCCCTAGTTATAATGAGCGTAAAATATGCAAGCACCTGACGAAAAACCCAGAAAATATATTAGTGAATTACATGATATGGATATGATTCGAAAAATAAATGAAACATTTGGTTGGATGATGATTTGCCCGACCTGTGTAGCTATGTGAGGCTGCGTGTGCTTTCATGAAAAACACCGACGGCTGATTTTCATACAGAGTTTAACATATGTTTGTATGTGCAGCTAGAAGAGAGAGATTGATAGTTGTAAGCATCGTAAATGCTGACACCCGCTCTTGTATTTGGCCTAAGCTAACAATGTGATTTTTGGTAGAATTTGATTGCAATGCAAAACTACAACTATTATAAGCCAATTCTAGACCCAACATATGGTATTTTAAAATCATTCCATCATCTCAGTGTTGTAGATAAAAGCATTAAACCACAGATGAGTGCCTTAACAAAATATAAGATTGTGGTTGTCCTTGCGATATATGAAGATGAAGGCAGGTGATGCTTCAGGTTAAGTTCACTCCTAGCTGTCCAGCCTCTTGGATAATATAGAAGTTTTTTATTTTCATTCTTTCAAGCTGTCTAATCAGAATTTTTAACCTTGACAAGAATTTAGAGTACACATACAAAATGATTAAGCTTATGAGTTCATTTTCGACTCTATTTTAATTGAATTGAGAATTGTCTTACAATCTATTGAATTGTAAGCAATTTAATCATCAAAAACTGTATTTATTATATCATCTTTTATTTTGATTTTGCTTTTTTTAACTTTTTAAAGGCACAAATTTCTATTGCGAACTTCAATATAAAATTATTTAAGTCTGCATCATTCAGATCACATTTACAACTCAGACCATTGCCATACACATACACATCCTTTCAATCCTTTTTGCCCCTTTTGCTAATTAGCAACAGAACCCAGTCCTCCAGTCATTCTTTCTCTCTCTCGCTCTCAATCTGTTTTTCGCCAGGGTTTCTGCATCATTGCAATCAGTGAAGAAAGTGCATGCTACTTGATAATGAGCATGTGGTGTGGTGCGGTTGCAAGTATGTGTTTGCATGTGTATGTGGTGTGTGCTTAAAAGAGTAAGGAAGAAGCAGAGAAAAGCACAGAATCCATATGTACATATGTATATATTCGTACTTAGATAGCCGAGTAATATGAATATACATGCCCATATGGAAAAGAGGAAAGGAAAGGAGAAGAACAAAAGAAAAACACTTCAACCAATAAATGCAACGGGGTTCATACAGCCCAGCTAAATGAAGTGTAGGCTCAAGTAAAATACAGCGAAAAAATTGTGGAAAAAATGAAGAAAAGAAAGAACGAAAAAAATGCACAGAACACAAAAAGGATAACCAGTGCCTGGGTTGGCGCTGGCTGCCTGATGATGACACAGCTCCTGTGACTGGTACAAGTGCAGCAGTGAGCACTTCAAAATGAATTTATGCCTCATGCATGATACGTCATCATCAACAAGAGCAGCATCATCATCAGCATTATGAAGACCAATAACAGGAGAGATGGAGGAACATCATCCTCATAGCATTTGGGTAATGGTAATGGAATTGTATGGCATGGCACGCAGCTCTCTTTCTCCATCTCTCTATCTCTCTACTGCCCCATCGTCAGAGTCATTGTGCGCGTCATTGTCGTCATGATTGTCGTTGTGATATGGCAACCATGGAGCACTTGCAGCATGTAATGCCTCAGTTTCAGCTTCAGATTCTACAGCCAGTATCATAAGTGTTGCTACGTGCTCAAAAGCGTTTCATATTAATACGTCAGGCAGCAACGGCGATTTTGTTGATGGCATATTTCACATGCTCCAAGCTGGATGCTGAATGCTGGCTGCTGGCTGCTGGTTGCCGGCTGTTCCATGGTGTCTATTGGTGTGTGCACACGTATGTGTGTTCTGTTCTCGTTGTAAGCAATCAAGTCATGTGATCCCTCTATTTAACCAAGGGTAGAAAGTGACTTTAGCAGCTAGTCTCCAAATAACAGGCACACAAACAAATACACACACACACACACACAAACACACATAGACACCCTCTCACACCCGCAACAACAGCAACAACAACTTCTTGGCCATGCATTCATTTTCATTGCATATTCATATGGCAAATCCCTCCTGCTGCTGGTGCTGCTGCCCCTTTCCACACGTTCTCACCAAGTTTGTTGACTTTTCATTTTGTTTGGCTGGCTGGAAAATTCATTGCGCCTTGTTTACTTTTAGCGCTTGGCATGCTCAAAACAAAACGCTTTTCACTCTTTTTCGCTTTGGCATACATGGCGTATGAATAATTTAGTGAGTCATTAAAAACGAGCTCGTCAGACTCATTGCGCAGCTGTGATTGTGATTGTTAATGACACTTTTCATTTTTCGCTCACAATTGATATTGCCATCGCAATATGACAAGCCAGCCACATATACGTAAGTATATCCACATATTTACATAAATACGAGTAGTTGGTTCTGCATTTGCATACCGCCGCAGCGTTACGAATTATTCCCCAGTGTCAAACCCAAAGCATATCATCGACACATCATCATCGTTCGACGCGCCCACTCAAATAATTTGACCAATTGCAGTTGACTCCTTCTTTTTTGTATTTCATGGAGGTCCTTTCCCCAAACCTTAGAACATGCCACGTTGCATTTGTTCGTTTCGATAAACTGTGGCAACGCCTTTAAAAAACGCTTTTGCGCTACATGAAAGCAGGTGTTTGGGTCTTAATAAGAGATTAGTGATAAATTATGGTTCTTAAGTTTAGTTTTAGGCCATGAATTAGTATCTCTAGTAGGAGGTTTTGATTAAATGGCAAAGATATAACCGACTTTTTGGATAAAATGTGGTTTACTTATGATATAAAGGCTCCCCTTATGAATATATATATTGAGACTCCAAATGTTATACCTTATATGGGCTACCTGTACTAGGCTATACCGAGTTTGCTTGACAGGTAAATACCATGTAAATGGCTATATATGATATAGTAGCCCCATCTAGATTAAATTTTGCTTAATTCCAATTAGAGGCTCTAAATACGCATATTATCTACAATTTTTGTCAAATGACAAGCTCTAAGGGTTCATTTCGCAAAAATAATTTCTATGACAGCTATATGATATGGTAATCCGATCAAAATAAAATTTGGCTGACTGATGTGGAGGTTTGTATAAGACATAAATATGAAATTTGATTAAATTTCGTTGAAAAACAGAAAAGTTTTCTATACGAAAACATCATTCTGGATATGTCGGCTATGAGATACATTCCTTCGATATGGATCAGAATTTGCATTGAATTTTATATAAAGAAAATCTTTTCATAATAAGCCTGGGTAGCGCTTAGCGTATTCATATCACACTAAAATTAAGCAGGTGTAAAACATAGAAAAATAAAAATGTCTTAAATAAAATTCAGCTGTTTTATTCCACTTAAACATTGCTGTTTTCTTAATTTTATAGAATATTAAAAATACAAACAAATTTTACTTTTTCATATTGTCAATATTCCATATTTTTGGCCAACCAAAATCGTTAACAATTTTCAATTTCAAAGATTCAAAACTGGCTCATATACATAACACTATGTACTGATAAATATCGCTCACTTTTCATACAAATAATTTGAGCAGTTTTTAAGAAAGTTGCAATTCTTTACGATAAACTTTTGCGTAATCATATGATCACGCTAGGAGCTGTCCAGTTAATGAGTGTCTTTTCTGATCCGCTTCTAGGAGGATTCAATAATGAATCTAAGCTCGATAGAAACGATCCAAAGCTACTTTTTTTAAAATTAATTCTATGGTTTTTTTCTATAACCTTTAAATATTTGACCTGAATCATAGTCATTGATAGATAAGTAATGCTTTAAGTATATGGTGTGAGGTCAACTTATTAAATCTTAACTGTTCTAAATGCAAAGTTATGTCATCTTGTCGTAGCATACCGCTTCAGACATCGTAACGATATGCCCCTTGATCGGATCGACTTAGTTGATGACTTGGGTGTTCTTTTAGAACCTAATTTAAAATTCGACTTACACATTTCAATTACCGTCAATAATTCTGAGGGTGTTCTGGGTTTTATCAAGCGATGGCCGAAGCAATTTGATGTTCCTTATATAACTAAACTACTGTATATTTCTCTTGTCCGACCTATCTCAGAGTACACATCGTGTTGTTGGTGTCACCAGGACCGCATTGAGTCTGTTAAAAAAAAAACTGTTTGCTCTCCGTGGGTTGAATTGGGACCCCAATAGCACTCTCCCGTTACATTCAAGTAGGTGCCTGCTAATAAACCTTCCATCTCTTGAAAATCGTAGAATTATGCTTAATGTTACATAAGCTGATTAATGGTGATATTAACTCGCTATCTTTAATTAGGCAAACCAGTTCTTGTGTTCCTGGTAGAACTACTAGAAATTATATTCCTATCTATCTTCAGCACTGTAACTTAAACTATTTCCTGCATGAACCTTTTCGTGTTCTTTGTTGTAACTATAATAATCTATTTAACTTTATCACTAATAATGACTCCCTTAACTCAAACAAAACATCTATACTAACGCATCTAGCTAGTAGATAATGTAAATTGTTTATGGTTTGTAGTTTTTTACTTTTATTGAAAGTGAGTGATTCCACTTTTTTTCCGTCTTCCCGATTCGTGTCGCTCGTTATGCGGCTGAGCCCCTCGGCCAGTTGGGCGGGAGGTGGCAGCTTCTAGCCTGGGCTTCTCGCGTAACAAACCCCGTGGCGTGGTATCGTGTGTCCACTTGAACGTGCAGCGCATTGTACGTCCCGATATGATTGCAAATCTTACTGCTTGGCCTCTTTTGAAACTTATGCTGAAACTATGAATGATATATATATATCTGGAAATTATCTTGCACTAGTCCTGACTACACTCCTCTTATTAAATATTTTCTTAGTGCTAATTTTTCAAGAATCTGTTAACTTCTTTGCATATATATTGACATTTTATTATAGGGCATACTCTAAGTTACTAGTAAGCATCTCAAAGTGTTGGCCAACTCTACATATATTCGAGTATATTAGCTCAGTATACATACACCACCACACGTTGTCTGCCCCCACCCCAGCAGGCAAGCCTTATATCCATCTCTCAACTAAGTCTGCACAAATTGCTGCCTTTGGCAGTCTAACGATAACGTTGACGATGACGACGACATGGAAAGGTGTTGCTTTGTTGGAAAATTTCATTATTTTTGCTTAAGCCAAACACACACATGCTCATGTGCATACACATACAACCATACACATACATTCACTCCTTTTCTCCCCAGTGTGTGTATGTTATACTTATTTATGGGCCAGGTATATGCACACATGGCGTTTATAGCCAGGGATTAAAAGTCAAATCCTTTTGTTTAAGTGCCAAAATTAATTTTCATTTGACATGCAATGGGCCAAAAACATGTTGCCAGACAGTGTCTAGGCAAAGTTGTTGCTGAATCTGGCAAGGAGCTCAGTTCTGACTGCCATTGGAGCCACAGCTGCTCCTGTTACGGCAGACATTGCTTCTTAGCTAAGCAGCTGGTCTTGGGTCTTGGGAGCTGGCCTGTCTTTAGAAATAATTTAACCGAGGCCCGCAGCCAATAATGCAATTGAACACAAAAATCTCAATAATCCGTTGATTAGACTTAATTGAGTTGGCCAGAAACGGCCAGTCTGTATAGCCAAATATAATCAAATACCAATTTAAATTAACTCAACAGCAATTTAAGCCAACTTGCAGCAAAAGCAACAACAACAGCAACATCGGCATTGGCAAAAATTAAATTAGTGCAAAAATGTAAACATGTTGTATATATGTCTGCAGTATGTATGCATATATCTATATACTCGCAGCCGCAGAAAAAGGAGAGAAAGAGAGAGAGAGAGAGAGAGGGGACAGGGACATGTAAATGACGCCCGGCACCAGCCTCAAACATGTTAACTGCATGTAAAGTGGTCTGAGCTGGACATTGAGGTGGGTCGGCTGGGTTGGGGTTGGTGTTGGCATCGGTATCGGTTCGACTTCGGATAGCAGTGGGCTCTATTAAGCGTAGGCATGTTAACGACCAAAACTGACCAGGCAAACGATGAACAGTCCACCGGACTGGACAGGCCAATTTGCCAAAGTCTCCAATCCAGTCGCCTAGAGACCAGAAACTGCAACATTGTTTATTAATTTTTTCGTTTGTGTGCCAAATTGATGCGATTTGGTGCCAGGTTCTAGTCAGGGAGAGAAGTATTAGAGCTAAATTGATTAGATAGATTTTGTTGAGATCTTGCTCAGATGTGGCTTAGATCTCGTTTAGATCTTGTTTGCACTCAGATTAGAAGATGTGCAAGATGAGTGTTTTTTAATCTAATCTAAACTTCTAAAAGAACCATGCGGGGGTTGATTAGGGAAGCTGCTCCGTGACGATCCACTATAAGATATGTATATATAGAAAGGTTCTTAGCGATGCCTTTCCCTGGTCTAGTCTAGTCTAGTTATATATTCTTGATCAGCACGACAAGGGGAGTCGATGTAATCATGTCCGTCCGTCCCTCTGTTTGTCTGTCCGTCCGTTTGTTTCAACACAAAGATCTCTTAAAAGCTAGAGGCCTGAATTTTCGTTTTCTTAAAGCAGGCAACTGGTAAAGCAGAAGTAGTATATATAGAAACGCGCATATATTTGCAATGTGAATGTTATGTAAGCTCTGGCAATCCCAAGCTAGCCTTTCTTTCTTGTTCTATTTTATTGAGATCTTACCTAAAACGGGCTTAGATCATGGTAATATGTTATTTACTTCATATTTAATTCTTCCTTTATTCCCACTCTTCCCCCTCTGAACACTTAATATTTGTTTATATATAAAGAGCATGCACTTGACTGATTACCGATTGCCATTGAGCAGCGGAGTTGGAACTTGTTAAGAACTTGTGGTAAGCCAGATTTTTGCGGTTAGCTCTTGTTCGTTTGCTGGTCTTGTTCCTGCTCCTGCTTCTGCTGTTTCTTCTCGTTAACCTGGTTAAAAAATATCGCATTACCATTTGGCCTGAAGACATTGTTGCTCCTAAATTCATGTTAGTTCCATGGAATTATGATATTTTTAGAGTAATTTGAAACGCTTTTAATTGGCGCCTCCCACTCGAGTTGGAATCTTGGGCTCTCGCTTCCTCTGAACATGCACGTAATTTGACGCTAAGCGAATTTGAAATTTTATACAAAAATATGGAACGGGAGCGGCAGTTGGAGCGGGATCGGGAGGTGTGCCTGGAGCCATGTATACCAAACGGCAGTGCATATTTCGGGTTACCGCTAGACGAAGAAGAGAAATCGTGCCAAAAAACTTGGCAGACAGGAAACTAAAGTTTTTTGTTACCTTTTAGCTTTGGCCTGACTGACTGGTGATATGGCAAAACAATAACAACAACATCAGCAGCGAACAGTTAGCTCAACTAACGGCATAACATATTTTTGTTTACCCTTTGAACCGCATGGATTAGCCCCACACACACACACACACACACACACATACACATACTCACCAGATGGAATCAGTTTCAGTTCTGGGATCAGTAGGGATGGCGCCGCATTCTTATCGCTCCAAATTAATCAGCTTAATCCGTCGAAAACTTGGCAAACTTTACATGGGCCGTGGTCTTCCCCAAACCAATAGTTCAAGATAAGCAAAATGCTTGCTACTTCTTGTTACCAGTTCCTGGTGTTTTTATTGTGCAACATGCAACGTTAACATGTTAGGTGCTCAGCCCAAGCCCAAGCCCAAGCTAATAATGGTTTTTGGACTTCACCTTGTTGGCGTGTTTTGGACGGGCATGGATTAATGCTTGCCCACCAGCCAGGGGGGTGCAAGTGTGGTGTGTGTAATGCATATAATCTAATAAGCAAGTGAAATTGCCCAAAGGGGTTCATGGATTGAAAGAAGGGCTCTATATAGAGTCGTGGGGTTAGACAGTTTTAATGCGAAAATTTTAAGTTGCATTAGAAGGCAGCATAAATAACAAGCAAACTGAGCTAAAACAAACAATGGATGAAGCAAAGGATTGACTTGATAGAAAGAGGTGTGAGTGAAGTTTTGTGTAAGTCTGTTGATGGCACAAAAGAAAGCCCTAACTTAATTAACAGACAGTTTCTGTTTTCGTTTTGGTATAGCAATTGGAAGAGCTGAAATTTATACGATATATAAGGAGCCAATGGAATGGAACCAAGTTTCTGGTCAAGGAGTACATACTCTGGAGAAAAGTAGAAAACATTTTGTTGAATAAGCTTTGTGATCGAGCCCAAAATTGGTTACTTGCTAAGACGCTCAATAATATTTTCCCCTTAAATTCCTTATATTCGTTAATACATTTTGAACCCGACTTTGATCCCCCTGCAGGTCGAATAATTCAAAGTGTTCTGGTAAACAATCAAGTCAATCTTGTGTGAAATTTGCTGCCTCCTAGCTACTGTGGACTGTGCGTTGTTTTCATGATATGTTAGAAAGAAAGTTTTTAAGGGCAGAGGTTTTCTATTTATAAATAAATATGTTCTATTTAAGGACAAGTCAATGAAGTTTTTAAACAATCTTGAGCTACTTACATACATATTAAGTCGTGGCGTTTACTTTTCGTTATATTCTTGCCGGTTCCTTTATAGATTCAAAGTCCTTTAGACACAGCTACGGCTCAAATCTGATCTTCCATCGAACTTCAATATAAAATGAATTCACTCACTTTGACCTCGAGCTTGCTAAATGAAAATAGTCAGCCATAAACGTAATTTGTGCCGCAATCCTATCAACAATCATTAATTTCTTTAGAATCATGCAAAAGAAAAGGATAGAAGACCAATATACCCATGCTTAGTGAAACTAAATTCTCTCACAAATTGTCATTTCCGAATATTTTGCACGCATAGAAGCGGTTGCTAATCAGCTGCAGTCAAACAGTTTGGATTTAATTTAATGTTCAATGCTCATTCACAGGTTCATAGAGCTTGTATTAAACGATCGCGAAAGTGGAGACGTTCGTTAGCCTGCTACCCAGGCTAGTTCTTTTATATTCCACATATAGACTTGTTGTTTATATCGCTGATAAACAAATTTCTGAAGGAAACACCCAAGCATTTTCACTATTCATCCTGCAAATATTCCTAGGCTTGAGTTTGACCATGAGGGATAGCTTTGGTGCAATATTTGGAAAAATAACAAGTGGTTTTGAGTGGTACAAAAAGTTTACGAAATTTAGAGAATCTTTAGATAATCTTCTCATATATATACTATCCGAGTAAATAGTATAAAAAGAATTGTGGGAGATATACTTTTTTATTGATTTCCGTGGGTGTGGCAGAATTCTAAAACAAACTTCTGTACAAGGGGAACCTGGATACCAAGTTTTCTGACTTCAGCTTTTAGTCTCTTCGACCTCGAGACTCGGCCATTTACAAGATCGTTTAGTACTCTACAAAAGAGTTGACTCAACAATGGGGGAGGCCCTAAAAACCAACAAAAAAAATTTGTCTATGTTTTTTAAACAAATTTTTAATATCTAGTATTTATTTTAATCTCTTTCCAAAGGTGTGCTTTGATTTCTTATACTTTCTCGAGAATTACATAACCGATTTTAACTAGCTAAAAGCCGTTTAAAACTTATTTAATATATCTAATGATCATCTCGGTATCTTTTAACCATTAGTTTTGACTGTATATATTTTTCAATAATTTTTTGTGTGCGGTATTTTTTTAATTTTTATACTCGTACTCTGGTAGAGTAAGCGAGTATATTGTATCCGTTCATATAACAGGCAAAAGAAAGCGTTTTCGACCCTATAAAGCATATATATTCTTGATTAGCATCAGTCAATCTAGCCTCGTCTGTCTGTCCGACCGTATGAACACCTAGATGTCGGAGACTATAAGAGCTAGATTCACCAAATTTGGTATGTAGACTCCTCTAACACGCAAATCAAGTTTGTTTTCAAATTTTTCCACGCCCCAGATTGCAAAACAACTTAATAGCTCTTACAATTTTTAAGATATCAGCGTGTCATCGCTTCAAAATTTAACGATTTTCAATGAACAAACTACATACATATCTTAAAAATCGGAAAAAAAATTAGAACAAAAAAGAAAGGCTAATTTTGAGTCTTATTCGAAGATTCTTAATTTCTACTATAGCGTTCTTGCTTGTGTATTCTAAATAGTTAATATCACATAAAAGTAGGATAGTTACCAACTTTTTTGGTTTTTCATTTTACATTTACATAGATAAATGATTCTTTAAGCCTCCAGCAATTTCTATACTCACCTTCTAACAAAATCCCACAATTCACATTTGTGCCCCAAGCAAACTGAACTCTGACTTCAATCTTTCAATCCTTGTTTCCTCGGCGTGCAAACACTTTCCCACAGTCATCACCGTTCAAACACTTCAATCATCAATGCCAATAACATATTGGCATTTGTCCATCTGCAAAGCACAGCAACAGCAACAAGAGATGAAGAAAACTTTTACAAATTAATGCCAATAGCAACCACATTCAACAAACACAACATTGCCGGCTGAGACTGGGGAAAATGGTGAGAGAGTGGGAAAGCGAGAGAGGGCGGGAGAGAGTGGGAAACACGTCCAGAAAATTATATTTACACCACTTACATATGAAATTAGTTTGTACAACCACAACAACAGCAACAACAACAGCAAGAGCAAGAGCAACTGCTCCTGGTCCCCAGCAATGGATGAATGGTATGCTTCTGCTCCCTGGTCACTCCAAACCACCTGTCTGTGCCTGTCTGGCCAGTCACATTGACTTATATAAATACATTAAGTCACAAATCACAATTTTCCGACGCTTGAAATGAGCAAACGGAAGGCATACATTTTAAATGTGCAAGTGCATGAGGCGCAGGAGCTTTGCCCACCGTCCACTGTCCACAGTCCACCGGTCTATCGTCCACTGTAGTCTACTGTCCACTCACCAGTAGATCCAGTAAATAGCCCGCGGCAATGCCGACTGCTGAACTGCTGGATGGCTCGACTGGCTATCAAACCAATCAATGCAATGCCGTCCGGCTGTTGCTGCGGCTGCTTTCGCTTGCCTGCTTGCGTTGTCGCATGTCCACACCAGAATCCCAGATGCCCGGCACCGTTGACTGGGAACGGCTATTCTTCCACATGGGCGCGACCCATACCCGTTTACGCCCACCTGCACAAGCACACAAGCACACAAGCTGGCACGCTGGACGTTGGACGTGGACGCCTTGCGTGAGATTGGATATCAATCTTTTTGCAATTTGGTATGCAATTTAAAATTCATGAAACACATTCCTTTGAGTCAAAAGATGCAGGCAAATGTGCGGCTGAGGCTGAGCAGAGGCGGAGACAGCTTGCTGCTGCTGCTGCTGCTGGTGGTGCTTGCTTGGCTTGTGGTTGTGTATTCGGTTTGAGGTTTTGAAACTCCATCTCCAAATGCACCAGCACCAGCAGCAGCACCAGCAGCAGCAGCAGCATCAACGTCGTCATCGTCATCGTCCTGTGGCTCAAATTGCCGTTTGCATTATTTATTTGCCGCTATTGATGAGGCAGGTCTGATGTCCATGTCTGTTGACGGCTGGCTGGCGCATCCTAGAGCTACATATTACTGGGGGACTGGCACTGTCACTGTCACAGTGTGGTGGTCGCCCGACTCCAGACACCGTTAGTTGTTTAAAATATTACAAATAAGCGGGTACAAAAAGTTGGTATATTATTGAAAAACGAAAAAAGAATAAAGTAAAGAGGAAAATTGAAAACCGCTGCCTAACAGGGTTCTCCCATTTCCATCCTCTCGGTTCACTCTTCCGCTATTAGTTTAATGTTTTGTTTATTGTTAGCCCTGACCACCGCTGTGCCTGGGCTGGCCAGCTTCATGTTGGTGCGTCTGAATGGCACTCCATGGCCATTATGTTGAGTAGTTTCGCAAATATGCCCAGGCCCAACAAAACAGGCCCCCAGTTCATGTCGATGTCGTTGGCGATGAGTGCGCCTGATTGGTTAGGGAAATGCACAGCAGTGGACATGGACGTAGACATGGGCATTGGCATGGGCATGGACATGAACATGCACCCTTGGGCAACTGGGCTGTGGGTAATGTACGAACCAGTACATTGGGTGGTGACTGGGAGCAACAATTGAATAGCTTAAACCCAAACCAAAACCCAAACTCGAACCCTAACTTCTTGTTTCGTTCAATTGAGTTGCTTAAATTCAAAATGCATTTTAAGAGCACTAATGTGAATATTTATATGGGAATTTTAGTATATGGAAAGAAAAACAAGGAGAATTCAATTGGATAATGGTTTTAAATATTTAGCAATGCTTCTCTAAACTCTGCCAAACAGATATATATCAACATAGAATGAATTTATTTTTCTTTTATTTATTTATAAATTGTTTCTTTCACAGTCCATTTGATCAATGTTATGATTAACTTAACTACAATGCTCCTTTTCTAGTGCCTGCCTTTCTTATAAGCCAGCTCTAAGCTTTCTAGCTTGACTGTTGGAAACTCCTCGTACCATTTATAGCTTTGCAGCTCATCGCATATGCATAAATTGTATCTGCCAGGCATTACTAATTGATGTCCATGGTTGGCCGTGTCCGCGAACTGCAAACATAACGCAAATCAATCAGCTAACAAGCCAAACGGGAGGCAGTCAGTCAACCAACAACCTCAAGCGAAAAGTAAACACTATCGCTAAAACGAATCTCAATGGCTAAAGCTATTTGGCCTATGGCTCTCACTCACTCACACACTTGCGGGCTCGCATTGAGTGCGGCACATTGGCAGCTCACACTCGTGCCTCATACCATGTATGGATGGCACAGCGTATTAATTATGTTTATAATTTGCACAACGGTTAACACGCTCTATTAATTCGCGGCTGCTTCGGTTGGTTAATGTCTTTCGCTTGTTTATAATTTTTGCCTTGATTAAGTAGCGCTGCGGCCTCGTGTCCAGGCCAGGTCAGGGTGGCCAGTTCGATAAGCGCCAGCCGCTATTTACACACTTTATTAACGTATTAACGCATCAAGCACAACAGTTAACAGCAGCGGCAGTTGTTGGCCAAGTTTCAAAAAGCCAAACAAACCGAACAACCACCAAGCGGAAGTACAAAGCCGCATGAAAGGCTGAAGTAGGAGTAGCAGCTCTAAGAGGTGGAGTGCAGGCTCACGCTTAAATGCGCTTCACTTCCTTTTATTGTAATTGCATTGTAATTGCAAAATAACGGTACAGAGTGCAGCCTACCTGCCTCTCAGCCCAACCACTCATACCCCATACCTACCCCATACCCCACCTGGTTGAGGCGCCGTGTAATATACACATTTACTGTATAATATATTATAATCATGATTATATATGCGTTTTACATGCGAGATCTGCCGCGCCATAAATCGCACCCAGCCAAGCAACCAACCGACCCCTACTGCTCCTCCCTCACTCGCTATCCGCCGAATATCCATATCTAGTCATACATAATTCATAGCAGATCAATTCTTTTTATTGTTGTTGTTTTCGATGCAGGCCGGACAAAATGCTTAACAAACATTTCGGAGGCTGTAGGCCAAAAAGCAAGCCACCAACAACTGGCTACCAGCTCACAATATCACGCAAGATCAAAAGCAAAAGCAACAAAATGCGGAAAAATAAAAAAAGAAAACTAGGAAGGAAGGAATGTTCATTTAACCGAAGCTGATTTACCCTTGCAGATCCGATTATAGGATCGGCATTACCTTAAATGTTCTTCCTGATGAGCAGGCGCAAATTGGTGGTATATCTTCTTCGAATAGGCATTTCAAGCAAATGTTTCTATAGCCGCCATATTCTAGATCAATATTATAAAAACCAACTTCGACTTATAGAGGTAGAAAAGTATTCTTGGAGATATATTTACCAGACAAAGGGAAGCGTTTTCGATTCCGATTTGCAGCTTTAAATCTCACAAGAATTCTTCTCCATTCACATTTTCGAAAATGCTTCCTTTTTCATCTTTTTCATCTTCAGCTCAAAAATTATAATACCTTCTGCTAGAGTATAAAAACGTGCCAAGAACTATGCAAAAATTATGGCTCATAGTGCACTTTGGTTTGCATTGATAGCCAGCTAGCCATTTAGGTAGTCTAGCCATAGGCCCCCAGAGAGGATGTGGCTGGATGTGGCTGGATGTTGCTGCCACAGCCACTGCCTGTTTCCTCTTGTTTCTTCTTGCTATCGACTGCGCTAGTGAGTGAGTGAGTGCTCGCTCCATGGCATTTAGCCACACTAAAGAGGTTTCAATTACGTACGCGGCGGCTGCTACTGCGGCCGCCCAGAGGCCCCAAAAGATCAGAGTCGGGCAGCGGCCATCAAAGCTGTGCAAAAATTACAGTAATTCACATCACTTAGAGTGCATATTAATGGCCATCGAATGGCCATCGATGCGGCAACAGCAGCATTCCAACTTGGAGCAGGCAAACAATTTTTGCATATATCCGTGAATGCACGTAGATATATGTGGTACTTTGTTGCCTAGATGAGTGGCACCCTAAAGGCATCAAATATTAGCAGCCTCGACTTTAAAGTTCATCAACAGCAAAACAGAGATGAACGCGTGACAATTGTGAGTGTGTGTTAGATAGCAAAATCATGAGAACTTTGTGGGTTTACAAATAGTTTTATTATTTTAGTAATTTTAGTGCAATTGACACATTGAATTGGGCCATTGACGCCCCTTCCTTGTCTGTGCATATTTCAGAACTTGATTTCAATTGATATTTAAGTAATCTGGATATGTTGACACTTGGTGGCTTTCATGAATCTCATATAGTGTTCAAAAACCAATGCAAAACTAATCCCAAATACCCACAGCTTCTTCAGCTTCCCTTTGATGATTGCAAAAAAAAACCATCACGCTCTCATCTCTGATAACCGACAACCACTGCTAATCTAACACAATTTGACACCAGCGTGCCACAGTTTGCAGTTACTCCCATTAGCCACTAACTATTCTTTAATTTATCTGTATGGTCGGCCGGGAATAAACAATTTTAATCAATGCTTTTGCTTAGGATGTTTCACATTTTAGCATGTTGACATGCCACGGCTGTCAACAGCTGACAGCTGCAGCTACACAGGCCTGCGACTCATTATGGCCAGATGACCAACTTAGGCAAACGGAATGAGCTATGCAAGCCGAGCCGACAACGACCACAATGAGGAGGACATAAACGATGCATGAATCTGTTGCAGTTGCGACCCCCAACTCCAGGTCCAATGGCCAGTGTCCGAGGCTGTCCAATGGCAGCAATATTAAAGCGCTGTTCGAACGCATCGATCATAGCGTCGCGACGGCGCTGAAAATTCCTAGAAGAAGTGCGCATTTCATCATCATTTTGAGACATGTGCTCCATTTAACGTTTTAGCTGGCCTGTAGCTGGCCTGGCCTGGCCTGGCCTTAACTGACTGACATAACTAAGTGAAGATGAATGCGCGTTGCCTGCAGCTTTTGCCAGATATCAATCATATTTGAGATACGGCTATACAGTAGCCACACAACAACAGCAACTGCAACATCAGCTACAACAGCAACATCAACAGCAACTGCAACAGCATCGTCTCGTCTGGTGGCTCTGTTCATGGCCGTGCCATACCGTCTAGCCTGGTCTGGTCTGGCCTAGCCTGGTCTCGGACCATAATTATATTATGTGGCATGAATTATTAGACCATATTGGAGCTGAGTCTAATGCGTTTCTGGGAAATGTGCGCTCTGACCATACTGAGTGATAGCTGGATAGAGCAAGAGTGAGAGAGACAGTGAGTGAGCGAGATAGAGAAGGCCTGAAAATGATATAGCCTTAATGATGGTAATGACTGCATTGGTTGCTTGGTGGCAGCTGCTACTGCTCATGTTGTCGTTGTTGTTGTTGTTATTGTTGTTGTTGATATTGCTATTGCTATTGATGTTGATGTTGCTGATGCTTGTGATGTAGCTGGTGTAGCTGGTGTAGCTCCTCTTTTTGGTAGCGCTGTTTGCGCCCAAAATTGGTCAATGTAACGTTAATTAAATCAAAGCGTAGTCAAAGCTATATAGAGACAGAGAGAGAGAGAGAAAGAGAGGAAACCAGACAGGGGCGGTGGCAGGGAGGCTTGACAAATAGATACAAATGGTTATTGGCACGTACGTGTCGTTTGCCATTAACCAGTGCGTCTGTTATAACCAACACTTAAACAACACTTACACGACACTCACGAGACTTTAAGCAATTTTTAATGTTTACACAGAGAAAAATAAATATGTACTATCAAATATCAGTTCAGTGTCCTTTTGATAGTCAAATATATTCCATATGAGATGACTTGGATATCAATTATTATGATATGAAATATATCAACGAGACCTTCTTGAAGGAGATACACCCAAAGTAAAGTGAAGCACAGTTCGGATAATATCAGAATATTTAATTTAAATCTCCCCGTTATCGTGATATTTTTCTTCGTGCACTTTAAAGCTAACATTAAGTAGCCAGCGCGATGTGTTTGGGAGGGGGCGTTGGCACGCATTGACGCTTTGCTGTGGGCGTGTCCATAGCACTGCCGACGCCCACAAAATAACACAAGACGTGGCTGTCGCATAAGGCACGCAGCTACAATATTGCATGCCCACAGATAGAAATGAGTTCAACTTGGGACTCGGACTCAGACTCAGACTCAGACCCGGGGTTGCGAATTCCGTACTGCTTTATGCATAATTAGACGCGTGCTGTAATTTAGCATGTGTTCTTTTGGGGGCGTGGCACACACACACACACACAAGCTCTGTTGCGTATTTAATTGCAACAGTGGCAGGCAGGCAATCAAAGACTCTTGCCTGTAATTGATGGAGAATGGAAACGTTGCAAACTGTTGCAGAAAGTGTGGCCAGCAATCGCGGCCAGCAATCGTACGAGTATGCCAGCAAATCACTTTATAATTACAGTGTGGGTGGGCTCTGGGCGGTGTAATTATAGAAAGTGAGAATTTTTAAAATTTTAATTTACAATTTTTAAATTTAAAAAAGTCGGTTTAATAAGTGTATTATTCAAATTAAGTTGAAGGGAACGATGTTCTGTACAAAAGCCTTGGATTTTTTCACATTTTATATCATATTCAGGGGCGGTCTAGTACAATTGGAGTGGATGTTGGCGGCCCCTAGTTAGATATTGTAACACATATGTATAATTCCCTATTCCTATAACTATTTCGAGTCTATATAAGAGCTGAAACTATACTTCGTTACAATTGGCTCTGTTTTCGTTTCCGTATAAGCTTAATCGTCATGCTCATAATGCCTTAATATTTAGGAGGCGGACTACGGCTACTTGATGGCCTATGGAATATAAAGAAAGAATTCTTACAAATTGCCAGAAATATAGTGGCGCTATTTAATACAAAGCAGAAGAATTTAAAGTCAATTTAGGTCCGTTTACGTGCAATAACGATAGAAATCGTTCGGAAAAGCAAACATTTAAAAATAATTACAAAAGAAAGACGAAAGAAGTGAATAAATTGCGGTTTTGGGAGCTTATAGATATAGTCTGATCTGAATCAAATTTAATAGGTGGATGTGGGGCACTATTCACAGGGAAAGAAAATTTGCTAAGGATGTCTGACGAAGTTCCAAAAGCTTTAGCTTTGGCTTGCCGAAGCTTATATAACATTCACAACGTAAATATATAACAACGGTGTAATTTGTTGAACTTTTTTTGTGTTCATAGCTTCACGTAGCAACTGAGAGATGCCATATTTAGGGCTCATGCGGCGAGAAGAATGGGCAGCAGTATTTTCAATTTACTTCTTTACTTCTCGCTCAAGCGGGTTCCCACGAGCCCACTATTGCCCATCGATCCCGTTCCACACCACGATATCGAGGAAGGGCAAAGTGGTCAGAATTCTTCTTCTTTACTTTTCGGACAAGGGAGTTATTTCCCTGCATTAAGATTGCGTTGTTCGCATGTTGGCTATAGAAATCATAGTTTCAAATTCATGATATTTTACAAAATGTATTAATTTGTTTGAAATAAATAGCCTTGTTTTCATGGAGTGCTTATTTTCACTGCTAATTCTATGCAAGCTAAATGACTGAATCCAATCCATTGATAAAAAAAAATTTGAACTCTGTAGCTGTTAAGACTTCTGAGATTTCGGGGCCTAACCAAACGGACGGTCAGCCACATGGACATTGCTATATCGAATCCCCTCGTCATGATGATCGAGAATATATATATTCTTTATATGGTCGGAAATGCTTTCTTATGTGCGTTGCAAACTTCTTGACAAAATAAATAATAGCGCCTGGAGAAATGACTAGTATATTCTTCTCTGACCATTGGGCCCTTGTGGGCCCAGACCGTCCCTGAACAGACGCTCTTCAACTTGCCATTAATGACAGGCACTAAGCATACTTACATAAATTAAACGCCCCAGCCTAACTAAAATATTCTAATTTGCAGCCGGCCGACTGCCTCGGATTTGTATGCATTTTACTTTTCTATTTTTTTAGGTTTATTTTTTTATTTTCAAACATTTGCCGCCAAAGCCTTTTGTGTTATTAACTCAAAGCGCGTTTATGTCCAAAGCCAAGTGCATACAATATAGTTTGGACTTGTGGCGGGAATAGCTTTGGGAATGGGAATGGGCATGGCTTTGGGAATTGGTATGAGTATGGGACTTGGTCAACGGACAAAGCCAAAGTTAAGGCTAAAGCAAAATGCAAAGGCGAAGGCAAAGGCAAAGGCAAAGGGGCTGCGACTGTTACTGTGGCTGAGTACGTTTTGTATGAAAATTGAATTCTAAACAGGTCTTGTTTGGCTCCCTGATCTGCCCTTCCCCTGCCCACCTGCCCCACACAGTGTAACATTGCTCATTGTGCGCTGAAGCACGCACAGTAACAGCTACAATATAGACACACACACATACACACACACACACACACACACACACACAAATATGCACATTTGTACTTTTGGCGTTATAAAGTAGCAGCGTGACCAAATCAGATAAGAAAGTTGACACATTTTCACCATATATTTTGACATTTGACATTCCGCATTAGACGCGGGCCGTTGGTCAGCTAAAGTTGGTCGCTCCTACACATGGCATGACCAGTGCCGGCACCGGGACCTGGACACCGCCGCAGTTCGGTTGGGATTTCGCATGTTACCAAGCGAGAGTGGGTCTGCACTTGGTACATGATGAGGGTTGACCGAATGGCTGAACCGAACCGAACGAACCAGGCGACCCTAGGCCGCCCGCTGAGCAGCAAAAGGTTACTGAACCTGCAATTAAGCGACGACCAACGCCTACAATGAGAATCCCATGGCTGGCTGTGTGCTTCGGTGGCATGGGTTCGGCAGTATACTTGGGGAAACGGGCAAAAGAAGCTCAAGCAGTAGAAAGTTCACTAGCCTGTCTTCCAAACAAAATGCGGGTCGGATTCGAATCCCGGCAAACATCTAACAACAACATACACTACACATTTTTGTTGATTTTTCGCTTAATTGCTGACAAATGTTGTTAGTGTTTGTATTGTTGTTGTTGTTGTTATTGTTTGTTGTTGTAAGTGCAGCAGCATGTTGTCTATTTTAAGCTATCACATTTTATGAGCTATTAAAAATTACAGTAATGTGTTACGCTGCCGTCTACTGGCAATGACATGTGTAGAAAATATTCCTCTCAATGTGTTTTTATGAAAGTGTTGAAAGGCCTGCACGGCCTACCCGTCCACCCCTGCAAGGGAACGTAACGTAATCCCCTTACACCACAATGCCTGCGAATGCACTACGAAAAATAATGATTTAAATATTATTAATTTGAATTTCTATAATGGCCATGTAGTCTGAGAAAATAGTTATAAAATTTCAATTAGTAAAATTTCATTTATTCTTATAATTCTCCCAAAGCAGTTTGAATTTCCTTGAAATTAACATTCCTTGCTCTGGAGAATTTAATTCAAAAAATTCTTTTAAGAGATTCTTTAAATGTCTCTAATCATTTCTAACAAATTTGTGCTCCTAAAGTATACATTACTAACAGCTTTAGCCGGTGTTGCCAGTGCTCTCAGAGACCAGGGACAGCAGAGATTGCTTTGCTCAGAGATCTTCTGTGTGCTTGTGTTTGTGTAAGTAGTCACTGCTGCAGTTTCCCGCCGGTCTTGCCTTTTACTTAGTAAGTCTGACCTCGATTTTGACCCACTTGTAGGTAGAAACGGCTTCTTAGTATTCACCTGCATCATAAAATTAAACTTTTGTGAACATTTTAACCGTCTAGATCTAATGGTTTGGTCTGTGTGTTAAATAACTAAGTTGACTTTATCTTTCTATGGAAAAATATTTATCTATTCATCAACATTTATATTGTCACCTTCACAGTAATCCCCCTCAGATACAAAGCACTTGTACCAAGGCTTCTTCCAATCTTCAAAGCACTTCACATAAGCACTTTTTGGTATAGCGATGCAGTTTTTAGATCATCAATTATTGCAAATCTTCGTCCTTTCATAGGTCTTTCAGGTTTTAGGAACAGGAAACAGTTTTAGGAACAGGAAAAGTCGTAGGGGCCAAATCCGATGAATATGGTGGTTGAGGCGATGGTTCTTATGATCAAAATTCAGAAGATTCGGAATAAACTTCGCTGACACATGTGTCTTGCCCAAAAAATCCGAAAAAATTGCATGACACGATCCGACTGATATGCCAACATCCTCAGCAACTTTTCTTAATTAATTCAATGACTTTCAAAAACAATTTTCTTCACAGCTTCTGTTGTTGATGTGCTGGGGCGTCCAGAACAAGGTTGGTCGCCGACATCTTCTTGGCCATCTTAGAAAAGTTTGTAACACTTGTAAAAAGTTGTTATACATAGAGCAGACTCTCCCGATGCCACTGTCAATATTTCAAGTGTTTTAGAGCAATTGATTCCATTTTTCAAACCAAATACGATGCAACAACAGAATACGTCTAACCTTTTTATCTGTCAAAAACAAACTAAGTATGTTATGTACTTGAAACTGTGAACGTATGTTCGGAACATGTGTACCAACACAACAACAAGGAAAAATCGATAATCGAATAGTCCGTTTCCCGTGTAACTTGAAAAGTCGCATTACTTTTTGAACACACCTCGTGCATACATTATTAAAAATTCCGTTTTGCTCAAGATAAGAAATATGTATATTACTTAATGCTAAATAAATTGACCGAAAACAGTTAAAACTTTCGCTTTAAGGTGAATCTATAAAACCATCTTAAGCATTTTTCCAGTGTGTGATCATCAACTTAGCCGTCAGTCCCTCCTGCTCCTCCTGCTGCTTGCATGTTGTTCAGCCTGTTTGCCAGTTGTTATCAGCTCTCGGTGGGCAATTTGAATTTTGATTGGTGTGTCATCGTTAAAATGCTTGAGTCATTTTTATGACGCGGAAAACGAGAATGAACAAAAAAGGCCATATATAAGCCGAGGCATAGCGAACATTGAATACACTTTGAATGTACTTTCAAACCAGCTTTAGCCTTGCTATATAAGAAAATCGTTGAAGGCTTATGCCTTTGCATTTGTATTAATCTTCAAGAAGTTTTTCATCCGATACTTGGAAAATGTACTGTAATTTGTGGTTTGTAAATCTCAGCTCGAAACTGCTACAATTTTGTGTAGAAACCGTTTATACTCTATCGATTTCGATGGGCGCTTTAAAAGGGGTCATCTAGATCATCATCAGCTTCGCTGTTGTCGCTAATGTTTGGCGCTTTATTTATGCGTTTGGCGACTGCTTAGTTCGGGTGGGAGGAGGTCAACCGCCACACTTGTGTGGAGAGGGGCAGAGTCGTCGCCGGCCCGAACTCGAGCTGAAAGCGGCGCCTAATTGCTGGGCCTGGTCTGCCTTCCGCCTGTCCATCTGTGTCTCATGTGGCACTAATTTGTAAATTGTTGCCTGTAATCGCAACATGTTTGGCCCATTATGCTTATTAATTTGTATATGAGGGTGGGTCTAGGTCTGAGCAGTGGCTCGACTCCCAAAGTAGGCGACGTCTGTCTCTTTAATTATGCTGATAATTGATTATGAACTATGTGGGGTTTGGGTTAAGTTTTTGGGCTACTTCGACACCAGCTACCAAGCAATTATATTGAAAGATTTATGTTACACATGGGTTGGATGTTGCCCCCGATTCCGATGCCGATGCCGATGGCGATGTCGATTACGACACCCTAGTTGTGTTTAGCCACGCATAAAAAGCGGAGTAGGCTCAAAATTATGGCATTGCAAAATATGACACAAAAGGCAAGCCTACCTCTGGGGTCTGGCTCTAGCTCTGTCTGTGGCTCTGACTCTCACTCTGGCTGTGCCTGTGCCTGTGCCTCTTACTCTGGGGTGTTCGGGCTGGGCTTCCTTTCATCATTCATCTACATGGCATGGCATGACAGGGCGGAAGTGCGTAGCATGTTTATTAGAAATGCAAACGCACCTTTTCAGCTTTTTGTGCTTCGTTCTGCTCTTTCGTTTCTCGATTGTCAGTTACAAGCGAGTAGTTTGCATGGAGGGTAAGCACCAGGCCACCAGACCACCAGACCACCAATCCTCCAGTCCACCAGTACATTGACTTTCTGCAACTGCATTCAAGTCGAAGTCAACGTCGAAGTTGAAGTCGTAGCAACGCCCTCAAAATTATATAGCTAAATATTTGCCCGGCACTTTTGGGCAGCCCACAATCAGCAACAAAACACCAGAAAAACGTGCCATAAATACACTTAAAAAAAAATACCCTAATATTTGGAAATTTGTTTTTCAAAGTAGACCCTTTGAGGAGTTTCTCCATTTTATAAAATTATGAAAATGTTGAAAACTTTGAAAGGCAGAGCAACGCTGGTTTCACCTGCTCTAATATTTTGGAGTTCACAATTGGTTCCAGCAGTGAAATCGGTATAATGGTAATGAGCAATGCAGTGGGTTGAACAAAGGGGATTCATGCGTAACCTGTAAATCTTTTAAATAATTACTAAATCTATTTCTATTAACAATTTTTTAAGAAATATTTTGAAATTTCAGAAGTTTTAGAGATTTTCCTAAATTGTAAACTTTGGAGTAGCAAATATCTATTTAAGGCCAAGGGCTCAACAATTTTCTGAATCGCAATACATATTGTAGAAAATATATTTGATAGATATATTTTAACGATCTTTATATTGTTACTTTTTCGGATAGCTGTCCCTAGGTCGAATGGATGAATGTGTTTGGAACTTCTTCGGATTTTGTTATTACTAAAAAAATGTTATAATGCTGTTGATTCGATCAACGCTTTTTATTTTAGTTAACCGGCTCGAGGTCATAGTAATATTTCCAACAACATATATATATATATTTCATATATTATTTTATATATAGATTGCATTTCCAATTTCGCAATTTGTATTTCGCCGAGTGCGCACAGATAAATGCCAAAGCAAAGTGGCAAAGTGGCAGATTGTTGGCTTGGCTATAATGCTGTTCGATTGTACAATTGTACGATTGTGCCGATTGTACGATTCCATTTCGTCAATAAAAAGGAAAAACAAAAAAAAAAACAAATGGCTTAAAACAAAGAGCCAAATGCTTTGCAGAGAGCTACTGTTAATTGCATACATATTTATCTAGGGTCTGGGCAGGGTAGGATGGGTGGGGAAGGGAGGGGAGTAGCAGAACGGTAGTTCTCTGCAACTGTTGCTCTGACGCTAAGTAGCGACAGCCTTTGCCAACTTTAGACGGGCCTCTGCAACTGCAACTGCAACTGCATACCGTTGGCCGCGTGTTGGCTGTTGATTGTTGAATGTTCGTAGTTGGCTGGCGGGGCCTTGCAATTGCAGCGAACGCGTGGAAATTGCAAAACTAATTAGAGCCTTGGCCTGTTGCTGTTATTGCTGTTGTTGTTGCTGGTGCTGCTGACGCTAGAAATTGCTGGTTTTATACGCAGCAGCAACAGCAACAGCAACTCAGTTGCCGCAAAATGTTGCACGTTGAATAATTGCACTTCCGCTTGATAATGCATTGTTGAATTTTATAAATATTTTTCATGGGAAGGGAAGGGACAGTGTAGAGAGCAATCGCAGTGCGAGGGCAAAACTTGGTCTACAATCTTAAGCTTTGAGTGTTGAAAATGTACCCAGCTGAATAAAAGCTCTGAATGAATATGATTACTTTTTATTTGTATCGCTAAAGTAGCAGCTTATGCAGATTAGGGCTGAATGTAAGTAACTTTTATGAAGCCATATTAACATTTTATCTATGGGAACACTATATCTCTCAACTATTTTTAGTAGCACGAAAATACATGCACTTGCTTCTACAGTAACAATAAGATGTTCCATGCGATAAGCTGGAGTTCTCATTAAATTTGATAAAAGCAGCGCAGCTCGTTAGGCCCGCATAAGAGCCAATCGTTTGACATCAAAGTGCACTCGCTGTCTGCCAAATGATGTGATACCAAATAGAGCTACTACCTTTCATCTGGCTAGATAAGCAGCGATTGCATGTACCAGGTCTAGAGTTCAACTTACTTGGCCATGCGCTACACGCGTCTCACATCCAATCCCAAACCCATACCCAAACCCAATCCAAATCCAAATCGCAAACGTAAACCCAAGCAACAGCAACAACAGCAGCAGCAGCAGCACGTCAGCAGCAACGACATTAGCGACCTAAATGAACTTTGCTTTGACCCCAAAAAAACGTTTGACAAACTTACAACAACAGCAACAACAGAAACATAGAAACAGAGATTGCCTCCATCTAATGCAGACAATCTGTATCTGAAGAGACAGACTCGCCAGAGTGAACAGTGAGCTACTTTGGAAAATGATGTGAACCAGTTAAAGTGGCTCAAAACGTGGCTAGAAACAAACCATCTAGTTGGCCAGCTAAGATAGACAACAGTCGTCGAAACGACCATTTAAAGTATATTTTATCATTCATTCAGCTGCAACTGACTTGGACTTGGGCTGCCGCTGCTCATTATCATACAATGACATTTTCCGCCGCAGCGAAACTGTAAAAAGCGAACTCTAACTCAACAGAGAAGTGCCAGCCAGTTAGACAGTTAGATAGACAGACGGACGGTCGGATAGACAGTCAACCATTTGTTGTTTGTGGTGTTGTTGCAACTAAATTCCTTACTGCCATTTCCTAGTTGGGTTTTGTTTTGACTATTTTTAAGTATCTGCAAAAATTTCGTATGCATCTGATGGACAGCAACAACAGCAACATCAACGGCAGCAGCAGCAGCAGCAGCATGAGCAACAAACGGGGCCAGCCAAAAGATCAGAGCGGTTTACGTTTCTATAGCAATCGTATTGTAGTTTCTTTAGTTATCCACTCAATACCCCTCTTTAGCCACAGCATGCATGTGTACGTCGAGGAACAGCATTTGGGCAGCCCTTTTGAACCTTTGCTTTGGCACGTAAGTAGCCACAACAATCGCATACAGAGCAGCACAAATCGATTGTCATGTTGCGGGAGTCCATGATGTTGTTGCTGGCATAAGTATAGATACCCTTTGGAAGGGTTGGCTATAAGTGATCTTTGAAAATGAAAGAGCAGGAAAAACACACAGACAGAGAGAGAGAGAGAGAGACAGAGAGACAGAGTTGGTCATTAAGCTATTTTTCGTTGAATCTGCTTAAGGCTGATACTCTCTGGTCATTGACAGTGTTTTAAGCCGTTTTTATTGGCCTAACTACAGCGATGTGATTGCAGAATTGGCGCAATCCACTTAAGCACACTTAAATGTCGTCTTATATCTAATCATACCACCACATTGAAGCTCAACTCGGCCACACTGCGTTGCAATATGTCTTAGGACTCAAACAAAGCCTTCTAGGAGAGTATATAAAAATCGTTTACATCATAGAAAATTTCACTCTGTTCGCTTTTTTTTCTTTTGTTTTTTGCAACTACATATCTGTCGTACTGCGTTTTACAAATGATCAACACAGATACTGCCTGCAACTGTTGCTACTACAACGGCAACTGCAACTGTTGCTGTTGCTGCCGCAGGCTACTATGTACCGCCACAACAGCAGCAGCAATCGCTGTACGTGTGCAATATGCGCGCTGCTGTTGTTGCTGCTGCTGCAGTTGCAGTGGCAAACGCTTTCCCAGCGTTGCATTGTCGCTTCTTTTTTGTGCCTTGGCTTTGGTCTTAAGTAGTTCGTGAGTTGAATAACTTTCAATTGAATTGTAAAGTAAACATTGTGTGTCTCGGACACACCCCAGGCAGCACAGCAGCAACACCATCGCAGCCTTTTGTTTTGTGCCTCAGAGATGCCTCCACTTCGTGCTTGGGCAAACATTTTAAGGATTGCCCCCTTAGTCGTTGGGATGCTCTGTACTCTCTTGGCAATCGTTTAATTGTCATGCATTTGGTGCATTTTTGGTTATTCATTCTTTTCCCTCCAATCTTAGGCCCGCATGCAAGTTGCGTGAAACTTAATACGGTCTCAAACAATTTTGATAAGCATAAAATGCAAAACCTGCTGCATAAATATCGAATTTCACAGCCGCCGTTTCGGCGTTCCAACAACGTTCCAGCAACGATTGTCAATTGAACGCAGCCAGTTGCATAAACATGGCAAAGAAATTGTCATGATCTGAATGTGATATTTAACGTGCCAACGGCAAAACAAAGTAGAGACTAAAGTGCAGCCCAGGGGCCCCCGTAGCACCACCACAACCATCCTTCAGTATTTCTATTTTGCATTTGTGTTGGTTTTTGTATCTGTGTTTGATTTTATTTCCCTAGAAATTATCGTTTCAGTCGCTTGTCAGGTCTCTCCTCGTCGTTCGGGGTAAGCGTTTCGTCGCATAAATAGCAATTTTCTGGCATTTCATTTGACATTTAATTGAGATCGTAAAATTTTGTAAAGCTTTTCCTTGGACATTTACTAGTTTTAGCCTGGCTAATGTGAGATCTTTTGGCTTTGCTTATCAATGCCAAACAGACTTTAGACCATGGCAAACATTTCTTTTTGGACTGCCAGCAAACCTGTTTGGCAGTTGCTGGTCAGCCCCATTAGGACTGTTGGCCTGTTCTGTTCTGTTTTCAGATTTTCTATATTAAACGGCTGTCAGGTTGCAGTCAGTGCGACTAAGTGGCTCACAGTAGCAAACCACGCATCTGCGTGAACCAGCATGACAACAACAACGACAACAACAATATGAAAAGCATACAAACAACATGATGTTGCTGTTGTTGATTCTGATGTTGTTGTTGTTGCTGTCGCTGCTGCTAAGTTTTGCCCACACATCCGTCGAGAGCGCCACAAGGCAGGCCTAAACGTTTTGTTGTTTTTAATAGAGCCAAGCCACAACGATTACAGACAGCAATAAGAACAGCAGCCAGCAGCAGCAACAATTGCCTTTTGCCTTCGCCTGTAACGCGACGAGAGCGCGTAATCAATAAATCTAAAAATAATTCTACCAATACATGTCAAAGCCGTAATAGGGAAACCATAAATTCTTTGTTGTGTCCAGCACAAAAATGTCCAAGGCACGGCAGCAACTGTTGCCGTTGCATGTTGCTGACGCTGCTGTTGCTGCTGCTGCTGCTGCCCGGCTGCAACCATTAAAAATTGTTGTCGCTGGCAACATGCTACGTATTGGCAATAAGTATTGCTGATTTGGCAGTTAAATGCCGCAATCTATGCTCGTTTGTTGTTTTTGCTGTTGCTGTTGTTACTGTGGGCAGCCGGATATGCAGGAGCAATAGCAACATTATGTTGCTGGCAGCCAAAACTGTTAAATGTGACACTAATATCCGGCCATGTTGGCGATTAGAAAAATAAGAGTCCAACCCATAATGAGCAACCGTTTCTATTGCTGCGGGTGCAACAGCAACAACATTTTCTAAAATAACAGCAACAGCAAATTTCCAGCGCAATCATGTTAGTCAAATCCTGCTTGCCGCTACATGTACATATACTCATATGTAGGTGAGTGTAGACCACTTCCGTGCTGCTTATTTACGCCAGTAACAACATCGGTTATAAACGCAAAACAAGACCCACATGTGTGACCCTCGCAGCTAAATTTCAGCTCTAGCCCTAAACTGACTGAACAATCTCTGTACTCCTGATTGTATCTAGCCACATGTCGCTGGTAGCTGTTGCACTAACCAACCAAGCAAGCAACCAGCTAAAACAGCGGCAGCAATCATTTGTCCCTTTGTTTGTCCTTAACAACTGCTCCACATAGGCGATGTGCAACTGCAACTGCAACTGCTGCTCCCTTCGCATGGCAGTTGCTACACAATGACATTATGTATTGGCAACTCCTACTGCTGGTCAAGCTTTAGCTTCAGATACATGCAAAGCGCCACACGGCGCTTGTTTTTCATGCCACTCCACCAGCAACAACCACACCAGCAACAACATGCACATCCATGTCTTTTGGCTCTGGGCCGTTGATCTTGATATTGTGTCATGATTTATTTTTAATAGTTTGCGCTTAATATGCGCCAGCATCCGCCAGACTCAGAGTCAGGGACTCCGACGACGACTGCAACTCTCGCCTGAGTCGTAGTCGGTTCCTGCCTTCTATAGACGTTGTCTAGTTGTAAACAACTGGCGCAGCATAAGCAGCAACATCACCAGCATCAGCAGAAGCAATAGCAACAATACCAGCAACAACATTGCTTTTTGTCTTCATCTGTGAGGGCGCACAGTTGAATTCAGATTCAGATTCCAAGCCAAAGTCAGAGGCTGACTAGCCAGCCGTGTGCAAAGTAATTGTTGGTAACACCTGCTTCTTCGCGTCGGCGTTGGTGGCGGCTCAAGCTTCAGTTCCAGCCAGGCCAGGCCATTCCATTGAGCCAAGCTAGCAGAGCAACCTTGGCACAGACAGGATGCATGTTTAATGCGCCGTCTGCCTTTTATGTTGCTGTTGCTGCTGCTGCTGTTGTTGTTGTTGCAGCTACAGCAAGCTCTAGCTAAGGTTGCTCAGCATTGGTAGTTACATTGATTCGTTGTCAGCATGGCATTGTTTTTATGAAAGGTTGCAAGTTGTAGTTGTTGTTGTTGCTGTTGTGTTTGTCGTTGATGCTGTTGCGGTTGGTTGTATTGTGTTGTGTTGCTTTGGCTATAGTGTGTAATTCGTTGCAATCATTTTAAAACGTCAAAGCCCCGCAATGTGTTGGCCAAGTCGGCAATCAGCGTCATCAATACAAAACTTGACCAGTGCGATTGAAGAGCTATGCCATTATATTGACATCAATTTCTACTAAATGCAGTGCGTTGTTGTATTCGCTGCTGCTGTTGCTATTGTTGTTTTTGCTGCTGAGGTTTCGTTAATTGTTTCATAGACGTTAAGTTATGTTTAGTAGCTACAGTGCTGAAGTTGTTGATGCTGCTGCTGCTGCTGATGTTGTTGTTGTTGCTGGTAATTTCAATAATAAAACTGCAAAACGAAAAGCAAGCAACAGCAACAACAACAGCAACAATCACAACAACGACAATTGCCTTACATGGAGTGAAAGGCTTCAATCAAAGCGAGCAACAACACAATCAGCGACCAGAGACAGAGTTTAAAGTCAGACTCGGAAATTGTAGACGGAACGAAGCGAAGCGATTGCTGCTGTCGCTGTTGTTGCTGCTGTTGCTGGACGAAGCTGTGCCGCTTTTGGTTTTGCTTTTTTCGGCAGACAATGGCAATCAGCAATGGCAATAGCAATAGCAATAGCAACTAGAACGGGCAACAGCAACAACGGCAATTGCAAATAATAATGCCCAAGCGAGCAACACCAACAACAACCACAACAACAAACTATCGCGTCATGTCATAGTCACGTCAATTTTTTTCTTTTTTTTTGTATTTGTTGTTGGCCAAAGCTGTGGCTGATTTTTTGACGCTGTGCAGGAAATCACAGCATGAATCATTCGCCAGAAAAATAAGAAATAATAAATATAAAAACCTAAATAATCACACGATACGAGTGTACGAGTGTGCCCAAACACAACAACTAACTGAAACGCTGGCAGGCGGTGGCAGAGGAGGCGGACCGGGCGGACCGGGCGTAGTAGCACCAGAAACAGCAGCAGGAGCAGCAGCGGGCGGGCGGGCAGCCGCTTGCTTCAATTATTGGTTGCTTGGCTGTTTGTGGTTATTATTTTGTGCTTTCAATTTTTTCTCAATTTTATTTTGTTTTTGCGGCTCGCGCAGAGTGCAAAAGTCAGGCGCATGTCACGCGTATTTAAATCAATCTTATATATTTTGTGCTTGGGGTAAACTGTACCAAATCATTTGCATACGAGGGTATGTCCAAAAGTCCACACGAAAAAGTCATAAACAACCATTAGCTGGACTTAATGTAGTGTTCATTTATTATCAACAGCAGCAGCTGTGAGATATCAGGATCTGGGAAATATAAGAAATTAGGGTTAAGTTTGATATACTATATAGTATATGGTCCCTTGATTGAGAGAGTTCACTGGCTTGTCTATTCCAATGATGGATTCGCATTTCACAGGCTGACATATATCGTTTCAAAAACTAGTCAGAATGTCAAGATGCAAACCTTCTTATTTGTTTTTCAAAATAAGCAAACGCGCTATCTATTATAAAGCAATCATTAAGTCTATTGTCATATATATATACTCAGGATTGTTCCCATATCCACTGTGAAAAGTAAAAGTAAATCGAATTCGACCTCCACCTCGATAAGTTAGGGATTTTCGAACTTATGTCCGAATCGTGATGTGACACCAGTGGATAAAATGAGACAGTACGATGAACATCAACAAATCCAAGTGGATTCAATCCACGCGCAATGTTTCTTTTATGCACGCTAGAAATTAGCTAATTTAAAAAAAAAAAATATATATATATATAAATTCTTAAGTAAGTTTACACGTGAGGTATATAAATTAACACTTAAAACTCTTCCCAATCAACTAGGAATTGATGTAATAATTTGTGATTTTGGATGTAAGATAATCAAACGGACTTTATTTCCGATTGTTATATTTTCTTTATATGTATCAGCTTTTCTACACTTTTCTATATTTTTTTCATATATGGCTAGTAATGTTTTTGCACTTAAATTCCATAGCCAAAACTCCTCATTTGTTTTGTTTCGTACATTATTCTTTGCAATTAACTGTCATTTAGATAAATATTGTACAATATTGTACATTTTGTATGCAATTTTTTACCGCCTCCGCAAATTCGATTCAGCTACAAGCCACAATGTACCTCGCTAGCCATGTTTATGTTGGACGAGGAAAAAAATATATGTACATACAATAAATAAATTCAAATAAAATTAGTAAATGCTGTTGTTTGAGACGCGGCAGCATTTAACAGTTACGGCAGCCCCGCACACTCACAAACACAAAGACCGAGTCGAGTCGGAAAGTCGCAGTGGACTATTGCCGGGCGTCAAACAGACGCCAAATGGTAAATAAGCTTATCTGTCGCCAATTGAAAGTATTGCCAAATTGGGTAAAAAGAGTTGAGATATATATATATATATATATTTATTAGATATGCAGTTATGTAAGTCTTAATCATATGCGTTTGCATTTGCTTTTCAAAGAGTACTAAGGCTGCATTATGATTCAGTTGGGTGTACTTTGCTGTTATCCAGTTAACTCGAAAACATCATAAAAATATTGTAGTAAGTATAATCGTATTAAAAAGAACTGTTTTTCTTAAAACTAGGTACTAGAATAAATGCTTTTAAGCATTTGAGTTCCAAATTTATGCTTCTTAAAAGTGTACCATTTTGTACATCGTTTTTATAGACCTTAATGAATGCAATAAAATCGTTTATGATGATGATTATGATCGTTTATGATCGTGATAAACACCAATTACAAACATAATGAATAGGAACATCACTCAGTGATAGAAGTTTATATACAATCTTCAGTATGAATGGTCATTTAAAGGTCTCCATCTCCAAAGATCCCATTTGTACGCTCTTCTCTTATATCATCGTTGCTCTCATAAATTTGACTTTACAATTACGCAATAAAAAATACGCATTGCCCAGCTGTTCTGTCACTCTATGTCAAAAGTACTCTCTTTCCTTTCACGAATGAATGCTGTTTGAGACCTATGCCATTTCCTATTTGTATTCATGAATGGAGGAGAACGAATGTGTCCTTGCCGGTCTCTAATAAATACAGCGAGATTAATATTAAAATATATATATTAAAATGCAAATGGAAGAGCATATACAGCTTGAAATTCCAAATGTCCGATGTTTTAATGTGCAAAAGTAACTTGAGACCTTTCATATAGGCCTGGCATAAAATGAAAGTGGCTTAAACATAACAAAATGAGAGCCATTTGGCATTTTAAGAGTACATCCATATTATGTACATAGACTAAGCTTTTGGAACTATATTGCTCATGCTGGAGACTGCCTATTGTAATTACCAACTGAACTAAGAATTTGAACTATAGAACTAACTGGATGCAAACCAAACCATCCCATGTGTCCGCATAGTCTTCTATTGAAAGTTAAATAATATATATTGCAAGCAAATGAGTAATCGAGGTGTTTATCTTTTTGACCAGCAGCTGATTGTCAGAATAAACAGTTTGCGCATTCTCTATAAAATTGCATGCATTAGCTACTATATTAGATTTGTGTATGAACAATATGGTTTCGTTCAAGAATTTCTGTATTATATGGGAGATACATCCCACGACTCTCAATGCGCATGGTAAATGTTTCCCGTAAAAGAAAGCAAAACATTGCATAAGATTGTGGATGGATAGGCTAATGCAGAAAATGTATATGCTTGAAATTCAACATTTTACTACATCCAGTAAAGATGGTTTTTAACAATCGCTAACCAAAATACAATAGTTTCCAGCCCCAATGATCTGACATTATTTCGAATCAGTTATTTTTAAGCCAAAGCCAAATAAAGATTATATTTGAAGAGAACAAGATGAAGATATAATGTTCTCCAGTTGAAAAGGTAATATTGTATCATTGCTATGTAATTAATCAGTTAAATGACTTAATTATTCGCACAGGTAGTTACGATTCACATATATTTTTATTTAAAACGAAAAACACAACTTTTTTTTGTCCAAGACATTGTTAGCCTTCGTGTATGATATATCATACGGTTTATAACTTCCAAACCCCTGTTGGGGATAGTCTATTATTGCTGGACGAGTAAATAAAGCTAATTCTGAAAAATTCAGCATTTTAGTACAACGAGATCTATACACCGACATTCATAGGTTAACATACTGAGGAAGCTTGTAATGTGAGTGCTAACATTCACCGATATTTCAACTCAAATGATAGACCATAATGAAATGATCTAGCAGAACTTGCAGTTTACAGTTTTCTGCGATATATCTTCGCACATTAATTAACATAGGGTATTTTACATGCGAGTATAAGAGGTTTAAAAAATAATGGAGAATGGCCTCAAGTAAAGCAACCCTGGTGCGATTAATTTGTGATTGTCTTAACTCTCAACTTGAGAATGAATAATTATATAAATTAATCAATAGCTCTTAGTTAAGGTGTAGTATCATTTTGGCATATTTAGATCAGTTTATCGTAATATCAATAATATCAATTATAAATATGCCGTCTGTACTCCCGATTGATGGTAATCTTAAGACTTAGCCGGGCATTTTCAATATGTCACTGACCAACTGGAAAAAAGGGTGTCGAATTTTAAGCTCTGAGACACATTATCATATTTATTCTTTTTCTGCGGCTCGTGGGTGATTTCATTACATTAATCACTTCTCTGTGCTGTGTTGTAATTGCTATCGCTTTTCTTATTGCTGAGTTGGCGATAAGAAATTAAAATTCTAGGAAAACAGCACACGCTGCTTTTACGCTGTTGTCTGCTGGACTAGCTGGCCGCCTACCGTGTTTGGTGTTGATGTTGCTGTTTGGTGTTGCTGTTGTTTTTGCAAAAATAAAACAGCAATTAAATGGCCAAAAGCCAAACAGACCCAGCCCTTCGCCTCGCCCCCACCCTGTGTGCATGGCAAATGAGTTGCAACTGAAATTCAATTAGCTAACAAAATTCCATTTTGGACCGCAACATGAACACAGCGACAGCCACAGCAGCCACAATAACAACAACAACAACACCAACAACAACATCAACAACAACATCAACAACAAGAGCACCAATAACGGCATTCAGAAAACTTATAAACACTTTGTCCAGTAGCTAAACCCGAAGGCCACCCTGCCTCTGTCTGCTAGCCAATTGTAACCCTTCTCTCGGCCCAAAACGCATCAACGCAGTTTGGTCAACAGAATTTTGGGTTTTGAAAATTGAATTAGATGCAGCAGACCGTGTGGCAGAGACAGACGAAGGTAGAAGACAGCAGACGGCAGTCGACAGTCGGTAGACGGGGTGAAACATTTCATAAACCTTGTCAAGAAGAAGCCTACCCTTTCGGCCCCCACTTAACCTCTGCCGCCCTTCAACAATGTGGTTTTTCGTCTCCATCTCTCTCGCACACTCTGTGGCAGCATCGCTACCGTCAATATTAACTGCATTATTGAGCATTGCGGCCTGCCACAAACATGTAATTGAATTGCACCCGCAGCGGCATCACGCACCCACTTGCGTCCCTGGGCCCATCAGTCAACGCCTACACTTGCAATGTTGATCTCATTTCGGGCTAACCCTTAGTGGGGCTTTGGTGGGGGACGGTATGCGTTGGTTGATTTCGGGTTTTGGCCGAGTGAGAGGGGCTCGAGGAGGCAGCGGTTTACTGTTTTATAAATACCAAGCACTTGCACACACAAAATTTAATTGCTCACTGCAAAACTGTGCGGTTATATCGCTAAATTTAGAATGCATTTCGCTTGAAATGTGTGCACTGGTCAGCTGGGAAATTGGGGTTTGCTCTCAGAGCCTGAAACGAAAATGGTGGAAAATGTCAATAGAGATTCATGTTTTGCTTAACAATGTGCCATGGCTTGGAAATATTTCATATCAGTTTAAAACATTTAAGAAACTGTATAGCAACAGCGAGTTGGGGCAGCATTACGAATAGCGATGAAATTCGAAATTATTGTGAATTAATACAAAACTTATGGAGCTAAGAATGTGTCAACGTTTTGCCACACAGTTTTTGGCTTTGGTTCGAATCCCTCCAGCAGTTTGTCAATAATAGGTGCGATCAACCATGGCTCCACTGTCTAAATATCTAAAAATGGAATCAGTCGCGTTATCTATGAATATGTAAACTTTATGATGTTTAGTTCTGGGGGAATGCTTTTCTTAATATCAGCGGACTACACGTGCGAAAAATTATTGAAAACCATTTTTACTGTCCCTATCTAATCACAATATTGCCCTACATATCACAAGTAAGTGCAACCTTCAATAATGCAAAGCTGCTCTTTGCTTATTTCTAGGCAGGCAACCAACCTCTCGATACTTTAAGTTTTTAAACTTTTACAATAAAATGGATTCTGATGATAATTGAAATTTCTTCACGTTTTTACTTATACAAATTCAGTAATTTTATAATCCGCTTGTGTTTTTTCGCAATACTTAACCCCGCAGCACAGTGCTCCTATCCATTTATAGACCCTAAAATATTCCATTCACATTTGAGTATTTGGCTTCCGTCGCTGTCATGAAATTTCATATCGTTTATAATGCAATATTAAGCCAATTGCATTTGATGCATTTAACGAAAACAAAATTTCATTGTTGATTTATTGTTTGGCTGTTTGTTCGTTCATTTGTTTGTTTGTTTTTGCCAGCATTTGGGGTTTTTGTTTATTTTTCACTTTTGGGCAGGGCCAGCTTTTCCAGCACATTCTGGCCAATGAAAATGTTTGCGCCATTCAATTATTTCACTGCCACAATTTCAATGGGCGCTTATCAAGCGGCCTGAGTGGCGTGAGAGTAAGTGGCAGTGCCAGTGTCAGTGGCAGTGGCAGTGGCAGAACAGGCCACACATATGTACTACTACTGTTCATTTGGCATAATGACGCATTGTTAGTTTTAATGATTGCCTTTGTGTCAACAATAAAATCATTTCAGCTTTGGCCATTAAGTCATCAATTAAAATAAATAGAAATTAAAATGAATAAATATTGTAAATGTCTATGCGTATGTCTATATACGATTACATTGGTGATTGTCAAATGTGTCACGAACAGTGGCACTACAAAATTGATAAGCACGTGTTGGGGTTAATCAGGAAGACAGCTGCAACAATATTTAGTGATAAGACAAACTTAGTAATTAAAATTAATGATTGCAAAATGCACTTTAGATTAAATTGTTTAAAAAAAATTAATCAAATTGATTGATAGATATGAATACGCATTATGCTTGATGGTTGCTTGGATGAGTGAAAATGTCCAACAATCGAGTGTCTCATCACTAATGATGCAGTAATCACCCTCATAAAACTAAAGTAAGTGTCTCAATTGGGCCCCAAAAATATAGCGTAGGCTATCATATAAGATGTTCTTCTCAAAGTAGAATTGCCTGCCAATCTGCACTTACAGACTCTAGCCACGAATGAAATGATAACCTGCGCCAAAAGTTTAGGCTGAACTAGGCCTTTCCATTACCAGACAAGGAGTACAGGAAATGCTGATTTCATCAGTTGCATCCTTAATATCATTAAAATATGACCAAACTTCCTAAGCTAGAAGTGCAAAAACGAGCGTATGAAAAGTATAAATTCTAACGAATTCAAAACTCTGATATTAAGTGATGAAAAGAAGTTTACTTTAGTTGCTCCAGGCCGGAACAAAATATATTATAGAGATTTGTTGCCATCCCTGGCAGAATTTGTTATAGACGCATCCACAATAGTGGATCTCTCATGGTTTGGGTTACCTTAATTGCTCGTGGCAAGCTTCAAAGTTGCTTTCTGCCTGGACATATGATGGCAATAATATAGTCAAAGTCTGTGGAAATTGAGCTCATACCATTTTCAGAAGGATTCAAGCAACGCAACACAATTTTCCATTTTGCACAAATGTCAATTTTCTATGAAGCAATTTTAACTTTTATTTTTACTATTATAAAATCGTTTTTAATTAAATATGTTTATGATTTTTTTTACATATATATATCCCCATTGAAAACAAAAAGTGTTTCAACAAAATCGATATAATAGCAATGCACAAATATCAATATTACTGAGGTAAGTTCTGAGGTAAGGCGTCAACTCTCAGTCATATTCGAACCAACTTCAGCCAGTCAATAGATGGTAAGCCACACTGACCAACTGCACCCTTTCCGAGAACTTGCAGTCTATAAATATAAAGATAAAAGATAGATAAATAATATTCTCCTCACACGTGCAATTGACTCTGATTTCCCAAAGGCATTAGATTAGGGGAATGCTTGCAAACGCTTGACCGCTTATCTCTCTCATGGTCATGTGTCTCGAGCAGCGATGAAACTGGGTTGCTGCTAATATCACAATTATTTGAAAAATTTGCCACATATTGATTTCACTTTGAACTTGAAATACTTCAAATACTTGAAATACTTGAAATACTTCAAATATGGTTTTTGATAGTTTTTATTTCACTTAATTTATTGGGCAGCTATATTATGTAGCTTATTTAAGCTGAGGCTCACAGAGAGTACACAGAAAGAAAAGTGCTGGGATAAATTGAATGAAACATGTTGATTCAATCCTGGTCTTCGAGCTGAGAGGTTCATTGTGCTCAGACATGTATACTGTTAAGTTTTCTTCTTATAATTTCCTTTACAAGTATATAAATTTACACTATATCTGAATTTTTCCAGTATTTTTGCAGTCGTTTTGTTCAACTTTGCCTTGAAAAGGCGAGGGGTTACAAAAATCTGTCTGTGCCTGCAAGTGCTCTGATGATGGTCAAGTTCATACACCGACCCATGTCCATTTTCATTCTCTTGCCTCTTTGGACAGGGTTTAATTAACACTCTCGCATATAGTCGCTCTGCTGGCTCCACAATCAGTCATCATGCTCCATCTCTATCTTCTCTGACTCTGACTCTGACTCCGACTCCGGACTCTGGCTTTTGGCGTCTCTGTCAGACTTAATGACTTAATTTTAATTTGCAGCAGCAAATAATCAATTTGAAACTGTTTGTGCAAAGTCTGACGCTTGATGACAGGACACAGCAACGTTGGGGGATGAGGATGAGAGGATTGTCCATGGCGGTCATGTGTGTACATATCAACATGAGAACAACTGAATCGCCGGCTCTCTATTTGCCCCGACACAGAAAATGCAGAAAAAGAAAACAAGCCAACGAAACGAATGCTACTCAAGTAAAATGTTTGCTTTTGCATTCATTCTAAGTGCAGTCCAGGGGCCCCCAGTCCCCCCTCTGCCAGCAGTCAGCATGGTGCAAGCGACTGTACCCCGCCTATACAGATACTGATAGCGTAGGCCCATCGATAACATACCCATGCCCGGGCCATTGGACTGCCCACTGGACACAAGCCGTTGCCGTTGCCGTTGCCGTTGCCACTGCTTTGCTGCGCCGCTTCCACTGATAACATTTGGCAAATGCAAACGCGTATTAAAAATGCCCAAAGAGCATGAAACGCCAATGCCAATGGCCATGCTCTCACACAATGTGGACAACCGGGTGCAATGCCCCCAGGGCCATTGAATGGCCACAGATCAGATATCAAGCGGGGGGAATGGCGGTGGCGAGTAAGAGAGACCCATATGCATGTAGAGAAGAAGTTGCCGTCCATTCATTTGGCCTGGCAAACATTTGCATTGGCCATTCTCGGTCAATATAGACAGATTTCCATGCAAATTTAATGCGCAAACATTCGGGGCGGCCCTGGCCAAATTGAAAATCTCATCTGTGCAAAGTGGCCAGAGCAGCGGGAGTTGGAGTTGGAGTTGGCAGTTGGAGTCTGGCCACTGGCCATGGCTACACCTGCTGCGCATTTCGCTGAGCTTCTGCATCTGCCGCCTCCTAACGGTTGGACAATCAATTATTGGCCCCTAAGCGCGACTCTCGCGATTCTCTGTCTCCTACTCCCCTTCCCTGTTCAGCTCTCAAGCTTTATAATCTAGCGGATGTGCTAAGCGCACTGCCAATTTGAAATACAAACAGCATGAAGGCAGGCTGCGACTTCGGCTTGTGCATTGCCTGCTCGACGGCATCCGTTTCCGCTTTGCATTCGAAGAAGCCTTCAGTGTGGGAGTTGGAAGTCACTCATGGCTCTGGCTCTGGCCCTGGCCCTGCCCTTGGACATTAAGTAGGCCTCGCCGAGCCCAGCTGCTTAGTGCAAATTTACATACGAGCTTAGCAAGTTGCAAAACTGCAACTGGCCATAATGTTTGTGGGAAATGGCAAGATAAATGTGTTGGTTTAGTGCGCAGATAGCGAGTTAGATGGCAATAAGTGTAGATAGATTGATGTATGAGTTGATAGAAGGAATACACCATATGTATAGGTAGGACATGCATGTGGCAAGAGTGTGATGTGTGTGTGAAATGTGACTGGAGTTGGCGTATGGCCAGATATATCAAATTTAGCTTTAGTAGAGTAGTTTATTCCCTTATTTACATTACCAAAAAAATAAAAGTCAAAAACAAAATATGTCTCTATGTATTCAGAAGGGTAAATAAAATCAAATAGAGGATTGCCAAGGCAATCAGCAGCATTCCAGCACTTTCATTCCGACAACAGCGCCTCTCTCATACGGCAGTTTATGTGTGGTATTTCCTGGCTGGCTTGGGAAAATTGGAAACACCCAACGCTAGATAAGACTTGAATCGTAATATACAAGTTGTCAATGGCTCTTCGTTAATTCTGGTTGGCCAGAGACGGTACCATGATGAGCCGCCCCAAATGAATTTAGCTGGAATATTATCCTTAATATTTTTCAATGGTATTTGTATTTCCATGGTATAGACAGAAGCATCATGGACACCATTAGGTATGTAAAATCCTTAAAAAGATAACAAAATGAGTTGACTCTGATTACAGACTTAATTTGGATGTCGTTGAGCTGAGTATTTAAGCATCTTATAGCCGAAGATAGTCTTCCTCTCCTGTTTAAAGTTTGATTGTTTTATTCTTTTAATAGCCTTAGAGGCCTATAAATGTGTTTTCACATCGGAAGTACACACATTATGTATGGATATCCGTTCATTTATTGCCAAATTATAGTTAGTAAAAGTTCAGTAAAAGTTTCTTATGATATTTATACTCATAGCCTATGTAGAGTAAACGAGTATATTGAACTCGCGAAAATGTATGTAACAGGCAAAAGGAAGCAAAAAGTTTATGTGCTTTCAGTGGAGTTTTAGTTTCAAACTACCAGACATTCACTTTTATTTAATTTTTACTATTAATTGTGTGGGAATTAAAACAAGCCGACACAGGTTTGTGTCAGTGCGTCGCCCAATAGATCTTTAGGATTGCAAGATGGAGCGATATTGCATCAGCACGCGAGTAGCTCTTCAAAACCATTATGTATATAAGTAAAAGCCGATTAGTCCTTATGTTTTAATGGAAGATATATAGATAATGTTGGTGCTGGTAAAAAAACAAACAAAATTTTCATTCACTTCAACTTTAAGCCTGCCAAAAGAAAAACTTTTGAAAGCACTTTTTGCTGAAATCTCATGAATGAGGTGGATCGTTGGCACTCCTTGTAAATACAGATGCCCAAAAATGTAACTGGCTAACAACTTAACTACTGCCAACTGAATTGAGCAGCGCAGTTTGAACTCCTATTAGCCAACTGTCACTATAACCCTTTTCTCAATTTTCTCCAAAAAAAAAGGTATATCAAAATCAATTAACGCATTTCATTGCCAGAACCTTAAAAACGAAGACTTGCGTTTGCTGGCTGACTTCTCCTTCTTCTCCATTGCTGCCTACTCAAGCGCTATGCATTTAAATGTGTTTCGTGTGAACATCGAAACGGTTACAGGGACAGCCCCTACTTGACACCAGACGGAGAAGGACGAGGACGATCTGGCGGACCAACCGCACACTCGACAACAACAGCGACAACGTTCGCAACTTCCGGACATCCTGGTTACCGTGCTCGACGTACTCTGCAAATTAAATGCAATGACAAATGCACTCCGTCAAATTGAAAAGGGATTTCTCTTATTAATTATGACGCCGCCGCAGCCAGAGCCAAAGCCCGGGCCCAGAGAGAAAGGGTTGATGTTGATGACAACATGTCGTATGAGGAGGGACAGGGACTGCAACTGAAGGAGGACGAGAACAGCGGACGGCCACTGCGACTGCGACTGGGACTGGGACTTGGGACCAAGCCAACTGTCGATTTTTCAGTCCAGGCCATGAACAGCGACAACTGTGTGTTGAAATATTTGTGTGCATGTGCATGTGTATGTGTGTGTGTGTGTGTAATGCACATTTAAATAATAACTCTGCGGTTGGCCGCAGCATGGCCGCCTTTTGTTTTTTGTGCCTTTTATGCATTTTTTATATTTTTTCTTATTTTTATTCTTTTTTTTATTACAATAAATGTCATCAGCTGTAAGCGCCTGCGCAAATTGCTTGCCCAAGCTTAACCCTTTATTGCCCAGCCTCTGTTTTTTTTCAATTATTTTAAATTAATTGCCGGCAGCAGAGGGCAAAACACGAAGATGGAGAGAGAGAGTGAGAGAGAGATCCCAATATAGAGAAAGAGTGCCCAAAGAAGGAGTTTGAGTTCATTGCATTCCTACGCCTGCATGCATGCATAATAAATGATTTTAATTCACTTTGACATTTATAGCCCAAGGGCAGCCAGGAATGGCTAACGGAGGGCAACGCCTCCCAAATCAATTTCCAATCATTTTCCCATTACCCAACATCCAAAATGATATTTAAATGAAGTATAAACAACAATATTGAGAAGATGCAACGAAGTAGTATGAGTTTCTCCAGCAAGCCGAGGCTTCAATCCTAGATGGAGAAGGAGAAGATCATCAAAGAAGTTAATATTGTGTCTGCTTTTAATCGCAATTTGCTTAGTTTGTAGTATAATTTACCATTCTTAAGAAGTGTATATCTCGGCTTGAGTAACCTGTTTTAATCCCAGTGTTTTGCAAGTGTATATAGCAGACAATTTGATCTGATAATAAGTATTTGTAGTATAAATATCTAAAGATTTGGAGAAATGAATGTGTAGACTTGAATTTATAGTTTTTTTTAGTCAAAATCGTTTTCCGTGACCGCCCCACAGAGTGAGAACCCGGGAACAGTAGAACGAATATATGACTAAGATTATATGTACACATCTATGCAAATTATAATTCATAGCCGCTGTAAGTTTACATTTTGTAAACAACGCAACGGATTTTCATGCAGTTTTCAGTATCATTCAGATATTTTTTTTCGTATTTAGGTTTATAAAGAAAATAGGTCATTTAAAATGACTTCCCGGTTGTTTCTCACCAGATGGTGTTGGTGTCCATGTATTATCTGATTGTGTCAAACGAACACGTGTTTGAGAATTAACATGCCAGAAGACAGCTGTGTATTTCGTTGCTCGTGTTAAAAGTTATATCTGAAATATCTGAAGAAATACGCGTTGTGATGCTTTTTATACCCTTGCAGGGGTTACGTTGAGTATTATAATTTGTTCAGAAATTTTTGTATAAATACGAGTGAGCCAAGACTTCAGCACTCTATCGAACCCTTTCGTATGATTAGTATTGTACATTTTACCATTAAGTAATTAAAAGACGGATATGCTCTACACCAACGTAGCTTAACTGAGGTAGCGCAGATTTTTACTGAAAATCGGTTTGCACAAAATGTTTCGTCGCAATATAGCCGAACTTCGGCAGAAAGTAGGCTGAGGCAGAGTTTTCTGTAAAACGTAACACTCTTCTAGTAGTTACCATAAGGTTTAACCTGATTTACGCCGAGTGACTTTTAATAGTAGAACTGCTTAAAACAGCGCTTTAGATTTGCTATAAAATAACTTAAAATGGATAGATTCCACACAAATCTCTGCCCCTAGTTGGCGGGTAGTTGGCAGAAACTATGAAACTGTGGAATCTATCCCTCTTTAGTCACTTTACGGCTTTGTCTTTTTGAGAGCGACACATCAAATTGCACTTCTCAGAAAGTTATCTCTATGTTTATTTGTAGGGTTCAGGATTAAAAGCTATTTCAGTCATAACTCGAAGATGTTGTAGCTCGAATATAGGTCGTAATAAAAGAAATGCAGAAAGGAACGTTTGGTAGGAAACACAAACACAGTTGGGCACGGATCAGTATCAGAAAGCACTAACAATTAAAAAACCCACACCAAACAATGATACCAAACAACCAATGTGGCAATTATAAGATGCCAAACGGCCTTCCATAATGTGCTACAAATATTACAGCAGAATTGCTATACCCTCTACTCGTATATAGCAACACGTTGGAAAAGCAAAAAGCGAAAACGAATTAAGACTAAGACTCATAGCAAACAAAACAAAATGTGTAAAAAAAAACTGATTTTCCCTCCTCATACAATTCTGAATTAAGTTTGAGATTTTGATTTTGAAATGTTTGGCGTTGAAAGTTTATTGTCTGCTTTTGTTTATTTCGATTTGCGTGATGTTGCTGTTGTGGTTGTTGTTATTGGTGCTGCTGCTTCTGCTTCTGCTTCTGTTTGTGTTTGTGTTATTGTTGTTGAAAATGCATTTTAATGCCACTTGAGTGTAAGTGTAGTACTCGTATTCGTATCTACATCGTTTTATTCGCCACTCCGTCAACATGTCATGTCAAATGTAATTAAGCGATTATACATTCGACTTTTTTTTTCTTTTTTTCTTTGGTTGGAAAGTGGCAGTCTGTTGATCTGTCCGTCCGTGTGTCCGTCTTGTCTGCCGTTTGGGACTCGCCTGGTGAAAGATGAAAGTCTTTTTTAAAGCCACTTTGACAGAATAATTAAACTGGCCGTTGTTCTTGTTGTTGTTGCTGCTGTCGCTTGGAACGTTTTGTATTTAAAAAGCGAGGAAAATGTTTCTTAACAAATTTCTTCACAAAATTATGCAGATGAGTAAAAGTTGATTCAGTGTGTTGATGTGCTGCTGCTGCTTCTAGTTGGTCAAACCGATATGAAGCAGATGTTAAAAAGTTCACCAAGTTGACCGAATGAATGATCTATCCATCATACTCATTAGTTGCCTTTGTTTTCAGAGGTGTGAAAATGTCGGCAACTGTTGAAGTTGTACATGATTTCCCTTTTATAAATGCAGCTTTGGTTAGAAATGTTCGAATATTTCCGCTGAACGCGTTGCTTCATGTTCGATAACCAGAATCGTTCATTAAAAAGGCTTAGCAAAATAACAGATGAATCTCATTATTTTCCGCCGAAAAATATATGACAAGAAGTGATTTTCTTTCAAGTTTCAAAGTTCCTTTAACTTCTGCTGATGTCAACTATATAAAATGTGCCTAATCTCCACTCCAACAAAGGTTAAAACGAAATTTGCCATGTGCCTCTGCTGTTGTTCTTGTTGTTGTCGATGTCGTGATCAGCTATTCCAGCCAGCGTCATCGTCATCGTCATCAACTTCACTTCACTCCACTCAACTCAACTGCAGCCGGGGCTGTGTCGGGCCAACGAACGACACAATGTTTGGGTGTCAAATTGATAATCGCGTGAGTTGTTATCACAACAACAGACACACTTTTACACAAATATGTATGATGTGTATATGCAGGTGAAGTGCATGTTGTGAAAAACGCATTAGCTACCCGTCGCCACATTTTAATGCAATTTACAAGCTGACAGTCAGGCTTGGGTTCGGGCTTTGGATCTTTCAAAGGGTTGCTGACCAAAGTTGCATGTGCCAAGAGTCTGTTCATTCTTTTGGTTACTTGTTTATGTTGTTGTTGTAACTGCAGGCCAAATATTACAATTTACTAAAGAAAATGTACCGTTTGTTCGCATAATTTGCTATCAGGGTACATAAATCGCTGGACAGTAAAGGCAACCCATTGAAGCGCGCCCTGGCCCTGGACGCAAGTTTGAATTGGCAAATAAGTAAGTTACGTTTGTCTTTAAGCCAACGACTTATTGATACCCTAAAGTATACTTTCATTTAGATATATTTTGGTAGTTGTTTAATAAGAAGTTGAAATAATGAATGTACAGTCGATTCAGATTTGCTTTTACAATAATTGGCAACTTATTGGCAAGTTATGTTAAAAATATAGTAAAATTTCATTCGATTAATAACATTCGCCAACGCGTGTCCAGGTTGACCAGATGTGGCCGTCCTCGTGTTATTCCGCCGTTTCCCTTATCTTTCTTGGAAGCTTTCTCAAACATGATCAAGCCAAGGTGACTGATTGTGATTGCGATTGACAAGCAGAAATTATCTGGTGTTGACTTGGTATGACTTCAACCCAGGACCTCTTCTGGATTTTTAGAAGACCTTCACGAAATGCTTCCCAAACCGAAAGATGTCCATGATTCAGACAATATAACGGGGTTTTTCTTTTATAATTGTACTGCTCACTCTAACTGTTTTTAATACTTAAAGTTCCGAACCTATATGGTTGATCTGATAACAACTATTTTGTTTAAGTTTTCATTTCAATCATATCATTTCCGTTTCAATCAGAGCAGCTTCATAATAACCCGACATGGAAGTATCTATTCTTTAAATAAGAATGAAACGCTTTAACAAAATTATATATACTTTTGCCAAAGGGTATTACAAACGATCGGCGAACTTGGTTGACTTGAATGACTTGAATTACACTTGCGACCGAGCTTACAAAATCGACGAAATAAAAAGGAAATATGAAGGGGTTGGCGAAATGTTTCGTTGCGTCCCTGTCCGCTCTTCGTTTGCGTCAAGAGCGCGTTTGTTTGCTCATATGTCCGGATGAAAGGTGCAGATAAAACGCAATTACATGCGATTATCACGAAATATGTAGCGAAAATTATGAAATTTATAATTTACAGTTAACTAAAGTATCTCTATCTCGCCCTCTCTTTCTCTCTGTCTGCCCCTCGCTTTGCTCTTGTCAAGTGAGATGCACTTTTCAGCCAACATTGTTTGTTTGTTTGCTGCTGTTGTTGCTGCTGCTGCTGCTGCTGCTGCTGTCTTAGCTGTCTTGGGGTGTGGGCCAAACCATAAAAATGTTGTTAAACACACGCTAGCTACAGGAATAAGTTGAATGAGAGTGTGCCTGTGTGTGTGTGTGTGTGTGTATGAAAGAGCCGGAGAAAAGTGGCCGTGCGTGTGTCGCCGTTGCTGTTGATGTTGCAGTGTTGCAGTGTGTGCATAAAAAAAGTAAACAAAATTGATTTGAAAATTGCGCCAGCCAGCGTTTGTTGAAGACCTGAACTAAAACCACAAGCAACGGCAACGGCGCACGACAACACCGACAATAACAACTACAACAACAAGTACAGTAATGCACACATAATGACAACAACACAAACACAAACATAAGCGCAAACACAAACAACAACAACAACAAGACAAACATGCAGCCACACTAAAAATATGAAACATGCGCTAAAATCACCAGTTACAATTACCCCCCTCTTTCTCACATGCTCTAGTCAGTTTCCCCTCACTCCAACCCCACCCATTCCCTATCCCATTGCCAGCCCAACTTTAGTCTTACTGCATTTGCGTTCGTTCTCCTTTTGTTTGCTGCATGTCGTTCGTATTTCTTTTTATGACATTCTCTTCTCACATGTTGTTTATTTTGGCTTAAATGTTTTGGGTGTTGTAAAAATGTTAAGTAAAGTGCACATAACGGTATCCCCTTAGCAGGCAATCTATCACGTGTTAATAAGTATGTAAGAGTCCCAAGAAAAATGCAAGCAGAGTGCAATGAATGCATGCATGGGTCTGCCCTCTTTGGAGCACCAGAGTGAATTATTGTAGAAACAATTGAAGGAATTGCACAACTTGCTTATTACATTCTCCATAGAGGACATCCTGGATTATGTAGAAAGAAGTTCAGTTAAGTCCTAGAGAGGATCAACTGTTCATTTGCCAGTCTCTGGCTATGTCTCTGTTAAATGTGGAGCAAGACTGATATTGCTTTTTTCGGTGTATTATTTAGAACAAGATCAAACTATGAAGCCACCTATTCGCTGCTATGAATGGGCATTCAGTATCCTTGGTCATAGTTATCATATGTCCAAGTGAGATAGTTAGATTGTGTGTTTTGTTCTATTAGTTTTTCTCTTCGAAAGTTTGCTCTACATTCTTTCTCTTTTCCTTGTCCCTTATACTTGCTGGATGTCTTGAAACGGAACTATAATTCTTCGTAGTCTCATTTGCCTTTGTTCCAACACTTTCGGAAATAAAGCAGCTTCAGCTTTTGAATGATGAATGGACTGAGCCCGGGCGACGACACTGAGCCATCTAATGAACAGTAATCGCTTGCATATATCTATAACTAGCTCATCAGATCCAATCAAAGATCCGTCTAGTGCAACTTTGTATATAGTTCAATACAGAAAGCCTCTAATTTAGCAGTCTCTCTTTCATTAACTTAACACATAAATATCAGTTGTGTCATAAATTGGCACTTGACTGCTGCTGCCGTTGTTGCTGTCATATGTTCGCTCCCCCAATCACTTGAGAGCCCTGCCCCTGCCAGTACCCCTACCGCTGCTGCTGCTGCTGCTGATCGGGTTCGATTAATCTGTGCCGCCTGACCGCAATTAAAACTAATTTGCAACAATGTTGCTGTTGACTATTTATAGCATGCTTCATTTGAGTTTTTTTATTTTATTTACTCAACTCTCAGAGAGTTTGTGAGGAGGAGCAGTCCAGTCCAGTCACAGTCGCTTTATTGATATTTGATAACATTGTCATGCATGCTAGCTTAGCCTCGTCCGTCGCTGCCCCCAGCTTTGCCATGCCAATTGCAAGCCTTTACAATCATGCGATTCGATGGGCATTCGATGAGCGCTAAGCAGCTTAGGGCGCGAGGAAGCCCCAAGGCAGGGAGAACTGCTAAATGGATTTGGCCGTTTTAATTAGCAAGAAAATGCAGCAATGTATCGGCATGTCACGGCCTCTAATTCTTAACGGCGAGGTCTGCTTTCCGCCTAGCAAATCCAAATAGACTTTATTTACTTTGAATGTGCTTTCAGCTCAGTATCCAGTTGCAAATATTTGGGCTAAAATATATAGTGTACATTTTTGGCAGCCCCCCGTGCCCATGGCATATAAATCAGGCTGTTGCTTTGCACAAAATTCGTTAAATAAAATATGGCAACGATTTGAATAACATTTATGAGCAACACACACAGCAATGACCTCGTCCACATAAATCACTTTGATTATTATTTAAAACTAAATAAAATGAAATAAAATTTAAATATTTAGGCGCTACATGAGTTCAGATTCAGTCCGGAGTGTGTTATCAGCTACAGCAGCTGCAACTGCCAGCTCACACACGTTTCGCAAGCAATTTTTGATATGTAGCCTTTGTTGGCTTCTTTAGCCAAAACACAATATGTATTTAAATCTACATATCATAAATAAATACGTGACTAGCACCAAAAGCGACAAAAACAGCTGCAGCGCATGATAAATAATTTCAAAGAATTACCACCACAACAAATTAAATGGAAAATAAGCATTCCTAGATATGAGAAGTGTTGCGAAATCTTTGACCACACGACATGTCCAATGAAAAGTGTCATAAAAATATTTGAATAAATGTTGAAAAATCAAATAGATATATTTTTATAATTTTCTTAAGCTAAGATATTGCGTATATGTACAAAATATGAAATATTTCATATATTAACTTCTTTTTCAAAAACATTTCAAATAGAAGTGTGAGTTTAGAGTAGAAGACTATCATCGATTCTTGTAAATATTGGAACTGTATTTGGTATCTTTTAATAAAAATGTGCTTATTCTATTATACCCTTCAATAAGAGGTGCGAAAAAGTTGTCTAACAAGCTTGATATAGACAAGGATTTCTTTACTAATAATTATATAGATATACTAGCTAACCCGGCGGGTGGATACGCCTCCTTCTGTTCATCTTATGTTGCTGTCTTGCTTTTCGAACTATCAGAAGTTTCTATGGTATTCTAGAAGTTTTTTGTATATAACCTATATATAGCTCGATCAGCACTTCGGCGTTGAAGGGTTATATAATGTGAATAACTATGAGAATGTCCACTTCATTCATTGTTGCTGTACGACACGTCTCTTATCAGCCTTAACCTCATCAGCTGGCATTTGTGCAGGAGCAGTTTTGAACAAATCTACTAACAGGTTATGTCGATCAAAAGGTCTCTCCAATGCAACGACAATGTCACGATCAACATGTGCTTGGCATCGACAACGTTGATCAACTTGTTCATCATTGTTTCCCATAAAGTAGATTTGGAGAAATTTGTATTCTGCATTCGGCAATGATAGCAGTGATCCAGCTCTATTATATATTTGGTCCTGTACTTCGTGTCTCGTATTTAAATTTTATGGGTCCACAATACGTGCATAGGCTAAGGTTATCAATTTAAGCAATAGAATCAGTTGGATGGAGGCTGGATAATATGGTAACATCGTCCGTCTCGAAGAGTACCAAGTGTTCAGCTGGTCTGGTTTATTTCAACACTTATGTAACAGACACAAATAATGTGATATATTACTTTTGATTTGACCGATTTTAATATTTCAGTTGAAAACAAAAATACGACTAAAAATGCAAAACTTTCCAATTTTTTTTTCTTTATGGTCTATATGAGGGGCGATATATAGACCTTGACTTTTCCCTGGTCCGTATTTCATACCGATCGGTCTAATGGCTTAGGCGCCTATAAAGGACAGAGCAACAGATAGACAAATATTCATCTCCATGTATATAGCTAAATCACCACGTCTTTAGTTTGTTTTAGCGACCTTTCTATTTGTAAACGGGACAACAGAACTAAACTAAAGTAAGTTCATCTTAAAGTCATCTTACCAATGGACTTATGGTCGGCTGATGTACAGAAACTACTTCGCTATAGTAAATAGTAGAGTGTAGTTTAAATATTAATGGACCCTTCAGCAGTCTAGCAAATTTAATTTGGATTGGTCTCATCATTTGTCTGCTTAAGTATAACTTATTAAATTCAAAGGTTTCTTATATATTTCAAATAAAATCAGCTATTATAACATATATTTCATTTATTTATATTTACATTTTTTTTCTTAAATTCTAGTAAATATTTCGATCATTTAAAAAAATAACATGCCTTCATAAATAACAAATAAAAACGCTATAGTCGATATTCCGACTAGAAGACTCTCGTACTCAGCATTCATTCAATATTTGACACACTACTGGAGTACGAGTATAATAACAACATATTTTCTAGTTTCAACGAATTAAGAAAAATTAACAAGTTCTCAGTAAATATGTTCTTTTCCATATTTGGCATTCCCAAGATTTATATTTTTCTCCAAGCTTGAAACGTATAAAATGTTCGCTAAAGTCGTAGTTGAAAAGAATATACACACATATTTCTTCTCTCTTGTTTTTGTGTCAAGCAAATAATTTGAACCTGACCTTCATAATTTCAGCGTGTCATTTGTCGCTTGCTTGTAAAATGGTCTATTAAATACACATTATAAAGTCATATACAAGTTGTACAATTTGTACACTATATATATATATATGCGCGGGTTGTGTAAAAAGTTAGCCAAATTTGAGCAAACAACTGCTGAAAGGAAGCCAAGGCGAACAATGCCTTGAACACGCCACCAAAGCCAAAACAGCAAAAAACTCAAATGACTAATATTTTAATGATTGATGGCAAAAGTGTTGTTGATGCTGCTGTTGCTGTTGTTTCTGTTGTCCATTTTCATTTCTTGGTGTGTTGATTAAGAGTGCTTAGTGGACAATCGCAAACACAGACACACATACATCCACATTCACGATCTGCCATTTAATTTGCACGGAAACGAAAACTTGCGCTACTTTCAACATATTAATATTAAGGCTAAAGCTGAGCTATAGACTACAACTTATCGGTATCTCTCCATGTGTGTGTGTGTGTGTGTGTCAAGGCATTTCTTTTAAACACGCACACACACCACCATAATAAATCATAAATGTATGAATCTTAAACACTTGTCAGTCAGTTGGCAGCGTCATAATTTATAATCAGCTTGCTTTCAAGCTGATTTTTATTATATTTAAGCAAAGCAGCAAGCAGCACAAAAAACATATAAAAAACTTAATAAAATAATACTCCCTTGTCCGACTGCATATGTGTGAATAATTTCTTATTTTATATAATTCGTATATATATTTTTCCGCACTTTTTATAGAGGTTTGAATGAATAATGTTTTTCGTTTGTTGCTGATTTTTTTCTGGTTTCTCGCCTTCTGTTTTTTTTTGTTTTTTTGTCTTTTTGTTAGCTTAATTTTTGTTGAAGTGTTCATTTTGTTGTCAAGTTGTTTCTATGCGACAGTGTGCTGAAGTGATTTACTGCGTTCATATGCTAAAATGTTTGCTTAGTTTATGGAATGCTTAAAAATGATAAACGCAGAGAATGTGCTGGCCATGCACAGACCATACAAATGGCCATTGAGCAGGTTAAGGCGCTGTTTAACAAGTTATTATTGAATTGGATATTTGTGCATACATTGGTGGAGATATCCTTAAACTGAGTGAGCGTGTGGCTGCAGAAATTTCCTATTGGACATCTTTCAACTTTCCATGAAATGCAAAATTAGAGCTTAACGTTTGTATAAGTTCAATTTATATTCTTAGGCGCAGCTGAATGCGGTTCTTGTTGCAACTTTCTATACCTTCTTATATATATATGTACATTTAAATTATTTGAAGTTTACAAAATTCTTTATTATCTTTTCCTAGTTTTACATTCGTTGTTATTGAAAGGCAAAGTGTTTTCACAAGTGAAATCAATATTTAAGGGCTGATCCACATATTTTGTAGTGCCATAGACTTGCGGCGGGTGTTTTTAAGTAGGATGACAATTCATTTAGGCTTCAACAGCCCGTTTACTTCGGCCTTTTCCAAACTTCTCTGCCGCTTAAAGAAATTCTATTGTTTGACCCTTTGTTTTGCCACATTAAATCCATATCTATAGGGCCACCTACAACTGCTAATATTTCCGCATGCTAAATGAGTTGTTTTACACATAATTATTGCAAACGTAAAGATCCAATCAGTAACGTTCAGCACCATTTGGGGTTACCTACCTGCCTCTATCGCTGTTTCCATGGCCTCTTTATAAAGGCGACTGCCAAAATTAGGCAACGCATTTCGTTTGGTGGCGCAACGCCGGCCATAAATTAAATAAACTCAGAAAACTTTGCCATCGGCCATCGTAGAGACTTGCATTTTATATTAATTTATTTGATTCAAATAACAATTTTTCTCGAAATGTCTTTATAGAGTGAAGCGGCGCCTTATCTGATTGAACAATTAATTAGCATGGATTTGTGTGTTAGCTTTAGTGTTGCTGGGTTGTCTTATATAGGAAATCATCCTAGACACATCTATACATACATACATACATACACATATATGTATCTGTTGTACTGTATAACAAAGATGCACAGATATTTCATTATACGTTAGAAAATCAGCATAGATAGCCATCTGAATTGACGCACAGAAATTAATTAAGCATTAAAAATAAAATTGTGAATATTTTTTATGACAGTCCAAGACTTTGGCAAATGGGAGACGCTGGTAAGCGTTGTTGCCGACAGGCGGCATTATATCATAGACAGATAGATAGATAGATAGATAGATAGATGGGTAGATGGATATACGGAACTTATATACTGGCCCACGCTTATGTATAGCTTTCCCAAACTAAGATTTTCGATTTCTATCCGAGTGGAAGTCACATTTTAGGCGCCGGCATACACACGTGCATGAAACTGGAACCATTAAGAGACGGAGCCAGCGCCAGCCGGCTGCCACGGCCGCACAATGCTGTTAATTTATGAAACTGTTGGCTAAAATAAAACTTGGCTCACTTTATAGGCGCTGCTCTACAGTTCTAAGTGGTTCAGCAACTTGTCAATTTGATATCAAATTCAATAAAATCAAATTAAATACTCAACAAAAATGCTAATTACCTTTGAAGATAGGGCAAGAGAAATACAGAAAGAGAGATGAACAGAGATTGGCTATATCTGTGGCCTAACTGCCACATAAATTGTAGAAGATTTTACAGTTTAGTCTCGAATAGAAAAAAACTAATGAGCTGTATATATGGTTAGCAATAACAACACCAACAGCAACAATAACAACAACAATGATATAAATATGAGCGACAAACTTGGTAGTATTCGCAAAAAACAACTTGCTGAAAAAAATACAAATTGTAGTTAGGTGTGGCATTTCAAACGGTTCGACGCCTCGCAAGTGTTGTTGTTAATGTTATTGTTGTTGTTACTGGTTGGCTGCCTGAAACAGACCGTAGCCAGTATTAGTCCCAGTTCCAGTCCCAGTCCCAGTCCCAGTCCCAATTCCATGCCCAGTCCCAGTCCCAGTCCAAGACCCAGACCCAGTCAGCCAGCTAAAGTCTGTTCAACTTAAGGAAAGACTTGGATTATGAACGACTGAAATATGCAAATTTATCTACAAAGTCTCACATATGAACTTATATGTACATATATGTACATATATATATATATAATTTCATATATGTATAAATTTATACAACTTCGTGTTGATGCATGTTATTGTTGTTGCTGTTGTTGTTGTTGTTGTTTTCGCCATATTCTTGTTGTCGTATATTTTTCACTCGTATTTTTTCTAAATTGCTTCAACGCCGCATTTGCATAAAAAGGGTTGAGTAGCTGAAGATTAACTGAGCAGGCAGGCGGCATACAACAGCAACACCAAATAGTATCTGTATGGGTAACCGGGTGGGGCTTCATTTTGGGATAGAACCGTAGATAGCCAGGGTAGGGCCAAAATATCTCTCTATATCTGCCCAGGTGCCGCTGTGGCCTCCAAAAGTCAAAAAGTAAGAAAAGTCAGAATTAAACTCAAAACTAACACAACACAGTTAATAATATCTTTATTTTGATCAGAATTGAAGAAGATAAAAGTAATTTTAGGGCAATCCTCAATCTATCTGTATCAGCACAAGGGATTAATAAAGCAAATTAAAAACAATAACGCACTCGACTCTTTATTTCTTGGAAATGTTCCGGATAGCAGGAAATATGTGATATCAACTAAGACAATTCCTTCCATAGAAAATCATAAAATTAGTTCGGCAAATCTGCTGGCAATTGTCGATGAAAATCTACAAAAAATATGCTCCCATTTCCAAAGTTATATTTAGATCTTATTAGATTGCTAAATATTAAGCATTTGACAATCACTGAAAGTAGTGATAAAATATAATTTGCTTTCACAATATTTTTTCTTAAAAACATTAACAAAAAAGAAAAAGTTTAATTCATAAGTTTAATTCTTAATAAAATTCATAATTTATTTTTAGAAATTTCATAATTTTCACTAATGATCTAACTCGTCTCTCTAAGCGAGTTACACATCACATATGTCGTCTGCATTTTATAAAATCTTTTGCATGTTTCAGCTGTTCCTGTCCAGTTTATGCATATTTATAATTAATATTACTAACATCATTCATTTCACTTCACTTATCTGCACTTAGATTAATATTCATATGTAAGTTTGCATTCAATGAGATATGCCAGGCAGGGCGGGGAGGGTGTACGGGGATTATGGGCTGATGTGGCTTGTCTCAGCTAATGGCATAAATTTCCATGCTAATTTCAAATCGTTGCTCCAAAGTGCGTCTTCAGCTATTGATTAAACTTGCAGTTTTGCGTTCAGCTCATCAACGGAGTAACTTTGTGACAGAACAGAGCAGAGGGCAGAACAGCCAGTCAGGGCAAGGCAAGGCAGGGGCAGGGGCAGGGGTCACCTGTTGCACAGTAGGAAGCGGTATGCACTTTGCTTCCTGGTTGGCTGGTTGCCTTCCTTGTGACGAGTTCATTGGCATTTGCACATGGCGCACGTCCTGCTCCGGTTCGGCTCCTGTGCGACTAAGCCTGTGCCTGTCATCTGTTGCCAGCTAAAGACAAAAGACGTTTTCCCGAAAAGGTTGATGACACCATCAGCTACAAGCGGCCAATAGCTTTTACAGTTTCTTGGACTAGTTCTCTTTGTCGCCCGCCTGCCCGCCCTCTCCATCTTTCCCTCGGCCACTGTATCTGCGTATGTATCTGTGGCTGCCTCTCCAGGCCCAGGGCCAGGCACGTGTCCAAAAAGGGGCGCTACTTTCTGTTGGTGCTGGCTGATTGCATAAGACTGGCAGCTGGCCAGCCAAAACGCACACACATACACACACACATACAAATTTTTTTTTAATTTTGTTGCTGTCATTGTCGTTGTTGTTGTCTTGGCAAATCATAAAAATATTTATGTAAATTAATCATTTAACCCAAATGGGCCGAAAAACTGAAGAAAAAAATATAAAAAAGAAAGAATGTATTAGGCCTGTCGAAACTTATATACCCTAGCATAGGTCAAGTGTTGGTTAAATCAGCGTTTTGCTAGCTTATAGTTTGGACACCAACCGCCAGATGGCGTTTGTGAGGCGATCATTGCTCGAGCATGGCAATGATATAGCGATTGTTTCTATGTTAGCTATATAATCCGAAGATCTGAAGAGAAAAATGTGAAATACTTTGAGTAGCCTTTCGTAATTGTAAGATTGCAGTAAGCTCAAAACCTTTAAATTAAAGGACAAGAGATGTGAACTAGACTATATTGAGGCTGCAGCTTAGCCTGATCATAAATATTTGAACTTAGTGGGGTTCTGTATGCATCCTTTCCTGCGTTACCAATGCTATGACTAAATTATAGTACCCTCTGCAAGGGTATTCCATTATAAATCTGTTTGAAAATGCGCAACACGCGCTTGGTTTGCTAAAATTCTTCACCTGGGCTGGCAATACAAACTCTAAACAAATTATGGAGCGCGGATTAGCATAAATTGCGAACAGGGCCAGGCTTAGAGACAACGCTTGGCGACTTTTGGCAATGCGCTAGTGTTTTTATTTTCTGACCTGCCAACTCGTCGACAGTTTGGCTGCCAGTCCAAACCAATCCAATCCAGCCATCCAACCAGCAACAATTCATGCAGGCGATCAATCGCTGTGATCGTTGGCTTATTTGGTCGTTGATAAGCTCTCTGTCGCTGGCGGTTTCAACTTGGCTGGCTTGGACCTGGGCCAAACTTGGTCGTTCGCCACCGAATGCCAGTGCCAGTTGATATTTATGTCAGAATCGATCAAAGCTTATGTCGTCGGACACCGTTAGTCACATATTCCTATACAATATACGAGTACAATACACAATATACATATTTTTGCTGCTAAAATACTGACACACACACGCACATACATACACACACTGTATATATCTGTGTCTGGCTTGAAATCGGCTTAGACTGACATGGTCAAACAATGCGCAGCTTTGGCTAGGCAAATCCGACAGTGAAATAATGTATGAAAGTATATATATGTATATAAACCCCAGAAGAATCATAGTTACAAATACACATGTGTAGAGGGCATTATAAAGTTGATGTGTGCGGATGACTTTAAATACTCGCACATTTTAATGCACAACAAATGATTTAAATGATTTGTTTGGGTCTCCGTTGAATTCAATAGGTGAATAATATACGAGGGTAAGCCAGAAAGTTTCCATAGAATTACATATCTAAGCATCGATTAGACTATACGTATGTCAATATGAGGAGCAAGTAAAATAGACTTCGACCAAGTAATGAAATCGACGCAGGAAATTCCAGAAATGTACCAATGTGCTTCCCCTCAACTATTGGCAAATGCACACCAATCGATTGTTAACCTTAAGAAATATCAATGGATCTGAGCAGCAGTTTGTTAACCAATGATTTCTATATAAGTGATCTGTAAAGACTTCTTGACACACCCTCGTATTTATGAGATAGATTTAAAAACTAGTTTATAGCTAGTCGTAGCATACCCTGCTCCAACATGCAATCTTTTGCTGTCATTAGAGAAAAGTATACAATCGAAGGTTAAGCTAAGGCTAAGGGCCCGATCTCGATCTCGGAGCTCGATGCTGACTCAACTTCCGACGTGACAACTGGCAAGTGCTGCACCTCGGGGCTTTCATGCATTTCGTGCATCTAGCTGGCTGTATATATACTTACTTTGTATCACTGCAACTGCTAGCGGACTTAATCGATTGAAAATTGATTCTTGTAAATAATTTCATATGAGATTGCCTGACATGTGTGTCGGCTGTGTGAGCTCGAGTCTAATTCTGAATCGGAGACTGACGTCAGCGTTAATTACATAAAATATCTCACGACTTGGGGCAAAATTCGCTGCCTCAGGGCACTCTCGGTTGAATCACTCAAATGCACGTGGCTGATTTATTATATGGCCATATATTGAAAGCCAAATAAACACGATACGGGCTGCAAACCTTTTGCACAGCACCAGCACCAGCACTAGCCTTGACCGAGGCGACAGCAACTGAAACAGAGCCACAATCCACAATCCACACAGTTAAACCAGACAACAACAACAGCAAGAACAGCAATGACAACAACATGAACATGAGCTAACTCTGATAATTAGCATATTTTGCGCTGATATGGGTCAGCATTTGTGTGTTTTCTGTGCTGAAAACTGGGTTGGGCTGAGTTAAGTTTAAACTGGGTCTGGAAATAAATGCCTTTGGGGCAAATGAAAACTAATTGGAATGTTATTGCATTGAGAATGCTTAGGACTATGCGATGCTCTATGGGGGAATACATTACCTATAGTACAAATGGAGCAGATGAGCAATGGAATGCATCCTATATATGTCAAAGAAAACTCTAGATATTTCGACAGTTTTAGGTATTTATATTTAAAGCTTCATTTGGATATCATTTTTGAAGGGATACAGGAAATATTCATGACCTACTCGATTTGTGGTATAGCAAATGTTGAAATGTCGATGGTTTCCTTCAATAGAGTAGCGAGCAGAGAGAGAGTTTTTCCCAATCTTAGTACAAAGATACACAAATATTCTTATAAATTCAAGTGCTTACATATTCCATCTATCCATATCTAATTTCAAATTAATCTATAGATTCATTTTGTTGAGTAGTTTTAGTATTGACGCCTTTAATTTTCTATATATGGCTTAGCTATAGTATTCATTTTATAATATATTTGGTATTTGTAACTCAAACTAATTAGCTGGCAATCAAGTCCAATCAGAATACGTAGAACTGATATATTTTTATGTGTCATTCTCTTAATTCAAAAATAGCGTGAATATGTATATGTTTTTTCTATGGTATATCTGTCTACAAGGGTATATAATATTCGCATATCATTGTTATTAATATGTTTTTCATTGGACTTGTATACTAAGTATCTTTCTGTCAACGTGTTTAGTATAACTTATAATCAGTATTATATATTTCCCTAAGGGTGCTCTAACTCCATAGAACTTTGCCGCCATCATCAACATCATGAGGTGAACCTTCTAGTCTCTGTCTCTGACTAATCCTATCAACCTATCCACTTACGTATATCAGTCAACTTAGTCAGCATTTGGTTGTGTCAACGATTGGCATTTAACGAGCGTCGAGCGACGAGCGACGAACTTCGAGCTCGCATTTGAGTATTCATTGTGTCCGCAATGCACAGCGCTTTGTCTAGGGTTAACATTTTGGCATAAGGAACACACCCAGTTATTTTTATCTATTTTTTTCCTTTTTAGTTAGTTTTTCTTTTCGAACACGTGTATTTGTGTCGCCCATCATGCGCATTATACTAGCCCCAGTCAAGTAAGTATCCAGCTATCTATCTAGCTATTGTGGTTACTTGTCATTTAGTTTAGTATTTACTGTCACGCTTTTCAACAGCTGCTGTTGCTGTTGCCGGTGATGTTGCTGCGGCTGAGGATGGGTTGGGCTGGGCTAAATGGGTTGGGCTCTAGACTAATTCTGTTGCCTAGCTTTTGCATTTCAAAGAGCCACTTCAATGTAAAATGCTTGAGATTGGCATCAACTTAGAACTGTAGAACAAGTACGAGTTAAATTTTCTCAACAAATTTACTCTAATTTCAATAAGTCGGCTAATTTTTAAGTATTTTCTTTTCATATATTTTTGCTGAAATTATTTTTATATTTGTTAAATTTTTTCTTTTTATCAAATCCTTTCTTAAGATTATGATAATCACAACAAACTCAACAGCTTAGTTCACGCTTCTCCGCCTCCTTACAGCTGCCAGCTTCCAGATCCCGGCTCTCCTTCAGCTCCAAAATAAAAGCAGCTGTCTTCGTGTTTCTTTGCCAGCTGACCAACTTCAAGTCTCACAGCTCCGCCTTGTTTGTTGATTGTTATTACGGTTGTTGGTGTTGGTGTTGTTGCCATTGTTTGTCAAACATCAGGCGGCTATAAAGTTGACTAACTTAACAGCTACAGCCACACCGCCAAGTACGAGTCCAGCCCCTGCTGCTGCTCCTGCTCCAGTTCCAGTTTCCCAGTCGCTCAACCACGAAATTCAAGCGAAATATTTTTTTTTGGTTTTCTCAAGACTTTGACTCTGGCGACAAAAACGCCGCGTCAAAAGCAAACATTTTGCGCGGCACAGTTTTGATTTATGAGCTGAAATTAAATTAACTACTGCAGCTACAACAACAACAACAACAACATCTACAATAGCAGCAACAGTAAAGAGAGACAGCCACGACTCCAAGAATTTAAAGCGTTGAAATGGACAACAAAATAATGTGAGGCCCAGTCCCAAATACCGAAACGAGCTTGTCCACGATGTCCAGTTGCTGCTGTGGGCCAAAAAATGCGAAAACGAAAAAGTCGGAAAAAACAACACTCTATAGTAGTAGTTATTATTTTTATACCCTTTCGTAGAGCTATTTAATTTAGGGACAATATTTTTGCTGCCTTAAATATGAAAAAGAAAACTTGGATTACCAATGCGGAAGTAGTAGATGTTCTTATATTTGGAATGAAGCAGAACAATTGAATCAGGAAGCGAAATCTTTATGATGAATTCCTCCTTGGCTTTGCACCTTGTACGCTTGATCTTGTTCGATATTTGGCGAATCGACATTTTGGAATAAGGCCAGGCACCGATACTGACCATGCTGTGTACCCTTCTTCATTTCCGGGGTTCTTGTCATAAGTTACGTTGACTTCGTGCCTAAGCTTATGGGCAGTGAACATTACGGCATCAGACATGGCAGAAACTGGGTGCCAAAATAACCGACCATAGTCAATCATCGTCTTCTAAGAATGTTATGTATATATCTACTTATTATGTTCATTTTATCAACTGTAGGCTTTGCTTTATTCACACTTGCATTTGCTGAGTATCACTAACTCTTCAAATGAACCTATACCTATATCTGATAAGCTCTTGCATACCTGCGAACCCTGCAAGGGTATGTAGGCTTCGACTGGCCGTACATAATAGTCCTCCCTGCTTTCTTGTATGTTCTCTAGGCTGCATGACTGCTGCTGACGAGGCTGCTGTGAAAATTGCAAGCGGCACTATTTTCGATTTCACAAGGAATCCAACCATTTTCATACTCTATGCCATGCTCCTCCATGCGAAATTCGTATTATAAAGTAAATATATTTCAATTTCTTTCTTTTTCATTTTCTTTTGCCTCTCTTCGAGCAGTTGATAAAAATATCATTGCGATTGTGCATGTGCATGTGTGTGTACTGATGTGCATACATATATCATTTTTTATATATTTATTTTATTTCCCGCCTTATCGTCATAGAGCACAAAATGAAGTTGTGTACAGTTGCTTGTCCATATCCATATGGCTCGATATTCGTATCAGCTGCCAGCTGCAGCAGTCGCAAGTGCAAGTTGTAAGAGCCCGAGCCTCGTATGCGTATCCGTATCTATAAAATGCATATCTTTTGCGTATGTTCCGTGTCTGGCAGTGAACCCAAAAAGTGCTACGCAAAATGAAATGTACGTGTGCAATTGCTGAAAATGGAGACTAGCTGCAGTTGATACTGATGCTGCTACTGCTGCTGTTCCTGCTAATGATGATGATGCTGATGATGATGATGGTGTCTGGTGGCTGGGAGCTGTGCTGTTGCCCCTTTGCCAAGTTGCCGCTGCTTGCAATTTTATTGTGGCTCCATTAACTACAAGAACGAACAAACAACTCTGGAATCGGCATTGGAATTGTAGCTGAGCTGAGCTGAGCTGAGCTTTTACGCTGCACTTTTTGAAAGTCTACCGCAATTTTTGTGCTGCATTTTTGCTTTTTGCAGTTTTGTCAAGCTGCCGCCGCCGCCGACAGGCAACGTGAACGACAGTCGACAATCGGCCAACCAAAAGGTTTTTGACATTGCAGCACCGAAGGTCTTTGGAATGGGAATGGCAAAAGCAACACGAACAACAACAACAAATATGTACTGCAACAACAGCCGCAGAACCATTGGAACTTAGCAGAGATTGGGGTTTATAGCGATTGCTTAGGGAATTGAGTTTAAAACCATTCTAAAAAGAATTGGCATGAAAAAACATCGTTGAAATTGACATAAAACTGATTGGCAGCAATTGTGCGAATATATGACAAATTGTACAGAGTATAAGTAAGCCAAAAGTGTGTATTTTTAACATATTTGAATACAATTGAAGCACTTTATGAATTAGCAAGCTCCATTGAGCAAGCTACAAGAAAATGGCTTGGCTCCAACCCAAGCATGTGCTAAAAGCAACATGTAAATGTATAACAATCAAACCACAGATGTTTTCGAATCAACCGAAATCTATAGTCATATTTTATATATATATGGTGATTTTACCAAAATGTAGAGCTTCACATGTGTGTTCATATAGGTCTCTATATTTATGTAGGTAGATGTTATCTGATAAGTATTTCTGATTTTTGATACGACTTTTCTTTTGCAAATAATTTGACAAAAACACTGCTTATACACAGAGTTATATATGTATTAGTGTAAGTTCAGAAAATGGGAATCACAAGATAATATTTTACCACATACTATAATTTCAGAAATTGCATTTGTTACTTTATATTACTTCATTAATGGTTTAGAATTCATTAAAAAAAATTGTTAAATTATATGTAAAAATTTACAGAAAAGCCCCACGTGGATCTTAAGTTTCAGCCTCTCAACAAGCTTTTTCACACACATATTTAAGGGGAGCTTATAACTGTATAAGTTAACTTACTTCCTATTTTAAATTATCATATAATTTTTCCAATTTATGCATTAAGAAATGAAATCGTAAAATATATAAAATCTTATAATAAAAAATTAGCTCATAATAATGCTTTTGATGTCTGAATTATTCTCCACAAATACAAAATAAAGATATATATGTCTATGAACTATACTATATTTACTGTAGACTACTATATAAGACAGAATTGAGCGGAGTATTCTCTGATCTTTGGTGTCACTTTGCATAATGAGCTCAGCGAATGAGCTGCTGTCTAAGTTAAATTGAATGACAAATAACTCTTAAGATTCGACTGGAAATTTGATGTTCAATTTGAGGCAACTAGAAATACCCCAAGAAGATGATGAAATGTATGTCTACTGTCAGTGATTCATTATCCTAAATTGTGTAGAGATTTTTAATTAAAAGTTAATTTACTATACTAAACAAGGAACTGGGATACAGACAGAGATCATTTAGTTGGAGACATTAGTCGCTGTGGCTTTGCATTGATCGAAATTTGAAATTACCTTCAATTGCTTTCAAATAAATAATTAGTAATAATTACTTTATAATTTCGATATTTCTATTCTGCCTATATTAATCCTTAGAGATTGAATAATCCATACATATTTGTAAATTATTATAACATCACATATTACTTGCATTTATTTGCTCTAATGCAAAGACTCTTTCTCCTGCAGTGCAAGCTACTTAAATTATTAGCACAGCCGTGTTGTAATTATATATGTTGTAATTATACAGTATTCTAATTAACATAACAACAACAACAATGAATGGAAACAATTTTTTAAATACTTTCAATTACGTTCTAAAAACAAAGTCAACCTACTTCGGCAACAGTTATGCATAAAAATAATTAAAACAAGCTAAACAATAAATATAAATCAACTGCAGCTTATGCCCATACCCAATACCCATATCAGCGTTGATGGCCATTAAAATATAGTTTATTTTAAATAATTTGCAAAGCTTATCAAGAATAATGAAATTAAATTGTATTGCGGTTATCTACAAACGACTTTATGATTTATGGCAAGTGGACACTCAAGTAGCTCATTTGCGGCTAATCGCAGATCGATCGGCAGCATAAGCCTTGGCCCACACCATGTACACATTTGTATTCCAAACATATCACTTTAGTAAGTCATAAAATGGTCTATATCTTATCGCTATTGTTGGGTGGCGGTGGAAAACAATTTGCTGTGGGTCAGTTTGGAACTACACATTTGTGTACAATCTATGTGTAGTTCGTGTTAACTTTAACTGAACTGCCACAAGTTAAGCACGTGCTGGACAAACATTTGGGCTGGTTGAAGTTTGCAGCACGTAGTCTTAGCTAGTTCTTAAAATATATAATGCACGTAGCTAGAGAACTAGCAGAATATCTCGCTCAAAAACCACCAACGTTTTTCCTCAATGCCACATTTTGCTGCTTCATATACATTATTTTTTTTTTGTGCTTTTGTGTTGTTTTTTGGTCTTCCAAGAGCACGGTATGAAGTTCCTACGAGTTTATAAAATGAACGTAGGAACTCTATACCTCGCTGATGGCAATAACCAGGTAGCATATTCTCTTTTTTGTCAGCATTTCCCTTTTTCGGGCAGCACTCTTTGGGCATCGTATATTAACCAAAAAAAAACAAAAAAAAAAAAATCGCACACACTAGTACAAAAATCAGAATAACAACAAAAACTCACATACCAGCTTTTGGAATTCCAACATGTTTTTCTGCTGCTTCTCCCTGGGATTTTGTAAGGTTCCGAATTCTTCGGTTTCGTAGCCTGCGTTTCGTTCTCGCTTGACAGCTTTTGCTTTGCTTTTTTATTAATTTTTTTCTTTTGCCTTAATGGCTTTTGCTTATTAAATTTAAATAGTTTTTGTATTTTTTATTTATTTACAAAATATGTTAAAAACAATGATGATTTTCTTTATTTAAAACTTGCTACCTAAGCTGTGATATATGCTAAAATCATGTTGGTATCATAGCTTGCTGAAGAGGGTTAGACTTGTGGCGTGTCTCGAAACAAAAGTCTACAACTAGCCAGGTCATTGCCGTGCTTTTTTCAATATCTTGCTATGAGGTAATGCAAATCCAAGCTCTAATTACAGTGTTGGCCAAAGAAAACCACTACTTTTTAGCCACACGACCTGGAGCCAGCTGGCCAACAAGTTAAAATGTTCTATCAAAAGTTTATGGAGGATTTCTTTCAACTTTCTCAACAATTTTTTGATTGTATTTCAATCGGAATCTATTTTTTAAGGGTTTAAAATATTTTTTAAGTTTAGTGATTATCATTTGAGAGACTAGAAGGCATTTGCAGACATTTGCGACCAACATAAAACGAAGCCGTATCAAACTAATGGTTCAATTAATTTTTATATATTTTCGTGTTTAAAACTTTATTGCCGTTTCTTTTTTAATATCAAATATATTTTATTTATTTATAAACAGCGTTTTTCAGCGTGAGCTGTTTTTTAATACCTTTTTTTCTTTCTTGTTCTTTGTTTAATACGTTAACTTACAAAATTTCTTGTTTAATTTATGAATGTTAATTTTGTTTGCAAATTTCCAAAATATTCAAAGCACTCAGCTAATGCAATTTATGTTTATGTGATTTTTTTTTTTTTAATTTTTCAATTGGAAACACAAAATTCAATATTTTATGCTAAAACACAGTTAGAAATTTTAGTTTTATGTCTTAGATGCTTGGATTACTTTAATTTAATTCTTTTAACGTTGGACTTTTGTCTATTTTTTGTTAAGTTAATTTTTAGTGTTTTATTAAGACGAAGGTTGTTTTTTTGTTACACGCGAATAACGTTCTGCAATTATAAGGCGGCGCACGGCTTTATGTTTCGATTCGATTTCCAATTCCAATTCCGTTATGCGATGCGCGACAATGGAGCTCCGAGAACGAATTGAAAAAAACGCAACGAAGTCGCGCAGAAAATAACTCGAAACGGCGCAACGCAAGCCGACGGCAACGTCGTCAACGTTGGCAGCGACCGCGACTGCGCGACCAAACCGAAGACGATATTGTGTATGGTTAGATGGATGAGGGGGGGACGGGGATGCCTGAAGGGTGTGAGTGTGAGTGTGTGTTTGGTTGGTTGACGACGAAGCTGATCGCGCTACTTTTGCCGAAGTAGAAACGAAGTTTGCTGCCGCTGCATTATATGCACATTTCTAATGCGGCTGCGCTGAAGCTTACCGAGTGTGAGTGTGTGTGAGTCTATGTGTAGTGGTGTGTGAGCTTATCTGTTTATGCTATCAATCGATAATCAGCAGATTAGAAAACGTTGGCTGAGCGACGTTCACTTGGGCACGTAAGCAGCAGCGGCAGTCGTCGTCTTAGCCGCAGCCGTCGCAGCAGGCCCCCCAAATGCAGCGCTACAAGTGCAGCACATACACACACTGTATCACATACACACACGTACGCGTACGTATGAGCGATCAAGAAATTCCAGTTAAACGACAACAATGGCGTCGCCTCCGCCGCTACACACTCGGGCTGTACCGTAACTTTTCGCCGACCAAACACGATTGAAACACTCGCAACAGTCTATGTTGCTGGTTGGCTGTGGCTGTTGCTTGACGGCGTGGTGTGTTTCTGTTGCTGCTGCTCTGCTCTGCTCTGCCTCTGCTGCTGCTGTGTTGGTGTTGACGTTGGTGGTGGTTTTATGGCCTGTGTTGAGTTTGCTTTGCGCCTGTGTGCGCGTGCATGTGTGCTACGGCGCTGCAACTACATGCCGATGCAGGCCACACTTTTGTAGCTTTGTCGCTCAAAGCCAAAGCCAAAGCATGACGCAAGCAAAACAGCAACAGAGGTGAAAGCTGTTTGTGCTGCTGTTGCTTTGAAATTGTTGTTGCTGGTGTTGCAGTCATCGCGTGGGCGCCGCACGCTTTGCCAACTCAATTAATATTAAACAAAAGCTGCTTTTAATTAATGTACAAATTATTAAGTGACCAAAAATACAACAAAATGCGAATGCGTATGCGTATGCGCAATTTCAAGGCCAACGGCAGCAGCTGACAGCGACGGCAATAACAACTCATACGCTCTGGCGGCTTTTGTGGAGTTCGACGATCTGTTTACGATTGTTTCGTCGTACGATATTGTTGTTGTTCTTGTTGTTGTTGTTGTAGTTCTTGTTGGTCGTTGCCTCCAAAAGCAGCAGCAGCAGCCGATAGAGATACGCACACAGCGCCACAGATAAACAGCTCTAAAGTACGAGTACGTACGTACGTACATACATTCAAAGGTACATACATAGGTAGAGGTAGGCGAGGTAGGCGAGGTAGGCCTAGGCTCTGTTCAGCGTTCTCAACGCTTCGTAGTTGACTTTGCGTATGTACGGTAGCACGCCTCAAGTGTATTTTCACAGATATTTATCTAGATACGCGCGACGAGCGCGCTTTTTTTTAGTTTTTTGTTGTTTTTGTTTTTTGTGTGTGTTATTTACCGTAAGACTCATGAAGCGGCTGAGGCGGCGGCGCTGGTAGAAAGCCCCCAAAGTAAACAACAGCAAAAAGGCAAAAGCACGCACACACGACTTTTCAAACGCCAAAGCCGATTCGAAGCTCCAAAAACAACAACAAAATGTGCAGAATTTTTGCTATATATGTAGATAAAGTGGCCGCCGACAACAGACGTAGTAGAACTTGAAAAATTTGTTTGGCGCCTTTTTTTGGCGCTCTTTTTCATAGCTGATTAACACCTTAAAGCCGAAATGTATATTAATATGCATTAGCAAAGAGCGTAGAAGACAATTCCGAACAAGGGATTTTTATTCAAATTTACGATGATTATGTACATATATGTATATATTGGAAGAAGATATATATATATATGTATATATATTATGAATAAATATTTTGTTGCACAATTCGATGTTCTAGGGCAGTGCTCGACGTCGACAGGGCCGTATCTGTTGTGCAGAGCATGGAATAGCAAGTACATACAAGAGAATCTTTTGATGTGGATTCGTAATGCCAAAATGTGATTGTATTTCGAACATACTTCTGAATGTCTTCTTTAAGCTGAAACTGACTGAACGCGTTTTCGGGGAATTCGAAATTTGGAATCAGACTGATTCATTGATGAAATAAATTAACCTAAATTAATGATCAATAAAAAGATGATAAGCATCACTTGAGTAGCATGTGATAAGCATGGATAAAATAACAATGGGAAAGGGATATCGTAAAGAAAAGTCTTACACCACGTCATACTCATGGTCAGGATTTCTTATATAGAAAGTAATTGAAACTGTTTCGTTCGTGTAAGCATAGTAACTCTCATTTCTCATTCTCATGCTAGGATCGTGACCGTTAAAACTCTTGAAAATTACAATTTCTTTCTCATAATACAAAGCTAGAAGGGTGAAATATTATATATGGAACTACATGATCGTTATTAAGCATAAGTTTAGTTCTTGTAATATTCATCAAAGAATAATAGCTGGTAAGTCGATATCAAACAATATGATTTGCTAGGAGAGAATTCGAGTTTTTTTTTCTTTCAACATACTTTGCCCTCTCGAATTCTTTCAATAAAAGCAATTTCGGCACGTGTGCCCGTTTAATGATGCACTTTCTTTGCCTTTTCAAATCAACAAAAATGTTGTTTTTTTTTTTTTAAATATTTTCACATAAATTTGAACAATTAACATAAAATGCTTACAGACTTCAATTTCGAATCAAGTGCAATCAAAATACAATTTAATATTTTTCAACTTTTTTTTACGAAAGTTTGCGCTTGACTCAACTTTTGGCGGTTTGTGTCGTTGTTGTCTTTTTTAGAATTTGTGTGTGTGTTTTTTTTGTGCTTTTTTGGCATAATAAAATGTTAACAATAACACACAAACAAGAAACAACGCAACGCAACGCAACACACACAGAAAGTATGAATATGTACGGGTACAACAACCTGTTTCCAAGCAGAGCCGTAGACAGCAGAGAGCTAGAGCTTAAATTATATTTGTTGGGTTTGATTTTCGCTTGGCTGGGTTGTGGCTGTGTGTTGTGTGTTGGGTGCTGTGTGCTGTGTGTAGTTGTTGTTGATTTTTGCCATTTGTTGTTTGATTTCTGTGCGTTTTTTGAAGGTCAACGTTTTTTTTTGTTTCTCTTATTTTTGTTTGAGTTTTTTTTTTTTTTTAATTTTTTTTGCTTGTGTTTGAGTTTAATGAGCCATTTGCGTGGATAGGTGGGTTGATTGTGTGAGAAAAAGAGTTGGGAAGAGTTGATGTTGTTTTTCTGTGTTTCTTCTTCTTTTTTTACCTTTTAGTTAATGGGTTTGCTGGTAACTGTTGTTGATGATGATGCAAAGTTCCAGGTAAGCAGCTCAAAGATCACTTTCAATGAATTTTTTTAGTAGAGGCATAGATCTGGTATGATCTAGATCACCACACATTTAAAACCGAATTGCTAATATTTATTTCTTTTAAGCAATGAACAGGGTATAAAACACGTGATAGGAACTGGTGCCATTGAGCTAGTCTTTGGGGAACTTTGAGAAAAGCAAGAAAACATCAATATGGAATGAGAGTCTAAGTCGCTGTTGATAGCCAATTGTGGCTCTTCGGTCTTTGGTGTCTAAACTCTGTGACTGTGACCGTGACTGAAAGGGAAACAATACGCAGGCCAAACCATAAGAGTACTTTCATGAATTTGAGCTCGATGGTAATATAAGAAGTATTCGACCAATTAGAAAAACGCGCGTTATAAACTTCCTAGTTCATTTTGTGTACCCAACATTTTCTACATCGATATATTTCTCGTGATATCATGCTCTACCAACAGTCGCTTTTTGAATTGACAGACCTATTTTCATTCCTTCAGCTCTACTTTTATCTACAATATGTGCCTGTCCACGAAAAAATAAAAATAAATGAAAAACCATGTTCAACAAATGCGCAACAAGTGTATTGACGAAAAGCCAAAAAACAAAAGTAGGAAAATACACAAGAAATGTGTCAAGCTTCACTGAGACAAAGACAAATACCAAATGTCTATACATACAAGACCAAAGATTAGCGCCAATTCCGCCACGTCATTTCATAGCATAGGGAGAAATGAAACCCACTTGACAACGACAACGACAACACAACGACGTCTTGGCGGCAAAAACGGGCCAACGTGTCAAGCTAAAGGCAATATATGACGCAATGGTTGGAAAAGCATTTAATTGAAATTAATCAGAACCCACAAAATATTTGTAGAACATCACAGGGTTGCTGAAAACATTCTGAGCTTTTGAGCAAAAGAGTCCATATAGAAACAATTTTCATCCATATAAGATAGATAGTATGGGATGAGAGGAATTATGGCAAAAGATGTCTGGTTTGGTGGGAAATTGATTCCATTTTCTGATTCCATCTGTAGTTAAAATATGAAGAGACCTTTTATAAAGTGTCCATAAAAATGGTTGAAGTACAATATAAAATATAATTTAGTAATAAAACATTTATAGGGAAAGGATCAACAGCTCTTTGCTATGCTCTATAATTCCTTTATAATTATAGAGATTAACGAATTTAAGAGGTAGCCGCAAACTCTGCCAACTCTCGGTGTGTTTTTGGTGGCCAATGGCCATTTCTTTTGACCAGAAAAGATAAACATAAATTTGAAATTTATGGCCTGGCACTTCACCGCACACCTTAGATTTATGATTATGCCTACTATATATGAACATATATGTGTACAGTTCAAACCATTCATACATCAACAGTTCTTTTCATAATGTATGCGATGGCTTGAATTTATTTATGTATTATTTTTTTTGTAATATTTAATATGCCGGCCTTGTTGTCAAATGTTGGGCAACAAAAAAAAAGGCGAGAGAAAAAAATTATAATTTGTTTTATTTGTTAGGGCGTTATTATATGCTTGGTCTATGTTTCCCTCGAATAAATCTTTAGAGTTGCGTAGGTGCAGCCACAAAAACGGCCACACATTTTCATTGCTAGCGGCACGCCCCGTTTTTTGAATGCTTCTACGTGTGTGTGTCTGTGTGTGTGTGTGTGCCAATACAAACAAATATATAACAATTTATTTATATTCGAAAATTTGTTAAAGAAGATCTTTTTATGAATTTTAATGAAATTTATGCTATAAATTAGCTGTGAACCGAAACCCTACGCAAAAAGCCTAGGGAGGAGTGACGCTCATATAGTGTGAGCTGAGTTTGATTGTTATCAGTCTATCAGTCTGACATCATTTGATTTTTTTCATTCTGTTTCTTTTTTTTTGCGACTTTGATGATTGCTTTCCAATTGCTCATCGGGGGCCAGCTGATAAGATAAGCTCGACACCTTACTGAACTGGCGACACTACTACTGCTTTTGACTTTGCCTTTCTTTTTTGAGTGATGTTTTATTTTTTAAAAATTTTTATGCGCTTAAACAATGCTTGTTAACTGTTCTATAAATAGAGGGGGATTGTGAAATTTGTAAGTGTGCCAAGTCAGTTGAAAAAGTTCAGCTAACTTTTTCGACAGAAAAGTTTGTGGCACAGTTTTTAGGTAGAGCGCAAGTGCCAGTGAGCTGGCATGACGCCCACATTATACACACACATATGTACATGTGTGTGTGTGTCCATATATGAGGCATGTGTGGAGTTCAAATATGGCAGTCAAATGTAGTAAGTCCTGCCACTGCCAAGAAACCACCACAGCAGGCAGACAGACAGACAGACAAGCAGACACACACACACACACACATCTCAGCCATGAAAAAGTCACAAAAGTTATGAACTTCCCACAAAAATGCCTCACATACGAGGGTGGCTCTTTCATGCAGAGACACATACATTCACTTGGTCCTTGGTCCTTGGCCCTAGAATACATATCGAGCTATGTGCGTTGTTGTTTTTTTTTTGCCTTTGGTCTCTATTTATTGCCTATTGATTATTGTTTTACATCAAGGCGGCTGAGGGTTGGGTTATAGTTACAGTTCCAGTTACAGTTACTTACATAGTGCGAGGGAGAGAGAGCAGAGCTTTTGGTCGACGGACGCATTTTATTGTTGTCCTTATCTATCCTGTAGTTGCATTACCTTTTTGCCTTCACTCAAATTTTTCGATTTTTCCCTGGCATTGCGTGCCTGCTTAACATTCAGCTGTTGAAGTTGTTGCTGGATTTTCCAGGGGAAATGTCTCATAAGTATGATTTATGCCTAATTGCGTGCTGCTTTTGGGCGGCAAGGCGAAAAGGTTTTGTAAAAGGCAAATGTTTAAGCCAGAGCTCTGAAATGCTTGTTAAATACGTTCCTTAAAGACCGAACTTAGGAAAAGTATTTAAAAATATCGAAACTGTAAGTTAAAACAATAATTATCTACTTCAATTCACCAGGTTTTACTTATTCTTGAATCTTTGAAATATTTATCAGCTGCAGTTGCAGTGTACAGCTTACATTCTCCATCGAAACCTTTGTAAATTTGAACTATTTCATTTCAATTGCAGTCTCAAAAGCCAGCACAAGGTGTGTCAGACAATTTAAGCACACTTCAGGCAACACATATATTCAGTGCCAAGTGCAATATTAACAATACTTTTTTCCCCTGTTATTTTGTTGGAGAAATCTTTAAAAACTGCCAAGTAAACACTTGCCAGCGTTCGTACAAGGCTTCCACTCCCAGTCTCAGACGTAGTGCGATCAATCGAGCATGTCAATCATCTGGTCAAACCGACCCATTGAGGCACTTTCAAAGCAGCCAACCCCAAAAAAAAAACATTTAAATAAATTCACCGATGGCGGCTGCAGATTTTGTGTTTTTTCTGTGAGCTGCTGCTTTGTGTTATGTTTGTTTTGCAATTGAGAGTCAATTGAGCAACGTGGCTGCACCACTTCCTTCCGTTACCATTGCCAGAGTTCGAGTTGGAGTTCGGATTCGGATTTGTTGCTCTGGGCCGCTTGTAAATGCAAATTCACGCAATGCTGCGACCAGGCAAAAAAGCCTTTTCAACTGAGTGATAGCTGGAGAAAAAGGGAGATGCCCAGCAGACGTATATCAGCTGCATACACTCAGAAAATATTTGTCTATGTCTATAGAAATTTGACTCAAAATTATCGTTGAAACCAGACATAATGCGAGGCCTGACTGATTGAGAAACAAAGCGAAACAAAACAAGCGAAACCATTCCACCTAGGAGTCTGAAATTTCAACATTTTGGGCTACATTTTTCTGAGTGTAAAAACATTTGCAGAGGGTGAAGAAGTCGCAGATCGGCTGCATATGCCTTTGGCATTCGCCCTTACTTTCCGTCGATGCATTTTAGCAATTTGAAATTTTACAAGTTCGACATACGCCCGCATGTTTAATATCAAATTATGAAACAGCAGTCAGAGTCTGCCAGCCTCTTCATACCAACCGCTTCCATACCTCAACCGCTTCCACCTCCTGCAGCGGCGCTGCTCCCCTGTCGCTCGCAATGATTGTGATTGCATTTTCAAGTGCCTTGGCAACATTTATATGCAAATTGCTTTGGCGGGTGAGTGAGTGAGTGCATGTGCAACATGTTGCCCCATTGGGTTCGGTTCGGTTCCGTTCCGTTGTGTTCTGCTCTGTTCTGTAGGTAGAGATACATGTGGAACGTAGGCCTTCGACTTTCAACATCAACATCCATCCCATCCATCGACAACGACTTTGACTGCTAACTGCTGACTGCTGACTGTTGGCTGCCTGCAAATAAAGAACGCATTGAGTTTTTATTAGTTTTTGATGATGCTCATAAAACGACGCGACGGCAGTGATGATAAAAATCAGTTTTGCTTAAGTAAAGTGAGGCATTTAGAGAGCCACAGTCAGGGACAGAGTAGGAAATGGTGACGGGACTGGGGATGGGGGGGCAGGGCACAATGATGGGTTGAATTGAATGGCTCAGCTGGTTGATTGTAAAAAGTAACCGTTGCTAAATGCAATAAAACAGCGCAAGTGTTGAGTACTCTTTTATATCATTTATTTTTTATTTTGTTTCTGTTGCTGCTGTTGTTGTTGCTGTTGTTGTTTTTTCATGTCTGGCATTTGATGAAGTTGACAAGTGGGCAGGAAAAATGGCATATGACAATTACAGGCCACATGCGTGTTCCCTCTGCATATATATGTGCATGTCTGAAAACACAGGAACAGACACGAGCAACAGTTAACCATCTAAGTGAGTCGCTGAACTTGTGTCAAGTTTTTACATGAAATTTAATATATTGCCTGAACATAATTTTTACTCTAATATTTATTTTACACTAGCATCGACATACAACATAATGAAACCCCTAATTGCGCTTTTCTCCAAGTAAATAAAGTCACGATAATACCCTGTGAGCTGCTTCTCCATTTAAATTCTAGTTCTACTTGTTCTTGACACACTGTTCGTGGCTGTTTTCGCACAAAATCAAGTTTGCCTCAATCCCAAATCCAAGCGCAAGGACACCACATTGAGCAGTTCACTGTCCTTGGTTTTTGCTAAAGCTGGCATGTCCGTAATGATGATGACTCGACTCTGGCTGCATGTCACACATCATAATAATTATGGCTATTGATGGGCATTGGGCAAAGAACGAACCGGTCTTCCAACTCCACTTCAAGGTGTAAAACAGTGCCCAGAAGTTAGAGCAAGATGGAAAGGCAAAGCGAAAAAGAGGGAGACACAAAGACCGACTGACTTATTAATAATTACGTTAATAGTGACAGTCGCCAAAGCAATAAGAACTATAACATTTAATGGACTTTTAGCTAAATTAACAAAACCAACACTCTGATAGGGGAAGAGAGATGGGAATAGGAATACGAGTTCTTCTACATACAAATACGAGCCGAGGGCGAAAGAGCAGCTAATCGAGCAATGCCAGACGCGCCCCTTCTAATGTAAGTACACATAATATAGTCGAGCAACTACACGGCTATTACATAAGTATGTGTGTGTAATGTGTGCTTGCTTGTGTTAGTGCGTTGTGCTCGTCTAATGACACAACATTTCATTAAAAATAATTTCACTAAACATTTGACGTATTACGTGCAATTGGCATTTGTAATGAAAAACTCACACACACACACAGAGCAGTAGAAAACAGAAATAGTCTCTATTTTTTCTATTTTCTATTCAGAACTTTTCTATTTTGTATTTGCTCAACTTGCATGTTGTTGTTCCATTTGGCAAACGCTGGCTGGCAATACATAATGTTAATAATCATCAAATAGGTTTGTTGTCGCGCTTGTTACACATTAGTTGGTCGCTTGGGTCGGTCCGCCGGTCAGTTTGTGGGTTCGTTGCTTTTTGTTGTTGCATTTGTTATTCACTTTTTTTTCATGGCATTGTAAGTTTGTTGTAGCATTTTCTATACAGCGCTTGGATTGGCGAGCCGGGTCTGCTGATCATCTTATCAGTTTGTATCGCTGTTAAAACGTTTTTAATTTCCTATCGCTGGCACACAATCATTTAATTATAGTGCTTGAAATCTATTTAGTTAGCTGGCAAAGCAGTGGCGTCGTGTGTCATAGATGGGTGTTACGAAAAAGGGGTCTCAAAGCGAGGTAGGGTGACAGTTCAAATTCAGCAGTCAGTTGAGGCATTTGCCTGCGTCTTTGTCAATGGATGTCAGAAAGCAAAACTTGCAAATATTTAGATTTGTAATTTCAAGAAGGAATATATGGGTGTCTTCAGGTAAATGTAAACAAAAAGCATATATGTTTTCACTATCGAGAAAGTATATGAATACTCTTCGGGCAATACGGTGCAAGGAAGTGCTGCTGGTTCTGGATATACAAATTGTTGACCTTTCAAGGAATAATGTGTGATAGAATCAGAAGAATGAATTTTGAATAGAATTTTGACTCATAGAGCATGCTTTTTTTTCAACACAACAGCATCATCTTATGTGTAATTCTATGACATCACATCAGAATGAACTTACTCTTAGCTCTTAGATTAGTTTCTCGATTTTAGGAGTGACTGTCTCATATAACAAGAGGTTCGCCCACTTGGTGGCTCAACTACGCCACTGTTCTATGCTGTTTAAATTTTTCCTACAACAAAAAACCTAAACATTTCAGTTGAGCTACTTTTCTTGTCCATTTAATGAAATACACCAACAATAGCAACAGAAAAACTGTTGACGGGTTTTGTCGTTTTGTTGTTTTGTTTTCGGAATTTCTGTTTTTCTATTTTTTTTTTTGTTTTCGTCGTCGAATTTAGCTGAATGTGTGATATAAAATTGATTTGATTGTAGATCGCTATCACTTATTGTGAGCTCATGTTTTCCCACTGATTGAATGGGCCACAAAACACATTTGTGGGTCAGAGATACAACAACAGAGCAACAGTGGCAGTGGCAGGCCGCAAGTAAAAATCCAAATCAAAAAACCAGTTGAAGAATTGTTAGTTTTGCAACGACAATGAAATACATGCAGCCGTACGAACACTCCAGCTCGTACTCACATCAGTTTCCCAGCACAGTCTGGCCAAATCACTAGCTGTGGGTCCATTAAGGCCAAGCAGCAAAACTTTATTGAGCATCGCATCCAAGCACAAGATCTTATACTCACGTACACACACGATCGCACCATATACATAGAGTGTAGATACTGGAAATTATACTATTTGCTGTCAATCAATGTCAGTGGAAAACTTGAGCCATAAACAATATCGGATTTCTGGCCACAGAATACTAATTAAATTACGCAAAAAAGGCAAATGCGAATGGGGATGGGAAATGGTATAATATGTGATGATGATGATCATGTGTGGAAGATTTCCAATGCTGCAATAAGCAGAAGCAAACTGGCTAAAAGGAAATGCGTCAAATATACAGATGGATACTAATAATATTTTTGTTGTTCTTGTTGTTGTTGGGTTGCTACTATAGCTAATTTTAAAAGGCAACAACAACAACAACAACTACAGCAGCAGCATATTTGAGTGTATGACTTTTATGTAATATATTTTAATTTATGCTCGGTTGGCAATGCTTTTGGCCAGCAGCAGCCGCATTTCAGGCACGCTGTAAAATTGCGCGTAAATAAACATTAATTTTAATTTAATGAATTAAACACACATCCACACACACACTCACACAGGGGCACACATGCACTCCCATACAAACGCACACATACGTTCACACACAATTCATTAAAAAAATGCATTTCGAATGCTCACAATGTGACCAATGGACAAAGCGTCGTCGTCGCTTCATATGAAGACATCACCAGCCTTAGTAGACTCTATAGCCCCAGCACCAGCCCCGCTGCCTAGTCAGGCCCCTGCACCTGCCCCACTATGCGCTGACTCACTGAGTGATTGTTGTTGTTGCTTGGGTTGTTTGTGCGCTCGTCGCCTTGGCACAATAAATATGTAAGAGGTTTGTTTTTTTTTTATTTTTTGGTCGATTATGCGCATAGTGCAAGTGTTTGCCATACATTGTTCACATACATTCACATATATGCATCTGCGTATAAATATGTATACATTCCTTAGATATCTATATCTATATGGTATAACATTTCCTGAGTGCCCAGAGAACGGCGGTGCTTTTTGTGGTCATTCGTGTGAAAGTGTTTTAGTTATGTGGTTCAATGATTTGTTTCATAAATATTACATTGCCAAGCCAAGAAAGAGATCAAAGTTTTGCACATAAAGCGATATATACTCAGATATGGAGGAATCAGCCTGTCATACAAATGAAGTCGCATCTTTTTATACACAAATTGTATTCCCCTTGAGTACTTTAACTAAATGAACAACTTGATATTAAACCATAACCGAATCGACAAGTGTCTGTCTTCTCTTTGCAGTTGCAAAGGAATCTTTTACAATAGTTGTGATGAATTTGAAGAATATGAAGAATTTGACAATTAAATCATCAACGCAAGAGTGCTAACAATTATATAACATGAGTGTGATCGAAATGCGGATTATTACTCAAAAAACAACTAAGAACGCTATAGTCGATATTCTGAAACACTCAAAAGGATGAAAAACAAACTTGGCCTGGCGCCCCACAAGGGGAGTCTACATACCAAATTAGGTCTCTCTAGCTCTTACAGTCTCCAAGATCTAGGTGTTCATACATATCTAGATCGACTCGGCTGTTGATGCTGATCAAGAATATATATACTTTATGGGGTCGGAGACGAATACAATATACTCGTTCACTCTACTGCTAGGGTACGAGTATAAAAAGATACCTAAATGTAGGACTATTTTGGACTATTTTTGGCCCTTTAGTTAATAATGTTATACTTTTTAGGACATATTCAAATTATATTCTAAAATATACTTCATCATTACCTAGAATTTTTTGAAGAACTTTTAGGATCGGGTCAAGAAAGCTTTCGAACTTCAGCGTTCTGAAAAAACGAAAACAAACATTCTAATTTTAAGAATCGATTGTTTTTATATAAAGAACCATTTGTTTTCACCCTCACTATACTATGTTGTTAACAGCACAAAATCAACCTACCTTACCACTAGTCCTCTCTCTCCCACACCCAATAACTAATACTTAATAAGCTACTAAACAATACCCTCCTCCGCTCTATAAAGCAAATTATTATTAAAGCCATCATTAATGGCAAACATTTTTTTTTTAATCATTTCCGCAAATTTATAAATGTCTGAAAATTGTGTCTTAAATATTTAGCTGTTATAAATTTGAATAGTTAAATTTTATTTTATCAGTGCGAAGTCAAGAACTTCCGCTCGCCAGCTAGAGCTGTACCTCGCACTAACCGACACGGCCGTTGCAAGCACAATGATGCTGAAGCTAAACCTTATATATGTGCCAAATATGTAAATCGGAATTTTCATAATATGGGAACGGAATCATGAATGCAGTTAATGAATATAGTTCAATACGACATGGAACGTCATTTTATTTCCTTGCTTCTGGAGTGCTTAAAAATCCTTAACTGGTTCAAGATACTGAAGATGAAAACTATTGCATATGGCTGAAATTGTTAGCATTGGAAGTGGCTAATCTCTATAGAGATGTGTGTTTCGTGAAATATTTATCTATGATATAAATTGCCTAAAATTTTAGGTAATAATGGACTGAATTTCTATATAATTTTAAGTAAAAATTAACTTTTTTGTCCAATGACCTATAAATGTGACTAAGTTATAGAAGATTTAGTCAATTGTTTTCCCTAAAATTTAGGACATAATTTAGGGACATTTAGGAACATTTCCCTGAAATTTAGGACATAATTTCAGGGAAAACAAACGACTAAATCTTCTCTCTTTTTTTAAATGATTGCCTTAATTGTATGCAAGTTTTTTAAGTAAGCATAGACAAATATTAAGAAAAAGTTTCCTTAGCATAAAGCATAAATTTCAGGTAACTTTGGTCCATTTTCGGTAATAAATATCCTGTGGATGGACAATCAGGTACAATTGCCTTTTAAAAACTTACTGTTTATTAGCCATGCCAACTTTAAATGCAACTGCCAACAACAACATCATCAGGAAAAACAACAACATTATAAACATAATTAAGCAGGTAACCAAAAACTATGTACAATTAAATTAAGCTGCTGCGGGTGTAAGCGGGTCTACATATGGCGGCAGTTAGCTTTATCTTTATCGGACCATGGCATCGCCAGTTGGTAGTTTGCGCCCGGCAAAACGTCCGGAGTTTGGCAGTAGTTGCAGGTATTTCCTGTCAGATTTTGCATAAATAATTTTTTGATAATCAGTTGTGTTGCGACGACGACGACGGGCAAATAAATTTAATTAGCAGCATATGCTGCATTTAATTAGCAAAACTAAGCTCAGTCAAAAACGGGGGGACTGGATAAAGTGCAGCTGTGTGTGTGTGTGCACAGTGCGTCTAACTGTTGCAATAGCTACTGTTATTGTTACAGCTCGCTGTTGCTCTGTTGCCTGTTGCTCTGCGGCTTTAATTAAAATTCACACGATGTTAAGCGCAGCTCATTGGGTAGGCCGACAGCGTTGCTTGCGTTGCGTTTCGTTTTGCCATTATGTATTGCCAGATCGCGCATTTTTGCTTGATTTTGTTGTATGCATTATTGTTATTATAATTTCTTTTACTTTATGCATTGCATTGCACTGCACACTGCATATTGCATAAGCCGACCAGCGCCAACTGGCAGCCTGTTGCTGCATCTAACGCATCGTGTAGGCAGAGCTGAAATGGGTGCCCCAAGATTCCCGCCTGAAATTTATATTGCACCAAAGATGACAGGTTTAGGACTAATAAAAATAGAATGCAATGATTTTTCTTATTGTTGCTGATGTTTTCGAACCAATTTATATCTGGGAAAAGCTTTATTATTCTTCGAAATTTTTCCTATTATGATTCACTTTTTCATTCAAATCACAACTGTCATGAGCTCTGGGGACACCCTGTTTTTATGTGGCATGCATAATTAGCAGGCCTTTGCCACACATCTACATTATTTTCATGTTAATTTCATTTTTATTCATAAAACCCAACAATATAAAAAATATAATCAAAAAAGAAATAAAGATACAGACTAGGTCTATGTGTTTGTATCATCTGCTGATGCGCTTGTTGTTGTTGTAGTTGTTGCTCGCATTAATGAGCCATTAAACTTTAGATTTCTGTGTTTAGATACGCACTAGGCTGTGCATGTTCATACGCTGTGATGCCAATGCATATTCCACGAATCGAATTAAGTTATTAGTTATGCTTGGACTGGAAAATAGTTTGGCTGCGACTCATGGAAATGTCTTAGAAGATCAGAACGATATGCATATGAAATGGTATTGTGAGCTGGCTTGTTTATGTCTAAGATAAAACTCAGGCCAGTGACTCAGAAAAGTGTTTTTACTTGCTACTGCAAACGGATACTGTATGGGAAACAGATCCTCTAAAAATGGATACTATTTTACGTCCTGGTACTTCTTGATGCCTTAGCTAATTACTTAGGAAAACTGCAAAATCGTATGCTAACTGCCAGTAAGGTTTAGTTAATGATTTACAAATTTGATGCAGAAACTACATATCATTGATGATTGTGGTCCATGTTGTTTTGCAACTTCTAACTCTCATAATAGCTTCATGTGCAACAGTTCCCGCCACTGCAGCCAGTTTTGCAATTGTCAACAACAGAAAAAAAAAAACTCTAACAGGCCATGCAGCCTAAGCGTAAAGTCAACAAAAACATAAAACTGAACCAATTCAAAGCCAAACTAACAGAAACCAGCAGACAGTTGAAAACTTAATTAAAATTTTGCCACAATTAGTGGCGGCCAGGCAACAACTGACACAATAACAACAATAGTAACAACATGGTTTGTAGCCAGTATTATGGCAGTTTCTGTGTTGATTTTCAACTGTCAAAGTTTTGTTTACCTTTTTTTATTAGTTTCTTATTATTTTTTTAGTTGCCTGTTTGTGTTTATTTTAGCTAATTTCAGACATCGTACAGCTAGAATAACTCTATTGTCAGACTCAGGGTCTGGAGTGGGTAGAGAAGTTTGCAAATTGAAATGTGAAATGCGGGCAGGTTTCGTATTGCATGTGAAAAAAGTTGCTCAAATAATGATACCAAATAATAATAAAATAATCAGCAATATAAATAGAAAGCGAAAAGAAAAACAAGGAAAGAATTTTAATTTCGAGAAGTTGGAAGCCGCCGCATACACTTGCAGAAATATGTGATATATAGTCGCCCCATTTAGAGGCAGATATCGAACTCTTTCTTTTCGTAAACATTTCATGTCAACAGGAGCTCATCGGTGACCTTTGACAACTGTTCGTGATTGACAACTGAAAGCTGCAACTCAATAGCCTGTATATAAGCCCCGATACGCAGAAAGTGGAGTTATGAATTACAAACGCCTCTTATTTAGTGTAAGTGAGATAATACTGGCATATTTTTGGTAACTGTGCGACTGGTTTTTGTGAGAATTCTGTTAAAGGAGCTTCTAAATCGTCTCATTCTAAAAGCAAATGTTTGTACACAAGAAAAGGAAATGCAGCAAAACCTAGAATGCTTTGAATTCAACTAATAAATCAAGTATAATCAACTTAAACCTATGGTGATTTACTACAGTAGCTTACTACGTATATGTAACTACTAAATGGCTAATAATTACTAAAATAATTACGTGTTCTTAGTAAATTACTAAAGGTTTTGGTTGATTATACCACATTTGCGAGTTGATCTACATATACAAAGAGCTATATAGATTTCAGTAGATTTTTGACAAATTTATGGGTTGTATATGGCAATATTCAGACATCAGAATCAAACATAGAAGCAGTAGAAAAACATAAGACCATTGGCTGGGGAAGTCTCCGCGCGCTTTTGGTTTCATGCCGATCCTTCTACACCTTGAAATAACCACTTATATATAGGGTATTGTTCAACAGTAACAAACAACGAATCGTATTACAAAAGCAGTTAGACAAATAAACAAACAATTTGAAGAGAGTAGGAGTGATAGTAAGAGACACAGCAATAGATAGAGTAAATATGAGAATGCGAGCAAAACTCACAGTGCTGGGCAGACGGCCTGACGGCAACTGACGCCGTATTTGCGCTGGAAAGTCATGCAAGTTGACTGACAGTTACGTATTACCCGCCAGAGCTAGATAGAGGGGGCAGAGCCAGAGCACACAGCACAGAGCCAGTCGCACAAACAAATAACCAAACAAATAATAATAAAATAATAATTGTTTGTCAACATTCGTTTAGCATGTGGCATCGACTTTTACATACGAGCATGCAGAGTTTACAGAAAGAACTCAGAAAACTAAAAGGGGTGTACTTGCCCAACAATTGACAATTGTCTACATTTTGGCATGAAATATCTGTCATACGTATGTACATATATCTGCATATACTACGAGTACATATATATATATATAGACAACAACACACAGGTTCCATGCATTGCCGTTTAGACTGCGTTTTGCGGTTACCGAAAGAATGGGTGAGTGAGTGAGTGAGTGAGTGTTCACTTGAAGTTGGCGTCGGAGTCGGAGTTGGAGTTGGAGTTGGAGAGGTAAATGACTGAAACACAGCGAGCTATAGTGCATACGTTAAAATTGTTTCAACTGGCATTCAGCACGTCATTTGCTTATTCAATTTCATGACACGATGTCGTCACACACACACAATCAGACTCGCGTGCGTCACAAACAAACATACAGAGTGCATGTTTGTATGTATCAACATTTTTCACCCAACAACACCACGATAATTGATGATAAATGTTGTATAATTTGACAAAACAACAAAAAAAAAACTAGCTAAAGAACAAACGAATGTGTCGAGCTAGGAAATCGACGAAAAGGAAAAAAAAAATAGAATGTGGCACCCGCAATTATCGCGAGAAAGCATTTCTAAATAATTACAACACATTTGTAAGGAGAGAAAAAAATACATATATAATAATATGCAGTTTAAAGCATATTTGGTGAACACCAGGCAATGTGTTTTCCCCATTCTACCTACAGTTTTTAGTGGGGCGTGTCTGTGTAATTATGTAGCTGGTAATGGCCATATTTAATATGCATATGAATGTTTGAATGTTTGAATGTGGTGTCTAGATGGTCAGAAGAGGGCACCGTTGGGTCAGATAGGTGAATCGAGCGCCTTGACTATGGAGCGAGCCGCCACAAGTTGTGAGAAGTTTCATAAGGCAGAGCAGCTGATATGGAGAGTTTTTGGAAGTAAGTACATAAAATTGAATATAAAATAATACATACTCCTGGAGGAAGGAAGAGACTAAAGCAGTTTTGTAGATATTGTAAGAAATGTTGCCCCTGTGGATGCCATTACCAGCTGCAACATTTCATTTGAAGTTTTACCAAGTTCTACAATTGCCTGCTTTAAGGCATGAACACCTTATATTGTTTTGCAGATAATTGTCAAATCTCTCACTTGCATTTCATTTTACTTTTGTTAACACTGTCAATATCTCTCTTACACTCACACACACAAACATCCATGAAAGTGTGGCTTATCGCACATTTGCTTCAGAACAATAAATCAGCCGCATGATTTAAGCTTGCATTGGCAAAACCTCGTTTGGCTTTGTGAAAAACACCACATCAACACTCAAGTTTACATAGATCACGTAAGTTACCTAGTCAAGTAACCCTACAATTTCTTTTTACTACCTTAGCAGACCAATTTGAACAACATTTATAAGACTAATTTCTGTTGAAAGTGGCAAGGACTTTGGATAGAACAAATTGTTCAAAGGTCTCAAAGAAAAATATGATTTAAAATTTGGCTTCGCTTGAAGACCTTGAAATAACTTATAGTACTCCAAGCTAAATATATAATATGCCTAAATATAAAACTCAAACAACGAAACTAACAAATTGAAACACAGCCTGCAATGCATAAAAGAAACTACATGCACACACATATGTGTTTTTTTTTTATTATTATTTTTATTTATTTTTATGTATTTTTTCTTCTTCGAATATTTGGTTCACTGGCTTTTAGCACTGTGAGAGTGTCGATGAGTAATTGGCTCATAAAAATTATGTGGAAATTAATTTTCAGTGTTTTCTTCCTCTACACACACACACGCACACACGCGCCTACAAATACACTCAAACTCTTTGCTAGGCTATTTTTAAAAGTGGGAGAAAAAAAGGAAAGAAAAGAAAACCAAACCAAACTAAAAGCGAGAAACGAGCAAACGAAAATATTGAAATATGAATGCAGTCGACGGACGGACGATGCCGATGCCGATGGCCGTCCGATGCCGATGGCGATGCCTTTGGGGCGGCACTTGCCGTTTTGTTGCTGTTGTTGTTGTTGTTGTTGTTGCTTCCACCTGCCAAAAATTCAAAAATATACTGGCGACGTCGTTGCTTGACACTTTTGTACCCCAGCCAGCGCCTGCCCCAGCAACCTAACCCGCTCCTCATCCTCCGCTCATCCTTCAATGCCGCTGTCCCTGTCCCTGCCGCCTCTTGGCCCAAAAATGCAGCAGTGTGTTGTTGGTTCGCTTTCTTGTTCATTTCACTTGCTGGCTATTTTTGGTTTATTTCAAAGCCCGCGTGTTATGTATTAAAATTAGTAAGCAATATTTTTGTTTCAAGCAAAAAGCAGCAGCAGCAGCAACAGCAGCAGCAGCAGAAACGAAAACAAAAAGAGAATATAAAAAGGGAAAGAAAAGAAATTCATGTTGCGTTTATTTTTGAAGCGTTGAAAATTAACCGTAAATAATCGCGTCGCTCGGTCGGGCAGTTTTACAATCAATTCACTTGCACACCCAACGTACGATATGTGTATGTTTATACGTATAGGGAGGATACTCAGATACGTACATATATGTACATATTTATATAACTCTATATATATATATCTGGGGCTATATTTATAACGAGTTGCTTGCACCCGTCGGTCGCATCAGCGGCAACAAAATTTTAAATTATTGGTAATAAAAATCCACCTTCCTCGCCATCTTCATACTCTCCTGCTGCCGTTGCCGCTGCCGTTGCCGTTGCCTTTGCTGCTGCCTGCTCGCATTCTCTTATTTAGTCACCTCCACTCGCATTATGCATCCATAAACTCTTGATATTTAATATATGTTTTGAGTGCTTTAACCAGCGCCAGCAGCATTCATACGTTCGTCGTGTGATTTTTAAATATTTAAAAATGAATTATATAAATATGCATAAGTTTACTTTTAAGTGGGCACAGCTGACATTTAGATGGTTGCTGTTGTGGCTTTTGCTATAATATGTTGTTTTTGTTTTTGTTTTGTTTTATTATTATTTTGCTGTTGCTGCTGTTGTTGTTGTTGGCTAAATTTAATGACGCGTACGGAAATTTGTTGTGTTGTGTGCTGGGTAGCCCGCCGCTCGCCATGGGGGGCCCCACCATATGAGCCATATGGACCACACAGACATGAAAGAAACCAAAGACAGGTGCTGTTGCTCGTCGTCTATATGACCAAAAAGATGATTTTTAATATACGTGTAATTAGGCTTTCATTAAGCTACTTAAAGTATGTTGTGTTGTGTGGCAGATGATGACGAAGAAGAGGAGACGCCACAGAATGAAATAGAGACAAAAGTGGGCCAGAGATTGAGATATGTGGAAGACAGCGGGGGGCATTATAACTTTGAATTGATCACACTGAATGGAGGCATATGATAGCCCATTTTAACTTAATTGATTGCTGACGAAAATCCCCTTCTTTTGCCACTGTAGTAGCTTAGCTTCTCAAAATGCCGTACCACTTTTAGCTCACCCTGGCTTAGCCCAGCTTTCTCCCGCTACGAACTCCGAATTCCTTTCCCGGAATATCTCCCCATTGGTCAGTCTTTTGGTACATGTATGTATTTTTATGACAAATTGTCACGAGTGCATTGATGCAAAAAACTTAAATGAAGCGACATGCTGTTGAAATGTCTGTTTCGCCCTCTGCAACGCCTTCTAACCGCCCACCATTCCCTCTCCCTTTGTGTTGGTTTAGCCCTTCGAATGTTGGTTGCATGCGCAAAGATACAAATGATATACATTGCGTGCACTTGCAGATACAGATACTTGTACTTGAACGGCAAACAGGAGTGGCCTCGACATTGTCGTCATTATTATCATCATCATCCCCATCATCATCATCATCATCATCATCATTTTCAATGTTCCATTGTCAATGTTTTTGGGTTTAGCCTTTTGGCTGCCCATTTGTTTCGGTAGCTCATCTTACACTGTGAAAAAACTTTGTCAAGAATATCTGATTATAGAGCTATACTTTCGATGATGAAATCAACCAGACCTGCGTAAGCTCTATAGCTACCAACTTAACAAAGAACAGCCCTGATCAAACCTTATCTAAGGAATTTAGTTTTGTAATTTTTTTTCAAAGTGTATCTATAAATACATACGATACGTAAGTCTTGAAAGCTAATATGCTACGGGGGAATGAAAAGTGTAAGAGCAAGATAGAGAGCGAAAGAGAGAGAGAGAGAGAGGGCTACCTATACAAGTGACTAAGCCCGCAACCGTCGGCTATACCTATACCTATACCAATATATGCATAAGTACACATCTGTATCTGGCTACCTCTTTTATTTTGTTTGTTTGCTGTTGTTTGTTGTTGTTGCTCCGCTCGGGTTACATGCCAAATAAACAACAACAACAACAACAATAGCAGCTACACAGGCAAGGTTAAGGCTATTGCAATTGAAAACTGAGCTTGACATTTTTCGTACGCTCGGCTTATAGATTGGCCAAAAAAAAACAAGAACTACAACGAAATATTTAAACTTGAGTCTGGTTTGAGCAAGTTGCGGCTGGTTACCGTTAGAAAAAAAGTAAGAATAAGCGAACATGGAGCAGCCGGATTGCCTATCCTAAGTTTATATTTTTGCTACGTCTGCGTCTGCTCATGTCTGGGCGCATTTTTAGGTCTTCCTGGAAACGTAAGCAATATGCTGCTGCGGGTACGGAGGGTCCGGGTACGGTGACAAGGGATATGGCTTTGAAATTTGTATTGGGGAGTCTTGAGATTGGGATTGGAGCATGGGCAGGGGCATCTCGTGTACACCAAAGTGGCAATTAAACGAGCCAAAACGAAACGAAATGAAACGTAGGCAAGCGTACGAGTACGAGAGTTTGTAGCAAGCAATAATTCAATTAGCACTGTTTCGGTTTCGTTTCATAAAAGTATTAGTTGATTTTTTTTAATTAATGTGCAGTTATCATGCAATCCGATTAACAGTCGACTCCGACGTCGACTCTACGCGACTCGATGCTAGGTTGCCGCTCACTTTGTTGCTGTTGATGTTGCTATTGCTGTTGATGTTGCTGTTGCTGTTGCTGTTGATGTCTGTCTGTGGCTGTTTGTAATTGCAACTTGTTTGTTATTTGTAGTCCAAGCCAAGCGAACAGAAAGCGGGTAAGCGGCAGCGGCATGCAGCAAGTGGCAAGCGTCGAGTGCCTGCCTGTCACCGTATCTTCTCTCTCACTCTATCTCTCACACACACACTGTTGAAGCTGTTGTTGTTCTTGTTGTTATCTGCCAAGAATGCTAATTATAAGATTAGAGACAGCAACAGATCCTCTAGCTATATATGCATGTACTCAGCTTGTTGTTGTTGTGGTTGCTGCTGCTGTTGTATCTACTTAAGTATCTTTGTATCTTTAGCTCTGTATCTATATCTTTTGGGTGATAGTGCACACGCATGCCGCCAAAAAGGCGGCAAAACTTTTGACAACATTATTCTTTGACTTTGCCAGTTGCTGTCATTACTGCTGTTGCTATGAATCAGGACCCTCTAGAATAATTGCAGAGTGTGTATATTTCCGTGTTCTTTAATGCTTTTTGTGCATGAAAAGAGCCAAGGTTTATTTAGCAACAATTTAAAAGCAGCACGCTAAAATCTTGCTGTTGATAAATGGAAGACTCTTCGGCGGCTGCAAAACGAGCATGTGAAGCTTAAGATTGGGAGAGCACATAAAAGTGGCATAAAACTGGCCTTTCTAGAGTATTTCATTTCATTTCATTTCGTTGAAATTTTCATTTCAACACCAAACCGAAAATTCCGGTTTCCTATCATTTTCTTTCCCGCATTTATTTCGCAACATGCAGTAACATTTCCAGGCGGTTGCCTGCCAGGTTGAGCATCTCTTAATATTGATAAGTGTGTGAATATTTATTCAATTTTGTATAACCTTAACAAAGTGAATGAATTTTTCCACATAGCGCAAACGTAAGTAAATATCTTCCTGAGCATTACAATATGAAAAGTTGCTCTATAATTCTTATCAAAACGAAAACATTTAGACGACACACAATATTTCTTGCTCCAGTAGAACTTTGCTCATCTGACAGGCAAAATCATTTGGTATTAGTGTGACCAGATTAGTAGGCGTGCTAACCAGCTTATGTCACATAACATTGGAAGTGTTAAAATAATGTTAAATGTAAGCTGTGCAAATGAAACGTAATCCATAGGTCAGTCTAGCCCTATTCTCTCTCTCCTGCTTTATAAATGCCACTTTACAAAGAGAGAGCTCAAACCTAACTAGATCCCACTTCTGTCTGGACGTCGTTGTCTTAATCAAATATCTTGTTTAGCATTGTGGTTCCCTAAACCTTTAAAAGTCATGAGTTCTTGTTGACAAACAAAGTCAAACACCTCGTCGTGTTACTGTTTGGTGCAAATTACCGAAATGAGCATGATCTGGCAAAAACAGAAAAAGGGTGCAAAAGTTTTCAACTCAATTCAATTATGGTCTCAGGGTATTTCTGGAGAACAGAATATATGGCTCCCAGTCATAGCCATAAGAAATAAATGTTTCAGTTTCATAGTATAAGGAATAAATGTTTCAGTAAAGTCCACGATGGGCTTTCTGTTTCTCTGCTGTTGTTCTCGAATATGCTTCAGTTTTCAAGGCAAAAGTCTAAGAGTTGTCAACTATATAGCCTTTCTGCAATTGTATTTTTGTATTTTGTATTGCATTTTTATGCTGCAGCAAGAACATCAGCATCATCATCATCATCAGAAGTTGAAGCCGCAGCAGCCACAGCAGCAACAACAACAACAACATTCACTTGCAGTACGTCACCCATGCCAGCAAGTATATATGTACATATGTACGTGTGTGCATACATGCATGAGTATGTATGCCTCACTCCCAGCAGTTGTATCGTACATATATATTTTCTGGCATATCTGTCGTGTGCATCTCTTGAACTATCAATTTAAATGTCAGTTTAAATTGTAGAATTTTTCATTTCGTGGACTTCGTGCATGAAAACTATAAAATGTTTTCATTGTTTTTATGCTGAGCGCCGTTTCGTCGTACGTTTCGTTTCGTTTCGTTTTTGAAAACTTGGTTAGAGAAGTTGAAAGAATGAAGGCAAGGCTATAGCATATAATGTATATATATATATACACGTATGTATATATATGAGTATGTGCACATATAGAGATGTTCGCTGATATGCCTGGCCTAGGGCTCTCTGTGTAGGGAGGGAGAGGGAGGGCAGACATTAGGCCATGGCTCTGACTCTGACTCTGACTTGTTTTAGATTTCTGTACGGCGTATGGGGCTGGCTGCCTTTCAACATTTGACAGCAGCTGTCAAAAAATAAAAAAAAAATAAAAAAAACTTGAAAGAGTTTTGCCGAGTCTCAAGTTGCCCAAGTTCTCTACAGTTCAAAGTCTTTCGCGTAGCCCAAAGTAAAAGTTGCGATATGTTTGTTCTCTTTGTTATTGGCACCGAGGGCGCCTTTTGCCAGCCTTTTTGGCCAAGTTTATTGGCTGTACTGCTAAACTTTGCTTACCTTTTAGGTCTCTGTATGCAGAAGTCGATAAAGTGGTATGTAGGGGTTCTGATAGATTTCTGAAATCAAGAAGAAAATATTCATATATTACATATAAGTCAAATATAATCAAAGGTTCTATAAAATTAGTTTAGCTGCCTTTGGCTACATTTTGAATGCGATTTTCATAAATGTAGATCATTTTTCTGAGTGCAGTCGGCTCTCTGCTAGCTTATTTGAGAACTTGATTTATATTGTCTTTAATTATTTCAGACACCTCATCTTCTAATGGCTCTCCAATCCACTTTGTATATCATTTTTTTTTGTGAAACTTCAGAAAACACACACAGACAACTCGTACATTTGTATCTTGCTGTCTATATGTCTGTCTATCCATCATGGTTTTAAGTAATCTTCAACAAACTCTATTTTTTTCATGAGAGCAGCAAACAGAACTTGAGGAGAATAAAAAAACACCGAAATGGTAGACAAATCGATTTCATTTGCCAAGAAGACGTGGGCTATTAATTTGTCTGTTGTTGCTATGTTAAAGTTTCGGAACCACTTTACCCACTTTACCAACGTTCCGCTTTGCTCTTAACCCCTGCTTGTCCAACGGCCAAAGTCTAACACCGAAAATCTGTACAAAAAAAGTGAAGTCTCAATATGCGAAGTGTGCTTTGGGAAACTACAAAACTCAAACTTGACGCACAGCTCAGACTACCACTTGGGCTTTGTCTGTTGTTGGCTTTATGTTGCCGTTCTTGTTGTTGTTGTTGTTGCTGTGGGTCCATAAATACTTAGATACATTTATGTATATATGGCTGCGATTGCATTTGAGAATATTTCAACAATGGGCATTCATATTTGTCCGTGTTGAAAAACAATTAACGAAGATTTATGGCAATGGATTTTGTAGTCCGGTTTTTGGGTTTACGATTTCTGTTTTGTATTTTTGGGATTTTTGTTTTTCTGCATTCTACAGTTTCGCCTTCTCCAATGCAGTTTTAATAATTTCCACATATCTTTTGTTTGGCAATTAACTGTCTGACACTAATTGCTGCCACCGTCTGCAGACAAAGACTCAGATTTGTTGATTTTTGCCATGTTTTCTGGTTTTCGGCCAACAAGTTATTGGATATTGATTTTTATGGCTTTGATTGGTTTTGACAGCAAACACAATGAAATTAATTAACTTGTTTACAATTAAAACATCATTAGGTCATTATCTATTATGAGAAGTTTTGCACAAAATGCAATGCAATGCCCTTGACACGGCACAACTGTTGGTTAGGGGACAGGGACAAGCAGAGTAGGCACAGAGGTCTTAACGTGCTAAAGTCAAAGTCAATACGGTTTTTGTGAGTCGAGTCAAAGCCAACCCCCCGGAGCCAGAGCAGCACACGCTGCCAGTCGTCGTTTTGCCCCTTCGTTTGTTGCCAATTCAAATTGCCAATTATCGATGAATTTGCAAAAATCCAAACAGACAGACAGACAGACAGACAGAGACACACACACATACAGAGAAATGCATAAAGGGGCGCGGCAGTTGGCAGCTTAAGCAAGGGTACTCTCCCCCTCCCTGACTCACTGTCGTCGGCCCTGTCAATATTTTGCTAGTTTGTTTTTGGGCCCTGGGCCGGGGCAGGTCACAAAATGCTTTTGTGTTTAGGGTTTTAGGTTTCGGTATCGGTTTATGTCCTCATCATCGTCAACGCTCCTCGTTGCGAATTATGCAAATCAAATGGCACATATCGATGTCAATTGCAATATTATTGCTGCAATTCAGCACTTTCCCATTCATGAAATCAAAGTGAATACGAAGGCAAAGGGGTGATTGCAACAGCAGTAGGGAAGGAAGCCAGGCAGACATAGAGTACTGAATGTCCAATGTGTTGATTTGTGGCAGGATGATGCCATTTCAACTCACACACAGCAGAAGAGTGAATTTAGCACAAGCAGAATGAATGCAAATGAATGACAAGAGCTAATAGAATGCGTTGCAATTGGTGTTTTTTTTGGGGTTTAATAGAAAGCTCTATCGAATTCAATAAAACACAAAATACAATTAATAAAGAAGTTCAATTTCTGACAATCTTCTAGAAAAATACTCCAGTGGAAGACCAACCTAAGGAAGGTTTTGCTTTAAGGACGCCTTTAGACACCTACAATTTTTTCATTCTCAAGTAAAAAGCCTCAAATTCTTTCGACTTGCTCTCATAATGTCAGCCAACTCGTCATGGCAGACGCTGGATCTGTCAAGCATAAGTCATTGAGTGCCTCAAAGCGCATGGAAACCCCACGAAGAGAAGAATGAAGGTTAGTATAATATCATCTTTAACTCTTTAACTCTAAATAATGATATTTAGCTGATGATCAGCCATCAATCTTCTGCCATTTTTGACACCTGAAAACTACCAGCAAAATAAGTTCATATTCTTATTATCATAAAATGTCTTACAATAATATTTATTAGCTCAAACAATATTCCTATAAAATATGCAAAAAAAAATCAACTGTAAATTTATAAAATATTTTATGTCTTTTAAATTTCTTTCAAAGTTTTCCCAATTGTATTTCCACATTCCATTTAACCGTTACAAACCAGTTTGGAAACCTATTTTCTTTTACCAAAAGATATACGTGACACCAAACTCTTCTTCCACATAGAAAGCCACCAAAAAAAGTTAAGAAAATTTATTAATTGAAATCTGAGACCGACAGCTGCAGCAGCTTGGCCTTGCCCCCTGTACCTTATGGGCCACACCCTTTTGCTACACAAAGACTTACATGTGAAGAAGTAGCAGCAGAAAACTTGCCAGAAAACGTGGAACAAGAACCTTTTATTTCGTTTAATAGATTTTGCACTCGAAAAGCAAGCAGGAACCTAAGCAAACACGAACAGTTTACACAGAACTCCCTTCACGCCATCCTATTTTCAATTTCAAATTTTTTCTGATATTCTAAACGAAAACGCAACGAAAACTTAAGTAAAATGTGAGGCAAAAGGAAAGGAAAAGTAGAAATTAATTCAGCAGTAAATACAATTGGGAAGCAACCACGACAAAAGGCTACGACTTTTACTCCTTGCCCGAATGAACGAACGAACGGCAATTTAACATTCAAATTACAAATCCTTTTCAAGGGTTTACGCAGCCGTTCACGTTCTTTGCTTCTCCTTTTTTTTTTAAATTTTTCTTTAACTGCGTTCTTCAACTTATTGTTAGTTAAAATTCTGCGCACTGACAAATCGTTTTTGAACGCGAACCCAAAAAAAGAAAACCAAATCCGACCCTCATTGACTTCAGCCGCTCGAGCTGTTCCTGCTGCTGCTGCTGCTGCGGATGAACCCTTTAGCACTGTCCTGCTGTCCTGCTACTCCTGCTGCTGTTTTTATTTTTTTGGGATTTGCTACGACTGAACCTCATTTGAATAAGTGTATGTATGAATGTGTGTGTGCGTGTCTGCATTCAGAGTTTTCATGCGTGAGAAAATTGTCAGCATATTGATTTGATCATGACGATGACGATGATGATGTTGATGATTATCAATAGTTATGCGCATATTTAATTGTATCTGCGCACCTCTATCTCTTCAATTCTCTGCTGACTCTCCCTCTCCCTCCCCGCGATCTGTCTATCTTTTCTTATTTGCCTGCATTTGCATTCCGTTAAGTTGCAGTGCAAATATGCAAAACGGCCACAGAATTTGTACAAATATTTGCACAGCTTCAATTGAATGACAGCCGAATGAAATAACTGAATAAATACTTATAACTAAATACAACTCGGCACACAAATGCACACCGACACTCACACACACCCATTTCCATATCTATGATCATGGATTACAGCTGCTGTCAACCCTGAGCAGACTGCGGCACATTTACATGTTCATCGCAGCTGACCCAAACCCAATGCTCCTGTACACGGGATACGGCAATGGTGATGGGGATGGGGTCATTCCGTTGATTAGCCCAGAAAATAGACACGTAATTAGAAGCTAGCGACTGGTTTTAAAAGGTCGCCGTGTCGGAACCGGTGCCGGCACAAAGGATCAAATGGTTTTTATGCGCTTGCTATTATATAATTTAGACTTTACACCGCTCCCTCTTACCCTCTTTACTTGTATACAAATACACTCTACAAAATTTGAATAAAAGTAGTAAATTGAATAACGAATCGAGTAAATTTTCTTGAAAAATGTTAGCTTAGTTTGATTCCATTAGTTTCCCCAGTCTTTCTTTAGATGAGTTTTATATTTACATAAATTTCGGGCAGTTTTAAGAATATTTTGGAATTATGCTCAGACAAATTTCGAAGCATTTCTAACATTTACTTAAGAACTATTTTGAGTTCGACGGCAAAGTTAAGGAATAACGAAACTGTAAGCTGTAGAAGATCTATCATGAATATGCTAACATATAGAAGCATTAAACTAAGCTTCTGCTTAAACATCGCCTTTTTTCTGAGTGTACTTGCTTTTTGTTTTGCATGTGGCGGGCATTTGTAGCTGCCACAGCCAACGTTGATGAATGCAACCCAACAACAGACGCCGCAACGTGGCAAGGCAAGGCAAGGCAAGGCAAGGCACGGACACGGACGCATCGCACATACGTAGGAACGTTGGGAACGCACTTGCTCCAAAGTCAAAACCTCTGCGCAGCTGAAATTCCTAAACTGACTCAAACTTGGCGTTAGTTGTGGCATGTTTGCTCGTTGGCATTAATCAGAGTTGGTGGGGCCTTGGGGTCGCACGAGTCTGGGGGCAAAGAGTTGCGTGTGTGGCTGCTGCCAAAACTAAGCAACTGCGTGTGAGAGAGAGCCGGGGCGAGACTGCTCTGTTTTAGTTCTGCCTTATTATTTCACTGTAATTAATAAAGATTAAACGCTGTGACACAGCACAGCTAAATAAGGGAGCAGCACAGCCACACAGCCACGCAGCCACGCAGAGGGGAGGCGCACACAGACAGCGGCAGGCAAAAATTTGTTTTCATTTTTCGAGGAAAACTTTTTGTAGTTGCCACTGCACTATAATTTTTGGCGCTGTCTCAAGCTGCTGCTGCTGTTGCTGTTGCTGTGGTGAAAATGCTGCTTAGTAATGTGTGCAAAGGGAGGAGGGGGTTGTGGAAAGAGGGCATGATTATGCAGTTGACAGTTTCAATATTTAAGCGAGCAACAAGCCAAGCAAAGCAATGCGAACAAAGTGTTAAGATTAATGTTAGGGAATTCCAAAGCAAGAGAAAAACTTATAATACATGTTAGATTTTTTTTATATTATAAGATTTTAAGATTCTTAAATTTTAAAATTTTAAGAAATTATCATATCCGTTGGTAAGAGAAATTGGTTTATTTACATTATAGATGCCTTGAAAGAGCAAATCAGCAGCTGAATGAATATGAAAGTGTAATGGAACACCATCAACGATTGTATCAGTCACAAAGAAATCCAACTATCTGCTCTTCTTTAAATCTTCTGTAAATCTCTTCTCCCTCTCTTTGATATCAATTTAAATAAAGATTCGAACTCAAGAACTATCAAACGGAATTCACGGCTATTGCAAGCACAATGATAAGCAAGCACAACAAATATGTAAATCACAATGTCCATAAAATCGGAACGGAATCATAAACTTTGCTAATGAATATGGTTAGGAATGACATGTCACAGATTCAATAAAAATTGGGCTGATTTTGGAAGATGGCTTTTTTCTGAGTGCATAGATGACATCATTCGTTTTAAGCCTCCTCCCATTTATTGATCGTTTCTTTAAGCGCCATAAGCTGCACTAAACATAGTCTTCAGAAAATACATAAACCCTATAATGATTGCATAAAATCAACATAAAATCTTATATGGCACACATAAATTCTCATTTTTGTGATCTCTAGTGTGTTCTGTGAACCGCTCTCCTTCCCTTGCCCAAAAGCTATCAAATTGCACATTTTGCATAAAATACGATACACAGGCAGTGTTCATAAACATTAACTAAGATTAATGCAGCCATATATCACTCAATATAGAAGACCGAAATTAAGCAAAGCCAAATGAATTAATGAACTACATAAAAAAATGAAAAAAAATAACAAGGAAGATAGAATAATACTCAGAAATGAAACTTGAAAAACAAAATCAACAAATTGGGTCACCAAATGCAATGTAAAACAAATGTGTGTGCATGTGTGTGTATGTATGTATGTGTCTTTCAACTGTATCTTCATGGAAACGTCTGTTGTGGGCGCCTCTGTTCATACTTATAGTTAATTGCACTGGTAATTAATAATGCTATTTATTAGAAACTGTTCCCTCTTCTTTTGATGACCTCACCCAAATGTATGGCGACGACTGCGACGACTCGCACTCGTGTGCCTGGCTTTGAGTCACAGTTGCTAATGCTGCTACTGCTGCTGTTGTTGTTGTTGTTGCTGCTGTTGTTGTTGTTGTTCTATATGTGTGTCATTAAGTAAATTAAGTAAATAAACATATGCCTGGCACAGAGACTGAGAACTGAATAGCTGCTCTATGGGCATAATTAATTGTCAGTCAGGCAGATATAGATACAGAAACTGACAGACGGACTGAGAGACACACTTCAGGCCATGTTTTTGAGTTTGTTTCTGTTTTTGTGCTCGAGTTACCCCCAGTGAAGTCAACAGCTGACCCTCACCCACTCTTAAGCACCTTCATCACCCCTCTTCTTAGTATCAATCTGCTAACCAAAAGCGCATTAGTTTTTGTGCCCTTTAATCAGCCGCCAAACGATGCCTGAACTTAATTTAACGAGCACCACACACTCATGAACAGCTCCTTAGCCCCTCCCTTAACCCATACCCAAAAAAAAACATTGTTTTATGCGCATTTCAACGCCTTCATTTGCATGCGTTTTTTGGCTTAATAGCCAAAAGGTAGCAAAAATATACAAAAAAGCATGGTGGAAAACTAACTTAAAGTGAACGAAGCTTATATACTCTAGAGGATATTGTTCCATCGAAGTCAAGGCATCATAAAATCAATCCTGCTATTAGTCAGTCAGCAGAAACAGACACTTCTTTAAGGTCCTCATTTCGATTGATTAGTATGGGAGCTTTATTATATGATGATCCGAATTGGACGAAGTGTTCTACAAAGTCAGAAATTCATGCTTGTTTGGAATACTTTCAATAATCCGAATTATTCATACTAAAAGTTAAATTTACTTGGCTGTTCATGATGTTTGGGAATATATTCATATACTTTTTCAATGTTAAAGATGTTGCCTTTCTCTTTGTTACAAATAGCGTGACAAAAGTCAGATACTTTTTCTCAGGGTATAATAATAACAACTCCAACTGGACTGGACTTGAGGGCCCTGTTCAAGCTGCTTATCGGTTGCAATAGATTTCTGATAAGCCCTAAACAGCAACAACAGCTACAACAGCAACAAGCTGCGCATTTGCATTTAATTTGCACCCGAAAAAGGGTCACTTGAGCCCTCAAGGTGGCGCGGCAGCGGTCAAAAAAGACACGCAAAAATATAAAAGCCTGACAAAAGGTAGAAAGGTCTTTGTTTTTTGGCTTTTATTTTGCATTTTTTATATACATAATTTTTTTTCGTAAAAGCGGCTTCTGCGTAATTGCGTGTAGAGTGGAGTGTTGCTGTTGTTGGTTGTTTTTCTGCCACCTTAGGGCACGTTTGCGCACTTAACTCACGCATATTGCGGCGGCACCTCATCGAATCGAAAACTCAAAACTGGGACTCTGACCGATCGTTCGTTGCCGCAAATTGAGACACAACCAACCAACTTGGCAGAAGCGGCATCATCAGCAACAGCAGCAGCAGCAGCAATAGCAGCACCAACAATAACAACAACAGGGGCAATAGCGGCAGCCAAAACGTTTAATTTACTTTTATTGAACTAGCACGATTTATTGAAATTGTTTATCGTTTGTTGTCTTTGTTGTTGCTGCTGATGTTATGAAGTGCGAGTCATACACAGAGAGGTCTGTTGTTTTTCCTCTCTATTTTTTATAACACTTGAATGTGTGCGCTTGTGTGTGTGTGTGTTTTTAAATGCTATTTTAACGGGTTTGATGATTTGTCACTTGCTTGTGTATTCTTTTTGAAAATTTTATTCGTTTTCTGGAATGAATAAAAATGTAGTCACTGTTTTAGGCAGTAACTATTGCTATAAGATGACTTTGCTTGTTGAAGAGTGAGTGGAAATATATAGGGGACAAATAATTTGAAAATTTAATTAGTAAAAAATTTAAATATTCTATATAATAAATGGAAAGGAATCAGAAATACATTTGAAAAAGCCCAAGTCCATGCTTTTGAGAGCGCGTTGGTCTGATAAGATACCATGCTCTCTTGTCACCGCTCTTTCTCTATCTCTCTTTCCCTCTCTGCGACAATGTCTACTTGTTATACAATGGGCAGAGCGTTCATTTGGTAAACAAGTATAAGAGGAATACAATTCTGGCAACTAACATGAGTTATTCCGAATGAATATTGTAGGATTCCAACGTCACTTGGCAAAGTAGTCATTTGTGTAGTCATGTTTGGTGGACAGTGAATACAGTTATCGCAGGGTTCAAATTTGAACACCTGACTACCTAAGAGTCTTCTTCAATCTTGATACACTTTGAATGGTCCGAAGATCAAACCACTCTGACAGAATTTAACGATTATCCCCACAGAGACTGATCTGACTTCAATCCAAAGTAAACACCTTTGCTCATTCCATGAAACACATAAAATAATTATATATAATTTCTTTCTAATCCCCTACATTGCCTTTAAGCACGCTTCACTGTGCCACTGATTGATATTTATCGCATTTCTTTTTAATTTTTAATATCGCAACCTTTAGTTTTTTTATTACTTTGGTGGCATTTCAGAGTGAATTTTAATTATGCTAATCCCCAAAAAAACAAGCTGCACAGAGACGAAGACGTGGCCGCATTGCCCCTGCAGCAAATTGTTGTTTGGGGATATAGTCTGGCCATAATAATTGTTAAGACCCCAGACGACTGAGAAACCCCTCGACAAGTGTCAGAGCCAGAGCACGACGTCAGCACATTTGTCAGCAAAATGTTGTCGCTCGTGCCGCGCACATAAAACTGTATATCAATAAATATAGAAATTTACTTATATTAGTTACATGCATATAGTTCGATATCAGTGCAATCGACTCTTTTGAGTCTTTGAGTGTTTGTCTTTTTGTAATCTCAACGTTTTAGCCAAGGCATTTGCATATTTATAAGTGTTTTCCAGTAAGGCCAGTACCGCTGTCCATTCGTCCGCTTTATGTTAATTGCATGGGGCTATGAAATTAATACTTTTTATCGTTTGCTCAATCGCCGCGAACTTGTAGCTCACATGTTAGCTGTAAATTAAGTTGACAACTTGGCGCTGCCGCTGACACAGCCCCATGGTTGGCTCTTAGTCTCTGGGTCTAAGCTGGCCAACTGACTGAGTTTTGGTGACCACTTGAAGTTGGCTAAAACTGGCTGCATGCCTAACTAGGCGCACAATTGAAATTAGATTGTTGCACAGATAAATCAGTTAGTCAGGCAAGTGTTGTGGCAAACATACTAGTCAAAGCTCTGCGGCTATTAGCATAAGAAAAACCCACTGTCATAAGTTCTACAAGTACTTGAAATGTGTTTTTCAATAACTCGCAAATGCTCAATTTGCAATATATGGACACCAATGTGTATGCTGCACATAAATTTCATATTTATTGATATTCAAATTTAATGAAAGAGACAGATTTATATGAAGGTCAAATATAAAAATAAATTTTCAAAAAATGTTGTGAAAATTTCGATTCAGCTGGCGTAATCAGTAATGTATTGGGATCTAGCACACAACGTGTCTGTCTGGTTTGGATCTCAGTCTTAGTTATTCATTTTTAATAGAAACTTATAGCTAAATAATAAGTAGTAACCAGAGAGGAAGACTAACTTTGAATATCTGAGGCTTCTATGAACTTTCAGATTATAACTAGAATAAACTTCACAAGAGAGTAAGGTTTACTTGCAGACATATTACTATTCATTCATTCTAAATCTGTGTTTGCGGCTAGCCTCAAAATTTAGTCATAGTAAGTAGAGAGAAAGTGAGAGAGACGTTGAGATAAAGCCTAGTCCAAATTGCGCTATTTGGTCTTTGTAATATGACATATGACTATATGATACAGTTGTCCAATCGGAATGTTGGTCCGAATGAATGGTCAGCACACGAGGAGGCATCTAATACAAACATATACCAAATATGGTTAAATTCTGATAAAAAAAAGTGAATTTTGGTCTACTTAGAGTTCATTCCGAATCGGTCGGCTATGACGGACAGACAGACGGACTTTTGCACAAGCTCTGTTTTACTCAAAGCCTTAACAACTTGCTTTCTTATTTAAATTCATCGAGTTTTATTTTGCTCATAACACAAACTGCCAATGGAGCTCAATTTCCATAAGTACACTCAATAAAGCAAACATATCACTTAAAAATTTGCTGTCGAGTGTGATCCATGGCTGTCGTCTAATACAAATTGAATGCCTCATTGACATTATTTCAACTCAGGTATCAGTAGACCAAACAAAGTGAAAAACCTCTTTCTTATGATGAGGTAGAGAGTGGGAAAGCCGAATGTGGTATACACTTATGCTAGACGATATAAATAACCTGACCCAGCTCCATGTCGTGATTGAAATACTCTTTGCGTATACATTTTCCTTTCAATGCCTGACAAGCAGTTTGACAAACTTGTAATACCCTTTGTTCAGGACAGAAGAATACTAAACAAACATAAAACTTTTAGTGCTGTCTGCCATTCAACGTTCAGTTGCGCCAGCTCAATATGCTGACCAGCAACGCTGCTGACGATGACGATGACAACGACTTCATTTGACGTTGTCAAGTGTTGCTGGATATAACTATATAAGTATGCATGTACATTTATATGCGCCTGTGTGAGTAGAGTTGGTTGTACACTTTACTACGCAAATAGTAGCCGCTATTTAAACGCCAATAGCAACTGCCATTAGCTCTAGGCGCTGTGTATCCAGTGTTCGTCGTATCTCCAAGTTTTGGAGTTGGCTCAATGTTTGTCTACGCTTGGCTGCCTACACACGGTGACGGTGACGGTGACAGCAGGCTAAGCTGGGGGACTGAGACAAGACTCTGGGCCTGTCTTTTCTATTATTTAGCAAATATTTAGAATATGCGTACGTACATATATACCATAGTCAGGCCGAGAGTTGGACAGGCAGGCAGCTAGCCAACTTGGCTACTGAACGCGCTTCGGTAAACAAATCATGCAGGGAGGAGCACTGCATGTCACAGTTGTCGTTGTTGTTAGTTTTCTACAATGGTTTAAATATTTAAACGTGCTTTTGTTGTATTTGTACTTTATATGTGTGCGTGTGTGAGAGAGTGCACATTGCTTGCACTTTATTTTTTTTGGTCGATAAACCAAACTTTCTATAAATATAGCTTTAGCCAAAAGCTAAAGCTGGGTAGGCAACCACATGACCATCATCATCATCATAATTATTATCATAATTATCATCAGCAACATCATACTGGCATTGTGGTCGTTAAAGCCACCTGCTGTCCATGGGCTGCCGTTTTGGCCTTTAACCTTTTTGGCTAGCTTGACGCAGGCTTGTACTGTGACCACGTATCTGGCTCCGTCTCCGTCTCCGTCTACGTCTCTGTTTCGGCTTCCTTCGCCGGCTTCGGCTATCTGCATACACTCTCACATACAGGCGGCCTGTTGTTAACAAGCTTGTTAATAAATTACCAACAAAATGGCCATAAAATGTGCCAGGCATAAATCATGGCCAGACTTATGAGCATGCTCAGCTCTTTTCCTATGCATAAATAAATAAATAATAGCAAGTGTGGACACAAAAACAGACAACAAGCCGCACCGAGCTAAATTAGCGACAAGAAATAACTCGTATATTAAAAAAACGATAAATGCGAGAGTATATGTACGACTGCACGGGTATAATGCGGTATCATCGAAAATTGATAGCGCAAAAAGGCGAATAAACGAATATTATGCTGCGATTGGCGACGATATGGAAACAAAATAAATTCAAATTAATCAAGATAGAGGAACAGATCGGCAGACCTGGTGAATCGAGAACCCCCGTCAGGCAAAGTATTTCATTAAAATGCGCGACATGCATAAATCAAAACAATTAATTGCCATTCTTTGCTTATTTCTGTGCCTCTTTGTATAGTTTGTAGCATAGCAAACGATTCAGTAAGGCAGCTCTTAAATGGCCGAGTATCAAGTTGGTTGTTTGGTCTTAGAAAATCAGTGAGTTTTGAAAAAACAGCTGTAATAGAGTGTTGGACTAGCCCCCCCATCCATTTCAGCAAGTTCATTGCCCAGTTGATGATTCATATGATTTTGTATATAAGTCAATGCCTTGTATATGCGGCCGAAAAGCCACAGCACATCATTATCCATTGCTTCAGTGGCCACAATTTGTTGTGAACTCTGCGCGTTTGGTATAATAAAAAAGTTGAATTGTAGCAGTGCAGTGAGAGTGTTCAACATCGAGAGCCTGTGTCCATGTTCTCAAACCATATTTATTTGTAGTCGCCATCTAATTCGGTTAAAATAATTGGGGATAAGCTTAATTCATGAAAACCAGCAAGACCGAAAATAAAGGTGATACAACTCAACCAACGACAAATTTCATACAAACTACACAGATGTCAATCTTAGCACATGGTAGACACCATGGGTTCCCTACCCGATCCGAAGCCCTAGGCATATGAAGTACTTCTCAATAGATTTAGCAAAAAAGAGATCAACTAACTTCGTTTCACTCTTACTTTTCAGAATGGGTACACTGTGCGTTTCATTGATAAACATGAGATTCTACTAAATGCCCCACAGATTCGCCCAGTTCTAAGATATTGAGAAAAAATATCTTAAAGAAGCAATAGCGAGCACAATAGCAACAAATGGGTGTGGTCGAACTTAAAAATCGATGTGACATATTTCAATGAAAATTATTAAAACCAAATAAAAAAAAAATTGAAGAAAATTTAATTCTATTTAAAACAAAATAATTCCCAAAATAATTCTGCAAAACTATTGAAGTTATGATGAATATTGAGTGTGCAGTTTCTTTTCGGTACAGTCCTTAGACGAGCATGAAATGACTAAGGTAATGAAAACTTACCGAGCATTTTGCAGCTTTTGGGCACGTTGGCGTTGGCGTTGGCGCTGCCAACCTGGCGCTGCAATAAACTGGAAAAAGAAAGAGAGATAAAGAGAATGATAAGAGGGGGGGATAATGATGAACAATAAACGAATTATATTAATAATATGTGTGCTGCTGCTTAAGCCATACACACACACACACAAACTTATTTATAGATACAAAGCTAAAGATAAAGATATACTTAAATGTCACACGACCAAACTGGCCGCATGTTGCTTAGCTTTTGCTGCTTTAAATTAGTGAAAATTACGTTGAATTTATCATGCGAGTTCGCGTATAAAGCAGCCGATTCAAAAACATACAACACAAAACAGACGCCATGTCATGTCAGATCATTAAGAAAATATGGTCAAAAATGTTTCAATTAAATCAACCAAAGTAGACGTAGCGAAACATTATAAAAATATATAAAAGAGATACAAGAAAAAAAAGAAATACTAAAAAGAAATCGAAACTGTGCATAGAAACTGAATATTGTAGGCGGACAAGTTTTGCCATAAATTTGTGTGTAGGCTACTTTACTGTCAAGTCATTAACAACAACAACAACAACAACAACGACGACAATCTGACTGTGAATCATTAGCAAATAGCACAAACAAAACAAGAAACAAACTAAATGGCTTTTCTTTTTTTTTTGGTTTTAATAATATATATATAATATATATCTTCATATGTATAAAACTTGCTTGGCATTATTTTAATGATCATTTTTTGTAAGCCCTCAAATTGGCATTGCATTGCACAGTGGCTGCTGATAATATCAAAGTAAAGAAGACATCGGCTGAACTTCTGATTAGGGAGAACTCACTTACTCATTCTTCACAAGATAAACGGTAATAATTACTGTACTTCCACACCAATGAATACTAAAAGCACTCACAGTTAAAAGTATTCACAAAACATTCAAAATTCTCATGTTAAAGTTATATAAGGTAATGAAATAGCCCGAACATGGTCGTGTGTGAGATAGAAAGAGAGAGAAGTTACCAAGGATGACACCCATTTGTGCGGTTTCTTCTCATGTCACTGTTCACTTTCAGTCTCCAGCAGTAGCAGTTGCAAACATTCATCGCATTGCCTATTTATTTGTCTGCGATTTCATATAATTGAGCCACTGTGCATTGATTTTATTTTAATATTTCTTAGCTGTTGGAAAATTTGTCAATTTGTTTTTTATTTTCCCTGTTCTCGGAATCTCTTTTTTATAGCTTTCTGCTGTTTGTTAATTAGGATTATTAATTTATTAAGAGATCTTAACATATAAGAAAGACGTTATAAAGTGGTATTTGCTCGATGTTTTTAGCATATTGTTTTTGCAAATTTGCGGCAAATTGTTGGCCATGCACTTTTGACTTTTGTAGCTCATTTTAATTAAAAAGTTGTTTTTATATGTTGTAATATTTTTTATAATAAAAAGTCACGCAAAATGCGGCTAAGCTTCCGCGCGTTTTATTGCCTGAAGCTTGCTTTTATATTTTTCATTATTAAATATGTGCAATTAACTGTTGAATGTAGGTTTTCAGTTAGTAATTTCAGTAGTTATGTATTAGCGATGTTTCGCAAGCAAAACAGACACAAATCCAAAGAAAACCTGGCTTGTAGCATATTTATTAGGCGCAAAAACCAAGTCATAAAAATTTGAAATTATTTTAAAACTAAATATAAACTAAACATTGAACTCACGCAAAATAATAAAGCCAAATAAATTTGCTTTTAAATTGTTATAGCCATTACTAACTTTCAAATTTGTATTGTTTAGCTCAACTAATGTCTGTGGAATCGAACAAGAATGGAGAGCAGCATTGCTCTATAGATATTAGAGGCCTGTATGATTGCATTCAAAATGCCAAAGGAATCATTCATCAGCATTCAAATGGTCCTTCATGCTATAATCATTCACTCTACTAATCCAAACCAAATGTATTTGCAAAATATTCATTCGAATACAATTAGTGCACTTAGGATATGGTGTGCAACGGTTACAAATGCTCGAATATACATTTGAAGATTCCCTCCCAGGCTCGATTGTGAGATAGAAAGTGAATAAAAAGAGCCAACTTATTTGTTTTTACGCAGGAGAGCAGGCCGACAAATAAGTAGGCTATCTCTTTCTGTCTCGCATGTTAATATGGACTCACTTCGATTTGGCTCTGACTTCGATTTGCCTCTCACCTCATTGAATATCAATTTAGGTAATCAAAGTATTCATTAATAAAAGAATAAGCTGTTGCATAGAATAATATAGATAAATCCAACTTAATATATATTATTTAGAAAGGAAAGTCTATAAGTTATAAGCTAACACATTTACTTTTTATTTTTGGGAAATAATATATACTTTAAATCATAATGCAAAACTTTTATATAAACAAAGCGATTTAAACAATATTCTCATCTATCAAACCTACAAATGCACCCATATCAGCTTTAAGATACTAAATCAACTATACTATCTGAACACAAGCTTATACATATTGAAAATCATTATCGACATACAAAAAACGAAAATTATTTTTATACTCGTACTCTAGAATACTGAAAGAGTATATTGTATTCGTGCAAGTGTATGTAACAGGCAGAAGGAAGCGTCTCCGACCCCATAAAGTATATATATTTTTGATCAGCATAAACAGCCGAGTCGATCTAGCCATGCTCATCTTTCCGTCAGTCCGTCCGTATGAACACGTAGATCTCGGACACTATAAGAGCTAGTGAGATCCAATTTGGGTCTCAGATCAAGTTTGTTTTTAAATTTTGCTGTACCCCCTCTCGCCCCGCAAACTTTTAAACTTGATATCTTCCACAAATCTTAACGCATTTAGTTGAAACTCAGTTTGTATATGTAGAGGCACATAATCTAGCGATTTACCGTTTTTGTTAGGATCGGATAATAATTGTAGATAAAATCGCAAAAGAAAATATTTTGTATGAAAATTGTTTTTAATTTTTTTGAGTGTGTTGAATATTGAATAAGTGAAGTGCAGAGTACGAGTATCTTATAGTCGGGATATCGACTATAGCGTTCTTACTTGTTTTATTTTAATATTTGTTTCTTTACTTTTGGCTCGTCATGCCCCAATGGCTTGTGTCAAGGCACAAATAGACACCCACAATGATGCCAGCACCGCAGCGTCGGCACACTATAATGGAAAAATAAATCTTCAACATGGGTACAGCAAGGCAACAATAACAACAACCACAACTACAACAATGGCAGCACAAGAACAGAGCGTAGAAACAGAAAAGTTAAAAGCCATGTTTGAAAAGGCGTTAGATTCGTTGCGCGAACGAACGAGCGAACGCGCGCGCGCGCTTTTTTCAGTTGCGCACATCAAAGGCAATGTCAAAAGCCGCTAAACAAAATGCCCACACTTAGCTATATGTACAACAACAACAACAACAGCAACCCCAACTACAACAAAATGTGCCTAATTGTCTTGGCGGCACTCGTAAAACCTACAAAATTATTATGGCTTCACGTCCAAAAGTATCCAAAAGATGCGCAAAACAAACGCGCAACTTCACATGTCGCTGTTGAGGATGGCCATAGCTTGGCGACAAAAGAGCCAAAGGGTAAAACTAATGACAGTTTAATTTACTCCCATTCCCATTGCGATGAAGTGTAACGAGTCTCAAAACTCAATTAGGCTTAGCCGGAGGAGTAGAGCGGGCGCGCTCCGCTCAGGTAGTAGCCAAATGGCCAAACGTGGCTCTAATGCGCCTACGGCTGGCTGAAAGCAGCAGGTGCAACCTGATCAGATCTCACATCAGCTCAGACCAAAGAGCCCAACGCCAAAGAACCGAAGAGCCATTGGGTCATGAGACTGTAAAAACGCATAATTTGTAGGCTTTATGAGCCGTTCGTAAAATTAGGCAGGGCACTGCATTTGCTTTGAACTCTCCTTTCCCTTCTCTATGCCAACTCTCTCTCTGCCTTTCCCACTCAATTAATTTGCCTAGTTTATGCTGATGATATTATGCTCAACGCATATTTCTGTGCCATATTTTATGATAAGCCAAGAATGGGTTGGCCAAACTTCAGTTTTGCCGCTAGACCGCATTCCTTAATGTACACTGAGAGAAATACTTTCACTAGTTTCAGAAGCATCTTATTTTAGCTTATAGTTTTATTTTGGTGAAAGCCAAGCTTGGCTTTTTCTAGTCTATGTCGTTCCTTCTATTTATTCTTGGAATATTTCGTTTCTCTGAGTTATTATATATTTTCTCTGAGTGTAATCAACATGTACGCAATGCGTATCTCACAGATACAGCATTTCATAGCCAAGCCATTCATTTGTAGTTTTGTGGTATTTTCTCATATTCTCATGTGCAAAAGGTTATGGCCCCACCACGCCACACCGCAATACTGCTTCCCCTTGGCCTGCCCTGGCACTCTTCGAATTTATGTTATTAGCCTCGTAATTTTGTACAATATTATTGCAGTTGTGTTTCGTAGGCGATGCGCCTAATGAGTTTTTCAGTTTCTCTTTTCATTTGGTTTGGTTTTGGGTTCGGGTTCGTAGGCTTTTTTTTGCTCGAAATTTATGCAGCGGCATTGTTTATAAGGCCTCCTCTCTGGCTCTCGAAAGTGGGCGGTAGTGTGCGGCATTGTTGTTGTGGCAGTTAGCTGGTTTATATTTTCGTGTTTCTGTTTTTACTGTTTAAAAAACGAGGCGTATTTTTTGGCCTGCTTAGGGTTTTCAACATTTTTATAGCAATATCTGTGTGCGTTATAGTTATTGTTGCTGCAACGCCCATGCTGAGTTGTGGCGGAGCTCAGTTGATGGCATTGTGTGGGTAGCAAAAGCAAAGTGGCTTAAGTGGTCTAGAGACCTGAAGAATCCTTGCCAAAAGTATGGTAGTTATATTGTAAGGCTAATTGGCACCACATTTGACATGTTGCCACTTACTGCCAGGGCTATAGACCCAACTGTAGAAGTGGATTCAGTGCATGTCTTAAAAGCATTTCAAGATTTCCACATTTGGCTTAAAAGGAAACGGTAGACAAGGTTTGTTAGAGTTTTCCTCCAATACGAATTCCTGTTAGTGATTTAATTCAAGTGATACCTTTGCATCCCCTTCTAGTGCTAAGTAGAACCACTTCTAAATACTCTTAACCAACCAAAATTGTCAGCCAAACACTTGCTTTCCCATACTCCGCAACTGTCTGCTCATCTATGATATCTATCTGCCACTCCAAATGCCTGCATATATCTTTCACTTTTCACTGGCGGCAACCGCAGAGCGCGTCTTCATAGAGACGCCCTGCCATAACCATAGTCGGTATCAGCCCAGCCATCAGCAACAAGGCGACGGTCATCAAAGTCAACCACAAAGCAACACCTATCCATCAAAGCCCAACTTGAGTAGCGCTGTCATGCTCCAATTTTGAATGCTTTTCAGTGGCTGTTTAGGTTGCCGCCAGGCTCCGACTCTGGCTGTGACTCCTTTTTGGATTTGTTCCTTATTGTGTTGCAGTTGCCGCTGACGTTGCCTTTCACCTTCTATCTCTGCCGGTGTATCTGTTGTTCGTTTCCCTTTGATGGTCTGGCTCTCAGGGCACAGCCATCCACAAGACAATGCGACGCTGTCTTGCCAAACAAATTCAATTAGAAAACAAAAAGAAGAAAAAAGGAGACAAAAAGGCGATGGCTTCGACAGCGGCATTCTAACTAAATAGCATTCACCTGTCCAACGAAATAACTTCACACACACACACACACACACACACACAGACATACACATACAAAAGCAGCTGTCAATATGTTGGCGCCAAATGAGAATTTGTTTCGAGCCCAAGTTTCGACTTGGGTCGAGTTGTAGAAGTCAAAGATCCATGGTCATCCATTAAATGCCTACCGTCAAATCATAATTCATTTTTTTGCCCCTGCCCCTAACCCCTAACCGCGGCCGCTGCTGCCTATTCTATAGCTAAGCTGATATTCTTCAGCTATTAGAAGCGGCCACTCCTAGACACGCAGCCCCAGGCACTGACACAGGCACGGGCACAGGCCATACATAAACTAGCCAGCTGTGGGCACTGCACAGGCACAGGCACAGGCACAGGTACACCTCTACATGGGTATCTACACAATCTTTAAGTTATGAATTTGCACCTTGCGCCAGCGAATGTGCACGGAAACGAGGAACTAGCCATGATCCTCACTTATTCGGTTGCATCGCCCGCAGCGTAGAGATGAGCATAAGGTTGAGGCTGCGCACAGCTGAGGTTCATTGATGTTTTGTTGCAACAGCAGCAGCTCAGGTGCTCAATCAAAAGCAATTAATGGAATGAAGTGGAATGCAGTTGGGCATGCCTTGGTTTTGGAATGGTGTGTTGTGTTGTGGGTAAGGCTATGGAACATTTTATGAAGAACGGATGTTTAGCTCAACTTGCTATTGCTTGCTATTGAAATGTCAACTTCTCATATGCATATGCCGAAGGTATATTAATAAGGCAGAGGCAGACTTTTTATGGGCATCCAAATTTGTCTCATATTAAAAGGCCTTTCAACCGACAAACTCTTCCTCTGAATTAAATCTTTTAAAGGCCAATTCTAATTAATGCGCATGAGGCACAATTTGAAGTGCATGTGATACTCATGGGGACAGTTCGTGTATAGTTGCTTAGATGCCAATCAACATATCAGGTGAGTTAGCCGACTTTGTCCACTTCTTAATCAGATATTGACAATTCATTTATCTCCCGAGTAAACTTTCCATCAAAGATAAGCAGTCACACACAGACAATCCTCAGTTTCAAGTAATTGCATTTATCTCCACTGTCAACAGCTCAATCGTTAGATTTTGTAAGAACACACTTATTAACACAACCCTCGCCTAAGTATATATACATATATACATCACATACATATTTGCCATGTCTCATATCATTTGCATTGGCAAATTTGCTTGGCATGCAATTTGCAATTTGTGCAGATACGGCTACTCGCATCCCAGATACAGATACACACCTATATACTATATACTATATGCTGGCAGATACGCTGCATTAGCCAAGATCGAGCTGACTACTTTGTCGTTCCGTTGCCAAAAAGAAAAGAAGAAAGACAAATCAACGGCAAAGACAAAAATCAAACGCAAAAATGCAATGCGAAACTTTATTAGCCCGTTGACGCAAATTAACGGCGACTGCTTCCATTTCGCATTTCAAAAGCGTCAAATGCTGTTGAAGTGGTGGCCGGTGTGGTGTGCTGTGTGGTGCTGTGGTGTGGTTTGGTTTGGTGTGCTGATTTGGTGCCGGGTGGTGGGGCTGGGGCACAGTTGCTGCCAGCAAAATAATTTGTAAATGTCAGAGCATTTTGACAGTTTGCGGTGATGTTTTTCAAATTACAATTTACAACAACAGCGACGAGCACCAAAGACACACGACGGACAAAAAAAAAACAAAAAAAACACAGAAAATCATGAAAACAATTTTTGCAAATAAACAGTGCAACATTTTTGTTGTTGTAAATTTCAGTTTACATTACGAGTGTATTTATATTTTTGTCATGTAATTTCTGTATATTTTTTATTTTTTAACTTTTTTGATTAAGAAAGTTTAAGCCGCTTTGGGGATTATGTCAAACAAATATGGAGTGATTTGGAAGGTTTGCTTAGAAACATACATTTTTATGATGGCCAGCCTTATTTAACTTGCCATAAATATAATATGTAAATAGTTGTTACGAAAGCTTAAACAAGTCTATTATTATTATGGAAAATTGTAAATAAAATGATCTACATGTGCTCCACATTTGATTTCGACTTGACGGAGCTACATGATTATGGGTGTAGTTTTCCATTAAAGGTAGCCAAGATGATGGGTCTTAAAATGGTGGGACTCTCCTTAAACGTAAATGTTTTTATCACTGAACTCGATATCTGCATATTGCATAAGAAACAAATATGTATACAATATGTGTACGTATTTTTGTAGCCCTCAAAATCATACGGCTTTGCATATTATCTTAGGGTATTCTCAGCAGATGTCGAGCAAGGTGTGTTGGAGTGATTGGCCAGCCTATCGAGGTACCATGGGCAAGCCCAAATCCCTCTCAAGGTCCCTGGTGCGTATGTACCAGTCTGCGCCTTGATACGCTTCAGGATAAGGGACCTGCTCTATGTGGATGCGGTGGAGATGTGATGTACTGTAATTCCATACATTTGGTTGGCGTAGTTTCATAGTAGGGTCATTATCACTTTATATATGGCAATTTTATTCCTCAGGAACAGCTTGTTGTGGCTGTTAAGAGCCCATGCCCTGAACGAGTTTGTCACTGTGACACAATTTTCTGGGCTCACGGCGTTGTTCCACCTGCACTCCCAATTACCAAACTTCTTCAGGTATTCCTGAAGCATATTAGTGGCTGAGTAGATGCAGGAGTCAAATGGCACACCATCAGGTTCCTTTGACACGTAGTGGAGATGTCTCAACCAGTGGGCATGTCATGTGTGAATAGGCTTTACAATGTTGTCCCCAGCACACCAGCTCGGATGTGTTTCACGAGTTAAAGATCAGAAAGAAAAGCGTTCTAAAAGATATATCCAAGAGATGTTCTCTCGTTAGCCTCCTGATATCGAAGACACTTTTCAGGCTACTGAAAACATCGCTTAGCTCCACAAACTGCAGGTAGCTCAATCAAAGATGTCTCTCTACTCAAAAGACTGTATTAACTATGGACCATATAAATCCTGCTGCTTTGCCTAAATCTGTGTGTCCTTGCTAGAGTTGTTTGCAAAATTTTATAGAAGTTAGTTTTTACTTATACGTTCTCAATATCTCTGATTTCACTGGTGTGCACTTTCGATTAGCCCCCACCGATGCTGACAAATTAGGATTTGTCATTCAAATCATTCAAAAATTCTTTACTGCATTTAAGTCTTTGCTTTTCACATTTCGGCAAATTCGATTGCCTTCTTTTATTGGAAAACTACTTTTGCCAAATATGCTCAATTCCATAACTTTTTGTCAGTTTCTCAATCGTTGTACTGGGTATGTATGTGTATGTGTATGTGTATGTGTTTTTCATAGTTCATAAACAAAACGTCAAAATCTTAACGACTCGGCCATAACTCAGCGCATAAATGTTGATGTTTGATTTTAATAGCTGAACAACTTAAAACTCTTAACTCCCTGTCGGCCATCTGGGTATGGCTTTTATGGTTTAGTTTTGTCTGAGATAAGCCGCTCGAAAATTAATGCTGTGAAAGGCTTGGCCCTAGCCAACTAACTGGCCCTGTCCCCTCTGCAGCTTGACCGCCTGGCACTAATTCTAGAGCTCGCATTGAATGGCACTTTCACCTGGGTTGGAGTTTTCAAAACTTTTCCCGCTGCAGCGGAGTGGTCGACGTCAACACACGGGCTAAAGGTATTTGGTTTTAATTTAATTAGACAGTGCCGGAGTAAGAAAGGCTGGCCCAGACACAATCCGCTAATAAAATGCTAGTTAAAGTCCGACTTGGGCAGGAGGCAACAGGAAAAAAGACCACAATAAAATGTGCAAAATAATGCTTGCGTCTTTCTTTTTTTTTTAGTTTTGGGTGTGGCTTGGGAGTAGCCTGACAAAATGGGACTGGGAACTGGGAACTTAGCACTGAAACTGAGACCTAGACTTCGGAATTGGACTGAAACAAGGCACGCGGGCAAATTAACTCGGTGGAAGATTAACAGGAGTTGAGGAAAAGGAAGAGCGGCCGGCCGACTGAGGAAGAGGTAGAGGGCAAATGCCAAACAAATGCGATAATAGTTGCCAAAGTCAATGGCTAGACAGCAAAACCAAACAGCAACATGAACAACTACAACAACAATATCAACAGCAACTGAAGCAACAGCAACAGCAACAAGCAACAACAGCAACAACGAAATTGAAGAAAATTACACTAAATTGGCTTCAATTATTGTATTAATTTGGGTTCCGTGTTGCTTTCCGGCTTATCCCTTTTTTCTACACATTGCTGTTGTTATTGTTGTTATTATTGTTACTGTTGCTTGTTTGCTGTTGTTGCTGTCTCGTTGGTTAGTTTTATTTTGTTTGGTGTGGTGTGTGTGGTGTTGTGTGGCTCCAGCATCTGTAAGGTCTCTGGCATTGACTTTGTTTTCTAACTTGGTTTTGGCATTTTGATGATGGGCCACTTGGCTTTGGATGCAGTTGAGTCTGTAGTTGTATCTATATCTATGTATCCTCTATCCGTATTCTGCCTCAGCCTCTGTATCCGTATCTTTCCCTTTCTCTCTATTATTTAACTTTGCTGCTTAGTTGAGTTATTTCAAAATTATATTAGACAGCTGAGGTTGAGTAGTTGGCAACCCAGAGACAGAGACTCTGACTAGGTAAACACTGCAATTGCCATTGCTATGAGTCTTGTTGTTTTGTTAGTGCTGCGGCTTCTGCTGCTGTTGTTGTTGTTGTTGTTGTTGTTATGTCGTGCAGGAAGTCTTTGGCGCTGGCAATGGCGCTGGCCAAAAGGAAGCTGACGATTATAGTTTTGTAGAATGCTGAGTTTCCAGACTCTTAGTTGTCTTCAGTTGGCATTTGGGTCTACAGACCTGAAATTGACAGCAACAGCAACAGGAACAGCAACAGCAGCCGGAAGAAGAAGATCTTTCGTGGCTTGACATTTAAGCTGACAAACTTATACTTTGCACAGCTGCTAGGAATTAGAGAGCTATATATTTAGACTAAGCCACAATAAAGAAATTCTGTTGGTAAATTAAAATAAAATTGGCGTCGAATGAAATTGCCTCAAATTGGCAGTTTAAAGTCCTAAGGCCTCTTTCCTTTTGTAATAACCAAATTGAAAGAGGTTTGATATCAAAAATGGCATTGCATTGGCTAAAGTTGATTTACATCGTGCTAACATTTAGGTAAACTAACTATTTATTTATATTTGATGGATTTTATTTTAAAAATATTTCATGAAATGAGTTTAATGAGTTTTTATACTAATGAAAAATTGACCAAAAATATTTGAAAATAATTTTAAAATCCTAAAAATATTTGTTGAAATTTTCCAAGTCTCCCTTCTTAGTTAGAAATTGGCATAGAATATTAGGATAACGATAAATTGTTATTTTTCGAGTATCTAACTGAGTTATCGCTTTTACAATTTTAAAATAAAAACCTGGATTTATTGAAAATTTTGAGTTTTTATTTTTTTGTTTTCCGAATTAAAATTTGCCTAAAATACTTGAGTATTTTTTTTAAACCTTTATAATATTTACTCTGGCTTATTTTACAAATTTCTGTGTGAGTAAGAAATTAATGTAGAATTTTATGTAACGAAAGTAAATTAAACATTGCAAGAACCTCTATGAAGTCTTTGCGAACTCTGCAAAGAAAACGTAAAGCTTTTTTTACCTTGAAATTATTTGTGTTCTATTCACTTTTAGAACCAATATAATCACACTCATATCTTGTAGAAACATTCGAGAGGTTATCTTAAAGCTCAAACAAAGATTATTGTTTTGTCCATATAAATTATAGTCACTTTGGAAACTCGTTCTAAAAGACTTTACGTGAAAGTGTGTGAAATTTAGCTACAGCTTTTTATACTTTACATACTTTCAACTGCAAATTTATACAATATTTTTTTAATAAACAAGAATTATAATATTCCTTAAACTCTATAGTCTAGCAGCTTTGCCAACATTCTACATATGTACTTTATATTCTTCCCAAAATACTTTATGCAAACTCACCAAAGCCATATGCAGTGCACAAATTGAATTTCTCAAATATAAATAATTCACAGTGGAAATGTGTTTGCTTTCGCCTAAAAAAAAGCAATGAAACTCGACAAAAATTTTGCAAATACAATTTCCTGCTCAAAGTGTCACTAAACTTTTTGTGTTTTTGCTTGTTTTTGTTTTCATTGCAAACTTTTGTTTTTTAATTTATGAAATATTATTTAGTTTTCACACAACGAAACACACATGTAGAAGCTCCCAGGACACGACAACAGCAACGCGCGTGAGTTTTGCTTTAAAAGTTCTCTAGAGAATTCTCATGCTCTGGCTAAATATGTGTTCTGCGCGGCACGAAAGCCGAAAGGCGAATGCGGCAAATGAAAACTGGCGGCTAAAACAGCGACTCGCACTGGGGGAATGTGCATGGGCAACGGCAACGGCAACGGATTCGAAGCCAGGTAGGGTCAGGGCCCGGGGAGACAGGGGGCACAGGCAAAAGCAGCGTCAACGGCGGCAGCTTTTTGGTCTTATAGGCGGTACAAATTTTTGCAGTCGCCGTCCGTCGCTGCTGCCTGACGACGCGTCGTCAAGCGAGTCGTCGGCTCATACATGCAAAGCTCTGAATCTGTGTGTGTGTGCGCGAGCGTATGCGTGTGCAATTGCAATTTTTGCCAAAGCAGCTGCAGCGACCACAATTGCAATGGCAACATGTTGTTTGAGTTTTGTGGCTTTGTAGCCCAACACAATTAAGCCCAAAACTCACCACACAGCTGTGGTTGTCGCTGGGGCTGAGGTTCTGAGGAGGTTGCAGTTGCACGTGGCCCAAGGATTAGGCACCACTGGAATTGCAAACTTGATGCAACGCCAAGACACGTTGCAATGTTGTTGTTGCTGTTGCTGCTGTTGTTGTTGATTTGTGGGCTAGTCGCCTGACTGACATTTCCTTTGACATTTTTGAATTGGACTTGGATGCACCTACGTGATATAACTATAACTATATCTTAGGCTGGCAGCAGGCAGCAGGCGGCAGGCGGGCAGGTTTTCAAAAGATCACACACAACTCAAACAAACTGCAACTCAATTTGTTGCGCATGACAAAACATTGAGGGGAAGCCAGCAGTAAGAGCAACAGCTTTGAGCCCTATTTTGCTGAGTTTGAGTGCTTGAATGAGTTTTTCTCACAGCATTATTTTTATTAGCGCAAATGCAACACCCACAGTAAGCCATAAAAGTATGCAAATTGTGGGTGTTGCTCTACCTCTGCCACAGCGGCTGCTGCCATTTTGCATTAGTTTTTCGAGTTTGAGATGGCAAAACTCGAGATTTGTATGGGTAAACTTGTGTTGGCTGTTAATTAAATGCCAATAAATGCATAAAGTAAGTATCCATGTGAGATGTACATACATGTATAGACAAAAGTATAGAACAAACCATCAAAGTCAATTTACGATTGAAAAGGGTATGCCAAGAAGTTCGAATACTCATGAGTAATTTAAAGATATCAATAACATGTTGAAAATTTCACAATCAATTTAAGCTACAGCTGAGCTATGACAAAGGTTGTGTTTTGCTCGGACTGAATTGTTTTTAAAGCTTCTCATTGAAATCCTGATAAGTTCTGCTTCGATATAATAACAATGATCATAGACCACATAGACAAATGATCAGTTGAAACAGTGGGGCATAAGAGAAGATTCGTGTCTAGCCAGGGCAAAGCTGGCTTCTTCTTCTTTTGGCAAGATTCAAATATAACCAAACATTTAGATCATCTTCATTAAGGGGCCTCAAAACGGTTTTGTAAAAACTTATTGACATACCCTCGCAATATATACATATATAGCAAAACTATCAATCAAATTGTGGTTAAGCAAACAGCGCTACAATAATATTTGCCAGCCGCAACATTTGCCTATGCCAGTTGGAGCATGTTTGTGGGCAAACTTTTTGTCTATGTCACAAATTTTTGTGGTAATTTGTTGGCACAGTTTGTTGTGCTGTTTTGTGTGTGTTAAGTGAATTAGAAGCCAAAATGTTTTTATTCAGCTGAAATGCACACTCCATAAGCAGAAACAATAACAACAACAAATCACAGGGTTAGTTGAAAACAAAAACTATTTTGTGGTCGAGTTTTTGCAAACTCCACGCCGGCAAACACACAGGCAAAAGTTTTCCGGCCAGCATTAAAATTCATGACGAGCTAAATTCTAGTCTATGGATACTGGACATATACATATTTAACCTTGGGCCAAAAGGGTTTGGCAACAACATCAACAACAACAACAGTGCAGCGTCAGTCAGAACATCCCAGACATATAAGCTGGGTCTCAGCTAGCCGCCCATCCGTGTTCATCAATGAAACTTTAGTTAGCAGTTTCAGATGTGGTTGTGGCCCTGTCTCTCCGGGTCTCTTGATTTCTCAGCCACACCCCTCAGCTGTATGGATGCAGCTAATTACAAGATACACGCCCCGAAGCAACACTTGTTGGAGTTCGTTCTTGCCACTTTATCTTTAGCACATCATCTTTGAGAATTCGAAGATGCGAAGATGTAACTGAGCACAAAATAGACAAGAATTTATTTTCCCACTAATCAACAGATTTTCAACATAAATTTATGGTCAACCAGACACAAAAAAACACAAGACAACACATGTTCCATTTTCTCAGGCCACAAAACAGAACAAACAGAGAAGGGCCAAAGAGCAGCAGCATATTTATTACATCATAAGAAGCCAAAGAGGAAGCAAAAAGGAACTGGAACTGGCACTGGCACTGGCACTGGCAGTCGCAGTGGCTCTGGCAGAGTAATCACAATCACAGAACCTCACATTATGGTGGCTTAGCCCACGCGAAAACCGAAAGTGCCTCAGTAGCCTATAGACCTATATAATACGAGTACAAGACAGAAGACAGCGATAAGGACCAGCCAGCCAACCAGCATCAGGGGACAGACAATGGCAAAGGGGCCCAACAGCCAGGAGCAAGGGGGCTCGTCATTGTTTCGCTTTCATTCCAAAAAAACACGTAATATGGCAATGGCGGGAGGAGCTGTGACTGCGACTGCGACTGGGACTGGGACTGGAAATGGGACGAGGACCAAGTTGAGGGGCAGCGCAGCGACAATAAATCAAAGACATACATAAAGTTGAATGCTCCGATGCTGCCGCTGTCAGGAGACGACCAAAACCAAAAAGGCAAAGGCAAAGGCAAAAGGCGGATGCAAAAGTCGTTGGGAACCTGGAAACTAACAGAGACTGGGAACCCTTGCCTACCTCAATCTTGAAAAACAAATCTGAATGCACTGAAGGAAATGCGTAAAAAATCCAACGTTGAAGGCAAAACGACCTATCTGAGAAACGTCAGCTGAGCGATTTGTGTGTATGTATGAACGAATATATGACAAAGGGTTAAAGCGAGGGAAGGTATTGCCAGGACTATGGCATGTAGTTGAAGATATACTCACCCCCCACCCCCCTCTCCCCAAGAAAACAGGATGAAATGATGGTAAGCACGATAATCCTGCTTTAATTTGTTTGCCTCTGCCTTTGCCAAGGACAAAGGACAACTAACGAAGCAGGGTAGCAAACAACAGTTGTAGAACTCTGATACCACTTTGCATTTGGGAGTTACTAAAACAAAACAAGAAACGGAGCCCAAAGCAAGGGTTTTCGATTCGCTTTTCGCGTTTGCTGGCATAATTTACTTAAGAAAACTTTTCCAATTTATAAATGACAAACAAAACGACAAAAAACGACGCCATTAATGAGCACAGCGTGAATGAAAGGCAGTTTTTGCCTTTCTTTTTTCGTCCAGCATCCACTCATTCACCACCAAAGTTCGACAAAAGTCATACTCTTACTGAGGGTATCTGAGCTTTGGAATGATAAGGATAAAGGCATAAGCAAATCGCATATAACTATATATATACACACGTCTGGCTTAACTAACGCTTGAAGATCTGACTGCTGTCATGCTCTCACTTTATGGTACAAACATTAGTAAGGGTATTTGTAGCTTCGCCTTTCCTTGGGCAGCTTCCGTTGTTTCTAATTAAAGTGCTCAGCAATTTGCATAAAAGGCTGGAAAAAAGGAGCTTACATTTAAGCATTAATCAAAAAATCAGCTGAAAATTAAAAAGAAAAAGACAGAGCCCAAGGAGCAAAGTAACAACGGACAGCAAAAGAAAGCTGCTGCTGATGATGAGTAAGAGAAAAAAGGATTATGCTGTGCACAGTAGATGGGGGTCCACTTGAAAGATTGAAACGAGAAATGGCAGAGAAACCTCTTCCCGTCTTCATTTTTGTACTATTCGGTTGGGGTATTATTTAAAAAGCTATTAAAACGTTGCAGAAAATGAAATAAGTTTCGAAAAAGTTGTAAAAGTGCATTAAATTAAACTACGGCTGGCACGCAATACTATAAAAGGAAGGGAACCTAAATGCCGCAAAACATGAAGTTGTAAATTTTCATACGGACTGGCGTCTGAGTCGGGGCAGAAATTTAAGTCTCTTACCATTAAGTAATTATATTGTAAAGTTGAATAATTTTAATATTTTAAAATTTCCTAAACACATATACTTTTAATGATCCCTATGGCTATAAAACGAATCATGTGCACAAATGTCTTAATTAGAGTTGAATAAATATGGGATATAATGGGCCACTTGCAGAACAATTCCTGGTTCTATGAACGCAGTAAATGGGTCACCTGATTTACAGAATAAATTAATGCGCATATGCTCACACACACACACGCACAGACATATTAATGCACATTTGTGCCTACAAATATATATACAAATATTTACGCAGCAGTCAGCAATCCTCTGGCACAAACACACGAACACTCTTACCCCCTTACATTCTGCTCAACACTTGCCAATCGACACGTGCAGGCGTTTTAAAATTTAAATGCAACCTCAGCATCATAAATATATAGATTCATATTGCCCACACTTAGACGAAAGCCGTGTAGGTAAATGGCATAGAATGCGAGCCAATCTTAAATTTCCATTATCAATTTCACTGTGGAGCAGTTAATGTTCCCTAGAAGCAAATATGAAATAACATTTTGATCTGAACACTGATTTCCTCTGATTACTAGAATTTGCTGTCTAAACGAGACGTATTAGCTCTGGTGTAGGCTTTCCGATGTTAGGCCAAAAACAGAGTCCTGAAACCGAGTTCAATTAATGTTGAGTTTGGCTTCACTCTGTTTTTAGCCTCAATGTTTCTAGAGATTTAGACTATGTATGAAAATTCGGTAGAGTTAACGATCTTGAGACAGGAATGGTTTTTGAAACTTTTTCAATCATCTTAGAAACTTCTTCTTTATAAATTTTCTTTGATTACGTTAAAATATGTTAATTTTTCTTTTAATTTTTATATTTTTATATAATTTTATATATGTTTGCATTTCTATTACTTTTTTTAATCTGCACACAGTTTCTACTGTTTTTTGCTTAGTGTATGTCTATATCCCCCATATCCGCATTCTGCTTGCTATTATTTTTGCCCACAATTATTGTTTCTGTTGTTGTTTATCTTTAAAATGAGCATTTCTTTTTTGCCGATTTTCAGCCAGGCTATATATATGTGTGTGTGTGTGTGTGTGTGTATGTGTGAGTGCATGCGTGTTTCACTAATGAAACATTTCATGCCCGTGTCGTCTGGAGCTGTGTCTGGGTTCTGATATCTGTTTGTACCTTTGAATCTCTTCTCTTTCTCGTTCTCTGTGTTTCCATTGCTGTCAGTTCAGTTCTGAATCAGCAATGCTGTCGAATGGTGAATGAGTGTTCGTGTGCGTAAGTGTATGTGTGTGTGTATATGCCACCCCAAGCCCAATCCCAACCGCAACCGCACTGTCCACCCAACCGTCACTTGAGCTTCTGACGAACCCACAGGCTGACAGGGCCCGGAAGAGCACGAGAATTGCACATTGGAGGCTGAGGCTGGCGCTGAGGCTGATGCTGAAGCTAAGGCTGCTGTTGTGAAACTCTTTCAGTTGGGCGTTTGGGTTTTTAAGTGGTCCTTGATAAGCGGCTGCCTTGCCACTGCCTGCCACTGCCTGCCGCCTGCCTGCCTGCCTGCCACTGTGGTCATCGTAATTCCGTAATGCACTTTACCCAAATGTACACAAAAGTGTTTTCATTTCTCTTCTCTCTCTCCTGCCACTATTATCTGGCGCATTTAAAATGTGTTTTTAAATTACGCTTTTCGATAGCTTTCTACTTGCATTGATGAAATGTCAATATTCAGCTTGATCAAAAATAACACAAAAAAAAAAACAAATAAAACATTTAATTCATTAGCAATGAGATTTTGCGAATGCTGAAAGTATTAAAACTCACAAAAAGAAAGGTGAAATTTTAATCGTCATACACAGTTGCAGCACTGCAACTGGCAAATTGAATGGAGCCTCAAAGTGTTTATAGTGATTGCTCTACCCAGATGCATTTATCTGTATTTATCTGTCATAGAATCAAAACTCAATATATACAAGGTATAGTTTGTGTCATAGGCGCAAACTAAGAAACTGCCGATGTTCAACTAGAAAGATGTTCAAATTCGGGGTCAAAGGGTGTATGCAACTTCTTGACACACCCAAAAAAATAATGATCAACATCAGCGGTGGGCAGCAAATTTCTATCGGGAGCAGTACAACAATATCTACAACAAAAACTTCCGGTTAGAATCTGCCAGTGCGACCAAATCCCACAACATGTATGCATTTCTTGTTGCTTAATTTTTTACTCTGCTTTGTGAGATTCTTCAACAGCGGCATATTTTTCTATTGCGACCTAGTCAAAGAGCTCTGGGAGCCACTGCCTGCCCATCGCTGATCTACATATTTGTAATAAAAATCCGGCCAGCAAAATGAGAAATGAGAAATTGTGTGGCATTTGAAGTCCAAGTTTTGGGGTAAAGCTTCACAGGTTTATCACTATTATCTTAAGAAAAGTGGGCGCTTTTAAAGGGATAAGAAAATGTAGCATATCTTCCTGCCTTTTTAACGTAGGAAAATGTAATTGTCATCTGATTTTGTTTTTCACTACATTTCAATGCTGTCAAAGAGGGTTCCTTCAGTGATAGAACTGACTGTTGATCAAGAATTCCATCCCTGTTTATGTTTACTTCCACTTAGATAAAGGAAAGTACACAACATTAGTTAAAACTGTTAGCTTTGGTTTACCATGAACAGCTTATTAGTAAAAGGAAAACACAGTCCCCCCCCCAGTGGCGGCAGCTAACCTTATCGCACACTCAACGTGCTTTGATTCCAAAGTAAAATCTATGAAAATCTACTGTTTATGAGACTTTCCAAATGAGCTTGCAACTGCTTGAGCAATGATGAAAGCTTTTTAAATTTGTATAAGACACAAGTATAAGATACATATCTAAATTTAGAGACTTAAGAAAAAAATTATAAAATTAATTAAAAGTCTTTTTGTATTAATTAAATATATTTGATTAAAATGTATATGTAAATGTTCACATAAATAATTATAAAATCTGCATAAGCTGACAGCTCACTTTAAATAAATAATTAAGCCCGATAAAATCATTTAGTAAAAAATAAATTTGTTCGTATGAAATTTTAATTGTACATAAAATGAATTTATAATCAGATTTAAATTAAGACATTTTTTTTGTGTGTTTTTCTCTTAGAGAAATACTTTTTGCATACATTAAACAAATTTTGTTTTGAAGAAAGGGAAATAATAAATTTGTATATTAAATAAATTTAAATTCTGTTAAGCTAATATTTATGGCAACTTACGTTTTAAGTCAAGCAGTCAGGGTACATTTCTATGTATATTTTGTTGATTGGATTATTTGTTTGTTCTCTCCTTCGTTTTGTTTATTTTTATGTGTAGCGAAAGTTGTTTACTTGGTGTCTGCTCAAAATTGATGATATTTAACGCGCCTCTTTCATAATTTATAATATTATTATTTACGCTTTTGGCCAAAACTGTCTCTGACAAAAGTCAATGTCATTCATAGTAGCCACAACACCAGCAACAACTTCGACAACAACAACAACAATGGCAGCAGCCGCAGTAACAGCAACACACATGACACGCGCACACAAATACACCAACACACATACGCACTTTTTACAGTTAGCGGCTAACAAGTTGATGGAGCCATAGCTGTTGCCTGGCTTTCAGTGCCAGTTGCTGTCTCGTTCCCATCATCTGAGTCCGAGTCCGAGTCAGAGTCAGAGTCTCCGTTTGCCGCCAGTCTGTGCCAGAGCCAGAGCCAGAGTCAGAGCCGGGCCAGACAATAAAATTTGCGCCATAAATCAATTCAAGTTGCAAAGTCGTCGTCGTCGTCGTCGTCATCGTTGGAGTCGTGGCTGCTGCAACTGCAAGTGTCACTTGCTGGGCTGAGCTTCAGCTGAAGCTGGGGCCAGGCCAGGCCAGTTGGCGGCTGCTGGCTAACTGGACCTGAACCTGGACACTGACTGGCCTGCCAGCCGGCTGGCTGTTGTCTGATGACTGGACTGTCGTTGTTGACTCTATGCTGTGGCTGCTGACTAAGATTTATTTGTCGCGCTGTTGTGGCAAGTGGTAACTGAGAACAGGCAAACTGGGAACTGGCAACAGCGGCTGCTGTTGTGATACTGCACAAGGCCAGCCGGCAGGATAAACCACGGAGCCTGCAGATCGCCAACGACATAGTCTGGACCGTGAATGCTGCTGTCGGCGTCGACATTCAGCAGTCGGCAGTCGGCAGCGCCAGCACCAGACCCAAAGGGGGTGGCAATTTGGCCATGGCCGTGGTGGCGGTCCGTGTTTCGAGTCCGGTGGTTGCGCAAACCGCCAAAAACAAAAGGGAAATATAAAAAATGAAGCAACACATACACACACACACACAACACACATACACGCACACATATGCAAATTAACGGCAGTTTGTGGCAAGTTGAAAATAAAAATGGAGCAGCCGCGGCGCGTCGTCATCAACCGCAGGCAGCAACAGCGACGTTGACAGCGGACGCTGCCTGCAATATTTCTTCTTTCTAATGAAGCGAGTTTTCCTCTGAGTTGCGCTCAACACAAATTAAAGCGGGGAAAGCCAACAACAGCAACAACAACAACAACAGTAACAACAACTAATGCCCTGAAAGGCAACCCAAGAGCACAAAGCGATTTCACTCACCCAATACCAAAATCGCAGCTGAAAGAAAAAGAAAAAATTGTATTCCACATAGCAACAGCTCACCAATACCAAACCACACGAAAGCCGCCTCTATATACTATGCCACATAAATATATATATGTAAACGCTGACTTGAAAAAAAATTGTATGATTTTGCCACCCCTGCCTCGAAATGAGGGTGACTCTGGCCAACAGCCACCCACAGAAACCGCCGGCATTTGAGTCATGAACGAAAAAAAATGCTAAAAATCCAATATGGCTACAATTTGCCGAGCAGCATACGACGACGCCGTCGCTGCCGCGAGAACGAACAAGAAAAAAAGCAAATTGTACATGAAACTTTTTTATGGGCCTTGGCAACGCAGTGCCAGGAGGGTGTAGAGGGTGGTGGGTGATAAGAAAAAAAAAACTCCGCCCCCTTTTCAAGACAAGCGTCTGCGCGAAGGTTGCAAAGTTGGCGCAAAGCCAGAGCCAGCTGAGGCAGCAGCAACAACACACAGTCACTGGCACTGGCACTGGCACAGGCACAGGGCACCAGAGTGTGTGTCGGTGTCGCCACATTCACGTTCACGTCACACGCGCGCTCTCTCTGTCACTGCCACTGATACTGTCGCTCTGTCTCTCTCTCAGCCAGGGGGGCGAATGAGTAATTAAATGCTTATTAACGGTTCGCTGAGTTTGTGTCTAAAAACTCGTTAGCCTCGATATAATTAAACTCAAATGAGTTGAGTCCAACTGTGAGTGCAGTTGCAACGCTAGAGAGCGGGGGCGGTCGTGGGGGTTGAGCGGTCAAGAGACAGAGAGTGAGAGAAAGAGAGACAGAGAGTGGTGTGTGTGTGTGTGTGTAATGCAACCCCTACCAAACAACTACAACCCCCGAAGAGTCGGGCTCTTGCAGTTTGTGCAAGTTTGTTTGGAATTTTTTGTTTGTTTTTTTTTGTTGCTTTTTTCTGCAGTTTTAGCCGCATGTGTGTGTTTGTTGCACTTTTGACGCCATTTTGAAAATGTAATTGTGTGCATTTTAGCAAGTGATTGCCACAACAACAACAACAACAGCAACAACAGCAACATGAAGCATGTGTTTAGCCTCAGAAAGCCAACATCGTTGATTAATTGACTTAAATATTGTTTCGTGTTGGGCATAAATTTATTAGCCATGTTTGCACAACCCTTTTCATAGCTGTAGGTATGTCTACATATATACAAATGTACATATGTACTGAATGCTTTAAAAGTTCTACAATCTTTCAATTTCATTCGGTATTTTGTCAGACCATAAACTTGCAATTTTAGGCCCAATTCATTAAACTTGCCAAAACATACAAGCGCACATGGCCGTATTAAATCGAGTTTATCTATTTTTGGCCAAAATCAACAATAAACTTTTGCTTATTGTCTATAAAGTTTCCATTCACAAAATGTAATAATTATTCGCCTCAACGAGCTTAAATAGTTTAACATTTAGTTTGAAGCTGAAAAAGCAATTAAAATAGGTTTAAAACGCTTGATAGATTTTCAACCATAAAACAAAACTCTAAATTTGGAGGCGGCTTAACCAGACAGCAGCAGCACGACAACAACAAAAAAGTTAATCAAATTGTTTCTGCCTGTGTTTGTGCATTTTTTATTTTTAAATTAATTAATTAATTCAAGTCAAATGCGACTGTTCACTTTGCAGCCCATTAAAGTGTCATTTGGCAGTTGAACTTTGTAAAATATTTATTTTTAGTATTAATTCAAACGTTTTAACGAAATTAGTTAATTAAACACTGTTAAATTATAATATAAAAACTGAACAAATTTTAAAATCATTTTATGTAGATTTTGAATTTATTTAAATTATAAAAGAGAAACTTCATAAAATTCTTAAAATTATATATATTCTAAATATATTTATTTTGTTTTCAATTTCATATATATATATTATATATATATATATTATTATATTATTAACTAGTAAAAAATATATTCTATTTAAAACAGTTATATTGAGTACTAATTTTATTTGAATGATAATATAAATATAAAATAAAATGACACTATGAAATATGAAGGTAAAGAATTTTATTTGAATTATAAATTATATATATATGATATTTAAAAAATATTTAAAAAATATACTAAATATATTTTCAAATTTCCTCAATACGGTTCCAGTGACGAATCCCGAAGGAGTTCTAATCACATTGTTGGGCAACAAACTCATTTACCCATTCTATTGACTAGACCTGGAGCCAGCTAACAAATGTAAATATAGGTCGCTTAATATGTTCTTTGCCATTTAATTAAACTACAAAATAGTTAGTCATAAATTCTTACTTGGACTATCTATAACTATCGACACCATTTACTTGTGCCAGTTGTTCATTTCAGTTATAACTTTTTTGATATATATTTTCGATCTTAAAAAGTTCACTTTAAATTGTTTAAAAATCACTTTCTTGTCAATTGGCTTTACACATTCGTGGCCCTTAAATTTGTGCACTATTTCTCAACATTTTCATAATGTCTTTCGAATTTTCCAAGGCCACTCACACACGCTCACAATCACAATCTCTGTTTGCGTTATCCAGATACCATATTTAACCCTTTTGGTCGCACGCACGACTGGACGAGGACGGAGGACAAACTGTTTGGGGTTTCTTCTACTCTGTTCGAGGCAAGCGACGCCGGCAAACTGTCGAATGTTGAAAGTTGCCGCCGCCGCGGAAAAACGCATCAACAATAATTTTGACCGGCACTTGAGAAAATACAACAACAACAACAACAAGAATAACAACAGCACCAGACAAAGGCAAAAGCTGCGTGGCATTGTTTGTGCGACGCGCCACGCAACGCTCAAAACTTGTTCGATTTTGTTGTTGTTTATGCGGGGTAAGGGAAAAAAGGGTTGAGCGCGTTACGCAGTTTGCCTGTCCCAAAAGGGTTAGCGGGGCATGGGGAGCGGCGTAAGAGGGCTCTTAAAACAATACGCCTAACACAAAAACAACTCGGGGGAGTTTAGAAAATGCGTCACGCCATGAACTTGGTGCGACTGTGTCGTGTCAGGCGAAACTCTAGATGGTGTCATGGTGGCTCTGGCTCTAACATGTGAATGTGGTCAACGCAAAAGTGTCAACGTTTAGGGGTTAGCCTAGGGGTTGAGATTGGTTAAGGGTGAGATAATGGTCAGAGATGCTAGCTCAGCTCTCCAAAAAGGAAAAAAAGAAAAACCCACAAATGAACTCAATATGCTAAGCCCAAAACCACTCAACTTGATTGTGAGAGGGGCAATGCTCACATGGCGATGTTTGTTGCGATGTTTTGAACGTCCGATGCTGGTGCTGAGCTGCTCGCACGCGAGCTATGTGACCGCTCCGCCTACTTTTTATACTGCGAATGTCGCTGAGCGCATGATTGAGTGAGCGAATGAGTGAGATTGTTATGTGTTGAGTGAGAGTTGGCAGAGAAATAATGCTATGTTTTTGACAAACTGGGGTAGTTCATGGACTGGTGGCTACGTTTGCGCTATGTTTTTCTACTTTTCAAACTGTTCCCAGGTCCTTGCGTTAGAAAATCAAGGCATAGACTGAGAGTTGAAACTTGGCTAGGGCAGGAATTTTTGGGTTTAGTTCTCGAGTAAGACTAGGGAATGCTCGGACTCGCTAGGAACTATTAGAAGAATGAGATATATTTGTATCTGTATTGGATATTACGCTTTTCCTTATTAGAATGAAATGGTCCTTTTCAAATAATTGAGATAGTTCCTCATTCCTCAAGGAATGCAGATTCTTGTTTTGGTCAAAAATATTTATAAAAAATAAAATTATAAATAAAATATATAAAAGAATACGACTCGGTTTTGTCAGGAGAACGACACGGACACTGAAACACAGACAGGCACGACAGGCACAATCTATTTCTTAGGACCCTACTAGGATGAACATTTCAGATCGTTCAGAATGGACAACATACAAATAAAATATACTAGAGTATGAGAATTAGTATGAGAATTATTGCCAAGCGGGTAGTCGCGTTAACGAAACCGATGCATTTTTACGGTGAGTTGACAGTGAAAAGGAGTATGCTGTACACACCGCATTGTAAGAATTCTAATGATGGGTTCGATGCACATGTTATTCACATACTGCCAACGTAATCATGAGAAAAAGAGCAAGTAATCACTTGAAAATGTGGTGCCTTGGCCGGCGTTGTTATGATGTTATGGGTTCATTTGTTTTTCTCCTACGCGTTTCGGAAACCGTGTTGCCTTCCTCAGGGAGTCTGTTTATTTTGAACATGAAAACAATATGTGAGATTAAAAGTTAGTTAGTTAGTTTTATTAATTTTTCATTTGTTTGTAATAATATGGCACTGCGGGATGATAGCTGTTGTTTAAACAAAGTTCGTCTCTTCAATGTATTATTTATGAATTATTTCATACTCTCCGTCTTGCTGTATTCTTATGCTTTCTAATTTCAGTCTCGTTTGAACTCTCTGCTCTATGTCTACGTTAGGTGAGTACCCACTTTTTCTTGCATTTGGAGAGAGTGCTGCTGACATATTTTCATTCTTTGCGTCTCCTTTATGGTCGTTGCTATTCGTTGTATATTCCCATGCAGTCTTCTCCTTCTTGGCCCTCGCAATTAATTTCGTAAGCGACGTTTGATTTTCGGCCTTTGTTTATTTTGTCTTTGCTGTTTGTTAACAATCGTTGCTTCGTGAAGTGAGCTTACGCGTAGATCATATATTATTATTGATTTAAGCTCCTCCGTGTGATCTCGTTCAGTTTGAAGAATTTTCGCTGATGCTTCGTATCGCCTCTTTCGTGCGCTTCTTGTTACAGCATTCATTAATAGTCAGAGAACTCTGGCCAAGACAGACTTTGGACGGTTTACTTTCCTCAAAAAATTCGTCCAAATACTCCTCTTCCATAAAATTCGCACCGGACATATATTTTGTTATGTTTAGCTGCAATGTTTAGTGCATTATTCTCCTCATTAGTTGCAAGTGAATCCACTGCGTGGCACCCAGTCACAGTGCAATTCACTTGAAAATATATGATGGCGAAATGCTCCCATTGCGAGGCACCCAGTTTTCTTGTTTTTATCCCTAATGATATTGTACGTCTTCTTTAAATTAAGAAATTTTCTATCAACTTTGTCGATGCTAAGTCCTGACAATCCTTGCATTTGTAACTATGTAGGAATGGTCTGATAGTAATTCTTTTTCTTCTTTTTTGGATATCGAAAGTCTGCTCTCATTTCGTGATAAACGTTAAGCTACAATTTAGTGGCGGTAGCCTAATATCTAAATGTCCAACTCTGCTTCTTATTTAAATGCTCTTTGAAATTGGGCATTTTGCTTTTCTTTAAATATTTGACATCGAGCATATGAGACAGCACCATTGGTCTTCTAATGAGTGCGAAGAAACGGAAAGGGGCACAAGGAATTTTTAACATCTTCTGTTAGTTAACATTTAAGCTTACTTTCCTTTGCCTCGATTGTCTACACTTTGACAAGGGCTGGCAAAAATGTAATGAAATATCGATATTTTCAAGGCCTTCAAAGTCTCATTTATCAGCTGTTGATCACAGAAAGGGATCACTACGTTCTCAACATACTGATCAGTTTACTTGTGATCTATGACCAGTGATCCAAAGTGTGTTGTGCATAAGCCCATTATCAATTTTTCAATTATTTTAATACTTATAATATCGATGTTTCGCGCGTTAAAAGTACTGTCATTTGATTGAAAGTCACTACATAGTCATGGAAACTTGAGTGGACACTCTGGCTCACATAGGAGGAGTCATGGGGTAACTACATCTGCTCCGACCTGTGCGTTGTCCTACTAATCCTACTACTGTATATGAGATTGATGTGGGCGCCACAAAATCTTCCAGCTTCATGCTGGAAATGCTTGATGCCTGTTGGTAGGGCGACCATAGCAATAGCAATGATGGTGAAAGCTTACCCAGATAGCAAATTGGAAAAACTGCAGGATTTAAGCTAAAATTCACAGGCGCACAGATCTTTCGAGGACTATTATGTTTGGGACTAGCTACAGCTACTACCGATGTCCCAATGCATTCAAGTAAGTCTTCGTGTGGCTGTGTCATCTGCAAATATTGTTACCAGCATGCCTGCCAACCAAATTGAAGACACCATGAGCATTCATTTCAGCTAAAGGCAAAGCTGGAAAGTCAACAAACCAAAACATTTATCTTGATTATGTAATCGCATATAGTACATAGTTTGCCTTATCATTCAATGCCCACCCACGTCCGCACATAAAACTATCCAAAGGCGTCTTAAAATCTCACTACTGGAACACTTTCTGGCTGGCCTGGCGCATAGTTAAATTAAAAAAAACTGCTTTGTAATTGCTTCGCCAAATTAACATAATTGATGCCCCGGCTAGACAGTGGCAGCCAGTGGCTTCGGTAAACGCAATCTCCGCCAGCTTGCGCGCAGCAGGTGGCCGCCAATCAAGCTGTAGCAGCAGCAGGAGAAACAGCAGCCGAAGTTGTTGTCCCATCGATTTCCATTTTGCCCATTTCATTGGACAGCTCGCGACTGCTGTCAAAGCTCAGATCTGTCTTCCTCTCTTACTCCAACTCCGACTCCTAACGGCTCCAGCTCCATCTCTCTGCCATCTCCGTTTGTCTTTATATGCCAAATCTAATTGAAAATCGCTTGCCGGCACAAAATTTGCAAAAATTAATTGATTTTTACGTTCGCTTGAAAATTGAAATGCCAATGGGTGTATGTGTGTGTGTGTATGTCGATGCCTTTACAGGGGTTAGGGCTGAGAGTAGTAGCAACCCCGTAAAGAGTTTATGGCGACACCTGGTGTAAGTTTTATGTAACTAAAATTGTGTCCCAATTTGTGAGCAGGATAATAAAAAAATGTATTTGAATTGCATTAGATAATGGTGGGAAACTTGGATAGATTTACGACAGTTTCACATCTTCCAGTTAGCGCTAAACTTCACTTTGAGTTCGCTTCATATGTCAGAGTCAATACGAAATTGCATTTGAAATGACAGACAAAGTGAAGTTTACTGCTATCGGTAAGATGTGAAAACAATGTTACAAAAAAATGTTCAAATACAAACTCTAGTGGGAAATAGGATTTTCTTTAGGTATATCCATTTTACTATAGCAAATGTAAGGTATTCATTGAATGCTCTATATGTTTCACTGGCAACACAACGAGACAAAGCAAAGCGGTCTATTATGGGCAACAAACCACAAATACTTACAACAACATTCGAGCCATTTCTGCACGCCGATGCCTTTATGATAGGAACTTTAGCTTGAAATTTGAATACTTTTGTAGATATTATTTTCATTATTTGTTAGATTATTGTTTATTAGAGCCCTACCCTGTTAGCAGCAATTAACAAAAACAACACTCCGTTTTCATTAATCGGTAAAAGTCGCTGAAATCTTTATTTTAATTTATGTGAATATACAATTTGTATTTTTAAATTACTCCCACACATTTACAAACTAGCACAGCTGCACTGGAAGCTGGATGCTTGCGAATGAGTGCGACTGAACAGCGGCAATCGCCCTCGCATTTGAAGAAAAAAAAAAATGAGACATTACCGCTGCAGATTTCCATGCAGTTCATGCCCGTACCATGGGCATATTTGGGCTTTACTTTGTTTGCGCCGCAACATCCGCATTACTGCCCTTAAAACAGTATCATTCATCAAAAAATGGGTCTGTATTACTGCAATCACTGCAAATCAATGGAGAGGAGATATCATAAATATACTTTCTTACTCTACGAGTAGTTTACATTCTCTGTGTGTGAAACAAAGGGAAGGCCTAGGCTCGCTCTCGGCTAGAGTCAAACCAGCAGAAAGCTGTCACTCTCTCTCGCGCGCATACCAATAATATGACAAGTATGTATGATATGATATGATATGATATGTGTATGTATTTCATGTGGGATGACTGTGTTTATGTATACCAAATGTATACCAAATTTGGTGACTCTAGGTGTTGTAGTCTCCGAGAACTAGGTGTCTTGGCTGTTACATACATTTGCAGTAATACAATAATAATACTTGTTTACTCTATATAGAGTATGAGTTTCTAAACCTGACTCCACTAGAGCTTGCGAGATACAGCGAGTAAGCATACTTCCTTGTTGGCCTGCTAAGATCCTTGTCACCGCACACTCTCTCTCCCTTTCTCTTTCTATTGACTATTTATCACCCAATGTGCAAAGCGTTCATTTAGTAAACAAGTATGAGAGGAATGCAATACTTACAACTAGCACGAGTCATTCCGATTGAATATTGAAGGATTCGGGGCTAAATTCTTCATAGGACATTTAAATATATATTTATTTTTAACTTTTCCTTAAAGAACATTTTTTTAATTCTTTTTAACAGTTTATAGTTTTATGCAAATCTTAATAATTAAGAACTCTATATGCGAAATTCCGACTATAAGATTAGGAGTATCTGTATGGTATGGCTTCCTTAACTCAGTCTTCAGAACTCCTAGTTATTAAACAAAATATGCGAATGCTCATGACGTCTCTGGTTTTTCAATGAATATGTTGGCGTTAAATGACATCCTTATTGTTTCTCCAAAGAAAATGTTAATTAACTTTCAGAAGTGTTACTAAGTGTATGAGAGAGGTGCAGCATTATAGATATTATTGTTTATTTGATCGTGATTGGAAATGTATTTTGAAGAAATATTTGTATATTTAAATATGTTCCATTTCGTTGTAACTTATCCTTGTTGATTTTTGAGCCACCGTCCATTCATATATGTTTGTCTATACTTACTACTATCCCTTTACCATCCCACTTACTATCCCTACAACTTGGCAAAGGGTCTGGCTCTGGCTGCCTTTTGAAATTTCCCCTACCTCAACCCTGCCTCTTTCCCATGCTTATGCATATTCATAACTTAACGCTTCATTGGCATAAAACTCATCAAATATCCAACCATCGTTTCCATTCCAGTTGTTGTTTTCCGTTGCGGTTCCAAACAAATGCAAACTTCTAACCCTGCTTGGCTTACTTTACCGTTAATCAAGTTGATACATAACTACATGTGTTGGGCAAAAATCCACAAATATATTCGCACACAGGCAGATATAAATATGAGACAAATGAACCGTTATCAATTACGCAACGGGTGCGTAGAAGGCATCCTTCGAACTGCATTGCAAATGCCAGCAGTAGCAGATAAAGTGGAGCGATAGGACTTGCACATCCTTGATAGGGTCGACCTGAAAGGGTTGTAGTTTGATAGAATTGCCCCTTGGGCTGAAGGGTTCTAAGATGTGAGTGTGTCTGCGGGCAAAGGTTGTTGAACTTGTGGGCCAAGATGTTATACAACTTAGCAGACAGCTGCGCTGTGTGCATTTATTCCGGAACTCAAGTTCTTCTTCCAAGGAAGATTATGTGAATTGATCCGAATAGGATGTTAGATGTAGAAAAGATTCTTTATGATAAATAAATGCATATTGTAAAAAGATAAGAAGGTTAGACGTATTTTCTATTTTAATAAAATATGGAGCAAGGATTTGCATAAAATTTTGTGTGAAAAATATAATCAAGTGCTCAAAAACACAAAAAATGCTGACAGCGGCGTACGGAGAGTCTGCTCTAAGTAAAAAGAAAAAAGGAGGGTTATATTATATACCATTCACATTGTGAATGTATAGCTGATCTGAGATTAAATCTGGTCGGCGGACGTGGGGCCTCTTCAAATGGATACAAACCGAATTTGTTTTGATTTGGATGAAAAACAAAAAAGTAATGCTCATTCCCGAACAATCACTTATATGGGAGCTATATAATATAGATGTCGGATCTTGATGATTAACCAGCATGCAGACAAAAGAAGCATCTGGTAAAAATTTCAGCTTAATAGCTTTTAAGACTTCTGAGATCCTTGTATTGAAGCAGACGGACGGACGAACGGAGGAACGGACGGACATGGCAATATCGATTCCCCTTGTCATGCTGATCGAGAATATAAATACTTTTTATAGTTGAAACGCTTCCTTCTGAGCGCTGCAAACTTCCTGACAAAATTAATATAAAATGTTGTGAATGGTATACAAATTGTTTCAAGTGGTGCAATCTCTCAAGGTGGCCGACAAGATGCCGACGACAAACCTCGTCCTGGACGCCCCAGCACATCAACAATCTGAGAAGAACATTCTTTTTGAAAATCATCGAATTATCATAAGCGAAATTGCGAAGTCGACCCATGCAATTTTCGGATGTTTAGGGCAAAAGACGTATGCCAGCGAAGTTTGTTCCGAATCTTCTGAATTTTGATCAGAAGAGCCGTCGACTCAACCACCAAATACATTGGATTGGGCCCCTTGCGACTTTTCGCTGTACCCAAAACTTAAAAAAACCTATGTAAGCATGGAGATTTGCAACGATTGATGAAATAAAAACTACATCGCTAGAGGAGCTCAAGGTTTCACCAAAAAGTGCTTATGAGAAGTGCACAAGTGCATTGTATCTGTTTCTTCAACTTTGAAGGGGCAATATAAATGTAGATGAATAAATATATATTTTTTCATAAAAATATACTTTTTGAACACACTTCGTTTACTTCAAAATTGAAGAACGAATAGTTTTTTTTTAAATCGACAAGAAATAACAGAATTTATAATTTAAACGTTAGGCTGGTTTTTGGCTGGTTAGACGCTACCTTTCGGAGAAGCCCATTCTCCACATCGGTAAAAGTTATTAATGGTAATTATGATAATTTCACCGTGTATGACAACTGAACGCTGCAACTTAATAGCCTCCATTTAACTGCCGATACATAGAATACCAAATGCTTTGTTTCCATCTGGATTTTGTTGCATTTGGATTAACATTAGGTCTGAATATATTCTGAAATCAAGAACTTTAGTTTAGTATTTTATAGGCTTTATAGAAATTTCAATGTGGCACATGGCTTAGTTTATTTGCTTTTATTTTATTTTATATATTTAGATGAGAGAGTTTATGAGACACTTTTAAGTTCACAGAATTTCTCAAATATTTGTTTATTTTCATCATAAATTTTCACATTTGCCTTGCTGAACGACAGCCCTCCAAGAGCACGGTATTAAGTTCCTACGAATAGTGCATTAGGCACGTAGGAACTCTATACCTCGCTAATGGTAAATAGGCTTCGGTTTTTGGCTTTCGGTTGTGGCTCTCACTTCAGTTGCTCGAACAATGCACTTCAAATGTCTACTTACCCCTTGGAGAGGCATGCCACTTGACTATGAATACTGTTTGACTTGTGTCAGTTTTAAGCTGCAATTAAAGCCGTAAACGGATTATTATAGACAAGCGATGTTTGCTGGCATCGCACTCATAACGAAATTGATTCAATATTTTGTGCAAATATCGAAAGTCTGCTGTGACTTTGACGTGGCGTCGTCTGGTCTGCTCTGGTCTGTCCATGGCCTGGTCTGGTTGGATCGCAAAAAGCGGAAGCTTAAGCTCTATGTATATGGCGTGGTCTTAAAATTTTATGTTTGCACATTAGCTGCCGCCGTTGCCGTTTGCCTGTAAGCATATGTAAGCAGAAAAGGAAAGATGTAAAATACGAGTGCTTATGCCAAGGCATTAGCCGCCAAAAAGTTGCCAAAGTAATATAGATATGTCGAGTTGGTTATGGGATTTGCCATTTTTTGATTCCGCATCTTTGCTGTCTATCTCAGACTAAGTACTTGAGTAAATTGCCAGCACACAAACACACACACACACACACACACACATGCACATGAACTTAAGACAATTCCAAATGCGGTTTTTAACCTTGAATTATCTTGATAATTTTCCACCCGCTGTTCGATCTAAGTGCTAGGTTGGACTCATAGGCCAAGTCACACCCGCCTGGTTGCAGGCCACGCTAATTATCCACTACACTATAGCTACATGGCACAGCAGAACACAAAAAACTAATCAACTTGATTGATTTATCTGACAGAACTGCACAAGTTGACATTTCGAAATGGCAGCGCTAACAACAACAACGCCCACGGCGACAGCTACAACAACAACACCCAAGAGTGAGTTGGCTGCGCACAAATTATCATTTCAATTATATGCAAAATAAATGCATTTTATTGCCAACTTGCTTTGCCTTTCTGCCATAGCCTTAAAACGTATCTGTTAGATACATTTGCAAAAACTATGCCTGCAGTGCGAGCGATCAAAATGCATCAACACACACTTAGAAAAATAATTGCCCTCAAAATCTCTACAACTCATAATACTAGCAACACCTTCTAAAAAGTGAGAGAAAACATAAAATTCTGCAACCTTTAAGTCCCTTTTGTTTTTCTGAGTGCATCAAGTGTTAACCAATATGATTTGCATTTAGTTTGCTGCCTTTTGGGCTGTTGATTGGCAACGTAAATCAAATTTTATGTGCGGTAGCTGCTTAGATAAACGCTAACGCCCTCCTGCTGCTAGATTCCTCATTTGCTGGCCAATTTGCCTGACATACATATGCACACATGCGAGAGTGATATGTCACGAGCCAGTAAAGGGGCACCAAACCAAGGAGCTGGGATCAGTTGGTGTTGGGCCGCTCCGGAAGAAGTCTTTCTTTGCAGCTGCAGCCTTTTGTCGTCATAATGGCGCCATAAGTTTCGTCCAGTACATAAACTGCTCCGACTGTGAGCTGATTAGCATCGCCAGGCAGGTCGTAAGCCCAGACAGAGTCGAAGTCAGAGCCATCCACTGACTCTGCCAGTGATTGACAGTTTGCATATAAAGCGCCAACAAACCAAACAAACCAAACAAACAAACAAACGAAACTCGCACATAAATTGCCTGAATGCAAGTTACGGATACATCCCATAATCTAGCGGAATGGGGCTTACGACAACTGCAGCCGGGCATGATTGGCGATTGGGACAGATGCTGGTTGCCTCCTGCCTGCTTGACTGACTGACGAACTGCCTGCTCCGTCTGCGCAGTCAGTTTGGCAGTTTGAGTTGGTTGCCTGACGTTTTTATCGTTAGCTTTGAAGTGTTGACATTTCGGCTGCCTAATGGTGATCGTGATTAGGCGGCTTCTTTATGAGCTGTTTGAATGTGGCGGGCTAAAAGCATTCGGTTTTTGGGGGCTTGCTAATGAGCAATCGGATAGGGTAATAAGCAGCCAGATATTTGTCAAACTGAAGAAGACAAATTTGACAACACAAGCTTCCGATTCGTGTTCAGGAATATTAAGCGAATTATTTTGGGTGCAAAGTTTTGCCTTGAATCAATAAGAAAGTTTTACAAATATATAGTTAATATTTACATGTTGCACGTACGCATTTTGGTATATATTGCTGGTTTCCCCACTTATTCATAGCTTAGTCTCAAAGCCTTAAGAAAGCAAGCCAAATCTGACCACGACTTGCCCAGGCCGACCCATTTCAACAATCACTTTGATTGACGCAAACTTAGGCCAGCCCACAGGCAGACAGGCAGGCAGACACTCGCACACCCACCAGCCCCTCAATTTTTCACTTAGAAAGAATTAATTAAACAAGCAGATTGTAAAATATATATAAAAATATACGGTGGGCCCACAGCAGCTTATAAGTAAAAGGCAAAGGCCAAAAAATATATAAAAGCGCTGAAAAAATTAATTAAGCCACGTAAATTAAAATGTATCAAGTTTTGGTTGCGCTTTAGATGCTTCACTCGGCCACGCCCAGCATACAGCAAATGTGCAACGCCCCAAAAAAAAAAAAGAAAAAAAATACAAGACAAAAACTGTAAAAACGTGCAATGAAATTTTGATGAAATTTACTTTTGGCAGCCTTCGGGCGGAGAGGAAACCAAAAGCCTGAATTGTTGCTTACAATGTTTATATTATTTAATTGTATTAAGGTTGTTGTTGTTGCTTTGCTGCTGGATGCCTGGCTGTTGTACCTGTTTGTCGCTTATTCGTAGACTTGGTCTCAGTTTCTGTTTTCTTTTTTCAATTAAATAATTATACTCGTACTCTAGTAGAGTACCGATTTGTTATGTTAAGATCGGATGATAATTGTAGACAAAATCGTAAAAAAAAACATTTTGTATGAGAGTACGAGTATCTTATAGTCGGAACATCGACTATAGCATTCTTACTTGTTTTCCTTTCGTTTGCAATTTTGCGAAGAAGATGCTGCCCACGTCAGCTGGCATGCGGCTGAATGATGGATGTGCTTGAAGAAAAAGAAGTAGAGGCATCAGGTAAGATAAGCATAGCATGTACATACAGGCGTGTATGTATGTGTATATATGTACTATATCAAGTAAAAAGAGAAGCATAAAATTATACAAAACTTAATGAATTCATATGCATTGAACTTTAATCAAGCGCCAGACACTGACCAAGGCGCTTGGCCATATCAAAAAGTGAAGGCCTGGCCATGATGGCGAGTGGGACGATGGCAATGGTGATGGCGATGGTGATGGTGATGGAGACGGCGCCGGCGCTCACCTGCTGCGATTGCTAGTCATAGGAGTTGCAGTTACACATGCTCGTAGTCATGGCCTAAGTTTTAGTCTCCCAGTCTTGGCCTGGCTTGTACTCGTGCTATTAGTGTAAACTTGCAGTTTTATGTTATGGCAAATTGCCGTTGACAGCAACGGAGCGTAGACAAAATGTGAGATAGACATACGTTTATGTTTTGCTATGGCTATCCAAAGTGCAGCTGGGGTGGGATTTCATCGGAATCACAAAGCTAGCATGCATGAAAGCTACTTTTGCACAACGTTATGTTATTTGAAAGTACGAGTAGTCGCCATATGGCTAAACTAATGCACTCCTACATCATTGTAAATGTCAGTAAATTTCGCCAAAGTATGAAAAACATAACACTATACATGGCTGGAGTTCTAGTGGTGTGCTTGAGCTGCGCTCGTGGGTATAAATATTTCACACTAAACGCCAAGAGTATAGATCGTGTAAAAATAATAATACCCTACATGATGGTGTGACACCAATACTGCTGCAAGCTATCACGATGACATAATAATGATGACACTCCTCTAAACTGTAAGTTTTACTTTTAAGCGATCATAAATGAATAATTTATCAGATAAACTCATTTCATCAGTTAAAGTTCACATTTAGCAATTTCGTTGTTAAATTAGACATCTTCTTGAAAGAAACTGTGGTTATTTTTCTTCATTATCAAGGCATACAACGACACTAGACATAATAAATCTCCGATTTTCGGTCTATCTGATTTTATTCTTGGTGTACATTTGGATCGTTAGTGTACGTAAGCCTTAGCAAATGGTATAGTATATCTTTTATGTATTTAAACTACAAAATGCTCTTAAGACTGCTGAAATCTCGGTGTTGAAACAGATGAGAAAATGGTCGTACATAGCTATATCGTTTCCCCTTGTCAAATGAAAGGCTTCCTTCAGTGCATTGCGCCCTTTGCTTAACCACAAAATCTTTCTCTGCAAAACAAAGCATATTAAACTTTGATATAGAGATTTAATATTGTATTTGACATATCGATTTGGCATTAATGCACAATAAGCCACAAAAGCAGGATTTTCTCATTTAGACTTTCCATTTAATACAACACTGTCTATATAAATATGTATTATGAAGCATAAACTTATTCACATGTGTTTTCAGTGCTCTGCAGATGCAACTGAATCGCAGTCCCCCCTTCACCTGTCTATCTCGCATGCAACACAAATTTGTAGGGGTTTCATTACGTGGCCATTATACGTTATTATTATTATGTTGAATTTTATTGCTTTATAAGCGCATTTTAATTTTCGCCTTTCGCCAAACCACAAAATTTATGTAGCTCACAGTTGGATGGCATTGGATGTAGCTCTGGCTATGGCTCTGGCTATGGCTATGGTGATGGTGATGGTTAGTGATGGTGATGGTGCTGGCGCTGGTGACGGCAACGTCGTCATTCCATCACCAAACACCAAAGCAGAAGCCATGGCCAAAGCTCGTAAAAAATGCATAGCACATACGTTGATGATGACCATCGGTGTCTGCCAACTGTCGGACATTTCATTTGCCAATTCCACTGCCATGTCCGTTGTCAACGCCAACTTTGTCTGAATCTACATCTTCGTCTGTCGCCTGTCGTCTATATTTACACTTACAAAAACAGTTTTTGTTAAAACTTCACCTTAAAAAACAGTAAATTAAACAAGCTCAAACCATTGAAAGTTCTATTAAGTATTTTCTTCTTCAGTTTGTCATATATTTTGATTTCGACAATAAAATGATTTACTTCATCTTTTATGATCAATTTCCATATTTTATTAACGAATTTCTGTGAGTGCACTTGAACGTCTCGTCTCGTCTCGTCTCCTTCCTTAGAGCTTGGTCAGTTTACGTCAAATGTCTTTTGTGAAAGGCAACCAAATTACGAGCGCACACAATTATAGATACAGATACTGCTTATGTGGCTACAAAAAGATACTATTGAATAGTTATGAATGTGTGCGCATTTGTGGATAGCAATGAATGGGGAAATAGATGCAATTGCAATTGGCAATGGATGCGCTTTACCACAACAGCAATTTGTTGAATTTGTTGAAAAGAAAGGATTGGTGGCAAGCTCCGTTTCGGTCTTATGAAGTCATTGATGTGTTGCTGCTGCTGTTATTGTTGCAGTTGTTGTTTTGGTTGTTTTTCTGTAATTATTGCCACTCTGACAATTTAGTGCGGCTTGCCTTTGACGCTGATTGATTGCGTTTGTAAGTAATCTGTACATTTATTGAGTTATCTGCCTGGCATTTATAATTTGCCGGTCGCTGGGGCTGCCACGTCTGCTGCCTGCAGGTGCGTCTCCTGCAACTGCTGCCAAAGAGTTGACCAATTAAAAACAAACGGTTTTTGCAACGCAATTAAACGGCATTTAACGGCTGCCCGCGAAATGCAAAAATCGCTTCCTCATTGGCCGCAGAAGCGTGTCCCAGGCAGCACACAGGCGCACATTTAAGTGCCAGCGGGCCAACGTAAGTATTCGCACTGATTTGGCTGGTCTAGGTCTAGGTAGAGGAGCAGGGGAGTGAGGCGTGTGCTCCAAACAGGAACCAATATGCGTTTCCAGTTTCCTTGGCCAACTCCCGTGCTGGAACATGTTGTGGCAGCATTTGGACATTGAACATGGCCACGCAGCACGCAGCTTATCAATCGTGCCACTGACTCTACATACTGGTTACCAAACCCATTCCCTCAGCTACAAGTCTGCTATTAATTTGTGTCTAAGCCCCCCTCGTCGCAAGGCGCCTGCGTGCGCTTTGCATTTCAGCAGCTGCCTTGTTGAGTTGTCGGCTGGCTGGCAACTTTTGGCGTCTTCGACTACAACGCGTGGTTATTAATGAAGTCAATCAGCAATTTTGACAGAAATTTATCTATAAGCGTCGGCATTCTGCCAGGCAACATGTTGCACAGGCTCAGGTTCAGCTCAGGCTACATGTTGCTAATTTTACACAAGGAGCTGAAAAAACTATAGACCCAACTCCACTATGGCTTTTTCCACAGCTATAAACTTTTCTTTATTTATTTAATTTGTTGTTTAATGTTAATTTTAAACCTGTTTAATTACCTAGTGGGGTCCACTGACTTTAGCTTTTTATGAATTAAGAAAAGTAATAAAAAATAAATAAAAACAACTGTAGATAAGAAATTGTTTTTAAGTGCATGTAGGACATTGACATGGGGAAGTAAGGGACTTGGCACACGCAAGGCTTCTCATTCTTAATGAGTTTTTGAGAGTTGAAGAATGCCATAAGAATGGCTAAGAACAGCATATGATATGGAAATATTTATGGATTATTGTATATTATATACGATGTTAATCCACAAACTTAGCCAACAGAGCGCTATTTTAATTCATTTATTCATGATGATTCACACACATGAATAATTTCTTAGCCAAATCATTACAACATTTGCTGCTCTCAAAGTAAACAGTTACCAGATAATCTGCATTATATTGTTAATATTGTTAATTGCTTTCCTCAGTTTAGCTTCACCTTAGCTCAGCTTCAATTTGAAAACGGTTTCTGATTTTGTTTTAGTTCTGCTTTTTTCTGAACAATTTGTTGCTGGCTGCGTACGTTGTATCACTTAATGCTAACGGTTAATTTAACTATCGCCATTTGTTAATTTGTACGTGTTTGTGGCAGACACCGTTCGGACCCCCCCACCCATCACACAGCTCTCTTCTACTGCTCAAGCATTGGCTAATGAGTTAAATCAATTTACGGTTCAGTTTTTTCCTTTGCTTTGGTTTGTGTTTTTATTTTCCTGTTTGCCAAATTAATATTGATATCTCTCGTATTCGTACCTGAGGGGGCAGTTGTCGCAGCTGGCAGCAAGTTGAATAATTATTTGCACCTCTTGCTGCTTGGCATTTGGAGCTTGCAGCCTTACAATGTTGCCAATAACATGTCGCTGGCAATTAGAGCTTAAATTGCAAAAAATGATCAGAAGTTAATTGATTAATTTGCACGTTTTTGGAAATATGATAGAGATAACCGTTTGACAACTTGTCATGGAGGAGGGACTACATTTTATTGCTTCAAAATGAACGGAAACCGAGCTTAATGGAAAATCTTGGGATTTCATTTATAATAGAGTTTATCGGTAAGAGTTTGGTTTGAATTTATTTTATATTAAGAAATATCAAAGATATTTCCATTAGAACTCAAATAAATTTCAGAGGGTATTGCAATTTTGTCAACATATTTGTAAAGCATTCAAGGAAGCATCTCTTACCCCATAAAGTATATATATACTTGATCGAACTAGCGAACTAGTCTCTCAGTCCTAGCCACTGCCCACGAGGATGATGCTTATTACCAGCGCAGAAGCAGCCCGAGGAAGAAGACTTTGAGCAGCCGCCAGTCAGAAATGTGCCCCGCCGACGAGCTGTACCAGCGGCCAGGGAACAGGAGCCTACGAGAACATCCCGAGGTAAACAAAAACACCCCAAGTGATATGCTTTCCCCCGCAACTGATGTGGACCTCATAAACGTGGCCTATGAGGAGCATCTAGCGCCTACTCGAGCACAACTAGTGCGCACTAAGTCATCAGCGTTGGCCCCCAGAAAAGCGTCCTCCTCCCCGTCCTCGTCAAGCAATAGTGGTTCCATCGAGGATGAAGAAGATCTATCGAGCTGACATTTCTTACAATGACTTCTTTCTGCTGTACGCTGCTCATATGTCAAATTGCAGATCGGTCAACTATATCATATGGCTCGGAATGAACCGTTCGTAATCCAAATTTGGCACGTGTCAATCCGTGTCAGTCTTAAAAGCCTCTATGATTGCTGACCGAATTTCAACCGGAACAGAAAACTAAGTGATTAGGTGATCGTAGTCACAATGAAGAGGACGATTTCGTGTGGATAATTCCTTGACAAGAATCATGTTATAAATAGTCACAATAAATAGATACAAATATATACTCAGATTTGAGTATTTTCATTTCCCTTTCTTGCGTTTTCCTACATTAAAGCTATGACAAATCAGATGTTGCCAAATTTTCGATCAACAGAACCTGTAAGACGTCGTAAAATTAGACTTCATAACTTTTCTTATTTATGGGTTCATCCTGTACTTGGCCATTTAAAGCAACAGGCTGTAAGGAGACACACAGGACCCCATTCATTTCCTCACTGCTCTCATTCATTTGTTTTGCTCATTTGCTTCGTCCTCTGCGCACTCATTTGCTTACCTAATTTGCCGGCATTTTCTTAACTCTGCTTTGCCCTGCTGTTTTTTCCCACATTTTAATTTCACTTTTCACGGCAGGCAGCGACGTCAAAAAAATGTTCTTTTGCGCTTTTCTTTTATTTCCCGGCACGACGGAGAAGCCGGCAAACTTTTTAATGTCGCGCGGCTGCTGCAGCTAATTTAGCCAGGAGCCAAGCGACGGGTCCTTTGGGCGGTGGGGAACTTTGACTTGGCTTGGCGCTCAGAATTTTCCGACTGTGTCTTTGGGTTCATTTTCGCGCTCCTCTGCGGTGACTCCCACGAATGCTGACTGGGTCTTCCCCTCTTTCGCTCTCTGCCCTCCTACTTCAACTTGTGCCTGGCTCGGTTATATCCTTGCAATGAAATTAAAAACAGCAAGGAGTCGTTGCATGTTTGCCACTTTGTACGAAGTCTGGCGTGCAGCTTCTCAACGACAAAGTTCGCTCTGCTCGTGGTGACGACTCCTCCCACTTGGCCTGGCCTAAATGAAAATGAGTAAAGTTGCCATTTTGTAACACCAACAGGAGGCAAGGGCCAAAGGCAGAACTCGCAGTAGCCTTGGAACCCGAACCACACGCCCGCCGCTGGATGATTATGCACTCTGCTTCTCTGCCTCATCATCATCATCTTCTTCGTTTTCGTTGTTGTTGTTGTTGTTGTAGTCGTCTGAGTCTGGGTCTGGTTTGCTTATTAACCCAGTTTCTTCTTCTTGGCTGGCACACAGCTGCCGGCTGCGTCTTGTGTTCCACACCCCCGCTACACTCTATCGCTGTATTTCTATCTTTAGCAGCCGCTCTTGTCCTTTGCCTTCATTTGTGTTGGGCGTGCTGTATATTCTTTGTGTCCTTGTTTTAATTTTAATTTTTGTTTGGTCTTCAGTTTGTTTTTTATCTTTTGGTGACGTCGTCTGCGTTGTCTTTGCCTTCGTCCTTGCTGAGTCTGGCGTGTCGTCATCATTACGGTGCCTGCCTTTGTTTCTATGTAGGTCAAGAACTTTTGCTGACATTGAAATTTTAATTTTCTCGTTTACTTGAGTGTGCATACCTGCAGAGTTGTTGGAGAAAGAGGGGAATACTTTCAGCAATGCTTTAGTAATTCATTAGAAATTATTAAAAAATGTTGAAATTACAAAATGTAATTCTGTTGAGCTTAGTCCTTGCAATCAATTGCCTTTTATGACTTGGAAGTTTTCAGCTCAACCAAATGGCTGTCAAACTTTTTTGGCTTATGATAAAAACATCGCAGACAGTAAAGTTTTCTTGGAAATTTTATTGAATTGGCAAACCTTAACGCCCAAAAGTAGGCATACATATCTGGCTAGCATATTCTGCATATACACAATTTCATGATTTACATAAGCCGCATACATAGGCACATAGTACATATATACATATGGACTCTGAAATTCAATGCTATATAGATGCTTAGATACTTTTTTTGCTGTCTCGGTCCTTTTACTGATGCGCAACTGTCATGCAAATGACATCACGCACTATAGTCATCAATTTTGTTGAACGCCAGAAGTAGAAAGCAGCAGCAGGAGCAGCAGCAGCAGCAGCAGCAGGGGCGAGCTAAAGGCAAATCCCCTATCCAAAAATGTAAGGAGAGAAGTAGAAAACGCCAGCCCAAGCTCCACTTAAAGCTTAAGCAGCAGCAGCAGCAGCAGCAGCAGCAGCCACTGAGGTGGAGTTGGGGCAATGCTGTCGTGTCGTGTGTTTGAGTTTGAAATATTCGCAATTGCGAATCCTGTCGTATTTGTCACAGGATATACATACATACACAACTGCCTGGATTGTGGACTCCACGCGACAAGACATTATTATGATGGAATCCTATTTGTTACAAGACTAAAAGCGAAGCAACGTGCCAATGACAGAGACAGGATGTGGGATTGGGATTGCGACTGGGATTGTGTTCTTGGTTGGCTGGGAATTGCTTGAAGAACGTAGATGATGCCGCAGAGTAAATTATGCTAATGTCAAAATAATGCATATTCGATGATGAGGTTGTTGCTGCTTTAGCTGTTATGTTGATGATGTGGGGCGTAGATTTTTATATACACAACAAGCACAGCAAAAGATCTTTGTGGGCGTCGACTCAACGTTTTACCCCAAAAAGGAAAACTTTGCTGCCAACATTTTGATTTCTGCATTTGAAAATGTATATAAAATACATGCCATATACTTAGCTACACTGAGAAAATAATATCTACTGAAAGTTCGGAATTCACACCTAACACAAAGGAACTCTAAATTGAAAAGTATTTTGTATTTGCAGAAATCTCAAAAACAGAAAACTTTTTAACAATTTTTCTCAATGCAATCTTTAGTGCAAATCCAAATCCTAGTCCAATTTGCTTTTCTCAATGTACATGCGTACATATATATTTTAGATTGATTTTGTGCTTGTGTCTGGGCGAAAATCGCAGAGCAAGAAAAGCTTTATAATTCACATTTTTGTTCGGCTTCAAGTGCCAAAACTAATGATGGAAATAAATTCACGGCTGCCTCGCGATCTGACAACCTGAGGAGGCAACGACAGGAGGCAAATGGAAAAGCAGAGAATGGAAAAGCATGCGGGCATCGGTACCAGGACAATGCTGACTTTGAACTGCCAACTGGCAGGCAGCAGCCAGCCAAAATTGTAAGCAACTTGTAGTTGGAAAAGAGGGCTGTGGGGCGAGCTGGGGTGGCTACGATTGTTGGACCCGCAACGCACACAGGACTGTGCCGCACAATTTTTGGCTGCTTTTGACGCCAGGCCAATATGCAGTAAATCTGCCAGAATGTGCCTCTAGACTTGGCAACGCAGCAGCAGCGTCCGTTTGGTCTCCCTTGGCGCCCTGCCCCTGCCCAGGATGATGATGCGGCTTCACTGCCAGTTCGCCGCGCTTTGAAATGGGTTACATATTTTATGCTTAATATTTTGCATTTTTATTTCGATGCTACTCCGCGGGGCGGGGGGTTAGCCCTCAGCACTAGCAAAGGCAAATGGCCTTTATGTTGGCATCAACCGTTTCCCGCTCCCCCAGCCAAAAAGGAGGAAAAAGAAATGGAAACTGTTAACGGTTAACTGTACTTGAGCCACATAGTTGGGAGTTATATAGCAGTAGTCATACTTGCTCTGTCTTGGTGGTGATAGGGATGAGGGGGCAGTTTCCTCTTGTAATGTTTGCTTTGTGCTTTGCCTTCAAGCAAAGGAAATTGAAAAAATTTGCAATACAATTGTTTGTTATAGTTTGCCAAGAAAACGCAAGTAGCTGACGCTAATAAAAGCCGAATTCCATATTTGCCGAAATTGTTTTTACGCAATGGCAATGGCAAAACATAACAAGGCTTCAGATTAGAATTATGATATTTAAATTAACACTTTCGATTTCATTTCGCAACATTTCATATTTGTAGTATACTTTTAGGTAAGCTCACAAACCCATCTAGTTTTCATAATAGTACTTTGTTAGCAGTTAGGTCAAATTTGTTGCAGCTGTAATATTCTGCATTACCATCATAATATCAGGGATTGGGCTGCTAATGACTTCCATTTCTAGATTTGCTCTATAGAAAACTTTGACTTGTCTGAGACGATACGAAATCGAGGATGTGTACTGTATTGTGCTGGATAATTTTGCCTTAGATTTGTTATTTAGTATCCTCAAATAAATAAATTTTCATAAATACTTTGACTCCGACTTTGACTTTGACCTGCAGTTGGACAATTTACAAATTTCTTTAATTGAATATCAACGATCTGTTTGTATCTTTGCAACTTTTAGCCAGACCTCAAAAAATCGATAACAAGAATATTTTGCAAAACACAATTTGCTTATCAACCCTCATCCTCGTGCTCATCTGTGCTCATGTGCAACCCTATGCGGAATCCTTAAAGCGGGAATCTCGGTCTGGGGAGGGGTGGCGTTCTCGACTTGAAGTTAATTTGCATATTTGCCAATACGAACTGTGCCAAAGCACGCACATTGCACAAATACCCGAGTACCGAGTGGAGCGCATGTCAAATGTAAAATGCAATGCAAAATGTCGTAACGCTGCTGCAAAACTAATAAAAAATTTGTGCCCGAGTAGCTGATAGGAGTATGGCGAAAGCACTGCCGGGCAGAGGGGTGAGAAAGGCAAAAGTGTATGCAAATTTTCAACTAACACGCCACAATCAAACTCTGAAGCGAAGCAGAACTTAGCTGAATCGAGCCGAACTGACTTGGCGCTTGTTATTGATTTGCAGCAACAAAAACGTGTGCGCTGTTAATTTGCATAAGCGACAGGACCGCGGGCTCGACGTCAGTCAGCCTTGTTAAAGGATTTGCCAAAAATAAAACCTTTCGCTTTCTCCCAGCTCTTTCTCTAATAAGTAAATTGATTTGCCAGCGATTGCCAGTATTGTTGACTTTGACAGACGTGTTATGCAGATTTCTCTCCATTATGTAGATGTGTTTGTGTATGCGTTTGTATGTTTGTATTTAGCCAAGCAAATATTTTGCCAATGCGTGTAGCCTGACAGCCCAGACATTGCTGAGATAGAGCTAAGTGAAAATATTTGAAAATTGGTTTTGGCGGCGCACCTGACAAAGGCAAACAGACAACGAACTGCAAGCAAATACAGACACAACAGACAGATAGACAGATCAACGGACAGCAGTAGAATGTGTTGGCGAATATTGTATACGCTTGAGATGCCATTTGCTTAAGATATACAAATCCACTTGAGATGCAGATGTATGTGAAAAGGCAAAAGAAAACCTTGCTGATATAATGAACTAAATCAGGAGTAAATCTTGACATGAGATGACACTGTGGCACTCCCATTCTTATTGAGCTTTATTTTGAATTACTTATCGCATTCCTGATGGTCACCTTCTAAGGGGTATTGTTTTAGTGAAAAAGTTATAATGATATAATACGCAAATCTGTGTGAAGTTCCATAAAATTGCTCTTTTACATAGAGCATTGACTGGCTCACTATACTCTTGAACTATCCATAAGAATATATATATATATATGCATGAATATAAATTCAATTCACTTCAAAATGCGCGACAGTTAGACAGCATGGCAAAGAGGCCGAGGCCGAGGGCAAGGAAAGGACCAAGGACTAAGCAAAATCAGTAGCAACCATTCTGTCAGACATTTTCTATTTTTTGATATGTATTTTTCTTGTGTCTTGTTAAAAAGGATTACGCTAACACAAAGCACAAATGCAGACACAAATCGAGAGATTGGGGGTTGGGGGCTGGGCAGATATACAGAGAGACGGGCGGCCACATATACAATATTTGGATTTTTCCACATGCCAATATGAAAGGCAGCAGCTAGACTGAACAAGCACTTTTACCGTGGACTCACCCTCATGCTCAAACTTAGCACACACGCCACATTTTGTTGAATGGGTCTGTGTAAGTGTGTGCGTCCCACGCTTTTGTCGCGTTTTTCCTTTTTGCGTTTTCCTACGCTTTGTTCACCCTTGTAGCAGGAGCATGATGTGGTGCCTTTATTTGTACAACAACCATCAAACATTTGCTCATGTGTCTTGCAGAAAATGGCAAAAATATATATATGGATATATATGTAGCAAGCATAAAATGTTAGCATGTGTGTGCGTGTGTGGCAACAAATTTGCACAGCCAAAAGAAAATGGCTGTTGGCAGCGCTGTGTGCGTGTGTGTGTGTGTGCGTGGCGATTTCCACTTTAGTTTGGCATGTAGCAGCGTTTTAGATTGAACTATGGTTGCCATAAATGGCTTGCTCAACGCTTAGCGTTATCTAAAATGCTATAAATGGCACTATAAAAGAGGAGTATAAAAGCGTAAATTATGGCTGCTTGTGATTTAATCTGTGATGTGTGAAAGCCCTAGAAGAAAATAGGGCTTAGAAATTGGGTTTATGTTGTTGCAAAATGGTACGAAAATATGAGTTTTCTATGCGGCTGTTACTTTGTAAAACATTCGCATTATGATTTTCACCAAGTGGGGGCATGCAAAACTGCTTTATCTGTATATATAAAGCTCTTTGTCCGGACTGAATGAGGAACAAGTGGATGCTGAAACTCTCTCAGAAGATATATGTAGTTCATTACCTGGGCATGCACTAACAAACCCTTTAGCAATAGCCCAATATCCAGTATCATCTTCGATGTCGCCACAAGCTGTGTATTTCTGGGTTATCTGGAGATCATATATTACTTATTTGTTTTAGTTTACGCCCGGCATATCACCCTGTCCCTAAGTAGTATTTCTTCCAATTTGTGTACCCTCTAACGCAATGCCCAGATTTTTATATTTTTCCAGGAAGAATATCTTAACACATTCATTCGTAGAAAAACTTTCTGCCAATCTGCTCCTAGCTCTTCTTTTAGTTCGGTTTCACAATCAGTCTATTTGGATTTATCATACCCTAGGCCCCCTTTTGAACTAAACTTGTTAGCCAGTAAGCTGCATATCTGCTACTAAGCCCATAATTGCCTGGGGCTGACCCTTCTTTCGCGTACAAAATGCAAACACTAGCAACAACGAGCACTCAAACACTCTCAGCTCACACACACAAGCTCACTGTGTGTGTACATGGAAAATCCCTGCCATCATTGACAGCAGAGTTAGCCAGAGAACATGATTTGCAAATAATGCACTTGAATTGAAATTTGCATAGGGCTTCGTCTAAAATTTGCAAAAAATGCAAAACAATTTATGCAAATTAGCAGCGCCTGCCGTTGCTTTGCAATTAGTTCGCATACCCAACTCAACTGCTGCTAAACCAGGGCTGCTGAGCAGCTGTCGCCTGCGGCCCTAAAAAAAGTGTACCTACTCTTGTGGCCCTCAGGTAGACCCTCAAATAGAACCGTAAAAAGCTCATTTACATAAAAACTGAAAACTCCAACTAGGCGAAAAGGAAGAAAAAAAACGAGAGTGCTCGAAAGCGAAAGGGTAGCAACACTCGCACTCAGATATCACAGATCTATGTCCCTCAATCTCATTAGCATAAAATTAACAACGGCAAAAAATAATAAAAAGAATCACGAACACAAAAATTGTGATGCTGTCAGGCAGCTGCTTTCGCTCTCGACTCGTCCTGTAGTCCTGCTGATGCTACTGCATGTCTGAAGTTCAACGAACTGCGCCAAAGTTGTGTCTCACTAACCCAAATTAAAATTATGTTAATGAGTGGCATGAATGAGAAGAGAGCATCAGCATCAGCAGTGGCAGTGGCAGTGGCAGAGACAGAGGCAGAGGCCACCAAATCACGGCCAAGGACAACGACGTCCTTGGTTGTGTGAGTTGCCGTTGCCGTTGCCGCTGCCGCTGCCTGCTCCTGTTACTCATTAATTTTGCCGTCGCTTTTTCGCATATTTTTGCCTCTGCCTTCATTTCCGCAACAAAATTTCTCCTCTTGTTTAATTTTCAATGACGACGTCGTCGTCGTTGCCCTGTTTCATTTTTCACTTTGTACCTCGCTCATTTGGTGACGTCACAAATTCAGAGCGAGAATTTCAAACCGGGGAGAGAGTTTGCAGAGAGCGCTGCTGTTGCTGCTGTCTGTGGCAGTTCGTGTTCAGCTTCTGCTTCTGCTTCCGCTCAGCGCCGCCTTTGCATAATTAAGATTTTAATTTATGCAATTATTTTGCCGGCTGCGGCGAGTCCTTTTTATGCTCTTGTTTATGTTGTTTCTGTAAGCCGGTAAAGGCAGTCCTTGATTTTTCATTTTTATTTTGGTTTGGTAAGATCGTTGTACTTGGGCTGTGAAGTTATTTTGGCGCGTTAGCTCATTGGGTGCGGTTGTGTGAGTAATTGTGGTTTGAAGCGGACTGGAAAAGTGTCTTAAAAATATACCCAAACAAGGATAGAGCTTATATTTTGATAATGAAATGTTAAAATTAACGTAACTCAATAATGTTTAAAGTATTTATGATACTTGCTATATTGTTTTACAAATTGGTTCAAAAAATGTAAATTTGCTTATTAGTAAATGAAGTAGAAATGTCGCCGAAACAACACAATAATATTTTATAATTAATATTTAGTGCCTCAGTGTTAATTGTTCAATTTCGTTAGTGACAACTCATTTTTCGAAACCAAGTGATATTTTACATAGCGAAATAGTTTTTCAGTTGTTAAAAGTTCGATCGGAATCGCCACTAAATAAGTGTTTTATCACAAAAAAAAAAAAAAAAAAATGGTTCAAGTTCGAAAAAATCTTTATTTAAGTACGAAATTCCTTAATTCGAACATTTTTTAGTATGTCCGAGAATACTTTTATAAAGAACTTTCTTCACAAACTCGACTACGTTTTGGATTTAAATCAAAAATTAACATTTTCAGTTAATTCTCTTAAAATAAGAAGAACAAACTTGATTCAAGTCTGAAATTCTTAAAAAAAAAAGAATTTTTCATACTCAATATTTTGGTTACTTTAAATATAGAAATGAAAAACTTAATTCTTAATTTAAGTATTCAAATTCTTGTTTTTAAATTCAATCAAACTTGATTCAATTTTAAAATTTCTTAATGTAAATATTATCGGAGTTAAAAGACTCATGAATTTCGAATTTAGTACTTGAATTTTTTCGCACTTGATCAGCGTTTCTTCTCTGAGTGTATGTCATTTTTTTTGCAAATTATTAAAAATTATATTTATTATAATTCCGAATGCAAAGTATGCAAACATCTACTTAAGATATGAACAAATTTATGTTGAGATTTAAGAAAATTTAAGACTCCTCCTTATACTTACTTAGATGTAAAACTACAATTATTTAAATTATTTTTTATTCACTCGATCAAGAGCCAGCTAGATTAGGAGGTAGCACTAAAATAAGCCAAGGACTAAGTAGTATCTCAAGAGTTTATACATAATTCACAAAGAACTCTAGCTACTGAAGTTGGGAAACCATTGCGAGCGGCTCTATATCAGAGTACCAAAAGTTGTAGCAAATATATAAACAGATCTGTATATCCAGCCCTCACCTTGCTGTAGAGAATGTGTGTGTTTAATTGCAATACTCTATTGTTCAATGATATTATTCAATAAGGTAATGCCCAAGAACGAACTCCGAGGATAATTACACTATAAAGTAACAAGGAATGCTTTTGTTTTTACTCACATTTGATGGATTTTTGGCCAGCTTCCTTTTTTGAAACATTCTTAGCTAGCAGGCTTAAGGTTCAGCTAAGTGAATAATATGTTGATTCTTTTTCGGCTTGACCTAGAGCCAGCTAGCCAAAGAAGGCTAAAATTGTTGCATTTGCAAAACTTATTTATCAGAAATGAGATTTTTACTATGAAATAAGTTTTTACTAGCATAAATTTTAGACTAGAAATTCGTTTTTCAATTTTTTTTACTGTTTTTGATGAACTGATATTAGGAAAGAGATTCATCAAACAATATTGAAACACTATGTAAAATGTCAGTTCAATATTATTATTTAAAGATAAAGCTGGATTTTTCGTGAACTTTTCTTTTAAAATGTTTAACAAGCGTTTGGTATTAAAATTTAATAAATACAAATGCCACAAATAAAATTGTTTTCAAAATCAATATCTACCTTAAATTGATCAATCCTATTTTCTATCAATTTCTTAACTTGCAATTTGTGCTATATATTTAATCAGGAAACTAGTTAAACATTTCTAGTGATGCATTTTCAAAGACGATGTATTTAGAAATATTCGATGCTTTTCCCTAAAATATTTTATTATATTTTATGACATTCTTTCTCGATGTGAAAATAGAATGTGAAAAATTTTTAAATTTGAAATAACTATAAGCAATATGTCTTTGTCATCGAAAACACAACAATTCGATTTAAAGTCGCACCGCACACATGTTCACACTTACCTTAAGAAGCCTTTAGCACAGTTTCTTTTAGTTTTGGATGATTCCATTTGCACGTAAAGCCATAGTTATTTGATATTCCACGAATTTTGTGATCATTGTTCAAGTTCACATATATTTTAAGAGAAATCACAATTGTATTAACTTGTCAGAAGTGTGTTATCTGCCGCTGTTCTGGCTAATCCATTGCACACAACCGCACCGAAACACGTCGCGTTAAGGAATGATTTTGACTTTGACTCCAAAAAATACTTTGGCGTTCAGTTGGCGTTGAGTTGAGTTTTCAGTTCGAGCTTCACTTTGCGCTTTCTTCTTTTTTATCACACGCACACGATTTAGAGTAATCACGCAAGAGGCAGGAGTCGCAGTCCCAGGCAGCGAAGCCAACGTCGACGTTTGACGTTTGGCTTGGCAGTCACAGACATAAAGCCGCCAAATGTCGGAGATGCCGAGTCTCAATGTCTGAGCCAGGCTAAAGACATGACTCCGGCAATGGCTAAGGCAAAGGCAAAGGCAAGGCAAAGACGAAGACCTAACCGAAGAACGCACCAGCCGGGCGCAAAGCCCAACTGATACTGCCCACAGTCGGGCCGGCTGACGATTGTTTTTGGCCCGTCTTTGCCACTGGAAGAGCCACCCCCAAATGCTTGCCGGCGTCAAGTGGCGCGCTGCCAGCAGCGCTGCCGCTGTCGTTGTCGGCCATGAAGTTCAAGTTCTGCGCCGGCGCCTTTGATGTCATTGCTGGCTCGCTCGTTCTCTCTGCATGCAGTGGACGGTCGGACTACCCTCAGGTGTTTCGCTCTTGTGGGGCATTTCTCCTGCAACCGAAAAAAGAAAAAAAAAAGAAAATGAAAAAGTAAAACAACTGCAGCCCGCTTCCAGGCGTAAAGACCACCCATTGCGCTGGCCTACGACTACCCCTCACGAGAGACTCGAAATCCACCACAGCATTTGAAATGACACTGAGGAGTTGGCCAACACTCATTCTCATTGTGTTTGCGATACTCATTCTGGTTCTTGTACTGGTTTAAGGAGCATGCCAGATACCGGGACGGGCCCATCAATAGTTAGAGCTGTCTTATCAGCCAGCTGCCAGGCCACGCATTTTGTCATTTTTTGGTTTTCGCGCACGCAACAAAGCCAAACAACGTTGAGCAAGAGGCAGGAGGCAGCAGGAGGCGTATGATGATGTTGGGGACGAGCACAAAGATGAGGTTAAGGATGAGCATAAGGAGGCGCCAGGACACTAAACTGAGCAGCGACTGAAGTAGAAATGCTTATACGCTGGGGATTTCAGCTTTACAAGCGTAACAAAAATATGTAAAAAGAAATAAAGAAAAGCTACGCCATGAGGGCACACACACACACATACATACACGAGGCTCGCTCATACTCATACTTAGATAGCCCAGCACAGCTGTGTGTGTGTGTGTGTGTGGGTTCGCGTATCTATGAAGTTCCTTCCGTTTGCCACAGACATTTGCACCAAGTGTTCGCTTTGGCTGCGGCTGCTGCTGTTGTTGCTGATTCTGAAGCTGCTCCTGCTTCTGCCGTTGATGAATGATAGATGGATTATGATTTTGTTTGGCGTAAATTGAATTTCGTATATTTTTTACGCTTCTTCAGAACAGCCTTACAAAACTTTATCAACCCCGCCTGCACCCGCAACCAAATATTTAGCCAGCTTAAATATTTGAATTGCGAACACTTTAAAGAGTTCCAAACGTCGTTGCTGCTGCAGATTCAATGTTTGGATGCGATTTCAAGCTGTCAACTTTTTCAATGCCTGAACGCCTGCATTCGCTTGCCAGCGGAAATCAAGTTAACGAAGTAAAAATCTAAAAAATGCAGCAAGAAGTGGAAGGAAGGGCTGAGGAAGGGGCAGCGTAGAATAGGAAATGCAACGGACTGGAGGGCCTCAAGCTGTTCGATGACAGAAGCTACTAGTGGGAACTAAATGAGTTGTAAAGAGTTGACTTAAGTCTTAAAGTCGCGCACTGTGGGCATGTTTTGGATGTGTATTATAATATATTTTACATATTGATTGGAAAGAAAGTATATCGCTGTTTTGTATTCAAAATCCGAATAAAGCAAAGCGACTGAAATTGAAAAAACGCAAACCAACTTGCACATAAATTACGACCTAGTTCTTTTTGTAAATTATATGTATAAATATATACAACTCTTTATCCTTCATGACTAAGGGATTGATTGAGGAACTGCACACATGCCAATAGCAAGGGGGCTGAAATTGTCGGAAAAGCAAAAGTGTATGGTGTAGGTGAGAACTAAGGGGCCGCGTTGCAAAATTTGACCAGGAAGTGGGTTAAAATCTCTTCAAAATTTGGTATATTTTAATAGATTAGGCGACTGTATGTCTTGACTTGAAAGTATGTATATCGGATATAGCAAAATTGCGAAAGAATTATTTATGCATCTCTTAAGAAGTTGAGAATTCTATGAATTCCAAGTGAAATGTTATGAAAATGATTTCGTAAATCGCAGTGACACAGTGACGCAGTGCGGAATTACATTAATTAAAATTCTTTAAAAATATGTTATGGATTTCAATATAGAAATGACTCGAGATTACTTGAGATAAGGGCATCATTGAAATACTGAAATATAAATAAATAAAATCTGGTATAGAGTTTATCTCTAGGGATCTTGGAATATCCCAAAGAAAAGGGTGCATTTTTGTTGCTTTTTTCTTTCTTCAAAGCATTTAGATTTTGGAACAATCACAACTCTCCCATATTCAGTTTCACTATTTCTTTTAATTTCTTGAATCTTTTGCTACCCTTCGACGACTTTTCGTGCTACCCTTTAGTTGGCTGCCACAATTTGTTGTACGTACACTTGGACTTATTTTATGAGCCACTCATCCAACTAGTCGTAAGGAGCAGTACTCGAATCTGGCTTTTGTATAGTTGCTATTGTTGTTGTTGTTGTGCATGCAACATATTTTTATGGATCAGCTGCAACTTCAATGAAAGCACCGAAAAGTAGCAGTGGGCTGAAGGGGTAGGTGGGCGTAGTGGCAAAGGCAAAGGCTGAATGCAGCATGCAGCATGCAAAGGCATCAGCCGTGGGGTAGATTTAACTTTTTGCGTTGTGATTTGCCTGCGCCCTAGCCGGAGCAACGTCTGTCAAGCCTTGCCTGCTGCCATGCTTATTGCCAAAGCTTTTGTTATGAACACACACACACACACCCACATATATATATAACCACTATGCATATATGTGTATGTGTGTGTATGTAGTAGTCAACTGTTATGAGCAGCAAATTTTTATTTTTAACTTATACTTTTTTTATTCCTTGCTTTCAATTCTCATGCGTCATAACTCAATAACCAGGCAAAGGATACATGGCTGCGGAGTGGGGCAGGGGAAGGGGTAGGGTAAGCTGAGGGGAAGCTGTAAGCTAACTGTAATCCTAATGAAACTACAACACATATTATATATGGGTAGGATGAGCTTCGGTTCCCTGGCAACATTTGCATGCAACAATTTGGCCAAAAAAAGAAAACTACGCTCAGAACTTTCAATTCCCAACTTCTGCTGTTGCTCCTCCTGCTGTTGCCGCTGCTCCACTCCCAATCCAGTCGAGCGCCTGCTCTTCGTCATCATGTTCATCTTGTTGCCTGTAGTGGAATTTATTATAAGATCCTTTTCTTCATATGAATGCAAAAAACTTGTACTTGTACTTACTGGTTGCTGCTTTCTATACCATTCACTAGATGGATACTGCTAATTTGTTATTGAGCTTGGCAAGGTGTCGTATTTGCTGAGCTGTTTATATGTTTGATTCAATTAGATCTAGTTACGACCTCACAAAGTCTCCAAAGAAACAATCTGTTGAAGGACAAGGGTGATGGAACATTTTACCAAAAACTTCTCAAATCTGAATGGGATCACAGTATCCTATAGCTAGCAGTACAAGCACAATATATTTAGTATGAAAATAGACATTTTCTGAGTGTGTGCAAATATTTGCGTCTAAGAATCTATTGTAATAAGCTGCTGAATATGTAATTATGTATAATATACCTTAAATCCATCGTTCGAAAAAGAAAATGTAGTATAAAACGTTTGTTAAATGGGACCTTTAGTAGACACCACTCTGATTTAGTATGTTCTGAAGGATATTCAATTTTCGGCAAACCTGAGGCGGACTTTGCTCTCTTTCTGTTGCTGTTGTTGTTGTATTTGTTGTGGTTGCTGTTGCTTCTGGCTGCCATGATGAATATTTTCAACAGCATTAAAAAGGCATTTCAAGTTATTTGGCTTTGCTCAAAATATTTTATTTTTATTATAATTTGTGTAGTTAGCTCTCGCTCAAATATTCATATGGCTCCTCGTATGTGAAAGGGAAGCCAAGGCAGAACTAGTCGGGCTGGTCGTTCTGGTATTTCATAAGCCAAATTCCTTAACAGCAACTAATGATTAAAAGGCAAAAAGCTAATCAGGCGAGTTGCAGACGCAGCGGGCAATGGAGTGCGGTGCGGTGCGGTGCGGTGGGGTGTGGTAAGGAGGTATGTCTTGGTATGGGTTGGATTTGGCTCTTCATAGGCAAATTGCGTTTTTAGTAGTATCATTAATCTGCCACACTCGGCGCCAAGTCAGACGTCAGAGGCAGGCATCATCAAGAGTTTACAGTTTATGCCGCGGCCCCCTTCGGCCCGCTTTAGCCACACATATATACCAGCCCCAATCCCAGTCTCAGTCCACAAAAGGAACATTAATTTCCTCTGCTGCCGATAGGTAAGCGTTGTGATTTGCTTCAACGATAGCTTTAGCTGATTGCACAAATGAATATGCCGCAAAGCACCGCACCACCCCTCCCTCCACACAAGGCACAGATTTTGTTCAGAAGCTTAAAACATTTAGGCAAAATACTGAAATACCTTTATATGCAGGAAATCATCCTTTTCAGTTGAGATACAGTGCAGGCAGAGCTTGTGGCAGCGGCTCAATACAAAGCCACAGCCACAGCTTTCTTTGGGCGTACCATGTCCTTACATTACGCATACGCAGCGTGTTACATTATAGCTGTTTGATGTTCAAACTGGGCTATACATGGTTCTGAGTATGTGAATATGTGGGCGCTGTTGTAGGTATGTAGATATGTGTATGTGCATGTGTGCGTGCGTGTGGTACTTTATGATGACAAGCCAAACATTTATGCAAAATGGTAATTTAAAGCCAAGTCTTAGGCGTTGTAAACGCTAAGAGCAGCTGCTGTTAGGGTAGGAAGTTGTTGAAGGGGATAAGATGCGGCAGCAACAGTAGCACAAAATAATGAAACACTATTGGATAATGATAATATATATAATATTCTCAATTAATATTTGAAGTGTGCTTAAAAATTATATTAAAAAATTTAAGTATATATTTTTTTTGATCAGCATCAACAGCCGAGTCGATCAAGCCATGTATAAACACCTAGATCTCAAACACTATAAGAGCTACAGTGACCAAATTTGGTATGTAGACTTTCCTTTCGATAAAAATCTTATATCTCCCAAATATTTTAGTTCTGAAAAAAAGGAAAACATTTTCTAAGTGCAAACTGTTATTAGAAGTCAAACAGAATATGTCTCCAAAAATACTCTAGATCATACTATAATACTATATCAATTGAGAAAGCAGCTTAATCAATACTTAACTGTTTTTATTGTTATTTATACCATTTGTTCCACTGTGACTATAATAAGGTGTAAACGCCTCTTCTTCGGCATAACCCGTCATGCATAAAACTCGAGCTGCTTCTGCACTTGGCCGTTCGCAAGCTCCTGTCCAACAAAATGTCTATCAAAAGACCAGCCAACCCAGCCCAACAAAAAGCAACCAACTTACTGACTGACTGCCTGACTGACTGACTGATTGAATGGCTTGAATAACTGACTACTGGCCTGCTCTGGGCTGTCAGCCATTTACCTGACACGCCTTTAATGCATGTCGCTGCCATTTTGCTGATGTTGTAGTTGTCGTATAAGCCTATCTCTATCTCAAGCACAACTTCATTATGCATAATATTGAAAATGGCTCAACAGGAAATTAAGCAAAAACAGCAGGCAGACAGACAGACAGACAGGCGGACGGACGGACGTACGGATGCATGGACGGTCAGACAATGATCTCGAATCTGTCTATGGATATCTAACTGGTGCAAATCTTGAAGGGAAATTAGCTGCGAAAATGCTTAACGAATGCCAAATTGTAATGCGGGGCGACATTATAATATACCTCAATAAATATATATGCATATTGTAGATATATATGAGTGTATGTATGTATGTATATCTGTCATTCTCATGCTCAAGCACATTACAATTCTGTTGCAAAATGTTTATTGTAATTCGGCAAGTATTTGTGGAATATGAATTGCGAGTGTATTTGCATAAATGAAATGTGTATGTAAATGGCAGTACAAACCCACACTCACACATACGCGACAAAAACACACACAATTCATATCGGAGTTTGAGCTCGTAATGCCAATCAATCACCCCAAAAATGGGAACACACAGGCTTACAAACACTCCGCCATAAATATGTACATACATGTGCATGCATTCATACATATGTGGCATACATATAAGACAGCTCCTCCCACAGTTCCATCTACACTCACACTCACACACATACCCACACATACAAAACCAATAAACTAAATTCGCATGAAAAAAAAAGGAAAAACGTTGCCAGAAATCGTCAACAACACAAAACCCATACATAAAGTACAAGCAAAGCAGTTGGAGGAGGGTAGGGGATAGGGTAGGGCGGTATGTATGTGGCTGTATGTTGTATGTGTGGATGGGGCGTATTCCAACCCTTATCCTTGGCAGGATATTACATGCTTCAACAATGTTGTAGCATTCCCAATAACAGCAACGGCAGCAGCGGCAACAACACAAACATTCTTGCCGAAAATGAAATTCTGTTTTGCATTTTATGTCGACGAGGACGACGAACAGGACTCTGAAAACTCTGAAAACCCAAAAGCAGCAAAAGAAGAACCAGCTAAAACATGACGACGCAAAGAATACAGAAAATGAAAGAAAAAAAAAAACGAAAAAAATGAAATCTAAACAAAATGCGTTCGAGCGTGTGTGTTCAATTACAATGTGTGTGATTGCTTGAGCAGCACTGCTGGGGCGCGGCGGGGTCGCGGTTCAGAGCGGTGGTAAACGCCCACACACTGGCATAAAAATTTACAATGCGAAATAAGCGCAGGCGAAACGCAGAACGCTTCTTTTTGTTTGCCCAAGCACAAGCCCAACATAACTGGCACCCAAATCGAGGGCAAGGACCAAAAGGACCAAGCACCGAGCGGCATATAGCAGGCCATCCTTATGCAAATAGCAGCTAGGGTCGTCTGCGTCTTCATCTTCCGTCGCGGCACATAAAAATAAAATAATAACAATACAATATTTTTTGATGACAGCCGCCCATTTGGGTTTTCGGTTTTGCTACTGCTCGTGGTGCTCTCGACAAAAGGATATCGCTCCCAAATACAATACTACCGAGCACAGCGTCGGAGACAGCGACAGGCGCATAAAAGAAAGGTTTAATCGACGCGCATTTCACACTGAATGGCCAAATGTAGAACGACAACGGGCAGCGCTTCAAATGCCTTTTTTAGTGGATATTACACAGATATATTCTTATGGCGCTCATAATGATGCGTCATCAATTTTGGTTTTATGTATTTGGACCCATTGGCATTGCCAAGGGTATGACTATATATTCGCAATGAACATCTAAAGGACATATTTTAGGCAGTGCAGGACTTGAGCGAATAATTGGTAAGGCTCTTATCGAAGCAGCGTGACTCGAAGGAAATGTATGAAATTGGAATTGCATGAATAAAAAGAGTGTGGCTATAAGTTAAGTAAGTCCAATAACGTTTTTCCATCAAATTGGATTCGTTAAGATCCTTCCAATGTTCTTATTAACTGCCTGGCGTAAAAAGATCAGGAAAATTCTATAAATTCGAATGGAATATACGTGTATGTACAGTATAGTATAGTATAGTATAGTAGTTGCAGCTGCAATGTATATCAACAGACAAGTGCCCAAGCATTCTTCAAGTGCAAACGTAATATGATCGCACACACAAGCGAAGCGACAACGACACCATACCTGCTTGCCTCTTTCATTGGTCGACAAAACTAAACTATGTACACATTCTAGTATACACTAACGCAGCTAAGTATATATATATATTCACTCAGCACTTTTCTGCCCTTAACATTAGGCTTAACACCTAAATAAAGTCACATAACCGAGCACATCGTCTCCTTTTGTTATTCTTGTGCAAGTGAATATACACTGGGCCTTCCACGACAACAGTTTTTGGCAAGGATTTCACTGATTTTACACTGTTATCAACCCAGCCCAGCTGATCTCATAAGCTACCTATCTAGAGTCCACCTTATATATTGCATGAGGGCTTTATGATGATAAGTTCACTTCCTGACTGACTGATTGATGTCCTGACTGACCTGATTGACTGTCATCTACTTTCAGAATAAGAACCGCTTCAATAAAAATTTACATAATTACAAATAAGAACATCAAATAATAATTTTACAAGCATATCTATTACACTTTACATAATTGAAATTCTGTCATTTACATAATTCCTTTCAGGTTCGTATAACTCATTATTTGAAATATATTTGCTGACTGATTTAGGGACGCATGCTCAATCGAAAGGTAGGTCACATGTCCCCAACACCACACGTACAGAAAAACTTATTTGAAACAAGCAGAACCGAATTCTACCTACGTTCTTTTGCAACAATAAATAAATAATCATTTTTTGCATAACAAATGTTAAACAAACAACACAAAATACGAAATATGCAGGCCAAAAGGCATCGGAATGGGGAAAAAGGATGCAAGAATTCAGCAGGCCTAAAGCAAGCAATGGAAATATACGAGTAAATGGAAAAAGAAATCAGAAAACAACTGAACACAGAAATCACATTTGAATAACAATCATCATGCGAGTTATTTCAATTGAGCAGATGGAGTGAGGGGCGGCAGCCCGGGCACTGTGAAAAGATATTGAAAATATGAAAAGAAATAAAAACACACGCGAAATCACAAAGAATTCATAATAAGCGTCATTGTCATGCGAGAAATGAATAAAAGGAAAAAACATCATAAAATAAAAAATCAAACGACAACGAACGACAACGAGCTGGTTGTGCAAAGGTGAAAGGGGTAGGAAGCTTGGAGTGGAGTGCTATAAAGGTATATGGGAGAGGGCATCAGGATCGTCTCAGGCATGTATAGGGAGCCGGTGTAGTGGAATGTTGAATGTTGAATTGAATGTGTGGCACAGGATGCATGTTCGTGTTTATTTTATATATTTCCAAGGATGCCTCGTCAACATCATCTGCATATGTGAAAGGAACCAGGAACAGCCAGGCTCAAGCACAACTTTTGCCTGCGTGGGCTGCATGAATTTTGAATGCCATCATGACAATTTCACTAGCAACAATAGCACACTCAGAGAAAAAGTGCCGACTTCAAAACTAGAGAAATTCATCTTAAAGTAAAAATAAGTTGGAAAAACGGAAACTAAATTAAGTTTTAAACTTGCAAAGTTTATATCAAAAATAGAATCTTCATCGATCATTCATCGATCATTTATTATATGCGGCTTTTTGGTTTAGATCGTAGGTGGGCCTGTATCAGCTTAAACTCGATCGTGTGGCGTTTGGTTTGGATTGTGGCTGTGCTGTGAAAGTTCTGAACGTTGCTTTGCTATTATGACTCTTATGGTCTTATGGCCAAGTTATAAATGTATTTTTCTCACAGTGTGGCAACAGTCAAAGTCTTCCATTGAAAGCCAGAGCTGAAAACCCTGCTTATTGAAATTTTTGTGCTGGCAACGGAACGCTCCACTTGAAGCAGGATGTGCCCATAGCCGTAGCCCAAGCAAGGACCAGTAGCAGCAGCCGCCTGCCATAGTTACGTTGACAATGCCAATTGACGTTGATGGCTTTTATATGTTTACGTGTGTGTGTGTGTGTGCTGACAAATTGTGGCAGCCAGTTTCGGCATTTAATTTTCACTTCACATCATTTTTATCAATCATCATCAGCTGCGCCACCAGTTGCTGTACTCAGAGTCATAATTGATTTCATTAAAACGCAAGCAACAAGTTTCCGTTTTTCATCATTTCGTTGGTGTTGTTGTTGTAGCTGAAAGTAAAAACAAATTAAGCTGCCGCGCCGTTGCGATGCTGACAGCGAAATAATTGAGGGAATTCCCACGAACGCGCCAGACACAAGCAGAACGTAGAACGCAGAAGGAGAAGGTGAAGAGCAGGAGCAGCAGCGTAATGGAGGAAGATGAAGAAACAGTAGCAGCAGCAGCAGCAGCAATGCCAGACACTTTGACATAATTTCGCAGCGCGGCAGACACGGGCGTTGCCACCCGCACAAGGACACGTCCATAACCAACCCCAACAAAGTTTTAATTAATTGCGCCCGACTCACACAGTACACACACAGTCAAGCAGACTCAGAAACACACACATACACACCCACACAGATACGTGGCAAATGAAAATGAAAATGAGTCGAGCGTCTAAAAAGTTATACACAAATACCCATTTTCACGTACACAGTAAAACATTTTGGGCTTTTGCTGGAGTATTAAGAGTGGCGGTATGTGGGCATGTGCAGGGGGGGTTGTTTGAGTTTGCAAAGACACAAGGCCAAGTTTGTGCTTGAGCTGAACATGAAGGAGGCGAATCTGCTAGCCTAATTTCATTAAGTTCTGCTATTGCTTTTGGTGGAGACTGGGGGATGGCGTCAGCGCCATTTGTTGGCAGCTGTTGTTCTCTTGTGCTATACCCTGCCCTTAAGGGTATTATAAATTAGTGATGAAGTGTGCAACAAAAAATGTAAGGTAACTTGAAATATATTTGTATAAAGAATACAGAACTCAACTAGTGACCATAATCTAAACTCACTTGCTGTGTTCCACGTTCAATTCAGATTTAACAGCAGTAGCTCCTATATCCTTATATATGTATAGATCTATAATACAGCATAACTTGGATTACATTATACTATTAAAGTCTACTACAAGCCCTCATTTGTCTTACCTAAACTGACATTCGTTTTTTGGGCTTTGAAGAACCTAAGAGACTCAAGTGGAAAAGTTGAAGCTGGCAAAGATATTAGAGAGCTCTGTGCACTTTTGCTTTCGAATTTGAGATACAGCAAGAAGCTGTGTAAGATTATTAAAAATATACCATAAAATGCTCTATCAAATTCATGAAGCATGAAGACAGCGTTTCAAATTCAAATTCAGGTAGCTAACAAAATGATATCATATGTACGAACAACACCAACTTCAACCCTATCCAGTTCATATGCAAAGAGTTAGGGCAGCAGCCCACATCAAGAATTTGAGCATGTAATGTGTATGGAAACGTTACACTATGTTTGCTTATTTTGTACTTGCATAAAACTCTAATTAAGTAGAACCAAAGCAAGGACACCGCCACCGAGTACTCCAGTTGAGCTGCTCGATGTTTGTGCGTAGCGAGCAATGGAAAGTCAGGTATGGGTAGCCTCACTTTATACCATGCCGCACAATGCCCTACCCCTATTGATAGATACAAAAACCAACAAACAGACACGACACAACGGATGCGCTCTCGAAACCCCTTTTGTGTCTGTGAAGGCGATTTATTGCCGATTTGCGCCAAAAATCGAAAGTGGTTTTGCATGCATTTATCGATAGATCTGAACAGCGGGCGAGGGCAAGGGCAAGGGCAAGGGTTAAGGGGCATAGAAGATCATGTGGTTGCCTTTCCCTTTGTTCAGCGCTTATGGGTATTATTATAAATTTGCCTTTTAATTTACGTTACGTCGATTTTAAACAATGCCGAATCAAAAAATTGAAAAATAATTCCACTATGAATATTCATAATGCCGTGAAACAAACTGACAATCGATTTTTATGTTAATGGGCGAGCATATGTTGAGGTTGACGCTGTGATGCAGTCCAGGGTCTGGGATAGGACGAGGAAGCAGGCAGGGGCTGTTATATTTGCAATTGCACAAAAATTGTTGATTTATGCTTTGAGCATTTGGATTTTATGCCAATTTTTCTTTATGTTCCGCTCGCGTTTAACAACACATTAACATGCTGTTTGTGTGTGCGTGTGTTCCCCCACAGAGTCATCTTTTTTTGCTTTTGTTGGTGGCAATATATTTTGATGTCACAGAGCTGTTTTTGAATCGAGCTTTGTGTCGTGTTATCCTAAAGGGTTATAAGTACCTTGAATTGTCCATGAAATTTCAAGAGCAAATTTTGGTTTCGATTTGAAGATATGGTGAGAACATTTTCATATTGTTTGAGATGGTAAGTTTGATAATAGAAATGAAGATTATATGGAAAGAAATCTGATTTATTTTACTTTACTTTATTATAACGATCATTAAGATGGGTTAACTAACACTGCAATTAATAGAAGACAAGGACAGACATTCTATGTGGTCTTTTAATCCTTTTGTCTTTGCGGCTTCAGAAAAGAAACAATTTTCTTGACTTTGGGTGCCTTAAGAGGTACTTGAAAGTAGTTCAATGATAGCTAAAAGCGTTCCACTAGTGGATGGTCTGGTTAACTTTTCTCAATGTATTGTTCACTTCTTAATGTGTATCGATGCACATATACACAAGTTGAGGGCTTCCAATTCGAACAATTTACTTTGAAATTTACAGATTCGATTCGAAAACACAAGTGCCTTGTTTTAGTTTATATTTTCTCATTTTTTTAATGCATTTCTCGAGACTATTATTTTTGCGCATTATAGACATCTGCCTGCTTGGTCTCTTCATGGGCCACTGCCGCGTCTCCCTTAATATGTATTCATAAGCCAGGCCATATCCCAGCATCATCAAAATAAATAACCAAAACCTTGAGCTTCATCAACTAATACCGTCAAAACTGTAGGCTCATCAATCAACCGGCACCGGGACTTAGCCAACGCATTGGAATTTGTCAGCTGATAAGCTCCAGCGAAATCTTTGTCGGTGGCATCCATTGCCATTCAAATTCGCCGTGCAATAAACGATTGATGCGAGCATTACGTGACCTGCCAAGCGTTAGTCCGACAGTCAACAGGGTTTGTGTGTTTTTATTCTAGAACCTTTTTTCTGTAATTTATGCGCCTGCGTAAACGCCTCAAAAAAGACAACACGAGTGGAAAATATAAAGGGGCTACGGGAAATTGTAATACGGAAGCTGAAGCTGCGGATGGGTTGAGCTGGGCTGTCTACCTGGCCAACCCCTGCCTCGCTGATCTTAGCTCACAGCAGGCTGCATAAATTACAATTTATGGCGATTTGCATGACTGCAGCAGCGGCAGCAGTCAGAGCTGTTGAAGCCGATCCTGGCCAAATCTAGCTTCAGCTGCGCTCACATCTTTTTCAGTTTGTGCGTGGAACTTGAACGTATTGGTTGGCATTAAAAGAACCTTTCAATTCTTATTTCTTTAAAAGTGCGACAACTTGTATCAGTAGAATATTGCCAAAAGTGTTGGTTGGACGTCAAAGCTTGGCTTCATTCATTATAGAGATGGGTGGTAGATGAACGAACGACCAGGGAGAGGGGTCTTGGGACTTACGCACGAATATTTGCAGATGAGTTTTCCCATCTCTACTTCGGTGTAAGATTTATACTTGATAAATTCTTGAAAAATCCAACCTTATAGATATGAATTATGCAGCCTGAATATTTCATTCATTGCCAGCAGCTATATTGCTCTTTGCAATTGCAATTTTCAGCAGACAGCCGTAAGTCAGTAATTCACTTTTTCCAAAGTGTTTTTATAATGAAAACATTTGTGAGCCTACGGATGCGTAACCTTTTCCGGTCAAGCGAGATTCCCCAGTGCAGTTCTCTTCAGATCGTTCGCTGCGTGTGTGTGCATGTGTGGGGAGGGCGTTGATCGCTTAGCGCATACTTTGGCGGCGGCCACTTCAATGGCGGCCGCCTCTGCCACTTCACATGTGAGTTCTCTGAGTTGCTCTCAAGTCGAAGTTAATAATATGAAAGAAATCACTTTGCCGCTTTTGTGCATTGTTAAAAGTTTTTAAGCCGCGCCTCAAACAAACTCGACAAGGCAAGGCAACACACGCATAGAATAGCGTTGAGTAGAGTTGATGCGCCTTCACATACACCCTGCCCCTCCCCTGCCACATATCGGCTCGCATGTGGCAAACAAAGTTGTTTGTGGTAGCGCTTTTGTGCCCAACTGTCTTACGCTCAGTCGCAGTCGCTCAGTCTCTGCTTCTGGTGGCCAAAAAGGTAGTCCCAGCTAGCAGGCATCTACTCCTTGTACAGCTTTTGGGGGGCGCCAGCAAACTTTGCTGTTTGCAAAGTTTTTTCCATGCCAGCTCTTTTTTTGCGCCATTTCTTTGTTGGTTTGGAGCAGCAACGGCAGCAGCATCAACATCACAGCAGCCACTGCGTAAAACTTTTCACTTTGACTCCACTTTATTGTATTTCTAATACTTTGCTTTTCAGCCAACTTAGTAGCAGCTAACAGCGGGGCAGGCAGCATGTGAACAATGTAAGCGACCAACGGTTGCCAAACTGTAAGCGGCCATAAAAATATGTCTTGGCCAATGGGCGGGACGTGCCCAGGCCCAGACCTCCCCAGAGCTCTACGGGTTAGTTCAGTGGAGTTCAAGATTGTAGACAATTGAAAATTTTACATTTTATGACGCTGCGCAATTTGTGGCACAGACTTTGGCAAATTGCTGGTTAAATAAGTTGTGTGTGGGACTGAGGAGGAGTAGTAGGGTGAAGAGGAGAGCAGTAAAGTAGGTAAGGCTAAAAGACGAGCAGGCAACTATGACAAGGTACAAATAATAATACTTATATGTTTATTGAGAGGGAACTGGTGTGGTATCTGAATGCTAAAACTTGTAATATTGCAAAACAAATATATTTGAATGCACAAGATTATAGTGCGAAATTCTTGTATTCATTGTGCTGCGGAGCTCGTGCGACTGGTTGTGGTAAGGACCACAACTTCTTCGAACATTCATCTTGCTGTCAGGCGACTTTCACAATTAAGTGAGAAGAGACTGTAATAACAAGTCAAATCGATTGAGTCCAAGTAACGTTTTGCTCGATTAGACTATTCTCATTTACAACAAATGTTCAATATATCTTTGATCCATCCGATCACATATAATATTTTCTATATTTCTATATTTCTATATTTTCTATATTGCTAACAATTGTTTTCCTCACATATTCCACTTCAACTCTTGGAACTAGGCCTCTTTTTCAGCCCATTACTATACCATTCCTTCTAAACTACTCGCAAATCTCTTCAAGCATCAAATTCAATTGTTTATATCATCAAATGAAATTAACTTGAATTACAACAACAAATGTATACGAGCTTTTGGGCAACAAAACAAAAAGCTGGCTCTGGCGCTGGCGCTGGCGCTGGCTTTTGTCGCAAAGCCCATTAAATGTTTGGTTGCCAATTTGTGAGAGACGAAACTCTAACTGGATTCAGCAACAAGAGACAGCGCCCGACCCCGATCCTTTGCTCGTCTGATTGCCTTGCCTCAAATGAAATGTGATGAATTGTGTGTAATTTGGACTGAGAAATGGCATTTGCATGCGAGGCATGCGAAAGTGAGTGAAATGTTGTTGTTTTTGGCCGGGCCCTGCACTAAAAGCCAAATACGAGAAACGAAATGCGAAAAGATGGCAAAAAGCGGGCCAAATGGCAAGCTGGCAAACTGGCAACTGACAGTTGAGCAACTGGCATTGGCTGCACTCACATCTCATTAATTTGTGATTGATACGCTGCTCCTCACTGCCCCCTACCACCGCCACCGACCACACCCCGCTCCAAGTTCTGTCGGTGTCTGTGTGTTTGTGCGTAAAGCGTCACAAATGAAATTGAAGTGTGTTTGTGATCCCATTACAAATAAGCGAGTGCCAGTGAGGTTTCACGGCTCCGGCCCAGCGAGTGCACGGCAAAAAAAACTATTTCAAACATTAATTTACAGTCAAACAAATCTGCTCTCTCACATTTGAATAGTTTAACAATATCAATATGATACATAGACATATAATTTAAGAAGACTTTACGCAATATTTCAAAATTGTTAAGATCTAGTTTAAAATCAGTCGATCTTTTATTTATGGCAAAGGGAAACAGATGCCAAGAGAATCTACAGTATAAACAGGATGGAACTTAGTGGTACTATGCACAAGAAGGGAAGGCTAACTTCGGGTAACCGAAGCCTTCATATCCTTGCAGATTCGGAGGAATTTCGATCAGCCTAAGTGGATTGCTTTTGGATTGATTTGGTTTAATTCAGCCAAAGATAAAAAACCGATTTATAAGAGTTCATTCCGAATCGGTCATTTATATGAGATGTATATGATCCAATCAGGATCAACTTTGGTCAGCAGACAACAAATTTTGCTATACTAAGAGTTCACTCCGTATCGGTCTTTTACATGGGGGCTATGTGATAAAGTGGTCCGATCTTGACGATTTAAACATATGAGCAGCTTACAGCAGACAGAAGCCAATGGGGAAAATGCCGATAAACGGACAGACGGAGATGGCTATATCGAACCGGCTTGACATGCTGATCAAGAATGTATATACTCTAAAGGGTCAGAGATGCTTCCTTCATAGAAGGCTATGCATTACAAATATCGTGATAAAACTGCAAGGGTATAAAAAGGAGTATAAATGCAGATTTAATATTAAAAGTAAACACAGAGTTTAATCAGATATTATAAAAACATCATAATGAAAAGTTGACAAAATATCTCTATATGACCAATTTCTCATATCATATCATCTTTGAAATCAGAAACGGTACTTTTGAAGTCGAATTTTCTTGGTTTGCTTTTTGCTCTGTGTGGGTTTTGATCTGGTTTGCGTGGGGGTCTGGTTTGCGTTTCGTTTCACATTTGATGGATTTGCACGCGCTGTGACACAAGTCACTAAAATATCTTATTACACACACACACACACCCGCACTCTCACTCACACATGCTTGGCAGCCATTTTTATTTTTAACACATACATCGCATATAGGCCGCATAAACAAACAGTACAAACACCCCTGTCCCCCTTTACACTCACCGAAGCCAGGCCTGAGTTGTGTCTCCCATTTATTTTTCAACTTCGATTTTTGCCCGTCGCGCATTTTTTTGCAAATTGACACCCTCACACACACATGCATACAGATACTCCGGCAGCTAGCTTGTTAGTGTTGTTCTTGTTGTGTTTTTGTTGTTGTGTCTATCGGGCTGTCAAGCTGTGGCTGCTGCGACTCCAATTCCGACAGCAGCTTCATCAATGTTGCCTCGCATGCCGGAAGCGTGAAAATCTACCGAGGTAAGGGAAAAGTTCACAAATGGAAAATTACGGGTGCACACGTGCACCACACACACACACACACGCTCGCAGAAAAGTCACCCTCCTCCAGTCTCCCTCCTCCTTCCCCCATCACCATATACTTTCTACGTCTCGTTTCGTTTGTCATTTCAGGTTGTTTTATTCAATTTGCGAGCCAGGCGAAATTCACAAAAAACTCTTTGAAAATACAACGCGCAAAATGTCATGTGATATGTCACACATGTAGCAGCTGCCCCCCGCTCTCACCATCGCCCTCGCCCTCGCCGCCAGGCTTATGCTGGTGGTGCCTTATCGGCTGCCATATTAATGTACTGGAAATTTGCCATTTTCTTTTGCACATCGCTCAAAAAGCTTTTCATTTAGTCGCCGTCGTCATCGCATCACTTTAATCTTATTTCCAGCCAAAAAAGGCATGCGAAATAAAAACCATTAGGCATAAATATCATTCGAAATATATACGAGAGATATAACTCACATGTAAATGTAAGTAAGTAATGTTAAGGCGACACATTTGCCATTCATTGCCAGCGATGCGTGTCCTTTTACCCGATTCTAATCACAAACATTGGCGAAACTCAACCAGGCAGCAAAAGGCAAGCAGCTATTCAGCTTCAAGGAAGGACTAGATTGTCCTTGCACTCCAATGACTTTTTTTTGGACGGCGTTCATCGCATATAACTGCCCAAAAAAGGGTCAGTCTCAGGTCCCAGATACAACTGCAACCTTTGGTCCTTCGATTGGTCTCGCTCTTTTTTGTCCGATTTCTTTTTGAAATGACTTTTGCTCGGCCAAACAAAAGAGTTGGAAAGGTAGCGCGGGGGGCATGGCTTGATTGCTCGATGGCCAGATTGAAAGTTCTTGATATTGTCATTATGGGCAAAGGGCGATTGGCAAATTGTGTCTGAGATATTTGTGGCTGGAGAATGGATATGGCGCTGCCAGAAAAGGGGCCAGTTTTGTAATTAAGTTTGGCAGATTAAGTCTAACGTTCAAAGGGAGCAGCTTTTGCCAAAGAAGTGAATGTGGGCTTGGGGTTTATTTAATAAACAGACATTTAAGGCAGCTTCGTATTATATTTGAAAACAAACTTTGTTCATTTTTATTAAATGTAAATAACAAATAAATGTGATAATAATAATAAGTTCATTTATTATTGAAGAATCGGCTAAGGTAGACTATCGGATTTATTCACGAAAACTTCATATAGGGAAGGAAGTCTTAAATATTTCCAATCATCAAGCCAAAACTTTTTCTGACCAAATTGGGAGATACAAATAATGTAGATACTCTGCTTATCTTTTATTATCATAATACTTTGATCTTGAGATTTCTTTTCTTTTTTATAATCGGGAGCACGTTTATAGTTAGGAGTGGATGACGGATGAATCTATAAATGATTCCTCGCAAATTTTCTGACGATTGTTAGTGTAAAATGTAATTTCTCACAAAAGCTCAAAGATACCAAGCCATTTCACAGTATCAACTTTCAAGAGGAAAGATTATCAGGTTTATTGCCAAAAGCCGACATAAGTAGGCTCACCTACTCTTCACTTGACACATGACCTAAGCATCTGACTTGGTTAAGTTTAAAGTAGGTTTGTGAACAAATTAGCCCGAATATAATTCTGATGGGAGTACTATATCATGTAATTAATAGAATCGGATATATATTTTATATTATATTACAATGTGAATGGTATACAAGGTTCGGTAAGCCGAAGCTAGCCTTCCTTTTTTGCTTCTTTGACTGACTGGATCATTTTCGTAAGTCTCAATTATGTTGAATCGAATATTGGACATCCAATTACTCCAAAGTTCCGCCACATATTGTTCGGTATTCCTATTCTCAAAAGGACTTATAATCTGTAGGCTTTAGTATAAACTTATTTAAAATATCTGCTATTGTTTTACATAAAGCATCTCAAAAACTAAAAATGAACTCAGTTTGTTAGTATCTAAAATGTAGGATTGCCTTTTTCAAACATTTTCAAACTTCGATATATTGGGACGTCCCCTATATATTATTTTATCTTATCGTTCAATCTTCTACTTATAGGAAAAACTTCGTACAACTTCATTGATGCTGTTTAACTAACAATTTTCTGGCCCCCTCACTTTAGCCATTAATTTCTTTTGCCATATTTAATTTCGCTTTCGTTTTCAGTTTCGGTTGCAAGGTTAAAATGCAGCAAGAGCAGCCCAATGGAGCCGGCACAGAGCACAGGAAGTGAGTGCGCCAAAAACTGTTGCATTAAAAGCGGGGGAGCAACAACCAGAGTCAGAGCAGCAGTAACAAGAGCAGTAAGGACAGGGGGCAGCCACAGACGTGGCAACGGCATCGTGAAAATGAGCCAAGTTCGTAGTTAGTCAGAGTCAGCAGAGTAGCGTCAGCATCATCATCAGCATTGGGGTCGGAGTAGGAGTCAGAGGCGCGCTGGCTGTGCAACACGAGCAGGACTATCGTCAACATCATTGCATGCTGCTCCAAACTGCTGCGCTCCGCTTGTTTCATTTCATTTATTTCAGACTGTTGGTGTCGGCGGCATCAGCTTCGTCGGCGGAGGCGTTGGTGGCCCCAACCTGATGCGTTATAATTTCATTCGCCCATTAAAAATTTACTTTTTGCCACCCACTCGATGACTCGCTGACGCGCTGCCTGGTCTGGCCTGGCCTGCCTTGGCTCTGCTGTTCCTGTTCGTCCTCGTCCTTGTTCTCGGCTCCGGCTCCGGCGTTCGTTAGTTTGTTTTGGGCGAAAGCCACAAGAGAGCGCCCACCAAATGAATGGGAATGAATGAGAAACGAAAATGAATAAATGATAATGAGAGCATTCGCAGCTGATGAGGAGAGGACGAGGACCAAAAAAAGCTATGCGCTGCTGGCTGGCTGGCTTCTCCATGCAACAGCCAAGGGGGGATTGCCATGTTGGAGTGGGATATGCTGGTCTGGTCTGGATGGTCTGGGTTGTATTTTGGGTGGCCTCTCATTTTCATTTTCGTTGATGAGATAATAGCTCTGGCTGTGTCTCTGTGTTTTTACTTTGCCTTTTCCGAAGGCTGCTGCTACTCCAGCTGATGATGCTGCCGCTGCTGTTGTTGTTGCTGGCTAACGAGTGAATTATTTTAAATGTGGGTTTCAAGGTCAAGGTGACGGCGCCGCCATTGCCTTTATTGTTTTGCTTTTTGCTGTTATGTATATTTTTTTTCTTTGCGTTCTGCCTTTCATTAAGGAAGCGGCATTCTCGTCGGTATTGTCCCGTCGATTAGGCGAACAGAAAACCCAGGCAGGATAATGATAACAAAGGTTAATAACCGCAGCAATCACAGGCAACTGGTAGCAGTTGGGTGTAGCTAATTGTTTTTATGGTGAGAGGAGATACTTGAGAGGCGCTTTTCAGGGCCAGGACTTTGAGACAAAATTTTATAGCACTACAGCAAGCAGCGGACACGACGTTGCTATAAGCACAAGAGGGAAATCGAAGGAGATCCAAATATATTAAGAAATATATAATAGTTGTCTTCTTACTGAGCTCTTGACCTCCAGCTGGTTAGAATAAAATTGCAAAAGTGGCACTGAAAAGCCATAATACCATCAGTTTTTGCAGCTTTCACATAAGTTACACAATAAGATAGAAGAAAATGCCTGGCCATAAACATATCTATGTTATATTGTCAATGCAAAATTGTATAAAATGTGAAAATTGCCAAAACGAGACGCACACACAGAGACACAAATAGATAGAGCCAGAGACGGAGTCGCATCGAATCTGTCGAGTGGAAGCGTCGAACCGACGACGCACATCAAAATATGCAAATTGGAATTTCAAAAACACAGCAATATTGCTGAAGCTGGCTACAAGCCACCCCCTCCCCCATCCCCTTCCCTTTCCACTTTCCTTACTATAGCCCACAACCAGCAACTGAATCGTCGTGTTTGTGGGGGGGAGGGGGCACACACACATATAGTTAACCCGATTTTGGGCGCATGCAAAATTTTTGCGCTGCCAACGTCGCTGCCAGCCTGAGGTTATATCCTTGCTGTGCAGAGCTGCCATTATTCGCCTTTAGCTCTATACACTTTGCTTCGTTGCCGGCGTTGAGGGGAAATGAAAATGAGGCGGCGACCAGTGCGCTTGCGTCCACCGAACGCTGCCAACGTTGCCACTAAGCCATCTCTCTCGCACTTGCTATGGCGCATATAAGTTTCTCTCTGTTACACATACCTGCCCCTGCCTGCTGGCACTCATACTCACTTGCAGCCGTGCGCTCTGGTTGAGTACGAGGTGCTTGCCACCACCAACCCATCAACAGCGCCGTTTCATTCCGTTCCATTTCACCTAATTGCTAAGGAACGTTGTGGCAAACGGCACGTAGAAATTAACGCCCCTGCGAAAAACGTAATGAATGAAAATGAAAATGAGAAACAAAGACTGCCGAAAATTACGCAAAAATGAAGTTTTCTAGCAGCGACGCAACACAAGGATGCACGTGCCTGTGCCTGGCTGCCTGCCTGCCTGCCTGCTAGTGCCAGCCTGCTGGCAGCAAAATCTTTAATGACGTAACGTGGCGTCGACGTAGACATTGGCGTTGCCGTCGCTGTCAGCAATTAAGCAACAGTTAAATTAAACGGGTTTCTAGTTCAAGGACACGAGGCGGCAACGAGGACATGAACGTGCCATCGCACCAGGAGCTGCCACAGCAGATGAATGGTGATGTGATGTTATGGTGGGTTGGGGTTGTGGGTGTCAGTGTCAGTGCCAAGCTGTTATTTTTGTTGCTATTCGTATTAATTGTGATGCCGTCGCACAGATCAAGAGAGATAGATAGAGAGAAAGACAGGAAGTGTGATTGAAGGGAAGTAGTGTTCAGTTGAAGTATATGAGACTATATGAGACTATACTATATGAGACGTATACTAACCGGATGATGACATATAGACGTATAAATAGAAATGTAAATGTTATTCGATTCTGAGATTCTGTAGATTCTTATAAATTAAGCAGATATGTGGATTACCTATGATTATTATGGAAGAATTTCATATTTTGTATGAGGAAAGAATATGATAAATATTAAGAAATATTATGTTGTGCTATATATCTCGTCGACATATCGATGAGTTGGACATTTATTTAGTTGGCAGGATAAATTTAATACAATCAATTTCATAATCAAATTTGATCAACAGTAATTTGTTGAAAAAACTGGATCAATATTAACATTTTAAAATTATGTTCAAGTTCACTCATAAAACTTTGACTTGACAACATTTCTCATCGCTGTCATGCAGCTGAACAACACTAATTAAATGCTCGATCGGCAGTGAGAAATGCTCGTGAAATAAATTGGACTGACTGAGAATTTGACTATCGCGTTGAAGTGCAAAATAAATGAGACACTCTAAAGGAGTTGCAAGATGAACAAATGTCGAAAACATATACCACCAGAAGTTGCAAGATTGTTACTGATATTAAACTCCCTTATATATCTACACACAACTCTGATTGATGATATCCTATATAAATATACATAAATGTGAACACAAAATGTGTTTCTAATAACTAATTTTTCAATTCAATTCATTTATATCTTTTTTTAATAATATTTGTGAATAATAATATGGCTAAACGATAAGATATAAACAAATTTGTATTGTGGTTTTGAATGGATTATGTTTCTGAATAATTCTAAGAACTAATAAATCTCAGAAATGAATAAATAATAATATAAAAAAAATAATTATTGCTATTTTCTTAACATTCTTTTTCTTCGAAATGGTTTCAAATTGTACAAGAATGTTTGGTTTTGTCCCACAAAGAAACGAGGACCTTCAATATTCAATGAAATAATGAAAATTGGGAAAAAAGATATATACTATTAGGTTTCTCTTAAAAACTGCACAATTAATGACGTCCAGTCGCGCCTCTCTTATCGCCATCCTCTCATTCCAGCTCTCTGGCTCCCATGCTAGCCGGCAAAACACGTGCTTTGGCCGCCGTCGCGGTGGTCCCCAACAGCAACAACGTCATGATGATTTTCATTTGCGCGCTTTTCATTTTCATTCATTTCACCCACGCCTGCCCCCCTGCCACATTCACAGTCTCTCCTAACCTCGCATTAATGACGACGATGTCGGCAGAGCAACAGCAACAGCTGATGGCGTCGTCATCGTCATCATTTGGCGCGTTGTGTTGTTCATTTTATTTTGCTTTTAATTTTTTACGCGGCTTGTTTTGTGTTGCCTTCTTTATTTTTATCGCCAGATTCGCCTGCCTGCCTGTTCACAGCTGTTCATTAAAACAACGCATAGCAGGAATTAACGCTTGCGTAGGAAAGAGTTCTGCAACGCCACAAAGTAGGCTATACAAAATATATGTTGCTGGTCTTTGCTCTTATTGCTTAATTGAGCACACAAGAAATATCGATTGTGGCAGCCCAATGTAGAAAAAGGGAAGAACACACCCCGACTAACCACTACAGAAAGAACACAGCGACGACAACAGTCCTAACATAAAAATATATGTATGGCAAGTCCTTTTTGTCTTTTGTGTGTGCTTTTTGCAAGGACTCGAAGCCGCCTTACATATATTTTTATGAGATAAAATAGAAAATTTTGTTATCAGGCAGCAGCGGCGAAAAGATATAAAGCACCACACACACACATACACACCCAGCCACACTCACATGAGTACAAAGGCACTCGAAATGGCAGCCACCCCGGCAATCATCCCACACTCACTCTCACACACACACACAGTTGCCACTGCCAACGGAAAATGTCTTCGGGTTGAGTGCTTTTCCGGAGAAAATGTAATTTTCTCAAGGCATGGCATCAGCTTCAGCCTCGTTCCTCATGCGCTTCGTTTCGTTTTGCTTCGCCTTTGCTCCTTGTGCTCGTCGAACGTCGTTGCACGATTGAAGTGTCGGTTGGCTGACTGCCTGACTGTTTGGTACCGTATCTAGGCGAAAAGGAAACTTAAAGGATGTGCTCCTTGCTCCTTGCTGCCTGCCAGCCAGCCACCTCTCCACGTCTTGACTGTTTCCTGTTGCCCTTTTTTGCCAGCGCCTTGCAAATTGCTCACGCTTGGCATCTACATTTCCATATACATAAATATATCTACATACATATACTCACTCCTATGTGTGTGTTAATGTGTGTGTTTGTGCCATTGTCGTGGCTGCTGCTGTCGCTGTCTTTGTCATTATCCTTTTTGGGGTATTGCGACGTGTCAAAGCAACAACGCCATGCCTTGCCTCCTGCTTGTCCTTGTGTGCAGCAGCATCAGCAGCAGCAGTAGCATCCATCAATTTGATGGATAAATATATGCAAATTGTGTATTAGCTGTCCTTGTTGTTGTTATCCTTTAGCAAACATACACACACACGAACACCCCAACAGTCACATCAATAGTAGCCCGCGATGATGGCATGGAAATGAATTTGGCACACGTGTAGTTGAGCACATTTTAAAGGGGCAGCCAGGACAGCCAAGTTCCCTCAAGTTCAGAAATAATTTTTTACTTGCTTCCCTTCCTTCACTCAGAAAAACGAAGGATGTGTAGCTAAGTCTTCTTTCACCAAATAATGTAATTCTTGGGAAATTATAAAGAAACTTTCAAGCTTTTTAAAAGATGCAAAATGTGAAAAATCACATCGTCTAACAGAACATAATATTTCAGGCAACTTTCCCTTCTGACGTTGTTATCATCAACGGATCCTTGCCTTTTAAAACATGTAATCGCTGATGAGGAAGTTGGACTATAGAACTTCAGATTTTCAAGGAACGTGCTTGATTTTGTAATCAATTTGGTAATTTTAATACAAGTTTTTCTCAGTGCACATTCAATAAACCATATTAACCGGCAGGCGAAAAAGAGGAGTAAAAAAAGCAAAATTGAGGACGCAAGCTTCACCAAATGATAAAACTATGCCATATTCCCAGCATTCGGTTGAATGCCAATTCGTCAAGTCAAACAGCGCTAATTGAATTACTTTTCTCCACCTCCAAGTGCCGCAATGCAATTCACACGCTTGAGGACCAAAATTAAGGATGGAAAATATAACGCCGCAGCCTTCATGCAAATTCCTTGATAGGGTTGAAAACGAAAAGAAAAATGATTTATATGCAAAAAGCTAACCTTCGAGAAGAAAAGACTGCCCTTTCTGATAATGCCCAAAGGTTCGAGGATCACGGCTGCAACTCGACACAAATCAAAAACGATCAAATGTCGCCGCTGTTGTTGTCATTGTTGCCTCATTTGCATTCGCCGTAGGTAGGGACACAGTACGGAGGACGAAGCACACATGTCATACTGTGAAAATTAATATTTTCGCTCGTTTTGGTTTTTTGCAAAGCGCTGCGCAAAATTTATGCAAATTTACATTTCACTCGCACAAAAGAAGAAGTAACAGTTTTCATTTTTCTCGTCTCCGAGCAAGGTGTGAAAGGGTTTCTTTTGTTTAATTAGTAGACAATAAGTAGTTAGGGGTTGAGTTTATGCACTGAGCGAAAATATGTATTGTAATTTGTGCAGCTGGATCGGGATAAGGATCATGAAGAAGCATTTCTGCCGGGAACCTGATGATGCTGGTGAATTTTAAATGTGTTTAAGAAAATATATCAGAGCCTGTGGAGGCTCCTGTTAATATTGGTGAAACAGATCTTTATAACCCATCTACTACATGGCTCCAATAACTGATTCTGCTATCGATGATTCTGCTATTTTCAATAACGAAGAAATGCAATAAAAATCACAAGTTCATGTATCGATATCTCAAGATATCGATATACATATAATGATATTTCAATATATCTACATAAACCTATCAAACAACTCCATTTGTCAATATATTTATATGGATAACTCAATATATCGATATACATATTCGATTGATACATCATTATCATGATACATCAATATCGATAGCCCAACATATCGATATTCCAAACCGTTAGATAGCTCAATCTTCCCCTGGCCAATATTAGTCAACAATAAAAATTTCATGGCGATCGATTCAATAGGTGCAAAATTATAAGGATTATTTTTACAGCCTATTTGAATTCATGAGGTCGATGCCAGCCCATCTTTCGTAAGCGATATATAGCCATACATATAAAGCGAAGCCTCTCTCTGTATCATATTACTATGATGTAAAATCAATTGGTCCGATAATGCAGAGATATGACGAATTTGTATTATTGCCTATATGAGAAGACGATGCCAGCCCTTGACCTTCCCTTTCCCGGCCCTTTTTTAGCACACAGAAAAAATTTCATACCGATCGATGAAATAGTTGAAGCGCTCTAGATAGCTCTAGTTTAGCTCTTGTACTGCAAGCCTGTTTTGGCACTTTTGATCGCTTCGCTATTCAGAATCTTTCTAACCGCTCTTCAGGAGCAATGCCAAGCTGCTTGCTATGAAACAAGCCTTATTCATCATCATTCAATATTTTGCAAAAATCCACAAGGATACGCATAGCTTATGCCTAGCAAACACACCCCTCCACAGAATTCATGAGGCTACCCACTGGCGCCATCCATTGCTCAATGCGTGAAGCTTGAAGGATATGTTTTAAGTGAATAAGCAGTGCAAAGGATGCTGCAGTGTTGAAAGCAGTGCTCAGAATCAATTCAAAAACGGAGCACAGGCACAGTAAACGGCAGCACACAGAGAGATGACTCGAAGTTGATATTAAATGACCTCCCAACGATTGGCAGCTGAAAGCAAAATTCCAGTCAACAATTAACATTTTCAATTTAAATAAAAATATGTAAAACTTGATAATGCAAAAATTAATTACAATAATTTTTCAACAAGATGCCAAGCGCGTTCACGCAAAAATTGCAAACATATTGGCGCTTCTCTTACTTTTCTGAAATTATTAAAAAGCAATTAATAAAGCCAGCCCGAGGATGGCAACAAGTTGGCCAAAATGCCAAAATGCCTATTCATAATTATATAAGGCTGAATTGCGAAGAGTCGAACAGTCGGCGATGAATTATGTTGTAAATGCCGAACATACATATTTACTTAACTGGTCTGCGACTGGTCGACTGTTGGAGTTGGACGTGGAACGGTCGCCTGGTTGACCAGTTGACCAGCTGACCAGGTCCGTTGTAATTTCAATGGTTAATGAGAATACCGCAAGTCGGTGGCGTTGCCGGTGCCGTTGCCGGTGCTGTTGCAGCTGCTACCGCCTTTGCGCATCGAGAGCTGCGCATTAATTTTAAAATAAACGCTCTTAATGCGGGACACAGGAGGCAGGACAATGAAACGAGCCTGAACCTAAGCCCATTGCCCATTGCCGTTGCCGGCTTCGATTTGATGATTGCTCGTTAATTTGCGTTAACGATCGGGCCTCGCCAACGTTGGCCGGCCTAAAACAAACATGGTTAGCTTAAGCCCAACGATCGGCGTTCAATCGATCTGTTTTTGGCCACCAAATTATCTCCTTTTTATGGCAGGGGTTGCGAACCATCAACACAACGGGATAATCGCCAGTGTAAACATGCAGCACTTTGCGTGCCGTTCTCGGGCGAATGCGAATTGCGTTGGAACTCAGGAGACATGAAACCTTCAATCAGCCCCTACCTCGATCAACGGAGCCCAGGCAACGGCAAGCAACTGGTCCGTTCAGCGTTAGGATTCGCACTGTTAAGCAAACAAACTGAGTGCCAGTGCCTGGAGTTGGTCGAAAGGTAAAGGGTCGCCACAAAGGCGGAGGCAAAAACAGCAATTCAAAAATGCTGTTGGACGCATTCTCGCAAGCGCTCCACATTCATTCATTTCAAATTAAACATAATTATTGTTGACGCTGCCCCGAAATGCAATCCATCAGAGGAGTTCCACATAACTTCAGATCTTGGTGAGAAGCACTGAAGGTTGAGCTTTTATGCTGTCATTAAAAAGTGAAAGTACAGAAAGGGGGCATAAATGGGAATCCAAGGCAAAACTGGTTCCTAAGATCTGAGATACAATTGATTACATTTTTGCTGACATGATTTGTTCTCGAACTCTTGCAGTTATACATGGTATATACATGGGTATTATTTATAACAAACAAGGATCAGTTTTGAGAACATCATAATGGGAATGACAGAAAGGACTGCCCAATTATGGCCTTCTATTTCATATGTTCAAAAATGTGAGATACCGAAAAAGTACCAGGAAGTCGTAAAGTGTATGATGAATGAATACGGCTACAATGCTTTGTATTCATTAGGCAAGATCCTGGTTTTTGCATTTTGCTTTCAGACACCATCAGGATTAACACACATTTCTAAATTTATCCATTAATATGTCCTCCTCTCTTTTACGTTGTCCTCATATGTAACTCATGTGACCTCCATTGAAGCTACTTGCAAACTTTCAATGACTCCTTCGTGTCAGCAACAAATTACAAAAAGCGCCAAAAAAAAATTAACATTAAAAGCGCATAATGTGTTTTGGTCCAAACATAATCGCATATGCATTGCACATACATCATTCATACGCACAAACACACACACACACTTATATTTAATGGCCACACACATTTAGTGTTGTGCGCGTTCTAATTGCCATGTTGCCCACTCCGCTCATTGGGCACGCGAAAACGAAAAACTGTTGCCTTCTAAAGATGCACGCAACTCCCTTTGGTAAAGCTTGCGTCGTTATGTCTTCATATAGATGGCTATCGACCAAAAAGCTGCAACCTGGCCATGTAAACTGGGCCAAAAACACTTGACCATTAACTGCTAATAATAATAGCTTATAGGCTCGTGTGGTGCATATTTCATAATGCATGTTATTATAATTATTTTTTAAATATATTGCACGATGGCGACACTTTGCATGATTTTTTGCTCGAACGCTTGGTTAAGGCTGGCGGGTATGGCTGGGTATGGGTATGGGTATGGGAGTTGCGACCAGACAGGGCAGGGTTAAAGTGCTGGAAAGCAAGAGTTGTGCTCACAATGCACTCAATGCACTCGACTGTGCAGACGACGACGACGACGACAACGCTGGGCAAACGATCTGTTAATAAACACCTTCCTACCTAGCTGACTACCTACATGCATACATACTATGTGCATATGCAAACCCAGTCCCAGCAAGAATCCATTCCAACTACGGCTCCAACTCCTGCCCACATACTTCACATACACATGTGCATGCATTATTTTAATGACAGTGCTGAGGAGCTGCTTGTGACGCACGCCTCAGACATTAAGTACGACAACGAGGACGATGCATATTCGAAGGACAACGAGCCCAGGGAGCAACAACAGCCACAGCCACAGCAAGAGCAATGTTGTTGCTTGGGCACTTGTGTTAATTGCAAGGCGACATTCACCGCCAAGTGCAAAGGAGATGCGAAATGGGAATGGGCACTGGCAATAGCAATAGCAACTGGAATGGGCATGGGCATGGGCATGGGCACCGGCACAGGCACTGGGAATGGGCGGCTGCAAATTGTGCTTACACAACTTGTGTCACTGATCACAGCCGCAGAGCAGAGACCACTTCCAGTTCACTTTCAACTTCGAAAATAAGGCAAAGGCAGGCTGCTTATTATGGATCAGTTGGCGGTTTCATTTTGATGAGTGGTTCGTTGTATGGCATCGATATGTAGGACGCACTCTGCTTCCAGTACATGCAAATTACTATATAATGTATGAGCAACAAAGTTGTTGTCCAGTTGCAGTTGTTTATTTTGCAATAATGAGTTTGTCGTTGAGTATAATGATGGCCTGCCAGTTGATGGTCTGCCAGTTGATGCCCTATATACTATAAGCGCAAGCCCCAAATTACCGAAACGTGCTTGAAGAAGGCGGCATTGTAGATGAACACCTAGGTAAGGGTGCTGGCTACTCAGCAATAGAGAGCGCCAGAAAAAAAGAAGGGGTTGCTACGATAGATCGATAGCGTATTGGAAGAAAGGTTCAGTAAACGAGCGAAAGTGAGAAAGAGTGGAAGATAAATATATGGTATGGTGAGTATGGTGAGTATCGATTTATTATTCCAATAGGATTTTATAGTAGCCCAAATATAGTATCCTTTAAATGAGAACTAAATAGGAAACAATTAAATGAAATTAAAGGTGGCTTAAATATTCAAAGTTCCCCAAACGTATGGCGCCAATTGAAACCAGAAAAGGGAATATATTCATAAGAACAACACAATTAGACAATCAGTCAAAAATAAACAGATTGTATGACAACACATCACGGTCTGGGCTTAAGGAACACTTAAAATGGAAAATGAAGTCCATAGATAGTAAACGGTACAAATGTGGACAGAATTGACAGCAACTTCTTATTGTATCCATGAGGTTGTTTTTTATTCCATTCACAAAATGGTTTATTTATTTTGTCAGAAAGTTTGCCACGCATAGAAAGAAGCGTTTCCCCCTATATAAAGTGTATATATTCCTAAGTAGCATGACAAGGGGAATAGATATAAACATGTCCGTTTGTCCATCTGTCCGTCTGTTCGTCCGTCTGTCCGTTTCAACATAAAGATCTCAGAAGTGTTTAAACCTACTGGGCTAAAACTTTTGCCAGATGCTTCTTTTGTCTTCGCGCTGGCCAAGTTCGAGTTTTATCCAGATCGGACAACTGTATCATATAGCTACCATATAACCGATTGTTCCGGAATGAATACTTAGAAGCATAACTTTTCTGTTTTTTATTAAAAAGAAAACAAATTCGTCTTATGTCCCTTGTATCCACTTTAGCCGCACGCCCACCGACCAGATTTGAGATAGATCGGTTATATATTTACAATGTGAATGGTATATAAGCTTCTGCAAGCCGCGTTATCTCTTATAGTTTCGCTGGGCTTCCACATAAAACCTTTTTTCATTAGCTGAATTTGACACCCTAAATATCTTAAAGGACGCAAATGCAATCACTATCAAGCCATTCACTGATAAGCTTACCAGTACTAGTCACACTTCTTTGGCTAGTCAAATCCTTTAATATTGAACATTAGCTAAACCGATCTAATAGCGGGTTCTTTTGTTTACTGCAATTCAGACTGTGGGCGAGCTTCTATGCGAATCCTTCTTTTTCTTCGTCGTTCCACATAAGTTTTGGTATCAGCAGACTTGCTATAAAAGTAAAGTTTCCGATATCATCCCCAACTGTTCGTCCATTTAGTATAATTAATCAATAATTATCACAGAAGTTCAAAAACTTCCTACCTTTTTCATTTATTTGCTTGTCTTTGGACTTTCTCAAATCAAGCCGCTTCACTTAGGTTGGGAAGAAAGGTTCGTCCAGAGTTTGTTGTTCTCGTCCAATTCTTATATTTAGATCTCCAATGATTGTCGGGCGTATCACGTTTAGTTCCACGTAATGCCTTTGCTTATGTGTTATTTTAGATTGACCCAAACAATTGTTGCTGTGATTCGTTGCAAAATATGTGGCTAAAAGAATACTGTGCATATGTCTCATATATTATCGATCGAATCATTGATTCCTTCAAAGGTACACGTTTACGTAATTATTATAGGGCATTTAATATGGAAGACTTCTCTTTCCAATGAGTTATTTTCCATTTGAGTATAGTGCGAGCCTCTTGAGTTCAGTTTATTAACGTGTCAGTATCTTGACATTTTAATTGCACCTAAGTTAGCTACATTTTTGCATAGCGCGTGCTAGTGGTCTTTGAATACAGGTATAATCTTTTACATTTTTGTAAGCGCCCAGATATCAATTTTTATAGATTTGTAAATCCTCTATAAGCCATTCTTTAAACAATCATGTTGGTAAAGAACTATATGAGAAAATCTCATCTCATTCATAGGGCAGACCTCCTCCTTTAATGATTTGTCACCCAGTTGAATATAAAGTTACCGCCGTCATAGTAAACTGTCTATAAGAGAAATGCAAGCTCTGACCTATCCAAAGCCTTTCAATCCTAAGACTCTGAACAACAAATTTTTGAACCAAATTTTATCCGGATAGATTTCCTATAGAATAATCCATAGAAGATGTTTATATGAAGCAAACTTAAAAATTTTGTTAATGCCCCCTTTTGTTCATAAGCCCCCTTCAGATAAGGGAATGCGACCACCTGGAGTGGCTTATTGAAATCGTCAGAATAAAAAAAATCGAATTCGCCACACTTTAACTTACATGCCCTTACTAACATGCAGATATAGACATGTAACGATGTCGCATGTGGAAGTTATATATGAGAGTAGTACGATAAGTTCGTGACTTTTCGCATGTTATTTATTTATTCCTTCCAAATGCCTTCAAAATAGGCGTCTCTTTTGACCCAAATCTGCTACCTCCCAGTAATTTCTTCAGCTTTAGAAAAGAGGAATTAGCCAGAGCGGGCTATCTCTAGAGAATATGAAGGGTGAGGCAGCAGTTCGTAGTGTGAGCAATTGAGGCACTCAACGCATAATTAGCTTTTTCGGCAACTCAGTGACCCAACTGCTTAACCATTGCAATTGATGGTGCAAAGCCTCAGAATATTTATCAACACTGCTTATCATGGGTATATGTATATACTTTATACGTATATACTGTATATGTGTATGCTTTATATGTATATATATGTATATACTTTATATAACGTGATGACTCAAAAATATTGACAGAATTATAAAGTCCCCGCAATGTTATCAGTGTTTACATTTATCGTTCTAATTTGCTGTCACATATATAACAGACAACTCCCACTGCCACTTTGTCATCATTGGCAGTATATAAGCAATTCACTATTCTTGTGACAATCAAACATTCGTTACTCAAGTTTTGGGAGAAATAATCTTGCTCAACGAGCGAAGAAATAACTGAGAAGGTTCTACTCATAGAGATTGATATGTGACAAATTTAGCTATACTCGAAATATTTCCTCTTGATGAGCGAATAAGCAAAAGCATGCGCAATTAAGATTCCTGTTAGCCTATTCTATACCTCCTAGAAATATGTAATACTTCAATCGTTTGGCTAATACAAGACCATATGTGAGAATCTCACGAATTATCGATTTGCGAGAAACATTTTATTGCTACAAAGGATAAACGCTTAGGTAATTATTAAGCTTTCATATGGACGACTTCCCATTCAATTGTGCTATCCCAGTTCATTCTTACAAGTTAATTTCTTAGTCTGAATAAAGGAGAGTTTTCCATTGTTGAAAGTACTGATGTATCAGAGCTTTAAAAATGTTGTATTCCTTATCAATATAATGTTATACAATCAATCAGGAAGCATTTCCGACTATATAAAGTATATATATTCTTGATCACCATAACAAAAGGAATCGAAATAACTGACGACTGTCCGTCCGTCCGTCCGTTTTAACACAAAGACCTCAGAAGTCTTAAAAGCTACAGTGCTAAAGTTTTAACCAGATGCTTCTTTTGTCTGTTCCGGAAAGAACACTTGGCAGCATAACTTTTCTGTTCTTCTTCCAAACCAAACCAAATTCGGTTTGTATGCATTCTGAGCAATCAGATATAGAACACACATAATCTTCTATAGTTTTAGAAGTAATATTTTTAAATTAAAACTTCCGACTTATCATGTAGCCAACAGGGTTGCACACACCTTGAACTCCACACCCAATAGGACAGCACCTCAGTCCACAACAAAGCAGCTCCGATTTCGAAAGCCATTAAAGCTTTGCGCTATCATCAGCTCTCATTCTCGTATATCCGCCCCAAGCGAAACTACCAGCAATCCCAAGCAAACAAACAACTAAACATGCTACGTTCTACGTTCTACGACCCCCGAACCCTCTACCCCGCGGGCAGAAAGGTTAGATTGTCTTTGTACAACCCTTTCTTTCCACATTGCCCGTATAAACAAGGACGAGGGCAATCAGCTCATTCTTTCCGCAGCTCGTTGTTTTTTTCCGCATTTTCTGTCAAATCGTCATGATTTAATGAAAAAATCAAGTGAAAAAAACTTATTTGCATAGGGATATAATTTAGCATTAAACGAGCCCAGAGACAGGCGGTAGAAAAAAGGATTTTATGGCGAGTTTTTTTCTACTGTTTTTTATGATTCGTCTATGCTGGTTTGTGAATGATAGGATAGGAAATGGTTCGGTTCAGTGCAGGATGCGCGCTATCTGTTTGTTCGAGATTAATATGCCGTGCATCTGTCGGTTTGTTGTGGCTGTTGCGTGTGTTTGGTCTTCTGTCTGTGTAGGTTGGAGGGAGGGGGATGGATGGTGATTGTCCCATAGTTATATGCCTGTTTGGGTTTGGCCCGCTGTCAGTTGGTTTTCAGTTTTTGTTTTGAATGATGGTTGAAAATTAGCATGGATACGATTTCACTTTTTCTTTTTTGCATATAATCAGTATTTTTTATGGACTTATCTTCTTTTTTTGTCTGAAATGGATAGGATCAAATTTCATTTGTTCAAAAAAGCGGAAAAGTGTTTAAAACTGTTGATTTGAGTCAGGCTAAATGGAACTGTGGGATGTATGGAATCATTTTGAGCTATAGTTATTTTCCAATTAAGTACAAATTTGTTATCTTCAATACATTTTTGGGGACTTTTTCATAGTCCCAGTAACAATCTTTCGCTGATTTTACACCCCATCTCTCCCAATAACCATAACAACGAATTCGTAGACTGTCTTTATAATTCATATATTTCTACTTTCACCCGAGCTCTCTTACCTTCTACCATTGCATGGAATATCTTATCTCGCCTGAATCATTCCTATTCCTTTTGTTCAACTTAAGCCTGAACTGAAATATTTATTATAACTTAAATTACCTTCTAATTACAGCAAACGCCTTTAAATTAGCATTTCGACAAGGCTTACCTGTCAGACATGCCCCTGGCCCGCTCCGGCGCTGTAAGCTGCCCCAAGCACTTGGTAGCGCAGAAGAAAAACAACATGCAATGGCTCTGCCCGGCATTTACATAAGAAATTAGCTTGTAAAATTAATCCGCAATAAGCTCACGTCGAACAGCAGTCGAGCAGCCAAAATTACCGTATTAAAAAGCAATTAGCATTTAAATATCGCGCCCACAAGACAAAAGCAGGCGTGGCTCAAGAAAACCAGCAGCATATGGGCGGCATTAAGTGGAGATGCTCTGGCTGAAAGGAGGACAGCCTGACAGGGGGGGCGGTGACTGGTGGGTCTAAGTGAGCATCTTGGCCGTCAAAAGTTGCTTGGAAATTAAATTTCCGTTTAGTTTGCGCTCGTCCTTCAGGTTCGGCTTTAGCCTTAGCTTTTGATTCAGCCACGTCTTGGTTGTCGTTCCCGTTCCTTGGCCCATTCCCGTCTCGGAGGCATTAAAATTAAATTTGCACAAGCAGCGTTGGGCGCCAAATCAAATATGGCCAAATCAGCAATGTTGCCGATAAACAAACGCGTTCGGAAGCCATTAAAAATTATCATTTGTGCATATTGATTAGGCATGAGGGTGGGTGAGGTGAGGTGTAGCTGAGAGACATAGAGGTAAACATCAGCAACAAAACTCGAGCCTGAAAGAAGCTCAGTACCAGCACAAGTCCCCCCCAAGTACAAACCCAAGAGCCTTGTGCCTCTGAGACATTAGATTAGGCCGACGACAAAGTCTTGCCTGCCAGTTGGTTGGGGGGTGGGAGGGTTTGGCTGTTATAGAAAACAAATATCGATTCCATCCCTTAAGTTTACACCCACAGCGCGTGAGGCAGGCAAACGTTACCCTCGATGGCTGCCAAACAAAGGAAATGAAAAAAGCAGCGCAGAAAGGAAGGCAGGAAAAAAACCACCCACCCACAAATGCCGCACCCCTGACAGCGCCAGACGACTGCGACTGTGACTTGGGCTTGAAATGGACTAAGGTGGGAAGTGGGATAGGAATTCTGGACTGGGGCTGTGCTCTTCAGCGCCTGCTCATCCAAGCAGCGAGCAACCATTAAAATTTCGAAAATCCATCATTGGAAAAATGGTCGAAAAAAACGAAACGAAACCGAAAACAGAACGCTCGACACCACTGCCATGTTTATTTTTTTTTTTTTTTGCACTGCTGCTATGAAGTTGTGTGTGGGTCGCTTGGCATGAGGGGGTGCCTGGATTGAGGGTGCGTATGTGTGTGTGTGTGAACCAGTCGCATCTTCACTTTAGGCCACTACACCAAAAATGTATATATTATTTTTGTATATTCATAAATTCCTTTCCTCTTAGCTGGCAGTACGACTCTCAGTCTGGGTCTGATTTGATTTTATAATTTAAAACCGAATTTGAGTCTGCTCGCTCCCCTATTATACATATATACATTTATATATATATATATATATATATATATATATATATATATATATACCTATGTCTGGGCAGCCATGTAAACACAAATCCAATCAAATAAACGAAATTAAGTGCACGTTGATTGAAGCCAAATCTGTTTTTCAGCCTGAATGATGACAATCAGCAAAGAAATCGAATCAAAATCAGAATCAGGATCACAATCAGCAGAAAAAGTCACCAACAAATATTCAGCTAAGGCTGGTTAAGTTGATTTTTTTTATTAATTTGCAAACGTTGCAAACAACAATTTTCAAAATTATGTATTTTTTTTTATTTACATATTCGAACATGGCCACAAAATATGCCACACAAATTTGCATTAGGCACCTGTAATTTCCACAGGACTCCCTCTGGCCTGGCAGTGGCAATTTCGAGCGCTTATCCCAACGGTGGCCAAGATTACGCAGCGAGGCAACGCCGCCAAGGCAACGGCTGGGTATTTTTATTGTTATTTGTGCGCACAGTAAAATGCTGTGCTGGGGCCAAAGCACGCAGGACACAGGACAGTGGCTTTTATTATAACCTCAACCAAGGTAGAAACTGAAGCTGGCCCAGCAAAAGCATACAGGTCGAGCCGGCGCCATCGAGAGATTGAAATGTGGAATATTTTCAAAAACCAATTTCGTTGAGCCACCGTCCCAGCAAAACATTGTGTGTATGTGTGTGTGTGTGTATGTGTGTGGGGAGGAGGCAGTAAATGGGATGGCAGCATTTGTGGGCTGTGGTCGCATAAAAATGCCCATAAAAGAAATTGTTTTGCGCTGTATTTTTATGAATTTCATTGTGGCTAGAGCACTAACAATATTAACAGCAATAGCAGTAGCAGATATTAATAACAACAAAACATAGATATTTATTGAATTGTGGTCCACTATATTTCAATGAATATGTACGAAGAAATGTAACATGTTATATAATAATTATTATGTTATTTTTATTGCTATTAAAAAATACTAAAATCTTGAATGTAAATAAGTTTTTAAACAATCTGACGTCATTAGGGGGGTCTTGATATCAAAATTGGTGACTCCAGCTCTTGTGGCTTTCAAAATCTAGGTGTTCAACTAAAAGAAGAGACAGTCAGACCTGACGGAATGCAGAAGAAGGAGGAGAATCAAGATAGGAAGCGAGTTCTCAGACTAAACACAATTTAATAAAAATCCAAAATGCCTTGCAAATCGGTGGTTAATTGGAAAGTAAAGCAGTGCGGACGCTCTACACTTCTTATAATAAGCAAACGACGCGTCTTTGTAAGCCATAAAGCGGTCAAGTTCACTAAACAAAAAGGCTGTTCAGTCATGACTCAAGAGCAGCATCAGTATACTATAGACAGCCTTCGTTAGCTGCACCCCGGTGTTCATGTTCAGAGGTAGCATCTTGCCCACGGATAAGCTTTGGCAGTTCTGCGATTTGCGGAGCATGAACATCAGAAGACGCTGCTCTCGCAGAGGTAGCTCATACCACAGACAAGCAGTATAGATGATATCGGTGCATTCCTGATTCTGTTGGCGTTTAATAGAGGTTAGTTATTGAGTAGACAAATCGAAAGCATTCCACCTACCGCTTTATCCACCACAGTTCCCAGGGCACAGAATAGGTACAGACACGTCATTGAGTAAAACAAATATGCTGGAGCTGCCGGCCAAACCCCAATCGAGATACAGTACATCGTGCACAAAATACTTAGGGTGCAGGAGAACACATGCACAAAGATGATCATGAAGAAGGTGCGCTCCGAGGTATCCAAGAGGCTGCGAATGCAAAGTTAAAAAAATAAACAATTTATGGGGTCAACTGTACCTCAGATACTGCTGATGCCAGAGTACAACATCAACCATGGCCATGCGAAGTGGCTTATTGGCCGCTGACTTATCTTCGGATTGCCCTATCACCTGGTTGACATCATCAAGCTTGCAGCGCAGAATGTCCTTCAATAGTAGCGTATTACTCATGAAGATAAACAAATACATGTCGGCTGCAAAATTGCCCACGGCGCCACAAGTTAAGCATACGGTGTGCACAACATAGAGGGATAAGTAACCAGTTGTGGTATCTGGATTCAAGCCAGGCAGTAGAAACTGCATAACCATAATCCTCTCATTGTAGAAGGCAAAGTAAAACACCGGAAATGCGACACAGGTGCACAGTACAGCTGAGCACAGCAGAACAAAACATTTGATGCACTTCGTAGAAAGGGCAATACTCTTACGCAAAGCATCTACATAGCCGCCACCGAATGGTTCGTACTTCTCAAATGTGTCATGCAGGAAGGCTTCCATTTCACTCAAATCCAAGCGCTTGTTTAAACAATTGTGCAGCTTCGTGACGCCCTGACAAGCTGCACCAAGGAAACAGCAGGATTGCAGCAAAACCGACCAATCCTCCTCCTCGGCGAGGCCCTTGTGAACGGTATAGATAGTGCATATAACAAAATTAACGAACATCAAATATATGACATAGGTCATGAAGTTCTTCCGATAGCCTGGCTTGATTATATCCGCCCCACATAAGGCACAACACCAGCGAATTAATTTGATGATGCGCCGGTATTTTTCGAGATAGGTAAGCTCCTTAGAATCGGATTGAGAATTTTTCACTGCCAGAACCATGTCTGATGTTTGTCACTAATTGAAAAAGCGAATGCTAGAGTGTCACTAGAGTGACTCCTATTTATTAACAACGGCGACAAAGTCGCACTGGCAGGAGCATATGATAGTCTGGGAATGGTGACAGTAATTAGCAATATAATTGGTTCACAAGTACTATGGAATGGATAGAGAATCGTTGGAGTAAATTCCATATTATAACAAAAGAAGTCAAGACTGTATAAAATTATAAATACACGCATAATCTTAAGCATCTTAAGTTCTTCACTCACTAAGACCTCAAGCTTGCAAAATAAAAATAACATATTTTAGGTTATATCTTTATCAAATAGTATCAAATAGTGATCAAATAGTTTTAAAATGAGATACAAATTCAGAAAGATTTTCAGATAATATTTTTCAAAATCGCCCTGTGCTTTTGTTTCATATTGATATATTAACTTAGATAAGTGATTCCTAAACCGATGGCATTTTTATATGTCCATAACTTGTACAATCGAGAAGCAAAGCTTGTAGATTCAAGTTACTTTCAATATGAGTTCAAATTTGGTTCAGGAGCTGGTTCATAATTTTAATATCCTGTACCTTTGGTACAAGGGTATATATATATAAGTTGTTGCCAAGCAAAAGCCTGTCAGCAAGCCGTGACGAGTAGATCTAGTCTTGTCCTTCTGTACATCTATATGCCCATCCGTCTGTGCTACTGTCTCTCAGAGTAATTCAAAGTGCAGATCTTAAAAACTATGAGATAAAGGCTATATTATAATTCTGTAATTGCGTACGCAAGGTTATGAATTTGATTTGCCACGCCGACCGAATTTGATGCAGATCGAACTACTATCGAGCAGCTAACTATCGAGCAAACTTGACTGTAGCGTTTCCAATGATTTGTATAAAGGACTAGCTAGCCCAATGTGTGTAGCTACGCTTCCTCCTGTTGATCTATGTTTCTTGTTGTGTTAGTCATCTTCATTTGTTGCTGTCTTGCTTTAAAAACTACCAGATATTTCTGTGATATTCTAGAAGCTTTTTTGAGTGAAGGGGCCTTGACCATCGCCCTGGTCCTTATTATTATACAGACACGTATTTACATATATATATATATAGATTGAGTTATTTGTAAGCTGCCATTTCTCAACTCTTTTTATGAGAACCCTGAGGTATCCGAACAGCAGGCAACTGAGAGAACTCAAGGTCGCGTAGTTGAGGAAGTATTAAGTAATTTGAAATTGTAATTAAAATGTCAGAATACTGTAGTTTTAGTGGCCTCACTTTCACAGGCTGGGATTATACTCAATGTGTTGCAAATTTAATAGAAAAAGAAGGAAAGGAAGTTAAAGGCAGATGTTGGCATTCCCATTAGGAGTTTCGTAAAATAAAATGTTTCCTGCAAATTAACAAATCGTGAGATTTCCTTTTATAGTTCACTCTTAATATATTAAGTTAAAATACAATTATTTTTCATATGTGAGATACATAATTAAACTAACATACTCCAATAACATGCTAAAGAAATTTTCAGTAGTCTCTTCGAAGTTTTCTAGAAGTTTCTTTAAAAATCTTCAAGCCTCCAATTCATGGTAGTTCAAACAACTGCACGAACTTTAGATATTTCGAGAAGTCTCTTTTGTTTTCAAATTTGAATTTCATTTCAATGAAAATGTACTGAAATTATTATTTTGTTGATATTTTCAGCCAGTTTCTATTATTCGCTTTCCTTTTTGATTGAAACAGACGGTTTTACTTTGCAGCCAGTCAGGCACACGTGTCTAAGGCAAAAGTCGTGCTTTTGTTTGCTAATTTGCGACCCCTTTAAGAACTTTCATATGATGCCGCAATGCTGTCATAAGCACTTCATAAATGCCTCACCCAAAAAATGGCACACTTTTCTAATACTCACGAACAAAAGAAAGCCGGCAGTTAAGGTGAAAGTGAAAATTGCCAAAAGGGCAAATACATAACAAAAGGAATTAGCAAACATGACAATGATAATATGACAAAACATACGCACAGCAAACGAGTGGAAGGAGTAGGATCCGGAGAGGACGCTCTGTGTTAACAGGGGATTTTGCGACCCTCCAAAGTCAATTCGATTTTGCGACTTAATTGCTTTGACATTTGATGCTTGGTAATTTACCAAAAATCCAAAATGCCTAGCAAATCGATTGGCGATTGGCAAATCGAGCTCTCGGGGAGGGTTGATGACAATGACTTTCACTGCTGGAATCAACAGATTTGCAAAGGAACTATCAATAGGGTGGATTGGTTTGGCAAATTGGCGGGGAGTTGACTTTGGACTGCATTGCAAATTGATATCGACGCAGTTTGTGGGTTGAATGTCTATTTTAAACCTGTTGCCGGTTCCTCGTGATCCACGCGAGTACAAATTATGAAAGCAGCTATTAAGCCGATGGGAGTTTGTGTAAAAGGAGTTTCGAAACTATATCAAGCAGCTGCCGGTAGAGATATGTGTATATGTTTGATAAGTAATAATTTTAGTTCTGGGAGTTTCTCACGCGCCTTTGGCCGTACCTTGCATTATGCATGAGTTTCTTGAATTGAAAGGTAAACGCAGCTTCCCCTTGAACGTGCCTCGCTCGGTCTCATCCCGTTCTTTGTCTACGACGGCAGGCTGCGTGACAGGAAGCCCATGTCCTGTTGTGTCACTCATATGCAAATTGGCAGTCTGCCCTTCCCCTTCCTTGTCCTTCCTTGCATCATCATCACCATCTCCGTCTTATTAATTAGAATAATAATTAATAAAGCAACTCCTCGAGACGCAGTCGCACGTGCAGCAGCAAATGGCGAGGTAAAAGTAAACGTAAGTGTTGTCAAGCCTTTCAGGCTGCTGGCATAAATTAGTTGCCTCATTGGCAGCCAGGCAGGAGCAGGACTACCTACTAAAAGCCAAACCAATTAAATTACAACCAAACAGCAAATGATGCGTACTTAAACATGTCGACGTCATGTGAAAACCGAGCGGGAACGATGAACAAGATTCATATCCTGGAGCTGCTGTGTAACCAAATATGATTAGGGTTAATCACAAACTCAATTTAAATTTGCATATGATTTATATTTTATCAATAAAAAAAAGAAGAAATTACACTTGGAAAAACTAAGATATCCGAAATAAATAGGAGGCCGAAACCGCCTTTTCCATGATGAATGGAAAGCGAATTGATTTCAACGGTATTCTAGGATTTTTGCTAGCAAGGCCATGCAGAATGAAGGATGCAAAAGCACCACCGATTTTTCAAAGTGTACGTTCTGTGAAACGTCACTGCTCGGGGTGGTCTGAGGTTTCACTTTAGGGCAGCTGGCGAATGACTGGCAAAACTTTTCTCTGAGCCATGCCGGGCCAATTAATGGCGGCATTTTGTAGAATTTTTACATTAAATTTCCACGAGTACAACCTTTACATGCTGCACACTTCCTGTATAGACAAGAGACGGGACAGACATGGACAAAAAGTACGCATCCGTATCCTGTTCAGCTGCCACTGTGTATGCAAATTTTTTGGATTCAAACCTTTTTTTTCGACGTTTTTTCTCAACGTTGTGTTTTTTATACCCGTTTGATGGAAAGTGAAGCGTTTTGTTGTCTCGACAATATGTAACTGACACTTGAAGGGGTGTTAGAGCAACATCTGATGTTGTTGTTGTGATAAAATACAAAAAAATAGAAAAACAACAGCATCAGCAGTCAGCGAGCAGCAAGCAGCCGCACGCAATGAGCAGCAATCTCTAACGTAAAAACTCCATTAGCGACATTAGCATTGGGCAAACTTCTGCAAGTTCTGTGTTCCAAGTTGCCGCGTGTTGTTTGATGATTTAGTGATATATAAGCCTGATTTATGATGCCCAGCAAGAAAAATTCACTTGCAGGCCACAGAGTACAAGTTGCCCAAATAACTCAAGTACATTAAGAATATATATATATATATATATATATATTCTTGTTATACAAAAAGTAGGAAAAGAGAAAGTAAGGAAAATAAAGAAATCATCAGCCAGCAACATCAGGCGGCTGAGCCAAATTGATATGCGCCATTAGGATGATGGGTGGAGGGGGTAGGAGTAGGTTCAGAATTAGTTGGGGTATTTTTATTGAAGATTGTACTGCACTCCTGGACTTGTATTTGCTGCTACAAATACATTAAAATATGTAAAATTTTGCTTGATTTAGTTATAGAAATAGCTGAATTTAAATGCTAACTTCAAATTTTCTTCAAATTATGTTCCGCGTACATCGGATCTTTATAAATTTGAAGAGCTAAAGCAGCCACAGCGAATTTCGATAATAAGACACAACCTTATCAACTTTCCGACATTAAAAATCTTTAAGTTTTCAGAACAACAAATCGTAAGGAAATTATCAAATATGGCAGCTCTTCTACACTCGACTATGTCCTGTGTCTGGAGCTCTTTGAGGTGGTGTGTGGGACGAGGGCACGTCGTCAGACCTGGACACATTCAGAAGCAATGATGAATAACTGTGCTTATGCGCCGGACATTTGATTAATGATGCGCTCACCGCCCCCCGGATTCTGGCTCTGGCTTTAGGGCCGGGTCTTGGACCAAGTCTCGTTCAACTTGCGCGCGCGCATAATTTTCAACGCCATTTTTTCCATTTTTATACTCGTACTCTAGTAGAGTAAACGAGTATATTGTATTCGTGCAAATGTATGTAAGAGGCAAGCGGGAAGCGTTTTCTTGGCGAGTCGATCTAGTTCGTCTGTAAGAACACCTAGATCTCGGAGACTGTAAGAGCTGGAGTCACCTCCCGCCCTTATATATCCCACAATTTTTGATACATTTATTTGAAACTGGGTTTATATATGGAATAAGAACATAGTCTACCGATTTGATGAATTTCATTACGATCGGATAATATTTGTAGGCAAAATCGTAAATAATCGAAAAGTGTTGCCTACTTTTGAGTGTGTTGAATATTGAATAAATGCTGAGTACGAGTATCTTATAGTCGAAATATCTACTATAGCGTTATTTACTGCTTAGATGAGGACAAACGCACACTATTTCTCAAAATTTTCAACAATTTCTTCGCATGCGGTTTTTGGTGGTTTTTTATGCCTGAGCATAACTTTATTTTATTAGCACTACGTGGCAATCTGCTGGATTTGCGAGGCATTAAAAGACAATTTTTACAACTTACCAGAGACGTATTTTCATATTTTCAGCTTTTTAGTATTTTGTCATGAGCAGGCGATGCGTTTTTGTAAGCCATAAAGCGGACTGTGAGCCAGTTTATTAAATTCTAGCGCGCAAGTTCATTAGACAAAAAGCTGAAATTAATCAAGCGAGCCGCGTCTACTGCTTTTCAGCCATGGCCCTCTCTCATGAGCAGCATCAGTATGCTATAGACAGCCTTCGTCAGCTGCAGCCCGGTGTTCATGTTCAGAGGTAGCATCTTGCCCACGGATAAGCTCTTGGTGGTCTGCGATTTACGGAGCATGAACTTCAGAAGTCGTTGCTCTCGCACAGGCAGCTCATACCACAGACAAGTAGTATAGATGATATCGGTGCATTCCTGATTCTGTTGGCAATGTTGGAAGATCAGTTATTGAGCAGATACGTTAAACGCAAAGGTATACCGATTTGTCAACCACCGTGCCCAGTCCGCAAAATAGATATAGATTCATCAACGAAAAAAGCAAGTATGCTGGTGCAGCGGGCCAAACCCCAATCAGGATACAGTAGCTCGTGCACAAAATACTTAGGGTACAGGAGAACACATGCACAAATATGATGATGAAGAAAATCGTTTCCGATGTATCCAAGTGCCTGCAAATGCATACATTACTGGTAAAATTTGAACGAGTGTTTCAACTGCACCTTAGATACTCTTGATGCCAGAGCACAATATCAACGAAGTCTAAGCCAACATATTTTCTCGACTGTGGCTTATTATTGGATTGGCCTATCTTCTTGTTGGCATCTTCAAACTTGCAGCGGAGGATGTCCTTCAACAGCAACGTGTTGGTGATACAGATGAATAAAAACATATCGGCTGCGAAATTGCCCACGGCGCCACAAATTAAGCATACGGTGTGCACAACATAGAGGGAAAAGTAACCAGTTGTGGTCTCTGGATTCAAGCCAGGCACTAGAAACTGCATAACCATAATCCTCTTGTTGTAGAGCGCAAAATATGCAGCCGGAAAACCACCGCAGGCACATAGCATGAGTATATAAACAAAAGCAACGCCTTTGATGTACTTCATAGACCTGGCAACGCTTTGAAGCAGGGCATCCCTATAGTCGCCACCATGTGGTTCGTACTTCGCAAAGGTGTCGTCCAGAAAAATGTTGGTGTCCCTCAATTCCTTGCGCCTGGCTAGGCAGTTATTCATCTTGGTGATACCCTGAATAGCGCCGCCAAGGAAACAGCAAGACTGCAGCAAAACGGACCAATCATTCTCCTCGACGACTCCCTTGTAAACCGTATAGATAGTGCATGTAACGAAGCCTATGCAGAGCAAATAGATTATATAGACTATAATATTGACGCGATAGTCCGCCTTGAATACATCTGCCCCACACAGGGCACAACAAATCCTAATCACTCTGATAATACGCCGGTATTTTGCTAGGCAGCTGGGCTCGTCTGCATCTCCCGGATATTCCTGCACTCTCAGAAGCATGGCTGGCACTTTTCACAAAGCCAAAGTCGCGAATGTTAGATTGTCACCAGACTGGGGGAGTATTTATGGGCCATAGTTATAGTGTGGGAGTGGACGTGGCCGTCACTATGACCGTTATAGCAATTAGCAAGATAATTGTTTAAAAATTGTAAGATTGACTTAAAATGTCCTCACTATAATTGACTAGTTAGGGATGGTGAGGATTAGGATTAGGATTTATGTTTAGCTGGGCTAGATTTAAGTTTACATGATTAGCTCTGATTTGGCTTTCAATGATTGCATGAAAGTTCCAAGTTACATTCAAATATCTTTATTAAGATCCATATTTTGAAATAAATATAAAGAGAAAATCGGATATATGTTGTAAAGTAACGAATTTATCCTAAATAGGATTTTATAACAAGGAAAATACATTATAAAAACTATAAACTATCTGAACAACAGACACGCGCGAAACCAGAATGACTTTTCTTTAGTCAGACTAAGTAATGAACTTGGCAATTAAACTGTCAAGATACTGCAATTTGAATCAATTGCGACAACACATTGAAATGGGATGTCGTCCATATGAAAACTAAATGCGCCCTTAATAATTAAGTAAGCGTTTAACCGTTGTAACAATGAAATGCTTTTCGCTAATCGATAATTCCTCATATATATAATTCTTCATATATACTTCATATATGGTTCTGTCTTGTATTAGCCAGAAGATTGAAATATTAAATATATCTAGGAGGTATAGAATAGGCTAAGAGGAATGTTAGTTTACTTTTGGCTGGAGCAAATTGAGCAGGCTCTTGCGACCTTCCTTATTCGCTCATCAAGCCGAAATATTTCGAGAAACTTCTCAGTCATTTCTTCGCTCGTTGAGCAACATTATTTCTCACAAATCTTGAGTAGCGAATGTTTGATTGTCACCAGAATGGTGAACTGCTTATAGACTGGCAGTGATGACCAAGTGGCAGCAATTAGAACGATAAATGCAAACACTGATAACATTGCGGGGATATTATAATTCTGTCAATATTTTGGAAGCGTGTTAACGGGACACATTAAATCGTACAAAGTATATACATATATCCATGATAAGCAAAGTATATACATATACTCTGCATCATCAATTGCAATCGTTCAGCAGTTGCGTCACTTAGTTGCTGAAGAAGCTAATCGTGCTCTGAGTGCCGCAATTGCTGAATTAGCTCCCTTTGACTAATATCGGTTTCCAAAGCTCAAAAAATTGCTTAAACAATGAAATAGACCCCTATTTTGCGGGCCTTGAGAAAATCCAAATAAGAGATTTAGGAATAAACAAATAACTTGCCAAAAGTCACAAACTTATCGTACGACTCTCATATATAACTTCCATATACGACATTTTCTTATTCTATGGTTTTCAACAAGCCGCTCAAGGTGGGTTTTATGTAGATTTTACAAATGTATAAAAATTGATATCGAGGTGATTGCAAAAGATTATACCTGTATTCAAAGACCACGAACACTCAGCAAGACAAAATGTCGCTAGCTTAGTTGCAATTAAAATGTCAAGATACTGACATTTTAATTAACTGACTGCATTCGAAGGAGAAGTCTCTCCATTTTAAATGCCTTATAATAATTACGTAAGCGTTTGACCTTTGAAGGAATCATGGATCGATAATTTATAAGACTTAAACAAATGCACAGCGCTTTTTTAGTTGCATATTTTGCGTTGCTAAAGAAACATTCCATGAACTACAGCAACAATTGTTTGGGTCAATCTAAAATAACACATTAGTAACAAAACAATTGCACTTATTCTTCTTTATCTTAAAGGCATTATCGGAGAACTATGTCTTCTACTTACCATATAACCGATTGTTCTGGAATGAACACTTAGGAGCATAACTTTTCTGTTTTTCATTCAAATTAAAACAAATTCGTCTTGTATCCTTTGTATCCATTCCATTTAGATTTGATCTAGATCGGTTATATACTTGCAATGTAAATGGTATATACACTTTGGCAAACTTTCCTTGCTTGTTTTATTTTATTACATTTTTTTATATTAGGAAATCTCTTTTGCGCCGGCAGACAAAGACTCTCTTCGATTCGATAAAAATTGTATTCGGAAAGAGATACAATCGATTCGAAAATAACTTCGAAGAACCCAAAGTCACACAGAGTTGCTAAAGCTTTTCGAAGCGAAAGTAGAATCGAATACGAATAACTTTTTAAACGGAGTTTAAACAAACAAAACAGGACAAAATGAACTTTGCTTTTATTCTGATCAAGAATATGAATACTTTGTGACTACAATATACTCATTACTCTTTGAGTATAAACAATGTGAGATGGTACATAACTTCAATCAAAACCTGCTATTAAATAGATGATTCAAATAAAATATTTCAAGCCATAAATAATTTTAGCAGGAAAAGCTTAAATTATGCATTAAGGTGCACTATTCCAAATGTCATTTATCTATCTTTAGGAGCAGCTACTTCTCACTCCCTTTGTTGAGCATCATTACGAAACTATAGATGGCCTTTGTCAGCTGTACACCGGTATTCATATTCAGGGGCATCATTCCTCCCACAGATAACCCCGATGTGGCTTGTGAATTGGACAGCATTATCAGCAAATAACGTTGCTCTCTAATAGGCAGATTAAACCATTGACAAGCCGAGTAAATAATATCGATGCAGTCTTCATTCTGGTGGGTTAAGATAAAAAAAGTTATTAAGAAGAAAATCTATTGCTATACCTACGGCATTATCTACAACAGTTCCCAGGCCACAGAAGAGATAGAGCACCGTTCCTGAGTATACCAAATAGACTGGAGCTGCGGGCCAAACCCCAATGGTTATACAATAGTAGGTGCACAAAATGCTTTGCGCACAGCATAACACATGCACAAAGATGATAATGAAAAATATATTCTCGGAGGTATCCAAAAGTCTGTAAATGTTCGGATTAAAGATACCCAACTAATAAAGGAATGGGGTGGTTTTACTGCACCTCAGATACTCTCGATGCCATCGCACAATATCAGCCATGGCCAGCCGAACTTGCTCTCCGGATACTGGATTCTCATTCGAGTGGGCTACCAACTTATTGAGATCTTCGAACTTGCAGCGGAGAATGTCCTTAAAAAGTGGCATATTGCTAATAAGGACAAAAAAATACATATCTGCAGCAAAATATCCGACGGCGCCACAAAACATACACGAGGAATGCACAACAAAATGCACATAGAAGCCAACTGTGGTTTCTGGGTTCAAGCCAGGCACCAGAAACTGCATAACCATTATTCTTTCATTGTATAGGACAATATAAGCCACAGAAACGCCCACGCAGCCTACAACTACACACATGTACACGATTGCGAACATTTTCATACACTTTAAACAGAGAGCAATGCTTCGAAGCAGTGCATCTCGATAGCTGCCTCCGCGTGGCTCGTACTTCACAAAGGTGTCATCCAGCAGAGAGATAATGGATCTCAAATCGTCGCGCATGTGTATTAAGTTTTGAAGTTTGATGAAGCCTGAAACAGCAGATCCAAGGAAGCAGCAGACCTGCAGCATAGTTGAAAAGCCATCATTTTGAGCGAAACCCTTGTAAACGGTGTAGGCAGTTCCCATAAAGAAGCTGGTTGCCAGCGTGTACATAAGGTAGGTGACCCAGTTTATGCGATAGTCCGGCTTGATTATATCTCCTCCAACTAGGGCAGAACACCATCTGATCACCTTAATAATTCGACGAAAGTTCGTCAGGCAGCTAAGCTCGACACATTCAGATTGAAGTTCTTGCCCGTCCGTAAGCATTTATACTATTTGTCACAAGCTGTAGAAACAGAAACTAGAGAATGTCAAATTGTCACCAGACTGGTGGGTATTTATTGGTGACGGTGGCAGAATGGCTGTAGGAATTGTCACATCAATTAGCATGATAATTAGTCAAGGACTGTGGAACGGATTAGAAACCTTTGCAGAAGATTTTACATTTTCATTTAGTTGGGTCGTAATACATTTTTCAGATACTGCAAATTTGGAAAATTTATTTTGCAAATCAGGGCTGAATTCGTCAGTTACTGCGCGCTACGTTATATACTACATAATTGTCCATGCAAGCTTTTTAATGTCGTCAAAGCAAATAGATATGTTATTCCTCACTCATTTCTGCGCTCGTTGAGTAACATAACATCCTTATAGTCAGCCTTTGTCAGCTTAACACCGGTATTCATATTCATGGCATTCACTTTCGGCTGCCTTTTAAGTTTTACGAAACTCGCTGAAGGAGTGTCTAAGCGAGTGAGAAGCCATTTTTATGCAATTTTAGTCTGTGTGACTTGTTCCAACTTAAACCCTTGCAGAGGGTATAATATATTTATGCCACGATATTTGTAAAGCATAGAAAGAAGCATCTCCGACCCCATTTGGTATATTTATATATTATTCAACAGCTTATCAAGCTGAGTTGATAAAGCCAAACTTAAACAACTTTCCCGTTCCATTCATTTGTCTTTCAGTGACGAATAAGTCTAGCCCATTGTGCTTAATTCATTAGACTGTCAAAATGCTTAAGAGAAACACGGGTTAAACATTATAATTGGCTTAATGGCAAATATAAATATCGGTTCCCATCAATTAAAAGGTAGATTTCGCATTCCTTGGCCAATTATCCTCCTAATTGCTATGACAATAATAATGGCTTATTGCCACTGCCTCTTAGTCCTCTGAAAGCCTGAAATAGCAGATTCATGGAAGCAGCAGACCTGCAGCATAGTTAAAAAGTATGAGCGTAACCCTCGTAAACGGTGTAGACAGTTCCCATAAAGAAGCTGGTTGCCAGCGTGTACATAAGGTAGGTGACCCAGTTTATGCGATAGTCCGGCTTGATTATATCTGCTCCAACTAGGACAGAACACCACCTGATCACCTTGATAATTCGCCAAAAGTTCGTCAGGCAGCTAAGCTCGTCACATTCAGATTGAAGTTCTTGCCCATCCGAAAACATTTCTGCTGTTTGTCACAAACTTTAGAAGCAGAAACTAGAGAATGTCGTGTTGTCACCAGACTGGTTGGGTATTTATATATTGGATTCCCTTTGCAGGAGAATAGAACCCTTTGCAGGAGATTTTAGATTTTAATTTAATTGGGGTTTGACACAGATCTCGTTAGATCTGGCAAATTTGAAAAATTGATCTCGGAAATCAGGGCTGAATTCTTCATTGTTATTGTGCTATTGTCTATTTTATAGTCAACATAATGGTCCAACCGACATCCGTAAATTGGAGTAAAACGGAGTACAGAATTCTCGCCCAGCATTACTTGGGTTGTATTACCCAGATGCTTAAAATATTGCATATTTCATATATAGCGAGCTAAGAGTTGTGTTTATTGAATTCTAGCAGGACAATATACACACTACAAATATCAAATAAGCAGCATTACATCGAGGGTAAACAGCTGCGTAAAATGATCAATATTTATATATTTTTTTTTATGACGGCAAATGACGTTAAAACAAATAGAGAAGTTATTTCTCACTCATTTCTGCGCTCTTTGAGTAACATAACAACGCTATAGACAGCCTTTGTCAGCTTAACACCGGTATTCATATTCAGGGGCATCATTTTTCCCACAGATAAGCCCGATGTGGACTGTGACTTGTACAGCATTATCAGCAAATGACGTTGCTCTCTAATAGGCAGATCAAACCATTGACAAGCCGAGCAAATAATATCGATGCAGTCTTCATTCTGGTGGGATATGATAAACGTAAGTTATTAAGAAGACAATCTATTGCTATACCTACGGCATTATCCACAACAGTTCCCAAGCCACAGAAGAGATAGAGCACCGTTCCTGAGTATACCAAATAGACTGGAGCTGCGGGCCAAACCCCAATGGTGATACAATAGTAGGTGCACAGAATGCTCTGGGCACTGGAAAATACGTGCGCAAAGATGATGAAGAAGAAAAAACTCTCCGTAGCATTCAAGAGCCTGAAAATGCTTATGTTAAAACCAACTAATAAGAGAATGGGGTGGTTTCACTGCACCTCAGATACTGCTGATGCCAGCCTACAATATCAGCCATGGCGAACCGAACCCGTTTTGCCGGTACTGGATTCCCGTCGTAGTAAGTTAGCAAGTTATTGAGATCTTCGAACTTGCAGCGGAGAATGTCCTTAAAAAGTGGCATATTGCTAATAAGGACAAAAAAATACATATCTGCAGCAAAATATCCGACGACGCCACAAAACATACACGAGGAATGCACAACAAAATGCACATAGAAGCCAACTGTGGTTTCTGGGTTCACGCCAGGCACCAGAAACTGCATAACCATTAGCCTTTCATTGTATAGGACAATATAAGCCACAGAAACGCCAACGCAGCCGACAGCGACAAACATGTACACGATTGCGAACATTTTCATACACTTGAAGCACAGAGCAATGCTTCGAAGCAATGCATCTCGATAGCTGCCTCCGCGTGGCTCGTACTTCACAAAGGTGTCATCCAGCAGAGAGATAATGGATCTCAAATCGTCGCGCATGTGTATGAAGGTTTGAAGTTTTGTGAAGCCTGAAACAGCAGATCCAAGGAAGCAGCAGACCTGCAGCATAGTTGAAAAGCCATCATTTTGAGCGAAACCCTTGTAAACGGTGTAGACAGTTCCCATAAAGAAGCTGGTTGCCAGCGTGTACATAAGGTAGGTGACCCAGTTTATGCGATAGTCCGGCTTGATTATATCTGCTCCAACTAGGACAGAACACCACCTGATCACCTTGATAATTCGCCGAAAGTTCGTAACACAGCTAAGCTTGAAAAGCTCAGATGGGGTTTCCTCCATTTTCAAAAAATGTATATCTAGTATTTTTCACAAAAAAGCAAGCGAATGTGGTATTGCCATAGCACTGGTTGCCTATTTATTAATAACGGTGACAAAGAAGCAGTGGCAATAGGCCATTATAATTGTCACCGCAATTAATTGGCTAACACTAGGTAACAGCCAAATTGTATATCTGATGAGGCATATATATATTTTTTTATTAGTATGGGGCCACACATGACGAAAATCCATAAAAAAATGTTTCTATGTTGAACATTTTTTAAAACAAATTTGTAAAATCTGGTATTTTTAAGCTTTTTTTGTAACTCAAGAACATATTAATATATCTATTAGTAGTAATTTATACTGTTTTGTTGCATTTAAATCATTAATTTAGCAGCTATGTAATTCTAATTTTTCTTTCAATTTTTTTACTGTAAAATTTTAGGAATATCAGAAAAACCAATTTTAAGTATTTCAGGGTGCACACACGGCGAACAATATATTTAGAAGCGATATATGAGATATTAGGAATTTTGGAAATCATCAAAATGTGAACTTGCCGCTTTGACAGTTACTCGATAATAAAACAATTGGTTAAAAACTTTACCTTTTCTTAATTCCAATGAGAATAACTATTTATTACCCATACACAATTTTACATTTAAGTTTTTAGTTTTACTGTATATATTTATGAAACGAAGACTTGTGTTTTTAAAACTCAGAAAATATTGAACAAAAATGCCTTTCTTATTTCAGTATAATGACATAGCTGCATCAATACATTAAAATCTATGGAGAGACAGCTGAGATATTACAATTTAATGAAGTCAATGTTTTTGGCGGCTTATAGTCAAGAATATTGGCCAATATATTTCGTGTATTCGTCGATAACCATGCGGTTCACTTCAAAAGCAACAAAAATACAAACATTCAAAATTGAATATAAATTCCAAGAAAAATCTGAAACTGAGAATGTTATGACAATTTAAGCAAATGTGCAAAATGTTGCGTTTTCAATTTGAGTCATAAAACTCACAAACTTGTATGGAATTTGTCATCATTTGCCTGTGACCTAGTGTTATCAATATCGAAAAATAACGGAAAAAGGTATACCCAAAACCAAAAAAAAAACACCATAATTTGCACAAAAAATTAATGCATTGCATTATCTTCTATAGATTATTAATAGATATATTAATTAGTTTTTAAGCACAGAAATTCTTTTGAAAATCTTCTGCGGTGTTCTTGAGTTAGGAGTAAAACTGCAAGCGCATCTCTGGAAAAACTTTAAGAATATACTATATTTTTAAAAATTACAAGAAAAAAGTTTCACCATAGAAAAATTTGCTTATGGATTTCAGGCAAATATAAAAAAAATAAATAAATTTGTTACCTAGTGTAATTGGTCGAGTGTGAAATGGATAATGGCATCTTAGAAAATGCTGTAACTTTTAATTGATGGAAACGCTTATTCATATTTTCCATAAAGCCAATTACAAAGTATAACCTGTGTTTCTGTTGGGCGTCTTAAAAGTTTAATGAATTCAGCCCAGTAGGCTAGATTTATTCTTCGCTGAAAGACTAATGAATAGAACGGGGAAATTCTTTATGACAGCTAAGTTAGCCTCCACGGTAAATGAGCAAATTATTCAATTTGTGCGTTTAGTTCTTTCAATATATAATTTCGATATCGATCTCTCTGATAAATTAAACATTGTAGTATATGAGTGAGCTCTGATCGACGCTCTTTATTGAATTGTATTGTTATAAATATAGCCTCTTCTATTGTCTCCGCTCATGAAGCAGCATCAGAATGCTATAGACCGCCTTTGTCAGCTGTACACCGGCGTTCATATTCAATGGCATGAAACTACCGATAGATAAGCACGGAGTAGCCTGCGAGTTGCACAGCATGATTATCAAATGGCGTTGTTCTCTGACGGGCAGGTCACACCACTGACAAGTGTTATATATTATAACGGTGCAGTCATCATTCTGTTGGGAATATAATTTAGTTTTAGAGTTGGAAAAGAGGAAACAAAACTTACTGCGTTATCTACCACAGTGCCCAGGGCACAAAATAAATATAGACACATCACTGAATATAATAGATAAGCTGGTGCAGCGGGCCAAACTCCAATCATGATACAGTATCAGGTGCACAGAATGCCTTGAGCGCAGGAAAACACGTGCACAAAGATGATGATGAAAAACGTGCGATCCGAGGTGTACAGAGTCTGCAAATATTTGAATTAAAGCTCACCAAATAATGCATGTGTTCAGTGGAATAGTTAAACCTCAGATACTCCTGATGCCAACGCACAATATCAGCTATAGCCAGCCGAACTTGCTTTCCAGACATTGGATTCTCGTAGGATTGGACTAACAATTTGTTGATATCTTCAAATTTGCAGCGGAGAATATCCTTCACTAGTGGTATATTGCCAACAAGGACAAGAAATAGCATATCGAGAGCGAAATATCCGACAGCGCCACAAAATATGCAAGTAGCATGCACAGCATACAGAAAAAAGTATCCTGATGTGGTGTCCGGATCCACGCCAGGTATCAAAAACTGCACCACCATAATCCTCTCATTGTACAAGACAAAGTACACCACTGGGAATCCACTACAGCAGACAACTACAAATATGTAGACGAAGGCGAAACTCTTAATGCACTTTAAACACAAAGCCATGCTTTTCAGCAATGCAATTCGATAACCACCACCAAGTGGTTCGTACTTCACGAAGGTAGAATCCAGAAAGGACACGCTTTCCCTCAATTCCTTGCGCATGGATATGTAACATTGAAGCTTGGAAAAGCCATCATGCTTGAGAAAACCCTTGTAAGTAGTGTAAGCCGTGCCTATGGCGAAGCTGGCGACCAGCGAATACATAATGCAGGTGAGCCAGCTTATGCGAAAGTCAGGGCGTATAATATCTGAACCAACTAAGGAAAAACAGAATCGGATTATTTTAATAATTCGACGATACCGCGAGAGGCAGCTAAGCTCGACGGGATCAGATTGATGTTTCTCCTCTACCAGAACCATGGCTAGTTTTTGTCACGAACTGAAAATAGCGAATGTCGCATTGCCACCACAATGGCTGGCTATTTATTGGGAACGCTGACAAAGTAGCTATGATAGGACCTGAAGATAATTGTCACAGCAATTAGCATGATAATTAGTAAAGGACTGTGAAATGGACTGAGACACCACGAATACGATTGAGCATGGAATGAAGCGAGACACATTCAGGACGATTGTATTTTAATTAAACTGTTCTAGAATAGTACAATGATTTCAAAGTAAATTTTCCAATCATGTCTTTAAATCCTGAGCGATGATATTTAAGGAAAGGGTAGGTAAAAAACTGTAAGTCCCTCAAAAAACACAAGGTTATACCCATGCAGATTGTATTATAATTTTGTCACAATATTTGTAACACATAGAAGAAAGCTTTTCCGAACCCCAAAAGTTCATATATTCTTGGTCAGCATGACAAGGCGAATCGATATAGCCATGTCTGTCTGTCTGTCCGTTTGTTTCTATGCGAACTAGTATCGACTTGACAATTTCACTGACTGCACAGGTCAAATGGAAATGGGTAGCATCCTGAAATTTTTACACAAGCTTTAGTTCGTGGCCTAGGCACACTTTAGTTCGTGGATTAGGCACGCACTAAGAAACCGTTTTTCCATAGTAAAACTGCAAGTGGGTCAGGGCAAAGGTTGTATGGAGGAGGCAAGCAGCGCTCTGTTTTCTTGGCGTTTAAACTATTGAACCCACAGATTGTTATCAGATGAGAGACGCTCTTGCAAGAAACCAACAACAAAACACTTAGCCGCTGAAAGGTACACATTATATAACACCACAACAACAACACATACGAAGAAACACAATACAAATCGTTCGCTGCCACACACATACACATAGATATTGACAATACCAGCATGTTGTTTTTTGTAATTGATGGCAACGCAAGAGTTTTCTGTAAGTTCTGTTCAGATTTTATGAGTCTGAACATGTGGCATTATATTTATATATATATGTTCATCTGCTCTGATGTTCATACAGACAGACGTAGCTTGGGCTACGCAAGGTAAACTGGCTAGTTGTAATATATTTATATATTGTTTTCCATTTCGACATCATATCATATTAATTTAATTAGGCATTTAGTATATTCTGGATCTTGAAAAGTCTGCTAAAATATACTACACCAATACTGCCTAAGCTGGAGTTAACATAGACGGCGAAGTTCGCACATAACAGTGGCAGCAAATGCAAACACTGTCTCCCACACCTGTGTACAAATTCTCTCTGTAAGCCGCTGCCCGCATTGATCCTCTATGATTCTTCTCTCTCGCTGGAACCGGGGGCAATGAAACAGAACGTGCTCTGCATCCGCAACAGTGCCGGCGGAGTCTCATCATGTCCGAACTGGTGAGGGTATGCCTGGAAGCAACCACGGCAACTCAAGAGCTGCGTTAAGTGTAAGTTTACCTCCGCATGTTGCCTGGATATCCATCTGTATCTGTAGGGATGGGATGAGCCTATTAGTCCTGTCTTTGTTCTTCCTTAATAGCAAAATGCCAAAAATAATATAAATCTCGCGGTCATGATTAAAGCCGATGGAAATGTCCTTCTCTACATTTGGAAGTATGATGATCTCGTCAACTAAAGATAGAGACGTCAATATGTTAGTATTGTATTCGTTGCACAATTCGTGTATAAAGTGAGACAAGCCAACATCCTTTTCCAATTAGAATGTCAAGAATTGACAGTTTAAGCTCTCTCTAATCTCATATCGTCATGAGTTCTTAGTCCTTAAAGTAATCGTAAGTTTCTCACATAAGAATAACAATTAATATTCCTCTAAATAATGATAGAAATCTAACGTGCGTGCGTGAAGGACAATATTAATATATTCGTACTCTAATAGAGTAAGCTGCTTGAATATGTTTATTATTTGGTCAAACTACAACATTCTACAATACATTTAGTAATAAAATCTGAATTAAATATGATAAAAATTTATTTGGTTTCCGATCCCTTCTCGTATCCCAAGTAGGTGATTAACATCATACTGAAACTATAGATGCCTTTGGTCAACTGCAATGCCGTGGCCATGGACAGTGGCAAAACATCGGCTGCTGTGAGAGCCACCTCGTTTTGGGACTTTGCCAGCATCAAAATGAACAGCTTTTGCTCCTTCACGGGCAGCTCGTACCACAGACAGTTTGTATAGATCTCGGTGGTGAAATCTTCGTTCTGCAAATAATTTTACTTAGTTATGACTGTTATTATTATTTTACTTGCCTTCCTCACCGAAGTCTCCACGATAGTTCCCAAGCCACAGAATGTATAGAGCACTATGAAGGAGTAAATCAGATATACAGGAGCTGCGGGCCACACCTTGATGACAATGCAGGAAATAGTACAGAGGATACCGAGGCATGTAGTGGAGAGTTGCACAAACATCACAATTGTATAGATTTGCTCAGTGCCGCGTAGGATCTTCACATACTGTTGATGCCAAGCCAATAGATCCCAAAGCTGGGCGCGCATCTCTGCGTGCTTTGTTCTTAGCACAGCCAACTCATTAAATTCACGTAGTTTGACACTAAAAATGTCCTTAAGCAACGGCACATTCAGGACGAACAGAAAGAGGTACATGTCACCGCCAAAGTTGCCAAAAGCGCCGAAAGACAAGCACATAACGTGAATGGTAACCAGCGCCAAATGTCCACCATCACTATTATGATCGATGCCTGGCACCAAAAATTGCATAACCAACATTTTCTCCTTGTAGATGATCAGATAGAAGAAGGGATAGCACACCAGTATCATAGATGCCACCACGTACATCCATGCGAAGGCCATCATCATTTTGTAGAACAAATTGATCCTTTGATGTAACGCCTCAGTGTAGCCACCACCCTTAACCTCGTACTCCTTGTAGATGGCTTCATAGGTGCCCTGAATGTGGCGCATCAGTGGAGCCTTGTTCGTCGTGCACAGCAGCTTGGTCAGACCCTGAATGGCCGATCCAACCATGGCAAATGCCTGCAAGATGACCGTCCAGTCGCCATCCAATACGACACCCAGATACAGCGTATATATAGTGCAGCCAAAGTAAAACATAATGGCCGATATAACCGCATACGTCAGGGCCCACATTTTATAATTGGGATCGGCCACATCCGTGCCACAAATGCCCACACAGAAGCGTATAAGCTTGATGATCTTACAGAAACGCGTTGCTGCCGATGCTACCATTATGACAAGTTGAACAAACTGCAGTCTTAAGAAATCCCAGAGCGACTAGGAGCCGGAGACCTAAGTATATGGCTTTTATTGAGCCTAGCACACGACATGATATGTCAAAATATTGACATATTAATTGAATAAATAGAATGAACGGTCTTATAGGCAAACAAAGCAATTATAAAGCGGAAGGAGCTGTTAGGCTGTGGAATAATAAAGGAACGTTAGGCTATATAGACCTTGAAATGGTTAAAGCTTTAACGTTTCAGGTTGAGTATCTGCCACGCTTTAGGTATTTTTCCATCTCCAAGCTCAAGTTGAGTAATGATAATGAAATCGTTTAAAGGCGGTACTGTGAGTAACGTCATGTGACCCAGGTTATGTAGTATATAGCGGGCGTACCCTGCAGTATATAAGTCGATAGTATATAACAAAGAGAAATAGATTGTAAGAGCATAGAAAGTACACACCTAGGAAGTACCGAATCAGCGACCACGCACATATAAGCACAGGCGATTCCTATGCACACCTACGATCGCTCCCACTCATCTAGCTCAACAGCGCAAAAGTCCATACTCAGTGCCAAACGAAGCTTTGCCTAAAACACACCAAAAACACTTCAGCCACATATAAATAGTTTATTTGTTCCTCGTAACAAGGTCAGCCATCACTTTCATTAAGGGCTGCCCCACGTTTTATATATATATATATTTATATATAGTATTTAACTATACAGTATTTATATGCTCCACGCTTTTTCTAAGCCAGTTTCATTAGAAGCCCCATCCTCGAACTCCCCGCCCTTACAAACAACTTTATGCTTGAGCACATTTAGCACCCCAACCATAAAACGCTGCACGCAATTGATTTAATATAAAATTTTTTAATAAAATTTTCTGCCAAAATAAAAAGAGAAAAAAAAAAAAGAAAATAGAACGAGCAAAAGCTCAAAAAATATACCTATTTACACAAGGCACGAGGCGGCCTCAACCTCACAAGCATTTGCTATTGCTTGAATACCTTGTTGTTGCTGTTGTTGTTACTCTGAGCAGGAAGTGCAAAAGGAAAATATGTAAAGCGCCTAAGCTTTGGGCCAACAACTAATAAAGGCTATCAACAACAGTTCAAACAGCAGCAGCGACAACAACAAGCCTAACGACGTGCAATGGACAATGGAAAACTGGCGCACAAACAAAAAAAAAACAACAACAACAACAGCAAACGAATGGACAACAACAACAACAACAACAGTAACAAACAGCAGCGACGTCAACGCACTCAAGTGTATATTTTCTCATTTTCTTGCATTTAACTTAAATTTGCTTTGAAGTTTTGACATTTCATAAAGCAGATTTCCTTTTTCCCACCCAAAAAAAAAGCCAAAAACTTCGTGAGCCGCTGAGCTCAGAGACTCTCTCTCACCCATGCAGAATTTTATTTATACACAAAAAATTTGGTGCTTCTTCGTATTTTTCTACATTTTTTTTTTATCGAAAATCCAAGCAAACAAAAGTAAAAGCAACGACACAGGGCAGCAGCAAAAAAAAGTAAAAGAATAAATTCAGTTTTCAGTTTCAGTCACCCCTGCGGAAGGTGTGGCCTCAGCTGACGAAAAAAGCAAAAAACGACCCTCACAAGCTCTCCAGGCCTAGGCCTACCCCATAAGGCAGAGCATGTGAAAAGCCTGCCCCTGCCGCATGGCACTGCCTCATGTTCCTGCTGGTGTGCGCTCGGTCGCTTTCCTCACATGGGCTACAAGCCAAAGCCCTGAGTATACTTAATATAAAAGGCGATGCGAAGGCGACAGCAGCCGGCTTAAAGTAGCCAGGGCAACATTAAAGACGCTACCAGGATGCTCGGTGTCCAGATCCAACAGGCCTCAGTTTGGTCTTGGGCATTAGCTTCTCCACAGAATTACTTGCTCGTTAGTTGCCAGGTAGCCAAGCCGGCAAGGAGGCAGGCAGCAATGCCAACTCCAGCTTCAGCGCCAGCAGCGACAGACTGATATGCTTGCCTGCTCTTACGCGCCCTTGTTTACTCTCGCTCTCTGTCTGCCCTTCTCCCTCTAGCATATACGCACTTGGGTGGCTGTGGTGCGGTTGGTTGGGCAGGGGATGTAGATGTACCGTCTCAGCCCTTGGCACACGCTAATTTTACTTCCAGCCACACAATTCCAGTGGAAGGTGCGTATGTTCTGTGTGCTCTCCTGGTTGCCGGCCGCTGTACGCCAGGAGGCGCCAGTATACATGTCCTGATTACTACTACTATAACGCATTCGTCCACCCTCGCTGCCACCTTGTTAATTGGCGTGGACGCTTGTTCCTACGCTTCGACTTGTTTATCTCTAATTATATTTTAATTTCCACAATCTTGCTCAGGGTCTACGCTGCTGCCTGTTATTTTTTCCTGCGCTGTTATTGTTTCTGTGCCCTTAAGTGTTTGTACTTCACGGCAAATTCTGGCGAACATTTTAATTGCAATTATGGACACATGGACGTCTAAGGAGGCCAGAAGATGGCAGACACGCGTCCTTGCCGCAAGGCGTTGTTTTTGGCACGTCGCCAGGCATTCAATGGACACTAATTATTCCGACAGGATTCGGCCAGGCCTCGAACCAAATTTATGTCAAATCTTCTCTGTTGTTTGGGTAATTACTTAGTGGAATCAAGGAAATTGAGCGAGTGCACAAATTTGGAATTTTAAACAGTCGGCAAGTGTCCGTCCAGGGTAGAATTTGGCATACTAAATCGCTTCAGCATCAAGCCGAGTCCTTTGAAGTATGTGGCTCTGCCTTGAAGCGTGTTGAAAAACCCGCCTAGTCAAGCAAATTGTATAAGAAATGCTTTCCCCAAACACTCTGCCTCCACCCTGCCACCATGCACAGTCAAATATTTTCCAAATTGCTGGCGTAGTTTTTGCCGAAAAGCGAGTCACGTACAACCCAGCTCATTTCCTGTGTCATGGTGAGCTACACAAAAGGTGTCAAATGGATGTAGCAACGTGCTGCGTGTGCTTAAATGTCCTGCAAGAAATCCTGACCACCTTTTGTAATAGTAATCAAAGAACAACAAAAAAGCAAGACGCCCCCAAAAAGTTGAAGAAGCTTCGCTCTTGGGGCGACTTTAAACGTTTCTTAATTGTTGAACTGCCGCTGGCCAAGGAGCCCACAGGACCACTCACAATTAAACAGGCCAAAGAAGACACACAGTATTGAGAACTCTCTGGACGTGGGACGGACTGCTTCTGTTTTTGCTTCAAGCAAACAGGCGGCATGTTAATTAATTTGCCAGGACATCCGTGACGCACAGGACAGAAGGTTGAGCATGTGGCCCAGGCTGTGGCCGCGTGTTTATTTTATGCCTTGGCGCTTAAGTGGTAAGCCCCATTAACAACTGCCTGTCGTTTGCCGGCGAAATAATGGCGTTAGATCATCGTCGCCTTGGCTGGCAGTTCAGATCCTGCCTGCTCCTGCTCCCGCCCTGTTTTTGCTGCCCGTCTGTGCGTCATTTGAGCGCTGAAAGCTTTCAGCGTAAATTGTTCAAAATTAAGAAATTTTTCCCCACAGCACACACCCAAACCCACACACACACCCACACCAAGCCACACAACCCACAGTTTCCTCCTCTCCATACCATACGCGTGTCCAGTTTCCGTCTTTATCATATTTCATGGCTATGCCGGAGCATTGTGCTCTGTTGTTTTATGGTCGCCATTTGCTTCTGGTCTTCTTGCTCTGGCTGTAGTTGCCATTGTTAATGTCCTGGCAACCACAAATGGTGCCCAATGTCCTGCGGTCTGTCTTTTGTCTACAACTCCAAACATCTTTTGTGGTTTCTTTAGGTTTTCATTTTCTGTTTTTCCTTGTTCTGTGTCTTTTAGTGTTTTTCTTTAATTTAGTCCCCATCGCTGGCAAGTGGCTTCCTTCTGGGCTCGCTTACCATAATTAGATGTAACGGATATTGTAATTGGTGTTAAATTGCGTCAGAGGCCGTGTTAATGTTTGTTGTTTATGTGCCAGCGAGGGCGGTTGGGGGAGAGGGCCAGACAAGGAGGGCTGACTGGGTGGCTAATTCTACGGTTGTTCACTTGTTATAAAAGTTGTTGGATTTCTGTCAGTTTAAATGAAAATGACCCAAATAATGCTTTCATGGACTTGGAGATATTAAGGGCAATGTTTTTATGGAAGTGTTTAAAAGTTATGATCTCTTTTTTAATTTGAACAGCTTGAATATAATGGCTGGCTCGGTTGCCTTTTAATACCGATAGTATTTTACAAACATTCTCATCTATTCATTTCATTTACCTGCATTCCTCAACTGTGCTGTCGCTGATCCTCATAAGCCATTTGACAAAATAAAACTTTCAAGAATATAATAATATCATCTGAATGCATGTCGGCGCAGTGCGTAGCTGGCGAATAAAATTCCCTTCTCGGAAATGGCATGAGTTGGTCTAACGAAGCTCTTGGGCCTTAATCCGATTTTGAACAGTGAACATCCTATATATATTACGATTTTTGGGTCAATATGTGCCAACGGCAAGAAAAGAGGACGCTTTGTATGCTGTCATACATCTTTGTCTGATCCAAGCTTTATGCAGAATTTCTCTCGAATTTCATCTTACTTCGAGAATGCCCCCATATATTCGTAAGATCTAAATCCAATAATAATAGCGTTTGGTCAATCTTAGAGGCAAGGATTTGGAATAAGATACGATAAGATAAGCACTTTTGATTCTCTAAATCAAGCTATTATGGAAAGAGTTTTAAGTCATGTATTGGTGTTACAGTGTGCTTCTTTGGATTCAGGTACTTCACATAAATTGACTCTTATATAAATGGATAATAAATATATTTATTTATATTAATCCTCTCGTTGCTCAACTGTTTCAGAGATGCATGAGATGAAGCTTCACGATCGGTTTCTAGCCTAGCAGCAGTTGCTCAACTGCTTCAGATACATGCGCTTGAGAGGTAACTTCCCGATTGGCCTTTAGTCTGGCTTCTCGTTGACCATTTATTTCTAACGATCTAATAGCTTTTTTCTTTCGGGCTTCTGGTGTAGACCGCGCAAGAGCTAGTCGCTATTTTGTGGCATATTGTTTTAAAAGATTTCGGTTTTCCTCGATTTATTTAAAACCTTAGTCTTATTTTATTTCAACACTTATTTACTGAATAACATTTTGTAATATTTATCTTTTGCTTAGCTTCTTATTTTATTTAATTTCTGGTTAAATATTCAGTGGTTTACGATTTACTTTAATAATTCACTTTTCTTGGTAGAAAAAACAAACTCATTCATTTTTGTATAGTTTAAAGACAGATAAGTACATTACACTACACAGATTTCTTATTAATTTCTTAGGACTTAGCACCTCAACGTTTGCAATTCAACTAAGCTACCATTTTATTATTGTTTCCATCCATCTCATCCAGGTTCATCAGCAAAAAACAAACCTACCTGGGCTGTGTCGCTGCTTTCTCAAACAGGAAATTCTCACACGACATCAACACTCGGATGTGGACGTCTCTCTACTCATAGCTTCCCAATTAGCATGACAATGATCAAAGAGGCAAGTTCCAGGCAGCATTATTATTCCCTTTGGTTGAGAAGGGTCTTAAAGCACATAACCCGTTCTGTTGTTCTGTACGTACAATCAAAAGGCTCAAGTCCATATGACAGGATACGATTTAAATTGAATCTCTACAAGCTGAATATGTTAATCTAACGGTGCTAGAAATTAACGTTCCTCAAAAGCGCAGCGCGTGTGAAACGATTTACAAACTATGTATATATTCTTAAATTCAATTTACGCACTCTCCTTCTGCCTCACACTCCACTTTACACTTCCAGCTTCTCGGGATATAACTTCCCAAAGGAGCTAAAGTTTTGCAGGCAGTCGTGGAAATTGTTGAAAGGCAGGCGGCCGGCCACATAAATCACACAGGAAAATTTGCATAAGTTGGCAGCCCAAAATGTAATCAGCGCCAACAAATTTTCATGGCCTTTTCCATTTCCATTTTCGCTTGCGTTTGCAGTTTCAGTCCGGCGCCGCCCCCTTTTTGCAGGGGCCCCTCTGTGCAGTCTCTAATCAAATTAGCAACAGTTAACCGGAAGTGCGAAAATCTGCAACCGCTTTCACTTTGTGCTTAGCTGCCCATTGTTGCGATTGTGTTTGTTTTGGTTTCTTTGTTGTTGGCGTTATTGTGGTTGTTGCATTTTCTCTATTCCTGTTGTGTGTGAGTGTGTGTGCGGTGCATTTATTTTGATTTGATTGTTGGAATATCAGCGGGTTGCAAATTTTTGCACTCACACAATTTTGTTAAATTTGCATTTGACTGTCTGTCGGTCGCTCGCGTGCGTTGCATGAATCATTCATGTTCATTTTCATGTCGCATGATAATGACGGTGCTGATGATGATGATGATGATAATGGTGATGATAATGATGATGATGATTCAAGTATCGATTTGCATTGATTTGCATTTCAATTGCAGTTTTTCGACACTTTACAATGGATTACACTGCAGTGTTCGCTGGCTGCAGTGGAAATGTGAATGCGAATGCGAATGCGAATGTGAGTGAGATTGTGTTTGTGATTTATTTATGGGCTGCATTTCAATTCAAGTGATTTGTGCCTGGGTGTCCAATTGTTGCTGCAAATAATGAGGCTTTGTTTGTAATTGTTCAAATCTAATGATAGCCCTTGAGTTTTGACATACATATTCATACAAACAAAGTCGTATATTGTTATATAATGAATTTACAAGGGTTTGCCACATTATATTTAGAATGTTTAGAATATCAGTATATTCCTATTCAAACTCTATTAAGTTTACTCATTCGGGCTTGAGAACTGGAAAAACCATTGGAAGTAAAGTCTCTTAAACATAATATTGCAAATATTCAAAGAGAAGAAATTGAATTTTCGGACGTGTTTATATTTGCCTGTGTTGTCTGTTCTTTTGACATTTAAATATATCATTGGATCCCAATTTCATCAGCAATTCTATAGGTTTGCCTCGGACGACCCTTAGCCCAGAGCGTGTTTTCAGAGAGTGTAGTTTTAATCGATTGTGAAGAGACGACTTTTATGAACTACAAGTTTTTCTCCCTACCCTCGCATTGATTCATTTTAAAACACAAATGCTAGCAGAATTTTTTCACGTTTTTTTTCTGGAGAAAGCATGAATCATGGAAAACATTAGAAAACTCATATAAATGTTGTTTTTTTTTAGTTTTCTGCGGGTCGCCTGTTGTCCCTTTTTTATAGCCACGCATTTTTTATACTATTTTTCTTTTTGCAAGTCGAGTGAGTTGAGTCGGCAGCCAAAACATGGAAAGCATATTGCACCGTTGTCTATAAAATTGAAACGTCGCTTCGGTCGCGCGTAATGCCAGCATACAGTACAACATCAACAACAACATTCAGCGGCGGTCGTTGGCCTGGGAAAGCCAACGACGGCAAATCCGTTGAATATTGGATATGCAAATTAATTTTTTCTTACCTAGCCATAACACCCTGCCCCTGTAGCGCATCCCTACTTATGAACTGCACTGAACAGCAGCAACCGTGGCAGAATCTGATTTCAGAAAAGTGGTCCATGGCCAGGTGAATGATATTAATATGATGTATATACTATCGGCGGAGTTATGGAAATCAAAGACAAATTTCAATTTTAGGTCGTGATACCTGCCACATTGTCAGAGAACTGCTCTGTCGATCTTTACTCGCTGGCGTTATACAAACTGCAGAAGGTAATCTTGGACTCAAAACCGAAATATAGTCGATGTTTCTGTGTTGGTGGAGAGGAAGTAATTTTGGATCTTCTTTTGGATCTATCAAGAAAGTTGAAAGACGCCGTCTGCAAGGCCACCAGGGATACGTTTATGCTGCTCAACTGCAATCACGACTGTCCTGTGGGTTATGGTGCCTGCATTCGATGTTCTGTGTGGAATACTATTTTACTAGCGATTCAGAAGATCACACAGCTCCAAGAACCAATGACGAATCAAGATCCAATTATTTGGTCATTTGGTTAAGCTGATCGTCTGCACATTTTCATCTCAATGGACAAAATTTAGTCACAGGCTCCTCTGACTGTAAAGTTGTGGGACAGTGCGACTCTTCAACAGCCGTTAGAATAACATCAATGATCCACCTGTCTCTCCTTGTGGAAGTTACTTGTTGTCGGGAGCTGAGGCCTTCTACTTGATTGCCTAGGACATGCTCAAGGAGATAATAATTCCTTGTCTGGGATATTACACATCTGGCAGGTATCAAGAGCATTCACCTAGATGACAATTTGGAACTTCGATCGCATATTGAGATTGGAAGTGATAAGTAAATGAGAAGTAATATATAAAAAATAAGTTAAAACATAAATTTTGATGATGTGTTTTTATTTAGCAAACTCGATTTCAAGTAAGCGAGGAAACGACGATGTAATTTATCGGTTAAAGCTCAGAAGTCCAACGAATGCAACTCAATAGCATCATCTATATATAAATGTATATAAAGCGGATAAAGTATGGTTGCCCGTTGGACTTCTGTATAAAAGTGAGCTTTAAAAGATAAACTATATCGGAGTTGCTAAAGAAAAACATTACAAATAGAAAGTCCGGATCTAACCCTATATATATATATATAAATATGCATAGATGTCTTTGCACAGTAACAGCATTTTGACAGTTTTTTAAAAAATTGGTAAGGCCACGTGTATATATGGACATGCCCCTGCTCAACTGCTCTCCACCCACCTTTGTCCTTGCCATAAAGGGCGTGCAAAATTTATAGAGGCACGCATTAAAACCCGCCGGGCACGCTCGACTAACTGCGTCCAAGTCCAGGCCAGCCCAAACAGAAAAAAAAAACAACGCCCACGGCGGCGACAACAACGACAGTTGTGTGTGTCCTGCCGACCACAGTCCTTATCCTGACTGCCACTGTTCTCATTCCATCACAAAGAAAAAGAAAAAAGCGTCAGGACAATATATTTACGCAACTTCTTATGCTATTATGGTGGTGGTTGCTGTAGTCGTTGTTGCTGTTGCTGTTGTCCCAAAACAGAACTCAAGTGCTGTCGTTGTCCTTACTGCTACGAACCCTCCCCTCCCACTCCTTGCAGCATCTTGCGCCGCGTTTGTAGCAGCTATCTTATTTTTTTGGTGGATCCTGCTGCGCGAAATGAAATTGTTTACTCCACTGTCATATGCACGTGAGTGGTGTCCTGCTTGTGGCCACGTTCCTTGCTTTGCCTCCTTGCCTTGCCTCGTCTCGCCAGCTATCAAAAAAATGGGAATTCTTTTAGCTTTTTTCGGAAAAATTCAACGTAATAATTCTTTTCCGCTCGGATAAGGTGCTCGGCCGGCCGGTTGGCGGAGGTCAGTCGGTTTCTCCTTCGTAATTGTGCGCAATTTTCGTGGCATTTGTGCTGCCCACTTTTTGGATATCTTTGCTTCAAGTTTTCCTTTGGCTTTTCTTCTCGTTTTGAATGTGTGTGTGTGTGTGTGTTTCTGCGTGTGCTGCTTTTATGCTGACTCAGGTTTATCTCTAAATCGCTCAGTCTTTGGCCAATTGTCTATTTCCAAGCTGCGCCATTTTCTTCGAAAGTCACACATGCGACACACACACACACACACACACACATGGGCATGGCTACTCAACAGGCACAGCCATCATTGCTGTACAAGACGGCTCAGTCATAATTCATCAGGCTTATTAAAGGACAACGCGTAAAACTGAAAATAAACACTGCACAGTCCATTTAACCGATTGCCGAGCTAAAAAAGAAAGCAGAGCATAAAATAAATATTTATAATCAAAACAATGTCCCTGTTGCGTGGGCGTGCGACAGGACACCCCTCGTCAGTACACTTACTCTCTTATGTTCGATGTAAAACAGGAGCGGACTTACAATTACAAGCCCAATGGTGCCCACCTTCATAGTTTCTAAGGAAAACCTAAGCACTTCAGGGAGTCAAGGATTGAGGGCTGCCCTCTATGCAATGGGAATCCGCCCCTGTTCATGAGCAAACAACTTCAAGCGTAAGCATTTTAATTTTCAATTGTCGCAAGCTGTACTTTTTCTTGTACTTCATCACGGCTCTGTCTCAGAGGCGGAGCAGGAGTAACCAGCACTTGGCAGACTACGAGCACACAGCAGAAGAATGATGCAGAGGGCATTCTCTTTGGAAGCTTCACATTGAACTTAGTTTAGCCAGGAGTAGCAACTGTATTTCTGCCACTGATGACGACCCTTTTGCGCTCATTAAACTTAAACCGCGTATTAGCAGGCCGTAAATACAGGATATGTTTTGTTGCGACTCGGCACTTAAATATGATAAATGGCCATATTGTATTACAATTGGATTTAGGGCAGCGTCAAAGACAATAAATTAGCCCGGGACACACACCGAAAATTGCACACATGCTGCGCTTAGCCAACGATAAACGAAAGGAGTAAGAAATTATAAAGAAGAAAAGTACAAAAAGTGCTGACTTTGAGAAGCAACGAACTGAGCATACGCTAGTAGATAAAGTGCAAATCATTAACAGTAGTGTATTTAGGTATCTGCTTAAGGACTCATCAAAGAGATAGTTTGAAGTAACGCTCATGTTTTCCCTTTTCTTTGCCAGATCATATCTCTCCAGAACCTTATTATATCAGCCAGACTATATAAACATCATCAGAGAAATGATAAGTAATACCCTTTACAGCGACACAGCAAACCCATAATTATCCAAAGAGGGGCCAGGGATGGGCTTGGGCATGGGTTGCCTTTGCCTCTTAGTTTTGCAAATTCCCCTGCTTCGGCCGTTTGCCAAATTTACACAAATTCCAAGTGTCTGGCGACTACCGGAGTTCGGTTCGCGTTGAGTTCACTTTATGAAGATTGCCCCCGAAACGTGTTTTCGGAGCAATTACGAGCACAACTTCTCCCTGGCTGGGCTGTGGCTCCGACTGGTGCTGCCCTCCCGATCGTATTCCCATTATTATGGGCAACGGCGAGCTGCAATTATGTCGTCCAATTAATATCAACACAGCGGGAGTCTCGACTCTGGGAGTGCACTTTATGCATAAACTATTTATGAAATTTATTGCCTATAATGGACAACGGTAAGCTTGCTCTTTCTGCTCTTTCTGTGGACGCCACGAATCTTAATAGCCAATTGGCCGGCTTCACCTGTAACTGGAAATCGAAAATGAAATTATACTCGCTGGCACTGGAAGTGCAACTGGAACTGTGGCGCACTGTGGACCACCCGTGGCAATATCGATCGCAACTTATGCAAAATCATGCAATCGATTTTGGCTACGGCGTTAAAATGCTAAGCAGCCAAGTGGAGCGGTGCGGTAAGGTGCGGTCATGCATCAATCAAGCTGTCAATATGACAATATGTAGCCATGGCAAGGTGTCCGCATAATTGCGTAAAGAAACTGCGGGCCAAACTCAGAAATTTATTATAATTTCCACACTTTGCAAAGGCGGACACACAGACGTATCCAACTTGGCCAGAAAGATCATTTTCATGTACAGTGGACGTGTGTCATTACATTGATAGACGTTGACGTTGCAACGGTAGCAGCTGCCTGCGCTGAACGTGACCTGCCGCAGGACAAGCACACCGCGCACTGGACCTGGGACCTGCGCGCTGTCCTTTAATTAACAATTAAGTCGAAATTTTTATTATTACAAAAGTCACCTTTTAATCCAGCAACGAACTAGTTTTGCAGACGCAACTCTTAATGGCTTGCAGGCGTTTTCGCAAATGTGCCGACTGTGGTCCTGGATGCACTCAAACAAAAGTTTCTAAAAAACACCTATTATATGTAATTATTCAAATTTTTATGATATAAAGGTAGAAAATGTGTAACTACTTTTTTTCTGAGTGTTTCTTCTGCTTGTCGCCTAGTCCTCATTCACATTCACATCCACAAGCACATGTTTATTGAATTACGCATTCAGCTCGTTTCTCACACGTGCATAAATATTAACAAAATTACTGCCAAAATCTTCCGCTGCTGGGCAATGTTGCAAGTCAGCTTCAAGTTAATTCCTGGCACAGGCAGAGCAGCTTGGCAGCTGCAACTTTATCGCAGATCAGATCAGCTGAGCTTATCCTAGGCGGCTCTGCTGGCTTAGCGGATGGCTGCGTCTGCGGTTGCTTCTGCTCCTTCATCAGTTATCACACAAGCTGGCTTTAATTAAATTTGCCACAAATATCAACAGAAGTGCTTACAGTTTCGGAAAACTTGCTGCTTATTATTTTACATGTGCCGTTACAGACTTATTTATTAACATGTTAAGGACCACGTTGTAATTTATATAATCATAATTCATATAAGTAAGTTCACAAATACCCAAGTCCTGTTTGAAAGACAGGAAAGTACTTGGAAAATGCCTTTGGGTGTCATGCCATTGCGTTGCCTTGATGGATTACAGGCTAAGTACACGCTGTCTTACCATAAAAATTTATGCATTTTTAATGAAATTAATGATCTGACACAAGCTGACAATGCGAAGGCATACCCCAGGTCTTGACCAATGAACGAGTTGAAGATGGCCGGCCGAATTGTAAAGATAACACGACGTTGAGCAAGTTCGATGAAAGGCTTTTGATGGCATTCAAGGAGATTATTTTGAAAGGAAAGTTGATAACAATATGCTCCCTGGAGATGGCTGGCAAGTAGATGTTTGGCAATTGAGCTTGACATAGAACTGATCATTGATGTCTGTATGCGAATTTATAGCTTATATATCGAGAGCCACCAATCTGGACTTTGTGTTCAAGCAATTTGGAATCAGATCGATGGTCAGACAGTTATTACTTAGACAGATTCCATTGTTAAAGAGAGAAGACTCGACTGAGAAGTGATTAGTAGCATTACCGCAACTCTGAGGGGCTACAGAAAATCCGGATCGCATGTGGAAGTATTTTTCCTTTTCCATTTCCTATTAAAACTCTTAACTGACTCATTGAAATTCAATTGGAAACGTTGCCACTTAATTTATGGCAAGTTCATAAATCAAAAAGCACTCCTTATGTGCAAGGGCCATAGCCATGCTCTGGCAGGTCTTATCATTATCATTCGCAGCTTTTCACAGTTCGTGCCATTAAAAATGATAGATTTTGCTTTACAATTTCTGCATTAACATTCTAAATAGGTTCGCTCTGATAATTATGCCGAGGCATACAATTTGAAAATGCATTTTACATTAACTTAATTATTTTTCATTATAGCCACGCCAACAAAGTTACAATACGAGCAACAGCAACAACAACTGCCAGGGAATGCGCTAAATGCAGTTGGCATTGTTTATGACCCAGCTACACGCACTTGACCAGACCCTAGGCCCTAAGCCCGGTGCCCTAAGTAGCGTCCATGTTTACCCAGATAGTCGCCATTGATAAGCCAGCACTTGTACCACAACTATGTATCTAGTTTGGTTATTTGCATGGTGGGTTGGGTTGGGTTGCGTTGGGGCAGGAACAGGGACAGGGTAAGGAAAAGGAGAAGGGGCATGGTATGATTAGCATGCATGCAAGTTCTGTGGAAAGCTTCAGGGGGTAACGGCTAATTATAAGTGGACTATCGCTGGCAAATCGGCCATCAAATATGCACCTTAGCTTGCACACAGATAAAGCCGGAACTCTAACATTGCCACGATATATGAGCCGAAATCATGAAATAAAACGATTTTAGGTGTTTCAGCATGGCCCCCATAGCAATTATCACATTATAATACTGCTGATCGTATAATGTGCAGTTTGTGAGTGTACATACATGTGTGTGTGTTTCCGTAACGAGAGTGTAGAAATTCAACATGTGGTGAATAGAGCATTATGTTACGTATTGTCCTGCTCCGGCTGTCTGTCTCTCACCTGCAACAACAAAATCGATATGCGTTCTGCATGAGACGGAGACGGCCACAGATAGCATGACGACATGACAGGGCACAGGAAGCTGAGCATGGGGCAACGACGCAACGGGCATAGTAATGCCAGACGCGACAACGACACGGAGACCTCCCCAAACATGCACATACACACACACACACGCATAGATAGAGAGTAGTGCAGATGCAGACACACACACGGGGCTAAGGCTAACACGGACTGGAACTGCTGACTGGCAACGTTGAAACCGGTAAATCTTCATAGAGCTAGCCGCGTGTGTCGGCCTTCCCTTTGCCTGTCCTGTTTTGCACTGGATGCTCTTTAAAAAGAATGATAGCTTATTGGAATTCTATTGCAGTTTGTCCTCATAAAGTCTGTTCTAGTGTTCATTGATATATAGAAATTGGTCGGCGGCATAGCCTATTTAGTTTAGCGTGAGTTACCAAGAAAAAATATGGCAACAATTTTATAAATTTTGTGGAAGATCTGATGTCATCCAATGCGCTATTTGGTCCAAAAATATATAAGCTATTTTTGATATTATAATATATAGCTTATGTAGTTTCAAAAAATCCAAATTCCATCAGCATTTCTGCAGAGCATCTTGAATTCGCTAGTTTCATGGAAACAGCTTTCTTGTTTTCGATTGCAGACAACGTATAGTCGTCGTCGTCGTCGGCTGTGAGGGTTTATTTCATGCTTACTTTGGCTTTCTTGCTGCCAGCCCCCCCTGCTAAGACCAGGCCCAGATATCTAGCCAAAAGCCACCACCTTCAGACCCAATCCACATCCCATCCCACCACCTGCCGCCAGCACACACTTTTCTCTCTGGTTTGCTACTTTTGCACATTCTTTTCAATTTCGTCGGCGGCGCCGTGCGGAGTTGCCTCGTTTGGGTTGGCTGACTGGCTAAGGCATTTTCTTTTGCAAAACTTTTGCAATTTTCTATTAAAGCAATACACATGCATGTGGTCGTGGTGGTGGTACTGCTGCTGCTGCTGCTGGTGGTGGTGTCGGCGGTGTGCGTATGTTTTTCCTATTTTCCATATAAAATGGGAAATTTTCTTTATGTGCTCGAGCGCATGGTCTTTGTTAGTTTTTTGCTTATGTGAAAAGTGCTCTTTCCTTTTGCCATTTTCAAACCATCCTACTCGTTCTCCCCCACTCGCATCTGGCTGGCTGCCTTTGCTATTCTAATTTTCACATTTATTCTGCAAATGTATTTACAAGAAGAAGCAGCATCAGCCGCAGCATCATCGGCGTGGCATGGCACGGCCGCCGCCATGTTTGTTCGTACGTAACCTCAAAACTTGCTACGCATTTTGCCAAATTGCGTGGCGTTTTCGTTTCTTTCAGCAACTTTTTGCCTTTGACTTGCGCTACCGAAGCGTAGCATAGTTCTTGGTGTTTTGTGTGGTTTTTGCTTTTAGTAAAATTTTGTACTTTTAACCAAACTTAAAGCTGAATGAAGCTTTAAAGGATATGCTGCTATCTAACATTTGGCTTGTGTGTTTAATCAGGCAGAGGCGCTGTGAGCAGCTCCGGGAGCAGGAGCCGGGCGCACAATGTGTCGAAAGCTCATTCATGCCTCAATGATGACAGGAGATTAACACTTCAGCGGCACATACTGCAGCAACGACGCATGACGGGGTTAAGTTTGTCAATCAATGCCATAAGGGCCATAAAGTTATGACTTCAAAGGGTGAATATGTTAGCTGGATATTTCATGATGATTCAAACACATTTTATGTACCCTGTAGCTCTGCAATGAAATCATATTTATAATTTTTTATTTTGGAAAACTGGATATCCTTCTACTTCTCGCCTGCTGTATGCTATAGCTGTACTTTAAAGATTGACATTCAGAACAGGACGGATATTTTGGCACTTTTACATCTCTGCTTGAAACGGCAGCTCTTAACTTTCTCAGCTGCTACCAATAATATCTGCTTACTCCTTGCTTTTTTTGCATGCTTTTTTGTGGACATCAACATTTGGGCCAGGCCAGCCAGGTCCAGCCACATTGTCGTTGGATACCAGTCCAGTGCAGTGCAGGAAGCTGGTGTCTAATGTGCTTTCGTGTCCATGCCACCAAACCGGCAGCGTTCAAAGCCATTTTCTATTTTTATGTGCGCACAAACTGTAAAAAAGGAGGAACAAGGCAACACGAATACATAGTAGGAGCGGTGAGGAAACGTTATAAAAAGGCAGTTTCGCAACGTTGGCCATAACAACATGGCCAGGACCAGCAGCAGCAGCAGAGGCAGAACCAACAACGACTATGACTACGACCAAGTTAACTGCATTTTAACGCGCATTTCAATTTGGAACGGATATAATTTATAGACGACTGACTGGAGCGCTTATGTGTCCATGTTCCAGCGTCCTGCGTCTACGTCTGCGTCTAGAGACCCGAGCCGGAGTTACCGAGCAGTAGCAAAATGTGTTTGCCTCAAAATTGAACCATGCGCTTGACTGCCTTCGGCCTCCATTGCTGCTTACTGCCTGTCCAGGCTCCTCCTTTCCTGCCTCCGTATCTACATTGCCATATTTATCTAGATTTTGTTTTGCCTTCTCCGGCATCGCCTCGCGTCCATCTCTGCGTTAATGTGCAAAATTTAATAATAAAGTATTACGAGGCGGCGGTAGTTAAAGAGTTTAATGCTGTTGTTACCTCAACTCCCCCTTCGCAAATGCAATTTAATGTAAATTTCCTGCCTGCAATTCGCTCGCCCCCTCCACCCCTTCAAACTAGTCTTTAAAGTCTGTCCAAAAATTTATCCAGGACTTCTTGACTCTGACACTGACATGCTGCTTGCTGCCCAACATCATCATTCCTTAGGTAGACGTAAGCGTAGTCCTTGTCACTGGCCTGTCCTGCAACTTTTTCCGTGCACACTTTTCCACTTTGCCTGCGCATTTGTCTGTGTGCTTAAATTGAACAATAACCCTAAGTTGTTGTCGTCGAAATAATATTTTCTGTACTCTTCAAATGCTGATTTCTCATACAAATCTTGTAAATATGCGACGATTTCTTACATCTCTTTCTGGCCCTCGCTCGCTCTCTCTCTCTCTTTCGTTTACACAACAACAGCGAAAATCGCAAAGCAATCAAATAAAATTTGAATAAAAGATTTTTGTCTGCCGTTGATTTGCGAAAAAGTACAACAACAGCAATGACAATGAGAATAAGAACGAGTCTGACAACGACAACAACAGCGCCAAAATGTTCAAATAAGAAAGAGATTGTGCGCATTTTGTGTGAGTTGGATTACGTCCAGAGTTTGGGGGAGTGAAATTTGTTTCCAAGTATATAACTAAATAAAGATGCTATATATGAGACGGAGAGAAAATTTAAATATATATAAGTATCACAATCTGAAAACATGGACAATTTGTGTGCAATAATATAGAAATAATATAGAAATTGTACTTTTACTTTCCTAGAAATTAATTTCACTGGAATTCGGATTATAAGACATTCATTAACTCATCTTTCTTGTTGAGAATAAGCTCGTAAATGGTAGCCGATTAGCAGGAACATTTCTAACCCTATCAAGGTATAAGTATGCGGGGTCCGTGGTCACGCTTGATTTGCTGGCATGGAATATAACGATGAATTGCCTGGCACCGGCATCACTTCTTTTAAAAGAGTTCCAAATTCATTTGTGGGCACAATTGCGCCTAGCATTTGATAATTTAAAAAGGATTTGGGCTAGATTAGCTCAATCAGATTAGTCAGATTAGCTCAATTGTGAATCTAAGGTGGTTATCATACAGTTGAACATTATGTCCATAGCATGTTCTCTGGTGGGCAGGCAGTGGCTCCCAGAGCTTAGAGAGCTCTTTAGATACGACGCAAAAGTAAAAATGCAACTGCGCAATTAGCTCACAAAGCAGAATCCGAAAGCAAATAAAAGAAGTCCTCGCGTTGCCGTCAATTTGTAGACTGTGTAAAAAATAAAGTAGATTTTTGCTAGGCTGCGTATTATATTTCAATCCCTCTGAAACTGTGTGAGGCTGCAGTTTCGCACATAAAACATATTACATCATTCGGATTAGCTTGTTGCTCACCGCTGGTCTAAACTATTAAAGTAGAGCGGGGAAAGTACATAGCATCCTATATGAATGTCCGGCTCTAATCTGGCACAAAGCACCGCCTTGGATTGCTATCAGTTGTGGCTATCAGTTTTCCTTGATTGAGACTTATACCAGTTATAATGCTATTAGTATATATCCAAAACTCTCTTTCAAATTCAAGTAAATCGTACATTATCTGCACCACAACTCAAACTTATCCACATAATTCTCACTTTAAGAAACATTTTGGCTACAATTCCAACACTCATTAAATTTTAAATACAATCTGCAGCCTCCTACCAGATTCACTTCACACAAACCTGACCTAACCCTGACCCTGAAATTTATTTTTAGACATTGGCCTTGACCAAATTACTTGAAATGCAAATTAGTTGAACCCAGAAATGGGCCACGTAAAATAAAAACAAAAACTCATTATACGCGCTGTCCTAAGGACAGGCCCAGTTTCTGTACCCCTCTGCAGTTCGCCACCAATCCCCACCTAATTTCATTTCATACCAAATTACACAAAGGACAACAACAATGACGTCACAAGCGCTGACAAAACGCGAAGGCAGCCAAAACCTAATTAGCCACCCGCCATCGTTGCCAACATTTTTCAGTGTCGCGACCGAAAAAAAAACCGCCACCCGGAAAGTGACCCAGGATGTTTAATGGTCGTCTAGGGTCGCATATTTTTTCAAGACCGGCCAAAGCAAAACTCGATGAAAAAAAGTTATTAACGCGCTGAAAGGAAAGTCGACTAAAGAAAAAAAATGAAAGGAAACTTGGTCGAAAGATATTTAATGCGACGCGAATAAAAGTGTTGTTCGGTGGATGCCACCGACAGGTGTCGCTTTTGTCGCTAACCTGACCTCGTTGCCCAAAGTGTTGACCGCAAAACGGGGACAAGTTAATTTACAGCTGAGCATGGGCCAAAGTTCGCAGCATCTGGCGCTAATGTAATTAACACTCTCTTGCTGGCTTTCGTTTCTCTTGCCCTCTTTCTTCTTTTTCTCTCTACCTCTCTCTCTCTCTCTCTCTCTCTCTCTTGCACTCTCTGTCCTGGCAACAGCTAACACAATTTGCTGTCACTTGGAACAGGCGCACAGCAACAGGATAGCGAAAAGTTTGTAATTAACTTTTGACGCTTTCCTTGCAGTTGCGCCACTCTGAATATTTCAGTTTCTGGACCCCTCTTCCCCCCCGCCCATTCAATTACCAACTTGGCTTTAAATAATTGCGGTGTTTGCTTTTAGTAGTTGTTGAGCGTGGCAGAAAGTTTTTGTCGCCTGCTCCTGCTGTGTGTATCTGGTGTGTGTGTGCATTTGTGTCTGTGTCAATGTCCTTGCCCCACTTGCCTGAGAAACTGTAGGTGTGAATGGAAATCGACTCTGGTGCCAAAAAGGAACTGGGCGAACAGCAAGCTAAGCAATGAAAATTCCAGCATACATATTTTGCAAGGCAAGCAGGGACGTACATATACAATAGAGAAGAGGAGGAAGGAGAAAAGGAGAGCAGCAATTTAAGCTTAATTAGGTTAAGAGAAGCAATTATTCATTTACACAGAATGTTCATGTTAACAGAAGTAAAAGCATATAACAGCATTATCTGCAGTCTGTTGCGCTCTCATATTATGTATATACAAATGTTATCCACACTGTTCATATCACTAGATTCCTTTCATTATGCATTGAGTTATTTGTACTCAATGCAATGTTATTTGTTACTCTGCTGCTGATAAGACTCTCACTCTCACAATTAAGCTTTTTAAAGCTCAGCTTTGATCGTTAGCGCAGGTGGTTGCTAACGCACACATACATGCTATATGTTAACTATGGCTGAGACTATGAGCAGTGCATTTTCGTGAAAACACAGATAACTCAAATGTCTGCTGGGCCACATAGTAAATATCCCTTACGGACTTTCAGGAAGAGAGAGATAGAGATAGAGATAGATAGCAAAGCATAAACCTAACAAAATAGTCTAGTGCAGTTCATATATCGATTGACTTTAAATTTCAAATCCAAAATGGTTCGAAAGAGACAGCTTATAAATGACAGCTTCACCTTCACAGCTTCCTATCTTAGGAATGAAACTGTCACAAACCAAACGATTTAAACATTACAAATATGTCTCTTCATAATTTCCAGTTGCTCAAAAACCTGTCTGAAGCATCTTAAACATCTAGATTATTTTGTCAGCTTCATTTACCATTGATATATACTTATGTAATACTCGATTGTCAGGCTTAAGATACAAACAGGCCACAATTAAAATGGCCAGACCGCCCTTTTGTCAGGTCCTAAAGTCAGCAACAAGCAAATGGCATAACTGACAATGCAAATTAGCAGTTATTCCATTGATTATTGTCAATTGCCAATCAATTTGACATTGAGCCACAAAAAGAGAGGGCTGCAAAAATATCAATTGTCGAACGGCGCAAAGTGCACAGAGGGGTGTTGCAGCACAGTCAAATGTACAAAAGGCGCTCAACAAAACAAATAAACAAGCAAACAATGCAGAAATGTTGTCCTAGTGGCTTGCCAGAGACTGCAGTTGAAGAAATGAACAAAGGCTATGAGGTACAGGACATGCCATTGAGTTGGACTCAGGCAATGTTGCAATTAACTTGAGCAGATACGAGGATGTGGACTCCGCTCTACCGCTTGACACGGCAGCAACATCAGCAACTGTTATCCTCTGGCGGATATTGAGCCTCCTCTATCGGCATGCTGTGTATCCTTTGGGCACCCTTTGGCATTGCTTGACGCATGCATTTGCATAATTTGCATATAATTCTCTGTCACACAGTTAGAAATTATGTATTGTACCCGTACGTCTGAACAAAAAAAACCGCCGCTTATGTTTTTTTATATATACATTTATTTCCAAAAACAACTCCTATGCAAATTCGACCGGCGTGTGAAATTTTCATGCCGCTTGTCGAGCCAAGACAGCTGCTGCCTCGCACCTTAGCACCCTAGCTGAAAAAATGGCAACCTCATCATTGTCCACCTTCTAGTCATTTGTTTTTCTTTCATCTGCAGTCTATAAATATTCAAGCGTTGCATTGACAGCTCCCAGTCGCGGCTCCAGGCTAAACTTTTCCCACAAAGTTTTTACGCTGCGACAGCTTAAAACAATAAGAAAATATAAAGAGCAAAGAACTTAGCGTCTGTTTGGTCAACTCATGGCTATGGCTAGGCAGGACGAGACTGTTGCAAAATTGCAGTCACGGGTCAAACTTTGCGTATCGCTTGGAGTTTTGTTCCGCCGATTTGCAGTGGAGCTGGGAACAAGTTAAAGTTCTTAGCCACAAAGTGAACTGCGTGGCCGGAAACTAACTAGGGGTAACAAAGTTCAACCACGGGGGACCAAGATATATATGTTGTGGCACAACAAGTGGTTATAGAGTGCTTGTCAATTGATTTTGTGGACATTTAAATGATGATGAGGCAAGGCGAATTCACATAAACTACACATTGAGGCAGTTTTTTCAATATCTAGTTGAAATCGGCTGGGTAAATCAGACATACGTATATGGAATTTTATAATTTTCGGCAGCCAATTCACCATATCAAAGAGTATCCGCCTATAGAGCCGCATTATAACATAAGCCATTTAATCCAGAAACTACGTAGACCCATAAGTGTGGCCCCATAACTAAATATTTTTTGTTAATATACACTTAGACCATATATACCCCTGCAGAACTATTAAAGGGAAAGACAACTTGGTTGTCTAAAAGTATTTCTTTCAGCTGGAGCAATATACAGCGAAGCAGTCTTATTTTTAAATACCTTCAAATATTATGTGCGTGCAAACACACAAACGTTCATATTATATAGTGGTTCGATCTTTATGATTTTTACATATGATTCTTACAGCTTACATCTATCTATGCAATCGTCAAATTGTCAGATCGGTAGATAAAAAGCCTTCACATGAAGCAACCATTGAAATTTGCTAAAAGTGTTGGGGATAAATGATTCACAAAGGCGGTACTAGGACAGACTTTAATTCTAAATCTTCGAATTCGATTTGATTCCTGCTATTGATTCTGATCAAGAAGATGTAGAGGCTTTACACGAAAACATTATACTCTTTACTCTACGAGGACGGACAGGTATGTTTGAGCTTGTATATTTTTATAACTTACAATCTTGAAAACACTTGATCAGCTTGATCCCACACTTTCAGCAGCAACTGCGCTGCACTACAGTTCAGTCAAACCAATTTCAAGCTACATAAAATTCAGCCAACTCCAAAAAAATGTTAAGCCAAAAACCCCATTGACTGTCTCCAATTAGCACACCATAAACCGACTGGGAATGAGCGAATGTCGCAAATGGCAAACGGTAGCGCCTTGCAATTAGCGCTCGGCTCATTAACTCGCAGCCATAAAAAAACACCATACACAAAATTATACACACACAAAACCAAACATAAGGTGCATAATGAGCGAATTTGCATACTTAAAAGCGCATTATATAAATGCTTTAAACAAGTTTTTAAAGGCGTTCAGCCAGCCAGCTCTGCGCTGCTCGCGGTTTTCGGCCATGTTGCGTGTGAACATTGTAATGGTTGGGTTCAAGTTATATGCACCAATGCTGGTTGGGCAATAGCCGTTGACCTCAGTTAGCCCATAAATTTCAGTAGTCGGTCATGTCAAAACATGCCGGCAGAGTTCCATACTTCCAAAAATGTGGCCACGAACTTAATTTCACATTCGTTGCCAAAAAACACAAAGGCAGACGGAGGGATCAGTGGCTAACTTAGGGTAAAGGCCCCCCCCCCATTCATGAATGTCTATATGTATTAGTCTCCGTCGCCTACATGTAGTTGGCGTTGACAGGGAGCTGCCCATTGGCCATTTGGCTAGCCATTTGTCTGCTACAGACGGCGACCACAGCAACGACGATGACGACGGGGCGTGCATTTTGTTTACATTTGCCAAAAAACGGAAAGAAATAACAGGCGAGGAGAGTCGGCTTCTAAATATCGAAGCGTATATACCATTCATACTAGATATAAATGTCCGATGGGTGATATAAAAATGTCAGATATGCGAATTGTAAGACTTCTGAGATCTCGATGTCAAAACACAGGGCTGTCAGGCACAAAGGTAAAATGTGGGCACCTTGTGAGGTGATCTAGAACATGCATTTCCTTATTTAGAAGCTACATTCTGCGGGTTAAAATCGTCATAATATAATAAGCATAAGATAAACTTAATGTCACAAAATGTCATATGCATACATATGTACGCACCTCACGCTGTTAAATTCTGTAAAACAGCTCTCTGCACATAATATATGAGTACATCTGTTAATAAAGCATTGACGTTTCTCAAATGTGTATCTATATGAACACATTTACAGCTAATCGCACACTATATTTCTCTCACACACCAGCCCAGCTCTCTGCTCAGTTTTTGTTGCTGCTGCGTATTGGTCTGTTTTTTTGTGTGTTAATTTTCACTGGCCTTCTCAAAAACTGCAATTGGTAAAATTAACTAAATTCCCGATTTGGGATTGAGAAATACTAAGTAAACCATGCCAACTTTTAGTAGCTCTGTTTCGATTCATTTAACGCACAATAAACAGCAATAATTGAGCCTGAGCCAAGCACCTTATGCAAATGCTGACGCGCTTAAAACATTTGCCCGCTTTGTCAAATTAGGAACAATATATTGAAATCGTTTTATTATATTATATATGTATTATATCTGAGTAAGTGGGTTTTTTGCCGATTGACGATATTAAGCTTAACAGGGAATTAGAAGTTAGCATTCACTCACACACTGTTCTGAATTGTATGACATTTCTTTTTAATAAATTTAAGCTATTGCACCTCTAATAGAAAAATTACTAACTTGATGCCCAAATTGGTTCTCTTTTTCAGCTATTCACGAACTTGACTGTCATATCGCACTAGCGTATGATAAGTTCGCTTTGATGTTTGTCGTTGCAAACATCATGAGCAAGTTAAGTTGCCCTTCCTGTTTCGTGTTACAGAAAACTGAAACTTTTTGGTAGCCAGTTTATTAGGGCGTATGATTAATTGCCCCTTGCAGGCGCCGTCGATCCAAAGCAAAATAACAACAGGCAACCCCTAGGATTATTTGAAGCGCAGTGTCCAAGAAACCAAGTTGAGACTGGCAAAGAAAACCAACTCCCTTTGTTAATAAACAGAATTTTAAGCAAATTATTTCAACGCATGCTGCAAATGATGGGCAAGTCAAGTAAAGAGGGCGTAACGTTTCAGTTGGAGTGTTTTGGTCATATCAGGATATGAGTGTATTTGTGATGGTAATTAAAACTGATGATTGACCATCAAGTTGTAAAGCCGCGGACCACCAGGATAAGCAAGCAGAAACAATCTGCATAAATTGAGCATGAAAAAAACATGCATTCAGACCCAATGCTAATATAATTTATGTACTCAATTTTACAACATTACTCCATGTGCCTAGAGAACGTTGTTACCTTTGCCCAGAGGAGGAGAAATACTAATGCTTATATTCAGTTTGTATAATGATCTCTTTATACTTGTTTGACTAAAATCCTCCGAAGATGGTATTTACATATTAACTTCATCATAAGTATTATGATTCATCATTAGTATAAAAGGTCTGCTTCCAAATCTTCGGTTCCAATGAAGATGTTGTTATAAACCACTTCCAAGTTGACAATTTTATAGCTAAATTTTCAAGCGAATGAAATATTTTTAAGTATGCCTTCTACTTTTTCCAGTTGCGATTGATTAAATACTTTTTGCTCACCAATGCTGAGATCAGCTTTATAAAATTCCACTAAACGTACTTTTTTTTCTATAGCAAAATGTTAACTAGTGATTTGCGTCCATTCAGAACTTTTCTAGCCCCACTTCAAATGCATAATCAAATCCCTAGCGCTTTCAATTGAACTTACTTCATTGCCAGCATTGATTACTAATTTTTTGCCATTGTCTACTAACAATACAGAAATATGTATCTATGGGATATCAATCTATCTATTTGTAAGTGTAGCTCTCTGAATGCAATGCAAATGCTTGGAGTTCGATGCGTTTCAATAAAACCGCACTAATGAAGTCCATTGAAAATGCAATGAACAGAAAGTGCTGTGGCCCCAGTCTCTCCCAGGCAACGCCACCCTACCTCCAGTTGGCTTCGCTTCACTTGTAGCCATCACTCAAGTGCAATCTGCGCCTGTTCCCAATGCTTGGAACATTTCCGCTTGACGTCGATTTTAATGGGCGCAATATTAATGACATTTCCATTGCATTTGGCAGCACGAAAAAATCTTGTCAGCATAATTATGAGTTATGCCTCTAGGGTGGTGCAGGTGGCGCAGTTGTGATTGGGGACTAGGCAGTAGCAGTCGTCTAGCTGCCTAGTCAGCTATCTCATTTGGTTTCGCCGTATACATTTATACATATATGCGAGTGGATATCAATAGGTTTTATAGGTAAATATATAAAACAAGAACATTTTTGTAAAAACCTCATCATTTTTATAGTTAGCTTTTCTTATATTATTTGTCAAGATTATGCCCTTTGAGCCTAAGATATCAAAATCTTCTGACTTGAGTTGTTTCAGGACTTCAGATAAAACTGCTTGTCTGAAATCTGTTGAACATATTGAATTGTGCTGCAACCACTGTTTGTCTGTGGAACACAAATATGTGCATCGCTAGTCTTTTCAAGGATGCCATCTAGGAGAATCACACTTGATTTGTAGTTTTCTAGGAACTAATTGACATACCCTCGTTGATAATTGTACAGAATTATTAATACAAACTTTTCTTTTACACAAATTTTGTATTTTGGGGCGTGGCAGCGGCCATGCGAAATATACTTTTGGTTGTTTTCGTGTTGCAAGTGCAGTTGTTTTTTGCCATTGCCATTGCCACTGCCACTGCACGCTTCAACGCATTTCCACTTGGCAAGCAACGAAGCAACCAACCAACCCAGCCCAACCAACCTGCCAACAAAACAACCAACCAAGAGTCAAGCCCAAGCCAGATACAAGAAGGCTCTGGCAAAATGGAGTTGTTGTTGCTGCTGTGGCTGGCGTGTACCTTGAAGTACTCTGGCGAGCATTATTTTCGTTCGCTTTTCTTTATTTCCATGTTGCCATAATTGCGTCGCTGCAATTCTTTCATCAAAGTGCGCGGCGGCGCGCCTCATCAGCGCGAAATCCGCTTGAAAATCTCCCCACTCTGCCGCCATCGCCGCTGTTCGCGCGCGGTAATTAAAGCGAACTGCGAGTTTTTTTCGGCGCTTTTCAGCGGCTGTAATTAAAAATGGCAAACGTTTTTTCAGTTATTTTTTGTTTTTGTTCTCTTGTTGAAAATGCTGAAAAGCTGTGTGGGAAAAACCGCGTCAAAAGCAACGGAAATGCAATGGAAGGCCCCCTCTATACTTACTCCCTTTTGGCTGCCTTTGGTTTTTTTTTATTATTTTCCTGGCATTGATATCGCAAAAGTTCTGGAATTGTTGTTGTTTTTCGAGAGCTTCTATACAATTGTTGGCAGCAAAGGGGCACGGTGGCACAGCGGTAGTTATAACCGCAAAGAGCAGCTTAAAGTCGTTTTTGAATAAAGAGATTGAAGAAGCCTGTAAAACTGTGCCGCTTAACAGGTGAGGGGCAATGGGGTGTTTAAACTGTGGTTTTAAAAATGGAAGTCTACTTGAGAGTAAACATTTTATAGCCTTGCAGATTATTCCAATTTTGTTGGGAGAGTTTCCAGATATGTTCATGTGTGAGCCTAATCATGCCTGTGCCAACTAAGCTTACAGTTTTGAAGCTACCGCGACTTCCGACCAAGGTTCAGGAAAGCATCATTTGTGGGTAATGGCGACTTCTAGGTGGAATTTCGCTGGCGAAGCGACCGTTTCTTCAGTGTCTCTTGAAATGCATATTCCTTTAATATAAGCTCGAAATCCTATAAGGACATCTGGTTATCAGCGCCGCCCACCATGATTAGTGTGCCATCTTGACTGAACTCAATAGTTCTAATATCTTCTGTATGATGACTTAGACATCGAATCATTTTCTCTGTCACAATGTCCCAGACAATGACGTAGTGATCCTCAGCTCCTGAGACCAAGTAACGTCCAGATCAGGAGAAGGCCAGATCACTTATGTCACGTCATAAACGGGTCATATATAACCTGGATATCTTATCTAAGCGGTTCCCTGGTGTCCAATCAAAGTACTTCTCACTTTTCTCTTGAAAGGATCCCTCATCAGTTTGTCTCTGCCATGATTACGCGCTTCGCGATCGGAGGTCGATTTCAGCTATGACGGCTTGGGTAAAGTAAGATTACAAACATGGACAGTAGAAATCGCAGTGCCAATAGCAAGCATAGTACAATTCTCCGAAAAGCTGGCACAAATCACGACCTCACTGGGGTAGGCTGTGTAGAGGAAGACACTTGGTAATTGGTGTCGGTTCAGAGAAACATAAAAGCGGCGCTCATCCTTCCTAAGTTGAGCTAGACTCAAGCTGTCCTCCGGCTTAACCAATCGATTCCCCAATGCAGATTGTGCGATCGCTTTCGGGTCAAAGACACCTTCATTATCTCCAAGGGGGCAACACCCAGTCGAGTATGCTGGCGGGGCTCGTCATGATGGACAGAGATGAAGAATTGAAATAAAGCTACCTGCTGCACATATTGAGGCCAATCCTCGTATTCCCCAAGTAACCTTTTACAAGCCCTGTGGGTCATGTCAATATGGAGTTTCATAATCCCAGTTAGCAGCATTCTGGCATTGTTTGAAACGTCTGCTTGCCTCTTAATATTCTTCAGATTCCTTATTCTTGGCATGTATAAACCATCGGGATAAATCATATTCTTTTCCAAGAAGCACTTGCCATCCAAATATTTATCGCTGATTATCAGTCGGAGATACATCAGTACTAACATGGGGTAAACCATGATGTAAAACTCATATTTGAATTGCTCGGCAGCATTCTCAAAGAAAATCCGAATATTGTCGAATGTCGCCTCAGAAAACATAAGCACCTCATCACGGGAAACTGGCGGAATACCAATTCGAAGGGATATTTCCACAAAGTGCTTATCTTCGTATATGTCTAATCCATTATTTAAGTCCAACTCAAAGTCAAGATGCTTTTGGTTGCATCCTTATCGCGAGAAGAGTCCGAAGAATCGAAACTCGTAACATTCGTTTCGATTTTTTCACCCAAGCTTTCCTTCTGATATAGTTCTCCTCCATCTTTGCGAATGCATGCCATTTGTTGCTCATTCGTTTACTTTTCAATTTTTGTCACTTTTGTTTTCATCTTTGTAGGCAACATTCACGATGTCGATCACGTAGCCTTTCGATCACGTAAGCCAGATGATTAGCTATTCAAAATTGGGGTAAATTGGAGGTAGAGTTACCTGTATATGGGTTCCGTTTCCATACTTCTCACGCGATAAAACGCTTAATTCTACTATTGTCAAACGTAAAATAACAATGGGCCTCATGGGTCTGAAGTGCATCGCGTTTCTTTATTACAAAGTGGGTCTAATGAGAATTTAAGCTCTTATCAAATCATCGGTCTCCCTTGTTGAATTCCAAACCATAAATTTGGACAAGGCTGACGCAGACTCCCACTCGGAATTAGCGGCCCCAAAAAAAGAGGCAAGTGCTGCCAACTGTCAATCAGTGTTGAACAAAAAAAACTGTCAACTAGCCATAAATACGCAGCGAAAAACGCACTCATACACACACGCAAACACATACCCTCATACTCACTCACAAATTAAATTAAGCAACTGCAGACAAAAGGCGGCGTCGCTGCAATTTTCAGAAAAACTGCCAACAAATCAAATTGCCATAAAACCAAAAGGAGTTTCGAAAAGGAGGAAGATTGGAGACGAAGACGTATCCACACTGACAAACACAAAGATCATTGCTGCTGCTGCTGCTGCTGAAGCTGGCCAACTCCAATTCCCGCGTTGACAATTGCGGTGGCGGTGGCGGGACTGAAACTGAGTAAATAATTTCGTCTTGCCATAAAAGTAGAGCTGGGCGAAGGCGAAGAGCTTGGAGGAGGTGGAGGTGGTTGTTGCTGCTGCAGCTGTCAATTGCTTGGAGATTGATGCCCCTGGATAATAGCGACGCGAACAATTTGCAGACGACAACACGCCAGCGTCAGTCCGCCGCCGGTGTCAGCATTTTGGATTCTGGCTTCATCGGTGGTCGCCGCCGACAACTGAATGACAACTCTTTGGATGCAGTCCAGCTACATGCTATGCGTCTGTGTGGCTGCTGCTAACGGTAAATTCGTGCAACTTATTTGCCCAAAAATGGTTGCGACAGGCGGCGAAGTGTTGACGCTGCCTGGACAATGACATGGACATGGACGGGTGACAACGGCGCATGCGTAACACGAGAGAAAGAGCAGCTGGAAGTTATGAGCGTAGACAGAACTTGAGTTGGAGGGGCAGTTTCTGACAAACTTAACTGATTGAAGTCAGTGATGCTAATAGGACTTTGCAGCACGATTGGAAAGATACGGAAAATGAAGATCTACAAGAGAAATTTGAATGAGATGATCCCCACTGTTCTCCTGCTGGCTACGCCACTGCTCACCGTATTGCTTAAGCTCAACTCATTGTTAGTCAACGTCGAATGCGTGGACGCTGGCTAATATGGTAAACGCTGTTCTTCTCCGGCAATGCGAAAATGTTTGACAAATTTGCCCCAACATCAGCCGGCTGTGGCAGCTGTCTCCTTGTCAATTGTTCAGCTGGCGAATTACTTAGGGAAGATCACATCAAATGCACAAGCAGCTGGCTAGATCAAACACAGGGACTAGGACTAGAGCCTAGAAAAATGACACTACATTGTAAGCGCCGGCCAACTGTTTCGACTTTGGCAGGATGCAATAAAAACGCAAGCAGCTTTTTGTGTCGCAGGTGCATCAAATGGTGTAGGCCAAGTTCTGTGCGGCATGTTGCCAAGTCATTAACTTGAGCCTGTTTGGGCTTTTGTTACATGTTTGTGATTACAGAGACAGAGACAGAGAGAGAGAGAGAGTTGTGAGGAACATGAGGGCTCTATAACAAAAGGCAGCACAGGACATGGACACCAAGTTGTCGCTGCTGTTGTTGTTGGCCGGATAATTGCAGCGGGAATGGCAACGACAACGACAGCAGCGCCTTGAGCGTTTAGGCCATTTGAAAATTGCAGTAGGGGTGAGCTGAAGGCATCCAGTCACCCAAGTCAGGCCAAGCCAACCAACCAACCAACCACTTCGACCAACAATCCTGTTCCTGTGCTTGTCTTGTTCCTGCTGCTCCTCCCGCTACTCCTGCTATTTGAAAGGCACGCCATTGTCTTCGTGTGCCTGTGTGTGTGTGTGTGTGTGTTTTTGCTCATGTGCAAAATTTTTATGGCTAAAAGAAAACAACCCCCAAGTGGCAGCACACACACACGCTCATGCATATGTGCTTGGGCAATGTCAACTGGGGCGTCTACACGCTGCTAAGTGCACTTGCCCAGCATTTCTTTTTCTGTTGCCCATTGCTTTTCCTTTTCATTTTTTATGCTTTTTTTATTTCTTTCTTCTCGCTCAAGTGTTTAGGTTAGGGCTGGCGCCTCCACCTGCCCCCCTCAACACCAAACACATGTGCTGTTTTCTTTCTAAGCATTTGCCATGAATGCATAATGCCCTGCACTTGAGGCGCCCGTTTTTGATGCTGCTGCCCCTCCCCCTCTCGCCCAACCACTGCCATTGCCATGTGACAAAAGTAGCGGCTAATTCATGGAATACGAATAACGGTCTCAGTCTTCTTTTACCCCTCAATCTCCGTTGCTTTCACCTCAGTCAGATAGAATGCATTTGCTCAAAATGCAGCCAAAGGACTCTCCACCCACGCCACCCACTCTCTTGGCAACATCTTTGTGCGCCGCCTTCCGTTTGCCAGTCGGCCGGAAAGTAATTAAAATCTGCGCTTAAGTGCAGCTCTTCAAAAAAATCAACAAAAAAAAGCGGAAAGCAGTTATGGGGCTTGGGCTAGAAAAATATGTTGCAAGTTTGCAAATAAAATATATATTTAATGGGCAGGGCAGATATTATCATTAACAGGAGCAAAGCCAAAGCTCAAGGTGCATATGGTACAGAAGGTAAGCTAAAGGTTTTCTTGCAACGCATATCTCATAAGCTAACTGCTATAGATATGCATCGGTACCCAGAAGACACTTTAAAGATAAAGTAAGAGTGAGAACATTGAGCCTTACAGGAGATACAATTCGAAAGTTGGCGCAGAAGTTGAAGTTTATGCATAATTTTACATCATTCATATATGCACTTCTGATTGATGTTTTCGCTTAATTTTCTAAATCAGGAATCACCAATTATAGATCCCAGATGGCCGAACGCAAATACAAATTATGCAATCATTTAATATTCGCATTTAGCAAAGTAAACGTACAATACATAATTCATGAATTTATAATTTGAAAAAATTTCAAGCATTTGATGCCAAAGAGAAGTACACCAATATATTGACAGGTTCGGCTTCCTCTGTAGATTCATCTTCAGATCTGACATCCACTTACCTTTTTCAGTGCCAAAACCCAGGGAAGTAAGGAGTGACATATCGAAGAATACTGTGGCCTTTGAACACCATTTCACAAGTTCATTTCGATGGATATTCTATAGTCCTCCTTGAACTTGAAGCCTGAAAACCCCGCAGTGGCACCACCTCTTGTTGCCAAATTGAAACTGTTTCTATATAATTCAAAATCACAGCAATAGCAGACATCGTATCCTTGATAGCCCGCTAGCGCCATCTGGCGTGTGCCAAACTGTACCCATACTTAGCAGAGACACAGGCATAGACCAACTGGGAACAGTTGCTCAGAGAAAAGAAACACAGCAGGCATAGCAGGGGTAAGGGGAAAACCATGTGAAAACATAGATATCGCTGAACATCGTCAAAATATCGCGCAAACATCGCTGCTTGAGTTTAACTCAAACAGGATTATACACACACTCATTCTTACCCCTTAGAGCGAAATGCTTAAAGGAGAAATGTTTGAGCTGAGTGTTTTTTGTTCATTAACTCAGTTAAGAGTGAGTACTTTGAGTTTTATGTAAGTTTTGAGCATGGGTTGGGTTTACTCCTAGAATCTAGATAACTCCGCATGTCTGTGTGCATGTAAATACATAGGTTGCATGCAGCTCTGCCTCGCCTGGCAGCTATGCTAATTAATCAAAACTGACGATTGACCAGTTCCAGCTTGATATCAAAATCTTTGCCATGTTATGTCTCCTGCCCCATATTAAATAATTCACATGGACAAACTTTACAAATTAACCAAATCTCAAACCCCCAACTATTCAACAGTTTCCAATATGTGTCCAAAACATTTCTACATGGCAAACTTTTCCTTGGCGCACGCAAAAGTTGGCAGAAAAGAGTACGAGTATCACCATCAAACCCTGCCCTTGGGCTCCCTACAAGTTCAATTCTCAAATGCAAACTGCAAATGAGCAAAAAATTGTTTTGCGAGTGGGTGCGGGGTAAACTGAGAAAATTGAAATGAAAATTAACCATTACCCGTGGTGGCAGCGACGAACATTTCCATTTTGCGAGCTGCCATTTTTGCACGTGCCATGCTAATGGCCCATGGCCAAACAACCCCACCAAACCACTGCCGTCACCTGGGCATCCACACCCCACTGCTCCACATAATCTTTGCAGCTTTCAGCCTTATGCATTTTATTCATGTCGCCGCCATGGCAACTTTCACGTCCGACTTTATTAGTTATTTTCTGCTCAATTTGTGCTCAGGAGCCGGGATAACAAGGAAAATTATTTTCATTTCATTCAACACATTCATAATGGCTGAAAAAACAGTAAAGAAGAAAAAAATAAAAGAAAATCAACATCAGCGTTCAGCCTGGACCTGGCGAATCCATTCATTGGCACTCGAGCAAATCTGAGACTGAGGCTGAGTTGGTTGCTAAATGGACCGCCGATAAGTCATTGCTTTCTCGGCACGTACTGTTTGAGGTTTTTCTGTATAATTGTTCCGGGTATTACAAATTTATTGGCATATTTGTTAGCAAAAGGCACAATATATGTCAACATTACATCAAATTATTTACGCCAAAATCTATTATTACTTGTTAATATCTTAAAATACATAAGCGAAATCTTTAGGTTTTAAATTTGCAGGCAGATCAAAGAAAACGGAGTGCATTTCTTATGGATAGCTAACTAGGTGTTCTAAAGGTGGTAGATAGATAATGCTGCAGGTGGCTGAGGAAAAACATTCTAATTAAGAAATCGTGGCTGATCTGTCAAGCTCTTCAAATTTCAATTTATGGAATTTTTGTTAGATTTAGTGAGATGCTCGACACTCACAACTATCCTTAAGTCTTTCAGCTTGCCAAGTAGGTGTATTCCATTAAATTTGTCTATTTCTTAAGCTCACTTGTTTTGGACTTTAATAGATAATCAATTTAGAAAGCCTTTATCATTGCGACAATTAATAATAACTTGTTCGGCAAACCTCGGACTTCTGTTAAATTAGACGACCTAAGCTTCTACTATAATGTTATGAAAAGTCTGATTTAACAATTGTTAATGGTCTAAGCAATTTATGTTTCAATAGCCAATAGCTAGATGCATCTGAAAGGGCATTGAATTGTTGCCTTTTACTTCTTTGCCTAAGCGTTCACTATGGGTCGCAAATTCTAAGGTTCTAATTAGCCTTTACCGCAACGAAATTGAATCAGTGGGAAATGTGTTAAACTTCACAGCCCTGGCATCTAATTATATGACCATCGTAGTCCAGGGAAAAGTTTTCGCACAATTATCAACATTTGGCAAGGCAATATGATGCAGCATAAAAGTTAACGTACCGCCCATGTCTACCAACAATATGGTTTGTTGAGCCAATAGAGAATATCGAGGAATACTGGCGAAAATAACCGCACTGACTCGCACTTTTGAGCAGTGGATGAGTGTGCCAGTGTTTTTCTACAAGACAATTGGTGACGATATCTATGCTCATCATTCCAAAAATCCCTTAAAGTCTCTGCTATTGAAGATCTATCTGTATGTCGGCTTCATAAACTTCAATCTGCTGGTATTGGGTGAGATTATCTTTTTCTTCAAGTCTATGCAGGACTTCGACACCATCAAACTGACCATTGCCGTGGCTCCTTGCATTGGATTTTCGCTCGTATCTGACTTTAAGCAGGGCGGCATGGCGCTGCAGAGGAGAGCGCTTGTTCGACTACTGGACGAACTAGAGGACATGCATCCTAAGACGCTTCGTGCACAAAGGCAATATAGATTGGCTGACTTTGAGCGCATCATGAAGAGGATTATCAACATATTCACGTTCCTGTGCCTGGCGTATACAACGACCTTCTCATTTTATCCGGCCATCAAGGCTACGGTGAAGTACAATTTCCTGGGCTATGGCACTTTCGATCGCAACTTTGGCTTTCTCATCTGGTTTCCCTACGATGCCACGGCAAATAATTTGGTTTATTGGCTCACCTATTGGGATATCGCCCATGGCGCCTACTTGGCTGGAATTGCCTTTCTCTGTGCGGAGGACGTGTTGCTCGTTGTAATCATCACTCAGCTGTGCATGCACTTCGAGTATATATCAATCCGTTTGGAAACATATCTCTGCTGGCAAGATACGGACAAGCAGAGGGATAACATTAGATTTCTCATTTCGATGATACGCTATCATGAGAAGTGCCTGACGTAAGTGAAGGTAAAAACTCCACAAATATCCACCATTTACATATATCCTTTGCAGCCTGTGTGAAGAGGTCAACAATCTGTATAGCTTCTCCTTGCTGCTCAACTTTCTGATGGCCTCTATGCAAATATGCTTCATTGCCTTTCAAGTAACAGAATCCACCGTGGAAGTCATAATCATTTATTTCATCTTTCTGATGACCTCCATGGTGCAAGTCTTTCTGGTTTGCTACTATGGCGATGAATTGATAGCAGCGGTAAGTTAAGCTGAGAGTCGACTTGTGGATTTAAGTTATAGCTTTCTTTATGCGATTGGCAGAGCCTGAGAGTGGGCGATGCGGCCTATAGCCAAAATTGGTTTCATTGCGGCAAAACCTACGGCACACTGATCAAGATGTTGATAATGCGAAGCCAAAAGCCAGCCTCAATAAGACCGCCCACCTTTCCGCCCATATCCCTGGTTACTTATATGAAGGTGAGCAACGATGAGGATAGCTGATGATGTGAAGCTTCTAACGGTTTTTACATTTTAGGTGATCTGCATGTCGCATCAGTTCATCGCTGTATTCCGGTTTTCCTACTCTAATAAGTATCTTGAGAAATGCTGATCTTCAGTAAGTTCTTTGAGATATTACATGAACAGCATATCTTTCCTTCGAACATTATCCACTGCTACATTTTCTCTAGAACATATATAAGCTTTGCTCGCTAATCCTTAGATCATTACAATATATCACCACTCTTCAGCTCTGCTAATGCTGCGCCCACGCAGGTCTTGATAATATTTAATTAAAAATCGCATTTAAAATTAATAAGCTTAAATTGCAACCAATAACGCCTGGACGAGCACGAAACCTATTATGTATACACAGCCAGAGAAATCAACTAAAGCACACGGGCCAAACATTTTTCAAAAGGAATATTTCAGCACCAATAACAAAAACAAAGAGCCAAAAGAAAAACAAGCAAAAAATAAAAATAGGGAAAAACTGTAATGGCTGCCACTTCTCCTGCTCTGGGCCACTTCTCCTGCTCAATACCAACCGCCGGACGCCCCCAACCAGAGCGCACATTTTGGTAATAAAAGGAACAACATAAAACGCAATCACAATCATCGACAATAATCTGGCATCGGCAAAAAATGCTTATTATAAAATTTCACAGTTTTTCAATGAGTGCAAAGGAGCAGGCAGCTTTACAACAACAAAATGGAGGATAAAAAATCATAATAAAAAAAAATCGGCAAAGGCAACGGCAAAACAGCAATGGCTTTTCAAAATCATAATGGCAGCTAGTAACAAGAGTTTTGTGTACAAATAAGTGGAAAAAAATTGCCAGGCAGCAGGACGTACAGCAGCAGCAACAGCGGAGGCACCAGATCCGATCGGAGACCACGTCAGCATGACGCTCCAACTCCTGCCTACTTCGGCCGCTCCACCTCCACCACTGTGCACGTCACGCGCGACCACTTAAAAAACCTTGCTTGGCCACCCACACCCCAAACCAAATGGTAATCTACCCATTCCTGCCACTGCTCATCCCACTGCCACTGCCACTGCCACTCCTGCCTGCCTCGGTATCCTCTCGTTGCATTTTCCCTTAACAGGCCGTTAGTCGTTATTATTTTGGTCCATTGACGCTGCGGGCTATGTCAGCCCACTCTATATATACAAGAGTTCTCTTTCTATATAAATATATATATATATATATATATGCATATACTTGTACATGCCTCCTGCATAAAGCTCTCTCAGGCCAACATTATGTACCACCCCCAGGACCAGGACCACGACCAGGTCCAGGGCCAGGACCAGGCAAGGGCAGTCCGTCTCTCCTGCTACGCATTCATTTGTGAACGGTGCCACCCTCGTTGACGTTGATGTCCCGTATTGGAATCGCTTTCGTCTCGGCTCGTTCACGGCCACGTACCCAGCCCAGGCACGAGCAGCACCACCAGGAGGGCAATTTTTATAATTTTAGTCTCGTTTGCTTTGAATTTATTTTTATTTTTCTTCTTTTTTCACTTGCTTGACTCCTCCTTTTCAGGCATGGCAGAAACATTCCCCCATTGCGGGCGTGCTTCCTTTTTTTTCCTTCTTTTCTAACATTTCTTGTCAGCCGTTGAGTTGTTGTGTACATTGACTAAGCCACACACACACACACACAAATATACATATACACGCTCTCAAACTTACACAGATTTATTTATGGGTTTGTATAAGTTTCATTTGACGCTTTTTTTCAGCATACAAAATGGCGTTGCTTGTTCCTTATTGATTTTTGATTTGTTATCGCATTTTTGTTTTTTGTTCGTTAAAGAATTTGTGCTCTGTGTAGGCCAAGCATTTGGCATGGGTCGTTACCAGAATGATGATTAAGAAGGAAGACTTGGCAGTAGCAGGCTAATGGGATGCTATTATTAACGCTGAGTGCTAATGGAGGCAACTGTACTTCTTCTAAGGACAGATGAGTGCGGTCAAATATGTCAAGACTGTGGCCACACCTCGACCCAATTGATCCTTCGTTTATGCGGTGAGAACCAGAAAGAAGTGGGCAATGTATAGAAAACTTTCAACTTCAAACATTTACCAACACAGAATTCTAGAGTTTTCATCAAATTCCTCAGTTTCGTAGGGCTACGAGATCAATTTAATATCAATTCGATAAAATGTTACGATTTGAAATGACAGCATCAAGCAATCGCTTTCAAACCGCCTAATTCTGAATTGATTTTGACCAGTTCAAAGATATTTTCTGTGCTCATCTGTCAGTCCTTCTATAGGAGCCTAAAATATTACACTGATCGCTACAAAATTTAAAGAGTATACTAATATTGGTCTGTTTAAAAGAAAGCTAAGCTATCAATATGTCTACAAAAACTATGTCTACACTAGATATGTCTACACTAGAGGCCAGAAAGAAGAGCTAAAACAGTTTAGCAACGAGAGGCCAGATAACAAGCCGATCGTGAAGGGACGAGATGAGCTGCGTCAACGTATTCCAATGACATCGCCACAGGTCTCAAGTTGGAAAATCAGTTTTCAACTCTACATGGCCTGCTCTTGGGTTGGAAAACCATTTTCGTGTATGCTCCAGAATCAGAATCCAAGAACAGAATCTTGTAAGATAGTCAAAGCTTTGAAGCTGACGATAAGCACGTAGATCCTATGCCTTCTTGTGTGAACAATGCCAATTATTTGGGAGAGATGCAACGGCTGTAAACGAATAAATACATATTTGTGTGATGTATTGCGTCCCTCAAAACATACCAGGATATACGCCATTAATATAAACTGAAAGGAAAAAGAAGAATTTTGATAAGAAGTTAGGCTTATATTTACCAATCAAGACGAACCAGCGAAGTGAACCAAATCGAATCTATGCTGAACAGTACAAAGATCCCAAGAGATGATTTAATGAATTTCTTAGATACTTTTTATTAACCCTTTTGTTTTTCTATACTTTTCTTAGACAGATTTTGTAAACAAAGTTCCGCATATAATTTTCATTTTTCTACCCTTTCGAATCTCATAGTTTCGCTCAGTGTATACTCAATCCTAAACAATATCATCAGCATTCATCGTCTTCTCTCTGTCCTATGTGTCTTTTCTCAAATTTTCATTGCGCTCTACTCATTCTTCCATCTGTTATTCCTGAAAAAAAAACTTCACTATACTTTGACAACGTCAACGAATGGCAACAAAATAAGCAAATACGCAAAATCTTTTTATTTCGCTCAGCATTTACGCTCATCAGCTTTTAATTTTATGCTTTTCTTTCTCCAGCTTGTTGTTGTCTTTTCATGCTTTTTTGTGCTTTTTTGTGTGCAGCGACATGAACTGGACAGGTCTTGGTCCTGGGTCCTGGACTGCCACTTATAAGGCAACAGAACAACAGCAGCATCAGCAGCAGCAAGAACAAGGAGGCAGCCTCAAAAGACAGCCACGCCCACTTAGCAACGCTAATGAGATCCAAGCAAAGCGCAAAGGCAACTTTCCATTACGTAGAATTTTCAATTTTTTCCGTTTCTTGTTGTGTTTCGTTTCACTTTGCCCCAACCCTAAGCAGCACTCACTCTCCCTGCCCATCCAGGGTTTGGCAAATGTCCTTTTGGCTTGTTAAGAAAATGTCGCTCTCTAATGCCCGACAAGTTGCCAGCAGGACGAGGGCCGCAGCAGCAGCAACGCTGGATGACAGGTTTGTGGGGGCCGCAGTGCATGTCATGGCTGACTAGTACTTGGTGTTGGTGCTGCCGCTGCCGTCGCGCTCTTTAATTAGAAAAATGTAAATTTATTTTAATTAAGATAAATAAGTAACAAAATGTTTTATGGAAATTACGTTAACAACGTGAAGACAACACTGGTGGGTAGGCGCGACGGTGGGCAGGAGCAGGAGCAGAAGCGGGTGCCAAGTGTGCTTTCGTTTTGGCTATTACTTTCAAGAGGCGACACACTCCAGGCTGCAAGCACAACCGCAGGACATCGCAGGACCCTGACCAACTGCTTTAGCATGCAAATTCAAATAATGAGCGGGCGGGGATAAAGAAAAAAGTTAAAACCAACAGTACAACCTCCACCGCTCCCCACCAGTTCGCCCCATTGCAAACATTGGATAAATGAAATTATTTTTTCCCATTTGTATTTTCAGACGTTTGATTTTTTATGGCTTTGTTACAAAGTTTTGTGTTTCATTGCGATCGATGGCCAATGTTGTATGTATGTTTGCTGTGTTTTGCTTTTTTCAATTTATTTATTATATACGTACTTTTCGAGCTGACTGTTATCGACACTCGTTGAAGCAGCTTGATGGATTGGATGTTGTTGAAAACTTTTAATTGAGGCAGCCACGACCGGCAATGGCACCCAAGCCCATGCAATTAATATATATATTGTTTTTATGTTTCAACCAACAATATATTTACAACAAACACAAAGTAGATTCATTATACTTTTTTGTATATTTTATTTTGATGGCGCATTATTTATTTTAATTAAGCTGTTTAATTTGTTTCATTGCCAGCCAGACCGACCAACAGCCGCCACCGCAGTGCAATTTATGAGCATTAACAGAAATTAGTTATATAAATAATTGCAAATGCTCATAAAACATGAATTTAAGGTTCCCAATTTAAAGTACAATTTTGGATAAACCAGGATTTACATGTGAGGTTTTAATTTAATTATCAGTATAATTGCTTATCTAAGGGTAATTAAATTTACAGTATAACGGCTTAATTCAATAATATCCAATGACTTTCAAAGTTGCGTTTTTACACAGTACTAAGCTAAATAGAATTTGGATCCAGCTAAATCATACTTACGTAGTACAGAGAACATTTAGTCAGATGAATATCTACAGCTCGATGTATGCAAGCACCAATCACTTCATGTCAGGGCAAATACACAAAGGAAGCTGCTATATGCACCACAAATATATATATATATATATATATAGATAGGGAACCAAAACTCCTCCCAATCCTGCAATCCTAATAGCGCATCTGGCAACTGAATTTGACTAGACTTTAAAGAGAATTTTTTAATGCAGATCCTTTTGAACTCGGCAAGTCAAACTGATCAAAATATATATAGACGAACCTGTTAAGAAGAGAATTTTTCTTATAGTGAACCCTATTATTTGTCAAATATTTCACACAGGCTCAAAATTCTCATATTCATCTTCTGAACTGAATTAATATATATTTCATTTATCATCGAGCTGACCGATTTTCCACAATATTAAGGTTTATTTGATAATGATTTTTTTGATGCATTTGTCTCAGCTATGGATTCAGCATTTAGTCCAGGCGATAAGCTTAATATAATTTACTTAGCACGAGGAAAAAATGCCAAAGCAATAACAGCACCTTCAGTTTTGATTACAAATTTTATTCACTTAAGTTTATTGCATAATTTTATTTAAGCTTTACACAAGTCGATGCACTGGTCAAAACTATAACTTCAACATTTAGTCCCAGAGATAAGTGTAGCCTCATTTAAATATCTTTAGAACTTTATGCTGGAGCTACAGCTTTAGCAGGTCCTCTTGCTTCGGCTAAAAATATCATCTATTTCGGCTTGTTTCTAATGTTCTTTTCAATTAGTTAATATTTTTATTCTTTGCAGCACTTTTCGATGCATTTTTCCCAGCTATATATTCAACATTTAGTCCATGTGATAAGCTTAGCATCAATTCATTCTCATTTGAACTATATGCATTAGCATTAGCTGGTGATTGACTTTGCGTTTAAAGTTGTATTCACTCACTTTTGATTAAAGAATATTTATATTCTACACACTTTTCGTTAAATTCGTTATATGTATGGCTGGAACATTTGGTAGAGATTGTAAGTATCCGATTTATTACACATCTGCACTGAATGTCAAAGCCATAGCTGTATATTATTACTTCAAGCTTATTGAAATAAGTAAATAATAGTATTAAGTAGTATAACTTTTTCTCTTATTTTAACTTCATCGTGAGGACCAACGGCCGGAAGTACTTCTTTTTCATTCGCATCTTTGGTTTTCTAGCTGTAAATTAAGGAAAGGCTAGAGCCAAATTTATTGCTTCTAAAACTTATTGTTCTGCTCCTCGTCACATATATGAATTGAGCAATTAGTAGAGGTATTTGGATCGAGCTAAGTCGTACAAAAAAGCAGTCAACCAGATAGTCTGCATATGAATGCACAAAATTGAGAGAGAAAGAGAACCAAACTACAACCCATCAACAAAACGAACACAAAGAGGACGACAACCTGTCTCTCGCATGCGGCAATCCTAATAATGCGTCTAGCAACTGGTTACTGCTAAGTTTGAGTCGAGTGTACAGAGAATGTCGTTAGAAAATTTAATAAATTTAGTGCCAAGCCTGATGTTTTTTAACCTACAGGTTTTAAGAAACAACGAAAATGAGTGCTAAAGTTTTTCAACTCAGCAAGTCAAACTGATCAAAATATATATAGACGAACCTGTTAAGAAGAGAATTTCTCTTATAGTGAACCCTATTATTTGTAAAATATTTCATACAATATCAAAATACTCATATTCATCTTTTGAACTGAATAAATAGATATTTCACCGAGCTATTAGGGTTTATTTCATAATTGTTTTTTGATGATTTTATCTCAGTTATCGATTCAACATTTAGCACCTTCAGTTTGGTTACAAATTTTATTTATTTCAATTTATTGTACAATTTTATTTTCCACTTTTTATTTTTCGATGAATTGAAGAATCCATATTCTTATAAGCTTAGCATAACTGCAAACAATTTTCGATGCATTTTTCTCAGCTAAATATTCAACATTTAGTCCAAATGATAAGCTTAGCATCAAATGCATATCATCATTATTATTCAATATCAGTCGAACTATATGCCGAAGCATTGGCTTTACGTTGGAAGTTGTATTCACTCATTTTTATTAAGGGATGTTATTATTCTAGATATGGCTTCAACATCTAGTAGAAATTGTAAGTATTCGATTTGTTATACATTTCTATTGAAATAATTTCTTATTGAAATAAGTAAAAATTAGTAGGAAGTAGTATTATTATTATCTCTTATTTTAACTGCATCGTGAGTACCAACAACCCAAAGTACTTCTTTGACATTCGCATCTTTGCTTTTCTAGCTGTGACTTCAAGAAAGGGTAAAGCCGAATTCATTTATTCTATCTAAAACTTGTTGTTTGGCTCCTCTTCGCACGTCACATATATGTCTTAAACAATTAGTAGAGGTGTTGCACATGTTTACGATTTATTAACAACTTTCACGGAGTTGTTATGCAAGAAAAAATGGAGAAAAACACCAAGATACGACTCGAACAAAGTTGCCCTGTTAGATCTCATTCATTCAGAATGCGATGCCCTGCTCTGGACCTACATCTTAAATTCTTACAATCTTAGGTAAGATTCGGCTCTTTGGAGAAGCTTTACTTCCTCGCCTTCTATTATTATAGAGTGTAGCCCCAGTTTAAAATCAAATCGAATGCTTGAAAGAAACTTTTAAATAGCTTTTCAAGCTATGCACTTACGCCCCCCCCCCCCCCAACCTCTCCCACACACCCTGACCATTCAGGACACTTATCAAGCTTAATGGTTTAAATATTTACTTGTAATTAAAATTCAGATTTTAGCCTCATGCACATCACATCAAGTGCATAATCACAGTAGGCAAGGCCATTGAGGCAATTTTTGAGTGAGACGCCTCTGCCAACGACTGGGCTGGCCCCAGCGTGCCTGACACTACCAAGTGCCCAGCCCTAGGCCCTGGAAGAGGAGGAGCAGGAGTAATACAGCAGTGGCAGCCGCAGGATGAGGACTGACATAAGCCGGCGGGCAGAGTAAGCAGCTGAAGATTATGTCGCCCCCAGAGTAAATGAAACTTATGCACAAATTACACAAGTCAGTCGACTGGCAGCCAGCTACACACTCCAGCTCCAGTTTCCTTCGGCAAGCGCGCTCCTTCCCAAGACCCTCCAGCTGCTCTGACTGACTATCCACTCCAGGCGGCATTCTCGTCGCTGGGCTCATAATTAAAACTGGCGCTGAATGAAATCGCATAAAATGAATTAAACATTTTAAGGCTATTTAGTGGAGTAGGAGCTGGGATCCGTATTGGAGAGTACGGGGTCTACTCGCTTCTCTCTCTTCCTTCTCCTGCTATAGTTACTGGCATATTGCTCTCGGGACAATTGCAGCGTTAAATGAAATATTAATGGCATGGATGTCAGCAAGGAGCAAGGTAATGGAATTTGCAGCGGGACCACGATGCTTGGAGACGGTGTGACGATGTGACGATGTGATGATGATAATGATGATCATGGGACTGGGCCTCTAATAATATGCCATGTACAGATGCAGTTGCTGGGGGCGGTATGCTTTTAATGATTTTTACTCCCCCGTGTTACTGTTTCATGCTCCCTTTGCTCCTACTCCCGCTCCCCTTCTCACTACTGCTGTTGTTGTTGTTGTTGTTGTGCACACACACTTCAAAACATTTTTCAAGTGCATCATTATTTGTTGCAAAATGTGCGACTGACGGGGAGCAGGGCGGCAGCGGGAGTATGACTACAGAACAGAAAACGGGGCGTGTAAATTCAATGCACTGCATTTTTAATCCTGGCACAAGGTTTTTTCAATGCCTCTTCTCAAGTGCATGCCATACCACCCAGCCCCTCAGCCCCTCTCACCACCTCCCACGGCACTTCATATGCAAACATTTATGATGACGATGGCGGACTATGACTACGCCTCAGCCTACGTCTCCGCCTCTGACTGTTGGCTTGTTGGGCACAAAGGTAGTCCCGATTGCTTTTGTTTCTACAGCTTCTGGGCATGTGTTTGTATAATATACATACATATCTGTGGGTGTTTGTGTGTGTGGGCCGCTTGTCGAGTGCAGGCTGCATAATGGGATGTCTGATGAAGCTCTTAGTCGGCATAATTACTTTTTTTCAAGCAAATGATACTCTGCGGTCTCTGAGCCGGCCATATTGCCGACTGTGGATAGCGTTTCAGACTCCAACTGATGGCAAATTAAATGAAATTATTAATTACATCGACTAAAAGCAGTTCACATTGGTGGGCTTACATTTTTTCAGATTTATCAGGAATCAGGAATGATAGGAATGAGTTAGTCGCATTTGAAGTGAAGAGAATTGCATCACAAAGTAACTTTTGCCAGCCGAGTATGATGGATTTTCTGTTATATTGCTAACAAAGTGGACAGCAACAACAAGGCAACTTGTTCGATGGAGATCGGACCTTTGGCAAGAACTGGACATTGTAATATTTATTCAAATACATAGTGATTTACTTTAATGAAATGAAATGTAATGAGTTTATGCATTCCCAATTTGGTTTAGTTATTTATAGATCTGCACCTTAAAAAAGACCTTTACAGAATTTTATCAGTGGGACTTTTGTTTGCAAATAACCCCTTCAGTTCTCAATATGAAACAGAAAACAACGACAAAAAAGCTAATAGCAAAAAAGGTATCCAGTTAACAGCAATTCAATAGATCGGATAGTGCGACTTCAGCAAGCTCACACATATTGCTTCCTTAGAAATTTCGAAACTTATTTTCATAATACCCATCGAGTTTCTAATTTGCCAGTTAAGAAATTACCACCGGCTTGCCATAGCACAGGCCAATGTGCCGCCAAGCTTTTGGACAACGCTAATGAGCTAAACTTGGCAGTGGCTAAGCAGGAGGACTAGCAGCAACCAGAGCAGCAGCCGTGGCACCGGCAGCAGGCACAACAAGAGCAACGGGAGGTGAACTGCCTTTGATCGCAACCACTTGAATGCCAATTAAAATCGTGTAAATAATTTTCAACAATTACAGCCCATACAAAAGGTATGAATACATTATACTTGTACACAAGTTCACAAGGACAAGCGACGAACCTGTGGCAGCGACGGGCAAGAATTATGGCAACTGCATTAGCATAAGGATTTTGAGTGCGCCGGCATACCTATATACTTTTGACGCTGGTTAGGAAAGGAACCAAAAGGACACAAGCATAAAAATAAAAAAGAAAGAAAGAAAGACAAAGCTTCAAATCATAAACATAAATCGTGGGAAACAACGGCGGTACAATATTCAAATTAGATGAATGTCACTTCACCCAGTACAGGACACGACGGCATACAAAAACAGGACACGGCATTAGAAGCGAGCGCTACTGTGTTTTTGTCAACGAATGGCATATCTGTACTATATGTGTGTCTGAATCAATTAATGAAAGGGTGAAGGAACGATTGTGATTGCGTTTGTTTGCTCACACAATGTGAGAGCACCCAAAGTGGCGATCAGCGATCATCTAAAGGATGCTGCTGAGCTGAACGTCTTTTCAAGCTGTCACTGCTGCGAGTGGGCCCTCTCAACCCTTGCTGCCTTTGCATATCATTATTTTTCAACCAATTTTAATTGAAATTTTACCTGGAAAATGTGTTCAATTTCGGGCGGCCCAAGCAGCTGCGCTCTGTTCTCGCATTGGGCTGGTTTAATGCAAATTTCTGTATATTTATTGAAATGCTGGAAAATATTTTCATAAAAAATACCACAATATTTCGAAAGGGAAACCGGTTGAGCCGGTTAACCCTTTGTCATTTGTCATTATGTATCAATTTTAACAGACCAAAAGTAGGCCAACAAATAATTCATACAGCTGTCTAGGCAGTGTATCGCAAGATATAACATATTCTATAGATATATGTGTGATTTGGATCATTGATACAAATGACATGATTGTTTTGCTTTTACATACATATTTTCCAATTCTATGAAAGTTGAAATCTCTTTTCCATACAAGGGAGAAAACTACTTTGCATTTTGAGATTCTGGAACCACCTCAAGGAGGTCCTATTTATAAGCTCACTAGTTTTTCATATGCATAACTATGACATTTAGCTGATCGAAGAAACCTGAGTTGCAATTGGCAACAATAAACATCAGAAGCACTCTATGTTTTATCTTTCAGAAAACGTGTTTCTTCTTCCCAAGACAAACCCTTTTTTAAGCCCAAGTTTCATATCTCTCAGGCTAACCAAGTTTCGTATCTTTCCAAACTCTCTCAGAAATAGCTGTCACACTTAATTATTTAGTTTTCTCCACGATAAAATATATTTTTAATGCTCTTTCAATTCCTTCAATTCACAATCTCCAAACACAAAGACTTGGACAGCTGCTGGCGGCTGCGTTAAGACAAGAATTTCATTTATCAGCGCCATTTTCATTTCAGCTTCAGCAACCAACACCAAATGGCAACTTAATTTACGCTGAAATCCATTTGACTTTATCTGACATTCCAATCAAGCCGTCTAAAAAATTTGTAACAACACAAAAAAAAAAAAAATTTAATAAAAAATGCAAAAAGTAAAACAGAAAAAAGTTGCTGGCAGTCACGTCGTTCAAGTTTGGCTACAAATTTTTTTTGTCCAAACTTTATCGTGACACCATGGCAATGATGAGGACGCTGAGTATGATGATGATCATGGGGTGGCGCTGCGCTAATGGGCAAGGTCCCACCCCTCTCTGAATTCACGTACAGAAATAATTCAATTGTTTGAAAGAGACCCAAAAAATTAAAAAAAAAAATATATATAGTGTGGCAAATAACAGAAAAAATCGCCCTTACATGCCAACAATATGTGCTGCGTACTTATGTACATATATACACATATAGAGTATTTATATGGCAGCTTTGTATGGGTCGTTGGGTTTCCTTTTCACTCCTCGCAGCTCTGCTCTTCCGCACGCACATAATTTCCGGTGCGATTTCATTAAAATTTCTCTGTTTTTTAGCTTCAACTGCGCCTTTTTGAAATCACATGCTGACATATTTCTGTTCATCACAAAAAGGACCTTTTTATATATATAAAAAAAAATTTGGTAATTTTATAGTCAAACTGTAACAGTTTTTTTTTTACTTTTTTTGTGTGTTTTTTTTTTTTTGGTTCACAGAGCCAAAAGAAAAAATAAATGAAATTAAAAAAGCGCACAGTTTATGCTCTATAAATTTTAATGTAAATGGCTTTTCGGCTGCTGATGTTTCTATTGTTGTTGGGGCTGTTTTATGTTGTTGTTGTTGTAGTTTCATTTCGTTTCGCACACGCTCGTTAGCTTAAAAGCGCATTGTATCTGACAAGCTGTCGGATGCGTTTTGTGTTATAAATTTTGACTTGTTTTCGTGAAGAGCAGCCGATAAAAAACTATGCATCTGCATACGTAAAATGTAAATGGGGTGAGGAGGTAAACCAGGGAGCGGATACGTTGCTATTATAGATACCACAGGACTTGGACCTTTTACGAGGCAAAGAATGTATACCTATCAGGGCAGTCATTATTATATTAGTTAATGATTTCATAGCAAAAAATGTATTTGTCTGCGAGGGGTAATAGCGATAGCGGAAAGTAAGTTTTAGCTAAATCAATTCTTTGTAAGTCGAAGCAAATTCACCTATATTAAATAATATTTTGGATCGACTGCATTATTGATTGAAGAGGTAGAACATCGCAGTGAATCTTTGCTTTGCTCGAAGGAGAGAAAACGCAATAAGCTGAAACTGACACTGAAGGCAGTTTGGCTCAGCATTTTATATATCATATATATAATATCCACAGTCGGCTTCTCCAGGTCCTTTGAGTCGCATGGCTGTATGATCACCTCAATAACCTGACATTAAATCAACACTAGAAGATGGCTCAAGGCATCTTACCCTCTGAAACTTTCGCTAAGAGAAGTCTCCTTTCAGTTAGGTCAATAAAATTCTCAGCCTCGTATATTTAATTTCTCTTCAATATACATTCCTTAAATTCATCTAATTTGGCTGCACTCGACTCCAATTTGGCTGCACTTGCACCCTTAATTGTTTGATTAAGACCACATCTCTTTATCTATCCAATTGTTTCTCAACAAAATATTTACATTTTCCCATACCATCGCAAACTGTATTCGTGGACAACTTCATCAGCATTCAGATAACTTTCCACTAACTTAAAATCACATTAATCTTTCCAAGTCGTCAGCGCTGTTGTCTACGTGAGTCCATCAATCAACAGACAAATTGCAGAAGCCACCAACAGCCACAGCAACGTGCAACGTGCAACAGGCAACAGGCCACAGTATCACTCTCTAGCTGATTCTCCACCTATCCTAGCCTCGCTCTGTTTTTTTTTTTTTTGCAAAATTTATTGACAAATAAAAGGGATTTTGACGGCGCGCCAACAAGTCAATAAAGCAAAGCAGAGTCACTGAAAAACCTCAACGAGCGATACAAACTGACAGCGAAAATTGTCAGTTTCGAGTGCTTGAGCAAATTTTACAATAAATAAAAGTTGAAAGCAACAACAACAACATCGAAAAGTAAGCCTATTAACCTTTTTTTATAGCGCAACAAACAATGGAACGGCAAAAAAAACTGTGAGGGGTTGTCCTATGGTCCGCACCCCTCACACAGTCAGACTCACACACTGAGCTGGCAACCCCTAACACCATTCGCTCACACCTATTTTGCTTCTTTTTTTTTTTGAAGCGATCAATGTTCACTTTGCTTCTGAATGGTGTCGATTTGCGATCGATTGTGCGGTGTTCATTGATTTGTTCTATTGATTGTTGATACTCTGTGATTAGTGAGAGGTTTCAATGCCACGGCCCTAAGGGGCTGGGGTTGCACACAAACCACACCAATTTGTTGCTCATAATTGCATTGTCTGCCGGCCCCTTGGCAGTTCCCAAGTGCAAGTAATTATTTTAATACTTTAATTTGCCACCTGAGTTCGTTGGCGCCTCCGTGTTTTAGCGCGTCCCTTTTCTGGCCCCTTTTTGTGTCCCTTTGTGGCCTCAGGCAGACGTTTTTCCAATTGCAATGCTAAATGAAAATGCCGCAGACGTCCAACGAACCAGAAGAAGTTCGTTTCAGTCAGCGAAATTATATAAAGAACGCAAAAAATAGAAATGGAGGAAAAGTACAGTCACCAAAGCAGCCACACCCACCGAATGGTCTAAAGGACACTTACTACAACAGTGGCTCCATGGGCTGCAGTGACTAGAGTTGATGCGCTACTGCACATTTAAGGCATTTGCATTGGTTGCAAACAACTTTAGTCCCACCTGGTTGCAGTTGAGGCAACTGTACTTAAGATGCCAAGCAGTATGATCTAATTTTGGTACCCTTCAGTCGCAGAAGCTAAAAATATGCCGCCTTAAATCGATGCAGCCTCGTTCCCACATGTGTTAAGAACTTTAATCCATATGCCCTCTGCATATTTGTAAGATGCGAACACTATATCGCATTTTTGCCTAAGAATGTATTTATCGTGGAATAACATTTAGTCGGAAAACTGCGAGGTCTGCCGAATGTCGACAACTGAAAGATTTCTAATCATCATATTATTTGAGTATGAATTAAATAATAAAACAAGTAAGAACGCTATAGTCGATATTCCGACTATAATATACACGTACTCAGCATTTACTCGTTGGGATGTTTCACTGTGGGAGTGGGAGTGTAAGGACAACGATAGGATCAGAGAATGCAGAAGGCCGAGCTTTAAAAAGTGAGAGTGAAAGGACAAAGAAAGAACTTAGAGAAATAAGGGAGATGACAAAGGAAAGATAGGGAGGGAAGAAAGAATTATTAAGCTTGACAAATAATAAACCTCATCATCGTTCAGTCATGGCTTTAAGCGTAATTCATATGTAAAGGGCATACAAATTTCTTTCTTACTGCAGCTGAGCTGTTAGTCTTGTTAGCCGTATTCTTTTTTGTATTTCATTACAAAATGCCTCAGCTTTTTCATTTGCCGTTTCAACATTTGCAAACCGCAGTGGCAATAAGAATGCGAGAGATAGACAGAGGGAATCTGATTCCATTTCAGAGCATATTTGGAAACCTTGTTGGCGTTGGCTAACTGAATGAATTTAATAATTAATTTAATATTAAATTCTCTAAGCTCGCCCACGAAAATTTCTTAATTATACGAATAACTGTTGCCACACAAAATATGTTGCACTATATATATATATATATATAAATGATTTCCCCCTGAAGAGAGCATTTTTCACGCCATTCGAGTCGTTTTAAAAAACTATTATTTTTACTCAAAGTACAATATAAGCTCGCCGGGGGGCGGGCAGGCGTAAATTCCTTATTAAATTTTCAATGCAGACAAGTTAGGGACTGCTGCCACAGCCACAGGCTAAGGTGCAGGCACAGGCCCAGGCACAGGACGACCACAATGTCGTATCCTGGCGCTGTTTCGTGTAATTCCTTCAAGGGAAATCTTTTCAATTACAATTCGTGCAGATGGTTGCGTTTCCTTGGCATTTTCCCCTTTTAGATATATATATATATATATATACTTATGTTTGTTCCGTTTTTGTTTTCTCTGTTTTCTGTTTTTTTCTGGTTACTTTTTACGCCTGGCAGACAGTGGCAATTCCTTTTCATTTTCTATGTCTTAACAGCGGCCTGGTTGCCCTGCAGGTCCTGGGCGCCTGTTGACAAGCAGCCAGCTAGGGCGACGCCGTGGTGTCTTTGGCTTGGCTGCGGGGCTAACTCGAGTGCTTGCCGCTGCGACATTATGAGGATGCTTAAAGCCTTTGCCAGGTAAGGAGGCAAGTCGCAGCGCATTCAGTCAGGGTCCGGTGTAGCTGCTTGCAGTTAATTAGCGAACTGTGCACACTTTTAATTACATGTGACAGCTGCTGCCTGCTTACGCTACACTGATGTGTATTCTGTAGATAAATATAGAGATACAGAGATATAGCCTAATGCACTGCTATCAGCGTCAGGGCATAATACTTAAATACTCCCCGATATTTACGACCCGAATTATAGATACTCTCGGCTATTAACGACTTCATCAAACAGGCCTTAGTTAATAAGCCGCTGCCTTCAAGTCCAGTTCCGAGTATCTAAACGTTCATTCATAATTCGAAACGCACCTCTCGGTGCCGCCGACCACAAATTACGTCATTAGGCAATCAGAACTGTCAGCCGCCAGGCAGGTGGTCACCATTAGCTATATCTCGCCATGCTCGTAAGTTGTCGGCAAAACTACAAATTGGAAAACCATTTCAACGCTAATGAAGATCCACCCATTGCTTGTAGCGCCAGGGCATATAAAAAGTTTTATGGCTTTGCTAAAGAAGAAAAAAACAGTACAGATAAGTACGGGAATGAAGGTAGGCAAGTATAGTTGACGGTGTACGGACTCGTTGTATACCCTACATAACACACTTTCGGATTTAAAAACTGCGAAGACATGATATCATGAAGTAATATAACTTGTTATACAAGGCATCCATGCTGAAATCAATTGCTCACCCGACGGAGGGTATACGATACGAAACAAGGACACGGAAAACAGAAATTCGGGCTCCTCTAGCGCACTAACATAGAATGGTAAAAGGGGCCATAAAAGAAGTTTTATTAGTATTAAGAAAGTTATCAATGCAGTTACCTATGAAATACTCTATAAGTAAAGTCTCAAACCTATGAACTACAGTCCACACAAATGAAGAAATGTTCAGCAGATAAGTAAATGTATAAATATATATATAGAACAAAAGAATTCTCATACACTCTTATATATGAAAAAGACTTTTAAACCAAAGCAGCATACAATCATAAGAAAGATAGTTGAAGAAGATATGCAGCACATAAGCATGATCACACGCATCGGGTAACTGCACAAACGTTGCACCGTTTCTGCATACCAGATGTCAGGTGAACGAAATATGCTCAGACTATTATTAGATCACCAATGCGCAGGACATACAAAGAAGATTTCTTTCCCCATATTTACACATAAGCTATAATCTATCCTCTAGTTTCTAAGGATACAAATTGTATAAAAGCAGAGCTTTTTAAATAAACCTTCAGTAGCGTTTTAGGTCTCAAGCAATATTGAAGAATAGAAAAAACCAGTCTTTAATGACTGGATTCCTTGGATTCACCAACATGCGGCAAGACCTCAACCAACTGCAGTGCAAGCCCAAGAGTAGCGTTTTGAAAAACTGACCACCACAGTGCAATAAAAAATTTGTTTATCGCTGACAATGATTGAGCAGATTTCGTAATGGAACCAGCCTCAGTCTCTCAGACCCAGACCCAGACCCAACCCAGGTTGCCCATCAATAGCCAAATGAATGAGCCTACCCAGACCCAGAGCCCAGTTCCAGAATTCCAGTTTACGCAGGCCTCCAACCATCCAGCAGCAGTGGAGTCGGAGTCGCTGGCGTTTGTCATTAAGCTGGTCGCTTTTGTAGTCAACGCCCACAATTTCAAGTTGGCGCTTATCGATTGCCCATACGCCCCCTTGGCCTAGCCAGTGGGCGGCCAATGGTTGCGACAATGTTTCGTATGATTTGTGCACTAATTAAATTTCCATTCTAATTTCCAAACTTGAAGCTGTCTTGCTGGGCGTTTTACTCGTACATATTTCTATTTCTGTTTGTGTTGCTCTTTGTGTTTCAGTTTGATTTTTGTGTGACTGTTGTTAGTTTTTTATGCGACACTGCTGACAAATTTTCGTTCTGCCATAATGAAAAATTGCAATTTTTATTTACAACTGAAATTGTAAAATTCTGACATAATCCGCTTAAATTGTATGCAGCTTTTGTCATAAATTCCAGTGCATTGTTCCATGTCACTAAATCATATCAGCTGCAATTTATGCAAACCCACACACAAACTTAACGCTGGCCCGGGGGGAAGGAGTGGACACTGTGGCCAAGTCCAGTTGCCCAATTAAAATGCAAGAATTGTTAATGCGCGACATTAAAATTCATTATTATTACATACGTTTATTGCTATTAACATTTTACCATTACGGCTGTATTTGGCGTGGTGTCTCTCTATGCCCGCTACAGTTCTTGCGCCGGTGTCTGAGCTGTGCACCCATAAGCATAGACGTAGCCGTAGACTCATGCAAATGCCCAGGCTTAGACTTCAAAGCGAACAATGTGAGTGGCAAGTGTAAGAGGCAGTGGCGGCGTTTGTAAGGGGATTCAGCAAATATCAAGTGCTTGCAGTTCAGAGTTGAAGTCGGTGAGTTTCTACAAATCAATATGGAAAAATAACATTATCATTCATGGAAGTGGTTTCAAAGACGTTATTTTACCTATTCAAACGGATATCGGATTACAAATAGTCCCAGCTTTGAAGTCGGCTGAAGATGGGATCGCTGCTAACCGAATCAAACTGTCTTACTAAGAAAAAACTTGTTCAAATAGTACAAAAATCATTACAAAATCAATATTTTCGGTCTCAATAGTACGTTAATCCTGTATTGTGATCGATGTTCTCATTCAGAACGTAGTTTGTGTTCACTTCTTGCACTCTTTGGGATGGTTATAGGAAAGTTAAAGAATATATCAAAAATGAACGTTTCAAAAAATAAAATAAAGGTCTCATTTTTAGAACTATTGTTCTCACTAGCATTATCATTATCTCTCTCCCATGCTCAATAACTATGCATACTAATCTACTATATAACACCCTTGTTTCCCCATCCCCCTCCTCTGCTGATTTTTTTATAATTTTTAAAGAAGTTAACTAAGAACGCAGCCAGCTTGCAAACACTTCTAAATGCCAATGCTCATGCACTCTCAAATAGCTCGAATGAAAGTTACCCCTCGTAACAATTTCCACCTACACCATTGACAAATCACCACCTGAGCCTCAGCCTGAGCCCGCATGCCAACAACTATCGCAAACACACGCTTTTTTTATGGACAACTCTCCTCCTACCGTCTGTCAAAGTCAAACGCGTCAAAGACCAGCCCCAACTATTATAATTAATTGACAATAATTTCTGTTATTTCTTGTGTCAGTTTTTCCACCCAAGTTCGTTTGCTCGTTTTTTTGTTTGTTCGTTTGTTCGTTCTCTATGAACGAGTATATCAAATCGGCTCATGTCGTCGTCGTCTACCTTCATTTAGTGTCATTAAAATTGAAAAATGTTTCAGCATGTTTTCGCCAGGCATGTTTGTTCATGCCCACTAAAACCATAACAACAAAACAACTCGTTATAATTTATGACTGGTTCAGACAGTTCTCAAGCTCAAGATTAACTATTTCTGCAATTGTTCTGGGTAGTATGGGTATTTATGTGACGGCACACTTAAGGAAAAATATCTTAATAGTTACAACTGAAGTAATTTATTATAATTATGAAACATTTTCTGGTTAAAAGAAAAAATTATTTTGCTAAGTAACATTTTAAGTCAATAATTTGTTGAAAATTTTGTTAGTATTTAGCTCCTGATCTATAAGACCATCCATCCTATATCTGGTGAGGGCCTAAGGGGTCCAACTATGGAGAACTGCTACGAATTTAAATATTAAGAGATGAAAAGATGAGTGAGATGTTTGGCGTTCCTTCGTGAAGAAGTGAAGAAGTGGAAACATTTTTCATTGAAGTCGTTTCTGGACACTCAAGTGAAATGCATTGGCTAAGAGCAACCACTAGTCCCATTATTCCTGACCTCGAGCAGGCTAGAATATTATATATGTTCATGAAGAGACTTCTTTCACCTTGAGCGGCATTTGATAATCAACTTTATGAGCAACTAGATCTACAAAGCAGACCACATAAGACCTCTCTTACCTCTTGAGTGCTCTCCTACTCTTTACATCCTCTTCCCATAGTTTGGCGCGTGCGCTGTTTCCCAATCAGTCGGTGAGGCAGAATACTAAGTTTCAGATTTACATATAACAATGCCAACTTCTGTTTTAGTAAATTTTTTCTGAGTGCACAAAGACCCATGCTTATTGAGTTGTTAACAAGTTTGCTTTATGGGCTGGCTGGACCAGCTACAAATAGGAGCAGCAATAGCCTCAGCTGCTTATCGGCAAACCAAACGCGCTAGGCTGTGAAAACCCAAAAGTACTCGCACACCTCGAGGTCCAGGTTCATCGATCAACACCAACCAACCCTGCGGCTGACCCTTGCCCTTAAGCTTAGCAAGCTAGAGATAATATTAGGCCAGACTAGATTACGGCAGCTGCACTCCAACTCTAACCACAGCGCATCACGAGGACGCAGGACCTTGTCGCACAGTTGGTTGCACAACAAAAGCCAACGGCCAGGCCGCCGAAATTCATTTTAAAACATTTTTAATATGCACGCATGGTGGGCCCGCTCTCACTCTCATCGTCAGTCTCAATCTCAGTTCTCATTCCCCCAGTCTCATTCCGCATCCCTCTCCTGCTGCTTGTTTGATTTGCAGTTTATTTCGGGCCGGTCAGGCAGGCAGTCCGGCTAGACAGCTGCCCGGATGAGTGGCTCTGGCTGACTGGGCTACTCAGACCTTCGACCCCTCCCCTCCGCCAAAAGCCCCAGCCCTCCCTAACCCTTTTGGCTATGCTCGGCCCTGGACCCGTCCAATAATTACACACGGCATTTGCTTTACTTTGCTTTGTTTTGTGCGCGTTTTTTTGTGTATCCTGGCATCCCGTAAAAGGACGAACGCGCGCGCTTAAATAAGCAATTACCGTGTATAGCAGCTACAGCTACAGCTACAGCTACATCAACAGCGCAACCAGCAGCATCCTGTCAAAGTCTTGCTACTCCTGCTCCTGCCCACAGTCCGCTCTAAAAGGGTTGAGTTGCGGCATCGACTGCAAGGGACAAAGCAAAAGGGGTTCTGGCGTAGTAAAAACGCAGAAAAGTAAAACTGAAACGAGAGCTTTGTGTTGCTGTCGGTTCTGATTTAAATCTTTGGCCATGACATGTGGCGTCCAGACAAGGCACTCGGTTCCGCCTCAATCACGCTGCCCAGCTGTCTGCTGCTCTGTGTTCTGTGTTGCTGCCCAAAAATCAATAAAGCTTCCCAAAATGTACACTTTAAAGTTGTACAGAACAGCAGTTCCAGTCTCTGAATGCGGCACCGGCTGTGTCAAGTTCAAGTTCAACACTTGATAATTAATTGCGCACCAGCCCAGAGTGCGTGTCGTCTCATTAGCACCCCAGGCACTGGCCCTGCGGCTGGCGCTGACTCTGAAAAAGGGTCAACTGTCGGGTCATTGTGCTTTTAATTAGAAAAACGTACCAAATGGCAAAAAAAGGACGAAGTCGAGGGAAAACTCATTAAGATTTGTGCTTAACCCTTTGCTGCTGACCCAGTTTCACCAGTTTTGACCTTATAGCCGGACGTGGCCAAGCCCAGTGTCCGTGTCGTGTCCGCGTCTGTAATTAAGTAATTAAGCTAAAAACACTTTCGCCCTTTTCACGCAGCAAACCAAACCAAGAAGGAACTGAAAACAAACCCTGACCCACGTCAAGGCAAAACCACTTGAGCTAGCAATGCAGCTTGGGGACTGGGATTGATATTGGGCTTGTGACCCCAATGCAATCGCAGGCATTTCCTGCAATTTGTTTTTACCCAAAACGTGACTGCATTGCCATATGCACATGACAGCGTTTATTCGAGGGTCAGCAGCTGCCCGACTGACCAGTTTCAGTTGCCATCCCAGCTGCAGTTGCAGTCCCCACACACCACTTCCACTTCGTTTTCGTTGTTGTCCTTCACATTGACACATTTTTTGTTGGTTGTCGGTGTCGTTGCAAATAGTGCTTTCCCCATGCGTGGGAACTCGGCTGGATAAGCTGTCATTGACCCAAACCACGATGCAATCTAGATGAGTTGATATCATCATCATTTTGCGAGAGGTTTTTGAGAGGTTACAAAGAAACGGGGGACTTAGATAGCGTAGTTCTATATACTTATTATTACATTAAATTTGCTTTAAATTTTGCAACCGCAAATCGGTAAAAACATTATATCTTCCACAATTTTTGGGACAGACAGTTTAGTTTGAACAAGCATAAGCTTAAATGAAATTTATTTATAAATATTCATATTCATTTAATCAGTCTGAGCTGGCTTTCGATCTCTTCTTTCGACCCCGCTCGCCAGCTAGAAGTGCGCGGCTCACTAAGCGATACCGCCATTGCAAGCACAATGATGTTGAAGCTTAACTTTGTATATAAGAATAAGATTCTTTTTCAAGATCGATGATAATGAATATGCTTAATAACGTTACCTTCCAAATGCAATGAAAATTGAACTGATTTTGGAACGACGCTTTTTTCTTAGTGTACATTGAATCAAATTTAGGCAAAACAAGAGAGGAAGGCTTACTTCGTGTACCTTAACCTTATATACTCTTGCAGAAGTATAAAAAGGAAAGAAACCTTAGTAGTCTAAAACGAATTTCCTTGAGATGAAGCAATCTTCTCTTTAATTACCTTCAAGACTAGTTCAACACAGATTCGGATTGAAATTTAGGCAAAAAAGGCCAATTAAGCCTGTTCGGATTGATTTAAGCCTGTCCAGGAGTGTTATGCGCTCGGCGGAGACGGTGGCTATTATATTCAGCTGTCAACCATAACTTCGTGAGCACAACCCCGCGATAAGACCACCAATTTGTAAACCATTCACAAAATGAGATATTAGTTTTGTTAGGAAGTTTGCAACGCATAGAAGCAAGCTTTTCCGGCTATTTGAAGTAAATATATTCGGCATCAGCACGTCAAGGAGAGTCCATAAATCCATGTCCGTCCATCTGTTTCAACCCCATTATCTCAGAAGTCTTAAAAGCTACAGGGCTGAAGTCTTTACTGGTTCTTTGGCCTGGTTAACGCTGCTTCGAGATTCATTCAGATCGATCAACTATATCATATAGCTCCCATATAACCGCTTGTTCCGGAATGAACACTTTGGAACATAACTTTTCTGTTTTTCATCAAAATCAAACCAAAATCTGTTTGTATCCATTTGAGGAGGCTTCACGTCCGCCGACAAGATTTGATCTAGATCTGCTATACATTTACAAGGTGGTTGATATATAAACTAGCCTTCCTTTTTTCATTTAATCTTTTAATTTTGCTTTAATTCAGATGAACCATTTGAAGTCAGCAACTACTAGAACGTTGCTATTATTTGTACATATATATATTTTTTTCAACATTTTTTATATCGGTAAAATACATAAATTATGTCCTTCATGGCCAGCAAATGATCGTTGTTTTGAGGCACGCGCCAAAATGTGTTTTCTTTCTTTCGGCTGCAAGTCAACATACTCTGCATTCGCCGTGTTGCAGGATGAACAATATTCCAGCGTCTTCTTGATCAGTTGCTTTTGATGTAAATTACAAAATCCTACTCAAATTCTTTGAGAACTTTAGTTTAAATAAATATGAAACCTCATGATTGCTAATAAGTTGTTCATAAACAACTTCCCTGAATGACAAGCATCGATATGCTCGCTTTGTCTCTAAGAAGAGAGCATATAAAGCAGATGTTTCTTATCCTTATACTCTACTCATCGATTCCGAAAAAAATGTAAACGGCAGCTTAACAATCGGCCATCGATCAGTTTCAGTTTTGGCACATGGACATTAGACAAGCACAGCAGCAACAGCAACAGCAAAAGTTCAGCCTTAAAGGATCATTGAGACTTGATTTACGACTGCTCTGTCCACTCAGAAGGCTACTTTTGCTTTCGATGCCGGTACAAAGCCATAAATTAGATCATCTTGGTGATAAATAAATAAGAAATAATCGCAAGGAAAAAAAACCTGCACAACAAATTTGTTGCCTTCAGTGTTTAAAGACGACGGCGGCTAATGAGCGGACAAAGCGACAGAATGTATGGGGGGATTGGGTTTGGGCATGGCCATTGGTATGCTGATGGTTGATGCTTGGCACTCGAGAGCTGCTGCTGCACCGTTGGGGCCGGGCCGGGTAACGGGTAACGGATGCCGACCCGCATGAAAGTTGGCGGCGCATTATGTTTGCCGGCTGCCTGATTTTTTGAGTTTTTGCTGCACTGAAGCGTGTGCCAGCAGCGGCAATGAAAGAAAGGGTCGAGGTCATGTGTACGTTGCACTTGGAGAAAAAATGTCCTTAAATTTGAAGGGGCAATCTGAACTACAAAATGCCTTAAGAAACAAAAATAATGTCTTCTACGCTTAAGATTTTTATTTTAACAGGAAAACAAGGAATACACATATCAGCCTTATATAGATTCGAATTCTCAGATGATTCTAGTTTTGAAGTGATTAGGCAGACACACTTAGGGTGGAGTTTCTCAGACAGACAACTTCTGATAAGATATCGCCACTGATCTCGAAACAGTCTGGTAAAGTTTGCCTAACTCAAATTTTGCGATTTTTCCTATAGTTGAGATTGAGATGCTCAAATCACGAAGTCGCATAGACTTCTAATATATCAAGGGATTGCAGAAAACGTTTTTCTCTCACTTACGGCCTTAAGTCTGCTAAGTCAAAGAAAAAAAGAAATAAATTGGATATTTACTTAAGAAAAGACCATTTGTTAGGGTTTATAATGACATTTATACTTTTCAGACATTATTTTTCTGAGTGTCCGAGCTAAGCTGAGCTTTTATGTTGGTTGCCAACCGCAAAACTGTGCACGGTGCTATTTCTCATTTGGTTTTGTTTTTTGCATGCGCTATGTTCCTGCTCTGCTGATGTTGCTATTGCTGGTCCTGGTTGTAGTTTTTGTCCTTGTTGCCAGGCAAAAGGCAATGGCAACTAATTGAATGTGCTGAACTCGAAACTCACACAGATGCATTAAATATCGCGTTATATGGCGCATTAAGCGCTCATTTCAACGTTCGTGTTGTTGTCCTGCCATTGCTTTGCTACTTCATCTGCACTACTCCTGCTCCTGCTCTTGCTACTGCTGCCTGTGACCTAACGAGGGTTCATTTCATGGCCCCCAGTCTCACCAGCGGAAATCTAAAGCAAAGTGTAGGTGAATGCTTGCGGGGCGCTTGGAGCTGCCGGCAAATGTGATGATGATGATGATGATGATTTCTCCATTGCTCGCTGCATTTGTATTGGTAATTACCGCTTTATGTGTATTTGTGTGAGGGACGTCTGCTTGCTGTCCATGGGGTGGTTTTTTTTGCTCGCTTTCTTTACCATTAATTTTTTTTAGATTTTTTTTCTACTGGCCTCTCTTTCACTCACACACTCACGCGCACCCCCTAAAAGTACACCCACCCTACCAACCCATGGCAATTTTTTTTCAATTTTTTTTTGCTGCTTTTTAGTTGCGTCGGAAACCGCCATTTTTTATGCGCGCTAACTACACCGCCCTCTCTTGCTCTCGGTCTAAGTTCTCTTCTCTCTTGCTTCCTCTACCTCATTCTACCTTTTTGACAAGCTCACACCCTCCCCTCACCACTACAGCTTACACAGGATTTGCGGATTAGAAAAAATGTGGGCGGCTGTTAAGTTTTGTAGGGGTGGCCTGCAAATGTGTAAGAGTATTAAATATGGCACCTTTAGCTGTAAATAAGACAATAACATTTATATAGATAGATAGCACAGCATGCATAGTATTAAATATTTTGATAGATGTATATATATATATTATTTTATGTGCTTAACGTTTTATTTAAATGTGATAACCTGTACGGAGATTCTATCGATAACGATATCCGCCATATTCGGCGTTGCCACAGAGCAAACTTTTGCTGGCGCCATCTGTCATTCACCTCAGACAAACTCGCACACATAGATGACGCTTTCACCAAATTGTCCTAGAACTTCAGCAACGACAACAAAATGAAGACGCGGTCACACTTTCTGATTCTCGGCAGGCTCACAATACTATCAAAAATTGGACGACATATATGACCATCATCATCTCATCGGGCAAGTCGGTTGTTGCTAACAGACTGTAACAATCGACTTGATCGACTCGATATGATTAAGCTGCAATATGCATATGTAGTCAGGGGTCATTTAGATATAATCACGTATAAGCCAGGCAAGCAGCAAAATGTGTGGACAATCGCGGTTATAAAATGAGTTTAGCATGCGCTCCCAAACTGCATCTTACACCATGAATTTAGACTGCGTATTAGCAGATAATTTATATTTTTGCATTGAGTATTTTTCACGCGGCATAATCGCCATTCCCCGTTATTTTGACCTATTCAGGGAATAAATCGGACCGTGTGACCGTAACTTAAGAAGTATACCACAGATAGCAAAATATACCAAAAATACTTTTTTTTTTGTGTGGTCGCTGGTTTCAGTGTTTTGGTATTATTAAAGTATTGTATAAATTAGGGATGGCCACTGAGGCCAAACATCGATGTTTTCAAATACTTGATTTAAGAAATTTTGATACATCTATGATTTCAAAAACAGACTTCTGTGCTGAAATATGTCGAAAATATATAAAAAACAATATTTAAAGCATTTTATCAGCGCAAACTAAATGGATATCACAGTAGGTTATATATGTAGTCTGCTAGCAAAATTACAAAGTATCAATTCAAATTGCTTATAAGATAAATATAAATTCATTCTTAAAACTACAAAATAATATACGTACTTGCTTTCGTAGCAAAATTACATATTATTTCCTTTACTTATTGTCAATACCATTCCTCAGCGGCTGCAGCGCCTAAAATTTCTGAAATGGATTTTCTTAAGTCGGGTATTTGAAACAAAACAATTGTGTAATTTGCCAATGTTTGGTTGAACATTGATACATTGGTGAAACATCGCGAAGAAAAACCATTGGACGATATCGATGTTTACCGTCGATGTTTTTTGACATCCCTAAGTACCAATTACGATTACTTTATAAATACATGTTGTCATAATATAGTAAATGATAAAATAAGATACAAAAACAATTTTGTTACGTTTTCGATTTGGGCGTGGACGAGCCCCAGCCCCAGCCCCAACTCCCACAGCCGCAGAGCAGCAGCAACACCGCAACGAAAGAAGAACAATAACAACCATGAAAAGTAATGTAAACCAAGGTGGGTACGTTCCGCCAACTTTCGGTGCTGGTGCTGGTTATTATGCCCCAAATGCACCGCCAGCTGAGGGCGCGGGCTATCCACCACCAGTCCCAAATGCCCCATATGCACCAACACCGCATCATCAGCCTGGACCTGGACCGCAGCCAGGAAACTATGTGAGTAACAAAGCGTCAATGCGGCCAAAACATTACGCACAGAAAGGGAAAGTGGCGTTGCAAATGGGAGTGAGCATTGCTATGCTCATGCTTTTGCGGATAGAGATACACACTTGCATGACGTCACCAGTTGGGTGAGCCAGAGGCTCCACTTAGGCTTCACAGGCAATGGTTGCTAAACTGAGTCATGACTTGCACACACATGCCATTGCATGTCCAACTTTCCGTGTACTTTGACAGATTATCTGCTATTTGCTTATAATTGCATTTGTATTCCATCTATATGCGAGCGCGGTCTTTCAACATTTCCGATAAAAAGCGACAGAGCTGGTGCTGTAGAATGCCAGACTGGAATGTTCGGTTTTGATATTCGAAGAAATTCGCACGTCCGCAAATGGGATATATTTTCAAATAGAATATTCACTCTGCTAATCATCCGGATCAAGCTATAAATCAATTGTATTTGGAAAGTTTAAGGTAATAAAATCACATTGTGAATGACTGATGGTTCCAATGGAAGGTATTTATATATTCCATTTCCAAACAAAAGTAAATTTACAACATATAAATATGTATTAGAAAAAGACCTTGTTGGAGTCCTAACCCCTCTCTGCTATACTTCAGATTATTTCATATCTAATATCTAAATTTATATAGACATTTAATTAATTAAATTGTTGACACATTTGCTTACCCCGTGAAAGATAACATTTTTCACATCGATGAAAGCCCAAAGCAAATTTGATTAGAACTTGTAGTTTCCGCACAGTAGTTTCAGTGACCAGCGAAGGGCCTAGACGTTCGATTGAATAACGTTAACCAACTGGAAGCTTAGTGCTGGCAAAGAAAGTATGACACAGCTAGCTAAAGTAATTTCAATTTTATCCATAGACATTGAAAGATTTTCCCATGATCTTCAATATTTAGTGATCGAGATCGAGACATGCCTAGATCGACTTGGCTGTTGATTCTTATCAAAGTATATATATTTTATGGGGTCGAATGTAATCTTTTAGTATTAACAGAAGCGGGATTTCCTACATAGTTCTTGCAAGGGGCAAGTTATATATTTGTTTATGACTTTCTATAACAAATGCACTGTTTGTATATATGCCAATTTGATAAGCGTTATTTTGCGCTACAGTACTTATTCAACTCCATGGGGATTTTTAGCATTATCATTGACGCATAAGCTGAAGCACGCCCCTTTTAAGTCGAACCACATTCGTGTTCTGGTCTGCTTTGCAGTCGCATCTGTTCTCTTCTAACTCGCTATACATGTTTTCAGGGCTTTGTGCCAGGTAATCCGCATCCACCAGCAGGTTACGCTCCCGTACCTCAAATGCCGCCCTATGGAGAAGCTCCGCCTTATGGAGCTGGACCTGGACAGCCACCGTATGTTGGAGGTCCTGGACCTGCTCCGCAACCTTATATGGGTGGCGCCGGACCACCACCGCAGCCGTTTGGCGGTTATCCACCGGGACCAGCAGGTCCACCACAGCCCTTTGGCTATCCACCTGGTCCTGCTGGACAACAGCAGCCGATTATAACACAGCCTGGCCTGCCGCCAGCTCAGCCCGTGGGTGAGTTTCTTAGATCTTATCTCAATCGAGTCATTGTTTTATTGACGTTCACAAAAGTCCAGGGCGAGTGCGTTGTCTTACAATCAGTGTCAATACACTGCACTTGTGATAAGGCCAAGAATATGCAACAAATGCCCAGCTTCAACCAAACAGTGGGTGGGCTTTGAAAGAGAGCTACGCATTCTCAAGTGAGATCTAACCGAAGATGAATCTGGAAACATTTGCATTGATTAGAGGTGGAAATTGGATTTTCAGGTCTCTATGTCTGTTTGTCTGTCTGTCAGGCCTATCTATGGCCCAGATGTGTTTACGACATGTTGTTGTTTACACTCCAAACGAACTGTCTCTTCTACATCATGGTCACACTCGAGCCGCTCCAACGCCAACGCGAAGTCCCTCCAGCTTGAGGAGGTCTTATCGGAAAGCGGCGCGTTTGCCTTAATTGGTCCAATAAAATAATACAAAGCGCCATTTAAAACGCTCGACTATGTTGACTGCGTTGATTTTTCCAACGCGACGCGATGTCAACTTGGTGGCCCCAAACCAGTCCGGACGCCTCAGTTCAGCACAGTGCAGCAGCGCGGACGGTCGGCCGTGTAACGTGTAACATCAGCATCAATTCGTGTGTGTTATGTCAACCGCAGGCCGTATGTCAGCCCCAGCCACAGTGCCAGTGCCAAGTGCATCAAATTACATCTCCACGTTGGATCTGAGCGCCAATGCGGATCAGCGGGGTGCTAGCGATACGTCGACCAGCAGTGGTTCACAAGTGTTGCGCCTCATTTGGCACACCCTGTATAGAAATTACCATAACTTCTGCTCCAAATCACAGACCCTGAAGCAGTTAGTCTGCCGCGAGGCAAACAAGCCGTTGCCCAAGAAATTTCGACATACGATGCGACTGAATAAGTCTGCCAAGCGAAAGGGTTACGAGTACTATATAAGCGATGAGGATAGAAGGTGAGCTTTGGGAGATTTACAATCACAATTACCCTCATTATGTCCCCAGATTTGTATTTCTTATTGCGAATACCTGATGTTGGGCCTCAGATATTGGCCATTGAAGCTACCACAGAATATGTCGTCAATACCTCTGGTCATACGCTATTTGAGGGACAACTTTGCATAGCCATCCATAGCTGCGGTAACAATAAGCACAAATTTCTACACTCAGAAAATTTCAATCAAGTTCGAAAATACTAGAACCAAGAGCGAAATTCTTATTTTAATAATATTATGAACCAAATCAAATACTTTTCAAATACAGAGATCAAGTCTTCTTAACTCCGCAACCAAGAGAATTTCACTTATTGAAATAAGAATACAATTCTTACAACGAGCTTCCTCTTTTATGGAAAACAATTCACATTTCACTTGGGCTTTCTGTATTCTGAAATAAAGAATTCGCATACTTAAAGTTTATCGAAAAGAATTGCAAATTTCTAAAAACTACTTAAATTATTCGGATAAAAAGTAGCCGATATATATCATATATTTGAAACATAAATCTCCTGTTATTAATGAGGAACGCCTGTTCGAAAATTGATAACGATTTTGGTTGGCCAAAAATTTAGAAAATTGAATGTTGAACAAGCAAATATATAAACAAATTTGTAACATTTTATGAAACTAACAAAACAAATATGTTAAAGGGAAGTAGAATGAATAGATGTTCTTTATTTGTGTGAAAAAAAGTTGTTAAGAAATTTGTTGCTTTCCATGTTGTTACACCTGTTTTATTTTAGTGTACAAAAAGTATCGCTTAGTATGGAAAAGTTTTTTATTTTTTATCCAAATCAATCCAATATATGTTATAGTACCCCTTACGTCTGCTGACCAAATTTTAACTAGATCGGAAGACTATCTTGTAGCCGACATATCCAGAATGAAGTTTTAGTATGGAAAACTTTTTTGTTTTTGACGAAATTGAATCAAATTTGCTATTTATGCATTATGGAAAGCTCCACTTCATTTAGTAAAATTTTATGCGGACCGGACTACTATTTCATATAGCTATCATTTTTGCAGAATAGACCCATAAAACGCACAAATGCTTGTTATTTGTCGAAATCCTTGGGATTACGCTAAATTTGATCTAGATCAGGCTACTATATCATAGAGCCATTTGCTTGTTACATGGCATTTACCTGTTAAGCGAGTTCGGGGTCATCCCTAGTATAAAATTGGGAGATTCAATATCTATATGCTTTCTTTTCTCTGAGTATGCTCGCAAATTTAGAAAACCTTTGCAGAATTTGAAGTTAAGCCTAAGTAAAGTCAGCCTTAGCTGCCATCAGTTTCCAGTTAGTTTCCATTCTCTATATTTATAACTGTAAAACTAGAAATCCTTTTTCGTTCAAGTGACAATTTGACCCTATTAGTTGGGTTATTTAAAGCCAATTTTCCCAGCCTTTCACACATGCCATGCGCATTATATTAAAAGGTCTCTTAGATTGCAATTAAGTTACATATGTGAAGAAATCTTTGAGCACACAAAGCCTACAATATCTTTTGAAACTATTTACACAAATGATGAGAGATCTCAACAAAGGCAATGCTGAAAGTTGTGCGCTTTACTGATTAGAAGAGCCACATTTAGATTACAATGCTTTGTTATGCCCATTGTGATGAAATTAAACTTTTGCATTATCTAGTTATCTAGTAGAACGTCTAGTGTGCAGAGCTAGCCATAAAGTCGTATCTTCATGAAAGACGATTAGCTAAAGCGATATATTATACGAGTTGACGCTTTGTGGCTTACATAAATATCTAGCACAATAACCCCACCCCTGTTAGAGTTCGGGGTCTGGGTCTGGCCTTCAATTAACAGTCTGGACAATTGCCACGACAACACAACGACATTGACCAATTGACACACTGGCTGCGAGCTAAACGAGTTGATGCTTCCCTTCCGCATCTCTGGATTTAGAGAAAGACAAGCTCAACAGACTAACAATGTATTCTAATTGATTGTGGTTTTCTTTCAGGCGACTGGATGAGTATACCTACCGGAATTCCGAACTGTCCGCGCGGATTGGAATACCTTACGACTGTCGACCAGCTTTTAGTTAAACAAAAAGTGGAGCTGCTCGAGGCCTTCACCGGTTTCGAGACCAACAACAAATTCTCCATCAAAAACGCGCTCGGCCAGAAAGTATACTACGCGGTGGAGGACAATGACTGTTGCACCCGCAACTGTTGCGGTCCGTCTCGACCATTCGATATGCGAGTCTTTGACAATTACCAACAAGAGGTCATACACATGAATCGGCCACTGGCCTGCTCGGCCTGTTGTTTTCCCTGCTGCCTGCAGACGATGGAAGTGTCGGCGCCGCCAGGCAACGTCATTGGCAGCATTGAACAGGAGTGGTCCATTTGCTCGCCCTCTTTTCGTATTCTGAACCACATAGGGGACACTGTGCTGCGCATTGAGGGTCCTTTCTGCACCTTCTCAATGTGCGGCGATGTCCAATTCGATGTGAGCTCCTTACACCATTCTTTTAACAGCTTTTGAATAACAAATTATGCACATGCTTCACAGGTGGTTTCCCTCACTGGCGAGAAGGTGGGCAAAATCTCCAAGCAGTGGTCTGGTTTGGCCCGTGAAATCTTCACGGATGCCGATTTCTTTGGCATTAACTTTCCGCTGGATTTGGATGTGCGCATGAAGGCCGTGCTGCTGGGCGCCACTTTTCTGATTGTGAGTAAAGTTTTTTGATGATTCAATTTCAGGTTTTACTAATCTCTCAACTGTACAATATAATTGTAATACCCTAGTTATATAGCGTACATTTCTATCGTTTCAAACTAATGAGTCGCTTGCAACGCAGACTCCGTTTGTGCTGAGGTAAAGGCAAAGCCATAAGTCGTAGCCCTCACTCCCATCCTCATCAGAGCTTAGTAGGAACTATGCTACGCGCTACTTTCAAATCTAACCCTAAATGATCTCCTATGCACAACTCTTTACAATGATCCACTAATTAGAGTATTTTCTTCTTTTACAGGATGCTATGTTCTTTGAGAAGTCTGGGAATCGGGAAACCGACCGACCGGGCATGTTCTAGCTCACGATTGATCCATCTTATTAATTGATTGAAATATAATATATGCCAGTGAACATTTTGTATACCGCAGCCCTGTGAACTATCGCGTACTAGTCCCGAATGGCCAAAGCTAACGACTCTCTACCAATTGCTTTAAAAACGGATAATCAACAAAAATTCTTGAAAGCAAACTACGCAACGATATTAGCTTTTAAGCCTTTTTGTATTTGTTTACATTTATTATGTTTGTTGTCAATCTCAGGCTCCACTTTGAGAGGATCTAAAATAGCATTTGTTTTTCACTAAATGCCGAATTTCTGCTTTCTTCATGAATTTTTTATAGAAATATGAACAATGTACTTCATTCACACAACTATAATTGAGTGTCTTATTATATGAAATATAAATATATATATAATATATAAAGTTATAAAACATTCATCTAAATGTTTATAAAATATATAACAAATTTGTTAAAGAATCCTTATGTGTAATACAGTTCCTAATTCCAAATCGCTTAGGGAATTTCAATACAACAAACACAGATTTTCAAAATGATTTTAAACTCTTAGGACCGTTTAAACATATTTCTGTTAACGCAAAGTGCCACCGCGAGTTCGCGTTTTATTGTTTTATGTATGTCTATATGAGAGCTATTTGTTATAGTGGTTCGATCTCGATGATTTTTACATATGAGCAGTTAAGAGCAATAATAAGTCTACGACGTATATGACAAGTCCACAGCTTCAAAGCTGAGAGAGTAGTTTGCATAGAAACAGACTGGCATTGCTATATAGACTCGGCTGGTCATGCTGATCAAGAATATATATACTTTATGGAGTCGGAGATGCTTTCTTCTATGCTTTACAAATATCGTGACACCGTTATAAAAACACAACTTTGTGAAAATCATTTGGTATTTAAACAATGTGAGCAGATTTGTACGCGTGCCAACTAGCCTTTGTCACTCACACAGCCTTTTTTAAAGTGAGATGTGAAAGCGAAGCGTCATAGTCCATGTGCAAGATAAGACGTATTCTCCTGCTCCATAAATTCAACTTTACAGTGAAGATGTGAAAACGGCCCTTAATGTGTTGGATTTCAAAATCTTGAACTTGGAACTGGACTGATATACTTGCTTCTGATGTATTTTATGTATTGCAAATGAACGAATTTTAATACAAATATTTTGAAGAGCAAGCAATTATTTATAAATAAAAGCTTTATAACATTGTTGTTGATAAAAACAATAGTCTTTGCAGGTTTTAGTTTCAAGTTGAAATTTGGAATATGATTCTGATATCAAATATCCGAATTCTAATAATAACTGAAGATATTTTCTTATATCGATATTGTCAGCAATTTATGAATCGTTATTATAAACTAATTCTTTGTTATCGTTATTAATTAAAACATTATATAACCGAACAAAATGTTGCAAGCGACTTAAAGTGGTCTCCGAATGTATTGTAAATACGAGTACGTTCTCCCAGCTGTAATTGCAGACATGCTCCTTCTTGCTATGTACACTCATCAACGGATTAGGCTTTGGCTGAAAGGGAATCTTCATAACATGCCCAATAATAGTAAGCGGCTTAGCATGCTTTGCACTTCCTCTCTGTCTGCACTTGTGCACGCTGTACTTTGCGTCTGGTTTCTTTCATGTTTCCCATCAGCTTAAGAACAGGCTTATCATCTCAGAACTACGCATGTATTTTATAATATGCAAAAACAAGTTTTGCTGAAGCTTTTTAATAAACAAAAATGCTACACAGGGAAATCTAAATCTGCATGTTAGAAGCTTCCACGTTAGTCATCCAAACTGTATCTTAATCGGGCTATTATATCACATAGCTGCTATAGAACCGATTTTATCATAGTACATTTTTGCACTACAAAGTTTTTTATGCCAAATCCATGTAAATTAAGTACATATTGGCCATTATTATCTATGACCTTTTGCCATTATCCGGATAGCTTCATAGTTCCATCGGTGTAGAGCTTTCATGGTTTATCAGCGAAAACGTGGCCAAGTGATTTTCAACGGCCAATTTTTTTAACATAACGATAGTTTGAAAGAGACCGAAAGAAATGGTAGTCAGATGCAAGGGCCGGGCTATACGGTGAATGCATCAAAACTTCCCCACCAAGCTCCATCAATTTGTTCCGGGTCATCAAAGATGTGTGTGGCATAAGCATTGTCTTGATGGAAGACAACTCTCTTTCTGTTGGCCAATTCTGCTCCCTCTTTCTTGGATGCTTCATTCAAACGGTTGAGTTGTGCACAGTAGAGGATCGAATTGACCGCTTCGCCACGTTTTAGCAGCTCATAATAGACAATTACCCTCGAATCCTAGCAAACACTCAACATTACCCTGTTCTCACCATATGCGGAACAAATTTTTCGGCATTTTGTATAGTAAAAAAGCCTCACATAGCGTATTTCGTCAGATATTTCACTTCAACCACGAGCAACGCAATACACAGCTGTCTTGACAAAAAATATAGCCTGAAAAAAAATTGCGGAGACTTTCTATGACCTATTATTAGACTCTTAAGGCTACCCATTCTTATTATTTACTTTACACGAAATATAACGTACATATGTATTATAATAGAGGATAACGATCTAATATATACATTTATATAGACATTTAATTAATTAACTTAAAAGCTTACACATTTGCCTAAGCCGGCGAAAGCCCAAAGCATATAGCAAATATGATTATAACCACACATTTCATTATAACTATACATTACAAGAATTTCCCAAGATCTTCAATATTTTAGTTTTCGAGATAGAGACATGCCTGGATCCATTCGGCTGTCGAATATAACGCACATACCTTTTACTTGACGTATACGGGTCATACATGGGCCCATATGCATCAGTAGATGTAAGATTTTCTACATGGTATTGCTAATGAGAGGATGAGATTATGTATTTATTATTATATAATTTATATAACAAAACCACTGGTTTGCCCCTATGGTTTGATAAGATTTATTTTAAGCAACCCTTCTCATTGAACTTCATCGGACTTTAAGCTTTATCGACGATTTAGTCGAACAGCATTCGCCTTGTGGTCTGCTGTGCACTCACATCTGTTCGCTTTCAACTCGCAATTCACATTTTCTCTGCTTTGCGCCGGATAATCCACATTCAACAGGTTTCGCTTCAGTACCTTAAATGCAGCGCTATGGAGAAGCGCCGCCCTTTGGAGCTGGACAGGCACCGTATGTTGGTGATCCTGGACATGCTCCACAGCCTTATACGGGTAGTGGTCATCTACCTGGACCAGCAGGATCACTGCAGCCCTTTAACTTTCCACCTGCGCCTGCCGGATCACTGCAGCCGATTATAACACAGCCTTTATTGCCGCCAGCTCAACCCGTGGGTAAGTTTCGTAGATCTTATCTCAGTCGAGTAAATCTTCTATTGGCGTTCACCGAAATTCAGAGCGAGTACTTGCATCTTAAGTCAGGAATAACTCACGTTTTCCAACCTTTTACATATGACATACGTATTTAAGTGAACTGACTATTAGATGGGAATTAAGTCACAAACGTGAAAACATTTTTCAGTTTACAAATCTTTTAATAGCATTACATTTAATGTTGAGAGATCTGAACAAAGTATACGCTTTGCTGATTATATGAGCCAAACATTGATTTCTGCCCATTGTGATAAAAATAAAAATTTGCAAGGGCCATAGTTATCTAGTAGCACGTTAGGTGTGCATGTCGAGTTGATGCTTCCCTTCCGCATCTCTGGATTTAGAGAAAGACAAGCTCAACAGACTAACTATGTATTCTAATTGATTGTGGTTTTCTTTCAGGCGACTGGATGAGTATACCTACCGGAATTCCGAACTGTCTGCGAGGATTGGAATACCTTACGACTGTCGACCAGCTTTTAGTTAAACAAAAAGTGGAGCTGCTCGAGGCCTTCACCGGTTTCGAGACCAACAACAAATTCTCCATCAAAAACGCGCTCGGCCAGAAAGTATACTATGCGGTGGAGGACAATGACTGCTGCACCCGCAACTGTTGCGGTCCGTCTCGACCATTCGATATGCGAGTCTTTGACAATTACCAACAAGAGGTCATACACATGAATCGGCCACTGGCCTGCTCGGCCTGTTGTTTTCCCTGCTGCCTGCAGACGATGGAAGTGTCGGCGCCGCCAGGCAACGTCATTGGCAGCATTGAACAGGAGTGGTCCATTTGCTCGCCCTCTTTTCGTATTCTGAACCACATAGGGGACACTGTGCTGCGCATTGAGGGTCCTTTCTGCACCTTCTCAATGTGCGGCGATGTCCAATTCGATGTGAGCTCCTTAGACCATTCTTTTAACAGCTTTTGAATAACAAATTATGCACATGCTTCACAGGTGGTTTCCCTCACTGGCGAGAAGGTGGGCAAAATCTCCAAGCAGTGGTCTGGTTTGGCCCGTGAAATCTTCACGGATGCCGATTTCTTTGGCATTAACTTTCCGCTGGATTTGGATGTGCGCATGAAGGCCGTGCTGCTGGGCGCCACTTTTCTGATTGTGAGTAAAGTTTTATGATGATTCAATTTCAGGTTTTACTAATCTCTCAACTGTACAATATAATTGTAATACCCTAGTTATATAGCGTACATTTCTATCGTTTCAAACTAATGAGTCGCTTGCAACGCAGACTCCGTTTGTGCTGAGGTAAAGGCAAAGCCATAAGTCGTAGCCCTCACTCCCATCCTCATCAGAGCTTAGTAGGAACTATGCTACGCGCTACTTTCAAATCTAACCCTAAATGATCTCCTATGCACAACTCTTTATAATGATCCACTAATTAGAGTATTTTCTTCTTTTACAGGATGCTATATTCTTTGAGAAGTCTGGGAATCGGCACCGACCGCGCATGTTCTAGCTCACGATTGATCCATCTTATTAATTGATTGAAATATAATATATGCCAGTGAACATTTTGTATACCGCAGCCCTGTGAACTATCGCGTACTAGTCCCGAATGGCCAAAGCTAACGACTCTCTACCAATTGCTTTAAAAACGGATAATCAACAAAAATTCTTGAAAGCAAACTACGCAACGATATTAGCTTTTAAGCCTTTTTGTATTTGTTTACATTTATTATGTTTGTTGTCAATCTCAGGCTCCACTTTGAGAGGATCTAAAATAGCATTTGTTTTTCACTAAATGCCGAATTTCTGCTTTCTTCATGAATTTTTTATAGAAATATGAACAATGTACTTCATTCACACAACTATAATTGAGTGTCTTATTATATGAAATATAAATATATATATATAATATATAAAGTTATAAAACATTCATCTAAATGTTTATAAAATATATAACAAATTTGTCAAAGAATTGTTATGTTTAGGGAATTCGCTTAGGGAAAGGCGCTGCAAAGGTTTTATGTATATATGTTTTATATAGGAGCTACTTGTTGTAGCGTCTCCGACCCCATAAAGTATATATACTCTTGATCAGCACCAACAGCCGAGTCGGTCTAGCCATGTCCGTCTTTCCGTATGAACATCTAAATCTAGGAGACTACAAGAGCTAGAGTCACCAAATTTAGTATGTAGACTCCGCACCCGCAAATTGACAAAAGTCTTATATCTCCCACAAAGCAAATAAGCATAATCTACCGATTTGCCGAATTTCGGATAATAATTGTAGACAAAGTCGAGAAAAACATTTTGTATAAGATAGGATGCACTTAAAAAATAAAAAAAAACTTTTGCACACTTTTGAGAGTGCCGAATATTAAATATGTATTGTAGATATGAAAACGATCTCTCACTGTAATTGCAAACATGCTCTTCCTGCTGTGCTTAGGTTTTAGGCTTTGGCTGAAAAGAAATCATCAAGACAAACCCAATAAGTAAGCGCAGAGAATGTTTTGCACTTCCTCTCTGTCTGCACTTGTGCCCGCTACACTTTGCGCTTGGTTTCTTATATGTTTTCATTTTATTCCCAACGACTTGAGAACCGGCTTATCATCTCGCAATTACGCATGTAGTCTCAAAAAAGCAAAAACAAGTTTTGCAGTATTTTAAAAATAAACAAAAAGCTACGCAGGGCAAGCTTAAACTGGCTCATTCTTCAGTTCTACTCAAGATGCAGCTGCTACTTGTGTCGTTGCTCCTGCTGGCTTATCAACATCAACAAGTGCACACAAAGGATTTGCAGGAATGTGAATTGTTAGAACATCAGCATTATATATGCCGTGAAATCGAAAGTTTTGAGCAACTCAATCAATATGTTCAGCCTCAGTGGAAAAGCGTTAAGATTGTCAATGATCAAACAGGCATTGAGGGCAACGACATACCCTTGACCAAAGGCAAATCTCAGTTGGAAAACCTAAGGCAATTGGATCTATCGCAGTCAGGCGGCTTGACTATGGGCGAGCATGGCATTCGGAGCTTTAATCGATTGGAGCAACTTAACATAACACACTGCCAGTTGTCAGAGCTGGAAGCTAAACACTTTCCAGTCAATGCGTCGTTGCTTAATTTAGATGTTAGCCACAATGACATACAACTTATAACGGGAAAGTTAATGCAACAGCTGCCAAATTTGGTTTATGCGAACTTTTCAAACAATCTCATTGCTGAAGTGGAGCTGAATGCCTTCATTAGCCTGAAGCATCTACAGTTTCTCGATCTAAATACCAACGAACAGGAGAATGTGACCATTGGTGAGAATGCCAATCTGCGCTATCTGTCCATAAGCAACAACAATGTGAGAGATGTAAGTACATACACATGTAGCTCTTAAGTGCAAAGATCAAGTCTTTATCTTATGCTCCTTTGGCAGTTCCACTGGTGCCGCCTGAGAGGCTTACCCAACTTAGAGCAATTGCATTTGCACAGCAATTGGCTGGAGCAACTTGATGTGGGAATCTTCTATGCACTGCCCAAGCTGCTTGTGCTGAACGTGTCTAACAATAACATTTACGACATCCACCGCACTCTCTTCATGGGTCCCAGTAAGAGTAAGTGGCCACAGCTCCAACTGCTTGACTACAGCTCCAACAATGTCAAAGTGCTGGAGCAGTGTGTTTTCAGCAGGTTAAGAAATCTCAAAACCCTCAATCTCTGGTATAATCAGATAAGCCAGATCCAAGCCAAAGCCTTTGAGGGGCTCTCAGCTCTGCAGTCACTGTACTTGCAGGGCAACAAAATTATGTCCCTGCCGTCGAATATCTTTGGCAATCTTACAGCCTTGGAAGTGCTGGATCTTAGTAGGAATAATATTAAGCAGCTGGCAATCAACATATTTGGTGATACTTTGCTGCGCAACCTGACCCGACTCGATCTGAGCAACAACAACATTGAGCAGTTGCATCCTTTGATCTTCTCCTCTTTGCCGTACTTGAGGGAGTTGCGTCTTAGGCGCAATAAGCTGACCACCCTGGATATACGCATGTTTGCACCCTTGCGACACCTGAGGATTCTAACGGTGGGCGAGAATCGGCTGGAGCAGATCGAAAGCGAAGTGCTGGAAACCTTTCAACGGTTGAACTTGTTGGAAATCAACAATAATCGTCTCACCTTTCTGCCTCAGCTGCAGGAGAAGAATCAACTGCTGCAGTTGCAGCATCTCAACATCGAGGGCAATCCCTGGCAGTGTTTGTGTCTGGATGAGCTTACACTGTGGCTGGACGCACGCCGTGTTAGCTATACGCGGCTAGCCAGTGCCTACTACAGCGGCCGGAAGCCCCTCTGTGTGGTCACGCCCATTGAGCAATGCGTCAGGGATTTGCTGGCTGTCCATGCGCATGGCATTGTGGAGAGCTACGAGCAGATTTGAGATTGAGGTGGTAATAAATCAATAGCACTAAATGCTTACTAGAGTTGGGTTACGCTTCGCACACGTGGGGCATTTGGATGTGGGGTGGGCGGGTGTTTGGGTCTGAGGCGCCTTCGTAAATCACAGACAATTGAATGACCATGAGCGCAAAAGTTTTGCCAGCCAAAGTATTTGGCCAACTGTCGTAAAACAATAAAACGGAAAGCGGCCACAGAGCAAAGCAAGCCGTAGGAAATCAGAGCACAAAACAGGACCAAGCAGGGGCACAGAGGAGCACAGATTTTCAAATACTTAACACCACTTAAGTGAACAGTTGGACAATGACAAGGACACTAGCTGGGAGTGGGAGCTAAGGAAGAACACCGAGCAGAGACCATGGCTAGCTGGATGTATAGATGAATGCATGGATGGCGATGCGTTGAATGTTGAGCGTAATTTAGCGTAGGAATTTTTATTAAAATTTTCGATTTGTTTGCAGATAAAAGTTTTAGCAGCATCCAGCTCTAGCCACATGGACCACGGCGTAATGAATAAATGATTGATTCAATGAGTGGTTGAATGATTGAACGAGAGAACAAAGTTTATTCTCGGAATGCAATAAAGATAGTCAAGCCAGCTGGTGTTGGTGGGAAATACATAATTAATTTGTTCAACAATTGGACCGAAGGAATCGAATGTTGAATGAATTTTCAAATGAAAGACCTAGTTGAGTGAACGATCACTCACGATTATAATTCAGCAGATGCCTGAATAAATAAGGTATCTATATAGTTACAAAATATCCTGCTACATTTCTATTTAGCACATTTCAAACATACAATACATGTACGACAGATCGACAGATTTGAAAAAATGTAATTAATAATTGACAAGGCATGGCTCAAGTCACACAAGTCACTTCTATTTATCTTTAAATCGACTAAGCCTACAAGTTTTTCCATTTCCTAAGATTCTCCATACAACGGCAAACATTAATTTCCGCATCGAATCATAGACAAACTTTTGTGCGTGTAGAAATGAATAACTATCCAGGCCAAATACATACATACACATTCACATTCAGATCTGGAGTCGCATTCACAATAGCATTCACAGCATTCGTAAGTAAGGAAGTAAGCCCTTCTCCCTTGGACATATTCATGCGTTTCCATGGAAAGCCAGCAGGCAGTACAAGTATTTCAGGCATTCACACGCACAGGTGACAAAAGCCAGCCAGACAAAAGGCGCACCAGGACTCCAGGACCCCAATACAGCAATACATGTGCAGCCAATACAGCAATTACAGGACTAACACTTGCAAACACACACACACACTCACAGGCATACTGATGCACAACCTAACACATATAAGGCGGAGTCTGGGACACCACACACTGACATGAACAATAATAGTTTTACACGAAACATATTCAACTTGCTTTAAACATTGACAACTTTAAGCAATCTAAAATGAACTCCTACCTCATGCACACTCAGAAAAATGAACATAACTTTTAGAATTTTGGCATAAAATCTCGACAAAGATGAAGGAAGGTTATAGCCCAAACTCTAAGCATTAAAATAAAATAAGTTGCACATATGAATAGTGTAAGATTTTGGCATTATATGGCTGCTGTCTGATCAATAGGCATATTAAACATTCCACATCTTTGTGGTACCCTCAGTCCTCATTGCTTTCATTCTGAATTACTTGTGGCGCTACTTACGTTCGTTGATATCGTTGACTTAGGTCGCATCTTCTTATAAAATAGCAAAATATATTTTATATAATATAGAACTCAATCTTTGACATAAGCCACTAACCAATTTTGATTGAGAATCCCCTTTCTTCGAGTGCATAAAACCATAAAAAGTACTAATTTAATTACATTTCAGTGGAAGAAAAGTGGTTGGTCCTGTTTGGTCAAATGATTTTTGACTTTAAAATAAAAGTGAAATGTTTTTCACTCTCATTTTCCCTTCCGACAAGGCTTAAAATGTCTTATAAATTGTGCGGCTCACAGGCAAAGGAAGTGGTTTCAATTAATTTTGGTATCGTCGAAACTTTAGCTCCACATTTGTTTGCACAATTTGATAACTAAAATGGCAGGCAGTCGTGTTGCTGGAGCTGCTCTATGTGGGAGTGGTTATTAGTGACTGTGGGTGTGTGTGTTCCGAAAGGACACTTGTTGCTCTGCTCTGTCCTGCTCAAATATCGAACCCTCATCACGCTGAGTGGTGTCAAAGGCATGGCATAGTCATCAATTTTTACTCAACTTCCCTCCCATAAGTTGGTGAGTATTTATTACCCCTTAGTACCTGATGTCGTATGCGTAATATTTGGCCAAAACAATATTGAAATTTTACCTATGCTAGCTCTGCATTTGATGAGGATATGAGTGTGTGGCTGTGGATTGGAATGCCACGTGGAGTGGCTCTTGCATTTACAACTAGCGCTTCCTCTGGTGGTTAATTATGCTCCAAGCTAATTGCATTTCTGTGGCTTAAATGACCACACAATTTGTTAACAAAATATTTGCAAAATATTTTTGTGCAATTAGTTTGGCCATTGTATATTTTAATTGCACACTAACAAACTTAAACAAAAATGCGTGAGAGAGATGGCGATAAAGTAAGCGAGAAACAGTCAACAACTGCAACGGCGTATGCATGTGCGTGTGCGGTCGAACTGCATTTTAAATTACTAAAACTAAATTTTTGCGGTTCTCTGCATTTTTGATTTTATATCTGCAATTACCGTAATTTTTATATTTTAAGAAGGCTTTTAAATTTGTTTTATTATCTTTTAATAAAAAACAATGTGAGTTGACCATGATAACATAATTATGACCATACTACTGTTGTGGAACAATATTGTAATCATGTGGATAGATTTAACATAAAAGTGTCCAACTATTCTTGATTTATATTCATGTAATACAATTTGTTATACCCTTGAAGAGGATATTAATAATTGTTTCAGTTTATTTGTAACGCATAGCAAGCATCGCCGACTCCATAAAGTATATATATTCTGCCTGTCTGTGTCTATTTTTCAGTTTATATTTTCACCAAAGGTGTATTTCTGCTGTAAGCTGCTCATATGTAGAAACGGTTCAAATTGGAACACTATATTAAATGGCTCTAATTTAAAAACGATTCATAGATGGCACCAATGACTGTCTCTGCAAGGGTATGTAAGCTTCGGGCATAACCTTTCCCACTTGTCTTTAATATGAAATGTATCTATATTGATAATGACTACTTTTTTGATTTAAGATTCCATCACTTAAGATCATCTAAGTGCATATTAAACCTGAAGTTTATGTTTTCAGATAGACTAAAACCGTATACGGTGCAGAAGCAGTGTAACTAATTGTAAATAAGTACGATTTGATGTGTAAGCTTCCGTGTTAGACATAAACATGACAGAATCCCATCATCTACAAAGTTTAAAGCCTGTTTCGAGATCAGCCACCATTTCTTCATATATAATCTTTTGTGAATTAGGAACAAATTCTCCTCTAAAAATGTGTGACTATGTCTTTCAAATTCATAAGCTGATTGAAAACAAATACAACACATCTTAAAGGACATTCAGCAATCTTAAAAATATTCGCTGGTTCAGTTATAGACTAAGATGTAGGCTTCTCAGTAGCGCTTGCCAGTCTACTTTTTAGAATAGGTTGTTCGCAATAGCGCAAAGAACTGATACGACATGCTGATCACCTAAAATGTACAAACCGTTAGAAGCTTCAAATCATCAGCTATCCTCATCGTTGCTCACCTTCATATAAGTAACCAGGGATATGGGCGGAAAGGTGGGCGGTCTTATTGAGGCTGGCTTTTGGCTTCGCATTATCAACATCTTGATCATCTTGCCGTAGGTTTTGCCGCAATGAAACCAATTTTGGCTATACGCCGCATCGCCCACTCTCAGGCTCTGGCAATCGCATAAATAAAGAGTAAACTTAAATCCACAAGTCAACTCTAAGCTTAACTTACCGCTGCTATCAATTCATCGCCATAGTAGCAAACCAGAAAGACTTGCACCATGGAGGTCATCAGAAAGATGAAATAAATGATTATGACTTCCACGGTGGATTCTGTTACTTGAAAGGCAATGAAGCATATTTGCATAGAGGCCATCAGAAAGTTGAGCAGCAAGGAGAAGCTATACAGATTGTTGACCTCTTCACACAGGCTGCAAAGGATATATGTACACGATGTGTATTTGTGGAGTTTTCACCTTCACTTACGTCAGGCACTTCTCATGATAGCGTATCATCGAAATGAGAAATCTAATGTTATCCCTCTGCTTGTCCTTATCTTGCCAGCAGGGATATGTCTCCAAACGCATTGATATATACTCGAAGTGCATGCACAGCTGAGTGATGATTACAACAAGCAAAACGTCCGCACAGAGAAAGGCAATTCCAGCCAAGTAGGCGCCATGCGCGATATCCCAATAGGTGAGCCAATAAACCAAATTATTTGCCGTGGCATCATAGGGAAACCAGATGAGAAAGCCAAAGTTGCGATCGAAAGTGTCATAGCCCAGGAAATTGTACTTCACCGTAGCCTTGATGGCCGGATAAAATGAGAAGGTCGTTGTATAGGCCAGGCACAGGAACGTGAATATGTTGATAATCCGCTGCATGATGCGCTCAAAGTCAGCCAATCTATATTGCCTTTGTGCGCTAAGCGTCTTAGGATGCATGTCCTCTAGTTCGTCCAGTAGTCGAACAAGCGCTCTCCTCTGCAACGCCATGCCGCCCTGCTTAAAGTCAGATACGAGCGAAAATCCAATGCAAGGAGCCACGGCAATGGCCAGCTTAATGGTGTCGAAGTCCTGCATAGACTTGAAGAAAAATATAATCTCACCCAACACCAGTAGATTGAAGTTTATGAAGCCGACATACAGATAGATCTTCAACAGCAGCGACTTTAAGGGATTTTTGGAACGATGAGCATAGATATCCTCACCAATTGTCTTGTAGAAAAACACTGGCACACTCATAAGCTGCTCAAAGGTGCGCGCCGTTTCAATTGGAGTCAGAGCGGTCATTCTCGCTGCTATTCTTCGATTTTATGTGTTGGCTCTTGGTCAAAAAAGTCCTTTTATACTCTGTAGACGAAATGGGCGTGTCCGATAACTTTTTGTGCCACATCATATTGGCTGACAAGTGTTGATAATTGTGACTAAACTTTTCAAGGCACTAGGAAGTTCGTATAATTACGCGTTAGAGCTGTGAAGTTTCACAGCTCACAGCTGCACGATTCTCAGCGATTCAATTTTCATTTGCGGCTAAAATTAAGTTCTTCGATCTACACTGAACACTAATAAGCGTAAGTTGCAAACCAATTTGCAAAAATGTCAATGTGATTAAATAGTAAGCCGAAGAGATCATAAGTATTTCAATGAAACTATAACCTTTTGGGCGCATTAGGCTTTTATACCCTTGCAGAGTTTGTTATAATTTTGTGAAGATATTTGTAACGCATAGGTGGAAGCATCTCTGAACTTCTAATGTATAAATATACTTGATCAGCAGACAACATATAGCTCCCATATAAAGGTATATGAAAGAATTGTACAAGCCAAGCAGCGTAATTTGTGCCAGCCCTTTGAATGCGAAAGTGTGTGTACGCATATACATGTATATGTATATGAAAGTTTTTATGTTTGTATGTCACAATGAATGCACAAAATATTTGAAGGTAATGAGAAAGAAGGTTGCTTCGCTGTCAATTGCTAAAGCTGAAGAAATGCATTGTACTACTAAGTTTTCTTTCATTTCCATACTTCTGCAAGAATATATAATGTACAGGGTATCCGAAGTCAGCCTTTTTCTCAAATTTGTTTGCCAAAATGTTAAAAAAATAAATTATGCTGACACTTCGCGGCCTTGTAGTAGAAGTATATGCCAAGGCCGCCCAATTAAGCAATAAATCTCATTAGTAGTTTCTACCGTTCATACACAAATGGTACCAAGATGTTGATTTTGTGACTGGAAATCCATAGGAGCATGAACTTTGTAGCGTATTTCCGTCACACACGTACGCCTAAAACATTATTGCATACTTTTGCGGGCTATTGCATTTGAACTGCATAAAGTACGTACCAGAATATTATTGATCAGCATTACAAGCCGAGTCGATCTAGCCATGTCCATCTGTCCGTCCGTATGAACACGTAGAGCTAGAGTTACCAAATTTGATATGTGGACTCCCCTTTTGGGACATAATCTATCGATTTTCCAAATTCATTAAGATCGGATAATAATTGCAGAGCACCCCCATACTTGCATACTTTGGAGTGTGTCGAATATAAAATAAATAAGAAGTATGAGTATCTTATAGTCAGAATATCGACTATAGTGTTCTTTCTTGTTCAAAGTTAAACTCCTATATCCTCGATAATATGCTGATGTTAAGATCACTGGAACTCTATTCGGCCAAACGAGCACCATCTGGCTGTGTGTAATTCTGTTTCAATTCGTGGTATAGTTTAGGCTACCGCAAACTAGGGTACTCGTATATCCTGGCGTTTTCATTATGTCATCGCCAGCTTCCTGAGTGCCTTCACATATTTGGGACGCTAAGCTCTAATGAAAATGCCAGGCCGTATGCCTGTAAAGCATGCAACATGCAATGCTGCACAACGCATACCGCCCCCACAAAATGTTTCATCAACGGCATCTTTTACAGTGGCCTGCTTCCTGTTTCATACTTTTGCCATAACATTGGCTAATGATTTTTAATAGCCAAATTGCATGGCCGGCCTTGTGTTCGTTATAAGTGAAGCCTGTGCCGGTGCCAGGTCTCCTGGGCAATGACTATGCGTCCGCTGCCTGCTAGCTTGGGAGTCGCCTTGGTTTGCCTATTAAAAGCGTATTTGTGGCATCAACCTCAATGGAAAGATAGTGCTTCCACTCACTGCTCGTGCAAACAACAATTCGATGTGAATTTGCGTTCAATAAATTTTGCATGCCAGCCAAATGGTACCGTCATGGCAGTGGGGGGGAAACATAGAGCACAGTACACTCAGAGAAAAATCCTCTTAAAATTTGATATTATCCACTTGATCATTAATTATTTTTCAAATCCAAGAAATTAATGCATTGTTTAGTTAAGACAAATGCACATAGATGTTTTACTAAGTTCAAATACTGAAATTGTCCTAAAAACTTTAAAGCTAAGAAAGCCACCACCATGCAATCTTTGACCCACTTACAGTTGGAATTTGGTAAAGCCTACGTCATACAATTTCATACAACTTCCTATTCTTAGATCCTATTTCATATTAAGAGCTAAAAACAGCAGAAAACTGAATATTTGCGATTTGAATTCTTTATAATACTCGTATTTTACTCAACCCATTATTAGTATCAATTGCAATTTTCTTAGTGAATTTCTTAGGTGACCAGAAATATCTAGAATATATTAAATATTTGTAATTATTTCGCCGAGTGTACAGCTAGTGGGGTTGTCCAGCAGCCTTAAAAACACAAATTAGTGGTGCTTACTCAACAAGATTGAGTGGCCGTTTGTTGTTGCCGTTGTATCGTCGTCATCGTCATTGCGGTTGGAATTGTGGTCCAAGCAGAGGCTTAATATGGAAATACTTAATCAAGGATGGCACCCGAAGGAGCTGGGTGCATATGGCAAAGGAGTAAGTGTTAAGTTAACTTGTATAAGAACAGCACCTAAGATCTATACATATATGTGTGTATGTATATACATCCAGGTGTATAACAATGATATTTAATTCAATGTTCCCCCTTCGCAACATCTTACCTACACCCCTGTCTGGCTATTAAGCACACCGCAAAATAAGAAAGAAAACGCCCGTACTTAATTAATGAAAAAGCTGTAGCTTGAGCCTGGCTCTGCGATAGCATGAGTCTATTTATAAGCCATAGAAGCGAGTATTAACTGATGAATATTTATGGGAATACAAATAGGAGATGGTATTAAATGAAACTCATACTCACTGAGACACTCGGATGCGCTGACGTTGCAAATCAACAGCCGAGCATAATGCTGTTAATAAAAACGTGTAATAATTTGTTGGCGCTGGCAAACATGTGTAATATGACCATTGGTATGGCATGGGCATGGGCATGGTCATGGGAAATGTGTCGACTGGTGGCCTGGCCAGGGCATGTGTGGCAAATGAAATTATGTAAACGTGCCAGCAACATCTGTCGCTGCTCACGCAGTGTGTGTCCAACTGTCCGTCTATCTGTCTGTCCATGTAGCTGGATGCCTTTGCTGTGCTTGTGTCAGAGGCGGTTGACCCACAAATACAATGGCCATGCGGTTTTGGGTTGCCGGTTGCTGCCTAAACATGGCTTAATGTTGATTAGTTGCATTAAACATGCAAAAACTCAAACTAAAAACCCGCAATTCCAAAAACTGTTGCCTACATTTGCGGCCAGCTATGAAAACAATAAACGGCTACATAAAATACACATACGCATATTTACATTTACATAGGCAGAGTGTGTGGGGTTTGGTTAGTTGAAATTAGCGAGGCGATTCTAACTGCAACGCGGCAATTGAATAAATGTAATTGCTAATAAAGCTTAGTGCAATCGGTGCAATGGTGAAATGGGCATTCAAATTGCTGCGGCTAGTCATAAACTTGCCCCAATCGCCCCATCGATATGGCAGCCTCTCCAAACTGCATGGCATGGCATGGTGGCACATTGAAAAAACATCTCGATATGGCCAACCATTGTCGGGGCGAACTTTAATAGTAAATAACAACAATAACAAGCGCCGCAGTAGCCGCTAGCAAATCGCCCGTATTTGCCACCAAAGTTGGGTTGGTTGTGGCATCTGTGACTTGTTTCAAAAGTTGCCGCTTAAAAGTTGAAAAACACTTTACTTTACTTTGATGACCGTCCAAGTCCAAGTTGCCAATGCTGTAGTTTGCAGTGCCGTTGTGCCGTTGTCGCCTTGGTTCTCATTCAAATGCCTTTCTCAATCATACTCTAACAAAGAGTATGCAGAATATATTGTAATGCTTGGAAAGCTTAAGAATGGAAAGTGATGACTTTAAGGCTTCTTATGCGCACGAGCAGTGCTTCTATTGATAGTAAAAGTATCTAACTTAGCGGATTAGTCAGCCAGCTAGGAATCTTGGGACATCCATATTTTCGTTAAAATTTGTTGATAGGAATAGTATGGCTTCACAGCTCTATTTTTAGAATAATATTCACAATTTTTTGCTCATATATTAAACATTTACAAGTGTATTTTGTATTTCGTCTCATCCCAAAATGTCACTTCCCGCTTGTTTTCTATTCAAAGCTGTTGGCTTTGGCTTTGGCAGCAACATTGCCTTCGATGTCGAGGGCTAGGCCAAATCATTATTGATTTCCTTATTGGCCTGCGGCTGCGAACCTCAAGCTCCTCTGTTCCTTTGCCCTGTCCCATGCACAGTTGTGCTATTGTGAAATGTATTATCTGAAAGGGTGCGCTGGGAGTGCCACTTGGGGCGCTTTGACAAAAAGTTGCTTTGTATTATTTATGCCTGGTTCATGCCTTAGGCGTGGAGTGTCCTTAATATATTGTTTATGCGCTGCCTTCTGCTCTTTTATTTGTTATTTTTTGTTTTTTTTTCTTGTGTTTGTTTTAAATTTATATGTAACAGCTGTTGCGTCTCCTACTTCTGATGTGAGAAGTAACGTGAAATCATGAAATGTCAAATGCATTCGGAGAAAAAGTCAAAGCCCAGAGCTCAAGATCCAGCTCCAGCTCCATCTCCAGCTTAAGCTCGAGTTCATAATGTATTAAGTTTTTGCTTTTCCGAATGCTGCCAGTTTTGAGTGGCTGCTCCTGCTGCTGTTGGAGCTGCTGCCTCTCGAGTTGTTGGCAAACAGTCTGCAAAGCAACTTCGGCACTTGAAATGCCAGAAAGTTTCCCCCAAAGAGGCCAGCAAACTAATTATTTAGTTTCACATTTCACTGGAAACGGAAACGGCAAGAACGCCACGGCACGGTACAGCAAGGACAAGCAACAGCACGGCGATGGCGTTTCCAAATGCCAGGCATCAGCAAAATATCAATAAAAACTCCAATCGAGATCTATTTCAATTAACTTGTTAAAAAACTTTTTAATTAACGGCCAAATGCGAAGTCAGGCTTTCATTTCCGTTGCTAGTTTTCGACTTGGCTTGCCTCTTGTGTTTTACTTTTGCCCATGAATTTATTGCTGCGACTAATTGGCTAAGACACAACACAAAAAAACTAACAAAAATATAAAATAGAAAAATATGTACACAGAGCAAACTGAATCTAGCATTTATCACAATGATATTTTCAAAGGATACTATGGGCATGAAGGTAATTTGACAATATCCCATAGCAAAGAATGTCTCTGGTCTCAAAGCAAATGATCGAGGATGCATACTAGATTTAGGGAAGACAATAACAAGGAATTCGTTGGAGGCAAAGGCAAAGAGCAAACTTATATACTGGATCCTCACTTAAACATATACATATCAAATATGTGTCCCTACAATTATACAACTGATGGCTATTTCATAACACTTCTTAAATTGATATACTGAAGTAGAAAGATCACACAAAATATATGATTGATTTTGGAAAACATGAAGCTTATATACTACATTATTCTTCTCTGTGTAGATGAATATAAAAATAGATGAAGGAGTTGGTGATATGTAAATGTTTATAAATCACGTTGCGACTGTTGTGTGTGACAAGTGGACGACGCTTTGGGCTGTTCAAATAAATATAAATAAACAAGCGGTTCTAACATGTTTATGCTGAACCTGGGCTTCCCCTTAGCCCTCCACTGACCTCATTGTTCTTGGCTAGTTCAACTATTTGTTTAGCATACTTTCGTGCCGACTCGGACTCGGACTCGGACTTGACTTGACCGGACCCTCATCAAAACTGGCACCCATTTGCGATTGCGGCAAGTCAAGGAGAAGAAGAAGCTCCGCTCAGCCCTGACACCTTGTGATTTAAAAGCCTCAGCACAGCACTTGGTGATTTATTGAAGCTAAGCTGATTTAGTGCTAGAAATGTGCGCAATGGGTGGCGAGGGGGAGCAAGATCACACCCAAGTGGACACTCGAAATATAGCTGGCCACAATTACTGTGTCTAGACTTGAAGAGAACTTGAAGCAGCTGAACAACTGTCAAACTGATGGCTATTTTTTTTCTTTCGTTCAATCGCTCACAGCTCACCAGCAGCGGGAGCAGCAGCAGGCAGTGTCCAGTCCAGTCAAGTCCAGTTGCCTAAAAGTTTATTATAGAAATGACAAACGCAGGCAATATCTTGAATTGAACTTGTGTTCGTTTTTTATATCTGATTTATAAATTGTGCACGCCACGGACTATTAATAAGATAAATGAGCGACAATAAGTGGCAATGGCTACCGCTACGTCTCCGGCATCCTGTCGTTGCACAATGCGGCGTATGCGTAATTACCATTTCATATGCATTAAGCTTCAATCACACGCCACAAAGCACACAGCACACAGAGTTTAAGCAAACATTTATATGGCTGAGAGGGGGGTGGGGTGTGTTTTTGTGTGTGTGGAAAAGTCGCGCTGGCAAACGCAATGTCATTAAGGCGCATTTGAAAAATCATCAACAACAATATATATAAAGCGTGAAGCGTCGGATGGCAAATGGATTTTATTGTAAGGTCGGCATGGAAAGTGTACAGCAAATTGAAATGCGATCAATAACAATTATGGTTCACAGAGCAGAGGACAAGCTTCGTTGAATACACAGAATAATTGCGTTTCCATGCAATTGCTCAATTCCATAAGGAGCAGAGTCAGTCATCGGTCGTCTGCTTTTGCTATGTGCCTATCGAGCCGCCAAGGTGCCATCATTACCGTCAACTAAATGGGGCGTCAGATAAGCTTAATATGAAGAGAATGCAAGTAAATGAGTTTTATTTGGAACGGAGCTTACTAAACTTATCAATCTGGTTTTTTATTAGCCTACACAGGGGTTATCCTCACAATGGCTCATAAACATTCTTACAAATTGCGCTAAGCTAACATGGAATCTATTCTATACTTAGTACCCAGGGACACAAACAATAGAAGGATGCCTGGGCCACATGCAGACAACTTGCTATGCGATCATGCATGTTTCCCATGTGAATTCTTCACATTTATTGATTCACTTAATTGCTGTAAATCCAAGCAGTTGAAGAGAATACTTTAATTCAATAAGCACGATTGACAGCTCTCCTTCCGTTACATAATTTAAACGATATATCCTTATGTTTTCATAGCTCTTATCGATTGATTGAAAACCGCAAACTATGAAATGTCAATGCTTGGCCAATTTCCCCGCTGATTTCGCACCGCAAAGTTTCAATTATATAGCCATTTTGTGGCAGCTGGCAGCATTGGGAATCGTTTAAAAAAACATTAGCTCATGTTCAACTTGCAGCTTGAACTCAGCGAAAGCCAAAACCAAAGCCCAATCCAGAGTGTATTCGGCTTGAGCCCAAGCGACCAGCAAGTTGAACTCAAAGTCATAAAGTAGCAAAAGTTTATACCTACTAAGGCTGAGAGCCTCAAGTCTCTAGCAAGGCCGTCCCGACCTCCATTGTTGGTCGTCGTCCGCATCGGCCCTGGCCTTGTCCAGTTCGTCACAATGAAAATCCAATTTAATTTTACTGATTCTGCACTTTGAACGAATCGAAGTGCCCTGGCCAGAGCCAGACCAAAATCTCATCATTAAAGTCGTGGGCAACCGCAAGCAGCAGCCTCAGCATGTGTTTAGGTTGCGAGGCAAATCGTATTCGGGCATCAGTTGCAGGCACATCTAATTATTGTTTACTGTGCTTAAACGCCAGGAAAATTGAATTCAAATCAAAATAAAATGCGACGAAAATCGAATTAGCCTGCGGAAGTTGAGTTGCCGGCCAGCCTTAGTCGGACCTTGGAGCCGTAGCCGGTGTCATCAGCCAGGACAGCAACCGGACGAGCGGTGACAAATCCTCAAAGATTTTAGCTTAGTCCGGAGGCAATGAGAAGCAAAAGAAGCATAAGCAAGAGACAGCACAGCATCAAGGGCAAAGGCAAAGGTAAAAAAAAGCAGGTAACACAAAACGAGCAACCAACTGAGACTGAGTGCTGAGCACTGCCTGCGAGATGAGGTGAGCTGAGGTGAGTGCGGAGAGGGAGAGCCCGAGGTTAGGCCAAGTCTTGGCCTGGTTCAGCAAATGCCAAGCAAATGTGTATTTGACATTTGATTTCAGACATTTGCTTGGGCCAACTCCAAGACAGTTTTATCCCCATCTCCCCCTCTCTGCTTGAATTGATTTCATTACACGCCTCTCAATTTCGATGTGGAAATGCAGCTGAGCAAGGCATGAAAAAAATGTAAAAAAAGCAAAGCCATCCAATTATAAGAAAACACCAAAATGAACAGGCCAAAAAGCTGTCAGTTTGTTGGGATACATTTGCATTTGCAAAATGCAAATTAAAACTCACGCTGTGGACTAAGAACTTAAAGGAATAAAATACATGCAGAAGCAGTAATATACTTGCTCTAAATTTATAAATTTCATGAATAGAACGTTCCCAGAGTTAGCTAGCTGGGGTGATAGTATATATAGTATATATATTAATATGTGAGACATTATTTAAAGCCATCAAAGTCTCACCTTTGTGTCCCCGATCTCCAATGAATAGAACATAGCTCTTGCTGACGCATCATATTTAGAATCATAATCCAGTTATTTTCTTGGTACACAAGCTTCATGTGCAACTTATAATGCCCGCTTGTAGAGGTGTATAAAGTAATGCTTAAACATGCAAATTTTCGCTAAAGGCCGCAAGGACCTCGGCCAGAAACTTGGCCGAATGTGCCTAAAGTGCGGCTGTAATGGCGGCCGCCTGTCAAGTCCGACTTGTTGGATGACCTCCCGCAACATGACCATTGCTGTCGGAAAATGACTTCAACAACAGACAGAGAGACAGGCAGGCTGGCAGCAGTCAGGATCAGGCTCTGGCTCAGGTTGGTGGGCAGGCAGGCAGGCAGGCAACCTTCTGGCTATGTTGCGCTGTCTGCTGATGTTGGTTGTCCTGTGGCCTGCTTCTGATTTGTGTGTCCACTCAAATTCAAGGCAAATATTTGCCTTATTAACATCGCGGCCAGGCTGATAAGTGTTGAGTGTTGAGCCTTATGGCCTCACGCAATTTTCGTGCGTCCGCCTGAAGGTATGCTACAAAGTACTTAAACGCCAAACTTATGCTAATGCGTGACTTTATTGAAGTATTGTTGGCAGGGAAGATTGGTTGGGGGGCAGCTAGCTTGAATCATTTGTTTGCTATTGGTGTTAATTCAAATGACACTATTTAATGCCCAGCACACGCAAGAAAAGAAAGTGACTTCGACTTTAATTAAAAGCAATGTAAAATGCCGTCTCTGGGCTTGCATAATTCATATGAACGTCCATTTCTACTTGGTTCGAAATTTATTGCGCAATATGTGTGAATAGCGGACTCACTGCCAAACAAGATAAATAACATAATAACAATAACAAAATTATATGTATATAGATATATAATGCTTGTTAAGTACTAAATGCAATTTAATGCGTTTATGGCAATTAAAATTACATCAGCAATATCAACAGAAAATCACAAGAGGGCCAACGCTTTAGATGCGTATGCTAACAAAAGCAGCAACACACATACGTCACGTTGCACGCTGTTGATGTTGCTGTTGTTGTTGTTGTTGTTGTTGTTCTGGTGTACCTGACTGGTAAAAGTGTTTGCCACTACAAAATATACATACATATACACACACGCATGAGATAACAACACGGTAAAATCAAAAATTTTCATGTAATTTTACACGACCAGAAATTTGCATATTTATTAAATTTCGTGATTGAATTTGATAAACCTGCATGGCGGCTCTAAACAAGAAAAGAGTCACTCACACTCAGTGAGTGAGATGAAATCGATTCTATTGATTTTGAAGCTAGGATGAATATAGAAATGGTAAACAAGAATAATAAAAGCAGTAGCAGCAGCAGCAGCAGCAGCATCAGCAGCATCAGCAGCAAAAGTTGCGGTTTCATTAGCAAATTGCATAAACCTAATAAATTTCCATACAAACGCTGGCTGCAAAATCAAAATCCAAAATTCGTCATGACAAAGTTATTTGGAAATTTGTAAACTCACAAATGAAACTCCACAAATATTTTGGCAATAGATATTTTGGCAAACTGCCACATAATTTACAAATTAACACTATAGTTAGGCAAATTTGAAGCTCACTGCAGCAACTCTTGAATTGAATTGTATTGAAATTTGAAAATAATAAATACGACGAATGCAGTTATATATATATATATATATATAATACAGAGTTGTCAGTATAGCAATACTAATGGCAAAGGTAATCAATGTTGAATAAAGAAGATTCTACTTAACTATCTTCATGCTGGGAAATAGAGAACTTGGACCAAAGCTCTTGGTGCCAGATCGGATCTCTTTTATAGCCTTTAGTGTTTTATAGTTGGTTAAATATTCAAATTAGTGTGTCCTTGAGTAAAATATACAATGAAATGTTAATACTTGTATATTATTTTTACAAAGATGCTTAAGCTGTTCCCGATAGACCTCTTTCGTAAGCTGCTCATAAATGAAAATCGTCTAGATCAGATCACTTAATCATATTGCTCCCATATACAAGACCAATTCAGATTAAACACGCTGAATTCACGATATATATCGCTAATGAATGATTTCTTAGTATAAAAGTGTGCAGAACTCTAGCCTTTCTCTCTTGTTTAATATTTATTTTACTCTGCTATTTCTTCAGCTTATTTGAAGCATTTTACACTTCTTTATTCTCTTTATTTGTTGTGAATATGTCAACGGTTTTTTTATATTTATTTAACTTTTTTTATAGTCTTTTTGACATGGCTTTCCGGTTGGTTATACCATTCAGAGAAAATGTGAATGTATATTAATATTGCCAAGAAGCTTGCAACGCACAGAAGGAAGTGTTTCCGAACCTATAAAGTATAATACATATTCTTGAACAGCATGACGATGGGATTCGATATAGAAGTTGCTTGCATTTATCAACAGTGCTTTAAAAAAGTATGCTCACTTAAGTTAAGCTAAATGTTAAGTGAATTATGCTGCTTCACCAAATGTTGCTCCCTTGAGCTGACGTTGATAAGACATTAATATTCAGCTGCTCTACGCTTATTGTGTGTCCGTAGATACAACAACAACAACAACAACTGCTACAGCTATATCTATGTACTCTTTCGTCTCTGTGGCAGTGGCTGACGAAGTTTGCTGCTGTTGCTGCTGTTGCTCCTATTGCTGTGTTAGTCAAGCCGACACTTCAATTTGACAGTTTTATGAGCGTAAATGACATTTAGCTAATGTAGTAGTCACGTTGCCACGCCCCCCGCCCAAAGACAGCACCAGCTCATCGTCTCACATACAATTCCAATGCCTTAAAGTGTCAATTACCATGACGAGCAACGCCGCAGTCACAGTCACAGCATCCCGATAACCAATAAGTATGTGTATATACTATGTGGCGTACATATAAATTATAAATTGCTTAAAGGCAATAGAAATAATACCAACAATAGCAACAACAACAACGAAAACAATGACAAAGAGCAATTGATCTATATTTACTTTTTTATTTGTTGTGTGTATGTTTGCCGTTGATTTAAAAGCCGCTTCCCTTTTTTGTTGGCTGCCTGCCCGTCCGCCTGTTTCTGTTTTGGCCTGGTCTTTGGCTTGGGCTGCTGGCCGGCTCGGGCTCGGGCTCGAGCTCAGTTGTTGCCGTTATCGGAGGCCAGTGAAAGAAAGAGAAAGTGCCCGAAGCCAGTTTTTTGGTATTTTTTGAATTGTTTTGTAAATGTATGTGTGTGTGTGCTTGTGTGTGTCTGTATGTGTGGATGTGGCTATGGCTGTGAAGGCCTCCTCCAAAAGAATGTCAATTTCTGGCCGCTGAAGCTACCACCGACTTTTGCTTTTCTTTGAAGCTGTAAAACAAGACTCTGCTAACCAATACACACACACACACATATATAAACATATACCCATACCTATGTGTACACAACAACAACAATAACTACAGAAATATCATGCTTACAGCTTTCCCTTCCTGTGCCAGAGTTTCGAATGCCATCGGATTGCTGACACTTGTTTGTCAGACGCTAGTTTTGATTATAGGCTTTTGTATCATCTTGAAAGTAAAATTAGGCACGAATGTACCAATAGATGATATATAGATATCTAAAGCTAAGCAATTGATTAAGTTGTTGATTGACAACTTTTTCATTTACATAGAACACGCCTCATATGCATATCAATGGTAGTTCTTTTAAGGATTGGCTTTCGCTAATTGAAAGCCCGCAGTCAAGTTTGGGCTTGAGTTTGAATTCGGTTATCCGCCTCAATTTGCCTGTTTTTCTGTCTCCATTTGCAGGGTTCTATATGCTAGAGGTGAGTGAAAAAGCAGGGAAAATACGATGTTTCTATAAAGACGCGACAATGTTTGGTAGTATTTTACTTTTCAAATAGAAAGATCAATCAAAGATTGCACTTTACTCTACTTGTAAGTATTAATGCTTAACTCTATTTTAACCTGTATATACATATTGACAAATCACCTATACACCATATCAAAGGTGACAGTTAGCCAAAGGACTCTAGTAGCGAAAAACTCTTTAGAGGATCCCTAGCATGATTTGTATAGGTCAGTGGAAATTTGATATAAATATTCGCAGGTTTCAGTTCAATCGATATGTTGTAGTTTTTACCCATAGTATTTCAAATGAACACAGTGCCAAACCGCAATTTGTGGATGCATATAAAAGCTCCTACCAACTGTCGATTTGTATTGGACCTGGCTGCGTTTGTTCGCATCAGCTGGGCATTGGAATTAATCAAGCATACGCTCCTCTCTAAGTAGTGCATATTCATTGCAATTAAGGCACAGTCAGCCATTGAATTTGAGCCAGAAACGTTCAGGTAGTCTTCGCGCACTTTGAGCTACAAATTTAGAAAACTTTTTGAGGACACTTTCATTTACCATTTTGTTTTCGCTGGGTATGTACGTACGGGTATTGAAATTGCTTGTCTCGGCTTGGCCTGGCTTGGCTTGGCTTGGCTTGGCTTTCGTTCGATGGATGCGTCGCTCATTGAATGCGAAATGAGCGGCGGCATACAAAGCAAACACTCATACACAAACGAACGCAGACACTAACACATAGAGCCAACTGGCCCAAAGATAGACAGAGTCAGCGTCTTAACGGTCAAGTGAGTCGTTGAATCGTGGAGTCGTTGAATTGTATTTACGTGAATGAATTCATAAAACCACAAGAACAACCACTGTTGGCCAGTGCATGAAAAATTGAATGTAATGTGCAAATGAAATTCGCCTTTGGTTCAATTCAACGTCAACATCAACGTCAAACTCTAAATGCAAATCCCCCCAAATCCGAAATCCCCAATCCACATCCAAAACGAAATCCCAAACCGTATTGGCAATTGCTGTGGCTTGGCTTCGCTTTGGGATATTTTAATTTTAAACAAAATGAAATTGCCCGCACGCATTTCGCATATAATCAGACAACAGACAAACAACAACTACAACAGTCAGCACCAACAACAATAAAAACATTAGCCACTAACTAAAAACCAATTGGAAAATCGATTAGTTGACAACTACAGAGGGCCTGGAGGGGGCATACACCACTTACCTATCTTTCTCTAACATTTTATTGACAGTTGGCGCGTGTGAAAATCAGCCACGCCTATGAAACCTCCTTCAACGCCTACTCTTAGTTACATATTCCAAGCACATCAAAACGCTTTCATGCATAATCTCACCCACAACTAACTACAGCAACAGCAACATTTGCGACAAAAACAGCAACAACAGCAACAACAGCACATGTTGTAGTCAAGTCAAGAAAAGCGAAATTGTCTCAAAAGACTTGGCACAAAAAACGTTGGCAATAAAAATCATTTCTTGCCACAAGGGGCTGAGGGGACAAATTAGTTTGGTTTGGTTAAATGAGGCAGACGGAAAAATATACATATATGCAATGAGCATTAAATGAACATCTTTTTAGTAAAGTATGAGCAAGATGAGAGTGTGCCGCCATAGTAAGTATACATATATAGAAGGAATACATAACACAGGTAAGCTGTCTCTAACGCATGAGCAAACGTAGACAAAGTAGATGCTTAGCGTTGCCTGTTTAGCGGGAGGTGAAGCTTGCAGGTAATAGATTAGAGATGAGCACAGGATTGGATATTCAATTCCGATTACGGCTAACAGGATGATTTTTAAATTTGCTCTGCCGAGGGAGGATATGTATTATCCAAATAAAGAACACTCAAACCGCATTCATATCGTAACAATTAATGCTACATTCTGTTTTTCAACTCACTGCTATGGAAACGCTTAATTAAGCTAACTGAGAGTGCAGAGTATGTACTTAATATATGATATATATAATTTACGAATGGCAAGTAAGACCATTCATTCCGATTGAATATTGTAAGATTGCTTTAACATTCGACTTACAATGTTTCACATGTGTACATCGAGGGATCTAATATGTAATTAAGAGTTTTCAATACAAAAGACTACAATCTTTTTAGGAAAATTGGTATCATTACCATAACTTACTATGAATGCTGCTTGCCATAGCGTTTGAATTTGATTTAAACATTTCGGTAACTTTGAGAGCAAACGTTTGTCCACGACATAATGTAGTTTTTTAGCATTTGTCCCCATTAACTCGCGACCATCTTTTTGTATCTTGTTTGTATTTTTGGGTACCGCTTTTAATTTAGTGTGCAGATTTCTATTGAGTTTTTGTAATACGAGTAAATTTGTAACAACACGAATGACAATGGCCACGCCAATGCAATATAATTTACCGGAAAAACTTTTACGCTAACTGGCTAAAAATTAATTTACCATGTTGCCAGCGAAAACTCTGGACTGAAGCTAACAAAGTTGAGCAATTAATTAGTCAAAATGAAGTAGGAACTCCTCCAACTTCAACTGTTCCAGCTAAAGCTACACCACAAGGCCCTCACTAATACGCTTCGCTGATTTGTTTATGTAAATATGTCCAAAAACAACAACAACTTGTGGCACATAAAAGACATTTTGATTAGACTAAAGTCTTGTAACTTGGTAGAACCGAGCTAATTATTTTTCTGGCCCCCCACACTTTACACCTTTTTTGACCAAGGCGAATGTCAAAGTGTATTAAGCCATTAAAATGCTAAATTATATGGTTTTTGAACTTGGGTCTGATGTTGCCCCTGATTCTTCCATTTAGTTCTTGCTCTGGCTACCCTTTGCTTGGCTGTTCAAAAAAATAGTTCAAGTTTTGCCAACCGAAAATTTGTTTGCCTTGAATGAAAGTTTATGCCGTTGTTGACTGCTGAGCTCCAGCTTCAGCTCTTTCTTCATTGTTTTTTATGCTGTTGTTGCCATTGTTGCTGTTGTTGTTGTTTTTCGGCACATTACATAAAATTTCGTAACATTCTGCGGCCATGGCACGGCAAAAGAGTCTAAACGTCTGCAAGTCTTCGTATAAAGTTTTGAAGTTAAGAAAACTCCACTGACCTGTTAACAAAAATGCTTAGCAATAACAGCAACAACAATAACTTGCGAAGAAAGTTATAGACAGCTTCGACTCTACAGTAAAAACAACTTTTGTGTCCAACAACAACAACAACAACAATAAGCAGCAAGTACGAGTACGAGTGGCAGAAGTTACAACTACACGAGTAGAACACGTTTTACTGTTGCAAGCGATTGTTAACGTTGACTTGACTTCAACATCAACGTCGCTGCTGACGTCACGTGTGTGTGTAAGTGGGAAAGCTTTGACTCTATCACTGCCAGTGCCACTGCCACTGCCACTGCCACACTGCCTACTCGGACTCTTCATTTGCCTTGTCCCGGACATTGAAAATGAAATGCAATTCAAGTTGAATTACATTACAACTTGTCATGGTTAATTTTCCCTATAGAGTTACATATATATATATGTATGTATATATGTTGCTCTTTTTTTTGACTGAAATCAAAGTTAGCAGCTTGCGATTTCACTTTGTTGAAGTGTTTTCTCAATTGAGAGACAAAATTAACACTTGAGCTTGAGGCATATGGCAAAAAGTGCGAAAAAGACGCTCATCAATAAAAATCACATATTCATTGAAATATATACACAAATAATACAAATGTGTGAGTATGTATGAGTGCATATCAAGTGAGGTATTGATATAAGTAATAACAAATAATGAGCCGGGCCAAAAAGGTATGTCTGGAATGGGGTTAGGGTGCGACAGTATGAGTGAAATATTGAAGAAATATCCCAATAAAAGTGGGTGCAGGCAGGAAGTACTTTCAAATAAGAATATTAACTTTACTTTTTTACTTTATTACTTTTTTTATGTACAGAGCAGGGAGCAACATATGATCTCTTAGGATAATTGGAGCGAGAGTCCTTGAGAATTCGAAATCTATCTAAACGTGAAGCATCTACAGTACTTTTAAGCTCCGAAAGAACGATTTAGAAATCTTCTTCATCTTAGTAGAAAAATTGCTAGCACTGGTCATAGAAATTTACATAACTAATTGTATATATAAAATATATACTGTCTATCAATTTAAAAGAAAGGCAAATTTTAACAAATTTGATAGTTCAAATTGTTAAGAACTTTAGCTAATACTTCGTTGTGATTTCTTTTAGAACAGGTAAAGTATTATAGTTTACAAGGTGTTAGAATTTGAGATTGATAGAACTTTCAGAAATCGGCATTGACATAAGTTTTTCGTCGTGCTTGAATCAACCATGTTATGTTTGTAATTGACTCATTCCAGAATGTCAAGACATTTTTGTGAGTTTTTACGTAGAACCTAATTAATAAAAATTGTGGAAAAATATATTTGAAAATTGAATTTATAATCGGAAGACTTACAGATAGCTATTAGTTCTTTACAAGTCTAAATTTAATATTGCTAGATATTTCTTGCATATACGTACTTTACATGTTCAAGAATGAACAACGGGCAACCTGCATAATGTATAAGTAAAGTTTGAAGCCCATGAAATACTGTATAAGTAAAGTCTGAAACCTATAAAATATTGTATAATTTATAGGTAAGGTTTCAAACCTATGAATTACAGTCCACACAAACGAAGAAATGTACAACATATTTTCGTAAATATAGTCCTATGAGATACAGTCCACATAAAAGAAACCTAATACACTCATAAGCTCTTATAACAATACACCAAATCACTATACAATCATAAGATAGATACTTGAAAAAGATATATCGCACGTAAGCAAGATCACTCCCACTGAGTAACTGCACAAAAGTTATGTAGTTGACAATACTTAGACTATAATTAGTAATAGGAGACCTTTTTTATGATAACTTCAAGTGCATGTCATAAATATAAGACTTTTATTACCATTTATTCTCATTAGCTATAATCTACCCTCTACTTTCTTAGGAGAAAAATTGTATAAAAGCAGAAAATAAAATTTCAGGAATGTATTAGCTCTTGAGCTTTGCATAAATAGTCTTAAATTTTTGCTTGTTAACTTCTTATGACGCTTTATTCCATTAATTTATAACTTATAAATTAGTATCAGCGCAGCTGCTTATACCAAAACCCCCTTTACACATATGTATTCATACTTAGGTAATCATATTAAAATTTGATAAGCAAACGATTAATAAAGGTATTTCCCCCAAGAACTGTGCGCTGTGATGTGTCACATACTCTTAAAGATAACACTTTCGAATTCCTATCAAAAAGTATGTTAAATTGGTAACACATTCTGTCTAAAAAAACTCCAAGCTTTACATTTGAGATTCAACGAAATGTAGCTGCAACTACTCAAGCCGGGTTTAGCCAGCTTAGCTCATAATTTATAAGCACGACAGGTTGTCAGCCAGTTTGTGCTGCTAACTGTAATAGCGAGCCGTTTAGTGTGCCAAATACTTTCCCATAGGAACCGCCCGACAGAGCGAGCGAGTGTGGCTCGAAAATTGATTGGAAATCAAGTTAGGCGACAGAGCAAGAGCGTGGCAGAAAAGCGCTGCGCGAAGAAAGCCGCCGCCATGTAAATGAAATGGTTTTTTGGGGGCGAACGATCTTCGTGTGGGTAGGCTTCGGGCCTGAGGTCTTCTATGTGGTGTGGCGTGGTGCGGCTACTACAACTCTGCTGGTAACTGAAGACTTAAGCCACGATCAGTTGCAGACGGTCAGTCGTGCGAGACAGTTGTGTGCGCGGCGGTGTGAAAATTGCCAACAACGAAGCTCGAACCAGAATCACAAACAAAATAAAAAACCTATACACACACTCAAACACTCCCCCCGAGAGCCAGAAACAGGTAAAAACAGCAAACCAAAGAAGCAGCACTAAAAAAAAAAGAAAGTCTGTCTCTGTACAAGAATTTTGTCGTTGGAGACGGGGAGGGGCCTAAAAACCATACGAGGAAAGCTCAATCAACGACAGTCAGCAACGACAGCTCGAAGAGTGCGCAACGGTCTAACCAAAAATCATATTCAAACTCCGGGTTAACGTGTGTGAATGAAACCGATCTATAATATACTCTCTTGACAATAACGATCAACGATTTACGAGTTACGCCTATAATTACGATATCTAGCAAGGTTAGCATTTGGATTAACAGTGCAAGGATTACCATGATCGAGTGTTTTTGTATGTTTGTGTTTGTGTGCCTGTGTGTTTGTGTGTGTGCATATGCCTATTTATCTTTAAAAGTTTATGCAAAGTTGTTGCTGTTGTTGTAACTATTGTTGGTTGATCCACAAACAACATGTGGAGCGCAAAAAAGCATGTCTTGAGCAAGAACTTTTAATTGATTTTCAGCAAGCAACAAAAAAATAGCAACTTGGACTTGGAATCTTAACTGGCTGGGCCATAAATTGTATCTATATGGTAGCTATTTAGAGCCGGCTCCCTGTGCCCAATCCCTGCTCGCTTGGTTTTTTATGTGCTCTGCTCCAGATACACAAGTGCCCACATCCATGATTCTATTCCATTTTCACCATGTGTATTGTGTTGGTTTGCTTCTATTCTGTTCAGTTCGGTTCGGTTCTATTCCGTGCTGCTATGTTCTGCGGTCAGCAGCGTATTGAGTTGAGTAATCTCTCTTCCATGGCTCTCAGGTTTCTTACTTACAAACTGACCTACATACGACGACGACGACTTGAAGCAGTTAATTTAAGTGTTTCCTGGCCAGGCAGCATCCAAGCATCCAACTGCTAGCAAAAGTTATACCAAGTTATAGTTTGCGCTGTTTACACTGCCCAGCACTTTCCTGCCAAAACAAAACATAGCCATTCTCATTGCCATTCGTATTCCCATTCTCCATTCTCCATACGCCCCGCTCCTGTTTCCATTTCCATTTTCATGCTCAAGTGTTGTTCAGTGCAGAGGCGAGCACTTAAAACAAGGACAAGCTATTAACAGTAGAAATATTCTTATAGCACACACATACAGCATCATCATTGTGGTTTTCTGCGAAATTTGAGTGGCTCGGCCAGGGCAAGCCAGGCCAGCCGCCACCTTTTTCATTCTTTTATTTTCCCACTACTCTCTAATTTAGTTTGCAGTTTTTCCTCATGCAGGCTTACTTTTTTGTTTCCATTTTTTTTGTTGAAAAGTTTACGCAGCTTTTTCCACAAGAGGTTGTCTGTCATGACGAAAAAGGACAACAAAAATATAGAAAAGTTTCAACTAGACCTTGTCCATTAGTCGAAGACTGTTACGCCAGGTGGCGCTGACGCCTTGATAACAATCCTAATTCATGTTACGTGCATGTGCATGCAAAAGGAAAGCAATAGCAGCAATGGGCTAGACAATAATAGGAAAAACCGACTATGGACAGGTGAAACAGACATGCCCTTAGAGAAACTTCTTTCTAGGAACACTATATAATATGATAAATAGTATAAATTTATTGGAATGTAAATGAGAATGGGAAACTTTGAAGCAGAGGGGATGCTTTTTAGGGAACTTGAACCAATTATTAAGTCAAAGTCATAATATTTTTTGCTGAGCTTATCATCTTTAAATTGTATCCATATTTGAGGATTCTCTGTCTGAGTATCTATGGGAGTTTCCATGCAATTAATGTCCAATGCTCAAATGGTGTTTGGCATATACAAAGTTGTTTCTGTTCGACAGTTTTTTATATATATGTTGGTGTATTCTTTTCTCAGAGTTTACCACGAATATGAGAGTTTGTTCACTTTCAGAATTGATCAAATCTGACTTGTGTGAAAGAGTGAAAGAGCCTCCTCTCCTGGTTCTTACCATTTGGGACCTCAGTAATAGTGAGGCTAAGATTATCAAACTGATTCTATATTTTATAGATAACTCCATATATCAGGGTTCATTGAGTAAGGTCTCATCATCCAACATTTTCAATAAATTGAAATCCCAATAAAATACATCACTTATGTAATTTTGTAATGCCCTGTTTTTCCGCTAGGGTATTCATATGTATTGTACTCACAGCAGAGTGCAGAGCAGTTCAAGCGGCACGTGTAAAGCTTATTTTTCTACTTTACTTCGTTGGCCATTGTCTTGGAAAATTAACTGCAGCAGCAGGCGAGACAAGAGCTCGCTTCCAAAAGCAGCAGCAGCATATGAGGCAAGTCCCAAACAAAGACGACGCAGCGTTGTTGGGATTTCTGTTTTGTTTTGGGGTGCAACTCACACATGTTTGGGTGCATGCACACACACACACACGCAAACACCACCACATCACATATATGTATGCAAATCCTGAGGCATCTTTTGTGGGCGACGATGCGCGTGGCCTTTTGTGTGGCCTGCATATTTATTGATATGACGCTGATATGACAATGCAGACAAGGAGCAGGCGGCTGCAGAGGCAGCCATACTTATTCATATCCATTCCCCTCATAGCCCTCCTCTTATAACGAAACGAAACCCCAAATGACTTGCCACCCGGCATCGTCTTCAATAATCCTTGGCTGTGCGTAAGTAATTTTGCTCTGACTGAGGCTGAGGCTGTCGTGCAAGTGCACAGCAAACACTTGCTATCTCGTTCTCTTTGTCAACCTCTGCAGCCCTGGCAGCATATCTGCATGAATATTAATGTAAAATGCACACACGGTTAGCTGCGTTTTTCTAAGCTGCATTAAAATATAGTGGGAGCGGCGTTCCATATGAGTTAGTGCCTACAATAGGCAACGACAACAACAACAATAACAAAAACAACAGCAACATCGAAGAGCAGCGACTAACAACAGCCAGAGCCAAGTGGTTGCCATCAGCTGAAGAAGCCCCCCTATGGCTGAAAGTGGAAGCTTGACGCTGACGCTTGTCAGAAGTTTTTGCATGGCATTTGCTGTTGCTGTTGTTGTTGTTGGTGTGGCATGACGCGTGAAAAGTTCCAAGTTAGGTGAGCAACAGCGGGGACAGAGAGATAGAGGAAAGTGAAAAACGAAAAGCGGTGAACGGTGAGCGGTGAGCTGCAGCTTGAGCAAAAGTAAATGCAATTTCCAAGACTTCAATAAGCAGAGTTTTTTAAGTACTCACCCAAACTCTAGCTGAGTTGACAAAAATACACTGACAGCTGATGCTAGAAAACCGATGAACGAACAAAGTTTATATATGATTATACTGTGAATAATATTTGGGAACAATTACAAAAACTATAAGACTGTGTTAATTTTCACACACTTAATTGGAAATTACGGTTATGATATAGACTAATAGTTGTTTTTATTCTGAACAAATACAGTAGTGTCCGAACGAACAAAAATCTTTCTTTCCTGGATAATTGATAACGTTTGTTGTGGAACTTTATGCGTGAGCTTGTGGTCCATCTAAACAACTTTCATTATCATAATATGTTTTTAAAGCTGGTCGACGGCTTTAAGCCTGCCAGCTGTTTGACAACAAGTGGCCTCTCAACTGTCCAACTTTGACATTTTTTGAGCACTGTAACAAAACTTCGGGATTCAGCTGTCGTTGCCCTACAGTACCTGCGGCAGGTGATATGTCAACTTTGCCACGCCCTAGCTTCCTGCTGCCAGCTGTGCTGGTATTTGCCAGTGCTATTTGCCTGGAGCATCAGTTTTTAATAAACGTCAAAGTTTTAATTAAGCACGAACGACGATGAGGATGTGGCGCTTTGCCACAGCTTCACTTGCAACTTAAGCTCAGACATTTGGACGCCATAAAGAGCAGCGTCTTCAGTCTTATCAGAGGCGGGCTATCGCCAAGGGCCAAACCGGGCCCTTAAAAACAGAAAGCCAGTTTCAGATCGTGGTTGGCCAGTAGGTCACTAGGTTTTCACTTTGTTTTATGGCCAACGCTGCGGCGCTGGCTTATCAGCGACTGAACTCGATTTTCAACAACGTTTTGCTCATTCTTCAATAAGCAGGCAGGAAAAAACAACAACAACAACAACAACTGCAGCAATAACAAATCGCTGCGGCGAACTCGAACAAGTTTTTGTGCGTCAGTTTCGACGTCGCTTTCACTTGGCCAAAGCAGTGCGACGTGCGGCACAACGGCCGCTGAAGTAGCAGCAGCAGCACTTGACAGTGTGACAACAACAATAGCAACAACAGTAACCGCAACTGACAACAGCAACAATTGCGGCGGCTATTTGTTATAGCCACTAGCTGTGTGGTCGTGCTGATTGTTTTGGCCAAAGCGCCAGCAGCTAACAGCAGCAAGCAAATGCAGCAGCAAGAAGAAAGGAAAGCTTGCATCGAGTATGGTTTTATGATCGAAGCGATGAATGCCACTTGGCCATACCTTGTAAACGATTCAGCATAGATTCTGCACAATTAGTTCATCGATAAGGTGGATGTAAATATTGTAAAATAGATTTTAATGAATGAGTTACAATGGAATATTCCCTTTCATTGAATCAGTTGCCTCAGTTAGTAATGGACTTTTTGTTCAATGTAGTTTTTCTATAACACAATATGTTGATTGTGTGCAAATTGCAGCTGAAATAGTTTTAGTACGTTGTTTAATAATAAGGACTTCGGCAATTCCATAATTTGCTCAGACTTACATTAAAAGTGTTCATGACGGCTGTGCAAGTGTGCGTCTTCATGCACAACTAAAGGTATATGCAATTATTGATTGATTTTTTGATTGGATGATTTGTTTTTCATTATTGCAATGAAATAATTGACAAAAATTCCCTTTAGACTTTCTTTTGCGCCTACGTATTTGTTTCTCCATTTCTGCATCTGGTAAACTAATTTTGTGGATTAATGCAAATTAGTAAACCAAAATATATAAGGTTTTTTAGTATTTTCTGATTGATCGTTTTCAAACCAATAGAAAGTGGCCTGGCCTGATCATGTGTGCAGAAATTGTGCAAAGATTTTTCAGTATTTTTGGGGCTGGAACACTTGCAGACTTAAACAGATACTATACATCGTAATTACTACATTTACTTTGGAATTCGTAAAAGAAGGAGTGAACGGAAAATAATTTGTGAAATATCACATTCAATCTCGTGGTAATTTGTGATTAGCTCAAGCCATACAATTTACCTTCACATCTGATGTGATCGTACTTCTTTCCTTGATGTTGATATATTTCAGATTATATGGAATCTGTAGTTTTTCAAATGTTTTACTTCACCACAAAAATACATCATAATAAATCCTGTTTTTAAATAACCTAAGCTATCCGCTGTGTTAGCTTCTGTGTCGGCTGCAGCGCCTGCAGCTGTCCGAGAGGTGATGAATCTGTTGTTTGCTGTTCAATGTTGTAAAGCGTCACAAATGGTCATGGTACATGTGGACTTTAAACATGAAAATGCAATGCCACGGGATACTATGTGTGGGGCGGGGGAAGATCAACTCTGAAGCAAATCCCATACAAAAACATGTTTACATTCGCACTCTCTTTCAGGCAGTAATTCGGCTGCTTTTCTGCTTTCTTTGGCTGACAATGAGTGGTTTTTACTTCGATTGACTTGAACTGACTTTGTTCAATAAATATATAATTTATAAGCCATGAAAAAGAAAGTGGCTGTGACTGTGACTGTGACTTTCTGGTTGCATACCCAATAATCAGGTCAACCGCAAAATAAAAAGTAAAAGTTCTCTGGCAGCCAAAATTGCAAAATGTTTTGCATATTATAATTTGTATCTGTAACTGTATCTGTATTTGCATCTGTGTCTTTTGCCCTTTCAATTTCAGATACGTGAACCAAACATGAAATTCGTGATATTGCTGTGCGTGCTGAGTGCGCTGCTGGTGCAGATTGACGCCTCGCCATTACAATTGCTGTCGAGAAGCGAAAGAGCTGTGGCCCGTCAGCAGGCGGTCAACAATGACGTGGCCCCAGCGGCGGCAGCGCCGGCCAGCGACGACGAGGACGATGATGATGATGAGGACGATGATGACGATGAGCCCGATCTAGGCGATTTGGTTGATGACGATGATGGTAGGTAACGAAATTTAGAGTTAACGTCCACAAGCAATATATGCACCCTGAAGCACCGTTCACTTTGCACCAATAATGCAACCACAACCACAAGCAAAACCACCAACCACCACTGAATACCACCTTTGAGCGGGTACCTGGGGTACCTGAGGCAAACTATCGATGCACTCGCATGCAATTTGCATATTTTTGCAGTGATGTGATGATATTAACAAGAATTTTGTGCTCTCCTTTCGTTTGGGTAACAAAGTTCTTTTGATTTCGGGACTTTCAGATGATGACGATGAGGAGGACGACGATGAGGAAGAGGAGGACGATACGCCACAGGGCCAGGCAGCCCCAGCGGCTACCAGCGATGATGATGAAGAGGAAGACGATGATGACGATGACTACTTAGACAGATTGTTTGATGACATCCTGGGCGGTAAGAAGACGAATTTCATTTTAATAAGTACAGCTTCAAAGGCTCATTAATTTTTCCACTCAGATGATGATGATGAGGATGATGACGATGAGGTGGCGCCCGCTGCTAGTGCACAACAGAGCGTGGCCGCCCCTGCACAGGCCATTGAAGAAGTGGCTCCAGCGGCTGCCAATTCGGTGAGCTCTGGTATCTCCGATGGCGTTGATTTGCCCGCCGAGAGCGCCAACTCTGTGGAGCCTGCCGCAGCCGGCAATGCTGTTGAGGATGTGGCCGGTGCCGCAGCGGCGCCAGCAGCACAGGCAGCCCAGGCAGCCAACAACAACGAAGGTGAACAAAATGTTTTTTACGATGAAGATGCACTTGTAGATGGTATTAGTGGTGGCACCCAAAGTAGTTTAAGTAGCACCAATGCAATTGACGACCAACTGAAACAAAATACAAACATACAACAACAACAACAACAACAACTGCAACAAAACCACCATGAAACACAGCCAATAGCAACAACAAACTTGAATCAAGCATCATCACTACAACAACAACAACAGTCACAATCACAGCATACATCCACAAAGAACACTTTAACAAATAATAATCTTGTCGTCAGCTCAGCTCTGGCTCAGCCGGCGGGAGCAGTAGTGGGCGTGCCAGCAGCTCCTGCCGTTCCCGCTGCTGTTGCGCCAGCGGCAGCAACTGACGATGATGAGGATGACGGGGACGACGACGACGATGACTATGATGATGATGAAGATGATGATGATATTGATGATGGAGTCGATGAAATTGATGAAATTGCAGGTCTAGCTGGCGACGATGATGAGGAGGCCGACGATGATGATGATGACGATGATGATGATATTATTGGCGATGATGTCATCGAGGCCAGACGCGAAGCACGTGAGTCCAAGTCAACAACAGCAACAAAAACAGCCAAAGCCAAAAAATCAACAAGTGCTTCCAAGAAGACCAAAAAACAGCTCAAGCATTAAGAACAACAACAACAACTACAGCAACAACGACAACAATTGATACAGTCAACATCAACATGAACTACAACAAGAAGAACTGCATATGACAGGGACAACAACCACAGCAACAACGATGACATAACGACCAGCTGAAAGAAAGGCCACTCACTGAAGAGATATGGGTAGGGACCCTCAACGGACTACATATACATAGTACACACTATATTTATTGCATAATTCTTTGCCTGCACTGACTATCCAAAAACTTCGAGCAAGAAATCAACACCTAATTTACTCGTATTTATTTATTTATTTTTGAGTTTTAGTTGAAAAACACAAAACTTTTAGTTTAAACACAAAACAAAAACAAAACAAAACTGCATATTTAAGTAAATATTTTTACAAACTATCTTCGAAATGAGATGATTGAGAGTTTGGTGCTAGTCAAACTATCTGCAAAATGACAAAAAACAACAACAACAACAACAAAAACTTAAAGCTGCCAGCACGCCAGCACGAATCACAAACTTCCTTCCTTTCTACACAAGCGCCTGCAACCTATATTTCACACGATTGTTAAGTTTTGTATTTTTGTTATTATTTTTCGAGTTATTTACGCACGGACTGTTTCACACGACAACAACAAACAACAACAACAACTTAAGCAACAACCACAACTATGTACCGCACAAAAACACATACCAACAACAGCCACAAATGTTCAATGCCGAAGCACAAATTGTTAAATTGAGAAATTGCAAGCAAATCTGCGCTGAGAATGAAAAACAAATAATGTTTTTAAGACGCCGCACGGTATGCAACAAAAAAAAAAAAAGAAAATGGAAAACAGAAAGTTGAGCTGAATGGCGGGCGACGCCATTTTGGCAGCTTTTTTGTTGCTGTGCGTGTTTTGCACATACACACTCACCCACACCCACAAACACACACACACACACACCCAAAAATAGCTGAATTTATGTAAACAACAACCACAACAACAACAACAACAATCACAATTGTTCACTTAGTGTAATTTATTTATTTTAATTTTAATAATTCTGCTATTTATTTTCCCCCCTTTTACTTTGTAATTAATTATTTACAATCAATATTTATCTAAAAGTAATTATTATCATGTAAAGCTCTATGCATATAATAATTTTTTGTAGCGCATTCCAAAGTTCTTTCTCTCTGTAAATGTACGTAATTTATCTGTCTGTCTGTCTCGCTCACTCTTCCGCACATTACTCAACTTAACTCAACTCAACTCACTCGCTCTCTCTCGCTTTCACACATTTTGGCTTACAATTCAACATCGACCAGTGTTTATAATATGTTCTTTTTGGCTTTTTGTAATTGCTTCATAATTTTCCAAAAGTAAATAACGCAAATTGTAAAAATTAAAAAAAAATATATATAGAAAAAAAGATATAAATTGTAGCTAAAAGATGAACGCTTGAAAGGCAGCGCGAAATTATCAGCAACAAAAGGAAAATGAAAGGAACATTAATTCTATTGTAGCAAAGAAGGCAGCATAACCGGTCATATAAAGTATATCTATTCCTGTTCAGCATATGATGGCGAGTCAATTTAGACATTTCTGTCTGTCTGTTCTAAACTCAACGTGCTGAAACGTCTACCGTAGGAGATTAGAATATGAGTCTTTACAGATAATATGTCAAAGTCGGTGAAATTGATGATACTTTCAGAATGCTATATAAACACAATCTATGCTGAGTTCATTGTGCTTATTAGTTTGACCATATTGAAGGAATCAGCACAGTTTCTTTACGATTTATTGATTCCTAAATGACCAATTCAACCGCCAAATATTTGCACACGATCGATCGCTTATCTGCAAGGGTATATAAGCTTCGGCTAGCCGAAGAAGAGGTTCCTTTCTTTTTTGTTTTAGTATTTGCATTTTTTAATTTAATTTGTAATTTATTATTTATTTATTTATTTATTTATTATTTATTGTAAAAACAAGAACAAAACAACAACTTGCAAAATGCAAATGCACACACACAAAAGTTTGCTTAAATAAATTTTAAATTAAATTTTTGTACAACTTTTTGACAAATCAATTGAAAACCGTAATATGTGTTTTATTTCATAGCATACTTTCAAGCGTTGGTAGAAGTTGCCAAATATACTTACATCTATATATATATACCCATCATTAGCTGTTACCTATCGCCATTTTATTCACACTCATTACTGTATCTCTTGCTCATTGAGTTATCTATCTTTACACACACCTACAGCACGTATCTGCTACTTCCTCTCCGCGTTAGTTTGCACCGTTTGCCGTAATTAGTTGGCTTTGGCTTGGGCTTGGGTTTGGGCTACCTGCCTTCCCTTGTAATTGTGCATTATATGTATATATATAGTCACACGCCCACCTGTAACCTACACTAGGGTGCATAAAAAAATAATTATCTATTTTAAATATGTCAACGGTGAGCGATGCATAAAATTGCTTCAATTAACAAAAGCAAAAGGACAAACTTGAGTGTAAGAGCTTCAAACAGTCATCGCGGAGGGGCTTAGCGGTTTGGTAGGTAAAGAGTCTATACGCTGCCCCAAGCACCCAGACAACTAACATGCAAAACGCACATTAGTAGCTCATTATTTCTAACGTTGTGTATAGGCTTAGATATATATGTATGTATGTGGTATATGTATTTAGTGGCTTATAGGGTTGGGCAATGAATCCTCGAAACACATACGATGAATTATGATTTTGCTGAAGATTGAAAGGAAACCATAAATTACTGGAAGAAAATAGAATTTGAGAAACAAGATTTATATCAGCTGTAAAGAGGTCATTATCTAAGTTAACTTGAGATTTAAATTTGTATTAAAAATATTTCTACTAAGCAGGTTTGCATCACAGCGCAATTTGCAATTTTTCTTTACTTTCGCCCCGCCTCTCCCACGCGTTAATGTGACTTGAACGTCCACTGGATTCTCATGCTTTAAGTTGAAATTTAAGCGACCATTTGTCTGTTTCTCTCAAATTACTCTGTGGTCAAATGTTGTGATGTCGACGTTGAATTTGTAGGCAATGAAAATAGTGAATGGAAAGTGTTGGTGTTCGCTTTACTCAAGAATAAACTGTGGTTCTCCAGTAGTGGGCTACCAAGTTGATGATATCTTTCAAACTTTATACTCTAATTACTAATTTTGAGCAGAAATACTTCTATTGTATAAGAAGAATTCCATCAAGGAGACACTACTTTTCAGTTTCAAATATTAGCTTTCTGAATCACACCTTGTACAATCGATTGATTTTCCCAGCCCTGGTATATGCTAAGCCCAATGTTTGTATGTTTTAGTGCAACATCACTCATAATTATATCTTTTCGTTTCCATACATATATATATATATGCTCCTACTTTGGTTTGGTTTCAATGTCAACGCTTTTACAACATTATTTGCTAAACCAAGCATGTTTCCCCACCTTCTGCCGCACACACCCACACAGTGTTTATTCTGATGGTGTAGGTATGTTAGCGAACAGGCTCTGTGGTTTTGGTTACAAAGCATCAGCTTAGGCACACGCCCACACTCCTTTTCACCCACACACATATGTAATTAGAGGCACAGCACATCATAGCAACGCAGCGGAAATTAACCACATACACTGACACACAAAAAAAAATCCACAAGCCTCATTCTCTCTCGAACAAAATCCCTAAACTCACTGCAACCGAAAATGTTCTGTCCATGTTGGGAGAGAGTGACCCATGATATAGCGTATGTATTAACATCAACACAATTTTCTATGGCGGCAACATTTTGAATGCGGCCGCTCTGCTATTTGGCTGCCTCTGCAGGTGATCTGAAGAATAATGTCATTGACATGTCCACGGATGCCTTCCAAGCGCGCCATAATCACTTCATAGATGCCATATTCTCGCGCATTAACCGCATTGTGGCGGACAATTATGATCCGTTTGTAGTTCGACTGGCCGGGCGGTCAGCCACGTCCACAACGACGGCCGTGAAGAGCACAACGAAAACCAAGGGCAACAGCCAGCATAAACCAGCGGGCCATAAGAAACTGTAAGTGATTGAGGAAACATTGTAAATTTGCGAGAAGCTTATGACGAGCGTAGCTAAATTACCTGAGGCAACTGAAAAGTAATCGACCTAGACAATAACATAAAAGTTTTTGATGCCAAATATGAGGAGCAAAACTCATAAGATTTCAAGTCATCATACTTGAATTTGCATTGATTATTATCGATTGGTCAGGGGAAATCCACGTCTTGGATAGGTCCTCAGTTTTTTCAGTATTGCGATGGACGCCAGTTTGGTTCACTGTTGTAAGAAGGTGCAGATATAACACTGCTTAACATAGCATAACACTCTTTCTCATGACTTCAATTGAAAAACGAATTCAATATCTGAGATTCTTACAGCCAAATACAGAAAATACAATCTGGAATCCACCAACTTAATATCTTAATAACTCAGCTGGGTCGATTACTTTTCAGACACCTCTCGCACTTAAAAGAGTTTAAAAGCTCTACTACCCTCCAAAATCAAACCACAGCAAAGCAAATGATGCAAATTTGTCAATTCCACTCTTTCCAGCTCGAACACACGCTCCGAGCCGCGTTCTGCCAGCAGCACTAGCCACAACAGCAACAACAGCAACAGCAACAACAACAACAGCAGCGGGACCAGCAACGAGACTGTGAAATTGCAAGAGCAATTGACGCAATTACAGACAGAATCGGGCATCAAAGCCATTGAACAGAAACAGCAACAGAGCGAGGCATCCTCTGGCAAAGCGGAAGTGCGAACCGTGTTCAACAGCAACCAGTCAACTGGCAGCCTCAAAGCAAGCCAAAAGAAGTCCGCAGCCACATCGAATGGTGGAAAAAACACGAAAAAGGCGTCGGCAGCGGCGGCTTTGAAAGCGGGCAATGGCAACGCTAACGCCAACTACAATCGGCCGGCGGGCGCCACGAAAGCGGGCTCGGAAGTCGAGAAGCTGCAAAAAGCTGAGGGCAGCCTGTCTGGTTTGGCCTCGCTAAAGCGCGTGGGCAATGTAAAGGTGATCAGCGATGCGGAAGGACGCAATTCGACCATTAAGGCCAAATTCACGTTGGGCCCATTGACTCTACGCGTGGAGAAGTCCTTCAAGCGCGGCAGTGTGCGCAATGTGAAGAGCGCCACGGCAAGAACCAATGAGATGATCGGCCGCATCAAGTTCAGTGTGCTGGATGATCGGGCCACCCTGATGTCCATCAAGGTGCAGCAGCCCAAGCAGGTAACCATGGCACAAAAGAATCTCAACCACAACTAGACATCGCATTCAAGTCCTTTGTCCAATTAGCTGTAATCCTTGCTTTGTGAATGTCTCTCTTTACAGGTGGAGGTGGAGAGCAAGGACAATCATGACCGCACACGCGAATTCGTCTGGCGTCGCACACCCAAAATTGCCAAATTGGTCAATGAGAAACTGAAATTGGCAGCAGAAACGCTGTTTACCCCACAGGGCGTCGAGGTTGTGAGACTTTAAAAAAACTATAAAAGGAGGAAAACTAAGACGGCAAATTCTAACTAAATTGTAGTCTACTTCTTAATTTTAATGACTAATTTATTTATTTAATTTATTTTCAAAATCGATCAATAATAAAAGAAATATCAACAAAAGAAAATATTGACTCTTCTCTTGAAAGGCACTCGATGAGGCACAATTTCGTTGAATTTATGCAAAGATGTTGGAGTTCAAACAGATGTCAACTTAACCCACTGAAAAGTGGCGCTTTGTACTGGACCAGAAAATGGTGGAGCCCAAAGCGATATTTGTACCGTAATGCCTTGAAGAAGTCATAAATATGGTGTCATGGAGTAAGTTTTATAATAAGAACCCTCACTTCTGGTAACCAAAGCTTACAGATTCGATTGAAATTCTGTCAGCATATCGGGAGGCTTCTAAGAGTGATACTGACAAAAAGACTGCTTTCCGATTAGGTCAGTTATATGGGAGCTATATGAAATAGTGATCCAATCTGATCAATTTTGGTCAGCAGACTGACATTTAAGAAGCTTGGTTCAATTTATGTGAAAGACAACTAAGACTTCTAAGACTTGTACTAAGACTTCTTTCCAAATCTGTCGGTTATATGGCGGCTATGTGATATAATGGTCCGATCTTGACGAATTTTACATATGAGCAGCTGACAGCAGATGACGGTAGCTTTAAAACTCAGAGACTAGGTCGCATAGGCAGACGGACAGAGAGACGGGCAGACAGACAGACGGACATGGCTTGTGGAAAGTATTTAAATTTGGTTAAATTCTGTGAATTTTGTTGAAATCAATCTACTGTAAAAAGTAGCTGCTAGCTTTCAGTTGCTCAACAGATCAACAATTTAACGAACCACTAAAACTGAATCACATCAAAAAGTTTCCCTTAAAACTGTTGCATTCCAACTTTAGCCATGATGATTCCTTCCCTTCCCTCCATCGAGTTCAAATTTAAACATAGGTGCTGCTGCGGCAGCAATTGTTGTCGAGTCTCCTGCAGTTCCAGTTTGGCCCCAAAACTATCCCCAGCTGTCAATCCCCCCAATATAAGTACGTATCTGTGTCAGGTGGCTTGCAGTTTTCATTAATGTTGCAGGCGAGGCTAGTACAGGGGATGAGGGTCGCAGGGGAACTTCTAAAAACAACCCGTACAAAGTAAATATGAGTGCGTAGTAAGTATATTGTATTCTGTGTGTGTGCTGCTTACTAAAGGCGGAAGGACATGCAATTTGTTGTTGTTTGCCTTTGTTGTTATGTAGCTCCTGTTGTCCTGTTGTCATTGTCGTAGTCGTAGTCGTAGTCGCTTCCTTTTTCCCTATACCAAAGCTTCCCTGCCTACCTTCCTGCCTCACCCACTGGCTTTCTTTGTCTGCATCATGCATGCTGTTTGTTTTGTCTTGTCTGACGTTGGCTGCTGTTGTTGTTGTTGGTGTTGCTCTTTGTTGCACCTAAATTGACAACAATATCGTTTCATTTGCTCAGTGAAGTGAACTCATCAGTGCTGAGGCTGCTGATGACACTCTACCTCCCTAAACACACACCCCGCCACCCACTAAGCATACATTGGCACTTCATTTTTTTTGCCATCTGCTGCCGCAGCTGGGCCAGCTTGATTATATTGACTGGACAGATAGACAGGCGGGAGGGTTTGGGATATCACACTCAAAAAAAAGAGGAAATCAGCTTACAGAAGGTGTAAAAGATAGCCTTCTTATGAGTTTTGTAGAGTAGATGTATCTTTCTATGGCAGCCAAATAAGTTTAAGCTGCTTTCATGCATTTCAGCTTCAGTCTTCGCGCACATCTGCATTTATTACATTATGGATAATAAAATATCGAACAGCTTGACAAACATGTTTAAACTAAATATAATAAGGAAACATCAGTATTCTTTTTTAAAATGATTTGTTAATTTAACTAGAACTATCATATCTTGAACAAAGGCAGGTCTTATTTTCAGAGTCAACTTCTTTTTACTTCAATTTTACAAATTTTTAATTTTCATTTTATTTCTTGATATTAAAATTTGTATTTCCTTTTGAAGGCATTTTCATTTCAATTTTTAAATTCAAGTGCATTATTCTTGGGTGTGGTGGAGCCAGTGGAGGCATGGAGCTGTCGCTCGCAAACTCCTGTTCTGACTCCCTGAGTTCCTTCAGATTTAACTCAATTTCTGGTGCATTAAAATTTTTGTTATATTGCATTGTACAATTTACATTGTGCAATATGAAATTGTTGCTTATTTATGGTACAGAGAAAAAGATTTTATGAAATTTTACCAGCAACAGCAACAATTTAAACAAATTCAATTGCTAAGAGGATTGGGAGAGGCATGCAGGACTGAAATGACCAAAACTCATTTGCACTTTTGCCTGCTGCCATTCGTCCGCCTGCTGCAGCTGCTCTGGAGCCGCTTGTTGTTGCCTGAGTAAAAAATATTAAAATTTTTGCAACTAAGATGCTTGAGCACAAATTTGCATTTGTTATTACTGCGTTGGTCTGCAACAGCAATTGTTGAATATGCAACAATACCAAAACCTAAGCATGGGCTATGACCAGAACATAACAAAATAGAAATGAGTGGCGCCACACAACAGAAACCAGATTTAATTATAAACCAGGGCTCCTGATTGCATTACAAAACTGGGCGGCTTTACGCCTACTTAATATATTTACTTGTTAATTGCCCAGAGTCTGTTCATAAAACGTAAATTTCAGAAATACTTTGTTTGTGTGAAATAAGAACAAATTATGGGTAGACTATGAAATAGTTGAGATATGTGTGAAACTTTAAAGAAGTTAAAAGTTAAAAAGTCCGACTACATGTTTCTATATTGCATATGTAATTATAGCTCTATCCTATTCTGATTCTAATTATTCTAAGTAGTCAATTAAAATGAAATCTCTTTTGCCATCTTCCTTAACAATATGCCTGCCTTGAAAGTTGTCTTTGGCATTAAAGAATATTTGGCGCTAAGTGATGTTTGCGGCCATCACTAATAACCAGCTGCCACCAAATGTAAAGCAATAGACGGTGTAAGCTACATTGTTATAATTCGGTTAACATAATATTTAGAAATAATATGTGGTGTTTTGGCGGCCTGGTCTTCTTAATCCAAAGGTTGGTCTACGTCCAAGTTATAATCAAAAACAAGGGGGAAATTTTTATACTCGTACTCTAGTTGAGTAAACGAGTATATTGTATTCATGCAAATGTATGTAATAGGCAGCAGGAAGCGTCTGCGACCCCATAGAGTATATATGCTCTGGATCAGCATCAACAGCCGAGTCGATCTAGCCATGTCCGTCTGTCCATCCGTATGAACACCTACAACTCGGAGACTATATGAGCTAGAGGCACCAAATTTGGTAAGTAGACTCCCCTTTTGGGGCGTCAGGTCAAGTTTGTTTTAAAATTTTAGTATCTAGATTTAACATTAATACATACATACATTTCTAGAAGACTGTCAACAAGCGCTCTTCGCGTTTGATGTTAAACTAATTCTATTTTCTGTGGTGGTCAAGTAAGTGTCTTTATATATTAGCGCATCCTTTTCTTATAATTTTTTTTATTTAAAGATTTTACGAACGTGGTTTGTTGTCTTTAAGTCATAAGAGCAACCTTTTTGTTTTATACCCCATACCATAATAAGAAGGCGATAGATATTGTGATAACATTTTATTTGAATGAAATCAAATGAACACATATGAAACTCTGTATTTGCAGGGCATCTCCGCTTCGTTATTTATAAATAATAATTCTTTTTGCACAATTATTTGCCGGAAACCAAATTGCAACTTTTTCGGACCAACTTTTTCTCTGGCTTCGGGCATTCTGTTATGTTTAAATCTAGAGACTTGGCTTTCAAAAATGTTCTGTCCGTCACCTTTTAACCTTTTTCCAACACATATGCGTGCAAGATGTTGATAATACGAGCATGTTGCTTTGTCAAAAGTTATTAAAACTGTGCTTAAACTTTAGCCAAAGCCAACTTAGTATGGGACATCTTGTTGGCAGTTGCTAAATTCTGTCCTTGCTCTGTGTTCAAAGGCCGCCTATTAATCAGAATTTCTCTTAATTAGCACAAAAGCTCTTAGTCAGCCTAGGCGCATTACCTGGCTGTCAAAATAAGATAGTCTGATTGAAAGTGTCGCCGCGGCTTACCACAAAAGCGACAACTAACAACTAATTACCACATAATCAACAACAAGAACAAGGAGAACAAACAGCATGAGCTGGGCCAACCACAACAAGCGGTTGGCTTGTAAAGGGTGGTGTGGGTCGCGCGGTGTTAGGTTCTTGGGGTCTCAGGGCTTTGTGGATTTTGAGCACTTGCGCTTTTTACCAACTCAATTTACGCTAATTACTGCCTTTCGCCTCGCCGATAACGGCTCAGTGAAGCAGCAGACACAGCTGAAAGCGTTAACTGCTACAGCTACAGATATAGCTACTGTGGCATATCCCACAGTATCAGGCGCCTTGGTGTCAAAACCAGGCACGGGCTGGAAGGAACGTCAACGTCAGCGCCCGTCGCCCATCGCCCATCTGCAGCAGATTTTCATACGCCATGTGAATTTATATTGTCATTAGCTCTTTTTATGCAAACTTTCAGCGCTCGCAGTGTATTTTATTGAAATTTCTGCCTACTGGTTACAGCACGAATTCGCCGCTAAAGAGCGCCACATGAGGCATATGCACATGCGCGCTCTTTGGATTGAAATTTAAGAAAAATTCTCTTAGATGTTTTTAGCACTGACCTAAGTTTCTGTTCTTGCAGTTAGCACTATTGTCTGAGACTCAAAGAAGGCAGCGACAGTCTATAAATATGTTGAGGTAGATGTGTGAGAAAATGTTAATCAAAGGTATTTAGGTAGGTTATAAAATTTGGTTGGCCTGAACTTTGTGAGTTCCAATAAACAAAATAGTTAAGATAGTTAAGAAATGGAATGCTGGACTACTTAGTTCTATGTCATAGTTGGATATAACAGTGGTGTATAGATATATGAATTTCATAATTCTCTTTAATTAAAAAAAAAACAAGTCCTGTTTTGTAAAAGTATGTGAGGCTACAAAAGCTGTGACTAGTTGTGATGTATCCATAGTATATAGCAGACTTGAAGCTTACTTCTTGATGGCCACAATATAAGATTGTATATTTTAAGTTCATTCAAGAATTTGTTTATGCATTTTTTCTTTTTTTTTTATGGAATAATGATGTGTAAATATGTATGTGTGTCTTATATGCACTGTTCGCTCTGCTAACTGACCGGTATACGCTGAAGTCTTCAACCGATTGACGGTTGGTTAGAGATGGGTTGTGTCCAGAAGGGACAGACTACTGAAACCGATAGAATTATGAGAACTTTTCCGACTATATAAAGTTTTTATATTCCTGATCAACATGGCAAGGGGAATCAAAAAAATCATGTCCGTCTGTTTCAACATGAAGATCTCAGAAGCCTTAAGAGCTACAAGACTGAAATTTTTACCAGATGCTTTCTTTGTCTGCAGGCTGGTCATGTTGTCCAGATCGGACAACTATATCTTATAGTTATATCATATATCCAATTGTTCTGGAATGAACACTTAGTAGCACTTAATAGACTGCCTGTGTACACTGGCCTGATCTAATCAAGATTGGACAACTGTATAGTATAGCTCCTATATAACCGATCGTTCCGTAATGAACACTTGGTAGCATAACTTTTCTGTTTTTCATCCAAATAAAAAGAAATTAAGGCCGAAAACCACAATTTCAGGAGACCCTATGTTAGCTGGCCTCTTCTGATCAAGATTGGAGAACCAATCATATAGCTACCATATAACCGATTGTTTGGGAATGAACACTTGATAGCATAACTTTTCTGTTCTTCATCCAAATCAAACTAAACTCGGTTTGTATCAATTTGAATTAACCCCACGTCCTCTGACTTGATCTGATCGAAATTGGGCAATTATATCATATAGCTCCCATATAACCGATTGTTGCCGAATGATAAGTTCTCTGTGTTTTATCCAAATCAAACCAAATCATAAAGCTATCATATCTCCGATTGTTCTAGAATGATCACTTAGGAGAATAACTTTTCAGTCTTTCATCCAAATTAAAGTAAATTCGTCTTGTTTCCATTTTACCCACTCCATTCATATCTAGATCGGTTAGCCGATTCTTGTTATTTCTAAAAATTGTGTTTCTTAAAATATAGTAAATTTCCAAGCAGGCTCCTCACACTTAATCAATGGTCCCATTTCGTAATCATTCCCCGGAGAATGCAATGATCACTGATCATGATTGTTTATTCTAGTGATCAGAATTGAAAAGTTTGTAATGAAATTCTACGATCATTGTCCCGTTAAGATCATATAAAATTTGCGTCCACCATGCTTACATTTATCAGTTGTTGACCATGAGAAGTGTCTAATCAATGATAAAGTCTACCTGTTGAACATTGCATTGATCATAAATGGAATATATAAAGGGAGTTTCACTGTTGCAAACAACCTATTTGTTAGATGAATTCTAAACTATTAAAATTGTCTTCTTAAAAAAATTAGTTTGTAATATCGAAAGCAATAAAGCTTCTTTAAGCTAATAGGCTAATCAATACTACTTAGTACTATATATCTATAAACTTAGTATATATAAGGATAAATAAATATATGCTTAGCTCTAAGTAGAGTCAATATTATTCTCTAGACATCATTTCCTTGACATTATAATAACAATTGAATTGTCACATTTAAGAATTATATTAAACTAAGTTAGACCTTGAAAGAGCATATATAAATATAAACAACAAAGTGTAAGCACACAAGAAGACAACAAAGCCGAGAGAGAAAGAGCAGCAGATTATTGGCCGGAACAGAAATGCCTTCGAATGCGGCGAATTCAAGGCAGCAGACAGTCGGCTCTGATTGTATCAGGCACGAGCTACTATATCAACGATGCCACCAAAACGAAGAAGTGAAAGCAACGACAACGACAACAACAGCAACCAGCAACAGCAGCAGGCAACAACACGGGCACAGGCAATGGGCAACGACAACGACAACGGCGTCGACAACAACACGAGGAGCCGCCGCTGACTGACTCGCTGATAATGAAGGCTCGCGTATACGCCTCGTCTGCTTCTGCCTCTGCTGCTAGTGCTGCGCTGCTTCGTTTGTGTGTTGCCTCTGACTGAGTCTGAGGCACCAAAAATCCAAATCAGTTTCAGCGCGACATTCACGGTGAACGGCAAGCGAAGGCGCAGCACCTAAACAAAAAGTTCTAAACATTAATGTAGAAGCCCAAAAGTTGGCGGAACAAAAGTTAAATGCAAAATGTAATGCCAAAAAACGTGAGATGCCAAAAAGTATACAAAATTTGTGACAGTGTGTGCGTGCCCGTGTTTGTGCTAAGTTCAACTTGAGCCAACTTTGCGACACCCCAAGGAGAAAGGGGGGGAAAAATATAGATGTATATGTATAAGAAGAGTCGTAAATTTTGAACGTGTGAAAACGCAGGAAAAGGCTCATTGCCGAATTGCCGGCAATGGCAATGGAAATTGAATGCCCTTTGTTGTTGTTATTACTTTTTTTGCTTATGCCTTTTGGGCAGTTAAGTGAAATGAGCGCAGCACGCGAATATTTTATGACATCTTGGAATTGTTGCTGTTGTTGTTGTAGTTGTGGCTGTTGTTATGTTTGCGACGTGCTAAGTGCGTGTTTGCAACTTGTCAGCTGCTGGCAGGCGACAAACGTCGAAAGCAGCCAAAATAATAAAGCACAAACCAAAAACAAATTATAAAAGTGTTTACGCCCACACAATGGCCACTGCTCTCCGCCACCTCTGCCCCCACCAGACGCCTCGCCACCCTGCTCATTAGCATTGGGCGGCAAATTAAGTTGTTGTTTTATATGTGGCAGCCGACGTAAAAATATAAATTAACAAATTATAAAACCAAAACACCAATATAAACACAGCGTCTTTGATCTGCCATGTGAGCTGCTTATGGAAAATGGGAAAAACTATTTGAAGACAATTTGAGTGTGCCACACTATTTTGTAATTTAATATTTTTTCACAGCCTTCAGCCTCGTTAAAATGACAAAAATTAATAGAAAACACATAAAAAATTAACAGACAACAAGGAAGTATTTATGGCACAATGATCGCTGCGACTCTTTTAAGTAGTTTCGTGTGCGTGAAGATCGCCAGCGGGTAAACAGTGCGTATGCGCATTGCGTAAAACGAATTGGTTACACATACGACATGTTGAACAGAACTAGTGTCACTTCTGACACGTACATATGCACGCCTGTCTCGAATTTGGCGGGAAGATAAGTTTTGAGTTTTTTTTTTTCTTTTTTTTTAGTTTCAGCCAGCAAAAGTTTTGGAAAAGTATACTCATATCAACAGAGAGGCTTAAAGGAAAGAGGCAAGAGGTCTATGAACTGCTTTTCCCCGCTAGCTGTTTTATCTGTGTTTCAGTTGAAGAAAACACAGCAAAAGTAAGACAAGTTCTTGTTTTCCTTGCAGTGGAGTAAGATAGTGGAAGGAAGTCTGACAGTGTTAGTTGAAGAAGTTGCACAAAAAACTTGGAGTTTATAGTTGAGCGAGCCAAGAAGCATGATGATCTCTTAAAGGAATTTATGAAGACACTGAACTTGCTTGTTTATGTTTACTTTAATGCACTTGAATGACTAATCCCTTTAATGGATATGATATAGTTAATTAAAGTGCATTTGTGTGAACGAATGCAGTCAAGCGATTAAAGTAATTAGGTAAACGCTAGGATTATTGAGATTAATTGTCAGTTTAGCTGGCAAATTATAATTGACAATTCGCAACTACATTGTGCATGTCGAATTACAATTAATTTTAACTACTGTTTTAAGTTCGTAACTTATACAACAAGTTTATAGATTCTGTGATGAAAGTATATTATTATTTGGGCCTGACTTCGTTGCCGTCTTTTGGATGTTGAAACCGAAGAAGTAGGGATGCTAGCGCCTGCTCAGACTGTGACTATGACTGTATTAACTTTTGGAACACGATAAATTTCTATATTTCCATTCACCTTTTCCATTTCTTTATTCTTACTCTTCCATTTTTATGCACTATAAACATAACTCTTCTACTTAGTTAACTCAGAGCCAGCCCTTTTAAATTGCATCTATCGCAACTCCATAAGCATTAGCTTAAATGCAATAAAAATCTACTCAAATTGCTTTCAATTTGGCTAAAGAGCTACTAAACTAAACAGAAACTAAGCCAAGCCAAAAATAAACGCCCAATGCTGTTGTATCAATAAAATATTCATGAACAATGAAACGTTTGCTGGGAATCGCTTGAGGGTGACTTGAAGGAAGGCCCTAATCACAGCCACTAAGCATAATGGCAGCAGGGTTATCGGCAGTAGGTGAGTTGTGGTGCGGTGCGGGAGCGGGTGCGGTGTGGCTTTCAGCAGGAAAAGCCAAAGAGCTGAGCAACAAAGTGCAGACGTTTACAATTACAAACAGAGCACACAGTGAAAGAAAGAGATAGAGGTAGACATAGACATAGAGAGATAGCTGAGACGGCAACTACACTTGAGCCTTTCCAGCCTTAGGCAACAATTACGAGGCTGTTGGGGACACACCCACACACATAGATACAGATAGCAAGCAACAAACACAATGAAGCTGAGTGCGTTAACACTTTTGACAGATCTAGCAGAGACTTTGCTGACGTTGCCGCTCCTGTGCCCAGCTGCCTGCCTGCTCCTGTTTCTGTTCCTGCTTTTCTACTACCCGTTTCTAATTCCATTACGGAAGCAACAGTGACAAGTGGCCCCTACAGAGCACCAAGCAGAAGCAGTTGCAGGAGCAGGTGCCATCTGCCAGCATCAGAAGACTCCTGCTGTTTCTGATTGAAGACGAGCAACTGACAGAGGCAGGACTCTGTCAGTCAGCCAGTGAGTCAATGTACCTTCGAGTTTGCCCTTACTCAGCTGCACGTTGCCCTTGTAATTATTTGTAATTAATTAAGCTTTAATTAATTTTACACGCCACCAAAAATAACAGTTTCAATTGGTTTCAATTGGCTCAAGTGTTGTTGCCTTCTCAGCCATATTTATAGTCAAGCTTGAGAAAAAGTTGAACTTTCTTTGTGCTAGAGGAGGTGACTATATGTCCAAAGTTTTGGGACAGCAGCAAATTGATTGATGTGCAACTGTTACAAAGCGGAGAGATAGAAATGTATAAAAATACACCTGATGGACACAGAGCCTAAGCTGAAGAAGCAGCGTGTCATGGCAGACGCTTGGCTCAGTAGACATTGTGTTGCCACTCAATTTGTGCCACACCTTTTGAAGGTTTTATAAGAGTTATACCAAAATGTGTAAGATTTATTTATGGATTGATTTTGATTATTTGGTTTTCTTGGCCCAATTTCAAGGAAATACAACACCAAAAATGTGAGTAATCTGTATAACATTTGTTAGAAACCTGCGTGTCAATGCTGTTCAAAAGTTAGTGACTATCCCCTCACTTCTATGCATTCACAATTAATTATACTATATATGAGCGTTACCAGTCAAGGGTAACTTGATTTTTAGGGGAAGAACCAACAAAATATATAATGTAAGCTGTTGCTGAAGTTGTAGTTTTTGTTAGGGAATTTTTGAAGTGTCAATTTCTGATGGTTTGAGCTGTGGGAAAAGTGACAAATGCTGTTAAGAGTTTCAAGGACTTAAGCTGTTACAGCTGACACCATGTATTTTCTCCACTTTCTTTTTATATAACTTTTCTGTTTGGTTTGAGTATACCATTTGATAAGTTTGAATGGGCTGATTACAGGTTAGTTGGAAGTCCTATGAATGAACTGCATAATATGATGACACAGACATTTTAAAAATAAAATAGTCAAGGGATAGATATTTTTAGCTAGCCGAAGGTGTCAGTTCAAACTTAATAAAAGTTAGTTAAGAATTCGAGTTCATATAAATTACATTAATGTCCGTCGGGGGCAGCAAAAGTCCACGAAAACTAGAAGGAGATACCGAGTTGGATTATGTTGATATATAAATTAATTCCCTAATAATTGTAATATATCGTTGTCTTGATAGCTCAATAAATGATTTACTATCGGCTTACATAAATATGAAGCTCATGGATATAGATCGGCTCATCATTCGGGTTAGAATGTATGGACTTAACAAGACTCTGTACGGCTTTCTCCTATAATATATGACAAAAAACTAAAATAACCTTTGATAGCAATAGATTATTATCTCAGTTAATAATAATAATAAAATACATCGCAATACAATTTGCATCAGACTAAAATATACATTTAAAAACCATTTAATCCTAAGAGATTTTCTTTTACCAACAACACACAAGCTCTTCAACTTTTTATTTGAAATTTTCCAGCCAATTTGTTTTCATTTTCCTAAAAATAAACATTCCATAAATTCCAACGAATACTATTTTTAACGATTCAGGCCATTTATTAGGTGTTAATCGGGCGCTTTATTGTCAGAGGGGCGTATAAATATTGAAATAACCAAAATTTAATCAATTTAAGGTCACAAATATATATTCTGAGAGAAAAAATAAAACTTTGGCAGCCAAAATTCAATTTTCAATGTCCAAAAGCACATAAGCAATAAGCGATGGAAATGCAAAACAAAGTGTAAAAAGCAGCAGCAAAAAGACGTAAATGAAAAACAAAAATATTATGCCTAGGCTGGCGACAGAAGAGCAAACTCACTAACAACAACAACAACAACAGCAACAATCACATAGTAGCACAAACAACAACAAGGACGCATAAAAAAGGAGGTTAACAAACGAACGTTAAAGGATTAAATTGTCTGCCGTTGGAATTAAGTGTTTTAAATGTCATTGCGAGTGTTTAATTCATGGACCAGTTGAAAGGCAGATGCGCAAACGGGGGCAACACGAGAGTGTGCAACGCGAGTGTGCAACGGCAGTTCGCACGGCGAACGAAAGAGAGAGATCGAGGTAAAGTTGAAATGCAAATTCGAGTAAAATATCATTTACAGCAAAAAGGGAGCTATAAAAAACCGTTAAACTGAAAGGCCAGCAAAGTGCAAATCGATTGCAAAGTATATAAGGCTAGAAAACAAGGTGAAAAGTGAGAGTGCAAGAGCAAACGATAAAAACGAACAAAGCAGGAACAAGAAATATAAAGAAAACAAGTAACAGGATTAGAGTGCGAGCACGAGAGGGTCATCACAATGCTGACCCTTTGGGCGACGACGACGCTGCTCTGTTGCCTCACAGGTGAGTTTCCCACACACATACACATTTCTATACATAAATATGCCTAAGCCTAAGCATATGTAAAGGGTGCCTCAAAGTTCATATAATTAATGAACTTAAAATTTCAAAGGATATAATTTGTGGACTGTATTTTTTGATGTTCAGTTATGTGTTATTTATATAGTTGATGTATTTAATTTAAGTTTTAAATTGTTATTGTTAAGAACGATTGATTTAATGGTTGCGCTTAGGGTCTGATATATGAGTAGCATGCGATTGGTTTAGTTACAAACTCCAGACTTCAGTGGGGTGATTGCATGTTTCAGACTTAATTGAAAAAGCAAAGCGAGAGCTGCAGCCATGTGGTATGAGAGCAGAGAATTCGATATAAAAATAGAATCAGAGAGGGAATCAGACAGACAGTGAATTTAAAATACAATGATGGACATTTGAACAGATACAATATTGCTGATATTAAACTAAATTGTACAACTAAATGGTATTTGGTTCATCAAGAATGTTGAAACTGCGATTCGTTGAAATATCTCTACCATATCTAACCATTACCTGCTTCCGTGTGATCAGTTGTATTGAAGAAAGATGGTTTCATGATATCTTAAGGTCAAAAGTTGCCATAAACTCTGAAACGTTGTGAGTGTATTCGTTATGAAATACAACGATCTTGACAATCTATTGAGCTTCATTGCTGAAAAAACTGTGGTTTGAACTGAATCTTTAAAATTGCCACAAATTTAGAAATATTGCTCTGTAATGAATATTTTTTTGCCTTTGCCTAAGCAATCGAATTATAAGATTTGCAAACTCTTAGCTCACATAATTTTTTTGCTGACCAAGCTTAGGCGCAGAATCACTACTAATTTTGTGACACCCTTTACATCCATATGCATCACTGCGTATATGCACTGTTTAAGCATGCATAAGATTATCAGCGATATATGCAAGTCCCTGCCCAAACCAGACCACGTACACCCCAACGACCCTCCGAGTTATTATTATTGTGGCTGCTTCTGTTGCTCCTGCAATTGTTGTTATTGTTGCAAGTACCCACAGCGATGAATCCTTTTAAAAACATTTGTGGCCCAGGCTGCGAAAATCCTGATTTATGTCTGCCTGCTGCGCTGCTGCTGCTGCTGCCACTGCCACTGCAATGTCCTTGCATTGCTTTTGCTGTTGCTGGCGACATGGCCAATGCCAACCACAGACCAAACAGAAAGAGAAAGCCAAGCGCAAACCCAAACCAAAACCAAAAGCGGGCGCTGGCACAACAAATGCGGTCGCCTGGGGTCATATCGCATAACCAAGGTGGGGGCTGTGTGCGGAGAACGCGACCCCGAAGCCAGGACCAAGTCGTTGCACTTTAAATTTTAAACGACAAACACAACCCACCCCCGCCCACGCACACAGAAACACAAATTGCTCTCTACACATAATTATGCATAATTGAAAAGTGTAATTATGCCTGCGACTCGAGTTTCGAGTCTTGCTTTCACACCGACTTTATGAGGCGCAAACTTTAAGCCCAATCAAGCGTAGCGGCAGTGCTCTGTGGGTGTGGGTGGAGGTGTAAGGGGGAAGAATATTCATTCAAGCACAATGTTTATGACTCCCAGGTTTTTTTTTAATTGCTGTTGTTGCTACTGTCTGCAGGTGGAAACTGAGAAACGCCCCAAGCTGGCATCTCCATATTGAAAAATTGTTAAGCAAAAGCTATGCATATACCGAAGCTTGAATGCCTCAGGCGAGATATTGTAGAGTGAATTGTTTGGCCAGCAGCTTAAAGAAGTTTGTGCAAGTTATGCACTTAACTATTGATATCTGATTGGTATTCAAGTTAACACAAAAAACTACTCTTGCAGCAAGAATGTGAACATTGACTGCAGAAATCAACTTATGATGAAAAGAGAAAATGTTGATCAACTAGAAAGATGTGGGATCTTAAATATGTTGTTGATTATTTTGTTTGACTTGTTTAATTCAAGAGTTTTTTAAGTCGGATTTGTTGATGTATATCCGCTTTGGTAGCCCCATACATCTGATTTAGCTAACGATTAATGATTTACTTAATTTATATGATACAATTCAGCTCAATCGGTTGAAGATAGCTGTCCTAAAATTCAGTTGCAACATTCGACCCATAATAGCTTGAAAAATATATAAACAATTAAGTATTTCCTATAACAAGCCCTACAAATATAGTCTTTGTGTGTCCTTGCACACTGAAACAAAACAAAAACAAAAAAATGTAACTAAGAAACTTCTTGATAAAGTTAATATATTTTCACAGGCAGCTTTGTAAACAAACTAGTACAACATCAACAACTAAAGTATTTGAGAAACAACAGCCCTGCGATGTTTTCAGCGCCTTTTCTTTTGCTTTTCCCTAGCTTTTCTTTTCATTTCATTCAAATCAAGGCCCCCACTTACGTTTGCCGCATGTCCCTGTCCCTTTCTGCATTGTTTTGAGAAACGCCGCTTGTGCCATGTGTTTTTATTGCATTAATTTTTATGGTTTTTGTTTTTGCTTTTGTTTCTTATTGTTGGTGTTGTTGGTGTAGTTGGTGTTGTTGTTGCCTGCTTTTGTTTCACTTTGCTTATGCCCCAAAGTAATAAAGTGAATTGGTTTTTCTCAAATAATTTCCATTTTAAATCCAGGGAGCAAATCCCGCATAAGTCTGTAGACTTTGTTCCACCACCCCTCCGTCGCAAGCTTTTTTGAAACAGGACGCTTGTTTTTCGTAATGTTGTTGTGTAACTTTTGTTTGTTTGCTCTTGTTGTTGTCGTTGTTGTTGCAAAGCAAAAGTGGCATAAAATTATTTATAAAGTTTGGCTGAGATTTGTTGTCGTTTTTAGCCCAGAATGCCAAAATAAAAGATGTTGGCATTCGCAATTGTTGTTGCTTCTCTGGCATTATCCTTTTTCGCATGTCGCCAGCAGCGTGGCTGTCAGTGTCAAGTAGGCTTCGAAATTTAATTGAAATTTAGTGTAAACACAATGACAGGCAGTCGATTATCCTGCACACACGCAAATCTCCCCACTCGATATTTCCGTGTATAAATCCTTTTGCGCGCAAATCCTGTCAACTTTTTGACTTTGGCTACCAATTTGCCTTCCTACGCCAGACGAAAGGAAACTTGAAGTTGCGCTGCCAAGACGAAACACGGCAAACAATTCACACGTGTCACTGAACACCAGAGAGTTGAGTTGTTGGCTGTCAAGATTTTATGCCTTTCCAACTCTACAACTATATAGTATATACAGCCGCCCCCTCCCTTTAGCTTTGGCTATACCTAACCTGGCTGCCAAGGCAACCGACAACAATAATAGCGTTGTTGTAGGCGGCAGTATTCACACACACCCTCACACGCACAACACAAAACACATCTCAGTCTGTTAAGCAAATTGAAATTGTTTACTTATTTACTTTGTGCATATGGAAATGAAATGGCAAATAACAACCAAAGGCGCAGCAACTTACACACACACACACAACATTACGTTGAGCCAACAGCAGAAGCAACAATAACAGCAACAACAAACAGCCTCAAGCGAATAAGTACCATAGCTTTCGTGTGATCGTCGCTGACTGACGGCCTCTCCTTGTCTTTCTCTAAGTCTGTTGCATTGGCACTTGCGACGCCTGTTGAAGAGAAGCAACAGTTTGTGGTACTGCAACTGCAGCTAACAATATTATAGCTGTCTCTATCAGATATAAATGGTGCCCCACTGATCATTTTGCCGACGGCATGACGATATCAAAACATGATAATTTTGTAGAAGATGAGATAAATCTAAAAATAAGCAAAGAGCGCCCTAAATAATAAGTTTAACTTATAGAGTTGGGAATTCATAATTAGAGATACAAAAACAATCGAAGCGTCTATTTTTATAAACGACAATAACAATAAAACAGTATACCATTTACACGGATGCAATCTGAATCTGTCAGCGGATGAAGAGGCCTCTAAACATGATTCAACACTGAATTTGTTTTAGATAAAAAAAAAACAAAAAGTTTCCCCAGTAAGGGTTCATTCCCAAGCTGTGGGTTTTATGATAATATATAATAAAATTAAATTAAATAAAACACGACAGGAAGGCTTGCTTCAGCTTGCTGAAGCTTATATACTATTCTCATTGTATATATATAACCGATCTAGATAAAATCTAGTCAGCGGGTGTGGGGCTCCAAGGGTTACAAAACAAATTTGGTTTAATTTGGAAGAAAAGCTGAAAAGTTATGCTCTTAATTGTTAATTCCAGAACAATCGGTTATATGGGAGCTATACATTATAGTTGTCCGATCTGGATGAAACGAACTTAACCAACGTGCAGACAAAAGAAGCATCTGTTAAATATAACAGAACTGTAGTTTTTAAGACTTCTGAGATCTTTGTGTTGAAACAGATGGACAAATATAGGGATGGACAGACCGACATGGTTATATCGACTTCCCTTATCATGCTGATCAAGAATATATATACTATATATATACAGACGGAAATGCTTTCTTCTGTGCTTTGCAATCTTCATGATAAAATTGCCATACATTCACATTGTTTGTGAATGATGCAGCAACAGAGGAAGGCTAACTTTGAGTACCCGAAGCTTGCATACCTTTGCCGAAATATGTACTTGAATAAGGATAGATGGAGGATAGAATAATGAAGAAATATGTACTTAAATAAGAATAGATAGATTTGTAGCCCGATCCTGATGAAATTTGGTCAGCACATGTGGATGCTTCTAAAGCTGACTTGTAATACATTTGGTTCAATTGAAATTAAAAAAAAACCGGACCCATAAAGCTGATATAGCAAGAAAAGCCGAGTTATGGTCTATTTTTCATTTGATCTTTTAATAGACATATTCAAAATCTAAAACTAATATATGCATCAATTGATTTACTTAAATAGACTTCTTACCTTGTTATAGTTCTCAGCAACAGCAGGTCGCTTTTCATTGTTTTTCACACACCAATGAGGGCTTCACCCCACGTCCAAATTTATTTGTAAAACTCAGTAAAGTGCAACTTAAGACCTGGAAGCATAAAGAGCAACTGAGAACTTTGTTTTCTAATTTCGCAATATATAGCACTTTGGTTGCTGGGTTTCTCACATCTGTTTTAAAGATTGTAATCTTTTAAGCATCTAGCCACTTTTTTAAACCACCAAATATTATATGGCTTTGCTAGGTGGCAGCTTTCCACAGTTAATTTTCGTTCTTGTTGTTGCTGTGTTTTTATACTCCTGCTCTAGTAGAGTAAACGAGTATATTGTATTCGTGCAATTGTATGTAAGAGGCAGAAGGAAGCGTCTAAGACCCCATAAAGTATATATATTCGTCATCAGCATCAACAGCCGAGTCGATCAAGACATGTCTGTCTATCTGTCCGTCCATCAGTCCGTCAGTATGAACACCTAGATCTCGGAGATTGTAAGAGCTATAGAGACTCAATTTGGTATGTAGACTCCCTGTCTACGAGTATCTTACAGTCGGAATATCGACTATAGCCTTCTTTCTCACTTGTTTTTTTTTATGTGCCAACTCGCTTTTACCCATTTCATTGGCAACATTTTCAATTTCTCTGTTCATTTCTTTATTTTGCTTATCAAAACCATTGAAATAAATACAAAGAAGACATAACAGCAACAACAACAACATCAATAGGAGCTAAAGCCAAAAAAAAGGGCATGAACAAATTGTTTACGGATGTGTTTGCGTCCTTTTTCTAATCTTTGTTGCGGGCTGCTGCTGCTGTTGCTGCTGCCCCTGCTGCCTTGCCGCATAGGGAAGAAGCTACGCTGAAGAGGAAGAAACAGAAGCCGTAGCAGTTTGAAAATAAAGAAAAACCCCAAACCGAAAGAGGATGTAACAAAAATTCATAACAAAGTACATTTCATGGCGTTGCGAGCAAGTCGTTCGTCCTGTCTACTGTAACTATATATACTGTATGTGTGAATGTTTGTGCTAAGGAAATTCACTTGACTTTTGGCTACAATTTTTTCTACGCTTACGACTTGCATTGTTGTTGTTGTTGCTTTGGCTTTGGCCAAAGGCATAAATAAGCTGGGGACGGATTTTGGAAGTGTGCTGCAGTTGTCGCCGCCCGCTTGGCTGCTCCGACTGCAATTTCTGGCCCTGAGCGCCAACAATGGTTTATATACAAACATATATGTTATGTGTATATGTGCCTGTAGGCAGGTTTATAGGTTAATATTTATGTTTGTATGGTTTTATTTTATTTTATGACTATTTGTCATATGTGAACTTTGCCAGGCACATTGCATCTTCATGGGCGAATGCATTTTCGAAGCCAGCTGCACACGTTTTCGTGTACATTTTTGAGAAATTCGTAGAAAATATTGCATCAGTGCATATTTATGATATTGCGAACTACATATTCGATTGGAATATTGTAAATATTTCCAAATTGATTGAATTATGGAATAGTTGTAGTCAATTTCAAGACGATCCATTTATTAAATGTAGACTGAGGTTAGATGCAATGTTACCATTAGATTTTAGTCTAGGTTAGATTATGTTAGGTGGCCTCTTATGTAATTAGTGTTAAATGTAATGTTATGTAATGCTGATCCAATGCTGATCGAATGAGTGTTCCAATGCTGATCTAATGAGTGTTCATAACTGGCCTAAGAAGAATAGAAATGGCTTGTTATATACAAGAAAAATCCTATCACGGACAATCTCCCAAATCTTAAAATTGGTGACAGAGTGGAGAAAGCTGGCCAGCTAGATTTCTGCTTTTCTGGAATAACCATGTTTATAAGGCAATTGGAAAGACGCATGGTCTACTGCCGCAGTTCTACTTACCCCAACCTTTTCTGCCTAAAAGTAATCGAACTTTAATTACAAAAACTTATATCATCCCTACACTGTGCTGCGGTGTACAAATATAAAGTTAAAGTGCATTTAACAATATTGCAAGGTGCATATACAATTTCATATGAACAGACCATGTTACGGACCATGATACCTTAGTCATACGATTACTTTTACTAAGCAGCCTGACTATTTATATAACATGCTCAGTTTTTTTCTTCGCAAATAACCAACCACATCATTTGCATTAGAAGCAAACTTTCGAGCTCTGAAAGACATTTCTACGTAATGATATTCGCCTTTGGAACCAGCTACCACACGAACTGATAACAATTAGAGGCACATCGCAATATAGAAATATGCTAAATTTTTACTTAAAAACACACTATTAGCTCTTAGTTAAAAATAATATATATTATATGTTATTTATATTATGTAAACACGCATCCAAAAATATCTTCATATTAGTATTAAGTTACAAGCATTAAGTGCTTGTCTAAGGCTTACATTTTACTATATTATTTTCTATATATCTATATATCATTAAATTAAAAGAAAGCAAACATGTGATAGAATAAGTGAATAAATAAATAAAAAGATAAGGTACTAAAACATAAACATAAACATAAATAAGGTACTAAAATACACAGAAAGCCATTTAGATATTTAAGTCAATAAGTATGGACTCTAATCGGCTGCGGATTATATATACTTATAATAAGTTAAATCTAATTTGAGCTCCAGGGCAAGATAAAATTGCCGCCGAAGAGGCGGACAAGCTGATTAAGGCCAGTTTGTCAGCAGCTTTAAACACTGTCTGAACCCTTTCATTTTCATGGTCTTGCTTTTGGCTGGGCTTTCGTCAAATCACTCATAGGAAATTGGTAAAATTAACTTAATTTTAAACAGAAATATATACTGACTTCTTCTTGACTTCTTCTTCTTCAACCTGCCTCACTGTTCATCCATATATAATTATATACTTACTTATCAAGTAGCTAAAAATATATACTATGGTGTATGTATATAATAGCAAAGCAATATTTTTATTAATTTCCTAGATGAGTTGCACTTTCCTTGTTGCCTTCGCTTGCTGTGTCAATTCCAGTCAATTGACATAATTTCAGGACTACCCAGAGCTCTTGCTAGCAATAACAACAGCACACACCCACAAATACCATCACAATGAATGACCCTGGTTTGGCTTTTATTATTCCGCTAAATTGATTTTGAATTTAGTTCAATGTTTATGGTCAAATGGTTGCGTTTTTGTGTCACCAGTCTACATGTGGATATGGATTGGCTTAAGGTTAGCCAATAGACGAAGCCCCTGTAGTTGTTGTTGCTATTATTGTCCTTTTTTGTGCTGTTCCTGCTGCGATTGTATGCCGAGACCAGTGGCGTAAGGTGTGGCTATAATTTTTGCGCTTTGTCTACCTATAAATCATTTGTGCGACGATGCGTAAGCAGAAACCTCGAAGTAAAGCCCACTGCCAGCTTCCCAGCAGCATCAGCAGCAGCTGCAGAGGCCCAGGGTCTGGGAGGTATAAGCCGATGGGCAATTCATATGGCCCGAAAATAAATACATTTATGGGAGTCCCAAAACGAGGTAAAAATGAGAAGTTGGAGCACCAGACCCGAAAGTAATCCCCAATCGATTTTGGAACCCATTCAATGAGTTTCCGGCGGCCGCACCATCATTTTGTGTTTGACTTTAAGAGACGCCTTTTTAAGCCAGCATCCCTTTTTTTTGCTGCTTTTTTTTGCATACGTTATTAGTCATGCATATGCTTAGGAATCCCCTCCAGGTCGGCACCCAGCTTCGATGTGTGTATATAAATTTTTTATTTATTTCATATCCATTAAGTTCAAAGCGAAATGTGTCAGGCGAAAGGCAGCGGCAAGTCTAATGTATTGGCTGTGGGCCTGGGAAGGCTGCTGCTGCTCTGGTGTTGTTCTCTGGGCGCACATTGATTGCCTTTGGTTGGCTGCCTTGGTTACTTGCCTGGGCTTTGGCTGACTGGCTGACTTGCTTCCTTGCTAGCTGAGAGCGTTGAAATTTCAATTACTCAAGGAAATGATAAATGAACTTGTAGCCGCAAATTTTCTCGCCTTTTGTCTGGCCAAAAACCAAAATCCATTATGAAGACACTTTGTTCTTCTAACGCCCACCAAGTGTGTGGGTGTGGCATACACACCACACACACCACACACATGTCTCTGAGTCTGGCTGTATATATACACATATGTGCAATGATTGCAAAAACTTGCGCAACTCTTCTGCTGTGTTGACAGTTGCCCAGTCTCAGTCTTAGTTTCCATTTCTTTGAACTATATTCAAAAGAAGCTGCCTGAATCAGCAACATTCCCATACCTACACAGAGAAAATCTATATACCTGTAAAATATGTTTAAAAAACATTTCGTTTAAGTACCAAAATGCAACTTTAATTCTTCTTACAAATCCTTTCCTTATATACTAACAATGAGAAGCTTAGATTCTATGTGTTTTGTGAGCTTGTAAAACTGTGTAGAAAATATTAATAAGAATTCAGAATTAGTTAATAAGAATGCTTCTATATTCCTTATCAATTCATAGCTTGTGTTGGTGATAGCCGAAAGATCTCAATAAATCTAAGCCACTTCTTTAAATCATTTGAAAATATGTTATACTTTGAATAGTTTGAAAAGTCTCTATAATACATTTGCATAATCTTTTCTCTCTGTGTACTGCCTCCAGGGCCTGGTTAGTTTGTTTAATTTCATTTGTTGACCAAGTTGCCGTGACTTGGCAGCTTTTAGAAGCAGTTACCGACTTCTAGTTCGCATTGGCATGCGCTTAATTAACAGCTGAAATATGTGCATGAGTGTACCACATATATTCGTTGGGCTGGCCGGGGGCCATGGCTGGGGCATTTAGAAATTAAGTTAATTAAGTACGCTCTCAACATGCTAGAGCATGTCAACTGGTTATTTTTGTAATTGCAAAAACAACAAGAAGCGTTGAAAATTCATTTCCGCTTGGCCACTTCATAGCCACACACAACCACATCATCAATAGATATTATTGCTGCTCCTTCTTGTTTTGCTGGCAAAACTCAATATGTGGGTGTGCCATTCAGTCAATCAGTCATTGGATTCATCCATCCGTTGGCTAAGTCAGCCTCTATAAACTTGCATCGACATCAACTTAATTGCATTTCATTCATAGCTAAGCAGCAGCAGCAGCAGCAGCCGAAGGAGTGTGCCACCAGCTCAGGTTGCGGTCATAGGAGCTTGGCAAGGCGCAGGCAGGGATTGACGCGCGTGGCAAATGGTGTGAAGTTTTATTTCACTTCAGTGCAGCGCCGCCGCCGACGATACGGGGGCGCTAAGAAGGAGCAAAAAAAAATGCAAACAACAGAAAAAATGCGCACACAAACCGAAATGCAATGCCAAGGGGTTTGGGAGAAAGAGCAGCAGGCAATGCGGTGCATCACACCCAGGCCGTGAAAAGTGGATAGACGGTTTTTGCAAACAATGGGATGAAATGAGAGAAAAATGTTAAAAGAAACTTAACGTCACTTTGCAAAGTCTCTTTATCTTTTCGATTTAAAGTTGGATTGCGCTGTGTGCTTATTGGCACAGATTCATTGGCTGCCAAACGAATATCCTGGTAAAATGAGGTGAAGTGTAAAAATGTGCATATAGATATAATAGAGAAACTATGAATGAATATTTAATAGTTCCAGTAAAACTTTCAATTTATATCTGGCTGTTAAAAAGTGAAATATAAAGACCAAAATTTAAAGTTATTTGAGAGCATAGAGCGGTTAAATTAAATAAGTAAGCACAAATATCTGAATAATTAACAACAATTTAAGCCAAATTAACTTAGATAGAAACAATTTGTGTCCAATTTTCGTTGGCAGCTGGTCACCTTAAAATAAGATTCGATATTTCGTATCCCTGCTGAAACTGAACTGGCAAGTTCGTCCATCTTCAAAACAAACGAGCCGTGGTGGTAACACGAATAAAGTAGTCCAGCATCTACATTTCCAATTTTCCTTTGTAATCCCCGCAAATCTAGGAACGTCGTTATTAAGAAGTGGGTTTTATACTACAAAATATGTCCCTTCATTTTGACCAAAAGAAAAACAGGCATACCAGAAGCCTGAAAAGAAAAAAGACAAACATGTTTACACAATGTTTTCTCATCCTTTTGTTCAAAATGAATAATGCACAACTTTCCTTTTCAAATGGTAAAATAAAACTATCTTGTCGCTTTCACTTAAGTCTTCCTGCCATTTTTCATTAAGTCTTAGTCCCGTTATGCTGATTTTAATAATAATTCTATTTAATTTATATTTATAAAATCTCAAAACTCACCGTTCTCAACTAAAACCACTGTAGTTATCACTACAGCAGACTTTTGCCCCTCACTCTACCATCCTGTTCCCCTTCACCGTTGCAACTGTCTTCTCATTGCTCTCAAATGCCATTGCTCATTCACATGGCTTTGCCTTTTGGCGTGTGGAGGAGTCCCAAGTGTGGCAATGCAAGAAGAAGGGGCATGGCAAGAATTGAGACGTCACCGCGGACTGCAAAACGGAAATGCTAGAGAGAGCGTTGAAGAAAAAAACAAACTTTTTAATTGAATTGTTCAGTGCACAGCTTCCAATTGCTAGTTCCAGCTAGAAACGGAATGGTGGCGGGGTGTGAGTGTGAGGAATGGGTTGTGGCTTGATGTTGGCCATGTTTTAGCCGTCAAGTGTGTGCGACGGTCTGGCGGGGGTGGAATATTTGCTGGAACTGAAATTTCAACGTCTGTCTTAGCGTTTTGGCGTTTGGCACGTTTTACTTTTTATCTTAATGCCAACTGCCACCCTCTGCCCGCCCTTGCCTCCGCCATGCGCGTGCTTAGATCTAAACATGTAATGTAAACACTTACGACCGCACAGCTGCTGTCGGGATTTGGCTGTAACTGGGGTTTGGGTACCATGTGAGTGCGCTGGCTGCTGCTTGCTAGCAGCCTCTCGGCTGTTGTTTCGGGTATATCACCCACAATGGCGTTTTATTAACACAAATATTAATTTTTGCGGCACTGCATGTGGCAGACCTGTTTACATTGACGCCACTCCCTCCACAGACACCCATGAGCTACTCCTCCAGCTCCTGCTCCTCCTCCTGACACACCCTAGTCGTTAATACCGTTGTTGTTGTTCTTGTTATTGTTGCGTGTATATCATTAAAGTCAGCAGAGGCATTCGACCGTTTGTCTCTACGTCCCTACACAGCACCAGCACGCACTTCAATTTGCATGCACAAAGCTCAAAGTTTGTCCTTTAGGAAATTTGAGCTTTCCCACTCCTATTACGTTGACCTTAAACTATGGCTTAATTTAGGAGCATCCCTTGAATAACTTAACAACACAATTTGGCGGCTGGCCGCATCATTTGATGAGATATTCACATTTGGGTGCGAATACATAGTTTCCTTTTCATATCAGTTGAAATTTATACAGCTACACCGGAAGCAATCCACAAGCAAATAAACTTAGAAAATATATATAAAATATAAGCATATACATTCTTATTAAGCATGTCGAGGGGATTCGATATAGCTAAGTGTAGCCGTCTGTCCGTCCGTTTGTTTAGGCCCCGAGATCTCAAAAGTCTTAAGAGCAACAGAGCTAGATGCTAGTTTGTCTGCACGTTTTCTAAGTTCCAGATTCATTCAGATCGGACAACTACATTATATAACCTCCATATAACCCATTGTTTCAGAATGAAAACTTAGTAGCAAAATTCTTCTGTTCTTCATCCAAGTCAAGCCAAATTCAGCTTGTATCCCTTGCAACTGCAGCTGTAACCAACTCCCGGCGATCAAATTTAATCTAGATGGATTAACAATGTGAATTGTATATAATTTTAATAAGATTCTTAGCATTAAACTATAATTATAGCAAAATTATAATAATAATTTGAATAACCACATCTTTTTGAGTGATTTTTCAATCTCAAGGCTTAAGGAAAACCATTTGTGGTTAAAATGTTTTGGCCTCATTGTATACATACTGCTAATAATTTGCTCTTTATCGTCTATTTATAATACCTGAGGTTCCAGGAGGTACCTAAATTTTCTCATCAGTGACGTTTCACAACATTTTCTTATTTTGTTTGCAAAAATTTAACAACACAGCGGTTCACATTAAAGTCCACGCGTGCTGCTTTTTATACCACGCATTTTTTTCTGACTGTACCTATGATGTAAAGTGATATGTGAGTGTGTCTGTGTTTGTGCATTTCGCATAGCAATCGCACCTGACCCAATTTGGCACTGATTTCGTGGAGCAAGTGGATGAGCAAATGCTGTGAAGTGCGTAAGAGCAACCTCGGGCCCGAGCCCTGTGGCAAGGTAGGCTGATGACTCCCCTTGCTTTTGCTGTTGCCATGGTAAGGATGCTGCCTTCATCTAGAACGCGCCCTTGGCACACAATAGCCGGAGTAATACATTGTGCCGGAACGAGACTGGCATCTGTAGCTGATGCTTGGATTGGGATTGGGCCACAGTCTCAACCTCAAGCTTTCTCAACTCTCGACCGTAGTCTCAGCAGACGGCATGCGGCAATTGTACGCCTGGGTGGCCCTGCCTCACGTCCGTAACATGAGCAGCATTTAAAATGTGTTGCTTTGCCTCGTTTTGCTGTAGTTCGGCCTTTTTCCGTTCGAGTGCTTGGCAAATATTTTCTTAATTAGTTGCCACTGACCTGGACCTGCGCCTGAGCTTCAGCCTGTAGCACCAAGCCGGCAAGAGCTGGCCAATTTTATTTAACTTCACTTAGCTCTTTCTGCTCCTGCTCGTCCTGCTGCTGCTGCTGGCCACTTTTCAAGTGTGAAAAATTGCAGCTCAAATTGCAGTACAAAATGGCTGGAAGCGCTCGTTAAAAGTCACGCATAGCGGAACATTGTTTAATTTATGCGTATGAAAACAGAAATTATACTAATTACAACTGCAATATGGCACACCCTCCCTCCTTCTACCTTCAGTCCTACCCCCTTTCATGTAAATGAAAAAATGCAACAAAGTCAACAACAACGCGCCGACCCTTGAATTTGTAGTCGCTCCATTGCGTTGACTTCTGTCCCCCCCGTGCAGCTTGGAAAAATGCATAAAATTTGCATGTCAAAAGTGCGTCCCAGCTGGCTGTCCACATGGCTCCACACCAATATTCCCTGGCACCCTCGACATCAGCGTTGTTTTGCAAGCATTTCGGGGTTTTCACTTCGACCCCAAACGCGTTAAAAATTTGCAATCAACATCAACATAACAATTACATGAAGCTCGAGCAAAGGGCAAGACGTTAAGGGGGAAGGGTGGCAAAGGACAGCGGTGCTAAAAATTTGTAAGCTAAAAGTCGCTACCCGAAACGGATTTTCATCTTATTTAAACAGATTCGTAAACATATACGAGGGTATGTCAATAAGTCTTTGATAAGCCCTCCTCATATCACATACTAAGAAGAGAAGGAGAAGATCAAAACTCTAAGATACAACAAGTCACCTGGGTACGAACAAGGGGACAATAGGTCCTTTAGGGTGCTTTACCTAAAGCAATTGAATTCTTAGTTTGGTGCTTCTATGCTGCCATTCAGATGGGCTGCTTTTGTGGACTTGTAAAAAGACTGGCTTACATTGTCATGCTTCTCAAGAAGGGCAAATCATCTGAATGCCGAAACTCGCACTGGCACATCAGGAGAGTGTCTCAAAAGAAGACTGAATTCAGTTGCGGTTAAAAGAGATATGGAAAGGAGTATTTTGACATTCAGAAAGCTTTCGATTCGGTTTAGCGCAAGGGGCTCCTATACAAAGTAAGGGCTTTAGTCAATTGTACGAAGCTTCATTGCACATATACCCGGAATCGCTGCGGCGAAAATGATCAATTGTATCAGCGGTGGGCACCAAATTTTGAATCGTGAACGCTACAAAAACTTGTACAATAGAAACTACCGTTGATGCTGCAGGATAATCCGAATGTGAGAGCTGAATACACAGAAAAAAATTATTATTTTTCAAAGTGTACTTTTCTGTGGTTATGGAAGTAGATAGTATGTCTAAAAGGTTTGTAATTCATTAGAATTGACCCAATATGACTATGACATTTTCAATCATTAAGGATTGTCTCGCTGAAAAATCGCCTAAATAGATACTTAAATTAGTGGAGAAATACTGGGTGATGTTTACTAAGCTCAAGGGTGCTTCATTCTACTATTTTGTACAAACTTATTAGCATACCCTCGCAAATCCATGAGCATATCTCCATGCCCATGCCATATGTTTTTATAGTGCATTTAAATTTAAGGCCCACGCAGCTAATTACGCGGCCTGTTTATGTTGCCCGCTCAGCATAGCTGCTGCTAAACAAATTTCTGTAGATATATAGACGTGCGTATTTAAATATGTGTTTATACACATACGTACATATACATTTCGGCTTGTGGTGGTGTTTAATGCCGTCGCATAAATGTCGAAATGTTGGCACATGCTAGGGGCGAGGATCGAGCAGTGTATGTATTCCTCATTGTCTGTGTCTGGCTGTCTTCTGTCGCCGTCTAAACAAGATAAGCAGCATAGCGACAAATGTCAAAGCGTATTTAATGAGCTGCGCCTCAACCGAATTTCTCCATCTGTTCCCCTGCCCCTCCCCTAAGCCGCGCACAAAATTTCTGCTGCGATATACTGCGAAAATCACAAAATCAGTTGGCAAGAAATCACAACACAGGGTAAAAAAAAAACAACAAAACAAAACCACGGTGGCGACATCGACATGCACAACGACAACATGCTGGCAATGTTTGTTGAATTGTTCTGGTTCTAGTTCTGGGGGGACTCTTCTGTTTGGGGACGCCGCTCCCTTATGGTTTTTGGAGGAGAGGCAACTGAGACAAAGACTCAAACTCACATTTAAGCATATGCCGCGATGCGTGTCAGCGACTGTCTGTGCTGCATATCGAGCATGGCGAACCAGACGAGGTGGAGGTGCTCCTGCTCCTGCCGGTGATGTTGATGGTTGCCTGCTCAGTTGACAGCAACAAGGTGGCAGTAGAGAATTGACTGGATAGGGGCAGAGAAACAAAACAAATTGTCTAGGTTGAGACATTCTTGTATGGTTTCTATGCGGGGGCTATGCAGATAATGTCATCAATGCGGTTGACACAACCTTCGACAAGTGTGACCTACAACCTTTTGACAGCGTGCACAACCTCTCGGATGCCATTTATAATATGGTTAGATATTTACTTGAAATGTAAATGCAGTTTGACAGCTGAGTGCCTGGAGCAGAACACAAGCGCAGGAGATTTGTGGTAATACGTAGAAGAGAGAGAGAAGACTAAACTTATTTATAATAGGACAATATTGAATGAGGAATAAGGCTAAGCACAAATTGTTCTGTAAATAAGAAAATTATGTGATGACATTCTATTAAGCTAGTGTGAAGTTTTCTTTGGTAATATTGATATCAGAATGTTAATGATAATCAGTATAGTAATATTGATGAAGGGATATCTGTAGCTTCCATCTTGTACCTTCAAGATTCTGCTGGACCCTGGACTGCTGTTGAATAATGCTGTTTTTAGTTTAATAACATCACATATTTTGTTATGACGTTTTCATAAAAACATTGCCCGCCGAATATAAAGCCTAAGTCAACAAGAAAGGAAGGCTAGCCTCGGCTTGCTGAAGCTTATATATCATTCACATTGTAAATGTATAGCTGATTTGGATAAAATCTGGTCGGCGGACGTGGGCCTCCTCTAATGGATACAAACCGAGTTTGGTTTCATTTGGAAGAAAAAGAGAAAAGTTTTGCTGTTGTCATACTGATCAGGAATATATATACTGTATATATTAATAAATGCTTCCTTCTGTGCATTGCAAACTTCCTGACAAAACTAATATACCATTTTGTGTATGGTACAAAATCGAGGCAGACCATCAATAACAAGAAAAGGTTCAAACTCGTATTGAACAGACAGCAGAGCAACGTCCTGCGATAAGATTAATAAGATAAGAAAACAAAGCGAAAAGGCAAAATGGAGACAGGATAGAAAGAATAGTTAGAGATGACAGGAGGTCTAAAAAGGTTTACGATAAAGTAACGATTGATACTCATGACTGAAGTAAGGTAGCCATACCTCAGCAAAAACTTAAATTTTGAATATAATTGAAAATTTCAAAGCTGGCAGCTGTTTCGAGTGCCGCGACGCCTTTCATATCGTCAGAAATTTTTAGCTCATATGACAGTAGCGTTCATTTGAGCTGTTTAACCAGCTTCTACACAAAATACCCAATCAAAACATACTACGTTCGCTGCCTGTTTGACTTTTAATAAATATGAGCTTAGCTGAAGAGAATTCAACCTTTTTCAATCATTGCTGACCTCCAACCTGCTAAATAAAATAACTTGTTTTATATATATATATTTCTATTGGACATAACAACTCTTAAGTATCTTTAAAAACCTGTTAAACGAGCATATTCAGAATATAAATTTTCTGATAAATCAGATAACATTACTTTAAATCCTTAAGCTATAATTTTATAGAGATTTCGTCTTATTGCTTTCCGATAAGAAAAAAATGCTACTCCTTCACTTCCCTCATAGCTTCCATTTAAGAATTTTTCAAGCATCTCTTGCCACTTACCGCTGCTTGTAGCACAGCCACAAGACTTTTCATTAGTGCAAGTGCCGCCCAGCTCCCCCACACCCTTCACATACTCACACACATTGGCATGCTCCATGCATTGCGGAACGTGCCAAAAAGCATTGCATAAGCGCAGGCGGACGACAAAATAAATAAGGTAGAAGAGAATGGCGAGCACAATATATTTTTTTTTTGTTTTTTTTGCTTCTCTGCTGTTGCTTCTCCACTCCCCAGTGTGCCTAACGTCTGGCATACAAATCTCGAGCTTTGCAAAAACACACGCGACTTGCACTCTCATACGTAGGAGTACACACACATGCATACATGCATTTGTATGACATTGAAATTGCAATGCGTTTAGAAAATCAACTCACGAGCACTAGTTTGCCAGTCCAGGTCCTGGCTAAAGCTAAGGCTCTGCCAGAATCTCCTACTGCAGCACTCTCTGCTGCCAACTGGCAAACTGCTAAACTGGCAAACTGGCAAGCAGGGCGTGTGTTAATAATGCGTGACATAAAGTAAGACTGCTACTGCTCTTCGTCCTGCTGCATGGATGGACGGACGTGAGGCATGGCAAACGAATTGAGTTGAGCATTTTAAGTGACAGATGCAGCATCGGTATGTCGCACTGAACGAAATGACAGCTCGACTGTGACTATGACATTGTCATTGTTTTATTGATATGCCAACATACGCATACTCGCACACACAGTCACACAGATGCAAACATACAACTCACTCATACAGACATACATGCTCATACTAAGAATCACTCCGGGTCACATTTATGCTTTTTACATTTAAATTTTTGCCTTAAATATGCAAATAAACGTTTGAAGAGGCAGCAAAATTTTCTCTCCTTCTCTCTGTGCATAATATGTGTGCGAATGTGTGAGAATTTCAATTTCCGCTGTGGCAACAGTTCACACATATAAATATATATATACATGGAAAACACACACACACTTGTGCAAATACATACTAAGCATACTGCCAATTGCCGGCAATCAAAGGAAAACCAGAGTCGAAGGACGGCAACGTTTCGTGTACGCTTCACATTTTTTTAGGAAATTAAATGGCATTGATTTTAACCAACTCGAAAGTTTTCTATTCCCCTTTTTTGGGATTGAATGTGGAAGGCAGCTGGGATAGGTACATTCAGAAGAAAATAATTGAGATGTTATTGTGTAGAGTTTTGTTTTTGAGCTAACCAATTTCGTAGAGTAAGCCATGCAAAAAAAAAGAAACTTCATACAATGCAAGTTTTTTATTTCCAAGCTACAAATTATAAATAATTTATCTTCATATGACATTTTTTTTTACTAGAATTTGTCACATTAAACTATTTTTAATATTGCAATCCTTAAATATATGTGCAATTTTCTACGCTTCGCAAATTGGCAGGACGAGAAAAGCTAGTAGATACTTATAAGCGCCTGCTTGTGCTTTATCCTGGCAAAAATAATTACAAGCTGCAATTATTAGCCTCGATGTTGGAAAATGCGTTGCCAAAGCAAATCCAATTAAGCGAACAGCAAGTGTAAGCCAAGGATTTCTCTCCACCTGCCTCTCCACCTCCCTGGCAGCGTAGCAGATAATGCGCACTAAATGGTAAAAACTTGGTAGAAACTACCAGAAGCTAAAGTTTTTCTTCTTTTTCTTTATACCTTCACTGGCCAGTTCTACCTGCAGATGCTGATAGTTTGCTTTAAGACCTGCCACCTGTACCATCTGCTCCTCGTGTTTTTCTAAACTTAACTTTGTATTTTGTTTTATTTGCTCTTGACAATAAAGCATAAAATGAAATTGGCTAACAGTAAGAGCACGAGCAACTGCAACAATAACAGCAACAACATGGGCCGTAATAATAATAATAACAATAATGGCTAAATATGTCCAAAGAGTTGCTGACATTGTTGCTGCTGTTGTTGTTGCTGTTGTTGTTGTTGCTGTTGTGGCCTGGTCATAAAGCGAACAGCCGACCAAGGCTGAGGCTTGTGAAGAGTGGGCTATAGACTTTGAACCTGCCTTACTTTTGTCTGCTGTGGATTGTCATAGTTGTAATTTTGTTAGACATTTGCAGGCAGCGCAGATAAAGATAATGGCTATATTAAGCGAGGTTTGTTTTAGAAGTTGCAAAGCTATTTGATGATCAAAATACGCTGTTCATTTTATTAGGTGAAGGAAAGTCAATCTTTGAAAATGAAGTTTTAGTTTCATGAAATAATAGGTAAAAAATCTGAGTTGTAATTTTGGATATATAGTTGTCGCTGAGTTTTGTAATTTTAAGCTGAATTTTAAATTAGCATCAGTTAAATATCGTACAAGTATATAGGGCTGGCCAATAGAGTCAAAGACTATTCTAGTATATATGACTCCGATTAAAAGTGTTCCATATTAACATTTGACACATTTGAAATGCTCAAGGTCAAGTACATATGCGGCTCACAACCAATACACTTCCTTCCTCCACTTTCCTTATATTTGCCATACTTTAAGACATTAACTTATGATATTTAACGGACAACCCTCGTCCTACATAATGAAAGCGAAAAACTGAAAAAAATATATATTTCTTCCTTTTCTGCCCGAGAAAAACTATTTCAATTGAGGTAGAAAATGAACGACATGAACATGGTGGCATTTTCTCATTCTCTTTCCTCTTACATTTTGCTTTGTGTCTTCTCATGAATTGCAGCAGTGGTAGTTTTTCTTTTCTTTCGTTTTTCTTGACATTTCTATTTCTTTTCTTTCTTTGTTTGTTTGTGTGCGTGTGTTTGCTGTTTAAATTGCAGCTTGAAAAGAATTTTTCACATTTTAGCTATCAGTTTTCAGACTTTTTATGGTGGAACGAAAGAGCGGGCAGTAAGGGTGTCAAGTGTGACTGCAAAGTCCTTTTGGTTAGTTTGTATACCTTTTCCTATTGACAGCCTCCAAGCTTCATGACATTTGACTGGATAACAGTTAGTCCGTTTTGTTGCTTGTGTTTGTATTCGTGTTGGATTATGTGTAGCTGTCTGTTGAGCCATGTCTGTGCCTGGGCGTGAGTCAAGTGGCAGTGAGCAACAGGATTGGCATGAAGCAGCAGCAGCAGCAGCTGTTTTTTGTGTAGCAGCAAACCAGCCTAAGCTTGCCGAAAATAACAGCTGTCACAGCATTGACTGACTTGGCTTAACCAGCTATATAAAAGCTATATAAAAGGAGGTAAATCAAGTGTTAACTACTAAGAAGCGAGCCAGCAACATGGCAGGCAATTGGAAACATCTCTTGGGTGGCTTACTACTGCTTGTACTCCTGAAGGATATTCATAGCCAATTCGATACGAGCAAATACTGTATGCCTTCACTGTGTGACAGACTGAAGAAACACATTGCCTGCAAGCACAATGGGGTGAGTACTGAGGTAACTCAGCTTGTAAGCGTCTAATCAAAACTTGGACCCACCAGGAGCTAGGCAAATTGTGTCCTGGTGATGCCCAGCTGGTGAACCTCAGTCAAAATCACACACTCATACTCAACGAACACAATGCGCTGCGCAATCTGCTGGCTTCTGGCAAAGTAAATGATCTGCCCATGCCTGAGCGAATGGCCACAATGCAGTGGAGCGAGGAACTGGAGCAGCTGGCCGAGCTTAATGTGAAACAGTGTGCCCTTGTCTATGATCAGTGCCATAATACCTTCGAGTTTCGCAACTCCGGGCAAAATCTGGCTCTACATAATATGAGCACGGCCAGCGAGGCGATGCGCAAGACCGATGAAATGCTGCTCAAGGAGTCCATCAATGGCTGGTGGGAGCAGTGGCCCAATGTCACCATAGAGAGTCTCGATAGATTTCCCAAGGACAAAAAGCAGGCAGAGTAAGTAGCATGCAACGAACGAGGATTGTGAGATACTCTTCTATACAACTGCTCCTGCTCTTCCTGGCTTTCAGTTTTATTCGAAACTTTGCTGTCATGGCTAGAGACAACAACACCTATGTGGGATGTGCTGCCATGAGATATGCCAAAAACGATGTCCATCATTTCCTGTTGGCGTGCAACTATGCCAGTAACATTGTGCCAGAGCAACCCATCTATAGGAAGAGAAGCATCAACTGCCAGGGCGGCTATGACAAGCAATATCCCTCACTCTGCAAGGCCGGCGAGCAGTACCGAGACATTGAACCGCTGGAGGCAAGCTCAAAGAAGTCATAGATGGAGGGCAAGAAGTCAGTTTAATTCAATCAATATGGGAATTGGGGGACAAAAAATATTTGTTTTTAATATTCTATAATTTGGATTTTAAAACGTGAATAAAATTAACAATAGAATAATCAAGAATTATTTGGTTTGGGATATTGTAAACTATAATGCTCTGAATTCTGAATAAATTGCTATCGGTTGTGTGTGTTGAACTGAGAGCGCTCAATAGAAAATCAAATCGAAAAAAAACGAAGTCTGCTGCTCAGACAGAGAGAGAGAGAGACAGAAAGAGCGAGTGTAAATGGGTTTTTCGGTTATATTCGTGAGCAGAGCGTAACAGAAAAAACGGTCAAAGATCGCACTTAAGAGGTAGCTATATGATACAGTGGTCCTTTACGATCGAAATATCGACAAAATTTTAAAACCAACTTTATCTGACGCCCCACCAGAGGAGTTTACATAACAAATTTGGTGACTCTAGCTGTAAGAGTCTCCGAACTGATAGACGGACAGGGCTGGATCGACTTGGCTGTTGATGCTGATCAAGATAAATAATACTTTTGGTGTCGGAAACGCTTCCTTTTGACTGTTGCATACATTTGCACGAATACAAAAAACTCGTTTCCTCTACTAGAGTACGAGTATAAAAATACTTAGAAAAACGCTGATGACTCTGACGCTGCAACAAGAAAGAAGTGGTAAAGAACTATAGATGACACTATCGATGCTTGGGCGCTAACGTGGCGACATCAATGGCAGCCGTGCACTATCGATAGTTTTAGATCGTTTTTCCTTTCGCTTTTGAATAGTTTGATTACTAAATAGTAGCAGACAAAATGTCAGCAGGAAAATAAGTGCTACAGGTTTCTCAATAATTTCACAGTACATCTGTCCGTGTATTCTGCCCATCGCTGGCTTATTTTCCAGAAGAACAAGAAAGAGAGAGAACTAATGCTAAATTGCCTGCGATTGATGCTAAAGGAAAGATAAATTTGAAGTTGGCGCGCTATCTTTTCTTGTTATATTCGATTGAGTTTCCACGTTGCCATCTCAGATCATGATATGTGGAGCTTATTATGATTTGATTTGTCGATGGTTAAAAATGAACTCCATCAGCATCAGGCCTAACAATGATAGAAGTGCGCTCAGTATTTGCTGCCATTGCGAATGCTATCAAAGCCCGAATGTTGCAAATGAATGAATGAAGGCGCTTCTGTGATTTTTCTGTGATAACAATTGCGATTAATTGCTTAGGATGCGTCATATCGTGCTATTCCAGTGATCACCGTTCGATTCTGTAGTACGGAAAGCGATCTTTGTGAGTAAACGTAAATAATGAAATAGGCTAACGAAGAGGCTGAGAGCTTATTGCTAACACACCAATAGCAATACTGAAGAGTAATGGAGATAAACAGAATTGCCAGTAATACGGAGAACTAGTCTAAGTGCGTAGAGTGAGAAAGAGATGACGCAATTACGTCATAGTGAATGTGGCTGGCTGAGCCTCATATATACGTAAAGAAACGTACATCTATATGTATATGCGTGTGTATGATATACGGAATGTTTATGCCGTAGATGCATATTTCCTACTACAATTCTAAACACTGTTATCTAATAGTCTTATAATCCCTACATTTTGATTGTGTTTTGTAATGTTATTCCAAATTTGTGTACCAATTGCTTCGGAATTCGTAAAATGTAGCTAAAACAAACCTGATCTGCGTGGATACCAGGGTGTCTACATGGCAAATTTGGCGACTCTAGCTCTTTTAGTCTACGAGATTTATCTGTTTACACGGAGAGGCAAATGGATTGACTCCGCTGTTGAAGCTGATATATTACTTTATGGGGTTTGAAACACTTCCAGTTGTCTTTTACATACATATGCTCGAAAACAATATACTCCTTACTCTGTAGAGTACGAGTTATTTCTAAAAATGTAATATATTTTAAGTCATAATTTTAAGAGCGACCGATAATCAGGCAAATGCATAACTTTACCGCATGATGAAATACCTGACCTAGCTTTTAGTCAATTACAGAAGAAATTTAAATATACTAATATTTACATAGGTATAACAAATTATCATTATAAACATATAGATAATCCCCTACTAAAATGCCAAAACTTTGTATATTCCCATTAAATCTAGTGCGGATATTGGACATGGGCATGTTGCCCCACTTGCGTACTTAGGCCTAAAGGGCTGCCGGTTTGGTTTCATGTTTTCCTTTTGTTATTATTAAATTTTGGAGTGTCGGTCCCTCACAGTCTATTTAACATGTTGATTTGTGTCACAATGCGTGACGGTCATATATCATCACTTGGAGGCAGCGTTATGACAGCCACCTGCACTGAGTGAGCCAGAGCTCATCTCCATCAAGGCGACCGGGCGGGCCCCACATATCCTCTATTCTCCACTCTCCATTTTCCCCCTGCTCCACTGTAATCATCATCAGCATCATCATCATCATGAACGGCAGCAGCTAAAATATGATACGTGTTGTTTTGGGAGCTCTCCGTTCGAAGACAAGTTGGCATCTAATTTTAACGTCAATATACAAAATGTAAAAACGTGTCTTCATCAGCATGCCGGCTCTCCCCCTAGCTATGTCTGCTCTCCCCCCTAGCTATGTCTGCTCATTGCTCTATTGCTCTCGTCTGCCCGCCCTCACATTTTCTAAGTGCCTATTAATAATGTTGGGGGCTGACTGGGCTGATTTTTTTTTTTCAAATTATTTCCTCGTCTCCTGCTTTGCTTTTATTTTTAGTGCCCATCGTTAGCAGCACCTACTTAGCTGCTCGGTCTTCCTTCTTCAACGTTTAATATGCCGTTATGTCGTCAAATCTCGGGCTCATTAAAAACAGAAACAAACTGCCAGAGAGCCAGCGAAGGCAGCGTCAAAAACAAAAAGTAATTTTGTGATTTTGTTTTTGCGATTCTGTCACACTTCCACTAAATTAATAGACACCTTAATGTCGGCTATCATCAATTATGGGTAAATTAAATTCAGCTGGAATTTGTTCAGTTTTTCAGTTCAGCCGCAGGATAAGCAGAAGCCACCGCTCCCAATCTGTGCTCCAAAACATGTTTGCGAAATTATGTTAGAATAATGTGAAAATGTGCATAAACTGTAAACATTTTTTGCTAATTATGTGACAAAGTTGCTGTTGTTCATTTAGCTGCAGTGAATATAATTTGCACACAACTTTCCGTTTTGTTGTTTTCGGCTCCTCATTAAAAGCATGCATATGATGCATATGAAAGCACATAAAATTAAGTGAACAACAGCTCACATACGACAATAAATTATAATGACAGATGATTCGGACAGATGAAATATGTATATATATAATTTTGATATAGAGAACTATTTAATTATAATTGCTTTTGTATAAAAGTAAAAGGGAAGCAAAATTTCACTGCATCATTTTCCCAATTCTTAAGATGCTGAAGAGAAGGGTGTAGCAGGCTTTGTCCAAGATAACAGGGGGGGCATAACATCAAAATTATTCGATACCATAAGCAAATTTATAGTGAATTTATACTGAGAATTGAGTTGAATTGGTGGGTTAAGTGCCCCCTGCACCCTTGTCTGAAGATGAGAAGAAGATGCTAGCTATTAGAAATATAATTAGACTAGCAAGTATATACGGAGTTTCTGGGTTCTTTTTATGGTCCTTCTGTAGACACGCTCAACTAATAGCTCCGACCACTTTTAACTTTCACATATGTAGATCATTTATTTATGACATACAATTAATTAATGATGTGTTTTTTGGTCGACATATATAAATTCTTCCTGTGCTGTTTACCTCTACATAACCTACGACGCACTTGCAATTGTGGTATGGTAAAGACTAATCCTTAGAGTATGGCTGCATTATATAAGCTAACATATGTGCAGGTTTCAGCGTCAGAACAAAGTTATATATGTATATAGAAAATTTCATGAAAATATCTTCACTTGATTCTGATTTCTCACAGTATGTGTTTGTTGCTCTGGAGTCGGAAATTCTGTGATTTTCTAGGATTTTATATATCAAAGTGTTTGTATATTAGGTTTGGGAGTGATCTTGTAAATATTAATTGGCATCTTAAAATTTACATAGAAATCTCTTAGATTTATTATTACTCTAGAAAATGTTTGGGATTCCACATGTTCTCTGTTTAAGTCCAAGATCCTTATATTTTACACTTTTGGTGTTCACGATGTAGGGCATCTATTCCATCGCACATACACACCCTCGAATTTCAAATGTGGTCACATATATCTCTATAGATTGTGTCCCTCGACATTTCACGCATATTATTTTTGAAATCATAAATATAATTTTTTTTTTGTCGCCTCAATGCCGCGCCTATATGTAAATTCATTCTAAATTAATGTGCAAATTATGGCTAAATAAAATATGGCGCTGGGGCCTCTTTTGTTGCGTAAAATGTGGCCGAATTTAAACAAGTTAATACAATATCATGTAGTTCGAAATGAGCATAAATAAGAGAAGCGTGCTGGGATCCGCATAATATGAAAGAATGAATGGAATATGAGCAAAGCGCCGCTGCCACAATGGAATAAAAACAAAAGCATGCATGATTTAGTGTACGGCCATTTGAATGTTTAATGAGCACTCAAATGTGTCAACAGGCTAAATGAAAATTTATTTAATTATAATTCACAAGTGGGGCGAAACCAAAAAATGAAAAGTGAGCCATCATAACATTTCTCCACCCAGGCACATACAAATACACATACATACTTATATATATTCGCAAAGTTGTGCCATGTAGCATGCAAAATAGGCATGGATATGAAAATGGACATGGATCTAAAAAGGCAATCAAAAGTTTTGTCAAAGAAATTTACAAGCGTTCTTTTGCCGGCGGACAGCAAAAGCAAAACTTTTGATTTATACAATTTGCGCTAAAAATACAAAGCCATTTGATGACATTTGTTGTTGTTAGGCAAAATATTGCAAACAAATTTGCCAACAAGTCCAATAAACCCCAGCTTTGATTTATCATCATCGAGAGCGAGATGAAAATGCCCCGAATTTTCCGAATTCCCCCAACGGTCCGCCACATTAAAGCGGTCGCAAATGCTTTTGTCTGGGGCATCCAAGCAAAAATGTCATATATACCGAGTATATGAGGCATAACATAGGAGTATGGATAATAAATGGCCCCTAGCAAAACTTTAGCCAAGACAACAACCAGCTGATGGGTTGACTATACACACACACACACACGCACACATCTTTTCATTGGGATAGGGACAGTGATACTAAAATTTGAATTATCAAAACCAAAAGCATAGGCATGTAAATTTTGTGCGACATTTAAATAGAGACACACGCGATAATATGGTTTCCTTCTAATTGGTGAAACAATAAAAAATTAATAATCTCATAAATTTATATTATATCACATTGAAATGTTTAATCAAAGACTGAAAACTAGACCTTGTTAAACAATAACTATTTCTAATATTTCTTACGATTTCTATGGCATCCCAGAAGATAGTTGATTGTATAATTCTAAACTTCGGATTACAAAATTTCTTCAAACTCTAATCACCTGACTAGCAGTGTACATAGCTTGTGTGCTCGTAGGGCTATTGCCATGCCATTGTCATTGTCAAGTTGTGGCAATGCAAATGACCGACAAATTTGCTGAGCACATATACGCATTGCTGAAAGGATATAACTAGCAGTTTTATTCTAGCCACAAACATACATTTGTGTCCTGAATTTATGCGTGTTTGTTTATGGCCCCACATACAGCATCCCATTGCCGGCTCATTTATTTGATAGGCCGTCGCTTTAAGTTATTTTTCTTCATTATTTTCTATATATGCAAGTCGCTGCTGTTGCCGCCGTCGGCGTTTCGGCAATCAGCGCAAATGTTGCCTTAGATTGCCCATATAATTTATATATGTATATACAAAAACACAGAGAGTTTGTCAAATGTTGCCCTGTGTCGCCTAAGCTGGCCATCACATTACGCATACTCCACGTTGACGTTGATGCTGATTCTGAAGTTTGTGTTCAGTTCATTTCTGCGGCTCAACGCACAGTTCATTAGCGAACCGAAAAACTTGCTTTATTAATCCTCTACGGAAATGGTGCAAAGACAAAACCCGGACTATGACTATGGCTTTGGCTGCGGCAGTTATCATTAGATCCCACGCCCGGGCATAAACACCAAATTAAGTTTTACTGTTTCATTTATATTTGGCTCTCTGCTAGGATATGTGTGTGTGTCTCTTTGTGTGTCGAGAGGCAGTTTACTTTTATGACATTTTGTGTGAGCTTGAGCCGTGTCTATATAAAACTTAAGTTTGCCCTATTGCCATTTAATTGTTTGTAATGAACATCCACAATGGCAAGTCCAGAAGTGCAGTTCATGATGGCCATCAAATGAATAATACATGAATGTGGAATAGATGATATTGCAAGCAAAAGGTGAAAATTGTGTATGACTTTGCTCAAGGAATACTTATTAAAGGCTAACAAGTTCCAGAACAATATTGCCATTCTGGTTTCAATAAGTTGTGTATATATGTTTTGGGGTAAGGATAACTAAGAGTGTACTGCGTGCTTATTTTGCAGGTAAGGTTATCCTGCGTAATTTTGATAAATAATATCTGGAATTGATTTTCATTTAATGTTCAGTTAGTTTTGATTGAAAATCTATACAAAATAGCTGATATTTTGTTACTCTTTTAACTAACAATTAGGTTTTCACAACCTCTCTTTGGTTTTCGTCAATTTAAAAACACAAGTTTTGAACTTAAAAAATTAAAACATGATAAATTTGTTCATGAAAGTCTTTTTGTTTCTTAAAAATAATATACTCAGCTTTGGAATGAATTACTTCCAGAGGCAGAAACATCAAGTTTGCGTTTTAGTGTAGTTGTTGAATTAATGAAATTAATGTCAAAGTTTCAGCGTAATCGGCCAACTGCTTGTAGTTTTTCAGCTACTCATCGTCTTTACGTATTTGGTCGCTGACCATTAAGCGTTTCTTTAAAAACAGTTGAGCCGTCAAATATGGTTGAATGAGTTCGAATTCATATACGTATATGTCAGAGCCAAGGTCATTCAGATCGCTCTCCATTCATCCTTGCTATAGATACAGATTAAGGAGTGCTCTTTTTTTTTAAATGCAATGATTTTTAGTTTCTATAGTATGAAAAATTACGAATTTTTCAAAAAAGAAGATTTAGTCAACCACTTAAAAGTCACACTAAAGTCTTCGAAGACGCCAACAATGTAAAAAAACAAGCTAACTTACGATGTAAACAGTTCTCTGTACTTGTGCATCCAGAAAGAGCCTACAGAATAAACTCAAAAACAATATTACGGGGGTGCTAGAGTTAAGGAACACACTGGGTAATACACATTGGGTGCCAGAAAAGCTGAGGAATTGGCTCTCAGAGCACAACAAGTCCGATTATCACCTAACTAGTCTAACTATGAAAACCAACATATGAAGTTTTCGAAAATTCGCAGAATATATGTCAAAATATGAACTTATACATGTTGAATATTTCGAAATATGCCATTTCCGAGTAAAATTATATTCTCTTCTTCTTTAGCTGTATTATTTGGACACAATTTGCAACATATATATATTCGTAATTGCCCTTCAAATCGTAATCTCTTCTGCAAATCTTGACATTTGCTCACCAATAGCATGCATAAATATATATATATATATCCGAATACACATGTCATTCTCTCACGCATGTAAAAAATCACTTTTGGCTTTTGTCGTTGCACATGTTTCCATGTATGTTTTCCTCGTTGTTGTTGCACTTGCAACGCCAATTGTGCGGCAAACATAATTCAATTAACGCCTGGTCAATGGATTCGCCATAAACGCACAAACACACACACACCCATACATATATGCATTTTTGAGTGGTTTGGCCAATGGTCTGGCTGACTGTATCTGTGGCCGTTGACCAGGCCGACTGGCCGACTGTCTAGTTGGCTGATCGACCATTTGACTGGCCATGCAAATAGCCGGAAAGTGGCGCTTTACAGTTTTGCAATTTCCGCCAACCCACACAACATCAAACAGAAATCGTTGCCAGGCCACCCCCGCCCCCAGCACCAGCTCTCCTCCCCTTTGATGTGTGAATTGCACAAATATTTTTGTTGGAAATTCTTTTGCCTCAATCATTTGTTATTTGTTATTTGTATTTTTATTTTTGATTTATTTTTCTATACATTTTATTTAATTGAGAGCAAACAAAGAAACATTTCAAATAATGCGATTAGTGTTTCTTTTTTGGCTGTAGAAATTTATTAGCCGCTTATTGAAAATGCTCGAAGTTTAATTGAATAACATTTAAAAATAAATTTACAGTTGCTTTGTTGTTGTTGTTGATGTTGATGTTGTTGTTGATGTTGCTGTTGCATGTGGCATGTCAAACAAATATTTAATTTAAATTTATGACTATTTAATAGCTTCGCTGGTTGAATGCTCTCCCAGCTCTGGTTTCATGCACGGGTAATTGCCAAATCTAATTAGCATTTCGGTTGCGACTACGACTGCCACACCCAACTCCGCCCCACAGATGCAACAAGGCTGAAATAATAATTGCTTAAATAAACACCGACGACAAATGTACATTAATAAACATCACTGTGCCAGAATAGCAAGAAGAAATATGGCAAACGGGCAGGCAGAAGGCAAGCAGGCTTAAATTTCTGACATGCAATGAAGCGCACACGAACTGTGAAGGCGGTGGGTGTTTTCTAGGGGATATACGGGGGCGGACCGTACAGCTTTCTCAGCAGGCGCTTCCGCTTCCGTTCGTTGCCGCTGCACATTATTTACATGTTGTCGTTGTCGTTGTCGTTGCATGGCTCTAAATAATAACCCAGCTGTGTTGGTCATTCACACCGACATCGATATGACCCATCCACAGCACTACAGTGCCGCAGGACAGGTTGATCGACTTTTAGCTCGAGAGACAGCGACAGTGCGTGTGCACACCCATACTGCTTCCTGTGGCAATTATGCATTTTTAATCAGGCAACAGGTTCCGGGAAATACTACTTATTTTATTGATTTTCCAGCATTTGACATACTTATATACCAGAAATTTCCATACGTAACGGAAAAGGTGAAGCCCGCCAACCGAACAGAAACTTTTTTAATATTAAACCAAATCAAATAGCACTGCAAATAGCATACTGTAAAAGTGGTTTATGGTGCCCTTTTATTCTCTTTTTTATATATATATATGTATATTCTGATTTGAATCTTCGACATTTGCATACAAAATGCAAGTCGGATTAAAACTAGAATTCGATACGACCCACCCCCCCGCACATACAGACATACATAACAAATTCGCTTAACAATATTTCACTGCTCGAGACAGCTCTCCAATATAAGAATTTTCTGTGGCTGGCGAGAGGCATGAGGGAGGCCGTGGACAAGTGTATGCAGGCTCAACATACAACATACAACTTCAATTACAATTTGATTTGCAAATGACACAGGAAACATGCCAAGATATTGATGTTGAGAAGTTCAACAAGAGTCGAGGGCTTGGAAATTTAAGGCACAGCACTTGAGAAATGGCAAGGAAAAATTGTGACAAGCTGAAATGCATATTTTTATATAAAAAAAGTCGAGATGTTGAAGAGAGAAAAGTGCATAGAAAAAGTCTGGGATAAATAAAAATGTATATAAATGGTTGTCATACTTATTGAGATTAAGAGTTGATATTTTAAGAATAAGATCGAAAAGGAAAATTAGTTCAATTGAGAAACAAATCATAGTAAATGTTTGGATTACAAATTTTAATAGTTTATAAAACTTAGACCACAATTTTGTATAGATATTGTATCATTGTATCACTGTTCGATTGCACTTAATTTGTATAAACGCTAACTAAAGAGTAAGTCAAACTGTAATTCGGGCCTTCTTCAAGACAACTAATTTGCATTTCACATATGTTCCTAATCTCGTGTTTTTGTTTTACTACATAGCGTTGTTCTCAATGCTAATAAGATAGACTATTTAAGCCCTAGCAGAACATTTAACCAAATGATGACGTGAGAGTATCTACAAAATCAGTTCGTATCTTTTCCTCTATGCAAAGGCAGAGTACGTATAGTAAATTGGCATATATTCATTCCAGCAATATGTAATTTGCTTTAACTTCTGTTTAGAGGGAAAAACCTAAAATTTTTAAGAAAACTGAATGGCAATTGCATTCCGAATTCCAGTTTGAGTGTTCACGAAAACATTTATGCAACTATGCAGAAATTATACGCTTAGGAAAGTCTAAAATAGGTGCAAATTATTCTCAGAATTGCAAATTTCTTCTATGCGAAATCGATGCGCCTCCTACTTTATTTCACATTCATTTGAGAGAGCTCCACAAAGGTTCTGTAAACGAACTGAATAATATCCTTTTAAGTATACACCTACTTACCCAACTCTTTACCATGTTTCATCTACGAATTCAATCGTATCTTTATGTTTACTATAGCAATGCCGCCTCATATATGCTGTTGATACTTAAATATATTTAAATTTTACTCAAAATTCTATTGGTTTCGCTACCGCAAATGTAAGCTCAATAGCTTTTCATCGCATTCAAGTATTTTAAGCCAATACTTGAAGCCTCTTGAACAATTTTTATGGCTGTAAAAAAATGTAGCAACATTGAAAGGGCGGCGCACATAAATAAAAAACGCACTGGCAAAATTGGGTTAAAAATTAACTACACCAAATTTAAATCAACTGCAACGGGCTGTAGGGAAGCAGGTGCTGGTGGAGGGGCGCCAGCGAAAGCATGGCCGTTGCTGCCTGTCAGCAGCTCCTGTGGCCGTCGGGACTCGTAAAAAATCGACTCGGTGGCGGCAGGGCTCGATGGTAGCCTGGATGGTGGCCTGCTCGATGGCTCTGCCTGCCTGAGAGCCGTAAATAAAGCCCCACAAACATTAATAACTCCCATTGGGTGTGTTAACAAGCAATGACCAAAGAGCGCAGGCCTGGCATGGATTTTGGCTACGTTGTTTTGTGTTTGTTCTTTTTTCTGCCTTCGCTCCCAATGTGCATAAATTGCAGTAAAAATGGCGCATGTTGTTGTTGTTGTTATTGTTATAGCTGTTGCCTTGCCTGCCTTCTGTTGTCTATGAAAAACGATGTGCAACAAAAGCAACAAACCAGCGGAGACGTAGGGCTTAAATATTGCGCATACGCCAGGTGCGCTCCGCTTCAAGGTATGGGCAACGTGTAATGCATGTAAGACAATCATTTTGACAAGCCAGACCTGCAGTGTTTACCGTGTGTCACGCCCAGCCGCACCGTCCCGCATCGTCCTGGAAGGTAGAACACACCGTGCCCATCTACTCGATGTCTCGCCTCCGCCTCGAGTTACAGTTGCTCATTGGCCCCGTCGTTCGCCTGGCTGCCTTTTGATTATTATGCACTTTGATACTTATCTTTAATTGAGGTAACATTTTGCATGGAAAACCAGCTGTAACGTTCGACGCTTTTTCTCGCTGCTTCTCGTTCTTTTTATATACATTTCTTCTCTCATTTTTTACGCTACGCTAAACTCTTTTATACATTTACTTCTATTCTTTTTTTCTGTCTTTTTCTTTGCCATTTAATATTGCGGTTACGAGCGGGCTTTTTCTGCACTTTGTGCATATTATCGTTGTGGGGGTGGGGGGAAATAATGACTGCGTGTAACTTAACAATGACCTAATGATGGAAATTAGTGGTTGATGTTAACTATCGTCTAATCATACCATATTAAATTCAATTTTATATATATTAAATTAAATTACATATAGTTTTTCCACAGAGAGTATTTTTTTAATCAAACAAATTGTAAATTATATGTAATATATATTCACATTAAGATTCTATAATTGCTGTGGTTTATCAGCCAAATAATAACATTAAAGAGCATATAAGATTCGCTGCTCGCTGAGATTCATGATTTCGAGTTTGTTTACATTCACTTGGTGCGTTTACTTTTGTGGTTTGGCTTGCGTTTGCTTTTTAAATATTTAAGACCATTAAACAGACAATCGCTTATACACTTACACACATCTACTCTCACACACACATTGTCCTTCACACACACACACACACGCATGGCCAACACTAAGCGTTTTATGGCATTTGCCATTGTTGCCAGTCAGTAAGAGCTGGGCATTTAAGCCATATTCGCACATAGTTCTGTTGTGGCTTTCCACACGCTTTTGTTCTGCAGTTCTCTTTCCCCATCTCTTTCTCTCTTCTGCTAACTCTACCTCTTTCTCCTCCTTATAATCATGCTCATGTACCTTGGCACCTTATCCAAGTCCATTGCCAATTGTTTTGCCGTTAGACGTCTGCAGCGGATGCCAAAGCTAATTTTGCGTAAAATGAGCAAAGCCAAAGCTGTAACCACTATGCCTACTACAACACACCCTACTGCTGTTCCTCCGCCTTCTCCAAGTTCACAATTGAATGATTCATTATGGTCGCCATAACAGAAGCCTAACCGCAAACAGCGTTGCCTTTGCCGCCGGCATATGCAAATGAGTAATGCGGGTGGGAGCGCAGCAGTCGGTTAAACAGGATGCCTGTGAGGCTGGTTAGGACTTTGGTTTGCCTGATTCTCTGTGGAGCTAGTGAACAACACTAGGCTTTGTGCACGACGCAAAGCGAATCAATCATAAATTGTCAACGGCGTCAGTCTCAACCCACAATCGTTCAGTGTGTCGTATGCGCAATATAACCACCTGCCTCCCATGGCCGATTGCTTCACAGGATATTTAATTGATTTATGACTGAAATGAATACTGGTGTGTGTGTGTAGGTATGTAAATGATTTGCACGCATACATACATACATACATATACGAGAATAACAACCACACAAAACTGTTACCGAAACTGCCTTGACCTTTAGCAAACGTATCAAACATATCAAACGTGTCTCTCGTTTTGGAAAATGCCATCGCCATTTCAATTAAAGCTTAAATAATTTATTTGGCTACTTTTGTGCGTCTTTAAAACGAGTTTTATGAAAATACCTATACGAGTTTCGCATTTGCAGAGGCAAAGGCTTTGCTGACGAGTCCGAGTCCATTGATGGCGGTCTCCAAGGCTTACCCGCTTACACAATCTGCTCATCTCACAGCTCAGTGGCCGCATTTGTAAAGCAGCAGAGCTGAGGCAATGGCTTCACCCACTGCTAGCCTCTAGCCTCTGCCACCTGCTATTTGCTGATGTTTTTTTTTAAGGCTATACGCATATGACCAGCATGCCAATGCCAATGCGCAGTTGCTGTTATTTGCATTCACTTCACTGTACAGTGTTTGCTCGGCCATTCAACTGATTCGCCGCCATCGCACACCGTACGTCCTGTGCTTGTGCTCGCCTGCACTTTTTAATCCTGTCAAAGGCACTTGCAGTGCTTCAGGCCAGCAACAGCAGCAGCACTCTTAAAGTTTTATGGAATTTACTAGCAGCAGCAGCAACTGCACTCCTGGCATGAGCATGAGCATGAGCATGGGCATACGAGACGAGTGTGCCTGGAAGCTCGTTGGCTAAACGACACTTGGCTGCTTGAGTAAACATGCTTTTGGGGTAAGGAAAGGAGCGCAAATTTGATTGCCATCGGCCCAACATAGAAATGCTAAAGTGCTGAAGTTGGCCGAATATTCTTTAAATCAACATTGAATGGCAGCTTTTCAAGTATTGAAAGGTTTCTGCCAAATGCAATTTGAGTGGAACTTGAGGTGGTCCGAAACTGCAATTGCTGGTGATTTTGAATTCAAAAGGCGATAGTTTGCTTTGAAAATTTGTATATGGAGTTTTCTTTAATGCAAATAATAAAATCGATGGGAAATAGAAAAGGCATAAATATAAAAGGCTGTTCTTAAAGATTTGTATATTGCCTTAACATGATCTACAATCTAAAGCTGAGAAATTAACTAAGATATTTACTGTTCATAAAACATGAAATAAACCAAATTAGCATTCGAATTAAATCTGTTGGTCTCTGATATGTATGTAACCCACTCTACAGGCATACAGACTTTTATTACCCAGCAGTTTCTAGCATATCCTTGGTACTAAATAAGCTTCGCAACTGTAATCATAAGTGCCTTCTGTTTGTTAGTTCGTTTTGTTGCTGTTGTTACCATTGTTACGAACATTATTTCAGCTCCAAAAAACTTGCACTTCCGCTTAACCCTTTGCTCCTGCCGTCTCCACAGTTCACTCATTTTAATATGACCAACTTTACGATCCTCACAATTTGGCAGACTGTTTTTTTTATGTTCTTCCTCAGTTTCATTCATTCCCTGTGCCTCTTTTGGCGGAAATGAAATTTGCAGTTTACAGTTTGACTGTTTTTTTGCTTTTGTAGCATAAACATTAACCCCATAAAGCAACCCCTCTACACTTATACAGTGCTATCCATAAAAGCATTGCGTTTTACATTTTATAAATGCTGACGAAGCGAAGTCATAGAAGTTCTACGTAGCGTCGAGTAATTAGAAAATTAGCCCCTGCCAGCGGCCCATAACTGAAATGCAGAACAAACCAGGGCTACAAAAATAACAACGGCAACAACAAAAAGAACAACGGCCACTCCACATCTGCCTGGGCCACACTTGGTAAGCCATCCAGGCATATGCAGTCAGCCAGCGTGCCTCCTCCTACTTAGCCTGGCTTCTCTCACTTGAGTCCCGGCACAATGAGTTTGTCATTTGCAAAATTTTAGTTTTAGCGGCGAAAAATTCCACAAACAGGCCCAACAACGCTTGACTGTAATTTGTTGGTGTCCGTGTTTTCCGGCTTCATCCCCCCACCATGCAGTGTTCATGTGTTTTGTCCTTTTAATTAAGCCAACCTAAGTATAACATGTTAAGGTGCAGTTGACTGCTGCTTTCATTTTTCTTGTCATTTTTTGTCGACTAGTTTTATTTTGGCAGCCACTTGAGCAGACACTTCTATTCGTAAATGTCCTTGACAAGGCATACATATGTAGAGAATGTAAGGAGCGTCAACGCTTGCGTCAGCAGGTGGTTGAGGTCACATTAAGAGGCAATTTATTATGACTGGGAAGCCTCTTAAAGGCCAGAAGCTATACGGCACAGTGGTTGGCATGCTATGCTTACGGCATGAATTTAAAAAGTGTATTTTCCGAATGATAGACTATGTATGAAGGCCTTTCAATAGCATCGCATCTTAGATAAAGGGGGAGAGCACCCTACGACTAATAAGCTCGTAGAGCAAGATCATTCCCAGCAGTAAAACTCTGGTGCTCAAAATCATCCTTAGTCGGTTATATGTTACCATATACTTATGCAATTGCATTGATATTTTGAGTGAGTATAGTTCAGGATCTAACCAGATTTGGCTATCACTTACATTTTCTAAAATAAGTAAAGAAAGCTGATTCTCGAAGCCTGATCAGGATTAAACTGAATTCAATTCAAGGATTCTGCCTAAAACAATCAGTCTGAGGCAGCCATTTGATATGGTATTCTGATCCGGATTAATTTTAAGCAGTGGAAAACTAATTTTTTACTCTGACGTACAGACTTAATAATCATCTGCAGCTCTGTACCTGATAGGACTTCTGAGATCTTTGTGTTTAAACAGACAGACGGACGGAGCTATATCCGCTTTCGTTTGAGCGTTGGTTGGTTAAAGTCCATTTCGAGATCCTTGGATAGGACCTTATTGATATTGTTTTCATTCATTAAGGAATCACTAAGAAATCATTATAGAAATAATCAACATTTTCTCCTTAGGTCTAACTTCTGTCAAAAGTAGTAAATGTCACAATTTTGCCCACTATGAACGGACAGAAATAATAAAATTCTCTTTCTGCCTAAGCTTTCTGGATTTCTTTCACTGTAGTCACCAAAGTGGACATTATTGAAGTGGAAAAAAAAAAACAAAAAAAAAAACAAAAAGCAACCGCAACAATAAACATTTTTCATTATTTTGATTATATGCGGATTTTATATGGCGCACACCGTAACTCACTCTGTTTGGTCTCTTTTTTATATATTTTGCAGGCCTCACGTTGTCCTACCAGCGGCAATCTGTAAATAACAACAACAATCACAATAATCCAGACTCAAAGCCTACACATTTGCCGCCATTACATTATCCGCATGGCCACAAATGGAATGAGCCATATTTTGATCTAACAATGCCAAGGAATATAACATCGCTTGTAGGCAAATCCGCATATTTGGGCTGTCGTGTCAAGCACTTGGGCAACAAGACGGTGAGTATGATTATGCTTATGCCTATTGCGAATCGCATGCCTAGGCCCACGACTATGACTTTGAGATAAGAATAAATTGAAATCTGGAAACAAATTTTGGGGCGACCACATAATTTGCCACTATGCTGTTGCTTTTGTCTTGGCCCAGCCTGGCCTGGCCTGGCCTGATCCTAGCCCGGGGCGGCGTCTGTTTTAATAATGTTTATTTTTATGCGCATTTAATAAACAAAAATGTAGCGACAAGTGTTGGAAATATGCTGCCCATGCTTGGGCCTCTATCGGTTGGTGGGTTAGGAGGCAGTTGCTAAGATAGGCGCCTAGGCGCACATGTGCCTTGAGTGTACGTGTGGGTGGGCGTTCGCTTATTAAATTTGCTGCCAGTTTATTATGTAATACGTGACATTTGAAGGACCAAAGCTGGGCAAACAGATGCTGACCACGTTGTTCGTCCTACAGCCTGAAATTGTCATTATTTTTATGATGTCACTTGATTTTCTGTGTGGGCCTTTCTAGTAATTTGGTCATGTGAGACACATGTTTCCAGCAACTAAGAACAGCCCTAGGTCAGTGCAATTAACAACTCGTTTTACAAGTTTTCAAACAGCCTCTGGCCGTAGTAAAAGTTTGATAAAAGTTATGCCAGCAGGAAGGAAACTTCATAACAAAGTATTGCATTTCAGCAATCAAATTAAAATGGTTGAAATAACGCTGAGGACGATGCGGGGACAGATCAACCTAGAGCAAGACAGTGCAGTTGAGCTGGGAGTGCAGGTAATCGAATTGAACTGCTCAGCAGATTGTCTTGTACGTTCTATTGTCGAATAGGCATTTCGATCATCGATTATCTGTATAATCTTATATTAGAATCCTTTATATTTAGAGAAATTATTAATTGAAGTTGCCCAGTTGATTGATGCTATAAATAGCACAATCAATAATAACCCAGGTCTATACTGCAGCACACTTTGTGGCCAGACAGCAGTTCATTTGTCAGCTTTTATCTGCCACCACACCACACCGATGTCCTGGCTGCTGTCGTAATCGGTGCGCATTTACAAGACTTACAGGACGGCAAGCAGGACACGAGCATGAGCTGCCCATTAAACGAAACTGCAGTGCCATTTTTTGAGCCCTTTACACTTCAGCCGTGTGACAGCGAGTCGGCTTGTCGGCAGGCAGGACAATGCTCAAATATTTGCACGCATTCGCGAAATTTTGGTCGAACCACCTGGTGAGAAAGTGTAGGTGGCCCCTCTGCGTAGGGACAAGTTATATATGCACATGCCCCATACTCTGATTACGCTAAGCGATTTAGAGTCGGGGTGTTGGCGCCATAGTCGGGTCATAGATTTCCACATAACCAAATCCGCTTCCGCAATCAGTAAACTACACGCACACACACACGCAGGCGGGCGGGTGAGCTTCTGGGCTCTCTAGTTAACTGGCGGCTCGGGTTTTGGGCCAACGGTAAATTTATGTTGGCAGTGCGGCAAAAACTACAGCTGGAAAAACTTTTTCCCCTTTTCCTTTTTATTTCCCTCGGTTTTATTTTTTTTGTTGTTGCTGGAGCTGTTATTGCAGAATTAGACAGACGGCAACTGGGAGTGCACAGATGGATGCCCGGCACAGTTGGCTGGCTCTGACGCAGTGTCTATATGTCTGTCTGACAGTCTGTCTATATGGCTGTCTATTTGTATGTACGATACGTCTCTGGGTGAATGTGTGCATGTATTGGTTAGACAGTTAGCCGCATAAACAAGGCGGCCAAAAAACTTGCCAAAAACAGCAGCATGAACAGCAGAAGCAGCAGCAAAACACCAAAAAAATAAAAAAGAATGTGCAAAATGTAGTGGCCAATGTCGAGAGACAGAACTGAAACTTTGGAGAATAGGAAATATCATTTTCCGGCGCTGTCATGCGTTCCGCACACTAATTTTAAGTTATTTAAAATTTAGATTGTGTGCGGCATATATATCCTCTATTTCTCTTTTTTTGCGTTTGCCCGACCAAGGATTAGCCAACAAATTGACATAAGTTTTTGTTATACATTCTATCTTTTTGCTTGCTCAATCAAAATGCAAATAAACGCTGAGTGAGCGCAGTTGAGAGAGAGAGAGAGTGTGGAGAATTTGTCCTCCGCTACATTACTTATGCACATAATTACTCGTAGAAGTGTTTCTCAAGTCTCTTGAGGCTTAAAATTTCTGCGGCCTACTTTTTGGGAGCAAGCCAAAAGTTTCAAATGCAAGTTTCAAATCTAATTTGTGTTAGAGTTTTTGGCATAATGAAAACATTTTATGCAGCTTAAATTGACTTTTAGCACAAAGCTCAACACAAGCACTTGTCATGTGCTTCTACAAGACTATCTTAGAGAGCAGTAGCACTTCCTCAACAACGGCCGCAGGTTAGCGCTAGAATTTGTTGAGACTTTTCAGCGTAAAGGTGGCAAACGTGTTCCTAAGATGGTGTTTGTAGCATTTTAGCTTTGATCCATAACCTTTACTCATCACACATATGATTTCAAAACGTCAAAATTGAAACCATTGCATGAATAACTCTAGGATATTAAGTAGGCAGCTGGCTTGGGCAAAAGTGGATATAATTAACCTGAGAAGTCCTATGAGAAAAATACAGAATTTCCTTGAGTTCAACCAGAATGAGGTTAAGAGTATTCACATTAAGAGTTTAGATTCCGCCATGAATTTTAGAGCAGAGATAAGTTGAAGAAGTTAGATAAGAATTAAGTGGAAAGAAGCCTTGAACTTCCTGTCGATACTTTACATACCACGCTGAAAGCTGCTTAATAGCATCACAGTCCATCGTAAGCCAGGCTCAGACTGAGTCTAAGAAAATGTTCATCATCTTCATTCCTCTTTCTAGGTTGCCTGGATACGACATCGTGACCTACACATACTGACAGTCGGCACATACACGTACACAACAGATCAACGATTTCAAACGTCATATCATCGCGACATCGATGAGTGGACATTGCAAATCAAATGGGCACAACAACGTGATGCCGGAGTGTACGAGTGCCAAATATCTACCCAGCCGGTGCGAAGTTATTCGGTTAACTTGAACATTGTGGGTGAGTACAATACACATACATACACATCGTCTCACATTCGTTTTTGGGTAAGGATGTGCCTTGACGAGCTGGGGCCTTGCATATGTGCTTTTTTAGTTTGTCCGACCATGGAAAAAGCAAACATGCTGGGAGCTCCAGAACGGGCATTTCGCATTTTTCATATTTGCATATTCATGCAATTTGCAAAAGTGTAAATTATGCACTCTCGACAATCTCGCAACAATAACAGCAAAAACAGCAGCAGCCCGCCCATATAGAATAACAGCGTGCAGCGCCACGAGATCCAAAAATATGTGAAAAATTGACGCGATGCGAAAAAATAAAATCAGCAAAAATAGAAAAAAGTGAAACCGCTTCGGCAGTAGCAGAATCAGGGCTACGCTTAGTCTGGCTCCAGCGGATATCGACGAGAATATGTATGTACAAGTTTCACAATGAAACGCTTATATGTAGCCAGAGCCAGCACACCTGGAGGTGTAACGTGGCAACAGCCACAACAACAATAAAAAACTGTGGTATAAATTATTTGCCATCATCTATTTTATTTTGTGAAATTCTTGCGCGTAAAAAATATGGCGCTTAATCCTGTGGCGAGCAAAGTTGTGTATATCCGGAATTCAATGGTTTGTGCTATGCCAAGAATGGCGTCGATATTCATTTATAATACTTTTGTTTAATTGTTAACGTGAGCAGTTCAAAAAAATCCAACGAAAAAACAACTGAACAAAACCAATATATCATAGCCCAAGTAAATATTTTGAAATAGTAAAAATTGCAAACCAAAACCAGAAAACCAGAAAAAATATGAGCTGTCCTCAAGCGAACCTTGAATACACTTGCCGATGAGTGCTTGATATAGGGAGGAATATAACAATAGCCTTATAGACTGTTCTTGTTTATTGTAAAATAATTTTAATTGCTTCTAATTTTAAGAAGCTTTTGATGAAAACATGAAACTGTTTCAGATATTTAATGATAGAAATTACGACCAATTAATATTCCATCCTAAAATCAAGATCATTTGTTGTCGAATTTCATAAAGAAGTGATAGAGATAGTTGCTTTTGTTTTGCAGCAGATAGGTCGATCATAAATAGTAGTTGATATTATTCCAACAACGGCGTGGACTTAGTCTTATAAATTCGATTTTGCTTTAGGTAAATTGGCATGGAAATTGTTAAAAATTAAAATGGTAATCATCCTAGCTAACTAGTACTTATGAAGTTATATTATGAAAGTTATCTTATATTTAACACATTTGTAAGGATATACTAAGGCTACTATAAACAAACCTCGATTAAGGAAATGTCAAATATTCTGTCAAGGAATATCAAAGAAAATGCAAACACGCAATCATCCCCAGTGTTGATTCCTCAGCACACGTGTATATTTATTTAATTCCAAATTTACTTCAGTTATTTACCTCAAGTATATATAGATATTTAACCTTTAATTTACCTTGTTTTATTATTTCACAGAGACTATTATCATCGTTTCCTTTACCTTAATTATAGGTTTTTGATTTTAACATGTTTTATTTTTATATTTATTGCTTTTTCTATTTTTGTTTCTTTGTTTATTTTTATGTTTCTTCACATAAACACACCACCTACCTGTACAACATATCAAGATCTAATCGACGAGGAGACGAGCAATATGATGCAGCAATATTACAATGATGATGCCTTCTATATAGCCGCCGATCGTGTCTATCAGTCCAGCGATGATGAGTTTGCGGGCATGTTTGGGCCAATTCAGACAGTTGCCGGTTTGTAGCACACGTATACACGTGTACGTATAACGTACACGTAATCTTATACTTAAATCTATATTACAAAATGACATAAGCTTGGCATACTTTTGGGCTCCTGACAAGTTTAACCCCCAACATGCGTTAGTTACAGTCACAGCAAGTAGACATACATAGACACTCGAGTAGCCCCCACGTTGAGCTGGGAACGCCAGACAGACGCTGGGACAGACCGAGCTGAGTACTGGGAACTGCCATGCATGCATATTATTTTTTAATATTTTATAACATTTTCGTGCCAGGTTTTGCACATGCCAGGCGACAGCGAGGGGCGGCAACAGGAAGTGGGCAAGTGAAGTGCTGCTGCCTTGGGCGAACGCTTTTCTAGCTCATGATGAAACAAATTGCTTTCAAACAAGCTTTTTTACCTACTAACTTTGCCAGCTTGTTACTGGCAACTGTTCGGTTTTTGACTGTGAAAATTTTGTTCATGGAAAATTTTGCAATACAAATGTTTGCATTTGTCAAGTGGCTCCACCTCATACAAACGTATTTACTCATTTAATTACATATTTGAGGGCTTTGTGGTTAAACGAAATTCCAATTTTGCTTCATTCACAGTTACTCATTTAACGGCAGAGTCTTGCAAAGACTTGAATAACTCTGACTGCGTCCATCGCGACAGTTTTGTGCAGAGAAGTGACCCTGCGCATAGAGCGAGCCCTCCGCAGCGGGTCCCACATCATAGTAGCAAATTAAGACGAAATTTCTTTGACGCGTATCATAATACTCAGCAGCTGCACAACCCATATACGAGGCATAGTCGTTGATAATGTTTCCTATCTCAGGTGTAGCCGATGCATCAAATTCATCCTCCATATCATACACCTGATGCAACCATTGCTCAGTGAGGAGCATCATCTGCTGGGCATTGTTAATTTTCTCGCCGTCAGTTGGCAGCACATCCAGGACATAATTGATCTGTGGGTCCTCAAAGTCCGAGGTGGCCACACAGCGATCAGGCAGATCTTTCGAACAACGCTTCACATGGTACTCAGCTACCACAGCCAGATATGTGTTCCACAGCAGCTCAGGCATGTGCTTAGCTGGAGGTAGACCCGACACTGAACCACTAGCCACATCCTGACGGTACTTGTTGTGGATTCTCACCAGATATTTCTGAAAAACTTGCATATTAATCAGACGGCCATGGCGAAGACAGCTGGGGTGAAAGGCCTATGAAAAAGTAATTTGATGAGTAGAAAGATGAGGTGTTTATGGAATATCAAAGCGATCTAGTTACCATGGTATTGTTACAGCCCAAATGTGGTAAGCCATGACATGACTTAATGTTACAAAAGTCTATGGCCAAGCAGCTGCCAAGGCACAGAACTGAAATAGAAGCCAACAGCAGTCTTCGCATTTCAATAAGCAACTGAAGGCTGGCAGCTGAAGTTCATTGTATTTATACGAATTGCTGATGTGAGTCAAGTGAGCAACATGTGTGCCAGCTTAATGAGCTACACTTGGAGCAATGCAGGGGTGTTTAAAGAAGAACAAAACATATAGAAAAGTACTCCCAACAGCTATATTATATGCATATCTCTTTCAGCTCAAGCTTGGTAGTCTACAGGTAGCTCTCCAATTGCCAAAATAGATTTTATAACTCTTGCGGGAGTCTAAAAACAGTAAAGTGTCAGCCTGAAATGATATAGTTTGCTTTTGTTAATTGTATGCCAGTGCAATTTGTGTGAACTCGCTTTAAAATAATCTCATGAGTGGGAATTTAAGCCACTCAACAGATGTATGTATTCCAATGACGATGACATTTCGCGATGTTATGGATCACTGCCTCTGAATGATGCAATGGTATTAATGCAGCTCACAATGCACGCCCGATGGTGAACTCAGACACACTTGAAACATTTCAATGGTGTTGGTAGACTCTAGAGCTGATGATGGGTCAATGCCGACAGGAAGGTCAAAATGATTGATCTGTTGCATTGGTGCAGTGTTAAAGGCTGATCGGGTTGCTCAGGCTGCTCTCAAGGCAAACAGATTAAATGAATGTGAACACAACAAGCAGTAAATATTTGAGTAACACATCATCATTAAACGTGAAATCGCAATCAAAAGAAACAACTATGCTCTTCCTTTCCTAACTAAAAAGTTTATAATAATCAATAAGCGTTACATAATGTCTTTTCGAATTCCTTCACAGTGCCAACGGCTACAATCCTGGGCGGACCTGATCTCTATGTGGACAAAGGCAGCACCATAAATCTCACATGCATTATCAAATTTAGCCCCGAGCCGCCAACACACATCTTCTGGTATCATCAGGATAAGGTGAGCATCCAATCGAATCGAACCAAAGTTCAAATCAATTTGCCAAAGTGAAAGAAAAACCAATTTAATCCGTGTGGCCTTTTGTGCTCGAGCAAATTATCTTGCAATAATTGAGTTGGCCCACGCAGTTAAAAGCACAAAAACGGGCGAAAAAAAGAGGCGGGCAAAGAAGACGTTCATATCTGTTAGCACCAGCCCCCGAAACCCCGCTGCCCTGGTACTGCCAATTGCTGGCGCATAAACGTTTTTAACTTTTATGAGCTCTGGGCTCGCGTCTCGTGCTCTTGCCTGCTCGCGTTTCCTGGCGCCTTTGTTTACGCTGCGTATACTCAACGTATTTAATTTTGGCTTTTATGATTATGAGCAAACATGCTTTTGCATTTAGTTGCCTGTCCTCGCTTGAAAAGCTCACATTTTGTGTGGCTGTGTAAGTGTGAGCGTTGCAAAGTGAAGTTTTAAGCGAATATATAAATTTTAATATGCCCACTTTATGTTTTCGCCTCCGTTTCGTTTGTACAGGTGCTCAGCGAGGAGACGGCGGGCGGGCGCTTGAAGTTTAAGACCATTAAATCGGAGGAAACAAAATCCATTCTACTTATTTACGATGCGGATTTATTGCATTCGGGCAAATATTCATGCTATCCATCGAACACGGAAATAGCCAGCATACGCGTTCATGTGCTGCAGGGTAAGTTGAGTAGAATAGAAATTTATGCATTTGTTGGTTTTTAGAAGCTGCTGCTGAGTGCCCCGTAAATGTTGATTAATCCTATATATTTGTTGAGAGTGCTGCAAGTAATTGAGTCACTAAGTAGCTTCAATTTTCTTTCCAATTTCGATGGCTTGCACAAATATATTTAGCAGCCACTTGACCTGAATGTACAGGCATAGCAACTCTCTTCATCCTCATAGCCATGCATGGCCACTTGGTCAAACACAGAACAATCAAAACAAGTTTCGGGAAAACATTCGACAAGCCGTAGTTTAAATATCCTACCAATTGTAGAAGTAACCTGAATGACAAGTTCAAACACTGCCTGAAAGCAGATCTACCAAGCTCTTAAATCAAGACATGCGCTGTCTTTTTCTGAAGGTTAACCGATCATTTCTATGCCATCTATATGAGAGACCAGTCCAGCTAAGGTTTATTATGTTGGCCAAGGATTATATTCATTACTTGCCATATTTATAATAGCCTCTGCTAGAGTATAACAACTCAACTGAAGCTCACTTAGTTGTGGGTTTTGTCATGGCTGGACAAACTTTATGCGTTTTTGAACTTTATATAATGCTGCACCAGCGGCAACCACATCTGCCATACTTTGCGAGGGATTGTAACTCATTTATGCCATGTCTGCTTTTGCCATGTTCCTTTTATCTGCGCAGGCGAACGACCTGAGGCCATGCAAACGAATGCGGCGCCGGCTGCCGTTGCGCTCGCCTGGACATGTCACACCGGCCAGGCCACGCAGGCAGTCAAAGTAATTAGCACAATGCTAGCTGCATTTGTATTGTTGGAGGCCTGCGGTACACTGCTGCTCCAGGGTGGCACTGGCAATGGCGGCGCCAAAGGAGCAAGCAGCAACAAAGCAAGCAGCAATGATGACGGAGCTTATAACGATAACGATGATGGCGCTGATGCTGATGCCGATGCTGGGGCTAGCAATGTTGATGAGGCTTCTGCTGTTGACCAGGACACAAGCCGTAGCCATGTCAATATGGAAACATTGTCTGCACGGTGATAAATTAATATTGCACAGTTGCAACACGCCACCGCCAATGCAGCAGCCAAGGCAGGAGAGTAGCTGGAGTAGCAAATAGCAACTTGGCTGCCGCAGAAAATGATGCACACGCGTAGCAGCAGCAGTGGGTGGCAGAACGTGGTGGAGCAGCAGCAGCAGCAGTCATGTCTGGCCAGGTAAAGCCTTTTAAAAATGAGCTAATTATGCTAACGATGGGCTGCCAGCTCTCGTGCCACTGATGCTGTTGACGCTAATCCCCTGGTGCTATTCTACTGCTGCTGTTGCCACTTTTTTGGAATACTCTCTAAGTTGTAAGTAAGTGCGTGTATAATTAATTGGTTAGGGATTATATGATTAGCTCCTGGCAATGACAGAGCGAGCAATCAATGCTATGTACATAGTACTTCAAGAAAACCGTATGTATTGGCCAGATAGCATTCGCCAGGTATATATTATATACATATACGTATAGGAAAGTACTTTTGAATAACTAAATATATGCAAATTGTAGCTAAATAGCTTAGCTTAGCATTGCATGCGAAGTTCAATTCGAACGAATTGTGGACAGACTTAAGTTTCTCCATTTACATATTTTGTATATAACGATTAGTTTATTATATTTTTATTGGTCATACTTTATATAAGTATATTGTAGACAAATTTAAGCCAGAAGCCAAGACATTTATAGTTGTTTGCTAAACTACTTACATAAACATATACACACACTGCTCGTTACTAAGATTGAGAATAGAGAGAGATTAAGTTTCGTGTGTTGAGCAATCAGAATTTTGTAATTTGCAAGGAAATTCAATTTAATTCCACTTTGACAACTTCTCATAATTTAGAAAATTTATTATTTATTTCAAAAATTAAACTACAATTTATGAGTTTTTGTAGCCAACTTTCTATGGTATTTTAGTACATGTTTTAGCCAAATTCATTTTGTTTCTACGGCTATCTCAATCAGCACACAAATATTTCTTTCTTCCTATCGCAGTATGCAGGACTAAATACTATATATAAGTTAATACCATATAATTGTATAGCTTAGCATATAAGTCATGTACAAAGTTAGTGATAATATAATACTATATGTATACAAAAATTACAAACTCCATAGAAATTTATAGAAATTTATTATTAAATAAATCATTTCTCACAACGTTCCTAAAGGCGATGCGGTATTTTTCCATAACGAATTCTCCACAAAAAAAAACAACGTCTTTCTCCTATCGCATTGAAAAAGCTTTGAAATATTCCTTTCCGCTGAAATATTTTGTATGAAAATGATTTGTATATATTTTCCATCCAGGCTGCTTCAAAGGAGCTCCTTATTATTCATAAGAGAAAATGTCTTTGGCTTGAGTAGTGTCTCATAAAGTACTCAAGTCATGTGCGCTTGGCTGCAATTTTCCCAATTTTTGTGTTCAGTTTGGTCAAACAGTTCGTTGCTCCTTGACTACCGTTATGTGTACTCATACATATAGACACATACATACACACATACATATATATTTAGTGCTACTACTTCAGAATGTCCGGTTGCATTTACTTTTCTACCGTAGCAAGTAGAGCTTGCAAGTCACTTTTGCCTTTGCCTGTCAACAAAATATTTGCATTTCCACTTTCCACACACACACACACATACGTAAGCGTGTGGCTCCAAAAACTCCAGTTTCGGGTCGATAAGACAAAGTTACCAATGCATACGGGTAGCTACGTTTGCCATGTGCACTATGGTCATTGTCTTACGCCTGTAGACGGTGTCCTTCTTTCTGGAATATCCTTGGCGGTTCCATTTGTAAAAGCCGTTAAATGTGTCACATTTAAAAATGCATGCCGCGGCACACTTTTATGGTTGGCTGACTATTAAAAGCTATCGCCTCGCCTTTCCTGGCCTGGCTTGGACTGTGCTGGTATTTATCTGATCAAAATTGTAAATAAAATTGCGTATAAATGAAAATTGTATTTATCTATATATATATATATATACATGTGGTAGGTATTAACATATACGAATATACATTCATATAAACAACATTTTCCCCCACGGTTCACAGTCATAAAAATAAATAATTAAATATTAAAAATGTTCGCATGCAAAATTAGTCGCGACATTTAAATGAATGTTTAATGGGTAAATAAATATTGCCATAAACTGAAAAACACAAACAAATTACGAAATTCATAAAAACAAATATACAATAAAAATAGTTAAGCGTAAAATGTCTGTGTGTTAAGTTACATTGCGTTTATATGTAATAGCAGAAACATAATAGAAACAAAAGAAATTATAATAACAAAACCCGAAACTATGCGAATGCGCAACGTTAAATTGTAATGGTAATGATAATAATAACGATGATGATGATCATAATGAAGCGAATGATGTTGATGAAATTTTGTTGCAAACAAAATGTTTAAGCATTATAAAGATTATAAAAAAAAACTGTTTAAATGTTTAAGTGAGTAGCGCTAGCTGAGCGTTAATAAGCATTAGCATAAAATATAAAAATTAATTTGAAATCAACAAAAAAATGGCGGCAAAAATATTTAAATAAAGTTTTTAGTTATTAAACCAATGATAAAAAATATACCATGAAGAAACAAAATAATAAAGTTGTCCGTCTTTAAACTGCTGGGAGCTGGAAAAAGGTTATAATAAATTGCGCACACGTTGCGTATGCGTAATGTAAACAAAATGCAGAGACTTGAAAAGCGGAACGCAAAGGCAAGTAAAGTAAAGTAAAGGAAAGCGCGTTGAGCAGCATAGAGAGAGTAAAAGATTTATGCAAATATTTTCCATTGGAATTCATGCATTTACCCAGAACATTTTAATGGTCCTCCCCAGCATACAGATAGACACGGTACGAAGGCATCGAGTTTTTTGGGTCTGGCTGGCGGGATTTTCATTTTTCAGCCTAATAAAGCCGCAAAGCAAAAGAACTGTAAGCTGGGCCCAGGCAGGTTGATGTTTGATGGTCGTCTAACAAAAGAAGAATTCACATAAAGTGCCCCTTTCTGCCTGTCTCTTCTTGCCTGTCAGCCGTTGTCCTAGGCCATGTGAGCGTCCCCGTTTTTGTCCTGCGTCAGTAAGACATCAAAAGCCGTTAACATAAAAGTTTATTATATGACAAGTAAGTATATTCCTGTACCCTGTCTTGCCTTTGCCGCTGAGTATCTGCCTCCACGGGGCAAATAACGGCAATATCATGCCAAAAAAGTTTAATAGCGCAAAACGCGTCCTGTCGCCGTCAAGGCGAATTGACTGGAAAGCGTAAGGAGCGCATAAGCAGCATGAAGCGCATATGAAGCGTAAAGTTTTCCAATACGGAGAAAAAAAAAGCGAAAACCGAAGGGAAATAAGAAATCAAGTTGTGGAAGTGGCAGATTATGGCTCACCAAAATGAAATGTGCTGAACTTCAAAGGCAATCGGCAGAGTAGGTCGATTTCCATTGAAACTATAAAGCAGTCTGTTATTTTCCAATAAATTATGGCAAGTCTACACACAAATGTATTGGTAGATTCAATTTGTTTCTTGTTGTTTTTTCTTAATAAAAAGAATTCTCTACTTGAAAAGCTTTTACAATTTCGCTTTACAGTTTTACCTGGAGGGAGAATCGGAAGCAATTGTACTTTTGAATAGCAATTTTGCATTCCTATTTTAGTTGGAATTTCATTTATACTTCCTGCCCACTATTCATTACATATTCTATATAAATGTATCAAGTGTGCAAAACAAATTTCTCACGAATTTATTCAATTTTACTTGAAGCATAAAATTCATTAAGCGACTTTTCATTTGTCAAAAAAAAAGACATTCCACGCATTGCCAAAGGCCGCAATAAATTAAAAAATTTGACCATTGCCTGCAGAATCCGATTCGTAGAAATTTTAGGTTTTTCTTTGGTAGCCCCGCCTGATTTAACAGTTGCCAAGCGTTACATCTAATTGTACATAACTCCGGATCACACAACTGTTGATGTGTACTTCTGTTGCTTCCTCGCTTATGTAAGGCTCAACAATTCCAGATGAAAGCAGGAATGCCAGCTGGAGCTGGGCCGTTGAGGCATGCGGAGCCAGCTGGCAATCGACAAAAGCAAAATAAATTATCATCATTGTGACATTTTCATTTGTCAAAGTAATTTTCTTTGTGTCGCACATTTTCTTCTTTTTTTTTGCCTCTCCTAAAAGCCTGCTACACTTTGTGCACCTTTGAGACGAATGGCGCAAAAAAGGCAATTTGGCGTGGAATTTGCTTTGGCTGTCCTGGGTGGGTCTGGTGCTGGGTCTCTGCTGGCAAATGGCCCCAGCCTGCTGCACATTTTGTTGTAGAGTGACACGTTTTTTTGTGCCTCTTTTATGTGACTGGTAATGTGGCTGTCCTGGCATATGATGATGATGATGATGTAGACAGGAGCAGGCACTTGTAGCAGTAGCAGGAGCTGAACCCGGCCTGTATTATGACTGCATATATTTTTAATGTGAAAATATGATTTGATTTCTTGTACATTTATTTATTTGCACTTCTCTGCAATTTATACGAGCTTCTGCTACTGCTGCAAAAGGGAGGGAGCATGTGAGTTCATGGTCTCGTCTGTCCTCGGCTCTTCACAGAATCCCTCTTGAGTTGTAAGCATATTGAACATAAATCAGGCGACTTATGCGCCAAATGCAAAACCAAATATACATGGCTGCTGGCACTGGAACTTCAGATTTTGGCCTTGTTACTCGTATTTGTGCTTGTATTTGTGTATCACCGAAAATCCACTACATAATTTATTGACATGCCGCCATTGAAGTGCCTCGTGGCCCAACTTTGGATTGCATTTGCCGTGCGTCCTGCCAAACAAACTCAAACTCAAACGTCCAATGTCCTTCGACTGCCAGCTGGAATATTCTACATTATATGTCCCCTCTTCGTTGCTGACTTTCTACCCCTTGTCTGCAGTGCATGAGTTGTCAAAGCAACTGTCTCTGAAGCTGGTTGCATGCAACGGTGGCAGCTTTAAACTGGGACAGCGATCACTTACAGGCATGGACAAGATGGTTAACTTAACTAGTTCTTTGTGTTAGCTTTCAGCAAACGACAGTTTGGACAGGTTTGTAATTCATCTGACTACGTATTAGGGGCAACTTTTTCAGTTAATAAAATGTGCTTAAAATTAATTTGCCCTTAAAATTTGTATATATGTAACTATAGCTACCCATATGCATGCCAAAAGCATCTACTCTGTAGTCATTTTTTGAAAAATTTTAAATTGTAGTCGAGAAAATTGTTGCGTATTCATAATTATTGCTTACACATGTAATGAAATTTCTGTGGCTGTGCGCACACACTTCCACCCCTTCTCTTTGTTTATTTGGCGCCACACATATAATTTTTAGGTATTTTTCATTTTTGCTTTAAAAATAGCAAATATTAATTACTGTTCACGCGGCGTCGTGACGCCGACAAATGCGGAAAAATGCGACAATTTTGTGGTTGAGGCTCATAATTAAAATTTGCTCTGCGAAAATGTTTACAAATGTTACAACATGAGGGGCCATGCCGATGTAGTTGGCCTAGGCCAGACCCCAGGCTAAGCGCCTAATGCGAATAATGCGTTTTGATTAGGAAAATCGGTCAAATTGGGTTGCCTTTGTACACTCAAAAAAATGTAGGATACATTAGAAAATGTTTGTTTAAGAGACCTGCGGCCACAAGATCCATGCAATCACCCACTGTCAGTTCTAGAAAACTCTTGCCAGATAAGGAGAAACTAAGCTGAGCCAGCTGAGCATCGAATGAAATGAGGCCCTTGCTAAGGCAGGCGTCAGGCTGATGAATAATCCCAGGAAGAATGTGTTGCAGAGAGATGCAAAGGCTTCATAGCGACCTCAAGAATTGTGCACTGATAAAGTATAATTGCAGATGGGCAACGGCCACAATTTCCAAGATCCCAAGGATAATGTGTAAGGAACCACTTGTATTGCAAACTAGTAATGGAAATATTAGCGAGACATTGCCTAGCGGCTACACACGCAGTTAAGCTTGGCATTACCTATTGGTAAAGCGGTAAGGTAGGGGAAAATAATAACCCTGAAGAGTCTTATCTGCAATTGTTTGGCTCTTTCGCAATCCAGATAGAGATGCCTTGGTGCCCACAGGGAGCTTTTCAACTTCGCCAAGTATTCTAATATTCTGAAGGATCTTTAACTCGCTAATGCTTCTATACACACGGGCCGTGCGGTTCAACCTAACCTAATAATTTGATTTATATCTCAGATATAAACGAAAATTGCTTTGAAAGACAACTTTCTCAATCTCAATCTCATTCCATATTTGATGCTACATTTTCTCTCAGTGCTTTCAGTTATGCTCATTTGCTCGATTGTTTGTTTGTGTGCTTGTGGATTGGGCTTTCATTTTCGTTTCGTGGTTTCGAAATGAAAACCTTATTTGAAATTGTGCTTGTGAGAGGGTGACACGCATTCAAACACACACACACACACAGGCTTTTTCAACCCTTTAGCCGAGAATTGCTTTTTGAATATGTGCAACACTATTGCTTTTGCTTTTGTTGGTGTTGCTGTTGTTGTTGCTGCTGCTTTTGTTATTGTCTTCATAAATGGCCACCCAGTATACGTAAATTGTTGCTTACTTTTTACACACTTTGTGCTGTCAGTTTTGTGGTTGTTGTCCTGCCTCCTGCCTGCTTGTCACTCTGTGGCTGCCTCCTCCAGCTGCAACCCTAATGCAATTTGTCATTTTCAATTTTTGGTTCTGGCTTTTGTCTTAAATGGAATTTTTTGGCATTTTGTCCTCATAAATTAGTCTCTACATTGTTGCTTGCTTGTTTTTGTTGTTGTTGTTGCTGTTGTTATTGTGAGAGTTACATTTAAATTGTTGTGCAAATATGTATGTATTATTTTCCCAACTAATTTATATGCAAATTGTTTTGTTTTTAAAATCCTCAATTTGCAACGGCCTATCTGCTGCTGCCTCGTTCTTGCCTCCGCCTCCGCCTGTGTCGTGCTTGGCAAATTGGGCCGTTTTACTCCTGCCTGACTTTCTCGCTTTCATTCTTCGTTTCGATGCATAAAATGCAATTACTTTCAATATGTGTGCATGCATTTAATACCATTTAAGCTTGGCCGCGCCCCATCTGCAACGCCCTAGCCGTTGTCCACTTGCTAGTGGCATTGTTGTTGTTGCCTCTGTTATTGTTGTTATTGTGCACTTTACTTAAATACATTTTTATAGCGCTTTGCTGTACTCGGTACGCTCTCACTTGTGCGCTCCTCATATTTTTTGTAAAGCGCTTTTTTATTGCATACTTTTGTGCGTTGCCAGCTTGTTAAAGGCGCTCAAGTTGTGACTTTTCGCACATCCTTCGTAACATCGTCGGTGACTGTAAATACATTATGTATTTTCATATTTTTTCTTTTCTTTACTTTCCTTTTTTTTGGTTTTATTTTGCATGATTTACTCTGATTTCGCTCAGTCACTCTTTGTGTACGTGTATGTGTGTGTGTGTGTTCTTGTGGGTTGACTGCTTTTGTAGTTTTATCACACACTTGACCCATAAATCAAACATGTGTAAATGTTTTCACTTTATATGCACACTCATACATATCAAATATTTTCGACGCCTTCTATGCATAGCGAAAGAGTAAGAGCGGGCGAGAGAGCTGGCAAGGACGCGATAGATAAATATAGTGAAGTTGTCTAGACGGGGGCAGGGGTGTTCCAGTAGAGTCTGATTCTCTTTGCTTGCTGCTGCTTCTTGTTCGTGCGTGTAAATGAAGTAGAAAAGCGTGTAAAATATGCCACAAATAGCTGACTGCCTGTAATACCCATTTTACCCGGAATATTTTTTGGCATTTTCCCTCTTATTTCTTATTCTTTTTTTTCTGTTGCTGTTTGACAATCCTATTTGATGAGTGGCTGACATTTTGGCGGCTGTCATTCTATTTTGTGTGTGTGTTTTTATTGGCTTATGAAGAACAAAGCCACAAAGTATATGCTTGAAGTGGTCGTGACTCTCGGGGGAAATATGTGCGAATATTCGAATATCGCTTTTAAATTTTAGCCTTTTCATTTTTGTACTTTTCAAGTTAAAATAAATTGTTGTTTGAACATTGAAATCAAATTCTCATGTTTTTTTCTGTTTTTGTGTCCTGCAGGCAGTGGTGTGTGTGCAAAACATTTCACTAATTATACTAAATGATATTTTGTTGCAAACTTGATTTCAATAATTATAATAATATTAATACTCGCAATAATTTTGCTCTTCGCTTGCAGCGCTAATTTATTGCAATGCAGAGATATTTCATTTGATTTTAACGCAAGTGCGGTTGATGTCGATATTTATGCATAAATTAAATTTATTGCTCAACTGAGTGGCATAAGCGTGGGCGTGTGATGAAGTATTTGAAGGATATCTATGCAAAATATTACGAATTATTTAAGTGAAAATTTCAATAATTAGCTGTGTATCGAACGCGTGGGAATATAAATGTGGACTCGTTCAAATAAATTGTATAAAACCACCAAAGGCTGAAGCTGGTTAATTAGTTTGTGATGATTTTCATCTTTGAATGCCTTAGATTCAACTAGTTTAATATATACGCCAGCTTAAAGTTTCGGAATTTGTCAAGTAAATTTGTTAGCAACCAAAAAAAGAAAGTAAAAATATTTCATTGCTGATAACAATCATGCAGTGTAGTCTATGATTTCCATTGAAAGGGAAACTAATTCTATCAAATGGCCTTAATGAAGCTAATAAAAAATTTAGTTGAGCTTAAGACAGTCAAAAATAATCCTTATCATCGAAGTTCCTCAGTTCGGAAGCAGAAAACTATTGACAATATTGCCACCGCTATAGAAGTCAAGTAATCGGATTTGAAAGACTCCTTGTGTTTGAGTGCGTATCAGCATATATTCACCATGAGAAATCTCCATGAAAATTTTAGTTTATTTCCTTCCAAAAATGTAAATGCCAAGAAACACCACCTTCCGTTGACCTCTTCTTACCGCTGCAAACTTTTGGGAAACATCTACTAACTTTTTGAATTAAATATAGCTCATGCGTTATCGGATTCTACCTACCAAATTTGGTGACTCTATCTCTTATACGGAGGAACAGACGAACACGTCTAGATTGTTTTGGCTGTTGATCTTCATCAAGAATATCTTTACTTTATGCCTGTTACATACATTTGCACGAATATATTCGTTTACTCTACTAAAGTAAGAGTATAAAAAACTTTATATATCATAATCAAACTCTGCTGATTTTCAAATGATAAAAGAAAAGTAGAACTTCTATAAACTAATAAAAAAATTTAGTTTCTTTATTTAACCAAATTTTATCAACCTCTCCCTATTCGTAGTTTGATATAAAGCTTAAGCTGATATTATATATAAATATCAGGTATTATAAACGCTCCCTTCTATATGTAAAAAGCCTCTTGTCCATGTCTTATACATATATAAAATGCTTAAGAGGCAGACTGCAACGATAGCCTCCTTATAGCTGCAAGCAGGCGTCCGTGTGGGATGCGTAAATGATGAAGGCAGAGTATATGAGTGGAAAGTCTCATCTTTCTGGCTTGCAACTTTTTTCATTTTACGCTTGAAAGCCTTTTAAAATGTAATTTTTGCCTAATTAGCAACAAACAACGAAACGAGAGCTGGCTCTATGCCCTGCTGTGCCTCTGTCGCCGTCTGGACTTGGTCTGCGTTTTAGCTGCTATGCATCTTGCCGCGTCTGGGTCACGGTCCCTCGTCCAAATCTAATTTGCGCCTTAGCAGCTGCTAAGCTAAGCAGACAGCCCAATGTGACCTTGAAAATGGTACGCCTTAAGTGGGTTTAACTTGAGGCATTAACGGCAAGGAGGAAGGCAAGTGGGCAAGTGGGCAAGCAGCCGGGCGAAGCGCGTGTGCGTGTATTAAGTGACACTCAGCGAGGCTAGAGTGATATATTGAAGGGTATGCCACAGACGAATATAAAGTCGAACGCAAAAAATCCACCTAGTTGGCCTCTGCTTCAACTCTTTCTGTAGTCTATAATTCTTTGAGAAGTATGGCGAAAGCAAAACAAAATAAGAAGGAAGGAAGATGTCTTTGACTAACCGAAAAAAACATACTCTTGCCGATATGCGTCAGAGGTTAGCGGTCTTTGGCGTAAGTCTCTTCTATATGGGGTTTGTTAGATCATATTTTAATTGTGTGGTGTATTTTGGGTCAATAGTTTTTCTCCTTTGCGTTTCGAAAAGAGTCTGCATATATTTTAAATATTCATATACATAAATTAGAATCAAAACCATGAAGAAAACTTAAGTACACCCACATCGCATATATTGTTATTGCGCTAAATTCTATAAGAGCAATACCTAGATCTATATTGCACATACTGTTTCGTCTGCGACTATCCATCAATATTGTCTAATTATTTCGTTTTATCGCCTTGTCAACATTACGTTGCCACGTAAATAAAGAAGGTTTGGTCTAAGTCTTCGTTATAGTTGATGGCTCTCTCGTCCTGTTTGTTGAATTCTCAAACTTTCTAATGCCAAACGTGTCTTCTCTGTTCTCTCCGTGTCAATAATTCTAGCATTGTCAAAATCAGCTAGCTGCTCTAGTCGCGTTACATGCTGAGAGAGCGCTGCCTGTTTTGTTTTTCAAAAAAGTTCAGATTTTATTTATTTTATTTCTAATTTCATATTGTTTTCTGCAATAGCTGATTCAAATGTGATTACTGATGTATATCATAAAGAAATGTTTTATTAAATTTTCCATTTACGTAAGGAGCTGCATGTCAAATGCAGCTGACTATAATTCCATTTTTTTTATTCTTTCACTTAACAAAAAAATGATTAAATAATGGTAAAAAATGACATTCAATTCGTATTTTATAGATAACTATTAATGGAACTATTTGCAATAAATAAATTATCATAATTATTTCGTTTATTCGAAAGATTATGTCAACTGAAACAAACAACTTCTACTAAGCCTATCCCAATGATAAGCAGCGTATGCTCTTATATGCGTTGCAAATATGGTTCCACAGACAAATATAACCGTTTGCAAGGGTATAAATTTAAAACAACAAGCAAGGGCAACTAAATTTCACATTGACACGTAAACTTGAGCCAGTAGCTCGAACCCGAACCGTTCTAATCCATGTCCAGCTTGCTGGAGCATGCAGCAAACCCAAGCCCGGGTAATGATGGCAGCAGCAGCTCCTTTAATACCGTGCTGTGTATAATAAAGTAAACATTTTTTTACGCGTGACTAAATACCTTTCACTTGCTGTCGCTGTCATGACCCCTCCCCGCCAATGCCCTCCACTTGACTGGCCCACCGTTTTTTTTTATTAATCGCGTGTTGAGCGGCGCCATGCGTTGGCAATATGAAATAGAATTTAGTCTTCTTTTTCTACTGTTGTTTGTTTTCGCTATTGTAGACGTCGCTTTGTTTGTATGTATATGTATGCGTTTGTTGTTGTTGTTGTTATTCGCGAAGCCTTGTGAGCTAATTAAAAATTATAATTAATTGCATTTGTTGAGCGCACACAAGTAGTGTGTGTGTGTGTGTGTTTGTAAGTGTGTGTGTAGATGTCTTGGGGGTGTGCCCAGCATATCTTGGGAAATTCATCTAAGTTCCTGGCTGTTTGTTCCCCGGCAGCGCATTAAGCTTATTAAATTCACAGTCGCCTTCCCAAATGAGAATGAAAAGAAAAGCGAACTAAGCCATCCCCATGGCAAGAGAGCGAAAGCGAAAGCGACTTTTACATTTTGTACACACATGCATTAAGTTATTAAATGTGGCTATGTTAAAACACCAAAAACGACAACAAAACGCCATTTAACTTTGTAAGCCGAGATGTTAAGCTGCGATTAGTTGATATTCTCGTTATGCTAACTGCTTATTAAAAAACATAATTAGAATGCTGGCAGCTTTGCTTACTTACCTACTATATGTTGATGTTGATGGTACTGTTGCCGTTGCCGTTGCTGTTGATGGGCTAGACCTAGGCCTAGGCTTCATATCGGTGGCTGTGCATCTTTTTGGGCCAAACAGCCATAAATTTAACATAATTTGTAGCTGTTGCTACAGAAGCGAATAACTCATTTTACCTGCAAAGCGTTCGAGGGTGTAATTAATTGGCCGGAGTGTGACAAAAACTTAATGAGAGAGTAAGATGAAAAGCATGTGGGTTTTCGATGAAACAGGCGAAATAAGAATACTCTTTAAATAATGAGAATGTATGTGTGTGTGGATAGAATAAATGATTTTAGATATTTAAATTGATTTCCAATTTAAAAAACTACAAATCGAAATGCCTTCTTTATTGATAGATGTATCTTTTAGGAAGTGCCGTAAAACTTATTCACGATTTCCCAGAGAAGCATATGGGTTTTGGATCAGATATATTGATTAGCTGAGTACTCGCCTTTTCTACAGAAAAATGATAAGAATAAAGCTAAAGTAAAAGCATGCCAAAGATAAGCTCAAGTACTCTGAGAGCGTTTGAGCGATCCAAAATTAGTTTCAGTCGCATTCTACTCGACTTAGAAGAAGCTTCGCTGTGTAAAGATCTACATACACTTTATCTATTTGAATCAGAAAAAATTACTGGATAACTGGGATAAGAAACTAAAGCGGTTAGCACCCATAACACCAAGTCTTACGAAAATCTGCTGTATATAATAAAATACATCCGGTTGATAAATTCAATGTTCTGCAAGTTGAAGTGGCAGTTCAAGTGGAAATTTAAAGGTTTCTCTCACACACTTAATATACTTTATAAAAGACATTAAAGCATTTTCTTCTTACTCATAATTTGTATTGCAAAATGCTCAAATATATCAAGCAACGCTTCAAAGTCAGCAAACTTATGCTGCCCCTATCTCTGCTCCTGGTTTCCACTCACACGCACACATTCAAAATGCGCAATCAGCATTAACATAAAATTGCCTTCACAAAAGAAAGCAGCATAATAATAATTTGCAGTGATTTATACCTTGCAACTTTTGCTGATCAATGGCAAATAATAAATTAAATTACTTTAATTACACATGACATACATTACTTGGACGGAGGCATTCGAACGAGTGGCCGTAATGAGAGTCCACTTGTAATAATAAACAATGGGGGTGGGAGCTAACAATGATATATGTACAACAATTTACAATTGCAGTGCAAATGAGCGACAGCAACAGCTGTTGCTATGTGGAAAAAGCGCTTACCTGTGATTCGGAAGGAGACTTTCACTAAATATTGATTTGTTGAAGAAACAAAACAATTAATTGCATTTCACATCATATCACGTTTATTGTTATTGCTAAGTGCCAAAGTGCTGACAAGGCTGTGCAAAAACTAACTCCAGCAGTAATAACAACTGGCTCATTCTCATGTCCTGCCACCACTTTCTGGAGTACAAATAAAACTGCTTACACTGCCATTTTTGGTTTGCCTCGCGCTGTGTTAATTATTTCCGTTGAGGATGTAACTTTTATTTATTGTATTATGCGTGAAGTATTCCACAGGCTGTGGCAGAGTCAGAGTCAGAGGCAACGGCAGAGCGACAGATATCGTACGACGATGCTGCCATGAATTATGCAGATACTTTTCTACAATTTTGACATAAATTGTGTTTAATTGAAATTTACAGCTCTCATTCCCAACCGCCTACCGTCGTGCACGCAACATTTGAAAGCGTAAACCCCCCTTGGGAAGCAAGGGCGGGGTTGGTGAGGGGCTTAGGGTTATAGAAAGTTAGCATGAGTTATGCTTTGCTGAAGAAGTTTTCCAGCTACTTGACTGGGGCGTTCACGTCCATCATAAATACCCAGAGCTGTAGGCAATTTAAAGTAAACTTGGTTAGGCAGGCAATCATGGGTGGTACTCGGATAGGATCTCCGGGGGTGTTTTAAAACAAGTAGGCACTGCGCAGTGCTGAGGTTATAGCTCTCTACATCTATGGCTTTGTGTCTGTTGTAAAGTTAAGAGTCTTAACTTAAGACTAAGCCTAATTAATGAGTTGACAACATCAGTATAACACGCATCCGTCAAACTGAAGGTGATGAAGTACTGTCATGTCTCCTTGAAATTCAAAAGTTACGTTCCATATTCAAGTGAGAAAAATCCTTGATATATAATTCAAAATTATTAGCTCTACGTAGTATAGTAATATCTGATGAAATTTTTTAGTTGATATTTGAGCTAAACCTGAAGTAAGCCAAATACATTGTCAGACAAATTACAAATCCACTTGCAACATAAGTTGACATTGATTACGGAGTCGTCTTTCAGTAGTTTCAAATCAATCGCCTGTAGTTCATTTGTAAAGAAATAAGAAAAGAACACCATTCATCCTCACCCAAAAAAGACGATATAGCCTTGTGTCTGCCATTTTTTCAATTTCAATCAAAAGTCTCAGGAATATCGAGGATTGTGTTACAAATGTCATGACGAAATTTAAACACTTTATGAGAAGGCATCAAAGTAAGATGTGATGTTATTACTTTGCAAACATTCCTGCGAATCTTTTCTTTTCTGAACATTTCAACAATTCAATTTTCAGAACAGTGTCAGCATGTTCCTCATAAATAAATGAAGAACTGTAAAACATTAAACGAAATTCTTGGAAAATCAATACAATCAACAGAGGAAACGTTATTAAAATTCTAAAAATTCTTGTTCTATTCCTGCCTTTTTTTAATAAATCATGAATTTCATTCGGTTGGGCTGTCGCAGCTGTTGGCTGATTGATTTGCTTACAATTTACATTTGCGTGAAACAAAGGAAGTCTTGGGGCGGGGGGAAGGCAGGTGACGAGGTGGAGGCGGCAGCAGAGAGCTTGCTAGAAACTGCCAATTTGGCAGTGGCTACTACTAATTGACGTTGATCGACAGTTGCCATTTTTATATGTTTGTTTCGAAATTATTTATGGCCTCGCCCTGGGGCTGAGCTGGACAGCCTGCCCGCCCAGCCAATCATTTATTCATTCATTAATTTGTGTTTGTTTTATGTTAATTTATTTATTGCCGCCAGGACCCGCTTCCAGGTGAAGCTAATTACGAATGCCAGCCGTGTGCCGCCGCGTGTGCGCATATATTTCTCATTTTCGTAGCAGAGAAAAATAAAAGAAAATTAGCTGATATACAATGATATGCGTTTATGACATTTGACAAGTTGTTTTTTGATTGGCACACGCAACACATTTATATGCGGATGTGTGTGTGCGTTTATGTAAAAAATATATAAATATATTTACAGTTAATTTGCTGAATTATTCCAAGAGTCTGCGTAAAATGTTAGCAACTGTTTGCCTGCTCATTTGTGCGCCTTATGAAATTTAATGCTGACACACTTATCATTCCAACCTTTGCTCTTGCTCTTGCTATTGTGTATGTGTGTGTGAGTGTGTATTGTATTTTAATTAAAACACGTCTCAAAAGGCGAAAAGTAGGGAAAATGGCAAGGGAAACAGCGACGGCAAGGCAGCATGCGTGCAGCAATTAAAGCCAAATAATGGCAACCAGCAACGCATACAAAATGGAAATGGATGTGCCGCAAAAGGCTAACAAGGCGACTTCAATGGCCATTGGCGACGATGGCGTTGATGGCACTGCGAATACGCCTCGTTGTGCCTTTGCATTGTTGTACGGTTGACTACGGTTCACTTGGTTGTCCTTTTTTGCACGAATGGACACGCGTTAAGGTCGCGACAGTGAGAGGTCCAGAAATCGTTACGTAATTGCTTCGACAGTTGCATGAAAAAGTTACACATAAAAAAGGGAGAGAACCTATATAGAGACAAGGAAGAGAGAGAGAGAGAGAGAGAGAGAGAGAGAGAGAGAGAAGTATAGCTGGACAAAAACTTTCAAAAAACAAAACATTTTCACAAACTTATTTAAGGCATACAATGCTTAAATAAAAATCTACGAAGATGCTATAAAAAAAGGCTTTTCCTTGGAACTGTAAGATCTAGTAAACACATTTTTTCAAATTTCTTAAAATTATTGATTACATCATCTCTTTTTATCTCTTTTAAATTTAATAACACGTTTCACGAATCAATATATAGAGAGAGAGATAAAGCGAGCGAGAGAAATAGAAAGAAAGTATATTTGCCAAGAGAAAGTAAAGTTTGTCAGGTCAAAGGTGACTTCTAAGATTTGTAGATGTCTGTTTGTATGCATGAATGCTAAGTCTTGGCCTCAGTAAGGTTTAATTATGCTAATTTATGCTAACAATCAGTTCGCAATAGGCATACAAGTGGCAGCAACGAAAACAACACGGTCTGGGTGTGCCTTAAGTCAAATGTGCACAGATAACAAGCACACACTAACACCCAACCAGATATACACGCCTGCAAAACAATTGACTTGAGCCAACTAAAAGATACAATCTACAAGATACAAGATACATGCAGGCATCTACACATGCATACAATTCAGGGCATTGTTTTACAACCGGCAACAAAAGCATCACATTTAACTTCTTTTGCTTGTTTGTGTTTGTGTGCCTGTGCTTCTGCTTGTGCTTGGAGTATGCTAAGCGACTTGTTTTACAATGGCAATGATAACGCACATGCACACGCACACACACATATACAATGCTAACAAACATCTTGATATAACACTCGACATCTCAGAATTATCAACTGCCGTTGCCGTTGTCGTTGTTGTTGTTTCTGTTTGGCATTGCTGCCTATCTGCGGTTTGTCTGACATTTTGTAATTGAAATTTTGTTGCAGCCTACATTCGGGCGCCGATTGTGCGTTTCTATACATATACAGAATTGCAAGCGCCTACTGAACGCAAGCATTGCGCATACGCTACGTTGAGCACTTAAAGAAATTAAACTATTTAGCGCCAAAGTAGCATGTGTCGTCTGGCTTTTCATTTCTCGTGTGGGTGTATGGGTGCGTACATATATGTGTGAAAAGCCAAAGCGCAATTTTTGAAATTAAAACATATTTTGAGGCATGACATTGGCTTCATTACTAACACTCCCGAACAAAATGTAGATATGTAAATCTGTGAGGTGTATTCACTATGCCTGCTATTTACAGGCCTGAATACTTAAAGTTGAAAATAATACCAGCCCTGTTCGCGTTTCCACTTCCACTCAAATAATGCGGCTAATTTTGTCCATTTTGAATTCATTGGAAAGAGTTTTTGAAAGTTAAGAATATATTTTGCAAAAATGTAACTCATTTGCTGCGTGCATTATACAAAACGAAGCATGTAGAATGAATCCCCCCTAGTGGTATTGTTTTTCATACTTCTGTCACGAATATATCGCATATATTTATGCAGAATCGCGAGAACAAATTCGAAGTGAAAATGAGATGGAATTCCTTTTACTTTTCAAACCGAAGTGGAAACAGAAACAGGCCTGTATATCTTCACAGCTGAGATCGTAACATTGAAAGTAGAACATAAAATGGAGTTAAATTATTTTGGGAAAAGTTATACAATAATTTTCATCGCTGACACTTAAATTTAAGATATAAAGTGTTTATTGCGAATGTTAGCAGGTATAGTTTTCCTAAATTGGGTGAAATTTATTTCAACTAAAATTAGAATCATTGATATTGATTAGAATTCCACTTCCACTTCGAAAAGTTTTGGTTTCTTGAACTTACGCCCGAATCGTTCTGCGAAGCCAGTGGACAGATACACAACCAACAAATCCATGTGGATTCAATACCAGCGTTACATTTTGGAAAAAAAATATTCTTAAATAAATTTACACTTGAGTTATATCAATCGACACTTCAAATTGACATAAAAATATATGTCGGGTCAAGAAAACAAGGCTAAACGTTTGAAATCGCATATTTCAATCGGATTTTGACTGCGATAAAAAAGTAATCCCACCATTTTCTTAAACAAAACATTATCAGAATGTATAATTTTGAATATTCTTACCATATCTGCAGTATTCCTTCCAGCTTTTAGCTTACAACCAAAATAAATAAGTCAATTTATTCAGTGATTTATTTGCTCTGTCTTCTAGTTGTGTTGTCTAATGTAACTTTCTGTATGAACGCTACCCGTCAGCATGTTGTTGGCTGCTTTGGTGCTGCGTCTATTGCCCTGATTTTCAACATAAATACAAGCACACACACGCATACACACACACACACGCACACACTTAGGACAACTTGTTGCCTGACAGACAGTTTCATTTGCCCTTATACATATATGTATGTGTGCTAGCTTATGTTTGCCCAGGAATTTTCCAGTCAAGGTCAGCAGTACTGGCGCATATTAAAGTGCAAATTTGTTTTATTTGCTGCCACAAGTTGCATGAAAAATTAATGAAGCCGGCCGGCAAAATCGTTGGCCAGCTCCATGCTATACCATGACACGGACCGAAAAATTTCATTGAACCTAATCAGTTTTCAGGCCAAAACAAGTTGGGACGTGGCTGGCCACTAATCCCATAAATAATGCAAGCACCGCTGTCGCTCGGTTTGAACTGACTTGGCGTGGCTTGGCTTGACTTGGCATGGCTGGGACTGTTTTTGTTTAGATGTAGGGGCATACTACATCATTGGTCACTCTGTTCTCTGTGTAAGATGGTGTAAGATGATCCCTGAGCCCAAAGATGTGGCCAATCATTTCAAGGACATAAATTCACGCAAATGTTTCAATCAATTTTGCGCTGCTCGGGCACAATACAAATTCAATTTGACCCACAAATTGCTGCCACAGCCCAAAGGAATCCAAAGCAAGCCAAAAGAACTACGCTCACACTCCCTGAGTCCCCCCGCCTTTTGTACTCATGTTGTTATTGAGCCATCTTTATGCGATTACACAAACAGTAAGCGCAGGACTGAACAGGCCAGTTCAGCTCAGTCTTGTCCAGGCCCAGTTGAACATACACAAAGGACGGGCAGAGCAGCGCCGGCAGCGTCGCACTAAAAAAGGACACAGCTAACGGAAATGTCTAACGATTCGACGAAACGGAAGGCAACGAGGCAAGTCAGGATGCGGCCAGGACGTCAAAGAAGGAAGACATCGGCAATAAATGACATGGAGAACAAAAACAACAAAAACAGGGCGAATTCCTTTGACAGGCTCTGCATTGAATTTGACCGCTCATCAAACCCAAAAACGCTTACCTAATGCAAATTGCGGACTGAGGATGGGAAAGGACTTGTATATATATATGAATGTCTAAATGGGCACTGCATTTGCTCATTAAAACTGACTAAATTGAGTTGTGAGCCTGGGACCAGGACAGAATTCCCAAAAAATAACAGTTGGCAATGCGCTTAGCAGGCAGAGGATATGGGGGCTAGCTTGGAATACAAATCCTGCATGCGCCTGCCACAAGCAAATGCCTGGTAAGGATTTATAATGTTGTCCTCGTCCTCGGCACGAGCGCCAGCACCAGCCCTTGAGCTGCAATTGTCGTTAAGTGCACGCGTTAACCTCATTTTTTCGGCTAGCATTTCGGTTGTGGCAATAAAAGGAACTGCAACCCTTCGAAGGAGCTATGAAGGCAACGGGAAAGATGTCATGGCAACCTAACTCAGAGCCTTGAAGCAGTTGCAGTCAGCCAGTTGAAGATGTCGATGGCGTATGTACTTGAGAACGGGAATAGGATTGCGATTACGTATAGAAGATACGTGAAGGAGTGTGAATAACACACTTACAACAGTATCACATAAATATATTAATGATATAGATTAAATGTAGCTGATATCATGAAAGAATTTTCGGGACATTTAATTTTCATCATTATCAATAAAATATAAAAACTTATGAAATTTTATTAAGTCAAATTGTTACATTGCTTCCTTGACTCTTTTGGGTTTATACTGTTGGACTATTTTCTTTTCATATATAGCATAAGAGGTGTATGTCTCTTATCAGTTTAAGAAAGTGCAGCTGCATAAGTTGATACTGGAAGAAACAGCCAAATATCTTACCTATTCTGCTCTTCTGTTGCAAACCCGATCTCTGTTTGTTTAACTAAAAGAATCTAGTCTGATTAACTTTTGTTTGAAAATGCCACTTGAATGAAAATGAATTAAAAGAACTTCTTTAATAATGGTGAAAGGAGGATTGACACGTTAAAAGAGTCTTAAACTTGGCAGATGAATCCTTTCAATCGCTGCAATTCCTAAATACAATTTCGCACTACCAAATAATGAAATTACATTCAAGTATTACACATTCATATCAAAGATACTTTCTCCAACTTTAGCAGGGCAAAAGCACCTTTTCCATCCAGACATTTGCTGACCTAGTGCAACACATAATCCTGAAGCCGTAAGTCGTAGCTGCTTTCTTTACTTTCACCATCTTAAATGCAGACACTTCCACAAAATTTATTGAATCAACGTGCGTGGCATAAACAATGGAGTCAACAGTAGAGTGTTAGAGGGGCGTGGCACTGCCTAAATATAAAAGCCATCATTGTGGCCGCATATTTCCTGAGTGGGGCAGGCATTGTCTGGCTGTGGACTGCATTGGCACTGCAACAATAACAAATAGAAAGGTGCCAGCAATGGAAACGCGCATAGAAAGTGCGACATTAGCCGCCTGGTATTTTCTGGCATTGTCTTAGTCTGTGTCTGCACTGCTAGACATTCTCTCATTTTTCTCATGCTTTTGTCTATGAGTGTGTGTGTGTGTGTGGGAAAATGGCAACAATTGCATGCAGAATGGCTATACACAAGTAAAACTTGTTCCTTTTTTCTTACCAACCATGCATATGCATGCTATCAGCTATTTTGGTCCAATTGGGTCTGTGACTAGGCTTTCATGCCACGCACCTATTGTCCATTGTTGCGACTATTATGGCACTTATTGTTTAAAAGTTGTGAAATAGACAGAGACAGGCAACAATAAAAGGTGTGAATAACACGGCAAGTCCTGGTGCTGTTTCTGGCCATATATATTGTCAGTTGCCAAGACATTTCCCTTCAGCAGGAGTTTTTTGTTCCATTTTCACTTTATTCAATTTGGTTTTCCTCTCTCTGTTTGCTTAAAATGCTATTAAAAATGTTTTATTGCGACTTTTGACCAAACGGTTCCTACACAAGGACAATAGCTGATGGCATTATTAGGTTTTTTTTTGTGATATATTGCTTTTCAGTTGGCGCAAAACAAACTGAGCCATAACTAAACAGAAGCGAAGTAAAAAATTAGCAAAAAAAAATTATAGAGAGAAAGGAAAGGGCAATACAAAAGAAAGGCAACGAAAGATCTTAAGTAAAAACGCCGGTTGAAAGCGAGGTGTGGCCGAGGAGTGAGTTAAGGTGTGTTATACATTGATTTGTTATATATAAATATTACTAATAAATATGAAATAGTGAAAGCTTTTCACCTTATATTTGAAATGATCATAGCTGGGACAAAATCTGAACTGCCGCTTGGTTTTAATTTGTCTAGAATACCATTGAAATATTTGCCAATCTTAACCAGAAAAGAGACTTAAAGATAGACTTCTGATCGGCAATTGGAAGGCTTACGTTTTGATGCCTACAAAGCGTTGCTAGTTGCAAAGTGTGTGCCTATATATTAACTTAGGGAGGGTGTGCGTTTATGAAGAACTTGGCCAACCGTATGCCGATGAGGATCGTTACAATGTTGAGAGCGTCTAATGCATGTAAAAACAGTTATAAGAGTGCAATACAATGAAATATGAAAGATCATTTCAATTAGGAACAAAATAATATAGAATGTTTATGTGCAAATGCCAATTTAGAAAGTTGGTAGAATATTAAATGAAAAGAATAACTACAGCTATTTTGAATAAGTTCTTGACATAACAAGCTTAATTTAACACTAAAAACACGAGAAAATATCTGAAAATCATAGAGATAGCACCCAATTTTACTGAACGTATAGCTTACTTCTTCTTCTACAGTCCACAATTACTTTCAAAATTTTAATTTTTAGAAAATTTCACCTGCTGACCTCCCTTCGAAAATTCAATTCCATTGCGCAAATCCATTTCAATGTAATATCAATTGCTAAGGCTTTTGATGCAGCTTACTTATGTCGCTATCAATAGCTTGCTTTATTAGAACCCATTCCTCTTTTGCTCATTTCAGAATATTTATTTTTTTTAGTTAATGACATTGCTCTTATTGAAGCTTTCTTTTCTATTATTCTAGCCTCCACCAGCTCATCAATTTTCAACCGCCGGCTGCGAAATATTTCGACCACGCCATATTATGAATTGATTATCTTTTTGGGCCGCCTGCAGGTTTTCATGCACAGCGAACAATATCAATAACTATCTAACGCACACCTCAATGAAGCATAAATACACATATGCAAACATACAGAAAGAGAGAGAGACAGGCAGGGCCACAGACAGCAATTTTTCATTTTCATTCCTCAAATTCACGGGTCAGCTTTTATTATGGGCCGCCCCAGCAACGATTTTTGTATAAATTGTATACAAAATGCGTATACATATTCCATTTACTTTTTGGTTTTCCTACATCATGAAAACTTACTAAATTAAAATGGTCAGCGGGGCGTTTTTGTTTCACTAACATTTATTTTCAATTTGTGTGGCATGCTTTTAGGCGCCCACGTTTCACTCAACTTCTGGATGGGTGTATGTGTGTGTGAGTGCGCTCTCTTCTGCTTTTTGTTTAGCCGCAACTTTGGGTCTGGCTTGTGTATAAGCTAGGTCTTTCAGTTGCACTCCCCGTGACCCTCCCGGTCTGTCCTCTCGATGCCAATATGAAATGTTTGTAAGCGGCAAATTGTGTTTGGAATATTGATTAAATTGAAATAACAAAAGATTGAAAAAGGCCAACAATTGCAGGCATTGCACTAAATGCCGATTGCACAAACAAAATGTTATATACATAAGGAAAAATAAAATCAACAATTGAGCCTAACCGATTCTGTATTTTGTTTGTGAAAAGCAAAAATTGATGGCGATTTATTAAACACGTGTCGGCCATTTGTTTGCGGGGGCAAAAGCAATTTGTGTTTGTTAAATATATTTTGGGGCCTCAGGGCTTCACAATGTTTTGGTTAATTAAATTGAAAATGTGCTGAGTTTAAAAAAGGAGTGAAACATTGAAACATTAGCTTAATCATCTGTTAAAGCGTACGTCCCGGCGGGGCAAACGATGAGTCCCTTTTTGCTTTCAGGCGCTGCTCTGCGCAACCATTTTCAGACAACAACAAACCCATACTTCTTGCCGCATCCTGTTAAGCCTTCAGCAGCCAAGGAAGTTGTTTGTTAAACTCAGGCACCGCCAGCATCTTTGTTACGTACCATCTCCTGCCTCTCCCTTACCAGTTCCGAAGCTCCATTAAAAATGCATTTATCATTTGGCATTTGAAAAGCTTCCTTCCTGTTGCCAGGCTACTGACACCTAAGACCCTGTCTCCTCCCTTCGTCACACTCGCACGCTGCCTCTTAAGTGCCCCAGCATTTTAGGCAGCTGTTGGATTGTTTGTATTTCTTTTTTTTTTTTGTCTAAGCACAAATTGTATATGTTTGCCCGAAAAACTTTGCAACGCTAAGAAATTTGCCAAAATGTAGTTTAGGAAAGTGAAAACTAAAACACACACTCACACGTGCTCATGCTCAGTGCAACTTGGTCATGTTTAAGCGTTAAACTGTTACTTCCATACTGGTGCACACTCAGCTAAGCCAGCCAAGTCGAGCAGCCGGATGGCCAGGCAAACCCAGCAAACATTTTCTATCGACGTGTTTCGGTGGTAATCTATTCTAGCAAAAGTGTATCAGGAGTGCCCAAATAGGTCTATGTTATTAGATCAACCATAGTTGATCACCTTGACTCTAAAGCTTGCAATTTTTAGAATTGGTGGTCGATGTAATGGCAAGTTTTCCTACCATATCATCAATCCATCTTTCAACTAATAAGATCTAAGGAAGCCTTCTGTCTTCCTTGACATTGAAGTAAGAAAACTATAAAATGTTTGGAGGGTCGCCTGAGGAAACACAAATTCAGCGCGCCATCGATGCAGCTTTAACTAACAGCAAAGACAAAGGCGTTCCCAAAGCGTTCATAAAACCGACCAAAGCCATAGACGAAGCCTAGGCCAAAGTAAAAGCCCAGCCGTCTCTTACAATTTCCCCCTGCATGTCCATGAAATAGGTCACCCAGCCGCTCACACTCACAATATGGCGCCGCATTGTAAATTGCGGCCCCACGACAGGTAAAAGTTGCTGCCACATGTGCTTTAAGTGGAACTTGAAGCTTGTTGTAGTTGTATAAGCTCAGTTGTTGTTGATTTTGTTGTTGCTGCCTTACCGCAGTGCAGCGCCTGCATAAATTTCATTAGATTTTTGCTGTCGGCCAGAGCTCCAACACATGTCTTTGTGTCCCATTGTTTTATGGCCCAAATCAATTGGCTTTCAATGCCAAAAGAAGAGAGGAAACAGGGAGAGGGAAAGAGAAAGAGAAAGTGATAGAGAAAAAAGCATTACACACATGCTCGTAAATGGCTTCCTAATGAAGTCATAAAGCGCCCGAGGCTAACTAGATGGCCGCCATTAAACGCACCTTGAGCCAAAGCCAATGCGCCGTGAAGTATGCTAATAAACGTAAACCGTGTGCCATTATGGTCATAAAAAAAGAAGGGCAGAACGCATGAAAGACTTTGAAGTGCAGAGAAATAACTGTAGGGAGACTTTGAAATGCCCTACAGGGTCTGCCAGTTGACTTTGGGTTGAATTGCGTATGTAAACTTAACAACTGCTAGATCCACTTGATACTTATGAGCACATACTCAGTAAGAGGAAAGTACATTATGTAGATTATATTATATAGTACTTAGTCCTAATCAGAACTAATTCCCGATTACAAAGGGCTGCAGGGCCTGTGAGTCAAAGGCAGCCAAATGGCATTTACCATTGGCTTTTGTGGTTATGTGTAACAGAGAGAGAAACCGTGAAAGCGCTCAACAGACACATACACACGCTCAAGCACACACACAGGCATACATATTTAACTCGCAAGCAGCAGCTTTACGTGCTGACAATGATAATGACTTTGGCTGGACGTCCCTAAGAGTTTTACTTAGATGAGGGACAGAAGCTCCACTTCTCTCCATTTATGCTTGGCAAAGTGCATCTAAAACGCTGCACGCCAATGCCCCATTATCAAAAGCTGCCCTAGAACAATCGTAAATCTTCACTTGCATCAGGAATGCAAAGCTTTAATAGATATTTATGGGACAATTGGAAGAGGTGAGCGGTGGGGTCTCGCTGTTTGGGTTAACATTTGTAGCTGGCCATAAATTTTGATAAATTGTTGCAAATTTTGCAGCCAAACAAACACACACACACAGAAACGAAAAACTTTAAGTTGAAGTGCTTAGAGGTTAACAGCAACAACAACAAAAACAAGAACAACCGTAGAACGGTAAACCGAAGTAAAAACAAATTGTGGCAAACAAAACTGCAAACTACATGAACAATTTCGCATGCAATGTTTGAGAAAAAAGTGAAAAAGTGTAAAAAAAAACCACGAAAGCTAAGTCAGCTGCAGCGACAGTGTCTGGCAATTTTATTTTGGCCTGGCGTGCTTGTTGCTTTTTTTCGTTGCTACAGGAAACCTTAAAAACGAGCAGCGCTTCAAATTTATGGCTAGCGGAAGTGGCGACTTTTAGCTTTGTTTTTTTTTCTGTTGCCTCCTTTTTTTGCCAGGTGTCAGGCATACGAGATGATGGTGTGGCAGAGCGCTCAGCTCACTTGGCGGCCAGTTAAATGCAATCCATAAGCGCTTTGCCAGAGCAAAGGCGACTTGAACACACAGCTGCACTTGGAAAAACCAAAAGTTCCACTGAAAACGAGAAACTCACGATAAGATAAAAGTAACTTTAAAAATCACACACTAAAGAAATATTAAAAACAAAATTTTAAGAAAATGCTTTATATATTTTGGAAATATTTTTGTGTTTTATTTTAGCAAGTTTTCTAAGTGAACTTTAGCCGAGTTAACTATATCGGCGTTCTTCTTCCAATAAACATCAAGGACACTGTGCAAGGGCACACAAATAAATGTATAAATTCAATTTTAGAAACATTCACCTATCCAAATCTCTAGATATTGTCGTGACATCCCCCTTGTATATCATTGGAAGCTGTTGGATGCTAACTCAAAGTAAATGCTCTATTTTTACTTGGTTAGATCTCATTTCGATTTAAACTCTATTTTGAAGCGAAGCCTTTTAATTATTTTTGATGAACTATACCTCTGCGACAAGCAAAAAAAACCATTCATTATTTATATAAGATAAAATATATAAGCATTTGATATGTCCGTTGTTTTTTTAAGTGTACTCACAGTTACGATTCACTTTTGTTTTTGCGCTTCCCGGTTACCTTTGCAGCTGCCATAAATGTGCGCAAGCTTACTGCAATTCAATCAAATGAAGTCGAATCAAATAATGAAATGGAAATGGCATAAGGTCGCATTGCTAATCGGATTGGCATTAGCACCTATATTAGACGGTTTATTCGGCTTGGCTCTAATTAAAGAGAGGGAATAAAAGGTGGCAAAAGTTGCAGAGATTTCAAAATGCAGGAAACGTCAATGCCAATGAGAGGGTAACTAATGCATTCAATAATGACATGGTGAGACTGGGGTGTGAGAAGCACAAGCAGTGCATGAAGTGCTCGTAATATATTAATTAAAACTCAAACGAAAAACTCCGCATCCCCCTTACATTACAACTATACGCTTGACTGTACATAACGCATGGGCAGGGATTCCTCTCTCAAATTACCCCCAACTCATTTGTGGTGTTTGTCGTAAGCTCCCGCTAATATTCAACTGTACAAATACGATTACATACTTAAATCGGCATTTTGTTTCAATATGCTGTGCAAATGTTTATTCTTTACTTTGCAGCTTTCCACTTTCAAAGCAGCGGGGCGGTCGCTTTTATTGCCATTGAAGTTGCATTTTTATGAAAGTTGCAAACAGAGCCCACCCTCCCACTTAGTCAGAACATTAAATTGCAATCTCTTTGCCATACAGCTGGTACGTGAGGCAAAACTTTATCAAATTGTCTTCAAAGTGCTTGTTGCGAGAAACAATGTTTGCCGAAATATTAATAATCTGCAGGCACTTTTAAATTTGACAGCAAACATATGAATTGTTGTGTATTGTGAAAGCGTTGCAATAATTGCTGCAATTAATCAGGCTCAATCATCATCAATCACATATTGAAGTGAAACCAATTGACAGCCGTTTTTATTGCTAAATGCTGACCAATTCACATAAGGTTTCTGAAGGCTTCCCGTCTGCTCTGATTGCTATAAAGCCAGGTAATGGACAGTTTCTGGCATAGTCAACTCCAAGCCATGCAGCCACTGCTTATATTTATGCTTACACTCAGTGTTCGCCTAACGGTTGGTCAAGCGGTTGTGGCCACGGATATTTCTCCAGCACCAGAGGCGGCGTCACTACCACCAGGACCCAAGAATCCCTACTGTGAGCCAAGGCTCTGTACCCTTGGAAAGCGCCATGTGGCCTGCGAAATGTATCCAAATGTGAGTGGTCCTTCTGGAGAATGCGCTTGGGCAAATATTCATTGATTTTATCCAGGGTTTTCATCGATCCTGTTCAGCACAACACACAAAACTGGTCAACCTCACTGACCATGCGGATAGGATTCTAAAGGCGCACAATGAGCGACGTCATCGTGTGGCCAATGGCAAGAATACATCTTTGCCACGCGCTGCACGCATGGTAGTGATGCAGTGGAGCCAGGAACTGGCCACTCTGGCCAGCTATAATGTGCGAGCGTGCCACACCAAGCACGACGAATGCCGCAACACGCACAACTACACCCAATCCGGCCAGAATCTCATTGTGTTTAATATGTCTCGCCTTGTAGAGGATGAGCTACTCGAGAAGCTAATACCGGAGCTGCTCAGCATAGCTGTGCGCAGTTGGTGGAGCGAGCACAACAACATGAGCACCACAGCCCTCGATCTCTACCCATGCGACAAGAAGCAGCAACAGTAAGTTAATGAGATGGGAGGACTGCTCCACCACGCTACTCTTCGCCAACGGCTATCTCCTCTTCCGCAGACTATATCGCCACTTTGCTGTCATCGCCGTGGAGAGCAACTCGCATGTGGGCTGTGCTGGGGTTCGGTATGTGGTCAAGGAGATGACCTACTTCAAGGTGACTTGCAACTATGCTAAGGACTTTGTGTGCGGCCAACCGCTATATCACTTCCGGGCCGTGGGCTGCCTCACTGGACCAAACAAGAAGCATCGGGCCCTCTGCTCCCAAAAGGAAGTGTTTGTCTAGGCCCTAGCCTAAATTGTTCCCATTTCACATATTCAAATTCAAATTCATAGCTGAAACTCATAACCTAATCCATATACATATCCATTTCCAAATCCAAATCCGAGTCCAAATCCGGAGGGCTTGTAAAATGAATGCCTTGCATATTTATCGCATTTGAATTTGCTCGTTCGCTCGCTGAGCGGACGGGCACAATAAATATTGTGCATAACAAAAGAGGTGACGCGTTTGTGGAAAACGCCATCATTACGCATGCAAAATTCAATTGGCGCTGCATCAAAATGGAATTTCTGTCAATTTCCTGTGACGCACAGCCAACGGGCCCGTTCCGGGGGGAACTCTGCCTTTGCGTCTGCCAGGAAGCAGTGCTTGGAAACTGGAACTGTTATGTGCCACAGCAATTACCTGGCACGAGAGCATCCGGCGAGAATGTAGTGAGGACGGGGAAAATAGAATGACCACCTGGGGGTCAATTTGATAGGAAGCGATGGCAATGCATTGTCCATGCTGAAGAGAATCGGAAACTATTTATGATATTTTTCATGGCTCTTTTTGAATGGGGGAGGTGACATTTTCGCATCTACGAAAATATCCAAAAATAATTGAAATTTTTTGATGGCATAGAGGCTATATTATGTAAGGCTTTGTTGCTTTACAATTTTAGTTAGATCGCAATTCAAATAAAGAGAATATGAAGTGATTTTCAACACATGCATGAAAGCAGTTTTATAAAATTACTCATAAACATTCATGAAACCACACAAATTAGAAAGATGTGATACGACAGCGGGTCTTATTATGATATTCCCTGTTTTTTGTGAGAAAGTGCAAGTTACCCATCTTTATCATCCACATTGTCCACTTTTGTAGCGATGCGAACACAGGTGGTAATGTCTTGATATATATCCTTGACTGACTTAAACTGCACACATTGCAAATGTGCTGTTATTTATACAGTTGTTATTAAACAATTGACTTCTATTTAAAGTGCATATTCTAGTCATATTAATTACACAGCAATATCACGACACAACGAAAGCTGATATACATATTTATTAGCTATATAATTGTTTGTTATCCCAACATATGTATCTGCCCAGGACATCTGCACGCTTGCATGAGTATTAGAAAAGTCGTCCTGCAAATGCAAACAAACGAAACACAATACCAAAATGGCATGCAAATTGCAATTGTTTCAACCCCACAACTGAGGTCTCTAATTGTTATTGGCATGCCATAAGCTTCTCATGGGGTGGCGCAAGTTGTCAGTCTGTCGGGGTGCCACCGCCACCCCAGCTCCCACAACTCGGCCACAAAATTAGCCACGAAAAGTTGTACAAACAGAACTCAGAAACACACACAGACAGCCGGCAAGGCTAATTTGCCATTTCCCAAGCATTTCCCAGCCCCTCTCTTAGCATCCAAAAATGCTGTCATCATCGTTGTCGCTGTCGCGTTTAACGCTTGAGTGGCTCAGCGACAAGTCTCAGCTGGCTATAGCTTCAGATTTGGCCTTGGCGACTGTCAATGGGATGCGCATTAGGCAACATTAAATGGCACTTCACAAACTTGAGGACGAAGGCAAAGACAAGAAGCCAAAGTCCTAATAACTCAATATCGCACAATTGATTAAAGTCCCGCTTGCCAGGACTCAGCTGGCTGAGCTTCAGCTTTCTCCAACGGTAATTGTTTGGCAACTGATACTCGACTGATTTGTGTAGTTGCTTTCAGTCTAAGCCGGTTTAATTAGCCATGCCTACGTGAACGCGCTTAGCTAACCCGGGGTTTGCTTCTGCTCTAACGTCTGGCAAAGGCCAAGAAACAGGCAAAGATGAATGCCTGAATTATACATAATAATTCATATAGGAAATTCAAGCGCGTGCACATGTCAAGCTGAGAACTTTGTAACTCTGGACCTCTGTCTTGTTTAGTAGGTTGTAAATTTTAATGCAAATACCACAAAGGGAAAAAAAACCACGCTCGTACATAGAAGAGCGCAACATTTTTGTGATTTATTGTTTGGGGCGAAGCATGTGAAAAGGGCATGCATTAAACAAGAGACAAGGGCCAGCCAGCCTCTGGACAGGACGGAATGGCGTTTCCTGGAGGGCAGCCCACTTTCCAGATGTAGCCAAAGAGTCACCTGTTGCCTGCCTACCGACTCCAGTTCGGCACAGAGAAAAATAATGACAAATATGAATATGTCTTATTATATTTATTTATTCCAAAAATTAAAATATCAAAAAGCACAAAAAACCACAATATTGTTTATTATTTTTAGTAGATTATTTAATTTGACAACAATATTAGACTACATATATATATGCCTTCACTTTTTGATGAACTTTTTCTCTCTGTGTACCGCTGTTCTAGCCACAAAGTCAGTTTGTTTTCGGTTAAATTTATGGCCCCCTTAGAATTTTTGCGTGCCTTGTATATAATTTATATTTAATAGAGACGCAAGTTGGTTTCTTTTTCTTTTGGAATGAAATGGCTCTCATAAATTTTCATAGTCCATTATCAAAGTGCAGCTGCCATTGTTATCGGCCGTTCAATTATGTAAACGTTTAGCATTTAAAATGTCATTATCTTGGCCAAAGGATGCTGCATCATCTGCATTTTCCATTCTCCTGCAGCCTGGCTCCATTGTATAGCTCTAGCTGGACAATGCATCAGTGTGTGTGTGTGTGAGTGTATAGCATTTCCTTGGAATAGCTGCTGTCAGAAATTCGCAATTGAATAATCATACTGAATGGAAATTGTGGGCCCCAGCTTGATTTATGGCACGATTCAAATATGCCTTGACTAATATTTGATAATGAAATTGCTGCAAGACACTTTGCCCGGCTTCCAGATTCTCTGTCAAAGGCTTGGGCCCATCAATATGCGCATAAAGTTCAATATTTCAAGCGATTCACCGAATCCTGTTACAATAAGCCTTAATTTTATGCAAATCGCGTCAAAGTAACCCTCGAACCCTAGCCAAGAGCTTAGCTCCAGCAATCCGCTGCGACAAGTCTTTTGGGAAAGTTTTTAAGCGTCAACGTGGAAAACTTTTTCGTGTCTTGCATGCCAACAAAGCAAGAGGAAATGTGTCAACTGTGCTTTGGGAACTCACTCACTCTCTCTCTCGCTCTGCCTCTCCTCATATGCCTCTCTCACTCTTTGTCTTTGCTGCTCTGTGAAAACTCATTTCAAATGTACTTGGCCAGTTCTTAAAACCAAAGCAGCCCTAGCTAAAGTCGTAAACATAAAAATCCAGCGCATTGCGCGCTTATCGTTCCAACTTTGAGCCACTTTTTGGGGACGACTGCAACCCAATTTAAGTTAATTAAGTAGTTAAATTTTGATCTAAGCACAAATCGCAACAGCAACTAAAACAAGAACAAACATTTCGCAAGGACGTTAAAGGCCGTAATTTTTTTTAGGACACAGCGCAACTTTTACATTTGCATTGCCTAAAATCATAAAAAAAAGGAAAACTAAATAAAACAGTGAGTGTGAAAAACGGTTGACCTCATTTCTGGAAACGAAAATGGAATGCTCTTAAGCATGAGTTAGTAATGGTCATGCAAGATAGTCTAATTATCATATAAGTATAATAAATGGCATACGTGGAGTCAGCTTGAATTTCGCAGATCACTTTCAATGCGGATGTCATAGTCCAAATTCGAGAAATTATTTCTGTAAACCATATAGAAGTTATAAACTTTAACTAAAAACATTTAACAATTTCTAATGCATATTAATACAGGTCATAGTGCGAGGGGTGGTTTGTCAATAGTTAAAATCTGGCGACACCATAAAAAGTTTGACATTTTTCAAGAAAAGTACTCACTAAGTTTTGATGTACAAGTGCTATTTGTTCAGTTTACAGTGAGTTAAGAAAATCTATTTGGAAGAAAATGGAAATGTCAAAAGAATTTTATCATTGGATTATATTTTAAAACTTTCGGCGTGGATTATCCCAATAAGAATGTGTTGATGAACTCAGTTCTTCATAAAACACCATCGAAAACCGCAGTATTTCGCTGGTGTAGTGAATTCAGTCGTGGTCTTAGTTCGGTCGCCGACGAATTCCGTGAATGTCGTCCTGAATCGCTTGTTATGCCAAAAATATGAAGTGCGTGTCTGACAAGATCGCAAGATCGTCAAGTGACATATCGTGAGATAGAGGAATCTTTGCACATTAGTTACACTTCAATACATTCTCACACATCTCGTCAATCAGCTGAATTTTTGAGCATTCAAAACATCGAAATGATGACTCATTCTCCGAACAGTCCTAATTGTGCACCTAATGACTTCTTCTTGTTCCCGAAAATCAAAGATAAACTGTGTGGTCAACGAATTACGAGTGCCGAAGAAGCAGCTGAAGCATTCAAAATCCTTGTTTTGGAGGTCTGAAATGGTTTGAACGAAAGCAAATGTGAATTGATCATCAAGGGGAATATTTTGAAAAACGATAAAGCTATTTTCATTTAAAAATTTTTGTTCTGAATTGATTTTCTCGAAATGTAAACAGTACCCCTCGTATATACAGATGCTTCTTAAACCTTCAAAAAAAAAAAAACCAACACTGGCAGCCTAAGAGAGACCTTGCCACCACATGACTATGCCAATGTTTTAGTACCTATATTGTAAGCTGCGTCCTTTAAATATTTATAGTGATAATTAAACTTGAAAAGCCCAAACTTATATCCAACAGGACACAAACGATGCTTTTGAGAAAATATGCTAGCCGTTTTGCCCACTTGATATAGAAAAGTGAGTCGTCAATGGAACTATGTAATATTCATGTTAACTGATTCTGTTCTCTAAATAATTCTGTTGTCTGACCTTAACTTACATTCCTTGTTAAGGACATGTCGCGCATGTTCGAGTAGAGGGCTGCTTCAAGGTTCAAAGAAATGCTTTGCCAACACCATATCAAAGTCATAATGCTTGCATCTTACCCTAGAGTGTAATTATGCAAACGCTTTATTATGACGTTTTTCTTCTCATACATATTTTTAATTCTTTTGCGCGCCGTTTTTTTTGTTCCTGTGAACATTTTTAAAGCGCGGTGCGAAATATGCAAAAATTTTTATGTTGTTTGTCGCAGCATGTGCATGGCCATGTGTGCATGTGTGTTTATGTTAGTATGCATTGTGTTCACACATAAATTTTAGGCAAACACACAAGCACAAGCACGCACACAGACACACTTTTCAACGAGCTGGATATGCAGCCGCTGGATTATTTGGGTGAAGGCCACGCCACGAAACCAAAAGTGGCAAAAACAAAATAGGGAAAATACCCACAACATGCACACACGTACACACGCAGACACACAGCCTCACATATGAACTACGCAAATCTGAAAATTAAATGCAATTTAGTGCAGCAAAGTGGCAACACATTCGCCTGGTTACTATGGCAACAATCTCTGACTAAATCAACATCCAGCATCAAGCATAAGGTTTACATTCACATGACATGCCCAAAACACCAACAAATTGGTAAAAACTTTGCTCACATTGAAATTGCAGTTTTGTGTCCGTGTTGTTTGCTTATTCTCCTCATCTATGGTTCTTGCCATCAAATTACGCAATTCATTTTTAGCATAACATGTCAATTTGTATGCCTAATGCCAAGCCATTCCCCTACCACTACCAATTCCAATCTAATCGAATCTGAGTGGCAGAAGGAAAACTTCATGCGTTTGCGACAAGTAAACAAAATGCCCAGGCTTAGACGCGCTTACATTGCCATTAGGCTCAAGAGCTGGGCCAATGGTAAGGCATCACAATCGAAAAAGGGTTAAACAGCAGCAGCAGCAGCAGCAGCAACAGTAACAGCAGTGTAAAAGGGTAAGGGCAGCCTGCCAATGCCAAATGTCAAATACCAAATACCGATGTGAGCTTAGACGATAAGACGCAAACAATTGATGTTGGCAATGCATTGAAAGCTTAAGATTTTCTATAACATTGTACAAATTTCTAACATTGGCATTTCAGTTTTATACACAATTTGAATGTTAAGTGGAAGACGAATAAGAGGCTCATACGTATGTCAGTCAGTGTGTGAGCGGGTGGAAAAGCTGAAGTTTGTAGAACATTCCATAAAGTTGAACGCAAAATACCCTAAGCTATAATAAAGTCCTCTAAGGGACTTCAGCTAGAGTTGTGCGCCTGACAATAACGATCACCAGTTTATAAAATAAAGTTAATTTTTGGACTTCTGAGTTGATTTTTACTACTTGTATTTATAATCCATTGCATAACACATATGTTTTGTGGCAGTTTTCATTATTTTTCAAAATTAGCTAAGAACCTTTACAAGCATTATATTTAGTAATTGTTTCAGAAAGCCTCAATTTTCCTTAATTTTTGTAGGAATTTTGGGGAAAATGGGAATCAAAAAAAACCAAAAATATCTGCACTTATTTGCATTCCTTTTATTTATATACACATTTCTGATTTCAATGGTAATTCAATTTCCAAGACGAACAAATATTGAGCTTATGCTTTAAAGTCTAGTCTTTATAGAGTATTTCAAATTTCTTAGTCTATCCAGCTGCTCTGCTTACAATCAGTTGTAATAAAAACACAACAAAATTGAAAATGCAAATCTTTGCTAAAGCTCAAAAGTGCAAAGCAAACAACAACACAACAAGAACAAGAACAACATTGACATCGACAACGGCGAAACCAAGTCGGCTCTGAAACTGTGTAAATTGTAGCATACTTTACGGCTGTAATAATTGCAAAGCAGTTGTAAGCGCCCTGCCAAAACTTTCCACCTGCAACTACCTGACAAGAGTTTTGTCCACATCTACCTGGCTGCCCCTTCTACTGCTACGGGTGATGAGCAATGCAAATTTGTTCGTCTTCTTTGAAAGTGCTAATTGGCTAAATAAGTCGGCTCAACATCGCTACTCCTGTCGACTGCTCCATGCTAAATTACGCATACGCCACCAGTTCCATGCCAAAAAGTAAGAAAATAATTGCAAATTTATTGCTGGAAAAGGCAGGCATTGCGCAATAAGCTTATAAGGTTAAGCCAGCCGCCTCCTCGACTCGACTCCTCCACTCCTCATCCGCTTCCAACTCCAGCCGCTTGACTTGTACAATTTCCAAGTCCAAGTCCTTTATTCTCTGCACTTCCTTTGTGGCTTTTGTATGCGACTACTTTTTATTGCTTTTTTGCTTTGCTTTTGACTTTAATGCCGCTTAATCTTTGGCGTTTACCAAAAATTGCGCCCCAAGGAACGCTACAAAATGAATTGCATTATGATTGCCATTTCTTTCCTTGGACGGAGCAGTAGCAGAAATGGGGGCAGCATAAAGTGTGGAGTGGGAAACAGTGAAAGCTGCGGTTGGCAAATGCAAAGTTTTGCCATTGGTCCCTGCAAGTATGGAACATAATTTAAGAGGATACTCACCCACCCACTAAAACTTAAGCTTGATTGAGAGCGCACTAAGGTAAGTGGATTGATGTTTGATGAATTATCCTTAATTTAGAAACTGTTGCTAAAATAGTCAATAACTTTAAATAATTATAGTCAAGAATGAAGGCTGAAACATATCCGCCTCTATACTGTTTATAGTGATATTTTTCATCGCTAAGAAAACCATCAGCTTTTTATAGTTTTTCAAACTGGCTGCATATATATCGGATTGGTAAATGGTATCATACTACACGTATATCATCTTTCGTAAGTGCCCACACATTGCTTGGCGGTTATTAGCCTCCATTGTTATTGAGTTGACTCTTAGTGTTGTTCTTGTTGTTGCTTTGCCATTTCCATTGGCTGTTAACAACGTTGTCGCAGGCACTGATATCGTTGGCCCAGCCGTGTTGTTTTTAATGTGATGGCCTGGCTACTAGTTTTCAAACCCCACCGTCTGCTTATGTGGTAGTTGTACGTAAGTCAGTCAGCTTGCTGTCGCCTGGCGTGGCTGGCATGCTATTAGTTGTTTTACGAGCATGGCCCCGCGATGTTATCAGCTGCCACAATGTGGGGCGAGTGTTGAACAGAAGCCGCCGTGCTCTGAGTTCGTAAATTCAATGCATAATTTTGCACTCAATTATAATGGACGCCTGTGCTGTGCGGGCTAATGAAGTGCTCCATCGAAAATGCCATACGCTGATGTCTGAAATGAAGAAATTGTGGCAAGCACATACTTCGACATCAGCAAAGATTTTCATTCCGTGATTATGTTGCGATGCCCACTCGCAAATTATCATTAATTACATTTAATCAATCAATCAATCTGAGTAACGAGTCTTGTCTCCCTGGTGCATGCTTCGCAATCTCCATATCCCATGGCAGATTGAAGCTTTGGGTCAAGTGGGCTTTTAGACTGGGCATGATTTGGGTTAAGTTAATGCATATTAAAAAACATTTCAAGCGTTTTATTGCCGCCCTGAAATGAGTTCAGCGTGCCGCGCTGTTGCAGTTACAACTTCAAAGCTGCCAACTCGCAACTTTGCCAGAGTGTTGCCGCTACGTAGATGGTTCAAACTTTTTCGATTTCGAACTCATAATTTTGCATTGCTAACACAACAGGCAGGTTGATGAAGTGCAGTCAAGTGTGCAGGGGGCTCTATAAGAGTAAAGTGAAAAGCGGACAGAACTTTCAGCAAAATTAGCATATAATTATTGTGCAATAAAGTTGAAATTTGCCAATGGCCAAATGGTTGCTAATATGGGCTTTTATATGCAAATGCCAAAAAGGACAATGCAACTATTAGATATCAAAGGTAAGAACACATAGAACGTAGTTTCAACTATGGTTAGGTATTCGAATTGTCAAGTAGATTAAATGGAAATGATACGTGCACGAGGTTTGATCAATAGGTTTTAGTCTATTATGAAGATATTTGCTTGTGGGAAGGGGCTTGTTTCTGGTCCATATTTTAAGCTGTCTGTATTGGGAATTCTCAAGGCTTTGATGCAACTTTCTATGTACATTATCAAAAGTGCAGTATAATATATAACCCTTTAGTGATTTTAAGAATATTCTTTTTGATTTGATTTAGCATGGGGGTTGAGCTACCCTCTGACAGACTTTTACCACATTCACTTGGGCATTGACTCTTTAGTTTTTGGTTTTGTGTCCATTTCCAGCATTTGCAGTAGCAATTTGGCTTTCAATGCTCTGGCCGCCACCGCAAAGCCCTCAAAGTAATTTTATTACCCTTGCACAAGCTAAAAACTTTAGCTGACACACTAGACTCGTACTTGCAACCGCAAAAGCCACAAAAACTGCTAAGCAGGCGGTAGAACTAAGGACTAAGGATCAACCTACCACTACACTCCACCCCACCCCACTCCATGTCAGTCCCTCCTTCACATATACATATACAATACATAGCCACTCTCGTGTTTTGTTGCGTCCTCGACGATGAGGAAGACAACGAAAACGAAGCCTGGTCAACATTTCTTCTAGCCCAAATTGTCAGTCTTGTTGCGGCTGCCACTGCTGACTCCCTAAGTACGTAAGCTTGGCCAAAAGCAGCTGTGTCCCAATGCTCTGCATTTGGAATCGTATGTGTGTGTGTGTGCGTGTAAGACCGTTTGTGTGCTCTCTCATAGATGTGGCGCATCTGGATGCGCCCTTTTTATAGTTAGGACATGGCACAGTCGTACAAGTGTCTGCGGCCAGCCAGGGACACTTTTATTGCACAGCATGCGACCAAAAAATAGTTGTGGTAGATTTTGTGTGCGATTTCGGCCATGGAGACATTTTTATGGACAGCTTCTTTGGGGTCGCCCCTCAACCTACCGTAATTTTGCGTATGACCAGAACGGCAAAGGCAAAGCCAGAAAAGCATGTGGTGAATTGTTAAGCATGTGGAATGGCAAATGCCGCGAGTCACATAAATGTCAGGCACAGCTTGACCTTGAGCCAGTGACGAGTCATTTGAATGCTGCTTGAATATGGAGAGTTAACACAGGGAAGGGGAACGGCAGCGGCAATCAACATGCCCCAACAAACTAAATCTATCAACGAAGCATAAAATTATGGGCGGCAACTCGGCAGACAGTGATAGATATGTAGTTTGTGTGGCATTGGGGTATTGCATGCATGTTCAAATTGGGGAAACTCTGAAAGAAATTTAACATTAGCAGTAGTCGGCTTTAATATATCCTGTATAAAGCTGACATTAAGTTTGTGTAAGTGAAAAGATGAAGCTCAAAACTCACCTCAATATAAAGAACTTCACCAAAAACTAAAAATAATATTATATTTTAGCAAATTTTCGCAAATTATAGTCCAGAGTTCAAATTTAATTTAAGGAATTTCAGCAAAATATATGAATCCTTGTATAAAGTATAATTTTCAAAAGCTAATTTACTGTACAAACAACAATGAAGCAAACAATATTGAATGAACTCTGAAGTTACTCGGACTAGAACAATCTTTCTGAAATACATGTTAACTTTTAGCAAAACTTTGCACTTCCCACCCGATTAGAGTATAAGCCCCAGCTACATATCGCATATGAAATGAAACAGAATATTAAAACACAACCGACCAGATTTTCGAAACAAGGACATAGTGTAGGCAGGCACAACCAATGCAATTGCAGGAGGGAAAACAACATTCCAACAAGCAAACGAAGACACAAACAAACGCCCTAGTCTCTGGCGCGTGTTTTAAGCTAAACGACTTGGATTTAAAATAAATTGAGGTCAACTAAGAGACACTATACATTGTTGTTTTTGTTACGCTTTTAGTGAGTCTGTGTATGTGTGTGTGTGTCGTGTCTGTGTGAATCGTAAAACGAAATTCGGCGTACATAATGGTAATTGCGTGTTTTTTCCACTCTAATTACGAGTTATATGCATTCACACTAACACAATGTGGCTGCCCCTGGCACATCCTTGCACATCCTTGCACACATGCACATCCGTGACACAGGCTCCGCCAACTCAGGCGGCAAGTACGACGCAAGAAAATCCAACCTAAATTTCTGGCTCAGATTCAGTAACTGCTTCTGGTTCTGGCTTGATGTCTGGGTCGTCGCATAAAAATGAGAATTAAAAGAAAAAAGCATATAAAGTGTTGCATTTGCGTCATGCCGTCGTTCCCATCTTGGTTTTCATTTGGTTTCTTTTTATTATTTCTTTTACATTTTATTTTTTTCACACTTTCTGTGCTAATTAAAAACAGCGCATAGTGCCATTAAAGTCAAAAGTTCACTTTGCATGCCCTTTTTTGGGGTCAGGCATGGGCTCGGGGATGAGGAGAGATAGTGAAAATCCGTTCGGTGTCTGCATATGCGCCATTTATACAGATTATCTCATTAAGTTTGCGGTCTTGTTTGTTTTCCTTCTGCGGGGGCTGCTCCGCAACACTGCCCAAAGTTGTAATTTTTGGTCATAGGCGTATAACATGGCGTATAATTAATTACGTAATGAGCGCCTGCCAAAAGCATTCAGCCTGGTGCTGCTGTATACCATGCTCTGTTTTTGTTATGACGCAAGTCGCGTTCAACCCACATGATTATAGTCTTTTCTCGAATTAGATGACTACTTTTCATTGTGTCTCCTTGTCTTGCCCTGTTATCTATAGATATTGTTTGAGGATGAGCTTGCCATCTCAACTGCATAAAGTCAAACAATAGCCATGGTGGTCGAATAGATTCAGGAATCTATCAACAAAATACATGCAAGTGAAAGACATAAAAAGAAAGCTCTAGGTTAAGTGAATGGGAAAATTAATGGTAAATTTTTATGTTGATCAATCGACAAGTAACAAATTTAACTAATTCTTCACAGGTTAGGCCGATATGAAGAAAGGGGAGTTGTGAATTACAAACGCTTCTTACTTTGTTCTTTGACTCATTGAGATAAAACCGGCATCAAAAACAATCACCGACAAAATGCGCAGGAGCAGCAGCATTAGTAAAATGTAAAGCAGAAACACTATTATAATTACACAACGAGGTTGACATTACTGTCATCCTCAAACATTTACCATATAGTTTGCAGACTTATCGCGCCGATATTAAAAAATATTTCCATTTCTGTGAAACACACACACACGCACAAATTACACAATAAAATATAGTATTTGTGAAAAAAACCACACGCATTCTTTCTTTGGATAACATTTTTTACCCAAATGACAAAATAATTGCCATTTTTTCAATATTTGCTAGTTGCGTTTGTGCAGTGAATGCTTCGTAGGAGTAATATGTGGGTGCAGAGTAAATATACATAAATAGTTGGTTGAATTTTAAGAGGGTGATGCAAAATTTTAGTTTGTAAAAACAATAACAATTCACAATATTTCCAGTTTTTACTCATGCGAATATATTCTCTTTTGAGCGTGGTTACTGAAACACCCTGCAGTGCGCAGAGCGTACACTTTACGCATGAGAAACCTCAGGCATTCTTATCAGCTGTAAATTTGCATTTATAAATGTGTATATAAGATGCAAGAAGCTAGCGTTGGCTTACCGAAGATCGAATATCATTCTTATTCTGTCATAGATATAGATTAAGCAAATTTGGATGCCAACCAAAAAAGCATATCAAGGGAGTGTTTTCATTTCTTCTTCGAAAAAAAAAGGCCTTTATGCAGAAGCCATATTCTGGGCACATGGACAAATGGATCACGTTTGCAATGCTCTGTTACAAAGTTGTATCACACTGGTTAATGCCAAATGATTTTTGTATTTATCAATATTATTTTCTGTGGGAACATACACAATCGTCCAAAGAGGTGCGTTTAATTTGTCAGTTGAAATAAAAAGGTCATTGCCGGATGTGTAAAGTTCTATTGCGGCTCGCCTACATTAACTGCTAGATGAAGTGGCAGTAAGATTTTATATGAAGATGTAAAAACGGTCCGACGTGGTCACTCTAAAGTAGTCTTCTATGGCAGTCATATCATATGTTTGTATCAGAGTTCTACAGCCTTTATCAGTTTGATAGACTTATCAATTCCGAAACATGTCCTTCTATGATTTGCCAACTTCAAGACAAACTTAATATAGCATTCTGTGAATGGTATATAAATACATATATTATAGTAGATATATTTTATATGCATATATTTTTTTGTTATATAGTGAAATTAAATCGTGTATGTGTCAATATTTATTTGCACCAAACCAAAGTGTGCAAATAAATAAATAAAAAAATGCTTCAATGCAAATGAATTAATTTCATCAGTTGGCGTTTCAGTTGTGTATTTTATTTTTTTGTCTCCAGTTTGCCTGCTCAACAGGAATTTCAGCAATCTGGGCGCGCGCCCCCATTTGCAACTGCCTTGATTTTGTGTTTGTGTTTTTGTTGTCCTTGTCTATTGTGTAATGGGCAGAATTTATGGCATACCGCATGATATATGATAGCGATGCATAATTATAATTAAAATTTAATAAATGGGCAAATAGCCGGGCAGCTGACTGGCAAGTTCACCCAACCAATTGCCGTTGTTAATTAACGATTGAGTATATATTTATTTTATATATTTAATTTGCATTCCATGGCATGAATACGAACGCCTAATGGGCAATTACTCAAATAAATGTTTCTGAAGCACTTACCTTAAGCCTCGCCAAGCCATTCATTCACATATATAAAATTTCATGCAACTGTAAATATATTTTGGTTTAATTTTGTTACATTTTTCGTGTACAATAACAACTCAGAAACCACGACCTACATTACTCTGTGGTAGCACTACGTACTCAGTACTCCGTGCTCATGCCCGTGCTCGTCCCTCATCAGTTGCCTGACAATAGTTTATGGCACAAGTGTTAAATATTTTTGTTTGGCACGCCAATGGCCCGAACGGAATCCGACCCTAAAAAGCTCGTCTCAGCTGCCAGCTGGTTGCCTGCCGCTGCCGCCCGTCTGTCTGCCCCAGCCCTCCCGTCTGCCGGCCCGCCGTGGCGCATACAAATCCAAAGCGACGGCTTAAGCTCGTCTGTAGCGGGGTCCCTGGCAACAATTACAACGACGCCAAACGGCATAAATAAATGTAGAAATTATTAAATACGACCAGTTACCCATTCGCAAAACTGCCTATTCCGCCCATCGATTTGGCCATATCGATCTAACAGTTTTTGCATTCCGCGAGTATTTTACAATAAATAATCCCCAGCAATACGATTGGCAAACATGCTGTACATATTTTGTAGTCGGGGGCTTAGGTCCATAAATTAGCCCCACGCTCCTCCACCAAATTAGACACACTTTCGGGCCCTTAAATACTTGAAAAGAAGGCCACAAGCAGCTGGAATTTAATTCAATTTGGCCAAGGCTCTGTGACCGGGGCGCCGAAGTTTTTAAAACTATTTTTAACTTTTTGCCACTTGTGAAAAAATTACGCCCACAAACAAGTACAAGAACAAAAACAACCACCACAACAGAAACGACAAGTAAGGCTGAAAAGGTGCACCAAATTATAATGCTTAACCTTTAAGACCGCTTTTGGATTGCGTGTTAAGTCGTCTGCAAGTTATTCTTTTACTACTTGGACAAGTTGCTGGCGATGCCCTGTAGAGTGCGGTTGTTTGCCGGGGGTATCATTATTTTGTCCGCAAGCATGCCGGCACGATTAAGAATAGGCGTGTTACACGCTGTCAAGAAGATGGGCTTTGTCAGTGTACAGATTAAGATACCACAACGAGATAGAGGTTTCATGCAGGAGCACTGCAGATCTTTGATTTGAAGTTGAAAATTTTCCATTGGCAAGTTGATGACTTCGAGGGATTAACAATATATGAAGCATTGCTCACTTAGAAGTGTATCTATCTATGATCTTAAGTTTTTATATTTTATTATATTTGTGTATCGGAGATAAAGATGGCCGAGGAGTCTGACAACATAAAATTTATATTGACGTTTCCCTCATCTGTCAGCAGAATCACTCTATCTTAAAATAGGAGAGTTGTTTGATTAGGCTGTGTCTTTATGTGTTTTCCGAGTAGTTACTTCAAAGAAAAACACTTCTCGTAAGAACTACCATATGTTAATGGAACTTCTGTAGAAGTTGCAGGAAGCAGGGTCAGATCAACAGCCACTGCAAGCAGACAATTTGAATTTGAAAAATAGTAAGCGTTATTTTCTGCTCTAAAAAAACATCACTGAAACCAAGGAAAGCCTTTATAGTGGACAATGGACTCTGCACTATCAATTTCAGTGATTAAGAAGTTGGTTACCGAGTTCCAGCAACTTCAGGTAGCTCAAAAGAAGGCGGCATGTGAGAAATCATCGATCAAGACATAAAATTAAATTTAATGATCAGAGAATAAGAGTGCAAGAGCTAGCTAAGGCTGTGGGCCTGACAACTGATCGGGTACACTATATTTTACATGAGTATTTGTAAAAAGCTATCCTCACTATGCTCCCACTCTACGGCTATAAGAGAATGCGTAGTCACCACAGCAAGAAGCATAAATTGCTCTACAAACTGTGACCCAACCCAGCATATTTTCCAGATTTATCCCCCTGTTTCCAAATCTGATAAAGCGGCTAGAAGGTAAGAGACTTGATTCAAATGAGGAGATAATCAATGATACAAACGTCTATTTTGAGGGCCTTGAGAATCTCTAAGTATATTAAATTAAATCGAGTTACATTGAGCATTAAAATACTCATTTACCGAAATAAATTTCCCCAATTCGAAAGGTCAATTATCGAGCGAAACTCATTTCAGGCAAATTCAGTCACTGACAAAAATTTATCCATTAAAAAATATTATGCAAAAAAAAGAATCCCCAAGGCATATAACACAGACTCGCTTTCAAACGAACTCACTAATACAAGCATATTTTTGCAGTTGCAACAACTTTTTACCTTCACTAACGTCAACATGCATGTATTGCTATTTCCACATTGATATCATCCCAACTTCCGCAGATGCATGCAAGGCCTTGTCTTCTGCAGGAATATGACCATCATATTCACATTAGCATATTTTTGATTGCTTTTGCTATTTTTGGAGAGGGGTAGATGTGGTGGTGCAGCGTATTCCATGGTCGAGGTCACAGGCTTTCTGCCACATCCTCTCTATTTCTTGCTGCACTTCGCTTTTCATTCACTTTTCATGCGCCACGCTTGTTTGCACCTACGGATGATTTCTTTTTTCTATTGGCCAGAACTTAAGCCTTGCCACAGCTGTTAACGACCTTTGGTAGTTGAAAACCATTTGCTGCGCTCCACTAAGGGGCGGGCTCGGCGGTGCGGTAAGCTGCAATTGCGCGGCAAACTTTTGCGGACTGAGGTGAGGAATGAGATGGAATGGATATGCATGGGATTGTGTATATACATAAGTTTTCTAAATTTATTACAATTCGCGCGCAAACTGAAAGCTATAATTTTCGAGCGGTTTTACGGCCACGCCCCAAATGTGGAATGTCGATTTTTGATATTTGCGTTTGGCACGCAACACGCTTTAAAGTTTCCCGCGGTGGCACAACGGTATTCTCTGCCTCTAAGAATATCCATAAATCAATTTGATTCGACTCAAGAGCTGTGCGCTCAGCGAGTGTCTTTCACAAATTGAAAGTGGCGGTGGCATGCCGTCGAGCTGAGGTGGGATTTTGAGCTGGAGGGTTGCTTGGAAGGCGTGGCCCGGCATAACTTTGCATAAATTTGACAGACATCCTTGGCTTATTTGGCCAGTCGTGAACTGGCGGGATATGAAGGTGGAGTTGTTTGGTTTCCAGCCGAAACTGGAGCTAGCTGACTGTATTTGCTTGGTCAATAATTTCAATTGAAAGTGTCTCTGGCGTGTTGAGTAGCTAGCTCGCATTTCAATGCATAATTACAATTTTAATTTCCACAACTTGCAGCCGACAGATGAAACCTTTAGCGTTCAGGAATTGTATATTTTATACCCTATAGTGTAGCCCGAATAAGGATTGCAGGAATTCTGCTCTTTACTTAGCCAACCTTTATTTTCATCATTATTTTGGATACTTTTAAAAAGCCTGTGCTTTTCTTTTTAAAATTTGTTTTAAGATGACGAATTAGCCAACCAGAATTGTCAAGTTTAATCTTCGCCAAGTGAAACATAACACGGAAGCTTGATAAATAGGTTTCCTGGAACCTTAAAAATATGATCCAGATATGGAAGTTGGTCACCGTTTGAACTTGCTTATCAAATTCAACAAACAAATCATCTAAACTAAACATCAGCTCAGTCTCTGAAGATGTTCCACCTAGAGTTTAGCTGTCTACAAAAATAAGGAAGCTTAAACTCAAATCTTAAGACTTTTTCTAACTTCGAATGAGAACTGTACCTAATAGATAACACATAGTTCTACTTTAGACTCTTTAATAAAAGAAATATTTGTATACTTCCTTCAGTATCTATATATCTATGCCATAGAGTATCCCTTCACATTATCATACTCTCTGATAGTTAAATGCAATTGTACAGACAATGCCGTCTGCAGCTGCACCGCCCACTCTCCTTTCATTTATCAGCGACAGCATTGACCGCTGTCAAAAGATTTAACCGTTTAATGAGGTTTTCCACTGCTCACACATCTGCATCTGTGGATATGTTATTCGAGTTCTCATCTGTCCACATGTGTATTTATTGTATTTATTTAATGCTGCGGTCATTACAGCTGCCGCTGGCTGCGATTCAGACTGCAGATCCACACTCACATGCACATGACTATGTCGTCCTGCACATCATTCTGTCCTGGTCAACCCGTCCATCTCCTGTGTCAATGTCGTTCGACTATCCGTCCTGTGTGCCGCCTGTGGTGTCTTGTCATTGCCTGCTGGCCATTGTTGACAGTGGGATTTATATTTCAGCAGACTCGTTTTTCAGGAGAGAGAAGTCCTTGTATGTGTGTGTGTGTTTGTGTAACTATGTAAGGAAAGTTTTGCCATTAACATATTGATTTTTATGGCTCACGAAATTTACGAGTTTTTCTTTTGCGTGGGCCTCCGAGAACATTTCTGGCTGGCGTGTGTAAAGGGCTTTAAAAGCAACACCATTAATTTATGACAAATGCCTTTGGTTTATGCTAAGTTTTACTTCGTATTCTCTACAAATGGGGTAAGTTTGTTATTAATAGAACAACTTATTAATAAATGAATGAAAGTGTATCACAGCCAACTTGATCTTATTTAATTAATTACTTGAAATTAATGATAAGTTAACATATTTATCAAAAAGTGTATATTTTTATATTTAATACTAATAATGTTCTGTAATATTTTATTATTTCAATAACAAATTAAAGAAAACTAATATAAAAAAATTTTAAAAAAATATCATAAGATGTATGAATAAATGGCTTTACATAAATTTCATGTTACATCACTAAAGATCATTAAACTATTTGTGTTTCAAGCGACTTACCATATCACATATTAGTATGATTTATGTTTGCCTAATGAAAGCCACAGCACAGACACAAATACCAATACAAAAGCTTAGCACACCAATAAATAAGCAAATGGTTTGAGAACACACCAACAACACAACAACACAATAGCAACCACACAGCAACAACAATAAATCTAAATAGTGCCACACGTAAATACACAGCACACACACACACACACTCACTCAAGCGGCTGATAAATATTGATATTTTGATTTGAAATTGAGTAGACCAATATACCACGGGGCGTATGCGTAATTGCCTGAACATTCTTGCACCCATACAATTATTTGTGCACACAAATATACAGCTATTTCCATACAGTAGTTGCTTATACAATCTTAAAGCATTCAATGTAATTAAAAGCCAAGAACCATTTAACCGAACAACACATTGGCTTTGATGAAGGCTTAGGTAGATATATTAGGCCTGACGCACATTGAGCAGTAAAGTTCCCAGCGGAAACCTAGATAAGCCGAGTTAACTACAAATTTTCATATGCGTGTGCGTGTTTTCTCTTTCACTCTGTACCAGTATATCTCTCTATCGAACTTTCTCTATCGTTTTGTGTATTTTTTGCCAAACCACAAAGCTAAACTTATACAGAACTGCTCAATAAATATTTGCCAACAATTATTTGTGCTAAATGTGTTAAGCTCCAGGCCAAAAGCTCTTACTCCATTTCCTGTTTCCCTCTCCCTCTCTCTCTCCATCTGTTTCGCACTCCGTTTCTCTTTCTTTCATCACTTTATTTGGCGCTTAAATAAATGATTTGATATGCCGTTAGCTTTTGTGTTGATAAACACGTTCAAGCCATTGCGAGCCGCATAAACCTTTACAATTACTTACAAATTTAAAGCATTTATAACATGCTTAATGAATTTCCCCAAACGAAGCAGAAGCCGTAGTAGTCCTTTGGTTTCATTCCTGCTCCTGTGCCTGTGCCTGTGCCAGTGCTGTCTCTTCTACCGCCTCTGTGTCTGCGTGCAGTCTTGGCAATGTTTTCGTTGAATTATGATGCTTTTAAAATGTAATTTATTTTTTTTAAATAAACACAGAACGCGTTGCTTTCGCGCCGCTTTCAACTGAAGTTGCTGCCGTTCTGACGCTGCTGCGGCAGCTTACTTGCCAGCAATCTGTAATGAATTTAATTTTATTTTATTATTTCAGTCGAAATTGCTGCCTCTGATATGCCTTTGCCTCTCCCTCTCCCTCTGCCAGAGCCTGTGCCTTTGCTTTTTATGAATGTTATGTGCTGAGCTTAAGATTTCGTTTATTTTTGTTATCCTTTTTTTATTCATTGAATAATAATTTATAGCTGCATATTTATGTGATTTTAAGTGGATAAAAACGGCGGCTTTGAGTGCCAAAGAAAATTATTTGAAAGCTTGCCAGACCATTTTTTGTTTAAATTTGGAGTGTTAATATTAAGCTAGTAATGTTGGTGCTTGTCATAAGTTACTTAATTGACGAAATAGACAGAGTTCTTAATGATCATCTTTGGAAAATTTTCAGCTCCTATTTTACCCAAAAGGTGTATTTATTGTTTCAAAACCAAACCAAACAACACACATAATTATTAGGTTAGTTTTTTGTGTTTTTATTTGTAAACTATTCATCCCACTGTATTACACATGGACGTTTTCGAAAGGTTGGATTATTTTTAAAAGGTTTCTATTAGGATGATTCCGTTGTGAGATAAATTTCGTTAAACATGGAGAACAACAAAGAGAAAATTATATATATTTTGTACTTTCGTTATGATAAAGACTGAAATTGTGAAATTGAGTTTATGGTCCCTATACCATATCGGCAAATAACTTGAAGGTTCCATTCTGGAAATTTTGACGTCGAAATTCTGATAAAAATCTGAAACAGACCGGCGTGTCAGCAGCCGAAGCATCACCCAAGAGTTGACCACAAAACAGTTTTTAGCCATTTACAAAATACTGCATTCAGAAAGAAGTTACGGGTGCTTCATCCGTTTCACCTCCGAAACGAATGATGACAGGTGATGTAAAATGGATTTCACACGACAATGTTGTGAGCAAACGATCCTGGTCAAGGCGTGGTTAATCAGCTCAAACAGTATCCAAGCCAGGGCTAACAGATAGGAAGGCTGTGTTGTGCGTTTGGTGTGTTTAGAAGAGAATCGTCTACCTTGAGCTACTTCCTTATATTCAAAAACTCCACTCGGACCTCTATTGTCAATAATTACACCGCTTGAAGATCGCAATAGATCAGAAGCGGCCAGAATTTGCCAATAGGAAAGGCATTGTGCTACATCAGGACAACGCTAGACCACATATATCAATAATGACTGGCACCAAGCTGAGTTAGCTTCGAATGGAAGTTTTAATGCAACCACCGTATAGTCTGAATCTATCACCAAGAGGGTAACATCTTCTTCTGTCGTTACCACAATTTCTTCATGACAATAAAATTAATTCAACTGAGGACTGCGAAACTAGATTGGTCGAGTCTTTAACAGCAAGGATCAGAGTTTCTTTGAGAGTAGAATTATAAAATTATCCGCAAAATGTCAACAAGTCATTGAACAAACATGACATATTTGAAATAAATTACTGCCCAAACCGTAATAAATTAACTGTCAAAATAGGGTACAAAATATGGATTTATTTTTCCCCAAACTAATATCATGCTTTTATCTTCAAATCCCATTTCCTTGTTTCGCTAACAAAAGCTATTCTTGCTATCTCCCTAGTAGAGAATCCCTGTCATATGTGTCATACATCAGACCTCAAACGCAATATAGCTCCCTTTACTTCCTCTACAACATTTATTTTCTTGATTTTCAAATCATAAAGTTATCACTTAATGCATATACTCATATTTAGTGATCAATGAGGTGTCATCATAAGAAAAAATTCTTCAACTACATATTTATATTAATATGTTCCTTTTTGGTTTTTGCCAAACAAATATTTGCATCTAAAGCTATTTTTCAGACAGAAAAAAATACATTTCCGTGAGTGTCTGACGGTTTGGACTGAAATTTCATATTGCCAAACCAACTTTGTGCAATCAAATTGCGCAAACAAGCTCTCCCTCGGCTACGTCTGCCTCAAGAACTCAAGTCGTGCATATTTATCAAAACATATTCGAGAGGCAATGGGAAAAAATTGCACGTGCATGCCAAGAGCAAACACGGGGAAATTGCTTAGCGCAGCACAGAGTACATGCTCGCAGTGCATATGCCAAGTTCGAAGGAAAATGATGTGGTGTTGCACAAGGCAGCGGGCTGAAGAGCTGCAACTGCAACTACAACGAGTACCACTACTATGTATTACTAATACCATGGCTGCTGCCAAAGCACTCAACTCGAAACTGGCGACTGGCTTTGATGGGTCGCAACATTGGCGTGCGGAGTTCGAGTTGGCCCAGCAATATGTGAAAAATTTCGCACATCACAAAATATGGCACGCGGAGAAGTGCAGCAAACATTATTTATTATGGAGAATATATTTTCATACACAACTATGTACATTTCTATGTATGTGTGTGTGTGCATATGCGTATATCTGTTGCGGATGCCTTCTTTGATTAATGCAATCAATGAAGCAACACGGCGTATGCGTAATGTAGTTTATACCATTGCTACACAGAGAAAAATAAACACACATAGGATTATGTTACTGTTTTCTATATATATTTTTTTGTATTCTCTTTTTAATTTATTTTATATTAAAGTGAAAGCTGTGAATTTCCGCCCTGAAAAACATAAACATATAAAACTTAAGATATATGAAAATGAATACAAAATAAAAATCAATTAATCCAATAGAAAATTCGCTTGATGTTGCATAACGTCGCTTAAGATAATATTATCATGGCTTCGACATGAAAAGAACAGAACGATGTCAAAATCTCTAATCATTCACAAGCTGTCAATAATTTGACAATTTCATTTGGATATCTTTTTTCTCAGTGTATTGCTACAAATAAATTGATAGCCCAGGGCAACATTAATAGCAACTATTAAACTAATCGCTTTTGTTGCCTTGCGCCTGGCAATTATCCACGCAAATGTCTCGCAGCCCCAGCCCCAGAATGAAGCAATAAAGAATGAAATGAAAGCAAGAAACAAAGCACGCCAAACACAAAAACGAAACTTGGCAAAATGTCGAAGCGTCGGAAACTTTGGCCTGGCTTGCGTTGGGGTGGTTAGACAAGACTAAAGTAATTTTACACCTGTCAGCAAATAAAACGTTGATACACAAATAGAAAAATCCGTCTAAGTAGCAAAATTATTGTTGAAAAGGCAGGCGAAACAAAAAGGTAAGCAAAATGAATAGCAGCCGAAAGGACAAAAAAAGCAAAAAACGAAAAAAAACCGACAACGGCAGCAGCGGCAGCAGCAGCAGCCAAAAACCTTGTTGGCCTTGTATAAGACAAATACGCGCCACAAAAGGCAGCTCATTGTTGTCTTTATTGTTGGTGCTGTTGATGTTGTTTTTTTTTTTGCAGCTGTCTCACCTTTTTGTTTTTCTGGCCACCACTTTTTTTGTGCTAAATAAACATTTATAAAAACAGCCAAAACTTTTATTCTCGCTGATGGGACGCTGCCAATGGCAAGCTGCTGCGTCCTGCGTACTGCGTCCTTTTTCCATCTGCCACATTGACGTTGGCACAAAATTTCATTTTAGAATTTCGACAGAACATTTCACAGGACTTTGACGCCTGGCAAAGTTTCCGTTCCCTTTACCTTTTCCGTTGGCATTATGGTCTTGTAATGTAGTTTGTAACGTGAAGTACGAGCATATAGAAGTATAACATTTAAAGCCCGCACTTGTATGGTTACATCATATAATTTCATTCCTTTGGCAAACTATATGTTAGTGCTGATATAAGAGAATATTACATGGATAAATTAAAGGGTGGGGATGCATGAATTGGAATATTTTACTCAAACTTAAAGACCCATTTGATAAAATAGAACTGTTTATTTATTCTAATTTATTTGTTTTTATTTTAATATAGCTCACACGTTGCAATTTACATTTGTTTTTGCGCAACCTACCCTTGCATCAGTAGAGCCATGAATGTTTATCAACCTGCCCCTCCGTTTGCCCGCAAAACTTTCTCAATTTTAATACTACTTGGCTAAAATTATAATCTGTCTTAGTGAAACTTATTTTGTGCAGACTTTTTGTCTTAGATAAAACCACGTCGTTGACCGAATTTTATCAAGTTTTACTTCAAGTTAAAATTAGCTTCTACTTATTATTTGTAATTTAATTTTACGAAAGATTTACGAAATGGATTTTCATATTTGAAAAATGGACATGAAATATTTTGCAATCGCAGGACAGAGTTGAGAGGAAAAGTAACTGCAGCAAATGTAAGCCAGGTTACATGGGCTGCGTTTTGAACAAAGAGCTCCATGAAATAATACACAGTAATAACATCCCTGGCTCAGAAGCGTTGTTAGGGATACCTAAAGGTACTTATTCTGTATTGAAAGTCTTTCTTACAGAACTCGCACAGAACATGTGGCTGCCTAAAATATTGTAGGCCTACTTCAACTCAGAACACACTCCACAGCAGCAAAGCTAATGTCCGAATCATCCCTCTTACACTTTAGCTTCCCTTCAGTCAACATATAGCAGAGATCTTGCCAGACTAATGCCATGCATTTTCATATATGTATCTACTCTCAATTCTTGTTATTGGCCTTCTTTGACCGAAAACTCATTTAAACTTTCTGGTTTTAATGTGAGTATAGTATCTTATTTAAAAATTATTGCGGTAGTTATGCTTAAGTGCGTAGGACGGGCTTTTGATGTATGTGACTGATTGTGTGTGCGTGTGCGTGTGCGTGTGCGTGTGTGTTAGCTTCAGACTTAAACGGCCGCAAGGCAAACATCTTGTTCCGAGATTTGTGCCACAGTTGCAAAGATACGAGCTTAGCCATAATGATAAGCCAGCCGCCAATGGATACAGTCACAGTCCTTAGCCATAAACATGCTTACTCACATTCAACCAGCTGACTGATGGCCGCATTGTTTGTTTTAAGCAATGGCTTCGCTGGCGATGACTTGGCTCAGATAGTGGCTTATGAATGCAAACCACTTGCGCATGCAAAATGAGGCAGTGGGCGTGGTCTGACGTGACGCCTTGCCGCGCCTTTAACATGTGCATTCGCCACTGCCGCCAGATTCTGTTCCTGTGCCTGTGCCTGTGCCTGAGCCTTTGCCATTGCCTTAGTCGGCTGCCACGCCCCTTAAATGTAGTTCACAAACGCTGCACTTTGTGTTTTTGCAAGGCGTTGAACGACATGATGGGTTTTTGCCAACCACCCACCATCAGCCTTTACCTCTCTTTTTGTTCTCCCGCTCTTCTTGTATGTCGCCTGCGTTACTTTTTACTTAGGCTGGCTGGCTGATAAGCGTCAGAAGACAACTTGACGGTATATCAGTGTTGTCTGTATGCGCGTGGGTGTCTATGTGAGCGTATGTGTACTTTGCCAAGTTGATGTCTAATTTAACGGTATTGCAAAGTTGCCAACGTTTGCTTTGTATGTTCTTGCACTCCTTCCTTCCTTCCATTTCATTCCATATGCTGACTGTCAATGTGTCAAGCAGCCAAAATCGAAACTTGTAAAGCGATGCTGAAAAACACATGTAAGCAAACATCGATTGTGCTGGAACTGTAGCTGAAGCTGAAGCTGAAGTTGGAGTTGTCATTGCCATTGATATGGGTTGTACATGATCTTGTTTTCTGTATCGTAAACATACACAGTGCGTGTGTGAGTAAATGTAGACTTTCTTGTTATACCTGCAGTGACAGGCCATTGCATTGTGAAATGAATCTGTTTGCAGACTTACATGTATTTGGCATGTGAAATGACCTGGCATATCGGTAGTATACACAGATTGTATACGAGGTAGGAATGATTCTAGTTAAAGCTTTTCAAAGGCAAGCTTGACGAGTTTTTGATAGAAGAATACAAAGAAGACGAAGCCTGTAAATTAGGCCGGGAAGATGATAAGCCTCTATTGACTAAATGGAGAGTGCAATGAATTACTATGGGGCCCGGCGTAAATCAAGGCTATATTTATATGTACATATGAAGAAAGTGATCAATATGATTGCGATATCCGTTAATTTAAACAGATTTTCTACCTACATCAAGACATGAAGAAATCGGTCTCCTTTTCCGGATCTCAAATGCAAATCAATCCAAAATACTATATTTTAATATACATTTAAGGTCTCTCAAGACTTTGCATACATTTAAAACTACTAAGATCTTAAGTAAAGGTCTACAAACTTCAGCTCTCCCTTCACTTTGCCCTTACAAACATCATCAAAAGTGTACAACATTTGTCACCAGCTTAATAATTGTCAACAGACAAAGGCAAACACACACTCGTACAAGGTTTGCATGATGTTGTGCAAAGTGTTTGGATATGCCTTTCCATTTATTAGAAAATAAACTGAATTTCATTTGCCAAAAAGTTGACAGCCCTAAAACATATCCCTAAGCTACGTCAGGTCTAAACTCGAAAAAAAGATGCCAGCATTTGAACTAACTATACAAATAAGCTTAACACTGCGAGGTTGCTAATCTGCCTGCCGAACAGTTCGGACTGACCTTTTGGACTTTGCTTTGCCCCTTTTGACCCTTTTTTTTGGCATGTGGGGATGGCTACACTTGACTGGGCCGGCTGAAAATCTGCATGTTTCAGTCTTAATCCTACTTTGGAATTTATAAAATAAATTATTTACTTGACGAGCGAAAACAAAGTCAAGAAAAATGAAGCACCCCTCGAGCGCAAGGAAATGAAAAATGACTAAGAGTTGCTGAGAAAAACTGTAGGGATGGAGAGGTAAAGGAGGCGATAGGAAATCCTCACTTCACAAGAGCAAACAATTTTCACTAAGGCCCACAATTGTCATATGACTTTAAGATGTCTTCTCTGAGTGTGTGTGTGACGTGTTCCAGACTGCGCTGACGTTGCACAAAATGAATTGCACTTGATAGTGGCGGCAACAACGCAAAACGCAGGCGAATTGCCATTACCAGAGCAAAGTGCATCGTTAGCCAAAATTTACGTGGCACGTTAACACCCAGCTGCCAAAAACAAGCCCCAGACTTGCACAGGTGTGCACCTCCGCTCGCCCATTTTCTTACCCCATCTTGGTGAATTATGAATGGCATTCACACACACACACAGGATCTCAAGTTGTGCAGCTCTTTTGTGAAAATTTATTTCAAAGTCAGCTGCACAAAATGTGCTCGCTTTGTATTTGTATTATAAATTCATATGCGTCGGCGATTAATATCAATGTTTTGCCTCCCCTTTTATTAGCCCCATTACTTATGCTGTTTTTAATTTGCTAGGTTCAATGCACGTGCGGAAGCCCCTTTGCTCACACACACACACACACACACACATACATTGAAAGGGACAACAATGTGGAGTCTGCCATTAAAGACAATAAACCGTTCGGGTCTCCCCCTCAAAGGTATTATCTTAGTACGATAGCTGGCCAAGGATGTTTGGATGTTTGGATGTTTTCCTTCTCTCCTTTTGTTTTTTCAGCAGTCTGTTGTAAATGTGAGGGGAATTATGAACAGGTGCAGAGACTAGGATATTCATTGGAATTTGGCATAATGAAATTATGTGTGGAATATATATTTTTTATTTGAATGAGCAACGGAATTGAAATGAGAAAGAAACATAATTAAGAAATATATGAAAACTTGAGAATTAAAATATTATTCTTAGCATTGAATCAGAAACATATTGATAAATATAGTGTCTCAGTTCGCTTTAATTCGAAATGTTAATAAAAATAAAGAAGATAATATTGTGTTACAATAAAAATCTTTGTTATATATAGAATTAAATTGCCAAGGTAACATTTCTGCTGAACATCTCTAACATATGTAGGCTCTACATATATAAAATATTTCACTTATTGTTAATAAAAAGCCGGTTGTAAATATAATATAATAGAATAGATTCTTCTATCTATCCTAGTCTACCTAAAATAGTAATAAAAACTTGAATTCAATCTTTAATAAGTATTCTAAATGCATCCCATCACTGGACCCATCCTGACTAGCCCAAACCCAAGCTAGATCCTCATTTAGATATGGCTCCATATAGATATCACAAATTTGTATTTCATTCTATTTCCGCAACATTGTAAATCATTATGCCGCACTTTTAGCCTTACCCTAGGGCATTCAGGCTTCTGCATATCTTCAGCTTCACATTTGGGCAGCAATTTTGGCCTTTTCTTTTGGGTTTTTGTTTTCATTTTAACAATCAAATAAAAATCCAACGTAAGCCTTTGGCAGCCAAGCGCAAAGGGCGCCTAAATTGGCAATGCCAGCACAAAAATACGCAAGCCGGAGTCCTTTTTTTTTGGGAGGTATTCCTGCCATCTTAAGCTAGCTCCCACCTCCCACTCGGCCCCGGACGTTGTGTCTCTCTTCCTGCTCCAAAGACAATTGATTTCTATTTTGGCAAGCGTGTTTTAATATTGTCGCTGGCTCGGCTCGACTTGGTTATATGCCTTCTACGTATTCTCTTTCAGCTGCTATTTATTATTTAACAAACATTGCCAGGATGCTCGGCATATGCACGCCTATATACATTTTACATATAAACATATGTCTTTATTGATGTAATTGTTCGACGCTCTATGCATTATCATATTGAGTTACTTTTACAGCTCAGGAAGCACGTAAACACCCCAAGCAGCACACGCTCAGCGCCGTCTCTTCTCCTCTCCCGCAATTTTTTCACATGCTCTTCAAATAAAAAGTAATAAAAAACACAAAGGATAATGCGTTTTTAATGGCAATGAGTTTGGCTTTTGTGTTCGGCGCCTTTCTGGCTTTACCATAGCTCAAGTTTTCTTTTTATATTTGTGTTTATTTGCTTTATACAACGCCGAAAACAGATGAAAATGTTTAAAAATAAAACAGTAATTTGTTTTTGGAATGCATAAAAATGAATTCTCACCCGGGGACCGGGACCCACAAGTTTATGTGCAAACGCGGCTTTAATTAATTTTAGCCCCCAACTGATGTTAAAAGAAGGCATGCAAAATATTACGTAAGTACATATAAATTTTGCACTCATACCGGATGAGTGCGGCCCACTGCCATTGCTCATTTGGCAGCCAGGCACAGATGCAGGCGGAAAGGCATGCTGCATGGGAGGTGGGTAGTTATGGCAGCCCCCCCCCCCCCAACCGCCTGCATCCCCGGAACATACGTGTTGATTAAGCGCATTCACTTGACTTTATTAACAACTCGAGCCGGCGATGTAGCGGGAACTGGCGCAAGAGCTTAAGCTGGCTGCTGGCCTAGACAGACAGCAGGATGTGCAGTGGCGGTGGCAGCAGAACTCAGGCAGCACTCAGGCGCAGTTACTCGTGATAGTGCTTTTATTCCTGGTATTCATCGGGGCAACCAGACAAGCTGGCAGCCCTTGTGTTCAACACTTTTCATTTTGTATAATTATTCAAATTTGCACTAAAAACTTGCTGGCTTCCAGTTATTGTTGCTGGTTTTGTTGTTGTTGTTGCGGCGCATACTTCATTACCAGGAACAGGCATAGAAATGAACATACACACAGCATCCTCATGGCACCCTTCAAACATTTTGGAATTTGGAAGATAGCCACAGAAATATAATGCATCGCCTGGAAAGATTGGAAAGCAGTTCCTCTGAGCGATGGAGCTACTGAAGGTGAAGATATACCTCAAAGGGTATAGTCAGGCTATATTTGCTTTGCGACTGTCAATCGACTCCATTGTTGGCACAGAAGAAAGGCTTCTAAGTTAGGAGATGTAAATTCAAGCTACAGCGAAACACATTGTTTTCCTTCTTTTTTATCTAAAGGACAAAGTCCATATAGCCAGGCCTAAATGATTCCCACTGAAGGAATTAATATCTTCAATAGAAAATGTTTGCTGGGCATAAGCTCTCATACGTTGCTTGGCCCCAGTGGGTACATTGGCATCGAGGCACGTGACTACTCATAAGCCATTAGACGTCCCACGCACACACACACACACAACCTGAGCACGGGACGTCATTGAAATCTGTGCCGTTGCCGACGCTCGTCATTCCTTTGCGACTCCAACATAGCAGACCAGACCAGACCAGACCAGTTTGGCCTGTCCCTAGTAATTGTTGACTAATTGAAGCGGGCATTGGGCAGTATGCATTGGAATTGGATGACTGTAGCTGGCACTAACAGCAACAGCAGCAGTCATCCTTGTGCCGTACCGCAGAGTTCAGTCAAGTCAAGTCGTGTCAGTGATTTTGAGCGCGTTTAGCAGTTTGGACATGTGTCATGTCTGTGGTTGCTAATGAGCTGCAAATCGTGCCGCCTGCTGTACGTGCAAAAGTCTTTGCACGTTAGTTAGTACAACGAGGCCCGCAATAGCATGAAGAGGCTTAAATGTCATTGACCAGAACTTAACCCATTAGCATTAACTCATGCACATGATGTAGTGTCGTCTGAAGTGAAGTTTTCTTTCAATGCCCCTTTATAAATTAGTAAGTGAAATTTTTGCTGTGATAGTAAGCACAGCGGCGGCATCGTAGATCTGTGTTGCAAAGTTCAGATTAATTAAATAACATCAAACGTTACAAGTCTATTAAAGCCGAACCAAGTAGTGAGTGAGATCATGTTCAAATTGATAGACTGAAATGAATGACTCTTATGCAAATGAGAGCAGTGCAGCGGCAAAGAGGACGAATGGATTGTGAGAATCCGCTGTAAAAAAAAGAGTTGAAAAAATGCTAATTGCGATTCAACAAAATGTGCCTCCACGCGCCTCTGAATTGCGAGCGTCTCCTGCAATTTTTAATGCCAACTGATGTCAGGGCTTCAGTCACTTGGTCCTTCCAACGCATCTGGGGTCTTGCTCTCTTCCGTTGTCAGCCAATCATCACATCGAGTACTTTCCGAGCTGCAGTTTCTTCATCCATACGAACGACATGACCCAGCCAGCGAAGTGTTAATTCTAAAACAACCAGTTCGGAGGCAGTCATATATTATTGCCGAATGATCGGGATAAAATTTGACACAGAAAGCAATTTCGATAAGTTTCATATACCAAATGTTCTTTATGAATCAGAATGTTCTATGGCAACTATATCAGTATGAATCTCGAACATTACCAGCGTGCAGACTTAAGCTCTTAAGACACTTGGAACTATGGACATACGGACGGATGGTCGAAATGGCCATAGCGACTCCCCTCGTCATGCCGATCAAGAATATATATAAATTGTATGATCGAAAACGCTTCCATCTTGGCTTTGCCAGCTTCATGACAAAATGAATATTCTTCCATTTTGTTGGCTAAGTAACTCAACTCTACCATTGCAAATTAATAGGAGTGATAATCTCATATATACTTCTAGTGATTTCTGATCCTAAATTCATCCATTAAAGTCAGTTTGTAATTATATTTCTTATGATTGTCATTTTAATAAGTAAAAATATTCATAAATAGTTAAGTTATTTTGTTGGTTTGAGCCAATCGAATATTGCCTTCACTGCTTGTTAACATTTTATTGACTTTATAACTGACATATAATAGTTTATTTATTTATTCATTAAGCCATTACACACATACACACTCACATACACATACACAAAGACACAAACAATCTGCTCAATTTTTCGTTTATATATTCAGGTCTAGACTATTTTATGTCCACATTTTGAATAACATTTTTATTACCCACACAAACACACATACACACATTCACACACACGCAACCATTTATATCCTGTGTCATTCTTTGAGCATTCCCTGCAAATGGCCAGCAAATTAAATCATTTTCTAAATTTAATTGTGCCAAAAGCAATTTAGCCTAGTTTGGTTTTAGTTTGTTTGCTCTTTTCTTGTTTTTTGTATTGTTTTGGGTCACTCACACACAAGTTGGCCTGTCAAATTGCAAATGGCAACAACAACAATGCTTTGAACACGGGCTTTTGTTTGGCCGCTTTCGCTTTTTAGCTTAGACTCGGTTTGGGGTGACCATTGTCGGCTGATCGGCAAATTGTTATGCAAATCAACGCAATCAATGAAAGAAAATCAATTAACTAAAGTAAACAAAAGCTGTGTAACCAACAGCAACGAATTGCCAACAGAGCGAGTGTGTGAGGATGCGAGAGACTCTGAGGGCAGGCAGTGGGCTATGCGAGGGTGTCAAATGCGTTTTGCTAACTGGAAATTAATTAAAGTTCATTTGGCCAGAATCTTTCGAGCTGGTAGGCAAACATTTTGGGGCGTTGACTATAATAACGCATTTAGTTTACGGTATTGGCCAGGCCCAAGCCAATGAGCCAGGCCAGCAATTAGAGCCTGTAAACGTCAAGCCTGAAATCCGCACGCATTCATTCCACAATGTGTCAGGCATTTCAAGAAACAGGCCGAGTAGGGAGTGTGTGTGTGTAATGTTATGGTTATGCATATGCATAAGTATATGTAATGGAATGACTGTCATTTGCTTTATGCGACGCCAAAATATTCATGTTTGTGGTTAACAAGGACAATTATGATTGATTTATGTGCCGGGTTATGCGCGTGCCTACGTCCCGGCCATTAGTTTGAGCTGGCAACTAAGTATGTTAGGTATGCTGGAACTTTACAACTTGGCTTGCAGGTGGCTAAGGCTTAAAGTTTTCGCATTGCATATTTAAATGACTGGTCGTTAAGTTATGAGCCTGCCAGCGCAGCGAGGACGCCACATAAAACTTTGAGTGCCTCGTTAAATGTGCACGGCGCGCCGCGAAAACGAACTAAGCTGATGCTGATGATTCTGAGCATTATGGAGAATTAACATTGTAAGTGGCGTGCAATATAACACAAACATAACATTTAATTAGATTACTCATACGCAGCGGCTGCCTAAGACGATGTCTGCTAAATCAAAAGGCAAACAAACTCATTTGCATTTTGTAGTACTTTTGCTGCCGTGAGATAGGCACAGCTTTCGCCGCCCCGATTGTTGTTGGTTAACTTGCCATGATGTTATGGTGTTAACTTATAAGCTTTTATTATCTTCACTTTTGTTATTGCTTATGTTAATGAGAAGTTTTGGGGTGCCAACAGGCTAAGAGTCTGCACTCGCAGTTGAAACAAATTGCTGAAGATATGGCAGGGAAGACGCTGAAAATGTGGAACGAGCTTAACAAACTCTTTCGCAAGTATATAAAAATGACGAAACTTTATAAATTAAAGAAAAATAGTTTGTATGAATGCATTTCTCTCTGAGGATTTGCGAGAGACAGCCTCGAAAATTTTAAAATCTCCTGCTTATGTGGACATAAAAAATGTAGGAAGAAGAATTGCGTTATATGCAAATGATTACTCTTCCTTAAATTTAAGTCAACACACCACTAATGTAGACCATTAACGTAGAAGGATTATTGTGATTTCAATATAGTTGTATATATACTGTTTTATAGGCAGATTACAAGGGTCTAAGTCACACTTTTACTACAGCCCCAACACAATTGAGGTGGAAGTCTAAATTATATTTCTTATATTTATGCCTTTCACATTGATTCAGAGCAGATAAATCTCGATATCAAGTTCTCGATTGAAAACTTAATTAATAATTCAAGCAGAGGAATAATATGGTCTCATGGTTGTATTGTTCAATTATCAAAAACTTTCTACTGATGCAATAAATTAAGTTAAATTTCAAATTTAACTTATGTCATACCTAACATTCCAGAATATCACACATACAATTAATAATCACCCAAGCTTCATAAACTTTTCCCCCCGAATCATTGGACTGAATACATAAATAGAAAAAACACCCATAGTTCACTGACCATCATTATTTTGTTACAATTACTTTGCTGTCTTCTTCTATTCCCAGCTCAATTTGCATATTTTAATGCAAGCGCTGGTTTTTAATTATAATTTGCTTTAAAAATTAGCGCAGCGGATAGTAGATGTATGGATGCCGCACAACCTTCTAGTTGCAATCGATAACAAAATGTCAGTAATAATTACGAAAGCAGGGGATTAATAATATAACTAAAGTCATTCACATAATGCAATTTTAAATGGCATTGCCCAGGCAGGAATATCTATATACATAGTTATATATGCATACTCATAATTTGTCTGAGGGTTTGGCAGCCAAAAGCCAAAGCTTTTATGGCAAACACGCAGCAACCTGATCCATTGCCCTTAAAGGCGCCACGACAATCCTTTTCAGGTTGCCTTTTGAGATATTGAGAACTGACGTTGGTACCATTCTGGGTTCAGGGTCTGGGTCTGGAAACCATGTCGTTTGCCACAATCGACGTCGTTTATCTTCAGATTTGTTGCCAAACGAAGCAAAACAAATCACTTGCTCGAATGGCTGGGAAACTTACAACTACATTGGCTCCGATGATTTTTTTTTTCTTTGGGGTTCGAGTTTTGCAAAGGCGCTGCTGCTGCTGCTGCAGTTCCAGACGACACGACCCTCTCGCTCCTTTTTGACGAGCATGAGATTTGCACCCACTGCCGTCGCCTCTGCTGCTGCTGTGAATGAATTGTTGCCATTTTTCAGCCATCTTTGGCTCTGGCTGGAAAATTGCAGACTCGTGACGCTGCTGCTGAGGCTCCATGGCATTCCACGGCAATAAAAAACAACAACTAAATGGCACTGACAAGAAGGACATAAGAGTAAGAAAATGTATGGAACAGCACGTGCCACGCCTTTTGCCTTGTGTTAACAATAAAAGCAACGCTTTTCCCTCGCAAAAAAGGTACAAATGTCACTGAAATTTATTAGCGCACATTAACCAACACACAAGAACTCGTACACACGCATCCTTGCTTAAGAATACATGTACATAAATACACATATGAGTGTGACTGTGACTGCCACTGTCAGTGTCGCTGCGGCTGCCACAATTGTTCTGTCTTCCTGGCGGAGCTAAAGTACACATTTGTTGCCTTTCTTTATATGCTGGCCAAGAAAGTTAATCAGGATTTGTGTTGCCTTCAGCTGCCTGACTGTTTCCTTCTTCTTTATATTTTTTTAGATAAATTAATTTATGATTTGACTTCCGCAAAGGTTTGTGGCACATTTGCATAAACAATACTAGCTTAAAGTTTTCTCAAAATTCTAACTTCAAACCGAAGAATTTTAGAAACATGTATGTACATTCGATAAGCCGACCAAAAAAGGCAAGTTCAAAAGCAATATAACAAAAACTGTATTATTTCGCTACATTAAGTTTGGATTTATTGTCGATGGCAAGGCATGGTCAGGGACGTGAGTAGAGTTAAGCCTTTGTTGGCTAGAGTCTCCATTGATAGATATAAACGAATGTTGCCTTTGAACCCAAAAATGTTCAAAAAGATACAATTTTATAAGGAGAGAGAAACATCGGACAAAGACTACTTATTTAAGCGAATCTGTTCAATTTTACAGAACACAATAGAGAGAGGGTTACTACTGATGCCCGAAGAAACCATTTAAAATGCAGGCAACGAAATTTGCTTAAATTCCAATAAGAAACAAATAGATGTTAATACAAAGTAATCATTCAGTAGAATCAGTGCATTCTGAATCGGTCTTTTACATGGGAGCTATATGATACAGTGGCCCGATTTCATTTCAAGTCTAGAATGGCTATACCAACTGGGCTTGTCATGCTGATGAAGAATATTTATACCTTAAGGGATTGGAGATGCTTCCTTCTATGCGTTAAAAATATTGTGACAGAATTCCGGTAAATTATTTAAGACGAGCATCTTAAATATGGAATAAAATTGCACTCATGCTTGGTTTATATAAGCTCAACTGAGTGTCTCTTCATCCACAGAAACAGGGCTTGCAACAATTTTGCACCAGTTGCACCGCCTAAGAGTGTGCAACACTAATTGGAAGCGCATTAGATTGTGCCTGAAACACACTCTTTTCTACATACACATTTGTATATCTATACTATATTTCACACACACACATACACATTCGTAACATTTTCTGCTGTTTCTTCCTTTTCTAATAACGTTGGTGGCGTCAGCTAAGCCGCTGGCATTGTTGCCATAATATGCATTGTAAATTATGCACATGCGGCGTATGCGCGATGTGTGTGGCCATATAATGAGGCAGCCGTTATACACTTGCAAAACATATATGTGTGGAGCACACACACATGCCATTTTTTTTTATTTTCACAGACACAACCAAAATTAGACAAAATTTAGAAAAATGGCAATAAGAAGAAAATAAGCAAGTCGCTTTCTGTTGCCAACTTTATGATACACATTTTGGCGTAAGCTCGTAAATCTTTAAAATATGGGAAAATTGCGCATTTCACATGTGTGTGTGTGTTAGCATGTGGCATGTTTGTGTGGCCTGTATGCTCATAAAATGAAGTAACAGATCAATATAACGTTTATTTATATATTCGCTTGACTGGTCATAAAAATGTTGCGCATTTGTATGATGAGCATATCCAACACACATTGATGTTGTATAACGCCACACAGCCCCTAACACTGACGTCAAATTAATGTAAACACAAAAAAAATGTGAAGGATTGAAAAATCTTACCATAATGATATGAGCTCTCTAAGCTTGATCTGTTATCAGCTCGAAATTGTGTCACAAAGTATGATTTTAGAAGCTGATCAGTAGCGTAGACTACTTTGTTCTCTTAGCGATGGTATTGATGATGGTAGAAGTCATCCTCATTTATTTACGAAAATCTAAATATCTGCCACAAGTAGTCCACCCCATAGAACTTGAAAGGCAGCCTCTGCAATTTATGGCCCACAGCTTGCAAAGTCAGTAAATAAAAGTAAAAATGTAGCAAGCCTCCCGACAAATAGAAAAACGACGCAAACCAAAAACCCCGGAAGTGTCACTTGGCAAGTCGATTGGGCAAAAGCGGCTCAGTAGCCTAAGGCGGCGTGCCACAACTTCCAACTACGGGTGTGTGTCTGTATTTATGTAGCGATAAAATTAAATTTATTTTAACGCCAGCCAAATGTGAACCAGAGCCAAAAGCTGGCCGTGCATCAGACCAGACCAGGACAGGGAGGTGTGGCATGTGCGCACATAGTCAAACATTATCGCGAACTAAGTTTGCAAGTTGAAAACTTCGTTGCCGACCAAACGTTTGCCTATCCTTCCTTCCTTGGCCAGGAAATCGCCTGAATTTGCCAAACAGGCAAACGAGAGCGCAGCGAGCCCGGAATAAGCACCTGCGATAAAAGTTTCTGCGCCATTTTCCACTTTCTTTATATCACAATCTATTTGTAGGAACGCCGATGTTGCTATGCTGTTGGCTTTTTTCGTCCAAACGCATAAGTCTGGGCACTTCTTCAATAGTCTGGCCGTCGCGACGACTAAAGAAGCCCATAAACAAAGCCGACAAATGTAATGCAATGCCAACAGCCTACAACAGTGTGCCGCGCTGCAAGTTTGGTCAATTGTGTGTGCTTAAACTGTGCGAACACAGCAGTTAATATGGTGCCGCAATGCAGTGGCAGATGCGGACCGCCGGATAGATAGGCAAATAGATAGACAGCAGGGTGTTCTTTTCTCAGCTAAATTCTGCGTGGGGAACCATATGAACTGCTATTGCTTACATTTTTCAACAAGTGTCAGAAGGCTCTAAGCATGAGCGTAATCATAAGCAAACTTTCCTCTCCGCTGCCATCAAGCTTACGAAAAACCACGTAACGCGGTAAGTATTTCGCATATTTTTGTGGATTTATGGTACAAAATTCATATTAATTAAAACTATTAATTCGGTTTATTGATTTTTGGTGCTGGGATTGATGCGCAGGTGTCAGTGTCAGTAGCGAATGATTTATGGTTTATGGCCACCGCAAATGTGATAAGCTGATAATGCCTCGAGAATGTCACGGCTACCAAATAAATATAATCATTTCATTGGGGTGACCCTTGTAGTATTCCAATGACAGCGGACAAGTTTGCACCGACACGCTTCTGCTTCACGCAGGAACAGGAGCACCAGGATCAAGAGAATGGCTGGCTGAGTCGCACCTGCAAGAATCAGCCCCAATGGAATGCCCTGGCCGCAGCCTCGCTTATCTTTGTCTCAGGTGGTATGAGCTTGGCCTGGAGCGCTGGATTCGCCACACATTCGGCGCATCTTGAGCTCCTCATGGAGACAATGCACATGCAAATGTGTTGGTTTGGGGCAGCCCTGGTGGGTGCCATAAGCGGCTCGCTTCTGACGCATCGTGCACCTCAGAAACCGATTTATGTGAGTATATAAAAAAAGAGGGAAGTGAAGGAGACGTCCATAGACAACATCGTCTCACCTTGGCTGCACTTCGTTTGCAGGCTTTCGGCTCCTGCCTGGTGCTTACCAGCGGCATACTCTTCTTAGCATTGCCAGAGGAATCCTGCGCCATTATTGGAGCTCGTTATTTGGATGGCTTTGCTAATGGCCTGGTCTTTGTACCCACCCTCAGCATAGTGGGTGAGATATCCGTTTGCGAGATGCGTGGTCAGTTGGCCGCCTCCGTGGAGCAGCTTAGCTGCAATACCGGCATACTATTGCAGCTACTCTACACGGCCATTTGGCACACCGAGTGGAACGAATCGATTATGGCGGATCAGGTGCATGGCGTGCTCAGTATTGTATTTGGCGTGGGTGCCCTGGCCCTTGTTTTGACCCTTTGCATCGAGTCCCCCGTCTATCTGCTTTTGCGCAGCAATGAGCAGCGCGCCGTGGTTGCACTGCGTCTCCTCCAAAGGCCGTTTATGGTGACGAGTGAAACATTTTTGCAGCTGGACGAGCACAAGCGTTATGTGGCCGCCAACTGTGACCTAACCTGGGTGCAGAGCATTCAACGGGGACTGATGCCACTGATGAAGCTCATTATACAACGTTCCCTATATGCCTTGAGCTTGACAATGATCATGTGGCATGCTCTGTATGAGACAGCGATAAAACGGACGCCAAATGTTCACACCTGGCCGTATGTGATCTTTGGCATACTGCGCTGGTCAGGCTGCATTTCTGTGGTCTTCCTGATGGACTCAGCGGGACGTAAGAAGCCCATGTTGTTTGGCGAGTTTGCAGCAGGCGCTTTTGCTGTAGCCTTTGCCATACTGTTCGAGCTCGAGCAGGTGCCGCATATATGCTCTGCCCTGGCCATGCTATTCATCTTCCAGTTCTTCGCGGGCATGGCGCATACGGGCTCTCCCGTATATTTGACGGAGGCTTTTCCCCTCGCAGTGAAGCCATTTTTTATCGCAGTGGTATATCTTATAGAGCTCTTGACCAGGATCATCTTCTGTAGCTATACGCCAACGCATTCTGGCATTGCTGTTTATTTCTATGTCATAGGTGGAATGTACCTAATATTTTCCCTGCTGGGTTCTCTGTGTTTGCCAGAGACCAGACAAAAAACACTGTTGGAGGCACAGGAAAAGTTTCGCTAATGGCCCAATAGGCACTATCACACAGATAACCAGTTGCGGCGAACGTGACAAATTGGTTGATAAGAAAATTACAAGCTAAGGTAGCGTGAATTTTATATTAACTTAGCTCTGTTAAAAGAGGGTCAAATATAAACATAAATAAAACATCAAAACATTTTAAATGTGAGCTTAGAAAAATATTTGTCATTTTTATACCATTCACAATAAATGCGAATGTACATTAATTTTGTCATGAAGTTTGCAACGCACAGAAGGAAGTGTTTCCGACCATAAAAGGTATATACTCTTAATCATCATGAGAGGGGACTCGATATAACTATGTCCGTCCGACTGTCCGCCTGTCCATCTGTCCGTCTGTCCATCAGTCAGTCTGTTCATCTGTCCGTCTATATGTGTGCTTCAACTCCAGATCTCACAAGTCTTAAAAGCTACAGAGCTGAAATTTTTTAGCAGATTTTTCTTTTATCTGAACTCTGGCTTAGTTCAAGATTTACGCAGATCGTACAATTATATCATATAGCTCCGATACAACAGATTTTTCCAGAATGAACACTTAAGAGCATAACTTTTCTGTTTTTCATCCACATCAAATAAAATTTGGTTTATATCTTTAAGGAGGCCTCACTTGCATCAGTCTGATCTGATCAACTATATCATAAAACTGATTCATATAAGTGATTGTTCCAGACCGAACATACAAAATTCGTCTTGTATCTCTAGTGTCCCCTGTAGGCCCACATCCACCCACTAGGTTTAGTCTAGATCGGTTATATATATAAAATCTGAATGCAATATAAGCTCCAGCAAGCTAAAGCTAACCTTATTGTTAAATTTATACAACAAGTAGCAAACTACGATGCGGTAACTAGCAGTAAATAACATTTTCTACAATTAACAAAGTCTGCCGCCTGAGTCACTTACTGTTAGAAAAACCCAATTTATAACCTTTATATTCTTCTTCCACTTCATTGGGGTGGGAAGTCCGTGCGAATCTATGGTCATAAATGACTACCTATTATATTTGTGATAAGAATAAATCACATATTTGGGGCTCGCCTGAAGTGAAGCCAACTACCCATTACATAGGTAAACCTTGCAAGCACTCCGATAAGAGTCCCTTATCAAAATACTGAATTACTCTTCAGCTCGTGTCAGTGCTTCATTGCTGCTCTTATCACAGCATACAGCGATAAGCCCGCTTGTTGTTCTATACTTGATTAGCAATCGGGCCCGGCCAAAAGGCTTACAAATTATTTGGTCAACAGCTCTTGACAGCAGTTGGACGAGGCTCGTCGACAACAACGGTTGTGTGACTGACATATTCGGTAGATTTCATATATTATTAAGAATGCAAAACGACAAATATTTGCCACCACAGCCGCCATCTTATGGCTTCACTTCTGCACCGCCAAATCCAGGGCAGCAAGGACCCGCCTATCCACCGCAAGGATATCCACAGCAGAATTATCCCCCAACAGCACAGGGTTATCCAGCACCACCATCACAGAACTATGGACCTGTGGCACCGCCACACCCGCCGCCCATCACTGTTGAGGCGCAAACTGGCGGCTGCGGTGGCCGTAACCAAAAGAACAAAGCACAGTCGAATGCCGTAGGCGCTGGTAAGCATCGCTCATCGTATACACACTGGGAATTAGTCAGCTGTTCATATTAATAGATACCCAGCCATGCGCAGTGCTGATTAGATATCACTTGACCATAATACTGATTCATGTTCTGGGAATCACGTACTTTGACATTTCGCTACAATTCCGTTATCAAAAAGAATATCTTAGAGGGGAGAGTTATTTTCATTTAATTTTTAGTCTTATTGGCCGTATTGGATTGTAATTATAGGAGTCATATCTCTGTAAATATACATAATTGGCTTAAAATGTTTTGGGTGTAGTTGCGTAGGGTACTCAGGTACACTTTAACACTAAAATATGATTTTCTACAAAATTACGCTTACATTATGAGGTTAAAGTTTGACATATCTGGTATTAGTTCCCCAATCTCCGCACTATCCCTATAGCATTCACATTGCTAGTACTATTTGAATAACACATTAATTACCTTATTTCAGCTGCCGTCATCTTCCTCTCTGGAGGAATGAAGATCGCCTGGAGCATTGGCTTTCGCCAGTCGTACACAACTAAAGCAGGAGAACTTGGTTGGTTCATAGGTGCCATCATTGGTGCGGTTCTTAGTGGATTTATCACCAACAGGGTGCCCAAAAAAATTGTGATGGTAAGTGAGCTTCTCCCCTGTCATTTTCGAGTCTCTAATCGTCTATTTGTCTATCTATCGTCTACACAGCAATTTTGTTCGGTTCTGGTTTGCATTGGCGGAATAGTTATGGCCGCCACTAATACCAATTTGCAAGCCACAACGGCAAGTCTCTATCTGGATGGTATTGCCAATGGCCTAGTGTTTGCTCCAGCTATGGCTCTGGGCGGCGAAGTGGCCGTACCGTATATGCGCGGCAAGCTGAGTGCCTCTATTGACCAGCTATCCTTTTGCACTGGCATCTTTGTACAGATTGTCTACGTCACAGCCTGGGGTACTGACACTAGCATCATATACAATACCGGCTTCAATGCAGACAATCTACAGGGTATACTAAGCGCCTTATATGGATTCATTGCTTTTGTTATTGGCACACTGCTGTGCATCGAGAGTCCAGTGATAATGCTGGCCAATGGCGAGGAAGAGAAGGCCATCGATGCATTGCGTCGCCTGCAAAGTCCTCATGTGGTGACCACTGAGACTTACCAACAGCTAGAAGAGCACAAGCGGTATCTAGCGCAAAACAAGGATCTCTCGATTGCCCAAAGCATATCGCAAGCTCTGATCACTTTTGTTCGCCTCGTATACCTTCGAGCCCTTTACGCCATAAGCATTTCCAAGTTATTGGCGTGGGCACTAGTGTTATCTGTCAATCTGTCATACTATCGGTTTGATAGCACGTGGTGGTTAATTGGATTTGCTATGAGTCGCTGGTTGGGTAGTCTTATTTCCTGCTTTTGCTTGGATGCAGCGGGTCGCAAGATACCTACTCTACTGGGTCTGGTCGTTGCTGGCGGGCTGGCGTTTGGCTTAGGACATCAGTTCAAGCTCTCTCTACTCTTCGACTCTTTTCCGCCCATCTTAGTAGCATTCCAGTTCTTTGCCGGCGTTGCCTTCTCCGCCACCTCGCCATATCTCTCGGAGGCTTATCCGCTGGGCGTCAAGCAGCACTTTATCGGATTTACATTCATTATCGAAAATCTGGTCTTCATTATCATAGCGGTATGCGACTTTAGCTTTTCTGGTGTCTCTACATTCTTTTACGTCACTGGAGGCCTCTATATATTTGGATTCCTACTCGGCATTTGGTGTCTTCCCGAGACTAAAAACCAAACGCTTCGCGAATCCCAGGAAAAGTTTAAACTTTTCTAAGCGAGGATTCCATGAAAATAAGCAAAATTGTTTATTTTGCGCCAAGGTATTTTGTACTCTTAACGATGGACATTTGTATTATAATAAACATTATAGGGATAATAAATGTGAACATGATAGCAATTAAGCGAAGAGCAATGTTTTTCATTTAATAAAAATGATGGATCCAAAGCGTTATACAAGCGAGCTTTGTTAACTTGTTAAAACCCATTCAATGTATATAAAGACAACCCAAATTTCTTAGCTATTTGTTCATATAATGAGATTGGAAGTAAGTATATTAACTATCAGGTGAAGCCTTCATCAAGAAATAGAGGAAGGGCAGGCGTTATATAGGTTATATACTTATAAACTGAATCAAAATCATGGGTAGAGACAGCCAAATGTTCAATTATGAAAACTACAGAGACATGGAATTTTCCCCTATATTTCAATTATCTGTATCAGTTCAGAAATATATTGTGTATATTTATTGTGATCTGTAAGGTGAGGGCAGTCCGTCTGTCTGTGTCTGTGCTGCACAGCTAAGATTGTAATCGCGCACATATTTCTATGGCTATCAAACTGACTTTTCTAACAATGTGAATGATATACGAGTATAAGCCTTAACATATTGCTTTCACTGTAGTACACTAATCAGCGCTAATATTAGAGGGCATACATAAAGCGAATGTGTTTGGTGATAAAGTATGCTATCTAGTATATCAGATTACCTGAGTAAAGCATTTGTTTCGATCAATCGAATCAGTCCAGTTTCGAACTGCGCGTAAGGTAGAACAACTACAGAACCAATGCAGGAAAGCAAATATTTGCCACCACAGTCACAAGCTTATGGCTACACCTCAACATTGCCCACTGATCCACGAAACCATATGCCAACACCTTCGCAAAATCTTTACTATCCACCACAAGGGCATTCACAGCAAAACTACGCATTGCCATATAATATGCCGCCGCAAAGTGGTGGCGGTTACCCAGCACCAGTGCAGGAATACCCTACACAGGCCTATATACCAGCACAACATTTTGGACAATCAGAAGCCGCCAGCAGTGGTTGGGGCCAAGCGCAATTGAACGCAGTGGGCGCTGGTAAGGATCACCAAAGTTCTGGGGATGATAAGATAACGTTCGATTATTGTTGGAAATTGACAGTGTTTTCAAAATTCCATTGATATGTGCTACGAAACCAGATGATTGGTTACTTATGCTTACTTATTTCCGAAAAATGAATGAGCAATTCAGCAGTAAACTCATCAGCATTTTCCTTCATCAAATTTATATGGGTCTCTTATGTATAAAGATAATCTTTCTTCTGTTATTTCTATGAATTTCCGAAAATTGTATTCCGCATAAGTTAGATCTCTATTTAAAATTAGAAATTTACAATCATTTGCATATTTCCTGTTTTTAGAAGAAATATTTTTGCACTTTTAGGTGCTCTTATCTTCGTCTCTGGCGGCTTGAACATAGCCTGGAGTGTTGGATATCGCAGGCCATTTTTTTTTATTGCAACTAAGCATATGCAGGTAGCTTGGTTCATTGGGGGCCTTATAGGTGCTATTATTAGTGCATTCGTAACCAACAAGGTGTCCAAGAAAATTATCACGGTAAGCTTTTTACTCTTCCTTCTCTACTCCAGCTAATCCTAATCACAAATGAACCTCTCTTATGGTCTTTCAACAGCAATTATGCTCGCTTCTTGTCATCATTGGTGGGGTGGTTATGGCCTGTACGTGCAACAACAATGAAGCCATAACGGCAGGTCTTTATCTGGACGGCATTGCCAATGGCCTGGTGTTTGCGCCAACTCTGGCTCTGGTTGGCGAAGTGGCCGTTCCGCGTATCCGTGGAGCACTGAGCGGCACAATTGAGCAGTTTTGCTTTGGCACTGGCATCTTTCTACAGATCATCATCAGTCCAATTTGGTGTCACATTTTCAGTAACGAGCCCAACTTCAACGAGGATCGCGTGCATGGCGTGCTCAGTGCAATCTGCGGATTCTTTGCTTTACTAATTGCCATGAGGCTATTCATTGAGAGTCCCGTAAAACTCTTGGCCAACGGTGAGGAGGAGAAGGCCATTGATGCATTGCGGCGCCTCCAGCGTCCCTATACTGTGACCAATCAGACTTATCAGCAGCTGGCGGAACACAAGCGATATTTGATGCAGAACAAGGATCTTTCGATTAGCCAAAGCATATCGCAGGCTTTGCCCACCTTTGTGCGACTGCTCTGCCTGCGCGCCCTCAATGCTATGAGTATTTCCAGCTTCGTGGTGAGCGCACTGCTAGCTGGTTTGTCAAATTATTACTATTATTACATATATGAAAATAGTACCTGGTTCTTCGTAGGCATAGGCCTAAGTCGCTGGTTCGGTAACTTCAATGCCTGCTTTTGCATGGATTCAGTAGGTCGTAAGAAGCCAACGCTTCTGGGTCTGTTCATATGTGGCGGGCTTGGCATTACCATGGGTGCTATTTTTGGCAGTGGTGTCCCTGAATACGTTGTGTACATTTTGATCGCATTTCAGCTATTTGCCGGCATTACCTTCACTGCCAGCTCAGCATATCTTTCGGAAGCCTATCCCCTGCGCGTGAAGCAGCCCTTTATCTCTTTGACATTCGTTGCTGAACTTCTGGTGTATATTTTCATCTCGATCTGCGACTTTAACATAACTGCCGCTGCCAGTTTCTTCTATGCTTTAGGTGCCATTTATATACTCAGCTTTGTGATCGGCATTTGGGCTTTGCCGGAGACCAAAAACACTACACTACGCGAAGCACAAGACAAATTTCGAGTTTTTAATAAAGACTCACTAAAATAGGACAATCTTATTTCCGTTGATGTATATGAATTCCTTTGTCAAATCAAAATAATAAATATGCACGAGTATACAATATCAAGAAATGGAAGCGTTATATTTCACTCAAACATGATAACAATACCATTTTAATGCAGCGAACAAAAAGCTGATAAGGTTTATCAATAAGTATTTACGACGTCAGACCAACCTTTTTTTGCTTTGAAAATGTCAGAGAGAAGCTTTGAATAAAATGTTTTGAATTAGGTAAATTTATGATTATTTTAAATCTGTGATGACTCAGCTGTGTGTACTAACTCAACAGGAAACAAAAACTATCCACAAACATCTTTAATGGAATCTCTCACAATACATACCTTCAAACTCTTAAATAAATAGTAAGCAAATAAACAATCCAAAAAATTGCACCTCCTCACCTTGGTTTGTTCATCGTAATTTCTACCTAAAATAAACGAAAAACTACAAAACATGTCCATGTCTTGATTCAGCACAGCTAGAATCCAATGCAAACATTGAGCGATAAGCGGACAAAGTTGGGCCTTGCCCATTTGCAGTGTGATAGCGATAGCGTGGTTAACAACTCGCTTTTATCAATCAATAGGCGATAAGATTACCTTTGCCAATGGATAAACCTAACGAAAACCTATTCGTGTTCGACATGGTCGCTAGCATGTCTGTTGGTCATGTAGTTTCGTGTCGTACGGCGGCCGACTTGGACGCCTCGAAAGAACCAGAAATGCAAGAGCCAGAACCGTGCAGCAATTACGAAAGACCAAGACCAACGACTATGGGATACACGTCAATACCCTTGCCACAGCCGAGATTAGTGCAACAGCATCAGCATCAACAGCAAATAGCTCCAAACCAAGCTTCAGCAGACTGCTGCAATCGTGATCTGCGCAATCAGCCCCAAGCAAATGCTGTAGGAGCCGGTAAGTGATGTGTTGGTGATCGGAATAATCAATATGACAGGTAATCGTGATACGAGAATTGTACCTATGGAAAGTGATCGAAGACGACAGGCAATTTAAATGATTAAATCAATTGTGGAAAATATAGAGTAAATAAATAGGTTGATGACTACATTTAATTATTCACTGAATTAACGAAAACAGGTAGCTCCACCTTGTAGCTTTTCAAAACTATGCCATTGAGCCATTACATGCGCGTATTTCTCGTTTATCTTTGCACAGTTTATGACTGTGGTATCGTGCTCAAATAAGTGAGAGGGTTCTTTTTGTGAATATCCATATACTTTATGAATTTATTGTGAAACCAATGCGGTGCAGCAGTGGCAAGTTAGTTAGGAATGACGTATCGACACACAACTGAAACAAAGAAAGGAATGCTAATTTCGGGTAACCGAAGCTTGCGTACCCTTGCAAATTTGGTTGAAATTCTATGCCATGCTATACTATACTAAGAGTTCATTCCAAATCGGTAGGTTATAAGGAAGCTATATTAAATAGCTTTGGTCAGCAGACTTAGAGGCTTCTAAATTTGACAGTTACTAAATTTGGGTCAATTTGTATAAAAAAAAAGCAACCAATTTTGGTGTTCTAAGAGCTAATTCCGGTTATATGATAGCTATATGATCAACTTAGGTGAGCAGACGTAAAGTTGGTTCAATTTGAATAAGAAACAGCTAATTTTCCTGTACTAAGAGGTCGAATCGTCGGTTATAACTATATGATATAGTGATCCGATCTGCCGCAGAATGAAGTCTATGGTACTAATTTCGAAAGTTCTAAAGGTGAGAGACTAGTTCGCATAGAAACTGACAGACAGACGGACATGGCTATAACGACTCGGCGTGTCAAGCTGATCAAGAATTTCGGGGTCGGATATGCTTCGTAAATTTGTGTAACAAATATCTTGACAAAATTGTAATACCCTCTGCGAGGGTATAATGATGTCCGAGCAGCAGCTGAAATCAGTGCAACAACGTTGATAGCTCGACACTCTCAAATAACAGTGTTGTCCAAACTAACAGTTTTATCAGAAGATATGCAAGAAATGTATCTAGATCAGCAACAAGCTAAAAATTAAAGACAATGCCTGAATGCGAGTCTAGATAGAGACTAAAAGAATCTTAAGTGCTCATCAGTATAAGTCCAAGCAGCAGCTATACCAAATACTAGTTCACCTATTTAGATATGGCTTAATGTGTCTAGCATGGACGATCTTCCATCCATGTAGAATTTCGCCAAAAGTACCTTAAAATCGGTTGTTATGCTTCATGAGTTGATATTGAAAGAACGTTATGGTTATGAAATACCCTAAGGCTGACTTATTTGACCAATCTTCTCAACACATCTCTATTATAATGATCAAGATGATGACGATAAGATGCAGCCAAAATAATATAATAAAATAAAATATTTATCATGGATATATTCATATTAGCTCCGCTCAATTCTTTTTAAAAACCGGGTATATAGCATATATAGAAACATATAACAATCAATTCGGGTTAATATACAACCATCTCTTTGCACGAAATTTTCGCCAAATTGAGGGGAAGCCTAGCAGAGGCTGAAAAAGTACCATCTGGCTTTCTCAATCTTTACTTACATATCAGATCAATAGATTCGCGTGATCGGAATAAAACAGAATAATGTTGCATCCCGTTCGTTATAGAAAAGAGTAGATAGACAGGTTAATATTCAAGAGCTTTCTTCTATTTTTACAGACAATCTAATTGTGTTCTCAACACTAATTTCTATGGATAAGTCTCTTCTACCTGATTTCAAAAGTTATTTACATAACATTCACTGACTTTTCTCTTCCTCAGCCGCCTTAATCTTCGTATCGGGTGGCATGCATATAGCCTGGAGCATTGGCTTTGCTAGCTTCTCTGACCAGTTCCTAATGAGTAAACATCTTCGTATATGCTGGTTCATTGGCGCCATTATTGGAGCTATACTCAGCGTTCTATTCAGTAGGCTTGTGGCCTATAAGAATATCATGGTAAGTGTAGCACAATCAAGCTCATATGAGTATAATCAGCACAATTCTTCTTTTCATTCAAAGCAACTGAGCTCGTTACTTGTAATCTTTGGCGGAGTTATCCAAACTGCCACAAAACTCCAAACACTGGCTATGCTTAAAGCTGGATATTTGGATGGACTAGCTAATGGTCTCGCACTGGCGCCCACTCTGACCATGGCCGGTGAGCTGGCGGTGTTTTATAAGCGCGGCACAATTGCATCCGCTGCAGAGCAATGGCCCTGCGCTCTAGGGATCTTCATCCAGATTGTCAGCAGTGCCAGCTGGACGATGGATGAGAATAACTACACCATGGATCAGCTACAGCTGCAGGGAGTGCTGAGCATCATCTTAGGGATCGTAGCCCTCATCATTGCTAGCCTGTTGAGCATCCAGTCGCCAGTGGAATTGCTTGTCCAGGGAATCCCGCAACAGGCCACAGAAGCCCTAAGCCGTCTGCAGTATCCACGAGCGGTTACCGCTGAGACATACGACCAGCTGACAGAGCATCGCTCTTATCTGGAGTACAATCGTTCTATGGACTGTCTCCAAGCATGGCGCCAGTCACTGCCCGCCCTTTTGCGTCTCTGCCTATTGCGCGTTCTTTATGCCATGACCTGCAGCATGCTGGTGGCCTTCACACTGACCTTCACCAGCACCACTGTGTATCATTTGAATAGCGGACCGTACGTGCTCTTTGGGCTATGCCGCCTTGTGGGAAGCACAAGCGCGGCCTTTTCGCTGGACTCACTGGGCCGCAAGCTTCCATTGGTGCTGGGATTGCTTATCTGTGGCGGCATGTCTGTAGGCCTGGCGAGCAGATTCATGAATACGGAGTTTTTGCGTCTAGCAGACATGAGGACGGCCCTGTGGCTGCTGCTTCTTTTCCAGCTATTCGCTGGAATTGGCTTTGCCTCTAGCTCAGCCTATCTTTCGGAAGCTTTCCCACTGGCTACTAAGCGACAATGCATAACTCTAGCTTATGTTCTGGAGCTGATTGCTCACATAGGACTTTGCAATTTCGACCCGAACGTGCAAATTGATCGCATCAATAACATCAGCATCTACTTCTTTGTTCTCGGCGCGCACATGTTGCTGGGATTCCTCTTAAGCATTTGGTATATGCCGGAGACCAAGCTGACAACGCTTCGTCAAGCGCAACAAAAGTTTGAACATTTTCGGCGTAGCACTGTCCCGCAAGCCTAAAAGTAGGCCACTCTCTACTAACTCAAGACTATTTACTACTTAGCTATGTATGTATATGTATTTATAAATAAATTTCTTATTGTTAAGGCAATGCTCGTTGGATGTAAGAGTATCTATCAACTGTTTTTCGGCTGGCTATCAGTCAGCTCTCAAGTCGCCTGCACTCGCTATCGTTGTCTTATCGTCCGAGTGGCTAGCGTGGCTCGAGTGGCTGCCACAATTATATTTCTATTATTATTTCAACAAATAATGTATTGTCATGATTAGAGTCGGCAACACCGACTTTATTGTTGCATTCCGGTTTTCACAAGTTCATTTTCGGCCTTCCCTTAATTGGAGGCTCGACTCCCCTATCTACATTTCATGTGCCACATTAAAACTTTACACATCTGGCAATAAACGATTGTTCTTTTCAGTTGACAAAATAAAAGCACATGGCAGTGCCCTTTTCACTTCCGTTCACTTTTGAATATTGGCGCACAACAACAATCGGAAAATCGTTTGCTACAAACCACTGCAGTGTGACCAGATTAGCACTGTTACGCAGTATTTTAAGTATTCCAAAGTGTTCAAATAAAGTTAAATGGAAGATGGGAAACTAAAAGCCACCTTACCAAGAACATGCACAAATGGCTTCAAATGTAATAATTATAAAAAGGAAATTGTGAACCTCCATGGAAATTGGAAGTTGAAAATTTAATAATTAACAGAAGGTATTTCGAGAATAAGATACTTTGTGCTCATCAGCTAGCATATGCTTTTACCAGCATCCAGCATTAAGTGTAGATCACTTGGATGACAGCTGTTTTTGTGCAGAATAAAGCACTGGTTTAGATCCCTTCCTGCTCGCCTAGGCTTATCATACAAAAGTCCGGAAAATTCTTCCAAGGACTTCCGAAAAGGTCCGTCGGGCATAAAAGTATTTCTAAATGCTTTTTATTTTACCAAGCTAGAAGTCAAGTGAGTGAGGAAACGCCGATATAGTTGAATCCGTTAAAGCTCAATTGTAATGTTGAAGTCCAACGGAAAACCAAACTCGAGCCGCTTCTCATTATGTAACAGTAGTAGCAGAATTCATTATTCATTATTCTTTTTAGACGTTAGGCGTTTCAGTAACAGTTTAAGCACATATTGACAATATTTCGTATATGACATCTGAACGCTGCACCTTAATTGCCTCTATTTAATATATTTATACGCAGAAAATGGACTTGTGAATTACAAACGCTTCTTATGGGAATGAATTTCATAAGTTTTTTGGATGTTATACTGACCTTTTTATTTGTAAATGTTTTTCATTTTAGCAAGCTGTCAAGTGTGTCAAGTGTGTAAGGAATCACTTGACCTCGAGCTTGCTAAAGAACATCCAAAAAAAGTATTTAGTATTTAGTCTCTTCTTGTATAAATGGACATGCATATAGAGTATTAAATATTCAGAAATTCCTTGACCTTTCACCCGTTTCTATACCTTCTATTCAGTTTCTGCCTGCACATTGTGGCAATTCACTTTATTGATTTTTGTGTCCAGCCTAGACCACTTCTGACGACTTCCATTCAAATTTAATTAATTTATATTTATCCAATAATCATATTGATAACAGGCGCGCAAAAAGTTTTCGCTGTTTATATTTATCTTATCAGCGCCCATTCTCGCCTCGAGCACTTCGGACAACTTTAGTGCTCGCTCTAGTACTATAACAACTGCAGAGCCAAGCGAACCAAAATCAAACCCACCGCGCAGCCGGCAAGTCCGAAATATAAAGTGTGGAGTGCGCATCGACGTAGACAAAGTGAAAATGACGAGCGCGGACAAAACAAGTGACAAATTCTGATGAAAACAAACAAATAAACAATCAAGAGAGCTGTCGCAATCGACGCGCAATCACAAATTGATATTTAATAAATATTGTGCTAATTAATTGAAACTACTGGAATTCTTTTGCAACGCGAAACATGCCATTGCTGCCGACCATTGAGGAGGAGGGCAAACTGTCATGGCTGCGTCTCATGTGGCGGTATCGCCTGCAATTTCAGTCCATGGCCGCAGGTGAGACATTCAATTGCTGTTAACCTGGAGACCGCCAAGGAGCATATATTGAGCTTTCCATTTATCTTTCATAGCCTCCATTATATTTGTGGGCAGTGGCATGCGATTGGCCTGGTCCATTTTCGATACGCCCGCGGGTAAATTTCTGAACAACAACAACACCCACAATCTGATGATGAGCTGGTTTATAGGCGCCGCTTTGGGTGGTCTGTTGGCGGCACTGTTTGTTCAGCGGGTCACCAAAAACGTGGCATATGTAAGTGCTGATAAGCTGATAAGCATCAACCTGCATTTGGCATTTGCCATTATCGAAATCGTAATCTAAATGCATATATTATGGCAGATATTTTGTGTAGTTTTTCGTAAATTATCAGCCAAGAGAGTGGGCAAAAACATTTATTGATGCATTAAGAATTAAGTAGTAAGGCCTTATGCGCACAGTGAGCTGAACCCATGTTCGCTGATTTTAATGCTCATGAAAATCAAAATAGACCCGTTTACTTGTATGGCGTTACTAATTAGATGAGGATCACTTGGCTGACAGCTGTTTTTGTGCAGTACAAAGCATTGGTATAGATCCCTTCCTGGTGAAATCTTCTTTAGAATGTTTGGTTTTCATGAGCATCATATATGATATTCACTCTTTGGGTTCGTTTAACCCAAGGAACATTTCCAACTCTCGCTCCTTATTAACCGTTTTAGTGTTATCATTATTCAGCATTTGCATACAAATTAAGACCATCACATCCGGAATTTCAAATAATTAACTTTTCCATTCGCAGACCTCCAGCGGTTTTCTGCTGCTCATTGCTGGCATCTTAAACCTGGCCATGCCGCATCATTTCAATTCCGCCTGCTATAGCAGCGTCAGTGTTGGCGCAGCCTATGGATTAACTCAGGTGCAGGCTTTAGTCACGGGCTCGGAGGTTGCCCACAAATCAATACGCGGCATGCTGCTGAGCTGTGAACGCGTCTTTCTCTGGCTGGGCGTCTGCATAGAGGTCTTCTACACGCGCGTCTGGTATGCTTTGGAGAGAGGCCATTCCATGCATATAGATCAGCTCCACGGAATACTATTGGCTGGCCTGGGTGTTAGTGCCGTCATCTTTGCAGTGGCCCATCGTCTGGAATCACCGTTGTTGCTGTTGCGTCAGGAGCGAGACATGGCTGTGGGGGATACGTTGAAACAGCTGTACGGCCAATCAGCCACAGAGCTGTTGAAGCTGCGCGAGGATTGCCGGCAGCTTCACAATGCCACGGACTGGCAGCAGCTTGGCGAGGCTCCGCAGGACACCTGCTGGCGACGTTTGGCGCGTCGCTTATTGCCGCTGGCCAAGGTGCTGGTGTTGCGCTGCTTTGCCGCTTTGGCGCTCTCGCTGCCATACAATCGCGCTTTTCTGGTGGTCAGCTGGCATGGCCTGGAGTGCGACATGAACTGCCTGTACTGGCTGGCATTTTGCGGCTTGTGTGGTAGTCTGATAGGTGCCGTCCTAGTCGATTGGCAGGGACGTCGGAAACTCTGTTCTCTTTCACTTTTCGTGGCCGGCATTGTGATTGTCATGATTGGCGGCGTGTTTCAGCACCTGGAATCGGCCCAGAAGACCTACTATGATATCAATCTGCAGGCCATTGCATTGCTAATGCTATTCTTCGAGCTCATTGTAGCTGGTGGTGTGGCTGTGCCAGCTTTGATCTATACCGCGGAAGCCTTTAGTGTGGCCAACAAGGCGCGCTGCCTGGCTGGTGTGCTGATTTGCGAACAGGCTCTGCATTTGCTGCTCATGCTAGCCGCCTTTGGCCACCACCTGACTGATTCAGTATTTTTCTTTACGTTCGGAGGTCTCAGCTTTGTTTTCGGCTTGCTTGTGTTTACGCTAATGCCGGAAACGCGCCATCTGACGCTCTACGAGTGCCTGCTCAAGTTCAAGAAAGTTCCCTAAGCTTTAATTTTCGAAGTACCTAACTATTGTTATCTGTATAATTTATCTATATGTGATTTGTTTGTATGTGTTTGTGTGATATGTTCTGTTATGTTCAGTTGCCTCTATTTATCTTTAATGACAATAAAACTATACGCTATTCAATATCTAAGATATATATATATATATATTTTCACAAATTCAGTAAAAATAGCCTGGTGATTTTGGTTTTCAATAAACAAACTTTCTCTTCAGATAAGTAGTTCAGATTCCAGAATATTAGCTAGCTCAGGTCTAGTGATTCTGTGGAGTTCTTATTGATGCTTATTGCGGATTAATGACTTCTGCTTGACACTGGCAAGAGCTCATTAAGACATTAATGTTTTCATAGTCCCTAGACATTAAGCTAGTTTATGAGCATTTCGGATACAAATTTACTTATTCAACATAATTGTTTTTCAAATATTCGTCGCTTAGACTGCATAAGAATTTTATGATTTCAATGTGAATTTAAAATTAATCATTTGAAATTCTACAGCTGGAACTAGATGGTGATGGGTAAGTGAAAAAGCTCACCTGAAAAAGGATTTGGCTTGTATAGCTTTCAACTCCAGATTTTGAAGTATTCTCTACCAAAACTTTTCAACTTTTATCAATTTTTGTTAACATCATTTCACATCTTGCAGCTTTTTGAAAGTTTAGCTTGCCATAATCGTTCAGAATCTGTTACCACTATGCCTTCCAGAGCTTTTTTCCAATAACAAACATTGGGAAATGCGACTCAAAGGTTGCCTCACTCAAAGAAAGGTATTGAATAGCTCTCTGAAACAGACGTGGGCACAGTGTTGAATAACACATTTTGATTCGAATTGACCGCTTTATGAGTTGTAAACAAAGCCAAAAGCCGGCGCTTGCAAGCTTTTGCTCATTCATAAAGGTTCTACAACTTTTTGCTTTGCGATATAGCTATGGCACTTTGTGAATATAATGCGGATTTTACAAACTCATTTGCATGCGGGAAAACGGGAGAGCGAGTGAAATGGAAAGAGAGGGACAGAGAGCATGTGATAGGTTTAAGGAAGAGGCATAGCCAAAAGGAGCAACAGAAATCAAGTTGATTAATATGGCATGTGATGAATATGCATGGCACTGGCATACCGAGCCCGGATTTAGTTTCCCCAACAATGCCCGAAAACGCTTTAAGCCTGGGTTAGCGAGGGGCAGAGAAACTGAACGGAAGGGAAAAGCAAATTGAGGCAGCTCCCTTGACATCAAGCATCATCATCATCCACATCTTACTCCTTCCTGCTCCAGCTAGCCATCTCCATCTAATGATGTGGAAAATTTGCTCGCCAAGCCACAAAATGGCCAATATGCATAAAGAAAGTTATTGATATGCAATATTTGTGTAGTTTTGTTTTTCCTTTTTTTTTTGCAGCCAGAGGCAGCAGTAACATCCTGGTTACTTTTGTTTTTGTTTTTTTTATTTTTTGTTTTTGTAAGTACTTTAGGGAGTCGGTTGTTTGTGTATGAAGTGGTTTTGGTTTTGGTCTCTCAATGGGGAGATACCTATTGGTCTGACTATTTGTGCATCTACAGCCGTAGCTTCGTTTTGGTCTGCGGTTGCTTTGCTTTGCTATGCGATGCGATGCTGCTTGAGATTCTAGTATCCCTTTGGCCACAATTAGCAGCTGCGGCTGTTGCTGAAACTCTCTTAGCATTCAATAACATGCGGTCACTTACAACAATGTTTGTATGCTGTAGTTGTGTCAGAGCAGAACAGCAGCAACAGCAATAACAACAACAAAGGTTTGCCTTTAACTGCTGCTAAATAGACCCCCGAGTCCTTGGTCGGTTTAATGAAGCGGCGGGAATTGAGCTTAAAGTTATTAAATTTTTAATAGAGTTAATTAGCTGGAGTACAGAAAAATTTGTTTGTTTATGCAGCAGCAACAATACAGCACCAACATCAGTGGGGAAAAATACCTTTACCTGCTCCTGCAGCATTTCCCAGCGGCTTATGTTGCCAGGCGGCCGCCAAATAACTTACATTTTAAACTAATTATGCAGTCCACGTCGCAAAAGTTTACTAACAAAATACACGATAAGACAAGTATGTGTATAATAAGCAAGCTTTATAATTACTTAATGAAAAAGCATGGTGTAGGGGAGAGCTTGAGCTGGAGTAAGTTTCTGCCAAAGGTGAAAAGCCTACAACTATTTGCAAAGCTAAGTTTTGAAGATACTGAAGTAAAGATACTTGCATGTATACGTATATATATAGGAATGTGAAAGTGTAATAAAAGATAGACTGTGGTTGGTGTGGAATCTACTTAATCTAATTAAACGTTCTTTAAACAAAGCAAATCAAATACACCAAGTAAGGCTTCTCGAAGAGTTGTCTCATCTATTCTCTAGGCTGTCTTCTTCTTCTTTCGTTAATCTCTCTATAAATAAATATTATCAGAACCTTAGTCATCCACTTTGTCATATATTCATTCTTTAAGTATGCAACGCAGGACACCTACTTGAAATAATGGTTATGATTCCACTTTGATTACACAAGAAAGCAAGCTGCATTGAATCACATTGTAAATCCAACCCAGACTTTCTTAAGAAATTTATCCACTTAAAAAGTTATATTTTTTAAGCTATTTAAGAATATAGCAACAGTAACTCACATAATACTTACCTGTGGCACTGACATTTCTACCTATATCACTTCGAACTCATTCCATAAGTAGAGATTATCCTGGGTAACTTTTTGCTGCGCTTTTCAAAAAACTACATCATACTTTGCAGTGCAAAGAGCATAAAAATGCAGCTGAAAGCAACGCCCTGTTATAGCTTTCTCTTTTTTCAAAGCCAAAGCGTGACGCCAAAAAAATGAAATAAAAAAACACTTGCAAACTTTGCTTTAAGCTAGAAAATGTAAAAACCAAAAACAGACAAAACATTGACAACATTTTTGGCACTTTGGCAGGACATGGGACATGAACACGGACATGAATGGAAACATGGCTGCAACCGGAGCTGAAACTCTCGAAGGGCTTGCAGCATAATGTTATTGGCGTCTTTTGTGTCATTTCAATTAACTGAAATTGAAAACGACAGTCGTAAACATTAACAGCTATGTGAGATGTTGTATGTGAACCATGCTGTGCATGCACACACTGTGACAAATAATGTTAGATATCAATTTTATATATTCATTAATTCTTAAAGACAACTTTTTCAAAATATCTACAAATTTTATATTCAAGGTCTGACAACAAAACAGAGTCCGAGATTCGGGTTTGTTTATACGTTAAAGAGCAATATGGCTTCTGCTTAGCTTGAAGTAATCATTTTCATTCCCCAAATTGGCAGAATTCGAAATCATAGAAATATTTGAAACTTCTTATATAAACTGAAGGGTTTTTTAAGCCATTTAAAAGTATATATTGTATTTTGATGACTATTTCTCATCAAATTTTCTCCGTGTATATATGTATCTGCATTTGTAGCACAATATGTGAGCGCGTGTGGGTTGGTGGCATCGCCTCAGGCAGGCTTGGCAAGGAGGCGACAACAAAAACCAACAACGACAATTGCAATGCAAATCGCTTTGGGTGCAGCAACAGCCACAGCCACAGAAAAACAACAACACGATGACGAGCAGCAGTCAAGAAAAACATTTCAATAAGAAACCAACCAAACACGTTAAGTAAGCAGAAAGAAAGAGAGGCAGCTGAAGACAGACCGAGAAAGAGAGAGTTTGAAAAGGCGGTTAGGCGTACCGCCGTCGTAACTGAAAAAAAGCAAACAAACGTAAAATTTTATTTGTGCGCAATTTTCTATAAATTTTCATCGATTGCCATTGGGGAATATTGGCGACATTTGCGTTTGGCATTTTGCTGCGTCCTTCACACACCCACACAGCTATAGAGAGCCCAACATCCTAACGCCTGCTTGCCATAACTTTAGCTGCACTTGGAATTATGTTTTGTTATTCTTGTTGTCGCCTTTTGCCAACTCACACAAAATTGAAAAACCCTTGCATACGTATGTGTGATAGCACGTGTGTGTGTGTGTGTGTGTGTGTGTGTGCATGCTTGTTTCCAATCAACAACGAATGTAGTTTCTATAATAGCAAAAAAAAACGATTGTAAATAAATTATGTGCTCGCTTTCTTAGACTGAGCGAGAGCGAACGGAAACGGAAACCCGGTAAGCAGCAACGAATTAATGTCTCAGCATGCCACAAAATGGCCGACGTGGCGGAATTTATGACTCTGAAAGACAACTCTAAAGTGGCCAGCGCTGCGGTGTGACAATAAAATGGCGTCAAATTGCCATAAAAATGAGCCCAACACCAACAACGAGCAGCCCAGAACATGGCAAAGCAACCCAAATCCAAAATCGTTGCCAAGCCGCAACAAGCAAAAGCATTGCTCCCCACAACAATATATATAAAAGTAAAATAATAAATAAGCGCATAAACCTTGAGAATGCGGCTCGGGGGTGCGGGATTAGCATGGGGTGCGCTTGATTTGGAAGAAAAGGGTTCTTGACTGGCATTTTTGGTGTTCATAAATTCAGTAAGCCAAAAAGTAGAAAAGCATTTCATAAGCGGCTTTAATCAATTTGCCAAGAAGACTTAAAGGTTTCCTAGCCTTATCGATGGCCCTTTACATTTTACAGAAGCATTCATCATTGTTGTGCATTTCAGCCATTAGAATAATTTTATGTTTCATGAGCATAACTAGCAATGATAACTGATACTTATATGTTATATGCTCTCATACTTATAAGTTAGGGAACCATAATGGATGAAAACAGAAAGCTAAATAGTATTTTAGGTAAGTAAGGTAAGTTTTAGGTAAGTTTGACTGAAGATTATCCAAGAAGAATTGATTTTTAAGTGTCGAAATAATTGTTTGAAAATAATTTGAGATCTGGAACATGAAGATATGAAGCCTTTCACCTCGCCCGATTATGAGTAAAAACATATCACACTATGTGTACTACACAATTCTCATGGTTTGACTGCTTCTTGCTAAGGGGTTAGTTCATGTAAGCTAATGACATATTAATAATTTGTATCCCGAATGAGACTATTGTGCAAATTTGAAAGTTATTGGAGCATTAACTTATAACTATACGAATGGCATATGTAAACCAGGCCTTAAGCCTCCGTATTCATGTTAATAATAGTTTATTATAGAATACACAAATTGGTACAGCTGTTGGTGAAACCTACTGTATTCTAAGACAACTATTCCTATACTAGCGATTCCTTCCTGCTCATCGTAAAATTGTGATAGCAAAAATGTACAGCTCAGAATGGATTTCAATAGTATAGCAGGATTTCTTTTCAACTTAAGTCGATGTGCTCCAATCACAGCCTATGCTAATAGGATATTTAATATTAGCTTAGAATCATGGATCAAATTCAGAACCCTCATTTTTACACACAAGATAATTAATACTAAAGAACCAAGTTATCTTTTTGAGCGACTCCAATTCTCCACCTCTATTCGGACACACAATCTAATTGGTGTAAAAATAAAGAGAGACAATTCTTCATCCACTCTGTTCGGTTACGCGGAACGGCTTACCACAGAATTTGAAGGCAGCTAGCATGATCGCATACATGCTAAGGACATTGGAATTGTGTCATCTAGTGTTTGTTTTGTCCAAAGCCCTGAAGTATAGATTTGCAGACATTGCTTTCAAGCGTTATACGAGATTAAGTTCCCAATAAGAATATTGAATTTTATGCATCATTTGCCTTGATATCACCATGCCATGGCCTTACAATTTATTTAAGCTATAAAAACAAGTGTGTCATTCACAAAATCGATGGCAAACAGAAGTCTTTTATGCGACCCATTGAAATAACTGTGTAAAAACAATTCATGAACAAAAAAGTACAGATGATTTATTACCTTAAAGGTTCTTAACGTGATTCATCTAGCTAAACACTCTATTGAAGATAACCAGTTAAGTACAAACATTTCATTTAGCGTACCTAAATACTTTCTCAAGAAACCTTACTTCTCTCACATAAGTACAAATTTTGCTTGACTTTTAAGTTCACAGTACAGCCATATTTTTTTAAATCTCTTTATAAATTTGTAGCAGTTCGTGTCAGCCATAGCCTCACTCTAGCACTCTATCAAATTCACAGGCAATAACTTTCAATTAATATGAAAAACTGTCAACTTGTGTTAAATATAAAAATTGCAATAACAAATTGTTAATTTTCCTATTGTTTTATATTTTTTGTCGTGGCAACAATTTTTGTGTCACACGTAAATTGACACGTTTTATGTTATATCTGAAACTGGAACTGCCTACCTCCAACTCCACCTCCCCTACCACGACCAAAACATCATTGTTGTTTTTGCTGTCTTTGCTGTCGCTGTCATTTTGGCCAAAAACAAAAACCGAAAGTTCACTAACAAGCCTATAAAGTTTTTCGTTTCCACAGATTCTGCAACTTTTGTAGAACTTGGGGGTAGCCCTGGTTTTGGCTGCATGTGGCGGGCGAAGGCGCGGTAAGGGGAAACCCAACACGTCACTCAGCTACGAAAGTTGATCAAAAATTGAAGACAACTTTGACGGCAGTTTACACTGCTGCAGCTGTTAGATTGACTGCACTGACTTCTGACCCGTTCAACTCTAAAGGAACTGAAATTGTCTCACACAGCACATTAAATTTAATTAGCTGACATAAATTTTGGTTGGCCTCCAACTAACACTGCACTCATGCACAAGCTTCTCTATTGAGCACCACCAAGTAAAGCCCTGCACAAAAATCAGTCGAGCTGACATTTTTAATGGCAGAGAAGCTGGCATAACCAAATGAAGAAGAAGAAGAAGAAGAAGCAGAGAAGCAGGAACAGGAGCAGGAGCAGCTAGCAATAGTAAAAGAATTGCCACATAAAGCTTTGAACGAGGCTGCCAAGTAAGAGTTTCATGACTTATGCAAGTTTTGACGACAGGTGCACGTGTCTCTAACATGCTATATGTATGCGTGCGTGTATGTGTGTGTGTGTGTGAAGGTGAGTGTGCGTGTTAAATCAACTGTCACTTCCTGTTTTCAAACTTGGTCCTGCAAAGTATTCAGCCAGTGCCAGTGCCAGTCGACTCGTTTTGCTTTCAAGTTATGATAGGAAATCTCATTGCTTCATGCATTTTCAACAATTTACTTAACTGCAAACGGTCCTGAAAATGCAAAGTGAAACGTAAAAATAAATCGAGAGTGCAATGTGTATTGCATAGATCAAACGAACCAGAACAGCAGCACTTTGAATACTTAAATGGCAGCAAATTCACAAGTGGTTATGGTTCCAGCTTTGAAGCCGGTAGGATGGCAGTGAGCGATGCAGTGGGTTGAACAAAATGCCTATGAATATGGATCCGTGGCTGACCCGACCTAGGCCTGTAGGCTGGCCAAGCTCCACTTTCTGGATATATGTTAATATAATCGTAATCTATATAGAGTAAAAAGGTATATTATATTCGTGCAAATGTATGTAATAGGTAGAAGGAAACGTTTCCCCATATGGTATATACATTCTTGCGGAGTCGATTTGGACCTGACCGTGTGTCGGTCTGTATAAACACCTAGATCTCGGAGACTATAATGGCTAATGGCCCGCCCTCCCACAACGATATGATACTCATATCTCCCACAATTTATGACAGATTTAGCTGAAACTCGTTTTGTATAAGCACATTCCCTTACGATTTGCAGAATTTCATTGAGATCGTATAAGAACTGTTGCAGGATGCTGCAAGCAACATTGCTACGAAAAGCAACTTTCAGCCGAAACGGCGGGAGAGTTTTGTGTGGCAGCTTCTTACTTTTAGTTACGTTATGTAGTTGATGTTAAGCTAATGGAACTGTCTCAACAATTCATCAAATTAAACACTTTCAATAAATCGGATTTGTCCGCAAAAAGGGGCCTCAGTAAGAGTATCTTATGGTGGGAATTCAACCATAGCGTTCTTACTTGTTATTTGCTGTTGTCATAGAATGAGATGTTATCCTAATTACTTTACAGGACTGACTTGTAATACATATGAGCTATTACCTAAAAATCTATCACAACGGAAGTAAATTAGCTAATGCTAACAATATTTCTAGAAACTCAAGCTTACACTCCAGGACTTCAACTTCTGTTTTGTTGTTGTTGGGCCACACTTCCACCAGAACCATTCAAATTACACTCACGAATATTTGGAGGAGCATTTCCTTGAGTCCGAAAGCAAAAGGAGCAACCCAATGGAAATAAAGAGAAATTAAGAAAACCATCTGCTTGGGTCCCATAAGAAAAGCAATAATATCTTTAATTTGCTTTTGTTCTGCTGTGCATATCTGCTGCATAGTTTTATTAAGCTCTCAGCAAATTGCAAAATAATTGAATAATATTCACACACATTTATGCAATTTAATATGCACTTTAAGCTTGGCTTGTTGGCCGCGCTTTTGTTTGTTTGTGTGCAGGCAACTGTTGCTAATTAAATTCTTTCATTAACACAATATGAAAGCTGCAGCTGGAGTTGGAGTTGCAGCTGGAGCAGAGTATCATTTGTGCCGTTCAATTAACACCATTAAAAATCACTACGAACTAATTAACTTCATCATATATTAATGCATTGTGCATGACTGCCTAGTAAATAATATATGCTTGATTTTTCATATTTATGTCGCTTATTTCACCCCCTCTCACAATCTTCTTCAGTTCTTGCTATTGCTTGCGGTCGAATGAATGCATCGATCGACCGTATGCCACAGATTCTTTGCATTCAGTTTGACATTTGACACGCTATTGTAAGGACGCAGGTGAAGTGAGGTAGATGGCACACAAAACAATTCACTTCCGCTTAGCAAGCTCCGACAAAGCAAGCCATGGTAAAAGGTGGTGAGGCGTACCGAGGTTCAACAGATAATGTCTGCCAGGATATTGACAACTAAAGGTAGCAGCTTTGTGTCTATTTGCTCTTATTTGACTTAACTGACAGCGGAAGCGTTCCACACAAGACAACAGTACATTGAATCGAGTTATTCTGAGGGGGATGGGGGAGTAAGCCATTTACCTCAGCACCCCCACCACCGCTGTCCCATCTTCTGTTTACAAAATAAGCGAAAGCTGTGCCAATAAGCCTCAACGTCGCCTGCACTTAATTTATTTGCAACAAAAGCTGGGGAAAACAAACTTTTACGCAAGTGCAACTTTGCTTTACGTGTTTTTCGCATCCTTTACACTCTTCTTTTTCTTTTTTGTGTACTTTGGTGTCGTCATTCGCCTCACTTGACTTATTTTCAGAACGTTCGACGAACATGCCACGCGCATTTGGCGACCACAAACACAAGAGTTTGTCAGCCTGCGTAGTAGGGGGAGGGGGAGGGGAGTCGAATTTCTGGCCCACCTACCAACAGAATTCTATAAGTATGTAATGTTCTGCTGTGAAATTAAGGCATTTACATATCAGTGGCTGCATCTGAGCATAGAATCTCGACACCGATTTAGTTTATTGTTCGAGCAAATAATATGTAAGGTGGCACAAGTACGACAAACGAGCTCAGTTTAGCACTTCAATTACAATGTTCAAAGCAAGAGGATATACTCTATCAAGAAGTACTTAGGCTTAAGCTAGAAGGTCTATAAAGGATATCTAAATAAGCAACATAAAGGTTGTGCTTAAATTTTGTAAGTTCATGCATCTTTTGTAAAGAACAGAGAAAAATTGGCAAGAGAAGAGCTTTGAAGTTGTGTTCATTGAGTTTAAGACTTTTGCCATAAAATATGAGTAAGAATTATATATTACTAGCTAACACGGCTAGCATTGCTAAGCCTGGATGTTTTTCTTTTTATTGAAGATATTTTTGGTATTTTTGGTTCTGGTTTTTTTCTTCTTTACAAACCGACAGCAGCAACGTTGAGTTGTCTATGTGAGAAACATGAATTTTCCAAATTAAGTCCATTTGCTTTTAATGTTTGCCTCTGTGGCTTGTTTATCGTCATAAAAAATGGAAGGCGGCTTAAATTCGGTTAGCGTTTCTGTTGATATCATTGGCATAATCCAAGAAGTCCACCAGCTATCTAGCGCTTTAGCGATCGCATTCTAGTATGGCCTTTTGGTGCTCAACTGTATCAGATGCTCAAGCTTGAGGGGTAGCTTCACTATTGACCATCCAAAATGTTGAAATATTTAACTTTAACCCATAAAAATCTTTCATCAATGTTTCTATGTTGTTGAACCGCTTTTTGGAAAACAGAATAGCCATTAATTTTTCCCTGGGTTGATATTAGTATACTGTAACAGTATTAGTACACATAAACAAACACACAAACATTCAATTTTATATAGCTAGATAAATAAAATGTTTATATATATATGTATACTTTACATGACGACCTTCTTTTGTGGATGAGAAAACCGTTTTGGAAACAATTTAAAAGCATGCAAGGGTATAATCAATCATCTTCATGGAGAATATTTTTGTATTTTTTACTAGTAAGACGTTCTGGATAAATGTATCAAGCTTATTGAATATGAAAGTGATCATCCAGCTGAATTTTTGCCTTAGTCTAGCTATAATTAAGCAGATTTATATATCTCATATAGGTTTGGTCTTGCCTTATCGCATCCATGATGGTGGGAGTATTATGGTCACTATTTCTGAGCCTTTGATTACCCGCTTGTAGTTTATTAGTTGAAGTGAGAGCCGATGCCCTACATCTGAATGCCGCAAGTCAAGAAGGGTTTCAGCATTGTTCAGCTGACTTCGAGTTATAAACGAAGTTTAAACAAGATTTGATTATATTTCTAGACCATTTATGGGAAACGAAATGTCAAATGTTACTAATATCAAAATCAGCAAGTTCATTTACACTACTTATATATATATAATAGATCCGATGCATAACCCTTAGTATACCCTACATTGATTTTGTTTTACATATTTCTAAAAACTCTGTAAAACTGCGATTAAATATTTCGATCATGATTTTAAGAAAAGCATATATATAATATCATTATCTTTCAAATTCAAGTCGCATAGAGCAGTGGCAAGTCGTTTTGTTCAACGCCATATTCTTAGTCCCCTTTTTTTATTATTTGTGGATATATACTGGGGCTTTGTTTGCCTAGCAATTTAGACACGTCTCGCCTTGGAATGTAATCAAATAAAATGTGTCACCAACACACACACGCACACACACACACGCACAATCACGCCACACATATACTTAGGCACATTTTATAAAAATATTATTATTTGCTGCCAAAAGATTTCCAAACACACGCACAGTAAAAGATATAGGGTGTTCGCCGCTCTTTCTATTTTTTTGGTGGTTTATCTAATTTTGCATATAAATTACAAGCAACAAATAATCGAATGCAAATATGTGTTTAAGATTCAATTTTGGTGCAATCAAGGCGGCAGAACGCATTACCAGGAAGTGCCTCAAAGGAAGAGGAGAGAATGGGAGACATAGATATAATGGCTCTCACCCCTCTATATGCGTGCAAAGAAATGTCCTTAGTGTTTGTGAATGGGTGCGAATGAAAGGTTGACAGCAGTCAGTTTGCATAGTGAAGCCGCGGGGAGCCGGAGCTGTGTAACATGAATTAAAATCGTTATGTGATCCCCTTTGCCCTTGTCCTTGCCACATGTCTTCTTTAAGATGTATGTGCCATAAAATTTAAAAAACCAAGCAGAGTTAAGCTGTGGCTATACTGAAAATTGTATTTATTAGGAGCATATTGACATGACTTCCAGCTGATTTGTTGTCATTGACTTTTGCCCAAACACACACACACACACATGATACACAAAGCCACTATGGCTAGTTGAGTTTGATCAGAGCTGCGTACTAAAATTAGCACCTAAAATGGCCTTAAGTGAATTGAATGAAGCTGATTTATGGTCGCACTTAATGTAAATATGTTGCCCGGCATCAGGACTGATTGTCTGTGCGGCTTGTTTGTGCTTCTAGTGCACACAAGATAGCCGCAACTATAGATAGAGAGAGATTGTTTGATGTGCGTGAACGACCACCCTGCCACACCACACTCGGACAAAATCAGCTATAATTTATATATGCAACTTAGGCAGATAAGAACTTTAACTTTGCTTTACCATTTCATCATTCGAATACCTTTGCTTACGCAGCTATTTGGGTTAACCCAAAACCAAAAATATTTGTTTAAGCCAGAAAAGCGTCCTAGACTGTAGCAAATAATTTCTGATTTCTAAAATTATTTCAATTATATTTTTCAATTATATTTAGATGATTAGTTTTTTTTCTGAGTGTATGCTGCGCTGGTCAACATTTGCTTAGGCAGGCGTGTGAAAATTGACCATTAGCAATGCCATATATTCTCAATCTCGGTGTGATACGAGTGTAAGTATAAGTTGTTCTTGCCTGTATGACTGCCTGCCTTGCCCCCTCCCCGCCTGACTGCGTGCGCTTGTTTTTGCATATGTGTCTTGTGTCTGTATATGTGTGATAATTGGTGTAAATGCCACAAACCATTGGCATGGGAGCAAGCACGCACACGCAGGCACACACACACACACACATACACACACGCACACGCACACGCACACATATTTAATATGCAGCTGCATAACTTATGGCAACGCCAGCCATTAATTTGAGTGTGCAGGCAGGCAGCAATCGTTGCATAGCCACAGGCGCACGTGCGTGACCAGGCAACAGCCGCAACAGTCGCAGACCCGGACCCGGACCCGGACCCAAGGTCCCAGGCCCAGTCTCAGTCTCAGTTTCATTTCCACAGCGCTGCGGCCTACACAACATATTTTATTTTAATTTGTTTAACAAAAGCCAACACGAAAACGAAAGTTGAGCTCAGCTCGCCCTTTGCATCAGCATCAGCATCAGCATCAGCTACAGCTACAGCATCTTCATCATCACGATCGCTTCATTTGCCTTATTCAATGTGGCACACGTTGCACAATAGAGTCCAAGGCAGAGGAAATCACAATGGCAGCCACAAAACAATATGCAAACAATTTTTACCGTTACATGACTGAAATACACAAAATATGTAAAGTTGTTCGAGAGAAAGTGCCAGACCGAAATGGACAAAATAGACAGACGGATGAGGCAGACGGGACAAACACAGTGAACCAGTATAACAGCAGACGTGCGATTGTATATGTATATAGTTATATATGTATTATGTATGTATGTAATTGTCATAAAGATATACGAGGGTATATTTGTGGGGTTGTAGAAAATAATAATATTGCTGTTGGTCGAGTCATTTTGCGGCCTTAAGGCTTAGCAAGTGAGAAGTGCTTATAAGCAGTTTAATAAATAATTCGATGAAATTTACAAGACATGCAACAAGTGTGATCTTAGTGAATGTTGTTAAAAGAACATTGTATGTCCTCCTGACGATCCCTGCTTGATGAAACGTAATTCCCTGCACACTGACTTCTTCTTAAGTGGATTTCTCAGAACTTAGGAAGTTCCTTTAAAAATTATTTTGCTAGACCCCATAGGGTTACATTAGTTCTACTGCAGGGTCTCCACGTCAGTCCCCTTCTCTTCACCTTATTTATCAATGAGCTGCCTCAGGTACTATCCCATTCTTGTGTACTTAGAACGCCGAAGACGTTTAACTTTGCTGCACTTTACACCTTAAGCAGTAAAACAACCTTAATGTTTTCAAATCGTGGTGTCAAGTCAACTTAATAAATGTCAACTGTTCTAAATGCGAAGTTATGTCGTTTTGTCGTAGCATTCCGCTTCAGACATCGTACCTTCTCAACGGTAGGATACCTCGATAAAGACAACTGGGGTGTTTTTTTAGACCCTAAATTGAAATTTAATTTTCACATTTCAATTAGGACCGCATTGAGTCCGTTCGAGAGGGTTAAGCTTCTAGACTGGGTTTCGCTTGGTGTTGTGGCTTGGTGTCGTCCGGGACCACTTGAACGTACTGCGCTTTGTACGTCAACGTCCCAATTCCATCTATGCTCCACTATCAGCAAACGCGACAACTCTGTTAAAAGCTGGAAAAATATCTACGAGAAGAGGCCCCAATCAGTAAATTCAATCAATGTTTTCCCCTGTTTACGCTCTTCTGAATATATGTGTGTATGTTTAGGTGAATTGCTTATTACATCTTCTGTGGTTATGGCTGACAAACCCTGCCAGAGATCTCTTATGTACTTATACAGCCTCATAAGTTTATGCTTTTATAAGAACATATTGACAAACCCTCTTATATATATATATACACATTGACCAGACAAGTCATTTGGGCAGTCAAGCAAATGAATATGGCTTGCAAAGCGTCTACCAAAAAAGGGGACCAGGACCAAAAGGATTCGCATGGCTAGCTTCCAATATGCCAAATCTATACATATATGTTCATATGTACTCGCACATAAATATGTTTGAATGTATATGTGTTCCATATCCCCTAAGCCATTGCCATTTTCATTTCATATTTTTGTCGAATTTTTCCTACGTGTCAGCCAAAAAAAAAAAAAGGAAAGAAAAAATTGTTATTTAATAAAATTGTTACGGCGCCAAATGCGTTTTGTGGTCAACACCAGGACATTGTGGTTGAGGTTTTCGGGGTACAAAAACCTTGTAGCTGTTTTGCATTTTAATTATTTGCTATTCCTAAGTTTGTGCACTTTACATTGTTTTTGCAAAACCCTTTTCTTCACATCTAAACCCTTTGAGCTTGTTCGTGCTGAGTCTTAAGTTGATCGACAATTTTTATTTGTTCGTTCCTCTTCCTTCTGCCAAGGCAATAAGTTACCTCTCAAGCTGATGATGTCATGACACCCATAAGTGGGCATAAGTGTGCTTGTGTGCGTGAGTAAGGGAGTGTGTGTGCGTCGCATTGGTTGACTGTGATTGATGATTAGAAGGACATGCACGTGGACCCAAAGGCTAGACAAACTTCATGTTGACAAGCCAATTAGTTAACAATACAATGTGATTTCAAATGGCGATTAGATTTTAAACAAATTGTATGTTATGTAGTATAAAAGTAGCATTAAATGATGCTCTGCATAGGAAGGGCTATGCAGCTGGCATTTCGAAGCATAGAATGTGCCTTAGAATTCAGAACTTGTTACACTTTGTCACGATATTTGTAACGCATAGAAGGAAACAGTATGAATATTTTTGATCAGCATGACAAGCCGAGTCATATAGTCATGCCCGTCTGTATGTCTGTCTGTCTGTCATTTTCTATACGAACTAGTCTCTAAGTTTTAGAGCTATCGAGTTGAAATGCCATAAAATTTTTTCTGCTGTAAGCTCCTCATATGTCAAAATCGTCCATAATCGGACCACTATATCAAATAGCTCCCATATAACCGACCGATTCGCAATAAACAGCATTGTTGTTTAGTAGTAGAGTAAAATTGGTTGTTTTTATCCATATTTAGCCAAATTTAGTAAAAGTCTGTTTTAGAAGCATCTACGTCTGCTGACATTAGGAGCCGAATCTGCAAGGGTATATAAGCTTCGGTAACCTGAAGTTAGCCTTCGTTTCTTATTATTCCATAATTTCGCCTGATCAGCATGCTTGCTATAATCTTTACCAGTGTATATCTTCTATTACTAATTTAACCTTTTAATTGAGGTTAATATTCTTCGCTTCTTTGAAAATGTCAAATGATCTAGAATCCAATGACTCCTAAATCATATGAACATAATTTGTGTTGATAGCCCAAACTGACCATTTAGTTGTAACTGTGCTAATTTAGTGTAATATCCAAACCATTGCATCGACTGAAATCCCTATCAATCCAATTGTACTCTACAAATTCAGTTTGTATATGGCCAGTCTAGTTTTAAATGCGCTCCAATGTTGGAGGCTTACAGACTAGTCGAGCATAATTTAAATATCCATATATAAACAAATATATAACACAAAGATCGCATTAACTAAACAAAGAAATTCCCCAACAATATGTATTAGGATGTTTTATGCCATTTATTTGCAATTTAGTCAAGTTATTAAGCCGGGTGGGTTTATTTGCTAATTTTTAACATTTTCGAACAACATGTTTGTAGACAATTAGTCGCACTGCTTTTATGAACTGCTTGTTACTGCTTATAGAACATGTATGTACAACATGGATAAGTGGAACCTATCTGTCTTAGTACTTAGGTTGAGGCATTGTTATACTGGATAAGCAGTTCACTTGCACTGCTTACAAAAATGTACACAACTTCGAAATTCTAAGTCGAAATGATAAAATACATTCTGTTCAGAATTGCAAAAAAAATTCGAAAATGGGAAATGTTATTTCACAAGTCTATGTAATAAACCATGTTAAAGTTTAGAAAGGGAAAATGTAAATGCCAAATATATTTAGGTTCTCACATAGGATATATAAAAAAAAACAACAAAGGCCTGCCTAAGGATATATTTTTTTTTTTTTTTTTTTTTTAAATTTATATCATTTTCTTTATATACAATCTGTCCTGTTATGTGGACAATCAGTATATTGTATGGCGTTTTTACATTGGCAATTAAAGTACATTAACTTGTGTCAAGTTGTTGAGGAGGGGTGAAAGTAGGTGAGGTGGTGAGGGGGTGAGTTGGTGAAGGGATGGGGATACACACAATTGACAGGGACGAGGACGAGCACAAACAAACACAACACAAACATATATATATACAACACGGAACACCCAGCCCATGCGCGGGATTCGAACCCGCGACTGTTGCTGATCTCCTGACGTCAAAGGTTTGAGCCTTAGACGCCAGCGCCACCCAGCGGCTTAAGGATATATTGATAAACAGTGAAATACGAGTATCTTGTCAGCAATATGCTACAGTATAGCCGACAAGTTCTGTCATATGCTACACATCAATAACTTAGAAACTAATAACCGCTTTCAATGAAATAATTCATTTCAAAACACAAATAAAACGCATATTTATTCAAATTTTTAAGCATATTCATATGTATTTATTAAATATTTGTATATTTTAATTATATTTTTTCAATAATACATTTTATTTTTTATATATTAATGTATCTTATTCTAAATTTTAAAAAAGTATATATCAAATGAGACAGCTTCAGGTACTCACATAGAAAGCCTAAGTGGCACAGCCAAAGGCAATGCACTGCATCTGCGTTTGGGATCTGTGTGGGAACGGGATCGAGAGCGTCCATGAGAACGGCCCCTGGAATGACCACGAGAACGGCCACGAGAACGGCCACGAGAACGGCCACGAGAACGGCCACGAGAGCGTGAGCGATCGTGATGTCTATCCCGCTTGCGATCCGAGCGTATGTGTGATCTTCTGCCTCTCGATTGCTGATCCAAATCTACCGCAACGAGCTCCAAATCGCTATCGCTAGAGGAACTGAAATTGGAACTACTATGATGATGATGATGTTTACCGTGGCGCTTATGACCCTTGGACTTCCTTTTGCCTTTGTCCGCTTGATTACAGTTTTCCAATGATTGTTGCCTTTTCAGCTGCTGCATCACATCGGCCAGCATTTGTTGGGCAATGCTAGCCTTGCGTAATAGCTTCTCCAGCTGTGGTCTGCCCATGTCTTCTAACTCAATGGATGTTGCGCGGCAAACATCGCAGGCCTTGGGTGGTTGCTGCTGCTGCTGTTGTGGCTGTGACTCACTGTCAGCGGCCGGTGTTTGCTCACGTACAGCGTTATCAACATTCGACATTTCTACACTAGCAATTTGTTGTTTTGCACTTTACACTTCACTCACTTGGCTGCTGCTGCTGCGGCTGTGTCTGCTATACGAATCGTACTGACAGCTTTGACCAGCCGAGCGGTTGCTTTTATAGTCGCCGGCAAACGTTTAGAAACGTTCATGCCCAGCCGGTTTTTTTCTTTATCGCTGCGTTGCTTTTTATTTGTTTTGTTTTGCTTGGCAAACGTTTGCTAAACGTTTATCAGGGCGACGCTGCCGCAGTTATCACTGACGTCATTTGTTTATTTTTAGCATAAATGGGTCACGTGATGTCGATATTCTATTTCCCAAAGGGAAAATTTGTAGGTATGTTTCTTTATATCAAGTGTTCAGCTGAATGATGTTTTATGATAAGAATTATGGTTAGTCGCTAAGAACGTATGTACACCTAAGTCGGTTTTTACACGGTAGATTGGTTCCAGAAGAAGCCGTGTAAAAAAAAACCGTGTAAAAAAAGACATTGATCGTATACAAAAATGGGTGATTTGTTCCTAATCTCTAAAACCTATTAAAATTAGTGAAAAACAAGAATTTTTAAGAACAAGAATTCATGTTTATTTTATTAAATCAAATATATAATGCTTATTTTCACAAGCATAGTAATTAATGATAAAAAAGATATGCACTCTAATCTTAAAAGTACATAATATAAATTAAATGTATGGCAAGTTCAGGAACTAAACAACTATGTTGTGAACGAAAATAATAGGTTATTCAATTTTTAAGGTAAAAAATAAAATAAAATAAAATAAGTGATAATCATAAATACAGCAACGCGTATACATTCACTATCATCGCTGGAATAATTTTGAACTGGACTTTCTCTTGCTCGTTCGGCATCTACATTTTGAAAAATGAACTCTGTTATGAGCCGTTGTGGAATAAAATCGTGTAAAAACATTAAAAATACTCAATTTTCAAACCGTGTTATATCAAAACCGTGTAAAAAAAGACCGTGTAAAAACAGACTTAGGTGTATCTAAATATATCAATAAAATGTATAGCGATATATATAAATATTAATTAGTAATCGTATATCGATATCATAATATAGATTTCCCCAAATAAATATATCGGTTTTCTACACCGAAATAAAGCTCTTCACTTTCCCCTTGGCGATAAAGGTACATTGTGCAAAGTATTCCTAACCGATATTAATCGATAAATCGGAATTTTGGTCTGAAACATAGCTTTTAAATGGCCGAAAATAGTTATCCAAAAAAATGCACATTCTCTTCGCCGATATAATTTGTAAACATTTTTAGAATATAATATATATATCGACACTTTTCGAGTTATCGATTTTGCCACATCGATATATGGCATTTGTCATTCCCCCGACCGATTCCTTGAATTTGCCTGGCGAGTTTGCATTCATCGAGTACGGCAGCAGTTTGGTGTCAGAATCCCAGGCAGAGTCCACCATATAAGTACGACGTAGATATAAATATTTTACTTGTATTTAGAATAAATATCTGCTCTATTATGAAAATGCGGTTTTCTTTAAATTTTTGTAATATTTGTATATTTTTTAAATTGCTGTAGATTTTTTTACATTAATAGTTTTTTTTTTTAATTTGTAGTTGTCGTGCTAATTATATATATTAAACATAAAAATGTTACAATTTGCTTATGTATTTTGATTGTATTTTTTATTTGCTTTTTTAGATTTTTTCTGCCTGCTTTTGATTTTGTAGACTTTGGTTTGTTGTTGTTTTGCTTGTTAATAAATTCGTAAAATTCGATGTTAAATTTAATAAACCATTTTTTTTACATTATTACAAATAAATGCATACAAAAAAAACGTATTGTAAAAACTCTGCAGCGCTTTGGTTTCGGTTACTTGTAAAATAAACAAATCGTGCTGCATATAAAATCTATTTAAATATTTTATTTATTTTATTTTTGTTTGCTTATTTTATTTTGTTTTTGTATAAAAAACAAACAAAGATTGAACACTGCAGTAAATGAAATTTGTTTATTGAAACACTGTGACATTTCTGGGGTAAATCTTAAATTCCCTATGCCATTGACAGTTGAATAGATATAAAAGGTGTCCCGTAAATCAGGCAAGTTCAGGCTGCTTACAGTTCAGAGTTATTAAAAAGCAGAGAACAGAAATATTAAAAAAAAGAAACACAATTTATAAGGCCTTAGGCTATGCAAACTGGAGCTATCTTTCCACATTTTGGAATAGATATATGCACAATGTGCCACCCTTTGATGTGGATGCATTTGGCTCGACTATTTGTCTGTGAAGTTGCAGTCGAGTTTATGGTTCCGCTTTGGAGATGTATGAAATTCAATTCGATTGGGACACCCTTTGGTGTTTTGTTATTATTGTATATTCTATGATGCTTAAAGATATTAATGGTTTCTGCTTGGTTTGTTTATGGCTGTTTTAGTTATATTTAAGATATTTTTTGTTTAACTTTATCTAAAAACAAATTTTGGCACATGGTTTCCGAAACGATTTTGATCTGTACTGTGGCTAAATTTTCTTATGTTTTCATAATAGGCTAGTTTAAAATACTGCTAGTTATTATTATTTTGGAATACTTCATACATATACCGACTAGGTGTACATATGTATATAGAATTTGTAGTTTATTTTCTTTCGTTTTGTTTTGTTTTGTTTGTCTGCCTGCGCCTAGTTTGCTGAAAGGAGTATCTAACTATAGAAGCACATTGCAATCTTGCAAATCAACTGGACAGCTCCAGAAGGCCACCTAAGTGTGGCTCTATAATTAGATACATTTTCATTTCGCTTGCTTGATTGCGTTAAGTTGTGTAAATGTATCCAATATATGTATGTATGTATGTATGTTTCTATGCATGTATGTATTGTATTTGATTACTATTTGATTTTGGTTTACATTTAAAAACATTTATCTACAACTTGACAAACGACGACAGTTTATTGTTAATGGGGGGGTGAAACGCCTAAGTTTCGTTTAAATACTAACTGTATGTGTGTGTGTGTGTGTGTGTATGTTATATCAAATACATTTAGTTAACATTGTTCATATTTATTTGTATTATAATTATACTTATAATTGTTTATGGAAATGTTTTACTCGAATCTTCAGTCATTTTTGGTTTATATTTTTTAAAATTATAATTTCTTTGTTTATTTACAAAATATATTTTTAGTCTATTAGCGCTAACACCTAGTTAAGAATTTGTTTCTGTATCAATTGTGTGAGCCTATAACATCATATCATTATAGATGCATTTATATACGTACACATATCATTAGACATAGATATAAATTTGTACACAGCATATGTCTGAGTGTTTTGTTTATTTTCCTTTTTATTTTTTATATTTAGTTTTATAGTTTAAATTCCATGTTTTAGATATAGAAAGGAAAATCATCAATGGACAACTTACACAACTTACACATAGTACTTACTTCTAACTCAAGGTTTATCAAAATTAAAAACCAAAAAAAAAGAAGTAGTTTTTATCGATATAGATGTATAGTATATATAGATGCATAAGTACAACCTCTCTACATATACATACTTACAACAAAAAATACAAAAAAAAAGAAGACTTTCGAGTACAATACATACACATGTATTTTAGTAATACCAAGTTCAATAGTATTCAATACGATTAGTAGTCGATTTAGTAGTTCCGAGTTACAGTTTACGAGTCTACGGCGATTATATGTTTGTATAAATAAGTACGTTTTGTATGTATGTATTGTACGAGTAATTGTATATGTACAACATTTGTTTGGAAGTTTGACAACTGACCTGGGTTCTGGTTAGCATGCCATAGTCATGTTCATATCGTATGTACGTTCTGGTATATTGACATGCACAAATCTTTAATACTTATAGTTAGTATATCTATATATATATATATTTATATAACGTATATGGATCTTTATAAACGGGAAGAGTTGTTAATGGGCAGTGTTGTGTATATTGTATGGGATGGGTGTGCAATAATTTTGATATTGATTGTCCGAAAGTTGTTCATTGTGTCACTTTGGTTTTTTGGTTTTTAGAGGGGGCTGGATACAAGCTGGTTTCAGGGGGCGGAGGCTGGGGAATTGAAGGGTTAAAGGTATTACGGGTTGCTTGGTTTATAAAAATGTACAAAAAAACGGCCCGACCTAACAATTGTAGCTGCATTAACACTCGACTTCGTTCAAAATTGCTACTGAAGAGTGTTTTCCTTCTAAGGATTCATATTCGCTTTACTACTATGGCTTCCTGGCCTCATCGTGGCCTGACCTGGCTGGGCTTCATCATCCTAACGGCTGATCATGCGATCAGATCTTACCAATGTCTCACACTGATATCGAATAATCCGATTTCTCGCTAAGCAATTTTTGGCCTGGAGCGGGTGAATGTTGTTGTTGGCGTTGTTGTTGTAGTGGCTGCTGTTGTTGTGGCTGTGGTGACTTTGAGTGCGCTCGCTTATGCGGCACCTGCTGTTGTTGCTGCTGCTGACGTTGCTGCTGTTGCTGCTGTTGTTGTAGCTGCTGCTGATGCTCCTGCTGCAGCTGCGATGTGGTGGAGGCCGGGCGCGACCAAAGCGAAGAGCGTTGGCCCAGCTTCAACTTCTTGATGGTGTCCACATCGCACTCGACCTCGGCCAGCTCAATGCGCTCGCCGAGTGCATCATCGCCTTGATGAAAGGCACCAGAGGTGCATTCGGCCTGCAGCTGCAGCGGATGCAAGGTTCTCAAAATGCCGGCTCTGGATGCGTGTTAGAATTGGGTAGGGGATACAAGAGAGTGTCCAGAGTTGATTTTGATTCTATTGTTACGAGCTGGCAACCACACACAGATTTAGACTAAGACTTAGTTGTGTTCTTGTTGTTGTTTTTGGTGGTGGTGTTCGTGGTGTGTGCTGATATTTTAATGGGCGCCCTCGGGTCCACACACCTCACCGTAGGCCAAGTCTCATGTCTGATCTATGGGATCCATATAGGTGCAGGATATTTCGCCGCTGTCATAGCCAAAGCCACCTACACCTACACCACCTATAACTTCACTACCAACGTATTCACTCCCCCCATTGGCCGTATCCTATTTGGGCAGCGTCGGCGCTGTAAAGAACTTGGACGACAGCAGAGCAGTCGAGGGGTTAAGCAGAGTTCCACCCTGGTGATGATGCTGCTGCTGTGGCTGTTGATGATGATGATGTGCTGGCTCATGCGTGGGCATTATGCAAGTTGACTTGTGGGGAATGGGTCGAAACTGTGAGGAGGGTGGCATGCAAGTGACAGGCATGGGCACAACAGATGCAGCTAAGGGACTGGGACTAACAACGCCTTCTAGGCCCAAGCCCAACAGCTCATCCCGCTCTCGGCCATTCACATGCACCGATGCCGAAGACGGCGTGATGAGCAGCGGCTGCTGTTGCTTCAAACTACTGGTCTGGGTCTGTGACTGGGTCTGGGTCTGGTTGGGGTTCTGACTAGGGTTACCATTACTGTTGTTAGACTGTTGTTGTTGTTGTATTTGTTGTTTGTGGAACTGTTTTTGTTGCTGTGTGCTAATGGATGGCGATTTCACCAATGTGGGTATGTGGCATTGTATGGAGTCTTGAGATTTGAATGTGCTCGATATGGATTTCAGATTGTTGCCACCGAGGCCAACGCCACGTGGCGATAGAATTTTGTTTGAATTTGTTGATGATGATGTTGTATTGGTGTTGTTGGCTGAATTATTTGTGTTCGATGTGTTGTTGTTGATTTTGTTGCTATTGTGATGGCGCGGTGTTGTATTGGTGGAAAACTGATATTGCTGATGATGATACCTGGAACGACCGCGTCGTGGCAATGATTTTTGTTCGGACATTGGTGACAAATCGGAGGAGGTGCTTGATTGTGCTCCATGGTAGATGATGCCTGCGGAGCGGAGTGGAGAGAATAGAAAAGAAAAGAACAAAAAGATTGGGCAGATAGAGCATATCGGTTATGTGGGAGGGACTCGGATATCACACGTACACAAACTTATGGCTAACTTAATGGCTAAACTTGAAAGGGTTCACATTATAGAGGTGGTAAGTGGTGTCAATTTGTTTGGCTTGTGTTTGCTGCTGGTCGAATTGATTGGGTTAGTGTTTTTTTTTGTTGTAGTATGCGGCTTATATCGCTGGCCTACTACAGATAAGTAATCGATATGTTGTGATTTGGAAAATGTTGTGCTAGTCTAGAGTCTGTAAGAAACAAACCAAGCCAAAAAGAAACAAAAGCTAGCTGATTACTTCAGTTCATATAACCTAAGAGTAGAGCACTGGAAATAATAGATAAAGTATAGCCAGAATAATAGAGCTGGTAATAGAGCTGGGGAATACTATGAACACCATCACTAACACATATAAATTTTATATATACACTAGCGACTCCTGCTGGCTAGTCTGATTCGTTCTGTGTGGCACGTCTCTGTTCGAATTCAGCCTCTCTGAGATCTATGCTAGTGGCAAAGACCAGGCAAGGGCGAGCTTAACTGATGATTCTCTATGTGACTGGAACCCAAATCTATCCCGGTCACTTATAAGGCGAACAACATGTTCAGCTGACGATTCTCTAACTCTAGACAATTGAGATAGCTTTTAATCTTTGTACACAACCAAATGAACAGCCATCAATAACAAAAGATAGAGATAATGTACTGAAAAGAGCGGTTGGATGAGTCGTACTGTTAGGTGCGCTTTATAGTGTGGCACTGAAAAGCTTCTTTTACATACCAGAGAATTCTTAGAAATCATAAAATGTTATTGATCAAAACTATATCATACGAACACGTTGAAAGACTGCTCAAAATTTGGCTCACTTGTAGATAAATAGGCAAACTATATATATATCTTCAGCTCTGCTTCTTATTCAAATGCTCTTCGACATTCCGTGGGCACTTTGCCTCTCTTAAAATGTTCATGTGAGACAGCACCGTTGGCCTTTCAATGAGTGCGAATACAACGGAAAGGAGCCCGCGGAATGTTAACATTCGCTGTTAATTAACATTTAAGCAAGTGCTCTTAATCTTGGGTATCTATCAGTAGTTTGTCTATGGTAGATATGTGTGCATATTTCGTAGTTTAGTCAGAGCTTTAGCAATGACAGCGCCCGAAGTTATAGTTTTTTACGAACATAGACTTTATTTTATATTTTCTGAAAATATTATATGCACGTATATGTGTTATCCCTATAAGCCATTAGAAAGACATAATCTAATAGTGAAAACCGAATTAAAATCCCTCGCATAGTTTAATATCTAACACAGAAAGACAAAAAAAGGCAAGAATCATATAGACACATAAAGCGACTTCGATTTATACCTTGTCTATGTGTTCATTTCGGTATTTGAAAACCATCTCTTGATGGTATTTAAGATGGTGTTCATAGTTTTCCAGCTCTATCAATTGTGATGCCATTCAATGCATATTAGTATTTATACATATTTCACAATTCGCACGGCAAATATAATATGCATATGATCTATCTTATACCAGCATAACTGCTCGCTTTGCTATCTCTCAACTTACTGTGCTTGATCTTGCCCTCATGCTGATTGGAAGACTCTGTACGACTGGAGGTCAATTGATCCTGATCCGATTCCGATTCCTCGCTCTCAGGCTCCGTTTTGCGCGAGTGACGACGTCGATTCTTGGACTGCAGAACAGAGCATTGCATTAGTTTTGTGTGGATGTCAGAGAGCGCATGACTAGCGACGACTACAAAAGCGCTTTGGAATGAAACGCCCTTCAATTGAAACAAAAGAAAACTCAAAATTGACAGGTGACACGAGGCAGAGTGTGAGGGCCAGCACATTGCCCTGACGCTCCAACTCATGATAAGTATACAGCATTGCAGTTAAGGGAACTTGAACTTAGGAGAACTTAAGTTACGGATATGAATACGAGTAAGAGGACGAGCAGAGAACAACATAAAAAGCACGTAGCTGGTTAGGAAAACACTAATTATAAGTAATTGTTAGACTGAACGAGTTGAGACCCCTACAGAGCGGGTAGCTAAAATCAAAGAAATGAATAAACAAACGCACGATATTATGAAACGGTGAGGTCTGATAATAATTATGAATTGTCTTTTGTGGACGTTGGTTGTGGTGGTGGTGGTGATGGGTGGTGGTGGGTTTTAATACCGCAGCTGGTGGTGGCGACGAGCAGCCCTCGGCCAGAGCCCTCTCGTGGTACATGAACGAGTGCAGCAGCGTATTGGCGGGGCCGCCATGATGAGGCTGTGACATGTTGCCGGCCTCCGATAATTGGAAGGTGGCATACGGCGATATGTCCTCAGAGGTTTCTGCAATGGAAAACAAGCCCCAAGCTAAGACAGCTGAATGGAGTGAAAGTACAAGTCTCGTCCAATTACCCGGAATTTTGTCATTGTTCTGCATGGAAACCTTGTGTATGGTGGCATAGTAGCGTTCACGCTGTGCTGCCTCAGAATTGGCACGATTATCAAGTGATTCCTTTTGTATGTGATTGCTTTGTTCTGTTCGGGATAAGTGTAAATGTGACTTGAGTATCCTGAATTGATGTAATTCATATTTGACATACTATGCCTGTAGCAAATGATAACCAAAGCTATTGTGCAAATCATGCCCGAGACGGCCGCTATGCTGGGTATCAGGAGATTGATGTTGCCATAGAAAACGCTGGGACCGCGTTGGCCGCGTTGCACAATCTCCGGCGGTGGTGGATCGCCGTCTTTGGTCAGGGTTACAAACGAGAACTCAGCTTGCGACACCCCAGCCACATTGTGAGCCTCCATTCGTAGCTGATAAGGTGTGGATGGCTGCAAATTTGAGATGACCACACGTCGTTGAGGCTTCAGAGCGTTGGAAACTAAAAGCAGATAATGAAAATCCGTACGTTAGCTACTCCAGATACCTTCCCAGCACTGGAACTCACCTAAAATCCAGTCCTTGTCAGGATCATCGGTCACAGCTCGATATTGCAGCACAAAGTACAACAAGGGGCAGCCATTGTCCGGCCAAGTGTGCAAACGAATCAGCAACGATGTGGAGTTAGGCGCGAGTAGACTCGTCGTAGCTGGCAGTCCCGGCGCTTGTCCCTGGGTGCGCACATGCAACATTATACTCGCCGGCGAAGTGCCCACCTTGTTGTGAGCATTCAAATGTATCTGATATGTACTACCGCAGACCAAGCCCTTCAGCTCATGGCTAGAGGCATGACGCGACAGCTGCATCTCGTCCGTATTACCCGTGGCACGACGATAGAACAGCGTGTAGCCAGTAATTGGTGCATTGCCAGTGAAGCCGCATTTCCAGTGCATCAGTATGCTGCTCGAGGTGGCGCTGGTCACATAGAGTACAGGTGCAGATGGTGGCACCTGGACCAACAGCATGTGTGTTAGGCGATCAGTGCCAATGCCATTATCCACCTGGCAGCTATAATTGCCTCCATCGGCCAACTGTAGACTGGAGATGATAAGATCTCCCGTATCCAACAGCTGAGAATTATGAAGTCCACCCTGCCGGAGAGCCACGTCGCTCTTGAACCACTCACGCTTGGGTTTGCCCACCGCCGTGCAGGGCAATGTAACTGTAGACCGCCAAGGTCTCACCACAGGACCACCGAAGGAGATAATCCTCGCTGGTACACGATTGGTGGTGATCTGTGAGGAAACCCTAGAGCTTTTGCCTTCGCCTACGCGTGTGCTGGCCGTCACCCAAAACTGATACTCCATGTGTGGATGCAAATTCTTGGCCTCAAAATACATCTGCTGCGAGGGCAGACTTCGCTTCTCGTTATTCAGCTCCTCCCTGCCATTCACCACGCGAGTGTACAGACTGTACTTGGTAATCACGCCATTTGGCTCTGTCGGCGGCAGCCAGGAGATGTACAGGGACTGAGACGTGCTCACAACCACCTTAATGTCGGCTGGCGCTTCAGGCACATCCTCCTCGCTGTGACAGTAGAGCGGTTTGGAGAGTGCTCCATCGCCCATGCGTGTGTGGGCCAACACCTGTATGCTGTAGTTGGTATACTTGCGCAGGCCGGTGAGCACCATGGTAAGAGCAGTGGTCTTGCGTGACTCTACCTCATCCTTGTTGGGTTGCATGTCATCAATGATGGGCTCAAAGATTAGCTTGTAGCCCTGAAGTAGGCCGTTGGTGTGATAAATTGGAGGCGGCTGCCAGGACACCTGCAGGGATTGTGAAGACAAGGCGGCACAGCGCACATCCTCCGGCGGCCGACTGGGAACTAAATGGAGAAGAATATGAATAAATAACTGATATGTTGGCTAAAACCTGCTTACCATCTTCCATGGTCTGCGCTGCCGTTGGCTCGGATAAGGGTCCGGGTCCCACCTGATTAAAGGCCTGCACCACCACACTATAGCGTGCGAACTTGGAGAGTCCACTAAGGAGCAGCTCACCATTGCCGCCTTCTCCGTCACCCGACACGGATGTAAAGTTATAGGCGGCATTGCTCGAGCTGGCCAGTCTATAGCCCACATTGTAGCCCTGTATGTCTCCATGTCGGAGCTCTGGCAAGGGAGCCACCCAGCTTATCAATAGCTCTGTGGATGAGAGTGGACGAGCGGAGAGATTCAACGGCGGTCCCGCTGGTCGTTGAGGTTCAGTGCGAACTATGAGCTCTTGACTGGGTGCACTGCGCCCAGCATTGCCTTCGGCAATTACCCGAAAAGCGTATCTTGTAGCTGGTTTGAGATTCTCAATCAGAGCATTGTAACTGGGCGGATCCTTGACCTCCATATGCTGCCACTGCTCGATGAATAGGGCTGCTAAAGTGGAAAGTTAAGCTCTGTTTCAAGTGGTTTGCTGCTCTTAAACTTACGATCGGCTTCGCGATACTCCACAATATATTTGGACACATCGCCGGTGCTGAGCGACTTGGGCTGCCATTTGAGATTGACAGAGCGACTGCTAATCATGGCTGCCTCTAGCACGCTAGGAGGCTGTGGCGGCTCCTGAACCTGCAGTTGCACCAACTGCTGATCGTTGCCATAGAGATTGCTGGCCCTGCAGAAGTATGGCCCACTGTCAGTGGCATCTACAGTGCGTATCTGCAGCTCTGCCGAAACGCCATCAGGGGTGGCCTCCTGCTTTACTGATATTCTGTGGCAGTAGAAAGATAGGGTATTTAGTTGTCACATTGCCTCGGCAGCACTCACTTGTAATTGGTTGATGGATTCAACGTGTTCTTGCCCGAACGCATCCAAACGATGTTAATCGGCTTGTCGCCGCTGACGGCGCACTGCAGCAGCGCTGTGTCACCCTTTTTAACGCTCACCGAGCGAGATGTGGAGGAGAAGTATGGTGAGGCTGCAACATATGACAATATTTCGCATTTAAATTATGCCACGGAGCAGATGCAACACAATTCCCGCCGGGTTTCAGCATTGCAATTAAACAAATTGACATGGCTGCGGCTGCGGCTGCAGATCCCGTTCCCTGTCCTCAATCCCTACTCATACTCACAGTTCACTTTCAGCTGGATGACCTTTCCGATGCCGGAGCCAATGCCATTGTTAGCTTGACACAAATAGAAGCCCTCGCGATCCTCCTTGACATGCTGCAGCAGCAGCGAACCATTGCTGAGTAACTTTGTGAAGGGGCGCTCACGCACTTCCTCATACTCGCCGGATTTGCTGCCTATTGTTGTGCGAAATTGTGGAAAATTGTTAATAAAAACTCGATTTGTAAAGCCAGGAAACATTCGACAATTCCTACCCGTTGCCTTTTTCCACACAATGCTGGGCGTGGGAACGCCTTGTGCCTGACAATGCAACATTATGTGACGATTCCGTTCAACATTCGCATCCGCAGGCTCAACAATCCAACGTGGCGGCACTATAAGGCGTATGATTAATAATTGTTAAGACACGTTAATTTATCGTTAAGAGTGGATTTCTTAGAATGATTTAAATGAAAATTTCTATGACATACAGTACAAGTTAGAGACAGAGAGAGATAGAGCGAGAGTAAGAGGAAAATGTGAAGACTTCTTGGCAAAGTAAAAAACGGCAAAAAGTATATTTGCATATTTTTTTTAAATTTTTAAATATTGGATTTTTGTGCCTAGCACTTATAATATTTGGTTTTTTTTTTAATAGTGAAAAGGCGGGTTAGCAATATGTATATAGAAACTTTCAACTTTCAACTAATATACACTTGTATAATTCATAGTTTGCTTTGTGTTCTTTGCTTACAAATCAAACAAAATAATAATAATTATTAAATTTTTGTTTATGCAACTTAGTCAAAAATGGAATTTAAATATAAACAAAAAACAATATGAAATTAGTTGATGCTTTGTTTTTGTTATACCATGAGGTACATTAATTAATGTGGTTTGTTGTTGTTGTTGTGCAAGGATTTTCTTTATGGTCATTTTAATTTTATTCAATTTAATCGCTTTCTATTGGTCCCACACACTCGCTGTTGCGTTATTTGTTGTACAACAAACTTACAACAAAAATAGCACAAATAATAATAAATAAATTCTATATGTATGTTGCTGTTGGCGCATAAATTATATAACAAAGGCATGCCAAAAGCGTTGGGTGGGGGGGGGGGATATATATGTATATATATGCATTAAAAAAATAAAATACGCAACATAATATAAATGTTTTATAAATGAGTTTTACTGTTGAACACGCAGCTAACGAAAAACAAATAATAATAAAATAAATTATATATCAATGACAGAAAAAGTTGACGCACAAAATGTGCTTTATTAATTGGTCTTTGAGCCACGCCTACGCATATTTGTCAATTCAATAAATTATAAAACCAATGGGATTGTTTATTTAAACGTTATAAATGTTTTTTATTTATATTTAATTGGTAGAGAGGCTTTCGTTTGTTGCAAAAAATACAACAAAAATTGATTAAAATTAAAATTCCAAAGGCAGAACTAAATATAAATATACATATTTGTCAGTCATTTTGCATATTAAAATAAATTGACATGGTATTGGCCAATGCAACTGGAAACAGACCTATGAAATGGCAAAAGTTTCCTAACAAATTTTCCTTTCATTTTAAATGTGATTATATAAAAAATTTCAAGGATGTATAAATATTTACATAGACTTTCCTAAAAAATGTTCTGTTTTTTGATTATGGAAAGCCTTAAAACTTAAAAATAAATTCGGAGAAAATGCTTTAGTATTTTTAATTGATACTCGAGATACTGTCAAGTGGTTTTGTATTTTCTTAATTGCAATTTTCGGAGATAAGCCCCTTCTTTGTCCAACTAGAGATATTTTTTGAAGCCCAAAACTTAAAAGTGTAATAAAGGTGGACTAGCAGGCGCACTTAGCTTTAACAACTACTCTCAAAACATTGTTCTTGAATATATTCTTAGCTTTTCTGCACGGAGAAAACCAAATTTTGTTGTGTTATCAATATTGCTACAAAAATATACCTTATGGAAGGGCAAAACAAAGAGGAATGACTTTAAACATCTGACCTTTGCTTATAACATTAAGTAAAAAAATCATTTATGGCTTGCCATGGCTTTGTTTATTCTCTCCCACGCATATAAAATATTAAGAGTTAGAAAGCGGGTTTAGGTTAATAGCAGCACGTAGCTTAGTTAGCGACTAATTGGCAAAAACAAAAAAGGAAATCTTTGCACACAACAGCAGCAGCCTGAGTAATAGGGCATTAGAAACAAATTAGAGTGAATTAAATTATACATAGAGATGCTCCGCACATACTGCAAGCAAGTCTGCGACTATGCTATTTTTCGGCACTTAGTGCAATTGTGCGCAGCAAACACTTTCTGAGAAACAAAAAAAAAAAAAAAATGAAGAAGAAAACCGAAAAACAAATTAAAAGCAAAGCTTAAAAACTGAACAAGAGAGCAAGCAAATCATAAATAAATGAAAATCAAGAATGTTTCTTTTTTGCTAGCACTACGCGCATGCAAATGGCAGCTGGACAACGCACACACCCACGCAAATGCAAAAAATAAGCTATGTACAGTTGCATGCCAAAAACAAAAGTAAATTGAACAAAAAGTGCTGCATACTTTGCTGCTGCCATAACATGCTGCTTGCGTTGATTATTGCTGTGAAAATGAAAACTTAATGCATGCTCAGCTAAATTTAGCAAATACTGCGAAGCTTTAAATTCATATAATTAGTGTTCATAGTTCCACAAAAATAAATCACACACAGACAGTCAGCTTAAGCACTTTGTCAGCTGCACAAAAATTGCCTACATTTTTGGCAGTTGAAAGCCAAAACCAAATTGTAGCATAAGCAGCGCATGTTGTATAATATCTTCTATGGATTTATCGCTCTGGCTTGCCTTATAGGTATATATAAGTATATTTATTGTTTTCGTTTTCTTTATTTTTATTTTTTGGTTAATTAAGCACAGCATAGCACAGCACATTTAGCTCAGCCATTCAGTTCTTTTAAGTTTACGAGCATTTCTTTTATTTCTTTTAATACGGGGGTAAGGGAGCGAGTCGCAAACAGCAGCCGTTGTGCGCTAAGTTTTTGAAGCTGCAAGTCAAAATGGAGCAGAAACAAAAGGGCATAATATATAATATTTCAGACAAAAGCAACACAAAACCGTAGTAGAAGCGAGTAAGCAAATTAATGTAAAAGCAGCTTAGGTTTCCTTATTTTATGCATAAATTATAAAGACAGCTAATTTTTGTATTTGTGAATGCCGTGTGCTAGTGAAAAGTCTTAAATATAGACGAGATGGATGCAAAATCCTTACGATTTATTCAAATTTTATATTGTTTTACTCTAAGAATTTATTGCCATGAGACTGAAAAAGTGGTATAAAATGTATGATATTTTTTAATATATACAAGCTCTTGCAGAAGACGTATTGAGGGAATATATCAGCATATTTATAGCTTTTATGAAAATGTATGGAAATTCGTCAAAAATTAAAATAGCTTTGTTTGAAGTAGAACAATAGAATTTGTTATTTATATATGTACATTGGACTAAGAACGAAAGACTGATTGGAAAAGTTGGTATTGTCAATAGCTGCTCATATCAGTCTATTGTCAGTAAGCTGGTCCATTCATTGTAAGGATACTTAGGAAAAATATAGTCCCTGTGTTAGTTGAAACTGTACATTTAATGCTGTAATATATATTTTTTTAGTAATTCGCATCATAATGGACCTCCAAATATTTTCGAAGAAGATGCATTCAGCAAATGCATATCTGCTTAGCCGAACTTCTCGAATTCTAGAAATTATGCGGCTATTGAGAGAAAAACTTAATGATCTTTCAGTGTCTAAAATATTTATCAAATATATATAAATTATTATATTATTAGAAACTTTTGATTAGCACACTTACGGCTAGCCGTAAACTTCACAGATAATAAATGATTGTCTGATTTAAACATTAATATATATATTATATTATAAATATTTTGAAGCTTAAATAATAATTAGCAACTTAAAAATACTTATTTTATAAGCGTATTACAATATACTTAATTTATAATAAAAATTTGCATTTTAATTTGTTTTAATTTGGTTTTGTCGTTTACGAAGCGGTTAAGAAGCAGTGCAGTAAAAAAGGTTACCTGGTGGTGAAACTGTTGTCAAAAAACCCACAGCGTGCCAAAAGCGACTTACGGGTAGATGGATTTATATATAATAAGTAAGTTTCTCTTTGGAGTTTTAAGCGGGACAGTTTTCTTTTTTTTAGTTAAAATTCATTGTTTTTAGGCATTTGTATTCATTTTTTGTGTTCTCTTTCTTCAAAAAAAAAGGAAAAATCAAAGCACCACTTGGCTAAATAAGAATTAGGGCAACGTTCAGTTACAATTGAGCTTGTCGAACGCATTCGATAAGCATCACAAAATAGATTTTAGTTTTTATTTCATTTTACAAAATTTAACTAAAAAGTCAATAACTGAAAAAACGTTATAAGAAGCTCATTTTCTGGTAATACAGCAGCGAGAAAGCAAAAAGTTATTATTCTTAGGAGGGGTTGGCAGTGAAAAGTTCATGTAGTTGGACATGTAAGTAGGTATCTGTATACAAATGTGAGACATGTGATGGTGGTTGTGGTATCGCCTCAGTGTGATTATGTGTGTTGTATTGTAACCTAGTACGCTACCTTTGACCTGCAACAGGGCTGTATATTTGATCTCAGCCGCCGGGTTCTTGGCCACGCATGTGTATTCGCCAGAATGCGTGGCCGATAGAGAGGGTATGCTCAGCAGCGAGCTGTACTGATCGAGCATGGTGACATTGGCGCCCAGCAAGTCGGGCAACGGCTCACCATCCTTAAGCCAAATCAACTTCAACGGAGCATCGCCCCGGGAGACACCGCAAACGGTGCGCGTACGCATGCCCTCGGCGAGACCCTCCTGAAAGGCGAACGGTTCTATGCTCGGTGGTACTGCAAGTAGGAGAAGCAACAATATGGGTTAAGCAAGTGGTCTTTTAGCCAATCAGAACCTGCCGCCTGGCACGGGCACACTTTCTTTGGACGTTTCCCACGCTGATGCTGCTGTTTGCTGAGATTTTCAGATATTTGCTGTTCAAATTTTATTAGTCTTTTTGGCTGGTTTTATACAACTAAACCTTCGCAGTTTTGTTAAAAACAATTGGAAAAATTCTACTAAATAGTATTTTTTTCTTATTTGTACAAACATTCCACAAACAAATTTAATGCTGAGGTGTTTGTTTAAAAACATAATTACAAATGTATGTAGGTACTTATACAAGATTTAAGGATAGTCAAAAAATTGAAAAGGTTTATGCATTTCAAATCAACTGCTGGTGAGTTATGGTTGGGTTTTGTTTCTTTTTCAAATTGTTTACATTGATTAAAGTGCATACGATAAAAGAACGCAACTATTAGCTAGCAACTAAACATGTTTAGGTAATACAAGGATGAATGGATGATGATATGTTACGTATGCATAATGATATAATAGTTAAGGTGCTTCGCCAGCTCATTTCCATTTACCATTGACCAACAACGCCTGTGAGTTTTCCACCTCTGCCGCTGAATTTCTCACCACACACGAATAGTTGCCGGTATGATCGCTACCCAGATTCTCAATAACCAATATGCTATTATATTGATCCACCTGCTTGACTGACATATGTTGCGTCGGATCGATGGGACGATTGTCCTTGCGCCAATTAATAGTCAGCGGTAAGTCGCCCTTAACCACAGAGCAGGTTAATGAGGCACGATCACCCATATTTAGTTGTAGGATGGATGTTTGAAAGGGACTTAGCTTTGGTGGCACTGCAAAGTGATTATTTGTCAAGCAAATATTGAGGGCAAGTGGCAAATAATAATAATAATAACTAAGAAAGCCATCTTCGGGTAACCAAAGATTATAATTAATATACCCTTGCAGGAACTATTCTGATTGTCGGGAACAAAATAAATTAAGTTCAGGCTTTCAATTGGCATAGGTGATGTGAACACCATTGAGAAGGCATCTATGTATTAATCGGAGATATTTTAATGTTATGACAAGGTATAAATTGTTATTATATTAGCAGTTTCGATATAGAAACGTAAGTATTCTTGAACAAACATCAAAAACCCTGTTTAATGAATTCATGAGACAGTTCTTAGGATGACTCAGGAAATGAAAATAAATAATGTTCGTTTAATTATCAAATTTATGGAATCATCGGTCAATTACAGAACACCCAAGTGGCTAATTTAGTTCAACATTTGCTGAAGCTCTCTGTATCAATTCAGAAAGTAACGCTTTATAAATTTAAGAATGTCGTCCTTCGTTAGAAATGTGAAGACAAAATCATATTATCCACTGCAAGGGTATTCTAAAGAGACAAAGACGCGGTTCACAGCAATCACAGAAGCTCAGCAAAAACCAAAAGGAAATAAACAAACAAAAAGTAATGCTCAAAAAAAAAAAAGGTTTCAAATTATGAAAATTTAATCAGCGTTGCGCTTCATTAAGACGCGAATTCATTAACATTAACACTAATGAAAAAAAGGTTCCCTTTGCGTGGGCTTTGACTGGTTTTTGCTGCCTCAACGTTTTTCTCTCTTCGTGTTTTTTAATTTACAAACTTTTAAGCTTAGATTATTGCGCATATTTAAATACAGCAAGGCACACACACACACACACACATACACACACTTATACATAAAAGCAAAAAGCAAAACACTTGAAGCGCCATACAAAACTACTTAGTTTGTTGTTAATAATTAAAATGCAATTTTCACTCCGTTTCCTTTGGTTTCATTTGCTTTCAATTTTGTTGGTTGTTGTCTTCTGCTCTTTTTTTGTGTATTCCTTCTTCTTTGGGACTTTGTCAACGTCAGCGGCATCACTATCGCCATCACCTCGTAAAGCTGTAAAAGACCGACCCATCTCTTCGACCTCGTCGAGTTGACCTCACATACTAACCTATGACCGTCACCTCGCCGCTGCGCCTGGCACTGTGACCCTGTTTGTTCCTTGCCCAGCATGTGTACACACCAGAATCCGAGTTCTTTTGCACCGGACTGATGGTCAACGAGCCGTCCGGCTGCACACGCTGCCGTATATCATCGGGCAGCTCACGACCTCCGCGCTCCCAGTGTATCTCCTCAATCGGATAGCCGGCCACGGGGCATTTCAGATTTAAGGTTTCGCCCGAAACGGCCGTTACTTTCGGTATGAGGCGTATGTATGGTAGACCTGGCAAGAGAAGGAAACGGGAAAAATGTTAATGCTTAACAGATTTGCGCGCACGTTGCTTTTTTAATAATGCAGCTAAAATGTAGGGAAACAACAACAACAACAACAACAAGTATGGCCGTTAGGAATTCAGGCAACAGGAAGCAGCGCTCACAATGTAATATGCATATCCTGGCTGCCTGTCGGGGCTCTCGGCTCCGTCGACTACAAAGACTATGCCAAAACACTTTTCAGTTTCGGGACACCCCTGGCAAATGCGGAAGGAAATAATGCAGCAAATGTCGGCTTGCGCCTGGCCCTGCTCCGACAACAGCAACGTGAGAATTTGTTTGTAGCTGCTGTTCCTGTTGGTGTTTGTTGTTGTCGCTGCTTGGTGTCCTTGTTGTTACTGCCTGGATTGCCTTGTGGGTTTTCTGCAGAATATGCATAATTTTCGAGCATGTCATACGTGAGAGCGCAGTGCGAAGTTAACGCTGTCTGAGGCTCTGGCATGGGAAAAGGGCGAGATTTTTGTAATCACCGCCATTAGCAAGTCGCGTAATCAACGACGTAGCAAGAGGCTTTAAACAAGACCATGTTTGTTGGGGTGAAAATTTTTTCTTTTCTCTTTTCCCAGCTTAAACAACACTTCTTGTTTGCTTAGCCTGGTCGAGTGGAGTACTAGTGCAATGAACCTGTCGGAAGATATGCTAAAAGCTTCATGGACTAAAGACAAGAATATAACTTTAACATATGAGCAGCCGAGTCAGTCTGTCATTCAGTCAGACATAATATTTTCAGTGTTTTACTAGATATCGGGACGTTGACGTACACGTTCAAGTGGACCCACACGATACCAGGAAGCGGGGTTTGTAACGCGCGAAACCCATGTAAGAGTTTTAAGGGGAATATTATGGTTTTATATTATCTTATCAAGTTAACCAAGAAGAACGAAATATTTTAGTGGTATGAAGGATGCTTGCCAAATCAAATTCATTGCATTATACTGTTAGCCGTTTTCCATATTGAAAGCATCTGCTCAATTAGGTTACGATTGAGATTGTGGAAACAATGAAGATGTCAAAGTCAATGAACAGAGACAAGTCAAATAAGTGAATCAAGACTGTATTTCGAAAGACGGCTATAGGTCTTCCTATTCCTTGAATTCAAAGTAGTTTCAAATTGATTTTCAAACTTATTGACATATTCTGGTACATTTTGAAGTGAAATAAGAGCAGACAAAGGCAAAGGCTCCTCTCCCGATTTCTCCAAATTCTGCATAAAACATCAACTGCCTAGCAATAGGAGGATCCTTCAATAAGAGCCTTTTAATGGACTAGACTACTGATAAACATTGAGATGCATTATGGCTAAATCACTTGAGCTGTTCTGCTGTGATGAGTTTATATCCTTTGTAATATATTACGAGAGCTTAACTCTTAACCATTGATATAGCGTATGCAAAGATCTTTAGTGCTTGTAAAACCGATTTTCTTTTGGATTCACTTTTTATTTAAACTTTTTACCCTGCAAACTTTGCAAACATTGCGCATTTTTTGCCGCTGTCGCTGTGTTTAATTTCATTGTTGCATTCTTGGCGCCCAGACAGGGCTATGATTTCTTCTTTTTTTTTGTTGTTTGCTCAGCAACATAAAAATATTTGATTTCTTGCAAAAACAAGAAGCTGAACAGCGTCAGGAATAAAGAACTGCAGTGACAGTCACAAAGTGAGAAAGGGCGAGAGAGTGTAAGAGTTTGCGAGCCCGAGCCAGGACCATGTTCAACAAAAGTATGCGCCTCGAACAACACTTCAGTGCGCTGCGGCAAAGCAAACTCAGTGGATAGTGCAGAAGGCAGAGAAGGGGGATAGGGCTATCAGGGTAGGCTGCATAGAACAAGCAAGGACATGGTAAACGTGTTGTAAAACAAAATCGAGCAAAAGTAGGCAACAGAAATGCCAAAAAAAAAACACACACACACACGAGCTCACTAACATCCACGAAAAACATTTAAGTGCATGTGTAAAGTGGCTGTCTATGTGTTTGCTTAAATGTGTATGTAGTTGTATAAATGTATACATATAGATATTTGTATATTTATCTTGATGTGTATATGTATGTGTTTGTATATTTCACATACCATAAATATTCAAGCGAGCTGCATGCTGCACTCGTCCTGCACGATTCTCAGCCATGCAGGCATATTCGCCGCCATCCTCGACCATGACATGGCTTATGTTAACATGACTAATTACATCGCCGTGCACCGTGATGTATTGTCCGATCATAAATCTACGGAAAAAAGAGAAAGAAATGTGTTTGAAAAACGGCAAATCTGCATTAATATTGAAAGGTGCATTTTGAGCGCACGATTTACAATTGTATTTTTCATGTTTTGCATATTCAAAACGAGAGCACACACACACATATCCAGTACATCTGCACATGCATTACATCTATTCATACATTACAGATGCGGTCTGACCCAAATTCCTTTTAGTGTGCCTCCATGTATATGTGTGCAGGCTTCATTTGGCTTTCATTTTTTGACACAACATGGCGTATACGCTACAACGTTGCATTATTTAGACGTAATGAAGGCTGTCAGTCGAGCTTGTTTGTCAAGAGTTGAGCTTAACATAGTTTTTCTCGAAAGTCTCAATGTCATGTGCCACGCCCACACAAACACATGTAGCATGGGTAACCGAAACAGTTAAGCTACTACTGCCACTTAATTCCTGCCGTTACGCTATGAGGCAAATAATGAGAAAAAGGATTTTATGAGCGCTCAAGTTGGCATGAAGTTCGTTTTGCGCGCTGTGTAAGAGGGTAGATTCAGAAGTTTTTTGATTGGATAATTTAAACAAGACCAAGTTCGAACAAAGATATATGAGTCATACCCACCTTGAACCGAAGTAGGTGAATTTTAATCTTCTTTCGCCATAACGAAGTACAAGTGCGCAACTCAGAATATCACAAGAAAAGTTTTGGTCTCTAGTTGTACCTTCTTCCTATTTGGTAAACATTTAGACATTGGCGAAAATACTAGAGTTACTCCACGAGGAGCTGGCTACTTATCGATATATGCCCTAAATTTCGGTCCAAAACGACCTTTCTCCTCTTCTTAATATATCACAAATGCCTCAGGTTGAGGTCGCGAACTACTGGCGAAGTGAATTGAATTTAACAACTACAAACTACAAGGACAACTACAAATGAAGTAATTTTGTAAACTTATTAGCTCTCCCTCGCATTTGGAGTTTCTGCCTATTGGCATACACATTAATTACAGCAAAAACATTGTTAGATAAATACATCCATATAAGTATATAGACTAAGCTAGAGCTTTGTGGATTTGCAGATATCTAGCTGCTATATCTCTATGCGCAGCACGAGTCATTAGTTTCATTCGTAACTTTTCAATTGCCATTCAGTCATTCCAAGTAAGCCTAAGCTCTTAGGAGCAAGGCATTGAGCAAGTAATTGCAATTTTAATTAACTTCTGCGGCAGCCAGAGAGCAGCGCCAAGGCTTATGAATGCATAAGCCACAGCAAGTGAGCGCAGTCGACGCTGATTTCCCCAGAAAGTGGCCAGAAAGTCAACTTCAAAAACTTGGCAGTGCCTTGTGGTGGCCACTTTATGGCGCGCACTGCTTGCTAAAAACAACAAAAACAACTGTAGTTAAATGAAAATGAAGCTGCTCTATAGCAAATACAGATGCCCACCCACATAAGTAGAGTGGCAGCAGCACCAGCATCAGCAGATACTTCAGCCATTGCCGGCAGTGGCACCACTTGAGCGCATTGAAACAATGGCGGTGGACAAAATTGCAACAAAGTTGCACACATCCGCATCCGCACATGCTCCATAGCAGAACAGTGTTCCTCCTCCCGACCCACCAGTAGCGGCAGCTTAAACGGCATTGCAAAAGTTTAAATGTAAGTGGAGGGCATGGGCGTCAGCCTGAGCGTGGGCGACATAAAACGCTTTAGTTGCAACAATATAAACCTAATAGTTTGGTGCGGCTTTTGTGTGGTTGTTTTCAGCTGATTGTTTCTGTATGTGTTTGTGTATGTAGCTGCCTCTATTTTCACCAAAAAATGGAACAACAACAACTAAAGCCATTAGGTGGAACTTAAACTGGCAAAAGTTTCGCAAGCAAACTTACAAAATTATGAATTTCAATTTGTGTGAATTGAGTTTTGTGGAAAAGTGCTTAAACTATCAGCACATTGGCAATGGCTTAAATGACTGCAGAAGAACACAAGAGAGGATATTAAAAATTCCCTTAAAAATTTATTAATAATTAAATATTTTTTATGGAAATGGAAAAAATTTGAAGTCTAAAATGGAATTTATAGTAATTCAGATCAAATATTTTCCAGACTCATTTCAAGTGTCAGTTAAAACTACTAGAGATTGCAGGCTTATTTCACTTTGAAGAACTTCACGCGTTCATATTTAACTGATGAACAAATAGCATTCGATTTATTCAGTCACTAAATTGAGTCCTTCAGTCTTTCATTTTATTAACTTATTTTCTTGCAGTTGTTCTAGTTCTCTCGGTTTATCTTTCTTGGAACTATTTCCCTTTATAACAACAAGGAAACTCGATACACTTCTCTAGTGAAAGCAATGGACTATGGCATAAAAAGAATGAAAGTATTTGGAGAAAACCAACTGAAGAAGAATATCTGAAGCAGAATGTGAACAAAATAATCAAATGATAAACTGACCGAGAACAAATAAACAAGCGAGTGAAATTAACTACTGAACAACAGAACAGCTAAGCTAAATAAAGGGTTAGGTTTATTAATAGCTAATTTAATTCAGTATTTCATTTAGTAGTTTCTTCAATTGCTTACATAATTGTTAAACTGAATTTAAGCAGAATAATATTTATTTGTAAAGTTTGCTATTTTATAATCGGGATCGCGGTCTGCCTATTATAAATAGAACCAAACTTAAGTTCACCATTATTCTATAAAACTATTCTATAAATATTGCTCAGAAATATGTAAATTTTCCCAAGTTTAGGAAGCCCATCGTATAATATTTAATAGTGATATCCTTTTGCTAATGAACCCCACTGTCAACTCCTATTTGACAACAAGCACCAAGGCTTAACTCGTTTTTCATTTTAACCCAAAATTACACACACGTTAACTTTTGCCTATATATTTACAAACTTACATACACATGTATATAGCCTGCAGTTGTAGACAAACGCATCACGCACACGCTCAACTCTTCTAGGCAGCCGCCTTGTTCGTCTGCCTACGCAGAAGGCGCCTTGAGCAAGTTCCTTCATACCGCTGCCGGTGCCACATCCCAGGCAGCGTCGCCGCTGTGTTACCACAGCCACAGACAAACTTTTGAAAATGGCGTCAAATGAGCGTTTGAGTGTTGCGTTACCTCGTGCGCGCAATCATTTAATTTCCGCCCCAAGGCATCCCAACGCAGGCTGCGACCCGACGAAACGAACGAGTCTCCTCAAACAAACTGTCTGTCTGTCTGTCTATTCGTGTGTATGTGTGACTGTTTCTGTGTTTCCCTGCCTGTCTACTTGACTGCCTGTCTACCACCTAGCCTGTCCGCCACCCTGCCCGCCCTGTGCGTGTGTATTAAATAAATACACTTACCAAGTTGATATACCTTTAAACCGAATAATGTAAACCACTTAAAACTCGGCAATAACAACAAACTCTGAAATTTATGCAGCATTTGCGCAGGCATCCTGTCAGTGCTGGCAGGCAAATTAGGTTGCTAGTGCCTGGCAGCATTATGTGTCAAAATTGTGTTGCCCAAATAACTTTTAAATTAAAGCCACGGGCGTTCAAACTGCAAATATCTGTAGAGCAACAGCAACAACAAGCACATTTTTTTCACACCGACCACAACAATTTTGTAATCAATTTTAGCCTCTTGTGGTCAAGCCAAATGCTCCACAAAATTTGTCTGGCCAAGAGCGGTGATGGCCAAAAGGCACGAGGGACAGCAGCCACTTGTCGGCAACAAATTCATGACAAAATCGTGGCCAAGATTTAAGTTGCAGTCTCAAGTGGTTTTACATGCATAATTTTTCGTTTGCTTTTTGTGGCAACAGCAAACTCAAGAGTGACATGGAACGGCAGCTGCAAGTAAGGGGTGTAAAATGAATAGAAATGGATATATTCGTTTTAGCAAACAGAAGGTCAAGAGATTGCTCAGGAATGAGTTGCAATGAGTGAACTTTTAATAGAGCTAAATGATATAAATAATGAAGAATATCTATATCAAATAGAGAGCAAAAAAGAAAAAGAAGAGCTTCAGTCTCCAGGTATAGGAGGTAGTTTTGAATTCCCTTATACAACTGGGTAGCCAAACACTCAAAATGGATTCACCCCATTTATTATCTACTTATGGTCACTGCCCCTCCTCACCTACAAATACTCGTCAGTGTCAAGAGACCATACAATGTCCTAATCAAAAAGTTTTGTACAAATCTTGAATGGTAGCGCAACAGCAATCTCAATTATCCATCCAGGAATCTGGTTTTTATACTCAATGATAAATTGTATATAAACCACTTAATATGATATAGTGAGCTCTATATATTTTACATTTCCTATTATAAATAACCTTATATTTTCTCCAATTTCAGAATATGATTTCTAAGTATTTTAACCAAACTTCTACATAAATTAGTTCCATATAGCAGACATCGATATCAATACTGCCAGCTCCCGACAATATAAAGTTTCTTACAAATATTTTATCCTTAAGTTTTTTATAAAAAAAACATTTGCAAATCTATAATATCTATAAAAGGATAAGTCTTAAGTCGTAGCTTCAAAATCTTCAGCCTGTTAACAGCATATGTCCCAGTCTATCCTCTTTCTCCCCACTCAACGTACTGCATAAGTTTTTAATTAAAATATTACACAGTTGTGCGACACTGGACAACAATCAGGACACGGTTGCTCAAAACCTTCATTTTGGTTTTCTATTCTGTTTTTATGTTTTTCATTTCTTTTCCGTTTTGTGTCAGCAACAAATGCAAATCAAATGCTATGCTGCTGCTGGTGTTTTTTAATCAACAACAAAAGTCAACAAACAGTAACGGCTAACTTTGACTTGCAAATCATTACAGACGTAACTCAAACAATTAATAGCAGCTGCCAGCACACAGCAAATGAAGTGCAGGGCAAGGTGCGGAGAGGAGCGCAAAGGCGAAAAAGGAGTAGCAGAGTAGCGAGTGCCACAGTTTACAGTAAAAATCACATGAATACACCGTTGACAATGTCATCAAAGTTAGTAACAGCAGCCGCATCGCATCATGGAACAGGAGCAGGAGCAAAAACAAAGTTGGCAATCAATCGATGAGAGACTCCTCCTCTTCCTCTGTTGCATTTTATTTGTTTGCGTTAAACAAACAAACTATTTGTCGTGTTTGGCAGTTGGAGTTGTCTTTCACTGGCAAATGCAAATGTCAATGTCATTAAAGAGCCACCAAGGATTTAATAAACTTGGCAAATGGCCAGCTAAAAATGCAATTAAATGCGTAAGAACGGCAAGCCGGCAGGCAGACTGAGAGTGGGCAGGCGAGCAGGCAACAAAAACAACAAGCACAGGCCAACACACAGCATACATATATACATACAAACAAAACCTACCAGAGCTTAATTAACAAATAGAAAGGCAAAGTAAAAACCTTGGCCAGACAGAGCACGGCAGTAGGCAGTAGGAGTCGGCTCAGCCCCATTGCGAGAGTGAATGAACGCTGAAGCAGACGATGATGCACCGTGGTGCAGACTTTATATGGAGCTTGAATATTAAAATAACTTAAAATTTTTAATTAAAAATATTGAAGTAGCATAGCAAAGTGAAAACATACTTTTGCAATGATCTATTTTCGTGGCAAACGTTGAGTTTTATTGTGTTGAACCGATTGCTACGCTCTTTTATAAGTTCAGAATTCGTTGACTGATTCGTTACCATAAAGAAGAACCTCGAAAATGCCTACATTAAGTAAATCTAAGTTTACAAGTGGAATTATCCATTGAGTTCATAGTACGTCCATCGGCCACATTGCAGATAAATTAAAGAATTCAAAAACCCATTTAGAGATTCCCAATCAGCTTTATTGCGAACCAACATATAAAATCTCAAGAAAAATATTGAACTACAAGTAATTATTCCTTCCTAGATCCAAAATCCATTCCACTGTGCAACGCCTAGCAACCTTCTTTGCCATCAGGAACACCACCACATCCCTATGTAGGCTCAGCAGCCAATTTCTATGTATGAGTGTATGTGTGCTTCTGTAGGCTTTTTGAAAGCAAAATGCAAAAAAAAAATGAAAATGGAAAAGAAAAACACACAACGCTGGCAATAAATGCAGCCACAGCCGCAGTCAGAGACGCAGTCAAGATAAATTTTTTTGCGAAACCCCCGCAGCGTTGCCATTGCCAGGCCCCCGCCATCCTCTATGCATGGCCGCCCCCTCTTTGCGCCGGCTCCTTTTCAACAAGTTCAATTACCTTCCGTTTGATGGCAGCGGAAATCCGTCCAATGTCCATGAAATTTGCGGCGTTGGATTGCCGGCTGCAGAGCATTTCAAACTCACAGCTGGTCCCGGCTGCAGTGTCTGCTCAATGAAGCTATACAGCAGCACAGGCGGAGCATCTGTAAGCACAAGCATAAGAGACACCATGAGCGGCATTAATATTGTAACTAGCTGCATGCTTTATCCTGGATAAGTTTATCATTTTTTGAGGGTACTGGTTCCGATGCTACTTACCGCCCAGCTGGAGCTCCGCAGTGGCCTGGAATGTATCGCCCTCAGGCCTTCGCACCACACACTGATACATGCCGCGATTCTCGCGGCTGACACGCGGCACCAGCAACGTATCCTCAATGCGACCCGATGAAGGCAACTGTCGCCCGTCCTTGTACCACAGAATGTTCTGCATGCCTACAGGGCTGCCATTGCTGGTCACCAGACAGCGAAACTCGGCCGTTCCTCCCATATGCACACTGAGCACATTCGGTGAGATCTCCACTTGAATGGGCGTGGCAACTGTAAGCCGCAATTCGGCACTGGCCTCGCCACCCACATTGCTAGCCGTGCACTTATACACGCCAGAATCTTCGCCAGTGACCGCCTCGATGGCCAGTATGGGTCCCAGCAGACGAACACGAGGCCCACTTAGAACGGGCAAGGGGCCGGGACCATTGTGGGTGTACCAACTGTATAGGAAACGAGAAAGAACGAGCTTATAATATTCAAATGTGTGATTTTGTAAGATAAATTTCAATTTTTTACATCAGCTTTAAGCCAGAATAAGTTCAAGGCCTTAAGTGCAGGCATATGGCGTTCTACTATCAATCCTCTTTCCCTTTACTCTACTTGAACACAGCCTGTCTGCCAGATGTATGCCTCATTTTTGTTGTGTTTAATGTTGCATTAATCCACTGTCTATCCAACATTCCCCAGACAGTTGCCGGCTGTCTCTCTGCTTTATTAATTATGAAATGGCTATATTTTTTTCCATCCAACACAGTAATCTAGCCATCTAAATAACTCATAGCTAGCTGTTTCCGCACCCGCTACCACAATCTGCTGCCTGTTGTCTCTCATCGAATCTTTTGTTTTGAGCAGGCAGTCTGCCATTGTAATAGCACGGAAATCACCGACTGCTTCGACTCGTCCTTCTCATCCGACAAAAAGTTCCGTCCCTTTTTATTACATGTCTGCTTATCAAAGAGTAATTATGTGTGCACATATGGATTTACCACGCCTGCTGCAGATTTACGACTATTCACATCATTACGTATGCTTTTGTCTTTAATGTCTGTGCTCAACATGGCGTATACATAATGCACATAGCACATACGCAGTGTTGTCTATGCGAATGCCATTTAGAGGGCAAAGTTTTGCAGACGAACTTTCAGCCGCTCAGCTCACAGCCAGCATTTCAATTAGCTGTGTTCAGTTTGCAACTCCTTCGACACATTTTATAAAATTAATGCGCCCGTCAACGCGGTCTGTTTATTTATTTGACTTGCAACTAAACGCTCAGCACACACGAACACATTATAAATTTCTAAATGTGTGTGTGTGTGTGTGTATTCAATTAACTCACACAAAGCCACAGGCGGCACTAATAACTAATGGCTGAGGCAGGCCCCAAAGGCAAAGCCTGTCAACGTCAAAAGTTTAGCGACGGCTATGTTTGCTAAAACTATCAGTCTCCCGGTCTGTGCTCCTCTTAGCCGACTCTAGCTCGCTATGGCTGCTGTGTGTCCTGGCTGTCCCATCGATTCCTGTAGCACTCACCTGTATTCGGGCGAAGGACAACCCTGAGCCACGCACAGCAGCACAGCTCCCTCATCCTGCGACACCTGCACATGTGCCGTGTGCTCCACAACGCTTGGTGATATGATGCCGCGATGAGCTGCAGTGTGTTGAGGTATGTGGCATTGGTTAGTTATTGCTATATATGAATGTGTGTATGCGTTTGTATATACTCACAATTAATTCGCAGTCGTGTGGGTGAGCTGACAACAACCTGACGCGTTAGACGATGCATGCTGCGGCAGCGAAACGATTGGGATTCATCACTCTCCTGCAGATTATGGATGAGCAGCTCGCCAGTGGGCAGCAAATGGAATTTGCCATCTGTGTGGAAACAATGATTATAAATGGAGATGCAATGATATTCATATTCAAATTCAAATTGGCAATTTAAATATGAAGAAAATGAGTGCTCTCAACCGAAGGCCAGCCGCAGAATTCTATAATCCCTGGATTAAAGTGGGTTACTATGAAATTTAAACATAAAATAAAATGGAAAAAAGGCATATAGAAAGTATTCCTTTTTCTCTTCTCAAACATTACCGATTTGTAACATAAGTTTGCACAAAAAAAATCTTTCTGTGACGCTTCATATTCGCTTTGCCTTTCATTTAATCCATGTAAACTTTTACTCCTTTAGAAACTTAAATTCATCCTTCTTTGAAATTAAGGCAAATGCAAATCCTTTGAAAGCACTCTATATTCTCAAAGGTTTTAGCTTGGTGTCAGCTCAAAGTTGCACCTTTAGTGGATAGAATAAGGGTTAAGGCAAGCTAAAAGCGCTTCTCAAATTGCTAAAGGACAATGTTAATTATGCATCAAAGCACACACACACACAAGCATATGGGAAGACACATGCAGATGGCAGTTAAGCAGGCAAACATGTGAGGCAAATACGGCAAACAAACAATGCACTTTGTTGGCTTGGTAAGCCGCTACAGCAAAGCAGCAGCACGTAAGGGGAATGGGTATGAGAGTTCAGGCAAACCTCAGTGTGAGCCTTGAGTTGGCTCGACTCCACTCACTCTCATGCCGCGTCAGCAGCAGATAGACACACAGACAGACAGACAGACAGATACAGAGAGGCAGAGACACGAAGCAAGTATCCGCCTTCCTTACGCTTACTTACCGCCTTGCAGCGAGGGATAGATGTAGATAGCGGGTTCATGAACCCACGAGACCACTCGTACCAATTCCTTGACAAACGTGGGCACCACGCAACGCAAAATGGCGGTGCAACCACGCGATGCAGATAATACCTCCACATCCACTTTGTAGGCCTGCGCCACAACTGCCAGAATATATAAACGATGCAAAATGTTATGCATTATGGTCACGCCCACGGATACTTACCCGCCCGCACTTGCACATCCCGGGACACAATGCGTCCCACTGAGTTGCTGGCAATGCAACGATAGATCGTATTGTGTATATCCTGATGATAGGCCGCCGCCGCAAAGGGCATCAGCACTAGAGTGCCGTTCCTTAAAACACGACGCACTCCGTGAATCTCGGTGACAGCTGTGCCATCGGCATGGACCCAATCGATCGTTGGCTGTGGACTGCCCGAGGCAGAACAATCCAGCCAACCACCCGATGAATTGGAAAACTCAACGCGTCCCGGCGGCTCCATGACAAAGCCTGGGCCACGTAAATGTGTCTCAAAGGGTTCGCAATAGGTGGCATCTGCAAAGCAATGTAAATAATTGTATTTATTAGACATTAGTGGAATCAAGAAATTAGCAAATTTGCATACAAATTTGAGGTCTGCAAACAGCATGGAGTTAACACTAAAGAAAGAACCATGTTAACCATTCGATGTCTATGTCCCTACCTCGAATTTCAGTCAAATGTGTTTACGTGTTTCAAGTTTTAAGATATGGATGATATTTTTTAAATATGAAAATTGCTGATAAATCAATTTGCCCGCCCTGACACCAATTTATCTTAAACTCCCTCTCGAAATGAAAACTTCGTTAACAATAAAAAAATCTATTGCGTCCTTTCTTCTTACGAGAGCATTAAAATTAAATAGGCAGACTTTAAGTCTGAAACTTTATGAAAAATCTACGAATGTTATTAAAAAGCATCATAAAAGCATTCGAGCAGCTGACTGGCTAAGATTCTTAGCATATTTCAAGACGATTTTAAGCATTCTGATTCACTCTCAAACTTTTACAATCTCATCAAATACATATACATATATGTATGTTAATTCATTAATAGACAAGCATAAGCCTTAGGTTTCACATAAAATTCTTAAATTTATGTGAAAATATTAAAAGTATATCATACATCCATAGCATGCTCTTGGCTTTCATATGGCCATCAAACATGCATACAAGTACGCATACAGTCGCCCAAGAGGCAACTCTTCCTCTTCAATAAGCACTTAAATTTTTTATAACACAAAAAAACATATATAAACTCATCATCATTGTCGCATTTTAAGCCCATTTCAGTTCTCGTCGGTTTTCATCTGGGTTTTCTCGTTTATTTTGCCCTCCATCCTCTGATTCTTGCGCGCTTGGCAAACAGATTTTGCCTTATCTTAAATTAGAATAACATTTTTGTCTACAGCTGCCTGCTTGGGATCCAGTTTCCACTTTGCTCTCCAGCTAGTACATCTATATCTATATGTTGATGTATATATTTCTCAAATTGACATTTCGCTTCATATTCCACATGAATGCGCCTCGGCTGTCTGCCATACAGGCGGGTTAGGGACTGGGACGGAGATAGGGCCTGATGGTTTTCCCTGCGGCTCTGTGCAAATCCTTGCAACTCGTTCAGGCTTGGAACAATCTACATTGGCGGCCGGCACCGCCTGTACCGCCCCACCAAGTCATTGTGTCTGCAATTAGAGTTGTTTTTTGTTTTTGTTATTTTTCCTTCTTCTTTTTTTTTTTCCTTTCTGCTTCTGTTTTCTTGTTCTTTTTGCTTTTGTATGCCTGCTGTTCCTGTTGTTGTTGTAGCCATGCTGCTTTTTGTTTTATGCTTGCAAGCATGGATTTTTATGTTACTTCTTTCTGGTTTCGGTTTTCTGGGCGTCTCTCAGCTCGTTCCATTTTGGCTTTTTCCCCGCTGCTTTCATGCGACTATGGGTGATGAGGACGAGCATGAGAACGAATCCTCCGCCGTCAGGCCATAAAATTATTGCAAGTATGTCTTGAGTACGCTTGGCACTCGTTGTTGTTGTTTTTTTTTCGGCCAGAAAGGGTATGTTTTACGAGAATGTGCCTCACAGCGCTACCCATATGTGTATTTGTGCGTATACATGAGTTGGTGTGTGTATGTGTGAGAGTGTGTACATCCACTTGTAGGTTTTTTATTCTTTCCTGTGAAAACAAAAAGTCTATGCTGCCAGTCTTCCTGTGCGTGTGTTCCGCCTACTCCTTACTGTGTACTCGTAAGCGCCTGTGCATGTGAGTGTCCTTTGTACTGGCTTTAGCTCTTCCTCTTCTTTGGCTTGGGCTTATTCCTTGCGGCTCAAATGTCGAATTCAACATTGAAGAGCGCTATTCCTTTTAGCTGCGCTATATTCTGTTTGAAATACCACTACTCCACATGCATATGTGTAACACGGTATCTGTATGATATGGGTCGTCGGGTAAAGCCAAGCTATTTGGCTGAGGCATTATCTTTGTCTTATGGCTAAGTAAAATTTGTTAAGTAAGATCTTTCCTTTTTAAATATAAACTGGAAATAGTTTTCGTTAGTTATTATATGCGATCTTTGGACAGTCTTTGTTTCATAATGTTTTGTAACTCCCAAGGAATCCATTAGTGGGAGAACACTTGTTGTAAAGCAAGAAGTGGACTCTCTCATCTGTAAGGATTGCTAAGAAATCTACCATTTCACAATCCATTCTATACTTTAGTAGCTAGAATTCAGTGTGAATTCTAACCTTTAAGGTTAGGGAAAAATGTGGCTTGAGGAACAGCTACAGTTTTCGCTTACATTTTTTTAGTTTTATGACAGCCAATTAGCAGAATCATTATTGTTTTGCATTACTGTGCGTTTGTTAACGGCTTGCCTTTCTTTTTTTCAACATTGTTATACACTTAATAGCGGTGTCTATTTTGTAGCTCCATTTACTAGTTGGCTCTAGGTAGAGTGAGCTTATAACGTTATGCAAATCTCTACAAGTTCTCATAACATCCCCATATATTTGTGTTATCTTGCCAAGCTCAGTTATTTCTCGCCGCAAAACCAAACATATAAACCTCTGATATACCAACGGGGTTATAGAACTGTAACCTAGACTTACTAGGAAGATAGGGCCGAAAACTGTCAGTGTATTTGTATGCTTCTCACTTGCAAGCACTGAAACTATAAATGAAACTATTGCTTGAACTAAAAGTATTGCTTTTATACATAATTCGTTTTTGATTTGTATTCATTTTCAAATAGGTTTGCAGTTATACCATTACAAACTTAGTATTCTGCATCAGTGTCTTGGTTTTTTTGATCAGCGCCCCAGCAAATGACACAGTTCCGACTTCGTTATGGTCATGGGTTAGGCCTATATGGTTGTGTAAAGTCGCTTACATTCGGCACCCTAGACTATGGCTGTCTGGCTCTAAACTAGTTTGGCTCACTGAAACTTTGTAACTAGCTCAGATTTTATGAAAGTATAATATGATCTAATATTATCAGTTATTACTATTTTATAATACCAAATTGCTTAACTAATTAACGAATGATACTAAACTTTACATTTGAATTTGTCAAAATCTGAAAAAATCTGTGGGTAATTCAACCAAAAATGGAGAAGATAATTAGCAAATTTAATAAGAATAAATAAATATCAGCCGGGCAGTTTAATAAATAGGCAAAGTCCTGTCGAAAGTTAAATCCAAAATTACATGATAGCATTTTATCGCATCCATAGCTCTAATAGCATCTGTACAAAACTTAACTTAACTATTACTTAACTTTATAAATATATAATATATATATAAATATATATATATATATGGCATCGAAAATATCGAAAACCGGACTCGGTCTTTTCTATCCATAAGCAAAAGTGAAATGTCACACTTGAAAAAAGCAAAAAAAATTCGATATAAAATTTGCGTAAAAAAAAGTTTCACCATTAAAATATTTGTTTTTTCTCATCAGCGGCAACATACGTCTAAAAATTGATCTTATGCTTATGTGCCAGTGCAAGCAATTCCAATTCCATTTCATTTTCTTGCCGACACTTTTTCATGTGCCATATCAATAATATTGCATTCCCAGCTGAAATTTGAAAGCGCATTAAAGCTGTCACCATTTCTGCCACCTTTTCAAAAAAAAAAAAAAAACGAACAGTTCGTTGCACCCCCAAACTCTGGCGCACCTTGCAGTGTATGTACCCTTGCCCCACAATACCGACCCATCCCCTTTGGCTTTGGCTGCTCGCATTTCCGCCTCGTTTTGTGTCGTACATTTCACTTCTTTTAGTCGGCTGTGTTTCTCATCTACTTGGCGCGGTCTTGAGGGGTTGCTGTGCCAAGCTGCTCAGACTCGTGTGTGTGTGTGTGTGTATTTTTTTTACTTCTTGTCCGCTTTTACTGTGGATTATGCCCTTTTGGCACTTTTCAAAATTATTTCTTAGCCTCAAGGCATGCATGTTTCGAGTGCTGTTGTTGGTGCTGGTGTCTGTCCAGCTTTATATTTATGATGCTGCAGGCATAATATTTATAATGGTCTGCACTAAAAGTCAAAGTCAGTGCACGCTTACAAAACTGACAGTTGACTAGGCCTTAAATAAAAAAAATCTAAAAAAAAAATACATACTACTCCAAGGAAGCAAAAACGAAGTACATATTCTGCAAATACGTTTTGAGTAAGTACAAATATTGTGAGAAATAATCCATTTGGCTTAGAAGAAGTCAATTTTTTGTTACATATAACTGTGAAGATGTGGATGCATTTTGAACCCCATAAAGATTATATATTCTTATTGGTTCTTTCCTTTCTAGGCCAACTACTCTCGCAGTTTTGAGGCTAACGATATTAAACAACATAATTAGCTCTCTTATTGCAACAAGTTTATGATTTGAACATATTATTCGAATCGGATTACCATATTATATATGCCGTTCCAATAAGATGAGGCAATGTTGCAAACTAATTCCACATAATGTTGCCAGAGAATGGTGTCCTAAGAAGTAATTACTCTCATGCTAGAATCGTATCGAATTTATAAGTGAAAGATTACCAAAAAAGTTCATTGACTTAAGCCAATTAAATAGTTTCATAATTATACAAATTATTATAGAATTTCATTATTATATTGAAAACAGAAGACAATGTCAATGTTTGATATAAGATTGATTTACGATTTATTTGCAGACAAGCATTTAAGAACGCTTCAGAGGCTGAAGACAGTTAAATACCTTCTACCTAGTAAGCTGTTATATGATAAAAAAAAAGACCAACCCTGATCACCTTCGGTCAACGGACTTGGGAAAACCCATAATGCATGACCTTGATGTTCATTACGATATAATCGCTTCTATGGGGATGTATGATATAGTAGCCTGATGCGGATTAAATTTGGTCAGTTGATGTAGATGGTTCCAGGACTCACAAGCCATGAATCTGGTTCAATGAAACAATAAAGTGGGCAGTGGGTTTGTAACTCGATCTGGGTACATATTTAATAAAAAAAAGCAAGTAAGAACGCTATAGTCGATATCCCAACTATAAGATACTCGTACTCAGCATTTATTCAGCATTATAAAAATGTAAATTTAAAGTCTCTGTCTCTTATAGTTTAAAATATCTATATTTTCATAGATCCTGACCAACAGGCTTTTACCTTGTACTTATCCCACAGGTACAGGGTATAAAAAAAGCAAAAATACTCAGTAGATCGGCGTCTTAGCTTATTATAATTTAACGCTTTTTACTCATTCAACCTAGAGCCAGATAACGACAGAGATAATGGTGTTTATTAAAGTTACTCAAACACTTTAAACCTATTTCACTCAGGCATCGGAAGCTCGGCAGCTAAATGCTACCACTTAGATACGCCCCAACGGAAATTGTGGGTCGAACTTTGTTCACAATCAGTCCAAAATACAGGAAATTCAATTTTTTTTATGCGAAGAAAAACAAGCTGAGGAAACAGTGACACCCAGAAACCAAAACCATTTCGTATTCCAAGTCAATATTGTCTGTGCCAAAAACTTGAAAGAAGTTTAAACGTTTACAGACCGACGCGCACAACAACAACAACAACAGCAATAATAATTGTAAATAACTTGATTTTGTTGTTGTTGTAACTCGAAAGGAGCCTGGCCCCTAAGCTCGTTTGAAGCCAGCAAGTGCACAGAGGACAGGACCAGCAAGGACTACAAAAAGGCCAAGCGCCGTAAGGAAAAAAGGCAAACAAAAATGCTAAAATGTTTGTTGCGCAAATTGTTTTTTCGAAAAAACAAGTAGAGTCGAAGTTAAAATAATGTTTAAAGATATGTATACGGAAGTGGAGATGCTCTTGCGATGTACTTAAGCCGTTAAGAGGCCATGTCCAAAGATGAAAATCTAATGATTAAACAAAAAATGGCTAATTCTCTTGCTCCTAACTTAAAGGCAATTTTGAAGATTTGAACTTTAAAATTCAAAGACATTAATAATTCCCTTTTAAATTGTAGCATAACACCTATATTATGAGTGATGATATAAAGCTAGATATTAAATTAATATCTCAAAATTGTGGGCTTACGAGTTTCATGGATGCAAACTTGATGTTCAAGAATGAACAACGGCCTATTTGCATAATATGTAAGTAAAGGTTCAAACATATGAAATGTATAAGTAAAGTTTCAAGCCTCTGAACTATAGTCCACACAAACTAAGAAATGTACTTACATCGACACATAAGCAAATTTAAACATATGAAACACAATCCATACGCACTCGACAACATGTACATATATACTACACAAGTAAATATAATTCTATGAGATACAGTCCACAACAAAGGAGATCTAACACGCACTTGTAAATGACAAGAGAAGACACTACAACACCATACAAACATAATAAAGATACTTGAAAAAGGTATACCGCATATAAGCAGATGCAAAAGTCACAAACTTTTTAAATACCAGATATCAGGTCAAGAAAATTCGTAGTTGATAATGCTCAGACTATTAGAAGTAGGCGATCTTTTTATACTCGTACTCTAGTAGATTAAGCGAGTATATTATATTCGTGCAAATGTATGTAACAGGCAGAAGGAAGCGTCTCCGACCCCATAAAGCATATATGTTCTTGATTACCATCAACAGCCGGGTCGATCTAGCCATGTCCGTCTGTCCGTCAGTATGAACACCTAGATCTCGGAGAATGTAATAGCAAGAGAGACCAAATTTGATATGTAGACTCCCCCTTATGGGGCGTCAGATCAAGTTTGTTTTTCAAATTTGCAAACCGCAAAACCTTATATGTTCCGCAAATCGTAACGCGTTTAGTTGAAACTCGGTTAGTACATATATAAGTACATAATCTACTGATTTGCCAAGTTTTGATAAAATCTGAGAATAATTGTAAACAAAATCGTAAAAAAATACATTTTGCATGAGCTAATCCCACCCCAAAACATCAACAAAAAATGTGTGAATATTGAATAAATGCAGAGTTCAAGTATCTTATAGTCGACTATATCGACTATAGCGTTCTTACATGTAATGCTTATAAATATAAGATTTCTCTTACCATATGTACACATTAAATCTTTAATACAAAAATTGAATAAAAGAAGACGTTTTTTTAAAAAAAATATCAGCAACATTTTAGCTTTCAAGCACTTGATATGTACCTGAATCATTCTGAATCTACATATCGATTAGAAATAGAACCATTACAATTTGTGTTCAATATTAACTCTAATTTGTCCTTTAAACAAGTATAAACAGCAATATATTGTCGTGAAATTTGGTTTACAAAATATTGAAAATTATATTTTCAGAGAAAACTAACATTTTTCCAAATCTATAATAAGAAAATTCTATTCAAATAATGGAAAATCTTATTATACTATTTTTACTGTATATACTAATGGTTATTTTCAGAAAATTTTAAAATTTTTGTAGAAACTAAATGTGTAAAAAAATGTTCATTGTATGTTCTTAACAAATTTTAAAGTTGTGATTGTTCCAACAGAAAGTTTCGATTGTCTCTAACTAACTGCCGAGGAGTTATGCAAAAGTGTAGTCCTTAAAAGGGTATTAAGAAATCAACCATAAAAAACTTCAATAGCCGAGCTTAGATTCACTTAAGCTTGCCAGCTGCTATTCTTTTGGCGCCAACTGAGTTGGCCAAGTACCACATTTGTTGCAAAGTTGCTCTGTCTTGCACTTCATTAATCCTACAAACCAATTAAGGCATTTGTCATAACGACTTAAAAACACAATCAATCACATTGTGCAGTAAATTTTGCTGTAAGCCATCATAATTTTTCATAATTTTCTTGTCACAACTCTGGGTATGACATACCATAAAACCCTCTAACCCTAACCCAACGTATAATATATCTAAAACCAAACTCAACCCTATGTCTGTTACGGGTTAATCTAATTTCTGTTGTTGTTATTGTTGTAGTCCCTGATTTCATAAAGCCATCGTATATTTTATGTTTATCTGCATGAAAATGAAATAACAACGTAAAAAAAATAATGTGAACGAGCTCCGTTGCCCAGAGCGGATCTGTACAAAAGCCAGCGAAATGTGTTCGCTTAGACATTGAGTAACAATTTCATTTGCATATTTTTCATTTGCCTCAAAGTTCGTTGAGGGTGCCAAAATGTACATATAAATACATGTACATGGAATATAGCATATCTGTTTGGCATTTTTGTAATTTTTCGTACCAAAAAAAATATGTATAGCTTCAGTCATAAAATTGAAAACTTCCAGCTAGGCAATGAAAATTGGAAAATATCAAATTTCCTCTTTCCATTTATAAGTGCAAAGCAAAAGGTTTTTGGTGCGTTTGTTGATTCGATCGAGTGTTCGTTCTGCTTCTGACACATTTCATTAGGCCTGTGTACTCCCATTTGGGTGGGTTGAAGCTGGAGTTCAGTTTGTGTGTGTGTATAAATTGACGCCTGGTTTTTATCATAAGGCCATTTCACATTATATATGAGTTTAGGTATAAGCATTTCCAGCGTTTGTTGACTTGAGTGCTTGTGGTTATGGTCCGCACTTTATGGCCTCATGGCCTGGCACATAAAGTGGCCAAGACATTTGCACTCAGTTTGGTTTGAGTAAGTAAGCAAAAGCTTTACCATAAATTATGATAATAATACAGAACAGATCTAGGTACTGATTCCAGGGAAGCGTTGAAAGATAGTTGGACAATATATAATTTATATTCGCATCTCAGCGACAAGTAAATGTTATTTTAAGTATATCTTAGATCAAACAAGAGCTTCCTCCAAGCATCAGCTTATGTTATTATATTTTATGTTATTAATTTTCTTTTTCATATCATTAAATGAGGCTCTCTTTTTCTTCTTCCAATTGTCACTTTTTCTCCACCAAGACTTAAATAATTTTCCAGCAGATTGAATCATCAAATACAGAATACAATTTTTGGTATTTCCGTATCACTTTTTTATCTTCTAAAATATATTTTTTACTAGCTGATAATTGTGCCTATTTCCAGGCGACACCCTCTCCTATCTAGGACAATAAATTTACTATTACATAGATTATTCCAAAAGTAGCTAATTTATTGTAAACTTTTGAAACAAAATTCTATCAAATACGCAGGCTGAAGCTCCTAAATCATACATGGGAGTGCTTCTCGGAGGAGGGTATTAGTTTCTAGGGGGTTCTATCTAGTTTTGCCCACCGATTTCTTATATTTTCGTATATAAAGATAGATATAGGATTGATCTGCATGTATACTAGGACAGTCTTGATACTACATGTTGGGGGTTCAAACTCCAATAGTGCCAGAAAATCGACAAGAAAGTTCATTCTTATCAAGAATATGTATATTTATGGAGTCGGAACACTTCCTTTTACCTGTCAAATACATTACAACAACTTTATACACGAACTCCAATGGGTGCCGAAATCAAATTAAAAACCTAATTTTATAAAGAAATTTTGCTCCAAGATTTACAGCCCTACGCTATATAAAAATATATGGTAGCGTATCTACTTTATTCAAGAAAAACATCCTTTCAATCTTTTACGCAGCATTTTTCCATTTATTCTGCTTTCGCAATTGCCAACCAAAGCCCGTAAAATCCTTTTGAGCCTTAACGCCTTTTGCTTTATGCGCCAGGCATAATATTTTGGTAAGCGTAAAGCAAAAAAAAACCAAAAGAAGAATGAAAATATAACCCAAAAATTCCGACAGCTGTTGATGCTCATAACAAAAACACACGCACAAAATCTAAGCATACTTTGAGGCGCGTGCCAAGCAATTTGGGCAAAAAGGCTAAAAGAAAAGCCGGCGGCAAGGCTTAAGAGTCTGGATAAGAGAGTGGGAGAGGCGATACAAAATAGTGGGAGCCACAACAAACACACCAACACATAGAAACTTGCACCTACCAAAATTGAGCAGCAAAAAAATCACAAAGAGGCGGCTACTAATCCACATGTTTTCCGGATTTCTGTTTTGATTTTGATTTACTTTGCTTGGTATGGCAAAAGTTGCCTGGGTTTATCGATAATATTTGTTTACGAATTTGTATTTTAGGCAGCGGCTAAAAATTTTGATTTACTTGCACTTTGAGCGAATTTTTCATTTTCAACACATAAATTACATTTTGATTTTTTTTGGCACAATTAATTTTTTTTTTTTTGGAATTTCTGATTTTATGTTGTTGTAATTTTGTTATGTTTTGTGAATCTGAATTGCCGGCACACCACTTCAAGCTCTAGCGACGTACATACAACAACACGCACAACCGAACCGGCAACTGCACGCCTGCAAGGACTCAACCTGACTGCGCTGACTTTGCTGTACGCCAAGTTGAAGCCAAGTAAACTGAATGTACTGCTCTTAGAAGGGACTTTGTGTAATGTTGCTCTCTGCGAGGCTCTCTTAAGTGTCGCCTATTCACCACACCGCACTACACAACGCCAAAATCACTTGAACACGCACTCGAACCAAGTTCCACTCAGCCTTTCGCAATGAGCTGCATTTTCCTGCTAACCGCCAGAGCCAGAGCCGTGCGTATCCTACGAGCCTCGAACAGCAACTGCTCGCTGCTGATAATATGTTGGGCCATGTTGGCCCATGTTAGCCCGGCGGTGCAGTCAAAGTTGGCGCATGCGCCAAGCCTTTTGTTGTCTGTGGTTAGGCATGAGCCACGGCCACGCACGGCTGCCGACGCGACGGGCAACAGCTGTGTTTACACTTGCTGCGGAGCAAGCTGAGGCAAGCCTAGTACCATGCGTGAGTGCCTGGCTTAATGTTTCTATTATTTGACCAGGCGTTTTTATGTGCCCATTCACTGGCATAGATTAGGCGCATGCCAATGTGCTCTTGTTGCAATGATGGCCTACCTTTTAGAGTTGGAAATTGTATTCAAACTTGCTATGGAAAAGAAGAAGTTTAGAATTTATTAAAAAGACGGACATTCATATCAGCCACAGAACATCATCCTAGCTTTGTCATTGATCAACAGAAGATATCAAATTTCTTACGAACAACAAACTGAGACTTCGAATATGTTTCCTAAGTATATATACACTTTGCATGATTGATTCATCCGCATCGCACAACTACATCACTGAACACTTTCCATGGATAACTATGCCCTTAAGCAAATTGAACCAAATTCAATATTTTGCATATATGAAGCCTGCCTGACCTCGTTGACCGAATTTGATGAGTATCCGTTTACTAGACCTAACTTTATGCTCTGAAATCTAGCAGACCATAAACCAGACTTCTAACATTAAGTAAAAACATAAACAAAAAAACTTAATGGTATTCAATCTATATTTGCATAATTTGCTTGGCTTTTTGCAAACAATTTTACACTTAAGTCGACACGCCTGCCTGTGCATAAATACATGGTCCGCCTTTTTTGCTGTGTTTGTCGGCTAATGAGCATCGTGGGAAATAATGTAGGAAAGACCCAGCAACAAAATGGTTGCCAAAAATCATAATTACCCAAACCCAAAAATATATGCCGCATACATAATACATAATTTTTTTGGTCCACATTTGTTTTTGGGGCTGGCCAATTTCGGCAATGCGAACGCGTGAGTGCGTAAAAAGTGTCAGAAGAACATCAGAAAAACACACTCACACAAAAGCCGCAGCAGCAGCCGCCGTTGACACACATTAGCAACAACGCCAAGGACAACAATAACAGTAACAAAAAACACCAACAAGCTGCAGCAACAACAATAAAACATAAGCCAAAACGTGTTTGCTTGCCAAATTTATTGCTGGCGTGGCTCACATTTCCCACAGCGACCAAAGATACAGATACAACAGCGGCACAGGCAGCTAGCAAACAACAATAGCACCAAATGGCGAATATGCATGTGAATCATGAATCCCATCGAACATTTTGAAGTGTTATATTTATGGCTGTCCACAGGGAGATAGTGACAGAAGGTGATGCTTTGGAAGAAGGCTCGATGTTTCTAGGGCGATATACAACAACATTTTCTTAATTATTCGATGATAGTTTGACTCAGTTGCTTTAGGCCTGACAAAGCTTTCAACTATATGCTTTATATGCATCTGTTATGATTCGCCTGATAACGCACTGGTATAACACAAGACGTCTCTGTCGGGTAGACTTCAATACGATATCCAAAACATGAAAAAAGATTGTACATAACAAAATGGGCCGAGATCTAGGACAGACAGACGGGCTGATCAAGAATATATATACTTTATGGGGTCTTAAACACTTCCTTCTGCCTGTTACATACATTTGCACGAATACAATATACTCGTTTACTCTACTAGAGTACGAGTAAATAAAAAGGACCACAAAACCAAATGAATAAAAGTTTAAAAATGCAGAAACTAACGATATAAAAAAGTTTCAGAGACTTACTATTCTGCCAGGCGATTCATATTTATGGATAATTTTCCCAAAACACAGACACAATTGAGAAGAAATATTATTCTTATTGAACGCAATATAAAATGTTTACCAGGTGTATGTATAAGTGTGTGTCCCTGTCCCTATGTCTGTGTGTGCGTGTCGGTGTTGTTACTAATGACAACGATGCCGCGTCGCGCATCAACGAACGACACCAGAAAGTCATTGACTCATTGAGTTCTGTGTTTGTATTTGGGTGTAGGTGTATGTACGGGTGTGTCTTTGTCTGTGTGTGTGTGACCGCATCATTGCCTAGCCTGCCTTAGCACGCCCCTTGCCTGTACGCCCTCTTCATGGCCACAACAGCAACACTTCTTGGCTCAAGCAGCGTGAGCTTGTTTGTTTGTTGGCTGGTTTGGTTGGTTAGTTGGTTGACTGCCTCCCATCCCCCCCTTCGCAAGAGCGTGTCTACGTCTACACATAGCTAGTAATAGCAGCAACCATAACAACAACAGCAGCTAGTTGAGTCTGCCGTTATGGCTGCTGCTATTGCCATTGCACTCACTCCATCATCATTAGGCATTGTCAGGTGGCACTGTTACATTGCCTTGGTACTTTGGGGTTCCAGTCCAGTTTAGAGTATATAACTATGTTTGTAACTATGTACGGATATGTAGATATGACTTTGTGTGTGTCTAGTATATAAAAATATGTACGTATTTATGAAATGTGCCAAAAAGTATAGACAAAAAGGCCTAACAGCCTGGCAACATAAAACAAAGAAACGAAGCATCTAAAAAAGGCGGCCATGGACATATAACAACAACATGCAAGCGACTGGCCATATAAAATACTAGGTTAACTTTCACATAGCCAAAATTGTGAAACAAATTCTGCAAAATTCATTCGATTCAAACAAAAAAAGTTAAAAAAGAACAAATATAAATATTTCTCAATAAAAATGCGCATACAAAAGGACCTATAGAAAAATTAATATTTAAAATCATTTTTGCAAAGGGTTATTTTGATAGAAAGTACAGAATTTATTTAAAAATTGCACTATTTCATTGGAAAGTTGTATTGTATATCATATAGAATAAAGTTACGGCTCTTTTGGTTTACTTTGAATTTTTCTTATACATAAGTTCATGTATTTATTCCGTTCACTATTATTAGACTTCGAAATATCCCAAAGTTGTCCAGGCCAAATGAGATGAATGACAAATCGACTGGTTAATTTTTAATTTATATGCTAGATAATTATATCTTAAGCAAAATAGGGAAACTACAAATGATATAAACATGTTAAAAAAAGAAAATTATCCTATTTTTCTTTTGGCTTTTCAAAAGGCTTTTCTGACTAAGAAAAAATTAAAAATTTTGACACTGCCAACAAAAATTGTTGAGGTAAGACAAATAACAAAAATATCTAATAAAATAAATCTTGATCAGAACTTTAATGATTCTATCTAGGAAATAAGCAAAATTCTTGAAAATTTTCATTAATTTCTAATTTCACAAAACTATGGATTAAATGCAAAGTCATTTTTGGAAACTGGAAGAAGAAAATTTAAGCAAATACGTCTTGTTTGATGTCAAAAGCTTTCAAAGAGATTACTATGGGCGCAGCCTTTCTGAAATGTTGATAACCTTACATATCATCTTTAAACTATAAGCATAACTAATACACAATGATTTATAATCTTAAAATTGCAGCCGCATGTAACAGTGCTAAATTTCTGAAGTTTATTTGGCAGTTTGATCTCATATCTACGATAATGTAGAGCTGTGGAAGCGCCAAAATGCCAACAGCATTTGAACAGCATTTCAGCAAAGAGTGAAGCTTATTATCTTCAAGCAGCCAGACGATACCCAGACCTACAACCAACCTAGAATCTTTACCCATTGCTGAACTACTTGGCGGTTACAGAAAAATAACAAACTTTCAATAAAGATTCAAGGTTTCAAGGCGTTGTGGTATAAAATTTTCATGTGCATTCATTCACTTTGATATTTTATTTATTTTTGTGTGGATGCTCATTTTTCTTGGTTTCTTGCTGGTGAGCTGCTTCTAATCAATTCCAAATCATTAAGCACACGCATGAGCTGTCAGTGTGCGGCAATGTCGATGGGTGAGTGTGTGTATGTGTGAGATATAAGATGGCCGCCATTTTGAGTTAAAGTTGTGCGGTTGTACGGCTTTAAGCTGCTTTGAGTGTGGCGTGCGTAGCCAGAGGCAAATGTTTGCCATAAATCAGGGGCGTGACAGGGCACAAAAGCCATCCAACAAAAGGCCAAAAGCCTTGGCGGGTAATTATGCCTAATTAACGTTCCAAATACTCTGGGTAGCCTCATCGATATACAGTGAACCCAAACACGTACTCACACCCGCAACCGAAACCGAATCCCAGGCCCAAACCGAAACTTCTTTTATAATGAAATCATCAAATTTGCCTCAAGGCGACATAAAAGGCTTTGTGGCAGCCATAAAAATGTCAGCAGCTTTCAATACCCATCCACAGCTACATTCTACTCCTGCGTTCAATGTCCAATGTCAATTTGATATCCTTAGATGAAAAAGTGTACAACGCTAGGCTGCTGTTTATGGTCTGCACATGTTCTTGATTCTCGGCCTCTTGCTACGAAATGTAATTTAAGTGGCGTAAATTATGGTCAAGAGGTTACCAGTCTGGGGACTTGATCATCCTTTGGTCACCCTGCTGGCAAAACAATGGCACATTACGAGTGTGGCACGCAGCCTTTTAACACATGCGAGGGCTTGCCAATAGGTCTGTAGAAATTCGAATGGATGCCGTAAGTAGTGATGAAACGGGCTTCGATGAAGTTAATTTTTATCTTCTGATTTCGATGATACAATTGATAAAAGCATGCATACGGTTATTTGCTTAAAGTTAAGAGAGATAATCTTTCCAGTCTTCAATCATCTTGAGTACCAGAACAGAAGCGGAAAAGTCACAGTAACGGATATCCTGCTTCAAAGTGAAAGAAGACAATGATGCCACACGGTAAGAATATGGTCGTGGTATTATGCAAATATGCCGAAATTTTAACCTTAACTACTTGGAAATAGGATGGATACTTAACTAATTGACTGAAGAAGGATATTAGCAATAACGCCAGTATTCGGAAAGGAATGAAAGTATTCTAAATTCTTACCAAGCCAGCACTCTAACCAAGTGTATTTATATGAACATTTAAACATGAAAAATTTGCTCTTCAGCTTATCGCTGCCTTATTGTATTTTCAATTAGACTTCTTAACCTGCCCTCGATAATATAAATGTTGCCCTTTCCCACTTTGCCACCTTAACAAAAGCAATTTTCGCAATTTCGGGCCATTTTATGTGCGTGTCCGAAGAAAATATGACTGAAGTGGCAGTCCAACTATGGCCATGGCTCATATAAAATGAAATTGTTGTTAACAGAAATTATAAACTGCAAGCACATTTTCCATTTTCTGGCCAGCTCTCAAGTCTCCGTTTATTGTCTCTTTCAATTTTTCTTTTCTTTTTGGAAAATTCTATATTTTTCGCCATTATTTACTTGACTCTCCAGCCAGAATACGCTATTCAGCACGTTCCGCTTTGAACATAATAAATGTTCATAAATAAGTTGATTAGTTTTTTATGCGGTTAGCACGGAGCTGAGCTGAATCGGAGGAGAGCAGAGCCGAGCTAAGAGACATTTTGAGTGGCAGCCTGGACAGGGCCGTAATTGAAAATGGTACTTAGTGCGTGATTATTATATTTGTTGGTATCAGTCTCAGACTGCGTGTGTGTGTGTGTGTGTGTGTTTGTATCGCACTTAAAGATACCCAACCAAAGTCTGCAAGATGCTCGCAACGTGATGGTGCACAAAAAAAGCAAAGATAAATGTGCTTGCTCTCATTGAGTGTTGTTTATATACGCATTGTGAATGGAAAAGTGCACATTGAGCGGCTTTTGTGCTGATCAAAATGTTTGACAAATGCTTAGCGAGTTCTGCTGGTTGTAAATATACCCGTATTGAAAATGTGAAAATTCATTTCAAACATTATCTATTGGTAATCAATTTCTTGATGATGCGTGATGGGCGTGTAGGATGTATAAATTAAAGCTTAAAATTTATATACAGAGGTAGTGTTAAAGAAGGAAGTACTCCATTCAAATACAAGTTTTCAGACCTCTTCATATTAATGAAATTATCAACACAACACTATGTAAAGCCATATTAACACATTTAAAGTTGAATAAATCGTTCATAGAAAGTTACTATGACGTTAACTAAAAGTTTGCGTTCATTCAACATCTTACTTAAATTATTGCTCGTCTACAGTTTATATTTACCACATTTTCATTGAACAACAATCTTTTAGAGCAATTTTGAAAAAGTTTACCCATAATCCTTCATTTTATGCACGTGTATACAAAAAAACCCATCAAATGAACTTGTCTTTAATAAACTTCTCAATAACTTTTTACAATTTCCCATTGTCTTTGCCATTTTGTTGCGATTGGCTAAATCGGAAACTAAGTAACGGTTATTTGTCTATATGTGAGCAGTTCTGTTTGTCTATATGTACATATTTATGTTGGCATTTTCATCACAATTTCCGCTAACCCTACTCTACCGCATGCCGAAGTCATGAAAACTTTGTGGAAGTTTTGGCATGCGGCATTCGAAAACCAGTGCTAAGCTTACATACAAGGACATGTACTACTCGTCACAAGAATAAGGACAGTGGGTTTTTAGTACATACAGCTACATTTTTTTTTTTTTTTGTTGTTTTCGTATCAAGCCATTTGCTATTTCCACACAAAATGTTGATAGTATGCAAAATATAAGATTAACCATAACCTTTTACAACGAACTTTATGATAAACACATTATTTACACTGTTCCTATTGCGATGATGCGCAATGTATAGGTTCAACAACTCCGATTATTCGGCAAATTGTTTGCCATTGCCATTTCCGTTTGATATGCAGAAAACGTTTGTAAAAGTAATCTATTTTTGATGGCTGCAGCTTTTACTTTAGCTCAACTCTCTTATTGCTGCTCAATGATGATAATGCTAAAACGATTGATTGTTGCAAATTTTTTAATTATTTAATGTGAAACGTTTTAAAAACAAAATGAGAATACACAAATGGAGTATGTAATTGTACATTTTTTTCAATACATGGATGTCTCTCCGTCGCTCCATCAACGTCTTGGATGGCAAATGCATTTTGCATAATTTGTTTGTGCGACGAGGCGTGCTCAGGCATCATCAGAAGCATCATCATCGCCATCATCATCATCATCATCATCACCACCAACATAACAGCATTCACAACCGGAGAACTCGTTCCTTCAAACCCATTTGCCAGCTGTCAACCGAGCTGAGATGGGGGTCCTGCTCCTACCAGGTTGAGGGGAGTGTGGGCGGATCTTATGTGTATGTAAAACATGGAGCAACCCTCTCTTGCCACGCATTTACACTCTCACTTTAATTTGTATGCCAGGACTTGGCATCAAAATCCACACAACCCCTCAAACAATGTCACTTTTGTAAGCTCACGTGTTTGCATGCAAATGCGTTTCCTGCTCAGCAGCAGGTTCAGAAGTTGACTGACATTGGAGAGGGCGTGAGTCCTGCTTTTGTCCTTTGTCTTTGGCGAGGTTAAGAGTGAGTAAATATTGTAATGATGTATGTGATTTCTTTTGTGCCTCGGCCGGGACACCCGGCCTATCAGTTTATTGAAATCTCTTTACAACGACTCCAACTCAAGTGCCGCCTACTTTGCGGCAAAAAAAAATTACAAAAAAAATCAAATATGCAACATTTTCAAAAACATTTTTAATGAAGTAACGACTTGCTAGAAAAGTCATTAAAAAATGCTACAAAAATCAATAAACAATCAACGAGAAGGAAAAAAATTTGTATTAAAATAAACCCCACGCAGGCCTCAAGGCTGCAATTATGGCGTATGACATTTGCCATGCTGTCAAAGGAATTGCAGGAAAAAATAAAAAGCATGTAAAATACGTCAGCGCGATTGCGTTTTTCAAGTGCACACAAAACGGTGGGAGGCACGGCGCGCCGCGGCGCAACGCTTAAAGAAAAAATGTATACCAATTAAATGCAACGGACAACGCCCAAAAAAGTATGCTACAAAAAAGCGAGTGCATTGCGAAAATGTGTGGAGTGCGTCATGTGAAGACCTGCTGTCAATGACAGCGCAAATAAAATGCAACAAAGCGTGCCGTAAAACGCGCGCGAAAAAAGCAGAAGAAAAAAAAATGAAAATCAATAGTGCTGCTGTAGCACATATGTACTTATTACTCAACAAATACATAACGCCCCATACATATGAAGCGGGAGTTTGGGACATTGTCAGTCCATATATGCATGCCTCTGAACTAGGACTGCATTGGGCTGGTCAGCTGCTGCTGTTGTTCACTGTGGCTGCTTATGCAGATATACATACAGGGCCGTTTTGGGCGTTTGTCATAATACGAGCAGGAATAATCAGAACGACAAGCCTACAACAACGAGGTGCAACAACACAAAACATGGGAAACGGAAACGGACAACCAGTCAGAGGCGGAATACCATTGCCCAATGCCCAGTAGCCGTAGCCAAGCTGTGGTCCATGTTGACGTCAGTCATACAGCGTGCAAATGTTGACCTACATACAAAACGCTGAGCAAACAGGCGCATAAATACCATAACCAACAACACCAGCAACAACACCCTGCAAGCATTTTTCAATGCGGAGAACTAGAAGGCGTTTTTATAAAACTGCAAAATCATAGTTAAATCAGTGAGCGCCTACATCTGCATTTACTTTTAGTCATTTAATTATAAAGCGCGTAATATGATAGAGACTCTCGCCGTAAACCAACGGCTATATCATGTAGGAAACGTGAGAGAGGCTGGCGGAGATGAAGGCTACAATTTTTTCTCCTCACCTCTCTGTGTTTTTGGCAGCAGCTGCCTAGCAGTACATTGGATGTATGTTGTCATATTTATGTGTCACATTTGTATGCCTATTTATATCATACTCCTGACATAATAAAGAGCATTCGTTTTTTGATTTTGCCTTGAATGACATGCAAATCATAAAGACGAAACGTCAAGCAGTACGAAGCTGGCAACGTATTTGTCAATGACTATCTTTCAGAAGTACGACATTCTTCACAGAGAACAGTTATGATTTCCATCAGCCCATTACCTTCCAGTAATTTTACAAACATTCCAAAATTCTATTTACCAAACTTTAAAATGTTTGAAGGGCAATACCCAGTATGCGGCAGTATAGATAAGTTCACTCTTTGCAGGCTGCCAACGCCACCGCATTGTTAGAAATAGTCGCAGGCATTGCTATGGTCATAACCATTGCCATAGCCATATCTATATCTATATCCACAGTTGTAGTTCGGGCTGTTATTGTTTTTAATACTTACCAGCATCATAATTGTTATGTAGATTTATAGAATTGGGTTGACACACAATGGTGCTGATGCTGGCTGTTGGTGGTTAGCAGTTGGTAGTCATGTCCAGCTACTGGCCGCGCTTATGGCAAAACAAATCCATTGAATAATCCAACAATTGTCTTCATAAGCATAGTGGAAGTTGACTATTGACTGGAATTGTAAGCATTTCAAAAGGAAATCTTCTATGAATGGGAGAGAAAACATTCGATGCGATAGAGTCTTATGCTGACATCAAAATTACATGTGTGAAATAGAAATAAAACACAATCACATCAAAAAGTATTAATGGGGCCATGCTTCTTAGAAAATATGCGACAATCGCTGTTAATGGTACCTTATATGGAGCCATATTGAATGTTTAGTTCAAGAATACATCTTTCAACAGATACAAATGCAGATACAAATGCTACAATTGAATTCATCTAGATATATGATACAATAGATTTTTAGTAATTGATGACGTAGTCTTTTGCTGTGATATTGTATTCTGTAGCATACTCTTAGGATCGTCACCTAAATGTATTTCCATACTTGCACTTGATTCTTAGTAGATACTTACCGTCAGATAATCGGACTTGTGTCAATTTGTCTCCTTCCCAACTCTAGTTGTTAGGACTGTGCATTGTTTCCCAAGAAACACGCTTTAAAAAGTAAATTTCTATATTGAATAAACACTACATGGATGGAAGAATATGTATATACAATTCCACTCATGCACTTCAATAATTTTCTTCATTTTATATTATACTCCAACATTTTAACTTGATCATACATTACAAATGTCTAATAAAACCAAAACTTGAACATGGCAATTTTTTAAATAAATAAAGAAATATTTCCACTTTATTTTGTTAGTTCTCCCACTCAGCTCAGACATACATATAATACAATTTCAATTGATATGCCTGTCTCACTTTTTGTTTACAACTCATATCACTTGTCGTGCTATTGCTACATACTGTGCTTCTTGACACCAAACCAGCACCACCATCCTCTTCCCCTGCCCTGAGCCATTTTGTTAACATGATGTTTTCATTGCTGTTGAAGTTGTCGTTGTTGTTGTTGCTTTAGCTGCGGTTATTTGCTGTTATTGCTGATGAAAATATATTCAATTTATTATATTCTATATAGAGACACTTATTTTCTGTTGACATAATGATACGAAACAGCCGAAGAAGGCAGACGGCGGGGAGGCAAAGCATCCCGAAAATATCGTGTACGAGTATGTGACAAATGCCGAAGGAGGAGTAGCTGCTGGCATGTGAGTGCTCGCAAAGCTGCTAATAGTGTGTGTGTGTGGGTGTGTGTGTATGTGAGTAATGAATCTATTATTAAATTGTGTTGCTTATGACAATAACAAGAGCAACAACATGAGCAGCGGCATCAGCATCAGGAACGATAACATAACACTGACAAAACAAACAAACAAACAACAACATCAACATCTTCTATGTTGACATCAACGCCTGGCCGCACATTATGATGCTGATGTGGAAAGCCAGCCACGCTGCTGACTTCGCTGCTTTCATCAAGTATCAATCAAATGCAGACTTTGCTGACAACATCGTCGTCGAAACACACATTCACACAGAAACACACACTCACACACACAAACCATTTGCTGCTTACTCTGAAATTTATGAAGGTTCTTAATGCCAAAGGCCATGAATGTTGTCGCCTCTGTTGCAAAATATCAACAAACACAACAACAGCAAAAACCACAACATTGAGTAGCATAATGTTGAAATATTTTCGCTTATTTTTTCCGTGGAGAGCGGCCACATATATGTATACTCAACATATATGTTGACTCTTGTGTTAAATAACTTGAGATTTTTGGGGCATCTTACATCTAAGAATTTTGTAAAAATTCAAGTCATTCGTATTTTACTCGTATTCTAGTAGAGTAAACGAGGATATTGTATTCGTGCAAATGTATTTAACAGGCAGAAGGAAGCGTCTAAGACCCCATCACGTATATATATTCTTGATCAGCATCAACAGACGAGTCGATCTAGCCATGTCCGTCTGCCAGTCTGCCCGGCCGTCCGTCTTTCAGTCCGTATGAAAACCTAGCTCCCGGAGACTGTAAGAGCTAGAAAAACACAATGGTATGTCGACTCACTTGTGGGGCGTCAGATCAAGTTTGCTTTTAAATTTTACCACGCCCCCTCCCGTCCCCGCAAACTGTAAAACTTTATATCTTCCACAAATTTTAACACGTTTAGTTGAAACTCGGTATATGTTTAAGTACATAATCTACTATTTGCCAAGTTTTGTTAAGATCGGATGATAATTGTAGTCAAAATCGAATGTCGAATATTGAATAAATGCTGAGTACGAGTATCTTATAGTCGGAATATCGACCATAGCGCTCTTACTTGTTTTTATTTACACTCAGCAGGAAATTTCCTAATAGTTGAAGTGTCATCATAAAAGTATAAAAAATATAAAGATACAGTATTTCTTTAACAAACAGATTCTTTATTTATCATTGCAACCTTAAAATGTATAGAATTTTATTATATATATTATATAGGCTTAAGAAATTCAGTAACAAACAAGTAAGAAGTACGTCGAAATTCGAAATTGTCTACAGTTCTTATTCGATCTTAATGAAATCCAAAAGATCAGTAGGGAATGTACTTATGTATATGTATATATACAAACCAAGTCTGAACTAAATGTGTCCAAAATTGTGGGACATATAAAGCTGTTATCGATTTGCGAGGGCAGAAGGAGGCGTGGGAAAAGCTTAAAACAAACTTGATCTGCGTGTGTAGTAAAGAAGTTTACATAATAAATTTCGTGACTCTAGCTCTTGTAGTATTTGAGATCTAGGTGTTCATACGGTTAGACGGACGGTCAGAGCTAGATCGAGTCGGCTGTTGATGCTGGGAAACGCTTCCTTTTACCTGTTACATACACATAAACACGAATACAATATAGCCGTTTACTCCATATAGAGTACGAGTATGAAAATGTTGTTGTCAGCAGCCAATTTCAATTTGCCCGTCTACCTTTTGTGCACGTTTTTATCCTAAAACCTGCCTTGATAATCACTGCCGCCAGCACAGCTTTCAGAGCTCTCATTAGCAAAACGTTGAAAACTCTTTTGGGTCGGTCGTTGCTGCCACAACTTTTGACTTCATTATGTCGCATTTTGTCCCCTATTCTCAACCTACGTCTTCCCGCCTTATGCTGGCGCTGTCGCCGCCACAAAATTGTGCAACGTTTCCGTTGCTACTTTTGGCGCACATCCGCTGCCGCCATGCTCATCGTCCTGCTGCTTTGGCTATGGCCACAAGTGCTGCCTGCTGCTGCCGCTGCTGCTGCTGCTATTCCAAGCGCTCCTTCCGCTTCTTCTGCTCCTTCTTCTGCTTCTGCACTGTGGTTATTCGCCATTTCATTTTATTTTGCACATTTTATTATGACTACCGCTTGCCAGGCAGCTCATACATTTTTTATTATTATGTCTGCTTATCAGCATGTGGCAAATATACTCCAGGACCACCGCCTGTGCCAGCCGCCGCAACAAAGCGCGGCCAAGCCAAGCGTTGAAATGCGCGTTTAGAGCCGCTCGTTTGGTCGCTCCGCTTCACAGTTGGCTGATTGTTTGAATGATGATTGTGGCAAGAGGGGCAGCAGCTACGGATAGAAATCATAAAGCTGCTCTTTGATGCCAAATGCCATTGAATTGTCACGCCCAGTTAAACGTTTGCATTATTTATGTACAAATAACATATTTTTAGATATTTGTAATTTAATAAATATTTTTTTATATTTTTCATATAGAAAATATTTTTGCTATGCATAAGGATTAAAAATACATATTTCTCTGATTTATAATTTTTTTGTATATATTTATTTATATACGCAGACCAATTTGTATACCATTCAAAAAGAATGTGAATAGAAAAGGAAGTAAGGTATATAAATTCCTGATCAGCAGTCCCAACATCGGAAGAGCTTGCGATGTAGTGCCAAAGAATGAAAACGTGATGCAATAGCTCACTAAAGAAAGACCTGCTAGTCGAGAACAAAAATATATGCAAAACACTGCCGCCAACTCTTCCCGTCGAATTAAAAATGTCAATGTAAATTTTTAATAAGCTTCGGAAATGCCCCACTTACTTTCCTTGTAAAACATATACATTTTCAATCAATATTTAAATAAATTGTATTAATATTTAAATAAATCATTTTTTCATACAATTTCGCTCAAAAGAAAATATATTATCAAAAATGTCTTTTATATGCAGACCAATTTATAATTCAATATTTTCTTAAGCCATTTATACTTATTCGACATTTCGTTCAAGTTTATCTTTTTATTCACAAATATCACTAACATTTCTCGTATTAAATCAAATGATTCCAAAATAAACTGGATATTTTTAAATAGAATGATAATTAGAAAATACATTCATACGCATTTAATTAAAACATAATATTTATCTCCTAACTTCATTAAAATGAAATTCTACTGAGATTAGAAAATATAATTCTACGCCATTTTATTTAAAGCTTTATAGTAAAGCCGCTATGTTTTCAAAGCCATTTCTCTTTTTTCAAGCATTTTTGTTGAATAATTGTTCAATATTTTGCAACTTCCGTACCATTTTAATATCCGGCCAGCCTAAAAGTATGCAACCAGAAGCAGCAACAACAAATGCAGGCTGCGCAAGCCAACGGCCATTGACTGCCGTCCGTCTATGTGTGGTAGTGGCCGCCATTGTCATTGCAATAGGGCAATGTCAGGAGATGCAGGCCGCCGCAAAAATATACAAAACTGCCGGCGCCAGCAGCTGCTCTGGGGCCTATGCAGCGGCAAAAACAACAACAACAACAGCGCCAATGAGAACCGCAAAAAACACTCAACAACACACTGGCTGCTTGGTGTGTTTTGCCAGAGTATGAGCCAAGCCAGCCAAACAGCAAATAACAAAAAGCACACAGCAAAACACTCAGCCAGCAGGCAGCTAGCGGACTGAAGGGGCGCGGTGTGTAAAAGGAAGAAGAGAAGCGGCAGTTACAGAAGCGCATATACATCTACAGCAGCCATCAAGCCAGCAGCGGGCAAAGTAATTTTAATTAAAACTTATGGCAACGTCTGCGAGTGAGTAAAACACGGCGAAACGAGTTGATAAAAGCGCTCACACAAACACACACACATACATAGATACACGCATACACATGCGAATGGTATATCCGAGCCTTAAACGAGGTAATTAAAAAAGCGTAAGCACCTACATACCTAGCCAACTACAGACCCTCTCCAGCCTCAGCTCACACTCTGTGTAATTTCCATTTTATTTTATGCGCGCGTTTTTGTTTGCTGCACTCTTTTTTCGCTTCTTTTTGTTTTGTTTTGTATTTACCCCTCTTATTTACCTTTGTTTTTTTGTAATTTTGTTTTGTTTTCCTCTTTTTTATATTCTTTTGCTTTTTACAGTTGCCTTTAAGCCGGCTACGTAATCTGATATTACGTATACGACGTTTGCACCAGGTATTTAATAGAAATTCAACGTTTTTAAGCTTTTCAGCCAATAAAACTACAAAATTTATCTGCAGCTACCATCTATTTCTTTTTTGTTTTTAGCAGATAGTTAAAACGTCAGATGGAGATAGCGTTGCACAAGGCCAGAGGATGGAGTTTATTGCAGCTGCTACAATTTTCTTTGTGTTACCCGCAGCATAAAATATGGCAGTATAATGCTGCTTATGAGGAATATGGAAATGAAGTACTTTATGTTGAAATTTCATATTCGCCAATGAATTTAATGCGAATTTAAATTATAATTCATATATGTGAGACTTGATGATGATAAGATGACCTTATATTTTCATAAACTATTAAAATGTGGCACAAGATTGAACAAATTAAAGTAAGGCAACAAAAGGTGTATTAAACAATTTCTGCCTAGGTCAGCACAAAAGAGCATAGCCCCACAATTTTGGAATTTTTTAATGCTATTGAAGATTAACCTGAGCCCATAAATGGTTATGCTATTTAAATTTCTGAAATATGAATATTTTCTAGTTATATTTTTGAAAATCCTGAAATTCATATAAAATGCTTCTCCTACCTAATTGTAAATTACAAATCCAATCGATAAACTTACCCCAAGCATCGCAAAAATTGCACAAAATTGCCTGCCAAGCGCATGCATCAATTACATATCAATGCACAATCTTTACAATGACCTTACTCCATCCATGCCGCATAATCTTTACTCCAGTATTATGCTAATACCTTATGCTTAACCTGTATGCCCATGTGCAAGGCAAATGAAGTCCATTGCCATATTGCCTTGTCAGGTCGTCCTGCTGCCTGCTGCCTGCTGTGCACTTTGTGCTTGTGGCCTGAACCTTTCCAGGCATTTGCCCTTTTTTGCACACGGCCTATTTTGCAGTAAACCTTTGTTTATGTGCGTTTTGCACATTATGTAGGTGTATTGTATATACTTTGCTGCAGCTATGCAGAGGCCACTTGACGCTGCCCCCCCAACATCCCATCTCCATCTAACAGTGGGACCTGTAAAATGAAGCCAAAAGCTGTTCAAGCTGGTTGCTTGATTAACCATTCATTGCAGTTTTGTAGTGGAGCTGAAAGTGGAAATGAGGCTGCTGCTGCCTTTGCCTGTTTTGCCTTGGCTTTTACATTTATTTCATTTGCGGGTCCGCCGCTGCCCGCCCTCCACTGCACTGCTTCCTTGTTTTTAGTCGCCTGAATGGCTGGCTTTGTGTGTGGCTTTGGCTTGAGCTTCGGCGTTGGCTTCTGTTCTCTTTTACTCTGTTCCGGGAGCTGTGCAATTTACGCTCAAGTAGCAAGCGTAATTCTAGCCGGCCAACTTCAATCCGACGGCCAACTGCTAAGTGGCAATTCGTGCAGAAATTATGTTTAACTTTTAGTTTGAAAGCGGTTGCCAACAACATAGGAAAAATAATAAGAAAGAGAAAAACCAGAACTAAACAATTAGACAAACGAAAGTTGCCAAGTATCTGCTTACTTTCTCTCTACATCTTTCAAGCTGATAACAATTTAATTAACATTTAAGTTGTGCAAACTTTTTGGCTATGCATATGGCTTAAGAAGTCCCACATAACTACTACTACAACAACAACAACAACAATTACAATGAATGCCACAGAAACAGAAACAACAAAAAAGTTGCGCTTTAGTTTTTCACCTGCTGCTGCAATCATAGTCAGTATGCCAGGCAACAAGAACTAACAGACAACACGGCGTATGCATAATAACATTACATTTCACTTGTAAGCACACACACAGAGAACTGAGCAAAAACCTAAGACTTGTTAGCACTTGCATGCTGGATATCGCTTAGGTATGCACGGCACAACAGCAGCAGCAGCAGCAGGAGCAGTTCCAAAATCCGGACGCATACTCCTGTCTGTTGGTCCACCCGCCTCAGTGAATCCTTGCACGTAGAGGAAGCAATGATCTGGCAAATTTTAGTTTTACTTGTGTAGAAGCTGCAAAACTTTTGCCAACTCCCCAGCACACCTCCCTACCCCCTCTGGCGCTCACACTTACACTAAATAGCGTTAGTTTTCCAGTGTTGCTGTTGATGAGGGTGCTAACAGGAACATTGTGCTGGGCAGGGGTACTGTAACTCCCTGTTGTTGTTGACGTGCTTAGGTGTTGGCTTATGATTGCGCTTGCGGCAACTGTGCCACATGCTGCTGTAGCGACTACTGCTGTTGTTGTTGCTGCTACTGCTTCATAGTTGCCGGCGGATGCAGCGACAAAAACTGCAAGTAAGTTGCTTAAATTGCAGCAAATTTGAAATGCTACACTGAGCAATTCTCAAAGCTCTGCAGGGCATGCAAAGTTTTGTGACCTCCACGCAGTGTCGAAATGGTTTTCAAGCAAACTTGTACAGCCCAGCAATATTGTATAACTCACTGATTGACTACAGTCATAGCTATCGCGTAACAAGCGATAAGAGCTTAGAGGGTGAAATATTAAAAACTCTTTGAAAAACTCGACCACCATTCCTTCAAAATCGGGGTTTATATGTTAAGGTAAGATATAATTATTAATATATTTTAACTTATACAAAGTAATGTTTCTATTTAAAATGGAGTAACATAAGCTTAATTTGAAGTTATGGAATAATACTTCTTCCTTGACAACTTGAGAAACTTCACAATGTTTCTAAAATTTGTAATGCGAAGAACAACCAATGTGGATTTGAGGAATGAGAATCTCAACATTTGATAGCGAAATGTGTTATTACACAAGTGAACTCAAATGATTCTGATTTCTGAATCATTCTGATATCAGAAATCTTAGGTAACTAGTATTATTTTAGAAGTATATACCAAAAGGAGTTATTTTTTTTGTTTAAGTCCTTAGAGATAGTAAAAAGAAGTGAACATCTATAAATTGAATAGGCCATGCGGTTCGATCCCCAATATTGCACAGTAAAACGCTCACTTTGTATACAAAATAAGCATTAATATCTGTCAAATTCATTACAAAAAATTCAACAATTTACTAGATAAGTACTATGATTATATTTTAAGATTTAATTAATAGAAAAGTTAGCTATGTATAAAATTATAAAAAAAAAACTTTACTGTATAAAGTTTTGTTTTTTTTTCAATAATTTCAGTGAAAGGCAATTTGTGTAAATTATATTGCAACAGTGGAACAGAACACACCCAATAATTTCTATCAGTGTAAGCCTAACTAAGTCACACAATCGAAATCACATATACGCAATCATAACCTCGTGCCATGCCCTGCTGCAACATCACGACCGCAACTTCTAGTTACTCGCTTGCGTGTATATGTGCATGTGTATGTTTGTATATATATATGTGTGTATGTGTGTAGGAGTGTGTAATTTTGCAAGATTTTATATTCATAGCATAATCCATGGATATAAAATAGAAAAGTTTTCATGCACACTAACTCGCACATGAACAGAACTAGAGACAGAGAAAGAGAGAGAGAGAGAGAGAGAGAGAGAGTAAGAGAGAGCTGTAGTTTGTGGAGTTGGCGAAGTCTCTGGGGAGTGGAAGGGTGGTCGGAGGGAGCTATTGCAAGCAGGATGCAATTTTCAATTTGTTGGTAATTTTATTTTATATTCCACAATCTAAGTCAAGTCAAGTTTACCGAAAAACGTTTTACCGTGCAAATGATTTTCACTTTGGCTTTGCCCTAGACTGGGCTTGGCTTGGCCCAGGGCAATGCTGACGAAGGCGAAGCCAACTTCCTAGCCCGTAAAAGTTGTAACTGTAAGCAATGAGCGCTAGCAAGCGGGTGAGCGAGCGGATGACCGGTTGAATGACAGCAGCAGAAGCAACAGTGCCGTGAGACGGACCGCGCCATAAGGTAAGGACCAAGTTTTAGGTGCTGCTTTCTTTCATTGTCATCTTCCATTCTGCCCTTTTGGCTGTCATTCAGGCTGAGCAGCAGCAGTAGAATAAGCTGGAACAGCAGCATTAGGAGCCCCAGAATACATTCATAAAACTCACAATCAGACCCAAGACACATGCACATACCAGTCCCAGGACTGCGTCCAGGAAGTAGCTAGGTGAGCAAATGAGTTTTGTGTTTTTTTTTTTTTTTTGGGACGACAGCAACAATTTCTTCAACGACAGCAACGAATGCGAAAGCAGCAAAGGCAGGCAAAGAGCCTGTTATTTGTTTAAATTAAAAAAAAAAAACAAAAACAAAAAAAGTTGTAGAACAAACGCACATAGAATCTGAGCAAGTTGAAGATGAAGCTGTCAGCCAACCCACAAACGTATGTCTCCTGCTATGCCAATTACACACATACACACGCACACTTGCACATAAACTCACGCACACTTTCCCTACCCAACCACACACGCACGCTCGCCCATGCTCTCCCACAGCAATTTACGTTCTTGGTTGCCCTTGCCACGTTGCCTTTTTGACTTGCCCCGCAGCAATGGCAGCAGCCGCATTTCACCCAACGCCAGGGTTATTTAATCAGTTGTAAGATTTGAGTTTCATGCGGAAATATTTAATTTGGATTTTAAATGCGTGCCAGGGCGTAATGCGAGACCCGCTAGAGGCTCTTGACGATGGCAGTGGCGAAAATGAGACAAATGTGGCACAGCAAAATGACGAAGGAAACTTTTTTACGTTTCTATGGCATGAGTGCCGGAGACACGGATGCCTAGAGTTGAAAACAGAGTTGGCATCGATATCATCTGAACAGCCAGGTGGGACTGACTGAAGTGTTAACAAAGTTGGAGAGATGGTGTCATCATAGCATAGCTAAGATGATTAACTTCAGCGTGGATTTTTTAACGAATTCATTCGTTCGTTGACCAGATTCGAGAAAGATTTATAATTGATCAAAAAGATTTTCATGGTATTTATACTAGTACTCTAGTACTCGGAGATTATAAGAGCTAGAGCCACCAAAATTTGGTACGTCGACTCAAGCTTGTCAGATCAAGTTTGTTTTAGAATTTTGCCACGCCATCTCCCGCCCCCACAAATTGATCAATTATCTACAGATTTGCCATGTTTCATTAAAAAACTATAAGAATATGTAAAATCATAAAGCCTAATAACTAATGAAGTAACATACTTGAGGCGGTTATGATTGCTACTCAAAAGGAGTTCATCTTTAAAAATATATCAAGCAAAATATCTTTTACGGACAGAATAGCATCTTTTAACTTAGTATTTCTTGCTCATACACTTTCAACGACATACAATTTGAGCTTCTTGAAAGTATGTAGCTCTAATTAGTAAGTAAGTAAGCTTGTTTTCATTCAACAGGAAAGACTTCAAATCTGACGAAGGTTCTATAAGCCATTATGTAACCAAGGAACTGCATCTTCCTTTTTTCAATACAGAATTACTGCACGTGTTTCTATTGCTTATTTTTTCTTTCTCAAATGAATTGCTTTAATATTTGCCTCAGTTTCCCTTACTTGAACTCTATCTGGCCTTAATTAGACTGGAAATCACACAAGGTACAGCAACTATTATGCCTTGCCTCCACTCATGCACTCAACTTCTTGCTCATACAAAACAAGCCCTTTAGCTAACTATATATGTCAAAATGTACATGCCTTAGAAAATCCTTTTGATTACACCAACATTGAGGTAAACACTTTTAGTAGCTCAAACATAGCTTCAGCTTTCTGTTTCTCCAGGCGGTGATGGCAGCCTCACTTTGCTTACACAACGCACATTTAATTTCTTACATAATTGCGTAATTAATAAAACCCTTGCACACATGTATATTCAACCATACTTATATACAGAGCCCACATAAAGTCAGTGTAAGTAAACATGCGCGTTTCATGGTCTTAGGCAACGGTGGCGTATGCGCAATATTGACAACAGCAAAGATTTACAGACTTCAACATTGAACTTTGGCTTGAGCGCACACAGTAAAGCATAGACGCACACAACAACAATAATGACTACAGGACCAACGACAACGGCAACAACAACAACAACAACAATTACAAGTAGAAATGCTTGCAGGCAATGCTTACATTTGATTACAATGTCATTGAGTAATTAATGTGTCCTTGTCAATAAAAATGCCAGCAGGTATATAGTATACGCAATGTAGACTGTCAGGCGAAGCAACAGCAAAAACATGGCTTCAACAACAACAACGATAATACAAGCAGCTGTCAAGTGTATCTACATGAAACTAAAATCCTTTTGTTTGCCTTGCTTAATTAATCTCATCAGTCAGAGTCAGCTACAGTTTCAGCTACAGCTCGTTTATGTCCTTGGAGCGGATGTAACAGAGACGACTTGTTGTTGTTCAGGTGTCAAGTCCAAGCCTCCGGGACATGCTGCTTCCTATTTGCTTTAGCTTGGGGAAATTCTATTTCTAATTAATGACCATAAAAAGCAATTTTCAAAAAACTTTCTAGCTGAAGCAAAGTTGGGCCAGTACCAGTCTGGCAATTATGTGCAAATTTAACAAAGCATACCCAAAAATATACAATAAGAGATAGAAACTGCTCCGCATGCAATCAAATTAATTGCCATAGTTCTGTGGCAACTGAAAAAGCAATTCAAAATATAATTAAGACTCGAACGCCCCCGGCAAAAGCAATTAAAAATCAAAACAAAAATTCTCCCATTCAACCAGTAGATTCGATCTAAAATAGTTTTAGCCAAATGCGATGACAGGATATTAGCTGAAAGTCAGTGCAAATTCATTTTAGCCCAGAGGGCGACAGACGACAAACCAATAGCTATATACAAAGTTGATACTCAGCCAGACTCATTAACTTCATTGGCCAGATGATTTGCTTGCAAGATAAACGGAGATGATTGTTATTTGCATTATATTTATTTACTCTACGATAAATGATGGGATTTCTATGTTTTGTTAAAAAAAAAGCAGCTGAAATAGGCACATGTAAGCCCTTCTTTACTTGAACTTAAACTTTTTATAAAAATTCATTACAGCAGAAACTCAAAAGCAAACCAAAGCAATTAGCACAACTTGTTGATCAGCTCAAGCGCTAGCAAAAGTTAAAGTCGCCATGCATATGCAAAGACCTAAACTCAGACACGACCAACAATATTTTAAATAAATTAAAAACAGAACGACGTTGACAACCGCAAAGCGAAGTTATGTCCCACCCTCTGGGGCAAAAGCACCAGGAAAAGAAACAGGACTGCAACGAGTTGTGCATCTAATAAATGCCACAAGCTAAGAGACCAACTTTCAATCCCACTTTGTGTCCCTTCTCTCTGATACCACAACTTGCTTCATGTTTTGAGCAATTGCTTAAGAAACTTGCAAGTCGCTTTGCCGTTGGCTAAGCGAACGTAAAAAGTTTTTCAAGCATTGTAAACAAATCCCAATACACAATTCAATGCGCTTCAACACGCCTTAATGTATGCTACAACAGCGAAAGTTGCAGATCCAACAAGTAAAGCTTGAGAGGAAGAGCAATAGCAACAGATAAATACGGAAAGAGAGAGAGAGAGAGAGAGAGGATGAGAGAGATGGCGCTAGTTAGATACACAGGCATTTTGGTTAGTTGGGCAACTGTTGGTTATGTGAAAGTTCTGCTGCATATTATTGTATTACTTTTTGTTCCTGGCGAGTTGGAATGGCCTGGGCTTGTTATACTCTGGACTCGTAACTTATGTGCTGTGTTGTGTTGGGTTGTGTTGTGTTATGTTGAATAATCCCCACTTGGCTTTGTCATGAAACGAATGTGGATTATGAATACTTGCCCGTCAATTCAATGACACATCTGTGTATATACTTGGGTCTGCTCGTCAGATTACTCTCTGGTTTGTACTTCAATCTGGTTGCGTTTATCTTGGCTATATACAGGCCTGCCATGCTGGCACACAGCCTGTTGTCAATTTGCCATTGGCATTTTGTTTGCAAAATATATCAAAAAGTTTTGCCATTCACTATACCACAAGCCCAACCACAACTTCTGTCAGTATCTTAAATGTACACGTACACTGCGGGTCATTTAAATAGGGATAGCATAACTGTTATGATATCATAACAGGTCGGTAAAAAATGTTTAATAATTAAGAGATTTTATTAGAGACAAATTAAATACTTAGATTGTATAATAAACTGATAATTGGATTAGAAAATTAGATTATATTAGAGAAATGTCTGTCATTAGTGCTTGAACATCATTTTATACATGTTTCGCACAATGTTGCCTCCCAAATGGCTTATTAGTTCGCATGGCTATTGACTTCTCACAGACTCAAAGAAAATAATTCAAACAGATTCCATGACAAAAACTGAGATTCCTCTGAACGAAAATCTTGACTTTCAGGAATTGAATAATTGATAAAATCTTCTAAATCACAAATTATTCTTCCCTTTCATATGCTAATTCTAAAGATATGTTTGCTCATATACAAAATATGGGCCAATCTTATAAAAATGAAGAGGAGTGTATATGCTTTCGAGCTTGTGAAGCACGACGCCTGGTCATCATTGTAGTCTTATTATAATATGCTTATCAAACATACCGGCAGGGGATTCAATGCACAATCCGAGCAACCGAAAATGCAAAATTCTGGCTAAATAAATCTGATTTTCCATAACAATAAATAAAAATGAAATTAATTTCCGTTTTTGGCCCCTACTGTCGGCCATTCTGTCGGAATTTGCGGCTGGCTTTCAATATTAACTCACGTAGCGGAAATGGAAATGGGAATCTACATACAAACACAAACACAAATACAAATGCAAATACATGCAAATACGATTTAATTGCGTGTAATTGACAGTCGTTGTGAATTTGAATTTGAAGCATCAAACGAACAAACCGCAAAACGGATGTTATTAGTTTTCGTATATGTGGTGGCAAAGGCGGGGTGTGGCCAGCTGTGAATGAAAACTATCTGTATTGTATTGTGCATAATGAAAAGCTAAAATAACAAATGACCCAAGATTGTGAAACTTATATCTAACACATCAAAGATGAATAACGAGCAACATAAGCAATTACTTATGGTTTTGCTTAGCTTTGCGTTTTCAAAAACAATGCACAGCAATCTGTATATTTATTGATTAGTTTCAGTACATAAAATGAGTTTTAAATACAATGGAATAATTGTTTATTCAAATATAATACGTGTTTGCCATTTTCATTATTATTTACTGTTGTTTTTGGATTCATTGAAACTCTTTTGATATACTGAAAGTGAAAACTTTCCTTACATTTTCTGAGCAAGTCAATGTCCCTCTAACTCTCTCAGCCAATAATGGACTTGAAGCACAAACAGTCGTAGTACATAGCAGGTATTAGTGCCATCGTAGCAGTGTTCCAGAGACAAGTTATCCACAACTAAGGGCAGATTTCGTTGTCTACATGCCAGATATACGACTGCAGATTTATTAAATTTAAAGTTAAAGACGAAACCATGCTTCTTATGACTGCAAGACAACTATATAGATCAAAGTCGACCGAGTCACCTCACCCATAAGACTATCGGATGGGTGCTGTGCCGTTTACTTACTGCTAGTTCAACTCTGCTATGAAAAACTCTCATAATCTCTTTTGCAATCACTAAAAATCAATTTAAAATCCTTTCCCTAAAGCACAAAAAATTGATCCCAATATATATGGCATCAAAAAATATGGCACTGTACAAAAAGTTAGCTTTTCATTGCCTGAAAACTTCCAACGCAAATAACTGAATTTCAAACTATAAATAAATATATATATAGACTTGCCTGTATGCATGTATGTAACTCTGTGGGTGTATAATTCTTGTCTGTGTATGCATGTGTGTGTGAGAGCTGAAGTTACATTTTAAATGAATTGTTCGCGCATTTATTTGCACAAAATGCAGCGGCAAACAGCAAATTAAATAAATAAATTTTATTTGCTAACAGAAATATAAAAAAAAAATTACCCGTATTAAAACGATATATGTATAAAGAGGACTTATATATAAGCCGAGGACTCTGCAGCTGCCGCAAATTGCAATTTTAGTTGACTTTTTTGAATACACAAACACAAACACCCACACACTTGCACCCACTCATACATGTGGGTCAATAAAAACGTCAACGCCAGCTAAATTTTGTCGGTATATATATATATGTATAGTATATTTAGGGCGTCATTATGTATGCTCTATGTGCTTGTTTGCATTTAATTTAGCCTTTCAAATGACACTTTTAATATTTTATGCATTCGCTTTATATGTTTTTATATAAGCATTATTTCATTATGTTTTCATTTCATTTCGTTGCGGCTTAATTTTTGTTATACTCTAGCAGAGGTTATTATAATTTTATCGGAATAATTGTAACGCATAAAAAGAAGGAACTTAAATCTATCCAACTCTCAGATTTGAAAAAATCGGATTGATAATTTTATCAGGAAGCCGGAATAGTTATATAGATATTAGTATGAACATTTAAATGTGTACCAAAAGGTCATAGTATAGGTTAATAATATGCAAGCAAAATGTAATTTAGTCTTAATAAAATAGTTGTGTGAAACCTGAGTTTTTTTTAGTATTTTTTCTTTTTTGAAAGATTTTGTTAACATATTAGTAAACTCAGTACAAATAATATATTAGATCTTGCTTAAGTCAATGCTTAAGTGAAACTCTAGGTTCAGAGTTTGGAGTGATTTTAGTTCACTTGACTGAGCTTTTATCTTTGCACAAAATGCTTCATCTAAATGCAATGCACACAAAAGAATTACAAATTACATTTCCGAAACTATTATGTTCGCCACATTATGGGACCTTCGGCATTAGGCGACCTGACTGACAATCTATATCAAAATACACCTTAGGCCGTTTTAGATTTGCGTTGCCATTTTCACTACACGCCAAATGAGGTCAGCCACATGGCTAACGCTGGAGTTTGCTGAGTTCTAACGAGACTGCAGCAACAGCGCTAACGGCTTAGCAGGCTGGGAATTCTGTTGCTGCAATTTGGATTCTCCGTCTGGATCCGTGCAATCTGCTTAAAGAGCCGCAAAATGGCATAATGGAAATGACACCAATGGACACAAATTTTTCTTGGCACAGAGCGAATGCTCCAATGCGGAGTATGAGACGTGTCTGTGATCTGGATGTACGGCACACTAGTATCGAGAACACGAACTTTAACAAAAAATATGTATAGAACCCAACGATATGGTATTCTGCGCATACCTTTTACTATGCTTTTTCCAATTTGGTTGGCGTATTGGCTAGATGCCAGATGCCAACAGATTAAGATTTTATAAGTAGCGTCTCTGCTGTGAGCGAACTCTGCCAGCAGGCTTTACGCTATTCCCGTACCGTAAACAAACGATTCGGGTTGTTGCGGGACACAATGTAGACTTTCAGGATCTATTTATTTTACCGGGTGTGTTGGCCCGTCACACCACGTGCAGCTTTGTAAATTTTATTTATTTAATTGACTTTAATTGTTTGCAGCCACGCAATATCAGCAAAGAGACCTTTGAAAGCTGTGGGCAGCTTTTTATAGCTGACCATTCCCAACCTTCTTCTTGGAGAGTCAAATGCAACGTGATGTTCGCTGTATTATTGACCAATAAGAATTTAACAAAGCGCAAGCGCAGCTTACAGTAAAGCTTTCTAGTTTACAGCGCAGGCGACGAATATGTCGCAAACGATATGCGATGTAAACCATTACAATTCAATTTCAAGTAAACAAGGCGCAGCGACCATTACAATGTCTTCAACACGGCTCCTAACTATCATGAAATTTAAATATATAGGAGCTTAGATAAGTCCATTGCTGCAGATACCCGTAGTCAATGATTCTATAAAGCACAACAACAAATCTACTTACCTAAAAATGACGACGAAGTTAGCCAAGCAGGAAGGTATATAAGAGTATGTAAATATAAGAGTGTATAAACTTTTGCTAGCCATAGATACTCCAAATTTTCCTCTGTTTATTAATTGCTCCCCCTCAAAGCAGAACACACAATACCAAAAAAAAAAGAAAAAATACAACTAAAAAGTTTTTATCCCACACTTGGTTTTGGCATTTAATTATGCTTCTACTGCTGCTGGCACTCGTAACCACAAAACCTACCCGAATCCGAAAAATGTAGCTCATGAACTCCACTCATTGTTTAAACTTTCAAGTTGGCGACAATAAACGTTGAAACTTTTAGTTTTATTGCAAAAGTTTCGACGAGATTTTCAGTCGAAACAAAATACAGTCAAATATGCCAGCAAAAAAATTTAACTAAATGTATAATAATAACCGCACAACTTTTTGGGAACCATAACCACAAAGAGCTTCACCGATAACTTGCCACAAGAACACTTTCACTTTGTGCTAAAAGTGAAGGGGACACGAGTAGGAGGAAGGAAAATTCAACAACTGCGGCTATTCACAAATCAACGCTTGGTAATCAACTGACTGAATGTTTGCCTATAAAGCTGTTAGTCAGCCAGACAATAATGCAAAACGTCTCCAGTCAGCCCCAAGACACCCCACTACACTCAGGCCAACATATCCATGTCTGTCTGTTACGGGTAGAGCCCGGGAAGCCCCTGAAAAGGCATAGCTCACGTTAAACGGCGCCCAAGTCAAGCTGTGCAAACCTTCACGTACCTGCACTTGATCTATGCGGATATTAAGATATTGAATTACCTTTTTGTTCGTGCAGCTCAGACTCGGAGGGGGGCAGACGTCTCGGCTTCCGTTCCTAGAATTCCTATGCGTCCGGCTTTAAGATATGAAAAAATGTCGAGTCTGTAAGCTGTACGATAAATCTTTGTGGCAATTGAACGTTAATAGTTAAATAATACAGTAGCCGAGATATGCACCAAATTATGCTTAAAATTCCAGGCATATTCTGGCTGCGGGTGAATCCACAAAGCCCAGAGACAAGGATTGGCCTTGTGGCATGCAATGCATTAGGCTGTCAAAACCCATTAAATATGCAGCATGCGTACAAAGGGCAAACAACAAAAAAGGGAATGTGGAATAGTGGAGATGGTTAGTTCAAGAGTGTGGCTAGTGGATAGAGACACTTCTTGGTTATCAAGAAGTCAAGGTAACTAAGAGAAATGCCTTACTTCTTTAGAAATTGACTACGGACAAGTTGAATTAATATTATTGGCTCTATAACTGAACAAATTGGCATTATTGGAAATTGCAAACATTGTGGTTACAAATACATAAAAGCGTAAATAAAGACAAACTGAGCAAACTTGAGGAGTATCTGGATGTGGTTTTTGAGAATGCCGGTTAGATGTTAACATTTCTTCTTTACAACTGCTATTTCTAAACAGCTTAAAAGCCTGCTAGTACCTTTAAGATAAGCTTTAAGGCAACTGAAGAGTGTCAACACTATATTATAGTTTCTTTACTTTTAAGCATGTTAAAGAAAAAGTTCATAAAACAAATAAATATATATTCCACACTTTCTAAAATAACTGCAGAGCTATTCTTCTTTCTTCTGTCACACTTGCTTTCAAACTTAATTTTGCGCAAAGAAAATGTAAAACTCCTCTATTTATAAATGCTCTTTTCATGCTTTTTCAATTAAACCCAGCTAGTTTCCAATTATAGTTTTTTCTTGTTTTTTCCGGTTCCGCCCAAAATCTTTTAATTTAAAACTGAGATATATTTCAGTTATTTCTCAGTCAGCAGACTCTGAGAAGGCAACGTCAGCTTGTTTCGTTCATATTTTATTGCATTTCATAAGACGCTGGCAAAGAAATTAATGTCGCTGAGCGTAATTTAATAAAATCCCCGAAGAAGTCGAATAGCCAAGCAACAACAACAACAAATGTTGTTTATGGCTGAAAATATTTCTAATTGTGTGCCAGCTGTTTGAGAGTCCACAACGAAGGGAACCAGAAAATCTGAAATATAGGAGTGGGGTATAAGAAGTTGGGAAATTCAAACAGAAAACGAAGACGATGCTGGATTTATTCAGTCGACCGACGCACACATACATACACTGTGAAATCAGTACTTGAGAAATTCTTAACTGCGGACTTTTTTAATATAGATCATAACTGTAAATGGCAACATAAGTGCGTTAGTCGTTAATTGGCGTATCTTTTAACGACTGCTGAGCGACTTGCAATAACAATTGCATTTTGCAGTTGACAACAATGTCGTCATTTGGCCGCCATTTTGGTGGTCAGTCAGTAAGTGCAATTTGTTGCAGGCACCCGCAATTGATAGCATACTTTGGGGCTGAAAAGGTTATTAAAACCAGAAGAATAACATACATATACTATGTACGTACAAATTGTTATTTCAATTAACTTAAGTCAGGCAGAGTCACAGTAGGGAGAGTGGAGATGAAGTAAGTGAGTGAATGAGGTAAGACTGAATCACGTTATTTAAGCATTTACATAATTTGCAAGCCAAAAAGAGCCTGAAACCCCAAATGCAAATGCCGCAAGCACACACCAATAATAAAACACATACACATACATACTGGCAAACTGCTGCACATGCAGAGCGCACTTGTTGCTTGAGCTTGCGGCTAGCGGCTGGAGCAGGATTCACCAACTATTCAACCTATGCCCCTCCCCCACCAACAGTCTGCCACTGCTAGCTATCCTTTTCAAACTTTTCGACATAAAATTCACTTAGTCTGTCGTAGCTGTCGTGTGCGTTGGTTTTGCGACTTGTATCTGTGCCCTGGCATCTGCATATTTGTAGCAGCAGGATACCAAGGACATCGAGGACATCAGACATGTAGCGAACGACAGCTAGGACAACGACTTGCATGCAAATACAATTTGGCTGGCTTGTTAGAGCAGCGTCTTCTGCCTGACTCGGATATCCCTTTTGCAAAACAATAAGACGTTCGTTCCTTATGCCAGGACGTAAGTCGTCTTTGCCTTCGTCTTCGCCAGCGTCTACGTCTGCTGCTTACGTTGGCGCTGTCACACGAACAGCCACTGGAAATGAGCTTATGCGGCGGCTGCGGCTGCTGCGGCTGTCGGGTGGCAACTTTAATAAATGCCACCAGCTTAGCTGACAGTCAAGGCAACCAGGAATGGTATGTTGCCCCTCCCATCCAATTTTGTCCCTTTTCTAATGCCATTTGCGTGCGTGGTTGCCCTTTTACGAGTCGCTTGGGTGTCATAAGTGTGTAAAATTCATGCTCCTAATGCACAACATTTGTATTACGTATGTGCCGGCTAACATTAAACATTATCAATTTTACAGCCAAGGTACGAGTGAGAGTTATGATATATCAGTAACAAATGTAATTCTAAATGAAATTATTAGAGAACATTAAGCTGGCTTAACCTTTATACTTAAGATTTATTAATGACAATTTTACTTTAATTAAAAATCGATTTATTTTAGATTTTAAAATTCTTCTATATGCATTGTAGATTTATTTAGAATTTTGACAGAGTGCAATGAAATGTTAATATTGTTAAGTCGTTACAATCAATTGCAAAACCCTAAAAATATAACGACAAAATCTTACAAAGCTCGGGCATAGCTTTCAGAAGCCTTTACTCATCAACTCCACCTTATTACAGTTCCTATAACCTTAACTTTAAATATAAATATTAATTGGTTTTGAGTTTCAGCAGGAACTCTCCAGATTAATATTCAAATAAAATGCTGTGTGTTAGGAAAGCAGTTAGATATGGTAAATTTTGTATACCGTTCACAAATGATATATTAATTTTGTGAGGAAGTTTGCAACGCATAGAAGGAAGCGTTTCCTAATATATAAAGTATATATATTCTTTATCAGAAAGACAAGGATTGTCGATATAGCTATGTCCGTCCGTTTGTAAGTCAGCCCGTCCGTCTGTTTCAACACCAAGATCTCAGAAGTCTTAAGAGCTACATAACAGAAATTTTTACCAGATGGTTCTTTTGTCTGCACGCTAGTTAAGATTCATCAACTTTATCATATAGCCACCATATAACCTATTTTTCTGAAAACTTATTAGCAAAACTTTCCAAATCATCATCAAAACTCATCCAAATCAAACCAAGATCAAACCGAAATATTACCGATTGTTTCTCTTGTTTCCACTGTAGCCCCACGCCCGCCGACCAGATTTGATCTAGATCAGCTATACATATACAATGTGAATGGTATATAAGCTTCGGCAAGCCGAAGCTAGCCTTCTCTTCTTGTTTTTCATTATAAGGGGTCCCGCCCACTTTTCCAATGGATCATCATATTGCCTCCGACATATGCAAATATATGTTTAATTGCCTTAGCTTTCCATACACACATTGACAAACGTCATAAATGCAAAATTTTTTGGAAATTTAGGCTTAGCTTGTACGTTGTTTCCCAATCAAGACAAAGAGTTTTACATGTAATATAGATAACCCCTTCTTTGTTATTTCTTCAAGCCTTCAGTGGGTTCCGAATTCCTACTGTATTACATATGCTGATAGCAACATTCTCCACCTGGCTAGTTGTGGCTCTTGGGCAAGTACTTCTGCTCGCATTTGCGCAGCCGAGTTGGTATAGCATATGTCTGTTTTTTTCTATGCGAATAAGTCTTTCAGGTTTAAAGCTATCATATAGCTCCTATATAAATGATCTATTTAGAATGAACACTCAGTGCGCAGAACTCACGATAGAGGGCGCTAATCAATGACTATTAGTTAAGAAAAACTTAGAATTTAATCAAATTTTATTGTAATAGGCTTTTGCAAGGGCATGTAAGCTTCGGGCTTCCGAAGCCTGCCTTTCCCCCTTGTTAATCTAATAAATTAGGAGGTAGCACAATTTCCCAAAAAAAAAAAAATCAATATAATTTCTTCTCATATGCTGATCTATGCCGTTTCCAATGATAAAGTACTTAGTCAATAAAAATTGAAATTCATTCGCTGCTCTGCATTAACTTGAATTGGAAAATCAATTATTATCCCAGTCAATAATCAAATAAAGGCAAATAGAATTCGTTCGCAAAGTACACATGAGAGTAGGAGGTGTATAAATGGCGGAGGCTAATGTGCTTGCAGAACACTCAAACCCTGACAGCTGCTGATGATGATGGTGTTGCTTAAGCCATCAGCTTTCTAATCAAGTGCTTCGCTTTGTTCACAAACTGACCTCGTCAATGAAAATTGGGACCCAGTCTTCGAGAGGGCCCCAGACAAGTCAGCACGGGTGTGGCCACTGCGTGTGTGCAGATTTTGACACACATTTGTAGATTGCGCGCATCCGCCCTCTGCCTGCCAGCTTCAGCCTGTCCGTGGCTGAGATCGCTGCTTGTGCGGTTGCTGAAGTGAGAAATGCCAAAGCAAAAGCCGTAACCACTTTGTAAGTGTCAAAAACATAGCAGCAACGAAAATTGCATTGCAGCACAAGCAACACCACCAGCAAAACAACAACAAAACCTACAACGACAACAAGAACAGCAACACACAGTAACAGGCAACGGAAACGGTAGCAGGAACGACAAAGGGAAGCTTTGCAGGCTGACCCACAGTCAGAATCCAAGTCAAGCCTGCGTTATGACCAATGTGAAATTGCAGCCAAGCGTAGCGAATTTGGAGCATGTTAGATTTGTGCAAAAGCTTACTGAATATTTGAATGTTAGATTTATGATAATAAACGTTGAGATGGACTGGTCTCTTTAAAACAAATTCTTGCACATTTTCATTTTCTGAGTGAATTCTTAGATTAATTACTGTTTATATCTTAGGTTAATTTCTGTATATTCTCATACTACATTCAATCAGAAGCAATGGTCATTCATTACAACAGTTTGTAATGGATGCTCTATCAGCAGTTCTCATTGTAGTGAATGGGACACCACGAGTACAGAAAGAGTTCGTTGCTAAAGTTGAGCCAAATCAGGTGCCGAGCAGTGTACATTTTAGGATCTGTATTTGCAGTAACAATTGTGAGAGTGAGAGTGAATAATAAGTGATAAATTACTATAAAACGCAGAGAAAGGCGCTTTCTCTCTCTACGACTTCTCACTGATCATTCATACTACTTGTATAGAGATAGTATGAATGTTGTATTTGTTGTTAGTGTTTATGATCATTGATTTTGTGATCAAAGTTTCATTACACATTTTGGATGCATTCCACTGTTTCAGGTAATCAACCAGTCGAATCCTCACATGCAGTATGCCAACTTGTTGTTGTTGTCGCTGTTGCTTTTGCGGGCATTATGTTGGCTAATACAATACATACAAATAAGCACAGGCATATGATTTTGCAAGGGGGCTGAGGCTGGTACAGAGGGGCAGCAGAGCGAGCATGAGCACGAGTCAGAAGCACTCATTCGCAGTGTGGTCTCTGGTCATTCATACGCAGCATGGACCAGGCCCATACAATTGCATGCAATCACAGTGAAGTGGAGGCGGCAAAGGGCAAAGGGTGCAGGAAAAGCAATGACGATTGGGCGTTGGCTGCTGTTGCTGCTGTTACTGCTGTGGCGGCGGCTCTGTAAGCTGACCTGGCCCAACAGGGGCTCAATATAAATTTGCTCTATCGATTTGTGTGTTCCCTTTTTTTTGTGGGTGGGCGGAGAGATGTGGGGTGCAATGGTAGGCCGTAGGTTAACTGCAGCATATACATAAATCTCTTTTCATTTGCTGCCCACAAATTATTGCATAATTGCTGTTGAATTTGTAAACAATTTGCACACAAAAGCGGGCTATGAAAAGTTGATTGAACTGCAAAAAAGGGTGGCCCAAACAATGTTTGGGGACGGTTGGTACGCTAAGGGGGCGGTCCCTCAAGTTACACGGGCGCACACTATATGTACAGACATTTTTCATTTGAAATATTTTATGGCCAATATAAATGTCCTGTACGCACTTAAGGAAACAATATAACTTCAGTTTTGCTGAACCATCCTTTGCCGGCTGTTGACGTTGGCAAATGTGTAAGCGGCGGCATCGCCGACAGCGACTCCAGTTGCTGTGCTACACAGCAGCTCCCAAAAGGCGTTCGCTGTTTAGCTTGGCAAAGCCCCTAAAGTGTATGTGGGTGAAGTAAGAAAAATAGAAGCCAGAGAAGTTCGAAATTATGAAAAATAAAACACAACACTAAAAATAGAAAACTGTAAAAGTGTTAGGAGGAGGAGTAGACTCTTTTGAGTTGACGGGAAATCCTAGAAAGAAAACATCTTAAAGATATTTGACCCATAAGAATTTCATGAATCAAATCCATATAAAACTAAGAAACCTAGAGTTATTTTAGACCGGTATTGTATTTATGGCAAAGATTATGACAGATATTTTCTTGACTACTTTCCGACATGCTAATTAAGTTTTTAATGGCCTTTTAACAATTTCTGGAAAACCGTATGCTTATCTTGAACTTAAAGCAATGTCTACAAACTGTGGCTTTGATAGTGAAAATATGCCGCCTTTTACTTTGTGGCTGGCTTTTGACACTTATGTTCATGCAATAATAGTATTGCAAACACTCTCTGCACTCAACTTTCTTCTTGTCTCAGTGGGCATGTGCATGTGTTAGTATATGGGTGTTGGTCAACAAGCTATGCCACTCAAATTCAACGACCATTGGATGAAGCTTTACAGTCCAAGTCAGAGCTCTGCAGCTGCCCACATGTTTTCGCTTCACTGCCTTCAAAGCATTTTGAAAATGCGACGGGCCCCAAGGACACAAAGCATTGGAATATCACTGACATACACACGACACACATGTTGAGATGTCACAAGTATGCGTGTTTTTGTGTGCGAAAAGCAAAAATTTGTATATGAGGCGAATGTATTACAAGCCCGAACATAAACAGCTTAAAAATGAAGTGCACCAAAAAAGGAAGCATAATGGCACAAAATATAGCTATTTGTAGTTCTTTGAGAAAGTTTATGCTTAAGACGAAAGAAATTAAAATGCTATGGAATGCCATTTCTAAAGACAAATTATGTTTTAAATTGCATTAACAATTTATAACAAAAAAATGACTCAAATAAGCTGAAAAAACTTGAACTATATTCAAAAAAAAAACTGCCTCAACATGTATTAAATTACCAATCGCATTGAATATTATTATTAATAATAATAAGTTTCACTAAAACCTGCCAGATATAACTAAAAAAGTACTTGATTTAACAAATTTCCAAGCTACTTTTATTAAACGTGCATTGCTGCTTAAAACTTTTTGACCAGCTTAAGCCACTGCCAGACAGGCATTACACCCCAGCGCTTGAGTTTTAAAACTTTATAAGTAAGAGGCCGGCCCAGCTATTTTATATTTTTAATTATTTCCTCTTTTATAAGCATGGACTAAAGAAATAAAAGTAAAGGGTGGAAAAAATGCCAAAACTTTGCGCCACTCGAAATATAAAAACAAAAAACAAAAACCATTTTATGAGCGCGCACCGCAAAAACTAATAACACTTTTGCCACTGCCTCTGCTCCCTTGACCCCCAGTCTCTAGTAACTTTTGAGCCACGACTTGAGGTTGACCCAAGCTAGGAAGCTGCAGCTCTTTGAAGTAGTCCTCAGCTCAGCTGCCTTTTACAGTTAGTTTCAGTGCAGCTTTTTATGATTTTGAATGCCAAAAAATATAGCAAGTTTTAGAGCAGAATTTGTCGTTGTACAATAAAAAAAGATAACGCCTCTAAGAAGCACATAATGAGGGAACAGTTTTGGTGAAGCGAACGAAAACTTTGGAAAAAACTCGGAAAATCTTGTATTTCCATTTTCGTGAACAAAATGAATATATTATTGTGTGAACCACATACAGATATATAATATAGGGAAAATAGATGCCATACAATTCCGAAAATACCTTTGGTGCTGTTTGCAATTTAATTCAATTTCTAAATATTTTACCGAAATGCCAATTCGTACCAAATATGTATGCGTGCCTAAGATTTACTAAACTCATCTCCTCTCCAGCCAGTCACCACAGCACCTCCTCCATTCGAAGCACATTATCATCACCCAACTGAAAGTATGGGCCTGTCATTGCATTTTCCATTTCCTGTACACATTGCAATTCCAAACTGCATTCGCACACATTATCATTTGCATTTTGTAAGGCAGTATGTGTATGTATGTGCGTGTGTGTGTGTATATTTGCGTATTTGATTGCTGCTGATTGTGACATTACACTTGACATTTACGAAACGGCAGTGCACTGCATTGCACTGCACTGCACTAGTGCAGCAACAGCAGAGAGCTCTCTCTTCACTACACTCTCTTTTGCATAAGCATAGGCCGCCATTTTGACGAATGGCCGTTAGGCGCATGCTCACCACAGGACAAAGAGTAAGCGCCCAGAAGCTTGTAGTACTCTTTCAAAAACCAACAGGCATCATTTGGCTTTTCACGTGTGCGTGTGTCGTTGCTTGTGTGTGTGAGTGTGTGTATTGGTCATGTTATGCCGCAATGTGCGTATGCCAACGCTCTCCTGCACTCCCGACATCCCTACAATGCTGCTAAGTGGCACATTTTTATGAGTCTCGACGGATTTTTGGTCCAAGTTGATAATTTTCGACGCTTCCCCTTCGCCGTTCTCACACCCTCTCGTTGCCTGCTGTGTTATCATTTTGCATGTGCTGCGCCATTTAATCAATTTAATGCAAAAATCTCCCTAGCGTATTTGCGTTTTTCAACGCTGAAAGATTGTTATTTATCACATTGCCTTTTTATTTAATTATGCGGAGGCAGCAACTCGAAACCTTGGCAATTTTACTGATTTATGCAGCTCCTCTGTTCCACCTCCTTTGCTTCTTATAATTGTATGCTGTGTGCTTAATTGCCAATCCCACATGCCAGCCCAAACAAAAAAAAAAAAAGGCGACCCAAAAAAATAGAAAAATTGAGAAAGAAATAAGTTGATGATTATTAATAAGCAGGCCCAAGTTGTTGACGCTCTCCCAAGTGGAGCCAATTTGCTGATTTAGTCAAGTGGGCAGGCGGCATAAAAACCTGACTGTTGACACACTTATCCGCCCACACACATGCCCACTAACACATACACACATATATGAATACTTACACTGAGAAAAAAGACCTGAACTCATCAAACTCATAATTATCAATTGAGATTGAACTTACATCTCCCGACTCAGAGCTCATACATTATGACATCTTCATATCATAAAGTCTGAGCCTTTTTCTCTCTTACATGAGAGGAAGGCTAACTGCGATTACACAAACCTTATATACCCTTGCAGAATGATAAAAAGAAAGGAAACTTAGTAGCCTAAAACGTCTTTGCTGCAGCTGTAGCAATAGGCTGCGGAGCAATCTACTTTCCAGTTAGCTTCAAATATTTTGTGCATGCGTTCTGATATACAAACACACAAGCTTTCGTATACATATACATACTCACAACACAACACATTCGCAATGCAAGAAATCTGTTCGTGAGTGAGAGAGACTGATCACAGGGCTTGCACAAATAATGCTGCTTAGCATGCAAATAACATTTTGTTTTCATTTATATGTCTTTATATAAGAGCTAGTAGTGGTCCGATCTTTATGATATGAGCAGCTTACAGAAAAAAGAAGCAGATGGTCATAATTACAAGTCGATAGGAACAGACGCACAGACGAACATGGCTATACCGACTCGGCTTGTCATGCTGATCAATAACTTATACATTTTATGGGGTCGAAGATGTTTCTTTCTATGCGTTAAAAATATCGTGATAAAATTATAGTACCCTCTGATAGAATATAAAAATAAGTCAATATGAAATTATTCACATTATTATTAATCATGATCTGAAAAAATTAACATTTTTCTCTGTGTATGCACAGAGAAAAAGAAAGGCGGATCTTCCCTATATCAAGCATGGCTTGGAACGTGTTCATTTGCAAAAATTTATTTGTGTGCGTCCCCGTTAAGTGGCAGTTTTGATGCGCAATGTGATGCTCTTCAAATGCGGGCTCATATGCATGAAAAGGTTGCCCTGGTTGGCTGTTGTTGTTGTTGTTGTGGATGTTGTTAGTATTAAAGCACAAAGTCGTTGACTCTTTGAGTTATGCCCAGAATGTTGCTAAGAAAAACTCATGCTCACACTGAGATCAGACAGACGGCTAACATGCTAACATTTTGGCCGTGTGGCGGTCTTACTTTGTATTTTAAAGAGCGAATGTGAATATGCATGGTCGCATAGTAGTAACTTACTATTCCTATGCAGAATGCACTGAAAGAAATACCCTTAGTAGTAATAATATAACATTTTAAAAATTCCGTTTTTTTTTCAGTTTTACAAACTTGAGGTTTTAGTAAGTGGAATTAGAAGTCTTGCGGACAATATATGGCATATAAAGTTGGCACTCGTTCATCGCTGAGCTGAAAGCTTAGGATTTTAATGCCGGCGTTCTTGGCGATTCATTAGAATTGTATGACGAAGATCCACAGAGACTTTAAAATGATCCGCGGCTTCGAACGGAAGGCAATCAATGCATTTTTACTTTTTTTAAATACAGATGAGATTTTATATCATTAGTTCCACATTAGTTTTCTGTCTGTGTATTAGCACTGTGTACCGCACAGCTCTTGCCCTCAGAGGTAAATTACATGATTGGAAAGACTGGCCACAGCGAAGGGAATTTAGTGAAATTTTCGAATGACCGATAAAATTGTCTGATTGCAACGAACTTCACCCATATGATAGCCGATCTTGGCTGGCAATACTCAAACTGAAACTCACCATCACAAACGGACACAACACAGTTATCCCCTCAGCGCTCTCAAAAACATTCCAACACCCATACATTCTCGTTCTCATACATATAGCAACTTTATATACGACGCACGTTGCTTAATGCGGCATTTTGCGACAAGTGTTGCTGAAATGTCGCTATCGCCAAGCAGAATTCTCATCAGCACGCACATACACATAACACCCACACACACAAGCCAACACACATCTCCGGCAATTGTACGTAAATTGCGTTGAGTTGAATTGTGGTATGGTAAGGGCTTTCCCTCATTCACTCAAGCACAAACCGCCCACACTCACATCCACACATATGTACATCCCCACAAGAACCTCAAGAACGTCAAAAGGAAGTTACAGACGCCGCCTCTAAAGCTGTTGGAAACCCAAGCGTTAAGTATACGCCATGTTACACATACGCCCCTTCACAAAATTAGGCAGTAATCAAAATACACACATACAAACACACATATATAAACCTACACAATGCGTAAGTGTTTTCCTTTTTTTTTCTTTTTGGTGTGGTGTGGATTTCCTTTTGAAAGTGTTGGCCAACCTACTTTTTAACGCACGCTTCTCCTCAAATTTGAAACAGTTTTGCGTTTTCAACTGCCGTTTTTTGTATCCTTTGGGTACAACACACTAACCTGTTGACCTTAATATTTTCTAATCTTGCTGCCAGCTTTCAGAAGCTCGTCTCTTTTGCTAACATGCCATTCCCATTTCAATTCTGTCTGTGTGTGTATGTGTATACCCTGCAAACATTTTTAAGCTGTAATTAAGCATATGCAAGTATATTTTGGGGTAACAGAATAACAGTATTTGATATGATCGGCAAGACTTCGTCTAAGAAGGTGCGAATAAAATACTTCGGGTAAATACTGAGGCGAAAATTTGCATTACAATCTTTAATCGCATTCATATACAAAAGGTGAGTATCTTGTGAGGTTTATAAAAGATATTTGACTTATTTGACGAGAGATGCGGATGCATCTCTGCAAACAGCTTACAAATGCAAAATAATTTCCGTATAACGACTAAAATGGGAAGGATTTCCGGAATCACATTCTTATCTCTCACAATAGAAAATGTTTGCAGGGTATGTATGTGTATGTGTGTGGAGTAATTTTAGATAAGCTTGAAAACGTAGTAGCAAAAGTAAAAAGGGAAGGAAAAGTTTTTATGCCCATTGCTTTTGGGAGCAATTCCTTCAGTCTCCTGTCCTGTCATGTGAGTGTGGCAGGCCACCGATAAATATTTAGTCCGGATTTTATGTGTGTGTGTGCATGATGACGCCTGCGGCTTGTGAAGATTTTATGACTTCGACTGCCAGCTGCTTAATTAACAACATGGCAATTTCATTTCATCCTTGCAATTAAAACAATTTAATTATTTGTGCGTGCATAATTGAAATTGCATTGCATCGCACTGCAAGAAGCGATTGCGAAGATGGGGGTTGTAGCTGGGCGCCGGTAGCCGCAAACACTTGAAAATCAATCGATAGAGCGGCCAACGCCCAATAAAAAGTGTCGAATAAAAAAAAAACAACAACAGCAGCAATAACTACAACATCAATTTGTTGAGAGTTCTATATACGAGACATAAACAAATATACATACAATAAATAAATTGGAGCAAGCGTAAATGCAAAATACACACACGCACGCATACTCACACGCATGCCGAGGTTCAATGCAAAATATATGCAGCAGTAACAACAACAACAACAACAACAAGAACAACAACTTGCAGTGAACAATAAATAAAATGCAGCAAAATGCATTGCAAAGAAGAACCGAACCAGCAGCACCAGCAGTAGAAGATGCAGTAGCCATGGCAACGTTGACCAGCGCTGCACTCGTACATGTACTAGGGCTGGGCTATATAAGAATCCTGTGGTTAGAGCATAATCCCGCTAAGCAACAGCAGCAATGGGGTGGCCATAATAAATGGTCTTGGTTTCAAAAGTGGGTTGCAAGTGGACCAAATGTTAAGAATGCAATGTGCATAACCAAGATGAATGACATAATAAATGAAATGAAGCAGAAATATGTAGAGTATTTGAAAGTAATTGTCCTTAGGGCAAGGAAAATTGACAGAAAGCTCTTTTTTATAATGAAAATTTTCGCAAGAAATTTGCGATGGAGCATAATAATTAATTGAAATGCAAAATCGTACTGGAACAGCAATACCGCACATAAATAAAAGAGGTTTGAATTTGGTTTAACAACTGACAATGTCTTTAATTCATACAGCTAATTACAACTGAATGCCATCAAAATTTCGCCTTACAATTCACCATTTTTGGAATGGAACACTCTATATCAGTATTTTCCCAAATTGCCTTTCAGCGAACTTGGTTGACACTTGGCAGTCAACTATATAATGGTTAAAGGCAGAACGCAATAGATATTGTATTGTCTCCATAGGATTAGCTATTCAACTTGCTAGAGATCACACAGATCTATCACCGATGACGAAATTGTCTACCAAAATTGAAATTTGCGCATCACCTCTGGTGAAACTTTCTTGTCATCCTGCAATTCTCGATATTCTGACTGATTATTTGGTGAGTTTGCTTTATCCTCCCTTAAAATATACATTGAGAAATTAGATAGATAATTTATCTTTGTATTATTATATATTATATTAAATCTTTGGTCCTTAATGACCTTACTTTGAAGACAACTCACAGGCCAAATCACAATCGCCACGAAGGTGCACAATGCATCTTGAAAATAACGGCTACAAGTGACTCGTAATGGAGGTCAAAAGTTCGTATGGAAATGTACTTGGTTTATACAAATTTCACATACAAGCAAAGTTTTTAAAGCTTTGGTTTACACGGGTTGTCGTCTTTCCAGCTGCAGAGTTCGTAGCGAATAGCTTTAAATATTATTTTACTAATATAAGTTGATAGTGTAGTCGAGAGGTTGAAGTATTTGGCATACTAAGGGAACCGGAAAAAGTCCACCAGGACTTTTTTTTATATAATTTTCTACGATATCTGTGCTAGTATGACTATTTTTTGTATTCTATATCGCAAATTTTTATTTTCATCGGAAATCGAGTTTAAATAATAAATTTCACATGTTTATTAAAAATTAAATCAGAAAATGTATCAACAAACTCCTTCCTTCGCTTATGTGGATGACCCAATTTTTGTTAATTTTAGTTCGTTTATTTTTTAACCACATAATGTCCAGCCCTGGTTCTGACCATATAAATGAATAAATATTTTGCAATTTTTTATTGCTTCGATTACAATTTTTTGTGTATTTCTTATTGTTGTTGTTGTTGTTGGCTTTGGTTGCATTCATATTGTATGTATGAGTAATGTAAACTGACAAACGCCGACACGATGACGATGACGACGAGGAGCTGCAAGCCAGGCGCGGCTCACAATGGGCAGCACGACGTATACGCAATGTATTCAAGCATACATACATACACGTATATGTGGATGCATGGAGTGGACAGAGCCACATATATGTACATGTATATGTAGCTATCTGTCTGTGCGTTTGTGGGTATAGTATGTGTGTTTGTGTATGTATAGGCAAAGCGGATTCCGTGCGAATGCAAATGGAAGCTGGCATGCAGGCAAGCAGGCTGACAGGCGGCAGGAAAGCAACGGCAATGGGAATGACCCACAATGAAAATGGACGGCACAGCTGCACATGGCACGCAGACACACACGCACACAGACTCGTGTGTCTGTGCACATGCCTATAAATATGGCATACATGGAAAGACACACAGGACTATGGGCCTATGTACTATATATAGATACATATGTATATATTAGGCAGCTGTGTGTTGTAGTATATGGAATCGTAGTAAAACGCGATATCAGGTAAAGCGACAGCACCAAAAGCAACAACAACATAGCACTCTCCACGGCACTTAACAAATTTTCAGATGAATGCTGCGCTTTGAACAATCAAGCAAAAAGGGAGTGGGAACAGGATACAATAGCACCAAAGACAGTGAAAACAAAAAGCAAAAACTAGATTGAAACGCAATGTCGAAAGACTAAATGAAAACAAAACAAAAATATTCGTAGGCTGTGCTGGGCATCGGCTGGCTGTCAAATTTGTAGCACAACAACAGGCCTTTAACATTCAAAGCATACTTTTGGGCGTCTGCCAGTGCATGTATGTGGGGCGAAAAACGTCCAGCTGCAGTTAATCGGCTGCAGTCAACGTGTATTCAGGTCATCATTATTGATTCGCCAACGTAGTGGCCTGGTGTGCGTATAGAGACATGAATTTGCGTACGCATTCACACGCACACACACTTATAGCTGGTCAAATACATGCACAATTTCGGGTAACATTAGGTAGAGCCTTGCATATGCAAATTGCTACATGGCCTACACATGGGCCACGTTATGTATTTTGAGGCCTACTTCCTGGCACGCTATTAACTTTGGCCAACATTACGGCTACTTCAGCGTCCCCCCTGGCTGTTACTTACCCTTGCTGTCACTAATCAGCAGTCATCATGTAAAGTCAGTCAAGCCATCCACAAAGCGTTTGAAATGGTTGTGGCGCACAAATCACCTGATGAAAGCACGGCTCACCCCAGGAAGCTAACGAGCCCAGTCACCCGCGATGACGCTGGCAGTGCAGTAATTCTAAAAATTAAAATGATATCTATTTTGCTCAGCAATTTTCTTCATTTTCGTCGTCAGACATATATATATAAATATGTATATATCAACACACCCACGGCATCCACTGCTGTGCGGTGCGTTTGGCAATTTGCTGACAAGCCAAGGACTTGCTTGGCCCGTTACGCGTCTATATCCTAGGCCAGGGCGCAAAACTCGTTTAGTTTTCATTTTACCAAAATGCGTTTGCTTGGCAATTTTTCGCCCATTCCCAGACAGCTGCCATGTCATAACCTGCACCACCCCACGCATAGCCTTATACAATTTCTTTAACATTTATTAGAATTTGTAGGAAAGACTTTTTAACGTGTCTCTTCGCTGTGCCGGCGCTGGTTCCAGCCTTAAATTGCTTGCAGAGTATATGTATATATGTAAACATTCCAGCTTCTTCTTAGTCATCTCCATCTCCTGGCGAGACAGTCTGTCCAAACAGTGCGTTGTCTTGTGTGCCTGAACCTTAGCATCCTGGGCAGGCTGAGCCTTAGTGTCGGCGTGTCATAAAAATGCCTTTTTGCCAACAAGTCGCTGCAGACAACGAAGACGCACAAATGACAGTCGCACAGTGGTTGGATGTTTATAAGGAAAGTATAAATACATATTCTCATGGAAGGATGCATGGTGATTTTGGATTAAAGCAGATGGATTTAAAAAAAAAATAATGTCAATTTATGTATTGCTATTAAAGAATATATTTGATCATGAGGACATTTTTATGTTTATTTTCTTTTATTCTCTATTTTACGCTTAGTAGGTAGGCAGACTGATTTTGAAAAGAATTAATTGAATATATTTAATTTATAGTTTGCCCACTACTTAGGACCCAAGTTAATATATATTATATATTCGAAATGTATACGGCTATGGTCTGCAATGTGAAATTTGCACCCTTTTCTCATTCCTATTATATTACCTTATAAATTATTTGCATACAATTTTTCATTTCATACCATCGTCCTTCTACTCACAGCTTGCCTTGTGCTTTTATACTCGTACTCTAGTAGAGTAAACGAGTATATTGTATTCGTGTAAATGTATGTAACAGGCAGAAGCGTCTCCGACCCCATAAAGTATATATATTCAGCCTCAACAGCCGAGTCGTTCTAGCCATGTCCGTCCGTCCGTATGAACACCTAGATCTCGGAGACTATAAGAGCTAGAGAGACCCAATTTATTATGTAAACTCAACTCGTGGGGCGTCAGATCAAGTCTGTTCAAGTCACCCCAAAAAAAAAAATAAAAAAGATTTGTTTCATATTTTGAGTGAGGAATATTAAATACGAGTATCTTATAGTCGGAATATCGACTATAGCGTTCTTACTTGTTCCTTGTTTATTTTTGCCCTCTGCCTGTTGTGGAATTATTTTGTACACACCTTTTTTGTTGTTGCCTGTGTCTGTCTGTCCCTTGTCTTGCTCTGTTTTTATAGCGCTTATTTGCTTGATGTAGTTGCCTTACCTTTGCTGTCCTGGCCAGTTTAGTTCCCGGTTGGCTGCAAGTCAAATACGCCTGGCGGCGCTAAGTTTTGTACATCCTACCCATCACATTCGAGGCGTTGATAAGCCCGTCTTTCCTTTGTAAATTATGCAACTACATTTGTGGTGCTACGCATTAGCGGTGATTATCTCAACGCTGAAATGAAACAACAATACCAACTGCCACTAAAGAAATGACCATGTTTTGCAGCGTGTTTGAGCAAGTGATGGCTGCTGCAATTCCCTCCAGAGAACAACATGCAACATGCTGTCATGTACACTCTGCGTCAATGTTTTGTTCAAAAGTACACCACAATGCTACAGCAGCAGCAGCAAAATAACAATGGAGCAGCATGCACTTGAAATGCAAGTCAAGAGCAGCAAGCCAAAAAGTATGCAGCAGTATTTGCTGCCAAACGCTACGAACAGAACCAAGTCGAACATTTTGCTTATTTGCTTTTCTTTTACCAATTGTTGGTGCGTTTTGTTGTTTTGTTCATTTTCTCTGCGCTGTAAGCAAAACACAACAGGTTCTTTGTATTGTTTGTAAATGTAATTACCTGAACTGTTTATTGATTCAGTTTAAGCAAACGAGAGAGTCAGCAAGACAAGCCAAGCAAGTGAAGCGGCATTACAAATTCAACCGAAAATTACTTATTTCTGTGCATTTTGGTATGCTTTATATATATATATGTTTATCTTTCATTTAGCATGTATAATTATTAAGCCTTTTGTTGGCTTGAATATCAAATTAAAAAATTATTTAAATTCGATTGCAGACCTATTTTCAGTTTTACATAATTTTTAATGCATTTTGTATGTTGTGTAAACGATGATTTCAGTTTTCAGTAGAATTTAACTGCTATGGGAAGCACATTGGCAAGACTTTTTAAAGCAAATACTTTTAACTAGTATCGCCCAATATTTGAAAATCGACCAGCTTGCTATTTAATCAAAATTCTCTTTCGTAAACTACATTTGAATATAATTAATAACTCAATACACAGCGTAGATAAGGCAAAGCGCTTAGCGCACATTTAACTATGGCTTGCAGCTGGTCAAGGTCATTTGAATTTTTGCTTAGTTTCTGCCTACGCCTACGCGCTCTTCTAGATCGGCTTGGCGGCATTTCCATTCTAACTGACGAATTCAGTATTTCCTTGGTTTAATTCTTGACTCCATTTCCTTCCAATTGGGGATGTCTGAGGTTAAACATACACACCTCAATTGTTTTATATCCCTGAATTGAAAACATTCATTACAGAAATCCGTTTGAAATAAGTGTTCGCACACTCACTAAGCTCTGACGATTATTTGGTATTCATTTATTATTTCGAAGTGAATTGTTTAAATATGCTTAAAAGGGATCCTAACATTTGTATGAGAATTTTGTTAGGCTATTAATATAATGATACCAAAATAGGTTCTGCTAAGAGTTTCAATTGTATAGTTGAAGGTCTAAACAAAATTTGCTTTTACTATGCAAACATTTAGAAGAAGATGGAAGATCGAATTTATTTCAATCTTTGTACATTTCTTTGTACAGAACATTTTCGTGACTTGTAGGATAAAAAAAAATACTATATTGATGTCTTCGTCGTTTTACTTAAAAAAGAAAATCATACAAAGTCTTTTGTTTTAGAAACCTCAAATATTTATTATTATTTTGATTGCTTACAGCTTACATTATTGCAATTTATTCAACTTACTTTTCCCCATGTCTAAACTGCTTCAACTGTCGCTGCCAACTGTTAACCAAGCTTAACTTTTCTATACGCTTCTGCTCGCATGCTCAGCAAACGTTTACTTACAAACATTTGCACAGTTTTTGCCACCAGTGCGAGTAAACGTTTACAAATATTTCTCAGCTTCCAAGCGATGGACAAGCGTTTGTGCGATACACAGAAAGCCGCATGATATATAAATTCAATATAACTCTGACTAAATCGAAAAGTTATATACTTAACGTAACTGAATGCAAAATATTTGAATGGTGAATGTGGGCAGTTTTGTCACATGCTTATTTACTAAACTAAAGAATTCATATATGTTGTTAGCGTTTTTTGCTAGTGTTATATTCTAACTGGCTCAGTTGTATAATTTCCTCTATTGGTTGATAAAAATAAGCAAAGCGTCTTAAATGTTTAAAAAAACCGCATCACAATATATTTTAAATTTAATTCTTTTGGGACTAAATCTTATAAATTGCATTTATAAACCCAAACATACAGCCGTACGCACGGTTAAATCTTTTATTTCAACTCAAAACCAGCCTTTTTACCCTTCTGGGTAAATACTTTCAACGTAGAAAGTTCTGGCTGCATTTGGCCAAATGGCGTAAAAACTGGTAACTGGCTAAAGAAAATATTACCCCACCCCGGCACCATTACGCCCAAGAAGAAATCAAATATGCACCCACAAGTAAACTAAGCAAAGCCAAGAATTCACGTTCAAGTCACTGGGGGAGAAGCAAAGGAACGTAACGGAACGAGACGAGACGAGACGTAGAAAATAAGAAAATCGCGACCGGAACGCACACAAACGGCATAAGAATGAAGCAGTCACATCTCACGCTGAGACACACAGAGACAATGAGGACTTTGCTATGAAATCCCTGGAAATTTCATGTCGTCTTTTCGCACAGTGTAAAGTGGCAGCAGCTAAGGACCACGTTCACGTTCTGCAGTCCCAATGCCTGGTTGGCTGCTCAAGTAGCTTCAAGTTAGGAATTCATTGTTAGTTATGCGATTTCATTGCTTGTTTTCTTTGGCGAATTTCTTGCGACGAGCACGAGTACGACACCCAAGCAAACTAAACGTCTTTCATTGGATTTTGGCATGCCAGACATCAAGAATGGAATCACGACATCGCCAGGGCTAGGTTGGCAGGACGAAGCATGAGGTCCCCCACAATCACAATCGCATCGCATTGCACGGCAGCAAGTCAAAGTCAAAGTGTTCGACATTATTTGAAATTCATGAGTGGCATTCTCTTGCCTTACTCTTGCTCCGGCTTCAGTTCCTGCTTGTGCTCCTCCTGCTTCAGTTACGTGCGCTTTAGTTTTCTTAGCGCTTTGTTTCGTTGTTTCTGATAAATAAATTCAAGCAACAGCAGCTGATAATGGCTGATTATGCTAGCTCTTTACTGTCCTCTCCTCGTCCTTGCGCCCTCGAATGTAATTGAACACGCACGCTAATTAAGACACCAATAGTTTTAGTTTTCGTTACGCTTTGCCGCCTTCAATCTCTATCCCTCTGCTTTGTTTTCTTTCATTTTATTTTGGTTTAGTTTCCGTTTCCACTCCGCTGTGGCAATCCAATTTCGTTTTGTGTTTTGTGTATTTGAATGTAACACAATTATTACGCTAATTAACTATTTAAGTTTATGTTAATTATGTGGCCCAAGTCTGGCTTAACGTTTGTTGGCAAAGGCGCCGTCTAATTAAAAACTTTGGTGCTTGAGATTGGTCGGCGTACACGATAGTGTTGGTAACGTTGTTTGCCAAGTTGTTTGATAAATATAATTCAGTGCGGGGAAAAAGTATTACTTCAAAAATAGAATAAGTAGTTTTATTGTGCTGGTGCTGAACACAGATGTGTTAATGATTTGATTTCCCTTTTTTTTATGGTTTTTAACCTTCTACTTGTCTTATATGAATCAAATCGAATCTATAAACTATCCTTGAAATAAATATCTATACTTTAAATCCATGTTATGTTATGGTTAATTATCTCACTTATGAATACGAAACAACTAATAAGCCATCCCAGTACTAAGAGAGTATAAGAAAAATAATAAAACTCCATGTCGAATATTTGAATTTGAAAATCCGTTGCTGTTCGAAATCGAATCTCTCCACTCAGTATGCCTTGATCGTATGCATCTTTTTGTAGTTTGTTGAAAATGCCCGATTCCCAAATACGTCGCAGATAGTTGTTGAATAGCTCTGCATAGGGTAGTCCATGTCCGAAAGCCACATAGAAGGGCGATTGAATCGCAATCTCTTCGAGTATCTTGAATAGTGGCACACGCAAATACATTTGTTGATAGAGTATGAAATCCAATCGATCCTTGAAGCCTAAATGCATGTAACTTGTATTCAGATTTAATCGCTGCTTGAAGAGCTCTTCCAGTGATGTGGTTAGGATAATATTATTAATATGCTTTGGCAGCACACCGGCTATTGTCAGATTATCAATCAACTCAGTGTCAAAGGAATCCGCCAGCAGCTTAAGATGTGTGTGGGCCAGATCATCGAAGCTGTTTATCTGTCGCTCGTATAGACCAGCCGTTAGCATGCTGCATAATAGCGCCAAATATAGATTCGTCACCACAAATCCCGCTATGTTGAGTGTTAAAAAAATGACCACATCACGCCAACCTCGACTTGGGTGATTCAGATAGCTCATTGGCAGAAAGCAGATCAGCTGCAACACCTCCAGTAATGCGGCTGACCAACCATAGTCAGGTTGTCGATATCGGTACAACAAACTAAGCAGTATTGTGGCGTACACGATGCACACAATGAGCACCAACCAAACCTCTTTACTGAAAGGACGCAGAAAGTACAACGCTTTGGGTAGGGGCCTAGCCCAAGGCACCATGATGTAGGCGTTTATATTATAGAGTACATGGCTACGCCAGAAGTAACGCCACCCTAGGGTTGGTGCAATCCTGGTCACAAGGTCAACGCTACGCTGTTCGAAGGCCTCAAAAGCCACTTCGCGTGGAACATGATCAACTCCCTCCGAGAGCCTCAGCTCGGTACCATTGTATGTATCGATAAATTGGCGAATCAACTCGTACATGTAGCCCCTGTATACCAGTTGACCCTGGTGATTTACGTAGTAAAAGCAGCGCGGCGATTCATATTCCCTGGAGATGCTTACTGCTTTGCCCTGAAGATTGTGTAGTCGAGTGAGGCGTTGAAAATCATTTAAGTATTGCAATTGATGTATGCTAATTCTGGGATATGGTTGGTAGATATATAGCTGATCATTTTTAATGTCGAAGACTAATGCACGCAGAAATCCATTGTACAAGGCATGTGCAAAGAGCATTTGCAGCTGTAATCTATTGGCGGACGGCAGAATGTAGAACACCGGTTGCTCGTGTAGACACCAAAGCAACTTTACCAATGCATTGAGAGTTTGATTCATTCTGGAATCGGCTTCCTGGTATTCCAAACATACTATGGATAGTGAACGCTCATTAAAGTTGCCCAATAACTGCAGCTGACTGTATTTGGAGTCCAGTAATAGTACAGGCAAGTATTGATATGTGTCCTTGGTAGGCAGCATACCATCATCATGGCAGTCCAAGTAAACATTTAAATGTACCTTCCAATCGTTATTGAGCTGATTTATAATATCAACAACTAACCAAGTCGAGGCCTGCTTGGCCATTAAAACCAACAAGATAAACTCTACGCTGCACATGTATACGCAAGCTTTGACTAAAGTGTACTAATAATATTTCGGCATTGGCTTATGTCTTTATGTGAGTTCTCAATTAGGCCGAAAATGTCTATTATATTAGTCACCAACTATCTCTCTGCGAGTGCGGACATCGTTGTGGTATTAACAGCCTGTGCGTTTTTTATACCATTCACAAAAAATGTGAATTAATTTTGCAAAGCACAGAAGGAAGCATTTCCAACCATTTAGAGAATATATATTCTTGATCAGCATGCCTGTCCATCTGTGTGTTTCAACCGCGAGATCTCAGAAGTCTTAAGCGCTACAGAGCTGTAGTTTTTACCAGATGCTCCTCATATCAGCACGCACGCTGATTTTGATTTGGACCACCATGCCATAAAACAAATTTTTTAGAAGCGAAAAATTAGTGAACTGCAAAGACAAGAGAGGAAGGCTAACTTCGGATTCCCGAAGCTTATATACCATTGCAGAACTATAATTATTAAGAAAACCAAAGTAGTCCGATCCTTGTATTGTATATATGTTATATATATGGAGATTTTAATTCTCACGGGCAGCTTATTCCTGCTGTTAAGGATCCAGTCCATCCTCCTCGCCCTGGTCATTATGTTTAGTGCGACTTCCAGCAATATACAAATACACAAACACAATGTAAACTTTGTGAATGAGAGAAACAGAACATTTTGTTATATTTTTACTTCTCTCTTTCTCTCACAGGGCAGTCATACTATTTGGAGAGCAAAAGAAAATTTGTTAGCGCCATCAGTCGTTCTTTCTAAGTCTGTGTTCGCGGCCAGCCTCAAAATTTAGTCATGGTCATAGTAAGCAGAGAGAGACAGTAATCATCTGCAATCATACCGGCAATGTGGGACATTTGCGGAACTAGTTTGGCCGCATACAGGATTTAGTCGAATTGGTTATTATATAATTATTATGACCTAAGACAAAACAATCGACTCAGTGTTTCGAAAAGGTCATATCCAACAAAATTCGTACGCGTTTGAAGAAGGACTTTGACTTCTTCATAAATATCTTTCTATCTATTTGTACTTAAATAATTATTCTATCTTTAAAGCTAAAGTGTTCTATGAGTTCTATGAGTTTAAAAACTCCCTTGAAAATAATAACTCACAAGCATATGCTCCCTAATATTTTGATGCATCAGCCCTCAAAATATGATAGTTTGTAATTCGAAACTCAGTAGCTAAACGACAGATATTTTACAGAGATTTTTCTGTAATCAAGTTTCTTACTGAATCAGGATTACAATTTCCTACTTAAATTTTTCTATGTATATCATATTTATTCTTAAGATACATTTTAATAAATGCAACTACTATTCCATTACAATAACTCGTTCTCTGCTGACACCTCAATAGCTTTTCCTTGGAGTAACTATGAAATTGTGCTCTTTCTTCGCTCCCCTCTCTCTATACTATGCTCTCTCTTTCTCATACACACACACTCACTCTCTCTCGCTTGCTCCAGCTGCACACAAATGTTTCATTCCTGGCATTCGCACGTCCCTCAGCATCAAGCGGAAACAGTTAGCAGCCATTATGGCTACCCCACTGTCGTCTCAGGGTGTGTATATGTGTGTGTGCAGCTTGCATATTTCTTTAAATGTGCGAGTGTAGGTATGTACGTATATTTGTAATTACTCTAGGTCCAACAACGTCATAGCCATCAACAACCTCATCATCGTCAGCATCGTGTTTGTGTCGTCAACGAAGCCGCCAACTTGTTTGCATACAAATTAAACTCGTCATTTATGTGCACACTCTCTATGCCTCGCTCCTTCTCGCTCTGTCTTTCTATCTTTTTCCCTCCGTTGGCCGTTCACTCTCTGCGCTCGGTTTGCCCACTCAATAGCGCGCTTCGTTGCACGCTGTAGATTAATTTATCATCTCGCTTTACAAGCATTCTATGAGTGTAATGAACTTTTAACAAGCAAAAGTGCCACGCCCAGAGTCCTCCGAGCCCTCATTCTTTCCTGCCCAATGCAACCCATCCAATTAGTTTTTTCCATTTTTTCCCCATTTATACGTATAATTTTTTTGCATATTTTAACCTGCTTTTATTAGCGCCCGTATTTTCGACACATTGTTAGTACTTTATATACATATATATGTACATAACTATCTATATACTTATACAGTAAGTAAATATATACTTATATGCACACAAAAAAATTAAGTAATATTTTACCTAAGCTGTTAAGAAATTTCCACAACAAAACTATCTCAGCTTTTCAATTTCCAAATAATTATATTTAAGAAGTTTTTTGTTTGCTTGGGCTCAATGTCTTGAGTGAGCGAAAAAACGTTGAATTGCTTTTTAGGATTCCATGATTTCAGATGCATCTCACTGTATCTAATAAAAACACAAAATCCTAAAAATTTTAGCTCAGTCTGTTTCAAGATTCGCCACGATCTATTATAAGGAATCTTGTAGCTATACAAATACAGGTTAGAAAGTTCTATTGTTTGAAAAATTAATTATAAATTTTAGAATACACAGTTCTGGAGATGGTATGAGACTTCCAGGCAAATTTGATATATGCCAAAAATACCTTTTGGATTTTATACATTCACACTACCAAAAAAAGCTATAAAGCTATATACAGCTATAAATTATAGTATTTCATGTTAGCTTACAATGTAAGGATAGCTTTAGCTTTAAAACTCAACTTGCAATGCTTATACGTAAACTGTTACGTATACGTAATAAATTACTATATGGTTTGGTTGATTTTATCACATTTATTGGTTGATATTACCATAGGTAGAAATAATTGACTGAAACTAAGACTCCTCACTTTTTTTGAGCGAATGAACTATTGAACAATTTTTCTGCTCATTATTGAAAGATTAGGCATTTTATTCTTCCAAGATCTGGTATTCTATTTATGCATTTATTTATTTATACTTATTTTCTTTCTATCGCTATAAGTAAATCTTATATATTAATTGCCCTTCTTCATATACATAAAGATAGAACACGGATAAAAAATCACGATAAATAACATTTTTCTAAACTTTAATTAAACTTATATTTATTTGGCCTTCTTCAACTTAGAACTCAGTTTTAGTCTTTTAATTGCTAAATATTTTTTGAGTGTATATATATATGTTTATATTTTGATTATAAATTTTAATATGCAAGGCAAATATTTTGGCAAATTTCAAAGCACTGTTGCCGCTCATTAAACTTTAAAAACATAATTAAAGTTTTGCATGAACCAAATCCCTTGAGGATTCCCTTAATATACACAAACACATACAAGCTTCACAAGGACACACACACAACTAAAGGTTGACTAATGCGTGCATTGCTTTCACGCGCCAAAAGGTAATTAAAATGCTAATAAACACTCGTTAAGTACATAATAACCCAGGCAAGGCAAGTCAGGCACACACAGGCAGCAGCATAGCAGGACTACAAGGCCCAACTAATGCTACTTATCTGCAAATTTACACCCAGCACCAACACCAGATGAGTTGTGCCAGCCACCGCCTACAAAGCGACACACTTACATACATATATACATATACATAGCTAACTGCACACACACATACATAAACTTGCGCAAATTTGCAGAATTTATATATCAAATATTCGCCTATCCTCAAACACACAACTGGGTTCAGTTTTTGGGGTCTTGACTGCGTTGACTTTGCCACACTACTCGGGGCTTACAATTACTACAGCAGCATGGCGGGTGATGGTGGAGGAGGGATGGCAGTGCTTATTATGCGTCCAACGTTGCCTCTAAAATATGAATTACAAGTGAGATTTAAATAAATTAACTCAAACAACACACACATACAGAAGGGCCGATCAGCTCAAGCAATACGTACAACACCAAAAAGATCCAAAACACACTCCGCTAGTAGAAACCTGACCCACAAATTGGAGTCATGTAGTGCTAGTAGGCCCGTAGTGGCCATCCGTCCTTGTAAACCTTAGTAAGGACTACGCTGCTTCACATAATTTGCACTAGGCTTACATAAATTAAAGGAAATGCGAGTAGTGTAAGGGGTATGTTTGTGTTGTATATAGGGTGCTCAAGTATAAGATAATTTAATACTACATATGTGGTTCTGCTTTGTTTTCAAAGTGATGGCAAAGCAACTCAAATAATCCAATATATTTCTGTCTGGCATAGTTTTAACTTTCTCAATAATAACTTAACTTCATGATGAATAAAATGAACTATGTATTTCAAACTATTCTGCAAGTTCCTGTTACATTTTTAAAGACATTGTTATACTTATCTAAAAGCCTGAATCTTGAATTTGCAACGTACACATACTTACTTGTTTTCATACTTAAACTGACCTACAAATGCAACACCCTATACTTACACACTCGTTCAATTCGCAAGGCAAACACTTCAACCTATGCCTTAACCCAAAACCCAAAATTTAATTAAAATTATTTTCAAGTGTTTTGTGTTTTTTTTTTTTTTGAACGGCTCCCAGACATACTCGAAATGGTTAGCCAGGATATATTTACCCGTACATGGCCGTAAATTGTTGTTGACCTAAAACGTCAAATATGTATTGGCCTTGGCCAAGCTTATTATAAATTATGACATAAAAATCTAATAAACTTCAAAACATGGTAAAGAAAGTTAAGATTAAAGTGCTGATGCTGCCTCAAAGTGTCAAATATTGAATGTGCCCTTAGGATTACAACACATGTGTGTGTGTGTGTGTAAGTGTGGATATATATGGGTATCCTTGTACTGGGCAAAATGGTTAGTCAAATGTTTGAAGCTTGGCAAAATGCATTTATTATTCAGAAACTATTGTTGCGCATTAAATATGTATGTAAGACCAAAGCAGGAATACAGACAGAGGACATAGACAAGGACAGAGCAAGTTATTCCAGTAGACGACAAAGTTGCAACATTGTTGTTGTGGAAAATGAGCAAGAAAATGCGCCCATTACAAAATTTGCATAAAATGTAAGTGTGTACACTCAGACAAATAAAACAGAAAGCAAGTCATTCTTCATAAAGGAAGCGCATCCATTTACAAAATATGGACTGCGGTTTCTTATTACACTGGTGCTTTAGTAGAGTAAACGAGTATATTGTATTTGTGCAAATGTATGTAACAGGCAGAAGGAACCCATAAGTATATATATTCTTGATCAGCATCAACAGCCGAGTCGATCTAGCCATGTCCGTCTGTCCGTCCGTATGAACACTTAGATCTCGGAGACTATAAGAGCTAGAGAGACCCAATTTGGCATGTAGACTCCCCTTGTGGGGCGTCAGATCAAGTTTGCCTCCTCCCGCCTCCGCAAACCGCGAAACTTTATATCTTCCACAAATTTTAACGCATTTGATTGAAACTCGGTTTGTATATGTATAAGCACATAATATACCGATGTGCCGAGTTTTGTTAAGATCGAGTGTATTGAATATTGAACAAATGCTGAGTACGAGTATCTTATAGGCGGAATATCGACTATAGCGTTCTTACTTGTTTTTCATACCTTTGAGTGTGTCGAATAATGAATAAGTACGAGCATCTTACAGTCGGAATATCGACTATAACGTTCCAACACCCAAGGCATTCTAAAAATGTGAAAATTATCCAAGATATTCGAAGCAACCACTTCGCAAGTCTCAGATGAAACAAAAATTTACATTTTGATCTAATTTTTCTAAGTGTATATATATGTGTTCGTGTAGAGACGAACAATGAGCAAAAAAGCGCGAGTGTTGGCACATAAACAAGAAAACAAGTAGCGATGCCATAACAAATGCCAACAGGTTAGCAGCCATCACGATCCGACATAACCACGCCCCCACAGCCGTTGCTCTATCGTCTATAGCTATTATGACTTACAACAAAGCCCAAGCCCAGACGCAAGCAAAAAGTTACTTTCAACGCCGGCAACAAAAACGAATTTGCATAAATAACAAAAACATATTTAACCCCCGCATGCCATGACTTTTGCCCCCAAACACCCAGAGTCGGGTCACAGTGCCAGGCCAGGGCAAACACAAGCTGGCAAACTTCGCCGGCATGACTCGAGCTGTTACCTCTATATTCTATGCTATTTTTTTCTTCCTGGCGCATAATTTAGCAGCACGCATTGAGTAAGCTGCTGCCTCTGACTCTTCAGTGCTGTGCCTTATTGTGGGTGCCCTGCGACTTGACCAGCTGATGTTTTTCTAAGCTGATTTTTCTCAGCGACTTCTACAAAAAAGTTGGTTTAGTTTTTTGTGCAGCTCTTAGATTTTTCTTGCTGCTATCTCTGTCCCTGCCAAATATGCATGCGAAAATTATTTGTAAAATGTAGTGGCAAACATTTGAAATGAATGCAAAAGCGACAAATAAACGACAACTCGGCACGACAGCAAGGGGATGTGCAAAAATGCCAGTGAAATATTTGTTGGCAGCGCAGTTTTTTGTTATGGTATTGAGGACATTGCTTAAGCTTGCAGAGTCAGCCAAAATAATCGTCAGCACATTCAGAGAATAATAGCAGCAAATTCCAAAATAAATGCAAATGTTATATATAGTATGAAAATATTCAAAATTAAATATATCAAATGGAAAATTGTTATTAAAAGAGAATGTTTTTAACTCAAAATTGGCTGGCAATCGTCATTGATTTTTGACTGTCCGACCGACACGTTGAGCTACCATTTCTCCGAAACTTTAAGAGTAGTTCCTAAACAATTAATTTTCTTAAATAAATTAAACATTTCTGTAATAATTAAAGTAAGATGGAGCACCTTAGTGGATGCCTTGGTAGTATTTGGCTAATTCACACAAGAAATATGTAGTGTCAGGATAATGCATAGAGCTTTCTATTATTTAAATATCTCTTTTACCCATTTCTCATAGTATTGATAATTTTCCTTTCCTGCCACTCTTATCTTAGGCCTATCTGAATCTCTTTCTTATCTTTAGTTTAAATATACATATTCCATAAATTTAAAAGTTATTTTCCCCCTAAGTGCCATATATATTTTAAGTGAAATAAACTTAGTTAAGGTGGATATTCTTAATTTTACCAATAAAAGCTGTTTTCTTTAAATCATTTCTTTTCTATCAGCAACCAATATGAAATCAGGACTTTTCATCTGGGATTTGGTTAGTCACACATACATATCTACCTTTTCCACCAGCAGCTTGAAGTGCCTGTAAATGTTGCAATCAGTGTGATATGCCCCATAGACCACAGAGAAGCGTTCAAATAACAAGCCAAACTCCACGACGACGATAATGTTGCTGCGGTGCGCAAAACTGAAACAGCAACGGCAACAAAAACCGCAACAACGGTATAGGATGGGGAACAGCACAGAGCACAGATGCGTTTCTAGACAGGCCGGGCGAGCAGCAGAAGTGGAGGGATTGAAGGAAGCAATAATTTAATTTTGCATTGCAAATGCAAACAAATTTCGCTGAGCCGCAGAGGAAAAACTTAAAACCGCAGCGAACGACAAAAACGCAAAGGAAAATACCAACAGCAGCAGCAGCAGCAGAGGCAGGAGTACGAAAAGGAGTATGCCGACAAATAGGTGTAGGGTGGGGAAAGGGCCGTCAGAGCAGCCAAAGCGAAGGCGAAGCTGTGGCTAAAGTGAGTGAGTGTTTATTTTATAGCCTGCAATGGAGTTGGCTGTGTACAGTTTCTCTTACCCGGCCAAAACCGCCAAACGTTTTGCTGTTGCTTTGGTATTTTCCGCTTGCCTCTCCCTGTCATCCTGACATCCTGCTACCCTTTGCTTTGGTCTGTTATTATTGAAGAATTATTACGCGCAGCGCAAGGGGCAGCAGCTGCTGGTAACAGAAGTTGCCAATGCCGTCGACTAATAGCACAAAATTCTCTCAAAATGTTCTTACCACTGTTGTTATTGTTACTCTTGGGGTTTTTCTCTTTTTTTGCAGAACTTATATATATATATATATGTATAGGTTTTTGTGCATAAAAAGCAAGTGTAAAAGTTTTGCATATTCATGGCGCTTTAAATGTCGTCGCCAGCCAAGTCAGACCCAAACGCAGACGTTGTTGGCGACAGCGCCTTGTCTGAAGTGCAGCAGAAACAGCCAAAGCAACAGTCACAAAGGCAAAAACCAACAACAGCAATTGAGTCTGATGACATGCTCTAACAAAAATGTAGAGAACTATGAAGCTGTCATGAAATATGGGACACAATCCTAATATACTGTAGTATGTTCTAAACTGCCTGAAATTAATAAAATGCTCGGTCGGAAAGAGTGATTCACATATCTGTAGACTCGTCTTTGGTAGTGCAATGGGAAATATACATTGCAGATCTTCAATTTCCTTTCCAAAAGCTATCAAAGCAACTAAGATTAGCGAAAGACATACTCAAGTGCTTATCTCTTTAACATGCACAACACATCAACTTAGGCACATTGTAGATTGTCCCATGTCCATCTATCCGTCCATGCATCTGTCCGTATTATCTATTGGACAGGGAAAGAAAGAAATAGAATGAATGCTTTGTTATTTAGCAATCTTGAGGTCAGTAGTGAGCGAAAAATGATAATTGTTTCTCGGCAAAGTTATTTTTTTTATATAAGAAGTCCCACGTAATATGAGCCGCTTCTCACTTTGTAACAGCAATTTTGAAATGTGAAGCTTTGATGATATCACAGCTGTTTCGGGGTTCGCTATAGACTCCTAATCTCCAGATACCTTAAGCATGTGACAACTGCTTCGCGGCGTTTGCTTTGCCCATATTTACTTATTCTGAAGCCAAATCCTAAATCTAAAGCTCTACGAGTTTCCAAACGCGCAAACACAAACTTGGACGAACGGCCGGGAGAAAGTTTTGCTTATATTGGTTTTTGTCTACAGTGGTTGTTGTAGTGGTTTTTTGTGCACATGAAACGGCGTGCTATCCGTTATTATTTTAAATTTGATCATTTCGAATGGATACAAAAGTATAATCAGAATTAAAGTGAATGAAGTCAACGCGTTTGTTTAACAATTCGAATGTGGCCTGCAATGACGATGCTTACTAAAATGCTGGACCCACACTTAATGAATAAGAAGAGGCCTGAGAGCATGGGAAAAACTTATATTCCTGAATATCAGGCAATCCCTACTGTCAGTATCACCCAGTATTGGGAGTTTGAAAAATCAGGCCTCAAGATATATGCTGAGAATGACATTACAAAATCAATATTAATTATTGAAGGGTATTTGATGGTGATCTGATAAATCCAAATTTTTCTTTTGCTTTTTATGCTGTTGCACGTTGCAGCAAAAGTAAATAGATGAACAGAGTAAGAGGGAGAAAAATCAGCAAGAAAAAAAGTAATAACATCAACTATAAAAGTAGCTACATCAGTTGGCAGCTGCAAGCAAACGAAACGCACAGACAAATATATAAAAGCAGACATATAGACAGCCGACCGCCGCAGACATATTGTGGTTGGCAAAACTTTGTTGACAACAACCATATTATGATCATGGTTATGAGAGGGGCAGGGTGTATGAAAGTTATGTATCTGTCTCGATACTAGCGCTTACTAAAGATAAAAAAAACACCGCGCAATGAAGCGCATGTGAAAACAATAAGACTATTGCTTGAATTTATGTGAAAGCTTTATGGAACTGAGCACGCCCACTACACTGAGCAAAATTATGGCAAATTTGATTAAATGCTGTTAAAAAAGGTAAATTCGAGACTGTAGCGAAAAGACTCCATACAAAGAAATGGTACTTCAATCCATAATTCTGCTGCGATAAAGGAACGGGACATCGGCCATTTTCTTACGACAGTTGTCTTGTGAATGAATGTTATCAAGAGCAAAACAGCAGATTTTATTTTCAGACATTAATTAAATTTTAAATATTCCAGACTATGTAGAGACATATTACAAACATTTATATAAAACACATATGCCTATATATTTCTGATTACAAACAGTTTAAGAAACTCTACAAATTCTCGAGAATATCACAAGTAGATCTTAAACTAGAAATTTCAATGTTAATTCCGCCTCCATTAAGTAGAATTATTTTGCTCAGTGCATTTAATCCGTATCCTTTGCTTGCTACGTAATTGTCGACATGTCAGCACATTAAATGCCCATAAAATGGCAACGGGAACAGCAACTGGCAAATCAAAGCAACTTGTTCGCATCAGCGGAAACTTTTCTAATTTATGGCCAGGGTATGCAACAGTTAAGTGACTTGTAGCCTTTGAACTTTTCACGCTCACGCTCTGACTGACCCTCAGCCAGGCCAGGCAAGCCAGGGCCACATTTACATGGTGTACGTATACGTAATGTGTACCTGGACTCCAGGTAGGTGCTCTAAAATTTATCATGACACTAATGAGCATGAAATAGGACAAGGTTTATTAAATTTCCTTGGGTTTCTTATATTTTTTAAATGTGCACATGGCAAGTTACCCAGAAAATAGGGAGATAGGAGAACGGGCAGGACGCGGTTATGGCAACAAGTTTTTGCCTCATCAGTTGGCCACCGCACTGAGTCTGACAACATTGCTGTGTGGCGCCAACGCGTCTTTCACACTGTTACTGCTGCTCCTCCACCACGCTCTTCAAGTCCTAGCAGCTGCTGCTGCCTGGGCAACAAAATGAAAAATGTCCGCAAGTGCGAAAATGAATCTGCCCCATGTTGCAATTTATTATGCCAACATAATAAATATTATATACAGTTGCGGCAAGTGGGTGGGACTCTGGGGGGCAGTGGAGGTGTTTTTTTTTATGTCACAGTATCTGGACGTTTTTGCCTTTGTGACAGTTTCAGAAATGTTTTATGGAGTGGATTGGAGGCAAATCTTCTAGTACCTTGTTCTTGTTGCTCTGCTGCTTTGCCTCCTTTTCCTTAATTGTGGCCAAGGAAAATAAAGTTTCTGGTTGCTGCCAAATTGGTCAAGAGTTAGCAAAAAAAAAGGGGGCCAAGAAAAACAATAACAACTGGAAACTGCTCTACATGTTTTTGAATTTTAGTGAAAAACCACAAACGTTGCCAAAATGAAAATGTCACTCGTTTCTTAATGCCCTAAGTTAACAGTTTATTAAGACAACTATCTAATTTTCCAGGCGATATTGGGAATATTTTTTTGTAGTGCACATCTAGAAACAAAATTTAGAATATATAAATGCTTCAATTGAATGCTAACAATATCTTTTTATACACCAAATTTTTCATATGAATATCTGCTGAGTTTAAAGTCAAAAGATCTTCCAGATTGAATTGGATTCAGCTTGGACAACCATATAATTTAGTTCCCATAAGAGGAAATTCAGTATTCCATGAAAACAAAGCCATTTATTTTAAACAGATTAAAATATTTTGTAGAAATTGCAAAAAAAAACATGACTGAAAACCAAATTGTAAGCATATTGGATCATTTAACATTATTTTACAACCATGACTACTGCAGCCAACACGCGATCAACCCAATCTTAATGTAAATTAAAGTAATTGCAAATTGTAATTGACCACTTTAACCGCCGAATGAGTCCTTCAAATCGTGGTTTGGAACAGGAACGCTTGTGTGAGAACTAAAGAAGTAAATTGCAAAGTACTGCTCTAAATATCGTATCTCTCAGATGCTACGAAGGAATAAGCTTTGAAGGAAATAAGTGCGAAAATTGTTAAGTTACATTGCACTGTTATATATTTACAATGTGAATGGTATTTAAGCATCCTTTCTTGATTTAATTCCCAATATAGAGTGATAAAGAATTTTCATTTACGATTTGTAATTGACAAGCAGAAGTGGTCTGATGTTTTTGTGACAATTTTTTCTCTTCAATGTCTTAAGACTTTAGAGATCTAGAGGTTGACACAGACAGACGGGCATTCGAAGCGACATATCTATATTGACTCCCATCGTCATGGTGATCAAGAATATATATATGCTTCCTTTTTTTGCTTTGCAGACTTCACAAATTATTTTGAATAGTATAATAATTGCGCCACATAAGAATTCTTAGCGAATCATGTTAGTCTTTCCACTTAGTCTATAGTGTTTTTAATTCGGGTAGCCAATGTCTGCTGCACGTTATAACCACGCCTGCTTCCAGCGGATGAGAATTTGATACGCACGCATTTCTATAAATAATTCAAATTGTCAACACGAATTTATTTGCGTTGCGTCTGAGCTTATGTATGCTTGGGTGTAAGTTGCTCTGCGGTTACCCAAAAGCGGAAATGGACCCGGGACAGGTGTGGAGAGAGAGAGAGAAGAGATACAGATTGTAGGAAGAGTATTGGTACACAGACAGCAGCAGGCTTTGTGCTTATGTCAGGCATGTCAAGCGGTAAATGTAAATGTATCTGCATTTGCACTGTATCTGTAACTTGGCAGATAAATCTGAATGTGCGTGTGTCGTTTCCCTGGTGGCCGTCGCCTTTGCGGTTTGCAGCTCTGTTTGCTGTTTGTTGTTATTTAAGCAAATTTATTTGTCTGCTATGCTGCTGTTTGCTTTCATTTCCGGCCACGTCGACAAATCACATACACAACCCAAAAACCCAAAAAGGATATTATATGCAACAAAACTGTTTCCTTAGCAGAAGTTATTTTATATATATTTTGCCAATATCTGTGGGTACATGATTAGTTATTAAATGTAAGTATCAGCCACATGGGGGGTGGGAAGGTCATTAGTATATTTTAATTTGCACCTATAGGAATACACAGCAAATGCCGTTTTTTTTAGTTTCTTAAATATATATATATATATACATACAGTTGTTGGTTCGTTTCATACTTATTTACATAGTATGTATTCCCGATCTAAGAAGACCTCTATTCAATATCAGTTTATTTTGTTCTGTGACATGCCATTTGCTGGTATAGTATGATATAGTTGGCCGATCTAGATCGAATTTGGTCAGCATACCAAAATTGATTAAAATTAGATAAAAAACACATAGCTGCTTAGTTGGAAAACATAAATCAAAATCGAAAGTGTGCTTAGTTCGCTGGCTTTTAAATAGGAGGAGCAAAATGACTCTAAAAACAAGGTGATTATATACAAGTTCTAAAACGCAGCTTAAAGGAATACAGGCTCTGCAAACCAGACACTCCGTCAAATTTCTGGCGCCTCTCGGTATTTGAGCGACAGCACTCTTCATAAGAAATTCAGTGTCAGACAAGTGGGAGATGAAGTGATCATTTATTGCACCTATTCCGCTCAGAGCTCCACGCAGCAACTGAGAGACACGATATTTAGAGCTCATTCGGCGAGAAGAATGGGCAGCAGTGTTTTTCAATTTACTTCTCAGACAAGCGGTCCCGTTCCAAGCCACGATAGGCAGCACTCATTCGCCGGTCAAAGCCGAATGCAGCAGAATTTTGCAATTACTAAAAATTTCAGTTCTGGAGCTCTTAAGACTTCTGAGATCTTGGGGTTGAAAAACACACACGGACGGACGGACATAGGTATATCGATTCGCCTCGCTGTACGTTGCAGACTTCATGACAAAATTAGTATACATTCACATTTTTTTTTTGTGAATGGTATTAAAAGAAAACCTTGAAAAAACGTAACACAAGATTTTATATGCCAAAAAACAACGAATTAAACCTCGTACAAATTTACGGCATCCGCTTCCTTTGTGTTTTTGTTGCCTTTATAATGGTCTTTTAAGTGGTTTTCTACATTTTAGCTGAATTGATATCATTTAATCTTTAAGAGCTCATCAATGACCCTTGGCATTGTTGTCCAGGTCACGCATTTGGGTTTACCCAAAAAAATAAAGCCAACAGAGCCCTCAAAACGCCGTCTCACGTGTGCAAATAGAAAACTGAGAACATATTTTTATTCAATGCCAGCTACTTCTGCCCCACACCCAAACTCTCTTATATCCAACATCCAACACATTGCTGATGCTAATTGGCTGGACAAATGTTTGTGCCTTGGAAATTTTTGGTAGTCATCGTTGATGGTTCACTTAGAGAGGGTTACTACACCTACGCCAACAGTTACTCTTGGAGCGCTCGTCAGTTATGTTTGGAATGGGTCGACTGCTCGTACTAACCGTTGTCCTGCTCGCTGCATCTGCTTCTTTGGCCACTCACAATCTTACGAACTTCCTGAAGCATCGCGAGAAGCGTTGGCTCATATTTCAGAACAGTGGCTCACTTAAGTTCAGCATTGGACCATCCTTGCCAATACCCCTCGGCGATCATGTAACATTTCGTTCCCTTGTGCTATCCTACACGCTGCAGGGTGGCACCTACAATCTACCCACCACACCCATTTGGCCGTGGGACAAGTGGGAGAGCACCTTCGCCCGCTCCCTGACGCAGATGAAGCAAAACATTGAGCGACACATGGCAAATGGAGATTTGCGATATGCAGATGATACTCGCTTGTTGGTCTATACGGCTTTGGAGGAATATATAAGCAGGAGACATGATGATACGGCATTGGGGCGGCAATGCCTGCTCCGCTCTATATGTGAGAATGCCCAGGTGCATCATCATGTCGGCATCTTTTCCGAGATTCTCAATATTGTACTGAGGTAAGTTGTTCGAATTAAACAGAGTTCTTCTTTATATACTTATCGTCCAATGTTTGCCAGTCCTGGCAAAGCAGATCTGGATAACTGCTATCATGATGCCTACGCGATGGGCAAGGCAGGAGTCAATTGCTTAGCGCTCTATAAATCCTGTCCACGTGGTCTAAACTTCTTGGACGAGCTTCTAATTGTAGAAGGTGATTGAGCGTAAATGATGAATGGCTGCATTAAGGCAACAATAAAGTTTTTGGCAAACCACAGTGCATGCCTAATGGCTGTTGTTGTTGTTATTCTTGTTGCTGATGTTGCATAATTTGCGGCTCTATTAACGGAAATGCATAGAGTAGGTCCATGGCGGCAGGAAATGGTGTATAGTGCATAATCAAAGGCAGTGCTCATGCATGGACACACGCAGTTCATGCGGCGATGGCAAATGTGCAATATGTGGATATATGAGGAATATATGTTCATGGCTACTTTTCTGAGAGGTAAATTGTTATGACTTAAAGTCGGTTCGAAAGACATTTGTATATGTAATGTTTGGGGGATTGAACTACAAAACCCATTTTATTGAAAGGTAATGCCGATCATGTAAAGGACAAACTATTTATAGCACCTGTGTTCTTGATGACATCCAGGCCCATATCTTCGATTATAACATTAAATTTGACAATTGACTTCAAACGATGTCTCAAGTAGACTTTTACCTTAATCGAAATGACCTTGAATAAATGTTCTGTTTCATATCTAGAAAAGTCCAAAAGGGGAATAATAATTTAGTCTATCCGAGCTACTGTGGCATTGATAAAGTACTCTTTAGTAGATTCTTAAGCACTTGCTTAAATGTTAATCAACAGCGAATGTTAAAAGTTCATGTGCACATTACCTTTCTTTCACACACCTTGAAAGACCAATTGTGCTATCTCACATGAACAGGTCCATAAGCAAAGTGCATAGGAATTGTCGAAGAGAATATAAATAAGAAGCAGAGTTGTGTCTAATAATATTTACTTTGTCAATATAGCATAGAACGTTCTCCTACTATGTATATTCTAGACGAGCGTATTATTGGGGATTATTCAGTTTTCTATATGTTCTTTACAATTCAATCCTTAAGATTATGATTAACATGTAATCGTTCAATTTGATAGAAACTTAGAAACCTTTATCACGAATTCAATTTTCCGTTACAATATAAACATTTCGCCAGGCTACATCCTAATCGTATGCGCTATCATAAGTTGAAACACCGCAAAATTGAGCTGAGCCCAATCCACACTCCCCCCGCCTCTTTAGATGCTCGGCCTTTTACGTGTCCTTCTTCTCCGCCTACACATATTCTCTTCTTCGTTGTTCTCCGCGTTTTCATAATCATGTTTGAATTAGCCTGCGTGCATATACACACTCGTACACAGAAGGATAGCAACAGGGTGTCTTACCTGCTTACCAGGCTTCTCCAAAGCAGGCAGGTTGCATGCTCACGAGATACCCTGTAAGTGTGCGTTGTCTGTGTGCACCTGGCAATCCTAATGTGCCACTTAAGATGCATTTATTGTCTCTTACTTGTCGACATTGTTGTCATTGTTGCTGTTGTTTCTGCACTTCCATTTAATTGACGCCATTGTTGACAAAATGGCGGTCATGTTTTGGCGTACGCTGCACTGCAGCTGTTTCCTGGAGCTGTCGCTGGAACTTTGAATCCTGAAGCCACAAATGCCATTAGTGTCGAGCAACGCGACAACATTTAAAGGCAGCCTAATTTCAAGTTGGCAGCAGGAAAAGCAGGAAATGTGGATGAAATCACTTTGCATTAGCTTCGAAAGTTTTAACTGTCTCTTGGATATGTTTAAGCGGTGCACAATCGGCTTTGTCAAGGGAGATGGCGATTTTAAATGCACAGAAAACAAATTACTACTGTTTTCATAGGTCAAGTAAAAATAGTGTAAAAAATGGACTTAGTTTGAAATAAATGTACTTTTATTTCAATAGTCCATTATTTGGGGTAGAAAAGTGTAGTTTGGGAACTAACTAATGTCAAACATAAAGTGTTCTAAATTCAAGACTTTGTATTCTACAATCTAGATTTCGAATATGTGATACGATTCTCCTTAACATTTTATTTGTAGCTCAGCCCGCCAAGCTCATGTTAAATGTTTAATAATTGTCATCCACAGCGAAGGCGTCCAATACGCATTCACCTCTAGGACACTCCACAAACGCCGCCAAGCAATCCACTCCCGCCAAACCAGCCGCATAAGCTTTTTTGTAGGTCCCATCCAGTTGAGCTTTACCAGGCCTGCATTAATAAACTACCAGATTAGACGTGATAATTCAAATTAGTGCTACCTACCAGGACATTCAATAGCTCCGCCATGATGCCTTCGTGATGATGTACTTGCGCATTCTCACATATAGAGCGCAACAAGCACTGACGCCCACGTCCAGTTTGCCCACTCGCTTTATCCATATAGTTTTCTAAGGCAGTATAAGTAAACAGACGTGTGTCATCTTCATGGCTTACATCCAGCTGTCTGATCTTGTCCTGCAACGATCTGGCATAGATAGTCTCCCATTTGTCCCAGGGATACAACGGTGTCGAGGGCATAGCATAGCCCCCAAAATGCAGTGTATAAAACCAGAGCATGCCACGCCAGGTTACGGGATCCGCTAATTGGCTATCCATAACAGGTCCCACAACCAAACGTATGGTACCACCATTCCTATATATGAGCTGATGACGTTTTTGACGCGCATGCATATAGGCTGTCAGATTCTGATACGGAGTGGTCTTAATCACATCGAATGCGGCTTCACTCTGCGGCATCAACACACAACCCAATAGGACTAATAATATTTTCATTATAAACTCAATCCAACGACTTTCAAGTGCACAGTACTATTCAAGAATGTCTCATACGAGTGATCAGTCACAATCAGGCAGCCCACAATGCGCCTCAAAGAAGTAGAATAAATATTTGTATTTGTCCGCCCAATTAGCAGCCAAAATTGGGTTATAAAGTAATCAGAATCATGTGTGTGCCCGCAGTGGCTGGCTTTTTAAGTGGCTTTGCACCGCGAAAACTGTTCAATTTATTTATTTAAATAAAAAATGTTCATGTAAATATGCTTTTCGTCAATTTTAAAATGCAGCGCTATTCGTGTAAGCAAGCATGAAGCAACGTTAGGCCTGTATAACTATTGTAAAAAAATATCGATCCAACTATCGGTAAGTCACACACAATAAGTGTGACCGTCGCATTTATATTGATCAGCTGGTTTTCAGTACTGCAAAATAATGCAAAATAAATAATATAAAATAAACAAAATAAAAGTGAAATTTTATATAAATATTATAAATTATTATATAAATTATTATAAATATCGCATCGCAATCCTTGATAAAGCCGAATAAGTGCCCTCCCATGCGATTGAATAAAAAAGGATGAACGCTGTTATTGCGCTTTGTCACTTTTGTGAGGCCCATGGCCCCTGTGCAATTTTCTGCACACAGACACTGCGCGACACAAAGATTGAGGATTTGCTCGAGCAACAGCAACAGCAGCCGCTAAAGACATGCTCCGCCTGCAACTATAACAACGGCGCTATATACAGCAAGGACACGGAGAGCGGTGCCATCTTTGTGAGCACCAAGGTTGCTGCCTTGCCGGAAGTTAGGCAGCTAGTTAAGCAGGCTGCGATGCGAAGTCTAAGCGACAAGGATGATAGTGGGTTTGTGTTCTTTGGCGATTCCGCGCACGGGCACATACTCAGCCACACGTTTCGTGTAGCTGATCTGCAAGCGCGTGGCTACAGTCAGCTTTTCTCGATTATTGTTCTGATGAAGGATAAATATTTCCTGTTGAACACGAAACCATTTCTGTCCGAGCACTTAAAGAAGGTATCCATGGAGTTGCAGGCGGGCGCACAGCGTACAAAGGAATCAGAGGACTGCTACGCAGAGAGGCAGCGGCGTTTGTCCAGCGCCGAGTACCTGGTGCCCACTCCTCGTTCCTTGCTGCAGCTAACAGGGGAGAAGAATGTCTTTCCCCAGCTGCATTCGCACTTTGCTTGGATTCTGCTCACTGGCTCTCGTTTCCTCACCGAGCACGTTACCTTTGGCAATCTACCCTGGTTACCACCACAGAGCAGCGGTCGTCCGCCAGCCCAGCGCCTGACTTACAATAGCTCCACCCTGCCCATGATACAGAAATATGAGGAAAGTATCGATGATCCGGAGCAGGACGAGTTCTTCTCGCTGCGTCACATCAAGAAAGTAGTGCGCAAAGAGGAGTTTGCCACTGTTTGCTATTGCGCCCTCACTGGCGTCAAAATAATTGTGCGCGGCGCCCCTGAACGTACTTTCCGCTTCATGGTCTGCCTGAAGAAACTACTGCCGGAGCCCATGCACAATCTCATGCGCATCGATGCCCAGCATCAACACTCCATAAGTTCCGAATATAAAATTATCTCCGTTTCCAATGATATAGCGGTTCCCATTGCAAGCAGTTCAGTCTTCCGCATAGACTTCCTGGACAAGCATGTCAACGGACACGACGTCTCCGTCAAATGGCCGAGCGAGTTGCCACGGAAATGTAAGTGGTCAGTACATCTTGAAAAAGCTGCTGCTAATCCAGAAACCACCATTCCTTACAGTGCCAGATCTTATGGTCAAGCTGTTGAAGGCAGTGGAAGAGAAGACCTTTACGGAATTGGTGCTCAACAAAAAGACCAAAGTACTCATCGAGGAGTGGAAGAAGTAGGTTCTGCAGGCGGCATGTAGCGATATTTCAAAATCTGACATACACAGTATTTTCTTTATAGCAAAGTCATCTGCCTGAATCATGCCAAGACCAGCAGTGTACAGGCCAAGCTGAGGAAGGTGCTTGGAGTTCAGCCGCAGGATCAGCCCTTAATCAATTACTGGAGCACTCACTTGCACTAGATATTTATATACATATGTATAAGACAAGCTAGGTGAGACGGGAATATCTACTGCCGGAACTAATCAACGCAGATATTTAACTAACCGGCATTTTATATTGCCGTCCTTGGGTTATTGTATATATATTATTTTTTCACTTTTTGGAATAAAAATTCTTTATTGCCACACAAAGAACGTGCAATGTATGACTATTCCACATGGTATCCAATATCTTATAACCATAAAGCGAAAAACACACTCTTCCACAATGTTGCTGATGTCCTTCTTGTTGTTGTTGCCCGTTTACTTCTTGTAACCGCAGCTGGAACGACGACCACGAGCACGCTCGAACTTGCGTCCCTTGGAGCGGACATAGGGGCGTGTGTGCGAATGGGGCACACCAGGAGCCTTGCCGAAGTGCTTGCAGGCGGTGCGGGCTGTGCGCCTACCCTGTAGCAGCAGGGTATTCTTGCCTGTGGGCGAACGCAGAGCCAGCTGATCGAAGGTGAGAATCTCACCGCCGGCCTTCAGGATACGCTCCCGAGCGGTCTGGGTGACATGTAGAGCGCACAGCGACAGCTTGGGTACTACCAGCAGACGGGCATCATCTGTAACCGTGCCCACAACCACAACAGTAGACTCAGGCTGCTTGGCAGCCTTGTGGAAACGAGCGATGCGCTGCAGCGACATTGGTGGCCGATTGATTTTGCTCATGAACAAACGCTTCAAGACGATGCGGTTGAACTTCTTGTTGGTACGGCGTTGCAGGAAGCGGTAAAGCTGCACAAACAGACGTAATTATGTATAAAAACATCGAGAAAAGGTACATGTAGTTGTAACTTACCTTGACGAGCAAGCGCAGGTAAACATCCTGAGACTTGGGCTCGGTACGGCGTACCTTGCGATCGTACTTGTGGTTGATATCAATACCCTGCAACGAAATACAATTACCAACTGCCGCATCGATACCTCTAATTTGCTACTCTCAAGTGGCAGCGTACAAAACGCCCCAACATTGAAGATGCAAAAAGAATATTATTTTTTCAATGTTCGGAATTTTTCGCTTACCATTTCGGAGCGACCGGAAAAGAAAGAGAGGAAAAAGATTAATCGATTGGTATCGCAGTTGTTGACATTGTCAGAGTTGCAACGAACACTATCGATATTTGATATATTTATAGCGATATTTAACACTGAATGGCGGTAGGCCTAAAATTGATTATGATTCAATTTTAGTCAAATATTAAAATGATAAATGAAAACTTACAGCATTTATTCAATATTTGACACACTTAAAAATATGCAACGCTATTTTCAAATTTGGTGACCCAAGCTCTCATAGTATTCGAGATCTAGGTGTTTATATAGATATCGTTTATATCGATTTGCAAGATTGGGAGGGGTCGTGAAAAAATTTAAAAACAAACTTGATCTGACGCCCTACAAGTGGAGTCTACATACCAAATTGGGTCTTTCTATCTCTAGCTGCTTCCGAGATCTAGGTGTTCATGTGGAAGGACAGACGGACATGGCTAGTCGACTAGGCTGTTGATGCTGATCAAGAATATATATACTTTATGGGGTCTTAGACGCTTCCTTCTGCCTGTTAAATACATTTGCACGAATACAATATAGTCGTTTAATCTACTAGAATACGAGTATAACAATGGCCATGCACGTGCCTTCTTGTTCATGCAGCACATTTTTAATTATCAATAGATACGAAATCTGTGACAAGGAGAGTACCCGAACCTTTTATACCCTTGCGGAACTATAAAAAGGCATGCAACATATGCTTCAGCTGTAGTAATAGGCAAGGCAGTGAACCAATCATCTTGCTTTCAGTTGCAAATTTAACATGTAGCACGGAGACGATTGACACCTAAGGGAGTAGCCAGCTTTGTCCGAAGGGGATGGCAGATCGTCAATATATTCTGTACCATTTGACAAATTTATAGTGCATTTATACTGATGCGTTTATACCGAACCGTCCCAGCTTAATAAGTTAAGTAAAGCGACATTTGCAAAATATCGGAAGAAACATCGAGTTGAATTCTAGTCGATATACGATGTTTCCGCTATCATCTAAAAATATCGACTGACCATGGCAGCTGTGAATTTACGTAAAGTTTTTGTAAGTAAAAAAAAACCTTTTAGAAGTTGAATAAAACTAATATCCATATAACAGCTTTCAGCATGTATGCAGAGATGTTATGCCACCGCCAAAACCAATACTCTAGCAGCTGTTGGTGAATCCATTGCCGCCAAGGGGTAAATACCGCAAGTTGCTTTGTGCCCGCATCAAATACTATTCATCTGCATATGTTCACAGTTTCCTGCGTCCACATAAGGCCTATAGTCCCCCTAATGATGCAGCGGAACGTGTGCGACGTATTGCTGCTTCACTACAACTCACTAAGGGCGGAGACGCCCATAAACTGTCCGATTTAGATGCAAAGTTTAGGTTTCTGGCTGCATGCTTCCAGGAGCTGCAACACGGTGTGCCCAATTCGCAGGTTCACGAGCTGACCACCGTAGCCGACATCATTACATTCTATGAGACAGCCGTGGACACAACTGTACCGCTAGATGCCCTGAAGCGAACCGAGCTGCCGGAAAATCTGCATATACAGTATGATTATTTGCGATTCCACCCCGACACCGACACTAAATTCAACGGCAAGACCGCTTTCCCCAAGAGCTCCACTCTTGTGACAGGTCTCAAATACCGTGGGAAATATGAGGGACACGAGGCCAAACGCTCTTGGCCTTAGATCTGTGGGTTGTGCTTAAACTTTACTAATAAACTTGGAATTCTACAAATACGTGGCTACTTCATCCACCAACTCTGGTGTGAAAATGCTCTCTAAGGCCGCCATTACGCGTTGATCTTGAAGTATCTCCATAAGTCCTTTATCCTCGCGGGCCGCCTCAAATGTAGGGTACATGAGTTCGCAGCTAATATTCGTGACCGCTGGCTTGTTCATGATGCCGAGTATCTTCTTTTGCAATTCAATTTCAGGATCGGGAGCCTTTAACTTGGCCTGGGCATTGGCGTCGCCCACCTCCAGTTTCAATTGCTTTGTATGCTCCTCCTGCAGATACTTGATAAGGCATTCGTATTGCAGAGCCGTCAATGGGCTATTGCTAACAAGAGTTTCAAGCAGCTGCTGCATCTGGTCGGGATGCCGGCTTTGACGAATTGGCGCCTGTGCCTGTAGTGGTACTACTGCAGGAACCGCGTTCATGTGACTCTTTGCCCTAAAATTTGTTGCAATCAGTTTAATGGCATCCTCCAGTGGCATATTGCGATGCTCTGTAGGCGCACCATATAAAATGTTAACCGTGATGCTTTGCAGGTGCTCGTGTTGGGGCGTAACCAGCACGGCGTACAGGCACCCGCGCGCCGATATATTGGCCAGCACTTTGCCCAACATAACATCCTCGTTCGGAAAGAGTACATCCACCCGCAGGCCCGCTTGCTTGAGACGCTCCTCTATGTATTCCGCGTATTTTCTACAACAACAACAGAATTAAAAATCTGAACGAGTCACAACCTTAGACAAACTACGCACGTATTTTGACGATTAACCACTATGATTTCGCAGTCGTTAATAGCTGCACCGTCAGCAGCGGCCGCCTCCGCCGACATCACAATTCCTCCTTGCACAGCCACTGGTACCGCCGTCGGATTAGGCTTTTTGTTTGCATTGCCGGCCTTAGCTTTAACGCTGGCATTCCGAACCGTCAAAATATTGGATTTAAAAGTGGACCTGTTTAGGGCTGCAGCGCATTTGTTGGCTATTTCCTCTGAATCAAACTGCACAAATCCAAAATTTTTTTGTACAAGCGATCCTAACACCTTGCCGTAAGGATGGCATATACTTTCCAGCTCTTCACGCGTACAACTGGGTAGATTACCCAGGAAAATGCGATTTTTTGCCAATGCTGGATCCCGGGTTATGCTATATCCAGTTTGGTTAGCCATTTACATTTACGTTTTTCTCAATTCTTTACAATTAAGTTATAGGATTCAATAGTAAGAGGATGCATCGATGCTTTCGACTGTAAACATTGATGTTGGCCGATGTTTTTTGTTCACGATGTTTCGTCGATGTATCGATGTTCAACCAAACGGAATATTACACCCTCAATTGTTATAACATATGCATTCTTTGCAGAAAGTATTATTTTGTAACACAAGGAAATATCTTCGACCCCAATATATTTTTTATTCTTGATCAGCATGACAAGCCGAGTCGATATAGCCATGTTCACCTTTTTTTCCGTCTGTTTCTGTTTTTTGGTAAATGTCAGATTTATAAACCTCTACGTCTGTTGACCAAAGTTGATCCAGATCGGATCACTATATCATATAGTTCCCATTTAACTGGCCGATTCGGAATGAACTCTTAATATACCGGACTTTTTTGTTTTGTATCTAAATTGAACCTTATTTGGAACGTGCCAGTCTTAGAAGCCGAATTTCAACCGAATGTGCAAGGGTTACGAAGTTAGCCTTCTTTTCTTGTTTTTTCGAAGCCGAATTTCAACCGAATGTGCAAGGGTTACGAAGTTAGCCTTCCTTTCTTGTTTTTTCGTTGAATAAAAAGAGCCATTGACCAATGTAAAGGGAAATGCGTATTTAATAAAATAATAACAGCAATTAGAAAACAAAAAACATGACCATCAATATCTAAGCGCTTATGTTCAACATAATATCGCAGGATAATTCTAATTCATCGGCATAGTTTACACGATGACCAATAACAACGTTTTTCCTTCTTATGTGTGTTTTTTAGTTTCCCTAAAGTTGTCACATGACTAAGTATAGAGAATAAATTAAACATTAATTTTAAAAATTAAAAAAAAACAACACAAAATATGTCAAATAGTAGTATGTAAAATACCTGCGCATAAACGTGATATGTGTTGTATAATGACCGATACCAGCATTGCTTTTTGAAACACTGCAACAATAACGGTAGTTTTTGCTCTCAGATTTTCCTCACTTTAATAAGAAAATATATTTTGTTTTAAATGAATGGAGAGCAACCAAACTGGTCTCCTGTGCCTGCGATTGCCAGTCCAGCTAGCACTCATTGCTCTAACTTTGATTTAGTTCCATTTTATTCAAATTCGCAGTCGTCACAACCACGAAGATCACAAAGATTGCTGGAGAAGCAAGAACGGGAAGCTAAAAAACATGAGACAAGCGCTGAGGCAAACCACACAGGGATATCTACAGCTGGCTCGCCACAACTGTTCGACGAGACAGATGAGGAATGCAGTCAGCTGCCGTTCGCAAATCAGCAGCAGCAACCCGTTGACACAGTAGTACCACTAGCACCTCCATATCAAAAAGTTGCCGCAGTCACGAACAGATATGCTAACACAGAACCACCGCCATCGGCAGGGAAGTATCCCAACGAAAGTAGTCAGCCCGCACTAAGACCAAGTAGTTGTTGCACCAGCTCAGCGCCACCAGCAGAGGTAAGGCGTCACGGTTTAAGAAGGCGAAGACCTGGCGGTAGGAAGCTCCCTGAGACCAAAGCACTGCTGTTGGTGCCTCAGGAGCAGAATTCCGTTAGCACGCTGGCATCCACCAAAATCGTGCACCTGAAGCATAAAGCACAAGTACGAGCCAAACGCACTTTGGTCACAGCCCAAAATGAAAACGAGGAGCAACCAACTGCGCCAGCCAAGCGTCGCAGGCAAAACAATCAGCCTAGAGCGATATCAAGGTCCTCAGCTCCTTCTACACAGGTCAAGCGTGGACGCCCAAGAAAACGTCCACTTGAAATTATGCCAGCTGCCCCTTCTATTCAAAATGCAAGATGCTTCCAAGCTGCGGATATATCACACTTCTACCATCGTTCGAGCACAGCAGGCTTAACCCAATCGGTGTTGCCAATTCAGTATCCTGCCCATTTCATCCACCAATTGCCGCCACTGGAACCACATACGTCAGGGCCAGACCCTATGTGGCAGCAGACAGTTAACATGGGTCAACTTTTGCCACCTCAACGAACTGTATCCGCACCGGCAACTGCATTGCGTGAGATATGTCCCACACCAGATGCCACACCGACTGAGGCCTCACTAAGTGAAATTGGAAATTGCTCCTTTTCGCCGTTGCCATCGCCTTTAACATTAACATCGACATCGACACCATCCCTGACGGAATCTCTGGGTAATTTATTTGGCACTCGGAACATACGCAACATCCTGAACATCAAGATGCCCACTAAATACGTGCTAATGGACACCCAACTGCCTGCCATGGCCATGATGTTGAATGTGGATTTAGAACGTCTGCGTTCCGTTTTGGACGTCACACAGCGCTTGACCTATGAACAGCTGCAACAGTTTCTGCTAGAGAATGCAGTTTCTTCAGAGGACCAAGACGGAGACAACTTAATAAATACATCATGTGTATCTTGATAAATTTGTATATTATGTTGTTCGGAAACTGACCAGCCAGGAAGGTATACGCGACGCCACACACTGCTCCGCCACTAGGATAGCCGATGGGAGTGGCGGAAGACGTTCTTAACATTTTAAAATTTTGTAATCAGTGAAATTTTTGACATTCTCTTGTATAATTTAGTTGGTATATAATTTGTATAATAGTTAATAGTTGTTTTTTGTTTTTTTTTTTAAGTTTTCCGAGTGCACAGAGTTGTGTTGTTTATGTTGTTGTTTAAACCTTTTACTTTTGTTGTATTTTAAATTACTAAATCTAAACGTTATCTAGACTTTAATATACTTCAGAATTGGGGTTTTGCTTTTTTCTCAAAGTTGCAGCAGAAATCTAAAATATGCTTTATTATATATACAATCCCTTGGGACTGGGACACTTAGTAGTCGCTATCGTAGCTGACGTCCTGCTGTGCCTGGGTAGAGTCATCGGAACGCTCAGAGGTTGGATCAAGGTCCACATCCAGGGCGGTATCGTTGGCCGTAGGACAACAGCTGGGATGGGCCATTGAGTCGAAGGCATCCTTGATTTGATTGTTTGCGCCCTTGGGATCGAGATCGGTGGCCCAGCTAAAGTGCATGAGCGCCAGATCCATGTTGCCCAGCGTCTTGTGAATTTTGCCAATTAGGTAGAAGACAACCGACTCCTTTGGCACTATCTCTTTGAGCTCTTCCAGCTCACGCAGGGCCTCCTGATACTTGCCCAGCGAGAAATATATGGAGCCCCGATGGAAACGGGCTAGGGGATTCTTTGGATCCAGCGTAGCCGCCGTGTTTAGAGTCTGCAGAGCTAAATCCTTCTTCTGCATGAAGAACTGCATAGCCCCAATGTGCACCAGAATCACTGAATTCTGCGGATTGATCTTCAGCGCATTGACATAATGCAGCTCGGCCAGCTCATATTTCTCCTGCTTGGAGTATATGGTGCCAATGCCGAACCAGGCATTATAGTGCCTTGGATCCCGCACAACGGCCGCACGGAAATGGTCCATGGCCTTGTCGAATTCCTCGGTGAGAACCAGCTCATGACCCAGCAGCGTGTAGCTGTATACGAAGTCCGCATCCACTTGGACGGCTCTCTTAAAGAACTTAATAGCCGTCTCGTGCTCCTTGTGCAGCGAGAAGCAATTGCCAGCCACACACCACGTCACCGGGCTGGTCTTGTCCTGATTGATCAGATCCTGAGCCAAACCAGAAAGCTCCACCTCCTTCTGCAAGTGCCACAGCGATGTAGAATAGATCTCCATGTAGTCGAGGCGACACGGCTCCGCCTCATGAATACGCTTAAAAATGGCAACAGCCGCTTCGTAGTCCCGCATCTCATACCTGGACATACCTATCAGTGATTGCACCCAACTAGAGCTCAAGTGATGCTTTGGTATCGTTGTCTCCAGCTGCTTGATGGCGGCCTTACATTGGAATGCCGATAGCAGCTTGTAGCCCTCAGCCAGATCACGGAGCAGCGACATTAGGCCATCGGCGGATTGCTTCTTCATGCCAAGCAGCTGGTGCGCCATTGTCTGAGCATTGTTGAGGCTGTTATTGAGCAGCACCTTAGCATCCTCGGCGGCACTGCGCTGGTTTACCCCCCCGGACAAGTTGGCTGACGATGTGATAGTTTCCACCTTTTCTTTGCGGGATTGTGTCTTCTCTTCGATGAGTTCGTTATTCAGACATATCTTGGTCATGCGCGACTTGGTCTTACGGGGCGGCGAGCGTGGCTGCACAAACTTGTTGTTGGTTATATTCGGCGACTTATTGTTCTCCTTCACCGAGTAGGCCGAATTACTAAACAAACGCGAGCTGCGACGCACTGCAGCATTAGGATTGGCTGGCGCGTTTGCATTGCCATTACCGGCTACAATGTTGTTGTTGTTGTTATTAGGCGTTCGGGGTGTTATGTTGCCGGCTTGGGCGAAAACGGCGGGTTTGTTGTTGCTGTTGCTCGATTCCTTGCGATTGATCAGTCCACCGCCCACATGAGTCTTCAATTTCTTGCCTATGATCTTGGGCTCCTGATTGACCTCTGCCAGCATTTGCGGCAAAGGCGAGTATATGGAATTCATATTCATAGCTGGTGTAGTCGCTCCCACTCCAATGAAGGAACCATCTCCACCAGCTGGACTGGTTAGTGGCATGATACCGAAGCTTGGTGTGGTTGGTGTAATAGCCGATAAATACTTGAATTGCTTGCGGAATGGTGTTCCGCTGCTGTTATCATACAGCTGTTGCCCGCTGGTCACCGCACTGCCCCCCGTATCCATAGGTGTGTCCTCCAGCATCATGAGCATGCTCGAATTTTGGTTAACGCTTCCTCCACGCAGCATTGATATGGAGCTGTTGAGATTGTTGTTATTGCTGTTGTTGTTGTTGTTATTGGGAGTCATTAGATTCTGTAGATTCTGCTGGAGCAATTGGTTTGGCTGCTGTTGCTGTTCCACCGGCGTGGACAATATATAGTTGGCGTTATTGCTTAAATTGGTAAGAAGCCGAGATTCCAGCTGCTGATGCTGTTCACCAGCGCCGCTCCCAAACAAAACCATGGCGTTGGCATTGGCGCTGCTGCCCTGGCAGGTGTTGAACACATCCGTATTTGGTATGTGGAATATTGCAGCCGTGTCTGTATCCTTGCCCAGCAGGCACAGGTCGGCAAAGGCGTGCCACATGAACGGATTCAGCTTGAGTGCTCGCCTCAGCGCCGTCTCTGCCAATTTATTGCGCTCCGTTCTCACGCAAATTTGAGCTATAAGCTGATAGGCAAAGCAGGCCAATTCTCCAAACTCCCGCTGCAGCTCATCAAAGTTCTTGGTGTCCGCGAAACCAGTTGTTACCAATGCACTCTCCGCATCCGCGAATTTCTTCAGCTCGTACGCACACTTGGCCTGCAGGTAACGGCATTGTGGGGAACGGCGTGATTTCTCCTTCAGCAACCAATAGGCCTGCGGAACGAGATTGGAACGAAAGTAGCTGGTGGCCAATAAGAATATTGTCTCATCGCTTTCCACTGTTACACGAATGAAAGAAGAAATACACATTTCGATTAAGTTATGCCTTCATTCCGGGGACTGGCACGGCCGTTGCCTTGGAACGGCCTTGGCCGCGTGCAATTCCATGACGTGGGCGTAGCACACCACCACACTCACCTTCCGAGCACAGGCGTTCCGCCAGAAAGACAGCATCTTTGTAGTCATAATGGTTCAGACAATGCCATATGGCAGCCTACATTTCAAAAGGGGAAAACGCAGGTAGAGAGTTAGAAAAGAGAAAAAATAAGTGCCCGTTGAAAATCAACGCGCTTCATTTGACGTTTTTTACATGATATTGATTTACCTGCACAGGCTCTTGAATCATCATAATTTTTGGGTTTTGGTTTGGTTAAAAGGCTAAATAGTTCGTGGAATTAGATGAAAGGTGCCACTTCTAGCTTTTCACTTAGCGGCGCCCTAGTTACCACTCGGTATCCCCAATCCGGTTTCAATGCAATGCACTCTGTCTCTGTGGCTGCTGCGGCATTTATTTTTCACATAAGTTTAACATGCAATTTGTGTCTACGAAATAAATACAATGTTGCCGCCCCCGCTGCACCACCTCTGCAGTTTCAGATCACTTTTCCCTAATAACAATAAAATAAAACTATCTTATGTGTAACTCGATTGCGGGGTGGCGAGGGCGATTGCGTTGGTTTTTTTTTGCTGCTGCTACTTCTGCTCTTCTTCTTCCCACTGTACCTTGAGCACAACTCCGTCCCCGTCCGCGTCGTCTGTCAAATTTTCGTAACACTTATTAAGGCCTTTGCTTGGCTTTTTGAACACAAATAATTACAATTTATGGGATTTGAAAACACTCAACTACACCGTTGCCACATTTTAATTAACTAAAAGCCGCCGCATGGGCGTTGCATTCCATTTAAAAAAACACACAATTTAAAGTATATTCGTAAGGTTTTTATGCTATTCCTATTCTGTTTGACAATATCGATATATCGATTATCAGTGCGCGCATGCCTATCGTTATCGGCTCAGAATGTCAAAACGTCCACATTTGACCCGAAGTATGGTATTTTAATACAAATTTTAATTTGGAATCTAGGAAATAAACCTCCCGTCCCGCATCATAAATATTGTTTTGCCATCCCGAACTATAACGCTCATATTTTTGTCAGATCTTATCATAGATATATACAAGAACTGGTTCTCTTATAATCCAACAATAATGTACTTCCTAGGTAGCCTATTGATCAAATCAGGGATCCCTAATCTAGTTTTCCTTCTTGTTTATTAAATATCACTTAACTATGCCTTAAACGTAAAAGGTTATTCTTAATGGCTATTCTGCCCCTCCCATTATTATTGAGAGTCGCTTGAGCTCGAACTCGAGCTGTCTGTGGACATAACTTCAACATCATCCTGGGCCGAAGACTCTTTGTGAGCACGTGTCTCCAATGCCACCGAGTTGCCAGAGGTACCCATTGTCATGTGCAGCTCGCCAAGATTCCAGTTAAATTGATTTTGGAATGCGTTGGGCACGCCGCCATCGCCGCTTCCTCCACCACTACCACCACCACCTAGATTCCGTTGAACATCTGTCGAAATTGCGCTGTTTTGATGGATCACTGGACCGCCATTGATATTTTGCTCCGATTTACCCAACAGTCCATTGCGCATCTCAATATCTGTAGGATACGGGCGTCGCAGGTCGCCTATGCACCAGGTGAGTGGAGCGCTAACAGCATTTGCAGAACTTATGCGATGGGCGTATTTGATCAATTCCTCCGATGACACGGGCCGCTTATTGGCCTGATTAATGCTAGCCAGTTTCTGGCGAGCCTGGAATATGGCTGTGGATAATATGAGCTCCGCGTCTTTTAGTGATTTCTGCAGTTTCTGAATTTCTCGATCCTATGGCGACAATTTGCATTTATGTAGAATAAGATACAAGAAGATACAGGTATAACAAAAATCTACTCACGTGTACCTCCACCTTGGCTCGCAGCTTATCCATGGCTTCCTCCACCTTTGCCTGCTCCTCGGCTAGCTCGAGCATTTTTCGAAACTCTTCATCTTTTGATACCAACAAGTCCAATAAATCCACAAGTTCTGTGCTGGAAATTTTCTGATGCGCCTGTTCGATGAGTTCTTTAGAAATCATCTCAATGTCATCAATTAACAAGAGCAATCGCTCCTTTGTGCTCAAATGAAAAGACATTTTGAGGACGTCTGTTTACCAATAAAATTTATTTTTGTTTATAAATTTACTGATGGATGGCATTAAGCCGAATGTCATTGCCACTGATAACCAAACAATATCGCAAGTAGATACATATATCGATTAATACATTTCGTTGAGACGATACTTTACAAGAAGACTTACTTTTATATATCATAGTGATATTTTGACAAAAATTCCCATTCCATTAAATAGAAGAGTTTTTTCAGACATTGGGAAATAGTTATTAATTATAATGAAACAATTATCATATTTGAAAACGTTGACAGCCCTACAAATGTATGGCTGTTATCGATATGCATAACATCAGCTGTTAACGAGGGATGGAAAACTAAATATAAATACTGATATCGATATGAGGGCGACTACGAGTTCAGGGTTTGGCTGTTAACAAAATTTTAATTGGAAGGTATTTGATTCATATTAAAGCGCAATGCAAAAAAGACCGTCAACATGCTGGTGCACTTGTTGACATTTTGCTTGTTACTTTTCATCATCGTTTACTGGTAAGGACCTCGCACATCCATAGCCGGACCTGGGCATAATCTATAATTTTGCTGATTTGTTGATTGATTTCAAATTAGGATACTGCCTACGGCCATAAGCTGGTATCTGGTAAAGCGCTTTCGGGTCAAAGTACGCATTGGACGCATTAGTCTGCCTTGGGTGTCGCTTAAGAATGTCCACATCAGCAAGAGCGGTTTCTCTGTGGTAAGTGAGATGCACATTGATCTTATGACAAATCACGTATTCCTCTTCTTTTTAGCAAATTGAGGAGGTTTGCCTGCGCAGTAGCTTCTTTACCACAGAGGTGACGAAACTACTTTCCATTTACATACGCGATATTCGCATCAACAAGGACATCCACAGCCGGCAGGATGTTAATGTCAGCGATGGCCTCTACCAAGAGCCACACAAACATAAACAGCAGCCGAATGGGCAGGCAAAGAGTGTGCCCGATTTCCGGCAAACCAAGGTGCCAGCCAGTATTATAACCTTTGCGCAGTTCATGTCAGTGCATATAAACAACATATCCGTGGTGCTAATGAACAACGACTTTGAACCGGGCTGGTTCATACATGCTACGGCCAAGGAGCTGCACCTGGATGGCAGCATAGTACAAAATGCACGGGTGCTTTTAGTTAATGCCGCTCTGAGCGAAGCCCAGGCTAAAATGCTGCGCCACTGCCATGCTCGGCGCCAATCGTTGGAGAATCTTAACAAGATCCGGCCGTGCCTGGGCGAGGTTAGTTTCGATGTTACCTTGGATGCCTCACTCTTTGCACAGGGACCGCTATCCATGGATGTAAGTTATCGAATGCAACAAAATTGATTAGCTTTGTATCAAGGTATATCCCTTCCATACTTCATAGACGCTAAGTTTGGTCATTAACAATGCCAAATCTGTTATACATGGCGGCCTGTACGAGTTCCTTAGTGAAGCCAAGCAGCGCACATCGCATGGCCAACAGCAGACCAGGCGCTTGCAGCAGGCCTTTACGCCAGCTAGAAGCGGCTACGACAATGACAACTATGAGAAACTGGCTCCTATCATACCAAAGAACTTTAACTTTAGCATCAAGGCGGCTACATTCTCGGCGGTCAAGGAGAATTCGCAGAATGACTTCAGCGCTAAGCTGCAGTTGTTTCAGGTAGGTAAGGGAGGAGAGATCGATCTTAAATATACATATGCTTCTTGTTAGATTACGGGTAAATTCAATTCCAAAATTGTGGATGAAAGGACATTACTGCCGTCTATGCTGGCCAAGCTGGTGTTCCAGCATTTGGATATTGACACCAAATATGAAAAGCTTTTATTTGTAGAGCAGTTTACCATTGATTCGGTGGTAAGTTGATGACTTACAATCCTTCAAATATGCATTATGCTATTCTCACTTCCTTGCCTGCAGCTGGAAAAGGACATATTCAATTTGTATGTGAAACTGAAGACATTCCAAATTATCTACAATCACAGCGAGATCTATGATTTTGTCAACAACAACTTCCTGGCCAGACAGCGAGCCAGCAGCTTGAGCAGCAACCATCGACATCAACTTCTTCAGTTGGGCAAAAGACAAAATTCGCTGCCAGATCATTTATACTTGGATGCTGTGGCAGGAAACTCTTCACAGGTAAAGCAACGTCGGGATGGTGGCATTCTGGAGTGGATTATGCAGCGCATTGTGGTCAAGGGCTGTGCAGAGCTGTGGAATGTGTCGCTGCTAATGAAGCTGGACGATGAGCATATCGCCATGAGCGTCAGTCACACCCGATTTCTGCTGGAGCAGCAGCTGGAAGAGAAACGCAGCTCGATGTACTCCAACAAGTTGCTAAATATGCTGCTCAACCAGCGCCAATGGAGCATGGAGCTGATGGTGGAGACCTTGTGGTCCAATCTTGGCAATTCAATCAATGACACGAACAACTTAAAAAAGACACATTCGCCTGGTTCGCCCTTCTTTCTGGGCGTGAGTCTAGTGAAGCTGTGCTCTTACGCCAACACCACCAAGCTGGATATATCTGTGCACACCTTCCGCACGGAGTACAGTATGCAGCTGGCGGAGTTTGTGGTGAAATCCATGGAATGCCTTAAGCAGTATGGCGGCATAGGAACGGTCACTAAGCGGCCCCAGGAACAGCCAAAACCAACACCACCTCCACCTCTTCGACTTGGCCAAGGTTATGACTCGCCCGAGGAGCAGTTAACATGCCTGCGTGTGTCCGTAAAGGTCAAAGATATAACCGCTTACTTTGTCAACCATCACAATGTCTATATGCTGCTAAGCTTTTCGGAAATCAACCTGTCGCGGGCACAGCACATATCCACGCTGAAGCTGGAAGAGTTCCAGATGGCCATAATGCGATCCATGACCGGCTCCTCACTGTGCCTTACGGATTTCTCGGATGTGTTTTCCAATTGTAAGATGATTCGCTTGGAACATGAACAGGCTGAGGGCACACTGGGCAAGCTTTCAATTTATATACCTGGTGATACGCAGGCCTTATGGAATTCCAATTTGCACATGCATTTGCTGACCTTAGCTCGGGATATGCAGGACCTCAGGACAGAACTGGCTCTGCCGTCTCCGGCTACGTCTCCAAAGTTAAGCACAGAATCACGCCGACGTGGCCTAATCATTGAGCTGTCGGCCGAGCGGAGTACAGTATTTGAACTGAAGCTGTCGGAGCGGCATTCCATTCAGTTATGGGTAGAGAATCTATTCTTCAGCCACAAGGAGCGGGATATTGTCTATGGGGAGAACGTTTTTGTGAAGATCGACGACCAGCACATCTTCACAGTGAAGGAGGTGGATATACAGTCTCTACCTCGCCTGGAGACGCTCACACACGAGCGGCTTAATTTCCCCGGCTTCTTGCTGCAGACTAACAAGGTGTGGGTCACCACAATTGGCTCTTTCAAAGCCATATTTCCCTATGACCACGATTTCTATGACGCCATCAACAACGAGCTGGTAACCCACTTCAAATGGCTGAAACTTGTGCACAACTACAAGAAAAAGCCCTTCACAGTACACTCGCCCCTACCCAGCGATCTGGTCATCAAGATCAAGGAGTTCCTGCTCGAGATTAGTGATGATCCGTTTGAGGTCAAATTGCGGGATAACTATGTGCTGCTGGTGGATGAGTACCTGGAGAGTTTAAAGCGCAAGGAACTGTTCGACAAGAAGATTGCCGAACTTTGCTCCGAGCGCCTCCTTGTTCCCGCCGGTACCATCGAAAGTTTGTATGCAAATCTGGTCAAGAAGAACTCGGAGATTTACATACAACGCTCGAAGAAAATACGCGAGAGCGGTCCAGTTCGCACACGCCTGCTGGCCTGGATCATGACCGATGTGGAGATCATGGCCATGGCGGACCCGTCCATACATGGCTACGATAATGTGACACGAGCAATGCGGGAAATCGACTCGTCAAGCCCTTGGCCGGAGGAGGGGCTGCAGTTTAGCACGCTCTGGTGTCGCGGCATTAACATCAGCTGCTCCGAATGGAAGTTTATGCTAAGGTAAGGTCTTGTGGAGAACTGTATGATCGAACGACTGAATGCAATGACTTATTTTTTTTTAGAGATTTTCCGCAGCCCATGTTCTATGTGAAGAGCATGCGGCTTTATGGCAATCTTTGCGGTGCCGAACAAATGGCGTCCAAACGTGCCAAGCGGGATGTTTACGTTGAGGTGGGCGAACCCTTCCAATCGGACGTAGTGCAACGCAGTATGCCGTCGATCAAGTTTTACCACGACTTTGACTGCGAGCTAGAAAGTTGCAGCTACGCCTTTGGACCCTGCTGGGAACCTGTCATGGCCCAATGTAATTTGAGCTTTGAGAAGATCTCGGCACCCTCGAAGGATCCATCGCCACCCCTACCGTTTTGGGACAAGATGCGACTCTTGCTGCATGGACGTTTGACGCTAATTGCTAAGCAATTTACGGTGCTCCTTCATGCATCTCTGGATCCATACAACACCACCGAAGAAATGGAGCTGACCTGGAACAATTGTGGCATTGTTTGGACAAATGCCAAAATAATGTTCAAGGGGGAGCTCAATGTAAGTACTGATAAAAAGAAGACACCCTCCAAAAAAAGGATAAAATTAATCCATCCGTTCTTGATTCGATCCGAACGAAATTTAATAACGAAGGTCGGTTAATCTAGAGTTTATTGAACTGACTCCGTTCGGATTGATTCAAAAGCGGAGCAAATTGAGATTGGCTTAAGACACAAGTGGGATTGATTTAAAATCGATTTTGGAAAAAAATATTAGCAATTATATTTTTATTTATTTATAAACTGAGCACATTCAAGCTTAACATGGATTTAACAAATTAATATCACATTTATTTTGATAATATTTATTATTTTACACTTTTTTCACAACATTCACACAAACAACCACAGTTTTAACAAGAAGCATGAGCTAGCTTCGGCTCGAAACTTATTTACCATTTACATTGTAAATATATAACCGATCTAGATTTGGATGGAGTGAATACAAGGGAGTAAGACGAATTTGTTTTAATTTGTATGAAAAACAGAAAAGTTATGCTCCTAAGTGTTTAGTGCAGAACAATCGGTTATATGGTAGCCATCTCATATAGTTCTCCGATCTTGATCAGAACGGGCCAGCGGACGAAGGATCTCCTCAAATAGATGCAAACCGAATTTGGTTTGATCTAGATGAAAAACAGAAAAGTTAGGCAACTAAGTTATGCTCCTAAGTGTTCATTCCGGAACAATCGGTTATATGGAAATTATATGATATAGTTGTACAACCTGGATAACCCTCAAACGGGCGACACGAATCGCGAAGATTGAGATAAAACGCGGACTCGCTCGCTCACTTTCAATGAAAGTAAAAAACAGCAAACCATAAACATTTTACGTTATCTACTCGCTAGATGCGTTAATATAAATGATTTGTTTCAGTAAAGGGAGTTATTATTAGAGATATATAGGATATAATTTCTAGCAGTTCTACGAGGAACACAAAAACTGATTCGGCTAATTAAAGACGGCGAGTCAATATCACCATTAATTCTACCAATTTTAAGACACGGATGGTTTATTAGCAGGAGCCTACTTGAATATGAAGGGAGGGAGGGAGTTATTGGGGTCCCAATTCAACCTACGGAGAGCAAAAAGTAAAAATTTCTTTAAAACAGACTCAATAAGGTCCTGGTGATTCCTGTATTGTGGACACCAAACACACGATGCGTACTCTAAGATAGGTCGGACCAGAGAAGTATAAAGTAGTATAGTTATGTAAGGATCATCACATCATCACATTCATTTTATTCTTAAATCCTTGTATTACAAAAGAAGAAAATTCTAGTAAATTAGTCTACCACCAGCGCTTCATAAACCCATGCTGAACAGATGAAATTATAGAACCACAAGAGTGTTGTAACTGCGAAGTTCTTATTTGTTTTTATGTGTACATATTTGATTAAATGTTAATACTTAACCCACATCTCCTTTCTGCTCTTCCAGGTTACAGTTCGCACCGCCTCGCGTTACGATGACTGTCGACTGTTGCATTTCCCAAATCTTAAACTGACAGTCAAACTGAACTGGGCATGCCTAGCTAATCCCGATGATCACCATGCTGTGATGCCTTGCGCACCAGATAAGTTGCCGGAGTACTCCAGCAATCAGGTGCACGATTCGTTTCGCGCCTTCCGCTCTGTGAACTTAAACATATGGATATCGTTCGAAACGAAACCCAAGCCGGGCGAGGAGGTGGAGATTGATATACCCAGCCTAGTGCTGTATGGCAGCACGCTTCGTTGGTTTGAGAGCCTAAAGCTGATACTCTCCGGAGTAACGCGACCGACGAGGCGGGGACCGGTGTTTAATAATGTTCGCCCTCGGAAAAAGCAATTGAGCCGGCACTATAAGAAGGGCAACCTGCAGATGTGCCTCCACAAATTTCAGGTATTGTACTGGATGTCGCATGCCTTGCACAAAGGCTTCCAGTTAAACGGACGACGCGTATCGTTCAGCTCGGAGTACTCTCTGACCCTCAATCCCATTGATGATGGGTTAATTCATCGACCTAGGGCGGACTGGTCAACGATATATATGAATTGCGAGCTGAATGACGCTGAGATTTGGCTTAAGAGTATTGTGACGGAGAAAATGGATAGTAGCTCCGAGAATCTGGCCAGTGCAGCTGACGCCTTCAAAATTGTGCGCTTCTATTTTCTCAGCGTGGCAAAGGTTTCGTACGGACGAGAAGCGCTAATGCCAACAGCGGCCAGTAATGCCGAGGATGATGCCAAGTCTAAGTCGTCGTCGACACCCACACACAAGCTGGTTGTTTACGATCTAAAGGGCGCCTGGACCAAGAGCAATAGAGACGTGGCCTTCGCACTTTTCGACTCCTTCATGAAGTCCCAGAAGCTGAAGAATAATCTGTCCACGGAGGCGGTGAAAAGCTATCGCAAAGAGGGCGGTAATTCGGCTGCCATGATGAAGCATAAGAGAAGCGATAGCACCATTACCTTGTCCAGCAACACCAGTGAGGTGCTGCCGAGTAAGTACACCCAGAACAATGTATTATCTAATTTGACTTAAAATTTATTATTTTGGGTGCCAAGGAAAATATTTGCGACTATAAGATACTCCTTCACACCCTTTATTTAATATATGACACACTCTCAAAAGTGTGCAACACTTGATTTTTCATACCCTGTACCAATGGTACACCGATATTTAAAGTTGTTTCAATATATGTTTCAATTTATCCATCATTATTTCCGTATTCCACCTCTCATTCAAAACCGAGCTGGGAATATCCGCCGTGTAGACACTGTATAAAATAGGTCCTTTGGTAAAGGTGCTCTACATTTTAGGATATATGTAACATGAGATATATCCCTAAAATTAGTCCATTATTACAGAAATTGCCAAAACAGCTAATTATTCCTAAATTTGACAAATATTTTTTTCCGAGTGTAGCTCACAAATGGTCATCTAATCCAAATCTAATATTTACCCTGAATCTTTCAGTTGCCAATGCGAATGCCGCGCTGAAGAAGGCACCGGCCCAAGTGCATGCTACGGCCATGCTGCAGCAGCTCATCGCCGAGGCGGATCACAAGTTCAATGTGTATAGCGATGATCACAGCACCCAGTCTAGGGAGCTGCAGCTCCAGGGACTGCAGGCCTGCTCCTCCCAGGATGTGATACACGAGAACTGGTCGATTAGTCTGGTCAACTCGCAGGTGCTGCTAAAGGGCTGTGAAACGTCGGGATATGTGATTATTAGTGCAGCCAAGGCGGAAATCTTGCAGCGAGAACATAGACCTGTTTGGCGGGAGCGCTCGCTCATCTCCAAGACCACGTGGAAGGGTCTGCTGGAGTGCATGCAGTATTATGCCACGGTCAGTGCCGGTGACAATGACTCGCTGCTGGAGCGGGAGATTATGTGGCTAACAGTGGATAATATTCAAGACAAGGACGAGACGGTGATCAATAAAATGCCTGAGGATATATCCCATCTAGTGGGCAGCGGCCGCAGTGTGGGAGGCGTGGTCTCCGAAACAGTTGGCGCCTTTCTCAGCGACAATTCTGGCCAGGCACAGCCGGTGCAGCTGCAACGCATCGTGTCCAAGTGTAAATGCGAGTTCTTCTATGTGAGCTATGGCGATGCCATTGACCCCACTTGTATTACGGAGGTGCCACCGCCACCCTCAGAGGAGTCATTGTCGCCCTGGGAGAAACAGGACGATCCCGTTGATGCCTTCACGCTGATGCATCACGACCTGGATGTGTGCACCAATTCGCTGCAATACGCCATGATCCTGGACATTGTCAATAACCTGCTGCTCTATGTCGAGCCACAACGCAAGCAGGCGGCTGAAAAGTTAGCTAGAATGCGCTTCCAGCTGCAGCTGCACTCCACGGAGGAGCCGAAGAGACCGATACAACAGAAGCAAACTGTGATCCGCAGCTTGCTGATGAAGATACGTTCATTGGAAAAGGACATTCATCTAATCAGCAAGGAGCGGTTTGAGATAGGAGCCACCTTAGAGCTGAAGGCGGACTTTGAACGCGTCCAGCAGCAAATCAGGGAGAGCAAAGAGGAGCTCAACACTTATAGCGAGGAACTGGACATGATGCTGCTGTGCTACAAGGAGACCCAACTCTCCCAGCTCAGTAAGATCTCCAATGTGCGTTCCGACAAATCGGTGACCATGGTCCGCACCAATGAGATATGCTTCAAGCGTGCTCAGTGGCGGCTAACCGAGACGGATGGTCAGATAGGCATTGCTGATCTCGTCCTGAGCGCCTTTCTGTACACCAAGAAATCAAAGAGCGACGACTCCGTGGAGCATCTGCTGGAACTCGGCAATATACGCATGGAGAATCTACTGCCCCGCGAGATCTATCGTGACGTGCTGCTGGCCACCGAAATACATAAGGATATGCCCGTGGATACGCACAAGCGGGTGCTGCGTATCTTTTGTCGCGAGAAGCCGCCAGTGGGCGGAATTTCTGTCAAGGAACACTTTGAGATCAATGTGGCGCCAATTACTATAGCCATCACCAAGAAATTTTACAGCACCATGCTGAAGTTCTGTTTCCCGGATCGCGATGCATCCGAGACGGAGGTCAGTGATGAATTGGATGATAATGCTTCCACCAGTTCAGCGTCCACAACGAATTTACAAAGCAAATCCTCAGCAATATCATCATCCAAGCGGTCGGGCAAGAATAAAAAGAGCGCCAAGGATTCCGAATTCTATGTGAAAATCGAAAAGGACGACGTGGAAAAGATGAAAGAGCGCGCCGAGAAAAACAAACTGTTTATTTACATTAAAATTCCAGAGGTCCCGGTGCGCGTCAGCTACAAGGGTAACAAGGAAAAGAATCTGGAGGACATCACAGACTACTCGCTGGTCATACCCACACTCGAGTACCACAATGTGACCTGGACCTGGCTGGATCTACTTTTGGCAATGAAATCGGTGAGCCGGCGTGTTATTGTCTCACAGGCTATCAAGCAAAAGTTGCAAATCCATCGACGTCAACCGGTGCCCTCCGCTGGAGAGCGTGCCACCCCCCAAGAGGAGGATAAGGCCAAAATGCTCTTTGGCAATCGATTGCTGGTGAGTTGATAACAAAGTACATGACGAATATTGATAGGGTAATACATTGATCACACATTTTTCTCCTTCCATCGCCTTCGTGTACCGTTTCACAGAGCATCTGTTATCTGAGACTGAGACGTTTTTCTTGCGAGCTTACTGTCAGTATCATTCACTCTTTTGAGTAAATTCTTACCTCTGCTCGAATAGCCAAACCCTTCCCTCGATAGCAGTGCCGCACTCATTCATTCATCATAGTTCTCTCATGTTACTTTTACAGATTCATTTATCAATACTCCAAATTGGCTCATTAAACTTCTTTCATTCAACATAGCTCTCTCATGTTACTCGTACAGATAATGTTAAGTTAACACAATGCTATGCTTTTATAACATATCGACAGATGTTGTACCGTTAGGTGACTTTTTTAAGTTTCGCGGGCAACGTACGATTCGATTATCGTACGTATGTTCACAGAATGTTTTTAACAGATGGAAAGGTTAGATTTTGTTGTGCTCGGCAATTGTCTGTTGTAATGAAAAATTGAGAAAAGAATTTGCATCAAATGTTTGTGTGAAAATGTTTTGTGCATGAATTTTGATCAGAAGAACCGTCGCATGAGCATCCCTCAGGAGTTCCTGAATGACGTCAGTGATGATCCCGATTTGCTGAAAAGAGTCATAACTGGTGACGAATCATGGTTATATGGTTAACACCTCGAAACCAAAGCCTAATCGTCTAAATGGAAGCACCCAGGAAGCCAAGACCGAAAAAATAGAAAATTGCCGAGCACAACAAAAGACGTCTAACATTTTTATCTGTCAAAAACAAACCAAGTAGGCTGTGAACATATGTTCGGGACATATGTTGCCCGCGAAACTTTAAAAGTTACTTTACTTTCTGAACACACCTCGTCCATATACGGAACAAAGAGTTAATGTCTCCCGCTTTCACTTTTATTTTCAGAACGAGAACCGCAACCAAAGGAAAGGCGGCGGCGTATTCAAGTTTCCATCAGGTGGTGCTAAATAGTTCAGGTTGAATAGAAATGTAATTATTTTTAAACCAATATATATATATTTATATTTATTACTGTAATTTCGAACGATGTACCAAAATACATACATATATATATGTATATATATATATATATATATATATATATATATGCGGCGTGTGCAATTAGCTACTTCTGGCGTCCACCTTTACGTGGAGGATGATGTGGGCCTGGCAATGACTTGGCTTTATGCCTAATAAACTAACATTTAACAAGAATGACGAGTTCTGGAGGCCCATTAACAAATTATATATAATACAATACAATACACAGCGCACCCACACACACACACAAAAACACACATACATACACGAGTACACTCAAGTATTAATGCTATATAACTCTATTAGTATAACTACTATTGATGCACAGTTGTTGGAAACTGTGGCTGTTTAACGTTTACAAGTAAAGAGGGAGCACGAGTAGCATATTTTTTTTCACATACCAATTGATAATTTAAAACTTCAAAACACTTAAACTAACTAAATCGCAGCTGCAGACAGGATTTCCTCCTACTTGGTCAGTTGCTTCAATGGCGGCTGTAAGTAGAAAATTGTTAGGGGAATGTTAGGGAAATTTATATTCATATATTTACGAGAGATACTATTTATATTTCGGGAACTGGCAACACTAATGTCAATAGTTAAAATCTGGCAACACCATAATAAATTTACTTACAACTTTTACATGTGCAATTGCTATTTGTTTGTTTACAGTGAGTTAAGAAAATCAATTTGGCAAAAAAATGGGAATTTCAAGATAAGCTTTTCGTTTGATTATTTTTCACAACTTTCGACGTGGATTATCTCAACAAGAATGTGTCGATGAACTCAGTTCTTTGTACGGCGATAAAAGAACCAGAAAAAGCCACAGTATATCGCTGGTATAATGAATTTAATCGTGGTCGTAGTTCGGTCGCCGACGAATTCCGTGAAGGTCGTCGTAAATCGGTTGTTATGCCAAAAACATTGCAGGTCGTGAACTGATAATGCTAGATCGTCATGTCACATATCGAGGGACAGAGGCATCCTTGCACATTAGTTCAATATCGATTGATGTAAGGAAATTATTAAAAGGTGACAGGTGACGAATCACGGATCTATGAGTATGATCCGGAAAGAAAACAGCAATCGACCAAGATGACCACCGTTCAGCTTGTTCCTCAAGGACGACCAATTATGAGTGGAACACGACCATTTGTTTGCCGGAAGTCTTCGGAGAAATTATTAAAACCAATCGCCAAAGACGAATCATTCTCCATCATGACAATGCAAGCTCTGACACATCTCGTCAAACAGGTGAATTTTTCAGCAGTCAAAACATCGAATTGATGACTCATCCTCCGTACACTCCCGTCTAATGATTTCTTCTTATTCCCGAATATCAAAGGTAAAACGCGTGGTCAACGATTTACGAGCGAAGAAGAAGCAGTTGAAGCATTCAACATGTTGAAACCATGTTTTGTAGGTGTCTTAAGAGGAATAGAAAAACTGCTATGAAATGGTTTCAAGGAATACAAAAGTGTATTCATCATCAGAGGGAATATTTTGTAAAAGCAATAAAGGCATTTTCATTTAAAAATGTTTGTTATTTTTTGCTATTCCCGAAATATAAATAGTCCCCTCGTATGGGGTCAAGGATACGCCAATTATATCCTGAAAACGATCGTAATTATAATTTCATTTGACAGATCGAATAGTACGATAGTCGTTGATCGATTTTTGGAAGGTTATATCACTCCTTTTATCTACTTGTCTTCAGTTGTTCCTTATTATTCACTAGATTTTGTTCAGTAGCTTTCTTGTCTGCTTTCAAAACTTCTTGCTAAAGTAGGATTTGCTTCACAAGAACGAGCTCACTAAACAGAATACAAAAATAGGCAAGAACAACAGCCCGATAAATCAATGCTAGCATACCCTCAAACCGCACGAATTAACTGCACCGGCAAACAGTCGGTATGGTTTTGATAACCACACTCCCACAATGTTTGACTATAGGTCAAGTAAGTTGCTTACCAGTACGAATACCCGTTTGGGCAGCGCCCGCTGCACCAGCTCATCGAGCAACGCATTCTGACTGTCGTTCTTCTGTGGATCCGCCTTGGTATTGTACTCCAGACTTAAAACCGGCAATTCCTGCCACCCCACTTGCAGAGGATACAAGAGATACACCAGCTCCTTTTCATCGTAAGCCATAATAGAAATATCCATCTGACAAAAGCATAACAATTATATATCACAATATATGCTAAAGGAATTCCAAGTGGGATAAATCGATCTTACCTGCTTGTGACCTGAGCATATAAAGTTATCCGCCTTGCTTATGCTTAATGTGGCTATCAAGTGGAGCACATGCGTTGTGGGATTCTTTAGCACCACCTTAAATGCCATTGGCATCTTCACAAACATCTTCTCCTCAATGGTGCAATAAATGTTGAGCGGCGGCTCCGCAATATCAAGGCCACTTATGAGAAACTTGGACTCGTTCTCCTCCTTGGCACCAGCGCGCCGCCAGCGTATGCAGAATATGCCAAAGGCGGGCAACGCTGCTGGTGTCTCATCCAGCGTGTAGACGCCTTTGATGAAACCGCGACAGTGGCCAGTGGCCTGAACCGCTTCTAGCGCCTTATTGTAGATGAGTCGCGGGCTTTTAGGAGCATCCTGACTAGCCGTATCGTCAGTGGAGCTAAGCTTACCATCCTCCGATTGCAGTGAATTACTCATGGCTCCAGCATTGGCCACCTGCAGTGCATTGGACAAGGCCGAATTGTTGTTAATGATGGTCATCGTTGTGGGTATTTTGGTCGTAAGGCTCTTGCTCATGTAGGCGCTAATGCCAGGCGGAGGTTTCAGAGGCGATGCCGATGCCTCCTGCGTCTTTACAAGACTGCGACTTATGAACTTGCTAGACAATTCCGCCTTGCTGCGCTGCTCCAGATCACGGGCGGTTGTCCAGTCCTGGAGGGCGGCATTGGTGCGCAGCACTATGACGCTCTCCAGGTGTTCACCAGCGCTGTACCTGTTGGTGTACTTCTTCCGCTTAAAGCTGTAATTCGATTGCACTAGGTTGTGATCCTGACGAGCAAAAATGCATAACAGTGATTGATAGATACACTCACAGAGAGAAGTGAGGGAGCGTCAGCATTACTTACACATATAAAAAAGCTGTCGAGTATCTCCACATCGTCTACGGCCACCACTTCTGTATTGGCACGCAATAGGAAATTCTCTCCGCGATAGGCTTGGGTCAACGGACGCCGATTGAGTGTGTAGAAGCGGGCAGTAAACTTAAAATCACCGTGGCATCTTACACTCAGCGTATCTTCACGTGATTTCCTCAGTCGTGTCTCGTCGATATACTCAATCTGCACGGGCGAAATAGCCGCAATCAGACTATTGGTGGCTGGTATACTCTGTACAGCATGCTCGGGAGTTGAATCCGAGCTGTTGGGGGTTGGACTGTTAACAGCGGCCGGATTGGAGCTACCACCGCCGCTTGCACCGGCACTGCCATCCACATCCAACGTATAGCTGAGCTTTTGTTGAAGCTTAATATCCGCCTCAACCAGGCTGAAGATATAGTAACTAGCGGTGCTGGTGCTCTGGGCGTGTAGCTCGCCTACATCAATTTGGATTTGCGAATGCAGTTTCTGGCGACTCGGCGAAATGTCCGTGGTGAGAAAAACTGGGAATACAAGGTGTAATAGATAATCAAATCAAATGCGATTCTTGAAAGGACACAAATGAATATATACATATGAATGACATTTCGAGATTAATATGGAAGAAAACATAATTTATCTTTGAAAATGGCTTAATTGTTTTTCAAAATATGTTCCATACTCCCCATTTCGAGTGCTCAAAAACTCTGGGTGACTTGCTACATTTACCTAAGTGAAGAACAAACTGTCTTTGCCGGTTGGCTTAATAGTTTTCCAACCACCTCTGGCATACAGTTCGCTTTACTATCCAGAATTCACCGTTCAGGGTTTCCAGTATTAGAGAAAAAAAGCCGAACATTTGCTCTTAAAGGCTTCGCCTTCGAACAACTTTTTTTGGACTTGACTCCTATACTCGTACTCAGCATTTATTCAATATTCAACACACTTAAAAGTATGAAAAAAAAATCTTATTCTCGTACTCTAGTAAAGTAAAAGAGTATATTGTACTCGTGCAAATGCATGTAACAGGCAATAGGAAGTGTTTCCGACCCCATAAAGTATATATATTCTTGATCAACGTCAACAGCCGAGGTGATGTAGCCATGTCCATCTGACAGACAGAGGGTCAGAGGTTTTTTCAATATTTTGCAACGCCCCCTCCCGCCCAAGCAAATCGATAAAATCTTACTTCACCCACAAATCTTAACGAATTTAATTGAAACTCGGTTTGTAATTAGCTCGTAGATATCGGAGACTTGAAGAACTTGAGTCATAAAATTAGGTATGTAGACTCCCCTAGCGGGATCTCACAAAATGTTTGTTTTAAAATTTTGTTACGCCCCCTCCCGCCACCACATATCGATAAAGTGCTTATATCTTCCACAATTTTTGAGAAATTTAGTTATATGCAATGGCACATAATCAATCTATTTGCCAAATTTCGTAAGGATTGGATAAAATTGTAGACAAAAACGTAAAAAAACATTTTGAATGGGACAGCTCTTACAGTCTCCGAAATATCAAATCCGTACCGTACGCATATTTTTAAATTTGCTCAACCCCTGCAGAGAGTATCTTAATTTGGTTTGGAGACCTGAATCTTCTTCAAATAAATAATTTTGTTGTTGAGTGTATCTAGGCTACGAGTGCCCTCGTTATAGTCAAAAGTGTAAGCGGTACAGCAATAGCTTAAGTGGGTCTTCCGCTTAGACCTCAAGTTCAATGCCAAAAGTAAACAATTGCTACAGGTGTTTCTGCTGCTGCTGCCGTTGTAATGCCTACCTACGTCTACGCTGTTCGGTAAGGTTAGTAACGTCTCTATAAATACAGGCCAGTTTCCCGCCGATCAGTAGATTAAGAATAAACATCATTCCTACCACAACACGAAATGCACGCTGGTGTGCTGTTGGTGCTGCTGATGCTACAGGAATACCTCAGGGTCACCGCGGTCACATCCTCGTCTTCGGCCTTGCAGCGAGTGCCGCGCGTGGTGGGCGGACATCGCAGCGAAGTGCGTAACCAGCCCCATATGGTGAACATACGACGACGTGGTGACTTTCAGTGCGGTGGCTCTCTAGTCACGCCGCGTTGTGTGATTACGGCAGCCCACTGCCTGAAGGAGGGGGAGGCCAAGGATTTTGTGGTGCGTGGTGGTGTGACCTACTTAAATGACATGCGGAATGGCCGATTTGTAAGGCGCATAATTTTACCCAGTGCCTATGATAGCAACACATTGGACCATGACGTAGCACTGCTGCAGCTACAATATCCGCTTAGGGGCCCAAACATCGACCCCATACGTTTGGCCAGAAAGTCGCCTCTTGCGGATACTTTTGTGCGCGTATCCGGTTGGGGATTGACGGATGATCGAGCTGCACAGGTGCCCAATCAGTTACACAGCGTCCACGTGCGCGTGCTACCACAAAGGGAGTGCCAGCAGCTGTATAAGGGATATAGAAATATCACCGAGAGCATGTTCTGTGCTCTGGTGCCGGGCTATAAGGATGCCTGCGCTGCCGATTCTGGAGGACCCGCTGTTGTCGATGGCCGATTGGTTGGCATTGTTTCCTGGGGTAGGGCCAATCGTTGTGCCCGCAAAGATAGTCCTGGTGTGTACACTGACGTGGCATACTTATACGATTGGATCACAGACAACATGCAGAGATATTGTTATTGATAAGGTGAACGATTGGGTTTCTGAAGGGGATTCGTTATTAGTTAGGCCGTTGAGTATTAAATCGAAACTATAACCATGAGAGAGTTGTATTTCTAATTGTTGTCGCTGCTGCGGGTGCTCATGTACTGATCTATTGCCATATCTCTGACGCAGTGCACTGCGTCAACAGCTTTGCAGGGGAGCAAGGGCAAGAACCATTTAAAACGTGCCGCTCTATTTGTACAGCTGCTTCTCACTTTGATCTTGGTTCGTGTTCTTTTCGCCAAAAAAAGTTTCAGCATAAAAACTGCCACAAGGTCAGTGATCATTTAGTTTAAATCAAAATGCGTTGGCGTTGGGTCTACCTAATCCTGGCTCTGTTCATTATAGCCGCGCTAAGCGAGTCGGCCAAACGGAATTCGCAAAATGCGAACAAAAGGGGTGTAAGCACTCGCAATGGACGCAGGACATTAGTCGCTAATGGTGTAGGAACCAGTAACCGTAGAACCAGCAATGGGAGAATCAGGAATCGGGCGAACAAAAACGGCTCAAGGAGGTTAACTAGGAATTCTCGTAGAGCAGTCAGGAACGGTGCAGCTGCGAGAAAATCGAGAAGAAGGGCCAACTCAGCTGCTGTGAATCCGGCTAAGATTCAATCACGCATTGTGGGCGGCAAGACGACCACCATCACCCAGGTGCCATACCTTGTGCAAGTACGTCGTAGTACCGCCCTGTGCGGTGGCTGCCTAATTGCCCCTCAATGGGTGCTTTCAGCTGGCCACTGTGTCAGTGGCTACACGGCTTCAGAGTTCTCTGTGCTTGGTGGTACCTCCTATCTGGATGGGAGTGATGGCGTTAGACGGTCTGTCATCTTTACGGCGGTAGCGCCGAGGTACACCCGTCGTGCAAGGAACATGGATGCCTCGCTCTTGAAGTTAAATGAAACTATGACGGGCACAAATATAGCCATCATTGCGCTCGCCAATAGACAGCCCAATGCGCGCACTAAAGTACGCATAGCTGGCTGGGGATACACCAGTGAGGGCGGCAGCACCTCATCGCTAGTACGTACAGCTGTTATACGGGTAGTCAATCGTCGGAGATGTGCCAGAGCTTACAGAGGCCTCTCTTCTATCACTAAATACATGTTCTGTGCCAGAGGCAATGGGAAAGATTCTTGTAGCGGTGACTCCGGTGGCGGAGCCGTACAAAATAACAAACTTATGGGCATCGTTTCATTTGGAGCTGGTTGCGCCAGGGCTGGCTATCCCGGTGTCTATACCAAGGTGTCCGCAATCCGTCCGTGGATTAACAGAACTATGACAAATAATTAAATGTGAGAAAACAATGAAATGTGTGGCTTATTTCGTGGAAAATGTGGGTAACCAAAGCCTCCTCTGGTGCTATAATGTGTTTACTTGAGTTTCTACATAATGGAGAGATCAATATTTTGAGTACTCAAAAGTTTCCGCATTTTCTCTTAAAATACAACACAACTGTTCCACGTCTGCTCTTAGTACGAGTTTATAGAGAGCGATAGAGATCTTCAACTATTGGAACTTCAAGTTATTGTTTATACAATTGTTCAAATATCCGCTCAGATTTATTTACCCATCAGAACCACCATCTCTATAAAAGCGCTTTGGTTCCCTTCCTCCAAACGTAGTCATTACTCCATGTCGTCATGTCCATCATGTCGTTCGCGCTGATCTTGCTCCTCTTGATCATTACTAATGTGGCGTTTGCCACTGAGGTAGTCGACGTGGAGCCACGCATCATTGGCGGCCACATTTCCAATATAAAGGATGAGAAGTATTTGGTGCAGGTGACCACACAAACGGAGTTGTGTGGTGGTTCACTGATCAAGCCGAGATGGGTTATTACTGCGGCGCACTGCGTTCGTCTGGTGAAAAAAGAAGATTTGCGCATATATGGCGGTGCCTCTAATCAGAACGGACCCTATGGCATATTGGGTCTGGTTGACTTTGTGGCCATACGGTCCGATTTCAATATGAAGACACTCAACATGGATGTGGCTGCACTGCGTCTGGACAGGGATATGGTAGGTCCCAATGTGGAAACCATTAATCTGGCCACTCAACCTGCTCCGCCACGCACTCTGGTGAAAGTATCCGGCTGGGGCAGCACCCGCGCAGATTCCTCTCAAACAGCTCAGCGTGTGCATAGCGTTGTGATGCCCATGTGGTCTCAATCCGCCTGTCGGCAAATCTACAAAGGCATACACCGCATTACCCGCTCCATGGTGTGCGCTGCTAAGCCCAATTCGCGTGATTCTTGTGATGGTGACTCTGGCGGTCCCATGGTCTATAAGGGCCAGCTAGTGGGTATCGTCTCTTTTGGATATGGCTGCGCCTCACGATTACCAGGCGTGTACACCAGTGTGCCCGTGATAAGGCAATGGTTCTTGAGTACTGTGGAGCTGTACTCGAAGCAGTAGTAACACAATTTGTAGACCTAATAAACTTAGAAAGTAGACCTTATGCAATTTGGAGTTGGATTTGTTATATGTGCTCTTATCACCAGCTAATTAGCGGAGGAATGTGATGAATCGACGGTTAAAGTGGGTGGGGTAGGGGTGTGGGTGCATATAAGGGGTCTGTCTATTCCTCGTCGCCTCATTTTAGTGAGTAAAATGTTGAGAGTCTTCCCTTATCTAACTTGTTTCTTGTACTTTTTGGACTTCATATGCTTAGTAAGCGGTCGTGGTCCCAGCCTGAGCAAAATCTATGGCGGTAAGATGGTGTCCATTGCAGATCACTCATATCTGGTGAATTTACGTCGTGGCGGGCGCTTCCGATGCGGTGGCACCCTCATCTCGCCCAGCTGTGTACTAACGGCTGCCCACTGCTTAGAGCAGCGTCATCGGCAAGTTCACGATCTAACCGTGCATGCCCAGCAGCAGTGTCTGGGCGACTTTTCACCCCCAGAGCATGTACGCCAGGCCTGGTATGCTTGGGTTTCACCTTCATACTGCCACCAACGTGGCTTGGACTCGGACATAGCGGTGATTAAGCTGCGGCAACCCTTCGATATCTCTGGCAATGCGAGTCTAATCCACATCGACTATAATCATCTGCCCGCTCGCGCAAATCTCACTGTAGTTGGCTGGGGCATGACCAGCGACCAGACGCACGACAGCAACCAATGCCTTCAGGCGGGCAATGTCAGTGAGGTGCCGCATCATGAATGCAGCCTTACTAGCGGACAATTTCATCCGATAACCAAAAATATGTTTTGTGCTTTGGGGGACCAGGCCACGGATGCTTGTCAAGGCGACTCGGGTGGTCCCGTTCTATATGCCAGCCGACCAGTGGGTATTGTCTCCTGGGGCTATGGCTGTGGAAGTGGTTATCCGGGCGTATACACGCGTCTCAGTAGCACTTCAATGACGTGTTTCCTTAAGAGCTTCATGGAGCTCCATTGCTGAGGGTTGTGACCCTATTGAACCACAATATTATATGCAATGCTTGCCATAAAAGATCACACTTCATCAGCGTGTGGAGTGATCATTTTCCCTAATAAGATAATTGTATATGAACACAATAAAACGTTGGAATCGAGGGCAGAATCATGGTTTATTTAAAGATTGGAATAATGATGTCAATAATTGACTTCCAATTAGATGCTTTGTGGAGTGCACTGCATCTGCCGTTCAGTTTGATCGCGTAATGTGCTGGCTCTGGTTATTGTGGCCTCTCTGGGCTGCATGCTTTGCGTTTTTTGTTGCCACCGGTCAACGGATTATTGGAGGTCAGGAGACAACCATTGATAAGGTGCCCTATTTGGTGTATCTGCGTCAAGGTGGATACTTTATTTGCGGCGGCTCATTGCTGTCTTCCAGCTGTGTGCTGAGCGCAGCACATTGTGTTTATAAGACCCAGCCTGAGGATTACACCGTTCATGCTGGGGCCAGTCGTTTAGATGAGACGGCGCTTGTGGTGCGTGGTGTGGCTAGCTTTCATGTAGCTCCCAACTACTCGCCCAGCAATTTCGACATGGATGTGGCTTTAATACAATTAAAGATGCCTGTGCCCCTAACTGGTGGACTGGTGACTACCATTGCTCTATGCCGGACACCGCCTGCCAGCAACGCTTATGTGTGGATTAGCGGTTGGGGCGTGACCAGCGAAAATAATCGTAATCCTGCCCAGCAAGTGCGTACGACTACGGTACGTGTGCTGCCCACGTTGGAATGTCGCTTGGCGTATGCTGGCCAGGCTCAACTTACTGATTCGATGCTCTGTGCCGCTATACGAGGTATTAAAGATTCTTGCTCCGGTGACTCTGGGGGTCCGTTGGTCTATCGCGGTCAGGTATGCGGCATTGTGTCATGGGGACTTGGTTGCGCAAGGGCTGCCTACCCGGGTGTGTACACCAGCGTGGCCAGCGCACGTGTTCACACTTTCATTGAAAAAACGTTACATAGAATAGGATAGGAAAATAACATTTACTATTGAAAACTTTTGCAAAATAAATAAAAGGAAATATAAAATTTGTTCCACTTTGTGTGTTAGTGGGCTTAAGATCGTGTGTGAGTGGAAAAACTTAGATTTCGTCAGAGACCATCATTTCAGCTGAATCTGTTTATAACAACAATAAATCCAACAATTTTAGCTTTCGGAAGGACCAACTGACTGTTTAGAAATAATCCACGACATCTCAGCCTTCACTAGCATCGATTGAGAATTGTAAGTTTTGAATCGACTGAAAATGTCTAGGATGTCTAAAACTCTTTGAGCATCAACGCACAGGCCAAACCATAAAAACTACATTCCTAAAATTTCCCAAAAGTTAGATTTTATGACGTTTTGCAATATTAAAGCTGCAACTTGGCCAAATTCGAGGTCAAAATTTACATAAGAACATGGAATGATCTCTGGGCAAGGCTGTCACAGGTTCTCTATTTTTGTTTGTATCTAACACGCGCTACTTCACTGATCACCGTGAAATTTTGACAGTATAGTAATATCGATAAGAGGATAGTCATATGCTCTATATCGATTTGAAAAATTGGGCGTTGCATCTGTATCTCGAACAGAGGCCAATCATGTTCATGGACTGGCATAAGCATGATCCATTGGAAAAGTAGGTAGCTTTTATTTGAGCGAGTCTGAGACAGTACCAAAAAGATAACCCAATCAACGCAGGGTAAAGTTGCTGATATCATTATATATAAATTGAAGAACTAAATATCCCCTTTTATTATGAACGGATCAATCAACTTGGAATTTAGTTAAACAAAAGCTTTAGCAACGACTTTACAGGATTTCAAAACAGACTATCAAATGGTTGAACATGTGGTTCCCAGTCAATAATGACGTTGATGATATTGGGCATCAAAATTCTAGAGCAATAAAAACAATGAAACTTGAAAAATGGGAGCAGAGCCCATAAAGTATATAAATTCTTGATCAGCATGACAAGCCGAGTCGATATAGCCATTTCCGTCTATCTGTTTGTCCGTCTGTTTCTATGCGAACAGTCTCTTAGTTTTAAAGCTATCGATCTGAAATTTTCACCATATGCTTATTTCTGTAAGCTGCGCATATGTACAAATTGTCAAAATCGGGCCACCATATAATTTACCTCCCATATAACTGAGCGATTTACAATGAAAACTATTACTACACAAAACTTTTTTTTTTCTTCCCGAATCGAAACTAACTTGGTACATATCAGTTGCTGACAAAATTTTATCCACATCGGACAACTATATCGTATACTTCCCATATAAGATGTCAATGCCTTAATATAAATAGTGTCGCAGCTCTAAATTACGCTGTGTGTGTGTGGAGGGGAGGGAATGAGCCTTAAGGTTAACAATCAAGTCAGCAGAAAGCTATCTCTTTCTAACCTCCAAAAATAAATGCACATGCATGTATTTATGCATGTGTATGTTTGTATTATTGAACATATGTTTGTATGTACAAGTTAATATATGTATGGACGTTTTAGAAGGCACACCTCCACACTGATTTACAAAGCTATCCATTCTTGAAAAAGTGCACATATCCGCAAGGGTATGTAATTTTCGATTACCCGGAGTTAACCTTGCTCTTTTGTTTTCCTCTCCAAATGATTATAGCCCTCACATTGAGAAATCGTCAAAACATTTTTGTATTTTTTTTTTTGCGAGTTTAGCTTCTATTTCCAATTCGGGTTACACTTTTCGATGGATTGCGGGCGATAAACCAACAAAATGGTTTATTAAATATAATTATTATTTGTATAATAAAGCAACAGTACGGGGGGTGGCCCGGGTAATAATTACTGTTTCCTCAAGCTTTATAAAGCAGAGCAAACAAACGCGCGAGCCGAGTCGGAACTTAGTATCAGTTACTGTTTAAACAAGTGAACCAGCTTTGGGAGTGGGTAACGGTGTTGGATGCGGATACATGTAGGAGTACACATTACAAGTGGAGAGTAAATATTTGAAAGCAATCATGTGTGGACGCAATTGTTGATGTCGACAAATGCAATCAGCGCTGGGATTGGTATTGGTCATCTTAATACACTTTCTATGTCAACTTAGAGGAATCAACAGTAACGCGAATAACGCTAGGATTGTTGGCGGCAGCGCTGTGGACATTAGCAGTGTTCCATACTTAATTAATTTGCGTGTGGGCGGCACCTTCATTTGCGGCGGATCGCTGGTAAGCCCCACACACGTGGTAACTGCGGCGCACTGCGTCAAAGGCGCCACCGCTAGCAGAATGCAAGTTGTGGGTGGCGCCACCCTGCTTACGGATGCCGGTGTTCGCAGCGGCGTGGCCAAAATATACACGCCCAAGACTTACAATACGCGCACACTCAACACAGATGTGGCTGTGCTGAAGCTAAAGACCCCTCTAAGTGGCACCAATATAGCTACCATAGGACTTTGCAACTCCAGCTTTAAGGCCGGTGATCTGATCAAGGTCTCTGGATGGGGACAGACCACCGAGCGTAGCAAAAGCGTCTCACAGCGTGTACGTAGCGTGGACGTAGCTCTAATCCCTCGGAAAAGCTGCATCAATCAATACAAAATGCGCGGCACCATCACCAACAGCATGTTCTGTGCCTCAGTGCCAGGCATAAAAGATGCCTGCGATGGCGACTCCGGCGGGCCAGCTGTCTACAATGGCGAGCTGTGCGGAATTGTATCTTGGGGTATGGGCTGTGCCCGACGCAACTATCCGGGCGTGTACACTAGTGTGAAGGCTGTTAGGAGTTTTATCGATAAGGCGTTAAATTTGTAAATGGGACGGCGGATAATAAAGTGCTTCGACCATGCTATGCCAGAACTTACAATCCATTTTTTGGTTATGGATGGCTTATCATACGATTATTTAAAGGAGTTCTAGTTGTCCTTTGGACTTCAATATAAAAACAAGAAAGGCAGGCCAACTTCGGATAACCAAGCTTACATACCTTTGCAGATTCGGTTGACATTCGGTCAGCATATATGGAGGCTTCAAAGATTGACATGTTCCAAACTTGGTTTAATTCGGATAAAAACAAAAAACAAATCTGGTAAGAGTTCATTCCAAATCGGTTAGTTATATGGGAGCTCTATGATTTAGTGATCCTATATGGATAAACTTTGCTCAGCAGACGTAGAGGCTTCTAAATCTGACATTTACCAAAAACAACTAATTTTTCGATTCGGTCGGTTATATGGGAGCTATATGATATAGTGGTCCGATTTGGAATATTTTGACATATGAGCAGCTTGCAGCGGAAATAAGTCTATGGTAAAAATTCCAACTATATAGCTCTAAAAATAAGACTAGTTCGCATAGAAACAGGCGGACAGGCTATATCGACTGGGCTCGTCATGCTGATCAATAATAAAAGTATATTATCGGGTCGAAAATGTTTCAATCTATGCGTTACAAATATCGTGACACAATTATAATACCCTCTGCAAAGCTAGAAAAATCGTATATGGTATATGGGTATAATGAGCTTAACCGATAAACTATATCGGCTTTTCTTCACTCACTTAACCACACGCTTGCTAAATAAAAAACATTTAGAAGATCTGCCCACTCACCGCTCTTGCGCAGGCCCACAGGTACACTAAGATGGACGACCACGTTCTGTAGATAGAGATTGTATGGATTGCTAATGGTGGTGGCCACTGGATAGTATTCATTGACCAGCATACGCGTCGTTGTTATTGTCGGTGCAGACACATCTTCGCTCGTCCCATGGCCAAGGTTCGTTTGCGTGCACAAATGGAAGCTGCAATGGGGGGAACGGGAGAGCATGAGAGTGGAGCTCAGTGGAGCGTTAAATGTAATGCATTCGTCCGGAAATCATTTCTAAACTTCCGGTACGAATCGTTTTGACCTACGTGGGCGCAATGTAGCACATGGGGCTGATTGTCATGTTGTCATCGAGATCGCGACTGCGCTTATGATAGCGGAATGGTTGGCGTGTGTAATTGGCATTGCTTGTGAGCAGAGCCCCCACTTGTTCGGTGCCCATAAGCGCCTCCAGGCGCACAATGCGGAGCTGAGTGTTCTCATGAAACTGTTTGGCCTCCGTACTGCAGACGAGCTGGTAATAACAGTCAGGCTCTAATCTCATATTCTTTTCGAATGCCTTGGGCTCCAGCTGCTCCGTTCGCTGCTGCGTGCGCAGCTGGAGGAGATTGGGAAAGCAAAAATACTTGAGGGCCTCCAGCTTGTAACTATTCTGAGGATTGCTCACATCCGCTACTAGCACATGGAAGCTACGTACACGCAGCGGTACATCGGTGAGCACGCTAAAAAAAAAATATAACTTAGATTCAGAGTCTTCTACCAGGAAAAACTGCCAACTCACCGTACTAAAATCTGTACCTGTAGCACGTCGCTATTGCTCAGCTGCACTTGCTCAAATGTGGCGCATAGTTCCAGCACATCGCTGACCTTATCTAAATCAATTTGTATGGGCGATTTCACGCTGGCTAGGGCGCTGCTCCACAGCGTTTGAATCTCGGGTGATAATTGCGCTTGTGGCATGGGCGGCACACTCTGAAACACCTGCCAAAGATTCTCTAGTAGCAACACCCGCTCTTTTTGCTCTCCGCGATGACGCAGCGATAATGCCTCAATGCTACATGAAACGTAGTCGGCTACAGACGCAGAGAGCAGGGCACAGCGCAGCGTCTTCAACAGCACGTCACTGAAGATGGTCGACCATTTCTCTTGACGGTAGTCTGGCAGCATTAGCGAGTACAGACTGTAATTGGAGATATATATTATAGTATTCCCATGGTGATTTAGTAAAGCATCGCTTCCACTCACGTCAGCGCCTTGGCATGATCGCCACTCCTTAGATATTCCTCGGCCATATCGATGGCCAGTTTCTTGCGAAACCTCAAACACTTGTAGATCTTAAACTGAGCCATGGCCTGGCTTAAGAGTGATATAATTGCCGCAGAGTGGTTGTAACTGCGCTCTAGCTCGCATAGTTGAACATTGGCCTGTTGTTCGGCCACAGGATCTCCTGTTTTCACCGCCCGTATACCAAAAAACTCTGTGTAGAGCGACATCGAACTAAGATTGGTACTCGCCTGCGGGCTTGACTCTAAGGCGGAACCCAATACCGCTGCATAGGCCTGTTGGGCAGCCTCCCTGCGCTTCATTACATGCTCTGCCGCCTTGTGGTAGTACATGCCAGGATGCTGAGTCTGCAGCGCTGGCAGTCCATTCTTGATGGCCTCGCAGAAGAGTTCCGCAAAAACTGAATTTCTAAGAAGATTAAAGCATATTCTTTTAGAGGCATTGCTACTAGTTGAATTATCCACTCAACTTACTGGGTGCTTAGCCAGGCATGATGCTCGAAGCTTAAGTCCTTGAAACCCACTCGGCTCTTGTACTTTTCGATGTGTATGATGAACTGATTGATGGCATCCCTTGGCGTTTTTAGCTTGAACATCAGCCGACATATTTTGTAATTGAGAAATCCAGCCAGCGTTTTAATCTCCACACAGTTGCCGTCATTGATGCGTATCTCGTCCAGACTGGCATAGGCCTGAAAATAGTGCCTGAAAGAGAAAACATAATTTGCTAGAGTGCAATCTTTCGAATCTTCATCACGGCTTACTTTTGTGCTGTGCTAAAGTCTTGTCGAATCTCGGCGACAAATCCCAGCTTGAATTGATGCCTAATCTTCAATGTAGTATGCGCCGCCGTCAACTGGTCGCGATGCGTACGTATTCGCTTGGACATTAGAGTATAGTAGGACTGAGCCATATCCAAAAACGCAGATTCTAAACGTAGTGTGTATCCCATTAAGTGCTCCGTGTGCGGTAAGATGAACAGCTCTTTCCTAGTAATGCCACAGGCAGAAGTGAGGCTGGCGGCGCGCTCGGCAGCCAATAGATCCTCACCAGGAGGCAGTGGCGCCGTCTTCTGAAGCAGCACCAGACACAGCCTAGTGTTACGCTCTTGCAGTGCATTCTTCAGGCCTTGGACAATGGAGGCGCATTGCACCTGTTTCTCAGTCCACTGAGCATCATTCCATTCGATGTCTTGGAACAAAACCACTACGGAGGGTAGCACATGTAGATGCTTTAGCATCCAGTTACGCTTCAGTATGCCCTTAGGATGATACCACTCGTAGGAGGTTCGTTTTGGTTTCACCACCGGAAAGTCATAATTGGCAGGCAAAATTTTGTATTGCACAGAGGCCCGGTCCGCCGCTTTGCGTTGCACGCTGCTGTTGAAGGCATCCCAAATGGATTTGTGCACACTCTGTCGTGCAGTGTCCAAGCCACAGAAGCCAATTAGCGGTTGTGGGGTTACGAGTAGCTCCGAGGGCAGTGCCGTAGCATCAATCGTCATTGTTTTGTATGTGTAACAGCCTCCCTCACTGCTCCGCTTGCTAGCTCGATAAAGTGTACGCCGTCTATGCGTCCAACCACACTTTGCCTATGCACGTAGTAGCTTACGGCGCTTCCTCTGGCCTTTAGTAATAGTTAAATTTATGAATTTTTAACAAAAATGTAAATAAAGGCCGCCCCTAAGAAAATGCAATCAGCAATCAGCTGTGGCCAAAATTTATATCGAACATCGATTGCCATTTTATAGGCTGGAGATTGCAAGTGGCGCAGACCACAGCTACTAGTGCAGCCCTGGTATGTGTGGAATTGTTCGTGTATATATTAGTTAACGTTTTAGTTATTTAGCAATTTATAAAGTGAAAGTAAAATAACTCATTTTCATACACATAATAATCAACATTTTTTACTTCGATATATTATATTCCAGGAATCGTATTTAATATCGATATGCAATTTACTTTCGATATCTAGCTGTCAATTAGCTGTCAGTGTCAAAAACTTCGGATTCATACGTGTCGACTTATCGGCTTATCGTTTTAGGTGAGACGACGAAGAGATCGGAAAATATAATAATATACAGAAATCATCAAAGTGTGCCAACAAGTGCAGCGCTTGCCGAATTCTGTAAGTAATTTTAAGCGCTCAGCATATAATTGAGCGCGTATCTATTACTCGTGGAACTAATACTAAATCCAATTAGATTACTGCTGGCTAAGATTGCGACTGGCTCTTGCTCAAAATAAAACGTTCAAATATATAAATTTTTTGTAATTATTACAGTGAAACTTCTCAGCAACAACAATACGTAAGATGGCTCCACCACAAAGAATGCGCGTCGCCAACGAGAAGGCCAGCAAATATGTGACCATGCGTGGCAATGTACCCAAATCCTCGGTAAGTATTTAGCCAAAGCCAAATGTGATTAAATTATCACAGACGTTGCTATAGTCAGGCCAACATCATTAACACAACAACAACAACAATAATAATAACAAAGAGATAAGAGCTGCTGCACCACGCGTTGCTCCACACATTCAGATTCGTCGCGAAAAGTGCCACGCCGTCATTGATTTGTTCAATGTTTGTGTGTGTGTGTGTGTATGTATTTGCGTGTGTATGTATGCATACGTGTTGATGTGAGCGTGAACGTAGTCGCCAATGCTGTTAGCCACTGCTATTAAGCCTTCACTAATGTTTATCACTGATACAGAATTATCAAAGTCAATAATTTTACATTCCAGAAAACGAAAGAAGGCCAATACCCCGTGGGACCCTGGCTCCTTGCGTTGTTCATCTTCGTTGTTTGCGGCTCAGCCATATTCCAGATCATACAGTCCATCCGAGCTGCGTAAAAAGCTTAGCCCCATGCAGCCCTAACAATAGATACATTTCCCATAGCAGTCTGCGTTAGCCGATATCCAAATTGCAGCACTAAGTTTTTCCTTGTTCAGTTTATTTTTCTTATTATGTCTGCAATATTGTATTTTCTTTAGACACATACAAAATTTAAGGTCCATCATTATTTTTATTAATTTGTAAGCTCAAAAGAAACTGAACATTATGTGCATTCCTGCAAACTGCTCAGCGCACTTACACAACTATACATAAATCTGTTTATTGATGTTTTCTGCCAAAGAGAAGGCAGACAATTTTTTAAAGCGTTTAATGGAGTTGAATGATATGCATTTTTAAGATGCTTTTGCGGCAATTTTAATAGTAAAGATGTTTAAGCATTGTTTTTCTAACAACATAAAGACGAATTAGCGAAACTATGAGTACATAAATAATTATAAAAAATATATGATAATTTTTTTACCTAAAGTGAATTGTCTATTATTTCTATTATAAAATAAAATGGGGGACCTATATCGTGCATATGTATATTGTGGTGTTAAAAGCAAGGCTCCAAACCAAAACAAAATATTTTGCCCATGGGTTAAAGATTGAAAATTTTAGGTTCAAGTTCCATGAGCTAAGGTTTGGTGTTCGAAACCGGGTTCAGTTTTATTAAAATAACCACATTTACAAAAACATTTTCATTTAATTTTAACTTCAATCAACATATTAGCATATTCAAAAATATTTTGATGAATTTCATAATTTACTACACATATTAAAAACATATTAAGCTGCACAAAAATAGCACTCATGCTCAAAGGGTGTAGCCAGCGGGGTACAACGCTGTTTTCATTCAACTTTGCCTAGTACAGAATATATTGTTGTTGGGACCCCTTGGACTGGCCGGTCACCCTTTCGGACAAAGCTGGCTACGCTCTTGTCTATGTATATTTTCTATGTATTGTGTACACACATAAAATAAAAAACAAGAAATTCCAACTATAAGATGCTGGTACTTATTTATATAAATTTGTATAGAAACATATTCAATGTAAAATTAACATTAGAGAAATAGCATATCACGAATGTGATATCGTCATAAGCAGTTTCGCATAAGCGTACTTAATAGTGTTGGTAAAGGCACTGCCAATGCCACCCTGGTTTTGAACTATAAAATATTTCATATATGTATATTTATTAAAAATTAACGAAAAGAAGAATGTATTTAAATCAAATTCTAGAATCAAATAATTCACAATAATCGCATGCGCCGCTTATTTACAGCAGCCAATTCCCAAATTATGTCCAAAAACAAAGGCAAATCCATGGGAGCAGAAAAAGTTGCTGCAGTTGCGCCTAATAACTCCCCGGTTGGCTTGGACAAGAGCGGTAACATTACAATAAAAATACTGGCCAAACCTGGTGCCAAGCAGAATGCCATCACCCACATTGCTCTGGAAGGCGTTGGCGTGCAGATTGCAGCACCGCCCAGCGAGGGGGAGGCAAATGCCGAGCTGGTGAAGTTTTTATCTAAAGTTCTGGGACTACGCAAGAGCGACGTGTCGCTGGACAAGGGATCTCGTAGCCGTAACAAGATCATACTCATTAGCCAAGGCATCGCGACAGTGGAGGCCATCGAACAGCTTCTGCGCAAGGAATGCGAATCATAGTGATACGATTCAAATTGAAATAAAATATAGTTTGGAGGCAAGGTTTGAGTATTTGTGTGCACGTGCTCTTGCCACTTCTAATATCTGGAGGGAGCCTTAAAATTGAGTTGAGGCTGTCTGCTTTCTCTACAAGATCAAGACGGCCACCGGCGTATGCGTACATACTGTGCACTGAAAGCAGAATAAATAAAATACACGTAATTTTGGATTTAAAACACATTTGCTTGTTTATTTATTTTATATATCATTGATCGTATCATCAAACCTTATACATATTTATTTTATAGCTATCAACTAGCATGTGGTATCTATGTAGTCTTATTTTTTTTGTTTTAGTTTTACATAAATTACTTTGATTCTAAATTAGAAATTCTTAAAACGACAACGGCTCTTTGAATGTTTCTACTTCGATCCCAACCTTAGGTGTTTGTATGGTCTGAATGAGTAAGCGTATCTAGGTGTCGCCTATAACGCGACAATGTAAAAAACATGAGAAATTTAAACTGAACTTTAAATGTGTTGTCAAGTGTCAACATAAAGCAGCTTCCAAAATGTAAATCTTAAGTTTTGCATTGGTTGAGAGGATGTATGGAAATAGTGTTGTAGGTGATGGTGAATATGTGGGATGTTGCTGTTTAATCGACCTCCTCCATGTGGTATGCATCCTCGGTGTCGTCTCCCTCATCTAGAGCGGGGGCATCGCCAGAGCTCTGGGCATCCTCGGTGGTCATGGGCTCATCCTCATCGATGCCCAAGCCCAGCTTGATCATGCGGTAGATGCGGCTGGCGTGCACCTGGGGGCTGCTGAGGGAGAAGCCAGAGGACAGCAGAGAGGTCTCAAACAGCAGAATGACCAGATCCTTAACAGCTTTGTCGTTCTTATCGGCATCGGCCTTCTGGCGGAGGGTCTCGATAATTGAATGATCGGGATTGATCTCCAGGTGTTTCTTGCCGGTCATGTAACCCATTGTAGAGGTGTCACGCAGAGCTTGAGCCTTCATGATGCGCTCCATGTTGGCGGACCACCCGAACTGCGAGGTGACAATGCAGCATGGCGAGTCGACCAGACGGTTGGAGACGACGACCTTCTCGACCTTGTTGTCCAGAATGGACTTCATCAGCTTGCACAAGCTCTCGAACTTGGCCTTGTCCTCCTCGCGCTTCTTCTTCTCGTCGCTATCCTCGGGCAGTTCCAGACCCTCCTTGGTAACGGAAACGAGCTGCTTGCCCTTATATTCCTTTAAGTGCTGGATGACGTATTCATCAATGGGTTCGGTCATGTAGACAACCTCGAAGCCGCGAGCCTTGACACGCTCCACAAAGGCTGAGTTGCTAACCTGGTCCTTGGACTCGCCAGTGATGAAATAGATGTGCTTCTGCTCAGATTTCATGCGCGACACGTAGTCAGACAGGGAGCAGATATCGTCACCGGAGGCCGATGTGTGGAAGCGCAAGAAATCGGCCAGCTTGGCACGGTTATTGCTGTCCTCGTGGACACCCAACTTGAGGTTCTTGCTGAACTGGTCGTAGAACTTCTTGTAGTTCTCCTTGTCCTCGGTGAGCTCTTCAATAAGCTCCATGGTCTTCTTGACGAGGTTCTTGCGGATGACCTTCAGAACCTTGTTTTGCTGCAACAACTCACGGGAAATATTAAGGGGCAAATCCTCAGAGTCGACCACACCCTTGATGAAGTTCAAGTACTCGGGAATGAGATCTTCACAGTTGTCCATGATGAAGACACGGCGCACGTAGAGCTTGATGTTGTTACGCTTCTTTTGATTCTCGAATAGATCGAAGGGAATACGGCGTGGGATGAACAAAAGAGCACGGAACTCAAGTTGACCTTCAACGGAGAAGTGCTTGACGGCCAGATGATCCTCCCAGTCATTGGTGAGCGATTTGTAGAACTCGCCGTATTCTTCCTGGGAGATATCATCGGGATTGCGAGTCCAAATAGGTTTGGTCTTGTTCAGCTCCTCATCCTCAGTGTACTTCTCCTTGATAGTCTTCTTCTTCTTAGCATCCTCCTTTTTGTCGGCATCTTCGTCCTCGCCAACATCCTCGATCTTGGGCTCAGCGGTATCCTTATCCTTCTTCTCCTCGCCCTCAGTTTTCTCATCTTCAGCCTCATCGTCGCTGATCTCCTTCTCCCGCTCCTTCTCAACCAGCAGCTTGATTGGGTAGCCAATGAACTGGGAGTGCTTGTTCACAATCTCCTTGATCTTGCTCTCCTCGAGGTAATCGGTCTGATCCTCCTTGATGTACAGCACAATCTTGGTGCCACGGCCCAGGGGCTCAGAGTTGTCGGTCCTTACGGTGAAGGAACCGCCAGCGGACGACTCCCAGATGTACTGCTCATCATCGTTGTTCTTCGAGGTTACGGTAACCTTGTCGGCAATGAGGTAGGACGAGTAGAAACCCACACCAAACTGACCAATCATGGATATATCAGCGCCGGCCTGCAACGCCTCCATGAAAGCCTTGGTACCAGACTTGGCAATGGTACCCAGGTTGTTGACCAAATCGGACTTGGTCATGCCAATACCAGTATCAATGATGGTTAAGGTACCAGCAGTCTTGTTTGGAATCAGTTTGATGTACAGCTCCTTGCCAGAGTCGAGCTTGCTGGGATCCGTCAGCGATTCATAGCGGATCTTGTCGAGGGCATCAGAAGCATTGGAAATCAATTCACGCAAGAAGATCTCTTTGTTCGTGTAGAAAGTGTTGATGATCAACGACATAAGCTGAGCAATCTCAGCCTGGAATGCGAAAGTTTCAGCTTCTTCTGGCATCTGAAAAATAAATCGTTTGTCGAAATTAGCACATATTAAAGATTAAATGAAAAAATACTTGGTCACTATGCTGATGTGGTGTCCACCATTACGTTGTGGAACGTTTCGATAATTCAAAAGCTATAAAAACAAAGCAACGAAAGAAATCCCACGTGGTGGACGACATAGCACTCCGTTGACAAAAGCAGGGATGTGGACATTAAAAACAAGATCAAAATCGATAGCTTTTAATGTTCACATCCCTGCTTTTGTCACTAGAGTGCCATGTCGCCCACCCACGTGGGTTTTCGGTCGGTGCTTTGTTCTTACGAAACGCAAAGCGCCTGCTCACACACACACACAAACATATGATGTACAGCGTGTATATATATGAGTACATCGAAAATTCGAGAGCTGAAGTTGCTTAGCAACGAAAATTTGGCGCGCGTCACCTAGAACACTGTCAAAATTGCTTGCTTACTCACGCACACACGTGCATGCATGACGTACATATACATATGTACATCGAAACGTCGAGAAAAATGTTTGCATGAAAATTTAAAGACATTGCGTTTAAAGACATTTTACAATTTTAAGATTGCAATGAAAATATTCTACATATATGCATGTGTATAGAAAATTAATGTTATTTGTTCATATCGGCCCTATATCTTTTATGTAGCGGAGACAAAAGAAATGCAAATTAATTCAAATCGCTTAAAATTGAAAGTCACGCCTTTGCTATGGAACACTCAAGAAAATGTGCAACTTTCAAACTAGAAATTTCTGCAACAGCCCCTTGCCGGTGAGGCATTATAAGCTGTCTGTGTGTGTGTGAACGTACGGCGGCCGCAGTTAATATGCCCGTGTAGATACATGAAAATTGTGGCATTTTCACAAAATTGTAAATGAAACATGCATTAAATTAAACAACGCAACTAAGTTTCTCGAATTTTATAAATCAATAAACCACATTTGGGTCAAGAACCCTTGCGAAACACATACATATACACACGCGTCTGCAATTTCACGTGCCCATTTCTTTTTGCACCACAACTAAAAATTTAAACATAAATGTAGCCGCTTTAACTTACCTTGATTGTTTTTTTAATTCACAGATTCAGAATAGAGTTAATATATAAACTTTTCACTGCTATGGCAGAAAATGAAATTCACTGTTTGACTTCTTCGCTTAGCTTTGACGTTCACCGCACGAATTTTTTTTTCAAATCAGCCGGCATCGGCTGCGCCGCTGCTTTTATAGAAAAGTACCCCAAGCGCAGAAAGTTCCGGACGGTTCGAGAATATTCTAGCTAATTCCTTAGGGCTAGGGCTGCCGACTTCCGACCCAGAGTTGCGTTGGCATTCGTGTTGCAGCCCAAGTTGGCGGTAAATTCGAATAATAATATAATTTTAATTTTTATTTAGACTCGGTCGAATGATGATGAAATTTAAAATTTATTGATTTAACTAGTCGCTGAAACAACGCAAAAGGTCGTGTGAGCGCTTTACCTGCTTTTATTTGAATAATAATAATGTTAGTTCTCTCTGTTCTCTGAAATATATTTGAATTTTTAAGCAAAGCTAGTTTAGATGTTCAATTTTTTTTTTTTTTTTTTTGGTTAAATTAAACTCTACATTTGTGTTATCATTAAGAACTCTATTGCTTGTTAAGTTGACAAAAACTGAGTTAAGTTAAATTAAATACATTTTATGCTGTAGTTAGGTGCATATCGCCTGGCAGGATTATACTAATAATTCTATAGCTCGCTCATTTGCACACACAAAATATAGGGAATGCTTATTTATATTTTCCTATTTATTTATGTTAAAGTTAAAATTTAAAATTATTTTTGTTGTTATTAACACAGCATCATAAGTAGAATTGCGCCAGTCACATGTGTTCGTAATTATACATATGTAGTATTTATAGTATTTTATTTGGTATGTATTTTGTTGTTTTTTTCTCTTTGTGTTGGTCTTTTGTTTTTGTTTACATTTTTGTTTGAGCGCGCCACAGCCATAAATGTTAACACTTTTATTATTAATAATATTATAAAATGGGCGGAACTCGTTGCATATTTAGGGATTGTGATGTTTCAAGCTATCGAAACCCCAAGATGCATTTCTTCAAACTGCCTGTGCGTGACCAACAGCGTCTGGAGGATTGGCTAAGAAATTGCGGCAACGCGGAGCTATTAAATATTACCAAGACAAAACTCGGGAATCGTTGCGTTTGTGCACGGCATTTCCGATATGAATGCTTCATGAACTATAAACTGGATCGGTTAATACCAAATCAAACGCCGACACTAGTGCGCATTAGCAAAGACCTTGCCTGGGACTTGCAGCATCTGGATGAAAATGGCCAAGCAACGCTTCTAAGAATTTCCACACCTCCGGATCACTTAATACCGCCAGAGGGATTTGAGTGTCCACTGGGCTTCGACATAGACGTTGACAAGAGATTTGGCAAGAAATATATTCCCAACAAACGCACAGCGCCCAGGCCTCTGTGTGATGAGGTAATCAAGAAGATAAAGATTGCTCAAGATGATGCAAAGCGGAAATTAATCACGCTGGAGTTGGCTGAGGTTGTTAAGGAAAAGAAAGGAGATGAAGTAATACTAACATTACAATATCTTCCAGATAAAGTCTGATAGTGAACACGAAGAAGAAAATGTGCTTGACAGGAATATGAGCACGGAGAGCTTGCCCGCATTGGAATCCATAATGCAGCCGCGAACAAAAACTCCAGAGGCCGACACAAAGCTCCAACTGCAGTATGACAACCTAAAAGCCAAATTTGATAAGCTTACTGCAGATCTAGAAGAGCTTCAACGTTCCAAATCGGAGCTAGAGGCACAGGCACAAGCAGCCCCATGCCCGCCACAACAACAAAATCTGACAAAAACGCAACTGTATAACGGCATCAAAAAGTATCTTGGGGGTACTATGGCGGCTCTGGTACGCATGGAAATTTTTGGCGGTGTAGAGGAACGTGCCTGGCGGGAAGATGAGCGAGCCTTTTCCGTTGAATTGCTACAGATGGGCGAGAACATTTATCGATATTGCTGCGATGAGTGGCGCTTTAGGCTGCCTCCGCTGAGAATTGCAAAAAGTTGGCTATTGGATAAGGAACACGCTGCTAATCACGCCGACACTGAACACGATCCTTACTCATAAATTTCGTTTTATTATAAAGTTAAGAAAAACAATATACTCGTTCACACTATATAGAGTACTGTATAAAGTTTTTTTTTTGTTAAGCTACAACTTCTAATCTAGGTGGCATATAATAGACTCGTCGGTGGCTTGCGACACGCAAATGTCCTGCGAGGCGGCATCACAAAAACGACCAGACGGGCAGCTGCCCGTCACATTTGTGGGCGTTTTGGCACCAAAGCAAAAGGCAAATGTGGTGCGTGAGGTGCAGGCAAATACATAATTGGGATCACATTGGCCACAGCTGTCAGTATCGCCACAACTGGCTGGCCGCTCGCTCCTCTGAAAGCAAATAGTGGGCAGATCCGTGCAGACCAAACCATCTGGGCAACCAAATATCTGGTCCGTCTGAGGTGTGGAGCCGCTGAAGCACATATTATAGTGAGTTTGGTTGACGCAGGCGGCATGATTTGTTTGGCATTTGTTGCAGGTGCTCCAAGCCACTCCCAACGTGGCTAGAACTATCAACTGTACGGTAAAAGTTTCATATTAATTTTTACGAAAATTACGTTACAAGCTGCAGGGAATATATGGGGAAATCGTTGATTCGAATATCGATGGAAAGCCCTTATCTACATTGTGCAATTTCCTGAAAAGCTTAATTTTCTTTTGAAATTTCTGAAAATTGATAAGAAATTCTAAACTACAACGATATGGTTATTCTTCTATTTTTTCCACAATTTTTAGGCGTCGTTAGCAAATACTCACCGCACTTAAGTACTTGCAAAAGTTTAGCATTTTGCTGCTTCTAACGCGTTCGCCTTACGAATGATCCACATATTTCGGCTACACGGGCTTTTGACTGTTTTTGGCGTCAAAGCCAAATTAGTTTATGATAGAAGTGTGCAGAGGAGCCTTGATCAATGTAGGTTCTGTACACACCTTAATTTAAACTTATCTTTATGGGCAAGCAATCCATACTCAAGGTCTTTCTGCCACATATAAATGGGCATAGCGAATGTTGCGATTTGTTAAATCAACACAAAAAATTTATAAATATTCCGGCCTTTCTTCAGAGCAGACATGGTCATGAGTAAATCCTTTAACATGTTTCTCCATCACAACTTAATAACAGTGAGTAAAGAGGTATTAAATTTCGATGGTTCTCAAAATGTTTTTAAATTAGAAAAAACAATTTTCTTCAACTTCAATGTAAGCTTAAAACTTTGAAGTTTTGATTGGTCGCTTGTTTATAATAATAATAATAATTTAAAATCTTAATCAAATCAGAAAACAGCATTAGAAGTACTTCAATTAGTTTTGTTTTTGTGATCGCATTGTATTATTTAATTTATAGTTATTTAATCCAGCTCATCGTATTTTCTGCAGCTGATATTAGTGCTCCCATTTCTTGGTCTTGTAGTAGGCCAAGCGAGATGTAATGTGTGCCTTGACAATGGCATAGCCTGTGTAAATACTCAGACTTATGTGGAGTGCAACCAAGATGGGCCCATATCATCCGAACTGAAACCCTGTGACGCTGGCAAAGTCTGCACCGACAGTGCAGAAATTTGTGTAACGCCCAGCGAAACTGTTACTGCCGCTTGCTATGGAGATGCTTGCTCGAATTGCGCCAGGACCAATGGCATTTACGCTTGCGTAACTGAAACCACCTATGGCATGTGCTATAATCAGGGTTTTGTCAGTCCAGATGCCATACGTAACTGTCCAGCCGGTTCCTATTGTAATGTCGAAACCCTGGACTATTGTACTCCCATAGAATCGTCTTCAGTAAGTAGAACGGTGATCTTATTATGGTAAGCTCAATTAATTTTCACTCCGGTTGATTCCAGCCAAGTTGTGTACCCGGCGATTCAACGACCACAAACCAGCCAGGTTAGACCCTTTTTTTTAAATTCTCGTAGCTATTATACATTTCTTTTCAATGATATTCCGACAACTTTGCAGACTCTTCGACAACGGATTCTTCAACAGATTCATCCACCGATTCTACAACAGCTTCTATTACCACGGAAACTACCACCGATTCGACAACCGTGGATTCGTCTACCGTTTCCCCAACAACAATAGTTTCTTCAACAGCTTCTATTACAACAGATTCATCCACCGATTCTACAACAGCTTCTATTACCACGGAAACTACCACCGATTCCACAACCGTGGATTCGTCTACCGTTTCCCCAACAACAACAGATTCTTCAACAGCTTCTATTACAACAGATTCGTCCACCGATTTTACAACAGCTTCTATTACCACGGAAACTACCACCGATTCCACAACCGTGGATTCGTCTACCGTTTCCCCAACAACAACAGATTCTTCAACAGCTTCTATTACAACAGATTCGTCCACCGATTTTACAACAGCTTCTATTACCACGGAAACTACCACCGATTCGACAACCGTGGATTCGTCTACCGTTTCCCCAACAACAACAGTTTCTTCAACAGCTTCTATTACAACAGATTCGTCCACCGATTCTACAACAGCTTCTATTACGACAACCGTAGATTCATCTACAATTTCCCCAACAACAACCGACACTCCCGTTGATCCAAATGTATTCTGTTCAAACTTAAGAAAACTCGGAAAATTCCGTGTTGAGAGCGATAGAACTTGCAAGACGTAAGTATTATTTGAAATATCCGGGACCACACTAATGCCCAATACAATTCCAGTTATATAACATGTTACAAACTGGCGGGAGATTACTTGGGTTGGCTGTTTCTGTGTAACGCCAACGAATACTTTAATTCCCAGACCGGGGATTGCGAAATTGCTCGACCCAGCGATTGCGAGAAATAAGGTCTATAAACCTGTAACAATTCATCTAATGTTAATTATTAAATGTTTTTAAGAAATTTATGGCTTCAGCTTGGGGTATGAGATGTATATATTGAAGGTGATTATAAGAAAAAATTATAAGAAAAAATGAGAACTTACTTTCCTTTATATACGCAAAAACAGAGGTTCCTAGAAACTTTGCCAATCTGAAAAATATTCATAAAACAGGAGAGGAAGGCTAACTTCGGGTAATCGAAGCTTACATACCCTTGCAGATTGGAGACGTTCCAAAGAGACGTTCGTTCATTCCGAATCGGTTGGTTATATGAGAGCTATATTATATAGTGGTACGATCCGAATCAAATTTACTTAGCAGACGTGGGTGCTTTTAATACTGTACTAAGAGTTCATTCCGAATCGGTCGGTTATATGGGAGCTATATGATATGGTGGTGGGATGTGGACGCTTTTTGACATATGAGCAGCTTACAGCAGAAATAAGTCTATTGTAAAAATTTCAACTCGATAGCTTTAAACTGAGAGAAGAAGCATAGAAGCAGAAGGATAGACAGACAGATGGACATGGCTATATCGTCTCCTCCTTGATCAAGAATAAATATACTATATGGGGTCGGAGATGATTCTTTCTATGCCTTAAAAATATCGTGACAAATTTATAAAGGTAGAAAAATCGTTGGACCAAGTTCTTTTCATAAATCTAGGCTTCGAACGATGCAGATTCAGATTCAGGAATGTGCCTAATTTTTATTGGAATTAATGGATTCAAAGTTCATGTTCAACAAAAAATCAGGACTATACAAAATAACATACAATATGATTTTAATACGTTTTATTTATTCAATTAATAAATATGTTAAATACAATAGTCTGGTTTTTCATTAATGCAGTATCGACGTTGCACATCATACCATTGATTTGGATTACAATTGAAAACTGTACCAGACCAATTTCCTGCCGAATCAAGGCAATTTACATAACTATAATTTGAAATAAAAACATTATACGTCTCATTCATCATGTAGCTTTGACATATGTGTTACCTGCTGCAAGTTGGATCCATTTCATTTATGTTAAATCCCTTTATTTGAGTCTCTTTGCAATAGGTATTTGCATCCCGAGGCGGTCGTAAAGTAGTAGTTGACGATGTTGTCGTAGTTGTAGTTCCTGAATCGCTTTCCGGACAGCTGGCAATAGTATCGGCTTTGGAATAACAAATATACATACCATCTGTGCATTGCCAGCTCCTTGGGCATGATATATAATCAAGAGTTGGCGTACCTATACATGTATGTAATATATTTCCATGAAAATCACCCATAATATATGTAAATGTATTGAATATAAGCTGCTCACCGTTCAAACATATAGAAAATGCCGTTTCATTATGACAGGCAACGCGACTCCTTGATTGACAAATGTTACACACGGCCATTAAGTCGCCCGGAAGCATCAACGATATCAACACAATAGCTATCTGGATATATGGTATATGTAATTAGATGGATATTTGGCCAATGTGCTTATTCTATAATATTGTGTTTATAAAACTTACTCTTCTTAACAACTGTGACATTTCGGCGAAATCCGACTTGCGCAACTGACTAAAGCAAACTGATGTGATTTTGAACACACTTCCAACTCTATTTTTTTTGTTGGCAAATCAGTTTATTTACCATTCAAAGGCAATAAAGATTTCAGATGGTGCGTGATTGCATGAAATATAAACTTAATGAGGCCAAAAAACACGTCCCTCTGAAATCTAGATATTGTGCAAAATTCTTGGTAACTTGTGAATTTAGGTTGATGATAGGACAGGATGATAATTCATCGGTGATAGTGTATATATCATAAAAGTAATATGGTCATAAAATTTCAGATACTTGGGCTTGTGTTTGGTCTAGATTGAAATACTGATAGACGCCTTAGACTTATGATAAAATCACAAAAATAGGCATATGGTATGGTGATAAGAATCGGGTCAACCATAACAACTTGCTTCCATTCAAACGACAAAGAACAAATATAGAGCCAAAGTTTAATTTCCATTAGATGAATTCCTTGTTTGAGATGTATTCAATCAACATTTGAAACCGCAAGTTGTTGGTAGACTATAAATAAGCTATAAATGTTCGCACACGAAAATGTCAAAACTAGTTTTCGTAGATATGTACAATTCGTTTTGCTATTTATTTGTCAAACGTGTTGAAAATATGTAAATACTTTGTATAAATATGTAACTTTATGGTTATCTGCAAATAAATGCAATTCCAATCAAATCCGTGAATTTTTTAAAGACATTTTAATTTCAGTGTGGTTAAAGAATATTTCATACGTTTATGGCATTATATTTTATGTTTATTATAGCAAATAAAATGCGTAAGGGCAAGACATACAACCAACTTTTATTATATCAAATGGCTGTATATATATTTTTTAAAGCAGTTTAAAAATAATCAACGTGTTGAAGATTGTAGAGTTAGTACGTGACTAGGTTTAGATACAACCCTCTGGTTGGTCATTGACACACTTTCCTTCTTTCACATCAAAGTATTTACCATCTTTGCAAGTATTTGTCTTATTAGGCGTAAAGATTCCATTATTCTGGTAGCAATAAAAATATCTGTAAATTCATAGTGAAAATTATTACAAGTAAGAAAGGAAGCTAACTTCGGGTAACCGAAGCCTATATGGTTATATGGGAGCTATAAGATATAGTGGTCCGATCTAGACGATTTTGAAATATGAACAGCTTACAGTAGTGAGATGTCTATGGTATTTCAACTCGATAGCTTTAAAACTGAGAGATTAGTTCGCATAGAAACACAGACAGACGGAGATGGCTATATCGATGTGGCCTGCCGTGCTGATCAAGAGTAAGTATATGTATATGTACTTTATGGGGTCAGAGATTCTTCCTTCTATGCGTTACAAATATCGTGAAAAAATTATGATACCCTCTGCAAAGGGTTAAAAAGGGAGACTTATAAACCGAATGCTTACGTTCTGCAAGTGGGATCATTCGTATAATTTCCTTCTTCAGTTGCGAGTAGGCAAGTTTGTTGCGGAGTCAACGGTACTCCAGTTGTTGTAGATGGTGGCTGAGTTGTTGTAGACTGCGGCTGGCAGCTAGGTACAGCATCAGCATAGCATATATATACATCGCCGGTGCAAAAGGTGTTAGTCGGGCAGGGTATATAGTCGTAGGTTGGTTTCCCTAAATTCGAATACAAATCACATATAAATGAATCCAAATATGTTGACATGGAAATGTGAAAATACTGGCAAAACATTGATTATCGGAGCTATTTTGCATATGTTGAATGAAAAAGAAAAAAATATCTAAATGGGGAAGGTATGTCTCTGATTGAGGGAACACAGAGTAGGCAATTTCTTAGTCACACAGTATGTGATTACCAAACCAAAAAAAAAAAAAAATTATACGAAAAAAAGTAGAAGACATCCCGATAGTGTGTCGGTATGATCTTCAGAGATGCTTTGACTAATAGATCTATGGAAAATATGTATTTTATTTCAATTTGTGTCAGTCCTTCCGTATGTTAATGATTCCCACCTGTCCGGCAAAAAAGCCTAACGTCTAAAGGACTAATTCTGTTACTTGCGGATTGCTGCTACATTGTGAGAAGCGGCTCAAGTTTGGGCTAACGGATGACTTCTGCATAAAAATGAGCTTTAACCGATAACCTATATGGGAGTTTTTTCACTCACTTCAGCTCGAGCATTTAAAACATTTATTCCGGGTTACGCACCTGCATAGCAAATGGAATAGGTAGTCTCACTGTGGCAGGCCACCTTGTTACCGGGCTGGCATACATCGCAACTGGCGGTCACCTTTTGGCCAATAAGCTTTAAGTAGTAAGAAAAACTTCAGATGACATTTGCAGTATGACATTTTTTTTGTAGATCCTTTACCATAATCGTTAACAGTGGAATAAACGCTTTCAGCCACATACTCGCTTCAGTTAAAGATCCGTATTCAAACTAAAATGCTGTGTGCGAAATATTCAACTTATATATATTGTACACATATATATAGATTTATAAGCAAATGACAATGATGGTCTTATTACTCATATAATCTTTTCTGGAGTTTGCCAAAAAAAAAATGGAAATACAAACAAAATTCAGCTATAGTTTTATCTTTTTGTTGTCTGTTGCTTTTATTGCGCGTTAAGCTTGCTTTTTGATAAATATTTATACCTTACTTTTTTGATAGCTTATGAATATGAGTTTTTATACAAATATATTCACAAATTGCAGGCGAAAAAGTTCTTAGCTAAAAGCACGCTAGCAGTAAACATTTACCTAGGAATACATACTTAGATACATTCGAGTTAAGCGTACTACAAGATAATCAAAGATACTCCACTATATAAATATTGTTGACTCAAGAACTGGCCCGTAATAGTTGTAGAGTACACGAGTATATCGTGTTCGTTCAAATGTGTGTCCGTCCGTCTGTCCGTATGAATACCTAAACCTCGGGCACTATAAGAGCTAGAGTATGCTATGTAGACTCCCCTAGTGGACACGCAGATCGAGTTTGTTTTCAAATTTGACCCGCCCCCCACAAATCGCAAAAAACGATATATCTCCTATAAATAAGACATGTCAATGCATGGGCGAATATGCGTGTTTATGGGTTGGCGGGGTCGACCACCACCTGCTCAACCAAATGCGTCATTGCGCGAATGGGTTAGGCGTGGGATGAGGAAAGGTGGGGTAAGGCAGGGAGTAATAAAAAACAGAAAGGCTCATTTTGAGTCAATGGTCAACGGCTGTTTAACTGTATCTGTTTAAAAGGGAATAAGCAGACAGGCGCTGGGTCTTTTTAAGTTGACGACAAAGATGAGAGAGTTGAGTGTTTTGTTTTACTCGTACTCTATAGAGTTACTCCCTTACTCTTGTATTCGTGAAAATGCATCTACTATTTTGATTGTAATCGAAGGCGAACCGTTAGCCTTACCTCTCTTTCATTCACACACAGAGCATGCTAACTCAATATTATACTTGTACGTGTAGCAGAAGCGAGTGCATTGTATTCGTGTCGGTGTCTGTCTGTCCAATATGCAATAGATGGTGAGTACGTCATGGTTTCTAATTTGCATGGGCATACGGTCGGTCAAGTTTGATAAACACACACCCCCAAAAGTTTACTAAGTGCCCCAATTTGTAAGAGATTCTGGGGATCACATGATGTTGGTCTTATATTCGGCGCCTGGGTTCGTTAGTCAATATCTATGTATTATAGTTTCTTTGATATATAATGCATATAAATACCTTTTGATCTGTTTGCCATAGTTAATTGTTTAAATAAATGGAAGCTTTCAGTTAGCATTATAATAGTACAGATATATAGTACATATGTGTATATAGGATTGTTTTGGATTTGCATAGTTGCCGCATAGTCTTCGTTTGTTTGAATTTTGTTGTTGTGGTTAAGTTATATAGATACGTAGAAATTATAATTATGTATAAGTAGTATAAATATAGAATTATCTAAATTTAAAACATATTACATATATATGTTTATATAAATATGTATAAGGCAAATCATAGCAGTTAAGCGAAACACTACAGGTTTCACTTGTATTTTAAGGCAACATCGTGGAGCTGTCTCATTTAAAATAAATTCGTTACTTTCTAAAACGAAATAATACTTCGTCATCAAAATGCAATAAATTCAACTTTTGGACGTATACTGTAGTGCAGTGTTTGATTTTGTTTTTGTTTGTTCTGTTTTTCTTAGTCTAAACGCAGCCGTATTCATACCAGATGCTATTGCTTTTGTCCTCATTACGTTTACGCAGCGCCTTATCGTCCTGGGCCGCGGATCCGGCCCCAGAGTTGCTGCCTCCGCTGCCACTGGCCTGTAGCAATGGACTCTGTTCGCTTGTGGTGGAAACTCCTCCTATGGTAGTATTTATACGATTATACATAAGAAATGTGGCCGGACTGGTGTTGTCGCTGTTCTTAATTGGCGTTTGTGGTTCGGCGGAATTGACCGGCGTGGGCGTGGGTGTGGAGGTTGCGGCACTGCCGCCGCTACTGTTGGCACTGGAAGCCTGCTGCTGGCTAGAGCCGTCGGGTAACTTTTGATGCTCGTCGATCAAATAGACGGTGCGACGTGAACCTGCGGTGCCCAAGGTCAGGCTACTGCCTGTCACATCAGGCGCTTCCAGACTGCTGCAATGAACCAAAAATTATGAAATACGGTTTTTTCTATCAAATATAAGAGTTAGGCTTGCAGTGCACAAAAGAAAACATAAGGGGAGAAGGTGGGTTTCTCCGTCTGCAAAAAGCACAAGAGCCGTTTCTTTCGAAAAATAGAGCTGAGATGCTTAATATGTCTGTAACATGTTTATGTCCGGTAATTGTAGAATACAAGGGTAGATCGTATTCGTGTAGATACATATATGATCAAAATTAGAGAACTGCAACTTATGATTACAAACGCACCAACACGCAATTGAGATTCCTTGCGAGATCGTTAACTGGTTTCATCTGCTTTGAGTTACGAACTAAGCGAGTATTCGCTTGTCGCTTCAAAATTACACGCTGAATGCAAAATGTATGCGTTCACTGAACGCAATGAAATATGAGTAAGCAGTTTTCTGATCGGAATCAACAACTGAAGCCGATCTAACAGTCATCCCTTATGAACAATTACATTTCGAGACTCCTATGAAGAGAACGTATAAAGTACGTTTAAAAAGATACCCATTAGGAATATGGACTACAGCATTCATAGACGTACACGTACTGTTGGAGGAAGAACTTATATTGTATTCATCCCCTCCCGCCCATTATTAGTCCGTACATATCTCTCATTATTTTTGATATTTTTTTCGTACTTCTCAGTCATGGTATAAAAAGGCACCGACCATTTTTGCAATGGATCATTCTTTGCCCTGTTCCATGTAGCTGAATACCAACATTCATTGTTTTAAATAAAAAAGAAATCATACTAAATTACTCATTTTCATGTTCATATCAACCTTTACCTTGATTTTGACCGACTTGGAGTCGGAAATCGGCAAAAGGGCCTCTTAGTGCGCGCCTACGACATAAACTGTAGCTGTAACTTGTTTGCAAATTTCAGTTTCCTAGCTTTTGCAATTTGACCTGCACGTTGTTGGTCAGTCAGTCAGGACACATACATATGTACATATATGGCAAATATCATAACAAATCTGATAGACATTATAGCAAAAATTGTTATCAAATATGTATGTGGCATTGAACAATGTAGGTTTCTTGTGTTAGTAGAGAAAATACAACAAATTAATTCAATATTTGCAGCGAGGCGAGGCGGTTTGTGTAGGAGGATTGAAATTAAGAGGGATTTTAGGGACATTGGGAATGTTAAACATATAAAAGCGCATACCCGTGCACGCTATTTCTACGTGAGTTATTCAAATCCGTACGTTTCTGTGCCTGGAGGCTACTGCGAACGGTGCCACCGCGTTGCATTTGTATTGAGTTATCCAACAAATCCCTATATGTATATAAATACAAGTGCATGCGTGTTGCGGTGGTTGTGCATGTGGTGTGGTATATGTGAATTGTGGTAAAATACATGAAAATAGAACAAGAATCAGGAGAACCACGCTTATAAAGATCATGATATGATTACCAAAAATAGCACCTTATATACACAGCTAATCCAAAGCCAGCTTTAAAGCAGGGATTTGAATTGAAATACAAAATCTTACCGTTGCAGACTTTGGCGTAGTGGAATATTACGCTGCAGGAGATGCGTATCTGAGGCAATGGACAGCGGCTCCTCATTGCTGTTGTCCGACTCATTGCCACCGGATTCAGAGCCAATAACAAACTGAGAGCTGGCACGAGCATCGTCCACCCAAGATCGACGATTCTGGAAAGCGTTACTCGTATATTTGGATATACATATGTACCAAAGTGGCAGGTATTCTTACCCGACTGGGCACCTTGTTCATTAAATCGGAGCTGGCCTTTTTCACGCGTCGCACCAGACTGCTTGCAAAGGGTTTCCTATGGAGAAGGATATATTTAACACCTTGGTAAGTTGCTAATGGATCAACAAGTACTTTTTCGGAACAGTGGTTTCCGACTTCTTGTAGTGCTCCATGATTTTCTCCTCGAGCTTCTCCTTCTGACGCTTTAGGCTGTGCACACGTTCCGTGTAGTTCTTTTCCTCCTCGTGAAAATGCTTTTTATCCTCTAGGGAAATGGCCAACAGTTCCTGATACTGTGAAAGCAGTTGTGACACATTGTCCATTAGGGCCTTACGTTCCGAATCAAGATCAGCGTTGTTTTGTATCAGCATCTGAAAATATAAATTGCATACATATAATATGATACATAACTGGAGATCGTATATGTATGTGCTATCCAATCTGGGATTTAAATCTATTTCGGTAACTGCTAAGGCGAGCCTCACGCAAGATAGACATAACATACTGAAAAGTGTGTTTTGATGATTGCTGTTTATAGTGTCGCGCTGAAAAGCATACAATGCAAATAATACGAACACGTTTGAAAATCTGCTAACAAATTGGCTCTCTTGTAGATGTATTTTGTAAAGTTTAGTCGCAGCGCCCAAAATTCAACTATTTATAATCGTTCTCTAGTAGAGTAAACGAGTATATTGTATTCGTGCAAATGTATGTAAAAGGGATGGTTTCCGACTCCATAAAGTATATATATTCTTGATCAGCATCAACAGCCTAGTCGATCTAGCCGTGTCCGTCTGTCCGTTCGTTCGTATGAACACCTACATCTCAGAGACTTACTTGTTTACGAATCACATTGACTTATACTCATACTCTACAAGAGTAAATGAGTACATTGTATTCGTGCAAATGTATGTAACAGGCAAAAGGAAGCGGTTCCGACCCCATAAATTACGTATATTGTCCTGATTATTTATCACCAGTTGAGTCGATTTAGTCTTGTCCGTCTGCCCGTCTGTGTAAACACCTAGATCTCGGAGACTATAAGATCTAGACTCACCAAATTTTGTATGTATACTCAGATCAAGTTTGCTTTCAAATTTTGCCACCCAGCCACCCGCCCCCCAAAAATCGACAAAAAAAAAACGATATACCCTACAATTTTCAAGATATCAGTGTGTCAATTTATAACCACTTATAAATACAATCATTTCCTATGGGCATACCAAATTTTGTCAAGCTCGGTTAATAAACACCTTCAGAATTAGCATTAACATTTTCTGTTTCTGTCTCCCTCTCACTAATGCCTATGCTGCAGGTGACTGAACTACATAATTCGATTTTGCTTGCGTTGTTGTTGTGTAGCTTAATAGGCAGAAGGGGTTGACAGACACTTATTTGATTTTTGATATAAGCACATACATATAAATAAGTCATGTCAATGCATGCGCGAATATGCATATGTATGGGGGTTTCGGGTGCTGCAAAAACAAGGAATTTTTCTATCAGCTCAAACGAATAGTCACAGTACGAGCGGGTAAGGCGTATGTTGAGGAAAGAAGCGGTAGGGGGTAATAAAAAACCTTAAGGCTTATTTTGAGTCAATGGTCAACGGCTGTTTAACTGTATCTGTATAAAAGGGATGGGAGAGGAAGCGTAGAGGAAGCGAGTGCATTGTATTCGTGTATGTCTGTCTATTCAATATGCAATAGTTTAAAAGACAGACGCGGGAAGAGAAATTGTTTTGTACCCGTCTGCAAGGGTATTATATTTTCGTCACGACCCTATATATATACATATGCTTGCTCAGCATGAAAAGCCGAGTCGATGTAGCCATAGATGGCGCTAATGAATGAATAATTAGCAAATGTGGTTGTTTGCATTTTAAAAGCTTTTTGTAAGGGTATGTAAGCTTCGGACGTCATCTCTTGCTGTACTGTTTATAGATTACAATTACCTCACATCGCTGCTGAGCCTTAGTGTACTCCATCTGTAGGAGGCGCACCTGGTCCGCCTTGGTGTTCAGCTCACCGGAGAGTTCTGTGTTCTGCAGCTTGAGGCTGCTGTGCTCCATGCGTATCATCTTGTACTGCTCCTGGATGTTCTTATATTCGTTCTTGAAGCGATCGCTGGTTGCAAAGAGATTACGGAAGTCATCCGTCAGCTTGGAGTGCTCGGTGCGCAGTATGGTGAGGTCCTCGCTGCAGGACTTCATACTGTTGTTTTGGGTGGTTAATTCGTCAATGCGCTGCTCTAGTGCCGTTTGAGTTTCGCGTGCATCACGTATTTCTTGGCGCAAGTCACGCACCGCTGCCTTCAGTTGCTCCTTGTCTTTGTTGAGGGACTCATATTCTGCGGATAGCTGATCGTGCAGGCACTGCAATGTTAATTGATCCTGGAGCGCACTCTTATGCTCCTGCTGCAATGCATCGATATCCTTGAGCAGCGTATCCTTCTCGGCTGCCAGTTGAGAATTGGCCAGCTGCAGCGCAACGTGCTGGGTGTTCAATGATGTTATCTGTGAGCCCAGGGCTGCCACATCAACGCTTAACCGGGCATTCTCTGTCTGCAGCTGGGTATTGGCATCCTGTAGACGGCTTAGCTCCGCTGAATCTCGCGTTGGACTCAAACGCAATTTGTGTTCAAAGAGCAGTTCTTGCGGCGCACTAGAAACAGCCAGCTCAATCTTCTTTTCAACAGTGAAGATCTCCTTGCGATGGCAAAGTACGCACATATCGGAGGACTTGACACCGTCTTCCTGTTGCTCTTCCATTTGTTGTTCCCGGCCAACCGTCAGCATAATCTCGCGAACAGTTTTAAAGGTTTCCGGATTGCGCACTAGCTTTTCCACAACATGTTCCACATTTAGTTCGGCCGGTTCGCCATCTGTCAGGCCTAGCTTTTCCAGGTTGTGGCGCACTTTCTTTGTGACTAGGGTGCCGGTGACCAGGTCGTTACGCAGCGTGCTTATCATTTCTTGGTCAATATTTCGTTGAGACAACAGCTCCTGGTTTTGTTTCTCCAGCTCTACGATCTTTTGTTGCACCTGCTCAGACTCCTCCAATGCCTTAGAAAGTCGTAGAAGTTCCTTGGCCTGAATGTCTAAACGATTTATACTCTCGTCTAATTGGACCGATTTCTGTTCGCTGCCCTCCTTTAGCTTCGATACTTCCTTAAGCAGACTGGCGTTTTCGCGCTCATAGGTACTAACCTTAGCCTCAATCTCGTAGAGCTTTTGTTTAGTCAGCTCGAACTGTTGTGATTTCTCAGCATACTGCTCCAATTCCTTGTTTTTGCTCTCCGCCAGGCGCTCTAGATCATCCGCCCGACGCTGGATGCTTTCATTGAGAGTTTGGATGCGTTGTTTCTCCTTATTCAGGGTTTCTACGTGTTGCTCGGCGTCCGCGAGCTTTTGGCGATCGGCTTCCCGCTCCAGACTTTGGCGATCGTAGCTCTTCTGACGATTGTCAACAGCATCTTGGAGCTTCTTGTTCTCCTCCAGTGCGTTCTTGAACACACCTTCGAGCTCTACATTCTGCTGAGTAAATCTATGTATGGTGTCTTGCATTTGTTCGATTTTCAGTGCAAGCTTCTTCTTTTCCTTTTCCAGCTCTAACATTTTGTTGGTGGATTCATGGAAGCTGCTCTCTTTTAGCTGTTCCAAAGCGGCAGTCAGACGACGATTCTCCAGCTCGAGTTTCAAGGCGCGAGCTTGGGCATTGTTGGTGAGCTGCTCCGATAAGCTGTTATCACCGGAATTGCAATCATCCTCATTTTCTGAAAAGGATTTGTCCAGCTCCTGCGTTGAATTTAGATTCTTGGCAACAAGTTGCAGCTGAGTATTCTCCTCCAGCAGCTCCTCCAACTTTGAACGATCCACATCCCTTTCGAGAGCCATATCATTGAGCTTCTGCTTATATTTGATAATTTCGGATTCCAGAGTAATGGCATGTTCGGAGCGTTTTCGATAGCGCTGCAGCTGCTCCTCAAGCATTTCTCTGTGAAATGGAATTGGTTTGTTAAACTGAAGCGTGGATTGTTTGTGAAAAAATTATATAATTACTTGGATTCCAAAAGTACACGATTGTCTTCTCGCAATTCCTCCACCCGGGATTTATAGAAATCTGAGTCACCTAATTTTTCCCGATACTTTTGTACCTCGATCTCCAGACGATCCGCACGTTCGGCGCGGTCGCGCAGAATGTCCACCTCATCCCGATAAGCGGATGCACGTTTGGCCTCAGCAAACCATTCTTGGCTCTCGTGACGCAGCTTGTCAAAGCGCAGTTTCTTATCGTCCAGTTCCTCGCGTAGCTCTAGAAGATTTTCGGATTTCTCTTCTCTAAAAATAGAGGTAATTAAAATGTATGATACCTTGGCAGTGGAGAGAGATTGGTAGCTTACAGTTCTTGTCGTAGCTTGCGATTCTTTGATCTCAGATCAGCGCACTCCACAGCCAGATGATTACTCTCTGAATTTGAGGATGATGAGGGCGTCGAAGTGGCCGTACCACTAGAAGGCGAGCGTGGCACACTGACGCCCTGACCGCACTCTACACCGCCTTCGCCATTATTATGATCGGGTTCCACGCATACCGTTTCAATCCACTTCAAATACATATGATCTCGCTCCTTGGTGAGGCGCAGTATGTGCCCATACATATTCTCCGGCGTTAAGCGCTCCAGCGAATCTTCGGTGAGTACCAGACTGTGACTATCCGTTACCTGCTTGATGAGCGCCACAATTGCATGTTGCGTTTCCACATCCAGCTCTTTTATGCGGGCTATGAACAATTCCTTGTTGGGACATTGCACGGCGGCTCCCAGCAGCAGGGTGAGAAGCGTCTTCATCTGCTCCAGCCCATTTTTACTCTCCGGATGATAACCAAGGGTGTAGGCATCGGGTAGCACTAGTATAGTTTGACCCAGTTCTTCCTCGAAGAGAGATTTCAAATTGCGCACTATACTTTCAAAGTTCTTAGCCCTAGCTATGCTCAATGAGTTGCCGCTGAGATCTATGAGCTCACTAGGATTGTTTTGCGGCTCTGGATCGATTTGCAGCCACACGCTGTGTATTATGATGCCATCCAATAGCGACGTATAGCCTGTAAGAAGTTCGGCACGCGGCAGGCATGACTCCAGCTGTAAAAACGAGCAAATGAACAACGATGATAAGATGATGCTTACAATGATGTGCTGGTAGAAGCAAACGGTAGAGCTGGCGTTCGACTTTCTATTGGCAACCCAATTAGGCAACTACTTTAACATTACATCCTATTAAAGGTACACTCAACCTGAAGCCGGTCCCACAAGAGACCACCGCTAATGGCACAAAAGCATACAAGCTGAAGTTGTACCGTAAGCAGCCATAACCATAGCCATACTTAGGCCAAAGCCAGTTACAATGACCTTGGCTCTTAGCGCTGTTGCGGAAATCTATGTACATAACTATGTAAGCATGTATGTGCTCTGAACTACTCAACATATGGATACCCTGCATACGTGTGTATGTAAATTGAACACTTTATTTATGCTAAGCATGTCGCCCACTTATGAGCATGCCGACAGCTTCGACCACATTTTACTCACCCAAGAAACGAGTGCTCCATTTATGAACTCATCAATTTCCATTGGCGTTGCCGTGCCAGCCATTGTTGTTATAACTTATTTTTTTGGTTGCGCTTGTTATGTGAGTGTCGCAGCACCTGTCACTAGCAGGAAACACACAGTTGCACCTGCAGCCAAGCGCCTTCCTACTGATTTTACTGCCACCGCGACAGCAATATCTTTACAGCCTCATTCAAACATTTTTCACACATGCATCTCGCATTGAAAGTGGAGACACACACTTAAAAGCACACACACGATGTGACCCAATAACAACAAAAACAAGCACAGGCACGAGATTATTGTAAAACACCTATTATAGTGAATTAAATGACAAACAAAACTTCAACACACGCACATGGAACATTACTTGATAACAAAAATGTAGCTTGTTGCAGCCGTACAACAAATTAAAATAATTAAATTAAAAAAGCACAAATGTTTTTTTCTGCTAACAAATTTTGTTAAACAAATGATAGTAAATGTATCGATACTGAAATATCGCACTATCGATATACCATAGTGATTATTCTGATATCCATATGCATGCTCTTCCGATATTTTCTGTAGGGGTAATCAAAATAATTTTTATATTATAAGCAGCTCAAAATTTTTTCGACCATTTTGTTTAAATCCTTAGAAATAACCGTTAAAATATACGCTTACAGAAATTTCAGTGATTAGAGAAACATTTTTCTTATCGATATAAAGAACATGGGCAATCCTAAAACCGACCGATATATAATAGTTGTCGTTGGACATTTCAAAGCGCTGGGAGCCTAAAGCTTCACACGATCGGTAAAAAGAATACGGAAAAATGTGGGGCCGATACGGTTCAGGATTATTTAATGGGCCGTAAAATGGCTACACGTTCAACCCAAAAGTCCATACGACGAAAATTAAATTAAATTGATAACTATTGAAAAATCGTATTCGAAAGTTTTCAAAAACGGCACTTCCGTGTGCGTGTGTGTGTAAAGTAAATCGCGACTACCTATATATAGAAACTTCTAACACAGATGTATATAAATAATTGCAAATAGGTTAAATATTTAGTATATTTTTTTCGAAATGGGCAATCAGCCGGGCAAACTGCAAGCCCATACGCAGAGTGGACGACCTAAAAAGAATGTGCATTGGAAATCTGCAGGCAAGTATTTAGAAAAGCAATAAGTATTCCCAGTACCGTTTCCGATTCCGTTTTGGCTGTCTATTTCAAAGCAATCGAATTATGTAGTTATGGTTATGGCTAAACTCACAACGTATCCACATTAGACGGTGGGAGCGCTAGAAATATTGCTATTTTTAGATCCTCGCACACTCAAGTGGTTGCCCCGTGGTTGTTGCTGTTGTCTGCCTCCTGGTCAGTGTTTGTGTAGATGTGAATGTTTGGCCTAAAATTTTAAGATAGGCAAAGTAATGTTTTCGAAATAAAAGACATAATAAGACAGCTATCGAGAGAGTGTGAGAGTCTCGAGATCGATAGATTTTGTTTAAAGTTGAATGCATTTCACGAAGCAAAGTTTAGTATGATTGTTTTTTTTTTTTGTTCATTTTAGTTTTGGTAAAATCAAAGAATCTCAAAATTATGCTCAGATAATATTAGTTAACTTATTTGTTTTCAACATTTTTCACGAGGGCGATAATTAACACGAAATAATCGTAGTTTCGAAGTAAAATATATGAAGCTCGAGAATTAATCGTTATTCTCCGATCTTCAAAAGTAACAAATATTTGCTTAATATTTTTTGTTGTATGGTTGTGCTTTTTAGAACGGCCTTCTCCACCGGGTCGCCCCATACTGACGCCATTGTCGCTATCCGAGCAGCAGCCCGATGTTGTTAATTTGCGCTGGGATCGCCCACTGCTGGATGGTGGCTCTCCGATCACCGGCTATACCGTTGAGCACCGGCGTATGGGCTCGCCACATTGGGTCCGTGCCACGCCCACTCCAATATCGCGCTGCGAAGTATGCATCAGCGGACTGGAGCCGGGTTGGCGATATCAGTTCCGTTGCTTTGCGGAGAACATCGTTGGTCGCTCCGATGCCAGCGAATTGTCCGATCCGCTTACGGTAACACTTCAACGGAATGCCATAACTGTACCTCGCTTTATTGATGAGCTTGTTGACACTAATGCCGTCGAGGATGAGCGTATAGAGTTCCGTGTGCGCATTCTGGGTGAACCACCGCCGGAAATCAATTGGTTCAAGGATGGCTATGAGATTTTTAGCAGCCGGCGAACGAAAATTGTTAACGAAAACGACACTAGTATACTGATCATTCACCAGGTGGCGCTAACAGACGAGGGAGAGATCAAGTGCTCGGCTACTAACAGAGCCGGACATGTTGTGACTAAAGCAAGGCTTATGGTGCAGGCACCGCCCAGGATTCGCTTACCGCGTACCTACGAAGATGGTCTTATTGTAGAAGCGGATGAGGTACTGCGTCTCAAGGTTGGCATAGCCGGACAACCGCCTCCCGCAATTACTTGGTTGCACGAAGGCGAGGTTGTAGCGCCTGGCGCGGGAGGACGGTTCGAAGTGACCAACACAGAGAAAAACTCGATGCTGAAGATTGACAATGTGCAGCGTGGTGATCGGGGCGAGTATTCGGTAAAAGCTTGGAACAAGCTGGGTGAGGATGTCACCTCATTTCTGGTCACGGTAACCGCACGTCCGAATGCACCTGGAGCTCCACGCTTAAACATGTCCTTCGGAAAATCGGCAACACTCTCTTGGACAGCGCCGCTGGATGACGGTGGTTGCAAGATAGGCAATTACATAGTGGAATACTTTCGTATTGGCTGGAATGTCTGGCTAAAAGCGGCTACCACCCGAGCCCTTAGTACCACGCTCCACGATCTGATTGAAGGGTCAGAGTACAAGTTTCGCGTAAAGGCAGAGAATCCGTATGGCTTGAGCGAACCTTCTGAGGAATCGGAGCTACTTTTCATACCTGATCCCAAGCGTGGTATCACCAAACCCAAGTCGGCCACCAAAATCGCAGGAGACGAACAAGATAAGAATAAGGATCAGTCAACATCAAAACCTGTTCCTCCGCGTCGTAAGACGCTGTCTCCGCCGCGCCCGCATGCGGATGCCTCAACGGGGACATCTCCTTCTCCCAAGCATTCACCTAGTGGCGCACGCAAGCCCAAGCCACAGCTGGTCGATAGCGAACAGCTTCATCACGAGATGTCTTATGGCACCTCCGATCTGGCTTTGAAAATGGACGTACGTAAGAGTCCATCGCTTAGTAGCGCTGATGTGGAAGCAGCTGCTAAGTCCGGGTCCAGTCCTAAGCTGAATCTAACGCTGATTACGACAACAGCCGTGGCTGAAAAGCCCCAGAAATCACCAGCTGCATCACCACTGAAACTGTTTAATCCCAAGCCTGCAGTAAGCTCAAAGGACAAATCACCAGCACGTCCAACCTCGAAATCGCTCAAACCGCAGGCTCTGCCACTTCCGCCGATAGCAACACCAGAGCGTTCCATTACGCCGGAAATAACTCAGCCTTCTGCTATCCAACGTCAGCGCAGCCCTAGCCCTCCCATTAAAAAGGTGGGGCCAGCACCACTGCGTAAGAGTCCAACGCCACCGGATCCCATCAAATCGACTCCTGCTCTGCAGAGAAGTGCCGAACCCGTGCAGCTCGGTGTGAATCAACATGTGCGACGATTTTCTGGGCATGCCCTCAGTCCGGCCAAGAATGTTCCAGCTCTGGCTATCGCCATTGCCACCAGTGCGAGCGTCATGGCTAGCGAGAAGTTGCCCACCATTGAGATTAGTGCTCCGCCTCTAAGTCCGAAAGCTGATCTACTGAAAGTGGCTGTGCCTGAAAGTACCTTACCTCGTCCGGATCCTGATACGATTTCCACACCAGCGGCAAAGACTCGTCCTCGGTATGCTAAGCAAGCAGACAAGCACGACGATGTCCACACTAGCAACGAGTTTATGTTGGTTGTCTTCGACAAGAACAGCAAGGTTAAGGATAAAGACAGTACGTATTACGCTACCCCAACGTTTCCCTTACTTGTTGTAATCTATTTGTTATTTTCTACCACAGAAGAAGATTCCTTTGAACTGGATCTGGAGGATGCCATTCAACCGCCTCCGATATCTATTTCTGCACCAGATTTGGCCTTTTTGGAGTTCACCAATTTGCATACGACTTTTCCATTGCGTCGTTCAGTTAGCTCCACGGAACTGCTTTATGAGAGGGCAATGGCACGTTTCTATGAGGCTGTGGAGTTAGAGCAGGCTGCCAAGTCTAAAAAGTCATCCCATGACAAGCTACCAAACTCAGCCAATGCGCCTCCAGCAGCAGCACCCGGTACCTTCCGAAAGCGGCTGGGATCTATGACAGAGGCCGAGCGAGCGTCCTTTGAACGTAGGAGTGAGCTCCGCCGTCAATCAGCGGATGTAGTTTTGCCTATGGGACGCAAATGGGACTCTAGGGAGAACATCAATAGCGGGGAAAGAACAAATTTGTCCCGAGCCTTCACCACCGGACTTCTGTTATCCCAACAACAAGATAGTCAAGAACAAGAGGACGAGGAGGATCGCACTGAGAGCACAGCTGAAGACAGTGAGGGCTTGGAAATGGATGAGGAAATGGCTGAGGAAATGGCTAAGGACTACGATGAGGAGGATCAGCCTCGCCAACAATCTAGTTACGATTTGGGTTCTGACTACACAGAGAGCACTGCATCCTCAGATCAGGACTCCATAGAAAAGTTTAAAATGGAGTTAATGGCTCGCACACGTTCGCCTAGCCCACGCGACTTGGAGACCTATCATCCACGCAATATGACCGCTGGCACTTTTACGCCGTACCGTGCTCCGACGCCAGAGCAAGCAGCTGTGGTGCTTAACAGGCCCATGCCGCTTCCGAGTCCGGATTTTGTGCCCAAGCCCATACTGAAGCGTTCGTCCAATGAGCATGTCGAGCAGTCGTCGAGCTTGCCCAGCGGCCCACAATCGAATATAAGTGGACCTGAAGCCATCATCACGAAACCAATGTCAGCTCCTGTTGCCAGCAGTAATCTCACGATGGACCTGGCCAAGGGCATCAAGTCCTTCTTTAGTCGCGATAAACGCTCTGCTACCGAAAAGAATACCGTAGCCAATGAGGAAATCTCGAACCCCCTTGAGAAGACGAATGCAGCTGCGATTGCTGCTGACCTGGAAACAAAACGCAAGGTTAAGGAAGATGAGGAGCTGCGCCGCAAAGAAGCCGAACGCGTAATGCAGGAGGAGGCGCATGCTGCCGTCGATCACTACAGCGATCTTGTGCGCCAGGTGAGCAGCAGCCACAAATACCATACTCCGCTTTATCTTGACCGTGATGAACTGAAACGGGCTGCGGCTCGAGCAGCTGCTGAAACGGATGACGAAGACGTTGCAGAGCAAGTGAAGCAGCGAATAGCCGGCAACAGCGCCAATGATGATCTACTGTTAGCTCCACCGCCAGTCAGGGAACGTCGTCTATCCATTTCAGAGCGTGAGCAGCTGGTTCATGTACGGGATGCAGCTAGCAGTCTGGCGCTTCATAAAGCACCTGACACGCCCAAAAGCGAGCAGAGTGAGAAGGATACGACTGCGCAGGTGGACACGGAGGATGAGACGATGTTTCCCTATCCCACAGTGCTGGTGGTACCACCTCCTAAGACAAAGAACACAAACGAAGTGAAGAGCGAGAGCGTAATGAGTGAAATGGTTGAAGCTCGTCCCGACGCACGTGGACGGACACGTCTGGTGAAAGTGAAACGGGTGATTAAGCGACGTGTGCCCTCCAGCACCCGTTCCCGGGATACCTCATTAAGTTCCCGTGCACCCGCTTCCTCCTCTCAAACAGCAGCGCTGCTCTTATCCGCTGCCGACCGAGACTTGCTAGAGAAGGCAGCCGCGTTGGCTCTTGTGCAGTCACACTCTGAGGAACAGACTCACGAGAAGGTGCGCTCAGCCCTTAGCTACTCTACGGATCTAGTCCTGTTTTTGGTCGCCTGCTATGTGTATTTGTTTAAGGATGCACGACTAGTGTTGCCCATATTAGCTCTGATGATATATCGCCAACTGGGCGAGGCTATCCGTGGTTGTATACCCAGCTGGCTGCGGCGCAAGGGCAACGAAGACGGCAGCTAGAGCAAGTCCAACTCCAGCTCCATGCCCACCCACATGCGTTTATCAGTTAAGTTAGATTTTATCAAATGCATCGACTTATTTACATATACATATATGAATTTTAAGACTTAATTGTTTAAGTTCGAAACTTTTGCGCAGTCTTCTAATGATTAATCCAAACGCCCATTATCCACTATCTGTATAAGACTCTTGCCAAAGATGGTACGTATATGACTTGTAAGGAAATATGGTACATATACGCTTTTCAAGATATTAATTTGTTTCAGGTGTTTTACATATTTAGTAGGGGTCTGGAAAGTTCAGGAACTGTAATCCTTAATTTAAAGTTATTGTTAAAAGTTAATTTTTAAAGTTAAAAGATTTGAGTTCTAGGAAAATTATTTCAGATAGATTACCTATGGCTCTTTATGAAATATGATATTTATGTAGATTTCTTAATCTGTTGAATGCTTTAAGTATATAAAATTGTGAGAGTAAATTCCAACACCTTTAATCCCAAATTCAGTATGAGAACAAGAACAAAAGTACATAAAAGATATTTTCTTATTTCAAGAATTTTTGTACTAAATCAAGTACTTTTATTTTGCTTTAAAGTTAGCTGGATTTCCTCGTTTTTTTATACCCTTGCAGAGGGTGTTATAATTTGGTACGATATTTGTAAAGCATGAAAGGAAACATGTGTGACGCCATAAAGTATATATATACTTGATCAGTATGACAAGCCGAGTCGATATAGCTATGTCCGTCTGTTTCTAAGCAAACTACTCTCTCTGTTTTTAAGCTATCGACTGCTCATATGTAAAAATCATAAAGATAAATGAAACAAATGGCGCTAACAAAATATTTGCAAGCCAAGCAGCGTCATTTGTGCTAGCCCTGAGCTCTGTCTCCATCACTCACAAACAGATTTTTTTAAAGCGAATTTGTTGTATGTATGTACGTATGTATATAAATATGAGTTTGCTTGTAAATCCCAATGCACGCACAAAATATATGAATGTAATCATACAAAAGTTATTTGTACGACTTTGTCTACAATTATTATCTGATCTTAACCGACCTTAAATTTGCAAATCGGTAGATTATGTGCTTATACATATACAAACCGAGTTTCAACTAAATGCGTTAAAATTTGTGGAAGATGTTGTTGATGCTGATCAAGAATACATACTTTATGGGGTCTTAGACGCTTCCTTCTACTGTACTAGAGTACGAGTATAACTAGATTCCAAACAAATTGTAAGAAATTAAATCCGTAATTCACAAGATTGGGATTGGTCAATTGCAGAGACAATGGAAACATTTACTTTAAAATTAACTATATTAGATAATATAATTTGTAATGTCTTGAGCTTAAGGTCTTTAGAGAAGGGTTTCATTTAATTTGGAGACCACTTTGGCAGAGTCTTTTTTGCTTCGGCGGGGTATGTGCACCGAAGGATACCTACTGCTCTTATGTATACGTAATTGTCGCTGTTGTGCGTGTCGCATATAGTGACCTGTTATCCCTGCTATTCCTAAGCCTAAATAAAGTGTTATTTTGTGTTCGTTTTGTTGTGGTTCATTGTCAGATCCTCTGCATTGTTGATTTTTCATTAATCTTGGAAATAAAGCACACACACAAAAACCGTTGATGTTGATATTTGAGTTAACAAAGTTAAGCCCTTCCGTTTAAAAAATAATTACTAAAGTAAACTTAGCATCGGGTTATAAATAGTTCGAAGCCGGCAGTTATCAGCTGATGCCAACGTCAGTTACAATGTCAACATAATATATAGTTAATGCGCCAAATTCTTGAACGATTACTTGCTTATCTGCAGATAAGTTTCAGATACATATATAAACGACGTTTGCTGCGTACAATAATTCAGTTCAGTTTCCCATCATGAGCGCTTCATTTGTCTCATTAACGCTTCTGTGCCTTGGACTTGGCAGCGGTGCTACCTGGGCTCAGTGGCCACCACATGCATTGACACCACCTGCAGCGAATACTAATGGACTAAATTTCCCATCGCCTGTGCCATTGGTGCCGGCTCCAACATTGGCACAAGATCTGGATGAAGTCTATCGTCTGATCCAGTTTAAATCACTTAACCAACTGGTGGTGCGCTATTTGCTTAACGATGGGCAGTTCCAGGCATTTGTACGCATTATCAACAGCAATGCGGGATTTACGGCACGCTGGCGACTGCTGTCACAGCCGGAACTGATACAATTCCTACAATGGGTTGACCAACAGCTTGTTGCTTCCGGAGGTACATTTGAAATGGAAGAACAGGAGCTCTCTATATCTCTGTTTAACCGATATCCTTATTGGTCGGGCACCGTATTTGGCTGGCAAGGTTTTCTCAATGAGCTGCAGCTATATTTTCCCCAGTACAGCATTAAAGTCCACATTGCAGCCAAGGTACTACAGCAGGGCATCTTTGCCCAGTTCATGAAAAGACTTCAGTCGCTACAGTTGGTCTATGAGCGTTGGCTGACTCTGCCCGATACACGGGCAGTGCTTAACCAGCTACAGGCGGCGGGCATAGACAATGTTCAATTGGATGGTATTATACGCGAGCTGTTTGGCTGGACTGTTGCTAATGCGACAACCACAACTACCACTACAACAGCTCCAACTCCCACTCTCGCAGCTGGTGCTGTAGTGCCGCCTGGAAACGGAGTAATCCTTTAGAGCTCTAATTCCCAATATATCTATTGTATATTTATCTTTGCATTAGCAATATTAGACCGAAGTCTTTAACAATGTATGTAAATGGTTTGACTACATCTAGGTTCGGAGCAGGGAAAGTACGCCTTCTTCCGTTCAGAATTAGAACTTGAGCTTGCCCAGTGAATCGGAAACCTTTTGGGTATTGGGGGCTGGCTTTCTGTTTTTGTTGATGGGTGATATTGGCGCTTTTGGCTTCTTGACCACCATGTCCTTATGCAAGTTCTTTAGGCTGGCATCCAGTTTCTCCTGCTGAGCCTTAACAGATTCATTGATCTGAAATTGTATGAGGTTGTAGTGGTAAGCTGCCTCCTTGATAAACTGTCCTGCCCACCTTTTTAAGATTGCCCTTAACCTCCTTGGGCTTCTTGCCCTTGGCCTTTTTGGTTTCCACTTTGAAAACATTTTTGGCCTTCTTCGATTTATTCAAAGCCGTCTTTGGCTTAGCGGCGCCTGCTCCAGCAGCACCCGCTTTTGGAGCATTCTTGCCTTTGGCTTTGTTGCGACCCATCTGGAATGAAAAACACTTTTATTTTAGATGCTTTAAAATTATAACAAGTATTTATTGTGCAAATTTCTTAGACACATTTCACTTTTGTGGCCGCCATTTCCAGGCTTTCATCCTCACCCACAGCACTGCGCTTACGGGCTAATGGCACACCTTTTGGCTTGGTTAACAGCTGTCGGGTGAGCTTAAAGGAAACCCTGTACATGTCTTTATTAGGCGCCACATTGCGCACAAAACTGATACCCTGCAGTTCCTCTCCCAATTCTGCACCCAAATTGCTCTCCACCAACTGGAGTACCAGGCGCTTGGTATCTTCGCCCTTGGCAAAGGAGTAAACATGTACCGTGGGATAGTTAAGGATTTCTGGCAAATTAGCCAGATCACCGTCTGAGTAGAGACCTCGAAATGCATCCAAAAATTCTACCGCCATCGCTGGCAAATTCATAGTAATGTGTATGTTAGAAGGCATTGTTGTAGCCGGTTGCTGCCAGCGCTGCTGTAAGTCTTGACGCAATTCTTCCATAATAAACTGTCTTCCATCCTTGTTAAACATCTTAATATGCGCTAGACACTTGTTCCGCTTCGCATTATGTTGTAGCCAGTGGAAGCTAACAGGATTCAAGTCATTCGCCAGTACATGACAATGTTTCTTAGCTGCTGGCACACTAAAGGGACCCACGCCCGCGAAGACATCGTAAAGGACGTCGTGCGCCTGGAGGAGCTTGACTATGCGTTCGTGTTCAGTGGACAGACGAGGGTTCCAGTACACTTTGGAAAAGTCGAACTCAAAGGGTACGCCGTTCTCCTTGGTCTCCACTTGGTAATCAGGTTCACCGCATATAAGTTCAAGCTGAAAGTTGCGGAAGGTATTGTCTATGCTGCTTGCTTTGTTCACCACAGTGCGGCAGTTGGGTAACTTATCACACAGCACCTCGCCAATGAGTTCCTTGTAAGGCAGCAGGTGATCTCGTAGATTCAAGTGCGCAATATGACCAATGCGCGAATAAGAAGTAAGACCCTCTTCCTCGGCGGGTAGCACACTCTTCAGTATCTCACTGGCGCTCCAATTTTCGTAGCTCAGTTCAAGTTCAGCGTAGCAGAAGTTCTGCTGTGTAATCTGCTGCTGCTTCAGTTGTTCTGTGGGCAGTGATTCCCAGTTCTTTACCGGCAAAGGATGCAACAAAATTTCACGAGCATTCTCTACTGGTCTCACTGGGTGTAGGTTGTCCATTTTGAGCAGTAGTTTTTTAAGCAGTGGCATTACACGTTGCACCTGCGACTCGGGAATTCTCAGCCTTGGTATCTGCACACGCTTTTGAAAGTCCGCTCGCTGGAGCAACTTCATGCCACGCACTGATGTAGGTGGCAGTAACTCCGGGCAACTCATATTTCGGTAGTAGTGTCGTGTGCGGATGGTTGTAAGTGTTATTCGTGGGATGTCGTGCAGCCTGGCAATTCCAATGCCCAGCACAAACATCAAAGAATGGCACGTGCAGGTGTAATATTATAACTTTCCTATATCAACGATTTCCGTAAGCTTTTGAATTATTTTATTACCAGATGGGTATTTTCGTCAAATTTTTGCCACAAATACAAGTCTTTAAATGCAAAGTAGCAAATCAGATTACCTTTTTTCTGCTTTTATTAATGAATAGAACAGCTGAAGGTATCGATGCTATAATATACAATATCGAGTGCGTTACTGTCGATATTTTTCATTCCGATATTTTTCACAGCTACATTTCATATCACAAGTGGCCAAGTTCAGCGATTGTCATGGCGTATTCTTAGGAGATTATGTTCTTTGTTTTGCGAGGAAATATTTTACCTTATACTCTAGAAATGTTCTCAGTGAATCATTACTTTTAGTACTTCAGGTGCGCAAATATCGCTCATCTCTAAAATACAATGAGTGCGGTAGATCAATAAGAAATCGATATTTGTAGTGGCGTCCATCGATTAATACACGCAGCGCAGCGAAATGGCTACATTTGTTGACATTGAACCCAAAAAACAATATTTAAGGTAATTTGTTTTAAAGAAAAGTTGTCATTCAGTAAACAAAATGTTTATAGTGCCACAGAACTCGTTCAACAACGTCATGCGGAAATAGTAGCGCCACGTGGTGGCCTCAAACGCACACAAAACGATAACAGTCCAGCTGAAGTAGAAGAACTTCAGAATGCATATGGTAAGCATTAATCAAAGTAATGCATAATAAAATATACTTATGGATGTGTTTTAAATGTAGCAAACTTGCGACATCAGCTATCCCTGCCGCGCATTGAGCGTCTTGGTGGGCGAGCCATAGCCACATGGCATCAAGAGCAACAGGTTGCTGAAATTTTGCATAAGGATGGCAAATTTGAGAGTTTTGGCTACAGTGAAAACGGCAAGTTATTTCTGGAGTACTTTGAGGCTTTGTTTCTACTGGAATTAGTGCGTATTTCAACTTCATCCCTTTTACATTTATATATGAAATGCCATCTTTTAGGGCCGACTGCAACTGGAGTATTTTGGCATGATTGTGTCAGTAGAGCAGGCCTACGTGCTGCTGTTGGGTGAACAGGAAAGTCAAAAGTACAATAATTACCTGGTTTACTCAGCTTTGTCACGCGTTGGCTATATAGTCATCCGACATCGCCGTCCGGAATTGTGCCCTCCAGCAACAGTCACCAACGAGGATTGCGTATGGGCGCTGCTGGAGGAGCAGGTCAGCAATAAGATCTTGCCGGCGCATATCAAAGCATCGCCATTATGTGCCGAGGCACGCACACGCATGAAGATTAGCCAGCAATTGATAATTTGCCCCCAAACTATAAGTCAAAGTAAGCATAACGAGTCCAGCGATTTTAAATTTGATACACGCAAACGTAAGGCGCAGTCAGCGGAATCGGAGATCAACACCAAAAGATCGTGCATAATCGCAGGCAGGAGAAGTTTAGTCGACTTCCTAAAGACTACAATAGAATATCAAAAATTTCAAGAAGTCTTTGAAAAGATTGACATTGTGTCCTTGCATGACAAAAAAATGGTTGAAGAACTAGATTTACGGTCGCTACAAATTACCTTTGATTTGCATCTCCATAATGAAGGCTTCAAGCGCAGCACACCCAAAGCACCTAGCTTCAGTATAGTCATACTGTCCACAAATGAGCCGTTTCCTAACCACGATGAAATTGCCAAATGTCAGCGGCAACATGCACAAACTGCGCCACTGCTCGTCATATCAGTTAGCGAGTCCAAACAATTTCAGGCATTCCTATACTATATGAGTTGATGATGGCGTAGCTATTACGGAGTCCACTGTTAGCGCCATAATTTGTACATGTATATTAGTTTCTAATTTATATGTGCCCCTATATAGATGGCCATTTGTATGAAATTTATTATAATTTGGCATGCTGAGCGCACTGATGAAATCCGGAGCTGGAGAATCGGCATCGGCCAAGCAGGCGGCGGCTTTTGTCAAAATATTGAAATTTGCAAAATTTGTTAAAATATAATTGTCTTTTTTGGCGTTTTACAAAATTAAGGCATAAATTCTGCTATGGTAAACTATATACATTTATGTTATGCTTTGGATGTGCGAAAGTTATATGTTTATAATTCCATTTTCAGAATGTGCCAATTGTTTGGGTCATGGGCGTTCAGGCCAGCGGCAGGGGTGCACAAGCCCAGAAAATTGTGGCAAAATATGGTTTTAAGCACATAGATCCAAATGCCATTGTTGAAAAGGAGGTAAGTTATACAGTTGAGAGATATACCTTACAGCAAACTTATATGAATTTCAAAGAGCGGTATTGCGAAACTTGATAATTTGATTGCCTGAACTCCAATCTAATGTAAAACAAGAAAGGAAGGCTAGCGTCCGCTTGAAGAAGCTTATATACCATTCACATTGTAAATATATATTCCATATGGATCAAATCTGGTCGGCGGACATGGGGATACAAGACGAACTTTAGTTTGAATAAATAACAGAAAAGTTATGGTCCTAAGTGTTCATTCCGAAACAATCGGTTATATGCTATTCATATATATCGCTGTATAGGTCTGGATAAATCTCGAATTTAACCAGCTTGCTGACAAAAGATCCATCTGGTAAATATTCCAGCTCTGTGGCTCTTAAGAATTCTGAGATCATGGGGTTGAGCCAGACGGACGGACATGTCTATATCGTCTTTCCTTGTCGTGCTGATCAATAATATATACTTCATATAGTCGGAAACGCTTCTTTCTATGCGTTGCAAACTTCATGACAAAACTAATATACCATTTTGTGAATGGTATAAAAAAAGGTATTGATAATACTTGATACTTGATAATTTTCTCATGACGCACATGATACGCAAATTAGGTATATATTTTTGATCACCATAATAAGCTAATTTGATATAGCCGAGTCCATACCATAAGTCCTTTTCAGACCATCTCCATACCGTTATGAGCAAAAATGGTTGAATATTCTGAGATGATGTTTCTCGATACTCGCCTTTTGTATGTTTTGAGTCAGCCCAAACCAAGTCCACCGTTGATTTTTCTAACATATTTATTTGAAACTCGGCTTTTGCATACTTTTGAGTGTGTCGAATATTAAATAAGTGCTAAGTGCGAGTATCTTATAGTCTACTATAGCATTCTTACTTGCTTTCTTTTTACCACTTTTAGATTGAATCCCACAGTGAAAAGGGAAATAAATTTCAGGCTATACGGAAAGAGGGCAAAGAAATACCCCTTGCTGATATAATGCCACTGATAGAGAAAGAGATCATGGGAAATCGTGGTGGACTCAAGGGCTTCATCATTGATGGGTAACAGTTCTACCAACATATCAATAGGTCTCAGTATTGCTTAACATAATTCTGCACAGATATCCACGCAATAAGAGCGAAGCGCAAATGCTGGAGCAACGCGTTGGACCCCCCGATCTGATCATATCTCTCGAGCAGCAAGAGGAAGCGGTCGCAACTACGTCTTCAGCTCCGACAATTACATTGGCTGATTATAAAAAAAATATAAAGCCTGTGCTGGATCAATATGCAAATAAGACCATGCAAATCAATGGGACACGCGATGCCAATGAAGTGTTCGAGGATATAGTACCCAATATGGATATACTGGTAAAGAATCGTGGTGGGCGTATAACTATTGAACGTTAAGACATCAGGAAATAAGTGCCTATATTATGGAACATTAAAATCTCAAAATCTTAGCGAAACTAATCAAAATAAACTTAAATTGAGTTGAGTTTGTAAATCTCTATAATAAAAGTAGCTATTGCAAAAAGCACGCTGAAAGCTTCGCCACGTTAAGCTTTTGTCAGCGCGCGTACGCGTATTGAAACCGTTAGCCAAAAGCTAAAGCCATTATTATTACCCGTTCAGTCGTTCTTGACACACGCTGCACAGAGGGTGGTGGAAAATCTGCGTCCGGTCGGATCGAAATCAGAATTCAGACGGAATCGAGAAAGGAGGCTAGCTTTTAGCATTTAGCTTAAAGTAGCAAACACTTAAAAACCACTGAGAGAGCCAAGAGTTTTTCGCGATTTGTTCAGCGAAAGGCACAAGGCGGCGACGTTTATATATCGTATACATCATCATGGTAAGTCTATGTGAGAGTTTGAGAGTGTGTGTGTGCGCCGTAGTTTACACTTATTTGTTTATGTGCACAATTTATTAGTTTTATTTTGAACTGGGCACACGATTTCTTATTCCGCCAACGTTTACACTTTGCCCCATGTCGATTAGTGCGAGATATAGATTAGCACAGTTTTAGTTCTGTTTGACCTTGAGCCACTTGTGCATTTCACTTGACCTTGTTGCAATTTGTTGCACTTTCTGTAGCAAAATATTACGCATACGCGGCGTGTGTGTGTTTGCTTTCTTAATTCCAGAAAAATCAGCTGTTTACTGTTTGGCTATGGGCTGGCTTCCTATAAATATAAGCCAACCTATTCTGGAATTCCCGTCAACAAACAAACAATCAAATTAGCAACTTAAATGCCATATATTCACATACTCGTAAAAGCCGAAATTTCACATTCCAACAATTTTGACGTCAAAGTCCACAGATTTGCATAAATTTGTGACAGGAATTTCTGGCCGTCTTGATTCATTAGCAAGTCTCGGAACAACTCCAGTGGCGCCGTCGTCGACGTTGTCGGCGTCGCTGCGGATGATGATGATGCGCGCCAGCTGGAAATGTGTTTATTGGCGCTACTCGAACTAGTTAGTCAGTCATCGTTCCTATAGCTCTTCTTGCCGGTTTCGGGTTTACTCTTTTATTCTTAGTTAAAAACAATTTGGCGCCGACACAAAGTCGCGATGGATGGAATTTTTAAAGCCACCTAACCCGGCAATAATAAAAATTCTTTTAATTCCGTGAATCAATTGACTTATAATTAGTTGGGAACCTTAACAACTGTTTTTTGAGAATAGCAACAACAAGTACTAGTCCTTAACTGAACATATTAAAGTTCAGTGCTAAATTATTAATGTTCAGTTTAAAGAACCGTGAGAGTCCTTGCAAATGACCTGGCTTAATGCTTTGGAAAGTGAAACCTTACAAAGTGCTCAAAGAAATTACGTAAATGCCATTGAAAAGCATAAATTTTCACACGCACACGCACAACACATACAAAATGCGTAGGAAATGTGCCAGAAAACGCTCAGCTAGAGATCAACAACAATAACAACAATAATACTGTTCTGCAGCAACAGCAACAACAACAGGTGTGCGATATTTATAAGAAGTCAAAAACCAAACAAAAGTGAACTTGAACATTATCACAGCTAGGCCAAAATTCATTCATTTAATGTGCTCATTTTTATAACCTGCAGAAGGTCACCCTTGTAACGCATGGAAGGAAATATCTCCGATCCCCATAAAGTATATATATTCTTGATCAGCATGACAATCCGTCTGTCTTTGTTTCCATGTGAACTCAATTTTAGAACTCTGCCGCTGGTGTTGGCGCTGGCGTCTAAGGCTCAAACTTTTGACGTCAGGAGATCAACAGCGGTCGCTGGTTCGATACCCGCGCTTGGGCTGGTTGTTCCGTGTTGTATATATATATGTATGTGTTGTGATTGTTTGTGCTCGTCCTCGTCCCTGTCAATTGTGTGTACCAGGACGCTGAACTCCCCTCAACCCCTCATCCCTTCACCAACTCACCCCCTCACCACCTCACCTACTTTCACCCCTCCACAACAACTCGACACAAGTTAATGTACTGTAATTGAAAATGTAAAAACGCCATACCATATAGCTCCCATATAACGGACCCATTCCGAATGAACTCTTAGTACACCAAAATTGGTTGTTTTTATTATGCAAATTGAACCAAATTTGGTAAATGTCAGTTTTGGAAACCTCTAGGTCTGCTGATCAAAGTTTATCCAGATAGGATCACTATTTCATAAGCTCACATATAACCGACCGATTCGGAATCAACTCTTAGTACACCAAAACTGGTTGTTTTGTTTTGATCCAAATTTAAAAAAATATGGTAATGTCGGTAAATGGTAAAGAGAAACCTCTAGGTCTGCTGATCAAAGTTTATCCAGATAGGATCACCATATCATATAGATCCCATATAACTGACGGATTCGGAATGAACTCTTAGTATACAGGATTTTTTTGGTTCCACATTTGGAACGTGTCAGCCTTGCTGACCGAATTTCAAGCGAATCTGCAAGGGAATTTCAGCTTCTATTACCCCAAGTTAGCCTTCCTCTCTTGTTTTTGTTATGTTGCTTTTGGCTAGGTGCGAAAATGCGGAACAGTGTAGACCATTAGCGGGCGCTGTATGTGTTATACTTATATTCTATATACTTGTACCACACACTTGTACCACTACTTATACACCCACACACATAAATTAGCGTACGTTCAATTTGTTTACAACAATTGCGATTTAGTAAACTATTAATGTTTGATTTGAGCCATAAACAGCGATTTGTATGGATATGATTTGGCGCTAACTAAAGAGGTGCCAATTGGTATATTGACGCACAAATTTCTATCCCAAGTTCCTATAGTTGGTGTTCTCTTTTTTATTTTTTATTATGCATTAAGTTAAAGATCAGGGGTAATTCAACATTGCGACAGAAATTATAGAACAAATTATAATGAGATATGTTGCTGTGGTTTTGAATAACACCGCCTGGAATTAAACTGCAAGAATTATATCAAATAACGGCACATGCTGATATATAGAGAATTAGGAAGTTTTAAGTATGGCAGATGTAAACTTCTACGTTAAATGTACGCAGTGTGTACCCGCACTAATTGAATGAATCTATTCAAGATCATGGTCACTAGGCAATGTAAAATTTATTAATATACGCACGCAAAAGTTGTGATGGTATTATATACTAGAGAAGTGTATGAATCGTGAACGTGCCTGATCGTGAGGCTGAACAAAGAGTATGAATGTGATTAACAATATTTTGAAATAATGGTCATCTCGTTGAATATAGTAAAACGATGCTTTCAGATTATATTTCGGACCCACATAGAAGTCGGTCTTCAGGGGATCGTAAGTATCCCCTGAAAACGAAGTTTAATATGGATCCAAAACCAAACCAATCATTTAGAATGTTGAAACTTAGGTCACCTACACTAGATATTTATACAAAATATTAAAAAACCCAAATCTCTAGATATATGAACAAATGAATGTATAAACTATTCCATTTACAATCTAATTCGTAAATATATTAAATATATTAATTTACCAATACTCATTTTTCTTGTGGGGATGAAATACGTTGGGAGAACTTCGCTTAACGATTTCAAATCACAAATTTTGAGACACTTCCAGATCGAATTCTTCTATACAGCTCCTTACTGACCACCTATGCCATCGAATTTAACTTGTATGAAAATTCCAGTCTCTAAGTTATTGGAGTTTGGCTTATGCTTTGTTCCCCAATCATTCAGTCAGTTAGAACAAAGTTCTTATACTCATACTTTAGTATAGTAAACGAGTATACTGTATTCGGGCAAATGTATGTAACAGGCAAAAGAAAGCGTGTCCGACCCCATAAAGTATATATATTCTTCATCAGCATCAACAGCCGAGTTGATCTAATCTAATATCGACTAGAGCGTTCTTACTTTTTTAAATATTTTTTAAAATATTTCTTAAAATAGAAATACATATAGTATGCTTTAACGATAATTTTTTAAATTTGCAAAGAATTTTATAGATCACGTTAATATGTATACCTATAAGAAACGTGATATCTACACTATTAGACTAACATTTTGATCGTGTGATATTTTTCTCTCAACTGCTCACCAACAGTACTCGTGATGCACACCAATAGTTCTCGTATGTATGTATGTGTATGTAAATACATACTAACTAAGTATACAGAATGCTATGAGAACGATTTAGTGCCCTGTATTGTTGAATTTTGTATATACTCTTGTATATTGGCGGCAAACATTTTGGCTAGTTTTGTTTTTAGGTGTTGGCTCATCGCCAGCAATTTTAATAACGACATCTAAAATCTAACTAAAGAGAAAATATATAAATGGTTTTTTATATGACCCCATCTTCAGGGGTAATTTCATTCAACATAACCAAAAAACGTAGATATACATACAAATGTAATTGTAAACCTAATGAGAACACTGCCATGCGAACTATGCCTATCTTTTCAAATTCCATTTTTGTGTAGTTGTTTATGTGTCACCAAAAGGCCATGAAGAAGGAGGCCCAAGACAAGCTGAAATTGGAGGAGCTGCGTAAGGCACAAGCCGCTGTAAGTAGCCCAGACATAGTGTTTGGGCAGTACTGAAGTCTACTACGATTTACATATATATATTTATATATATATACATGCATATTCTCTGGCTGCCAAAATTCTAATCCCGTCATTATCAAAGTCAAAGAAAATAAAGTTGCAGATCTGCTGTCGCACTTAAAACCCTTACTAAGCTTGCGTCAAAAGTGAACTAACTATGTTTGTTGTATTTGTATTTATGTGTACCTAGATGTACCTCTATGTGCCCACTTCGGCTTTGTAATGTTGTTAATTTCTGCCTAATATTTTACAGTCGGAAATTCCAATTATCTTGATTTTGGGTGGACCCGGTTGTGGCAAGGGCACGCAATGCGCCAAGATTGTTGAGAAGTACGGATTCACACATCTGAGCAGTGGTGATTTGTTGCGCGAAGAGGTAAACTAGCTCTAACTCTAACTTTAAATGAAAGGCTCTAAAAACACCTCGCTTACAGGTGGCTTCTGGTTCGGACAAGGGTCGTGAATTACAGGCCATTATGACCAGTGGCGCTCTCGTACCCAATGAGGAGGTACTTTCGCTGCTTGGCGCCGCTATCCATCGTACCAAGGGCAACTCGAAGGGTTTCCTTATTGATGGCTATCCACGTGAGAAGAACCAGGGCATTGCCTTCGAAGAGCGCATTGGGCCCGCCGATCTTGCCCTGTACTTTGAATGCTCGGAGGATACCATGGTGAAACGCATACTGGCGCGTGCCGCTGCCGCAGCTGTGAAGCGTGATGATGACAATGAGGCAACAATTAGAGCACGGCTGCATACCTTTAAGACTAACACCAACGCTATACTTGAACACTATGTCAACAAGACATTGACGGTATGTAAAGTTTTTATGAATTGTTTCATTTATAGTGATAATATATAATCGGTATACTTTGTAGATCAATGCTGAGCGAGATGTGGATGATATTTTCTTGGAAGTGGTGCAGGCTATTGACTGTGTGATCACGAAAAAGGCGCGAGCCTCTGGTGCTTGTTAGTCTTACCCTGACACCCAGCCATACACAATCCGCACAAGAAATCTCTCTATTTCACTAAGGGCAATTAAGCACCAAAACTGGCGAGATAAACATTTTAATGCTAAACACCAAAAATCTGAACAAAATCAAAGTTAAGCGCCAAAGTATATAATTAAGCTAAATATATATAGTATAACATATACTGTTTTTGATCAACCGGCAGCATATTTGCTGTATTTGCCCCTATCCCCACTTGGGTCAAGTGCTTTAGAACAATTTAAATGCACAATACATATACATAGATTATGTAACAAAAGCAATCATTATTTATTTACTTTGCAACAATAAACAACCCTCTCCCAAAAAAAAACACCCTACAATGTTGTATAGTTATATTTATTGTATATCCAAAGGTCTAACCACTTCTAATTATGGGCAGTATTAAATTACCGTTGGTTTTCATGCAATTTTGAGACTATACAATTTATAGCTCATTTTAATTAAAGTCCCATTAATTTGTAAAGTGCAAAATCCGTGTGTTTAGCACGATTATTTGCTGGCAAGTGTTATGGGCTGTGTTTCCAAGCTTATTTAATTGAAAATTCAATGTCACGTGCACAAATACATATTCGAAAGCAAAACAATCGTATACTGCTCTGTTCTGAATTGCCTTGACTGTGACTGACTGAGACTTTGTGATTGGTGAACCAGCCACGTGCTTCTGCCATGCATATTTGGAAGGGAAATTGAAAACTACAAGCACAATTAGTTAACTGAACCAGTTTGTTTAAACTTTTGTTTGTAGCTAGTGACTGTGGTTCTATGTGGTAGAAATTTGTATACTCTATTATCTGACATGGGTATTAGTTGCTTATGTAATGCATAAATCTGTCCAAGTTATGACGAAATAATGATTGTTGCTCAGCGACGCATACGAATGAGTCTTTAGTTTTTATTTACTGATGCCCCTTGAAAACGATGAGCATTAGTGCTAGAATTGAGTGCGGAAAGCGAACATAAAACGAATCGACAATCGGATCAAATATTCGCCTTATTTGACGTCTTATGACATTTGTATTTGTAGTCCAAACCTTATTATGTTTCATTCATAAAAATACAAACACTTTGTAAAATACAAATACTTGCGTATGACCGCACTTTAAGGCTACGCTCTTAACATTTACTAGTTCAAACGTCATTATGTTTCATTCATAACAATATAAATTTACATTCGGTAATAAAAAATTTGGCATTTTTCCAAGATTTACTTCGATAATGTATCGATTATTTGTGCTTATTCTCGGCTGACCATGGTGTAAGTATGTATTGAGTTTGCATTTGTTTTATTCTGATTCGGCATGAGGATAATAGAATTTTGTTAGGTTTATGCACGAGGAACGACTAAGGCTTGCACTAACTCTTTAACTTTTATCAGAGATGCGCGATAATGAATTGTGCATTGGCATGGAAGTTAGCAAGCCTGACAGTGACAGTACTCAACCACGATCCCTTCATCAACACAGCTTTTGCTTAAGAACTGCACTGTTTGGCTGTCACTTCATCACTAGAATCTGTGGCGAATTCTAAAGAGCCTTTTATATTAAAGTTAATACTGACCGAATTCTTCATGCACGATATATATATAATACCGTATGTATTTAGACATCTATATGTTGCTCTGATTTATTTTTAAAAAATTGCGATGCAAAACTGACATAATTTATAGCAAATTAATGACAAAACCTTATGTCTATATACAAAAATCATATGTAGAAACGCCAAAGCCGTCTTCATTTGATACTCATAAAATTTAAACTGGTAGAAAATACATAGAATCATCTCATCTGCCTGACTTTTATCACGGAACTAAATACCAAGCACGCATCTGGTGAACGTCATCAGTATTTGAAGTGGTCGCCGTCCCCTAGACTGTAGTGAAGTTGCGATTTGGAGCTAGCTGCTCAAGTTCGAGTTCTCGAGTCGAGTGTAAAGCCAACATAGAAATTTTATGTAAAATAAGTTGCTGGAACTGCTGCGAGGTGGTTTGGCCGCATGTCTTTTAATTGTCTCGACGAACAAATTATGTAAAACATAATCAAAAAAAAAAAAGAAAAAACAAATTCAAATTCAAAACGGAACAGTTAACATTATTAACTGGTGAAAATTATCACACTGGAACGTAAAAGTTTTTATCAGTTTGATTATCAAAGCTGATCTCGCGGAAATTCCAAACTCAATTCCTACAAATCAGCATGACTAAAAGCGAGATCAAACGAACAGGTCAGTTTCAAGTTATTTGTTATTGTTTTTATTTTTGGTTTTATTTTTTTTCGTATACGATTTTTTATTTGTTTGTGCTTTCTTTTCAGCTGACATTTGCTGTCTTCTTTGTATTTTGTGTTTTTTTTTGCTTATAATTAAAATAAATAATAGTACAGTAGTTTAAATACATAAAACTAAAAACAAATTGACAAACAATTGGAAATTTGGAAATTAACTAAAGCGCCGAGTATTTACAAATATCACACAATCAAAAGAATTTTGATAAACATGCATGTGTATGCAAAAAAAGCTAGAGGATTCAGTCAAAGTTGGAGCACTTGGGCCTAGGTAGATATACCTAATAGTGTTATATAAGATTATCGTCTCGATACTGATGGTGCTGATGCTGGTGTTGGTTTTGGTGTTGTTGCTGATGCTGATTGTGTGTGTGTCCACCACCAACTTTGCTCTCAATCCAGTCCAGATAGTGCGTGACCCGAGTGAAGCCGCCTGGTATGTTGGTCTCACAACCATCGGCAGGTCCAAAACTGGTGATGCCTACCACCATCTGTGTACCTTTAAGCACCAGCGGGCCGCCCGAGTCACCGCTGCACACTGTCTCATCCTTCAGGCCTTTGGCGCACATAACGCCCCCAGTGACCACATCGTACTCCTCCGCACATTCGGCATTAGATATCACTCGCAGCTCTGTATACTGCATAGCGTCCGAATTGGACATCTCCACCATGGCGCCCCAACCACTGGCCACCACACTCATTCCCGTGAACTGGTCATGTCGTTGTCTGCTGGGCAACGCTGCTGCTTGTATGCGTGCTGTAAACGCTATATCCGTGGGTAGCTTGACTAGTGCTATGTCATTGGCTGCCGTCTCGGGATTGAATCGTTCGTGTACTATAAATTTATTTGACCGTAGCACAAGTCCACCCAGCTGCTCCGTATCCTCCACACTCTTGGTGCCCAAATACACGTCGAAGTGTGTCACACCCATTGTACAGTGTCCGGCTGTCAGCACCCAGCGCCTGTCCAGCAATGTGCCTCCGCAGAGTATGCGTTTGCGCCACAGCTGCTTGCCAATGAGCATTACTTGGTAGGGGAATTTTTCAATTTTGCCATATTTGGACTGGCCAACAGCGTAGCCCTCGCTGGGTGTGCTCCAATTGATCAACACGATGAGGCAGATGCAGACGGCACAAGCCCCGCTAGTACTCATGCGCAGCCGTGCTCTGCGGTTTTGATTACTGTTTAACTGCATTTTTCTTGTGCTTATTGTAGGTGTTACTTTTGCACTTGTCACTTAAAGATATTGCTATGGCTGTATCACAAATGTTCTGTTTCGGCACTTTTTATAATTATTATGTTTTTGTTGTAGTCTTCGCTTTAGACGCTTTGCGTGTTCTTCGCGATCCAAAAGCTCGCTTCAATCTAAATCCATTCTGACGGAGTCGTGATATTTTATACGTCGCGACGTTGGATCAGCAAAAATTTTGCCGGTTATCGGTTGTTGTCTGAGCAGCGGCTGGCCCAGGCTCAGCTTCTCTCTGTCTCTCTATGCCGCTCCGTTCCAGCCAGTTCCAAAAGTAGCTCCAGCTCCCAGCTCTTCGTCATTGTTTTTAAACGTCGCTATATCTGTTTGTGATGCGGGAGACGGCGGCATCTTCGGCGGTAGCAATAGTAGCTATAGCTTGTTATTATGACAGCAAACAAGTCGTAAAATCTCGTTTGAACATTTTTTTAAGCCTCTTGTTTGCATATTTCGAATTTTGGGACCGTTATCAATGGGTTTTTTCTTTCTCCTGGTTAAAGTTCAGCATTTGAACTACAAGTCACAATATGCTCCAAATGACTAAGCAATACGCATTTAGATTTCTAAGCACAATCATTATCATTTCTAATATCATATATTTCATGGCACCGCCAGACAATTCTAAGAATCACTGTCGGAATCATATTGTGACAAGAGAAAATCTGGCAAAAACAGGTCTGAAGAATTCTACTTGAGCTGTGCTAACAATAAGATTTTAATGAAAAAATTTGTAGAATTTGACATGCTGTTTAAGAGACTTGTCTTTCTACACATTTTCAAACTGTTTCATTCAAATAAAAATATGGAATTTTTGAAAGTTGCTTTTGCCCAACTTAGACGCACACATTTCGTATATATTTGTGGCTTGTAAACAACGGGGGACTCCATCAAATTTTTTTTTTTAACATTTGGCTGGCGCCATTTAAATTTTTTATTTATAAGTTATTAATTTGCGCCTCGAAAAAATGTGTTTAACTTCTGGAGAAACTTTCATGCGAATTTAAGTCGAACTCAGAGATGAATCAATATTTAGCTTTTGTTTATTATAATCAAATTAATATGTAGATTAAGCTCTACATTCGCATCATAGCCGAAACAAAGCTGACTCAAATGCTGTTCCAATGCTTATGTTTGTATAATAATTATTTTGTTTTGTTTTTTGGGTTTAGTTTTGTGTTTACAGTAAAATTTTCCAGTTTCCTGCTTAGCTGCGCAGCAAAAATTGAAATAAAATTCAATAATATAAAACAAACAAAAATCATATTCGAAATGAGAGTTAATTCGTGTGGCGCCAGCTTGGTATGTTGTTAATGAACAGTAACAGAACTTCACTTCGATTTTGAACGCATTTATTTAATTTACTTAATTAGCAGCCAAATTGTAAAATAATATATAAAACACACGACGAAATGACAAAAATGAGAACGAAAACGTAACGTAACTGCTTTGAAGAGACGCTTGGAGATGGGTGTGGATTCCCAAGGCTGTTCAATGCCGTTGATTGTAGACGTGTTTAAAACAACGTAGAAGTGATAAACGGACAAATCAACAATCAAATTCTTTAGAATGTTGTGCACCCATTATTCAGATACATTGGATGATGCACTATAAAACCGCATAAACAATGAAATCTTAGGGGGACCCCCGTATCGCGCACGTTAGGCCTAACAGAATATGAATTCTTAGGAAACACCCACGAAGGGACATTTCAAATTAATATTTTAGTAATCACAGTCTTAATTTAATGTACATTTTTGCAATATTGTTTACTAGAACTATAGCAGTGGAAGTAAATGAGTATGTAGTCGCTTTCAGACATTTTCAAAGAATAGCTCTAAATGAAGTGGACTATAAAAAATTATTGACGATTTTATGTATGGATTGAGATTTCTAATACTTGCAACTCAACGTCTGTCACAACGTCTGTAAATTAATTTAATTGACATTACATTTTTAGACCTTAGAAATAATTTTGTAATTTTGTGAAATACTTTTTAAAAATAAACAACTCTTTCCAAACTTTGGTTTATATAATTTTAAACAAGTTACAATCCATTGACATCGATATTAGGATATTATGTATCAACGTTTTTCAATTAATTTTACATAAATATGTTTTTGTTTGTTTTTGAAAAATACTCAATTTTCTTCATACAGCTACATGTTTTCTGGGAGAAAGTTTTCACGGCTTTTAAGTAGAGTTGGACGTCCGCTAGACTTGAATTCTTAATAGTCTGTTTATCCTGTCTTTATCTTTATGTTTATCCTGATTGAAGAACACCGAAAAGGCAAGCCATTTGAGCTTCATGGCTGATCTACAAAAGATCTATTTTATAGTGCAGGTATAAAAAAGAAATCCGTTTTGAAAAATCCTATTAGAAGTGTCAAAATGGGGGTCAAAGTTTGATTGGGAATTTTTGTAAATTCGTTTTATTTACAGTACAGAAATTACAGTTGGTATGCATGTTAGAGGGATCGGAAATCAGAACTATGTAACAGAAACGTGGGTTGCAGTATGCAATGTCACAGAAAAAGTTGAGTGCATTGGAAAGGTGGGGTCATTGACAAAAATCTTTTATAGAAAAAAGTCAATTCGTTGAGCCTGTCTGCAGAACTACCAAATAGAATCCGGAAAGTGAGAAAATGAAAGGAAAGGGAGAAATTGCATGTTCTTTTATAGTTTTATTCGAAATGTTAGAAATCTTCTCCAATTGACTCTATAGAGGTTGTGGTGCATTCTGAAATAGGATCTTGGCAAATTACTCTTAACATAATCAGCTATTTAAGGTATCCTTTGTGGCATATATTAGATCGTGCATTTTAGGTAAAGTGACGCCGATACTACGGTAAGGGCATGCTGGCTTCGAATACTTCTGAATAAATTTTGGGTTTCTTAAAGAGTTATTTTGTGCTGGCTACTTGTTTATCTTGTTCATTAAAATGTGCGAATTAAAAATGCCAGAATTACTAATAACTAAAAACACTAATAAATAATAATAGTAATAAATTTAATTGGGCATTAAGGTGTGAACATTTGCTAAACACAAATAGCACTTATTATACGTATGATATTGGAATTTAAGGATGAGCTGATTTCTAAATTTGAATTCTCTTTGACTTGGCGATACAATCTGTCGCTAGTTTGGCCTCCTGTTGTAAACTCTTACCTCATTATATGCAGATGAACGGCTTAACCGCCAATTAGTTTTCGGCACATCATCAAAAATTTATAGAACAGGTTGATAGGTTCATCAAAATCAAAAAAATCAAAAGGTGCAGTAAAACAGACATTAAACCTTTTTTAATCTGAGCTAATTTAAAATGCTGTCAACCGAATGCATATTTCATTTCGAACTCTTTACAGAATTGAGAAGATTTATTTGAAATTTAATTTCAAGCAGCGATATGTAAATTAATGCAAATACGCTTTCGGGAACACCCAAAAATTTTGTTATTGTCATCAAAGTTCAGCGGCTTGAGGCGCTGAAAGATCTCTGGCGCCAATGTTGTTTACCTTGCGCGTGAAAGTAGTTGACCTTGAGGGTATTTGTGAAATACCTTGCTAGAAAGTGGATGTTCCAAGACGACAGGGTAAGATATATACTATTAGACTGAAACTGAGGGAGTGCATTAACCGCAACATTTGCAATTTGGTTTTGTTTTTTTTTTTCCTCCAGGCCTTGCTTACTGTCTGAAAGGCATAACAAATCGATCGTTGACGTCAATCCCAGTGGCATATACAATTCATATGAGATAAGCTTTAGAAATTTAAATAAATTATCGAAACGAATGAGGCTCTTAATATGCAACGGCGTAGAACCAGTAGTCGAGCATTCAGTAGTTAAATCTCAGTTCCCGTTCCCTTAAACTCCCGTAGGGGAGCGTGAAGAAAGGTGACTGGCGGCTTTATTCAAGCTTTCAAATATGTATTCCTAATGCGATGGTGGCAAACTAGATCCGGTTTGAGGTTTTCATTTTATGTTGGACAGACCCCCAACAAAAATTCTAATTTCGTTTTGCAAAAAAAAAAAAACACATAAAGAAAAGCAAAGAAGAGAATGAGCCGCCGCTTAGATGCCAACAAACAAGTTGTTAAAGAAATGTTTTGCATTTCGGAATTACCCAAGAATAACAAAAATACTGGGCCAAAAGCCAATAACAAACTCCCATGACGTTTTGTGGCAAACAACGTTATACAAAACAAAGATCGCGTTTATCATTAGCCCAAAAAAAGAGTTGATCGCTGTATTTGGCCGTTAGCTAAGGCGAAAGAAATTTAATATGCGCCAGATATCCCAGACGGCAAACCACTCGTAGTTTATACCCTTCACTGAAGGAGTATTGTTAGAAGATAACATATTTGATATAATTATATTATGATCAACAAGCTTGGCTTACAAGTTCATATAACAGCAACTAATCTAAACATGCAAGTGCGTCTAAGTAGGGATCAAAGTTCAAGGTAATATATAGAAATTTCTTTATTCCTTTGCATATATTTGATGCACAAAGCTCAAGCGTATGCATTACATGTTAATCGAAACACGAAAATTATGATAAAGAAGTTTCTAAAACTATGCTAACGGAGCTTGAAAAATTTAGATCAACAGCTATAAATGGTAATGTTCACACTAAGTTTTGGAGGAGACGCCTAATCGGGCAACATTTCAGATCCATCGATGATCTGCTCACACACAGACAGGAGTTATATGCAACTGTCATAGGATCGATCGATTGAAAATCTACTCTACGTATAATAGTATAAAGTGTATAAAAGCTTCGGTTTCCTGGCATTTCTTGTTGTGGAATGCTGTCTGGCAATGGTTGTTTCCTTGCCTGGTATTCCCCAAAAAAGCGTGTGAGAAATGTTTATCTCCAGTCGTCTCACAAGCAATATATAAAAAACAAACCAAAAGAAAGTCTTCAAAACAAATCGTTGAAATGAATTTGATAAAAGTTTGATTTGAAGCTAGCATAATATGTCAAGTTGTCAAATTTGATTTGCATGCAATTAAAACTACAACACACGTAGATAACGCGCACCTGTTCCGATAGATACTAGTATTTGTATATTGGCAATTGCCAATGTTCGCTATTTTTTAATATATGATTTAGCATCACTGACAGACAAAAAAGGGGGAAATAAAAGTGCATAAGGTAAGATAAAAGAACTGCTCAATGAAAAGAACCATTCGACAGAGAATATATCGAGTTCGTTGCATGACGTTCAAACTAAATGGCGAGTTTATGAGAAAGTGACATATGAGATTCTGTAAAAAAGACACGTGACTTGCTCTGCTCATTCAATAAATTCGACCGTACAAGACTGTCTGTCTTATGACAAAATTAGAGCTGTCATGGTAAAGTGCAAGAGTATTGTGACATTTTTTTAGAGAAGCACAAGAGCTTATGCTAAATTCATAGAAGCGCAGTCTACAGATATCCCATACAGCTTTAAATAGATAGAATAGTGCGTTTCACATGATAGAACGCATTCTATTAACTAAGTCTGCTATTGCAAGTGGACTCTTAAGTACCCGAAAATCAGTAGCGCCTTTATCAGCGAAAGAGATTTAAGTCCTGGGTGATTTGAAATTACTTTTTGGATTGTTTGAAAAGGCGACTTTAAATTCTTCATCAAGCACTTTAGTAACTGTATCTATGATCATACCGTTGTCTGGCGGACTATTATATAATCTAGAAAATCAAAAGTGCAAAATGAGAGCTGCCAACACCTACCACAACTACCATGGATTCACTTTATAGTCCCTTGGAAAGCAACAAATCACAGAAGATCCAGAACTGTCGAGTGGACTCAATATTGGCCCTTCGCCAACATTTTCATTCGGAGAAGCGAGCTTGAGCCCATTAGATTATTGGAGGGTACAATTTTACATAACAATATCGGCTTGGATGCGATATTAATAAAACATTTTACATCTTTACAGGTCTCTAATGATGATAATTTGCAAAAATGTGTACAAAAATATATACGTGTTCCTGCAACATCCACCGAAAGCGAGCGCATGTTCAGCAAGGCTGGACTAATAGTCAGCGAAAAGTGGACATGCAAATTTTTGTGGATAAAAATGAATGGATCTTAAATTAATCATAAATACATACATATATGTGTTGTGTTGTATTTTTATTTGACCTTGAGCCGGCTAACTACATCTATAATACAGTACATATTTTATATTTTTTTTTCATTATAAACATTTTTTTTACTAATTTTATCGAAGTTAAGATCCCAAAAACATCGAAAAATCGATGTGGACAAACATCTATGTTCTCCAGCTCTATTGGCAATAGATAACATATACAAACCACATTTGGTGATAAACTTGTGCTCGTAAAACATATTCAAATAGCTGTTCGTCATATCTCAATTTTATGGCAATTGTTGAATTTTTGTGTAAGCTTTGTTGTCGTTAATATGGGATTGTGGTTGTGACAGTGGCGACTTTTTGGCGCCGCCATCTGAAAACGAGTAAAATAATTAATTATCAATTTGCTGCCTGGCAGAATCCGACATTAATATGCCATTTCAAAATTTGCATATAAATTAGAACATTCTAAAATGACTGTCACGATAATGAAGCCAGCCAATACAGGCAGTCAATACTTGGCAAGTTTATATTAATAGCGCACAAAATATATTACTATGTTATTTGGCTTAAAGAATGACACTAACAGTATTTAAGTTGGACATTTAATTCAATTTATAAACAACATTGGGAAATTTGCATTAAATGTAGTGAAATTTGTATACCCTGCATACAGGCAAACGGCTATGACTGAAAGGATGGATCTCTATGCGAGGCAAGAATGCAGATTCATCACTTTAATTTTTGTTATTAATCATCAAAATGTTTATCGTAAGATATTAGGAAAATCTATAAGATCGTTTTGAGAGTCACTCCACATCGCAACAGAATTTATTGCGGACTTGGATATAAGCGAACAATTCATATTAATCAAATTTGGTAAAAGGACGAAATGTACACAATCAACATTTTAAAAGTTTCCATTCTAAATATTTGTTCGATCGATCCACTCCCAGCTGAATAAAACAGCTTTTTAATGAAATAAATTCCAGGTCAATAGTATTTATTAAGAAAGTTCAGAGATTTATTATGACACTTAGATGAACTTGGTTTCTCCACTCAATTGCAAGTTTCATGCTAAAATTGTAAGCCTTTCCGTGAAGTGTATATATAATTTTTTGGTAAGGTAAATAAATCATTAGATGAAGTGGACAAAGTGAGCACATGTTTACAATAGTTCTCTCTAGCTAGACGTCACAATGGCCGAATGATTCATACTTGGGGCTACTTTTGACGACAGACATCGTCAAATCTAAATATTATTCGATCCCATCATAATTAAGTCGTCATCCGTCGCCTATTGTTTACTAATCAAAACAAGGGAGACAATTTGTTGAATAGTAAAAACAAATATTTTGACAAATATTCGACAACCCTAATTAGTGGCTTGCGATTGCGACTTCCTTGGGTTTGGGCTGGAGATGTTACTCGTACTGCGTGTTATTTACACATTGACTGGACAACATGTCACTGAACCTACGCTTCAAAACAGAGACATTAAATTCATTTGCTTAAATTCTAATGGCGAATTTATGCGGAATACGATCGATTTGCAATTTATGGCGACAATACCCAGATAACATGTACAAAGTATGTATATTTGATCTCCATAAATTGAGATTATTTTAATTAAATGCAAAAATGATATGTAGTTATTTATAAAACTTGCGAAAAATTCAAAAAAGGAATGCTACAACTAGCTCGACAGTTAAATACCGTGTGTCAATTAAATTTATATCTGATATAGTAGATTAACCAAAAGTGCATTGATTTCGATGAATAATAAAGAAGGTTGCCTACTTAAAGTGGGCATTATGAAAAAATCAGTTATATGGGCGCTTTATGATATAGAAGTTTGATTTGATTAAAATTTACTCTGTGGTCGTAAGGTCTCTTAGAATGGATGCAAACCGAATTTGGTTCGATTTGGAAGAAAAACAAAGAAGTTTAAGTAATAAAAACACCAAAGTGGGCGGTGGGTTGGTATGGGGACTGTCCTAAAAAGTGGGCGTGGCAAATCTAATTAATATAATTGATCGAATTTTGAAGTTTCTGTCTATTATAGTTAAAAAATCTAGATTTCCGGACGGACAGACGGATAAACGGACGGAGCGGATAAGCGGGCATAGCTAGATCGGCTTCTCATGTTCATCAATAATATACATATTTCCTTTATAGGTTCTCCGATGCTTTTCTTGCGGGTTACATACATACAACTTTAATATACCCTTGTACTCCACGTGCCATATGTGCATGTGCTTACAATTAAAATAACAATTTATTTATTGAGGATTTAAAAATAAACGTAATTAACGGAAACGCTTATGAACATCTGAAAGTACACAAAACCAGTTGGGTAGCCTTTCAGATTTTCAAAATGTAACGTGCTTAACAGCAAGCAGTGCATATATGTATACTTGTGAGTAACAGCTGTTGCCAACCCATCTGTGTGAATGGCAAGCAGTGTAATATGTTGGGTGAATGTCACTTTAATTCGCGATTGCATTGTGAATGGTTAGCTAGCCGGCATAAACACAGAAAGTAATCAAAAATGAAAAAAAGATATTTAAAACGCGCCTACAACAATGTCTTGGCTCAAGCGATATCAACTTCGAAGCAGTTCCTGTTTGCTGGAAATCTGTTTGGTGATATATTTGTGCTCAGGTAAGGATCATGCATCGATATGATATTGTTGTTATTTATTCATTAATATTCAGTCTGAAGGAACTGAACAAGAACACACAGGAGCCCGACAAGCTGAAGATTTTCCCACAGGGCAGCGACGTCGACATAAATTGCCTAGCCTTCCATCGGGACTTCCTGATAGTCGGCTCCATAGGCCTCGTGTATGGGTTGACGTGGAACGAGGAGACACAATCTTTAAGCACAAAACGTGCCTGGGAAGTTAAGCTCCCTCTGAAAGTGGATGCCGTTGAAGTGCCGGATGTTAACTCGCTATGGTTGTGTCCACATAACGATACCTTGCTTGCCGGTTGTGGCGATGGTATCATCTATCAAATCAGTCTGGAGGATGGTCGTATTCAGCGCTGTTACTGTGGCCACACAGACTACGTGCACTGCGTCGTTGCAGGCGATTCCAACGCCTCCGGCCGTATCTATTCTGGAGCTGAGGATGGAACAGTGCGTCTCTGGGATGCCAGGCAAAAGAATCAAACATCGATGATAGAACCGTATAAGCACAATCGGCTGCTGCGGCCCGATTGGGGCAAATGGATTGGCGCCATTGCCGTCAATGACGATTGGCTGGTATGTGGCGGTGGCCCTTATCCAGCCATCTGGCATTTGCGCTCGCTAGAGTGTACTCGTGCCTTTGACTTCGCGGGTCGCGTTCATATTTGCGAATTCGTCGACGATGCCGTGCTCATTGGTGGTGAACTGAACCACGTGCAGTTCTTTTCGCTAAATGGGGAATTGCAGGCAAATATTGCGGTGGAGCACACAGCCGCCTACTCAGCTGTGTGGCAAACGACTCCTTTTAAGTTCATGTCCATAGCTGGCTTTAGCAATAAATTGCACATTCTCAAGGACTTTCGATTTCTTGATAGTAAAATAGAACTGTATGGCAATGTACAGTGCGACAAGGATCAGGAGGAAGAGGAGGAGAATGCGACAGGCGATGAGTATCAGGAGCTACAGGATAATGCATTATTTCCCGTTGTGCCATAAGCTCTTCCATTTATTTTGAAAGTATTTGTAGAACTTGTAGAAGATCAATTTCTTCATTCTTCAACACAAAGATAATAAATATTTGTATAATAATTTTGTGGTCTATAGCAGTTATAACAAGAAAGGAAAGCTAGCTTCGGCTTGCCGAAGCTTATATACCATTTACATTATAAATATATAACCGATCGAGATCTGAATAGAGTCGATACAAAGGATACAAGACGAATTTGTTTTAATTTGGATGAAACGCAGAAAAGTTATGCTTTTAAGTGTTCATTCCAGAACAATCGGTTATATGGTAGCTATATGATTGGTTCTCCGATCTTGATCAGAACAGGACAGCGGACGTAGGGTCTCCTCAAATGGATGCAAACAGGAAGGTTATGCTGCTAAGTGTTCATTCCGGAAAAATCGGTTATATTGCAGCTATACGATATAATTGTCTAATGTTGATCAGATCAGGCCAGTGGACGTGGGGCTTATTCAATTTGATACAAACCGAGTTTGGTTTGGTTTGGAAGAAAAAACAAGAGTTATGCCCCTAAGTTTTCATTCCGAAACAATCGGTTATATGGTAGCTGTATGATATAGTTGTCCGATCTTGATCAGATCAGGCCAGCTGGCAGGCAAAGGAAGCATCTGGTAAAAATTTCATTTTATAAATGGTATAATAAGGACTATTCAGTGTAGTAGTTAATTTGTATGATATATATCAAGGTCAATGTAAGAATGTGGTCCACAATCCGCCGTTGTTGACGTCTCCATTTGCTTAATTCATTTTCCTGCTTATATTATCAAAATACATTTTAGGGAAACTTTTCATATTCGTTGTGTTGGCAACCTTTGCGTGTTATCGAAAGCAATTGGAATTTGGATTGGCCCACATTATTGTGAAACTCGCAGTTGGCATAAGTCAAACTTCCATTATCACTAAGAACATAATTTTCCAGCATCTTGATGAATGAGTGAGATATGAGTTCCTCATCCGGACGTCGTAGTGACTTCCCAAAAGATGTTTCGAATATGAGAAAGTAGTCATCGGTGTGTACGGTGCCTATATATAGATTTGAATGCAAAATTAGTTTCAGTTTGGAGGTGGATGCTCTTGCTCTTACCGAAATGCAAATCAGTTCGATTGGCCAGAGCCTGCGCCACGCCTCTTTCAGCAGGATTATCGTAAACAAAGGCATAGAGTGGACTTCTGCCATGCTTGCGATGCAGCGCCAACGACTCCTCGGCTCCATTTTTAAAGAGCACATCGGTAAACATGCGCTGCACATCCCAATAAGTGGCCACGCTGAACTGGCGGTCTCCCAGATACTGCTGCCTCAGCTGGCGTGAGTGACCATCCATTTGCTGAATGGTTTGCATTGAGTCGCGGTAGAATAATAGATATGGTGCCCAATCAAACCAGCGATCATTGAGTTCGAATATCAGCTCCTGAGGCTGTTTCAGCAACAAAGCGGCATTGAAGCCCCCATCCTCACTAACGTAGGAAACAGCCCATGGTATTTGGGAAAACTTGCCACTCTTGATTATCTCTCTAGGTTCCTGTGAGAGAAAAGGTTCTGGCGCACCGGCAGGCTCCACAACAGGGCCAAATGGAGTGAAGGGCACATAGGAGAAGACTAGAAAATGACGCACTGCGCTCACAATTTCGCTTGATTCCTTTAATTTAAGGCATTTTTTTAGATCAGTAGAATTAATTGAGTTTCCGCAGCCAAGAATTCGTCCCAATTCGTAGGCACGCCTACTTGCGGCAGACTGAGACTGCACAGCCCAAGGATCCAGCGCATTGCCACTAAAAGAAAAGGCCACCTTGGCCAACCGCTTAAAATCTTTATGCAATAGATGTAAATGAACTGAAGCTCCGCCGGCTGAGTGGCCCAACAGCAATATGTTCTCCGGCTCTCCACCAAAGCTGGCTATATTTTGCTTAATCCACTGAAGAGCTAAGCGCTGGTCTTTTAACCCAAAGTTACCTGGTATTTGGGCGTCGCCACTGCTAAGAAAACCAAGTGGTCCCAGGCGATAGCTAATCTTCACGAGAATGACAATGCCAGAGTTCATGACATCCATGTGTTCATTTAAAATGGCTCCGCCAAACATGAAGGCACCTCCATGAATTTGCACAATCACTGGAAAGCTGCTGCGGCTGGAATTCTTGGGCTTATACACACTCACAGTGAGACAGTCCTCATCACCAACTAGCTTGTTATCATCTTCATTGAACATATTCCATTGCAAGCAAGTCTTTGGAGGATGTGTGGCATCGAAGGTATTACCCCACTGACCCGTATACGGCTTTGGAGACTCAAAACGGAGCTCATCTAACGGTGGGTCGGCGTACGGTATTGACTCGTAGCTATAAAAATTTCCGTTGTCTCTACCACGTAATTTGCCATACGGCAGCTCCACCAGCAGCGGATCAACATCAGCAGCAATTATATTAGTCCAGTGTAAGGCAAACAAGAAACTCAGACAATACATGATGACTCGAATGAAACTCAACAACGACTCAGAAATACAATGCACCGGCCGCTCTATATTTGCACACATCGTAGTATATATAAAATCATTAACACTGATCAGGAATGACCAGAAAAAAAAGTACATACACAGCTCTTCTCTACCCTTGCAGAGGGTATTATAATTTTGACACAATATTTAATGCAATTAGAACTACATATAGTATAGCAAGTAAGAAAGCTATAGTCGATATTCCGACTATACAATACTTGTACTCAGCATTTATTCAATATTCAAAATATTCATTCAAAAGTATGAAACTTTTTTTTGGGGTGGGGTGTTCTCATATAAAATGTTTTTTTTTTACGATTTTATCTACAATTATTATCCATCCGTATGAACACCAAGATCTCGGAGACTATTAGAGTTAGAGCTACCAAATTTGGTGTACAGGCTCCCCTTGTGTCGGGTCAGATCAAGCCATGCCCCCTCCCACCCCCACAAATCGATAAGAACCCTTATATCTTCTACAATTTTGACACATTTAGCTGAAACTCAATTTATATATGAATAAGAAAATCTACCAATTTGCCAAATTTCAAACAATCATGTTGTATGAGAGCACCTCACCCCATACTCACCCATACTTCAGTGTGTCAAATATTAAATAGATGCTGAGTGTGAGTATCTTAAGTCGGAATATCGCTTTTAGCTATCGTACTTGTTTTATTATACCATTCACGATATGATATATTAACTTTGTGACGGAATTTGCTATGTATGATAAGCATGACGGTATAATCGATTCCTATTCTTTGTAGTTTTAACATTCATTTTGGATCTAGCTCTATAATAATTAAGAAGCCGCTGAACAGGAGGCTCCGTCTGGCTGTTCATCTACCTGTCTGTGTCAACCTAAAAATCTCAGAAAACTTCATATTTGTTCATATTTGACTGCTTCATCATAGTGCTCCTATAGATCCTTTAAGGTATAAACACTAAGTATGGTATGCTTTTCGTTTTCGTCAAATTGACAGTTTCGTTTTCCGAACCTATAATTGTACAAGCTTCCGTTTGTGACATAATGCAGATTGAATGTATATATTCAATGTGAATAGTATAAAAGCTTCGACAAAACCAAAGTTATTTTTGATTTCTTGTTTTTATTTACATTATAATTTTTTTCCATTTGTTTTTATTCTTTACTTTTGTTTTTATTTTGTAGCAATTTATACCTTTGCATTTAATTTATGAGTGTGTTCGAGCACGATTCTATATAACATTCATTCTGGGTAATGAACTTCGGGCACAGCTTAAAAATTAAATTTCAGTACTTGTTGAAAAGTTGGTCAAATTCATTCGTGGTCAGTATGAGCATGATATAATGTCAAGTGACATATACTTATGCACTAACATAATGAAATGGACCACATGTGATAAGCCCAATATTAAAACCTGGAGCTCGAGTTTGATTTTCTTTAATTTAATTAAATCTGAGCATTTTTTTGCAGAACTCCTAATTCTAGCTAGAAAATTTCAAATTTTTTCTGAGTGAGCACTGGAGCGGTTTATTTTTATTAATTTTTGATATTTAATAGCGAAAATAATTACAGATAAATTTCATTTTAGGACAATTCTTAATGTTCGTCGTGTTGGCAACCCTTTCGCGTTATTGAAAGCAATTGGGATTTCTTTCGCCCCACATTATTCTGAAATTTGCACTTGGCGTAGGCCAAGGTGCCATCATCACTGAGAACATAGTTTTCCAGCATCTTGATGAATAATTGAGATATGATTTGCTCATCCGGACGTTGAGGCTCCCTAACGGAATTTTCGAATATAAGAAAGTAGTCATCGCCGTGTACGGTACCTTTATATATGAAGATATAAATGCAGTATTACTTTAAACTTATAGATGGATTATTTGCTCTTACCGAAATACAAATCAGTTCGGTTAGCCAAAAACTGGCCTACGCTTTTCTCAGCAGGATTGTCGTAAACAAAGGCGTAGAGTGGACTTCTGCCATGCTTGCGATGCAGTGCCAACGACTCCTCGGCTCCATTTTTAAAGAGCACATCGGTAAACATGCGCTGCACTTCCCAATAAGTGGCCACGCTGAACTGGCGGTCTCCCAGATACTGCTGCCTCAGTTGGCGTGAGTGACCATCCATTTGCTGAATGGTTTGCATTGAGTCGCGGTAGAATAATAGATATGGTGCCCAATCAAACCAGCGATCATTCAGTTTAACAAGCAGCTCCTCAGGCTGTTTCAGCAATACAGCGGCATTGAAGCCGCCATCCTCGCTGACATAAGAAACGGCCCATGGGATTTGGGCAAACTTGCCACTCTTGATTATCTCTCTAGGTTCTTGTAAAAGAAAAGCCTCAGGTGCATCGGGTGGCTCTATAACTGGGCCGAATGTTGTGAACGGCACATAGGAGAAGACTAGAAAATGACGCACTGCACTAACAATTTGGCGGGAATCTCTTGACTTCAAGCAGCTCCTCAGCTCAGTAGAGTTGATTACGCTTCCACAACCAATAATGCGTCCCAATTCGAAGGCGCGTTCACGTGCGCGGGATTGCATAACCCAAGGATCCAACGCATTGCCGCTAAATGAAAGGGCCACCTTGGCTAAGTGCTTAAAATTTTCATGCAATAGATGTAGATGTACCGAAGCTCCACCTGCAGAAAAGCCCAAAAGCAATATATTCTCCGGCTCTCCACCAAACCTGGCTATGTTTGCCTTGATCCATTGTAGAGCCAAGCGTTGATCTTTTAGGCCAAAGTTACCCGGTATGTTGGCGTCACCACTGCTAAGAAAACCAAGTGGTCCCAGTCGATAGCTAATCTTCACCAGAATGGCAATACCAGCATTCATAACATTCAAATGTCCAGCCTCACTAGCTCCGCTAAACATGAAGGCACCGCCATGAATTTGCACAATCACTGGAAAGCTGCTGCGGCTCGAATTCTTGGGCTTATACACACTCACAGTGAGACAGTCCTCATCACCAACTAGCTTGTTATCATCTTCACTGAGCATATTCCATTGCAAGCAATTCTTTGGAGGATGTGTGGCATCGAAAGTATCACTCCACTGACCCTTATATGGCCTTGGAGACTCAAAACGGAGCTCATCTAACGGTGGTTCGGCGTACGGTATCGACTCGTAGCTATAGAAATTTCCGTTATCTCTACCACGTAATTTACCACACGGCAGCTCCACCAGCAGCGGATTAGCAGTCGCCGCGATTATTCTAAGATAGACTAAAGCCAGTAAGGTCCTTACACAATACATGATGTGAACTCGGTGGGAACTCAAGTACGACTCAGACACGCAGCACATTTGTCACTATATAATACGTAGCAGAAGCATATATGTAAACATATACAAAGTCACAAATGACTTGAAACAAAACATGAATGACTTGAAATAAGCACATATGAATACACTTTCAAGTGTATTGCTGACTTTCTGTACTCTTGATGAGGTATTAAAAAATGTTGACATGGTTTATTGCACTACTGCCAATTTTTCCAGCTTTTCGAATTATTTACTTTTATTTAATGTAGTTTAAATTAATACACATTTGATTGTATTACGTTGGCGACACATCGAACGTAATATTACGTACCCGAAATGTTAATATTCGCGCCCAATGTTAGGTTAACAGCTTTTAAACACAGCTGTTTTAAATGAAAAGCATTTGCCCATATTGTTTACCTTTTTAGGTTAAATTAAAACGCCTTGCAAACAAACAAAAAAAAAACAATAGGCTTTAATATTTGATGAATTTGAATCAGTGTAGCATGTACATACATACGCTGTGTTTGTAGATCTTCATTGTTTATATATTACATGATAGGTGTTGCCTTGTTTAAGTGGAAAGCTTTTCCTACAAATATTACAGTCCATGGGATTTGGGTAAACTTTCCATCTTGATTATTTCTCTGGGTTCCTGCGAGAGAAAAGGTTCTGGCACCGGCAGGCTCCACAACAGGAACAAATGGAGTATATATAAGCCCGCTTCTCGGGTACTTGCTTACTTACTACTATATAATATAGTATTCCGATCTAGATAAAATTTTATAAGCGGACGCTTAAATGGATAGGAAATAGATAAAACACAAAGAAGTTAAACCACTAAGCGTTCATTGTGAAAAAATCGGTTATATGAGAGCTATATGATATAGTGGCCCGATCTGAATTAAATTAGGTCAGCGGATGTGGGGGTTCCCAAAATGGATACACACCAAATTTGGTTGGATTGGATGAACAGTTATGCTCCTAATTGTTCTTTCCGGAAGAATCGGTTATATTGGAGCTATATGATTTAGTAGACCGATAAAAGACGGATGAAACTTGAACTTAACCAGTGTGCAGGCAAAAGAAACATCCGGTAAAAAATGCAGCTCTGTTGCTTTGAAAACTGCTGAGATATTTGTGTTGAAACAGATGACTCGGACACGGTTACATATATTTCTCTTGTCATGATGATCAAGAATATATATACTTTATACAGTCGGCAACGGTACACATTCCCTTGTTCAAGATAGAATGCTGAGGCTGTCCGTCCATTCATCCATCAGAAATTGAGTGGAAATTTTCACAATGCATTCCATTTTGCATTGTCACTTCAATGAAAAGCGGAAAGAGGACCTTGCAATTTAAATATTACTGTGGGTCAATTTCTAATTTTCGAATCGTGCATTAACTTCGGCGTAGCTAACTTTAATTTTAGTGTATTTAGTTGATACATTTTTTGTATTGTAGTAAATTATAAGTACGCAAATAATTTTTGTATGATGCTGATGATGTGGCTTCCGTTCTAGGTATTGAACTCCAGTCCGAGCTGACTGAGCTTAATAATTTGATGAAAAATTGAACAAATTTATATAAATATAGGGTATTAAATAAATCTAAGCAGTTCAGTTTTAATTAAAACTATTTTTAATTTTGCAGAACACCTAGCTCTAGTTATCCACATACGCTTCAAATTCTTTAAAAATTTTGAATGGTTCACAGGAGAGGTTCATAGACCTGACTTAAATTTTGTCATTTAAAACAATAAATAAAATACTTTGTTGGTGAACTTTGATCTTTATTACTGGTTAATAGCTTAAAACTTGACTAAATCTTGAAAATAGTTTCAAAGTCAATTTTAGGGAAACCGTTCATATTCATGGTTTTGGCAACCTCTGTGTGTTATCGAAAGCAATTGGAATTTGGATTGTCCCACATTATTGTGAAACTCGCAGTTGGCATAAGTCAAACTGCCATTATCACTGAGAACATAATTTTCCAGCATCTTGATGAATGAGTGAGATATGATTTGCTCATCCGGCCGCTGTTGTGGCTCCCTAACTGAATTTTCAAATATGAGAAAGTATTCATCGCCGTGTACGGTACCTATATGTAGAATTGTATGCAGAATTAGTTTAAGTTTGGCTTTGGATGCTCTTACTCTTACCGAAATGAACATCTGTTCGATTGGCCAAATACTGAGCTATCCCTCTATCGGCAGGATTGTCATAAACAAAAGCATATAGTGGAGATTTGCCATGCCTGCGATGTAACGCCAGTGTCTCCTCTGTTCCATTTTTGAAGAGCAGATCGGTAAACATTCGCTGCACATCCCAATAAGTGGCTTCGCTGAACTGGCGGTCTCCTAGATACTGCTGTCTCAATTGTCGCGAGCGATCATCAATTTGCTGAATGCTTTGAATTGAGTCGCGGTAGAAGAATAGATACGGTGCCCAATCAAACCAGCGATCATTAATTTTGACAATCAGCTCCTGAGGTTGTTTCAGCAGCAATGCGGCATTGTAGCCTCCATCTTCGCTAACATAGGACACGGCCCAAGGGATTTGGGCAAACTTGCCACTCTTGATTATCTCTCTAGGCTCCTGCGATAGAAAAGGTTCAGGCGAATCGGCAGGCTCCACAACAGGACCAAAAGGAGTGAAGGGCACATAGGAGAAGATTAGAAAGTGACGCACTGCGCTAACAACCTGGTCTGGATCCTTTGACTTCAGACAGGTCTTCAGCTCAGTAGAGTTGATTACGCTTCCACAGCCAATAATGCGTCCCAATTCAAATGCACGTTCTCGAGCGCCGGGTTGCACAACCCAAGGATCCAACGCATTGCCGCTAAAAGAAAAAGCCACCTTGGCCAACTGCTTCAAATCTCCATGCAATAGCTGTAGGTGCACTGAAGCTCCGCCGGCTGAGTGGCCCAACAGCAATATGTTCTCCGGCTCTCCACCAAAGCTGGCTATATTTTGCCTAATCCACTGAAGAGCTAAGCGCTGATCTTTTAACCCAAAGTTACCTGGTATTTGGGCGTCGCCACTGCTAAGGAAACCAAGTGGTCCCAGTCGATAGCTAATCTTTACCAGAATGGCAATACCAGCATTCATAACATTCAAATGCCCATTTTCACTAGCTCCGCCAAACATGAAGGCACCGCCATGAATATGAGCAATCACTGGAAAGCTGCTGCGGCTCGAATTCTTGGGCTTATACACACTCACAGTGAGGCAGTCCTCATCACCAATTAGTTTGTTACTTCCTTTGGTAAACTGATCCCATTGCAAACACAGCTTTGGCGAATGTGTGGCATCAAAAATATCGCTCCACTGACCCTTATATGGCTTTGGGGCTTCGAATCGGAGCTCGCCTAACGGTGGCTCGGCATACGGTATCGACTCATAGCTATAAAAGTTGCCGTTATCTCTACCACGTAGCTTGCCATTCGAGAGCTCCACCAACAGCGGATCAACATCAGCAGCGATTATACTAATCCAGAGTGAGGCAAACAAGAAACTCAGGCAATACATGATGTGAACTCGATTGAAACTAACGCACGACTAAACTAGCCAACGTACCTGTTGCTATACATATAGTCTATTCGCCTATAAACATCAACCGCAAGGCATCAGTATAGACATCTGAACCCCACAGAAATCAAACCAAAAGTGGAATTGTGTTGATAAGCGTTGCACTTAGCAGAACTAAATGGAAGAATACAATTATTGGTATTGCTTATATCTGGATTTGTGTGGCTGTCACATGTTAGCCCAAATTGAGAAAAATTCGTCCTCGATGGAGTATATATTTTGTATATTATGTAATATATATGAACATTTGGGTTTATAAATTGTAATTGCATGCATAACATGTTCTTAGTATGTTTGAAAAATACTTTCTAAAGAGTATTTTATAGTCTATTATAAAAGTGTATTACGCACAGCGTAGATACATAAAGCATAAATCTAAGGCAGATTTGAACTGATTAAATGTTTTCGCCGTTTAGAATTCCAAAACTCCAGGTAAATATTTATCGATGAGTGTCTGATAGTATGGCCAGAGAGCCTCAATATCGGGCACCACCTCGCTCTTGGTATACAGATCGTAGCGACTGCAAATGAAATAGACGATATTGATATATATTTGCCTTCAAGCATTAGCTGAATTATTAACTCACTTGAAGATGAGCACCCATTTTTTGGTTTCCGCATCCTTGGGCGCCTCCAGGTGCTTGTAATCGCCGCCATTGTGCCAGGGATAGAACGAATGGAAGCGTATGATGTTGCAGGCCACATCAGGTAACTTGGTGTTGTTGTGCTTTAATACGCTGTACATATACTCATCGTGGCCCCAGGACATGAGAAGATTGTCAATGCCACAGTGGGGCTCATAAATGCCGTATTTAGTATTATAATTGGGATTATCACCATCCGGATTTCCCTTGAAACTCTCATTGCGATACACAATACTGTCTGCCCAGCGGCAACCAACAGCAAAGGTGTCCCCGACAACAGCCCACTGCGGTTCATTGTAGAATGCCATGATCTTACCAAGATCATGGATGAGGGCTGTCAAATGCAGCCAATCATGCTGGGGGAATTCAGCACGTGCTCGCTCCGCGGCCTGAAAGGCGTGTATGATGTTTGGCAAATCCAAATCTGGATCAGACTCATCGACCAGGTCATTTAATTTCTCCAAAGCCTCACGAACTGTCATTTTAATGGTGTTGAATTTAAGCCATTGTGCGCGACGTCCTGCGAAGGATATGGACATGAGAATGAATGAAGGCTAGAACCTGTCTTGTCTATGTATCTCACTTACCTTTGACAAAGTCCACAGTTTGATTCAAATGCATCTGGCGATATGTCTGACGTACACGCTCCTTCAAAGGGTCCGTAGTATCAATGCTGTAGTCTCGGAATTTTGAAGGATTCTTGTCTGCAAAGGCGGGTTCGGGGCGCATCAGCTCCGAAGGGTCCAGTAGATGAATTTGATGTTCCTCCAAGATTCTCATATTGGTTGGTTTGTCTAAGAAGTCTTTTTGTTGAATTGGTTAGAGCTCAAAGTACCGCACGCTTGGCTCAATGAGACGCTATTGAGTCGCTGTCTGGGACAAGTCTCATTTTTATACATTTCCCGGCCGTTGATAATTAAGCATCAAATATAATCAAATCGTTGGCCATATCACTTGTACACATATGCATATAATATATAGTATGATTTATATTATTTTTGTTATTTTTTCAAACGACCACGATGTGCCCATGCCTGTTGCCTAATCAGTTTTCCATTCTGGAGCCGCAGTATATATATTTTTTTTTTAAATGTAGGAAGCGGAGAGGCGTGCATTAGTAATGCATTGAGGCCTACATAAATATATCGTGTTTGGGTTTTTACATTTTTTAAATTTTTGTTTAAGTGAATTTTTTCTTATCCTTTGACGTGCGGCTTCCGTTTAGTCACATGTGCCCTTTGCGCATGTGTACTTATCTATGGAACACGCTTGTGTACGTAAAAACGTACTTAAATACTATATGCGGGCATATATATATACTTTGCGTTGCGCCTGACCGATAATAATGACGCGAGCAAACAATGTACATATTATGTGGATCAAGTGCAAGGCCATTGGATTGCATTTGCTATATTTTAATCTGCTCGCTAAATTTCACTGTGCAGGAGAGTTCCTTTATGTTTGGTGGCGATTTGGTACACTCTTCTTTAGCCAAAATCAAAATAAAAATGTTATATGAAAGATTCTTTATCAGGATTCAAAATATTATTAATAACTAAAATAATTATTGTTCATAGAACAATTGAGTACACTTTATTTATGTAGCTATATAGCGAAACCCCCTAACAGTCGGTTTTCATACGGATTTCATTGGGAAGTGATTTTCTGGAAAGAGTCTACTTTACCCATTCTTACTTTTATCTTTTACTGAGATTTTAGTGGACACACTTAAGTCTGGTATATATTCTAGGTTTTAACCCCAAAAAAGAGTATCTTCTTTAGTAAAAACTTAAAAAATTGTTCACTGTCTGCAAGAAAGAGAAACTCCAGAATGATTTCAAAGCTCAGGCATCAAACATTTTCTTAGCCGTTGGTCCACCTTGAACATCCGCCAGTCCATATGCTCCAGATTCAGCACGTATGCGAATATAAAAAATAAATATAGCAATAAAGGCCGGCTAATCTAGGTACACCGTCATCGAGCTCAGAAATAATGTGCCATCAAGGGGGGGATTGCCTAATGAAAAGTTATCAGTCCCGGCGATAGTCAACATCATCTGTACATGACGTCGGTGTCCAGTTCAGGAGCGATGCGCGCGACTCAATTGCGAACTACTAGTACAGTATGATATTTCAAACTGCCCATCTATATGTGGGATGATCAACTAGAAATTGTATATTGAACGGTTGCCATAGGGGAAAAATTCTAAATCTGGAGCAGAAAATTTGTGAAAAAAGAACTTTGATACTAAACAGGAAATCCAATTGAGCTTATCAAGACTTGTAATATTGCTTTGAAATCGGAATCGAATCACTCATAATATTTTAGAGCTATGGAATCTTTTAGAACTTGACTAATCTTTTCAGTCTAGTCTGCGATTACAGTTCTTGATGCGGTTCAGTCTAAGTAATCTGATTGTACGGGCTTTACATTTGAATATCATGTGGAGGATTATAAAATGAATACCATATGCCATCTTGATTTAAACCTTGGACGAAAAGTATAAACCATCCCATTGTAAAGGGGCTTGTTGGGGCTGAGGCGCAATATCGTTCGTCATCATCACTTCAGCTGCAGGGGTCAATTTGTAATGGTGTCAATAAATCTTATCATCTAATAGAATGTGTCTCGAGCATTGAGGCACGAGAGCATAGTTACTTCGGAACAATTCAGTGGAAAAGTTTCGAAGTATAAACAAAACGTGCGAATCTCGAAATAGAAAAAAGAAAGGTCGCAGTCAACAACAAATAACAAACAACAACAAATTTTTATTAGGCTATTTTTATTTTAATTTAGACACGGCATTGTTATTATAAGCTTTGCTAATGAAAACGCATTTTCATTCTGACAATGGCAAATTGATAATACATTTGGCCTTGCATAATAAATTGCTTTCTTCCTTAGTTCATCTATTTCATATCAAGCAGTTCAATCACATTAATAGATTTAGCAAGCTAATTAAGCGACTGTATGCAAATATATACATTCAAATTTAGCTAAAGATCAGAAGGACGGCCCACCCAGACGCAGCACAAACAACGATGATTAATAAGTTTGGAAAGGAAAGTAATACATAAGTATACAAATATGTACTTACATATAAGAGTACAAAAGCAGTGGTGCCCCTTTAATACAGCACATTGGCAGCAGTTAGATTCATGCTAGTGCTCTTTTGTCATCCTAGCCGGTGATTACTGTTCGATGAGGGTAAACATAAATAAATCATTTCGGGTCAAATTTTATTCTATTTTTGATGCTTTACTGATAGATTTGTGCACATGTTTGCAATAATTCATTAGGCTTGTCTGACAGCTGGGATCACCAAAAGGTGCTCATACCCAACCAAAGAGTCCACTGATAGGCTGATAGATCAATGAGGTGATCATAAATTCCCGGTTGGACATAATGCGTAAGCAACAAAACATATTTCAAAGTTCAGTTTTCTATATATGTTACATTTTTAAGTATCGAATTTTTTGCACTGCTATCCAAATTTTATAATAGTAAATAAATGAATAAAGAGTAAATGAATAAATAGAAACTAGACAGGAAGTTTAGCTTGCCGAAGCTTATATACCATTATATATCGTTCATATAACGATGTAATTTAATTTAATTTACAATTTCTTGCACTGATTTCGTTTATAGCTTCACGTTCGGCGATTTTGCCATTTACTTCTTCTCTGTGGGCCTTTCTGTGGGCTATTGCATACCTTTCCCGTTGCACACCGCTGTATGAAGTGGTCAACAATCTTATGCAATTGCTTTACCTCTCGCACAAGCGAGTAATTTCTTGCATTAAGATCGTGTTTTTCGCGTGTTGGCTAAAAGAATGTTGAATGGTGAAATATGCTTACAATTTGATTTTCAAATTCATGATATTTTTTGTAATATTTTAAAAAATGTTAATTCATCTGTTTGAAATAAATAGTGTGTTTTCATGGAGTGGTTTTTCCGAAAAAGAATTCGTTCCATTCGAGCATTCAAACTGAACAGCTTGCAGATATAAGGATATGTCGGGGTTGACATACAGACATACATACATACAGACTTAAGGACAGACGGACAGATGGACGGACATTGCTATATCGAATCCCTTCGTAACTCTGATCGAGAATATATATACTTTATATGGTTGGAAATGCTTCCTTCTGTGCGTTGCAAACTTCCTGACAAAACCAGTAAGAACGCTATAGTAAATATTCTGACTATAAGATACTCGTACTCAGCATTTATTCAATATTCGACACACTCAAAAGTATAAACATTTTTTTTTTTGTTTGTGGGATTTGGTGGGGAATTTAGTCCAAAAATATTTATTGAAAAAGGTCGTAAAAACAATTATCTATTTAGTCCAATTAGTCAAATGTGTTAAAGGGTAAAGGTTTGATGGGGTTAAATATAGAAAATGTAATTTATTCAGTCCCCTTTGTTAATTCCATCGATATGAGCTCTCAGTCACAAAATGTGTGGTATGTATGTATTATCTTTTCTGATGTCGTGTATATGGATGATATTTGTAGTATTCAATATTAATTAATGTGTTAATTATAGTGTTGTACTTCTATAATTATTGTTTATATATATTCTTACCGTTTGTTACAGGCTCAATATTGTGTCTGAAACCATTAACAAAACTTATTCACATTTATTGTTTTATTTATTTCAAACTATAATACATTGCCAATCAAGTATATAGATTAAGCATTAAAATCACAAGGTGCAGTATAGTATACAAGCGTATTTAGTTATCGTGTGGACGTACATTCACAAACCTTAAAAACTGACCATAAATAGTTACAACGACGATTATGTGGGGCGGTGTTTCCATATTAGAACGTTTAGCTGTGGAACAAACTGTGTCGATATCAGCTGCTGCATAAATTATAAAAAAATGTGCCGTATATGAAAGACACTTTCTTGCCTTTTAATTCCATTTGACACATTTTTGATTAAAGCGTGCAGAATGTGATTAATAGGTCGTTTTTAGCCCCACCAGCAGTTCAGAGGAGGCTCCTGTTGCCGCGACCCACACTGTACTGTCGGTTGCCTATATTTACCAGGCGCAAACAGCAGGAAAGCAGGGCATGTGAATTACAACGCTTAATTAAAATTTGAAGCGCATGCAATGCAGCTAAAACACAAAACATTCACGTAGCCCCTCTAATTAAAAACCACTAAAACGGCCAAGGTCGACCTTGAGCAGCACCAGAATTAAGCTTAGGTAGCCGAGTATAGTTGAGGCTGATTTAACGCCTGCCATCCGCACAGCAGCATTTTCCCTATCCACAAAAGGTATCGAGCCCATTTCGTCGATCGGAATGGTGGCCAGCTTGTTTTTATAAATATTACGATCATTGAGAGGTTGAATGGGACGGAAATTGTTGTTCAAGTGCTCATCATTGGCCGTGAGCTGGCGGAAGTGGTTCAGCTGTGGGGGAGTGGGATAGTTCGTTAAAAATATTTGTGAGTATTTTCGGTAGCCAAATAATATGTACCTGATCCTCTGATATATCAATGGGCATATCAAAATCAATCCAAACAACATCCTCACTGCATGGCGGAGTGGTCAATGAACCTACATAGCTGTAGTAGTTAATGAGGTCGTAAGTTAGGTAGTCCTTCAAAGGCCGCGGATCTAGAAAGCTTACAGACTTATCTTTCCGATCAATGGCCGACAGTAGCTTGCTAAACTCTACATAGCTGGGGTTATCCTCACGTTGAATCTGAAACGTATAATTTCTTTAAATTTATATGAAAACGTTGCTGCAAGAAAACGTTGACGCACCTTAAAGAAGAATGCCAACACTGCAATGCCATGATCCTGATCCAAGGCACTGGCAAAATCCTTATAATACAGACTTCGCACTACCACATGCAATTCAGCAGGGTAGGCATGATTGTTGATCAAATCCTCGCTGCCAACTGTATCATTTTCGCCCCAATGGAAGTGGAACTGTTCAAATTGATAGCTGACATATGGCGACGGTCCAGTCACAGCCAAGGGACCGCCGCTAATATGCGGCTCCTTACCCGGCTCAAAGCTCATCTTTACCAGCACTGTATGCCCATTGTTTGTCATGTTAATACTCTTGGGTTTTACATCGAAATTGAAAAATTGCAGTGGTGGAAATTCTTTTTCCTCTACATTTAAAATATCAATGTTGATGGGACTCTGATGCTTGCCATTGCAGCGCTTGAAGTCATCGCTCCAATGCTCCGGTCCATGCTTGCCTTCATAGCCAAAGTCTTGGCTAGAGGCCAAACACACTGCAATATAGATATTGGAGAGCATTGTCAAACGCAAATTCGACTGACGGAGGCAGACATGCTAATTGTCTGGATAAGCAGAGTACACGCTGGTGGTGACACTTCGTGAAACTGTGAATTTGTGGGTGGGACTGTGTTTGAGTTAAATATTTATTATGACGCTGTCTATTTCTGGCCATAGCGAAAGCTAAATTTATAATCGTATGAAAAACCAGAACTTTAATTAAAGTCTCGTTTAGCTAGGTGTTAATCTAATGATGTGGTTGTAGAGTAAGCTATATAAGTGCTCGCCATAGCATGTGCCCAGACCTAACAGATTATTTAATTAACACTGATTAAATGCAAATTAAAAGTGTTAAGTTCAAAGCACACTGTTTCCGTTGTTCGCATAATTTATCGAACAATTGTGCAACAATCAATATTATTGTTTAAATTAAACATTCAACAACAATTTGTCCAACGCTTCAAGTTTTCACATTTTCATAAATTCTCCATTCTGATTTGCATATCCGTGTATGTCGTATGTCTGTACACTCAGAAAAGCTAAAGGGTGTAAAATATATCACAAGGAACATTTAGGTAAGCGCTTAGCATAAACAAGAGAATCTCAAGATACTTGACATTTTAGTAGAAATTTTTAAAATGACTCCAAACTGTTCTTCAAATAATAATACAAGTTTTGAATGTTGCAACATAGTGAATATTCTATGGTAGCCCTATTGTATGTATATCTTCATATATGTATAATATTAAAATTTCCTTAGGAATTGAGTAAAATTGTAGAGTTGAGTTGAACGTGGGTTTCAACTTTTTCCTTAGGTGAAAATCGGTTCGGACTCTCTGAAAAAATATTTGGGTTCGCAGGCCTGTTATTATTAACGATTTACGAAATCGAGGATTTATGTGTTGGTTTAATGTTTGGCCAACTATTGTCAATAGATCTCCTAGCTTTAGCACCCAATTGAATGATTTGGCAGTGCATGTCTCTACATTAACAGACATTAATAAACCATCTCCCATAATTTGTGCAAATGTAAAACTCTATGAATAATCGCCTCATTAATTTTTGTGCAAAAACAAAAATGAATATAAATCTTGTAGATAATTCAGGGCAGTCCATAATTTAAATCATATATAATTAGCAAGGTGTCCAATTTATGAACGCTTACAAAAAGTGTCGCGATTTTCGCTTAATTTTCGTAAATGAAAATTTCACAAAAACATGTCAATAGATAAAAAGTAATCATCGTTTTGTTGTACAGCCAATATAATTGGAAAATTAGCCAAAATACTGTTATTAAACGTAAGTGGACAACACTATTTTTGTGTAATATATATATATATATTTTTTGTTTGTTTGGTTTTCTGCGCCGAATACAATATAAATTATTCAAGTGTTGAAAATTTCAACGAGCTCCTTGCTCGGTTTAAGTCCTCACATACTTTCTACATGCGTTGCGATCATGCCAGTTGACACTGACAATAATAATAGCGATGATGAACCAAAATACCAACAAAAATACATATTAATGACAAAGTTGAAGTGACGAGACGGGCAACAATCAGGTGACTTCGTACTAAGTACACATAAATCGTAACGCAGACAAGTCAAAATTCTGTTGTCGTCTCTTAAAAATATCAGTATAAAAAGTGTATACAAACTTATTAAGTCAACTTGTGTCTGATTTATCAAAGAGATAATAAAATTTCTTTATTGCCTATCGTGTGCATTATCTTGTCAAAACTAATTTCAATGTTGATACTTATTTGTGTTTTAATGTTGTCTGTATTAGAAATTTGAAAAACAAAAAAAAGAAACCCAGTTTCTATGGTAGCCTGATACGGATCAACTTGGGAGAAAAAATAAGACGTTTCCTATATTAAGTGTTCTTTTTAAAACAGTCAGTTTTGAGGCAACTAAAAGGACTGATCAAAATAAAATTTTCAGGTGCGCTTTCAAAATTTGGTTCACTTTGGATAACAACAAAAAGCTTCCTATATTAGGTGTCCACTCTGAATCAAAGTGTTCTATGACAGCAATTTATAATATAGTTCTCCCATCTACATCAAGTGGTGTAAGCGAATGGTGTAAAACGCCACACAAGTGAAGTCTACATGCCAAATTGGGTCTCTCTAGCTCTTACAGTCTCCGAGATCTAGGTGTTCATATGGACGGACAGACGGATATAGCTAGATCGACTCGGCTGTTGATGCTGATCAAGAATATATATACTTTATGGCGTCTTAGAGGCTTCGTTCTGCCTGTTACATACATTTGCACGAATACAATATACTCGTTTACTCTACTAAAGTACGAGTATAAGCACATTCTATATATAGTATTTTAGGTTTTTATTTTATCAGATCGAACATAAAACGTTTAGAAAGGCACTTTGTTGAAATACAGATTTTACCTTATTTTGAGTTAAATTAATATTTTTTTGTATTGAAAGACTACTTGTGGCGACTATTGTAATCTGATACGATCATTGTTAGATTTATCAATATAACTATTTAAGCCGTGCTCTAACAACTGTGCAAATATTTTTAACGCGCTCCCTAGTAAGAAGACACTTTCACGCCTTTTTGCATTAGCTGTTTAATTACAACAATGACAATAAACTAATACATTGTACATTGCAAATAGCGGCAAAGCTTAACTGACTGACTTAATGAGATTTGCAAATTTTCCAAATTTAAATCAGTAGTTTTCACATCATATTGTTTGTAAGCCGCACAGCCTGCCACTAGATATTCACTTATTAGATGTTCCAGGCAGATGTTAGATAATTAAATAATAATACTCACCACAAACTAAAACCAAAGCGAAACTAGCAGAGCTCCTCATGGCTACAAACTGACAAGCACACTTTGAACACTTGTGTTATCAACACCCTTGACTGACGGCTGTAAATTGCAACTGTAAGTTTTAATGCCCAGCTCTGGCAATAGCACTGCTACCACTGCAAATTACAATGGATGTGTCTGTCTGCTGCCTGCTGTCCGTCCGTACACAGCCGCCAAATGCGGTCACACAACTGCGGCTACCGCCGTAGCAGTGCCCACACTTATATCAATTTTCCAAAAGCCTCGGCAATTGAAATTGGAACTTAAATCACTTCAAGTAAATGAATCAACCAACTGCCACGACTTGACTATCGACTATGGGACACGTCTGTTCCCGGCGGCTATGCGTTTCAAATTGAGGCAAACTTTGCTGGGCCAGGGCATCAAAATGGTACAACACGGCGGCGAAAATGAAAATGGTTAACCAAGTACAGTTCACCTATGACTGTGTGTATGTGTGTGTGTGTGTGTGTACTTTTGAATGACTAATTGTGTGCGTGCTCGAAATGAACGTTGATTGGCCAGGCTAGTATACGATACGAGTTCATGTCGATGATGTCGATGATGTCGTTTATGACGTTGATGATGGCTCAGTCAATCAGCCAGTCAGTCAGGCGAAAGACAAACTGGTAAGCCTCAGGCCAAACCGAATAGCAATATGCGAGCGCTTGCCAATGGCATTGCCAAGTTGGAACTAGCGTTAATTATCAACGAGAATAGAGTGTTATAAAACCACAAACTACTAACCTGATCTTTCTGTTTGATGACGTAGACTTATCTCTGTGCAGTGCAAATATAGTTTCAGTACGACCTTTGGGCTGATTGCACGCTGCTTATATTACAAATTGTTGGGAAATTGAAAGCTTTTTACATATTTGATTTTAATGGTATTAAACGACATGTTTGCATTACACAGCCAGCGTGTATGTAAATCCCCACAACAATTGATTTTGATATTAAAAATTTACATCACAAATGTGTTTGTAGCGTCAACTGAGTCAATTTAATGTGCAATATCATTAAAATGTGTGCAATATAAAACTGTACACCTCCCTAGGGTCGTCTTTATGGATATAAGTAGTGTGAAGGAATACATTACACTCGGAAAAATTAAGCTAAAACTTAGTTTATAAAAAGGAATAGTAGTAAATAAATTAATTAATTAAAAAAATACCATAATGCTATAATCAAACTTATTGGCAGATCTAAACCATCCATGTTATTAGGAAATATTACTGGATAAAACCCTGAACTAATTTTAAATTTTGAATAATAGAATCCGAATCGAGAAATATCAGTTACTTAGTACTCTAAGCTATTTAAATAGTATAGTAAAATGTTTATCTATCCGTATTAATTTAATTTAATCAATAAATAAATAGTTTTAGACTTAAACAAATTAAAATTGAGATTATTAATATAGTTACAATTTGTTGCAGAAAATAATCTAATTGGCCTAAAGACTTTTTAAGTTAAAATCAATTATAATTATGTTTGTATATTACAGAAAATATTAATCCAGTACAAATTTCGATTGTCGTGGAAATTACTGGCTAAAAGTGAGCTGATGTTTTAATGATATACGTTGTATTGTTGATTCTTTTATTAAATACATTGCTAAAAAATAGAAACACTCTTTAAAATGCCTTTCAAATTTAAGCTATAATGTGAATTTCTCAGTCATTTGGTATTGATATTTTCAGAAAACAGAATATTTTCTTATGTTTGATAACTTAATTGTTGGGAAAAGCACTTTGCTTAACAAATTATTTCTTGTTAAAGACGAAATTTAAACTTAAAATTCGGGCAAAAGCGTTTCTCCTTTCTACAATTAACAGTTTCGATTTCCATGGCTTCAATTTATTCTCCATCTCCATTGATCTTGTTTTTTGGTGCGTCACAGATTATAGCTCAATGAATACACTTAGTTCATCTCCCTTTGTTTGGAATGTAAATCCAATCCGTGTTTTGGCAATGGAGATTTTTCGTTAAGGTCATAGCCACAACCTCATAGCTGAAAACTCTTATTTGCTTTGCTATTAAAGCACTTATAAACATGTTCGCACAACAAGTCGACTCACAATACTCGTTTGTTTCAAACAGTCATATAATTGTCTGGGCCTGCTTTGAAATTTACAAACAACAACACATTATTTTGACCTGGCCGAAAACATTTTCAACTATGCGCGTACTATATCATGCACACGGTGTTGTTGTTCTTGTTGCCACCAATTACTTTGCTCAGTTACAAGGGGTAAGGGTAAGTGCTTTTACGTGGTTTGAATTCAACAGTAGAACTCAAACTTGTGCATTATGCGTAAATGTCGTATAATTTTTGCGCTAAAGAGGAAGACTTTCATTTTTGAACTGCCAGACTGAACTGTGCCAGTGAATATGTGGCTTGGAAATGTTAATGTTTACTCATTTCAAAGCCCTGCTTTTGGCCAAGTTCAAACACCACTCGACTTCAAAACCAAAAACAAGAGAGGAAGGCTTACTTCAGGTACCCGAAGCTTACATACCCTTGCAGAAATATTTACTTAAATAAGAAAGGATAGCTTTGATTTCAATCATGATCAAATTTAATCAACGGACGGAAAGGGTTTTGTTGTTAAAGAGAGATATCTTTCTGTTGCTTTGATTAAAATTAAACTTTGATTAAACTTATAAAAAATTCCCAACATATGCAAATTGCGATACTATTTGTATTGAGATATTGGCAATTTATATGAGAGGTATATGATATAGTTATCCGATCCGGATGAAATTTCTAAAACTGACATATACTAAATTTGGTTCAATTCTATGTGCGGGCCTTTTTAGGGGGGGCTACATGATATAGTGCTCCGGCCCTGACAATTTTTACAAATTACCTGCTTATAGAAGAAAGAAGCCTATGGTAAAATTACAAGTCGATAGCTTCAAAACTGAGAGAGTAGTTCGCATTGAAACATAGGACAGAGACGGACACAGAATATATATACTTTATAGGGCTTGGAGATTTTTCCTTCTATGCGTTACACATATCCTGACAGTGTTATAACACTCTCTGTAAGGGTATAAAGAAAGACACACACAAATGTGAGTAAATTCCCAGAAATGCAAAAAAGTTCAACTTGAACCATTTGCTAGCTCATAATGTATAACATACCACATGTCTACATGTTGAAATATATGCATATGTGTAAGATTACCCTGCCAACATTTGGGAGTTTTTTATATTTGACAACATATATAGATAACTTGATCAAGTGTTGACTGGTTTTAGCATTACAACACTCTTTGAATACAATTTCCTACATACAATTTTTTAAGTTACAGTTCAGTAATAGCTCGATATCTAAAATATTCGTCTATGATGTTAAATTGCTCTTAGGATAGCGACTCTTGTAAGTTGCAATAAATAAACAATTATTTTCTTGGAATTACCGCAAAAGCGCCATCCACAAAATGTTCACATTTTCCCTGATTATAATTACCAAATGATTACCAACATCTTTTGTTCTTATTTACCGTCACAGAAAATGTTTGCAGGACAGACAGCAACTGTTATGAGGATAATGTGCGGGCAAATCAAGGCTTAACACAGCTTTTGTCGGCTAAGAAAAAGTTTCAAAGATCAACAAGAAATAAAAAACATCAATATTCATTAGACTAACTGCCGTTTGCAATATATAGCGACCTTTATGGCTACATAAACAATAGCTTTCTGGAGCATATTAGTTTCCTGAAGCGCATATATGTGATAGGCACATGCTATCAATCACTACAGCTAGATGGTATCGAATTGGCGAACCCTATTATTTTAGCTTGTATTTATTTTTAATTAAAGTGCAACAGCCAGCAACTGCGGCAGGCTTTGCTCAATTTACGCGGATTGAATAGATGATGCTGGGTACTGATGTTGACAGCCGTGTAACCAGAAAAATGAAGGCAGTTTTACGTAGCAAGTCATCATGTTGAGAGCTGAAATGCCAAAGCATTCGCATGCATACAAGTACTATATTAAATGTATTTGAGTGATTACACTATTTAGCAAAATATAGCTTGTCTAAGTGATCCAGTTGCCAGTGTACTTTTTCAAAGCTTCCCTGGTTTTAAATGAAAGAAAACTTACTCAACGACCAACTAAGATATCCTATGGGCTTAACAATGAAATCATAAAAATATTGTAGCATGGTGTAAAGTGCGTAGAAATGTTGATATTTCAGGAGAGGTGAGAATCGGCGGCAGTGTGGCTGCTGGAGTCACGCACTCGACCACCGATGCGACCGCTGGTTAAAGAGCAGCGGGCAAATAGTGAAACAGCTATGAATGAATTGTCAGACAGTGGGTACTCAAGGGCTGATTCCAACACAACAATAACTAGTTCAAGTGGTCCAATCAAGCAGGCACACTCACATAATGTGCTGCAGTAGTTCGTTGACGCAATGTCTGCTAAGTTCAAGTGTATGCTACGCGTATAGAAAAGTCACGTTTAATGAAATATGAAAGCAAATATTAACTCAACTAACCACAAGTCAGCATAGAAAACAATATAGTCCGAATGCCATTTAAGAGCGGCATATTGGCACTTGCAGAGAATGCAATGACGACTCTCTGCAGAACTGTGCAGATACAACCACAATCACAACCGCAGTCACAGCTATAGCTAAATGACGATGCCGATGCCGCCCTCTTTCTTGCGCTGCCCTTGTGCGAGTAAGCAACAATTTTCATTGATAAAAATGCCAGCTGCAGTATCCTTTGGCTCAGTCGTACGCGAGCCTTCAGTCATTCAGTTTCAAAAAATATCTACGAGTTGTTCGCGCTCAGTATTAACATTGCATATACGTCATGTCAGTTTGGCTTATGCCTTGTTTAAAAAAAAAATAAGTTTTTGTACGCGTATCTAACAAGTCTATAGAAATTGAACAAAACCAAAGTTAAGCGTCCTTTTGGCGCCGCTTGACCATTTAGGTGGTGTATAGAAGACAAACTTTTGTGCTTGCTGTTGTAATATTGAAAATAACACTTCAAAGGTGCATAAGCGACTTCAAAGAAAGTTTAGCAGCTTAAAATAGCAAAGTGTGGAGCATCTAAGGAAAATGTAAACAAAATAATTATTTCGAATATTGCTTTGACAGAAAGAGAACACATGTATGATATACGGTAAGCTAGCTGATTACTTAGTAAAACTTATATTCTCTGTTAAATTCGAACTCTTTACTTGCTTGGCTAGGCACAATGTAAATTTTGCGTTAGATTTCTTAATTGAATTGTGTTAAGTTAAAATTGCTGGCCTAAATATCTGCTGCAGAATTGTGAATACGAAATGGAACAGACCCCTTTCCTTTAGTTCTCAGATAATTTGGAATATGCATTTTATCATTTTAGTTAAGTAACAGTTGGCTACGAACTGAGAGCATAAGATAGCTTGACCTTGAACTTTATACTATACTTTCTAGTACATCCAAAATGTCCAATTCGTTAAGTTAAAATATTTTAGTTTCTAAAACATCGACTTAAAAACAAGGGCTTGGCTGCGCACAAAAGCATGGGCAGCTTTGTCTAAGGAGCTGTGCATTGTTGATGTTTTGAGAGCTCGTTAAATATATAAAAGCCCTCATCGAAAAAAATAATGCAATAATACTTAACTGCTTAGTACGAGTACTAGTTATAAAAACACACATAGTAAATTGTGCCTTGCCAAATCGGCTTACAACTTATAGGAAAAATCAAGAAAAACACAATTGGTAATGAGCATCGTAAGGGTAATAGTTCTTACCGCTCCCTTCTTTGAATCTTTGGTTTGTCTGACATACCTGAGTGGCCATGGGGTCTTGTGGCATTTATCAAGTAAACAAGTTCGTCTTCTTGCGCACACAGAAATCACGGCATCATTCCCAGACCCTTCTTAGACTGAGTTGCGGGTGTAATCTAGATGATGGTGGTGGTAGCCATCAGTACTGACTTGGTGCTCCTTGAGCTGTTGGCCTCGAAGTAGCATCATACCGAGAAGACCTCTTTTGGACTGCCGTTTAGAGTGTTTTCTTTCCCTCGGTAGCCCTCAACATTTGCAACGGCAAGAGCACTTGAGCTGCTTTGCCTACATTTCATACATGTCCAAGTTCACCAACAGTGGCGTGTCTTGGCTACAATAGGAATTCATATCTTAAATTTGTTAAAGCCAAGCAATTGAATGTCGCACACTATGGTTACCAACTAGGCGTTCTCATTTCCAGCAGTAGCAGCCACAGTCACAGTCTATGCAGAGATCTCTAGCCGCATGTCTCAATACTGCATTTAGGCATTTAAGTGCCTGTTGATGGTGGTCGCATACAGAAAATTTCTATGGCAGCCTTGCGCTGCAAAAACATTACATGTTTGAAGGAGGCGGAGGTGGCGCAGCGTTGAGGATTGTGTGTTAAATCCACCGCATATATAAGTGCAAAAATTCTGAAATGAAAAACTGGCGCGAGAATAAATCAATATGCCCATGGGAGGTCATGGGCTTCCAATGCGAAAAAAACGTCACATATTACACGCTAGACGAGCCTGAAACATAGCGCACTCATCCCTTAACGCCGCTAGGATGTGGATGAGCATGATGATGCGCGTATGTTTGTATTAGCTCTAGCGAAAATTTGATTTAAAAACATGATGCTCACACCAAGCCCTTGTTGATGTGCTCTCAAGTGTACAGCATAACACAGGAAAGGAATAACAAGGAAAATGTTTGGTTGATACGAGCAACAAAACCAAATCAAAAAAGAAAGCAATCAAAATAACGTATAAAGGAGCTTATTTTAGCAGAAACTATACGTACTTAAGTTCAACTCTGCCTAAGTTTTTTGGATGCATGTAAAAGCTTTAATTTCGAATAAATATTACAATGGAAATATATACTGTCCTCCTTATCTTACTTTTTTCTTAAGTAATATTTACGCATCATTAATGAGACAATTTTAAAGACAAAGTCTTGTCTAGCTAATTTAAGACCAGCAACAGTTTTTGAGATTATAAATTTTTTAATTGCTAAAGTGGCTGCCGGACGAAGCGTTATTATAAGCTGCTCTTAAATACTTTTGTGCTGGCGGGAAAGGCAATTTTGGGTTGGAGCTGCCATAAAAATATTTTAATATAACAAACACGGCAGCGTCAGCGAGAATGGCAGTGCATACAAGGGCTGCAGTTCAGTTCAATGGAACGTGATTAATATAAAATTTGCAGTTTGTCCTTAATCAACACATTTTCCTAGAAGAATTGCATATTTATGACGCTGATACAGTTTAAGCGTTAATGAAATTCAGAATTCTGGCAGGCAGTCTTAAAGTGAATTAAGTTATTAAAGTCATTTATCAGGACGAGTAATGATAAATACCGCGGATATTCCATAGAGACAAATACAGATGATGTCTCACATCACATTCAGAAAGTGTCTCACATTTAAAGAAAAACAAGCTTCTCAAAATATATGTAATAACACCATAACACTGCTGTTGGGTAAGCTTTACCAAGCCTAAAAATTAAATTTTATTTCCAAATTTATTTTAAAAAAAACCCAAGCAGTGAAAATCCAAAAGAAATTGAATCTAAATAAATTATCGTTGCATGCTTTTAGGCGTGTGTTTTTTCCATTTCCTGCACTCACACAACCACAGTCTGTCGCATTTCGTTTCACCGCCAAGGGCGTTTAATTGTATCTGCCAAACCCTATCAAGGCAGTTAGACTAAAAAGCAGTGAAACCATTTGAGCATTTCCTTATACAATTAAGTTTTAAGTGCAGTTTGCACAAGGAAACTACATTATATGCATTTACCCAACAATTAATAACAAAAGATATGCACATAACCAGAAATGCCAAGCCTAATGCTATATATGCTAAGCAGCATTTGGTTTCCGAATAATGCGTACAATGCAACAATTTAATTTAGACCTGGTACTCAGGCATTTATTTTGATTTTCATTCCATGTGGCCGTATCCATTGCCCATTGCATATAATGTATTCAGTACATTAGAATGGAAATATTAGAGAAGCCATCCGAGTGCTATTCAAAAACCCGTTTCATTTTAAAGAACTTGGCTTAAATCTGATTAGACGCAAATGTGACTGAAATACGTCACGTCGGCCCTTACACAATACATACACAGCACGTAAAGATAAGGAGCGTGTAGAGCAGAGGGGAAAGGGAGACGAAATCAATGTATGTTACAAATGTAAATCTAAGTCACATAATCAGTGCACTGGAAGCAGATGCGAATGTCTGGCATGAGTTACCAGCACATTTAGTAGAGCGATGATTACACGATGACCGTAATTCCATGTAATTTTTATAATACGATTTTCTGGTGAAATCCGTTTGCTTAAAAGAATTAAGGAATTTTAGTCCACTTTCCAGATCAATACTAATATTCTCAATTGAGTTTTTACATAAAAGAAAAGAGAGCATAAAGTTATGTTGATAATTTGATTTTACACCGCTATGAACTGATTATTTATTTATGTGATTGATTCGCAAGGTCAAGAAAAATTGGATTTGTTGTTGCTAACCAATAAATTTTGATTGTATCTTCAGGGCAACTATGAAAAAATACCTGTCAGAATAAGTGTACATTTACACCGACAAAAAGTATTTTTCGCACAAGAATTGCACCGTGTAAGTTGAACTTAAAATAGAAGCAGCTGCGCTTGCAACTTTTATCGGCAATCATTGCAATAGTTCAACGAATGCAGAAACATTAGCAAAAGTTATATATAAATGTTTCGTATTGGAGAGGGCTTACATTAATAAGAACTATAAAAGAAAGCTCCTTAAGAAGCACATAACAATAGTAACATCATATTTCAACGGAAAACGGAAGGGAACTATAATAACTCAACGGTTCGCCGACATTCTCTTTATAAATTAATTCAATTAAATTCAGTCAAAATCGGTCTTTCTTTTGTTGTCACATAATTCTACTATTTGTGAAATTCTATAAATGTATAGTTGTAAAATGTGTGGCCGTATGCGTTGGAGTTAACTTTGACTTTCACTTCAAACTTATGGCAACTTTTTAGCGGTTTACAAATCTGGTTCAATCTATTTCATATGAATAAAGAGCGCAAGAGCACGTTATGTTTCTTACCAAAATATGCGTACTCTTTTCATTATATTACATCATTTAACAAATTACCACATAAATAGACAGTTTTAACTTGGCGTGAGCAGCTTGTGGATACATTCTTGTCATATTGCAACATCGTGTGTGGCTTTTAATCATCATCTTTCAAGGCATGCCATATCATATATTTGTACAAATTGGCAACGCAACTGCCGCTCAAAAATACACAAAAGAGTCATACAATTTGAATTTGAAGTTTCGGAAAATATAGTGCTGGTACGTTAAAAACAAAAGCCAGCAACAAATGGCAGTATTTTCTTTGTATCGTAGGTGTATGTATATGTGTGTATGTGGAATGACAATTTTGAATTGGCCAATTAGTGCCGTTTAAATGCTGTTATGCTGCCATAACAAGTGCCGCAACATCAACAAAGGCAACTCCCAAGCCATTGCCAAAGCGGAACCATTTGCGGCACAATCACAATCTGTCATAAAAAGGCAGCCGTCGACGACTTTTGAGAGTTGTAAATAAATATAATAAGAATATGCTTTTAGAGGGTCACTTGAATTTGTAGTTGTTGCTTGTTGCTTCTGCCGGCTGTTGTTGAAGAAAGTTTTCCACAAAGTCCCATGGCCACAAGTAAGAATTTGTCTTTGGTTGGCACAAGTGCTGTTGGCTTATGTTTGTATTTGTTTGTACGAGGGCATGCCAATAACTCTATATATGACAATAGAACTACACATACTCAGGGTCATTTTTAAGCTCAATTTATAGTGCAAAGCATTTGTCTAATTTTGGCTAAAAGTCATTCAAAACAAAGGATTTTGATAGGGCCTTCAAAATAAACAGCTGATTTAGTGATAGGGTACGTGATAAATAAATAGAAGTAAATAAATAGAAGAAATAAATGGAAGTATAAACCCAGAATATCGGTGTCGGTGTCCTTCCTTTGATTTTTCTTTGCATATCTCTATATCTGATTCCGCGTCCATCTAACAAACTTAATGACTTATTAGACGATTTCACTATCACTATCTTTTTAACTTTCACAGCCTGATTTCTTATATGAATGCACTACCTTAATTGTTCTGCTATCTTTAATTGTAGGGCTGCTTTTATTGCTTTTATTTCAACAAATATAAGCAAATCAGAAAAGTTTACTGCTTTATTCGATTGTTAGTTCGAAAGGATTCTATTTAAAGATAGTGTGTTGGAGAAACACATGTTACTCATATTACGCATGCTATCACTATTGCCATCTGTAAGGACTTTCAAACATACCCTCGCAGTTTTACTTAAGTTTAAGTTTTAGTTGAGCATCCCACTTGCGGATGGTTGCCTTGGGGTTGGAATCTTGCATAGTTCACGTGTCCAACAGCTGCCAGTTATTTAATAAGCAATTATGTTGGTTTAATTAAATGCGAGTGTGATTACTAACGATTTACATAATCCCCTGAGTAAGTTCTGTTCTTAAGCTCCTTGCTGTTTGCTATCGGTCACACTTGCAGGTTACTAGTCGTAGGCATCCCATATATAACCACAGTTCTTGTTTATATTGAACTCGTAATTGATTTTGGCCCAACTAATATTGAAAGTACAATCACAAATCACAACGGCATCCAAGTACAAAGCATAAACAATTGTACTTCAAAGAAAATCAAACGATGGGATGCTGAGAAACATGATGCCTTGCAGCAGCAAAAAAAGAGAGAGAAAGTAAGAGAGTCACGTCACGTCTGCATATCGAGCATCAGCACCAACAACATATAAATGGCGCCAAGTGTTGTTTTGATTTCAGTTGTTACCAAAACGTGCAGCAATTCAGACGCGGCAGGCTACACTCTTATGAAATAAAAGCCAACAAAATTGAATTAAAAATATTTGTAAGTGAATTTGAACAAAATAAATGTTGTCTAAAATGAATTACGTGGATTTTGAGAGCCCAAACCCAAAATGTAAAAATTTAAAGCATACTTTTTGGGTGTGCTTGATAGTGCAAAGCGGAAATGGATTTACTGGATATTCGCCATATTAAATACAAGTGCTTTGAATATTGTACCAAAAAATATTCTGGAAAGTGCGAATTTTAAAACCAGCTGTTATCCTTGCCTGTTTAGATGCTCACGTATCCACTTGCAATGACGACAATTAACTGTTATGGCCTGACCCACCTCATTTTTGCAGAAAAGTGATGATGCTGAGTAATTATAGAGCTCAATTCTTTTTCGACAAACATGAACTCTAAGATTTTCTGAACCGCAATTGCAGAACTTGTGATGATTAGGAAACCATTCAGATGAAAATGAGGTTCATTGCTGAAGTTGAATATTTTAAATCTTACTCCTTCGAATGTTACACAATTTTTGGCTGTTGTTTCGCTAGATCCTTGTGCTGATATAGCGCCCTCTGAGTCATTGGTTGTATGCCTTCAACGTACACGTCTTAGCTGCATCGAAAATGGTTGACTTACTAGCTCGCATTGTATTTAAATCATTAGGAAAAACAATGAATGCAATTTGTTCGTGCTAATTGATGAAACCGTATTGTTGGGTGTTGCTTCTATTTGGAGCGTGATTCAATAAGCTTATCAAGAAGTGTGGCTGCAAATTGGAATTGAAAGGCCCCAAACTGAATTGCTTATTCAAGTGTATGAACTATTTGCAGAGTTTTTGATTAAATGTCAACAACAAAAATCATTAATCATTTTTACGTAAAAGAGTTCAACGTTGTTTAAAAGTATGGTGTACTTATTTTAACGCAACAACTTTTTGCAATGTTATTATTTTCACACTGCTTTTAATAACTTTTACTTTTCTCATTCTCACCATAAAAGAAGTGGTCAAGTTTAGGCAAAGCCGACATGTTGCTTGGACCTTGCCAAACCATCGGAAACTTTCATCCACTTAAGTTCAGGGTTTCATAATTCTGCGCGTTGTTGCTCAACCATTTAAAAAGGCTGCCCACGCTCTTGGTCTAATTAGCGTCTTTAAGTAAGTAAATTCCAGGCAACGTTAATGATAGCCAGCATCGATTAAGCGTAACTCTGGTTTTATCTGTCTACTTGCAGTTGCATTAGCCAAACGGACAGCAGTAATTGAAACCAACCTGATTCGTGCTGCGCAAACAGATAGCTCAATGTCCGTGGTTGTGGCGAGAATGAAGCAGCTCCCTCTACCCCACCGCTTATCAGATGCGCTAGTGCCCGTGCCAGGCATATAAGCCCAATCTCAGTTGTTTAGTGAACAAGTCACGGCCACACAGCACGCACACGCAGTGTGGCGCGTTGCAGCAAACTTTAAGTGTCTAAGTACTCGTAAATTTTTGCAAACACACGGCAAACACAGTTATACCATGGACATCGAAATTAAGAGGATCATGTCTACTTTGCCCACCCTAACGACCACGACCGACGCTGGCAATGGCAATGCAAGCAACAGCGATAGCCTTTGGATCACCAGTGCATTCACGATTTCTGAGCTGCTGTCCAGTACCACAACCAGCAGCCCCCAAAATGGAAGTTTCATTGAATCAACAACAGCAGCGGGAACAGCAAATGGTAGCAAAATCCATGACAAAGATGCAGTAAACGACAGCATGGAGATTGTATTAAGGTAAGTAAATCAATGGTTACAGTTCATATAGCTTTAATTAGTCTTCTTTAGAAAAATTAATAATTAAGCATTCATTATTTCGTTGCTTTAGCGATTGGAGAATGAATTCAAAAATTAATTTATATAAATATATATACCCGTTTTCATATGTTTCCGTCAGTTCGTATCCCGGCTACATTCATTATCGCGACAAATACGATCTAAGCTACATTGCCAAGGTGAATCCATTCTGGCTGCAATTCGAACCGCCTCGTACGAGCACCTTTCACATCATGGCTGCCCTCTACTGCCTCATCTCCGTGGTTGGCTGCATAGGAAATGCCTTTGTCATCTTTATGTTTGTGAGTCGAAAGGCCTTGCGAACGCCAGCCAACATACTCGTGATGAATCTGGCCATTTGCGATTTCCTTATGCTTATCAAGTGCCCAATCGCCATCTACAACAACATTAAAGAGGGACCGGCACTAGGCGATGCAGGTGAGTGACATTGGGGCTTGGACCATTAACAGCGGGCATTTGCCATTGCAGCCTGTCGCATCTACGGATTCGTGGGCGGCTTGAGCGGAACTTGCGCCATAGGCACACTGACGGCCATCGCCCTGGATCGGTACAATGTGGTGGTACATCCACTACAACCGCTGCGCCGCTATTCACGATTGCGCTCCTACATTATCATCTTTCTGATTTGGTGCTACAGCTTTCTGTTTGCCGTGATGCCAGCACTTGACATAGGACTGTCGGTCTATGTGCCCGAAGGCTTCCTAACGACCTGCAGCTTTGATTATCTCAACAAGGAGATGCCAGCGCGCATATTTATGGCTCTCTTCTTTGTCGCAGCTTACTGCATACCCCTCGGCTCGATAATGTACTCGTACTTCTACATCCTCAAGGTGGTATTCACAGCGAACCGGATTCAGTCGAACAAGGACAAGGCAAAGACGGAGCAGAAGCTCACTTTTATAGTGGCTGCCATCATTGGACTGTGGTTTCTTGCGTGGTCGCCCTACGCCATTGTGGCCATGATGGGTGTCTTCGGCCTGGAACAGCACATCACACCGCTGGGTTCTATGATTCCAGCGCTTTTCTGCAAGACAGCCGCCTGCGTGGATCCGTATCTGTATGCAGCCACACATCCCAGATTTCGAGTTGAAGTTCGCATGCTCATCTACGGGCGTGGTGTTCTAAGACGAGTGTCCACAACGCGCTCCTCTTATGTGACTCGCTCCAGATCGTCCTTCACGCACCGATTGCGCAGTTCCAGCGACATCGATAATCGACCGGAGCCCTATATAATGAACAATAATTTAATGATGGTGCCCGAGGAGACAGAGGAAGGTGAAGAGATCATTGTGGTGGCCGAAATCAATAATTCCACTGGCACAGCCATGGAGCAAAGCAAATTCTAAACAAAGGTTTCAAACTGAATGTTTGTTACATGGGCTAAACTATGTAGCATCATTATTATTGATCTGTATATTGGATATATCAATCATTAAGTCATGCAAATCGGTAAGTATCTGGGTGTATATTGGTAAAGGCTTTTGGTTTCTGTAGTTTTGCTCAATTTGGAGTACTAGACATTTCAAAAACAATACGATAATGTAAATATATTATCATAGGAATATCTTACCAGGGTATTTATAAACTCATCCTAACCCTGACATAAAATATTTATAATTCTTTAAAGTATTAAACATTTTCTCAGTTGTATCAAATCAGACCGAACAAGAATAGCTAATCAAGAAGTCCATTCAAAATCAGGTGACAAGAAAAATGCTATACTCTGCTCATTCATTTGCTTGCTTATTCTCCTAACTCTTGTTAATTGAACCGCCTAGAGCTGGCAATGTTGCCATGGAGATCTAATATGCCTATTTACGTTTAACTTCACTAAAGGGGCAAACTCTTGTTAAAAGCTTGTATTAATTAACTAAATGATAGTCACAAAAGAATATCATAACTTTGTCATGATGTTTGCCAAACATCAACTAAAGCGTGTTCAAACAAATAAAGTACTGAATTATCCGAATTAAGTTCGCTTTAACTTTAGATCGAATCGAGTAATATCCTAAATGTGTTTTGAATCTCAGTTAACAGTTTCACAAATTTTATTTTAATTGGAGTACTTTCTCTATATCAGACGAAGAATGTCACATTTTAAAACTACTTTTGAACCTACAATATATACTCTTTTCTTTAAGTTTTTCTTTTGTTGAAATTGATTCTATGCTATTCGATTCAAGTGCTTCTCTTCTATGTATTCACAAATTTAAAACTACTATATATTCAACCAGCAACACAAACTGTATCCAACAATTTGCCATAGTGCTTTGTTATGTGTTCTCGGCTGCATTTCCTTTCACTTCCCGTTGGGCTGGCCTAATTATAAAAGAAAAGAAAAGCCAAATGAAAAACCTGGCTATTGTATTATTTGTCATGGAATTCCGTCTGGTTAATGCTGTGTTCGCTTAGAGTGGACATTGTGCCATTATAGTATGAGTTTTGGCGGGCAGCAACATAAAAACTATAAAATATACCATATCGGAGGGTAACACAAAGTGATAGAAAATAGGATTAATGAGCTTTCGAAATGTTTTTAACTGTATGGTAACACAATAGCTATATGTGTATGTTTCAAAGCCATTAGACTGATGTAATTGGAAGGCAGCTACTCATATTTAAGTAAGCCTAAAAGATAAAGGTGTGTTGTGGGCAAACAGGTAAACATTGGTACAAAGAGTAAAAATTAAGATTGAGCAGGCGCTCAACGCGTAGTGGTTAGTAACTGGATACGAAACATCAGGGTAAGTCAGGCTTAGCCTGCTAATAAATAGGCAAGGTGCACAGGCTCACATGTAATGTTATGTAATGGTCAATAGATAGGTCAATCACATTCCGCCATAGAGATGTTTTGAAACTTTAATTATTGTATATAATTATTAATTTTTGTATATATTTAATTGAATTATTGTATATAAAATTATGCAACTCCCATATATGTAAATGTATATATATATATATATATATTCTGGTTTATTTGAATTATATATACATATAAATACAAATACAATACATAAATACAAAAAACCAAAATAAGCCAGATTAAAAGCTTGGCATCCACAAATAAATTGCATTCTATTTGTATGTACAAAAATTTATAAAAATAATCCTATTAATGCTGATATAAAACCATTTGAAATGCTTAAAACAAATCACATTTTTGATTCTTGTTAATTATCCTTTGGCGCAATGCATCTTAGAAGTATAAATTAAGGTGTACATATATAATGTTTAATATTAGTGTAAATGCTCTGAATCGAATTGTAAAGTAATATGCTCGTAACTAAGTGTATTAATATCCGGGAGGGCTGGATATGGAAGGGCAACTGGTACAAATTACCTACATAATAACGTTTTCTAATGAGAATATAACGTAGCCATGAGCTTAATGTAATAATGAGCTTACAATACGAAATGCAAATATTATTAAAACATTTTAAAATATGTATTTTGATAAAGCTTTCAAAGTATTGACAAAAATAATAGTGTAAAATGTGTATAAAATTCATAGAAAAATAATACCAATCAAAGTTTGTTTTATTTAATTTATTTTAAAAATTTGTAAAATATTTTAAAGACATTAAATATAGCAATAAGTCCAAACAAAAAATTTAGCAGTTTAGAGAATGCCCTAAGCTATACTACCTAAGCATGTCTTTTAAGCACTCTTTCAGTATACAGAGTATGTAGCTATCGAACACCTGTTATCTCGACTATAGTTTTTCTTTAATTAATGTATAAATGGACTTGACGGAGCCATATGAGTACTTGTACCTCTGATAAGACAAATGGTTATTTATAAGCAACAATGAAGACACAAAAAGTATTAAAATATGTACATAATATTTTGTGCGCAATATTTGACGAATTTATATTGTAAACATTATCTTGTGCTTGTATATGTGTGTTTAGTTCTTAATCATACATCATATGCAGCTACTTAATAAGGGACATATAGTTTTATAGCAATTACTTGGTGAACATTTTAATGTAATGAATAAATAGTTCAGCCATTGTGAACACATCAAGGGTGTAGAAGTTTGTAACTATTTCCTTTGTGTGAGTAAAATTATAGTTAATAAATATGAATAAGTGTGTAATTCTGTGGTGTTTTAAAACAATGAGCTTTTAATAGTCCCCTTGTGCTAGTTGCTGTAATTGTCCCCAAAGCAAAAGCCACGAAAATAGAAGTAAAACAAAAGTAAAAAATGGTAGAATTTAATTAGCGTATTTGAAATGCACTTTTTCGTAACTTGTGTGTTTAAAACTTTAATTTTGTTCCAAGCAAAAAAAAAGTACATAAGTTATATAGAATATATGTATATGATGTTAATCTTTTGTATTTATTTAACATATAAATAGAGCTAAAGAATTTTAAATAAATGTGCTATGTATGAATATAAAAAAATCAGCTAAGGCTGACAAGATTTTTAATGAGCAAAAAAAGAACATGAAAAAATTTGAAGAAATTAAGTTCATTAAGTAAATTTAAATGAAGTTTTGCTCGAAGTTATCTGCCGGCTGCAATTACAGACCCACACTCATACAGACAACAGCAACACCAACTCATTGCAGTTAGTTGGCCAACTTCAACAGGTGCACAGTTGGCCAAAGAAAATAGTTGTAGAAAAAAGGCCATAAAAACACACGTACATACGTATGCATGTGTATGTAGAATTTAACCGAAAGCAAATCCAAGTGTGTCAGTCGGTTGAATTGACATAGCCGTTGCTTTAACAGTTTTAAATCTGCCTGATACGTCTGTCCAGCAGTAGAGCAACAGAGCGTATACTTAATTTGCAACGAAAGATGCCGCACATGCACCAAACCCAGTATTTTTAGCGGAATGCGCGCTCAACAGAGAGAAAGAGCGAAAGCGCACGAAATATACAGAGAGCGCTCTATAGAGTAGAATGTACAATGCGAGTCATCTACATAGAAACCGTTGGTATGTCTAGGTACAGCAAGGGTGGCCCAACAGCTGAGAGCCTTTTGGCCCAGTATTTTTGTTGTTGGCTGTGTTAGAAACATTGACCAGACAACGACGCCGGCGCCGGCTGCATGCTGGCTATGGAAGAGCAAAACTCATACGCAACATAACAAAATTTCAGTCGCGTTTTTCACGACGCGCCCGCGGTTGTTGTTCCAACACAGATTTTACAATTAACATCCGAAAAGTGTAATTAACAAAAAAAATATATATATGTGTTAATATAGTGCAAGTGTTGGACAAATTTAACAGAAAAAGGGAAAGAAAAGGTGCGAAAGAATATGTTTAAGCCTCGCTGTCTGTGAATTGTGAGTGGCTGCGAAAAAGCCGGCGGTATATAGGTAAGAGTGTGTGTGTGTGATTGAGCTTACATATATTTGTATGTGTGCTTGTGTGTGGGTTGATTGTTGTTGGCCCACAGCATTCTAGCCAACTCCCTCATAATGTTATATGTCACTTTTTACAGTCAGTTTTATAGCTAGCGAATTTTTATTTCGATTTTTTCACTATTTGTATGTACCCGCATTTTGTTTGTAAAGTGCTTCTTATATTTACATTCGCCATAGCCGGCTACGTTTTGCCCTCTGCTATCCCACTAAAGAGCATACGGGCGGGGAGGTCTCCTTCTTCGTCTTCGTCTTCGTCTTTAGCTACATTCATTCAAAGCGAGTTGCAAGCAACTTACACAGACATTACAGGTCAACAATTGTATTGTATTTTGATTGCATGTATTTATGTGTGGGTGGGAGTATCTGAGTATGCATGTGTTTTGTGGAGGTGTGTGTATGTGTGTGTGTCTAGTCGACATATCGTGCTAACAGTCTAAATAAATATTGACTAAACAAACGTCATGTAGGCATTATTACCACTTGCGATTTATCTCAATGCAAAGCCAAGCCCGCCCACATCGTTTACAGGGTGGCCAAATTCTACTTTGGCATGCACATGTATATATATGATAATGCACATGTATTGATAAATGCTAATGTGCGTGTTTCGAATGTCTGCTTATCATAGTTATATGGGGCATATGCCTAATATGTAAATACTTTCAGACAAAATGTTGGCTGTGATAAACACTTTTATGGCCTCACATTTGACTAACAACTCTGTACTCTATAGACGATAAAGTAAAGGTTCAGGCACACACTTCAGGCAACAACAGCAACAGCAACACTGACGACAATTGAAAGCGACACAAATGAGCATGCAAAGAACGCAACTTAACTGCACAGACATGCCCAGCGGGTGGATTTCCTTTGCCTGTTTTCATGTTACTCATACGCAGCGTTGCCAGCGCGACAATGACAATGCAACTCAAGTGACGTCGCGACTGCTGTTGACGGGCTTACTGTCACTCACTCGTATGCCTCCTGCTGTTGTTTTTGTATGTGTTCTTGTTGTAGCTATAGGCGTTGTTTACACCCAGCCTTTAGACACTTACACGCGATTTTAGGTAAAAGCATAAATCATTATGGGGCAAGAAGCATTTGAAAATTGGAAGTGAAGGTGGAATGGGGCTCAAAGCAGTGAGCATACGTTTAGCTTCCAAGCGGAAGGTATTTGATTTCATAGGTGCATGTTTGTATGTTCGTTTCGCTTACTTTATGTGACTTTTCGAGGGTTTGTGACAAAAAGAAGAGGACGATAGAGGCTTGAAAGCTGTTAATAAGCGCAGGAGAATGTTAATGGTAAATAAGTATGTAAAAAGTTTCCTGTGATATGTCAAATCATAAGCATACGTATACGAATATATAAAATACTGACAAAAATAGTTAAAAAACTAATACTAAAAATCTTCAATTTACACTTCAAAATCGAAATTTCAATAAATAATTCTAAACAAATGCATTTCTTGGCAATGAGTAGAGTACTTCTAGAGCAAAACAAACACATAAGATAGATTATCTGGACTCTTTTCGAGATAATTAACTTTCCTAACAGAAGTCAGGAAAATGTTGCCTATTATATGCATGCATGCAGGCCACGTTTATCTTTATGCCAAGCTCTAATCTTGTGTGCAATTTCATACCACAGAGTTCCTGAGATTATATTATTTTCATCTTTGCTTTTTGATGGAGATTGAGATTTTTGTAGTTTGTAGCATTTATAATTTACATTGCCATCCATCCAGAAATCAATTTATATTTCGATTCTCAATTTTTGTAACTAGACTGCAATTTCGATAACATCAAATTGCAAATAGAAATGCATATTAAATTCCAATTCCCAGTGTTTCTATGAGACATAAATGCATGCATAGAAAGTATGCAGGATATTACTTTCATCACATACGCATGCATACATCTTTGATTGCATAAACGAGGTGTGTTCAAAAAGTAAGGTGACTTTTCAAGTTTTTCGGGCAATGTTCATTTCATTATCATTTCATTCGCCTAATGGTACAGAATATATTAAGGTTGCCCAATTGGGCACGAGACATGAAACTTCTGAATTTTGAAGAACCGTCGCATGAGCATCGCTCAGGAAGCTGAAAACCACAAGACAATCATTCCTAAGCCATTATTTTCACCGGATTTAGCACCCTGCCTTGCCACATTTTCCGATTCTCAAAACATAAAAGACCTATGAAAGGAGCTCGAGGTTATACCAAACTATGCTTATGAAGATAGGAAAAAGCGTTGGCATTGTATCTGAGGGGGATTACTTTGATGGGGAGAATATATTGATGAATAAATAAATATTTTTCCATAAAAATATAAAATCATCTTATGTTTTGAACACACCTCGTATGTGTGTGAGTGTGGATGGCATTTGTGGCTGCTGCAGTTATTTCAAAGTAATGAACTTTTAAGCTATATGACAGACACACACACACACACATTCGTGTATATATGTATTTTAGATATGATTATCTGCCGTTACATCCACAGCCATAATTAAAGCCAAAATGATTATTCGAACATCAACATGGCATGGCAGCTTCGTATATCTTAATTATATTTTTAACTCATGCACATTATGTATACACAACGCATTCAGAACTTTATGATGAATTTTTTGCGATTTTTATACACCGCCTGTACTTGGCGCTGGCATCCATTTGAAATTCATGCCGCGTATGCTGCAACGATTTTGGTGCTCAATGTTCAATGTTCGATTTCACTTTCACACTCACCGAAGTTTTCGTTCTTAAATAACATGCCAATGCCAGTGCTTGGTGGTGTTGATTTTTCGTTCATTCATTTCCATAACTCAGCAATGAAAAACTTGCTCGTGTAAAAAGTTATGACGTCAAAGTGTGTACACAGGTTTGTTTTGTTTTTGTTTTGATTACGCTCTGTGGCGCAACAGCAACAACAATAACAAGCAAAACAAATCGAAATAGTTTTTCTCTGGCAGCTGCACATTGGACGCTATTAATTAAGTCGAGGCCTGGCCGCCGCGGAGCACTCGAAAAGGCATGTTCGATGTTTGCCTTCTTCGCATACACATTGTTACATGTGCCTCAGTTTGCCCCTCCTACAGACCCTTAGCCTTAAAGATTCAACTTGCCATAGTCGACACTACGTGTCCACACTAATGAGGCCGTCCGCTTTGCTTTTTTGGCAGCCGTGCCACACTAATGGGTGCATCGCTGTCATTGGAATGCACATGTTGCCAATGCTGATGTACGTTCACTGGTCCCTGTCCGTGTCCGGTCCTGCTCTCCTCTCAGGCAAGCACATGAATTTATAATTGCATCATTCTTGGACACACACAACTTCCCATTCACGTTCACGCGGCTTACACTCAGTTGGACGTCAATTTGCATTGCAATCTCCCAAAATACAGGTATGCGTGCAAACGAATTGTTCTTTTTTGGGTTTATTTTTAATATCTTCATGTACTTGTATACGGAAATGCTTTCACTCAAATCTAGGTGATGCAGTGGTGCCGGCATTGCTGCACTAGGGCAATGTAAAAAAGGCTGTGACCGATCTATACACATCTTTAATATATGTTTCCATCATTCGTAATGATTATGTTTTACATACAGAAAAATTTCAATGGCTATTTATTTAATTGCATCTATTTCATATTGCATCTATTTCATATTGCATATATTTCATATTGCATCTATTTCTTTATTGAGGCGATTTTGAGAAATAGTCGATACTTCTACTAAAGTGTCCCACACATGAAGATGATACAATTTCTAGAGTGTTCTCTAACATACCAAATTTTCTACTTTAATTATTTAAAGGCTATACCCTCCATAGAATCAGATTGTGGATTAGTTTGCAGTCTTAGATATTTTGTCTCTGCTTGTACAAATGAACATTTAAAATGTTTATTAACTTATTCTCTAATAGCATTGTCAATTTTTTCTCTTCTCGGATAATCACTCTGCTCGAAATACATAGTTAGAGTTTACCGAAAACTGTTAACGTATTTTCAAACATTTTAGCTACCCGGTGTAGTTTTTGATTTCTGATACAACTTTTATTAATATCATTACGACATTTTAAAGTAATACTTTTAACTGGACCTCTGATTCATTGTACGAAAGGTTTTGACTATATTTCGCGAACTTTTGATGTACAAGAGCTATTTGTTTTGTTTACAGTGAGTTAAGAAAATCAATTTGGCCAAAACAATGGAAATTTCGTTGGGTTATTTTTCACAACTTTCGACGTGAATTATATCAACAAGTATGCGTCGATGTATTGAGATAGAGCACCATAAAACCACAGTATATCACTCGTAGAGTGATCGTAGTTCGGTGTAGAGGCATCCTTGCATATTAGTTGTATACCGCATAATTTATCAATCGCTCAAAAAGGCTCACGTCGTTTGGTGTAAGGCTTTCAGGTTTTCAGGGCCTTTTGAGAGGATCGCTAATGCATTTCGCCTGGTTATTTTGTGTATTAAATTCAGTGGCTTGGAAATTTATTATTGAAAACATGAAACGTCCATAGGTCGAAATTCGATCACAGCTTCATTGGCATTATTTTCATCCGTTAATGATGGAACGGTTTAATTCTCCCCATTTGAATACATAATTGTAAGTGAATTTTATGCCAATGGTAGTGCAAATAGGATTATATGGTTATGATGATCCACGCACAAATCACTATTGCCATTAACGCGGCTTTTATACAATGGACACCCATACATTCACATTCACATTCGGTACTCTAGTGAACATTTGCCATCTCTCATACAAGCGGAATTTGAATTCAAAAGGCCACATAGACCACGTATCATGTGCCTTATAAAATATTCGTGCAATTTAGGACATTGCGTGATTTAAATCCTTTAATTTCGCGTTAAATATGCGCAACCTCAGGTGGGTAGTAGGATTACCCATTTAAATTAATATATTAATATTCTTTTTATCCCAACTGTTTAACATAGTCTCTGCATGGTTTTAATACATGTTTCTCGGCGATCCAGAAAATTAAGGCGGTAAAAGAAGTGATCGCGCACTAACGAATATTTTTGTATTAAATTTATGTCGATGTGAATTGTTTTAGTATGCTAAAAAGGGATCCTAACATTATATCCTATTAATATAATGATATGGGCTATAACTATGATCAGCACCAAATACAGAAGGTTAACCATTATTCACAGCAGACATAGTTGGCTTTTATGATTAAATATCAGTATATACATAAATATATACTTTAAATATAAACTCCCCAGCAATATACTCATTAATTATTAGCTTTGAAACTAGCTTTGTTTTTTGTTGGCCTTGAATTTACATACATTTCTGTATAAGCTTCTAAATTTCCGTAAATATAAAATGTCCTCAGCCATGAAGATATCTGTGTTTATAATTAAAAATAAAAATATCTACTGTTCAGCAAAAACAACAAATAAATAATTAAAAATTTTGCATTTGTCTGCTTCAAGTGTTTTTGGCCCAAAGCATTGGCTACTGACAATGATGAATGACCGCAACAACTAGGCAGAGCCACAGGAATACAAACAGCCAGGCGGCAGCGGCAAACCGAACACAATACTCGTCCTCAATTCGTCGTCAGCTTGAAAGTGTCATTCGTATCCTAATAACAATGTTGGATATAACCTGGCTACCCACCGCCTGTGGCTCGCTGGCGCCCGCCTTGATACCACCAGCTCATATACTAATACTGTGGTACTTCTGGGAGAACTATGCACGCTCTGTGGATAGAAACTTTTGCACTTGCTCCTGCTGGGACACGGTTTTCAAGGGTCCCTACGAGTCGGGAGTGGCCGCCTATAAGCACCTGTATTTCAATGCCACACCAAACAGTTTCAAAATGTGGATACTGACCGTCTTTGCTGTGATTGCTCTTTACGAGTGCATCAAGCGTCTAATCGCACTCATATTGCAGCAGCGGGTACGCTATTCCATGCTCCTGCTCTTCCTTTTGTCCATCTTCTCGCACTACTATGCGTGGTGGGCGTACATCAACTACTACAATGACGACTACTACAGTCAATGGAATCATCAGCTGTTCTTCACGGTAAGCGCAAGACTTCAACTATTCCAATAGCATTTGGTCACGGCATGCCATCACAAGCATATGTGCCTCAAGTGTGGTAGCTTAGCACCGACCAACTATCTATAATTTATTGGCAAAGTTCTGGCGAATGCTCTAAACTTCGATAATATGCGATGAATGAACGAGCGTTCAATGTTCACGTGCATGTCGAGCATCGCATGCAGGTCACTTCTAAGACTCCTTGTACTTCTAGCAGTACTCAGCAACGCCCACGCTCACATTGGTGAGCGAGATAAGCCTGGGCATCCTAGTTGGCAAAGCATATAGCTGAGGGCAAAAATTTGTTAAATTGCAAAAAAAAAAAAACTTTCAAGTGCAATATTTTTCAGTGACTGAAGGTCACTCATTCAAAAGTTGGACACCGTTAATGAGCAATTGAAAATTTCCAAGCAATTGAAATTTAAATTGGCTTCTGAAATTCATAAGTACAGTTTGCATCTATGTTTATTGGATTGGGGCTCTTCAAAAGAAAGTTAAAGTCAATGGGATTGAAAGAGTACGAACAAATTGATAGTTACTATTAAAGCAGAAAAAGCAACAAGAAGCTTAGAGTAAAAGATTTTGCACAAAAACCGCTTCAATTTTGTGTAATGTAAATCTTAATCTTTCGAGGCTTTTTTTAGAATACCCAATATCCCAATTTCAGAAAGATAAAACGAAAACGTTTCAATTATTCAGTTAGTTGTTAATCCAACAGACTCCTAAAGCATTTCAATGGCGGGCGAGAAAAAAACCCCAACGTTTTTTCGATCACTCTCGACCTTGAGCCCGCTAACCCTAACAGTTAGAATATTATAGGTCAAAAGTTATATTTATCAATTACAAATATTTATACTCGTGTTTTTACAGATAACGGAACTGATCTCGACGGTTTTGGTCATGCACCTGGCCAACACTACCAATGCGGTTACACCAAAAAAGGTCTTTTGCATTGTCGGCATTGCGCTGCTTCACATCCTGGCCAGTAGTTTTGATCAGTTTTTTCTGAACGTGGTCCGTGGCGAAGGTTATGCTCATCAGATAGTGCGTGATATTGGGTTCATGGTGCCTGACTTACTACAGCTGGTTGTCCCCGTTTGGCTGTTGCGCCAGGCTCGAAAGGAGAGTTTCTCCACCCGCCCCTTTCACCGTGATCGAAAGTTGCATCGGGATTTGGTTGCAATGTTGTGCCTTGTATCGCTGCTTTTTGTGCTCTGCACGATTTTGTGAGAACGAATCATGTTCGACGCCTATGAGGAGGCGCATGGCAAAATCCAGCCAGTGCAAGATGCCGCCGTACAGCTACTGAATCGCTATCGGATGCTGGCCAGTGGCAATGTGCATAATTAGAATGTTGAACGGAGACGATGAAGGTGAAAGCTTAAATGGACTGTGTGGACAATATGCGGCGCTTGCCAGTAAGTGTGGGAGGGTGGAAAGTTGGGGGCTAATAGGCCCTAATTCTTATAGTATTTGTGTTTCGTTTTACTCACCATATACGATTTGTGATAGTTTCGTTATTCACCAAGAGTTGAGAGCATATCGAAAGTGCATATATCAACTAATCAAAGTACATAATCAACACTTACAACAACAAACTGTTAGCTTCCATTTAGAAATGTTGCCCAATGTTTTTTTGAGACATATCCCCTATTGTCTAACGTAGGAACTGCTAGACGATATACATACATAGGATTTACATATATGGATATGGATATACATATACAAGACAAAATATCCAACTAAACGCTGGCTGGGTAGAGTGTAGATCCCTTAGATACAACGAACGGATAAGATATAGCATATAGCAAGTTGCAATCGGTTATTAGACAACGATCCTCAAATTCATTTATGGGCGCCCAGAGCTCAACCCACATATAGACGTTAACGTATATACATATATATTTACCCACCCAGTGTTATACTACCTTAACATGTTAGATGCAATTTAGACTGTTGTTGGATAATAACATTATAACTCTAAGTACATGTGCATAAAAGCGACCGATATATTCCACTAAATGTAGTAGAGCAAACCCTTTAGTAATCAAAACTAGCGTTAAACTATATTGTTATTACGTAACTTATATACAACATACAACCAATATGAATGAATTCGAATCCACATACTAATAAGGAATAGCCTATACCTTATACAAATACACACAAAACACATGCATATACATACATATATTTATATATTAGTATACAAAAATTATATTAAATAAATACGTATTAAGAGACTGAAATATTATCATAGTTTTTTATAGAAAGCAAACCACAGGTAAGTTAGAAAAACGTCTTTAAATAATACCTGATACTGATTTTGAGTTGATCTTGACTCAATTTTATTAAGTGTAAATAACAATTCAAATTCAACTCTGACTTGTAAATTGATTTGGAAAAGATTATTCAAAGGAGAACAATATATATAAGCTCAATTAGACAAATTTATTATATGATTAACTTATTGGAAATATTTTCGAAAACGAGAGAAGCCACAGTTTGTCATCCAAAAGTGGCATTCTTTCATTTCTTAGATCTTTTCATTGGTATTATATGTCATAGTTCAGATTTCCCAAATTATACTGTTGCTGGTATCTGTTACTGCTTTAACTTTAATGTGAAGCTCAATTTGTATAATAAAACACATACTTCAATCGCTCCTATGCAACCTACAGCGATCCGATCTTGCCGAGCTTAACATTTTACCGTTTTATTGCTATAAGGCTGCAACACGACCTTGATGCTTTCCAACCGTGTTGTCAGGTCAACTTATTAAATCTCAACTGTTATAAATGTCGGATCGATACTGTAGATGACTTAGGTGTTCTTTTAGACCCTAAATTTGATGACCCTTACACAACTTATTTTGGAGTATGCATCGTGTGTTTGGTGTCCACAAGATAGGAATCACTAGGACCGCATTGAGTCGGATCAAAAGAAATTTTTACTGTGTGCTCTCTGTGGTTGGAATTGGTATCCCAACAGCGCCCTCCCTTCATATTCAAGTAGGCTTCTGGTAATAAACCTGTCATTTCTAGAAAACCGTAGAATTATGCTCAATGTTATTTTTATACAGAAGCTGATTAATGGTTAAATTGACTCTCCAACTTTAATAAGCCAAATTAGTTTGTGTCACTCGTAGAACTACTAGAAGGTATATTCCCGCGAGTCCGCGTTTTTTCATTATGCGTGTCGCACATTATGCGGCTGCGCTCCTCGGCCGGTTTTCTTCTAGCCTGGGTTTCGCTCTTAACAAGCGCCGTGGCTTGGTGTCATGCGATACCACTTGAACTTATTGCACGTCAACATCCCGACCTCTAAGCACATATCACATAGAGAAATGCTGGATTCATATGCTGGATTCATGCACAATAGAATATCCTCTTCAGGTATAAAATATAAATAAGTGAAAATACCATTCAATCTGGGCAATATGTACTTTTACCCCCGCTGCGCTTTGTTCTACTTGCCACCACGGAAATGCAAAGCAGCACAATGTGGGTGGAGCGTATAAATAGATCAAACAGATCAGCAGCTAATTCTCAATGAAATTCAAACAAAATCAGTTTCAGGTATTCCCCTAATTGTGTGTTTATGTATTTATTGTATTTTGTATAGTTTCATTTATTTGAAATTTAAAAAATGATTCATTTTTCTCATTGTATAAACATATAGCTCTATCTCCTATATACATACATATATGTTAACGTATGTTTCGATTGCAAAAATTTCAATGTTTTGTTTTGTTTTATTTTCTATTTCGAATTATTGTATTTTCCAAAAATACAGTTCCATAATATATTTATGCGTATTCGTTATTAATTTAAAACTTAGCAAATTTTGTTTTACCACAAAATGATACTCGTGTTGCCATTTGTGTAAATTAGAAGACATTTTAAATGATATATAGAGAAACATACATAATTATTACTTATTAATTATAATGGAATGTTTGTCAATTTTATATATATCTATATATATATATTTGTATATACTCGTACGGTACAATAATTGGCTGTTTTGGTGGACTGCGCAACTTAAAGTACAAAAAATTGTTTAACTTAATTTTCAAAAACAAAAATGTTAATAAAAATCAACTTAAATAAAATGGACGGTTTTGTGTGACTATTAAAAGATTCCCAAAATTATAAATATATATAAGGTAGAGAAGTAAAAGAAAACATTAAACATAAAATGCAAACATATAATATATATATATATGTATATTAGAATCCTGCATGACTGCAACCAAAACGCTAAAGAAATCATTAATCAGAAAAAATGACTACTCCAAATAAATGACGCCAGTCACAACGACTACGATGTAAATATTGTATAAAATAAATGGAATTGCCGGGGGAGAGGACTCAATGCAAAACAAGTAATAACACTATAGTCGAAATTCTGACCGTAAGATGGTATGCCCATAGGAAATAGATACATTTGCCTGCATACAATATACCCTTTACTCTATGAGTACCGGGTAACTTCGAAGCCCGAGTCCACTTGAACGTGTGAGATGCTACCGCTAACTCTCTGATAACAGTCGTAGTTATGAAACGCACCCCTTCGCAACTGCACTTCGCCTACGAGCTAAGCTCAGATCTTTTGAGAGCGTCTGCTCAATACAATGACAATGTGTCAAACAACGTGCAGAGCGTTCATTTAGTAAACAGGTATAATAGGAACACAATTTAATGTTGACCGACAACTAACACGAGGCAGTCCGAGTGAATGTTGTAGGGTTCCAAAGTCACTTGTCCTTTGAATAAATCATGATTGTGAATGCAATAGCGACAGTGGATGCAATCATGGCAGGGCTCTAATATATATAATGTATAATATTATAAGGGTTCAATCAATTGTAAAATGAAAACTTGCGCAAACTAATTGGCAGTGTGGGGAAAAGATTCTGATTCTCGAATTGATTTCTTCTCTCATCCAATTATAATTGTAGCCGTGCCCATATTCGTTTAATTTTCTGTTTCTTTTTTTGTTTTTCTTTTCATGAGTCTGGAGTCTTGCTAATGCATGTCTAAGGCGCTTTCATACGTTTTGTGTGTCTGCTTTTGTTGAATTAAATAAATATCTCTGTGCGCTTCCGGACCTGGTGTCCAGTTGTTGAGTGGAGCACAGCATCATCAGGATCGTCGGCTCCATCGGCGCCCTGATCCTCATGCGTCAAATAGTCGCCCTTGTGGCGGTGCAGATAGCGACCAATGAGGAAGAACATCAGTAACAGCAACAGGAAGAGAATGACGAGGAGGCCTAGGAAAGTCAGATACACTTCATTAGCCAATTGGCTATGAATGATTCATTATAAAAGCACTCACAGGCCAGCAGCACAGAGTCCACTTCATTGTAGGCCTTGCGTAGCTTCTCCTCATCCACCAGCGGTGGTGGTCTGGTCTCAATTTCAATGGGCGGATGTGTTACCGGCTCCACGCCACAAAAGTCCTCTGTTAGTTGTGCTGCAAAACGCCATATTTTCATTAGCTTTGGTATGAAAAGGTTGTGTACTTATAAAAATTATAAAATTTAAATACTTGGATATTCTTAAAACAATTAAGAATAATCCTTCAATTCGAAATGGGCCGATAATTGTCTTCAAATAGGAAATAAAACTTGAATCAACTTTGAAATACTCAAACTAAGAAATTAGCATACTTTGTGATTTCAGCTTGCCCTCACTTAGAGGGAACTCTTTTAAACAAGAAAGAAATGCTTACTTCGGGTAACCGAAGCTTACATACCTTTGTAGATTCGATTGAAATTCGATCAACAAACGTGGAGGCTTCTAAGACTGGCTCTTCCAGATTTGGTTTAATGCGGATCAAAAGCAAAGAAGAAATTTTCTGTATTAACAGTTCATTCAGAATCGGTCGGTCATGTAGGAGCTATATAATATAGTGGTCGGATGTGACATATGAGCAGCTTACAGCAGAAAGGAGTCTATGGTAAAAATTTCAACTCGATAGTTTTAAAACTGAGAGATCCTGCTGATGAAGAATATATATACTTTATGGGGGGGTCGGAGATGCTTTCTTCTATGCATTTTAAATATCGTGACAAAATTATAACACCCTCTGCAAGGGTATAATCAAAAACATTCTTAGTATAAGTATTTTCAGAAAAAGATCTTGAAACAAGTATTTCGCGCTTGAATTAAGATTTTTTAAACTTGATTGAGATTGACTTTTGAGTACGTTTTTACTTGATTCAAGTACGGTGTGCTTCCGGAGCAGTTATTACTCCAACACTACTTACTGCCCAAAGATTTCACATTGCTTGGTGGATTCTGTTGGAACATTAACTTCAGCGGATAGATATCGTCGAACTGGACACGGGACACGCAGCCCACAAACCCATCGGTCATGGACTCGTTCTTGCCAATGTACATGTACTGAATATTGTTAAACTGCGCATCGGCCGAGGCCTTAATGTCGAAATTGTACTCGACGGGCTCGTAGTTGTCCACCATCAGTACCACAGTGGAGCCGCTGTTTTTGCGCATGAAACGAACATCATGATATTGACCCAGACCAAAATGCTTCTTCGGGAATATGATTTCCTGTCGTTCAAAGCCAAAATCAAACACGCAACGCAAGTGGCCTAAAAAAGAGATAAGGCAACAATGAAAACCAACGCATTTCACAAGGATCGACCGGAAGCCTACCGGAATTCGATATTTGTATGGTTAGATATTCTCCAGTCAGGTTGGAGGAGAAGCCCAGAAGGAATCCCTTTGGTATGGTGGTGGTAAATCCTACGCGTATGTTCTCGGCAATTGATGAGCGGAATGAGCCCTCAAACTCGTAGCGTATGATCGAGCTGGAGCGCAAATTGACGCCAATCTCTGCAAAGACAGCCAACTGGTTGGTGAAGTAGTTCAAAGTAAACCATAACTCGCTTACCATCTGCGCAAATGGGTCCCTTGAAGGCACTCCAACGACAATCACAGCTGTAGCCATCGTAGCGCTCGATACAGGTGCCATTGTTGAGGCAGGGGCTGGACTCGCAGCGACCCACACAGCCGGCGCTGATGCCGTAGAGTCCGCGCATGGAATACTGTTTGAGATCGACCATCTTGCCGTTGAGCAGCAGGGCACGTATGCAGCCCACATAGCCATCGCGGTACTCAGTTGTGGCGCCAATCACCAGATCCGAGGTCAGATGCAGGGCTCGCACTGGACCCGGCGGCTCTCGCACTTCCGCCTTGATTGAGCCGTCCACTACTAGACGTGCCTCTTTACGGTTGCGCTCCACGCTCACCGTATGCCAGTTATTGTCGTTCAGATGATAACTAGTGCCTACATTCACGCCCAGGGGACCGCTGCCTGCCTGATATTGGAACTGCAACTTGTTGCCGCCATTCAGGCTGAGCTTGATGTAGTCGGTGGGCCCAGTGGCATGGAACAGCACTGCATTTTCCTGTGTGGTGCGGAATTCCAAATAAATATCACCCGAATGACCCATATCGAAGGGTGGCAAGTTGATAGAGGAATCAGCTAAACGGAATGTCACAACATTGCTAAAGAGATCGTCGCCCTCGCATCGCAGCGGACCCAATGTGTAGCGACCCTGCTTCTCGTCAAGCGGTGTGCCTGTATCGCCAAACTTCACCGCACGCACTGGCAGATATTCCTTCTCGCGGATATCGCCACCATCCTCTGTCCATTCCAGGCTGTTGGAGTCACAATTGCACCATTTGGTGGGATCCTGACATTTGCCCAAAATTCCGCACTCGCATTTGCGCGAACCGGGCAGGGCTCCAGCCCAATAGTCCATGGGTTGATTGTTGCGCGAAATCCACCAGGAAAAGGGACGGAAGTTGCCAGCTTCGGCTAGGGATTGGGTGAATTTAAATAGAATTAAACATGTAAAAGGCGGATGAGCTCTGTTGGACTTACATGGAGAGTTAAAGAGACGAGAGGAGCGACAGGAATAGCTCAGACGCTGCCAGCAGCTGTGAGAGCGGTTGAGCAGAGCTTCTATCTGCTGTTGGTTGGCATCATACATAATTGATTGCTCAAAGGAGCCCGGCTCCTGGAAACCATCGACAGTGGTGGTATGCTCCTGGCTATGGCTCAGGGTAGTGATCACGCGTCCATCAGCTGAGGAGGGGTTCATTAATTAAGCATCAGACGCAGCTAAGCCATAGGATGCACTTACAATAAAATTCGCAGGTCACTGGGAAAGGCTCCAGAGGTCCACTGCCGTCGACATCGATATTAAGGTTGACCCGCTGTTGCACATGCTGAACATTCTTCAAGGCCTGGCAGGACAAAGGATTATTGGCTGCAAAATTATCAAGACGATTGATTAATTGTCTCCAAATGTCATCAGGGGCAACTACTTACAGGTGTGGCAAACAGCCCCAGCATAGCCGGTGTGCGCGCAGTCACAGAAGAACTCCATGGAGTTTTGATGGCACACGCCCTTGTGCTGGCAGGGATTTGGATTGCAGCGGTCGATCATCTGGCAAGCATCTACGACGACCTCATCACCGCAGCACACCTCCTCGCCCTGCACCCAATCTTGAGGCAGCTTGTAGTTGCCATCCACGGAGATGAGCCGCATGCATCCCACAAATCCATTCTTTTCCTTACCCCCAGCTATATAGTACAGGCTGCCAGTGGCTATCTGCAGATTCTTGGTCGTCGTCATGGGTCTTTGATCGATGTTGAGGATGAGGCGATTTCGCTCAATGGAGAGTACAAAGGAATGCCACTTGCCGTCATTGAATTGCTCATCGTAATTGTCTAGTATAATGCGAGGCTTGTCCTTGGCCTTGAGGTCAATCTTGACCTTGCCAAACTCCAGGAACACTTTGATGTAGCCTCCTGAATAGAAGTCGTGGTGCAGCATTACGCCGCTCTCTTCGTAGGTGCGGAAATAGAAGGACACATTGAGGCGCTGTGAGTTCTCGTAGCCTTTGAGGCGCACAAATGAGCTTCTAGTGGTGAAGGTCACCGGGTAAATGGGCGGCGAGGGGCAGGCATAGATGGTGTTCACCTTTTGGTACAGATAGGCCTCGCCCAGCTCATAGCTGTCCTTCATGTTACGTATGAAATTGGTAGAATTTAGATAAATATTCTCCAGGCAGCCCGAGAAGTTCTGTTGGACAATCAGACCCTCCTGGACATTGGGCACGCCACCTAGATACAACTCCCGATTCAGATTCAAACGGCTGAATTCGCCCTTGATCTTGCCGCGGACTATCACTCGGTCCACTGAGAAGATAATGTCGCGACGGTTTCGTGAGATGACCACATCGTGCCACACATTGTCATCCAGCAGGCTGCCCACGGACAACGAGGTCATAATGCCAGAGCCCAGATCCAGATTGAGCACCATCTTGTTATCCTTCAGCTGCAGGGCATAGTAATCACCCTGGGTACCACGGGAGTACATCATGACACCATTGGCAAAGGCCGTTTTGAACCGAAAGCGTATGGACTCGCGGGTGGAGGCAACAGGCTCCCGCCGAAGATCATAGCGCACCAGGCCGGTGCCATTGAAATACAGATTTTCCGATACTAAAATTGTTTACAAAGGATGATTTTACATGGGAAACAGTTCGGTTTGGGATCACTCTTGAACTCACTATAATCACAGCCATAGAGCTCCACACGCATAGAGATGCGCTCGTGCCAGCGTGTGGGATTAATGCGAACCCACTGAGCTATAATGGGCACCTCAAAGACATTGTAGTGTATGGAGTTGCCATCGGAATTACCCTTGAACATCTAAATAAGAGAACCGGATTAGCATTTCATATTGATGGAAATACATGGATATGTGCACCAGCATGCACAACCACACCTCAGCCGGTTAATTAACCCGAATCTTAGCCTAAAGTTAGTCACTGTACCTGTGGCTCGCTTGTGGGATTTACATACGAGCGCCAGTACTCGCCGTCATCCGAGTACTGAACAATGTACTCCGTCACGAACTCATCGGTGTGCATGCGTCCCATGGTGGCAATCTTGCGCACCATGCGCGCCTCGCCCAGATCAAGTGTTAGAAAGTGGTTATATGTATTCTCAACCGGCGTCCAAGCAGAGTTACCTGCACAGAGTGCATTAGGATGCAAATTTTTCAGATGCTTAGTTAGTTAGTTGAAGGTGTTCAGAGTGATGAAGTAAGGAAGTGGAAAATGTGAAAAGTGGGAATGAATACATGCATAATAAAAACCAAACCAAAGTGCGAAAACTGAAAGTGTTAATAATGAGTACGATGAGATGCAGCTCAATCCCGAAGAGAACCGTTTGCCCAACCACCAACACAGACACATATGTATAGCGAGAGCTTAAATGACAACATTCCATATATCATCTGTAAATCGTTGCTTGTAGTTACCTTTATATTACCACCCGGCTCTTTATAATCGGCAAACTCTAGATCAGTTATACCATAGCTTATGGTGTACTCCGTCACATATTCACTGCTGTGCGGTCGTCCTTGCAGTGCAATGTGCGTGACATTCTTCACCAAACCCAAATCAATTATCAAACGCTGATCAAAGTCGGAATTTTTGGCTGACCAAGAGGTGCCGGCTTGGGTTGTTGAGCAATAAAAATGAATGAAAGGATAAATTGAAAATGAAAACAAAATTAAAATTGCACTTAAAAATACCAAAATACATTAAGTCTAAAGCACCAAAACGGGGGCCGGCCGCTCGGGGATTCTAGGTCAAACCATAAAATCATCTACAGACAAATGTTGGCAATTTAAGGGCATGCCCAGGCGGGTGTGCCAAATTAATAAACCATAATTTAGGGGCAATTTCGATTGACAGCTGCAAGTGGTCCGCACAAGCAGCAAAGGTCCATCATTTGAGTTGTGCAGAGGGCAGACCAAGGGTAAGTTTATCCCGCTTAACCACTTCCTAAGGGCAAGGGCAACCCCTGCTGGGCATGTTTTTCGCAATTTGAAAATGTTTGCCAAGGGAGGGAACTCGTTCGTACACACTCTGATTGAATTGAATTCGGGTTGGTGTTAACACTAAATGGGAAAATGGGATTCATCTAAGGATTGCTGCTTTTGTTTTAATTGCTGCAAGCCGCGCCAAATGTTGGGGCAGGTGTGACCAAAATGCTGGGACTAAGTAGCTAAAGCAGGCGGCAAATAAGGTTATATGACCATATAGGTATATCTGAAGTGAACTTCAATTTTTGTGCAGTCCTCGACAATATCAGCGATTGCCAACGTCGGGACTTATTTGTTTTATTTTTTATTTTTGGTGTAGTCATCGACAAAACTTTGGAAAACAATCCGGGAACCCGAGTGATGTGCCAGCCCCTACCCTTGCCGTATTGCCGTGCTCCGTTTTGCGCATAAATTTAGCCGACAATGGCAAACAAAGTTGTCTGGCACATGTCTGGAACCCATTAAGCAAGGGAACCGGCAATTCTAGTGCCTAAATTTGGGTTTATGGTCTTTTAAGCACATTTCCGGCTTGCGTTTCATTTCATTCTGTGAAGTCAAACAGCGGGCGACGACAGCTGGCTGAGAAGAGGGCAGCGTTTGGGGGGACTTTATGATACGACAATGTTTGTCCACTTGGCTAAGGGTAGAGAGGCATCTATAGACATATATGTATTTATGTATCAAAAACATAAAGAAAACATTTATTTTACAAGCTGAACACACAACCAATATTTAAAGATTCGATGCTAATCCTTTCGCTTGTGGGGCTTAAGCAGTGCTTCCTTGGAATACGCCACCACAGGCTCATCCCGCGCTAACGGGCTTTCCACAATCAGCTCATCAAATCGCAGGAATTGAAATTTGGCATGTTCCTGGGGCTGGCAGTTACGGAATGCAATGGCAGCACAGTACTTTTCAGCAAGCAGGTGTTCCTCGAAATGGCATTGTTCCATGGGCTTGTCATTGCACTGCAATGTAGTGCCGCAAAGCGGTGACACAGCCTCCTCCAACGAATGTGTGGTGTCCACGGAAAAACTGATCTTCTCCAGGTCAATGGTTATGCCCACTCCCAACTCCTTGACATACGACTCCTTTAGACACCAATGGCGCATAAATGCTTTCAATTGGGCACGCTCATTGTGTTGTGGTCGACCTATATAGCTCCATTCCTGTGCCGAAAACTTGCCTTTCATAAGGCGAAAAAACTCGCCCAGAGATTTCCCACCACTGTATTCGATTTTCATGACATCCGTTCCAATGCCGAAGTCATTGTCTTTACACACGCTGTCAGTGCTGGTGACGCCAGCCAAAAGCACCAGATCACCCTGGTGTGAGACATTGAAGCTGAGAGCCGGGGCTGGCTCGTGGCCGCATGTTGCCGTTTTCCATGCCCAGTAGGGTTTTCCTCGCACGTCACGCTCAAATTGCACTTCATGATAGGGCTCGCCGCTGCACGCGCTTACATATTTACGCATTAACAGACGCCCAATTAGCGACGACAAAAAGTCCTCAATAAAGTGAAACTTCATGAGTCGCGTCCGCTCTTCGGGCTGAATGGCAGCCACCGCCTGGGTGAGTTGCGGCAGCGTTGGTGTCCATGTGCTCAAATCGAAGGCCCAACGAGTGCATTTATGTTTGTTCATTTTTTTTGGTGTTGGGTTACTTTATAAATTGAATTGTGCACAAAAACATGTCCGGGCGTAGACCTGTTGTTAATTCGCGACGGCGCTGCTTCCTCTTTCCGCAAGCCAGTCACACAGACATAAGCCAGCTGACATGCACAGCTGAAAGTGCGAGCGAGATATGCAGAGCAAATAGCGAGTAGTGTTTGTCAACGCCATAAATATGAAATGACAGTTGATGGGGGGACGAGGGAAATATTTAAATTATAAGAGGAACTAATCAACTGAGAATAACTAAACGCAATATATGGATAAATCAATGGCTAATAAAAAATAAAGGCTACAAGAAATCCAATGCACAACTCAAAATAAACAAGAGCTACAAAACATAAAATACGTATGACAAAAACAACATCAACTCTTACCATTGAGACGCGCCTTCTCTGGTCCACGTTCGGAGAGTGATGAAGTAGCCGTTAAAACAGCACGCTCCATCAACGGCAGATTGCATTCATAGTCGGAGAAGTAGTCCGTAAAGGCGTCTGCAAGTTAGAAAATTAAAATAATGAATAATCAACAATAAAAGACAAACAAATATGTACTCAGTAAACAACATTGCAAGCTTTCTTGACCTATATAAATGGCATGTGTACAATTATATGTATCTATCCGGGGGGATAAAAGTACATATAAACTGTCACACACGTCAATAAAATTGAGAAATGAAAAATATATTTGGATAGCAGCCAACAATTTTAAGTACTCACAGTTCAATTATAATTTTTAAGTATATATATACAGTCGGTATCGCTTATAACGACTCTCGGGGGACCGGCGAAATTCCGTTGTGAATAAAAATAAGTTCATTTATACAGCTTTTTTGGGTCTTAATTTCTAAGAGCCATGAATTTAAAAGCAGACACGAGAGGGAAACAAGAGAGGAAGGCTAACTTCGGGTACCTGAACCTTATATACCCTTGCAGAACTATAACTATTAAAAAAAGTGAGTAATCCAATCCTTCTTTGGTCAAGGGACTTGTAGCCTTTTAAAAGTATTTGTTTTTGAAATAACGATAGGCAGCGAAGGTTTACTTGTATTCATAAATACAAATGTTCATTTATTTATTCTGATATACAAACACACAAACACAATGTAAACTTGGTGAGTGAGAGAGACAGAGAATTCTGTTATATTTTTTACCTCTCTATCTCTCACACCCAGGAGTTTTGATTCCATTGACGCCCATCTCTCTCATACGCACAGAGCCTAATCCAATCTGCGATATTGTTATTGTGGCTATTCATTGTCATGGCGATCAAGATCAAAATTATAATACCCTCTGCAAGGGTATAAATATAAATTACTATTAGCTTCCATAGCTCAAATTTGGTTTGGCTAGGATAAAAAATAAATCACATTTTCAAACCAAAATTAACATTTTAAATAATGAGTTAAGCTGCATGCTAGCAGTTCGATCTCCACGATATTAACATGATACTGTTTCTACGTAGTAGAGCTTGTAGTAAAGAATTTGTATTGAAGAAAATAACCTAGTTTGGGATACAAGAATAAGCAGGCGATATAGGCGATATTGCGTCTCAGTGTGCAGTTATAATCAATTTATCGAATTTCTTTAGTCGGGTTTATTTCATTGAATGTAATACCTTTATCATGACAAAATTATAATATCGTCGGCAAGGGCATAGGGCATGAAAACAAGGAAAACATGCGTTCTTGCTTCAGTTTTATGGAAATGCAGAGTGTACTTTAGGTTATCTTTTATTGGTGTAAATATTTGGTTGCCATGGCACTCAAGCCACAAGTAGGGACACTCCAGCGCAGTCGAGCCATGTCTCTTCATAGGCAAGCAAGGAACGGAAAGGAAGTATGTACACACTGCGCTTGCTGCAAGTTCAAAGTATGCTCTCAGACGCTTTGTGTTGGGGGAGTAATGGTAGGCAGAGGAGAAGGTGTGATAACAGGGCCCGGAAATCCTAACGTCGGCAATTGGCCCAACTGTCACGGAGACGCGCCAACCCCCAAGTTGGTGGCAATGGCCATGTAAACAACGTCAGTGGAAAACAACCCTTATAAAGAATGGGGCTCGCCTAGAAGAGTTCATGCGTGCACTTTAGGTTGACTTTGAGTTAAGCACACGAAATAAAAGTCAAAAGATTAGTCCAGCCACAAATCCGAGGTGACTTTGATATACCTGGTACTAACTTTGATTTAATAAACGGAGAGAGGGATAATGGGGATAGGGGATAAGGTAAACAAACAAACTAAAACACGCACGACAAAGTCTAAAAAACCTAAATAATCAATATGGAGGTGGAGGCGTAAGCACCACAGTATGAACTACTTTTCTAGAGAACTTAACCCCACATGATGAATGATTTAATTTTCGATTACTTTACAAATACTAACATAGCTAACAAGGCTCTATATGTATTTATAATTACTCAAGTACACGCCATGCCAATGTATTTCAGCAGACATTATTCTTGCGGAAAATTGTAATCACAATATAATAAAGAATCTGGCTAATGTTCTCAATGAAATAAATATGACGTGACCGATTTGTGAAAAGCAATTTCCTGAATTGTGAAGTGTGGATGATGTGTGACCGCTTTGGAGCTATTGTTTGGCAGGCGGCGAATTCGAAATAAATTTGCAAAAGTCCGCATGTCTGTGGCTATCTTTTCTTTTTCTACTGAGGGTGCGAAAAGTGTGAGGAATTGTTGTTTATTTTTAGTCGTAAAATGTTTGCATATGAACTTTGCTGTTTATTTCTGGTATTCGGAGCAATAAAATCAGACGAACATTACTTCTTTTCTATTTTTTGCAAGGGAGGTCCAAGGTTGACATATGGTGCAAGAACAGCCAGCAATTGCAACCAAAGCACGTGTACAACACGAGATTACTACATAAGCCGCAATTCAGCAGCATCAGCAGATGCTACTTTTTATCGCATGCGCATTAGAAGCGCCGAGGACAGCGGAAACTAGCCGGGATGCGGCACATTTTGTGCATGGAATGGATGTAGCAATCAATGTCTGGTAAGTGAATCGTCATGACGGGATTCCAATAAGTATTGCCACTGCCATGTGGAAATTTGATGCAGAAACAAAGGCGTAGCCGGTCCATTAGGCAAATTTAGGCCGGCAACGATCCCCTGTCCCTGATGGCTACGCCCTTGGTTGCCAGTCGGTTTTGTTTTGTCAGCGCTGTTCGTAAGCAAAGCTATTGTTGAGAGTGTGTTTGAGAGAGTGTGTCAGTGTGTGTGAGAGCGACATGATCGCTAAGAGCGAGTTAGAGTAGCGAAACACGCGGCAAAGAAGACTAGGAAAAATGACGAACAATTGGGGAACACGCCCTAAACTTGGCTTTAAAACAAACCATGTATTTATGCAACTATAACTTTGCATTTTTCTATCAAATTTGAATATCCTCCATATTTAAATCATACGTAAGTAAAGTGGCATAAAGCCTTGCTTTAAATTTCATATCACCTACCTGCTTGCACGTTTCCCACGCTGTTGCTGGCCAACAGCAGCAGTAACCAAAAGCAGCAAATCGAAATGTTATTGGAAATGCACATCGTACTTTGCGTCTTCATATTTTTGGCCGTTTGTGTTAGCAAATCACCCGAAATTTAGCTTACAGACACATTTATATGCGAATTAAATGCAATGCTGCACAGATCTATATTTATTTAACTGCACCGTTTAATGTTTCGAGACCAACAGCCCGCAGGGTATTTACAGACGACGCCTTAGCGTCTCAAATGATTCCTCAAAAATGCTTAATGCTTTTTTTTATTTCACTTTAATTTATAACACGTTCACACACGCCTTCGCCCTATTTCGTTTTGCGGCAGCGACACGTATTGTTCGAATAAAAAATAAATTAACTCTGACTCTGGATGACACACAGACGTCCGCTTGTTTTTGTCGCAGCTGTGACTTTGGTAAAAATACTTGCTGCAGTAAAAATATTTGGTATTTATTTTTATAAAATCAGTGTGAACAGACGCTCAGCTAAGCGGCTTTTTTAAACCAGGAAAATATTCTTGTTCACATATATTTTAAAGCGTGTGTTATGATTGACATAATTTTACTTCTTATTCAAATAAATCTAGTTTTTAATTATATCTTACATTTAAGAAAGGTTGTAAATACCAAGAAAACAATGTGACCAGATCTACGTGATTCAGTAACAGAAATAACTGCACAGCGAGAAAGAGCGAGACCGTGGCTACACATAATTGGTTTATAATTTGACTTTAAGATATTTCAAATATAGGAAAAAATTGTAATATTTTATAATATTAATGAAACATTAGAAGTACTTAACATATAAGTATACATAATTAATGTTGGCTAGTACATACACTGTCGTCGTTACACTTACTCTGTTTCAACACTGTTTTAGTTTTGACATGTTTACAAACAAAACTTAGAATCTGATTTGTTACTGAAACTGTTGTATTACATTATTATTTTAGCAATACGCATCGTTAATGAATGTAAAATCTATTTATAGCCGGTGCATTTTCAAATAAAATTTATAAAATATATAATTACATGCTTTCCACTCACAACGAAACGTTGACAATTCAGCGCGCCAAATTAAATATCGAGAAATATAAATACTAAAGAAAATATACTCAAGGATTTTACATAAGCCTGTCTTTGTTCGCCTGCATTTAAGCAACTGCATTTAAGGAAACTATTCAACAAATACAACAAGGAATTAAATTTGCTATGTAAAGAGATATAGTTCATTTTCAATTCTACCTGGTTATTTGGAACTAGTTCGACTGTGATTTGCCAATCACAACAAAACGTAAACGTTCCCTTTCTGAAAAATTTGTTGGCGTGTTTTGTCAAACGTTGCAAGGTTTTGGGATTTTGTGTGTTGAACTTGAACTTAAGCTGCGAAAATGTACGGTGGTGACGAGTTTAGTAATAATGGGGTATGTCCTTGTCAGCTTGAGTCGCTGTACAATGCCATAGTAATTGCTGTGGCAGAGTCAGATACATAACCCAACTTTTAGGCCACCATCAACAATGCAAAATTCAGCAAATGACCGATATTTTTGGAATTCCAGGACTATTATGATGATTATGCGCACACCGGCGATCCGCAATTGGATTTGGAGTACGAGCGTACTTACTACGCCAGTCGGATGCCGGAGAATGTCAAGTACTTTCTGATGAACTTCTGTCAGGCCATCAAGGAGGGGAATCTTTATGACATACAAAACATGTATGAGAATACATTCCCGCAGATAAGTGATCATCACTTCGACAAGTCGGCCTGGCCGGAGGAGCAGGAAGTGGGTGCCATTGTGGAGAACGACAAGGTTTTTCTGATCCTATACAAGGAGTTGTACTATCGTCACATCCATGCCCGCATACCCGGTGGTCCCAAGTTGGAGCAACGCATCAACTCTTTCTTTAACTACTGCGACTTCTTCAATCTAATCATTTCTGCTCAGAATCCCGTAATGTTGGAGCTGCCCGACATTTGGTTGTGGGAGCTGGTGGATGAGTTTGTCTACCAGTTTCAGAACTTTGCCCAGTACCGGTGAGTGATTGTAGGCTGCTTCGCTGAACTTATGGTGACTTTATGCTTCTTCCTGGATTTTATCTAGTGCTCGCTTGACAGACAAGTCGCAGGACGAGATCCAACAGCTGTGTGTCAATCACAGCAATGTTTGGAGCATTCTCTGCATTTTGAATGTACTCCATTCGCTGGTGGATATCTCAAACATCAAGAAGCAACTGGAGGCCATATCCCAGGGTGTGGATCCTCAAACGGTATCCGGAGATTTTGGCAAGCTATCATTCTACAAGATGCTGGGCTACTTCTCGCTGGTCGGCCTGCTGCGCGTCCACTCCCTGCTGGGTGATTACTATCAAGCGATCAAGGTGCTGGAGCCCATTGAGATTCACAAGAAATCCGCCTATTCGCACATCCCCGCCTGCCAGATATCTACATCGTACTATGTGGGCTTTGCATATATGATGATGCGTCGCTACGCAGATGCCATTCGCACCTTCTCCGACATACTGTTGTACATCCAGCGTACCAAGCAGCTGTACAGCACTCGTTCCTACCAGAACGATCAGATCAACAAGCAGGCCGAGCAAATGTACCATTTGCTAGCTATTTGCCTCGTCTTGCATCCGCAATGCATTGATGAGTCCATCCAGCAGGTGCTGCGTGAGAAGAACTATCATGATGCCATGTTCAAGATGCAGTGTGGCGATCTGGATGTCTTCAAATCCTTCTTTGTGTTCGCTTGTCCGCGTTTTGTCAGTCCATGCCCGCCAGCGGCCGACGCACCTATGGAGGACTACGTGAAGGATCCCATGGAACATCAATTGCTGGTGTTCATGGATGAAGTCCGCCAGCAAAAGGATTTGCCAACCACGCGCTCATACCTGAAGCTTTACACCACTTTGCCACTGACCAAACTGGCCTCATTCATTGATCCAAATGCCAGTGAGGATGACGTTTCCAAGCTGCTGATCCGTTTGCTCTGCTTCAAGCACAAGATGCGCAATTTGGTATGGAGCAAGGGTCCCAGTGGCTTGGAGGGTACCTTTAAGTCCGGCTCAGAGGTGAGTTATTATTAAGCTTCGAATTCGAAAATGAATTACTACATTTTGTTTTCCATCGCAGCTGGACTTCTACATTGACGACGACATGATTCACATTGCCGATACCAAGGTGTCACATCGCTATGGCGACTTCTTTGTACGCAAGATTATGAAATTCAATGACCTGAATCGCAAGCTTAAGAGCATCAACATTTAAATCCCAACCATCAACTTTGTCAACATACATAATCTATTTAATATTCCAAACTGGACCGATTCGTTTTGATATCAATAAAGGAACCCCTGCATTTCCACTGGCAGACTAAGGTCCAAAAAAGAGTATTTTTTAAATTTTAGGACCCCTTATTAAGCCTATAAACAGTCAGTCCTCTAATAAGACTTTTACAATTAAGGTTAGAATCCAAATATGGATCGCTTTAGGATGCGTTGGTCCACCTCTGATGGATATTGGATTGTGGATGATGTTGTTACACTTCAAGAGAACTGTTTCGCTTTGCGACTGATCTTGGAAGGAACTTAGGTTGACTGTCTTGGACAGTGAATGTACCGGAACTGTAACGGTCGGGTTTACGGGAGCTACAGCAGAAAGATGTCTATGGTAAAAATTTCAATGTGATAGCTCTAAAACTAGTTCGCATAGAAACAGACGGACATGGCTATAACGACTCGCCTTGTCATGCTGATCTAGTATATATATATTCTATAGGGGGTTGGATATACTTCGTTCTATGCGTTAAAAATGTGACAAAATTATAATACACTCTGCAAATGTATACAAAATGTATGTATTATATGAGAAATTTCCTTTTTCCTACAAAGCTGCGTGGTACCTCTAACATTTCCAATGGATCATATTTATGACGGCCCCAATAACAAACCTTAGCTGTGTATCATTGCATCATTTTATATAGCGTATACCGGTGCCACACCCCAATTTTGAAATCTATATGTAACCTATGCCGTTCCTCCGATCTCGATCGACATCACCATACTGTCAAAACTTTCACAGTGTAGTGGTTATGCCGCATATAAACGACCAAATGCTTCCCGACTAGTGAAGCCATGCAGACCTATAATATAAACATACAAGAAAGTTCTGGTTGATTTGCCCACTACTTCCGATAACCACTGCGCTGAAGTTCCAAATGGTGTTCAGCGAACAATAGTTTTACATCAAGCAACGGCGTCAGCTGCAGCGCCCCCATCATTGAACATTGGCAACGCGACAGATATGTTATGAGAAGCTGTTGCCTGTATAATTTCCAATAGTCCCGCAAGTTTTTATTTTGCAAATCCAATAATGCTAACAACACACTGTTAGAGTGCACAAGCGGCTATTGCGATCCCACTTTTGATCTCGATGATGGTTGAGCATTAACCAAATCATTCATCCAGAGTCGCGATGGCGTTGGGTCTGTCTTAATCCATGCATGTAGTTTAAAATTTTGCCATATGCAAAGGAACACTTTCGAAATGGTAATATGAAGCCAAACGTAGCCGTGTTTTAAAGGTTTTAACATTTTTATTTATTTTTGTTTTTCTGTTTTTAACAAAACCGTTGCTATATAAAATTTGCATGTATTTGTATTATTCTAGGTATAAGGAAATAATCTACACTTATTACGCATTTTGTGAGTTTATTTTATAAATTCCGATTAATCTTTTTGTATTGTTGTACATATTAAATATTTTAACTACCAGGTGCATATTTGCCCATACGGCAGCTGAAGTTTCGTTTTTCGTTTCGGAATGTGCGTTTTGTTGCTGTTGTTTTCTTTGTTTAAAACACAAGCAAATTTCTTTGGTAAATTAACATATGTTTGCATTAGATGAGTAAGAGGGGGTAGGGGTAGGAGTATATTGAGTTGTTGGCTAAAAAATAAAATAAAAGAACAGGCTCTAAAGAACCTTTACAATGCTATTATTTCACACATTTACATATAGTTTAAGAAATCAAACTTAAAATTAAATAAACTTTACTTTTTACACGCACACGTAGTTCACTGTACTGCTTTTGGCACGGCCTATAGCCGGGCTTTAGTATATATACGGGTTTACTTAGGACTAACAGTAAGACCAAACAATTTACAATTTACGGACTTGTTTGTGGATGCGGCGGAGCAGTCGCTAGTCGACACTTACTGTGCGTTGATTGACATCGATCAAGTAGATATCCTTGTGATTCTGTAGGACAAAGTCGACAAATGCATTAATGGGTGCTATCTCCTCAAGGGAGGTGTTGTTGCCGCGCGCCCACAAGAAGTTGGGGCCGAAGACAATGGCCAGATTGGAGGAGGTCATTTTATTGAGATCCTCGCAGTCCATGACGCGCACCAGGAACTCTACAATATACTTGAAGAGCTCATAGTTCTCTTCAGGCAGTTTTTCGCGTATCAGCTGAGTTACGTTTCGTGAGCGCTCCTCCTTGGGCCAGTCCAGGAACTTTGTGACATCCTCGTAAAGTTCAAAGGTGAGCAGCGGCTCGGAGAGGTCGCGCAGGAAACTCTTAAGCAGGCCAGCAATAACATGAACATTGACACTCTTGAGATCCACGTCCTCGCCACGATTTACCCGCTCTTTGAGGGCCATAATCTCGGCATGATTGCCGGATCGCCGGAATATGCCCTCCGTATCAATCACACCCGTTATGGACAACGAGTCGACACACTTGCGAACAATTGGGGGTATGGAATTGAGGCATGGACTGTGCAGGACAATGTACTTCAAGGGCACACCAAATTGCATCGTCGGCGCCATTTTATGCTGCTGCTGCCTGGATGCATTTGTTAGACTCACCGGCGGTGCTGTGCGGGCGGGATTCAGCTTGACGTCGACGTCTGAAATGTTGTCGGGCAGCTTGAGCTTGTTTAGGCCTAGAGCCTGACGCAGCTCATCCAGGCTGGATATATAGACTAGCTTCTTGCGGAACTTGTCACTGATAAAGGGACTGAAAAAGTTCCAAATGACGCGTATGAACCACGTCGGATGTACCACATACAGGGTCTTTAAGTTCTTGCGAAAATTGCGATCCAGTTCTTTGTATGAGTTCCACAGGAACTGAGCCGACGGCTTGTTGTCTTCCTTAAGACCCTGATGAAAGTAGACCAATATATAGTCGTTCTCCACGAAAGGTTCGATTTCCTTGATGACTTGTCTATAGAAATGAAGATATATATATATATAAAGGCATTAACCAATGAATTCAGTTTAAGTCCACTTTTCATTCTTACCGCACGAAACCCTCAAGCTGGGATTTCTCGGGAAAGCGTGAAGCGTAAATGCCGAATATATGACGACCTTGTTTATCGGTACCCAGGAAATCACATTTATTTTTGGGTGCCTGAAAGTTCTCCGATGACTGTACGCCCAACTGATTCTCGTAGTCGTCCTCCAGTGGGTTTACAACTTCCTCGGGCTCAAGTTCAGGATCTGTAAGCACAAGGTAGAAAACTTGTATATAACGAAGTTTTATTATTTCATCTACACCTAGGAGAAATCTTAATTTTTTTACTTAATTATTTACTTAATTTCACTTGTATGTATTTATGTATGTATGTGAATTATTAATTGAACCATATTTAAGAATTATGTGTCCTAGAGGCATCTACATCAACTGACCAAATTTGATTCGGATCGCGGCACTTATGGTATAGAATTGATTTTTTTCGGAATGAATAAAACGTTTTTGTTTTTCATCCAAATCGAACCAAATTCGGTTTGTATTCATATTACGATGTCTCAAGTCCGAATTTCCCCGAATTTTATCTGAAGCGGTTAGCTATATTTAATATCTTCCTTGTGGAGTCGCTATGGGAAAGCTTTAAATAAAAATTGTTCAACATATCACCACACTCACCATCAGCCAAAACGAAATCGCCGACCATAACATCTTCTGTGAATAAAATGCGTTCAATTGAATCAGTTAATCTTTCTTATACATGTCATGATAGATAATTGTAGCTTACTCTCCGGAGCTGGTGCCAGTAGCTCAGTATCATCAAACTCCAGCTTGGGCTCAAAATCATGCAAATCCGATAGACTGGGCTGCGGCTCATCCGAGTTCTCGATGATGGAACTTATGGCTGGCCCTTTGTAGTTTGGCAAATGAGAAAATCATTTATTAATCTCTTAGGTTTTCCTTTTGGAGTGGTTCAAATTTCAGAAACGTAATCTTACAAGTAATGCTTTTCACTTAAGTATTTTGACCGCCTTAGGTAACAAGTTAGTTCGGATTTGAGTTTTGTTTTTGAGTACAAGTGAATAAACATGAATCAGAGAAATTTTATGAGTTATTTTATTTTGATCGTTTGTATCGCAAATTGAACTATGTATCAAATGTATCAAACAATCAATTTAAGTATGTATTCTTATTTGTATATAAGAAGAAAGACAAACAGAATTGAGAATTGAGTTAAATAGTAAGAGAGGGAAGTGAGAAAGAAATCTAACAATAAGGCGCACAACAAACACACAAATGTTAACTTTACAACAAACAATAGTAACAGCAGCTAGCATTAAACATACTATACTATATACAATACACAAATGTCAGCCTATGTAGACCAAACCAATTAGAATTAGAAATGGGGTTAGTAGCGCAAAAACTTGATACCAAAACCAAAGAGTTTTTAATGTAGGACGGGCGGGGCGCAGCGGTTAGTATGGTAAAAGCAAGGCGTTCGGGCATATTTAATTAGTTAGCAGAGCCGAGCTTCAGCACAGCGAATGATAATAATTATAGTTCTTGAAATTTGGGAAAACAGCGCATTCGCTATGTAGAAGTTTTACAGTAATTTTGAATGGTTACTATTAGTATAATGTTAGCTTTCTTTAAAATGCGCAAACGCTTAATAAGCTACGATTTACAACAACAAAAAAGCATGACGCTAAGCGGCAACAGTTAACAATATTAATGTTTATTTATATATAGATAGACTCTGAACTGGGCCTATTAGCAAGCTGTCTTACCTGGTAATCGCATTGAGAAACGTGAATTGGCATTGGCATCCATCGCCCTAGAGTTGTGTGTAGGAATTGTCGCTTTAAGACGGAGCTCTGGGCCTGGAGGAGGTCTGGCAATGACGCAGGACGTCGATTTATAGGGATGTAGGTGTTTGTGTCACTTTGTGTGCAAATTGGCAGGTAGAAATACTAAAACTGAAAATGTACACCGAATACATTAGCCCAAATTGGTTGTTGCTGCTGTTACCTATGAATGTACACTCGGAAAAACGATGGTAGAATTTCTAAAATGATCGTCAATTAAGTTAGACTGTTTTGTCTGTACTTGAAAATTCAAGTATGTAAGTCTTGGAGATTTAAAAGATATTATAAATATAAGTAAAAGATAAATAAGTATGAACAAAAAATGCAACTATCAAATCAATTGAAAAGTATCTGCGATTAACTGAAATTAAGAAATTTTATATTGAAGTCTAAAGAGCTCGATTTCTAAGTGGATTGTGCTCATTTTTAAGTCTTGTTCCAAAACAAAACATCTCTCAACAATTTTGACATTCAGGTATGACAATTATTACTTTGAACAAGTACATACATATTTTTTAAATTTAACCGAATATTTTTGTATCTGACAAGTGTATTTACTGCCAATGATGACGTCACATCAACTTTAAGTTATTTTTTCTATTATCGTGCGCCTCCACCGTTTTCTCGTTTTCCTTTGTTGCTACTGCTTAGCGCTGATTCATATTCATCCAATACTAAATAACGATTGATTGCCATCGAATGTCTTATATTGTTTTATTTACTTGACATGGTAATAGTTTAAGCTAAGGTAAAGTATATTGGTATCTTGGCAGCGAGCCCGAGTCGAGGCCAAAGCTAAACAGTACAAGCTAGGTGGGAGGTTGACGGCCGACGCCTACGCCCACCGTTATATTTTGCATACATATAAACTGTGGGACGGACGGAAGTAAAGAGACCAAGCCCACTGCAAACGTTAAACATTGTTTAAGCAAGGTCTCGCATATTAAATTGAGTAACTGAGCTTTTCTAATGCGCATATATGTAAAACACCAAAAATAATAGTTATGTGTATAATTTTGGTTTGGAGTTTTTATATCTGCGTATGTATGTATATACTTTTGTTCAACACTTTATGATTTTAAAACAGCCCCAAAGTCTTTTAATACCAACATACTGCAATGAAGCTATATAAATAATTATCTGAGAACTGCGCATTTCTTATTTGTGCATACATGTACATATGTACGTAGTATTATTTACTATTTTCACAGATGGACTTTTATCAGCAACAGCAACGGAAACGGGAATTGACGAGACTTTCAGTTCTAGCGTAATGATTTATAGATTCCCACACATATTGTATAATTGTCGATGTAAGGCAACGTTTCGGCGTGCACTGTACTTGGATATTTACCTTTTATTAGAATAAAAAAACAAGTTAATTTTAATGTAAATATGCAAGCTACGGCGATTTCGATTTCTAGTGTTGGTTTATACCAACTAGCTGTGTTAAAATTGGCAAAAGTGTGTTGGGGAAATGAGTATTGGGAAATTGTATCGATAAAAACCCGATAAGACGTTTTCAAGTGCTGTATTACGACCAAAAAAGCCTGCTGGAAACACAAATTGATTAAAAAAAAACCTGACAATTGCTTACAAAATGGTTGGTTGGAGCCGTTTGCTTCTGCCGGCTGCGCAATTCGCCAGCTACCGAGGAGTGCTACAAACGCCGGCCTGCCGCAATGGTAAGTTTATGGACAAGCACATCCGATGTCGTTGTAAACATTATCCACATTACGCAACCTCTTCCTTTGCTCGCAGCATTGTCTCAGCAGCTTCGCCGTATGGGTGGTGATCATGGACACCACGATATGATCATTAAGCCATCGCGCTACCAATGGGATAAGTTCAAGGATCTGCTCCATTTTTATGTAATGCTCGGTGTTATACCCATTACTGCGTTGGTTTTGGGCACGAACATCTTTGTAGGACCCGCGCAGTTAGCGGAAATTCCCGAGGGCTATGAGCCCAAACACTGGGAGTACGAGAAGGTGAGGAGGAATATGCAAATTGCATTATGTAAATTTCTTCCGAATTGAGATGGCCATGCGTTGGGCTGATTTTCAAACCAAAATTACGGAACTTCTACTTTGCAGCACCCCATCTCGAGGTTCATTGCGCGTTATTTCCTCCACTCGCAGCAGCAAGAATATGAAAAGGCCTTGCACTATCTGTTTGAAGAGAACGAAAAGGCACAAATTCGGTGAGTCTTTAAAATCGACCTGTGAATTAGCTGTCTAATCATTGGTTGGTTTCCTGTTGTAGCATACTTGAAGAGGAAGTGCGTCGCAAGATGTCGGAGCGCAACGATTACCAGGCCTATTACTACCGACCAACAGTAGCTAAATATCACAGAATATCTAAAGAGGCTGCCGACGAGCTGGAGTCTCTGCGTGGTGACTAAGCTCTACTCCGCTACTGTTTTCGGTTCTATTTTTTCAAATTTGGTCCTTCTAATAGGTGTAATTTAGGCCTCGAGTTTTGAGGAAATAAAATGTTAAACTGAGTTTTTCATCTTTAATTTACGTAAAACATTTATAGCTACATTAGTTGAATAAATACTTAGGTGTAGTCAAGATTTCATCCACAGCCACCGTATCGATCTATCCCCAGGCCTGATTTTTGCAGTAATAGAGCACCAGCTTGCCATTGGTGCCGTGGCAATCGTACAGGTTTTTAATAATCTGATCTGGGGCAGGGGCAAACGTTTGATTAACGTAAAGAAACTGCAGAGAAGAGCAAAAGATAAGGAGTTTTGAGTTTGAGTTTTGACCAGCACGGGTGTGCTACTTACGATTTGTTCACTGGCGTCTAGTTTGAGGTATTTGTGTATGAATTTCATTATCCAGCTGACTGTCTTGTTAGGATCCACAGTCCACGTGCGCTTTTTTATAATGGGCACATTACCAGTGGCGTTTAGTAATATACAAACTGCAATATTTATCAGGATACGGTTAAAGTGAAGCATGAATATTAAGTTGGGTGTTGGTGCTCTAACTTTTATCCTTGTCTTTATCAGCAGGTGTGGTGCTTGAAATGCTGGCTGGTGCCTCTTCGGTGTCCGCCATATCCTTGGAATGTTTATATATTATGTAAAGTTAATAAACTTGGACTAAAAGCTACAATAACTAAGCAGAGGTGAACGGACAAAGCAAAGTTAATTACAATGTAAACAGCTGTTACTTCTGTGACCTTTCAACACTTAAACGAAATCCAACACTGTTTCACTAGAACAGTGATAAGAGTGGCTCTTCCAGAACTGCACTTAATAACAGTGTCTATGATAGAATGTTATAAAAAAAACTCATTTTTCTGTGGGTTCGCAGATAGCACAATTTATGTTGGGAAATATGAAGATTCACTCCAAGACTAATTGTTTTATATCTAGTATTCCAGATTGATAGTTCTTGGCCAACTTGCTACTCTTCCCTATTTCAACCACTTCCATCATACATTTTAATATATTGATCCATGCTAAACTTTAAGGTATCGAAATTTGATGGATATCAGCAATATGTAAATCAATAAAATAGTTCAGAAAATGCATACATATAATATCAATATATCAACAGCGGGACTAGTTACTTTTTAGTACCTGTGAACAGTAGCAAGTTTTTTGATTACAGCTCAACTCTCTTGTAGAGTGCTGGAAAACGTTGTCCTAAATAGAGCCAACACGTGTGACAATTATTATTAATAAGTGAAATAAATATAAGATTATGAGTAACAAACTATTTGATGGCTCCGATGACGATGCCGACGACCTACAGCTGTCCACGAACAAGGACTATGCCAAATCTTACAACATTCTGCGCAAAAAAGAGCTGCTCCAGAAATGTAAACGAAATGCTATTTGAGTATTCGAACTTGTTAGAAGTTAGCTTTTTATATTGCAGACAAGGATCGTGGTCTAGATGTCTCCGAATCGGAGCTGGACAGTGACAGCAGCGATTCGTCAGAGGAGGATGAAGTAGATGCCAAATTTGATCAGGAGTTTTTCAAAACTCTAGCTTCGCTGAAGAGCAAAGACCCAAGAATTTATGACAAGGAGACGCGTTTCTTCGAAGCAGCAGATGATGATGATGAGGATGCCGATGGCGATGATGGCAAGGCGAAGCCAAGCAAAACTAAGGAGAAGCAAAAGCCGGTAACACTCAAAGACTATGAGCGAAAGGTTATATTGGAGCACAATGGCAAATTCGAGAGCTCCGATGAAGGAGAGCAGGATGAAGAAGCTCAGCGGGCACAATCACCCACGGCGGTGGAAGAGGAACGGCGATTGAAGGCAGAGTTCCGGAAGGTCATGAACCAAGAAGACGATGGAGAAGACGAGGAATTTGGCGGTATCTTTAAGAAACGCTCTAAAACCAAGGCGCAGACCGATGCCGAGGAGGCGGACTTTTCGAAATGGCTGGCCGGTAAGCAGGCGGACATTGAAAAAAGCGCGCAAGAGCAGTTGGCTCCTCTGAAGCAATACTGGAGCAGCAGCAAACTAACACAGGGCGAGAGCTTTCTGCGCGACTACATCCTAAACAAGGGCTATGCGAATACGGATGCGTCTGAGATACCTACGTATGATGAGATTGTGGGCGAGAATGCACCTGCATTGTCGGATGATGAACAAGATCTGGAGAAGCAGGCGGAATTCGAGCAGAAGTACAACTTTCGTTTCGAGGAACCAGATACTGAATTCATTAAGCGCTATCCTCGTATCATAGAGCAGTCCATACGACGCACGGATGATAAGCGAAAGGAAAAGCGCAAGGAGTTGAAAGAGCGTAAGGAGCAGGAGAAACAACAAAAGATGAAGGAACTGGATCTTATTAAAGAAATGAAGCGCAAAGAGATTGAAGAAAAAATAAGTAAGCTGAAAGCAGTCACCGGCAACGATGAGTTGGGCTTTCGAGATGAGGAACTGGAAGAAGACTTTGATCCGGCTGCCCACGACAGACGAATGCAAGAATTGTTTAACGAGGACTACTATAATGTTGATGAGGGAGAGGATAAGCCGGAGTGTCCTTCAGATATTGAAGAATTGGCACTGGAAGACTGGGATAACTATGATCCGCGCCGCCATACTAAGGGCGGCACCGAGGACGATGATGAGTTGCATTGCGAGGATGAGGATTTCAACATGGATTGCGATTACGATCCGGTTGCCTCCAAGCAGCAACTTCAACAGGAACTAATTGAGAACACGCGCAGCCGTAAAGGCCGCAAGGGTCGGCGAAATCGCTTCATGGAAATGATACAGGCGGAGAAGCCGGTTTTCAATCCTCAAGATGAGCAGACTTATGCCGAATATATCGATGAGTACTATAAACTCGACTGTGAGGACATTGTGGGAGATCTGCCGTGCAGATTTAAATATGTGGAAACGACGCCAAATGATTTTGGGCTTACCATAGAGGAGGTAGGTGTTTATGACGATTATGGCAGGCTTAGTAATCTAATCCTTGAACTAATTGCAGATACTGCTGGCTAAGAACAAAGAGCTGAATCAGTGGGCCAGTTTGAAAAAGGCGGTACAAACAAGGCCGGAGCACGTGGAGAAGCGCGAGCAGCATGTATACAAAATGAAAGCCAAAAACGAGGAGCTCAAGCGCAAGATCTTCAAGAGTCTCTATGGCGATGGGTGAGTTGAGTGGGAAATGAAGTACCGTTAAGATTTTAAGTGAATATGATGTAATTGTCCCACCCTTAGCTCTGATGATGAGGAAGAAACACCGGATCAGAGTGGGATAAATGGCTTACAGTCCGAAAAAGTGGAGACTGCCACACCTGCACCTGCTGGAGAAAATCCTACGGCGGGTATGTCAAAGTCGAAGCGAAAGCGTTTAAAACGTAAAGCAGCAGCAGCTGCAGCCACGGCGACGGCGGGTGCTTCAACAGCTGGGGTCACAGCAGAAATACCGAAAGTTCAGCATGAAGAGGACCAGACGAAATCCAAGCAAGATACAGCTCCATCAGCAAAAAAACAGCCTAAAATTAAAACTGCCAAGAATCCCGAGCAGAAATCCACTGAAGCAGGAGATGATAGTAATGCAAATCCTTTCAGTAAGCAGCAAGAAAAGCCCAATAAACCAGGAGCGGGCAATTCATTTGGCAAAGCCCAAGAGAAACCACAACCGAGTTTCTCAAATGGTCGCACTTCGGCAGCAAATCCCTTCAAGAAAGCACATAAAGCGGATGGATCACGAAACAAAGCTGGTACATTTCCGCCACGCAAAACACACAGCTTCAAGGCGAAAGACAGGAATAGCCATAAGAACAGCAAACGTAATGCCAATGCCGGCAACCCCCATAGCATTACAGATGATCGCCTGAAGGCCTATGGCATTAATCCGCGCAAATTCCACAATCGACAGAAGTACGGCAAGCAGGCTGCAAAGTGAACTGGACACAGTGGGATGGATACTATTACATAGTTATAGTCTTTACACTTGATGTACATATACAATGAATACATATAAAAAGTTACACAGATACGAGTACGACATAGCTCCACATAGAATGGTCGGATGCCTACTTTAAAAGTAGTCCGAAGTTGGGATAGTAAATTATGTAGAACCTTCTGATTTTGGAAGAGCAGAAATAGTTATGCGGCCGCCTCGTCTGCCATCTGCACGGCATCATCGTTGGCATCTGACTTGTCCGGTTGCCCTTCCTTGCTCAAGTTGCGCCCCAGCTGCAGACGGCGCTCCTGTATTCTTATACACTTGGGGCAGATCATATTCTTGCGTGTCAGGCACACACGGTGATATATGGAGTTGCACTGATCGCACTTGATGCAGCCATCGTCGAACGGAAAGATCACCTCGTTGTTGCTGCAAATCTCACAGATGTATGCCTTGGCCAGGCACATGTGGCAGCCACGTATGTGTTCATCAAAGGCCTTGAAGACGCCTTGCAGGAACTCGGCTAGAGCACCGGACTCCGCCTGGATGAGATCACTCAGGGCATAAAATTCGTTAGACTGCATCAAATGACGACGCCCGCCTAGCTGCTGATCCACCAGCTTCTGTTCGCTGGCCATCTTACAGGCGGCCAGATAGTGACGCATATGCATCAGATTCAGGCGTAATTTCTTTACGGCACACAGCTTTTCGAGGAACACAAACAGTTTAGGATTTTCCTCTTCTAGTCGTATGAGTGGTTTATCCAAAAATAGGCGTATCTCCTGCAGGGCCGTACGCGATACACGATGTGGCGTAAAATCCCAATTGTGCACAATCCTAGCGGGGATTATGCAGCTATCGTTCCAATGACACGAGGGACAATAGTAGAGTCCACGATAGTCGCACAAGCGGGGTTCAATCCACGTGTTCTCTGCAAGCAATCCAAGAAGTTGAATCAACTGAGCCACGATCCATCCAGTTACTTACTGAAATTCAACAGCGTGGAGCACTCGGCGCACTTGTAACGCTGCGCGGCCAGGCCGAGCTCTGGACAAATGTCCGCTATGGGATACTGTCGTTCCGAGGCCAGGACATGGGCGCATACGCGCACCACATTGTCTATGCACTTTTGGTGCACCAAATAGTTGCAATCGCTGCATATGTACGAGGCCTGCACTACGCTCCAGATGATGCCGGTGCAATGATCGCAAAAGTGTCGCTTGGCAGCCGCTTGTAGGCGGTTGCGGGCATGGGGATGATGAGGGACAAAGTGATGACCCACCACCGACTTGATGGCATTCATCACCACCAAATCGCTGTCACTGGCTAGTGCCTGCGCCTCCTCCAGTTCCTGCAGCGAGTAGCGCAGATCGACCAGGTGACGCACAAGCCAGCGTCGCTCTTCACTGCACTCATCGCTTAGCAGTACCAGATCCTTACAGTGGGCAATGGCGGCCAGCAGATCTTGTATGTTGGCATCCGAAGTGAATATCAAACGCCATTGTTCCTTCACCAGCGATGCGGGTATGGGCAACGCTCTATAATCATCACCCTGTGGGGCACTCTCTTCAGAGGCCGAGCCAGCTGTTGTGCTGATGCTGACACTGGGCGTGGACGACTCAGATTGCGTTTGAAACGGTAGATAATTGGAGGCGCTCTCATTCACAAACTGCGCCACTGTGCTCAGGCTATCGCGCCATGAACTCATCCTGATAACCACTCAAAACTTTAAGGACACGGATACTTTGGCCTGCACTTTAGCGTCGAATTTTGGTTTGGTTTTCTTTGTGATGCTAAGCATAGAGATGTACAAAAACATCGATGTTGTCCGATGCTTTTTTTCTATTATAGATATGGGAAAATCAGATCGTTTGTTTTTTTTTATTAATATTATTGAGTTTTTGCTGATAAAATGCTTTGGGTTGGTTTTATCTTCTTTTTTTTGCAGCACAAATGATGGTTTTTGAAAACATGGGAAAAACATCCATATATAAAATATGCAAGCTGGATAACGTCAACATCGATGTTTTGATCTCAGTTCTCATCCCTAGCTAAGAATGCTTTCAGTGGCGCTTTTCCCCGATAAGTCTGGTTGTTTCTTGTGAAAATATATCGATATATAAAATGTATCAAATTAATTCAAATTTTATTTTCAGTGAGACCTGACATAATATGACACAAATTGTGCCAGTCTGCAGATGTTACAATTTATTATTTGAATGATAAATGGGTTGTAGAGTATACATGTAGCAGCTATCGCTATTGTGGTGTCGTGCGATAGTTCTTCAACAAACGCAAACTGCCCATAGATGTCTTTCCGGGGTTACTAAATAAAACTCGCCGTGCGCTGACGAATTTTCTTCAAACTGTACCCAGTATTGTAAATTCACTCAACAGATGACGCTTTTGAGACGTTGCTATTTTGCCGCTAGCTTGATTTTGAAACCAAGATAAAATTGTCAATGGTTTAATTAAAATGGAGATGCTAGACTCTGTTGTTAAGAACAATGATTTAATTTTTGTGTTTTAAGCTAAATCAGGCAGACTGGCTTTATATTTATGAATAAAATATGTCAACCGGTTTGTATTTTGTGTTGTTGTACGTTTTATTTGGAGCAAATGAATCTTTTTATTGCAGATCTTTAATGTTCGAATGCTTTAACCGAACAAATTAACTTGGTATTCGATATCGTAAATGTGTATAGCAACTGGCGTTACAGGTTTCGGGTTGTGCAATAAAATTAATGAAAGTGTCAGTGTCGAGATCTATTGCAGAGATAGTTTCTAATGTTCAAAGCTTGTATCTAACTTTTATTTAGCAGATTCGATAATTGAAAAAGCAAACTCAAAGAAAAACTGCCTAAAGTTGTAGTTGCAGCGTTTGCATTTGCTATTGTTTGCTATATGTATGTATGCATGTTGACCAAGGCGGCTTGTCTTTGTTGATTGCATTTTTATACCCTTTCATAGGGTATCGTTCTATTGTCATTATGTAAGTAATGTATATATTAAACATATTGGCCTCAACATACATGTATATTCTGGCTACGCATGAGGAGTAAATATACATCTACTTGTCCGTCTCTTTCCATGCCAAGTAAGTTATGGAGCTGCAACTTAGGTCATACAATTTTTATTGCATAAAGTGCGATGGATTGTACACCTTATAGCTATTAAAAGAATGACGATACCATACAAGTTTTGAGCACGGTTCATTAAATGTTTTGGGCAGATCTATTCGGGTGCAAAATGAAAGCGAACCTGTTACGTCACATGTTTATATTTGACTCTGAAAATTTGTTCATACTTTGCCAGATACAATATGAAAATTAAACGTCACCAAAGACTGAAACACACAGTCTGCCAAGTAGAAATGAGATTTTCACTGCCGATTTTCTAACTGCACTCTTTATCTCCTCTCGGCTTTTGATGACTATATGAAAGAACAGAACATCAGGCCTGTTACCGTTTCCACTGCGGAAAAGTAAATCGAATTCCACTTCCTCTACGAAAAGCAGTTCGCAATTCCACATGAGTGGACAGAACGAGACAGAACGATGAACATCAACAAATCCAATTGGATTCTATATTAACGTTACAAAAGGGATACATTTTTGTAAAACATATCCTCAATCAAATTTACATGTGACACAAAACACTTCTAACACTTCTAAACTCTTCGCAATGAATAAAGAATCTGAGTCTCTATCCCATCCCATTGAGGCTTCTATCTTCTAAAAGTTCGGTTGGTATTCAAATTATGGAACTTCCCACATTTCCTGAGAAAAGAGTATATTCCCATGCAGGCGCTTGCTTTATCTCGATTTGCAATTAAAATGTTTCAGTTTAGCTCCTATATGTATATTTTGGTGCTTTAATGCAAATCAGCAGCGGAACAAGTTTGCATTGATTTTCACATAGCGCTGTATAGCAACTTGATCTTTTTTATGGGACTTGGCCAAGGCTTTTAAGTGTTTCTTTAAATGTTTTAACATTTGTTTAAGTTTTGGTTGCTGTTTGGAATTTCAGAGCCAGAGCAACAGGTGCAGTGCACTTGTTTGTGCCCAATGCAAACATTAAATGCAAATTTGAAGACCTTTGCAGAGCAGAGCACACAGTGCGTATACACTATACGCATACGCTGGCGGGCGATCAGAGTGTGTGCGTGTGAAGAAATGCACAATAACAGGTCCATGGACATTGGCCATTAAACAGATTACATGTGGCGCTAAAAGCCGTTTAAGTTCGTCAACAACAACAGCAACAACAGCGATAACAACTGCAATGAGCTGCTCCAGCTACATGCTAGACAGAGGCGGGCCAATACCAATAACAACAGCAACTGGCAACAACAAAAAGCCATAACAAAACGGAAAAAATCACCAGAGCCGTAGAATGTCCGACCAGACAAACAAACCAGACAAGCCAGATGAATGCGCAGGCATGCAGCCACACAGGCAGCAGGGCAAAAAAGCGAAAGGGCTGGTAAAGACGCGGAGGCGGGCTGTTGTTGGGTGGAATGAATGACGGGGCATGCAGTCAAGTGCACTGGACAGCACGAGGACAAGGAGCGTGAGCGGTGGTGGCAGTGGCAGCTATGCTGCTTGAATAAACAATTGGCGAGCAGTTCGCAAACATACGAGAGGCTGCACCAGTAGCTGGGTATGAGATTGGGAGCAAAGAGACGACACCCGGCCCAAAAGACAACAGCCAATGTTGCAATCTATACCACAATAACAAGGCTAGGAGAAAAGCAGAGTAAGGGAGAGACAGAGAGTTTTAGTCGACAATTAAATACCCAGTAATATTTTCATTGTTTTAAAGACAAGAAATGTAAATCTGTGATTATCAGCCGTGTTCGCGTTTTCACTTCCTTTAAGATCATGCGCATTACTTTACTCTTCGCAATTCCGAATCCGATTGAGCTGTCCATCGAACTTGACGTTTCAAGAGTTTAACCTTGTAGCTTGCGGAATCAAAAGTATTTCTCGTGTACTTATGAGCATAAATATACTTTTATGTCAAAACTTATCCAACTTCTAACTCATTATTCAGCTATCATCTTGCCTAGAATCAAGTCCATATCTAAACTTCTTAATGTTGTTCAAACCGCAACTTCGTCTTAGAAATATGTTCATGTATTTCATTAGTTTATCTTGAAAATATTTTCAAACAATTACTCTTATATTCTCCGCCTATTTGTCTGACCAGGGTGTATCCATTGAAGGCTCGATATATATGTGCGGCACTTGAAAATAAAGTTTGCCTGTAATGCAATTCTGATAAGGTAGACAAACACACGCCACATCATATGAATGCCAGACGTAGTATACGCACTGACCGCCAACATTACGCATACGCCACATATGATGCTGATGCCGACGCTGCTGCCGGCAACACGCTGCCAACGCCGCTGTCGTTAACGTCGCAGTCGACGTTGCCGGCTACAACTTGCTCTCTCTTTTTACTCTCTCCGGCGTTCTCTTTCTCTGATGGTGTGCCTCTCACATACTGCCAACAACTTGTATGAATGTGTTTTGTATTATTCCAGCTAGTTTCCCCCTTTAGGAGTTCTCAACGCCTTCGCCTTATCCCGGCCAATGCTTTGCAATTCATATCAACTGCTTTTCAAATTATTTATAGAATTTCAAATGAGGCGCCACTGCGTTTAGTTTAGTTTAGTTTCGTTTCATTTTGTTGTTATTGTACTGTTGCTTCGGCATGGGCTTCGAAAATTATGCTTACTTTTATTACGTGTAAATAATTAAAAGAACTTGTCCCAGCAAGAACTACCCGTTCGTGTGGGACTGAGACTAGGATCACACGCTGGTTGTGGTTGCCAGCTGGTCGGCCACCATGTAGCTAAGTTTTTCCAAGCCTCCTGAGAACTAATTTCTGCTGCCTACCGTTCGTTTTGTTTTTAGTTTTTTATTTTCCAAATGGAACGAAAATGTGGCGTCCGCCCACCTACCCATCCCTAACTGCCTGTCGGGCCTACTTGGCAGGTGAGTCTACCTACTATTTATAGCCGAAGCGGCATTGTCTGAAGTGCAACTGAAGTTTGGGTTTGCCAAGCGGCAGCACTTAAATGCACTGAGGCAGACCAAAACAAGTTTTTAAATGTTCTTAGGCAACATTTAAGATTTAGAATAACTTTCATTTCTTGGCAAGATTGGTTTAAGTTGAAAATAAACTGGCAGGATGCTAAGTTAAGGTTTGAAATGAGCTTAAACCATTACATAGATACGATTTATATAATCAATAGTAGAAAAAATGCTTTTAAGCATAATGCTTCAAGACTAATAATTATCGTTTTCGCTTTCATTTGCCACTCGAAATTTACATTTATTTTGATTACACCATAATGTTGTAATCGCCAAATTTCTATGGAATTAGAATTCAAAACAAAACGTATTTATACTCGTACTCTAGTAGAGTAAACGAGCATATTGTATTTGTGGAAATGTATGCAACAGGCAGAAGGAAACTTCTAAGACCCCATAAAGTATATATATTCTTGATCTGCATCAACAGCCGAGTCGATCTAGAGGGACTCAATTTGGTATGTAGACTCCCATTGTGGGGCGTTAGATCAAGTTTGTTTTTAAATTTTGCCACGCCCCTTCCCGCCCCGCACACCGCAAAACCTTATATCTTCCACAACTTTCAACGCATTCAGTTGAAACTCGGCTTACGTATGTATAAGCAGTATCGATTTGCCGAGTTTTGTTAAGATCGGATAATAATTGTAGTCAAAATCGTAAAAAACATTTTGATTGAGAACGAGTATATTATAGTCGGAATATTGACCATGGCGTTCTTACTTGTTTTCGTTCATTTTGGCATATATTTCTTAGATAAATAAAAAAATATATAAAGAATATGCACCCGTATGTGTTTCCAATGATTCACAACTTTTGAATTTCTTGTGGTTCTATGAGGTTTTAGTGTTCAAAGTTCATATTTCATATCTGCTACATATATGTAAACGAATGCTTGTGAATATTAATATACGAGTACATGTATACTAAAGTACTCATATTTGTGCATTTGGTTAAAAAAAAGTATTTTGGCATATTTCTGCAATCATAAATGAGCTCATCCACGGATTCCAAGTATTATTTTAATGAAACAGCTTTGTGAATTAGCAGTTCAAAGAAATTTTTACAAAAGTTGAAAACAATTGTTCAAAATTGCCACGTATGTAACGGCCAGTGATCGGCGTATCCGATAGGCATGGCATGTGCTTGAGTTGAAAATTTGTCTTTGAATAAGTTCATATAGTTTTCATATAGTAAAATTGTCGGAGTTGGATTTCGCTTATTTAATATAATAAATATTAAATCTGGATAGTTTTATATTTTGGAATATGTAAAAAACTAATACAATATTTCAGTAGTCAACTTATATAAGCAAACCTATAAGTTTATGCTGTACAAATGTATATTCTAGAAATATATTAAAATCTAATAGAATAAACTCAATATGAAACCCTTAAGAAACTCCTTGAATATACAATTACCATAGCTTTTATAGAAAGTTTTTATTTCATTGCGAAATGCATATCGCGCTTGAGCCAATATTCCTCTTCTGTTCTCTTCCTTTTGGGCTGTAAATAAACGCTAATATTTTTTCAATAGAAATTAATTTAAATATAATATAAATACATTACAAAAACATAAAATCAAGTAACATCAATCAAGAATTAACATAGTGTTGATCAAACGTTTTTTTTTTAATTATTCAAATAATTTGCTTATGATAATGCTATCGGTAGTAAATGCAACCGGCAAATGTTTGATAAAAATGTGCTTCTGTTGCGAAAATGCCGCCTACAATGTGTACAAAAACAACAAGCATTGTAGCAACAAACAGCAGAGGCGCCAACAAAAGCTTCAGCGCCAACAGCGACGTCAGCGCCAACGCCAGCTTACGCTGCTTTGGGGCCTCTGCCGCCTGGCCGTTGCTGTGCTGTAAAGGCAAATTGTGCCTCGCAGTTGGCGCAGTCTGTCTTTTGACGTTCGGCAAGTCGCATCGCAGGCGGAGGGCAAGGCATACGCGAAACTTATGCCAACGATTTGACAGCGTGTTCGACGTGTTTTTTACGGTGTTTTACGGAGGTTTTCTAAGTGCAAGCCAACCGATGTAAAAATGCGTAAAAAGTTTATAATTTTTATTTGCATATGTTTGTGTGTGTGAGTGCGGTAGTGTGTGCATGTGTGTGTAAGCTTAGTGCGTAAGGTCCGTGCGTCTGTCTGAGCTAATCTGGCTTCTGTGTTTTTATTTGCTGGTTGCAGCTGCACCTCAATGTTGCTTCAACGATCCTTTGTTATTACTGTCTCCGCCTCTCTCGCCCTGCCTCTGTCAGGCCTAGCCATAAAATGCATAATTTATGCCCGGAGCAATGCCAATGCCAGGGCTATCACTAAATGCTGACCAACAAAAGAGTGATTGTGATTGTGAGTGCGTGTGTCGTTGCCCGTATTTCAAGTGTACCCCTACCCGTGTTCCCATACACAATCCTTGCTTCTGTTCTTTGTGCAATCCTCCCTCAACCATATAGCCATAAATGTGTAGCTCTATTGCCCATTTTTTGTGTAGTGAAGTGAAGTCTTGAATACAATACCGTGGCATAGGAAAAAACAGAAAATCGCCAGCAAACTGTCAACTGGGGCAGCTGTATCCGTGTCCTGACAGCCAAACGGGAAGTTGCCGCCCGAAACTATGCAACGTTAGAGACCAAAAGTAATATCTATACACAAATATCTGCAGCCGTACCGGCTACCGAGGTAAGCCATTCCCACTCAAACATTCCAGCAGCTATACTGAGAGCAAAATTTAAGCCATAGTTACGTTTGATTTAGTAAATACTGTTTCAGTAGGCTTGTTTAATTTATTTTTTAAAATAATTTTGTAACAATCTACAAATGGCTGAACATTGTTACTCAGAGGTCGCTGCGCTATCAAACTAATATCAGCTAACTTACAGTTTTTTTAAGTTTCTGAGTTCTCTAAGAAATCCATAAGAAAACTGAATTTCACAGGGGATTTCGCGAGCATCTCTAGAGATTTGGAGAAATGAATGCGTAATCACTTCGATTTTTTTTATGCATTTATGTTGCTTCGTACATAGTAATAGGTAAAGGTCAATGGATTTTAAATGTATCCATATTTTGGGGGTAACTAAAAGGTTAAGGTCTTAAGGATAAGGCAAACAATTCCTTTCGCCATCTTCGAATGAAACTATAACTTGGATTGCGTATATATTCATTTCTACAGATTGCCAGAAATTTCTGTAAAATAATACATTTTATATAATTTCTTTCTGTGTAACATCTATTTTAAATGCTCACCTTTTGAATGGCATATTCTTGGTCACGTCAATACACACTTGAAGTCATATTCTAAAGTATTATTGTTTTGGCAAAGGCTTTCAATATGCCTTTTAATACCCATTTGTATTTCATTTCGGTTAGTCTGGCAATGGCAAACTTTGGTCTGCTGGTCCATGGCGTTGTGATAATTGACTCAGGCGTCGCTTTTATTTACATATTAAATAATACATTACGTCTTGGTTTGGTTGTTTTTCCTTTGTTGTTTTTATTGTTTTACTTGTAATCGTAGTTTTTGCTGTGACTTTAGCTTTCGCATGCTCATATCACTTTCATTCATTCATGGCAATCGGCAAATAAAATACTATAAAGCACATGCAGACAACGACAACGAACTAAAAACTACTTAGTTATGCATATTTGTGCGGCTTATTAATATATATATATTAAAGCAAATATCTAAAATAAAAAAATATGACTCAGTTCAGTCGAAGCTTGGATGCCCTTTGAAAAACTACTTATTCAGACTACAAGAGCATAGCCTTGGCCAAATAATGAATACTATTGGGAATCGATGATAAATTGAAGATCTGCACTGTTTTTGAGAGTTTGTAAAAGAGAAAAGTTCAAAATTGATCTCAACTGGATTTCATTCCAAACTGCGGCCGTACCTATCAAATTTCAATATACATATGAGCTTTTATATTACTCATTAAATTAATATAGAACCCATCATTAACTAAACCAGGACTGACCCAATTTTAAGTAAATTTTGAAGAAGTAATTACTGGTGATTTTGGCCTTTTCAATTTAAAGACATCTTTTGGACTTGGTTTGGACATTATCTATGAGACTGTATCTATCTAAGTCACTTATACGGAATTTAAGTAGAGTTTATATTGGATCGTTAAAGCTATACATATATATGCAATATTATACAAAATTCATATACAAAATTTATAACTTTTCTCAATCGACTCCCAAGTTAAGCTACGCAGTGTAAGGGTATAATTTTTATATCTAAATGAAGGCTACAACCACAACGGATGCTCGTAACTGTGTTGCGTATTTCTTTTACAACGATTTACATATATAAACAAATTCAACACACATTTGCATTTGCTAAAATGTGCCAATTGCTTGTCTGTGGATTTGAAAATTAAGACAATGCCGCTCCTAGTGGCAGAATTAAGATTGAGCGGAAATTGATTTGTCAATGGGTTAAGCCGTTTCACAAATATATATGTAAAATTTTTAACTACCATTCTGTAATTGGTAAAGTTATCAAATTTCTGTACAATTAAAACATAATCATTTAGTAATAAAAAATTGCAATTTTGGAGACGCCAATGCGAGGCAAGCGCCGCTCAGATCGAGAAATTTATATTTTAAACATTTCAAATTATTGTGATTTGCATAACAATCACATGAATCAGTTGTTGATAGTCTGGCGACTTTTCTAAGTCTGCTAAATCATTTATAATGACTTTCGAGCAACTTGACAATAAGAAATCTTTTATATATTTATAAATCGAATTACCTTAACTTAGCACACATACATTTGTTTGCTTTTTGATAAGGAATGAGTATGCCCATTGCACTGAAGGTATGCGGGCAAACGGTAGGGTTTACTTTATTTTAATGAAGAGGCAATTCTTAAAATGTGCCCCCATTCGGTGAGACAAAAGTTTTGACAAACATACGGCGCACACATTTGTTAACTTTGCCGAGAAATGACAAACATGGCTGACAATCTACCCGATGGTCTTTGTTGTCATTTTTGTTTTCGTAACTCTAATATAGGAAGGCAGGCAGACTCAGAGACAGACCAACAGGCAGCAGCAGTATATTATAAAACAAATGTGCTTTGATGTAAAACATATAAACATTTGTATAAGCATTTGCAGTACATATGTATGTTGCCTTATAAAGGGCCCAGAAACAGTAACAGAACAACAACCAGAAACAGCACACAATGTGTGCCAATTTCAAAGCAACTGGACGCAGTGACTGACTGACATCTAAGATACATATGTATGTAGGATACTTATGCTCACATACTACGTGCTTATTATTTCAAAATAGAAAATTAGCTAGCAGTGGGGTGGAGTGGCTTTATAATATATAGAATCATAAATCAATACTTCAATATATGACGAGTATTCGTATTGAAAAACGAATGTGTGTCAGAAATTGTAAGCTGTTTTTGCTTTTAACTAATAATTATAGTAACGCTTAATTTTTCTCTCCACACAGTTTATTCAGTTTACAATTCTCTTTGGGTATCTAATACATATAATATACTATGACCTTAAGCCTGCTAAATAAATATAGTTACATAAAAATATGTTTTAGTTCGAAAAATCATTTGCAGTGTGTTTTGTCAGTGTAGTTCTTCTTGGGAAATAAAGTTCCATTTGGCTTAGTGGCAAAACTGAAAACTTGATAATAGCTTATAGATATAATTATACCTGTAACTCATTTAATGATCTCATTCATTGAATGATTGGGTTGACAGCATTTACTTTATAGTTCGATTCATGATGTCAGTACTTTGGTTCATATGATTGTTTTGCTTTCCCTAGTGCCTGAGTTGGCCATAAATAGACTTCTTCTAGGTAGTCTATATCCTGAATATTCGATTTTATTTGCAACGCCTACTTACATTACTTAGAATGTTTCTGCAGATTTGACCCCTTGGATTTATTTGTGTGGAGCTCATGAAATGCCTGTGCTGATACAATTCCCAGCCACTTTTGAACCATAACATAAAAATAAAAAATTACTGATTAATTAATTATTATTAATATTTCAATTTCGTGGAGACATATTCTGTTGACACATAACGCATATGTACTTACAACCATACACACAATCGCTGTTACATATATAGATAAAAAAGAAACATTTAAAAATGTACAATTAAATTTTGAATGCAAATTAACAGCAATCTTGGCTAAATGGTGTCTCATACCATAGCTGAGACTCTGACTCAGTGTCTGATTGAATAAACGTGACGACAGTCAGAAATGTTGTAATAGGCCCCCGGGCATCGGCATCGGCACCGACACCGGCACTGGCTACGCCTAGAAGGCACAACCGCTCCAAATGGGTCATTTGTGAATGAGTTGTCTCTCGCTATCTTTATCTATGTCGCTGTTTCTTTCTCTCTGCCTCTATGTCGGGATCTGCATCTGGCCACAACAGTTGCGAAATATTTAAATGAGAAACAGCAACATGTGCTGCGCTTTTGGTGGCCAAGCATTTGTATAACTTGTTGCTTGATTAACGCGCATTCACATTTCAATTTCAATTCCGTTTAACCAAAGCCGAAGAGACAGAAATGCGAAAAGACGAAAACCAATCCACAGTTCCCCAGCCTCACCCTCTCCCACCTGCATGTTAATGTAATCAACAAAGTAAACTCCTCAATCAAGTGAGAGCGGTGGACGGGAAAGAAAATGGCAAACTCAGCGTTTTAATGGCATGATAAAGACAAAAACCAAATTTGATTTTTATGAACACGAAATGCACACAAGCAGCAGTAGTAGCACAAGAAGAAGAACTGGTTTGATGGAAAAAATGAAGGGATATATTGGTATTTTAGATGAAGTTACTTATGCAGATACCAGTTGCTGCGATGTTTTAACTCTTTAATTACGCTAGAGACCGTGAAATATTGCCTACATAAATATTTATAAATATACAAGAAGTTACCCGAATTGCGCATACATATTTGTTGAGTAAGACTTTGCCTATCGGTGGTGATATACAGGCATATTGCTAGCGATAAGCATGAATTCTGTGCTGTGGGCGTTGAAACCGAGTCTCGGTTGAGTTTCATATAAGTCATAAGGCTGCATCAGCATATTAGAGAGTTTCACTTTCCCACGATAAATTATTAGCTGTGGGAGTTTGTATCATAAAATATAAGTAGTTGAGTGATGCTTTAGATCTGTTTGGTTAAGTCTTTTTTATGCCTCAAGTATGTTATTAGTAAACGATTAACTAAAGAAACCAACTTAAAAAAGTATTTAAGAGTGTGAGCAATAAGCAGATGCTGCAGTTGGGAGTCTACGATAGAGCGATACTTTATTTCCTTTCCCCTGTTAATCCAATGTTTTACGAAACGTAAGAATTATGTTCAATGAATTCTACCTATTATTCTTTCTTGGACACGATTGCTGATATTTTATCTTATTTTATGATCTTTTAGCTCTGAAATCACGGGCTTACGGATACCAAAAGATCTCTTCGGTTTATATAACACGTTCGACTAAAAACATTTTTTAGACTGCGATGCACTCAGGCAAGCTAGGGGCTTTAAGGAGACTATAGAGCATGTAAACTTGAGATCACGAAAGATATCAAAAAAGTCTAGAAGAAAATCAAGAGTTATTACTCACATCACAAAATAACAACAATGCGGAATCATAATATTTTAACAATTATTTTCGCCCTTATTTCAAAGTTTTACTAAGTTCGTACGTTCGTATGTTATGCATATTTTTACCATACAAATTCCATCAATATTGAAAATTGCATCCAAATTACCACAATTCGAAAGAAAACCCCTGCGAATGTTACCTTTGTCTTGCAATCAAAGTATAATTTATTGATCAATATTATGTTTACCTGCGTCAGTCCTTGAACTTTGAGTATCTGAATCTCAGCTCTTCGCATATTTCGAAGAACATCGTTTTGTGTCTTTCATATCATTGTTTTTGCCTTGCAGTTTTACATTGCCCCCAACGGGGGCAATGACGACTGCATATAATGATGATACTTATGGGTATTGTGAGGATGATGATAATGATGATGATGATGCTGGTGATGTTGATAATGTTATATTCTTTGTGCACGCACAGGACAATGGCCATTGTCTGTTTATGTTTATATCAACAAAAGCAAAACAAAAAGTGAGCAACAATAAAACAAAAATGCTGTCTACATACCTTCATGCTTATAAATATAATAATTTTTATATGCGTACATATTTTCATTTTCGTTGCATTCACTAATAATTCCAAGTCATTGCACACACAATTTGCAGCAACGTTTCCAGCTGCCTGTCGTAGCTGTCATGAGATTGTCTTCTAATTGCCCTTGTATGGGTATTGCGAGCTGCCGGGTAAAGACTTAATAATATTCAATTACTTAATTGTATGCAAAACGCTTAGCGCCGTCACCTGAACTGGCGCCTCTGGCTTGCTCAGAACCGCCCACTTGCCCCACTCAGAGCTACCCACCTAAATATCATCTACCCCAGGCCGACTAAGTTAGTTGAGCGATAACCGACGATAAACGGCGTGTGTTTATATAATTGGCGGTGCTCGCCTTTGAGCGCGTGCGCGGCTTGTTCCACTTGCTTCACAAGAAAAATAAGATAGACAATTTAAGCATATGCCACATCAGATAATACAGTTTTGGCGTTGGTTATCTGCTCTGTTTGATCGCCAGACAATTAGCCAAATGAGTTGGCGTCAATTTGGCTTTAAGTTCGTTAGCCCGTCGCTGCCTGCTACTGTGCCAAGAATTAATTAATTGGAATGCTTTGTGCGTTGTATGGAGATTTGATGCGGTGCCAACTTGGCAGCCAGCTAGCTATTGATTGTCGATACGATATGAATGACTGGCAAAAGTGGGAACGATTTGCATCTGCATATGCTGCGCTTATGTGTTGGCCAACTTGCTGATAACATTGATCATGATGTACGTGGGGTTAAATTCATAAGTTGTTGCATAAGTTCGTGTTTGATTTTGTGGTGGCCTTCGTATATGCATTCTCAAAAAATTTAAGAGAATTCAAAAAGTTTTAATAATGACATTTTTCTTGCCATTCACTCAGAAATGCGCAGCTGTTTTTCTTACTTTTCAGTCAAACGGAATAGCGGATTCCGGAATTTTCTGTTCTTTGTTTCATCAGTATATACTATCAGTTCTCATGCCCAGTCAATGCAACACTTGGTTGAATGCCTGAGATATATTACTACATTTTCGTAAAATACTTTTTGTAATTATCAACTACATACTTCACCTAAGAGAGTGTTAAAATGTCCACTCAATTACCATTAAAATATCATGATTGTACGTCTGGCATAAGCTGTCAAAATGTGAATACACTTGATCTAAATACACACTTAACAACTATAGAGTGATTTTGTGCTAATTGTCATATATCTGGCATGGGTTTTCATGTTGTGATTTAGTTGATACCCCTGTTGAGCTTGCAACAAAGCGCATATGCGCATTAATCGCTGTCATGTCACGTAAACTAGTTTTTTTTTTTTGCGGCTGTCCTCCAACTGTTTATACATACTTATCGTTAAAATGCCTTGCGGCACAATTTATGCAAGTTTTATGTTGATTTGCAAACTCATTTAGTGGACATCAAACTGACGTTATTTGGCAGATACAATTATTTAAGTAACTCAGAAGTGGGTTATGAGTGAAGGAGAATAAGATGAATAACTAAGTAAATGTCTACAGAATTATAATACATATGCATATATTTAACATTCCTTATCGATTCACTAGGAATTACCGGTCTCTATATGTACGTTATGTAAACAATGAGACTTTCTTGGAAATTAGCTCTCTGTATAATCCCGTCATGAGTGGTGCTGGTAGCATGTTTCTGCTCGTAAATCGATTCTAATCCATTTATCTAAAATAAATTAACTTCCTTGTCTCTTTCAAGTTGAGAGACCATTGTCTATATATATATATATAATATACATTTCTATTCTTTTAAACAAATAAAGGCTGAAACAATAAAAATGATATTTTCCATCAGTTGAAGCATATATATCTTTATGGCGCCGAACTGATTAAAACAGTGATTCATCATCATGATATAAGCTTCTTCTGTTCCTTACTTAAGTAATTCGCTCTTTCGGAAATCATGTCCTTAAGACATCTGTAGTAAATGTATAACAGCGGTAATAGAAATGGCAATAGCAAATATTATGGCCTGTTCTTTAAGATCTGCTTAAGCTACATCTAAGACTGCAAGTGCATCTGGGTCCTCTATAGATAGATACAAACAGAGTTGGTCAAAACCCCAAGAATTGCAGATCTATAATTAAAATAATTTTAAAATTTGATCAAAGTTCAAAGAATTAAAGGAGCATTTCGAATTCGGCTTGACAAAATTACTGTTCTATTACGTCTGAACAATTAATTAACTACATATATTATATCTTGGTAATTCAGCATCAGCTGCCAACACATTTTGTTTATGATTAGAATAAAATCATCTGGCAGAGCAAAAATATTGCAACATCCAGTCAACGAACTGATTGCCCCAAAAATAGCAATGCCTATATCAAAACAGCAAAGGCGTGCTACTCATAAATAAAAGTTCTAATATAAAGTCTTTCATAATAAAAAACATATAAAATTGTACTAAAGAAAAGAGATAACTTTTAAGTGTCAATCTGTCTGTCTGTTGCTAATCACACACATATATATATATATAAGTATAGTCATATAAAAATAAATAATGAGATAATAATATGAAATCATTGCAATACAAAACAATATAAAAAAGCACTTCTAACTAAAGAAATATATAGTCACTGTCTATGCATTTGCATATATGACAATGAACTAAATTTAAAGGCGCAACAATATTGCTGCCGCACTTAATTATCTCTGACCTGGACACGTCACGGCTTTGTTTGTTGTTCTTGTTGTTGATGAACGTGACAGCTTAGTGAGAGACCTCTGGTGACTCTAATATTTATGTGCCTACATTTTCAATTAAGCGTTAAGAGAAACCCTTGACTAATCAGACCACGTATGCGTATGCGTAATAGTAGTAAGCCCAATGTTCTTTCGTTCGAATTGTGAATGTGACTTATCGGCATCAATCGTGGCATAACTTCCGTTTCCTGCTCAGTGGGTCTGAATAAGCGCCTTTGGCTGTCAAGTGCCATTCATGGGACAGCTTCGCTCAACGACAATTCGGTACTTAACCTTTGAAGCAGGCATACACAAATACACTCACAATATATCCCGTATTGAGTACTGCTGCTGGCTTGCCACGCCTACACTTGGGGAAAAATTATGGTACAAAAATCAGTACAAACGGATTTACTTCTGTGACACTTCTTTATTTATAATAATCATAAATAGATTCTTGCAATAATGTGTAGAGTCAGTAATCAGTAGAGTCTTTATGAGGAAATGAATTGTCATCAACTTCTTCTTTTAATACAACTTATATATTTTTTTGAGTCCCAATCTTAAATAAGCCAACTTGCAGTGAACTTCTGAAAAGTAATTGAGGTGAAATCAGTTTACTTTTATCAAACAATGTACTCAACTAGTTACTTGTAGGTTGTCACTTCTCTCAGTGTCCTTATACTCCCTAGTCTCTTTATTTATGCGCCTAGTGTGCGTGTCCAGGGCGTAGTAGAACTTTGTCAACAATAAATAGTGTCATGTGAACAGGGCACAGCATCAGCTAATATATAACAAGTATTCATTTTCACCCCCATCATCAGGACCAGCATCAGCATCAGGAAGTTGTCACTATTCAAGTTGAGTTAATAGATTTTTTTGTGCGAGCCCGAGGCGACAACGCCACAAGCATTGATTGCCAATCAACTTCAGTTAAATGAGTTTCGTCTCGTTTGGTTTCGATTCGATTGGTTCCATTGGTATTTCATCCTCCAGCTAGCCATGCAAATTCAAGGCTTAGGCGGCTGCAAGTACGCTGATAACGTGCCCGACACCTCACTCAGGTCATAAATTGTCGAGAAACTGCGTGTGTACATCAGGCATACATTTTGCATGCGCCACCAAACATCAGTAAAATGTTTAAATATGATTAATGTGTTGCGTTTTAATGCGGGCCAATGCGGTGTGAAATTTATATTTTAAACATTTGACAAATATACGATGCAAAAATAAATACAAATTTTTAGTATAACTTAGCTTTAAAGCCCACAAATTGAGTTGTGGCTTTTTATACTTTTTTTTTTTTAAATTAATTATAGTTTTTCATACAATTTGCAGCATATGGGGGTAATAATTTCAACCATTCAACCATTATTTTTCATCAAATATTTTGAGCTAACGAAAATCCTTCAGAGTAACTCTCCCTGTGCTGTTGGAAGCGTCTTCCAGCGATGTTTACGCAGGCGAAACAAAGTATTTCATCCTCGCTCGTGAAAGAGATAAGGCGATCGAAGGTTTCTATTATCAAATGTTATATTCATTTTGCCACGAATCTTGCAACCCACTGAAGAAAATGTTTTCATCTAAATAAAGCATATATATGTTCTGGATCAGCTTCAAGGGGGGAAGTCTTAAGAGAGAGAATTTTTACGATATACTTGCTGTTGTTTGGTTTTTTCCATTTCCACTACATCATATATAGCTACATATATGTATATAGCCGCTGGTGTTGGCGCTGGCGTCTAAGGCTCAAACCTTTGACGTCAGGAGATCAACAGCAGTCGCGGGTTCGATCCCCGCGCTTGGGCTGGGTGTTCCGTGTTGTATATATATATGTTTGTGTTGTGTTTGTTTGTGCTCGTCCTCGTCCCTGTCAATTGTGTGTACCCCTCATGCCTTCACCAACTCACCCCCTCATCACCACACCTACTTTCACCCCTCCTCAACAACTTGACACAAGTTAATGTACTGTAATTGCCAATGTGAAAACGCCATACAATATACTGATTGTCCACATAACAGGACAGATTGTATATAAAGATAATGATATAAATTTAAAAAAAAAAAAAAAAAAAAAAATATATGTATATATAATTTGTTCTTTATTCCCATCTAAATTTGATCATGAGCATGCTGGCCAATTGCTTTTGAATTGTTGAGATATGCCTGACCCTGCCCTACATATACAGCAAGGTCAGTCATATCAATGGAATCCAGAAAATATTCTTAATTACCAATAGGCCAGCCGGCAATTACTTCCTGGCAGCTGTCGTTGCTCGAGTATTGCCATAAAAAACCGATTACTTTTATAAACATCAAGTTAAATGCACGACGCACCTTTGTAGATAGACTATGAAGTCTGGAATCAAAGAGAAAATGCTTAAATTGTATTTGCCATTTGCTAGTAGTACAAGTTTAGAAAGCTGTGAATGATTGTACTAGTCACAAAAACAGTCAAAAACGAAAAGGAAAAGAAAAGGACTTACCTTTAACATTACATGTCTTATATATAACTTAGAGCTATAATACACGTACTTCTCTTACTAATGGTTAGACAAATATATTTGATGTTTTCTTAAACTATTACTAAATTGCATTGCGCTTCTAAAATTCTTCAAGTCATGAGGCGATTCATTCCATAAGCTGCCAGCATATATATACAACTGTACTTTTGGGCAGATTAGGTTAAATGTTCCCTGTGACGTCGCAAATTGTAATTTTTGTGACTATTTTGTGTAAAACCGGGAAAGGCTCTCAGATTCAACCACGAATTTAGGCTGATCTCAAAAATTGTATTATTTTATTGGGTTATGTGGTTGTGGCGTCGTCGATTATATATCGATTTATGTTGGCACACATGTCCCGAACATATGTTCAGAGTTTCAAGTACATAGAATACTTAGTTCTTTGACAGATAAAAAGGTTATACCCATGATTCGTCACCAGAGTGATGCTCATGCGACGGTTCTTCTGATCAAAATTCAGAATTTTTGGAAATAGCTTCGCTGTCACAGGTCTCTTGACAAAAACATCCGAAAAAATTTGTGTGACACGAGCGTGATATGTCAACATTCTCAGCGTCTTTTCTTATTCGACGATTTTCAAAAACATTTTTCTTCATAGCATCGACAGAAATTACTGTTGTTGATGTACTGGGGCATCTTCTCGGCCACCTTTAAAGAGTTTGTAGTAGTAGTAGTAGTATGTGGCATGAACAACCATACGGGGTCTCTGCCTGATGCACGATTCGCCACCACGAGCTTCTATTTTGCGTGCATCTAATCCAATTGGATGTCAGGGCTTCAGTCACTTCGTCTTCCCAATGTATCTTCCGCTCCTCCGTTTCCTAGCTGCAGTTTCTTCATGCATACGTACGATATGACTTGGGGCCTTGTTCTGTCGCTGTATTGCAACCTTAACCCCCATATGGCTTGGGGTCGGTACTTCTATGCCACTGTCATCGATTGGGGTTCATGAAGAGTGATCCCTACATACCCTCAGAACGGTCTCTGTCGATTTCTGTACCACTTGTAAGCATTTTTATACTCGTACTCTAGTAGAGTAAACGAGTATATTGTATTCGTGCAAATGTATGTAACAGGTAAAAAAAAGCATCTCTCTTAATCAGCATCAACAGCCGAGTCGATCTAGCCATGTCCGTCTTTACTGACTTACATATATTTGGATATCGGCGGCATACAAATGGACTTCATAGTTAGACAGTACACTAGGAGAAAAGGAAACGGACCCGGTGCGGATCCTTGTGGCACACCGCGCGTGATCCTTTGTAAGGTCGATGAATTCTGCTCAACCAGCACCGCCTGCATTCTATCGTTTAAATATGATTTAAATAATATTAAAGCAGTATTTACATATATATAGTTATATATATGTCTTAGCTTTGCGCATAGGGTATCATGATTTACGGTGTCAAAAGCTCTAGTGTGGCCAAGGAGAGTCTTCCGTCTGTTTGCGCATATCTTCACTATTTTTTTTAGATATCGGTGATGCTGCTTCTATTCCTTCTAAAGCCCGTCTGCCACTGACTGAGGAAGTTGTTGGTATCAAGAATGTGTTCAATTTGTTTAGCCATTACATTCTTAAATACCTTTGCTAAAAACAGTAAAATAGATATGGGCTTGTACTCACCATTTGGCTTTAGAGTAGGCAAAATTTACGAAAATATAAGTAATGTGGCCAAGCAGAGACGGCAAGAATCTTGAGATATTTGGGGCTTAACTTATCAACGTTCAGCATTTTACTTCACATGTAACATAGACGCCGTAGCTAGATAGCAACACTCTTAAATTTGATACTTGACATATTTTATTTCTCTTATCAAGCTGTGGTCATAGTTAAAACTAACAAGGTATATACTTCTATCCTTTCCATGTCCATACGGTCCATTCATCATGAAAACCGACTTGATGCAATGGATATTTTGGCACCATGTATTCCATACGCATATTGCGTCTAAGGGCGCACTCCGCATAATCACGGAACTTTGTCTTCTCGATTGTATGACACTCTTCGGAGTTGCCGTGGTTGAATAGCTCCTTACGGAGCTCTATCCACACGGGCCTATGAGGAATGGTATAATTGTAGACCTGACGATACAGCCATTCTTCAACTTTTGGTACATTGTAGATGGTCGATTTGGCCCTGCAAACGGTGCTGAGTATTGCTGTGGGAGGATAGTAATCACGACGGCGAGTTGTTTGTGCCCTTGGATCTGGTCTCATATGGTGGACACCTACAAAACGTGTGTCCAATCCGAGCACGCCAAAGGTTACGCCCCAGGGGTTAAATACCCATTGGCCCATTTCATCCGTTTGAAATGGTGGTATTGATATAGTTTTCTCTGATTCACCGCCACCACCACCACCACCACCACCGCCACCACCACCGCCACCACCATCACCACCGCCGCCTCCATCACCCTCTTCGTTGTCATCAGCTTTAGGACCCCCCTTAGGTTGATTAGCCCCTCCTACAGGCTTAGGCCTAACTTCTCCAGCCCCTTCGTCATCATTTTGTGCCTTAGCCCAAAGATTAAGGATGTCGGTAGTTAATTGGTAATGCACATTAGCTTTTGATATCGTTGGTATTGGCGGATTGTTGCGACCCTTTTGGGGAAATAATCGTAAGCCTGCCTCCATTCGTGGCACAACGATCGAACTGACGGTCATAGTAGTGCTTCCAGTGTCGTTTTCAGTGTGGACCACCGGAAAGGCACCAATTTCATCCACAGGCATCATCTGTACACAGATATTTACTGATTACAGATTTATTGGCTGTGGTTGTTAGGGACTTACGCTAATTAGGTATGAAACGCAAAATACCATTACAAAATTTATCTCCCACATGTTGCCAGAAAATATGTAAGTACGTGTGCACAAAATAAAACTGAAAACAAAAAACAAATTAAAAATTTTAATATCTGTGTGACAGATAGTTGTTTAATACAAAACTAGATAGCAAAGGCAAAGTGTGCTTTGTTGACAGGTTTTTGAAGTAAAGTAGTTGTGTTTCACTTAAATCAGAAATAAATACAAATAGCACCACTAAGAGACGACTCAAGAACAAAAATTCACTTTTTGGACCTTTCGCTGAAACATGACCTTTAGTCCATCCAAGTTTGCTATTAAAATTAATACTTAAGAAACAATTTTGAAAATTTTGATCGATATTTACTGCTAAATTGCGAGAAATAAATGATATATATGTATATATAAATATGTTATGTAAATGCTTGGGCATTTACATGATTGGAATCATAGGCGGCTACAAGTGTTTTAAGCATATATAGTTGTGAGCATGTACAATACAATTCCATTCAAAATGTTGTATTTTTTTTAAAGCGATTTATATATCAGGCTATATCTGTTTATGTATCTTGTCTTGTCAACGTTTTCAAATTGTTTTTCCATGGAAAATATAAATGTACAATTTTGCTTATATCTAAAAATTTGCATCACCAAAGAGCCAGAATTTTATGAACTTTTGCTCCATTTCGAGTCTGCTGGCCAAATGCCAGACCCCTTGCCGGACTATTCCCATTCCCTGTGCAGCCTGTGCGTGCCATTTGCGGGTAATTAGTCAACCTTGAATCCTTGCGCCGACTAAGAGTTCAACTACCTATTTCGGTTAGCGTTTTTAGAGATCATTGATCAATTTGTATGCTGCGCAAAGTGTCCCAAAAGAAATGAAAGAACGAAAATGAAAACAAACAAAAAACAAAGCAAAGCAAAGTGCACGCCAAGAGCAAAAGAGACAGATAAAGAGGCTATAAATAAATGCAAAGCATTATAATGACAGCTATAAAGAACATGATGATGACTTGGCACACCCCATTCATCAAGTTCGATGAGACACCACGGGACTTGGACACGCATAAGCCACAGACGCCTGCCCCCGCTGTCTGTTGCACATTTCATTGAACTTTTTTTTTTTTAGATTCGCTGTTTTCGCCTACATTGTTTTTGGTTGCGACAACATGTTGCATATGGCTGGAAGCTGAACCGACCTACCCCCTCTATCTCTCAATCTGTCCAACAGCTGCGGTAGCAGCAGCTAAGTGCAATATGAGTAGCACTCGTCGCTTGAAGATTCCATACATACATATTTAAATCGAAGGCAGCTGCCACATTCAGCAAAGGGTGATGGCCAGAGAGGGAAAACGGGAATCTGTTTGCATCTGTTGCGCTGGTCTGTGGCTAATTACTGCCACATATAGCCCACATACACGTCCGACTGGCTGCTGGATAGTGGAGAGGGTACGGAGTTCATCATTCAGCCTGTTTTTTTTTCTGGATTTTAGCTCGTATTTATATCTGGATCGTTTTGCACAATTTGTGCTATTTTTGAGGCTGTCTCCATTGTTTGCTCTATAAAACGTATGTCTTATTTCAGGCCTTATACTCGCACTCCAGTAGAGTAAACGAGTATATTGTATTCGTGCAAATGTATGTAACAGGCAGAACGAAGCGTCTAAGACCCCATAAAGTATATATATTCTTGATCAGCATCAATAGCCGAGTCGATAGACCCATGTCCGTCTGTCCGTCCGTATGAAGACCAAGATCCCGGAGACTGTAATAGTTAGGGAGACTCGGTTTGTAAATGTATAAGTGCCTAATCTACCGATTTGCCCAGAGTTGCTAAGGTCGAATAATAATAAAATCGTAAAAAACATTTTGTAAAAAAAACCCCACACCAACAAAAAAAATTTTTCTTCATACTTTTGAGTGTGCCGAATATTGAATAAAAGCGGAGTACGAGTATCTTATAGTAGGAATATCGACTATAGCGTTCCTATTTGTTTCAGTTTTTATGTTGCTATGCGGTGAAATAAAGTTTTTGTTTTGGTTTTTTTTTTGGGCGCATTTAGATGTGACTATTAACCTAGTCAGCGAATGCTCATTTGATATATAAAATAGAAAAAGCTAAATTTCTATGTGTAGGCAAATTTTTATACTCGTACTCTAGTAGAGTTTGCATTTGTATGTAACAGGCAGAACGAAGCGTCTAAGACCCCATAAAGTATATATATTCTTGATCAGCATCAACAGCTGAGTCGATCTAGATATGTCCGTAAGTCCGTCCGTATGAACACCTATATCTCGGAGACTATTAGGGTTAGAGTCACCAAATTTGGTATGTTTAACTCCTCTAGTAGATCGTTAGATCACGCTCCCTGCCTCCGCAAATTGATAAAAATATTATATCTCCCACAATTTTTGACACATTTATTTGAAACTCGGTTTATATATGCATAAGCACATAATCAACCGACTTGGCGAATTTCAATATTATCGGAAATTATTTGCACCCCACGCCAAAACCAAAACAAGTAAAAACGCTATAGTTGAATTTCCGATATTTCAGCAATAGCTAAAAATGATTTCTGAATGAACAAAAATGAGTTTCTGATCGTGCTTGTTATTTGACACAGACCATATATGCACTTAATGTCTCTATTTACATCTTCTTTCCATTGCACAGTATTGTTTATATTCATTTATACCCACATCCAACCATCCAACCATTCACACTACATACATACATATACAGCTTCCAGAGCTGCTATGTATCATAAATTAATGTGCTGGCGGTATCAAGTTACATTTTGGCTTTTAGATTTGGCTTAATCAACGTACTCAGATTCCGACTCAAAATGCAACAGTTGGCCAACTGGGCCGGGCTGCCAGGCTGGGCAATGTCTCTCTGTCTGGCTAAGTGTCAATTTGGGTCTCGGTCTCGGCTTCGGCTTGGGCTTTGGCTTTGGCTTTGCGTTGGGCTGCGGGTTAATGCTCGGATTGAGATGTGGCAACAGCCTAACAACTTGTTTCTCGTTGCACTCTCACAAACACACACACACTACCTGACTAAGGTGGAATGTGTATTATTTATTTATGCAAAGCTTTTTGAAAATATTGCCCACCTTTAAATGGAGGCACTTCAAATGTTAAACACACAAGTGACAAGCTCGCATATGTGCAAATGTATGTACACTCAAAAAAAAGTAACAATATTATAACTAAAAAATATAATTTTTTCTTTTTGATAAAGTATTTCTTAAAATCAAAAATTATAATTTTAAAATTTTTAAATATCTTTGATTTATATTTATTATTCAGCTTAGCAAGGTGATAAAAAAATTGTTTATAAAACGCATAATATTTTAAAATTAAATGGACTATTTTATATTTTCCTGAGTGTATGTATATGTATGTGTGCATATGTAATTCGTGTGGGCGTTGGGTTGTGTAAGAAAAGCGAAAACAAATAAAGTCAATTTTGGCATGCAAATCCTTTAAATCAAAGAAAGTAGCAGCAATAAATGTTGACAAACAATGCGCGAAATGACAGTGACATTTCTTCTGTATATTTTTTTTGTAACTTTTTTGTGCTCAGGGAAAGGCGAAGCGGAAGTACAACAAATTGGGAAACATAAAATCAACATAGCTAATAGTTCACTTAGGGTAAAGCGAAACCCCGAATGCGTCAAAAAATCGGCAGCAGATTGGGCAAGTGTGTGTACACATGTGTGTGCTCGTGAGTTTTTCTTTTGCTTTCTGTCAGCTCGGGGGGCCATCAAGATGTTTGGTCGGTCTGCTCTGGGGTCGGGGTCTTGGGGTTCTTTGCTTGGCATGACATAGTGGCACACATTTTGCCCCTTTTGCCTTGTCGTGTGTGACCGGGGCGGCCCATTCCCTAGACTTACATACTTATGTACGTCCGTACGTCATCTAGAAGCCGATTTACTATTGAAAATAAAATTTTATTCGATTTGCTTTTGCATTTTTTGTTTTTGTGTTGCTTTTTTTGTCGTTTCTCTTTACCACGGCCGGGCTTCCCTGTCTCTGCTGCCGGCTTTTTGCTTAAATGTGCAACGCTCTGATGACTTTTGAATTTGATGTGCGTAGCTTTTTTACGACACTTACAAGCCTTATTTGTGGCCATATGCGTGTGTTGTACAACATATGTAAGGGGACCATACTAGGATATAGAAAGGTCAGTCGAGCCCTAAATACACTTGAACTATTTGGGACATAAAATAAGATGATACTGATATTCCATGAGGATTAAAGTGTTTATGAATCTGTATGAGCCATGAAGAAATTATATATATACATAACATGTTGCGTTACAAATGCCCTGACAAAATTGTATAACTCTCAGTAAGCGTATATAAATAAAATCTTTATAATTCTCGCCGTGCTCCAGCTGTTGCTGATAGTTGAAATTTGTATAACATTTTATTGCTTATTGGCTTTTATATGAAATGTGCATAAAGCTACGGCGCAAAGGGAGAAAGAGCTAATAATGGCTTGCTTGCTTGCTGGCGATGCAAAGCGGAAAATTATAATAACTCATAAATTTTCAAAGTGAAAAATATGAAACTATGATTTCCTACGCTAGAGCATTGATGAGCATTTATTTATTATGAGTCGTCTTTCGACACTTGCGTAAGCATTAACATGAATAATTCGATTGAATCGGCCAGGCCACGCTGCGCCTACATTGGCGGCGAACGTCTGCATTTTGTGGGTTAGGCCCCAAACTTGAATCGAGATTACGTGCGAACCATTCTAAACAACTGAAACAGCAAGATCTGCCTGATATATGATTATTATGGGGAGGGAGAATGAGTAACATACACGAGCCTCTCGCTCTATCTCCCTATTTCTCTTATTCTCTCTCGCTCAATTTGGCCGTGTGGCACGCTGCACGTGCTACATAGTCTTCATCTGTGAATTGCATAAATGTTGCCTCATTATATCAAAAAGCCAATTGTAAAACGTTTTGGACAAGCTAACATGTTTGCTTCAAGCTCTTGAGCTGTTCAATTTGCATTTTGGGCTTTTGTTTCGTGTATTTGTTGTTATTAATGAAATCGTTAAACAGATTGTTCAGCGAGATCGTCATTTGAAGATAAAGCCTGATGAGACAATATCTATCAAGAGTTTGCCTGTGTGGTCTTGGGGTAATGTGAAGGGTAAAAATGTTTTAAAGCACTTAGCTCAACAGCGAAAAAGCATGATTGGTAGATGCTTATTAAACAAATAGCGGCACAATTGACCATTATAAATTCAATGATTCATTTTGACACTCTAGGTCAGACGCAATTAAATATCGATTACAACTCACGGTGTCATGAGGCATTTGTAGACAATCTGAATTCAAATTCAAGTCTATTTAATTGTAAAGTAAACAAATACAATTTTGATAGATAAATAAAGGCTTCACTTTATGAAGTACCTAAAGAAATATATGTATATGCCGGAAGCATGTCTGTAGCCAACCGTGGCTGTAAGAAATCCAAGATTGAAAGTTTTGAACCGATGTTAGTGATAATTAAGTTTTATACCCTGTGCGTATCTAGAAGAATTTGTTGCAATGTACTTAACAGTCAAAAGGATTTACAACATTTACAAATGTTGAAAAATGAAAAGAAAAGAATTCAAAGAATAATTTTGAATGTCTGCATTCTTATAACAGCTTTTTACCTATATGTAATTTAATGTGAACTATGACACAGTCTTTCAGTTGATTAATTGTGAAGTTAAGTAATTTTGTTTGCAAGAATCCTTTAGTTTTTATAGTTTATGACACAGTTAAAGTTTGCATAATTACAAAATTATGTTTATTAGTAAATGTGTTTATCTGTTGAAACTGCTAAAGATGGCAAACAAACTGTAATAATTTATTCATTGATTAATTGCTAGATCTTCTTCATGTTAGGTGTCAGCTGTTTCAACATGTTCATTGAGTCTTCTGAATTGAGTTCTTACTGTCATCATTTGTTCGCAGCGAGTGAGTGTCATCAAAATGTTACGCTTAATTAATGAAAGTCAACACTTTTACTTAATGCTCACCCAATTGAAAGTCATTTGCATAGAAGTGGCATATATTTGAGAGCTTGAGCTTGTCTGAACGAACTCTCCGGCTTGTCTATTATTTTGTTCTCGTTGGAAGCCAAAAGCTATGCTTGATAAATATGAATTGTGTCTGTACCGCTGTTCAGTGACAATTTGAGGTCACCAACATAGTTTCTCTGGCGCCCATTAATTGTGTTAGATTATTCACATATGGTAAGAGGCATTACATCCCGAATAAAACACCAAAACTGAAAAGTGAGTGTGCGCTCAAAATGTTGAATGAATTCTCGTTTTCTGATTAGCAGCTGCCCTTGAATGGCTAATTACAAAATGAGCTCAGGCTGTGCTTATTATGATTTATTGATACAACTGCAGCGGTACATATACAAATTTCAACCAAACAGCAAAGCTAAGTTGACAATTTTGTTTATTTATGTGCAATTTGTCGCTTGATCTCTGACATTTCAACTTACAAGCTCACAAAAACAAACCGATCTTTGTTAGGTTCTTATCATATTTATATAACAACTTAAAGTAATTACTTCCAGTATGAAGATACAGAAAAGTTGCTGGAACATATGATTGTTCGTTTTCAAATTCCAGAAAGATGTTTATAATGTGGAGTGTCATGGAAATTCCTAGAAATCTAGAGAAATTAATTTGTAAACACTTGAATCTATAGGTTTATTTTATGTAGCTTAGTTATAGATTAACTTATTTTTGAAACCCTTTTTGAGGTATTTTGAGGGTTCAACAAAAGCACCAACATTATTTCAACATTTGCTTATTTCGAATCTTTAATTTGATTAACACATTTTTTGAGTATCTTTTGTTAAGTGAAATTCTCAATTGAATCGCAAATTTTGAGCTATTGCCTAAATATGTGAAGCACCTTATGCCTCTTTCTGTTAGTATCTGGGTGTGTGCCCCCAGCTTGTTTGCTTATCTGGCTGGGAGCATGAGTAACATCTAATGATACAGCGATCAGTACCACTTCTAATTACCATTAATCTCAAAAAATCGTAAATGTATCCATAGGCTTGTCTATGCTGCCGTTGCTCCATCTAACCATGTCCAACAAATTCGCATGGCTGACGCATAAAGCTGTTTGTTTGGCTCTGCAAAATTTGTGAACCATACACATATAACCACAGAATTGTGTGGCTTCTAGATAGTTAAAGGGGTACATATGCCAGAGGTGTGGGGCGTTGTGGTTAGCAGGGAGGCAATTTGCAGTGGTGTATGTGTTTTGGTTGTGTGCATGGTTGACAATGAAGGCGCCGTGTACTCGTAATTATAAACTACAGTTTGTACCGAAGTGGTTAACAGTGGCTCATTGGTATAGTAGGTGGCTCGCCGGAGGATGGGGGTGGTATTTGAGCATTGGGGTTGTCTGCATGCCAATGTTGCCTGGACTCATGTTACCCATAATTGGTGGCGGGCTGATGAAGTGTCTGCGGTAGCACAAGTGAACATGCAGGTTCAGCATACGACCGCATATTGATTGGGGATAGTTTTTGTTTGAAGTAATATTTTTGAATTTGTTGCAATTGCATTTTAAACTAAACTTCTACCTTTCTTTTATTTCTTGTAGCAACATGGCTGTGAGAAAAATTCGTCTTCTGTTGTTTGTACTAAGCCTGTCATTTACAACTGCATTCGAACTAAACGGACAATCTATTAAAGGTAATGTGTAATGCCCAATTTCCAGATATAGCTATTGAAAGAAGTTCAATTATGCCAGCAGATATTTGACATAATTTATAACAAAAATGTTATAGCTTTCCTAAAAATGAGTGATATTAAATTAGTTAGAAGAGGATCTGGGATGCTAACCCCCATCAGTGTTCAAATTTGTTCAGACCTAATGTAGAAGACATGAAATTCTTCCTTAAAAAGTCCAAATTCAACTAAGACCATGAAGAACATGAACATTATAAGAATCCTTGTATGTTCTCATATTTGTCATAAAATATTGAAGATATAAAAAGACAATTTCGAAATAAGCTCACTACACTGCAGCAATTGTATATTTAAATGCATTTTAATAGAGGTCTAATATAAATAACATTTTCAGAAACGACTTCAGCATTTATATACTTAAAGCTTATGAATAATTAACAAATTACAAACTTTACGTTCATCAGAAAATAAAAATAACGTTGATACTTTCCAATTGCTTAAATCATGGTTCAAATTGTTTTTTGTCGCTTTGTTTCAAAAGCTAAAGCATACTTTCAGGCTGTGGGTTAAATTATATTAGTCAAGTAAAAAGCATGGCATACTTGGGGGGGTGCTTCAATAACTATATGCAAAACATATATGTTTCCAGCGTTTCCTATAACTTTTTTATTATAAGCTGCTCACCCCATTTCTTTCACTAGATGCTCTGGCAGAATTCACACTGACGGACATCATGAACAACAATCAGTTTACGGGCATTGAGTTTGTTGAGGCCGACGATGGTTTTCCGGCGTTTAAGTTTTTGCCCACCGCAGATGTGAAGTCGCCCTATCGCATGCTGTTACCCGAAAAGCTGTACGAGTTCGCCATACTCATCACCTATCGCCCCAGTTCGCTGAAGGGTGGCTATCTGTTTAGTGTGGTCAATCCATTGGATACTGTGGTGCAGCTGGGCGTGCATCTCTCGCCGGTTGTGAAGAGCACTTACAATGTGACGCTTGTCTATACGCAGGCTGACCAGAAAGTGGGCCGCAAGTTGGCCAGCTTCGGTGTTACCTATGTGCCCGACAAGTGGAGTTCGATTGCGTATCAGGTGCTGGTTGATAAGGTATACTTCTACTACGACTGCGAGCTGCGCAACAGTACGCCTGTGGTAAGAGAGCCCCTTGAGTTGGTATTCGACTCAGCCTCCACGTTGTATATAGGACAGGCGGGCTCTATAATTGGTGGAAATTTTGAGGTAAGTACGTCGCTTGGCCAATTTTATTCGTAATTTTATTTGTCGATTAATTTTCGAAACGCCAACAAGCAGCAGCACATGTATGTATGAAAGGGGTCAATATGGTAATTGAAATATAAAAGCGGCACTTCAAAGTGTTTTGATAAGACATAAGGGAGAACTTCAGCTATATGTATGTGTATTTATTTTTAGAGTCATACAGCTGGTACGGTCTCAAGTATATTTCGATTAGCATTTAAGTTTAAGAGGAACAAATGCCTACTCTAGCGTGTGGAAATCTCAATGCAGCTTTTCACCACTTGATAAATTTCAACATCCACCCTTGTAGTGGCGCCACTCTGTCATCTGGCGTTGAAGTTTGGCAACTGCTCAAACTGTAAACCATCCTGTCGACCCACCCCTTAAAAACTTCACTCAATGCCTTACACTCACTCAAAGTTCTCTCAGTTTTTGCTCAACTCACATATGTTGAGTATAAGCGTAGTGTAATGCTAAGTAACGCTCTGTGATTTTATTCAGCAGCACTCGAGCATTCAGCAAATGATGGTACGAACACTTTTGTGTTGTCTGTGGCATGCACGAGTGTCGGGCCCATTGCCGCCTGCCTGCTGTGCTTGGCTGTGATTTGATGGGCTCACGAGTCCGTTTACCTTTTCATTCGCGTTCGGTGCTGCAAACGGTTAGGTCGTACGTACGGCAGAGTCGAGCATGCATACCATATCACTAAAGCCGCCGTCACGCATCCATACGTTAGCTTCGTACATACGATTCGCGTTGTATTACTCGGGCACGTTCATGTTCTCGGTGTCGTGTTTGGCCATGTGTTTGGCTTTGGCAAGCAGCTACCGCCTAGGCTAAGTCCCAAATGAAGCCTTTGTGCGAAGTTTAGCCGCAAAATATGAAAGTGATTTATATGCCTGAATGAAATATGTATGTTGGCATTATGCTCAAGTGAAATACAAAGGCAGCAACGATCCCAAATTTGCACAAAAGTCAATTAAAATTCAATTATGCGACCAAAGATGAAGGAAAGGCGGCGCAAGCGTTTGAAAATGCGACCGTTAAATGACTAACTTGAAAACAATCAAACCGCCAAGTGTTCCAGCATATCCTCACATTCATATCAGTGTAACAGCGCCGTGAAACACATATCTTCCCAACCGTATGATAAACATATCGCGTTTATGTGCTTGTGGTTTTTGCAAACTTCATTAAATCAATCAAAACTAACTAAACCCCCCGAACCGCTGCGGCCGCTAAAAACGTATGAAATCAAAAACAGTTTGCCTCTCTATGGCAAATATTTACAATTAGTTTGCCATGCGCGTGGCTTACTTGTTATTGTTGTTGTTGTACTAACAATTGTTGTTGTTCTTTTGTTGTGTTGGTCGTGTTATGAGTGTGTTGCTTTAGACGCTCAACGTATGCGTAATATACGTCGCGTCGCATTTGCCGGCTGTTAAACTTTCGTTGCATACTTTGCGGCTAGAAGTACAAAAACTGAGCTGGACCGAACCATGTTAAGTGCTTCAGTAAAAGAATTTTATTAAAAAAAAAAAACTAAAATAAATAAACTATTTGCAACACTGCCTGCCACAGGCATCCGAAACCATTAGAGTGTGAGCTACATTTCTGTCGCTGCCAGTAAATTTGTTCAAATGAAAATCAATCAATTGCACACAATGCCGAAATGCAGCATGCGGTGTGAAAAAGTAAATTAATTGCGCACAGCAGGCTATCGGTCTGCCAAGAGTTAACAAACGACCTGGGGTACAGCACTTCGACTACAGCATTTGCCACAATAGTTGGGAAAAATTAAATTAATAAAAACCAACCAACAATATGTGCTGTCATTTGTAATTACAAATGAGCTTCAGAAAAACGCACATAACTTGAAAAAATTAATTAAATAAAAAAAAGAAAACACGAAACAAACAAACAAACAAACGCATATCTTACGTACGTGCATAAATTAAAAAATAAGTGAGAATATTTGTAATTAAATTATCTGTGATTTTTGTCAACATATTTAATAAATATAATTTTACTTCGCGTTATAAATTTAAGTGGCTTTCAATGATTTTGTTATAAAGGTAAATATTTCATTCTGCTGGAATAAATACTACTATGTGCCACTCACACACACTGATAAACTGCCAGTCACTGATTTGGGAGCAGTTGATATTTCTGATGGTTGATATTTGGAAATAGAAAACTTTTTAATATATTTAACCATATCTTTTCAACTCAATACGAGATGCATTTTTATCTGTAAAAATTTTCGAATACGATAGATTTATTATTTCTGAATAAGCTGAATATTTCTTTTATAAAAAAAAAAAACAAATTAAATTATCGTGTTTATCAGATTTGTTCCATAAAGATTAGTAGTTTGCCTTTAAAGGTAAATTTTTAAATAACAAAATCTTCGATTTTTTTGGCTTACTTATTTACTTACTTCTTAAACAACCTGGTAGATACTGAAAGAAAAATGTGTGGGCAGTTCTTGTGTTTACGTTCTCCTCCTACCCAGTGACGAGGAGTGTATACAAATAGTTAGACATGCTGTTGCTACTGCTGCCTGTGAAGCTAAACATTGACGGTCGCTAAATTATGACAAGCTTAGGAGGGGAGTGTGGGGTAAAGCCAGTAAGTCGCCTACATGGATTGGCTCAGAACTCTCTATATATGCCACATGCTCATTTCATTACGTTACGTTTCGTTGGCGCGCCTAAATCAATGGCAAACTCATTAAAGCGACAGCAGCGCAAACTGTGTTTCCCTGACGCGCCACTAACCACACACACGCACTACACTACCGCACCACATATACCCTCAACCAGCATAGAGATGTTGGATGGGGATCCCTATACACATCCCTCATCCTCATCATCATCGTCACCCTCATGGGCTATGCATATGCATATTAAAAGAGCACGTATATATTTTTGTGCGCCTTTTGTCTTTGCCTTTTGCGCTCGTTCTTCACATATGGCCGACAGGCAAACGAAAATACTTTTTATTTATTAAATAAAAGCCATACCACGCATTTCTGGCCTTTTTAATGGGCTCCTTGTGAAAAAGAATAAAATATATAAAAGCTATGTAAAAGTTATCAGTAAGTTGTTCATTTCATTAAGCTTAAGTTCCCTTTTTATCATTTTGGAAACTCAATGGCTATATCCCTATTTATTGATAGGACAGCATATCATGTTTTCTTACCAGCCCAGTATTGTCCATGTAAATCGTGCAATTTCCTTGACAATTACTTGAATTGTATTAAAACTATTCATAAAAGTAAACCGAATTTTAATTCCTGAGTGATGCTCACCCATGATTAAAACTCTCCCTTAATGCTAAAAATGTAAGTGCGTCCTTGCTAACCTATATATAACGTTGCCAAAATGAACGACTGGCAATGTTAAATGTTGCCTAATCTCTGACTGCAACAATGCTGTTTCTGTGCTGTCTACTGCTCGTCGAGTGTAATGGGAAAAGGGCTCAGTGAGCGAAAGCCCTCCCTAAAAGTCAAATGAAATTTTAAGTTTTGAGGCTATGTGCGTGCATTTAATTACGCACATAAAATGCAACAGCAGTAAGAAGAAGAACAGCAACAACAAAAGTTCAATGATATAAACTTTTCGCAGAAGCTTAAATAAAGCATATACATAGTCATTCACACTTGAAATCCCATATTGTTAGTTTTGTATTTTTGGGCAGGAGCTTTAGTTTTCGATGGCATCTTTACAATCATAAATTTTGCATGCCTGACTTTCACATTGTATGCATGTCTACGTCTATGTGTGTCCTCCCTCCTGTTAACATGCACTTAAATATGCCAGCATTATTGTTATTATTGTTGTTGTTAACACCAATGGCTTACATGATGTCAGCAGCTCCATTGTCCTTACTTGCATTCTCATACAGAATAGGCTTCATTTACAGTAATTTATAATTTTGATTTGCAAATTTATCAATTTAGCAACATAATGCAATATTTTGACCCATTATGTTGACACAATTTAAAATTCAATTTAAAATGTTTTATTTACATATTTAGACCAAATTGCCATACTCATTCCAAAAAATAACAATAACAACAATAACGAAAGAAACTTATTTTGTACGTCATCGCGATTATGTGCGCCAGTGTATGTGTATATTAAATTAGTTTTTCGTAATGCCTAGCGTGCATTTGTGTGTGTGTTTTTTTTTTGTATTGTTTGAGTCATAAATTTATAAATACGGTTAGCTTACTCTCATCAAATGGACCAAATAAGGCTTTGGAAATTTTGTCACTGTTAAATTTATATAAACCCATGTTGAGAATTTGGGTATTTCATATACATGGTTGTAATTCGAAACGTTTATTAACAAAGATATGCACACACAACATCTCAACGAATCTTAAAGTAAACTATAATTTCTTTACAATAAAGTTCAAAGGTCCAAACTTGTGCGTTAAATTTTATTTATTAAAATTAAATACAATTTTCTGATTAGACATTAATATGAAAGACTAAAAATACTTAGTTTAATTGATATTTTAATCTATATATCAGAGATATTATATTTATAAAATTTTTGTTATATAATAAAGACTCCAAACTACAAAAACTATGAAACGAGGTCAGGATATGTCGGCAAATTCAAAATATTGTGATCTCTTTACGAAATATTTAAATAATCTAGCAAGTCTGCGTGTTTAACATTTGTTGAAATATTGAAATATTGAATATAGTTTTAATTTGTTAAAGTTCCTTAAGTTTTTTTTTTTGGGTATTTTGAGCTACCACACTTGACATTTGGCTACTTGGATCTAAATTCACTTGGGTCGAAAAGAAGATTAATTCGTGATTTACTAATTTTATTTAAAGATTTGGATATATAGGTGGAACAGGTGATGAGTTTTCAAAGTGTGACATTTAAATATAAACATAAATACTCGTATCTCACTGAAGTTTCTTATTGCCTATTTTATTTGTTGATGCAAAGGAGTTTGGATGTTTTGTTGATCTTTTGTTCTTAGGTAAACATAATTATCATGGGAATCACAGAGTCGCAAAGATAAATACTGCTCAAAGATAAATACTTAGTCATAGATTTGACCTGGCCTGTTTTGTCCGAAGGTGTGGGGACCTTCCGGTCCTAGGTGGGCCAACATCAATATATTCTTCACCATTAGTCAAATTTATAGTGAATTTATACTGAAAGTCGAGTTGTAGGCTGGCCACGCCCTTGACAGTGTCAAATGTGACATAGCATGATGTATTTACGCTCGCTCGCACGTATGAGTTCGTTTTCCATCAGTTGCAATTTAAGTTATATTTATATGCATCGTAAACTAAAATAAGATTACCAACTACATCTGAGGTCTCTTTCCAAAAGTCCTCAATGATTGATCAAATTTCTTAGAACAACGTTAACAAATTCAAATTGTATCAAATGCTACTTCAGTTTGCTTTTTTCGCACGAAAATTTAAGAAAAACCAATTATATATGACTCCAGGGCATAAGTAAAGGTGGAGTATTTCTATTTTCTTAGAATTTGGAAAAACAAATACAAGTTGAGTGTAAAGAAAAATCTTTTTTAAATGCATGTATAAAACTTTGATTACGAAAATGAGGAGGACAGTCAAGGGTGAAATAGATATCTTAGAATATATACTTTAGTACATAAGTATTTAGTATAGTGTTAATTTTTTTTAATTTATAATGCTGGCATATAATACAACATCTTTTGTAACACATATTGCTTTAGCATACTTATTAAAAAAAACTGTTCTATATCATTGACCCAAATCTTAAGTCCTAAGTATTTTTATTTGTACCTCAAAGATGACCCTGAAAACTTTTTGTAACAACCACACCCCACATATTTATGACCATAAATACATGTAGTATGCTCCCCAGCACAAAGCCATCAAATGCCATATTAATACGAGTATATAGTTATTTTATAGGCCATGAGGCGCTTCAATGGTGGGCAAACCGAACTAAACACAAATCAAAAGGAGGGACGCACTGCATAGCATGTGATGATTTTTATGATTTTATAGATTTTTATGGCCAAAAACCATTAGGGCTGCCTCCGGCCAATGTCAACTTATGGGGCGGGCATCAATAAACATAAATTATGCAAATCTTTCAACTTTAATTATATGAGCTGTACAGTTAAAGGAACCGTTAATAATGCCCACAATGCCAACGCCCCCACTTGTTATATCACAGCTTGCAAAGTATGACCGATTATTTGGGGCTTGTTATTAATTTAACTAGCGGCCTTTATGAGCGCGTTTTAATCATTGAGAACACGCGTATTGTACACACACTCACACATATGAGCATACGCACATACACATGCATTTGTTTATATATGTGGAAGATGTTGGGTTAGGGATTGAAATTGTAGGAGCTGTCAGGCGGTTGTGCTTATCGATCAAACGCTCACAACTCACTGCCTGGGGTTAGACATTTCGTCTTTCCCTGGCATTTTGTTATTTTGTTGCTTTTGGGTTGGCTTTTTATTAAAGATACATATGTGACACATGCTTAACCCCGCACTGAAAGCGCCTCTCCGAGCCCCAACATATTCCTAGCTAGACAAAGTCAAGAAGAAATGTTGATATGTAAAGCGGAAATTTGTGTGGAAAAGGGTGCTTATTAAAAAATTACATGTCAAAAAAGGGTGCAGAGCAAAAGAAAGCTATGAGTAGACATAAAACGAGCTCTATCCTTGGGTTACTATTTGTGTACCCTTGAAAACTTTTCAAGATTTCTTAATCGCTATCAGAAGGAAGAGACTTTGTTGATGATCTGGCAGATAGTTTTACTTGAGGAGTATTCGAAGACTGACCCTTTTGTAAAGAGTATATTAAGTGATTAATAATAAAAATAAATATATAATAAGAGATATTAAAACATTTACGCTACGTACATCGTTTTTTCCATGAACGCTGGTAGAATTCGGAGTTCACACTTCACCAAAGGGAGATAACGAGCAGCGATTGTGCAGAAACCTACATCAACAACTTTATACTCATCATTGCCCACAAAATATGTTTGCTGGGTTGCTATGTGTGTTTGTTTGTATGTGTGCAAGGCTACCTTTTTTAAATATGTCACACCATTATCTTCATTAGCAGCTAATGTCCAACAAAACGAAGGCCTTGCAACTATTCTCTAAGACTTTGGTTACTCTTTTACATTACATTTTTCTTCTTTTTATTTTTGTGACTACCATGACAACTCCAAAAGTCATTACTCATTTTGGCGTGCTTCATTTAGAAAACGGAGATAAGTAGGGAAATTCCTTATCAACCAAACTCCTGCCACTGCTGGTTGGTCTGCCTTTTTGTGGCAAAAGTTTTGCCCCTTTTCATTAGGGCGTCCAAAAAAGAAACAAAAAAAAAACTCTGCGCTGAAATAAGACCAAGTAGGTAATTTCATTAGAAAACTTGAGCCGTGTCAAACTTTAAGCTTAAACTGTGCCGTAGAATTTTAATGCTACTGTACGAAGAATGCCCTGAAAGAGGCTTGACTTCCTAGCATTCCCATACTGGCATAAAAAAAAGTTTCCGTTTTTCGGGCGCGCATACAAAAAGTTTGTTTTACGCCGACACTGACTCGTTGACTCAATAACTGGCTAACAGTCGTGTGGGCAAAGGGTGCCCAGTTGTAGAAGAGGAAAGGTTCTCAGTGCGGCAGGCTCAGGCTTCATTCAGGTGGGCTCTGTTTGGACGCTGCTGGTAGCTCTAGACTGACACGATTATCGTAATTATGCGCTCGCTGTAGCATACTTTTCTGCGCGAAGCTCTGACACAATATGTGAGGGTGTGCGTTTGTGTTTGTTCTGGGATACATCTGTAACATAATATGTGTGCGCGTTTTTGTGTGTTAACTTTTACCGCAATTATGTAGGTTGCAAACTTTGCGGCGTACGCTTTTTATTTTCTTTCCTTCTTAAGGCCACACAACAGTCGGGGCAAAAAGTATGCGGCTTATGCCTTTATGTTCGAATGCCAAAACATTCAAAGGAAAATTTACGCCTATAAGTTGCTTGAATACCCTAGTTATCTTATTCATTGATGCTGGAATTCCCAGGCACGTGGACTGCGACCATTCTGTAGTCAGCATTTACAATCACCAGGCCTTGGCGGCATTACGATCCTTAGAGAAACAAGCATTGATGGGAGGCGGCGTGTATCTCTATCCGTTTTAGTCTCAGACAAACAGGTGGGCCGAAAGACCCATCTATGACTGATTTGAGTTCAAATATTTTGAGTTTGAATGGGATTTACGTAAGTCGTAATTTTGCTAGAGTTTATATTTCATGTATTCGGATAAGCTTTCTTCACAGCGCTACAATTGAAATTCCCCCATAGAAGTGTATATAAAAGCAAGTAAACTTGAGACAGCCCGTGCAACCAAAATCTAGGCAACGCATTTTCTACCCAAGGCTCAAGCCAAATTCTTTGCCTGCTTTTCTTTCAATTTTTTGTTTCCTTGTGACGTTGCTATAATTCAATATTTTCGCAAATAAACTTGTTGGCAGCTTAACTTTTCATAAAGTTTTTTTTTGGGTTCTTGGTTTTTTGTTTGTGCTGTCAAGCAATTTTCGGTTTTATTTTTCAGCCGCTTCTCCCTTTGCGGCACAAATCAGTGGGAAAATGCTGACAAGCGACGGCGAAGAAAAATTAAATAAAACGTGTTACATTTGTAGCGTTTACAGGAAGTGCGTGTGTTTAGGGCCGAAAGCGTGACTAAGGCGGTGTGTGCTGGTGTGTGTTTATGGCATGTGTGGACAAAACGCTTTGTGCCAGATTACTTCTTCTTATGGCTTGGCAAGGTTAAAGCGGGGCACACAAAAGCCATTAGGCAGGCAGCAGCCCATGGCCAAGTGGCTTCCTGGTGTGGGTAAGGGTAACGCAACGGCTGTGGGGTCAATTCGATTATCAAGAAAATGCTCAAAGAAACAGCAACGACAACCACAGCAGCAGTGGTAGCAGCAATAACAGAAGTGTCTGTGTGTGTGTGTGGCACACTCACACACCCCTAACCAAACTAATTAATATTCCAATCTATATATTTCTTTCAGGCAATTGTGTTCTTGTGTTGATTTTTAGTGCCCTAAGTGTTAAAAGAAAGTGAGTGTGAGTGCTAGTGTGGTGTAAATATCATCCAAAATGGCAATGGTTATATCGACGCGTGCTAAACTCGTAATAACGGCACTGATTCTATTCTTTTTGCTCGGCATCGTCCTTGTCACGGGCTCCACAAAGGGTTGGTTCGCACCCAATCGCTACAACGGAGAGCGTGTGGCTGCTAGGATACAGGTAATTAATGTAAAGAACCGATATTTTGGTTCAAAATTTTGTTTTTCTTAAATTGTTAAACTAGTAAGGCCACTTTACAGGAAGAAAGACAAAACAACTATTGAATAAATGCAAACAGGTTATAAAGAATATTACAGTTTTAAAAGAGTTTTTGCTTTTCTTAGGCCTCTTCACACCTTGTCCATAAAACTAACTTCTACTTTATTAAGCAGTCAAACGCAATTCTGTTTTCAAAGTTTGTTTTCTTTTGTATAAACTTATCGAGAGTTTTATCAACTCGAATATTTTAAGTATTTTCACAACTGACAATCTGTTTTATTACCAGCATGATCAGCTTCAACTTGCGTTGCCAATCATTCTAAGTGGCACAACACTATAACAAGGCATTTCCACATATTCACAAAATGTTTAAATAAAGCTAATGAAACCAAAAATTTAACTGTTCAAGTGGACATCCTTATCTTGCCAACAACTAAATTTTACTATATCCGAAGGATGTGAAAAGATTATAGATATATATATATATATCGAAAAGTGAATTTCATATTTTTCTTGCTGTTTATTTTTATGCCTTTTTAGGTTCACAAATTGTTTGTGTTCCAGCTGAGAGTTACAACTGTTTGGAAATTAAAAGGCATTTTATACTAATTAAAAGAAGCTTCACAATTAATTATAATTATAGTCAACACGTGTACGGTCCCCGCCTGTATTCATGTACATGAGTATATTTATCTGTCTCCACGCATCTCACACAGTTAGCGGCTAAGCATTCCTAAACTCTGCAAAACTGTGTAATATGTAATGTTTAATGCTAAATGCTTGACTTCCTGCCCTTCGCCAAATGCAAACAAATGTCTCTGCTGTGAGTGGAGCGTTGTATAGTGCCTGGCAGGTGGTTCAAGGCGGGCGGGGGCAGGGGCAGGGACATGGACAGGGTACGCGGCTTATGCGACGCCAACACGCACAGTGCAAATAAAACTAGCAAACCAACAAACCCAAGCACCCACAACAAGTTAAGACTACTTTTAAACACACAGACATACACACACAAAGCACACACAACAGACGCAGACACACACACACCACACACAAAAGAGCAAATAAAATATATTTCTACACTACACGAAAACAAATAAACTTTATTGTGACAAATGTTTCATGACAGTAGCACATTTTCCACTGTTTGCAAAAAGGCACTGCGGTTGGCCTGGGTCTCAGTGGCTTCTACCTGCGCAACGCGGCGACCCTGTTGAGGTGCAAAACTGTTGTGAGAAATAGATATAAAAACCCATTGTAATTATTAGAAAACATTATAAGCATTTTGTTGCCGACGCCGCCACCTTCTAGGCAAGATAAATTGATAAACCTAACACGGGTTGAGTTTGTGTTTACTGAAGTTTTTTTTTCCTTTTTTTTTGTTTTTTTGTACAACCTGACGTATGCGTAATGCGACTTTTTAACTGTTGTGCACTTTGGATTAGTAGATATAGACCCCAACAGACACATATACCCAGTGAACATTCTTAACATTTTTAAGTGTAGATTATAGGGTCGGGATCGTGTTAGTTCCGTATGACCTTAATTTGTAAGACAGTTGGGAGCACATTATCCCTTTTTGTGGCACTTCGAAGCAGATAGGATAAAAATAAATAAAATAATGAAAAGTCCTTAACATTTTTATGCATTTAATTTAAGTTTTTATAAGGAAGTTTTGCTTATTGACCATCTATTCTGTGCAGAACTTTAACTAAGTATTTTCAACTCGTAATATGCACTCGTTGCCTGTACTCGTACAACGCTGAGATATCGATTCGTTTGGCAATTGTCAAGAAATGTATAGCTAAGTTAAAATCGCGCTTTTATGTCTCGCTGAGGTGTCATCAAAGAGAATACAACTTTTTTCTATGTCTGTAACCATTGCTTCAAATTGTTTGCACGGTTATATTTGTATCCATTCTTGTGTGAATTTGCGGCTTAACAGGTTGGCTGATATTTCAAGTGGGATTTTGTTTTATTAAGCCTACTCAAGTGGCATTTTAATGGCCTCGTATGATACAAATTGTGGTAATATTTGTATAGCCAAAATAGTCGTGTTTACAAAGCCCATTAGTCGTGTTGAGTCAGTAAGAAAAATGCTATATTTTAACTGAATTGCAAACAATTGTTGACCAATATGAAGTTTTCGATATGCATAAATAAGATCTGTCTATCTAACCAAAGCAGTTTTTGAAACCCTGTGAAACCCATACACATTTAATATTCTGCTCTTAATTTTCCTCCTCTTAGCTTAGTACAAAAAAAAGAACCACAACGGAAAGGCAGTTTCACACACACACCTCAGTCGAACAGTACAAACAAGTATGGCATTCGTATGATTGCTGCTTGGTTTTCAATCATTGTTGTCTGTGGCCGTTATTTAAACCTTTTTAGCTTCGGTGGCAGAAGAACACACAAACTGCCAGCAGACCCATAATCAACGGGAACACTTAGTAATACCTGCATAATTGTTGTGCTAATTTTGTCAGCACGCCCAGTTAATGTTTCTATTGACACCAGCAGGCATCCATCTCCCGCCTGGTGTGGAGCAGCAGGTGACCGCCATTTAGTTACAGCGTAAACTGCACTGCTTTGACATTATTTACGCTTAACTTATGGGTTTGGCTGGCTCCTACCTCCAGCCCTGGCGACGGCTATGGCAAACGGACTGTGCCACTCTGGACTGGACGCTTCTGGTTGGTGATTAAACTAATTTTATGCAGGCAACAACCGACAGCAACCGCACAACAACAGCAACATTGGCAACAACGGGGAGGGCGGGTCGTATACAGAGAGGTAATAAAAAACCATTTGAAGCATTCAAAGTGTCGCTGAAGGACGAGTAGAGGCGTTTCACAGTGGTCCGTGTAACAAATCTAACAGAAAATATTTAATTGTAGTTTTGCTTAAAGATATGTTTTGTTCCCGAAACTTTTGCTGAATGGAATTGAACGGCCTGATTGTTGTGAACCAGAAGATAGAATTTTCCAAATTTTGAATGGGGGAATTAATATGACTAAGGAGTGTTTTCAAAAGTGTTGCGATTCGATTGAAATTGGATGTTACACGGCAGGATCTATTTTATGGTAAATCATAGACAGGATCATAAGCAAAATGTATAATTTAAACTTGGCAGAATATAAAAAGAATAAAAGAGGTAGTTACAGAATCTGAGCCACTGTGCATCTGGAACAAACAACGGCAAGCGTTAACGAGCTGACTTCGATACTGCCACATACATAGTCATTGTGCCAGTTAACCTTTCAACCCGCCTCATGCCAAATGTGTGGCAAAGTGGCAAAAAATATAAAAAAAAAACCATAGGAAAAGTAAAAGAAACAAAGTTTAGCAATAAAAATCTAAATAAAAGCATGAGTACTGCCAGGGCATAAGGCGAGGCGAGGCGAGGCTGCTAATAAAGTCATTTTTGCATGCTGCCTCTGCTGCCCGACCTACGACCTCTCGCCTACACGTCTCATTTTCGTGTCTTGTGCCCTTGCCCTAAGTTTCCTCTTTGGCACGCCAACAGGCGTCGGGCGTCGACGAGTTCATTAGCTGGTAGCTAACGGTATAAAGCCTCAACACGGTTGTAACTTACGTCTCTCTAGTTTATTTTATTTTATTTTTTTTTTGCTGACTCGTAGTTGCCACAACCGCTGTTAATTATGGCCTGAAACTCGACGCGCCACTCGCCGCGAGGCGTCTGCCTTGACAGCGAAAAGCAGGGCAAGAGATGTGCGCAGTGCCAACATTGGAAATTTATAAAAATTACATGTAGATTGACAGGCAATTTGTTATTGTTTAATCTATGGTGGTTAGAATCACGTGTGTGTGTGGATGTGTGTGTGGATGTATGTGTGTGGCTGTTAGCTTATTGACTGATTTCAGTGGCTGTGAGTGGGCCTTACTGTGGCTTAGCCATGCGGCTGGCTATTAGCTTTCATTAGGTACTAATTACCCAGAGGCGAAATTAGTCGAAAGGCAATTATTGTTAATGCATATAAGTTGGTTACTTCCCCAACAAGCATTAGATACTATTCCTCCATACATTCGACATTTGTGCTTTGATAAACCCATCAACATTCATTGAACATTTATGACCTGACAAGTATTGTGTTGCCACCCACGGCTATAAGCCATAATAGTTCAGGGAAGGTCTAACATCCAGTTAAAGAGCCAGGTTTATGTTTCGTGATTGAACTAGGTTCATTGTTAATTAAATTTTTAATTTAATGGTTTTGCTTACATATATAGAGAATCCTGTTTTAATTGGGCAAAGGTTCTGCATTATAAACTAAATTCCAATATTGGATAGTAATGATGTTCAATGACTGTTCCTTATATATACCATTCCTACATTTCTATAACCACAAAGGCGACGTATCAAAAGCAAAGACAGCAGTAGAATTTAGGGCGAAGCAAATGTCATTAACCTTGTATTCTTAGTGCAAATTGAAGTTTAACGAGGATTTAACAGTGTGCTGAATATTTGACCATTTATGTTTCCCATTCTTCCTTTAATCTCGGCTAAATCCGCTTCATTTCTTTATTGAACTTGGCCATATATTTCTTACTCCATTATAGAAAGTGTAACCTGCGATTCTTTTACCCATATTTGTCTCATATTCCTTATATAACCTCACCTAAGCAATCCGGACATACTCATGAGAAGTAGATTCAGCAATTTTAAGCATGGAAAACTACATCAAACCGTTTTTGCGCGTTTTTCAAGCCGAAATGCGAGCACTTATAATTTTTTGGCTCTTTGATACAGTTGATGGTGTGGTTTCGCAACCCTTTTTGCCACCCAACCTGTAACTTTGTTAAATAGTTACACACTCAATCAACCATGCTTGATGCTAATTAGCTTATCATATTGAATAATAGCTTAGCTTTCATAAGTGCTCTATTTATATAGACAAGCACCTTGACATCGACAAGGTTTTCGAGTCGACATCACTATGGAATTGTAACAAAGTATTCCAAGCACTATGGTTACACAGTCGCATTCCGTAGTTGCCTCTCCACAACACACACTACATGCTGCAGCCACACTCTCAGTTGGATAATAAAAAACTCAAGAAAGCACATTCCATTTGATTTGCCCATGCATTCAGCCATTCCCAGTCATATAGTCGCTAGCGTCTTGGCGTTCGCCTTTGCTGGGGCAATAAATAATAAAAAATATCCAAATGTGCATGCATGAGAAGAAACAACAGCGATGCAGAGCTGGAGTGGGTGAGACATGGCCAAAGTGAAGTGGATGTGTGTCTGTGTGTATGCATATGTAGCTGTATTGGGTGGCTGAAGGTGAAGGGATAAAAGTAAAGAGTTGGCCCAGAAACAAATCGTAAAAATAGCTATTAGCATGAAATGTTGCACGACCATAAGAGCTATTCTTAGTTTCAGAATATAAAGCAGTTTTTGAACTTACCTATGATGGTAAGCTCGCTTGGTCGTGAGTGCATAAAAGTAACAGAAAAAGGATTTTGAGTTTGGGTGACGGTGATTTTCACTAGGAACACTTGATATTCACAGAATTATACAATACTTAGACTTTGACTAGAATTATATTTAATTTGCACGGATGTTTGGCGTTAAGACTTTCACAGTATAAATATCCTTATAAATGGTAGATGTGTTAGCTTAGTTATTTACATTTATGGATAAATTCTACTCCTTTGCCCATATCTCTAATTAAAATATGCAAATTGTCCACAAAGAAAAATGTACTCTCAAATTCGAATAATTCAACGAGTACAATTTGATGGAACATTCTATTTTTTCTTATCAAAAATCAAGCAAGCCGTCATTACTTATTACAGGGTGCATGGCATACATAGTGCCCATAAAGAAACTTTTGGCACGTTGCTGATAAACTCGTAAACATAGATATACATTTGTGTATGTATTTCTTCCTCTTGCTGCTGTTGGCAGAATAAACATATGAAAAACTAGTTTCCGTTACGTTTATGATAATATTTTATTAAAGCGCAGCATAGCAAGACAGCACAAATGTATGACAGATAGGTGCTTAGGTGTGCAGGGAGGTTGAGGGGTCGGAAGAATGCAATATGAGCTACACTTACGGCAAAAGTCGAAATGCTTCACCAACATCGTTCAAAATAAATTTGGTTGAGCCAAGCTAATAAAGTTCTACTTCGGGTATTGTCTTTGGCTTGCCACGCCCAGTGTGGCACTGTCAGTACCAGCAGCCTGATATTTGATGGTATATAGATAATGCTGTTGCGCATCAGCGGACAGTGGCTCAACATTTCTATAAAACCAACTATTAATCTTAAAGCCTCTGATTACAGAAACTGAACTGTGGAGATTGCAGTGATCTCGTCAATTTAGTAGCAAACACTTAGATTTGTATATTACATAATTAAAAAACATAAATTTACAGCCTTATAGCAAAACCACCAAAAATTGAATCATATTGAATTATGTAATTTCGACTAAATTAAGCATCCGGTCCACTGTGTGGCACAGCTTCGGGAGCAACTTTTGCATGACTTTCGCATTGGCGGTTTGCCTGTGATAGGCACAACAAAGTTTTCTCAGATCACAAACTCTTGCTCTCTGCCTGCCCCTATCTCTCTCCCTTTTAGCTCTTTTCTTAGTTTCGCCTGCTGTCTAAACTTGTTGCATTGACAAGTTGCACAGTGTAAGTTTCTCTCGATTTGGCCCCGCCGTGAGCTGCATGTCAAAGATAAGCAGCATGTTAATGTTGCCGGTTGCCTGCGTGACGTTGCCCCCGAGTTGAACTTTTGCGAGTGGGGCTGCGAGTGCAGCAAAGTATGCTACACTTTTGCTGGCATTTGCTGCTCTTGTGGTTATTTTTGCAAATTGGATATAACTCGAGAAGGACGGCAATAGCAGCTGCAGCGGCAGAAGGAGCAGTTGGCAAGCGTGTTGACAAGCTCTGCACACGCACCAGGCACATTGTAACAGCACAACACCATGCAGCTACCCACTTAGAAGTGGGGGTGCCCACAATATAAATAGCACTGATTTGTGCTAACAAATACCGAACGGGACTTGTCACTATCTGCTGCTGCTATCTGCAACTTGCGAGACTTGCTGCTGGCAACCAAAAAGTTAAGCCAACCCAACCATACAACCCATTTGTTTATTATGAAAATACGGGAGGGACTGCCAGGGCGGTCGGTATGCTTGTGTGGATATGTGTATTTTTGTGTGTGTGTGTGTGTGTGCGCCTGCCCACAAAAACCTTAAACTGATGACACACTTCACATGGAGGTTTTTGCCTTTGGCTCTTTTTGCCGTGTGCTCGCCCAGCGTTGGTTGCTTCTCCACGTTGGTTTCGGTGCTGCATTTCCGCTTGAATGGCGTCTGTGCTTGGAGCAACTAACAGCCCATTGATGTACACAGAGAAAAAACCACCGAATATTTATTTATTTAAAATTATTCGAATCATATAAGTTGGATTATTGAATCCTATGAATATGATTCAGAATTACGTCAGAGTATTATATGAATAATGTATCTTGTATCGGTAGAGCTTTAAAATGCTCAAAAGTTAATCAATTCTAATTTTAGAAACAATAACAAGAGCAAGATTATCTCAGAAATCGATTGCGTAACAATGGCTTGAGCTAGTTCCTTCCTGTTGTTAATGGCGCTATTTTGATAACCAATTTCATGACCTTTTCTCTCTGTATATTACTCTGTACAAAGGTTGGGGGGCTGGCACATACTCGTAAGTGTGTCACCACCACCATGCCATATATGTATCTGAAAGGAATACTTACCGCTTTAAAACTGTACTCTGTACATGGCACACAGCACTACTCCGTAGTATATTGACTTTGATGCATAAAAAGCTTTACCAGATACTCGAATACACTGGGGGCAGACGTTTTATTACCGCTGTGTGTTACCATGGGCCAGGCCCCAACCCGTAGCCCAGCCGCAACTGCCCCCCAAGTATGAAACCACAAACCAATAGCTGAAAACGACTTCTTGCTTTTCTTAATGTTTCGTTGTCACTTTTCTAGCCTGCACGGTGCCCTGGGGAGTAACACACATGGAAGACATCTCCTGTTTCTTGTATATAGTTTGCAGAAGTCTTTTGATTATTGCTCATTCTGAGGTGTAGCTAAAAACAGCTGCATTTATCAAAGATCTTCAAGCCATTGATAGTTGATCGATTTTTTCTTCTCAGTCGCTGGTCCAGCCATTTACAGAAGTGATGATTATAGCTCTTAGGGCTACAGATAAGAACACTGCTACACTTTCATATTAGTTAGATATACTTTATCTGAGTTTTAAGGAATGTGGAATGTGGTTACCATCAGGTGACTTTGTTTGAAGCAAGAGAAGCAAGCAAACCTCCCGACTTAAGTATATTCCTAAATACTTTTCAAGCTTAAATATCGACTACTTGTCCAAGCGATTGTGCTTCTGAATTTGGTTTCTTTCTTTGAATATTAAATTATAATATCTTCTGCATGAGTATCGCACAAGCATTCTTTGAAAATAGTGAGCGTATTAGTTTTCAATTCAAACGACGAATATATAAATTTAGATTTCGTTAAGCTAAAGATTTTCTACAGCTTGTGGTTCTTCGCAAACCGCTTATCCATTCAGTTTGAATATTTTAATCTTAAGCGCTCAAAAGCTTGCTACATAATTTGCTGCTTACTTTGTGCAGACCGTCTCAGTCTCGTGAGAATGGCTTACGTTGCGTATACGCAACGTTGTCACTGAATTGTGTGTATGTGTGTGTGTTTGCATAAGGTTTATAAAACAGTCTAAATCAACATACGCACACACAGACATACGTGCATGGGCACATAACGTGTTGGTTTATGCAAAATGAAATGCTGCATTTGCTTATGAGTGTGTGTCTTAATATGTATGTGATAATGTGATTGTTAGTGTGTGTGCAATGCTCGCTTTAAACTAATTGTAGTTGACGCTTTTTGCCAAATGCGAGTTGCCATTGTTGCAGTTCTGCTAGCTGCTTGCTTTTTTTCTGAAGTCCTATCCATATGCTAGCACAATCTCCATACGGGTGTGCGTGTGTGTTAGCATTGTTTGTGTTTCAACCACAAATAAAACAAGACGACTATCATGGCGTTGACGCCAAAGTGTTAATGCTCTAACAGAACGTAAAAATTTGAGCAACAGAATATTCAAACGGTTTTAGAGTTAAGCAAAACCACCTTGGAATTAGGCATACTATAGAAAGCTGAGTATTTGAACAGAAAATCATATTCATTTCAATGAGAAAATTGATCAAAATTTTTTTATTTTATGTTTTGTCAACTGAAGGAATTTTCTTTTTAATATTTTATCTGTTTTTAATGTAGTTTTTCTTGAGAATCTCATTGAAATATAAGTATTGCATTCAAAAGAATATGATTTTTCGCACAAAGCCGAAACACAAGGCATTTTAGTGTACAATGAGAATCTCATGCTGCGAACAACAATGAAGAACCATAGCAATTTTCAGTTAAGCTCAAATTAATATATTAAAGAAGTCTAACAAATTATGGAATAATGGAAAGGAATAAATAGAAAAGCAGAAACAAAATAAATATATATATTTTCTTCCATACAATTCATGCCAATACTGCAAGTTCTGAACTGCCAATTATATGTGTAGCTTTGCCATATATTGCCTACCCGTTTTTGTATTCAATTTAATATAATTTCCAAAAAAAAAATAAAAACAAATAGAAATTCCAACAATCATCATCAATTCAAAGCTGACTTTCATGACATCGCATACTCAAAATTTCATAATTTGTGCATGAAATATTCTTGCTTCTATACGAGGTTTTGGGATGTTTCGTTGTTGTGCTGTTGCAGATTTGCTCAAAAGGGTCTCCTGACTATGATATCAAAGTTCAATAATCACATTGAAAGCGGTTAAGAGAGCCAAGACCGAAAAAGGCATGTCAAATGTGGTCGAATGTTAAGGTTATCATTATTGTTTTCTTTGATTACAATCATGTGGTGGAACTTGAGCTATTGCAAGGATCGTACATTGAAGCTATGCTCCCTTTTGCTTGCACCAATGCGATATTGATATTAATATTTTGTAAAGAAAACTCCTTCAGCATTTTTTAAAGAAAACCCTGATAGTTCATTTAAGGCTAGATATCAAAAGCATTGATGTGTGTTTTGGTGTTTAATGCTGTTTAAGTGCACTTAAAATTAAATTAAATATGTATGAATAATTGATATTTCAAGTGTATTTGTAGTTTACCAAAGTTTCTGCCTTATTTGATAGAACAGTTCTACTGATTTCCAGAATTGTATGCTTCAGTGGCAATCGCAAATTATATCTTAAATGTATGTCAAATAGTTATATAGCTATATAAACATCTCTTTGCAATTTAGTATAGCTTATAAGCTCGGTGCAAGCGTATTCCACAAATACACACATTCTAAGTTAGGCGGCTTGGGAATACACAGACATTCAGACAAACAGGCTCAGACCGGCAGACAGGCAGCCAGAGAGCTATGGTGACAGTCCTGCAAATATGTTGGCGTAAAAACTTTCGAGATTTGTGTCAGCTCGTTTGAGAATTAGTCGTAGGTTTTTAGCAAAATTAAAAAAAATCTGTCACTGTGCGGTTGGCATTTGCCGTCTCATTGTTGTTTGGCCGCCACCTCTCCACCAAGCCCCCTAGCTCCACTGACTAGGTGGCCTACTCTGTAGCCTGTCTTTTTTTGCTTGGGATCCTGTTCCTGTGACCATATTTAGGTAGACGCCGTCTGCTGCTCGCTTGCATGTGTTTATGATTTCACTCCTCCCTTGGCTTTGATGCGAACGTACCTTAAATTATTTATATGCCGCAAAATGTGTAAAGTAATTTATTTTGATTATATGCAAAAAGACGCAGGCAAAAAATGGGCATCAAATAAAATTCGAAGCCCCTTGCCAAGTGTCCAAATGCACAAGACAAGCAAGAAAGGTTTAGTGTACACAGAGCGAAAGAATTTGGACACGGGTTATCAAAATTAAGGGTTTGATTTGTTCAAAATGTATTGAAAATTGAATGAGTTAAAGGAAACACTAAGTCAAACCTTGTCGCACAGCTTCATCAAATTTGCTAAGCATAATATAATTTTGTAATAAATATCTTGTATATCATCATAACAATATCAGTTAAAAATGTACTCTTATTTTTCTCAGTGCAAATAAAATGAAGCTCTGCATTTGCCCTTTTGGGCAGCTTCCTCAAAGTGAGCCGTAAAATTTTATGTAGCAATAATTTAGCTTTAAAATCGCACCTGTCTGTGTAGTGGTCGGTGAGCGGTGGAGTGGGAGTCGCTTCACGCATTTAAACGAGAATAAAATAAAATTACAAAAAGTGCGCAACTTTTTGACGTAGCGATTGTTATCCTTGTTGCTGTTGGGCACACGGCTGTCAGAAAGTGATTTAGAAACTATGCTTTGGCTTCGTCTAACTGCTAACTGCTAAATGGCCCAAATGTTGGCCACGTCGAGGCCGTACTTGTGCTGGCGCTTGGCATACTTGAAGCAACTGGCCTTTGTTTGCTGCCGGCTGTCGGCTGTTGGCTGTCGACTGCCTGTCAGCTGGCGGCCATAAAGGTGAATTTAAATTTTCGTATATTTGGCATTTTCAGTTTAATTTTCATTTCCATTTCTCATTTGTATGGCAATTGAATTGAAAATGAATTGAAATTCAATTGTTAAATGCATAAACAGAAACATTTCTGCGGTGCAAGTAAATTTTGCACAATAGCTAACAATCTGCTTAGAAGTAATTACACTGCTCTAAAGGAATTACACTTTAACACATTTGTAGGCAGCACTTAAAGCGAAATATTAAATAGGTTTTTCTTGTTATTGAATTTCGTCTCTGATGTTGATTACAATTTTCAAATTAAGCAGAAACTTGGACAAAACTTCTAAATATTTTGTCACAGTGTTAATAATAATTTCTGGAAACTATGCATACGTGTGCCAACTTCTCATAACTTGTAATTGTGCACAATTATCCACTTGAAATTTGTTTTATTTATCGTCTGACGGCTGCCTGCTGCCTGCCTAAGTATGCTGAAAATGTCAAAACGCCGTTTACATATTTAATGCTCTCTAACAGGCTTAATGAACATTACAAAGTAATTAGAGTTAATTCTTTTGTACTTGAATGCGCGTAAAGACATCCACGCTGACACCATCACAGACACACCTACACACTTACACACCGACTGTATACGGTAAGCTAACAGGACACCTGCCAGGCGACAGTCGTCAGGTATAGTCAAAGTGCTTACGCATGTCGGCTCTGCCAGGCATCAGGTTGAGGATGATTCCGGTGCTGGTGACGATGATATTGCTGCTGCTGATGATGATAATGATGATGATGATGATGATGACGATATTGTAAACGATATTTGTAAACTGTTGCTCAGCCATTTGCATGGTTAATTATCTATTAACGTGCGCATAACTCTCATAGAAATGGAACTGGCTGTGGTGTTAGATGGCTTTTACTCTTAGCACACTTAATACCCACCCACACTCACAAATATGCGAAAACAAACGGCCAACTCCGTCGAGCCAAGGCAAAAATGTACATCCGTTTCCGTTTTAAGTATGTCTGAATGTCCTTGATGTAGCTTTCGTTGTCGTTATTCAAAAGGTAAAGCGAACCGCAGACAATAACAGCAGAACGCAACAACTGTGCAGGAGTTACACGACTGCTTGATATCCTATTACCTACATATGATAAATTTGATAGAACACATCGTATGATATGGTTTTCTTTTGTATCGTATCAAGAATACGCAGAATCTATGTGGAGGATTTTGATCATCAAAATTGAAATTTATCAGATCAGAAAAAACTCGTGCAGCTTTTAAGTTATTTCAGGGACTTTATGTCATGTGGTACCCTCTTCTTAAAACCTTGTGCCATTTTCAACCATGTGTGGATTACTTATAACAAACACCTGGAATTTTAGATTCGAAACATGTTGACGGTTAGCGATGTCATCAAAATGAAGGAAAGCCTTTGCGTGACTTTGTTCTTTCGCGAACAATAATTATATTACAATATATGAGAAAGTTTTCTATTAAGCGCATCCTGCTTTGCTCAGTTCTCATATGCTTCCTTAAGCGGATACTCATGGCGACTGGATATGTCAGCAGTAAAAGCTCCGCACGGAAACAAGTTATGCTAATCTTAATGCCCAAAGTTGTCCATTGTTTCGGTCTTGCTGTTGCTCTTGCTGTTTGCTGTTGTCGGGAAATGCCATAAATTATGCTTATTAAATATTTGTGCTTAATTAAAATTTAAATTTTAAATACAGGCCAACAGACAACTACTTACGCCCCGAGGGTCTTTAAATTACACACTACACATTTATTGCACAGTTGTAATACAAAGCCGTCTTGCAACCTCCTGGTTTATGTTTGGTTCGTAGGTGTATCGTTGATTAAGGCTCGCATCGTAGAATTCCAGCATAAGATTCAACAGTGGCTGCATCTTAGACCGAAGATGGGAAAAGGTGCGTTCATCGAAGATGCGCAGTAAAGCGCAATGATGCGCCAGGTTACGTCTCTCTTTCATCGTCCATGGCGGCGATGGCGTTGAGGCCTTCATCAGGCCACGTAACACCCCATTGCGGCGCACGATTAGCTGCTGGCACAGCGAGCACATGGAGATCAACTGATGCTGGATGTGATTGATGTCTAAGAGAGCCTTTGAATAGAAGCCATCTTGAATTTCTATGCGCCAACGTCGATGCTGCGACTTCACCACTTGGGTAATGAGAAGTGCCTTGAGATATATCAGATCGTCGGGCATGTCCTTCAGTGTGCTAATGAGAAAGGCGCATGCCTCACCGATGTGGGTCACTGGCAGGCCGCTGCAGAAGATGAAATAACCTGGCCAGGTCTTCATATCATGGGCGCTTTTGTAGTTTGAAACAAAAACCGTTGCCATGAATTTCTGTAGGCGGTCCAGCTTTACATCGAAGAGCTCCTTTACATAATCCTCGGTTTTTTTGTTTAACGGATGCATTGCCAGAAGTTACATTTAATTTAAAGATACTCTGAATTTAATTCACTTTTTAGCTGCTGTAAAATGAGACAAGTTAAGTTAGTTGTATTACGCCTAGCAACGCCTGCTAGTTTATGATTATCTCAAATTTGGAAGTAAAAGAAATACAATTTTTGTTCATATTCTTAAGCTCAAAATAAATGTTTACGAAATCGGGAAAGTAGGATGATGATTGCGCTAAGCTTCGGCCTTGACGTCTGCCAAGCATATTTTATGTTTTACATTTACAAAACACAATATTCTACAGGATAGTTTTGGTTTCATATATTTCTTATCTTTGCTGTTATTTATATAACTACAAATATTAAAGTGTTTAAGTTGGAGTTTCACACTTTTGTGTTCCATGTAATCGGCTCTTTGCTATTTTTAAGGCACACTTAAAATCCATTTGCTAGGGTCCCGCAATCAGCCCACAATCGATCTCAATTATTGACACATTTTTGACAAATTGCCAGACAGCCGCAGAGTTGCGTAGATGCCGTCTTTGGGCAAGGTTCCTTTTTTATATATTTTATTTTGCATCCTTCTTTATATCGGAAACGTGTCTGGCATATTAAAACTACTACAAAAGGTTGCCGGTGCGTTACCTTTCCAATTCTGATTCGGTCAAAAAAAAAAGGTCAACGATTTGCGTATTATGGGTGTGTGTGTTTCTACTTGTATTTGTTTTATTTTACAATACGAGCACGCTTATGCAAACCCTTGTCAAGTGCAAGACCTCATTGCTAGGCAATGAATTCATTCAGCTGCGATATTACCGCAATTTCTGGTGGCTTTTATGACTACCCTGGCCTGTTGGCATATGTCCTTGCTCCGCTTCTTTAGCATTTCAGTTCATTTCTCGACCTTAATTATGTGCGGGGCAAAACAAACAACAAATGAACAAACACACACACCAACAAATAAACACAAACTTACACTAGCATGTACAAGCATCACATGCACATGCAGCACAGTCGCAGTCGCATTCTCAGTCTCCAGTCTCAGTTAATTGCTCATGGCACTCACAACGTGGCCCCACTTGACCGAACTGCACTGCAGCAACATTGGCAAGAAGGCCGATCCTGCTGCTGTGCCTCCTTTTCCTACACAGAGAAAAAGAAGATCATAAAAAGTAGTCTTATTCGAATAAATGTTATATAATATTATATACCGCTGACTTAGATCTCGTAGAGCACAAAAGCAAGAATTACAATATTTAGTATAAAGACTCCTCTAATGTCTTCTTATTTGTTTTATTTGGAAATAAATTGCTTAATTCTAAGAATTTGTGTATGTGTTTCTTCAATATTAGGGCTTGGATTTACATCTCAAAGGAATCAGAAGCTGTATGTCTTTACATTTCATTGGCAATTCGTTATACTGACGATATGAATGAAATTTATATTTGATATTATGATTTTTCACTGTGTACTGCTGCAGTTTGCTGGGGAGCTTAGCTTTAGTCTAAATGTACATGAAACTAGGCCTGTGCACAATTTTAAACTAAATGCTTGCTCACCTTAAATATGGTTCGGTTGTTTTTTGGCTTGATAAAAATGTTGCTCCTTTGTGCCGGCGGCCAGTAGCGTTTCATTATTTAAAGAGTCGCAGCCAGTGAACCGGCCTTTGTCTGCGCTTGACCCTCTGTCACAGTTTACTCCGCCCACATTTTTTTCTTGCCTCTCTATTTACTTATTTATTTACTTATGCCTTTTTGTTAGACTCCTATTTTTTCAGCCTCCCTGTCTCCCTCTCAGCTTCTGTTTGCTGTCATACACAATATTTTTTACAGTCCCCAGAAGCTTTGATGTACTCTTATCAGTTCATCGCTCTGGATTGTACTATACTAACTCGTGGCGTTGCCGAAAAGGGTTCTTGTTTTCGCCGTTGTTGCTGTCTAGGTCAAACTTTGTCATGCGATGCTGATGCTGATTCGGTTCCTCAGATATGTATTACAGTATGAATGGATTGGGTTACTCAGTGGGCACAAACCTATATGGGTATATTTGAAATGTACAAAGCATACGCTGAGCAGATCTGCATCGGCAAGAGCTTATCTGTTAGCTCGATAATTTGTAGTAAAATGTAAACCAACAAAATCTTGATCTCACAAAGGTTTCGCATATATGTAAAAGCGGAATGTGTGAACCACTGTGCGGAATTTGCTGAGAATCAGCTTAACAATTACAAAATAAAAATATATCACAACTTTGTTAAGGGTTTTTTTTTGAGGAATTAAAGAAAATGTCATCTGGAAATTTTATTTTTTTTGCTTTTTGGAATAGTTGAAAAGGCAAAAAAAAAAATATGCCGGCACCCTGCAGGTTATAATGAGATACCACGACATCGTGGAATAAGGGTCCAAGCCCAAAAATGCCACTTCCTGCTACTTAATTTCCGTTTCAAGTGAATTTTCTTGCTGCTAATTTTGTTGCACAAATACACACACACACATTTTTGTTGTACAAAGCACGTGCTTAAATACTAAATTGGGCAACACGGACTACAGACATGTACATGGACACCGGCACGGACATGGACATGAATACGGACATTGCCATTGGCTCGTGCTTCGCTATGTCGTTCAGTGATTTTCGCCAGCTTGCCATTTTGTTTAGCGCTTGCATAGTTTTTCTTCAACCAAAACAAAGGCCACGGCACAAAAGACAAAAAGAAAACTTTAATATCCGCATTCAATGGCCCAAAAACAACAGCCACAAGAAGACAGCAGTAGAACCCAATGTCCATTGACGGCCATGTATGATGGTGTAGAATGGTGGTGTATGATTATGATGGTGGTGTTGGTGATGTTCCTGCTCGAGTTCTGTGCTCTACATGCTTCTGCATATTAAGCCATTGTGCTGCTTTTAAACCGAAACTCAACGACTTAACGTCTCAGACAAAACTTTTAACTGAGCAGCATAAAAGCTCAACAACCATTACTATCATTCACCAAAAAAAGAGCACAAGCAACAACAAAGCCAACAATAGACAAAACTAAAGAGTGTTCCTAAATTCACTCAAAGCGTGACAGGTGATAATTCAGGGTTATTAACAAATGGAAATAAAGCGCTTAAGTGGAGATTAAAGCGTTGTCATTCTTAAGCAATGCTTTGCTTCTTTGCATCATTCTATAATTTTTCACTCTGTGAGCTTTGCATAATTTTTTTTTGAAAATTGCAATGGTCTATCTGTTATTGAGTATTGAGGATAAATACACATATTGAACATTTTGGGTGAGGAAACTCCGTTGTTTAAACAAGGGGATACTACATCTTGGAAACCTATTCATAACTCTAAGTGTCATAGAATTACTAGTGCATATGTGCAAGGAAAACCTAAGAGGTTGTGCTGCCTTTTTGAGCTATTCTGTTAATAGTATGTACTTATAAATCAATACAAATTTGCTGTGTGATTTTAAAAAAAAGTAGATATATTTTTTAGACTTTTTTTTGAGGATTTCAGAACACCCTTTATAGCTAGGCATGTAACTGGCATGCGATGTTCCCTTGTGCTGACTTCTATTATTGTGCCTGCTTGCTTCTGATGCTGAAAGACACCGGAAAAGAGTTTATGGCAATGTGCATTGAGTGTAATGCTGTGTCTGCCGCAAGCCCAGCCTTATCCCAGTGGCTGTGTCGGTCCATGTCTGGGATTGCATGCACTATATCTGACTCGGTTGTGTATTGTTTTGTGGTTCATTGTCTTGCCACTGACTGCAGCCTCAACTTGACTAAGTATCAAGCGGTGCTTTGTAGGCAATTCAAGGTTCCACTTGTATACAAACGGAGCTCGAGCTCCTCTGTGGTATGCTCCACTGAAATATGTATGCGCAAATGTAATTGTAATTCTAAATCAGAACCACAAGCACATTAGTGCTGTTGGAAATTAACATCAATAATAAATTTCGATTTGCAGCAATTACAATTGACACGGGGGGGGTTGAGCATTTGAAATGGATGCCCAAGCGCTGCCTTTTAATATCAGATACGACCTAAACATATACAAATATCATACAAATTGATTGATTTATTATGTATGTATAATGGGCAGTGCATATAGTACATAACTATACATACATATTCTTATTGCTGCTTGGTAAAATGGCGTTTCGATAATTATTCAGCGCGCATTAGGCGCATTTATAAATATGTATGCTTATTTAGCCAACAAAACATAACACATATAAATATTTTAATGCAGGGACATTTAGAAAAAATCAATGTTTATGGTAATCCGGAAGCCATAAACATAACATGTATGCCGCCCCAAAAGCCAACAATACCAACAGCCGCAGCTACGGTAAGTTTCGGGTTCGGTTACTGCACTGCTTTTCGGTTTGTTTGTAAGTTAAACCAATCAGAAATCCATTGAGCTGGTTTGGATTTCAATTAATTAGTGAATAGAAGCAATCGTCTTATTTACAAATTAAGTGCATTTGGCTTGCAGTTGCCGGTTTGTTATTATGTTCAGTCATTGTAAATGAATCTGATTATTTTGTATTAAATGACGAGAGATGTATGATATGGCGTTTGTGATATTAAAGTAAATTTACTAATTCTGATAATTGATTACGCTAAAAGTATAAAAAATATATTTAACCTTCAGGAATGTATCTTTACTTTGTAATAAAATTAAAAATATTTTGATGACTCTTTAAAGTTAGTCTCATAAAGCGTCTTCATATTTCGAATAGGATGACAATGTGAAACTGAAAAGTAGAGAACAATATTAAAAAATTTAGTAATTTAGCAAAATTTTGTTTTCTGCTCGACAACAGTACCAAAAGCAAAGAGGCTCAAAAGACTTCACCCGCTTGACCTTCCCTACTGGAGATAGTGAGAGATCCCTCCATCTAACTATAATGGCGCCGCCAATAAAATGCCAAAGTTTTATCCTCCCATAATTTGCTGATTATTTATATATATAGATAGATAGATTGCAAATAAAGAAATACCTGAAAAAATTTTTTTTATTAAGTTAAAAATTTTATTTTACAACCTCATTAACATTCTATTAAGTTCTTCATTTTATTTGTTTTTAATTTATACTAAAATATATTTTTTAATTTTATTTTTTTTATGCGTGATTTTTGTTTCAAAGGATACGGATAATGATTTGGATAATGAAATCCTTAGTGGCAATATCAATGAAGATGGCTCAGAAGTGGTACGTTTATTTATAATTTCATAATAATTTTATAGTTTTTCCCCAAATCATTTTTTTAATATCTATTTATCTTATTTAATAATATTTATTTTAATATAATTTATTGTTTTTTTATATAATTTTTTATTTAATTGTTTGCATTTAGGCAATTGGTTCAGTCACAGACGACAATGACATTGATGTTTTTGATGACAATTTATGGAAAGAGGTTAGTTTTGCACATCAGAATTAAGGCAATTAGGTGTGAAAATTACAACAACAACAAAGTTGTCTGTGTAATAGAGAGGGAGAACATGTCACAGCTGTACTGAATTAAGCCTCCTGCAGTGTCGCGGCTATTGACAGTGCACTCGAAATCTATAAAATCTATAAATCCGACGCGTTGGTCAACATTGGTCAATACAATGGTCATTTTTATAGTACTTTGCATAATTTAATATTTATATTTAGCTTTAAGTGAAATGTACTATCTGACCTGGTGTAAACAGTAAGAGCCAAAAGCGTTTCGACATTCGCATTGAAACTGAAATCTGAATCTGAATTTGTGGCAACTCTTTGCATTTATGGCTTAATGAGTTTTCAATAACTTTCGTTCATTCGTTCACAGGCAACTGACAATTATGACGCCAGTGGAATGTCCCCCGGACAGACGCAGTACGCGCACGAGAGACGTAAGTGCGACTCTTTCTGACCCTAATTAGAAAACCTGTTAATGCAGTGACTTTTGCCACTTCCATCTCCATTGCAGCATACCGCGGCATCAAGGGCGAGAAAGGTGAACGCGGGCCAAAAGGCGACACCATACGTGGCGCACCAGGGCCACCTGGGCCACCGGGTCCCAAAGGTGAACCGGCTGCGTATCCGCCGTTTGTGGAGACACCGAGCGCGGGGGCTGTAAGTATTGAAATTGAGTTTGAACTGTTCTTCATTTGAAGGAGGCTTTTTCTGTGATGGAGTTTAAATATTGGACTTTGACTGTGAAACAGTAGTTGGCATCTGCTTCAGTATATGTCAGGCGACGCCTTGGCATATGAAGTCCAACTGAATGAAATTGTCAACTAGGAGCGACTACTCTGGTGCACGAGAATTGATCGGAAAGTGTTGTGCTCTCTATTTTACAGAAATACACTGGCGAATGTACTTGTAATGCGTCTGATATCCTAGAAGCCATCAAAGATAATGAAACGCTACGTGAATCGTTACGCGGTCCACCTGGAGCCCAAGGCAAGGATGGCAAGCCCGGTGCCCCTGGACACACCGTAAGTACAGGCTAGATTAAGGCGCAACTAACTGCAACCATACATAGATAGAGGCGAATTGTATTGACATGAATCTAACACATTTTTAATTTCATTACACACAACGTCTAATCTTTGGGTGGACGAAAGGAGTTGGTGCGAGAGCATGAAAGTTCTTAGGGGCTCTAGCAGCTGCTATCTATGCTGCCGTTTTCCTATGTCAAACATCATAATTTACAGTGTGCGTGTGAGTGTAAACGGAAATGGAAAAACGTTAGAGTAGTGTAGGTAAAAGAAGCTAGAGAGAGGAGTGAAAAAGAATGCTGAGAATGAGAAAGAAACGAAACGAAACGAAAATTTCTTTATGACTTTGAGCGTAAGCGGCAGCTCACGCTTAAACACTTATCCACTCACTCTGCCTGATGTTTGCTTCTCCCACTTGTACTTTTCGTACACTGAGAAAAACGGCTTAAACTATTTTGTCTGACCAATTATTTGTTATATTATATATTTATATATATATTCTTGATCAGGATTATTTGCAGAAACAAAAATTAGTTGTCATTAGACTAAGATGGGAAAACTCAGATTAAATTTGTTGTTATAACGACAGCAAAGCAGCAAAGACATTTAAAGATAGCACTTCTATTATCCTTATTTCACTTTGAAAACAATGTTAGATTCCCAAATTGCTATACAAATTTCAATAAAAATATATTTCTAAAAAATATCTGCCATTTCTACTTATTAAAAAGAAAAAAAGATAATTGAAGTCATTTCTGGTTTTTAGACAATTTTCCTTTTAAGCTAATCTTCCAAATTCTTAGAGAACATTTTCTGAGTGTAGCTATGCACGTTGCCTGGGTGCTACTCGTTATATTATCTCATCAACTGGGAACGTCTTTCGCAAACGCATAAGAGATGTATCCCATACACATCTACACAAAGCGTTCTGCATGTGACTGGTGTGTGTGTGTGCATGCGTGTTACACTTGACTGTGTACTTGTACTTGCCATTTACTTCATGTGTACCATAGTTTCTATCTCTCTCTACATCACTGTGCTTCTCTCATATGTGTGTGCGTGTATGCTGTGTTAGTTTGTTGAGCGGGTCAAAGGCAAAGTCCACAATGTTACAACAAGCTGTTTGGCCTCTGCCATACAGCTCTCGAGTGCTTGTCATGCCATGAAGAGAGCCCAGATGTAAAAGCTTTGTGAATAAGCTAACCGAAAATATATTAAAAAAGATAAAGAGATGGAGAAGAAAATCTTGTATCCATTCATATGTACAAAAAACTCTCAGTCAGCATCATCATTCAAATGTTGGGCCCTCAAGCGAAAGAAATTAAAGACTGAGTGTTTATCCTTAATCTTATTCAACCTTGTAGCAACCTGTGGAACGCAGCGTTCTCAATACTTTGCAATACATCAAAAAAAAGGCGGTATGCGAAATATTTCCAGCCTAGTTCTCTTTCATGCCGAACTCTAAAAAAGTAGAGTAAAAATGCCAACAACAAAACCAGCTATAGACATGAAAATATGCTTTGGACATCGCTCCCTTCCCCGTCTCAAAGCCAAGAGACACATATTTACTGACCCCAAAAACCCTGCTCCAAACTCAATCCCAACACACAACGCTAGCTTTTCCGTACCCCCAAGGCCTCAGAATCATTCGCTTTCGGCCCTCAGTGAAATATGGCAAGCTGGTGCGCATACCGGAAATTCCTGCGACAATTTTGTTGCTGTACTGCTAATCCCTTAACTAATAGCAATTAATTTAAAAGACGACGATAAGCAACAGAACAACATGAACTACAACAGCAGCAACAACAACGGCATTAACAACAACATGAATCCAAATACACGAACACGCAAATGGCGCACAGCGTGACCATTTTGCATAAGATTAAGGACACTTGGAGACACATTTTTTTGTGAACAGCCTGTAGTAGCTATGTAGCTGCCAGCTCCCCATCCTATACACAGTTCATCCTAAGCCCAAACCACATGCCAGGACAGCTGGCCCCGCGTAGATTAATGAGCTCGGACTAAAACGCAACGATTATGTAAATCGACCGCAGCCAGTTAAAGGCCCAAGTCCAATTCCAAGACCAAAACAAAGCCCCCAAAAACAGAAACAGTCTATGTAGATGATGCAGTAACTGTAACTGTAGACCATGTAGACATACTCTTAAACACACTCAAGACATAGTAGATATAGACACGATATATACACGCCCACTAATGTGATTTATTTCTTGGTCGCTGCCGGCGACGTTATTCTTTTCTCATTTTTTTCTTTTCTGCCTTGCTTCGATTTGGCAGGGAGCCACTGGTGTGTCGGGAGCACGCGGCGCCCGTGGTCCCGAAGGTCCACAGGGGCTAAAGGGGGAGCCTGGACTGGATGGTCTGCCTGGAGTTCAGGGACCACCAGGACCACCAGGCTTGCCCGAAAATTACGACGTAAGTACAAAAGTCCTTAACTTGAAATGTTGATTAAACGATTTTTGAACAAGTAATTATAAAAGTATTAAGTATTATTATTAAGTATGTAAGTATGTCGAGTCCTGTTTGAGTGCATTCAAACGAAATTGATGGTGCTAGTAAATATTACATCCACTTTCAAATAATCATTTTTGAATGCTGCCTTTTGCCTTCAATTCTATTTAAATTTCTTTTATTTCAATTATTCGTGATTATTGCAATTTGTATGACAATTTATTGATGCACTCATGCAGGGTTCAAATGTTTGATTAGCAATAGATTATCCAAATATATCAAAAAATACTAAGTTAAAACTCAAGTGCGCTCGCATTCAGTTAAGCAAATATGAAATTTATTCAGTTGTTGCCACATGGTTTGCCAATCGGTAAAAATCATTGGTTGAATAAGAAGTCTGTAAACCAGAGTTAAAACCGAACTGACAATATATCGGATATCTGACTAAGGCTTCACCTAGTTTGGTTAAAGAACGAAAAAGGTAAGAGATCTGGATTCAAGCAAGTGTTCTCCTGCACCTATGTGTACCTATGAGATTTTGTGTGTGGATGAATACCATGAAATATCAAAAGAATGCGAACAACTAGCTCAAGCGAAACCTTTCCATTCGGGAAGTATATGTGATAGACATTTTTACTTCACATATTTCATACTAATGCAAGCGCACTCAAACTGTCGGCATACCGATTATGAATGTAATTTATATGTATTATCAATTTCCTTTCACTTTTGTATTCATAAAAATTGCAACTCTTACAAATGTTTAATTTGAATTGAATGCATAGTTCGCCTGTCCATCTACAACCACGTCTTTATTTCCGTCTCCATTTGGTTTCAATCACGCACAAGCCCAAACCTTTTGTGAATTGTGGGCCTCGGCGCGCGGTAAACGTCAGTCATGTTTTACAAGCCACACAATTTGCCTAAACTAATTTCCTGCCTCTGAGCGAACTGCAACTGTGAAAAATTGCTGGTCAGATTTGGTCAGCCCCTCCCACCCCCTCCGAAAACCGAATATGAATCGGACTGGGGCAAGGCGATGCCGTCACGACAGCCATGGTGGCGTCCGGGTCCGTGCAAGCGTCTGTAAGTGGAAGGCAGCGCACGTCTTGGCGGTTATGTTGTCGTTGTCGCTGGCATACGAACACCGCAAATGGGTTATCTCTGCTAATAATCTTAAAACCACAAAGGTACAACCACAATAACGGTAACAGGAACAGCAACAGCAACATCTCCGCGAAAATGCCGAAACGTAAGTGTCTTGGGCACGCAAGGCAAGGCAAGGCAAGGTCTGGTTAGCTATGGCAAGGCAAGTGAAGTCTAGGCCGTAGGCTTCCTTTTGGCCAAACCTTTGCCTGTGGCGTTTGCCTTTGCCAAACCTTCCAGAGTGGTGGTATGCCTTCAATGCCAGCTACAGCTGCTAGCAATTACCGTTATCAGCGCATGGCGCGCAGTTCACGCGGTTAAATGTGGTAACATGCATACAAATAAAGATACTTGCTCACATACAGACACACATCTACAAGGGCACTGTTGTATTCGTAGCCGTATCACAGCGACTTTTAACCCTTTTGATATTTTGCTCTGCTGCTCGTCAGCTTTATCACCGCAGTTCAACGCCGTATGTCGCCCTCTTGGCTGTGTATCTGTATATGTGTCTGGTTGTAATCATTATCGCACTGTTACGGTTATGAAAGTGTCAAGCTACTTATGGCCGACAAAGACGGCGACGACGACGGCGTCGGCGACAACGACGACGGTGATGCGCCAGTTAAATCAGACACCCGCTTAGGAAGGAAGTTTCCTCCCTATTGTTTTATGCGCCTGGGCATGGCAAGGGTTTATTATCATTATCACAGCAGCAACAACAGCAACAACAGCATTTGGCAGTGATACTTAAGTGCTTTTCAGAATATGAGGATGTGTTGCTGCTGATACCGTGTTTTTCAGATTTATGTAGAGTGTTTTAGATTAGCATGGTTTTGTAATAGAGCTCCGACAGCTACATATGAATATCAATCTCTCTATGAGTTGAATAGTTTCATCTGCGATCGTATGATTAAAGTGAACTAGTATCTCAGTTTTAAGGATATGAAAACAAAATTATGATAGAAATTGGAGAGTTCTGATTATTATAATTAAATTTAAATGCTTGCTATAGATTACAATTTGTTAGTAAATTAGACAGTTGCTAGTCTAACAATACATAAATAGAGATGGATTAACATATAGCACAGTGTTTCTCTAAATATATGAATATTTACTGGGTGTATACTTAGTCGAGCAGCCCAATTTTTTATCTAACGGTTGCTCTTAAATCTTTCGACCCCATCATACGGCATCTTTGGGTGGCGTGAGTAGGGTGCTTTAGGTCGGTAGAGCTTTTATGTTTATTAGAACGCATTCTGATTGTGAACAATTTTTTCAAAAGGCATTCTGGAAAAACTATACAAATTTATTTATGTATCTAAATAAGTAAGAGTTGCAATTTTGTTATGGCCAAATATAAAAGAAAGACACATTTAAGGCCTTACTTTTTAACATCATGAAATTGAACTTATTTAATAACATGCCTATTATTCTATGCTATATATATACTTATACTAAACATTATACCCACAAAAATCGTTCCGCAAAATATATATAAATATACTTTTGTAACAATCAACAAACACATAAATAACAGATTAATTGGAATCCTACCAGGACTTTCAAGGTATAAAACATTTAACAATTTAATTTTATGTTACTAATACTACTACTACTGCAAGATATGTGTATATGTATGCCTAGAAAAGCGTTTACCCCGGGTAAGCAATGGCCGCAAAATTTAATGGTCTAGAACCATTCGCCATTCGACATCATTAGCTCCGAGCCGTGAACTTAATGTAAAAGGGGGCAACCGGAAGATCATTAATCAAATTTTCGTAGCAGATACACATGTACATATGTATATTTAGATACACCTACATTGTATATATGTATACATATAAACAAACGATACTATGCCTTCATCAAATGGCCATTGGCCGTCGCCTGCTGCTTAAAAAATGGGCCAAAAAATACATGTATCGAAAATAAATTGTACAACAAGCAAATATTTAACAAATTACTGTGCTTGCCTCCCCACACACACACACACCAACTCACATTTACAAATACACACTCCAACACACAGGAATCCCTAATGGTCAACTCGATGGGCGCATTACGAGGCTCAACCCAACCTGGACCCAAAGGTGTGCCAGGCGAGAAAGGCGAATCGGGCCAAAAGGGCGAACGCGGTGATCCGGTAAGTCAAGGGGCATGCCTAATAAATGACCCATCTATATATTTATATATCTGAAAATGTGTAAGTCTGAGCCTGTATGCATTATAAAGTGTGCTACAGTGTGCTGGTATGCTAGTGTGTGCGTGTGTTTGTGTGTGTCAGCGGCTACGCCATTGTTATTTCAAATAATAATTTCTGCTCTATTGATTACTCAATTGATTTTGAGCACATGCGACTATGGGCCAGGCCAAGAGTCAAAGGCCAAGAAAAGGCAAAGCTTCTTGGCATTGGCCATTTTGTAGAAAACCCACAAAAAATGGCATTTGTATTAGGCGTGTGGTCGACTGTAATTATATACATTCCCAAAATGAGGTTTTCGTAACTGATGAGCAATGTTAACTATGCCACAAACTACATTCAATAAAAATACAATGTTGGCTTATATTAAGTGGATATGTGGTTATTGGTTTTCCTTCTTTTTAAATGGTCTAACAGCTTCAGAAGTTGAGCTAAGATCAAGTGCAATGGGAAGCCCATTAGAAGTATTATAAAAGCAGCACTTAGCTCTTACTCCACCGAGATATAGAGGGCTGCCAAGACGTCTGGCAAGGATTAATATTCATATGAAAAGTGACAGCATGCAACTGCATACTAATCCTCTTTAGTTGGCCCTTACCTAAACCCTGCTCTTACAGTTCTAGGCTTATGTGGTGTTCTTTTAGACCCTAAATTAAAATTCGACTTACACATTTCAATTACCGTCAATAAGGCTGTGGGTGTTCTGGGTTGTATCAAGCGATGGTTGAAGGAATTTGATGATCCTTATATAACCAAACTACTGTATACTTCTCTTGTCCGACCTATTTTAAAGTACGCATCGTGTGTCTGGCGTCCACAATACAGAAATTACCAGGGCCGCATTGAGTCTGTTCAAAAGAAATGTTTACTTTTTGCACTCCGTGGGTTGATTTAGAACACTAAAAACCCTCTCCTTTCTTACTCAAGTAGGCTGCTGCTAATAAGCCTTCCATTTCTTGAAAATCGTAGAATTATGCTTAATGTTATCTTTATATATAAGCTGATTAATGGCGATATTGACTCGCCGTCTTTAATTAGCCAAATCGGTTTTTGTGTTCCTCGTAGAACTACTCGTTATGCTCGTCATGCGGTTGCACCCCTCGGCCATTTGGGCGGGAGTTGTATGCTTCTAGCCTGACCTACGCGCGTAACAAGCCCCGTGGCTTGGTATCATGGGTCTACTTGAACGTGCAGCTCATTGTCCGTCAATGCCCCGATAAAACAAAAAATGTTAATTTTCAAAGGCCTTGTACACACAGACAACTGATTACAGTAAACTTAGGCCTTTTATAGCTCTTCGAACAAATTACTTTTTGGCCATCGAGATCGTGAGAGAAAAAAATCAGAGACGCTTCTGTCAAAATTTGTAACTTTAAAGCCGCAGCATAAAATTTCCATGAAACTCACTTCATTTTCAAGGCAATCGTCGTATGCAAACCTTATTTAATATATAGCTCTCCAAGCATCTATATTCGTAAACATAAATTTCACTCGAGCAAAGCCAAAATGTTCTTTTCTTGATTTCATATTTATTGGGACGCAATCATTTGCGTGGTCGTTCCGGCCAGGAAATACATAATTTGGCACATAAATTTCTATCAGCCGTCGTCCAAAACGTAGCTCAAGTCCGCCTCAATAAATATGTGAGGGACTATGTCGCCTGATACTTGCTTATACTTATAAGTAGTTTTGGCTCAGAACCTTTGGGGCAATTTGTGGGCATTTATAGCTCATTTGATTTTCAGTTGATATGAAGTGGAGTGGGAGGAAATCGTTTACACAGTTGTGAGACGAGCAGCAGCATTCTAGCAGCAACTAGCTATATATTTTTTGCACAGTTCTTTTCATTTTTTCACTCCCCCAATTCTATGTTGCTATTATTTGATAATAAGTTTTGGTGATTTCTACAGCTCATCCTGCTTAGGCAGCGCTTACTTACCCGCCATTACGCTGGCTGCCATTTAGGAGCTTAGTTAGGGTGAATTTGGAACCCAAGCTCTGTTGTATATAGAATCAGAATCAGCGCCCTCCTAACTATTGCTGCTGCCGCTGCTCCCCTCCTCGTTCGTAGGGTGCCTGCAACCTCAAAACTTAAAGCTGGCCAACATGTTATATGTTTGCAAGTATATGTATGTTTGTTCGTTTCTATTTTGTTTGCTTTATTTTTTATATGCGTGGGTGTGTCGCACGTGGACCAGACCAGGGCGTTCCATGGATTGTCAGCCAGTTTCCGGTGTCGTATATTACTCTAAGCATCTAGATGTAGTGGCTGTGCTTATTATTACACAGCTGCCGTCCCCACCGCATAGTTTGTCTGAGTTTTGTGTCAACCTACAACATAATTTGAGCACAAAAGATTTATACGACCTTTGATATATTATTTATACACGACTTGCGGTGGGTGTGCAAAGTTTTTCTTTGCAATATGTAGTTTCTTTTACCTTTGCCTTTGTCCAAAACGCAGATTTAATCGTGCGTAAAATAAAAAGATATTATGCAAAAGTTACACAACCCTCGAAAGAAATCGATTTCAATTTTATGATAGATGGAAGACCAATTTGATGGAACCCCCAACTCCATAAAAATGTTGTTATTGTATTACTTATATGGCAAACTAATATGAAAATTAGCATTTTAAACGTATGAGCACACGCACAATTAGGTACATTTCATTAAACTCAAAAGACAGACGCCCCGCACACCAGATCCAAATCCCAAACAACGGCAGCCAGATATAAGGCAGCCACGCGGAAGCAGACGCGCGTACATACTTTGTAATGTAGGCAGACATGTGGGTGTGTGCGTGCTTGCATGTGTGTGGTTACTTGTTTGTATGTGTATGTGTGGCTTATTAATTATTCATTAGTTGGCATTAAGTTGCCGATATGTGGCGCAAGGCCTGCAGTCAGCAGCAACAAGCCTGGGTCAATGCAAAGCTGCCGTGGTTGGGAAGTAACCCAAGCCCCAAATACAAACCCCAAGCCCTAACCGAAACCCAAACCCAAACAACTACATACAACAATAACAACAACAAGTGTACCCAAAGAAGAAGTAGGCGCGCGCAAATTTATGGCAAACCATTTAAGGCGCTGATGATGTGGAAGACGACGCTGGGGATAAATTGCGAGCAGAGACCAAGCCAGCAGTGGGAGCAATGCCTTTGTAAATTTCCATAAGGCTAGGGCGAACCAAAGGCAACCAAAAGGCAAAAGCAGCACAACAACAACGACATTAGCAACAACGATGAGGATGACAGCAACAACAACAACAACTTCAACTCAAGCTGCCTTTTGCCATATCTTTGGCAATGGTTTTGTGTTTTCGGTCTTGTCACCAGGCATTGCATACATTCAGGCGCATAAATTTCTCAAACGGTGCGTATGTGTAACATTTGCGTGTGCGCGTGTGTGTGTGATTCCGGGGCTTGTGGATTTCAGAATTGATTTGATTTCAAAATGAGTTTGAATTGAATTTTTGCCGACGACAAAACGTTTGAAATTGAGTTTTACGGCCAAATTAGGCGAGAGTGTGAGTGTGAAATGCTCGACCCCCAAGGGTGCAGTGATTGGGCTTGAGCTTGGGTCACCTTCACTTGTGGCATATATTTAATATCGTAAATCATTTCACACACTTTCGTTTTCCGCTTTTGCTCAGGGTCACAAAGGCGCGCATGGACCAAGTGGCGCAAAGGGTGAACAAGGCGAGCCCGGCACACCAGGACTGCCCGGCCTGCCGGGACAGGCTGGACAACCCATGGCCTACGAAGGCCTGACGCCGGTCAATGCAACAAAGGGCGAAAAGGGTGACAAAGGCATGCGTGGACGTCGTGGTCCAACTGGAGCAACTGGACCGATAGGACCGCCTGGACCCATGGGAGATATTGGGCACTCGGTAAGCGAAGCGTTTTAACCTTAGCATGCATATTCATGAGCAAAGCCAACTTTCACATGCTTTCAACTAAAGTTGGTGCTGTTGTTGTTTTCAAAGTTCACGTGGAGTCGGAAGCAGCGCCAGACTGCTTTTGGCCGCATTCGCGCAACCAGACAATCAGATTCAGGACACAGATGCAAAAACCCTTAGCTAAAGCGGTGCATACTCGCGCAACTTGGTGAAATAAACTCAAACGAAAAGTATTTTGAGTGCATTTTCATCACGGTTATTCAGGCCAGGACACAGAGGCAGCCAGCAAAACGATTCCAATTGCAGTTTTACCCAGAATTTCGGCCATTATTTCGCAGTAACAACAGCGGAGGCAGAAGCCGAAGAGACGACAAAGGCAAACTTTGCTTTGCTCTGAGTTTGCTTTTGAGCTGTGTCCCTCCAAACATTTTCTAATAACGAGGATGAAAGGAGTGCACTCCTCTCTGTGGTTAGAGCTGATCCGATTGATATATATTTTGTTGTTATCTATCGCTAAGCCCTCAAACAGAAATCTCAAATTGGCGATAGTTTGGCAATACTCCTAACAATATCTCTCCTAAAAACCTAAATAGTATTACCAAACTATCTTCTTGTAGAAAGCTATAACAAAGACATCAAAATGTTTGCTGGATGTTTGTTTTCATACGTGTCTGCATTTTTGTCTGTGCCAACTGGCATCGTTTACTGTAGCTGCCGCTACCGATTCCGCTTGAAATCCAAATCAAAATCAAAATCAAGCTACGTATTTACATGAATTGCCGCAATGAAATGGGTAGCTAAACTTAACTTTGACTCCATTTCTGTGGCACGCCGTGTGCAACGAGACGAGTGGAAAACAAAACGTAGCTACTGGAAAGTTGCTGCACTCTCAGAAAACTACCAAAGTTTGGCCATTTCTGTTATTTGGCCATAGTTCAACTGGTTTTAGTTCTTGGTGCTATGTAGTTGCAACACGTGCCAGTTAGTAAAATCCTTCATGTGACAGTTGTTGCCAATGCTTTTATAATCTTCCTTCAGTTGGCATTTTGTGAAAGAAACAATTACGGCCAAGCTAAATTTGTTTTTGTTTAAGTTTTTTGATTACTTTTTATTTCTGAATTGATGAAATTGTATTATAATTTGGTATGGCAAAACACTATTCATATGGCTTCTTAAAGTTCAGTTGAGATGAAGGGGAGGCTATAAAATTGCTGCCAAACACCAAACTTAGTCGAGAAATGATTTCCTACTGCAAAGCATTATGAAATTACTTTTAATATTTAAAAAAAAATACAAGTTCACAACAACGAAAAATATAATAAAGCTCAAGATATAATTCCACGTTATTTACTTTTCTCTTATCTTCGAAGGACTTCTTTTTATATCCTACTACTATGCTATAGAATTCGTTTACAACAACCTTATAAATAATTTATTGATTTTGTCCTATGGCAACAGCAATTGAACTTTGATATGGCGCCTTATAATTATACCTTGACGTACATGAGAACTAAATATAAATAAAAATTATACTCCTTCGCAATAAGCAGACTACTCATTAGCAAATTACCCAACACAAGTCATAAACATAGTTAGTGTAGCCCATAATTTTTAAAAATTCCATAAATTCCTTCTTACAGGGTCGTCCGGGTATGACAGGGCCAAAGGGTGAAATGGGACCCAAAGGCCCCAAAGGAGATTCAAGTGGACGCGAGGGTGTAAGTGTCTTAACCTGCAGTGAAGTAAAAAATTAATTTTTCAGATTTACATTAAATACCGAAATGAAGTATGATCAACTATTTGAAAGCCTAAACTAAAACTTTGAAAACTTTTTCTAACCTCCATAGTCCAAAGGAGAGAAAGGAGAGGCAGGTCGCGATGGCTTACCAGGTCCGCCGGGACTGCCAGCCACGGGCGCTGGCGATGGCGACAGTGGCGGCGTACAGTACATACCCATGCCAGGACCACCAGGACCTCCAGGACCGCCCGGCTTGCCAGGTTTATCGATTTCCGGACCCAAAGGTGAACCCGGCATGGACTCTCGCAGCTTCTTCGGTGATGCTTCCTACTACGGACGACCAGGTGAGCAGTTGTTATCAACGGGCAAGCTGAAATGCCAGATCGACTTGTAAATACATATATACACTCGTATTACTTGCCATATATAGTTACATTCCCCATATGAAATCATAACTGTACATAACTAGCATAATCCTAACCCCCCCAAAAAAAATGCAATATCAAATTCAAGCCCAAATCAAAACATTTTATGTATATATATTGTACTCGTGATCAAGGTGCGCGCTCATCTTTAGACGAACTCAAAGCACTGCGAGAGCTGCAAGACCTGCGCGATAGGCCCGATGGCACAGCCGGTAACTTATCCCAATATCAACTTCATCAATTTCCATAGCGAATGTACAAATTTAAATGTTGCATGGCCAACACTCTATGCTTCCTTTGACTACCATTTTCATACACACCTACCCATTATACTCGTCTCACCTACCCAGCATGTCTCACCATATTCTTGTGAACTTACATATTTGCACATCATCATTCCCTCATTTGCCCTTAATGAAGTACATGCAAACATTCTGTGCTTTTCCTTTTCCCACAGTCATGGTTTAGTTCCAACAAAGCAAGAAAAATCCACAACTCATGGCCGCATGTGTACCTGAACATTTTTGATGTAAATATTTGGAAAATGTTGTGAAATGTCGCTGCGGTTTTGTATAATAAGCGTGTGCAGTGTATACTTTTAGGAAAGGGTAATTCAAATTAAAACAGTGATGAGAACCTGCACAACGTGTCGCTTAGGGCCCCAATATATTACAACAAATTTATATACATTTTGAGCTAATGTAATTAAAAAAGCAGTGATCAACGAAGGAAATAGCTCAATACCTGAATTCACTCAAAAAAATCATTTCTTAACAATGAAAATGATTTGTTAAACATAAAACGACGCATTTATAAAGTATATTATCAGGGCTTGCCAGCCATAGCCCTGGAGGCTGAAGTTGGAAATGGGAAGGGACATTAATTTGCAAACAATTTTGCACAACAGGCGGAATATTAATTTAGTTGGCAATCCCATAAAAGCGAAAATGTTATCTAAAACAATAAATATCAGTCACAAATAATATTTGGATGCAATATTTTCACTTACCCAGCAATAGCTTTCAGATTTATAATTATACCCTTCACAAAAAATGTGAAAGTATATTCATTTTATCATGAAGCTTGCACAGAAAAAAGTGTTTCCGACCAAATAAAGTATATATATATTCTTGATCAGCATGACGAGGAGATTTGATATAGCTATGTCCGTCAGTCCGTTTGTCTGTCAGACCTTTTGTCCGTCTGTTTGTTTTAACCCCTTTAGATCTCAGAAGTCTTAAGAACTATAGAGCTAAAACTTTTAACAGATGCTTCTTAGATTCTTCTTCTTCACCCGAATATCGATTGGATTCAATTTGCAAAACCATATCACTTAGCTGATATATTGTTTTGGAAGATATAAGAAGCATGCCATCAAAATAAGAAAGTTTTTTCAGGCAAGTTAACAAATTTTCTAAAATTACGGAAATAATCATAAATTTGAGCCAAATTGTGAGTAATTGGACCATCCAACATTCCTTTAAAACCATGTTTACCGTAGCCATGAAAGCACTGGAGTAACAAAAGAACAACGTGATCATAATGCAAGAGAATTATCTGAGCATTTTCAGAGCTTTCGATTTCATGCCCCGGAGTGAGAACGTAATACAGTAGTCCGCTCACGAGCTAGAGAGAACCTCTTTGTGCGAGAAGTACAGAAGTAAATTGAAAAATACTGCAACCCACTCTTCTCGCCGAGTGAGCCTTACATATCGTGGTGTCTCTTAGTTGCTACATAAAGCTAAGAACGAAATAAGTGCAAGAAATGTTAAGTTGAAATACACCTTTGTTATGCATTTACAATGTGAATGGTATATTAGCTTCAGCAAACCAAAGCTAGCCTTCAGGTCTTGGTTTTCTGCATTTCCGATAACCAGGTCTCGGAGGTTTGTCAAGCTACACACCTTAAATTTCCACTGGATACGTTTTATATTCTCACGTCGATTCTGTGTTTGAATTTTTCGGTTTAAACAACTATTTCACATGGCTGCAATTTAGCCAACCTTTTCTAAATGAAATTTATAAAAAGGATGTTTAGGCTTACCATATCATATAGCTATCATACATTTTTCCTACGAATATAAAATTATTTTCAATATATATAGATTTGTGGTATATAGATTTGTACTGCATGAACCTTAGCATAATATCTAGCAAAGATTACTAAATTATTGTATGTTTATATATATATCTCAAACAATTTATTTGGCATAAACATTTGCAGAGACTCCACGCCAAGCGGGCCACTCGCACAAGCACGAAGAGGCCGCTGGCCTTGGCCTGGGTGAGGGCGAGGAGATGCCTTACTTCTCAGCATCATCTTCCAATATGAACATGAGAATCGTGCCAGGTGCAGTCACCTTCCAAAATATAGAGGAAATGACTAAGGTGTGTCGACGTCACTAGGCTGAACACTAAACTTTCTCTCTAGTAGATATATAAGTAGAATTGTTATTTTTAAACGCATCTCTCACACTTGCAGAAGTCGGCGCTGAATCCGCCTGGCACTTTGGCCTACATAACCGAAGAGGAGGCGCTGCTGGTGCGCGTCAATAAGGGCTGGCAATACATAGCGGTAAGTTGGTCGATGTGTGGAACTGGCGACTGAAGCTGATTTCTAGAACCTAAGCAAACAATAGCGAGGGGCAGCGTTTTTTTAAAAATGCCAAATATGGCGAACAACAACAGGCTGGCGGGCGTTATTATTTTATTGGACGACCTTTGAGTACGCCGCGCCATTTGCTTAGCTATAGCTGTCTACATCGGAGTAGGAGCAGTTTGTTTTCTCATACGAGCATGACAATATGGCCTCACAAAGAAAAAAAAAAACATAAAAATAAAATAAAATGCATATAAAAATAGCAAGCAAAAAACGAAGCTACCATCAGCACTCAAACTCGAATGTTTGTTTGTATTTTGCTTTTTTTGGGCCATAAAATAAGGTTTGTTTGGCATTGCCCTTGTAGGGGATCGGTTTTCTTTTTTTTATTTGCACATTAAATGCTGTAGACGTACTGACTGATTGCCAATGGATTCAGACAGCGCGTAACCGATTTTAGGGCGGCAACGTGTATGATTCGTTATTCAATTATATTGACTTGAGCTTGGCTTCTTACTGGTCGGTGTGTGTGTGTTTTTGTGTGTGTGGGTGTGGATGTCACGGATACAATAAGCATTTCGCTAGGGAAGCGCCGGCTTATATGCCGTATTGAGAATCCTCAGGACGTTCAGAAGGATAACAAAGACAGATGGCATGCCATGGCAGGCATTTTGAGTCAAACTTACTAGAAGAATGTCAACCAGTTCGTCAGCAGCTGCACGGTTACAAAACATTTATTGACGAAATATAAAACAGCATATGCATGACAAGCGCATACGTATACATGTGTGTGTGCCCATAAATTGCTTCAGGAGATTAAAAATAATATTGAACGGAAATCGAATATTTTATGTTGGCTCAAATGGCAAATGGCTTCAAATTGCTTAGCTTCTAAATTCAATCCCAAGCTCAAGCAGCAGTCCAGCTTTTGCCAATTAATCTTGCTTGTCGCCGGCACAAGCTACTGGACCTGGTCAAGGTGTATGCATTACGCACGTGCATATGTATATACAAACACACATACATGTGCACGTGCGACCAAAGTTTTTCTCTGGCAATTTGCCATGCCCACCATTTGTGTGTGTAGAGCAGCAGCTTCAATTTCAAGCAGGCAAAAATTACACGCAAAATTGAACGATTTTTCAATAGCCTGCTCAACATTAAAGTGGCCACACAATTTGTGCAGGAACTTTCCAAGCGACGCTCTACGAAAAAAAAATAAAAAAATATATAAGAAACGGAACATAAGTTTAAATTGTGGCGAAGCTTTTATACCCTTTATGAGCATGAGCATAGCTAATGGATGCTTATGATAGATTCATAAATTGCATTCACAAAAAATGTATACGTTCCTATATTAGCTGCACTATATGGTACCCCAAATACACAAACTTTGTGCAGATTAGATAACGCATTTGGTTAAGATCTCTACCCTGTACTTCGAAAACTATTCATAACATTGCAAGCTTCATGTCAAATGTATAAAGCCCTCCTTTATAGGGTAAAAAAAAAAAAATACCTATATATATATGTACAATATTCTCCAAAAACTGTTCAAGATTCGATTTCCGTTTCCGCTGTGTTGCAAGGCGCACACACGCACACAAAAAGCCTGCTCAGCAGGCGCACAAACACAAATCCCAATGGAAACATTTGGCATCAGCTGCGCCTGGCTTGCCAAATGCAAGCAGATTGACTTTGGCCAGGAGAACGGATACGGGTACGGGTGCGAGGTATTTCACTTGCTTTTGACGTTAGAATTTAAATACTTTTGACAACAAAAACCCACACTGCCTGGCTTCAGTCAGAGTTGGTGCTTTAGAATAATGGGCATCACAGGGTAAGGGGTTGCGAGAATAAAAAATGAAAATCAAGCCAAAGCCTCATTGTCAGTGTGTCGTGTTGCCTGGCGGCTGATGTCGCCTCTTTGCATGCGACTGAGCCAACTGTCGCTTTGCTGCTGTTGCTGTTTCTGTGGCAGCTGAGCAGCTGGCAGCTACTTGTAGCAGCGTCCTAATTAGATTTTCAGTACACGAGTTGACTACTTAAAGTTCAAAATAGTAATTAAAACTTTTGTCAGACGGCGGCGCCTGCGACGCTGACGACAACGACTGTGGCGGCTTTGCATTATGACACTGGCACGATAGTCATGATTCCAACGAAAAATTGACCCTTATTCAGCACGAGCTGAAACTGAAACTGAAGCTGAAGGTGAACTGAGCGGAGCTGAGCTGAGCTGAGCCTGAGCCTGAGATATTCGCTACATATTTATCTACACGTAATGCAAATATTTGAGCAAAAGTTTTCGATACCACGACACAGATTCCATTTCATAAATGGAATGAGTATGAGGCGGTTAGAGCATCATTTGCCTTAGACCCGACCCTGGCTGAAGTATTAACTACTTGAAAGGGTTTCGTATTGCCCTCTAAATAGGCTTGTTTGCCAACAGCTCTTGTTGTATTAATTACGAATTCGTCAAACGCTTGCCTGCTTTGTTTGTTTATCATCCCGACTGTCAATTAAGTATTATGCTAAATTGAATATATATTGGTATCTCTCTCTCTCTTTCACTTCTATAGCTGGGCACACTGGTGCCGATTGCAACACCAGCACCTCCCACAACTATTGCGCCATCTCAGCGTTTTGATTTGCAATCTAAGAACTTGCTAAACAGCCCACCTCCGCTGCTCAATACACCCACGGTAAGTAATATCTATATGAATTTGAAAATGTTTATATATGTCTTTCGATTTATACTGTAACTAAAATAACAACATAAACGACAGTATTAAAATATATATATTAATATATATATTAGCTTGAGAACGGCTGCAATAAGTGTGTTGTTTTAGAATTAAATTAATAGAATATAATGAAATTATGATTGAATTGAATTGAAATGACTATTAAATTATTTATTTTTATGAATTGAATAATATTCCCTGCATATAAACAAGTCCGTTGCTGAACATGATATAATTTTAAATTAAAATTTAAAATCAACTACTTATACAAGAGCCGTTCTCATGCTGTCCTTAACAAAATTTACCATCCTCTCAAAAAGCTGTAAAATACACTTGATCTCAAACATGAAAACACTGCAAGGCTCTTCCACCCCCCATTACATTCATAAACATCCAATATGTAACTAAAACAAAAACAACCTTTACACACTATTGTTCCTAAATTTAAAAATTAATATCAAAGCGACAGAAATGAAACAATTTAGTTAATAAACACTACTAAAAACTATTTATAATTAATTGTTATTAAATGCAGTTTACAACCGCGCCCGAATATGAAACGGTAATTAAATAACATCTCGTATATAGCAAAATGAAAACAAACATTAACATTTAATAAATAATTTGATTTTGTTTGCTGTTCAATGAAAATGTTTCTAATTAGCGTAAATTGCATTTTTCAGTTTTTGTAACACGTTCGGAACAATTTGTGTAGTTTGGTTTACTATTGACTCTTTTCAGTTTACCAATTTCAAGTTTCTATGCAATGTTTTGTGTATATTCATTATAGATAAAACTATATGTGCTGTTGGTATAGATATACACTCCGTGCCAGTGATGTAGGGACAGGGCAAATGTTGTGTTACATTGGAAAGAGTAAAAGAAACAAAATAAACTGCTTCTTCAAACTAGTTTATATTAAACTTCTATTGTCTAGATATACTTTTCGTCAATATGTTCAATAACTTTCAATGATACTTCATTACTAAAATAATTAAACATTTCTGTATGAAAGATAGCAAGAACAACGATTGTAAAGTTTGTTAATAATTAGCTAATTTGTTTCTTCATACTGACATCTTTGTTAAACCAAAATCTTGTACATCCACTGTCCCTATGTTAGTGACTAGAAGTGTATATATATATTTTGGCAAAGCAGCTGCAAACGTCTGCTCTATTATTCCAGTTTCTAAAAAAGTTCTCCACTTCTCCATGCCGTGTACTGTGTGTGTCATATGATTTGTCTTTGTTGCTTTTTGATTGAATTTTCCTTTATGTTGTGGGTACCAATATATTGTTATGCTCTTCCCTTTTCCTCTCCACTCCCTGCTTAAAAATCTCAACTAGAAATGTACAAAAAGTTGAGCATTTCCGTTTATGTTTTTCTTCCGTTTCTAGCTTCAAATATTTGTGTTTGTTAGACATATAAATATTTGTTACATTTTTAAGCTAACGTTTATTAAAATGAAAATATTTTTGTATTCCACAACACGCCGGCATCAACAATGAATATTCTGGGAAATAAAACAATATGATATTAATTAATCTAAAAATACAATGCAAAATTTATGATTAAATATTCCAAAAACACCATACACAGTGGTATCCGCGCATGGTGAGTTTCAATTTCAGTTGATTCCAAGTTCCCTGCCCTGCTGTTGTTTTTGTGCCTTTAGGAATTTTCCAATTTAGTCAAATATTCATATTTCATACTTTTTTTTGTTAACAATGCTGACCAATTTTAGAAATATTTTACTCCTCCTCAAAGCAATGAAGCCTACCTACTTATCATTTTGCCGAAAGCGAAGCCCATGGGCAAACTTTGCTAAGCAAACAATTTGCAGCCATTAAATTCTATATTAATTAGATTTTAAAATGCTTTGACATAAACTCCAAATTAATTCCATGCCATATTTTGTGCTGCATAGCTACGAGTGGCGGCTCTGAATGAGCCCTATGTGGGAGACTTGCAAGGTATACGAGGCGCGGATTTCGCCTGCTATCGCCAAGGTCGACGTGCCGGCCTGCTGGGCACATTCAAGGCGTTCCTCTCCTCCAGGTAAGTGCTGAACAAGCTTCAACAGTGTGTCTTATCTGTCTTTAGATTTTTTACGCATATTAGGTAGGGTCCTTTTTTCTTTCTGTTTCTGTTTCTGTGTTTTGTTTTCTTTTTTTTTCATACTCTTTGTTTAGTTTCGCTGACGGAATTAAGAGTACTTTAGAGCAGGCACTGGCACTCGACAGTTTTGCGTTCGTAATAAATTTCTAAAGCTCGGGCATTGCTCATACGCTGTGTGTGTACTTTAGAACTCATTAGCTGGCTGGCACACACACACACACAGACCTACACACTCATAATCTTGATATTTGAAAAACATAGCCAAAGAAAAACGCAGAAAATATATGTATGTGAAAACAAAAGCGGCTAAAAACAATTTCCAGCAATTTATTTACACAACGAGAAGCTTCGAACGAAAGCGGCTGTGGTTGCGGGTGGCAGAGCAAAATGAATGTCAGAAGGAAAAAAAATAAATAAATACAGGAATCCCAGGATTGTACATAGGTATAAGCCACGTAGAAACGCATGCAGCACGTGGGTTGGGCACCAGCAGGCGTAATCTGTGAACCGTGTATGGTTTTCAGTTACGTATTTTGAAGGCCATTTGTATGTGGGGAACTGAGCTGAGCAAAAGTTGTTAATGACTTTCTATGCATAAATTGAATGGCGTTTAACGTAATGCACTTTCTATGTCCTATACAGAGTCCAGAATCTGGATTCGATTGTACGACCAGCTGATCGAGATCTGCCTGTCGTGAATACGCGTGGCGATGTGCTATTCAACTCCTGGAAAGGCATCTTCAATGGACAGGGCGGCTTCTTTTCGCAAGCGCCGCGCATATACAGTTTCAGCGGCAAGAATGTGCTCACAGATCCATTGTGGTAAGTATTTGTAAATAAAAGCCTAGCGCACAGAGAAAGCAGAAAATCAGTGACATCAGTGCATTCGGCCTTATTCAATAGTTGAGTCCATGTAAAAGATTTCAATAGATTTCCGCTTTTAAATATTTGACAGGCCGCTCAAACTAGTCTGGCATGGCTCGCTACCGAATGGTGAGCGGTCCATGGACACCTACTGCGATGCGTGGCATTCCAGTGCTCATGAGAAGTATGGTTATGCCAGTAATCTGGTGGGCAATAAGCTGCTAGATCAAGAGCGGCAGCCATGCGATGGCAAGCTGATTGTTCTGTGTGTAGAGGCATTATCGCAGGATCGAAGGAAAAAGCGTGACGTCAGCGACAGGTGAGTTGCCATTGCAGAGCTTGGTGTGCACGTGTAATATTGTTAAGTAATATTGATTTGGCATTAACATTTTATGACTACTCCAAAACTTTACTCATTACAAAACCCAATCACAGTCAAAGTCGAAGTACAGGTCACAGCGGAATGGAATTCACATCTGCCGAGGAGTATGCCGAACATTTAGACAATTTACTGCTGTAAGAAGCGAGGTGGAAGCGGCAGTACAAGGCCGACAACAATACCAAATCATTCTCTCACACACACACAAACACACAGACACAAACACATATATATATAAATACACGCGTACATTAAATGTAAACGTAAATCATGGCCATGCATATAATCAGCGAATTCCAAACCAAAAAGTAATACTCAGCCAGCGGATGAAGAACAAATGCATATACATACCTAAAATACATAAATAAATTACATATAAAATCCATTTATTTATAAATAGGCATATAATAGGCATATAATTTGTACTATGTAATATGTATATCATTTTCACTACAAAAACATCAATTTTTTGTACAAGCAAAACTGTATTCGTAGTTGTAACTCAAAGTTAAAGGATAAAATAAATACAAAAAGTGAATACCAATGTAATTTTTTATAATTCAACAAGTCACAAGCGCATGCATACTGGGCAAAATATAAGCAAGAGCAAGTCGCAGTACTAAAAAGGCGCAATTTGCTTACCTTTCCGTATATAAATACATACTTACTGGCCAAATTAGTTTCCTACTTAGGCATACAAACAAACATACATATATGCAACATACAGCAAAAATTGAGTAAGCTCGCAAAAGATACATTTAGCATGACTCTCGGTAGAAGTGTATAAATGTATTTTTTCACGTCAAAAGACTTCTAAATGTGTATATTTATAAGATACGAATACATAGCCACATGCATACCCGTACATATTCTCGTATATGTACATATATCCTTTAAACATTTCATATAGAGCAAGCTAATAAGCCGTTTTTAACTATTTGCATCCAACAACTTTATCCTGCATTATGTTCTAAGCCATTCATAGTCACAATTTTCTACCAGCTACATTTGTAGTGAGCAATTTTTTCAAAAATATTCAAAGTTTAGGCTATGAAATCTAGACGATTTTGTACATGAGAAAGCAAAACCTAAGAGAAAAATTAAAACATGCAATAAAACTGATTCAATAAATATTGTAACTTATTGTAATGCTAATACGAATACGAAATATGATTACTTAAACTAAATTATAATTTTAAATATAATTATAATTCTAGCTACCAATTATAGTTAGTTACATAATTTCTTTTGCATTTACTGAATGCATTTCCAAAACTAAAACAAAAAATTTGTAATGTAATTAATTGTAATTGTAATAACGACTAAGGTATTATAACTTAAAAAGCAACACGCGCGTCTAATGTCAAAAGGAAGTCAGTCACAATTATGGTATATAAAATATCTGATATACAAATCTAAATATTTTAAGTGAACTCATAATGGGAAGCAAGGCCCTCTAGTCGTAAGCTTAAAATATGATGAAAATAAATATAAAAAAAATTACATAATAATAAAAATGCATACACATATAATAAACATAAATAAAATGAAGCAAACTCTAAATGTATTTATTGAATGGAAAATTATAGCTTGTTTTTGGAAATGAAATGCGGTTTGTAAGTATATCCTGTAGACATACTGCTATGTAGTTGGCCATTTAGGTTTCATTTCTATTTTGGCATGTCATTTTGTCGCTGTTATAGCGACATCAAATGTTGTGTCTTTCAATTATAAAATCATAGATATAAAACTATATTCGTGTGCTGATCTATTTTTTGGGTTTCTACAGCCAATTAAGGAGAGGGAAACTAATGTTTACTTATATCATCTATTAGCTTTGATTCATTAAATTAAGGGTTTGACAATGAGTTGGTATCTATTGCAGATGTATTATATCCCAGTACAAATATGTATCTATATAGAGCTTGCATGTCATATAACAAATTTTTGCGCTCATTTATGTAGCTTCTTGCTGATTTCGAGAGTGTGAGCATGTTGAATTCCGATTAGGTCAAGCCCGAATGATGCCGATGAATGTTATGCTTAGATATTTGCTTCGTGGTGGTTATAATGAGTCAATTTAAACGTATTTTCCGATTAAAGTAGCAGAAGAATATATTTCGAATGGTGCATTTTATAATTTTATAAAATGGCTACTTGTATTCCTCTTGTCTAAAAGAAGATGTAATACATATTATATCAGGAATCCATTTCTTCAAAATTTTTTTTTAATTTGTAAAAAAATATAGGGAAATGTAATATATTATGATATATTATAATTAGAAGAGATGAATACTTCTCAAACATGCTTATTTATTTTCCATATTTATATTTTCATGGATTACAAAGTGGTCCTTAAATGGCATATAATTTGTTTAGTTTATATATTTTATGATTTGAGTGATATAAATTGTGCCATAAAGGAAATCCTTTAGTCCAGCACACGAACACAGGTACATTGAAGGAAGAAATCTCATCTAGGTGCGCACGTGCAAGCTGAAATTACTTTGATCAATATCTTTCATTTAACTTTGAATCATTGAATTCTTTTTCAATTGCACAGCAACCACAACAAGAAATTCAAGAATGCGAGGCTAACAAAAAGCCAAGGACAATGGATAAGCTTGTGTGTGTATGTGTGTGTGCAGTGCGCACGTTTGATAACCAATTTAAATAATTTTTCAGTTGAATTAAAGCAAATGATTTCAAACAAAAAGCCACACAACACAAAACCCCACACCATTAGCTCATTGCAGAGTTTCTGATGTTGATGCTTTATGAATTTCAATGCCGAAACAGCAGCCAAAGTATAGTTTCAACTGCTGCTGGGAATGTGTGAGTGTGGATGTGCGGATGCGGATTTGGCCGCAATGTTGACGTTGCCATCGCTGTGGCTGAGATACCGATACTAATGTACACAGGAGCTAAAGTGACTGTCAGGCCTGTCAGAGCGGAGAGCCGACAGACAACCAAATAATAAACAAACCAAGAAGCCAAAGCCAGAACCAGAGGCAAAGCCAACAGTTGCGATTTCGATTGGATTGGGGGCCTAAGAGAAGTGGCTGGGGGGCCACTTAGGCACAGAGCAATCAAACCAGATGAGCGGGATGAAATTTTAATTTAATGAATGAATACGAAAATTTTGTATTAGTTGATTAGCTGTGAAGTTGAAGACGAAATCAGAAGCAGCACCAGCACCAGCACCAGCAGCTCAGAATCAGAATCAGACTCAAAGGCAGTGTGAGCAACATCAAAATCAAAATAAGGTCGTTGTGCTTTTTCAGGGCAAATGAAACGAGTGGTTTAGGATTGCGGTTAGCATTTAGAAGACCTTTGTAAATATGTGAAGGTACGAGTATATATAAATATATATGGATTTTGAGTTTTCAATTATGTACAAGCCTTGCTGGGCATGCCTTTTGGCTGGTGCGAACTTTTTAAATTCCGAATGCGCCACACAATATCATTCATCATAACATATTTAGCTGTGTGAGCTTATTAGATTCCACTTTTTGTGCCCAGACGCGCTTTTAGAAGTTGTTTTGAGCTGTTTCGTTCTTATTTACGAGGGCTTGTTAGTTAGTTTTGGCATAACAATAGAAAGCAAAGCTTATTCATTTGTAAAGATTTTCTTAAAAATGGTTGTCTAGTCCAGTTTGAGCCAAATACACATTTTGTCAACTATTTTAGGCCATCCATTAAATAATATTTCGGTAGATCAGAAAAGTAGGCGTCTTATTGACAAGATCCATGTCTTTAAGCTTGGGAACAGAAAATTTGGATGCCATATTAAGTGAATATAATGGATGCTTCCATATGGTATCTTTCTACTAGCGTGGCTTTGGCTCAGATAAAGATGAATCTACTTGCTTTGCGGCTTATTTTACCACATGTCGATGTCTTTGAGCTGTTTCTGTAATGGGAAGTACACTGGTATGAAAGTTGTTTATTATTTTAAAGCAGTTGTGTAATGAATCGACATAGAAACTCATCAGGATTGCGGCAGCAAGACCACCAACAACTTATTTTAATTGATTGTGAAGTCGAAGCCATAAAGTGATACTTAAAGATGAGAAATCCAATTGCTTTAAGTGAAAGATTCTATAAAGACTCATTGTTATACCCTCGTATTTATCTTTTTTTATTTGTATTTTCTTTTTGTTTTTTTTTTCATTGAAACCAAAAAACCAACACAAGACAACACAACTTTCTTTGCAAGGCTCACAACTTACGCAGCCAGCATGGCTAAGCAACTTGCTCTACTTTCACTGCGTGTGCATATATATACATACGTGTGTACCTACACACACACATACACACACACACAGCCACATGCATGTACACATACATATGTCACGAATAAAAACAATTTATCATTTAGCTTATCAAGACGCGGCCTAACGTCCATTATTTTGCGGACGCTATACACAGAATTGTTTTTTGATGATAGCCCGAAGTTAACTGGAGTGGCAGAACAGACATAGACATACGAATACAAAGGCGGCTAAAACGACAGCCAGACACAAAAACAACAAATACAAATTGCTAAAGAATTGTTTGAGAAATTATTATTATTGTGCTGTTCGCATGTGATTTACAAGCATTCATGGCATTGGAATTGCGAATCGTGCGAGTTATGTTTGCATTTTGCCATGGAATAGTAATTGTTAGAGAAATTTTAATTGCTGCATGGATTTTGTCCAAAAATTGTTCATTATTGTTGTTATTATTTACTAACAATGAAATTCTTTGTTTTTTTAGTAAAGTAATTCAGCTTTCAAAACAATGAATTATAATTATTAATTATAGAGCTATGCAGTTACAAATATTTTATCTCAGAGCTACACGGGCAAAAATACATACGATACGGCGTTTTAAAATAATCTATAGGATATGCAAATTTAAGCTGTATGTAGCTGGGTTTCCGTCTCACCTATTTTTTAAATCCACGTACATTATTAAACTTACTTAAGGTAGTTTAAATTAAAGGCAATTTGAACGCGACTCGATAGCAGGTAGCTAAATATTTGTTTAGCAACAAACTGAAAAACTTATTCGCACGTTCCTGGGAGTCTCCCAAGCAGACTTTACTTAGTCTCTCCATTTGAATACCTCGCTCCCCCGCAGAGAGTGGCAACTATAACTACTTGCCTAAGCCAAACCAGGCATAGAAAAACTTTCTGTGTAAACAGCATGGAACAGCCAACGAAGGCGTCTTTAAGTCTGCTACACCTGTGCAGGTTCAAATCGTGTTGTTGCTGTTGTTATCGTTGCTATCGCCAGCGTATTTGCTTACTGTGTTTGTAAACATTGCTAACAACTTGAGTAATGCCGGCGACAATGCTACTTTGAAACCATTCATACTCCGACACCGCCCACGCTCATCCCCCACGCAATTGCAATTGGTAATAGAGGGCGCCTTCGACCATACTATGGAGTTAATATGTAGGTGTATAAGTGTAAGAGTAGCGCGGAAATACAAAACGGTATATGCTGTATAGCTGTATTCCACACCGCCCTTACTTTGGTTCGTTTGCTAGCAAGTTGTAAGTGCTCAAGTTTTTCAATTAAAAGTTGCTACCTTTTTTGTGTTACTGCGGCGGCATAACATAAATACGCATGTGATTGAGGAGGGAAAGTGTGTGTGTGTGTGTGTGTGTGTGTGTATGATGGTTTTCTTATATGTGCCTTGACTTTTTGCCTAATCATGATGGCGCTGATATATCAATAAACCACATACCACGACTTGGCAAGCCGCGGTAAGCTAGAGCCAGCGTCAGGCTCAATCCCTATGTATTATAAATCAAACAGCAAACAAACGAACAAACAAGAAAACAAACGCAACGAACAACATTTGAAAGGCAGGTGTTGAAGTGTGTACATGTGGGCCAGGTGTGTGTGTGCAAAGGTATTTCTGGCAAAGGCATTATAAATTCATACGAAAAATACCAAAACGTCAAACAAATTGCAAGTTTTCAGTTGCATTTCCGCAAAACGTAACTGAAATAATACGTTGCCGACAACGCTGCGCTGAAAAGTATGCAGCAAATGTGGTGGATATCGAATGCCAGCTATTGCCAGAGCCACCAGCTGCGGAACCCGAAGCCGAACTCGAACTCAGACAAAGTGAAGGTAGGCCACCGCCAGCAGCAGCTCAATATAGAGGTAGCAGCGCCAACATGCAGCCAACGATTGCACAAACACAAACTAACCAACAACATCAACGGCAACAACAATAACAACGCCGGCGGGGGTTATGGTAACGTCTTCAACTTCAGAATGCCAACAGTTGCATGTGCAGCTGCATGTCCATGTGTGTGAGTGCATGTGTGTCTGCTCGCTTGACAAGTTGAAATGTTGACGGCTCACTGACAATGTCTGTGTGTGTGTGTGAGTGTGTTGATTTTATATGTATGAATGATTTTGTGGCTCGTCGTCGCTGGCGTTGTAAAAAAGAAATCATACACAAAGTTATGTAAATTCTGATGCGGCTGTCGCTTCGTTGACGTCGACGTCACCGTTGGCGTCGCATTGGTTTCTGCGGTTTTGGCATGCATAATTGTTGGTTTTTAGTTACACGTTAGGCTCAGTTCAAAGCCCAAAGGAGAGACCTGCAACTCACAGGTAGCCCTTGACTTTGTGCGCCACGAATCCCTTTATACACAAAGTATTATTTACAAATTTAACTGAATAATACTAGATATTCCAATTTCAACAATTTTTCAATAAGCTTTAATTTCAATTTGTGGACTTTAAGATTTAATCCATTTGCTAGCCATTTCAACACTAGAAATACTAATGTGCAAGAGCAAATTAGACTGTGTTAACATTTTTGCTAGATCTTCATATTCTGTTGTTTTTATATAGCTACTCTAAATGTCTTTGCATAGTTCCAAATGTAAAAGGAAAAATTTTAAAAATAATATGTTATTTGTGTGTGGAAAACTTACCTGTTGGAACTTTCAATATTGAGTCATTGCTATGGGGTTAATTGGGTTTCGGTCAATCGTGATGTATAAATGCTAATTATAAAGGTAACTTCTAATAAAAAGGTTAAATTATTCTATATATTAAATAATTAATATTTCATATATTTACTGTAAGAAGAGACATTGCAAAGCATCTGAGTGTGCATTGGCTAAAGTAAACGTGTTTGTTGCTTCTCAAGAAATTCATTTTTTCACAAGAGTCATTAGCCGCCGCAAGGATATATTTATACATATATTCATATACATTACAAGCTAATTGGAAAACTGTGTTCGTTTTTTTTTAATTAACAACTGATCCAAATTCATAATTAAAGTTCTGGTTTCGGTTTCAATAAAGCTAAATCTATTTTCACGGCTGTCTTAATTGGCTAGGGCTTGACAATAACAACAAATGCATTTTGCATATATGCAAATACGAAATACTCTACATATACCGCGTAAAGTGAGGGGGAACAGGAGCACCCACCATAGTAAGCGATTATTGAGTGCCAGCTACAACAATACTTCCATAAGTTAGGGCTCAGCAGCCACAGCCACATGCTCCACATGGTTATGCAGATTCACTATATCATATAAACCATAAGCCTATTAATAGCCCCTGTCTGCGATCAGACAAACAATTAAAATTGACTGCACTTTCAAGCGGACGCTCAGTGGACCCTTATTCGCCCTAGCCGCACCCCTACTACCCCTACACGCTCACCCCGCTCATATTGTTCAATTGGGCGTAAATGTGTTGTCGTCATCGCCACGTGAACGTGCCCAGGTTTTAGGTACCCCCTCAGGTGGTAGGGGTATAGCTGCTAACTGGCAATTATTTTTGGCCAGGCTGCCGCGTCTGTAAAACATAAATTGTTACCATGTACCCAAGGAGCCATGCCTTGTAATTTTTGGGGAGCAACAACGTGATGCAGATTGCTGGGGCAGAAAAATGATGCGAATTGGCCAGATTGTGAAACAATATTCTGATTTGTGGGTGGTGAATGGGTATTTGTGAAGTGGTGCTGGGGGCACAACCAGCATATGCATATCCAATATAAAATGAAGCATGTAAGCCTGTTGTCAGAGTTGGTCTTAATTATCAGGATTCAGGTACCCCCCACAGTGGATAAGTTAACTCGGAACTAAAAAGTTAATTTAAAAAAAGTGTGTTTCACCTTCATGTGTTTCAGGAAGTCGTGGAAGCAGCTTTTAGTCTTTGCTTTCTGGTTGGAAACTCAACTTGTGAGCTTTTCAAGCTTAAAAGCTTTATGGCAACCCCAGATGTAAGCTTTCATACGCACAAAGCTTTAATTAGACTTGAACCAGCACAAAGCTTTTGGACTGTACATAATTGTTATATTAAATTTTAAATTTTATTTAATTTTTAAACAATGTCAGTATAAGTTAATACATAATTTAAAATAATGCAAATGCAAAGCATTAAAAAGTAACCATTTTACTTAACATAGTTTATATATATTTATTTATGCATAAATTAGTCAATTTGAAAATTGTTTTAAGCCAAATTCCGGCACTTTGGCCAACATGAAAATTGTAAATATTTGCACTTAAGTTGTTGTTGTTTTATTTTTAATTTTTAACTTTAAAATATAGTCAAAACTTTGATAACTTGTTTTCTGTTAACGCTTTAGTTTATGTTTAAGTATTTATGTTGTAATTTAATTAATTTATATAGTTTATATAGTGTATAATATCGTTTAAATTTGGTCTGGTTTTTTCAATAGATTTTATTTTTAAATATATTTTATTAAACACGCGAAAATTGTTGCTGTTGCTTAGGTTTTAAATTGAAACTCGAATTTACAAACACATAAATTCGGTTTAACGCTATAAGGGTGTATATTTATGTATATGTGGTATATAATATGTATTGGTATTTGGTATTGTATATAGTACTAAATATGTTAGCAGTTAGCTTAAGAGTAGTTTACAATATAGTATAATAGTCAAGGTTTTATGCTTTCTGTGTTCTTGGTTGCTCGGTGTACAAGTTTTATTTTGTTATTTGGACCCCTTAGGTCAAATTGTATTGGTTGAGAGTTGGGTATATTTTGTTTGGTACGCTGATATGTTGGGGTTGTATGTTTGCATGTATGAATGTATACCAGGACAAGAGTCATTAATATGAACAACAACAATTAACTATAATATTCAATATTAAAATTAATTATTAAATCTCAATTTATATAAATTTAATCAGCATAACTTAAAAACTAAATTGAATAACAACTGCGAATTGTAATTCCAAGTACCTCATAACATTATTGTCCTCTGCTTATTTTGGTTTTCCATAGCCTGTGCCACAACAATTAAAGTGTGAAAATGAAAATGAAAATGCATATAGAACATGTAATCTTAGATGCAATTTAATCAGTGGGTTAGATAAAATACCTTAATATTTAGGCATTCCCTATAAAATAACATTCACGTAAAGTTTTATTTATCTTTATATTTCGAAAACTTAACAAGAATCATTTTGCTAATGAACTAAGAAAGAGGGACCTATATATATCAAGAAACATATTTTGATTTTTATATTTATGAAATATAAATTAAATGAAGTGACAAAAATATAAATTTTTAATTCATATAAACAATTTTAAGGCTAGATATGCGAGCCCTACATATATAATTTATTGTATTATTCGTTTCTTGGAATAGAGATGAATGATGAATTGAATGAAATTGTTAACCTATAGAAAAAGCATTAAAATTAAATTTGATATGCATTAGAAATAGAATGCTATTGGAAATTATCTTAATTTTAGGGCTACTTTTTTGAGTGTAGCTGCAGCTTAATCGGAGTTCTAGTCAGCATCAGTGTTATACAGAATTGGCAATGCTTGGTATGGCATGATGGAAACTGTGAATAATTATGTGTAAGTTTGTTCTTTAACCTTTCTTTGTTTATTACTTTAACAATTTTCATAAAATGCAAAATGCACAATTAATTAATAGACCAATACAATGTATGTCTTCATATGCCTGTGTATATATGTAGTGGTACTCGTATGAGTACTATATTTACATTAAATATCAAAATCACCCAAACGCTGCATTTAAAATTAATCTACCAGCCAGTACACGTTGCACCCAACCTAGCCGCCAATCCACTGTTTACTACTATCACATGGTCACTCCAGAGTCTTGGGCTTCGTTTGCTCTACATCAAGGCGCAACGGTTCCAGCGGTTGGTGCGCACGCCCTCACCCTCGTTCAGGGCCATTGTCTTGGAGCGCATGAGATTGAGATCGGTGCGTATGCTGGGGCGTCGCGCATTAGGTGTCACCACGCCGCAGGCATCACTGAAGCGTCGCTTAATAGACAGCGCATTCTTCTTGGTCCCACCGACAACAGATCCATGTGGCGGCAAAGGCGAAGGTGCCCCAAAGACGGAGACCAGGCGTCGATGATGGTTCGGAGTCATCTCCAGTGGCAGATTGGAGACCATGAACAGTGCGTAGAACAGGTCATCGATACGATAATTTTGACGTGCTGAGCACTCCACAAAGGTGCAGCAATTGTCCTGGCCAGCTATATAACCCATCACCTCGTCCAGCTGTACGGTTCTGCTTTGCCAATGATGAAATGTATATGAAAAGCTCAGTTAAATGTGATTATAATTATACGTATGAATTGAACTCACTTAAAATCGCGATCACATTTATTGCCAGCCAATATCATGGGTATTTTGGGTAAGCTTTTTTTCTTGAAGCCCGAACCAGGATTTAGGGCCGCCCATTTGGTCTCCAGTATGTTCTCGCGCAGACGGACCACCTCCTCAAATGATTCTCGTGAGTCCATGCTAAAGACCAGTATAAAAAGATCGCCTAAAATCCAAATGAAGGCCATAAAATAAAACATTATTCATCGGTTGATTTAACTAATTCAAATTTATTGCTTATATAAATGTATTTGCTTGTGTGGTTGAGAATGCGTTTGTTTATTTGTATGTGTGCATGTCCTGTGGCCCTATCTTGACTTACGCACTTTGCAATTTGCAGACACTAAATAAGGCCTCATTGACATCGAGAGCTCATCCTTGGAGCATGTGCGTGTATGAGGGTCACAAAAGGCAACCAATAAAAGTTAATTTATATAATCCGAAATACCGAAAGTTGAATACCCTTACAATGGCAGGCAACAGCTGCAGTTAAGAAAATCTTAAGAAAATCTTTAAAACTCTATCAAAAACGATCAAAAGAAAAGCTATTGCTTTCATTGATGAGTAATAATTTTAAAGAGTTTCAAGGTGGCTTATTATCTGCTTGATTTCTTTCATGAATCATTCGATTTTTTGACAGTTTTATAAAACAAACCACAATGTTTCGCTATTTGGAGTTTGTTCCCAAGGCATTCGTCTTCAATAAGACGTTATCACATAAAACACAGAACCAATACGGCAGCATACGAGTAGCAAATCAAAGTGATATTTAATTTATATTTTGATTCAGTAAAAAACTAAGAATATATAGGTTTTTTTTTATTAAAAACAGATCTTTCATAGTTTTTGGGGCACCCTTTATGAGAACAAACTAAACATGCTAGTTATAGTACCTTCTTCAAGCCACTTTTGTTTGCCATTTGAGCTATGTCTGATTTTTATGATAATTTATAGGACATTAAATAGCGTTAGGCAGCGGCACTGGTAACTTAAGTGATGAAACGTGCGTTTGATATGATTGCGGCAAACACACACACACATATACATACACAAAAACTTACCCGTTAGAAATGACAAACGACGCATTGCGGGAAACGGATGATAGCCAGAAGTATCCAAAATATCCAATTGAAAGACCTCATTTCGTATGCGATACAATTTACGATGAAACTCCTCAATGGTTGGCGTATAGGCCTCCTCAAAGCGATTGCCCAAGAAACGTGCCACAATCGATGATTTGCCGGCGCGTGATGAGCTACAAGGCGACAGATTTAGATTACGTTACGGATTAAAATTCGGACTGAGTTGGTTATTTACATACAACTACAACAAGCTGTGTTGCCACTTACCCAAGCATGACCAGACGGTAGCAGTTCTTGGCCGATGGCAGGCTATCGTCACATAGTGAGAGTCCCACACCGGGTCCGTAAAAATCATCGGCCTGCTCGATGGCATCCAAATTAGAATGGTGCTCCAGCATATGGGCCTGATGCAGCTCAGCAGTGGTCACAATGCGGCTGCTTGTTACGGCTGTACCATTGCTGCCGCTTGCCGCATCATCCAGAAAGGTGACCACATGGGCTGCGGCTGCCTGTGCTCCTGGCTCATCGGTGGGTGTGGCCTTGTTGGGCGCTAAACCGGAGTGCGTGTTTGACTGCTGATTGCTTTTGTTGTGTGTGTTGCTCCTACTGTTGCTGCTATTGATGCTATTAGCCAGTGTCGACGATGTTAACCTGCCCCCTGCCGTACCCGTGCTCGTTGCCGTAGTAGTGCTGGTGGCCGTCGTGGACGTTACCGTTGTCGTTCTTATTCCGGGGTCGTTTAGTGCAACATCCACGTAGTTGTTGTTGTTGCTACGCGCACAAAACCAATTTTTGCAGCGATACATTTTGACTGTGTCATTTCCGCCACTTTAATGGTCAACGTCACTGGTCGTTCCGTTAACCCCCTTGCCTTTGTTGGTTAGCAGGCGTACGCGTAATACGTATACGCCGTTGTACGTTATTGGTCGGTAGTGGTGGTGGTGGTACTGGTGGAGCCCGTTCACTAGATTGCTTGTTGTTCTCGAAACCACATAATATGCTTCCGCAGAGTCAGTTAGTCGAGCTGAGGCGAGTGCTCGGTGCAATTTGCATTTTCAATCATTCAACTTTTGTCGTTAACAAGCCGACATTTACATATGCACATGCAGATGCGCATATAATCATGTTCCTTGCTGCTTTTATTATATAACTTTATCTATGCCTTTTTGTGGCTGCTTGCCTCGATGGCACTTACTTTCTGGCTGGAAACCAAAACTGAAACGAGAAATGCAACTCATAAATATAAACCGGAAACAAAGACGTTATTCGAATAGTCGAAGATTATTTACCCTTTTAGCTTTATGTGCTATAAAGGGATATTATGTCAGCTATGCCCATGACTTAATTTTGTCTTCTGCCATTGTATATCATTTGGATGTATATCATATAAAACTCCTCATACATGCACAGTTACGGCCATTTTACACTTACTATAAGCAGAAGGAAGTTTCACAGTCTCCAAAATATCTTTGCAGTATAGTTCTTCGTAGATGTTGAGCCTCTTTTCTAAAAAACAAGGCGGCAAAAATCTAACCGACACAGAATTCTGTTAATTTTAAATGAAGATGCTGAGGCTTCTGCGGGCTACCTTCTAAAATTTTTATGACCGTGCTTATGTATAATATTGAACAGCTTTTCATCCGAGGAGAGGATGGCTTCCCAGCATCGACATGACAAGCTTCCTTAAAGAAAGCGACATCCTTGAAAGGGTACCAACTTTTTTCATCAGTGACCTTTGGCCTTTTAAAAAGCTGGCAGAGCTTCAGTAGTTTCAATTTTTTCAATTCTAATGTCTATGAAATATCTTCTTAGAAGTTTTATTATTTAAATACTGATTTGAAATCAGTTGATAACCAGATCAGAACAAGTTAAACATTACTTCTGTGTTATCTGAAAATACGTGTCAATTTTTTAGTAAAAGATGAACAGGTTCTTGATATATACATATTGTCCGCAAGACTACTTTTTATGTAAGTATCCGAATTACCCATGACTAGCTGTTTAATGATATTGCGGTTCGTGAAAGTCTTTTCAGCACGTCTTCTTCCTCTTTCTAGATGCTTATCTTCATGGCTAAGTTTTTTAAGTCCTTTGATGGCATGACAAACCATTGAACTGCAAATCCAAGAGTTAGCTTGCGTTTGCGTTTGCCTTGATAATACAGTGCAATATTTCTTACACGATTGTTTGAAACTTGTAAAGGATCTATTAAGCAGGACCATAATAATGAATGAAATCCAATCGATAACCGACTGCCGATTGTTTTTAATTGAGCTTAGAAGTTTATATACTCTTATTTTTTGTCACCCTGTATAAGTTATATCACCATTCCAGAAATGTATATATATCTTCGCTTTTTCGGGATAGCTTTTAGGTGGATTATGGACAAAGATGAATGTTTGTTCTAGTTAAAGAGTCAATGTGCTGTGCCTTTGGATATCCCATATGTTTGATCAGATGCGATTATTCTATGGAAATATAATTTTGCAATTGTTTCATATCAATAGTTTTCACCCTGAGATACTGATCAGAGACCACATGTCTTTGTTAAGAAACTTCAAAAAATCAAAGTTTGTCAATTAAAAATACATAAAAATATTTCTTAATTTTATATTTTTCATGATTTTGAGAAGGTTATTATATATAATAGATCTTGATTTAAGAAGACTAATATTCTCACAGTCTTCAAGTTCAAATGTTTAGTCTTAGTTTTCAAATATGAATCATTTTGTATGATATATAACGAATTCTAAAGTTTTCACTTAAAAAGAACTCCCTAATATTTATAGTGATTTTTGACGCCGGGAATGCCTGTACCCTAAAACAGCATTGCAATATTTAAAGGCTCCTATGGAAAGTATAAAAAGTTATGCCAAGTGCATAAAGAAGCAGTTTGTTCAGCCACAGCAGCAGAGCTGAGAATGAAAGTGGAGATGGAGTGGAATGAAGTGATGTAGCGTAGCCCATTTCGGGGCACTCTCTCTTTGCTGGCGCATTAAGCACGGTAATTGCACGGGGCTCGTTGCCGGCGCCATTCCAGGCGAATAAACCGCAACAAAATGGCGCATACAAATTTCAAATTAGCTGCACTGACTACCCCTACCAGGCCCTAGCCCAAGCCCTCTGCTCACTTTTTCTTTCAAGCCAAATGGATAGGTTGCTGACTGAAACTTATGGGGCCATCTCCAACGCCATTTGGCTTTCAATAATGGCCATCTTGCTGCAAATCTAATTAACTTTGTTTTAGCTCGGTACGTGTTCGGCTTGCTCCTACATAAGTCAGCTTTTGGCCACATTGGCGCAGCCGCTCATGCATATAGAATTCAATGGGAGGTGTGGCCGGATAGCAAGTAGCAGGAAAGTAGTCGAGTGCATCAAGTGTTGGTAACTCAGGGTATGGCACGGTGTTCGTTCAGATTTCACATTTCGCCATTTTGCTTATTTTCGTGCACTCTTTTCACTTGTGGTTGCCTCCAGCTGCTCCGGCACCAGCTTCAGATTCAGCTGCTCGTGGGCGCTTTTGAATGCCAAGTCGCCACAGCTCACAGGAATTCGAGTGGAAAATTTGCAAGTAAAGAATTTACAGCATAATATTACAAACAAATGTGGGCGTCAGCTGAGCATAAAGCCAAAACCTCAACCCACTCGCAGCTAAGCCCCCAAAAGAACCCCAAACTTGGCGAAATGGATATAAAAGCCATTTAGCACAACTACTTGTAATGTTTTCATAATTGATTTCGGTTTTTCGGTGCGCTCACTCTTCCATATGCTTAGTTCTGTTATGTGAGAAAACACACAAATGACTTTTGCCAAATGCCACACACTCAAACTCACACAGCCACAGGCACATATACGCCCGCATTTAGAAACATTTCAGGGAAACCAGAAACGGAAACGCCTGAAGACAAAAGCGACATTTGAAGGCGAAAGTGGCATTGACAGCTGCAAAAAGAATACAACTACTTACAACAACAGCAAAAATAATCAACAAAATGACGATGTGCACCTGTGCCTGCAATTGCCATTTCATAGTGGCAGACATAGCTTCTAGAAATACGTTGATATGCCTATGTAAATTTACTAATGCATCAAAAGAAATTAATGAAAAGAAGGCAAAGTATCTGCTTATACTATCGTATAAGCGTAGTATCTAGTGATAAAGTGTACAAGTGTTATCGGAAAATTATTTTAATAAAGACATTTTTCATAAAAGAATTGAATTTTACAAATTATAAATAGAAAATACCCATTAAATTGTTATTTAGAATTATTAAAAAGATCTTTGATAACCAGAAGCATGTATACATATTTTGTAATAATAAAAATATCAGCAACTCTCACAGTAAATATTTTGTAATTACACACTTATTTTTGAGTCATTTTCGGAGTGAAAATTTGAGCTATTAATGTAAACCTTTATATATTGATTCTTGGAATCTCTCTATATTGATCTAAAGCAAGCTATGAAGTGTTTTACCTTAATATCTCTCAATCTCTACAGATTCTCCTAACAAGCTCGACCAAAACTATAAAAACTATAACACACTATTTTTGCCCCAGTGCACATTTTTCTATCAGTTTATGTATCTATATATATATATATATATATATATATATATATGTATATATATATATATCGTATCTGTAACAGACACTTTGCTGAGGGAGGCACTTCAAAAATAAATGCTTGATTCACACACGCTGAATACTCAGTTTTGAGTTTGGCACATAGTCAAATATTCAAATTGGACAAACATATGAAAAAGCAGACTTTTATGGTTGTTGAGTTTTTCCAATATCCATTTCTTTTAGCACCCCTAGAAATTGCCATCTGGCTGTTGTACTATATTTCGACAATATCTCATATTTGTTTACAATTCGCGCATACAAATGCGCAAGGTGTGCCATTGCCATTACTTCTTTCACTATATCTTCTGGAACCAAGCCAGTGGAGCTGCCATAAGTTGTCATCCGGCAAGTTGTGATAAAGTGCAATCGACACATAATCTGCTGCATACATATATATATATATATAGAACTGCGTTTTATGTGCTGAACGTGCAAGACAATAACAACAACAACAACAGCAGCAACAGCAAGAGATGGGGCGGAGGCAAAAGCAAGAGCACAGAGGGAGACCCACTTTGAGTAGCACCAGCAAAACATGAGCAAATACTATAACCAAAACTGATAAGCCCGCAGCTAGAAGAGAACACAGAAAGCACTAAGAGCATACACAACAACGAGTTACGACAATGATTTACCAACAACATTGAGAGATAATCGAACAGAGGTTATCATGACCAGTACCTGCAAATTTGTTTTCAAACACAACCAAAAAGCGTCGCAGCTCAGTCTCTCAGTTGTTTCCAATAAACCCAAGCATAAGTCTTGGGGCAGTTTATTTGTGATGCAAAAAATCTCGGGTAACAGCAGTGCGGCAGAGCTGACACAAACCGAAGTCGATGTGGATGCAGCAGAAGCGGCAACGGACACAGCTCATCAGCAATATGCTGAGGCTTTATCCAATCGCCGCCAGTTGCAGCATCAACGACGTCGAAAGACTTGTAGCACCAAAAGCTTGCTGGGAACGGTGGGCATACTCTGCGCCCTGATGTTCATTATAGCCGCCATTTACATGCACTTAAAGCAGAAACATCATCTGGGACGCTTACACATCGAACGCAGCGACCGGGATGGGGGAGTTGAGTTGCGAATGGATGAAGGCGAGGCCAAGTTGACATTTGCTGTGGTCACAGCTCCCAGTGTGGGTAAGTTTAATTGAAATTAGAGCTGAGGGACTGTCGATAGTTGAGCAAATTGATGCTTTTAAAAGTGATGGTGGAAGGTCGTATTAATATTGGAATTGAAATGTTTAAAGTGATATCAATTTGCAAAAACAAATGAAAGTATTCAAGGGAAACTAAGGATAACATCTGAAATGTATTTTGTAACTATTCTTACTTAATCGGGATATGCAATTATGCTAAGTTTTCCAACAAATGTTTAAGAAGATCTAATCTTTATTAACGACAGTATTACAAAGAGTATACCAGTTCTAGGTTAACAAAAGAATCAAACTTAAGATCATTAACTACTGTGAAATTGAGGCTCAAAACACATATTTCAATACTTCTGGTTGGGCTATCATTGCACCTATGTCTCACCTCTAGCTAGTTCGCCTTTCCAGTTGACGCAGTTAGGCAATGAAATGATGCTACAAAGGCAGGACCAAGTACTTGTTCTGGTATCAGAAACTTGCTCTTCGGCGACTAATAATTGTAATTGTTTGTCCCTTTGGAACTCATCTGTCAACGCTTATATTGCAGCTGCCCAGACCGCATCAGTAGCCACATCTGCAACTGCAGGCATAGGCAGTTATCCAGTGTCATCGCCATCGATGGTTAGCGACGAATGCCTGATGTGCATTGCCAAGACGATTACAGACAATAAGCCGGTCACATGCGGAGGTGGCTCTGATTGTGGGATTTACCGCATCTCGCGTGGCTATTGGCAGGATGTGCTGTCATACTCATTTGTAGAGGGTAAGGCTGCACTAGTTCAAAACCAAAACAAATCCCAATGAAAACCATATATCCGTTTAACCATTCACTCAGATTATGAGAGCTGTGTGATAAATCCCAGCTGCGCGGCGAGCATTGTGCGAGGCTATGTGGCGCGGTATGGGCGCGATTGCAATGGTGATGATTTGGTGGATTGTCGGGATCACGTATTGCTGCACTTGATGGGTCCCACAGGCTGCTTAAGGGACCCGCTGCCCCTCAAGTTTCTCAGACGCATGAACCAGTGCCTTTCAAAGTTAGCTTTAATAGAATAAATATAGCTTAGGAATATATGGATTTTATTGTTTGTCATTCGTCGGCTGGGCGCCAGTAAAACGTTAGCATGAGCAAGGCCAGAAAATCGTGAAACAATAGCAGGGCAAACAGTTTGTCATCGTTCAGCCTGGCCACGGTGCTGAAGTTACCCATAATGCACTGCACATGATACATGAGAAACTGCAAATGATGTGTAAAGGACCCGATGATTATAAAGGCAAGTCAAGAGCTAAAGTGTAACTGTAAGCGACAAGTCCTTACAAGCACCACCATGAAGCCGACGACGGCGGCATGGACATAAAAGGGCCAAGTCATCTTCAGGGCCACGTAGAACATGATGGCGTAGATGCTCATGAGGAAGACGCAAAAGGTCAGCAATATTATGTGGTTAGCATTCTTGGTAATGTCAAACTGTGCGAGTGTTTGGGTTAGTTGGATATGGGTGGCTGTGGTTAATATTTCATGCCTTACCGGTATGAGGGCACCTAAGAGTGAGGCAAAGATCATTACCAAGGAAACGGCTAGAAATCCTACCATTAAATGCAATAGATTGATGCACAGGATTAGCATAGCAATGGCCAGGACCAGGCACTCCACCTGATGGAACATTCTGAAAATGAGACTACATGTATGATATCTCTAGATTTCCATTACTCACAATGATGATAGTTAGAAGCCAACTTATGCAAGGCATTCCTCTTAACTGATCGCTGACAGAGTATAACACCAGGAGCAGAATGCTAACTGCAAAAGCCAAGACAAAAGCTGATTGATGGATCTTATAACACTGCTGACTTTGGACACTGCGGGGAAATTTTAAATTAAGATGGTTTTACATCAAACAACGGATACATTACTGCAGAACGCTCAACATGATCACCCAATGAAGCAGGGCGACCAGCAGAAATATGAAAAACTCCAGATACACGGTATGTATAAATCGACGACGTTGCTCGGCTGTTTCATCTTGAGCCAGAGTCTTTACAATAAAGGGCCAAAAGTTAATCCCTCCCTCGACCGGCATTTCTATGATATTTCTCGTAGTACTCGAAATTTTCTAAAGTGTGAAGTAACATGCTCGGCTACCACATTCATGGAAGGAATGAAAAAACCAACCACACTGAAGGACGAAAAGGCAGCGAACTCATATTTCATCAAATCATCATAATCGGATTGGCGTTGCTTTCGAATCTGTGACAAATTATCGCTCTTTTCAAAGGCCTCATTCCGTTTGTTTGTGCTGTGCCTCGACTGATTTCATTGTTGAAATGAAATATTAACGCTGGGCAATCTGACACACTTCTAGGCCTATGCCTGTGGCCCTAATTGCACGCCATCTAAAATTGAGGCCACTTCGTTGGAAAACAAAACACAAACTTTCCGCTGCAAATTAGTGCGAAAAACATTCGCCTCTCACAATACTCACGATTACTCGTACATAATTGAACTCGACAAACTTTATAATCTGGCAGCATCGCGCACAAATTGAAAGTCGCAAGTGTGTAATAATTAAAAGTTTGCCAGCCCAGGCCCAGCCCCTCATAATGACGTTGTCGGTTCAGTTCCGCAGCCGATGTCCAAAGTAAATGCGGACCAAGCGCCAAAGGCAAAAGTTAGCAGCAAGTTTTAAATCATTTAGCAGTGGATCGGACATGGAATTGGACAGGCAGCGTTGGAGAATTGTAATTGCTTGCTATGTTACATTAATTTCTTAAATGTAACTAGGTATACCTAGCTGAGACTGAAGTTAGAGAAAATGTTAAGACTCTGTACTGTCAATGAATGTCAATGAATCACAGAAACAAACAAAAAATTTCAGTTTGTTTAAGAGTTCGTGCAGAATTTATAATCATTGCTTCTCTTTAGTAATTGTATGTACGAGTATAATACTTGGGCCGCACTTTGACTTGTTTTTGCTAAAACCCCTTTCCTACATTGGACTTAACTGAAGAGTTGAACTGAAAAACGCCCAGATCGTGGGGGATGTAGCTCAGTGGTAGAGCGCTCGCTTCGCATGTGAGAAGTCCCGGGTTCAAACCCCGGCATCTCCAAGGATAATTTTTTTTTCTATTTAACTTTATTTTGACTTTTTTTTGTTTTAATTATTTATTTTTGCTGTATTTTCTTTTTTTTTTGTTTATTATTTATTTTTGTTGTTTCTTGCTATATTTTTTTATATTGTTGCATTGTTGTTGTTGTTTTTATTATGATTCGTTTTTGTTGTACTTTTTTTCCACTTACAAAATATGTAAATGTATATTAATTTTATGATGAAGTTTGCAACGTACAGAAAGACACAGTTGCGACCATATAAAGTATATTTCTTGGCGATCAGCATGATTCGATACGGTTATTTCCGTCGCTATGTCTGTTTCAACCATGATATCTTAGAAGTCTTAAGAGCTAAAGAGCTGAAATGTTTACCAGATTTTTTTGTCTGCGCGCTGGTTGAGTTTAAGTTTTATTGTGAATAGACAACTTTATCATAAAGCTTCCACATAACAGATTGTTCCGGAATGAACACTTAGGAGCACAACTTTTCTGGTTTTGATCCCAATGAACCCGAATTCGGTTGATATATATTGGGAAATAAAATGCCCAATTTTGTGTGTTTATTTCAAAAAAGTTTACTGAGGTATATTCAAATTGAAATTATGTGCATCTGACTGATTATTTCATAATTTATTTAATGAACACACTGAATTTATTTCAATTTGTATATGGAACTATAAGGTTTTTCATACTACTGGGCCATTTTTAAATAGTTAATCGGGTGCACTAATTCCGAATATCAAGCTCAATTGTAGAGTTGCAGGTTTTTATGCTATCGGAAAAATAGTTTTACCACAAGGTTCTAAGCCGCATATTTAGCCCTTTTTCAAACTGATACTTAGAAGGGTATAAAAAATAACATGATCAAGATACTATTGTTTTATGTGCAAAAGAAAACAACAATTAATTACAATTTATCTAGGGAGATGATTGTTCCTGCTTATATGGATTGCCCGCCAAAGTCATATACTTGTTGGAGCCTTCGAATGAAATACATTTGATTTAAGCGAAATCAATAAAACTTTCCTTCAATTCATGTTTAAAGTGCATGTGTACATTTGAAACTCCCTTTAGATTTATGTGTGCGAACTCTGCTTCAATCCCATAGACACATTTGTATAGCTAATCCACATTGTCATCAATAAATAACAATGGAATAAGCCTGCCTGAATATGACGCACGCGCCTTCTGTAATGAAAACTATAAACTGATATAAAGTTATAGGTTTTGCAATTACAATTTATATACATTTCAATATTTAAAGTTTGCATGGCGTATATAAAATTGTTTTTAAAGTTATTTCGCTTTATTTGCGTACATTTTTGTAATCTTGTTCCCTTGGCTTTGCATTGACACTGGCATTTTTCACTCTCCTAATCATTCTATTGCATGACAAGTATATATAACTTTATTCAATCAAATGTGCAAATACCGCATAATGCAAACAGAAATTGTACAAATGAGCGGACCGAATACAGGGGTAGATAGAAAAAGGCAGTTAAAGAAAGAAATAAGGCTCTGGGGTCAGGAATAGAGAGATAGACAGACCGAGACACAGATAGATGGTAAGCAGTCATTCTTTATAAACATTATTATTGAATTGAAGCGAGTTTATTTATTGTAGATATTGAACGCTTCAGATAAATAATGTCTGATTGATTGATGGTTGCCCTTACCAAGGACATTGGGCAATCGCAAGAGCTGTGTCAAAAGCAAGGGCAATTGCAAGCGCAAAGAGATTTATATTGAAGTGTAGAGGGTATAATAATTTTGTTAAGATATTTGTAACACAAAGAAGAAAATATACTTATGTCGCTCTTTGTGTGTATCCATTCAAACTAGTCTTTTAGTTTCAAAGTCAATGTGTAGAAACTTTAAGCTTATACTTTATATAGTTATAAGATGGTAATATCTATATCGGACAGCTCAAAAAATTATATTATTATATATATCATATGCTATTCGAATTGGAATTATAAATCATTTAGCGGCCCTAGAAAGTCAGTATGTAAAGATTTTTCTCAAATGTCTTCATAAGTCAGTTAGCAGTTGTAAGCACAAACTAAACTTCCTTATCATTAGTATATGTAATTTAGTTAGTTAGTTTTTTATGCATAATTAATATCTCCACAAGAGCATACATGCTTCGGCTTTTTAGAATCATTTAAACTCCGTGTTGCTTTTAAAAACAATTACGATTTCGGTTGAGCTGCTCACTTTTACAATACGGTTGGATGTCGACATCCATCGATGTGTTTTCTTTTGTATTGCATATTTGTGAGTGTGTGTGTGTGTGTGTGTCTGTGTATGTGTATGTGACTGTGTGGTATCTGTGGCCCTTATCAAAAGGTGTCGGTTAACCAATTGCAAGCGGAATGCGAGCTACTAAAAAAAATTGATTGCTTTATTGCAGCAGCTTTGGCAGCTGCCAAAGTGCAACGCAGTGATGGAATGCCTTTTCCATGTTGTGATAAGAAATTTTTGGTGAACAGTTGAAACTGTTTTAGTTGTTGTTGGTGTTGCCGCTCATCCGTTCACTCAGTTTTTGCATGTGAAAAAGTTTTACTGCAAACTTGTGCAATGGATTTTTAGATATTTTTTTTTGCAAGGCGTTGGTGGAACTCAGCTTTGCTTGGCTGCTCTCCTTACATATTCTTTATGCATTTTGGCTAAGTTTGTTTGCATTTCCAAAGAGTCAGTAAAAGATGAAATGAAAATGTCAATATGTAAAGCACAGCTGCCTCTATAACAGCATAAGCCAAATGAAATGAAAGCAAAAAAGGTATAGCATTGGCATTGGCAGTAGCTACCTGAGAAAAGGGTTTGCGCACATAAATCGCCCAACAATCAAAAAGTGTGCAACGTAATTAAGTGTACATCAGAGATTAGCCAAAGACAAAAAAGGGACAAAGCCAATGTCAACATCAACGCCAAAACAGTGTGTTCCACCGCGGGGCCATTCTGGGCATTTCTGGTGTAAGCATTTCTGGCTTTTATGGTCATATTTAAATGCGAGGGTATGTTAGTAAATCTCGTGGAAGTCTATTTTTTGTGGTAAATATGGATATCCGGCTCAACACAAAAAAGACGGAGAGGGTGAAGTCGTCTAGGAACGGTATAGCAAAAATTGTATTTCGGATTTCCCAGAAGACTTAAAACAAATGTTAAGAACTGTGCAGAGATTGGAGTGAGACATAGGAAAACTTTAACTACTTTAAACGCAACAATGGATGGTTGTGTGTACAATGTATATAGAGTATTTATTAGAATTACCCACAGTAACAATCCGTTGTTCCAACGTTGGACGGACAGAGCAATACATTGCTAATACATTGCTTTTATGCTCGAATTAATGCCTAAGCATTCTTTTCGAAGACAAATAAATGAAGTAATACTTCTTTAACTTAATTATATTGAGCTCAAAAGTGTAGATTTAAAAAATTGTATTTTATTCAATGCAATGCAAATAAATAGCATTAAGAATACATTCATCAAGTTGAATAACAATTTATGGTAAGAAAGTATGTGTGTGACTTCAATTCGAAAGTCTTTTTTAAAGACTTGTTGACAAGCCCTCGTTTTAGAAATCCGTAATGGCATTGGCCCAGGACGACTTAAATGTCTCTGTTATGGCCGCCAGCTAAAAGCAGCAAGCTGAGGCGCTTCATTAATTTTATTGCCGCTAAGGTTGCCAGGGTCTGCCCTTTACTTGGCTGCTCCTTTCTGAGTGACTGTCTCCGCTTTGAAGTTGGCCTTGTGTGTGTGTATAAAAGTTTTGATTGTCTAGCCACACACTTGCATACCACAAACATGCCATACCCGCACATACACAATCACATGTGTTGTGTGCGTTTGTGTGCGTTTGTGTGCGTGTGGGTGTATTGGCAACTCAAGTGGTTAAACGTAAAACTTTTTTAATTAGAGTTGTTGTGGGCAGAGTAGCGTTCAGTGTGCATTGTGCTAACAATTTTTAGTAATCTTGGGCGCATAGTTCATACTCAGCCTATGCCTTGCCTTCCCTTACATTTTTCATGCACGCACAGGCACAGGCACAGGCAAAAATCTGTAGAAAATCTCATAAAATTGGCAACAGCTACGCTGTTTTTATACTAAATAAAATTCATGGTTTCTTGTAATAAAAAAAAAAAATGTCACACAGCAGCATAGTGTGAGCACACACAAAGGATGTAACAGCGCGACGGCGAGGCGCGGAGGGAGTTAGAGTTGGAGCACAGCTGTCATCGCCATTGCCTGACAATGACTCTGACAATGGGGCACCCTTGAGAGGCGAGGGCGTATAAATTTCGTAGACATCTTTTGTTGCGAAGCCCAAGCACAGGCCAGCTCACAGTCGCGCCACAAAATTCAAATTCACAACAGTTTGCATTTATTTAATTTTGCCTTTTATCAAAATAACAAAATAAAAAGGCTTTTGTGCTTGATTAGAGTCTTTCGTAGCCTGGCTGCCTGGCTGGCCAAAATGTGCTGCTAAATTAAATGAAAATTAAATGGCGGCCGGGCAGCATAAACCTCCATTGACACAGGCTCAGCAAAACATGCAAATCTAATTTGCCTCACACACCCACATAAACACTCACACACAAATACAAACAAAGAGCTTCTCATCTTTTTATTATAATGAAAATGTTTGAGTTGAGGACGACGCGCGTCCTGCAAATATCCGCAGGATGTGAAGCTGCCGCCGGCACTACCGGCTGTCAATGCGATTTTGTCAACGCAATCACCGAGCAGCGAATGTGAACAGCACGGATCATACTATGTCCAATAACAAAATGATGTTTGTCGTTGTCGTTGTTTCAGGCCATTTCGTGGCTTTGCCGAGCATTCAACAGAACACACTATATACACTTTTCAGTATATATTTACATATGTACATTTACATATGCCCATGACTGTTTCATTCATCGCCGTTTTTTTGGCCTTGCGTATCAATGAAGCATTCATTTTTATTGCACATTTTTCATCGTACAACAGGGCATATGCGTATTATCAATACTCGAAGGAGGTACGATGGGCTAAAAATCCAGCACACTGTTGCTAAAGTAGCTAGTCAATGGTGTTCAAATATCAGCTCACAAAAACATAACACGTATGACATGATTTTTAAATGCATGAACGAGCAGAGCCATATCTGTGTTAACAAAGAGGCAACAGCTTTCCATGGAAAACACGCAATGTTAATTTTGTATTTATTCATTAAGTATGGAAAATACAAAATATTTGTTGCTTAGCTTATCGAGTATGTAACCTCCGCAGCTTGGCAGGCATATGTGCACTTGATAGCATTTTCTAGGACTTAATTTTATAATTTCATAAAGCGATGACAATGTGAGCGTTCGTGATTTCTATTCCGCATGCAATTCGAGCGCAGGTGTATGCTTTCTGCTTTGATTGCTGCTCTTACTCAACGACAATTAGCTCTATTTAGGTATCACTAGAGGAACTGCAAGAAGAACTAACTTAATGAAGGTGAGTGATATAATGACTTCTGTGACCCTTATAGTTTGTATGGATTTGTTAACTTGGCTGCTGATTTCAAGTAACAATGGTTTTTTTCCTAACAAAACCGATCTTGAGGAATAAACGCTGCAAAGTGTATGTGCTAATTTCTTCAAAGTCAATGAATGTGAATCATGGTGTTTGATCACTATAATCTTTACTTGTTTTGGGCGGCAGCGCCATTAGCTGACCAGCTTCTGGTCATGTATAGTTATATCAGCATGGGTCATTTTGTACACTGCTTTTCACTTCATTTAGGAAGAAGTTCACTTAGTTTACTGCTCATGCTACTACGCGCTGTTGCTGATGATGATATATACTTATGCTATACAAAGCATACCTATAGCTTGGTCAACCAACTGAGTAGCTTTTACAACAACTGGCAAATAGATGAAATGTCCATGGTATCCATGGCGGCGCCATGGTAAAAAATGTATTTTTATTGTATGCACTTTTTTTTGCAACTATTTCATACATGAATTCTTTTGCTTTTTTTTTTGTTTCATTGTAATTGCTGTATAATTTTGTATAGTTTTGTTTCTTTATTATTTGAATTTTAAAATTCGAATTTGGTCAATTTTCCTGTTATTTTTTTTTTATTATTTTCTTGCAGCTATTTATGATTGATTATTTTTACATGTCAAAATTCTATAAAATGGTGAATGTTTAAGCTATTATTACAATTAAATTCATAGTTATATAACTTTGTTCTGCATACGGAAAACTGTGCATTGCAGCATATGGAATTTTGAACTGACGTAACATTCCGTCAGAGGGCTAATCATGCGTATACATTACACGTGGTTGAGCAATGATTCGTTACGAATTTGTTGATGGCTAATGGCTTCATTGAAAGCTAATGAAACCACAACCAGATATAGTGTGGTGTTTAAATAGGTTAGATTCAACATTTGGGTAACTTTTTTTAAAAAATGAATCAGTCTCTAGCAACTAATGGTGCTTGTTGCTATGATTAAAGATGAAATACAAGATGGACACAGACGTTACCACATGCCATGCAGTCCAAAAGCCAATTAGACTCCTGGGTGGATAATTTCATAGTCATTTAATTTCCAGATTTGTTACAAGGAAATTGAATTTTCAAAATTTTACTCACTTTTCAATGCCAACTGGCCACCAGTGCACAGCCAAAAGACGCACAAAAAAATTCCTTTCCGTTCCTGTCTTCCGGAGTCGTGAGCTTCGGCCACTTTTTTTTATACTCGTACTCTAGTAGAGTAAACGAGTATATTGTATTCGTGCATATGTATGTAACAGGCAGAAGGACGCGTTTCCTACACCATAAAGTATATATATTCTTGATCAGCATCAACAGCCAAATCGATCTAGCCATGTCCGTCTGTCCGTCCGTGTGAACACAGAGATCTCGGAGGCTGTAAGAGCTAGAGAGACCCAATTTGGTATGTAGACTCCCCTTGTAGGGCGTCAGATCAAGTTGGGTTTACAATTTTGCCATGCCAGCTCCCGCCCCTTCCACAAATCTTAACGCATTTAGTTGAAACTCGGTTTGTTTAAGCACATAATCTACCGATTTACCGAGTTTTCTTATGATCGGATAATAATTGTAGACAAAATCGTAAAAAAAACATTTTTTTGTATGAAAACAACAATTCAACAATTTGTATGAAAAAAAAATGATTTTTCATACTTCTGAGTGTGTTGAATATTGAATAAATGCAGAGTACGAGTATCTTATAGTCGGAGTATCGACTACAGCGTTCTCACTTGTCTTGTTTTTCATTCAGGTCACATTTATGTTGTACACATTAATTATGGGCTATTTACTTTGGACATTTCAACGTTGCCCTCTTCCAATTATGTACGCGAAACGGCTTATTATTTGGCTGCATAAACATTTTGTATATAGGCCGAATCAGAAGCAGCCCAAATGGTGCTCAAAGGGAGCCTAAAAGCGCCTACGCCAAGAACATTAATAATAACAACAACAACAGCACGAGCACAACAACTGAATCGTTTTGGTAAACAAAAATATGTTATGTTTACCCAGCGAGCAGTCAGTCTTAACAGTTTGTTGGTGTTAATCTTGTTGTTGTTGTTCTTGTTGTCTTTTTTGTTTGGTCCAGAATGATGGATGTTATTATAATGTCGTGCTGGCGGCTTAGCTCACGCCTGACATTCTGACCACACAGCGGCTTGACCTGAATAAAAAATGTTTCATGCAAACGGCATATTCATACATATGTATTTCGAATATGGGCATAAGTGGGGGCATAAGTTGAGCAGGATATGATGTCCAAGTCTAAGCCATGGCCGGCCACAGAATATTGTATGACAATTCGTAAGCTGCTTAAAAACTTAAAAACGTTTTAATATACATTTATACCTGCCACCCAGCAACAAAAAAAACACCAACACTAAGGAAGCGAAACAAAGATGAGCAACTGGGTCCTATTATGCCCTTACCCCTTATACCCTTACAATCTTATAGACAATTGTCTAGGAATATCCGAGAAGAGAGATCTGGATGAATGAAAAGAAACACCAGCGCACAAGAGAGAGGCACCCTAAGTAATTTTCAGTAGTTACCTCTGTAGGCGGCATATTCTAACTGAATCGTAGGGCAACTAAGAGTCAGCTAGCGGATAACCCAATTTCATTTTTGTCTATGTTTTATTCACCAACAACAAGTAATTTTGTTCTTTCTTTCTTAGTCTTGGTAATTATACTAATTGGACGAACTGGACTTGAAGCATAATGCGATAATTTACTTGCCATGCTGCTGAATCCTTTATGCAGCCTGCAGATGTCTGAATGATGAGGCACCGCTGAAAAGGGTTTTTGGTTGTTTATTGTTGAATAAAGCGGCATGGCTTATTTGAAAACATTTATTACGATAAAGTAGATGGTAATACGAATCTAAGGATGGACTTGAATTTCAGTGAAGAAATAAGAATATGCTCTGGGCCGAACCTATGGGATCTTGTTGAGTCATTTATTAAAGATACGAAACTTTCAAGATATAAAAATGACAATGTTCTCTTCACAACAAAAACCAAAACAGTTCACTTGGACTACTTTCCGAGGAAATGGCTGAGCTGCTGCTTTCGTCCGAGCTCGCGCTCCCACCATTATCTGAAGAGCCGCCTTCATCATCCCCTGCATCATCTTCTCCAATGCCAGCAGTGGTTACTTTGCCTTCAGAGTCGTCTTCGTAAATTTGTGGCCAACCGTAGTAGCACAAGAGCATAAAGATTATTGAAAAGTGGCAAAAGAGAATGATCACGGCGAACATGCCATCGGTGGCACTGATTTCAGCGTAGCGCCCTCCTCTGATCAACTGTGCGTGGTACAGGAGAAACTAGAATGGCATGAAGGAGCTTATTGAAATTGGTTGAGATTGTAAAGCGACGGGAGAGCTATGCCAATTCCACAATCATAAAGCCAACTAACCATAATCACAATAATCATTATGCAAAGTTCGTAGGCAAAAAAGGCATCATTTAGCTGCAGCTCCCAGATATTGCCGATAGCGAACAACATCAGCGGTAAATGGCTGGCCACCAACATGATGACACTAATCATAAAAAGTGCAGCCACATTAGCAGTCAGATCGCAGGATATGAAGGAACCAACAAGCAGCACAATAACAACCAGCAATAGAGCGACAAGGAAGTATACTAGCAGAGTCAACGGATGGCTACGGGCGGCCAGGGCGCAAATGCCAATAATAATGAACTCAGTCTACATGGGGAGATGTTGAGGTGAACTTTAGTTGACCTGTAATTCACTATTAGATACCTACTATGACAACCAACAGCACCCAGCTGAAGATCGGCATATAGCGGGCTTGCCTGATCAAGATGAATAGGGACAGCAGGAGGGCAGCCAGCAGCATGCACAAAATGCTCAGCCAGTAATGCTTTATGAATAAAAACCGCAATGGCAAGCTGGAGGACAACTAATTAATTAATTATAGGACTGCCGCAGTAGTAGCCAACTCACATTGAAGCTGCAGCCTCCCATTGGAGCAAGGCCAACAGTGCAATTATCAGCGTAAGCAAATAAAGCATCATCATGAAGGTGGAACGTGAGAATCTTCTCTTGGCATGCGGCGCAAACTTCAACATATTCGGCCTGGGCTTGAGGATTGGCTTAACGGATCGTGCCGACCGCGTGTGTGAAGCAGCAGAGGGACTGGGTGGTGGCGTGGTTGATCTGGATTGATGGGGCTGTTCGGCGGCCTGAGCAGGTCCTGATCCCGTTGCCGGTCCAGGTTTTGGAGGCGCCATATTGCGGCCAGTTGCATTTGGCTGTGTATTTTACACTTGAAAATTTTCACTGGGAGTAAGACACAGACAAAAAAACAAAACATAAAAGAAACACAACTCAGATTGACTAGGGAGACATTTGTTACTGTTACTTTGCTTTATTTATTGGGAATCTAACAGGAAACATAGTATCACAAAACTCACTTTGCGGCTTGCGGCTTTGCGGCTGCGGTTGGTACACTGCGTCGACGCCGTCGCCTGGCATTTTAAAGCGTGCCTTCAGGTTATCTGAGCCCACAAATAACAATATGTAATCATTGAAATTGCTACGTACATTCATAACAATGCGGCCCCACCAAGAAGATAATACGCGCTCACTGCGAACATGTATCAAAGTTAAATGCCACAACAAGACTGGAAATGTTAACTGAGGACAGTCGAAACTCAGGTGCTCTTGCTGAGATTGGTATAATGAAAATTACAAATACTTCAGATATGAAATTTTTCTGTTAATATTCGTTAAATGTTCATCAATGAATTCAACTTCAACCAAGAACTGAAATCAAGTACTACAAGAATAGTTCAATAATACAGAAAGATGGCTGCTTCGAGTACCAAGAAATACTAAAACAGAGATATAGTTGTCGACATTTTCCAATACCTATATGTTATTTACATTTAGGAAGAACAACCTTGATTCAGCTAGCTTGGAAAAGATTTCTATTATATGGTGATATATATAATACTATACAATGTAAGCCTCTTTTGAAGCTCTTCAATTTGAATTCGGCTCCTATTATTACACTGTATAGCATTATATAGTAAAAGCTATTAACAGTTGTTTTTACGCAAAGTTACCATTTTGAATATTGTAGAAATACATCTAATTGGCTCGCCTTTTGCCTAAAGGAAATGAATGACAAACCATACACCGCCTGTTCCTTTTGCTTGCCTATAAACACCTATACGAACACTTTAAGCTATACGCGAAGGGTATACAAAGAGCCATGGCGCTGCGAAGAAAAAGTTGAGGGCCACCAAAAGGCAAGCAGAATTCATTTCGTCTGGATTCTTTTTGCAAGGGATTTGTTAAACGCAACACAAGCCCAAACATGCCCATACTTATAAACAAGTCCCAGAGAACTTTAGCCCAAAAGTGCTTAAAGATGTGTGAAAGGCGTTGAAAAGGCGAGGGCGTAGGCAGCAGTAACATCATCAACAGCGAAACCGAAAGCAAAAAAAAAAAACAAGTAAGAACGCTATAGTCGATGTTCCGACTATAAGATACTCTGCATTTACTTAATATTCGACACACTCAGAGATATGAAAAAAACATTTTCTTTTTCTTTATGTGTTTATACATATACAAACCTAGTTTTAACTAAGATTTGTGGAAGGGGCGGGATGGGGAGCGGCAAAATTTAAAAACAAAGTTGAACTGACACCTCACAAGAGGAGTCTACATACCAAATTGGGTCTCTCTTGCAGTCTCAGTCTTACAGTCTCCGAGATCTAGGTGTTCATACAGATGGACATGGCTATATCGACTCGGCAGTTGATGCTGATCAAGAATATATATGCTTTATGGTGTCGGAGCCGCTTCCTTCTGCCTGTTACATACATTTGCCCGAATATAATACACTCGTTTACTCTGCTAGAGTTCGAGTATAATAAATAAATAAACGGAAGCAAAAGAAAGGTTTGCGCTGGCGGAAAAGGTTAAGATACGTATAAAATTACTTTAGGCTTTGGAACATCTGCTGCTCGGTTTTGCTGTATTTGTTGTTTTTAAGCAGTCTTCATAATTTGGATTTGTGTGTGGCACGATTTCGCCGGCAACATTTGATTTGTAAGCTGGCGAAGTTTTGCTTCAACTTCAAAGCTTTCGCATCTGTTACTTAATTAGCAACTGCTGCTGTTGTTACTGCTGCTACTGGGACTGGATACGGAATGTTCACTAATTTATTAATGTTGGATGTCAAATTTTTGACTTCCATCAAATGACATTGAAAAATTGCCTAGAAAGCGGGTGGGCTTGTGTGTTGCCAGAGCAGAATAATGCTGCTCATATGAATAGAGACAGTAGATGACATTTGACTTTTGAAACAGCAAAAAAAAAAATAGAATTGAAATAATATTATAAACTGTCATCAATTTGTAAGTTCTCGTGTCAAACTTAGGCTTAATATGTCAACGATTTTATTGTGTAATCTTGAAGGATCTTCTAACTTCTAACTTGGTGCTCGTAAAGTATCGAAAATTGTATTAAAATTGTATTTTTATTATTTTTCTCGGATACCAAAGTAATGCTAGCCCAAGCCCAAAATGTTCTACTGTTTCTATTTCAGCAACGAGGAATGTACTTGCGTTTCGTCTACCAACATAATTTTTAATGTGTGCCTCTGTGTGTTGTGCTTAATGTCCTGACAGCCTTTTCTCACTTATATTTTTGTTAATGGGCAGGGGTGAGTGTGTGTTGAAAACAATTTAGATAAGCAATATGCAAAGCATATAAAATGTTTTTCTCCACACGTCTCTTAAGTGTGTTGTTTTTTTGCCAAATATTGTGCTGTGCGTGTTAAAATTTTTAACTGACACTCAGCAGTTTGCCAACAGAGACAAAAAGCAACAACTCAATCAGCAAAGATTTACGACTGCTCCTTAGTTATTACTCAGCATAGAAGGCTGTACAAACGGAAGACACATGGCTGCCGTTTAAATTTCAGGCAGCAACAATAAAAGGAGAACTATACAAAACTATATAAAAAATACGAAGTAAAAGAGCAGAAGAAATTCAAATATTTGTACACTTAAAAGTTGGGAAGTGTTTCAAGTGTGTAACCAAATGCTTATCTTTCTTGAGGGTCTTTTAGGTTTGACATTAAAAATAAACAAAAAAAATATTATTATATGCAATTTGACAAACTTTTAGTTAGATATAAGATTTTCTTAACACCGAACTCCGAAAATAATCATAAAGTTTACTTTGATTGCCTTTAATTTATTCACGGTATCGTTTTAGAATCTTCCTGCAATGAACTGTAGATACGCAATTGCGTATCTATGTAATAATGTTATAATATTTCACTTCAAAAATATACTTTTTAATTCTTAAATATATTTTATAAAAATTGTGTACAATCCTGATTTCATTTCAACATTTGTCGTATATTTATTTTTCTTAGTGTACATCAGCTGGCAACAAAACAATCAAATAACTGAAATAAAATCAAATCAAATAAAATACTAGTGCCAAATTGCATTAAAATAAATCACATACAATAATGGCGTCTAGATAACAATGTGCAAGTGCGAGTATGCCATTATATGTCGGAAGGAAGAAGAGACGGAAGGACACAACACATACAACACGGTCAACCAAACAAACATTCAACAAATTGTGGCTCACCTGCCAGGACATCAGCTAAATTGCTTGTCTTTTGCAATTATTATATATATGTGTTGTCTTTCTACTGGCACTTTCGATCAACACACATGGACACATACGCATAAATAAGCACACACACAAGCACACCCGAAACCACAAAACATTTAGCCAGGTCCATAAACAGTTCAACACGCTGCGGTAAAGTCGTTGCCACCGACCGGCAAGGAGTATCTGAGTTTGTTTTGTTTTCGCGTAAAATTACACGACTTTATGAATGAACGACGATGTACGAGCTTACGTTTCTATTGTTTTGTTCCTAGTTCGCTTAAGGAACAATTGCGGCCGCCACGTCCGACTTCGTAGCCGACGAACGCTTATCTGAAACTTATTGTGGCAGTGGCAAAAGGAAATTACATTGAAAGTCTATTGTAGAACATTTCACGCCTGCGCACATCACGAAGGAGCAGGAGAGAGATTGATTGTTAACAGAGTTAAGCACTGTTAAGGCTGACTGTTAAGAGCTGCCTGTTAGCCTGGCTTTCTATGTAGGTTGACAAAAAGTTAAACAAACAAAGCAAAAGTCAAGCTGTATCATAAATATAATGAAAAGTTTTACTCGCAGCGAGCAACAAGCGGATAGCACGTACAGTATACAGGGCACTGCCGCCTCCTTTACTTTCTGTCAACATCAGCACCAACAACACACTGGCAGAAGTACATTTACCCACACACAGAGTCACACACACACATAATTAAGAAATCGTGCGTACTCACAGGCACTCGGATTCTAAAGCTAAAAGTTGAAAATTGAAATGTCTTTGGTCTGGCAAGTTGTTGACTTTGTAATCATTTCAGCATCTTTATCAGCAGACATTTATTGAGCGCGTAAAGTGTGTGATTGCGGGCTACAACAAGTTGGAGTTACGGAATGAGTAGAAGCTGTCATCACTCCCACAGACCTTGTTTGGCCAAGTATGCTCTTACTTAGTTGCCCAAACACAGCTACTAGCTACCTGAACGTGAACAGCGCTTAGTTAAGCACCTCACCATTAACATTCCACGTTTAGACAAGGACTCATTGCTATGGCAATTATAAATATAAAGTCACGCTTGGCGACTCAGGACGTTGAATGGTTAATGTCCTGCCCCTGCTGCTTAAGTGCGCTTAAATGCCGTGACGAGCTACGCTCTTTATTGCAGACAGTGCTGTCTGTGCGGAGTTGGCTCTGCGTGAAGTCGCTCAGCGTGCGGGCGCCGCAAATCTCACACAAAGGTGTGAAAATTAAAAGTTAACTACCCAACGATTATATGCTGGACTTGAAACTCCTATGTGGCTAACTATATTTAATAAATTTACTCTACTAAAATGGTTTAATATCCAGAAAGAACGTATTTTTTTATAGGTAATTTACATAAGCTCTTTGCAGCTTCCAATTTCAGTAAAAGTTTAAACTAAAGGAAAGGCAATGCAAGCAAATTCTTTGCAAAAAGACTTCCACTTAATTTTATGAGAAAATAATTAATATTATAATTAAGAGCACCGCCTTTGTACATGACATTCTTGAAACTATTTTTTATGTTCTGAGTACCCTTGAAATAAATTGTCATTAATATAACTACATTTTGCCGGCTGTCTCTCACTTAATTTTAAAACGTGGGTTCATTATCAACAACAGCACGCCGTCACTTGACATTGAATCTGTTAGAGCAACGCAACTGTAATTATTCCACGCCCAAGGCAGAGCAGACATTCCAAGCCACCCTCTTGAACTCATCTACGTGAAGCATGAAGGCAATTTCTCGAACGGCATGGCATGGCATGGCCTTTACGGTGTATAATAGTAGCCAGAGGATGAGAGAGTTCCGCCTTCCAGCTGGTATGCTTCGATGCGTATGCTAAAAGGAGAAGTTATCGCAACTTTGCCGCATGCCTGGCAAATCAGATTTGTTATCAATAACTTAACCCAATAACCACTCGAGCTGCCATTGACTGCCTTTTAGAGTGAGTGAGTCTGCGACTAGGTGGGCATAAGTAAGCTTGAAAGGAAATACATTGAGCACATCAATGCTTTGTTGGCACACGGAATGAATGCCATGGAATCGTAATGCAAGCCAGTCAATGAACGCAGCATCAACTGTTGTTGTCCTTGTTGCTGGGGAAAGTGTTGAATGTGAAATACGTACAACTACAGCGTTGAAAGGGGCATACAATTGCAAACACTGGCTGATAAACAAGCAAACATTGAGCAATGCAACGGGAAGGATAGAGGGAACAGGAGCTTTGCTTGATAGCATCACTTGACAAGTCAATGAGACGGTCATAGAAAGGCAGCGCAATACAAAGCCAAAAACAAGTAGGAACGCCATTAGAGAGCAGCCGTAGTTTACATACTCTGTAGGTTTCGGAGCCAATTAGAGATGATAGAAAACTAAAGTAATTGTTTTAGTCCCATAAAATGAACCAGACGATAGATTTGATCCATTCCAGGTGTCTGGCGACACATTTAACAATTCAATTGATCCCATTGCTAACAGAGGACGCACACCAAAGCTTTACCACATTCTGACATTTGTCATACTTTCATTAAACCTTTTGAATTTAAGCTCCCTGTTCGGTCGGAGATGTAAATATTGGTTGAAAATTATAATACCCACTGCAAGGGTATAAAAGCAATCCAGCATCAGACACATCACTGAATTGTAAATGGAGCCATGGTGGCCTGAATGTCCAACTACGTGATGGACAGACAGCCTGAGTATAACAATGACTGACTGTACTGGCTGGCATGTATGTTTAATGAAACATTGGGCCACATGTCTGATTGTAACTCAACGCATACATACTACCGTGTCGGGGAGGAGTTCCGCCCTCTGGCCATGTCAGCCCCAGGCCTTGGCATCTCTTTAATGCCTGCAAAGCGTTTTGTAATCAAATTAATTGCCCTCAGCCTGAGATAATGGAGAGTGTATATTCATAATCCCCTCAAAGATTTCGCATTCATTAAAAGCCAATAAAAGTGAAAATTGTGTAGCGCAAGGAGGTAAATGGGCTCGCTGTAATACTTCTGCCTCCTCATTTATGTCAGTCTGGCTGGCTGGCTGGCTAGCAGTCAGGCAGGTAAACGGGCGCCCACTTCATTAATAACATGTAGCTGCCGCGTGGGTAGATTGGCGAGTAATGAAAGTTAATGAAATAACAATTAATTGCAAAACAGACCGGTACCCTAGCAAGCTAGTCAGCCGACCAACCAGCTCCAAAGCCAATTTGTTTTAATTAATTGAAACCGCAACCTCACTGGACACCGCAACATACAACAGGCTATGCTACACTATACCAGTAACGATGCCCTCGCTGATTTAGATGAATTGCCAGTGCCAAAAGATTTGAGCGCCTGAACACTGTCATCTGCTGCCTAATGGCTGTCCTGACTAACAAATCCCCCACGTAACATGGCCCTACCGCAGGCTTAGTCTTAGTCGCAAATCAAGCGTGAAATGATTGGCAGCCATAGGGGGCGTATACGCAACTAACATTGTACTCCGCACGCCTTACTCTTAAACCTTCCTACCTCAACTGCGAGCCATGCAAGCCTTCAAATATTTACATATGTCGCCCACAAACCAACTATTAACCAACAGCTATCGATTAAATTTGGCCAAAAGGAGGCAACCGGCAGCCGGCAAAAGTTACGGTACAGGCATTCAATTGGTGGGCGTGGCCAGGGCCTCATACCATGTTATTTACAGCCACTTTGGAGTGTAACTTATCGTATATTATTATAATGTATATACTATGTACATATTTATACGCGCTAGCCCGAGGCTACTGAGGCACTTCGAAATCTGGGAAAATATTAGTTCAGTGTGAAGAAGCAGAACGTGTCTCGGAGTACGAGCACATATATGCATATTTAAATTAGATTAAAAAACTGAAGTTCATAAAGCGTGCAGCAATACGGTACATGCGATAGTTTTTGAAATATAAGCAGATTTTTGGGTAGATTATTGTTGGGCATTTGTTATTTTCTAACATTGAATTTTAAGAGCCGATAAGATTATTTTCATAAAGGAAACAAGATAACATTAAGAATTAATTGCAATCCTACACATACATAAGTACAATATCTCGACATTTTCTTGGTGTTCCCAAATTTATCAGTTGCTTATGACACTTGTTCATATCAGAATACCGAGAAAAAAGAGTTGATATTTCTTAAATTTTTAAAATTAGCTCAATTAATGAGTTTATTAAATTCATGTACAGAAGAAAACCAAAAAGAGATTGGCTGAATATCTGTTTTAAGATCATATGTTTTATGTGAGCATTGGACGACTGCCCTAACGTCAAAATGTTATTCAATTTTATTTTGCTTTCCATGTTCATGGATTGTTTCGGCTCTAATCTGTGTTCAATATTCGCATTCGATATTCTAAATCTGTCATTTCTGGGAGAAAGCGCACTCATTACTATGTAATTAGATTTTGTTTTTATAAAGATTCTAAATTCAAATTTATTTTACAAGTACAAAATGTGTTATGAGCTTATGTGATAAAGGAAAGAGAAGAAGGAAGAAATACTACATTTAATCGATTGCAATATGAAGACTGTGTCTAATATGACTGCTAAGACTGGCTAAGGAAAGCTTTATTTTCTTTTCAAACTCAAATTGCATCAGATATGGAGATTTACAAATCGCCACAATAGTTTCGTATTTTATGTTGGTTCTGGTAGTGTTTGTGTACACATTATAAACTGCAATTTCATTAATTTTGTTTAATTTTTGTCCGTAAGGATAATATTACACTTACAAATTTTCCATCAAAATGCACTCACTGGTACTACTCTTTCGTCATCACGATCATAGTCCTAATTCCTAGCCAACGTTATTATTGCTGGGTAATCAGCTGGTCGACTATATGAAATCTATCCAATTTACTTGCTTATTTTCGGCCAGATAAAGTTACTCAAGAAACTTGGCAAGCAAAAGTTGCAACCACTAAGCGCTTATGCTTATGTTTAGGCGACTATGTAAATGTCGCCTAAGGGCCTTTCAGACTTTCTGGCTGTATCTAAGTATGCTTGTGTGTGTGTGGGTGTGTGTGCGTGTATGTGAACCACAACATGTGTCGCCGGGCGTGAACAAAAGTGCTTCGTAAATTACATTATGCTCACATGCCCGACTTACGGCTACGTTTGTGGAGCTCAGCCTAATGCCTTAATACACTTAAATTTGCTGTAAATCAGTATGCTTTTAACTAATTTGCCTTGAGCCTCGCGGAAAGCCAGTCTTTTGGCCAGGTGCCGGAGGATACTTACACCAAAATCCAGGCAATCGACTTAAGACGGCATTAAAAAAAAACGCAATTTTCATTCAGCCTTTCATATGGTAGCCCACACAATTTCAGTCTCAGTTACAGTGGACTTTTAATGGGCATTTTAAAATAAACGAACAGCCGTATCCGTATCGACCATATCAAACCACACATGAGAGCATAAAAATCAGCGAAAGCCACCATGTCCAGCTCCAGCTCCAGCTCCAGCTTTGTGCTGTGGCTGCCTTATGCAAAATTCACACGAACACCAAGAACTTTTTTAAACTTTTCGCTTTCATATGCATTACTTTATTTTCTTCTTTTGAGGGTGAAAGAAAAGCGCGCCAATATTTTGTCGCGCGGATATAATGCAATTTGTGTGTGAACTCTTCTCTTACACACTCGCACATACACTCACACACACACACACACACAGTGATAAAATAGCTGCTGTTAAGCAAAGGGGACGCGATTTTTGCAAACATTAATATTTACGTACAATATGTTGGGACCCACAAGGGGGGGGTCACAAGCGAGGCGACGGGTATGACGACAACCACGCCATACACAAACAGCAGCTCCAAATGAAACTGAAGCCACGAGCACCATGCTGTTCGTTTTTAAAATGCGCTTTCTGCTTCAGCCTCTGTTAGCAGCACGTAGAGACTGTTAATGGTCTGCTAAGCTAACTGTTAGCTGTGGGCTAAGGAAATGCTTTGTGGCTTTATTCATAAAGTGTGCAATCTGTATGTGTGGAACTGGAAGAGTTGCTTGGCAACAACCATAAAGGCAAAGAAGTTATCTAGCTCCATTGGACATAGCATACTTTTGAGGCGGATAAAACAGGTTAAAAACAAGAGAGGAAGGCTTGCTTCGGCTTCCCGAAGCTTTTATATATAATATTCACTTTGTAAATATATATAACCGATTCTATGGCAGTTACTTTGTAGAGTTGTCCGATATATTTCAAATTTAGTCAGCCGACGCAAGGTCTCCTCAAAGAATACAAATCGAATTTGGCTTCTTGTGGATAATGAACAGAGATGTTTATCTGGAACAACCGTTTATAAGTTAGCTAAATTATATGGTTGTCCGATTTGTGTACATCTTGAACTTAATCAGAATGCATACATAAGAAGCAAATCTTAGGGTTGAAACAGATTCGCATGGTTATATCGACTCCACTTGTCACGCTGATCATAAATATATATACTTTGTACAGTCGGAAACCCTTTCTTCTGTCCGTTGCAAGCTTCCTGAATAAATATACGATCACAATGACTTAATAAGGAATTTCAACTGTACAGAGTATACATACAAAGTATGTATAAGTATATATGGGTAAGAGTGACAAATGTTGTATCCCTTTGCAGAGAAAAGGGAACCGTTGGACCACTTGGAAATAATAAATTGCGAGTAGATTAGCTGAGCGAAATGGTCAACCTTCTACTTATACAAAAACCAGCAAACATCATGCATGCAAACTTTGTTAACCAAAATTCATAATGTACAATTAGAAGGATACTGTATTCAGCATTTTCAACAGATTTGAAATCCCATAAAGTATTCTTGTTCAATAAATAAAAAAATAACTCACACTGTAAAACGAGAAGGTCATTTTTGAAATAATTGTAACAGTTTATGGAGACCCTCGAAATATTCTAGGCCAAGTGCAAGCGAACGACCAATGGACGGTCTGCTGCAAAATAAAATTCAATCAAACCAGAATACTCAGAGAAGTGCTACTTCTCACTATTGACTCCCTGACACAACCTCGTAAATAAAACAATTAATCGGAACACTGCTCGCATGAACGCCTTATCAAATTTTCAGCTGAGTGGTTAACTCGGAATGCCCCCCGACTGCACCTCAATTAATAAAAAACTTAGAACAAATGACATTTATTTATGTCCAGTGAAGAGGGTGGACGTTGGTTGGATATATGTGGGGGGCCAGCACACTGGCAATGGATCAGGGTTATTGTGTTTCATCGCATGTCAAATGCATATTTTACCATTAAGCTCCTTTGTCGCTGCTGTTTTCGTTGTTGTTGTTATTGTTGTTGGGACACTCGGCACAGTTGTTAACGAAAAAGCATTCCGGTACGGATGTAGAGGCAGCTAGAGTAGGAGTAGGTCTGTTGTAGTGTCCAGTAAATCCACGAGACCCACGAAAAGTGGTGGCATCTTCAAGCTCAAGCCTTCGCGTTCCACATTTTCACATGCTGCTGGCTTACCGGCTGCGGCTATACACACGCACACACATACAGACACACAGTCACAATGTGGTAGACCCCCCAACCCTCGTAGTAATCGCCCACGTTAGTTGTACCCCTGATGTCCTGATATCCTTATGTCTACCGCTCTTGACTATTGATTTTTACTTCGAAATAAATTGGTTTCGTTTGTCTGCGCAGTTATTTTTTACGTTTTTTTAGCTTTGACAGCTTGGAAGAGAGCAGCAGCTCTCTAGCACTTCTTTGTGCTTGGCTCGAAAAGTTTTCTTTGGCAATTATTGTTAGAAATTATTTTTCATTTCGTCTACTTTTCACTGCATTGACTAAAATGGACTACTTCCCCTTGTCTAGCACCAGCTTACTGTCCCAAGTCGACTGTCCCAAGTGGCCAAAAACTATTGTTATTAATATAGCTAGCGCATTTTTTCGAGCTAACTGGAAAAATTGCACACCAAATGAAAACTGATGCCGAAAATGCCAACGGCAACAGCATCAGCAGACGCATCAGTGGAAGCTCGTTTTCAAATAAAAGTTTGTGTAAAGTAGAAATTTCATTTTAAATGAAATTCTAAGGATTCAGAAAATATACACTGAGAAAAAATAAAAAAATATATATACATAAAGCCAAAATTGATTGATTCTTGAAAAGGTTGTCTGATTTGAAGCAATATATTTTGACAAACTCAAATGCTTCAATTAAGTTAAGAATTTGAAGCTTAAATACTAGGTCAAATTTTCTGTTTATTCTAAAAGTTTAGAAAATATTTTTCCTAAAATGTGAGTTATGTAAAGAAATTAAATCTTATTTCATGTTAGAAATAAAAATTTAATTCTTTCTTGGAACATTTTCTAAGTGTACCGTCTGTCCCTTTACAGATGGCTTGCTCCTTGTTTTACTTGCTAATTTTGAGCCCTTCAACCTTGGCTTAATTGAAATACTCGTTTATACATTTTATTTGGGTTACAACTATTCGGCGGCTTATTTGTAGTAGTCATCTGTGTTGGGGCATCCGCTGGCATATTTTGCCAGATACGTGACGCAAACCCGTACCCGTGCCCATGTCCATGCTCCATTGCCTTTTCATGCCTTTGACTCGGAGAGTTGTAAACAAAGTCATTTTTTTGCGCCGGACTTTCTCCCTCGTTGCTTAAACATGGACATATGGGTGTCTTTAGTACGAGGTCGGTGTAGCATAGGCACACATACAGCCACACTCCAGGGTTCCATTTACATGAAAACGTGCACAGAAGGGTAGTTTTCTCTGCCCCTTCCATTAGTCTGTCCCTCGCTCGTTCCATCTTTAATCGTCTCTATATTTGGACACTTGAATGCGCTACAATTGCTTAAATTGCAGCCATATAAAAAACTATAGAAGCTACTAAATGTATAGTTTATATTGGCTATTAATGTAAATAGCACTGAGACCAGTTTTATTGCCACATTTTGGTATTGTTTTTCGTATTGGTTAAGCCACTAGAGATTTGCATAGGAGACCACAAATGTTAAGTATGCACTTGAACATCAAACAAAGCGTCAACTACGAAGTGGCTCGACATTTAAGTTGACAGATATATCTGTTTCTGATTGCAATTATATAATTGAAATTATATTGCCCAATGAAAACAAATGAAAATTAAACCAAACATTAAGCGCAAATTGATTTTGCTGAAACTTTGAAAAACAAAGCTTTACTTAAATACCTTATTTTTTGGGCCAAACAAGCAACGACTTCAAAATTTTATGAGTATACGTTTAAGGACGTCATCAAGCTTCGTTAATTATATCTTTTTATAGGGCTTATATCCAAAAGAGTCATAAAAACTCTGGCCAACATTTTTTAACAGTGTCTTATCGAGAAATTTGAATATACTAGTTAGTCTTCTGATTTGTATGATAATATAATCATTCATTTGCGACAATTACATAAATTTATAATTAGGATAAGTTCTATATAACGCAATTTATAGTTTATTTTCAATAACTATGTATAACGGAATACCAGCCAACGAATTAGTGATTGACCCCATTTGTAAACCAAATTCAAGGAATATATTTTTAAATTTTAAATTTGTAGCATCCACAGCATCCACACTTAACATGGCCCACAATGGGTTAATATAGTTAATTACAAAAACAAACATTTTTTCAACATTTCACATTCACACATTTTTGACATATTTTAATTCTCTATTAGTTTTGAGTTAGCTGCAAATTAACAATACGGTGCGGGGCCTACAAATGTAAAACACAAAACGTATTACCCAAAAAACCACACAAAAACGTTTAAACACTTAACCAGAACCGCAACCAGAACTCAACCATAGTCAGGACACAGATACAGATACTCAAACAGTTCAACAACGCGCTGACAAAAAAAACATACAATAGTATGGCTTGCTTTGGTTAGCCGATGTTTGTATACTCTTATATGAGAGTATATGATATGACAAGTAATTCAATTCGGATAATTTGTATATAAATTAACTTAAAACAAAGGCGGATAGCAAAAAAATAGAAAAAAGTTCATAGTTAGGCTTTACTCTGCAATGATCGAATATTACCAACTAAGACAGAAACTTTTCCCAATATATTTCCCAATAATTGCGATCTAGAAAGCTGCCAAAATAATCCCAGATTTCATATTAATTTGTAGCGATAATTCCTATGCCGAATGTACTTATGGAACAGCGGAACAGAATAAATGGGCATGGCTCTATTGATTGTGCTCCTACTGATGAAAAGTATACATGTACATATGCCCTTATTCGTTTTCTTCTATGCTTTATAAATAACATGTCAGAATTATTATACCATGAGCAAGGGCATTAAAATGGATCACATTTTCACAACGCATTTATAATTAGATTTTATATAACATGACAAATAAAGTTTTTAATAACACAACACGCTTTTGTTTGTCAACGGGAAACGGAAAACGGAACCGTTATCAGCCAACAACATTTTGATATTGGGAGCACCTGTTTCTGTTCCTGTTCAGTTTTGGTTTTTGTTAAGTGCCGACCACAGAGTTTCATTTCAATTTCCTTTTGGAAACGCTGTTTTGTAGTGGGCCCTTGCGTGGGCTCACATATTTGCATAAGTGTAGGCAAAAGCTGGAAAATTAATGCAAGAATCAAATGAAAATGTGCATAAATTTATGTTTTCGCCTGACTGTTGTTGCCTGCTTTGCCTAGATTTGTATTGGTAGAGATTTTGTCTACATTAAAGTGCTGCAATACAACTGACACAGGCATAGACTGTGGCGTAGGCACAGATAGACGCACACTGTGCGCTCAGTAAATTTCGTATATGCCTTAATCTTTTTAATTAACTAATCATATCCGGCACACAGCGGTCCTAATTGATATTTCTGCTCGGGTGATATACCCACTCCCGCAAATCACTTCACACTCACTTCAATGGTAAAAGTGCGCATATCTTAATTAATTTCCATTTCCAGCAGGCAGGCACCAGTGGCACTATCAACAATATAAGAGCCGAACTGAGTGGTTTTCCTCTATGGAAACCAACACAATATAGCTTACACATACATATATAGCATTGGTGTTGATGCATAGTGGTTTTTATTTCATATATATTATTATTTCATACAGCTTATTAAAATTAATAAGCGGTGTAATTATTCTATTTGTCAACTTTTCTCTATGTTACACTGCTGTATTATTACCTATACACTTTCTTGGCATACTTTTCGGGGCAAAAAATAATCCTAAAGATATGCTATATTAAATCAATAATGGTTTTTTGATTTAAACAGAAATTCTGCTAGCTTTAGTGGCATCTTGAACTAGTTTTACAATTAGGGGAATTTATATATGGGCAAATGTATATTATTTACAGTATTTATAAGGGAAGATACTGTTTGGAGCATTAATGAAGGAACCTGTTAGGGAGATCCAATGGATGCCACCTTTTGAGTCTTCTTTTTCGAGGTTTGGTAGTTAGTCGTCTGGCTAGCGCGTTAGGGTCACCACCAAGCAGGTAATTCGATGCATGTAGTTGCATTATATCGCCCACTTTAGGAGCCTTTAGATCTCTTTCGATGTCTCTATTTCGAATGTACCATGGTGCGTTGCATATTCTCCTTATGATTTTTGATTGAGCAACTCTAATTTTAATTAGATATAATTAAAATTATCAATTCAAAAAAGTAAACTACTCGAATTTGTAGTGTCACTTTTGACCTACACTCATATAAGTATATAAATATATAACAGTCAACGGACGGAAAAAAACGCTGACTTGAAGAGAGAGGCGAGAGAAAAGAAGCCCAAGAGCAATGAAAGGAAAGGAAGGACGAACAATGAACGTTTAAAATTATCTACATGCTAGATGCGTTAGTATATATTACTTATTTTGATTAAGAGAGTTATTAATGGAGATAAAGTTAAAGATATTCTCTTAGTTAGAACACAGAACACGAAAATGTTCATGCAAGACATAGTTTGAGTTACAATGCTGGAGATAGATAGTAACATAGCTTCTAGTAGTCAGAACAGAAAAATTAATTTAGATCATCAAAGTCGGAGAGTTAACCTTACCATTAATCAGATTATGTATAAGGATAACAATAAGCAAGATTCTACGGCTTTCGAAGTGGAAGATTGATTAAAAGAAGCCCACTTGAATATGAAGGCAGGTGGCTACTTGGATCCCAGTTTAAGGCACGCATAGCAAAAATAAAAATTCTCTTTAAAACAATTCCTTCCTTCCTTTCTTAACACCCGCAGAATTATTGACGGTAACTGAAATGTGTTAATCAAATTTTAATTTAGGGTCCAAAAATACACCCAAGCCATCTACTGGATCGATCCGATCGAGGGGCCTATCGTTAAGAAGGAACGATGTCTGAAGCGGTATGCCACGACAAAGCCACATGGCTTTGCATTTAGAATAGTTAAGATTTAGTAAGTTGACCACGAATGGAAAGCCTAAAATGTGAGGAGGAGTCGTTAAAGGAAAAGCAAAGTTTAACATCGCCGGCGTAGATTAGTACACGAGAATGGAACAATATCTGCCCCTACTGGTCTGAATGTATCCATTTCAACCATTCTCAATTCTCCATTTCAAAGTATCCAACAGGGATAAGAGATCTTTGATTCGGCGTCATGATACATTTGGGAATTTAAGTTATTTACTTGAACTTTCAACCACTGTGACCACGTTTGTCGTTGTGGTGCGCGTATTAAATATTCAATATTAAGCCCATACAGTGTAAGGCTTTGTCTGCGAATCTTTGCGAGTCAGTCTGAATCTGTGGGCTGCTCATCGTTTATAACACACTAATTAAGTTTTACTCCATCCGAATGAAATTGGCTGCAAATCACTTCAATTAACACGGGCTTAGGCTTAGGTTCATATGTATTCGCTCAGGTTATGGGCGGCAGTTAACTTGTATTTGAGATGAGTATGCGAACAGTTGGTGACATCGTATCCGGCTGACAGTGATTACTTATGTTAAATTTAAAGCTATTGATGACTGCGTTCCAAAATGCCGTTTAGATCTGCTGACGTCGCACCTCACGATCCAACAGCTCCTCTTGAGTTGGATGCTCGTCAATAAATCTCAGAGCTCTCAGTATGGCCTCTGGGATCGGTGGGGGAGTGGGCAGCAGATCCGATGAAGGATGAAAACCAGTTTCATCAGCTACGTAGCTGACTTGAACGGGTACACCCTCTGGCGACGTGTAGCTATAACCACCACGTGCAATCACTCCGCCTTGACCCTCTTCGGCAAAGGAAGCGCCATTATCTTGCTCCAGATGGAAACCATAGGTTCCATCCGTGTCTTGGTGCTCGGAAAAGTTGGTAAGTCGAATATCACTGTATTGAGGAGCGGGAGCAGCCAAGACAGAGGCCGTAAATGCAGCAACTAGCAGCAGCTGCAAGTTGAAACAACAGTTAATTTGATTGTCGTTGTCCTTTAAGCTGGCTCTGGTGCGCGAGATGGCCCACGATGACTACTTACGAGCTTGTACATGATGGGGCTGATGGTGCGATGTCGCGCTGGTGTGATGCTTAAGTTAAGTAAAACCTTAATGTCAAGACTGTGAACGCCCCCTGCTGTATTTATACTGCTCTAATATACAAATCGTATAACTCAATATGTAAATTGGGCATGCAGCGCAACCCATGATCAATTCATGCCGATAAAGCAACAAAGACCCAAATCGTTAATATAAAACAAGCATTTTAAAAATATTAAGAGCAATCCGACTATTATATGCTCTCACCTATCAGCACAGAGCTGAAAGACTATGATGAAAATATATTCATATTTTTTAAGTCAATGAGGAAATAAGCCAAAGTTCCAATTTTCCTCTTTGTATTTTATTATATATTTTCTTCGTTTTCCTCTCGTCTATAAAATAACAATATTATCGCCTTCATGATATATCTTAATGGCTCTGCAAACCCCATATAATTTTCCGTATACCTCAGCCCCTAGTCAGGCATAGATAAGCCCGTTGACACAATCCCAGTGCAACACAATCAAATCAAATGTTGCTTCAAACAAACTCAACAACCACAAGAAACAAATGAATGAAATGAAAATAACAACAAATATAAACAGTTGTTAATTTAATCAAAAAATAATAACAACATCATTGCAACAGTTGCAACATTTACATGAAACCTGATTAGAGATGCGAATCGAAGAGCAATATTTGCATAAAATAACAATGCCAAACGCATATTATTAACTTTTAATTCAATCTGCTTGAAAATGTCGGCAAACATGTGAACCACTGACTGATGTACCTAGTGATGTATGTATGTATGTATGTTTGTTTGTAGGTATGTATGTATGTCTTACACGTGCCAAAGCACAAGAAACCTCAGGGCAGAAAAAACTGTGGGCATTAGATTTATGTGCCAGGCAGCTGAGAGCCGAATCCTGAAAATGGAGTGAGTGGGCGTAGATGGCTATGATTGGAGCATAGGCCATATGGTCGTCAAAGAGCAACAGCAGCAACGGCATTTATACTTGTAGTATAAACAACAATATTAAATTGTATTTTTCTTTTATTACATTATTATTATCTCAGGCAATAAATGTCAACGTCGGCGAGCGAGAGTCGACAAAGGACACTGACAGTGTCAGGAGCAGGAGCAGGGGCTGGCTGCATGTTAAAGTTGAACTATGTGGGTGAACGATTGTGCGTATATATATACAATGTGTATGTGTGTTTGTGAGGTATATATGTGTTTGCGTGTCTGTGTCTGTGTCTGTATTTGTATGCCAATGTGAAGTGCGTAGGTTGTTGTCCACTATGTAAACATTGCAAACACCAAGAAGACACACAAACAAGATGGAGCACAAGGCAAGAGCTGGACAAGATGAATATGCAATGCTGCATGCGGAATGGAACATGGATGTGGGCACATTGTAGTTGAACATCTACATTGCCTTAAATCTTCCGCTCATATGGCAGTATTGAGGATGGAGCCGCCGGCGCTGAGGCGGGTGCCAGCAAAGCCTGTTGGGGCGCCAAATACTGCTTTCCCGCATCGTGACCATGGGCTTGATGGTGACCCTGGTCATGGCTGTGCTGATCGTGTTGGGCATGTGCATACTCCTGCTCCTCCTCTGGGTGGTTACGATTCCATTCCAGGGACTTGAGTATGGCCTCTGGGATTGGATGTGGAGTGGGCAAATGCTCTCCCTGCGGCTGGAAGCCATGCTCATCGGCTGTGTAGGTCAGCTGTATGAGTTGGCCCTCTGGCGTATAGTACTGCGATGAGCCGGAGGCATAGTAACCACCAACGCCCTGCTCCTGCTGGGCAATGCCATTTGACGTCTCGAACTGGTAGTTGTAGCTGCCATCATCCTGCTTCAGCTCGTTGATAAAGCTGCGTATCTCGGCATGCGCATCGGCTGAGTCTGAAGGCGAAGGTGCGGGCATGGACTGCACGACAGCAGCAGCAACCAGTAGGATAAACTGCATATGGAAAGGTGGGGAATTAGATTTAACTGCAGTTAGGCATATATGCATATAGTATGCTCCTTGACTTACAATCTTGGACATTTTTGCCTGGCTTGGTTTGGTGAGATTTGGTTTATGGTTGTTTGGTTGTTAAAACCCTAAGAGCTAAACTGTGTTTGGTGCCTAACTTTGGTTTGAACTGCAATTTATATAGCCCGAAAATTGTAACTCAATACACGTGGATGAGGATGATGATGAGTTGATGATACGACGATTACGGCATGTTAATGGGGGGCCAACGTAGCACACGCGCTTGGTATATGGTTAAAGTTGTAGCTAAGTATAGCCAAGAGCCACAAACGGTTGCAACGCCAATTATCGCATCTGCAGGTGTCTTCACTCATCAACAATAATTTTCTCATTAATTTTTGAGAGTGAAAATAAAATCAATGCACAAAGCAACCCTGGAACCCACCAAACGCTTGACCCACCAGCACTGGGCACAGCTCGCATTTTGGCCAAATGCCCGCGGTTCAGTAACTCTTTCAATGCTCCGTTTTTCGCCATTTGAGTAATTAAGTGTTGAGTTCATTCATTAATTATCATATATATACTACATACATCTCTTATGTATCTTTGTATCTGTATCTTTGTGCATGTAATACAAACCATGTACTACGAGTACGCCATTCCACACATCCCAAGTAAGTCGAGAGAGATGTGTTTACGAAATCTATAATATGCTATGCATAGCGGGCATTTATTTTCTTTGAAGCATCATCATCATCATGGTATGTATAATGCGAATAGATCAAGATAAGTGGCCGCCACCAGCAGGCCGAGAGGAAGGGCTCTATGGAAGAGGGCGCGTCATGCGTGAAATGTTTAATGGCACATGTTTCCTTAAGCAAATTCTTGCTAAATTGTTTGGACTGAAATGCGAGAAGTTAACAGTTGATAAAGAATATGGCAAGCGCAACTTTTGAAGAACCAAACTTGCCAATATCAAAGGAGAAGCAATAACTGAGTTAACCATGCTTTTAATTTGCTTTACTTTGTGAAAAAGCGTGTTAATGCTATGTGTGTGGCTGTTGAGGCTCTTAAAGTTACTTATAACAAAATGTTTACCATAATTTTTTTTTTTGAATTCAGCTTAAATACAAATTACATCCGCTTTTAGGAGAACTGTGGATCGGAACTGAATGTAACAAGCAAGTATGTATGACAACAAAATTTGCCAACTAAAATCCAACGCAAGACTGCACGCATCCCTCCACACACGTCTAACTTAAAAAACATTTCAATTTGTTTGTGGCATGGCAATATAAATAAAATGTGTATAAATAAACATACATTTTATGACGCTAACAGCTTTGATTGGCTCAAAGGTTTTATTGCCTTGCCACGAATCAAAGCCAATCAGTATTACTAACTAAATCGATGTCACCATCCAAATGTAAGCAATCAAGAGATGAATACGCGAAACGTTTTCAAATTTGTCGATTGAGAAGGAAACCAACTTGAAACGTGCAAATTAAATCAACAGTTTAACATTTTAATTAAAAATCCATCAGCAAACATTAATCGTTTTTAAATTAATCAAGAACATAAAAAAAATCGAATATATGTGTATATATATGTACAGAAATGGAAAAAGCAATTTGAAAAACTAAATGAACTTTATGGTTAATACAATTTTCTTAATATTAATTGAAAGTACAAAGGAAATGAAAAGAAAACTGTATATGCTGAAAATGAAAGAAAACTCATCGATATGTTTATAAGAACTCAAACTACTTGAAATTGTTTCTTAGTAAATATTGTATTCAAGCCGGAAATAATGCCGCCTCTTCATTTTCTTCTTTATTTTTTTCCCCCTTTTTATCTTGAAGCTAATCGCTGTCGCAGGCTGTCTATAAGTGAGCTTCTTGTCAAGGTGGACTCCAAGGTAGCAGTGCGAATCCTTGATATGGTTGGGGCTCTGCATGGTATCTTACAGAGTGTATTTACCATTGCAGCAGTTTCTCCGCGCGGACATGGGGCCTCGTCAAATGGATGCAAACTGAGTTTTGTTTGATTTGGATGAAAAACAGAAGAGTTATGCTAAGTGTTCATTCCAGATCAATCTTATATATGGTAGCTATATGATATAGTTGTCCAAAGTAGATGAAGCTCGAACTTAACCAGCGGGCAGACAAAAGAAGCATGTTCCGTAAAGTGAACTTGGAATCACGTAAAATTTTCTTTGATCTAAAATTGTAATTTTGCCCTAGACCAAAACGGAGACTAGAATAATTCAGAAATAATCTATATATCTAAGAAATATAATTTGCATATATATTTTTATATATTTTATATTTTAAGAGATAATTTCATTAGAAAAAATATATATGTATATATTAATTAATTATTTGTTCCCTAGTCTTAGCTCAGTTTTTTTTTTTGAGTGTAAATCAAATTGGCCAAATGAAAGTTGATCTTTTATTAATAACAGTCAACAATTAGTGTATAATTTCGTCTATTAGCCGAAGGTCGTATCACCAAAAAGATTTTCGAAAGTCGTTGACATTGTGCGACTGCTCCCATATTAATCTACCACCTACTGGATGGGCAGTGTGGGTAGGAGTTACTGTCAACGCCACACCCCTGACCATCAGTGCCCAGGGCACCAGTTCGATTTGATTCGGAGTCCGAGCCCTAGACATTTGCAGCTGGCCAAGATGCGCATACAAATGTATATTGATATTGATTATGGCCAGGGCTTAGGGAGAGACATATAGCCCCAGTCAATGAATAACTAATAAATGAATGGAAATGTATAAGCCGGCCAATCCGAATTGGCCATATTGGCCAAAGGCCATTCACATGCAGCAACGATTTTGGAATTAGTCTACAAATGGTTTATGGGCTCTACTTACTTGTTGGGTCGCCAAAAATCATAGCCAATCGCTTAGACAGCCAAATGCATAATTAATTAATTAAATTTTACTAAAACGAAACGAGACGCATGGCTAAGCAATATAAATTCATATGCATAGCCAAAAAAAAAGAGAGAGCAAATCCTAAAGCGATTGCCCATTAAGGCGCAGCCACAAATTGAAAGTGCGCGTCCCAGGTTCATAAAATAAAACACAATATATATGTATGTGTGTACAACTGATACGCCTGAACGACCTTGGGCTGGGACTTGTCGCAGCCACTGAATTTGGGTCAATTAATGTGGAGCAGGTGAGCGCGAGTGAGACTGAGACCGAGACCGAGGAAATGTGAATCCGATGCTGAATAAAACTCAATATGCAACATGTACCCTTTTTTCTGGACCAGAGTTTAATGCGCGTGAAGATGGATTGATGCCTTAATGGAGGGACTAGGTAGCCACGGCCGGGACAGCGGACATTGACAGCCAGTTAGCATCGGACATCAGCAGCTACAGCGGAAGCAGCTTAAGGCCGGGAAGGGGGCCACGGCGGAGGGCAGCCTTTAGCAAGGAAATGCCATTCAATCGTAACAGCTTTTGCTTTCATTTAAAGCCGCCCAAGCGTCAGACAATTCCAGCAACCGGCAACGCAGCCGGACAATTGCCGCACAGCCGGTTTTGGAGCATAAAGTCATCCACATAAAAGCCTAAATAACGCCGAAAAAAGACAGCAAAAGCAAAACAAAACTGAGCCAAGAAAAAGCAAAAGTAGATAATGTTGCTGCCGGCCCCCAGCCCCAGCCCCAGCAACAGCACCAGCAGCAGCAGCAAAGCACCTTCACATTGGATCTGCTCCTCCACTTCCATGTCAGACTCACAATCATACCCGTAGGTCCAAGTCCCAGTTACTCATATGCGAGTATGCGTATTTATAAAAAGCCAACACAAATCTTATAAGAGGGCGAAGGGGAAGCCACAGCATGCTGTCGTTCATTTGTTGCTTACTTGGTTCCTCTTCTTTTTTGTATATTCATTCGTGTCAGCGATGTGACACGTACCCTCACGATAGATGAGGTAAATGTAAATTGACAGATAGGGATCATTAGATGGAATTCTTTGAAATTGAAACCAGAAAGTCTGTGATAGATCCTCAATTTCATTTGGAAAATGAACTATTTGCCCAGTTTTGTTTTTAGTGAATAAAATAACCATTACATAGACATCCCAGCTCATAAACGTTGAAACACCAAATGGTGAGTCATAAAATTCTTAGACTTACGCTTAACTCACGATTGGCCAAGTCCATCGCCAATTTTTCTTATCAAAACTTAATACAAAACTTGGCCGTCAACCGTCCCACACCCAGCTCCAGCCTCAGACCACGGCTTCGGTCCAATATGTCTGTTATTTTCGGGCCGTCAGAGACCGCTCTTTGGCAAGGTCATACATCTGCTTCAACGTTGAGGTGCAGGTTATGGTTATGGACCTTTGGCTTGTTTCATTTTTGGGCACGCTTTGCGATTTTGTAATAAATGAATGCGTTGACCTAGCGAAAAAAAAAACATTCTTAATCGATTTTGCTAAACCGATTTTGCTAGAACGATTTATGATGAAGTTTTATTTATGATTTATGAAAACATTTACTCACAATTAATGCAAGCCCAGGAGTACAAATACCAAGAGCATATGGCAATGCTTTAATGAGCATTGCACCCCCATAAAATAAAAAGCAATTTCCAGACAATTCCCACACAAATTTACGACCCGACATGTGAAACTAATTTGCATGCTCATAAGAACATGGCAGCAGAGGAGGTCCACGTCCACTGAGTAAGTATCAGTCTCATAAATTTGAGCGCATAAGTGAGCCAGGCCGTAACCATCTCAGCCAGACGGACGGCGGATGAAATCCAAAATACGAAATGGAAACTTAAGCAACAAGTTGTGCTAAATGTTGTACAAATTGGGAAGGTGCTAATGAAAAATTACCAACAGCATAGCATGAGCCAAAATTATATTTCGCGGAACGAGCGACGGCGGCCGCCTGAGGGGCACGGGGGTCGAGAATTTGGTATTGAAAAACCGGCAAAATAAAACCAAAAAATAAAAAACGGGGAATACAAAAAATTAAAGCAAAAACCAACATACATTTTATGAGCATACACTTCGAAAAAATATAAGGAACCCAACTACATCTAAAGATTACTTTACATTTAAGAGAAATATTTTCTCTGGAAATGCAAGCCCTTAAACGTGAACTTTTAGAAAATCAATATGTACACTCAGAACATCAAAATGTAAGAATAATAAACTGTTGTTAAAACTTTTGGGACTCGCTCGCTCACTTTCAATGAAAGTAAAAAACAATAAACCATGAAAAAATTTACATTATCTACTAGCTAGATGCGTTACATGTTTTTTATGAGTTAAGGGAGTTATTATTAGAGATAAAGTTAAATAGATTATTATAGTTACAGCAAAGGACAAGAAAATGTTCATGAAGCAGATAGTTTAAATTACAGTGCTGAAAATAGAAAGGAACATAATTTCTAGTAGTTCTAAGACGAACACAAAAACTGATTTGGCTAATTAAAGACGGCGAGTCAATATCACCAATATTACCTTAACATTCGGAAAGAATATCATAAATATTAGTTTATTTTATATATATTTGGACCTTAAAAGAAGGAAGAATGCCATAAAAATGTTCCTGGAGTCCTCTGGCTACTAAACTATACCATAGTTTCTAGAAGAACTGGCTTTTCCCGCCTTTGGATATAAAACTTAAACTTTTGTTTATCAATATTTTTCTGTGTGTAATGGCCAAAAAATTGAGAGACCTGATAGCCACACAGCACACAATCTGCATTTGTGTACAGGGCCGGACATGGAGATGGAGTTGTTGGAGACGATGGCGTTGGTGACGTCGCTGGCGCTGCCGCTGTCTTTCAAGAGCAGTTCATGTTTAATGCTGCAAATTATAAAAGTTGTTGCTTGTTGCGTCTGTAGGTCGTTGAGTTGGCGGCGGAGGAGATTGGTTACCGCCGGCATGCCCAAAAATTATTGGCACGCCAAAATGCTATAAATGCCCAGGCCCAACATTTCAATCGCATTCATTCCCATACTGAGTTCAAAGTGACAACACACCAAGCTAGCCCAAAAATCATGTACAAGTTTGTAAGTAGAGCAGCTATTGTCGAATAGGTGAAGCGTGTTCTAAGCCAACTTTATTTTGACAGCTCATCTTGACCGTGGCCGCCTTAGCCGTATCCTGTGTGCAGGCACGTCCGGATGCCTATGATGCTGCGGCGGAGACACGTGACTTTAAGAGCGATCTCAGGGAGGATGGCAGCTATAGCTATCAATACCAGACCTCCAATGGTATTGCGGGACAAGAGACTGGAGTAGGTGGCCAATATGCAAGTGGTTCGTCCGCCTACTACGCTCCTGATGGTCAGCTGGTGCAGCTGACCTACACGGCCGATGAGAATGGCTACCATCCTTCTGGTGCACATTTGCCCACACCGCCACCAATTCCGGCTGCCATTCTGAAGGCCTTGGAGTACATTCGCACGCATCCACATCAGGAACTGCGACAGGGTCAAGGTCGCTTTTAAAGAAAGCTTAGCCTAATCCAGTGACATGGCTAGGAGCATGTGTGCTACGAAACTAATTTTAAGTTACATTTTGGAAAATAAACATCAGATTTAATTCCAAACTGAAGGAATACGAATTTAAATTTCTACACCCAAACTGGCCCCAACGGATAAATATGATTTTAAAAAGATGCCGCCAACAGAGACCAAATAAAAATGCATGTGAACTTATCGACTACATGAGAAATATATCGCACAAAACCAACAACAGCTGATGTCGATGTAGTTGGCAGCGCGGCGCAATTTTTAAACATAGATGTTATTTGCTCGTCGTTTTAAAATGACTTTCGAGCATTTTTTGAATTTCAAACTATTTTTATGTGAATAATACTTAAAGCACTGAATAATTCTGTGTCAGGCTTTGGTTCCCCACTGAAAATGTATTGAAATTGCACTTAAGCAGCACATAGATATGAGTTTATATATTTCACTTTGACAATTTAAATAGAAATTCAAATTGTACCTAAGCTGATTTATTGGGTCTTAATAAAAAATACCTTAACAACCCAATCTATAATTTGATGTTTTTTCACATGAAAGTGCTTACAATTGTAGAATTTTCTGTCACACACCACACAAACAATCTGTATTGCAAAAGATATCAATCAATATCAATTGATAATACAATATCACATATGCATCTCTTTAAAAATCAAAATAATGTAGTGCTTTATAATAAGCTCTATTCGACTATTTCAACTTCCCTCCTTGAAAAAAGCAACAGTTGTACAAATAATGTTTATACACATATGTGTCGATTGCCGGACACATTCAAATTTAAGCTACCAGCTGAATCAAAAAAACTGCAGCTGTTATCGTTATCGATAACATTCTTTTACTTTAGCAAAATGTCTTTTTTTTAACATTTACATATGTATCAACAGCAATATAAACAGACTTATCATTTATTAATGAAATTTTTCTGAACATGCTTTTCTTGATACATATTTTAAAATGTTCAAAATACTCGCGCCAAGACACTCACACAAGTTTTCCAGCACTAGTCCAACGCTAGCACTAGTTCCTTCTGAGTGAACTTGAACCAATCGCAGCACAAACATCGATAATCGCGCTTTCAAGCCCGCTAATTTTTTTAAATTTAACAAAACCAAAGCAGGCTGAAACACACTTTCATCTTCACATGGCGAAAGAGTATGACAAAAATGTTGTCCAAATAAGTTCATTATGATCAGAATCAGATTCGGTCAATATTGTGAAAACATAAATCAGTTTTAAAAAATATTTTGAGGTTGCTCAAAATCCCAATGCACAATCATCATTTATATACATTTGCTTAAGTTTTAGAATCTCTATTGTCATTCGCATTTCTGAGACAAGCTCACAATTATTTAAATATCTTATATACCTTCGATATTTATTCGCAAAGCATATCTTAAAAGACAAAATAAAAATGATGATGGGAAGAATTAGCATCAAAAACATGCATGCTTATTTTAGTAACATTTATCACTAATTATTTATAAGTTCATACCTTAAAATTTGTTTGCTATTTTTGTACTCTCCCTCCTTATGCGCACAAATTCAAAATGATTTGCAAAAAATAAAAAAATATATTCATTTGCATATTATATATTCATTTCCATATTATATAATATATTCACTTTCTATTATTTTCTCATGAGCGCGCAAATCTACAACATGCATTCAAATTATTATCCAGCCCTGTGTTGGGTATATTTAGTACATTTACACAGACGAATACTAAAATGAACTTGCGGAACCCTCTCACACGATCATAAATTCCCACTCCCGACGGCTTCCGCTCTCAGACTAAAGAAGCTGCCAGAAGTCTAGCTTAGTGCTCTCAATTGCTGCTCAAATTGCGTTTACTGGCTCACTCAGAGCGCTCTCGATCAGCTTGCTCTCTTTTCTCCCGCTCTCAGATTCGCGAAGCCTCTCAATTGCTGCTCAAAGTGCGTTAACTGGCTCATTTCAATACAAATTCAGAGCAAAATTTTTTAAGCATTGGCCCATAGAGTGTAATTCAATGCAAAAGTTGCTAGGCATGTATGGCCCATAGAGTAATTCAATGCTAAAGTTGCTGAGCATGTATAGCTTCAAAGTTTCTAAACATGTATGGGGTATATCTAAATATTTGTAAGATTTTCCAAATTCAAAAATCGAGCGGTCAACGAGGCGGATGGAATTGTCTGAATATCAAAGCTTGCAAAAGCGACAAAAGTGAACGACGAAGACTTGAAGCAAACAACAGTGCATGTGAAATGATTAAATATAAGTTAAACCACAGATTATAACAATGTATATTAGCGTGTGTTTAAAAAATTACAAAATTTCTACTGTTGGACAATTACGCTGAAAATTGTTTCAAGAGGAACATTAAAACACAACAAATTTAAGAACTTTACACACACAACAAAATTTCAAAAATTTCAAAGTTTCGTCGGCAGCACATGTTCGTATCCGTATCCGTATCTACGTCGGTCGCTTCGTCGCTTGCAGTAGCAACGGTTCTTTGCCATCCATCCGCCGCCTTTGCTGCGGTGCAGTCGAGGGAATAGGATTAAGAAAAGTGCATTATTCATTTCGAATCATTTTCATTGTTTGTTTTGTTTTGTTGTGTGTTTGGCGGCTGCGCAGCTATCAAAGTCAAAGTAACAACCATTGTCATATCGACATCGCGCCATCAACATCTACTCCATCTGCAACTCGAGTGCCAACCAGCTCCAGCTCCAGCTCCAAGTTCTTGCGCGGCCGTCGTCGCCTGTCGGCGCAGTTGCATTTTCAATAAACGCGTTTTCTTTTGGCACGCTGCGTGGGCGCCATGCTAGTCCAAGTCTACGGCATGTGCTTGGGTTTGTGTATATGTGTTTGTGTGTGTATTAGCTAATGCCTTTGTATTGCTAATTAAAACAACAACAACAACAGCAGCAGCAGCAAAACAACAATAGCTGCAGCAGACAGATAACTTCGAAACCCCAAAAAGTTAACAAAACGATAACTTTAACAAAAATATATTAAAAGGTTCCACCCGATAAAAATTCAATTAAGCCTTAAGCTCATTCACAAATTGGAGCAACAACAACAACAACAACAAGAGCAACAGGTGTTTGGCGCTGCAAGTTTATTTTCTTGACATTTCATTTAGTGTGGTAAGTTTCGTTGGAAAATACAAGATAAAAACTTGAGAAATACTTGAGAGCGTGTTATCAGCACCATAAACCTAGAGCTAAGCCATTTGCCCCTTGTCCAGTGGCCTAGTAAATGTTGGTTTAAATATTGTTGATATGTATTTTTGTTTGCCCATTAGCGGCCAGCATCTGTTGGCATTCCATTTATTACAAATATAAGTATGTAGTAGGTAGTTATACTCGTATGTGAACAGTTGAAATAATATTTACAGGCCATAGCCATAGAATTGTTTGACTTGTCCTATGTATGCGTATAGCCCATAGCCAATAGTATCTGGAATCTAGATCAATTAAGCGACACAAGACAAGAATTGTGATAAGACTTTGGCGCCCGTTCTTAGCATGGTGGTCAGACCAAGTGGAAGAAGGCATTTAATGCAGCTAAAAACACAATCGATCTTGCCAACGGAAAACCCTTATAAAACTGACTGATAAGTGCTATCGGAAAATACGATCAACAAGTGCGTTCTACATTACAATTATAAATTTCAAGGAAGTTTGTATAAAATACAGTCCAAAATCGGATTTGTACCATATCAGAAGTCTATAAAAATGTTTATTTTCCTTTTCTATGCATTGCTAGAGTATTGTTCTATTCTGATTACCCCACAGTTTTGTCCGTGGAAATTTGTATTTTTATTACCCAACATATTTGTTAAACTTTTTAGCAACTTTTGTACTGTCTCATTAACATTAAATTTATTCCGTGATATTTTCCTCACCGACGCGAGCACACTGCCAAAATTTTATTAGGATTGGATAAGTCATTAAGGTGTTTAGGGAACACATATAAAGAATTATCATCATCATCTTCTGAAGATAGAGTAGATTATATTTTGAGAAGGAATCTCTGAGATATCTATTATTACTGAGAATCTTTTTAAAATGCATTCTTCGACCCCATAGTATCCACCGTTCAATGTAGTCAGGCTTGAACTTCTTACATTTTATCTGAATATTTGAAGATTTTACTACAGTTTAACTGATCATGATATTTTTCAATATTCAATTTAATTTCAAAAAAATCCGTTATAAAAACTATTAAACAATAAGTTTTAATTTCTCCGCATAGCTGTGTTGGCCAATAGAGAAGTTTGCCTGTAAGTAATCGCCTGATAAACAATTAATTAATGCCACTGCCCTGAGCTGTGAAACAAACAAAATGTGTCTCACCGTGCACACTGAGAGCCAGCGGCTCCAACTGGTCGGTCGGCTGCTTGGTTTGCTAGTTCGTTCTGCAAATCATAAATGTATTTATGTATAGCTATGGCCGCGGGCATCATTTCTCGTTCCGCTCTTACACTCCTCCTGGCGGCATTAGACATCATCGGTTGTCTTTAGAACTTTGCCGATACAAATCAGATTTGCCTTTTCTGGTTCGTAAAGCGATCCAACAACAAGTGGGGCGTCGACGGCTACCTGCCTTGCGAATTCTGCGAATTCAAATACAAAAGTGATTATGCTTATGATATGATATGGCATGCTTAAATGCTGCTGCATAGGATGCTGGGTTCCATTTCTACACTTGAATAAAATATATACATTGCTTCAAATGCGATTGGAATGGTCAACCGATGGGAATTTTCGGTTACCGATCAAATGAGATTTAAGATTTAGGAACTTTGGCTAATTCTAAAACAGACCTTTACAGACACAAGTGTTTCCTATATTTGCTGTGGTTTTTTATGGAGCCTCGACTATAATTATATTCATACTAAATTTTCAGCTTTGTATTTCAAATAAGCTGAATAAATAAATCGAAAACGTTCTTAAAGTGACTACAAGCAATAATAAAATTTCTTAATTTTTTTATATTACGTTTGAATTGAAATTTAAATGTTTGATATTAACCCATATACTTTTAGAACCAATTTTTTTGGAGTGTATTCTAAGTTGCTTTCTTCTGCTGTATCTTTGCCCAGCCCTGGGGCTACAAAATCTCGGCAAATTTTGCTACAAAGCGGCGGGGTGGCTTAATTCAAATTGATTTTGCTTTGTGGCAAACTTATGCTTATCTTTTTTTTGCCGTCTCGCTTTTTTTGGCAAACAATTTGAAGTGTCAATTTGTGTTTATAAAACTAAAATTATTTATCAAGCGCTGCCCATCACATGTGGGTAGCGTAAACAGTTAAAGAAAAAAATGAGAGAGAAAAAAACTAAACAAATACTTACGTACATTTATATGTATACATTTCTATATGTACACAGTGCTGGCCTGGTCGCAAAGTCAATTGCCAAATATGGCGCACTTGTTTGTGTGTTGTTTAATGTCACACAGAGACTCAAATACAAAGCCACAGATAAGTATAACTCGCTGCTTGTCAATATCTAAGTTTTGAAAAAGGAAATACAACTACTTGTTTCGCCAAAGCCAGAGAAAAATAGTCAGCGAAGCTTTGCCAAAGCCAATTTTTCCTTTGTCGCTTGAATAAATATTGAAATTTGCATGCGTTATTTTTGGTGCAAAATTTATTTGCTAATTGTTATCTAAGCTATGGAAGACTATGGGCCCTATAAGGCCTGAGCATGGCGAGGCAGTGGCATGAGTGTACGTGTGCTGCAATGGATGCCATCACACTCCCGCACACTCCACGCTCACCCAAATCTAGGTGACCACAAAAGCAACCTGAACTTTCAAATAGGCCGCGTCAGCATTCACTGGAAATACTCGTAGCTATACAAATATAGGTATACGTATATGTATATAAATACGTTTATATGTCGATTGTAATGCCTAGTGACTAAGTGGAGAGCTTGACTAATAAGCTCCGATCAAGTAATTGGCCCAAGGCAAGACGCAATCATTCACTGCATGCAGCCAATATCAAACTTTGCTCCAACTTATACTTATTGTTACTAAAAGGCAAATAAGGCCTTCTTAATATAAAAGCAGAACCAGAAATTCCTACTAGACTAGGTGTATGACTAAGGCTTAACATAGGTCTTACACTTCCGAAAACTTCACATAACACAGTCCAATGATCCATAAGTCCAGCAGCATCACCAAAGGGGAAACTACGCTACCAGGAGGTAATGAGGGGGCGTGTCACGGAAATTTCTAGGGAGTTGGCAAAGGGAAAGTGTGAGCACTTTATTTTATGATTAATTTGTGAACCTTTGCACAAAGAAATAGAACAAGTTCTAAGGTTAATAGATTCATTTTGCTTTTGAGGCGTTTTTGAGAATCAACTGAAAGCATCTGCTGATTGCAAACACATTTATAACCTTCGATATTTCAACATTTGCTATGCCTATAATTTAGTAGCCCTTGAATTTTTCCTGTATCCTCAAAGCCATCTACATAACTAAAGCCATAAATTGAAATGTTCACATACGAAACTGTGAAACTGCATTTCTATTTTTTACAGATTTTCTTAATATCGCTTTCAATACTCAATAGTTTCAATCGATTTGCAGCTTCGGCTTCCAAGTACGAGTATTTAATGCACTCAATTGAACAATTTAATAAGCATAACAATAACAAAAGCCAAGTGGATTTTGTCTAACATCTCAACATCTAAATGAATGATAATTTATCATCTAATTGAATGGCAATATCTACTACCTTTATTAACAAATTGATTTCAAGATTAAAGTACACTATTTATTTACCTTTTTCATTATTGAGGTTTCATATTATTTGAAATTATATATGACAACTATTTAATTAGTTTGTTAGCTGAATGAAATGTCAAATGTACCAATGACTCGACTTGTTTATATAACAAGTGTGCATAGTATTCAAACATTTTGCAAATTTATACGTCCCACCTCTGGGAAGTCTCGGCATGCCCAAGAATTGGAGTAGCACTTTGCGTATTTGTCTTTTTGTTTTGCGTCAACAAACCAAATCGAGAATACTCGCACACAGATACAACTAGTTAGAATGCAACAATTGCTACTGCTGCTACAGCGCTGAGCATGCCAGACGATGAGACATTAGCTTTTCAAGTATTCATATCATATTATGGTCAATGGCTTACATTGAGCATACAAGATTTTCAATATAGAATTAGACATCGTGTTAGGATAACTTTGCAGGACTAAAATCCTTTCATTCTGACAAGAGAGGGTTTATCTCGACTAAATACATATACTCTTTCACTTCATAAAACATCCAGGGTATTAGAAAAGGAAACCCAGTGCACACACACACAAACACATAGCGACATAGTTTCCTCGCGTAATACGCTTGTCCAACCTACGATCGCCCAAGCGACAACGACGTCAACAACAACGTTCTTTGCTGCTGCTGCTGCTGCTGCTGCTGTGCTTAGAATCTAACCACACAGCAACAGTAACAATAGCAACAACAATATAAAGATAGAAAACACCAACAGCAATGCATCGCTTCCAACCTGAGGCTATGAATGAGCTAAGGCTGAGGCAGGCGCTTATTTAATATGCAAATGAACGCATAAACGCAATTCATTGCAGGGGCAGGGCGCATTACGGGAGAGGGAAAGAGAGCGAGGCAGGGCGCAGCAACTATATTTGCTAAACAATAAATAAAGTGGCAGTAACAAAAAATATATATATATATAAAATGTATATAGATCTTTATATATATAATTGTTATTCAGCAGCTGACGATGGCAGGAGGATGAGCTGCTTTCAGTTAGCCACCGCAACATTTGCAGCTGCCCACGCAAAATCAAAATCAGTAAAAATTATTAGATGTGGAAATAAGCAATAAGAAATAAGCGATAATTATGCGAGCACAATGCGGCGTATGAGTAATTTACGTATGCAATTATTGTTGCTGGCGACGCTGGCGCCGACAGCGCTGCTAACTGCTATTCCACTGTCAACGTGCTGAAAGAATTAAAATTTAATAAAATAACTGAGTTTGCAGTAGGAGAATGAGAGCCCGACTGCGAGATACCCTATGACGAAAAGGTAGATTTGAACCTCAGTTCCTTGCAAAACCAAGGAGCATAACCACAACATTAACTATTAAACTTTAACTATTAAACTGTTGACTTATTTACAAGATTTAGCGACAGTATCAATCTTTTTATAAATATAAAATCCAAATTTTTTGCTATTAATGAACGTGTTTCAACTGATTAGCCGCTCATAAGCAACACTTCGGTATGCATTCCGCTCATATTCATTCTGATGAATCAAGATAACTAAAATTAGGGATCACGGTCAGTGATCATTGTATTCACCAAGGACTGATCACTGATCAAGATCATAGATCAGTTTTCAATGTGTATACTCCTTTCACCTTCAGGAATAGGAATAGGGTACACTAACAGTCACAGTAGAACAAAACAAACCACAAAAAGTAATAATAAATGCGGCCAGCAGCAACAACAACATCTACTTGTCAAATTATGTGGGTGTTGTGATACTCGTTGTTGCTGTTGTGGTGGCCCACGTCTAAAATTAATAATACAGTACGCAGCACTAACAAATAGAGTTGGCACTGAAACAGCAGAAGCAGCACAGAGCTGGGCTGTAAGAATTTCTGTTGTGTTTCTGTAGTAAAATATCTTAAATGCATAATAACTTTTTTCAAGCAGTAGCAACAACAGATTGGGCTGACACAGGGGTGGGCAAGGGCTCCGGAACGGAGGCGGTGACGAAATAATTTACTGAGCTTTATGAATGTGCTCATCAAATAGCCATAAATCAGGTCATTTAAACGTTTCGTACACTTAAATTGTCCAGGAAAAGAAAGAATTGGGAGTCGGTTTAAGTGGAAGGTGAAGGTGCCGAGGTTCATTATGTGTGCAGTTTGCATTCTATAGAGAAACCAGTGAGAAGTAGTAAAAATTATTTTATGATGCTGAATTTCAACCGGAAAGGAATACTTAAAGGAAGTAAATTTAATATAAATAATTACAAAATAATGAACATTTTAAATAAACAATATTAAATCTGTTAAGAAGAAAGAAAGCTATGAACGATGATGGCGAAACGAAAAGGGTCTAGTATGAAAAGTGTGCCGAACTTAACTCAAAAGTAGGTTCTGAGGTAACATCTTGTTGAAGTCACGCTTCTATAGATTAACCCTACGACTAACCCTATAGATTAACCCCATAATACCCAGCACAAAGTAACACCTTGTGAGTGCATTTAAATACGAAAATTTCTGGAGACCACCGAAGTCTTCAAGCTGAACATGGTACTGATCGCTAACGATGAATCATGACTAGAGCCGTTTGCATTGATTTGTTACTAAAATATGCGAAAGCTTTGTAGCTATATACCTGTTTTTGTGTGTAGAACAATTCCGTAGACTTTTGTATACGTACTTATGCTTTTTAGTCTTTACGAAGTTTTTTCCTAGATCAGTTTATATTTATACTCAAAAATTACCATACATTGGGCGCACTTAACTATAATTACAAGCGTACAAAAATGTTTGTTTAATAAATGTACCCAATATGGTCACCAGTGGCAGTGCTCGATAATCTTCTATTTAAACGCAAGACAACTTGTCGTATGCGTAATGCAAAGCAGAGCTTCAATTCAACTAACCGCTTAAAAGTGACCCATCGAAAATCTACCCACACATACATACATAAATTATTTGAACAAAGACGGCTAGGAAATAACCAAGTCCAACAACAACAAAAAACTTAGATCCAACTTACTGTTTGTTGTTGTTGTTTAGTTGTTTTGTCCATTTAAGCCTTGCCAATTTTGGCAACTTGTCGGCCACTTGGCGCTTCAAATTGCCGCTGACGATGCTGATGTTGATGATTTTGCGCCTTTCATTTGGTGAGCTGAAGCTGCTGGCTAGCTGCTGGCTTGGAAGCGTACGACGGTACGACGACAAGATCAATGAGATAGAGTGAGAGCAAGAGGGAAGACACTGGGGGCAGAGCGGGAGAGCGAGACCGCCCATACAATTTGTTTCCCATATTAATTTATCATTTATAAACGATTATTGTTATATAAATTAAATTGCGCGCCCAAAACAAATTAAACTAATAATAGGAAGCGTTTTTCACGCTTCGAACCGCTTAGTTAGCATTTGCCATTGGGGCTGCCCACTTGGCCACCACTCGGCACTGAGCCCCCGAACACTGTGTAATTATTGACTTTGTCTTTGGCTTTGTGATGAGCCGACAAAAGCAGCCTGTAAATACACACTTATGGTATAGATATACGGGTAGATATGCGTAAAAGTTTCCCAATAATGCACTGAGGAAAACAAATCGAAAGAATAATCCAGGCTCATCAGAAAAGGCATTCGGTAAGGAGTCAATATCAATCAATTGTGTGGTTAGCTGTGCAGTTAGTAGATCCTCAAATTCTCACACATTTATTAGAAATGCATATTGTTTTCAGTGTAGATACATATATCTTTACATTTCCGCTACTCAAATTGGGCTACGTTTTGTATTTGAGCTCTCCAACTTTCTAGACAGGCAAAACTTGCCAATTTTTCAAAGCAATTTCTAGGGCAACTACAGCCATATTTGGCCCTGGTGTTGATGACTGCCTTGGCCCACCTTTTCAACAGGTGAAATTGTATTTTTTATTTTATTTTTTTTTTCATTTGCCTAATTTGTTTGCGTCGCCGTTTTGCATAATTTTTCAATAATCGACTCACAAATAAAAACATTCATAAAAATTTGCATTCTTTTGGGTCAAAATGAGCGAAACCACAAAATCTATATGATACTAGACAAGAAAGATAAATAATGCGTCAATAAAATGTCATTTGAGCAAATCAAGGTTGCCAAACAATTTGTGCGCCAGCAAAAAATGTACATATTTCTTAATGTTATTACCCTTCCCGCATAAGCTAACAAATCAAATAAATATTATGATTTTTTTGTAGCTTGATGTATTGGCACAATGTCAAAGGCAGCGCACATTTTGAAGGAAGGTTAAGAGGAGGCTGAAGAAAAACATCGAGTGTTATGTCAGTAAGAACTTAGACAAGATATTGCGGATTTTTCATTGTGTGGGTGTGCCATATTGAATACTGGTATTTGTGAGCAGCTGTAGATATGGAAGAGACATTTCGATGCCAATATCATTTTCGACTTTTCTTAATCTAAATGTTTTTATTCCAATTTTGAATACACAAATAGTCCTAAAGCCTTAAGGAATGGACTATTGACCATTTTGGCTATTAAGGTAATAATGGACTAGGACATCAGGCTTTTGGAATAATTTTTTTCTCTGTGTATGTAAATTAACTTATTCTTTTTAGAGATTTTTAAAAGATTTTTACTTACAAAACAAACAAAAAATTTATATATATATATTACTATTTTATATATATTAACAATTTTATGGTCCCTTAGCGGAATTCAAACATCTCTTTTCTAAATTAGATTTCTCTAAGGCACTCCTTAATTATATCAAATCCCGTGGGAGTTCCGAAAGTGCCAAGGAATATTACAATTTTTTCCCACACTTCTTCTAGCTAGCCATGTTCATGTCAACGATATGCGAACTGGAGGATTATAGTCTAATATAAAGATTTCAAATTTCCCAGGATTTACTGATTAAGCCAAGTTTATATTCATCAAGATCCATCTATACGTTGACATCTTTTTATCCCAAAAGGCGACTTATTTTAACAAAATTTGTCTCCTATTAAAAAGATTAAACTTTTTCCTAAAAAATTTCGGGCATACAAAAATCCCAATTTCCCACTCTAGATATTGCGGCATAACCACAAATTATTGTGCACATAACACAATTTTGTCTCCCTCAATTACATAATGATCTTGCTCAGTTATGGTAGCCAAGTTATAATCAATTTGATAGAGCATACCATAAAGCTTTGTTGTGTGTCATGCATATCTAATTTTTGCTCATTCTTTATTGCCTACTTCTGAAGTTTTATTGTCTTTGTGCGCATAAATATTTATGTATTTGATACACACACGAGAACGACACACACACATGGCTTTATGGTTGAGTCTGGGGTCTTGCGCTCAAGGTCGTTGTGGGAATCGAACGACTTCTTGGAAGATCAACTACCTCGCTGTCGAAATCGATGTCTAATATCTGCCTGCATTTGCCGCATTATTAAAATTTTGGTTAATTTATGGGCCAGGCCCTCGCATTCGTCGTCGCCCCCAAAAAACGGAAATTCTCAGCTAATCTCAGCTGAGTTCTGCAAGATAGAGAGCACAGCAACTTGTTTACAAAACGTTCATCTCAAATCTCTCGTCAAGTACTGCCCCTGGGGAGTTCGGCTTTGCTTATTTAACGGCTAAAGTGTTTGTGGCGGCGCCTTTTGGCTTTGCCTTTTTGTTGTCTGATTTGCGGTTGCGGCTGCGGCTGCGGCTGCGGTTTTTTGGCTCTTGCCTGAAAATAAAAAAAATTCTATTAAAGCCAAAATCTGTTATTGATTTGCATCTATATTGCTATTGCTATTGCTATTGCTATTGCCATGCTCTTGCGCTCAAGTTTGGCATTTTGCGGGAACTTGTTTCACCTACATTGTTTTGCGTTTCCGCAGCTGCGTGTGCGGCGCAAAGTGGCTTTCGGTGTGTATCGAGAATAATATCAACCTACACTTGGAAAAAATGCATTAAAAGATATAATTTATACAATTAAATTTCAAGATGATATTTTTAACTTCTTTTACTTTTTAAAAGTATATTTCTTATTTGCGGTTTCAATTTCAACAAGCAACGACAAATGTTACAGCGTAGAGTTTCTAAATAGTAGCATACTATTTTGGCAAGTGTGTAGCTGTTCTTGAGCTGCGCACGACGCCATTAAGCCACACCAGCAATGAATTACCAAACCAGAACACCCCATTGGTCCAAGGTCCATATGTAAACCCTACCAAATGTTGAACTTTGCTACCAAACCTAAAGCTCTTTGCCCACTAACAGATTAACACTATATAGGTGGCCCCATCAAAAAGCTGCCGATGTTAGTCTCCCTCGTTACAAAGCCATCGATCATCATAAGCGAACGTCGTCAAATGGGGTCTTGGTCGTCCATATGAAACCTTAGACACTTTGCCACCCGCAACTTAGCCAGCGGCTCCGGAAGCAGGGGGCTGGCGTCATACAATGACTGGAACTGGGAGTCCCTTGAGCAACGGTACCAATAATTTATGTGCTTGCTGCATGCCAATTACAATAATTCAAAGTGTTGTTTAAATAATCAACAGAACAACAACAACAATTGTTAATAAATACTTGAAAAGTGCGTAAACTTTGTTGTCTGCTCAGCCATAAATCGTTAAGTGAGAAACAAAGCAAAAATTGGCAAAGCCAATGCCATTTCCAGAGGTGATCGTGCGTGCTTGGGATAAGTCTGACTCTGACTCCGGCTTTGGGCACACAGGGGACACCAACAACAACGATAAAGATAACGACTCATAAATTCATTTGTTTTCATTAAGCACAAACTGTTGTGCAATGGGGCTGTTCATAAACCAAAGGTTTATGAAACCATAAAACCAGAAAGAAGGTTAAATCTATATGTATAGGAAGTGAAATGCTTTTATAGAACGGAGTATTTATGAACAAATGTTGACCTATGCAATTAGATTATTATTGAATAGCATCGATTTCTATATGCACTGATCATAAGAAGGTGGAAGGGTTATTAGCCGAGTTCAACATAATTATACATATATTTAAGTATTTGTAAGAGATTAGATAGCACTGAATTGGGCGTATTCTTGGCACTCACGATCATACCATATTTGGCATACCAAATTTAATTCAGAGGCAAGTGAATTCGCTCATTTGTAATTTTGCAGGATTCAGTTTCTTAGATTAATTTTGATTTGTTTTAAGAATGTTTACAATGATTTTGTGATGGCATACGCTTTGCATGGTTGATTTATAATATTTACGATTTAAATAATAAAATGTTTTTAATTATGTTGATAAAATTACCTTGTTCCGGGATTAGTTTCCAAATCTTCACAACTACTTACTCATTCACTAATACCAACTCACGAACATGCACTCTCACGACCGTAGTTTCCTCACACAACAAAACTCAAATTGGATACGTATCTTATCATGCCGAACCAGATAATCTTGTATAGCCAAGTCCATTTTTAAGTACAGTAGATAACATATGGAAAACCTATTTGATTCTCTGCATGCGTCAGGATTTTATAGGTCAGCCTGCCCAAAAAGAGGCATCTGAACGTCAGTCAAAGCCAAAGCTGACAATTGCTGTCCACTTAAAGGTGTCTATGCACAGCACGTATGCGGATATCCGTGCCCAATCCCCCCAAATGTAATTAAACACGCCGATCGGGCATGCAGTGAGCCAGAGTTGGAGAGCTGGTTTCTGGGTGTGGGACATGTTGGAATAGCCCTAGCCTCAGGGCAAGTCAGTTAGTTAACTGGGCGCCTATCAACAAAATTATCGATCGTATGAGCTTCATCAAATTGAAATTATGCACAGCTGATCCTCAGCGCTGATGGATGGAGAAAGATCACACGCTTATGTAATGCAAATGCGCCATGGGATTGGATTCGAGATTCCGCTTCATATTGGGATTGCAATCGTCAAAGGTTCAACGTCGACGTGTCTCTGCGGAAGGCTAATAACTTGAGTAAAGAGTAAAGAGCAAAAATGTAAGCTTAATCCCCAACACAGATCGTTAAACATCGCTGATCTATCGCGAGACATGCAAACACTTCCTAGAGTGAGAAAGTTCCCTAGTTGTAGCTGGTAATACTTATAGCTTAAAAATAATTTGCACAAATAAATCAAAGTTGTAAACTGCATGGAAGTTGGCAGCAAACGATCGTCGACTGTCTGATTGAAGTTGCATTTACGAGGGCATGTTAAGAAGTTTTACAAAACAAGGACTTTTGGTGAATGTTGAAAAGTTTTGAAAATCAAATCCAAATCCAAGAAAAAAGCCCACACATTTACTGCAGCACACGTGCATGAACTAACTCAAATTTATGGCCGCACACACCAGAATTTTCACCGGAGAATGGCATCGTATGAGTAGATTATGATTAAATCAATCAACTATTTTAAAGCAGTCCATAAATTACGATATCAAATAGTGCTCAAAATATAAATCAATTCAAAATAATATACATATGCATATTTACTGGCCTACCTCCGGAGTAAGATCAGTGATGGAGGGAGCTCAATGTTGCAAATGCTGCAATGTTTGCTATGCTTAATGTTGTGATAGCTGCTGCTCATTTCTGCTATTTGCCAGCGCATAAAAAGAATTTAATGAAATTTAATGAAAAGTTACACGACTGCAGACACGACTTCGGGCTTCGAAATCGACGATCTGTCTGTCTACACATTGTTGCAATTGCCGCGCTGTTGATGTTGTTGTGGTATGAATATGAATTTGTCTCTAGGACATTTTTGCAATTAATTGAATTATCGTCGTGAATGGCAAAGGCAAGCAGCAGTCGCAGTCAGATATTGCTAAGCCCAAACAAATTCATAGCCATACCGATGCGATGTGCAATCAAATTTGAGTGTCCGGCAAGATTGTGGAATCGTTGCAACGATCAGTTGGCAGGTCGAACTAACTGACTGACAGCTTGACTTATGCGCGGCACGTTCACATGGGCTATACCTTTGGTTAAGGCTGGTTCCCTGTGTATTTTATGGCATTTTGGCCGCCACAATGAAGCATGTAAGCGTTTGTGGGGTGTGGCAAGCCAGACATACACTTGCCACAGCCAAACGCTTCGTATTAAGGTTAAAGCAATCGTAAACTTAGACCCAAATCCAAATACGAATCCAAACTCAAGCCCAAGCGCCCGACAAGCTATTAAAATCAGCCACGCTCCATTAGATGCACGGCGGCTGCGCAGCAGCGCGACTGACATCAGCATCGGCATCGCTGTCGGCTTCATTTACGCCTAATTAAACAAATTATTGCATATTTATGTTCAACGCTGCAAGTGGCAACACTAACACCAACAACAGCGTTAGCAAATTGCCTTGTGGGCCCCCCACCATACGATACTCGTACTATGGAATCTCACAATGAAATCTTAATTGTAAGACAATAGTTGGCCAAAGCAAATGCAAAAGTAAACTGCAAACTGCTCGTACGTTTATTTATAAATAGCAGCGCAGCTGAAAGCAACGTTAGGAAGACAATGCATACAAAATATAAAATGTTGAAAAATATTAAGTTACAAGTTGGTTACAAGTTCACGAGGTACCAACAACCACACATTGAATTGGCACGGTCTGGGACAACAAAGCGAAACGAGCGGCGCTGAGGGCAATTCGACTGCCTGGAGATCTCACCAGGTCCACATCCACACACATAGAGAGCGTGTGTTTGTGTTTGTGCCCCAAAAAAGGCAACTCCATAGCTTTTGCAGGCAGCCAAACTAATTCGCCAATCACGTGGCAAGGCCTGTGGACAGGGGTGGACTGGTTGAGTGATTGAACTATTTCCAGATGAGCCTTGGGATTCAGAAATTGGGTTCAATATTTGCAGATCACGAAGATAAAGTGTCTGGGACTGGATTTAAAAAGCTTATTATATTTATTATGTGTTCCTTAATCTCTGCATGAGTACAAATATTTATATCGATGCAAACCTTTTAATTATAAACCTCATTTAAAGACGATCCACAACAATTCCATAGCCTATGTGGTCTAGCTTTCCTTAAACATTCATTCGGATTCAACAATCTTGCTATCAAATTTGATGACAAAAGACGTCGTCAGTACGCATATGGGATCTTTCATGTTGTAATAATTTTTCTATATCACACCTCCATATAGTCTGGCTTGGTTAATACCAACTTATATTGCAGAAATATCTTATTAGAATTCTCACTAACTCGTCAAACTCAATGTATACTATATTCACATAATGCTCATCGTTGGGTTATGAATGTTGAATGAAAACGTTAAGTTGTATCATTCATTGGAGGGCTTTAATAAATATTACCATTAGATTACCATTACCAAAGATTTTGTATTTTGTAATATCGTTTACATTTGCAAAACTAATGTATATATCCAACTGCCCATTCTAATATTTTGTATCGCTTGGGCCTGCTACGTGCCAATCCGCCCCTGTCTGTGCCCCAAGTAAGCACGCAAGAAATTGGGAGCAATCTGCGCACTTGAGGATTTGGATGTAGTTCAAGTTCGAGTTGGCGCTGAGCTAATTGCGCAAGAGCATCCAAAGAGCGAGAGCTTAGGCTAATTGAGCGGTAAAAGTTATAGGTGGAGAAGGAGAAGCCACAACATTGTTGCTTTGGCTGGCCTTTAATCCGTGCCCCTCTACGGCTGTGGGCTTATAATTTTCACGCTTGTCACTTGATATCTGGCATGCACTGCTCGCGCGTCTAATTTATATGCATTTGATTTGCTTTGTCTCAGCTTTAGACCGTAAAGTACATAATTCTAACAAGTGGTTGGGCACTCTGCAAATGGAAAATGTTGAACTTACATAAATGGCAGTGGCAGCTTTGTTCAGCTCAGCGTTTAAAGGGCGGCTTGTCAATGTCAGCAAAGGATTTTAGTTTGAATAGAAATTAAAAAACACGCTTGTGTCAAAGAGCTAAGCCATGTTCAAACATGGTGTGATTCATTCATAACGATAAACTCGTCAAATCGTAGAGCTAAATATAGTCATAACATGTATAGATATTGAGATAAGCCACATATGTTATATTTGCCCAGGCGGAAGTACAAGTATGGATGCGCTAACCACAACCGCACTCAGAAAAACAAAATGTATATGAAGGACAAACAAAAGTTGCTTGCCACGCAAAACTCTTGGTAAGATTCGCACCCACCAAAAGATCAAGAACTTTATGCTGATCCCGCGCTTCGAAATAAAAGCCAATCAGCTGACTAATCATAAAGAACGCTGGCTCAAATCTAATCTGCAATAGCTGCTGCTGTTGAATGAAAAACAATTTGCGCTTGAGGGGAACAGCCCACGCACAAACTGAATATTGAAAGTTGCGAGGGTATGTTAACAAAATTTAGAAAATCTAACAGATTGCAAGTTGATTTGTGCTATACCATGGCTTTTCAAACAAAAGTAGTTAGTGTGCTTATTTTTCTAAAAACTTATTGATATACACTCGCAAAATACAAAATGCGGCAGCAACTGAAACCACAAGTCAATGTCAAAGCGGTGGCAACAGAGCCACGAAGCCATCTACAGTGTTGAAGGTGTAGCTTGAGTCTCAGACTGAGGCTGCATATGGCCGGCCCGGCCAACACTTTTCAAATGAATCACATTTAATGTAGGCTTCCATATAGTCGTCATAGTCATAGTCGTCGCCGTCGCCGTCGCCGTCGCCTCACTTCTTTTGTGCGCTTTGTGCTGTTTTTGTATAAATACAGTTTTTGTTGTATTTGAACTTTTGTGTGTTTTGACAATTCAAAGTTAAGGTCAACAAGGGATTTGAAATGCTGCAGTCGCTCCGTTTCAATCGAACAATAACAAGGCGGACGGTGTGTGTGGGTTGGTGCATTGAACCTTATGCCTAAAACTTCAACTGATCGGCGTACGCTTAGAGCTCAGCATAATTAGCGTTCATTGTGCTTTGGCTTTGGCCATGAAACCCGTTGGCATTTTGTTTTGGCATGCCAAAAATTTGGACACTCAACTGGCCATTGGCCGTTTGGGACAGCTGCTCGTTGGGTGCTATGTTCCCCACCTGCAAAACTCCAGTTTCGTTGCATGTTCGACTGTCATTTGTTGAACATATTTATGCACTCAACGAGAATTTGCAGCAGTTTGGGCACATTTGGTTATTTCAAACCATGTTGGACAAGCTGGACATGCTGAAAATCTGAAATACTGAAAATGATTTCAGTTAACCTAATTTCAGTTCGCAGCCGAAAATAAAACTTTCGCTTTTCCCATTGTGTAAATAAGCGTGAAAATTGCCCATTAGCGCCTCATATTTTATAGGCTTAAGCTTTGGCTTTGGCTTCGACTTACAAAATCCAAAAATCTCGAACCTGTTCACTTTAGTTCACACTTTGTTGGCGCTTGCGCAAGGTCCCTCGTCCGAAAATCCCAAAAAAAAAGACTAAATACAATTTAGTTGTATAAAAGATGAAACACTAAAACAATAGAAAAATTTTCCAATGAAATAGCTTTTGACACATTTGATGGGTTTTTCAAGCCAGCTCCAAGTGCACAATTGTTCGTGCCAATGCTGGTGTTGCCGTCTGCTAGTTGAGTCTATTTAACCCAAATGTCTATGGCCATTCATAAATTCTCATCAATGGACAGAAAAGTAGGGGGAGTTCCCAATTTTGAAAGGCACAGCAAGAACAAGGCATACCCGCGTTGCCTGTCAAATGTCAACAAGCGCCACGCGGCGCACACAATGACTTCCAATGAAGATGAAGAAGTCGTGGATCATCCGTGACTGTGGGATGCGACCTTTATAAAACGATGCATTTTCAAATTGAGTATGTTTGTGTATAGTCGTATTTAAGTATCATAAAAAATAACCATAAATGAAGACCGAGTATACAACTAGTGGGGAAAGAGTATACATTGATTTTATAAAGTCATTCTCATTCATTTTATGTGGAAAGATATAAATATTATATGATAGTGCTTTTTCTAAGCTCAAGTTTGAATATCTTTAAAGGAATCAGTTATAACTTTACGAGTATGAACGGTTAAGCTTCTGTGTGATTCATTATTTATCTTCTTCGGATAAACACTAAATGTAAGATAGATAAAAAAAATTAAATTAGAATTCATAAAATTATAAATTTAAACATAAATACAGGAAATAGTTATTGGTATCAAATTTCCGAATAAAAATGTTTTGTGTTGTTTTTTTTTAATATTGATATTGATATCAAATGAAATGCTAAAGAATATTAAACAATCAATATTGAATTCTTATGTATATTTGGGGAACTTTTCATTTGAAGTAGACATGAATATTTACCGGAAAACTTAGAAAAGCTTTAAACAGGATAATAGTAATCAGGCTTAGGGTCTTATAAACGCTGAAACTGATCTGAAATCCGAATACTGATCATATTTCCTTATGATCAGCTATCATATATCAGGTTTCCAGGTTCAACCTCAATCAGCTTAGCTCATTTAAAAATGTTATTTGCTGGCATCCAACACATTTTGTTTTTAAAATTTTCATTAACCAAAGCAATTCCCCTTCAAATTTAACAGTTTTCCAAAACGCACGACTTCACACACCACATTCCCAGCTTCATATACATATTTATACCGCTGGTAGTTTTTTTATTTGCTCTGTTGATGTTTTTTAAGTGATTTTACCTTTGGTCAGTCAGCTCTTCTTCAACTTTAGTGACGTCGTCATCAGAAATGCAAAACCTACACACTTTTATACTTTAGACGTGGGCTGTATTTTCATTCGATTTTTTTCTGCATAATTTTTATAGTCAAATGTTCTTTTGTTGATTGAAAGACAAGAAAACATTAAATCTATTTGCTTTTGTTGCTATGATATTTTGGCAGCTGTTGAAGCTGACGCCCACAAGCACCAGCTCTTGCCGGGCAAGCAAGCAGCTGATGCGGATGCGTAATCTTTTGACCAGCTGTGGTTGCTATGTGATTGACTGAGCCGCGGCTAATTGAGTGCTTAAATTGGTAGAGGGACGTAGTGCCACGCCCTAATTACTATATTTTGCACGCCTTTTGACCTTGCTAAAATTGAGTCAAAAATGTGGCAGTTTAACTTGACATGCGGCCGAAAAAGTGCAATGAAATATCCTTTACAAACGTAAACTTGGGCAGCTCAAGTGCGCATGAACAAGAGAATGAAGGAGAGGTGAGGGAGGAAAAGAAATATAGTGGGTAGTTTGTTTGTGTTGCAAAATGAATTGACTTGCAGTTGTAACTATACACGCAGAAAAAATCACTATAAAATTTGGGAACAATTTATATTGGCATACGGCTGGCTAGTGGCATCTTGTGTTAACATTTTTAATATGACTAGTTTTTTTTATATTGGGTTAATTAGTAATCAGTAAATTTATATTAAAAATAAAAAATTGTCGGTAACATATTTGTTTTATTATTATGATTTTTTCTGAGTGTAGCTTTAATCGTATTGAAAATGGCAAAATTGGCAACGTCGCATAAAATACAATAATAAAGGCTATAAAAATGCATCCCAATTTCAAGTGCGCGACAACTCAGCTTGAGTTTTATATTTTTAGCGTTCACATGTATAAAGCGTATATATTGGAAACATATCAGAAAATGTACAATGTACAGCATTAACAACAACAACAACAATCATCACTTGCCACATGGAGCTGTAAAGATGTTTTTACCGATTTTAGAAGTCATAAGGTCAATGCTGAGTGCGCCAAGCGCCAAGATCGTGTTTTGATTGGAAGTCATCGTAGTTGTGTCGTTGTTGTTTTTGTTTGTTGTTGTTGTCTGCCGACTGCTGCAGTTGTCTGTTGTCAAGTGTTATGAGTCGTCCAGCATGTCTCCGTCTGAATGTCTGTACGTCTGTCTCTCTGCGTTAGCTAAAAGCAGCAACAAAGCGGCTCCTCTGTGCTTCATCTCAAGATTTTAGTTCCCAGACAGATTCATACAACTTCTTGTTGATAAGCCAGTTTATAAACAACTCAACAGTGAAATGAAAATGAAGTTGCTCAAAGTTAGATTAAAGCAGAAGGGTAGCGTTAATGTCTGTGCTAAATGAATTTGTTCTGGTCTAATAAAGCAATTCACTCAATGACAACGATTAAAAAATTATGATTAAAAGTTCTGAATGAAGACAGAAGGGGAATTGTTAAGAAAATTATCTTGAATGTGGTTGGACAGTTCATAAAGGGTGTACCAAAAATCACGTATACAGTTCTTTGTGTAAAAAGTCAAATTAAATGTTTCTTTGCTTGTACTGTTTGTACTTATGTACTTATGGCTGAACTTCTTTGACATAATTCTCTTCTTAAGGGCGTGTGTTTTGGGACAACTCTTAGACTTCGAAAACGCCGAAGATGAAATTTCGGAAAAGGTTAAATTTTAACGATTCTGATCACCAAAAGAATAACCGGGAGGACTATTAAATGACGACTGTAATTCATTTGTTTATCTGACTGAATGAATTGAGGACTCGTCTTGTTAGAAGTACAAATTGTTCACCACTTTCATATATGTAATTCATGCACTAAATCTCGAATTATCAGGTCACGATAACTATAACCATGTAATTTTTTAACCCCATTTTCAAAGAAATATTTTCCTATATTACTTCCACCTTAAAATTCACAGTAATACGAAGTAGATGCATTCGTTTCTTAAGATGCAAAATTCTTAAACCTGTCTGAATTTTATTACACCCTTTATTTATGCATAACAAAAAACCAGCCCGTGTCCCATCAATGCGACCTCTTCAGTATACAGCCATAAACAGATAGTGAAAAAAATATTATTTATAAAAACTTCATTCATCATTACCATTTATTATTAAGTGCAAACACTTTTCTCAATGGCTATTTATTTAATTTTTAATATTTATTTTCCATGCAAATACAAAGCGACGCCAACGACAACTGCCAGCAGCAGCTCATAAAATATTCAATAAAAAACCAGTAAGATCGCTATAGTCGATATTCCGACTGTAAGATACTCGTAATCTTTATTGATATGGTCAAACTATGGCCAAGTAGACCTAGCCATGTCGGAAACGCTTCCTTTAACCTGATACATACATTTGCACGAATACAATATACTCGTTTTACTCTACCAGAGTACGAGTATAATTTTGAAATTTGTGCAGTTACAATAACAACAAGCCCAACAACAACAACAATAAACTACAACAGCGGCAACGATGGTTGCAAAAAGATTAAAATTTTTTGGACACACCCGTAGAAAATTAATAGAAAAATCAGCGATGGCAGCTTTTGAAGCGCATGCTGCTTATTTGCTGTAATTTGTTACAGGTGGCAGCAACAGCAGCAGCAGTCACAATAACAGCAACAACAACGAAACGACCTTGCGCTTATTGCGACAGTTCTGTTAACGTCGTCGTCGCCGTCGGCGTTTGAGTCGGCTACTGAAGCCGCAGCCGCTCTTCTGTTGTTTACATTTGTAAATCTTTTAAGTATTTTAAAATGTTGTGTGATTTCTGTTTATTTTAAGATGTTGTGCTGTTTTTTCAAGTTTTATTCAAGTATCCTACTAGGTGCTTGATTTGTGTGGCCAAATTGCGAGGTTATGCCAATGAGTATTCAAAATACTGGCATTTTCACACATTTCATGAAGTTTATTATATCAATTGACTGTGAAATGTAAACCACATCATTTAGATCATTGTATAACATTTAGCATTTTGAAATTGTAGGCAATATATTCGATTTTGTGAAGATTGGCTGATATACCCTCGTTTAACTAACGCTATTTCGAATGCACTTTGCACAACATTTAATCACATTAAGGCATACGCTCAAAAGGCAAAACATAATTTATACATACAACATTATTATAATGTCGCGAGACATTGAAATCAACAAGCAACAACAATAACAGAAGTAGACAAGCGTTAGCTGGAACATTGAAAAGTTTCGAAATTCGTGAATTATTACTTGCACTTTAACATGGTGCTGGTGCCCCAAAGCAAGGCGATGACGATGAATAAAAAATATATTTTACAATAAAACGGCGTTCGTTGAACAATTTGTGTGCTTGCGGTTGACATTTTATAGACATCGACGCCGTCGACAACAAGTCGCCACCTGTCGGGCTCAAGGAGAGGGAAAAGTAACAATATGAAAAGCAAAACCCATTTGCGCCTGTCAACGCCCCGCTTTTGTCTCGGGGTGCGTTCAATTCCAAGATAAATGAGCCCATATGCCAAAGCTGGGCCAACAAACACACCTACACACACACAGAGACAACCAAAGGCAACAACAACTTTGCACGTTTGACAAATTCTAATTAGACTTACAGATCTCCAAAAGTTTGAGCCACAGTTTACTTTTAACCATTTTTTATATTTTTTAAGTTCATTCACATTTCGTGGGCCAGTTCGTTCCCAAGCTTATCCGTTGATGTTTGCCAGGCACAGGCACTGCCAACTTTGTTTACATTTCAATTAAACTCGCATTTTCGCTGTTGTTGGCTTTGCATAAAACAAATTGATAATAAATAGCCACAATAACACCCTGTCCCATGTCCAGTTTTTAGTCAGAGAGTCGCTCTGGTCCTAATGGAACCAGTTTACCGATAAGCATTTAATTTATCGGCCCATCACAAAAGTATAGAGAGCAACAGTTGCTGCGACCACCATAGCCTGATGCTGGGGCTGTGCGGGTGTTGTGCTAAATTGTGGACACAATTGGCAGCAACTTTAAGTAGCAGGTTGTCTACACTGCGCTACAAAGTTGGGATCAAACAATGCTAGATTCGATAGTAGTTGAGAATTGAGAGCTTTTATTTAGGGGGGAAAACTAAACTCGCCATATCTCAGTTAATTTTTGAGATAGAACCATAAAAGTTAGTCATAAAAGGTACATTGCACCAGAAAGGAAATCATTTCTTTTACAATTTCATTACGCGAAATGAGTTCAACCCAAAGTACATTTCTGTAGCACACTTTAAAATCTATTAAAATTCCAATTAAAACGCGCGGAACATGACAAAAAATTGCAAATATATTGGCGTCGGCGATTTGATTGAGAACTTGTTTTTTGCGCTTTGTTATGGAGAATGTGATACCCACTTTTGCCTAAACTTATCGGAAATATCAGAATACTGTCAGTGAGGCATATCAAAAGGATGACATTTTATAATGTCTGCCCATTAATTTAATGTCATTTTATTTGATTTCATTAGCGCCGATGCCGCTCAAAACGTCAAATGCCAAAACGTTGTTGCCTAACTCGTATCTCTCATGCTGTCTCGGGGGGAGGGGATTAGGCTTTGAAAAGTCCACAACAACAACAACAATATGAACAACATGAGCATTTAGCGCATATACAAATTATAATTTCAAATATATCTAAGTGGCACTTGAGATCGGGCGTTCTTAACAAAAATGTTAAATATTTTATCGGCTTTTTTCATTTTATTTTTTTTTTTAATGAAAAGTTTTAATATGCGAGAACTTTGCTTTGTCGGCTATTTCGATGCCAACAAATCGAATGTGTCGAATGTGTATTTAGTGTAAACAAATTAACAAGATCATTTGCGGTAATTGAGATGACGATAACGAAGCCAATGCGGAGTAGGTGGAGATCAAATAGGTGGAACCCGTCATCATCGTGTTTGCCTTTGAGCGTAGTTCCAATTTTGAATTTTAACCAAAGTCAAAGCAAATGCAAGTCTGCATTGTGTCCCCCTGGCGGCTTGTTCATCCAATTAATTTATGGCAATTTGTGAGCTGAGGGCCTGCGATCATAAATTAATTTACAAACTATGAAGGGGTTTCCATAAACTAGACAAAATATGAAACAATGCCTGTCAGGGTCGGGCACGCGGCCAGAATTGATTATGATTAGGCAGGTCGAAAGTGTCCAAATGCAATCAACGACACTGATACTTGTGCACTCAGAAAAATTCTCTTTTAAAAGTACCAGATTGAGAACAAGATCAAACACCTCGTTTGTTAGGAGTAGTGGAAGATTCTTTGAGCTCATTTCCGATCACTGTGGGTAATTTCTGAAGACAAATTGGGGTGCCGACTAATCAGATCTGCTTCCCTATTAACTTCCAATGATTAACTTCCAATGACTCCCACATCGCATAAGCGCTAGATTCTGTTGAGAACAATATTCGTAAAAGTAGTAAGAATGATTAGTTCCATTTTCATGAACGAATGTCTGCTTTAATGACCAGCTGTTATTTTGTTAAACATAGAATCATGAATCATGAATCAATATTATATAAAATATATAAAACTAAAGAGATCCAAGTATTCTCCAAGTGTATGCATTTGAAACCCCACCCTCAATCGTTGTTCTCTCTTTTCTTACAGATTCAGTGCGCACGAGCAACGTTGACGGCATGACGGAAACTGTTTAGGTATTCCATGCGCTGCAAGCTGGCAAAGAACAAAAAAAAAAAAAAAAAAATCAGAACCAACCGAAATCCTTACAACTAGCCGACAAATCGATCGACATCGATTGTCACTGGGAAGCGTGACAAACTAGGAGTCGAAGAACTAAAACTAAAACTGAAAACCAAAAATGGACTCACGCATCGGCCTGGATTACATTGTCGAAAATCGTGACTACATTTCCAAATTGGGCGCTGCCCTGGACACACATAATGTGACGGTCAAGAAGCAGGTCTTTGAGCTACTCTCCGCCCTATGCGCTTACAATGCTGAGGGCTATGCCCGTGCCATTGAAACTCTCGAGTTTTATAAGGTAAAAGCTATTAACAGTTGTATTTATATGAACCCATAAAAAAAAACTATTTCTCTAGAATCTCAAAAAGCAACGATATCGTTTCAAAATTGTCGTCAATGAACTGGAGCATTCCAGTGCCAGTGCAACGCCTCCACTGGACTATCAGGCCGCCTTGCTGGCCTTCATCAACTGTGTCATAATCTCCGCCTCGACGCTGCAGGAGCGCATACGAATACGCAACGAGTTTATAGGTAAGTTCAGGACGAAGTCTATACATTCTACGTCACTGTTGGTTTTGGTTTGTGGCGATTGCGATAAGCCACAACGAAAAACAACACATTAGGCCAACCACAAGACGTCAAATTGCCTCCCCGCCCCCGACACTCACTCATTTGTTATTGTTGCTGTCTTCGATTTCATTGATTTGATTGATGTGACCGCTGAGTCGCCGTACGACGCACTGCCCTTGACCATAACTACATGTCACAGCCGCAGCCACGCCAGCGACCCTCAGGGGCCCAGCCTGAGTCGTTGAGTTGTGGCTGTTGATAATGATAGGTTCGGGCTTGGAGTCCAACTTTGATCGCCAAATCGCCTTTGTTTTTTTTTCTTGTTTTTGCACAATACGTAATTTGGTTAACCTTAGCACGTGCCGGCGATTAGAGGTGCGTCTTTACACTAATGTTGGATTTTCTGAATTAATGGTGATGCTCTTTTGGATTTGGTCAACTATTGAAGGCTTCTGCACTCACAAAAAATATTGAACAATAACTTTTTAATTCATCAAGGAGTTTTTAAGAAGTTCTCAACCCTGAGATATAATTTTCTATAGCTTGAGAATTATGGCATTTCACTTGAAAGTCTAAGGATGCAGTTACTTAATGTAACTTAATATTGAATTAAATACTATGGAAAACTGTATCTTAGATAACATTTATCTGAACATTGAGAAATACATTGATGCTAAAAAAATCTTTTTTTAACAGAAAATCTACTTTTAATCTACAAAATATCAGGTTTCTTTAGGCGCTTTCGTGTAGAATTTCTTTAATCTGGTAAGAGTTTTTTTTCGAAGTTTAAATAGTCAGTGAATGTTTGAAGTACCACATGAATCCAGTATTACATTTCATCTATTAAATCACCTATGTAGCTTGGGAGCATCATCTTCAACCCCTTCGCTCCATTCACAACAAAAGACATGTACTTGAAATTTAACAAGTCGCTGCTTCAGTTGTTGACAAACAAGGGACACATTCACATCCTGTCGGTGTCGACATGTTGGCCCCGCTGTTCAAAGTTCATGAACCGTCCCCCAACCTCTCCGCCCTCAATGTATAGGCGGCAGTCGTCAACCCGCCTCCGACTTTGATTGAGCACAGTTGTGCGTGCGCAGGCGCAGATCCCGCAGCAGCACCACCACCAAAAGTCGGGTCTCTTGCTATAAGCAGATGCATTGAATGACGACTGCTCCAACGGCTCCGACTACGGCTACACTTGGCCGGCCAAGGCGGGGAGTTGAGTTTTTATTGTTCTTAATTAAAATAAATTGAGCTGCGCTTTTTCAGCATTACAAGAAAATAATAAAGCAGCTGCTGCTGCCGCTGCACAAAACCGAAATCTCAACGGAAAAATGTAAGTCACGCACACTTGGGGGCGTACTGAACTCGAACACAAACCAATCGAGCTCCCAATCCCTATCTCCGGGCACATTTCACACATGCGCAGCCATCAGCGACATTCCTGAGCGACACATTTGACAAGCAGCGGCTGCGTTTTGTTTGGCAATGAAATGATGTATTCAGTTTCAAGGCTGTTGGCCCGATTGTGGCCCCAGCAAACCAATCTTTAAAGTTTCCAGGAACGCCCATTTGCATTACAAATATTTGCATATTTCAATTCTTACTTTGTTGCTGTTGTTGTTGCTGTTATTATTCTGCGAAATCTGCTAATGCCACTTAAGTGCCCAATTATCAGCTTGAAGCCTGCTCTCGAGTTCGAGAATCGGAATTGAAAACTGTAACTGTGACTGTCCCTCTATATATTGGATCTGTCTGTGATTGTATATATATATGTGTGTGTGAGTGTGTGTGTGTCCATATAGCCATCATATCTGTTGTATGTCATCTGTCAGGCCATTGCTGCCGGCTGTGCGGCATTTTCTGATTTATGCTCCATGATTTTCCACTTTGGCACGCAAAGTGTTTCTTGCTTTTATTTGTAGCTGTTATTGTTGTTGCTACTACGAGGGTATATCAATAAGTATTCACAAAAGGATAAATAATCATATTTTGAAGTGATTCTACTTTTATATTTCACTATATTCACCTTTTTATATAATTCAGGCAACGCTGACTGCTTCTAATCCTTTTAGAAAGTCAGACAAACTTGATTTTTAAACAAACTTAATGTACGCTGAAGAGTCGGAAGCGTAATTAATCGAAATTCCAGATACATTTGATTATATTGATCGTCTCTTTAATAAAATGAGGAATCCATATTCCAGCAACACTAATTTAGGGATTTATAAACTTACCAGAGTTTATGTAATTGTTCATGGTTAGATCAACTCGGCTGTTGATGCTGATCAAGAATATATACACTTTATGGGGGTCTTAGACGCTTCGTTCTGCCTGTTACATATGTACAAATGTACGAATAGAATACACTCGTTTACTCTGCAACAGTACGAGTATAAAAATCAAAAAATCAATTTTGTTAAAACTTATTGTCTTCCCCTCGTATATCAAAGCCAACCATAAATTTATTTATTTAACAATTTTCTCATTTTGTTGACGATGGCAACTGAAACTGGCAAATTTCAATTGATTTATAAGGCGTCAACAGATTTACAATGCTGTGCAAAATATTCAAATCGATTTCGAGAATTGATTTTAGTTCAGTTGCTGTCTGTTTAGTCATGACAATCTCATGTTGCGAGTATTAAACACTTAATTGTTGATTTGGGCGTGTACAAAATCTGAGTCAAAACAACAAGTGCTGTAGGGCACAGTTGTCGGATCATGATCATTCTGACATTCTCAGCTCGAGCGCTTTCATTCTGCAGTTCTGGTTAAGACCTCGATTTCGGAAATCGAATTTGAAACAATGCCCGGACAATGAAACTTTTACACACATATTTTGTTGTTGTTTTAATTGTGCGCCTTTTATGGTTTTCAATTTCAAACAAATAAAATGACAGCAAAACGAAGTCGTAAAATAAAATTATGAACGTCAAGGCGCCAAATTCGGGCAAGCCTAAAGAGGGGGAAGTAGTCCAGAGAGATAGAGAGGCTGCAAAAGGAACATATACACATAGCACACACACATAAGTGACAACAACGACTTTCACGAGAATTTTATAATTAAATTTTTATTATTTTCATTTAAATTATATAGATATATCTGTGTATATTAGTACATGTGGTTGTCTGTTTGTCTGTCTGTCAACATTATGAGTGTGCAAAACAAATAAAAGCAAGAGGCGAAAAAACGAGCTTGACCGGAAGCAGTTTGGGCAGTACAATGGGCGTTCCTAAGTAAAAGCTGATATCGATTTTATTGAGGAATGAGAAGGGTATCTGCTTAATAAGGGGCTAAGCATCGATATAGATATGAATATATGCAACTAAAAATTACCAATTTATGGTTCATACGAAAATGGTATACATAGTCAGACTATAAACTCCAGATATTTGGTTCTTCCTAAATTTAATTTTTCACAAGTAAGTAGGTTCAGGAATAAAACTTTGATCTTAACTTTAAGTCCAAGAACGTCTTTATAGTATGCAGAAGAATGCCTTTTACTAAATCAAGAATGTAGCTTAATGAAATCTGAAATCAAGCTCAACAAAGTCTTAATCAAGTCTACACTTCTTAATCAAACGTTTCTATAACTTTTATTTTTTCAGGTTTAAAGGTTTTACCGCTGCTTAATAATTTAAGGTGAGTTCAACTTTTTTCATATACATATACACAAACACAGATGCAGCCATACATCCATATAAATTATGGCAGCTGAAGATATTGCCAGGCCATTGATATATACATTTCTGTACTGCACATGATATGTTTGTTAAATTAAGAATAATGTATTTAATATTAGTGAGGTGAAACCCTGAAACACTCCCACAGTCATAGACGTATGATAATATACGTTGTTGCTGTTTTTGTGGTTGTTGTTGAATCATAAACCAAATGTATATCACAAACAGCTTAACATGATTGCTACTTTTATGTGAACATTTGTTTTGGACGAGCATTTCGAACTGGAGGCACAAATGAATTAACATAAGACTCGATCGAAAACAAGACAAGATCAAGGCATTCCGAATTTGCATTCGCCCATTTTCACATGCATATGTGAAGGCCCCAAGTCTAGGCTGAAGCGGGGGGAGGCAACTGCGGCGACTTGGCAATCATTAACGGCCGTTTAAGTGTGTGCTGGCCAAGTCTCGTATTGGAGGCTTGTCAAACACATCCATCAAAACAAAAAACACAGCAACGATTGCCAAACACAATTTTATTGAAGAGATTCCAGATGGAAATACAGCCGCTGGGGCCGTTTCAAACTTAAGCAAATAATTTTTGCGCGTTGGGGTTTTTTTTTGTCTGCCAAGCAATTAATTCAATATTTAATTAGTCAACAATAAATCAATTAGTTGGCTGATGCGCCCCTACTCCTCTAAACAATACAAAAGATAAAAAAAAACTCGCATATTTATGTGAAGCCCAAGTTGACAAATTTGTGACAACAAAAAAGAGCTAACACAAATTCAATTAATTCTTTAAAATAGTTCAGCCCAAAAATGAACAATGGCAGTTAGGCATTCAGACATTTAGGCATGGCAGTCAATCAGCTACAGATCAGAGCCAGTGCCTCTTCAGCCTGCCCCTCTACGCCTGAGATGCCAAGCAGCTTCCTCAGCTCGTCATCGACATGCGTATGCCTAATTGATGGTGCCAAGCCATTTGTCTTCTCTCTGGGGCCAAGTGAAACCCATTTGTATTGTTTATATAGCAGTTACCCTCACACCCTCCCCAAACCCAACTCCCAGTTTGCTATTGTTATTAAAATTTTAACGCTCACACATAAATAAATAAAAATGCGTAGTTTCTGGCGCTTTTTTAATTTATTTCAAATTTCAAATCGTTTTAAACGTTTTCATTGAGCTGAGACGCGCTTTGATTTCCGACCGCCCCAGGAGGCGACTCTATATGCCTATAAATAAACTTAATGCTTGTTTTTTTTTCAACATTAAATTCCATTAATATATATGTATTTTGTTCTTGGTATTCGGCTGCGTAGCTTGGTAGCTGCTCAGCTGTTTTAAGCGGCTTTTAATTGTTGTTCTCATAATGAGGGTGAGTTCGAGTTCTAATCAATTTAAAGTCAGCTTGTATATTAAATTACCCGAAAATATATATACATATATTACGCTTTGTCCGATTTATATTGAATTACGCCTGTGAACTCAAGTTGAGAATTAATGATTGCTTGAAAGATATCGAATGTGCGATAATAAATCAAGGGAAAATCAAACAAAACAAGCATATTAATGAAAGTGAAAAGCAAACTATAATTTTAAAACAAATTTAATTCGATAAACTCAATTTTTATTCTCTTAAACAAATAGTAAATCAGATATAGACATTTTGCAACGAGAGTGGGCCATTTGTTTGTAGCTGACTTCCCAGTTGTTGTTGGCCCAACGGGTTGTAATTTGCAGGAACCAAGGCAGGCGCAATGGAGCTTGATTCGACTGTAGGTGTCCATTGCTAACAATTGTTAAGAATTTTCTGAATTCTAGTAAATCTAGTGTCCACAAAGAACAGTCTACAATTAGATATTATTTTTCTAGAGTAATTAAAAATCTGAAGAACCCAAGGAGTAGTTTGAAAACTAAAACAATTTTCTTAGCAACTCAATCAATTCTGATGAATTTTTAACGATATGATATTTTAGATTATTTGGACACCATAAATTTAATTTGAATTTAATGTTATCTTCATTTGGGGGCTTGCTTTCATATGGCAAAGAAAAAAAAATTTCATTTTGCTAAAACTTTAGGCAGCATTTGGGCATTATATGTAACAATGTTTAACGATATGTGAAAAGTAAATGTAAGCAAACCGAAATAATTTCTGAAGCTAGTCAGAATTATTAAACAAAAGCACGGCTTAACTACTTTGGATAGCCTCTCTAAACAAAGTTGAAATTTGTTATCTTAGTTTTAAACAGTTCAACAACGAACAGCCCTCTTCAACCAGTCGCTGTGAAAATATATTTTCCACCTCACATTTTCTCTGTCTTTTAATTGCCATAGTTTGACGTTGCTTTTTTCTGTGAGATTTGCCTTCCCCTTTTTGGTTTTATTTTTCTGACTTTGCTATTGGCGCTTCCGTTTCACGTTTCGTAATTTGCCTTTTTGGCTGCTCCACTTCCTCTGGCCCTTACCTAACCCAAAATTTTTGATTGACACCCACAGTTCAGGCAACCCAAGACCAAGCCCTAGCCAACAACTTCCGTGTCGAACCAAAATAGAAATTGCTGCCAAAACAACAACAGAGAATCACGTGCCAGTGCCGACGCTGTTGACGAAGTTGCTCGTCAAAATAAAGAGCCCAAAAAAGTAAGCAAAGTCGAAGAGCCAGAACCAGGCCCAACTTTGGCACTCCTCCGGCAGCGGCAGCGGCAGTGGCAAACTCCTGCGCGCGCAGCACGTGGCTGGCAACGGACCATATTGCCAGAGTCAGACGTTTGCTCTGAGATACGCTACGCTCTCGTTGCCGTTGTCGCTGTCGTGCCAGGCGGTCTGTGGCTGGCTGTCCTGCCTCGTCCTCGTTATTGCCTTTCTGGCTGTCGCCCCATCAGCTCAAATTGTAAAGCAATTAAAACAGTGCCAGTCATCAATTTATGGATATCAATTGCCAGACCCATAAAAGGAGCCATCTGAGCAAGGACATTGCGCAAGGACAGCATTGCAATATATGCACGACCATACCTAACGATTTCAACAACAAAAACGAAAACTAACAACTGGCTAATTTCATATATGGTTAGGCCAGGCTCAGTGGCAGGCCAACATTGTCTCTAAGCTTGCGATTGTGTTTGTGAGTTTTTGATTGCCAAGGCTGCTGCAAGGCAGGCAACGTGGAGTCGTCGCCGTCGCCACCGTTGTCCACGTCATACGTGTCCGCGTCATCCTCGTCCGCCTCCCTCGCCCAAGTCGCCACATCGCCAACATCGCTGCTGCAGCGTCGTCGCACGTTCTGCGGCTCGCTGTCCCGTTACAGCTGCGCCGCCTTGCAACTGGTGCAGAATCTCAAGTGAGCCAAACATTTTTTATTGGCTTTTCAGTTTTTTGGAAGCAAACTGAGGTTACTCAATGTCAGGCGCAAAGTTTGTTGCTCGCCGACTATCGATTCTGGCCAACAACTAGTGGGCATTTTGTAGACGACCCCCACCCCCGCAACTTGCAACACTTGTGCCATAAATCGTACCATAAATTCCGCATAAATAATCCATCAATTAATCTGAGCAATAGAATTAGAATCAGCATCGATTTGAGCATTGTCAAGTGCATGCAAAACAAATTGCAAACTGTTTGAATAATGAGCGACAACACTATATACATTAGCCATAATTGAGTTTAACCCATTGATGACCGTTTCATTCTTTCATTCGATTTTCATTTAAATGTTTAGAAAAGTCGCACAGAGTGTGGGCGATATCATCGTACAATTGGACGTGTTCGTGGAGCAGCAGGAATGCGACGAGGCCCAGAGCCTACAGGCGCCCGACGGCATCAATCTAAATTCGCATCTTGATGTCTTCTATGCGATACTGCGACAGGTGAGTAGGAATGAGAACGAGTCTATACGCTCAGTCTCAGTCTCTCAGTGACAAATGTAAATTTAGTTTATAATACCTACAAACATGCATACATGCATATATACATACATATGTCTGTCACATGGTACTTATGCGTATTATTTTTATTGCAATGCAATTTCAATTTGCATTTTACCAGTAATTCCACATTACGTATACGTACCATATGCCCTGATGGGTGTTATGTGTTTGTAGAGGTGTGTTGGTGTTCACATCTACTGCCGCTTGGCTAAGCCAAGGTTATGCCAGTTATCCGAAAGCGGACATGGCACGCGAGGCGGCATTAAAGTCAACTGGTGAGACAGGAACTGCTGATACACTGGCGCAATCCAAAACCAAGGGCATGGATGAAGTGGTGCAGAACAATCAAAGGCTAGATCGAGTTTCCTTGGAGTTGCTAGCCTTGATCGCTGTATATACGGCTATATTCCAAGCAGTCTTTGCTTTCCCAATACAAAAATATGACTAATTAATCATCTTTTCGGTATCTGCCCCTCTTAACAGGTGGCCGACACGCCGCAGGAAGTTCCCTTCCTCAACATATTACAGCATTTGCTGCGCATCGATTCCAAGGACCCGATCAGCGACATAGTATGGGACACCACCGAGCGACTTGTTCATCGCGCTACGCTGCTCGAGAGTCACGAGGATGCAGTGCGTTTGCTGCGCACACCCAGTGCCCAGAAATTTGCCTGCCAAAGCTGTCGCGGCAGCGATGCCAGCAGTCCCACGCGCAAGCCCTCTCAGCCACAACTGCCGGTGTCAGCGGCAAAGCCGCCCACGCCACCTGCGCAAGCAGCACCACCGCCGCCGCCGCCTCCCGCACCAGTAACTGTCACAGTTAATGGCATGGGCGTGGCACCGCCGCCGCCACCACCACCCATGTTGAACGGCGGTACGCTGCCTCCGCCGCCGCCACCACCCTCGTCACAGATGTCATCTCGCCCGCGCACGCCTGATCCCATGGCTGCAGGCTTAGGAGAGCCAGCCGTGCTGCTGCCACAACAGGACACACCAGCGCCGAAAGCCAAGATGAAGACTATCAATTGGGGCAAGATTCCGCACACCAAGGTGCTGGGCAAGCAAAACATCTGGAGTATTGTGGCCAGCAATCACCAGGACAGTCCTATGAAGGACATTGACTGGAACGAGATGGAGGACCTCTTTCGCCTGCAGTCCACCAGCGCCCAGGGTTCGCCAAAGCTGGGCCGCGAGGGCAGCAATCCCTCGTCATCCTCCAATGGCGGTGGCTACGACACTCTGGACAGAAAGGCCAAAAAGGAGTCCACTGAAATTACTTTGTTGGATGGCAAACGTAGTCTGAATGTGAACATCTTCCTTAAGCAATTCCGTAGCAGCAACAACGACATTATCGGGCTGATTCGACAAGGAACGCATGAGGAGATCGGGGCGGAGAGGCTGCGTGGCCTGCTCAAGATCTTGCCTGAAGTGGATGAACTGGATATGCTGAAGAGCTTCAATGGGGACAAAATGCGTTTGGGCAACGCCGAGAAGTTCCTGCTCCAGCTGCTGGAGGTGCCCAAGTGAGTAGCAGCTCTTAATGCAGTCCAACTCTGACGAATCTAGAATAATGTTTGTTTTCTTATAGCTATAAGCTGCGGATTGAGAGTATGTTACTCAAGGAGGAGTTTGCCGCCAATGTGAGCTATTTGGAGCCGTGTATCAATGCCATGCTCTATGCTGGAGATGATTTACTCGACAACAAGACCCTCCAGGAGGTCCTCTACATGGTCGTGGTGGCTGGCAACTTCTTGAACTCCGGTGGTTATGCGGGAAATGCAGCGGGCGTGAAACTTTCCTCTCTGCAAAAGCTTACAGATATCCGAGCCAACAAGCCGGGCATGAATCTCATACATTTTGTGGCCTTGCAAGCGGAACGACGTAATCCGGAACTGTTGCAGTTCACCGCTCAGCTCAGCACCCTCGAAAATGCCAGCAAGTAAGTGCGAAAACCTATCCAAGATATGCATTGTATCCAAACCAATCCAATTCTGCTTGCTAGAACCACATCGGAGCAGATCAACAACGAGATCAATACCCTGGATGGCCGCATCCGTAGAATTGCCAGGCAGATCGAACAGCCAGCCACAGATGTGGACATCAAAGAACAAATGGCTGAGTTCCTCCAAAGCGCGGAATCAGAGCTGTCAGTACTAAAGGAGGGCATGAAACAGGTGGAGTCTATGCGCCTGAAGCTAGCCGATTTCTTTTGCGATGATGCAGCCACTTTTCGGCTGGAAGAGTGCTTTAAGATCTTTCATAGTTTCTGTGATAAGTTCAGGCAGGCGGTCAAGGAGAACGAGCGCCGGCAGCAACAGGAGCAGCAGGCAACCCTGCGAAGAAAGCAGCGCGAGGAACAGCTTGCACGAAGGACCAGGCAAAGTAAGTGGCTTTCACAACACAGTTGTAGATAGCAGACTATATCTAAATCTAACTTTGCAGTGGGTCAGGCTGGAACGCCAGTGTCCGACTCGGAACACTCATTCCCGGGTGATGGTCTTTATGACCCACGTGCCAGTCCCGCGGCAATCAGGCGCCATCTGGGCTCTGGAGAAATTTGCAATGGTTTTATACGGCTCGAACAGGACTGCGCCTCACCGGACGTCACACCCAATGGCAGCCTGAGGCGCCGCCGCAGTCGTGTTCTGGCCGAGGAGGATGACCTCATGGAATTCTTACGCAGCTCGACGGGACCACATGAGGGACACATCAGTCGCGAGCGCAAAGCAGCCTATGGCAGTCTGGGTAAGTTATGGAATGCCTCTACACTTTGAAACTACTTAACACCAATGGCTCTTAGATCGCTCCTGGGCACGTCGTGCCCGCTCCGGCAGCTCCAGTCGCAAACGTCCGGAATTGCTCAATATTGATTTTAGCCTAGATCGAGAACGGGCCTGCTCACCGGCTCCCTTACTCCAGCAACAGCAGCAACAACAGGATCGTCTGCAATCTCCGCTGACCAGCAGTGGACCAGGCACACCAGTAACAGCTGCCAATACTCCCACGAGCAACTGCAATGGTCCTACCATTGTCCAGCCGCAACAAAAACAGCCAACGACGCATGAGGATGCGAAACCCAGGTGAGTGTTTGAGAGATTGAGACATACGATCCTCATACGATCTTCATTCAATGTGAATTGCATCTCATCCCCACAGAATATCCCGTGAATGGCGTCAAAAGATCGAAACGTGGCTGCAGTCCAACGAAAACGATGAAAAGCAGAACGAGGAATACAAACGCAAGCGTCGTCTGGTCAATGCCAATAGGCGCTCGCTCGAAAACGACACTGGTAGGTTCTGCTCCAGCTTCAACTTAAAACGTTTCAATATTGTTACATCTTTTGTAGAAAACGAACGAAAACTGGATCCATTGCCAGAGGAGAAAATAATGCCGACGACAACAACAACGACCACTCCGATCACTAACCAGCAGCCAACTAACCAGAAGCAGGAGCAAACTACAACAAGTAAATATCAGCGCGTCTATGCAGATTGGAAGCCATCGAAGACGCTGGAAGAAACCGACGTAGTGGGCAACATACAAGCCATAGCCGATGCCAGCAATCAGGCAACGCAAAGCCAAACGCATTCACATTTAACCACAGCTGAGGAACTGCGTCAGTATCGTCGACAGCGCTCGCAAGAACAGAGCCCCAGCGTATTACAGTCCATTGCCGAGGAAGACCGCCGCAAGTACATACAAAAGCTGGGCGAAACTGAGCCAACTACGGATCATCTGCAAATCTATATAAGGCGACCTTCTAATATAAATCTGGTGCAGCCAGAGGTGGCGAAGAAGGTGGAATCACCCAAAACGAAGTCACCCCCTCAGGAGGACACCTTTGCTAACCTGTTAGATCATCACAAGAGTCACAATGAGTCGCAGCATGCGGCTGCCTCTTCCAAGGATGTAGATGCGGACAACATTGAGACGCCTCCCGTGAGCCGACGCGTAATTGTGACGCCCAGCACCACAGTGGTCACAGTGAGCATGACCGATAAGCCCAAATCCAAGTCTGCAGCAGAAGAGAAGTTTTCAGTTACGGGCACAGGCGTAAGCGCAGGTGTGGACACTGGAACTGGACCTGCAGGTGATGATGTACCTGGCCACTTTGACCGTCATGCTTTGGCGCGACGAACACGCCGTTACAAGCGACCCACGGACTACAGCAGTGGCAATGAAGAGTTGATCACGCCCCCTGCGCACCCACAGGATATCAAGCAGTCCGCAAGCTCCAGTGAAATACGGCGACTGCAAAAAGAAAAGGATGAGCAACAGCCGGAAAAGGCCAAACAGAAGGAACGCACCATCAATAAGCTGGAGAAAGTCGGTCGACACATTAGCTCTATTAACCAGGAAGATGTGCGCGAGGCCATACGCAATCTCAAGTCTCCCACTGGCACACCCGAACGTCCCTGGAGTCCGCCTCGTGAGATTACGCCCAGTAAGCTGAAGCTTTCAGCGGGTGGCCATCACGAGCTCAACGATGAGGGCTTTGAGGAGACGCAAAGTCTGGTCTCCGACACACCCTCTCATGGAAAGGGCGAGAGCACCAATTCCTCATGCAACGAGGCCAACGAAGCGCCTAGTAGAACACGCCCAGTGCAAAAACAGAAGACCACGACCACAAGCATTACCAGCATGGGCAGCCGCCTGGCGGATCGTCTACAACAGGCACGAATGCGTGGCAGCGGCATCACTAACACAAATCCCCCGTCGTCACAAACGTCAACCAAGTCACAAAACCAAATCCCAGCTCCATCCACAGTGCAGATAAAGCGCAGTCTGTCGGCCAGCCGGCCGTTGCGCATGCCCAATGGAAATCCCCTGCCAGTCCGGGCTGCATCCGCTGTACGACGCTCACCTCAAGAACAGCAAATCATGCCAAGCAGACGCGATGTGGAGCGCAGCAGCTCCAGAAACAGTCTGCGCTCTTCACGATCCTCCATCAACAGTGGAGCTTCCACACAGACTGTGGTGCGTCGGCTGCCCGCCGTTCAGAGAACCGGAGCAACTGTTTCCGTAGACTCCTCGCCGAGTAAGCGACCCCTCGCTGCACAGAATACGCGGCCAGCGACAGGGCGCGGTGTGCCCGCCAGTCGTAGCAGCAGCAGCGGCTCCAGTGTGGGTCCCAGTGTTATCCTGGTACGCAGCAAGATCACGCCCACTCCTACACGAGTCACAAGCACCAGCTTCAAAGAGAATCAAAGCTCGCCTGCACCTGCAGCAGGTGGTGTTGCAGCCACCCGAATGACCGCCGCCCGCAGCGCCATGTTGGTAAAAAATGTGATCAATCAACAAACGCAGGCCAAAAGCAGTCCAAGTCCCAATTCCAATCCGCAGCACCGAAGTGCAAGTTCGAGCCGCCAGCCAGTTAGTAGTTTCATGCGACCCACAGCCAGCAGCTCTACAAAGCGCCAGAAATGAGAAACGTCCCAAGTTTACAAACTGCAAAATGCATCTAAATTTAAATCTAATCAAAGCCGTCCAAGCGAACGAGAACAACTTTCGAATTTCTAGACAGGATCTGTCGCATACACTCCATGTAATTGTTAAAGATGCACCAAACCCAGAGTTATTTATGTCTACATTTTGAGCAGTTATACAAATCTAGCAACTAGTTTAGGATGGGTCCAACAATTGGGTCCGAATAACAATGATATTGATGATATACGTAATCACACGCCCCCTCTTCAACACCCTCTTTAGCACATTCCGAAAGTATTCCAATCAATTTGCGCCACTTAGATGCCACAAGGTGTCACAAACGTTTACATTTTTCACCATTTCTTGCTAAAAAAAAAAAAAAGAAACAAACAAATTATCCAGTTGAAAAATTCTTAAATTTATTTGAACACAAAAATTAAAGACAAAAAAATACTAGCAAGTAAAACTCTACTCAACTAAAACTTAGTACTAAGAGAGAAAAAAGAGAAAGAAACAAAAACGAAAACGTTGAATCGTATTTTCCATTTTTAACATCTAGTTCTTAGATATTATTCGATTATACATGCGTAGGACTCTTTTTTTATAGAAGCGAGTTATATGATATTTACAAATGTGTAGTTCAAAAACCAAAATCATATAATATGAATGATATTTGATGATGAAAATGACAATTGCAAGTTAAAAAAAGAAACGAAAAACAAGACAAGCTTTAAAATGCATAATAAATAAAAAATACTACAAAATACAATAAAAAAAAAATTGTTTACAATTATTCTTCTACAAAGACTTAGACAGAAATATCCATGGGCCGCTCCAAAGAATCGAGCAGCTCCTTTTGCAATTGGTCATGCAGCATGGGCGAATGGACATAGTTCTCCTTATCAAACCATTCCTTGTGATTTTCTAAGTAACTGAAAGAATTAGCAAAAAAATATTCGATTTTTAGGGGGAGTGTCACAGAAATTTATATAACTTCATTTGTGTATGACAAAAAGTATCAAAGATTGTAATGTGTGTGGGGACGTTGACGCACAATGCGCAGCACGTTCTCAAGTGGTAAATGAATCTAATATGTCGACATCGGATAGCCTATAAAAACTTCTTAAGTTAGTTGGAGAAAGGTTTAGAACCTTATAGATAGGACTGATAGGAATTATCAGTTCAAATAATTTAGTATTAACATTTAGTTTATTTTAAAAACTATCCGATCGAATTAGAAGTATAGTTCCCCTAAACTCTATATGACGACTCCAACTCATTCTTCTATCATTCATCATAATAATCAAGGCCGGCCTTCCAAAACGATATACACCCCTTGACCTTTTCTTTGTCCCTATTCGTATACAGTAAAAATGTCATACCGATCGACCCATTAGTTTATCGCCTATAAATGACAGATAGACAGACATTCACACATATATATATATATATATAGATGGAGACTAGTTTTTAAGAGTTTTAATACTAAGAACAAATCAGAGTTACAATGTTGAAGGATGAGAAAGACAACGATTTCTAATTCTACGTTTTTCGGAGAATCCTCTTCACCGTTAGGGCGACCTAATCAACTGGAACATAGCTGGTAAGCTATCGTGGTGTTCACAATATTTCAATTGAGCAAAGGAGTTTTGTTCATTGTTTAATTGGGAATCATTTCCACTGTCTGAGAGGGTGAGCAAAAGTGCGCTTTAAGTAAAAAAATTTAGAACTTCTTCGCTGACCATAGCTGTTTTGTAGAGAATTTTGAATTAATTTGGCATAATATTTACGCCAATATTGGAAATTTCTTTGAGATTTGGGCGTAGTTTCACAGACTGTGACCCGGAGCAGCTCCTTGTAGATATGTATACATACTAGCAAGTTTATCCGGGTTCTTTTTTTGGTCCTTCTCAAGATACACTCAAATAATGGCACCGACTTTTCAAGTCCACTAATCTAAATAGCAACTTTCATTGTTCATCGCTAAAGAATTACTGATTTGATGAATTTCGGCTTAATAGCGGCTAAAAGACACAGCTCTTGTGTGTGTGTATGTATTTCATTCGTTCGGATTTCGGCTGCTGCTGCTGCAGCATGTGTTGTTGTGCTATTAACTTAGGAATTTCGAATTTTCGATTTTGACCCACTTTAAGGTGGGCTACTGCAATATGGGGTCCTAATGTTCATTGTCATTAATATTTGCTTACTTGATGAACGCATCTAGATGTGGCAATAGATCCTCAAGCTTTTCATTCGGTATGGGCGACGCATTAAGGCACTCCGGCAACTTGACTAGAATACAAGATGTGAACGAGTTACATACATATAATTCTTGAAATCCAATCTGAAATTTCGGAACTCACTCATTAGCCGCGCCAGATGCGGTGCACCAAACACTATTGCTTTCTCTGGTGGCGATTCCGCCGATAACAAACGCCAGCTAAAAGTTTCACAAAGAAATCCACGCATTTCTGGTGGCAACTTGTAGGCGGCTGTGTAGGGTGAGGTTCGTTGGTCGTAAGCATGGGCTGTGCTATTCTTGCCGCTGTTCTTCACAATGTAGAGCAGACACTTTTGCAGTTGCTTCTCGTACTCGATGCCACCCAAGATCCCACCATCACAGCCATTGGTGCTGGCAAATCCGTCAGCAGCGATGGGCATGCCATCCATTGATATAAGCTCCGTATCGCCGCTGGGATTGATAAAGTCATACGAGTTATTTAGCATAATGCTGCAGTTTTTCATATTCTCATCGGTGAGATAATTCGAGGCATATTCCTTCTCCTCCTTGTACAGCAGAAAGTCATCCACATGGAATTCAAAGTAAATACGCAGCCCATCGACAACTTCTTTCAACATGCAGATGCTGCAAACGGAGGCGGACACAATCGTAAAGCATATAGAAATGCAAGATAGGCATAAGCAGCTACTCACTTGGACATCACACGATCGTACTCCCGCTCCATGCGTGCGTTGCGGCTTTGCGTGTTGCGCGCCCTTGAGCTGTCCTGTTTGATGCCAATGGCCAGTTCCACTGCACGCTGCTTCACAAAGTTCTCTAAGATGGTCACAATGGGCATGCGCGCGGGCAAGGCATGCTGCTTGCCCATCTTGACCACCATGCTGTAGTCGTACTCCATGTATTCACGCAATCGCTCACTGATGCGCAGCATGACACGATCCTCCTGGAAGATAGGCTTCTCGATATCCACCTCCAACTTGTGCCCATCTTTTGCACCTACCTGAGATTTCGGTGTTCTCGAATCGCCAAAATCCGTCCGCGCACCACTAGAGCGTGTGCCCTTTGTAGTTGCCTCTGCGCCTTGCTGGGCTTTGCGGCCGCCGCTGTTGTCGCGCGAACGGCTGCCGCTGCCCCCACTCTTCTGTATGGGCGGCAGTTCGTACTGTTGCTGAGCCGACAAGGATGATATGTCCAAGGGATCGACCGCAAATTCCTCGGCGTGCCCACTTCTGCCTGAGCGCTTCTTTTTGGTCACTGGCTGCGTGGGCGTTTTGGTGTCCTTATAAGTGAAGCCGCCAATTCTGGAATCAAATACACATAAACAAACCCACCGGCACGTAATTTACATCGGTAAACAAGAGACTCCGCTTACACACACAGAGTGAAACACACCCATGTTGGCAGTGGCGGGGGGACGGCATATGTATACTCACTTCTGTAACTGAGCTGCCTCGGCCAAAGAACGCTGGAGCTGTCGATTTTCCTCGTTGTCTTTTAACAGACAAGCTGCACGTACACACCGATCCCAGGAGCTATTCCAGCCTTGAAAATGTATCTTATAGTCGTAATACCTTATGCCCCTATCATCTTTGCGTTCGTACACAGCCAAAACCTGGAAAGTAAAAAAATTTTCACAAACTAAGAAGCGGCGAAAAATCGAAAAAAGAGCCGCAAGAGAATCTGACGTTTGTTTGACGTTTCGGCGCGCGCGTGTGTATGTAAACGTATGTATATATGTAGGTGTACCTTGCTGTCGTAAAGCACTTTTGCTTTGTTTTTATCGGGCTCGTAGCACAGGACCCTTTCACCCTTGTTGAATATCTGCACTTCGTTTTCACGCGCCGTCATCACTTTTGTAAAACCAGCCTAAATAATTCACTTAAAACTAAATATTTGATATTCAACATTAAATGTGGCGTCGCGTTGCCTTGCCGAGTTTTTGCCATTCACACAAGACGCACACACACATATGGCCATCCACCTCACAAAATTGTTGCCGACGGTTGTAACTATCGTTAGCTGAAAATATCGAAATGACGATATATTAACAAAACTATGGGGGATTTGAATATTTTAATTTTAATTTGAACATCAGGAATATGAATTGTATCTAATCTATAAATAATAATATACTACTTCAATAAAAAAGATATTTTCGTTGCTTTGGGTCATAGCACATAGGTAGTTTGATGATTAATTAATATAAATTAAAATAAATTTGTGTATATTAACAGACAAAAGAATGAGATATAATAATGACATCGCCGGGAATAACCGATACCTACTGTAAAGCTCCCATTCTTCCTCGATAGAAAATACCTGCAGGGAGACATGCCTCATGGAAACCACAACAATGTTGGTTGCCAGGACACAGAAATCATATGTTCATTTTCTCACTGCCAATTTTCTGCCCCTTCGGTAATCATTTGTATCTGTGAAATTGATTTAAAACCATGTCTACTGCATCCAACAACTGGCTGCATGTGGAAACCGAGGATGACAAACCGCAGTTAACAACGTTATCGAGCTGCCTGACTCTCAGCGATGTTCAATGCGATGGCTATGTTAGACTGCTGGCGGCGGACATATCACTTGATGCGGATGATGAGCCTAGTGCCAAGCTCAAGGTGTTTCGTGGCCTAAAATTAAAACATGAGCAACCACTGCCAGGCATACCAACGGCCATTGAGAGCCTCTACATAGACGAGTCGGAGAACAAGACGCCGGGTATATTAAAACTACTCATGCCGAGCTATGTAATGACCCAAACCTTCACCTCTCCCTCACAACAGTTATTGCTGTGGCTATAGCCGAGTCAGTGCTGTTCTATCGCCACCAGAAGCCTTATTTTAAGTACACCATTCCCACTTTGGAAGCCGAGGATTTGGAATTGGATGTCTGGCGCAAGTTGCCCGTCATGAAGCCAGAGGCTCATGATGAACTGATCCAGTCTTTACAAGATATCGATCATGCCAAGCTGTCGCGGAAGACTCAGCGTTTGCTACAGCTAACTGAAGAGGAGCGAGAAGTGAGTAGTTTCAAATTCATACATATCACAATCTTAGTAAATTTCAACCCTTCTATGAAGTCCTTCATCAACACGCACAAGGACTCACCCGTTGGCCGTGTGGGCAACATTGTGGCCATGTGCTGTCTGAAGCGCGTCTCCAGCGATGCCAATCCGCCCTCGCACCTGGTTTTGGCCACAGACACTGGTCACATCTACATACTGGAAGCGCAGGGTTTCAATCTGATCTATCAGGGCAAAACTTGTAGCTACGAGACAGCTGCTCCGAGCCTACTTTCAGTTCATGGCACCTTTGAGACCGACTTTTGCATTGTGGTGGCTACACGGAATGGTGGCGTCTATCTACTGCGCAAGTCTAGCAACGAGGGGCAGGAGATATTTAAGCTAGCTACGCCACTTACGGGTCTGCTATTGCTACCCATCGATCAAACAATTGTGGTTACAACAATGGAGCATCGCTACATTTGCTATTCCAAACGGGGCAAGCTTCTCTTCCAAGTACAGCTGGAGGCGCTGCCTGTGTGCATTCTGCCTCTGACTATGAGCCATCTCGGCATCACCCTGGTGGCGATAGCCCTGCAGGGCGGAGCTGTTAAGTTCTATCTGCAGCGTTATTTGGTGGATGAGTTTGTCCTGGATCACAGCGTCTCGGCTATGATTTATGGGCGTATGGGAATGGAGGATCATGTTCTGACACTGCTCACTCAGTCTGGCGAGATGGTGGTGAAGATCTTAAGGCGGGTGACTCGCTTTGAGCCCAGCGCTGAGGCCCTGTCTATGACCACCAAAGAAACAACATCCACCAAGTCCCATAAGGTGGTGGATGCCTCGATCTTGGATAAGCCCAAAAAGAGTTCCATATTTGTAGAGCAGGCGGCGCGTGAGAAACAGCAGGCCAAAGGTGAGTAGCTGTAGATCAACTGCCCACTCTACGTCCTCCTCTTGTTTCTGACGGAGAGTTTACCCCTCTTCCATAGCCACCTACGGCAGTTTCCAGGTGGAGCTATGGCGACTGCGTCACACAGCTGCTCGTGCCACTGTAGATGCCATCAACTCTTCGGAGAGCACCATTTCGGGCGACCTTACACATGCTCCCGTCAAGCTTACCGCGGAGGTTTGCGGCAATGGACCAGCCTTTCGCCTCTACCTCACCGTTCAGAATTTATCCACGTTCAAGATGGCCTCTAATCTGATAGTAATTCTCCACGCTGATCGCCGCCACTATAGCATACCGCAATCTCTAGCTCGGCTGCCCAGCGTGCTGCCAGGCATACCCCTGCGCGTGGACTTTGAGGTCGTGGCCGTTCTGGACCCTTTGGATAAACTGCCACCGGCTAGCCTCACTCCGGACAATTCCCAGATACGCGTTATGCTCATGAAGGCGGCACAGGCGAAGCCTCTCATAGCCGCCGCAGTGGCCATGCCCCAGTCGGAGGCAGCTTTCTGAGTTCTAAGAACATGTTGTTGCTTTTTATTTTTTGGGTAAGATTCTCCAGGTTTATTTTGCTGCTAAATTAATGCTTAAGACTTTGTTCTCCCGATCACCAAACCATCGCCATCGCCTAAAAATCAATCCTTCCTTATCACTGCTTAGGCATACTTGGGTGCGTATTTCTGGTAGACTTTGATGTAGGCCTCCTTGGCAGCCTCCTTGGACAGACCCTTGTGCGAGCTCCAGGCCTCGTACATAGCCTTCTTCTTCAGATCCAGCAATCCGGGCTTATCGATGTTCACATCACCAACGGTTGCCTGCTTGAAGAGGCCATAAAACTCCAGGAATTCAGAGTCGGTGGGCTTCTTGGAGAAGTTCTTGGCGAGTTCAGCGGCTTCCTCAAAACTGACCATGTTGCTGCTCGGTTCGATAATTATACTCAGTGTGGCTCATATCCAACCAACCAGCAGCTATTTATAGGTAAATCTGGCATAATCTTTAATAATCCCCTTAATTTAAATATGCGCTAAGCACAAGTCTGATATCCAATTATAGATTGACACTTTCGGAAGTGCCAGATATAAGCGAAACCTTCCCACTATAAAATTTTTAATTAACTTTCTGCATAGCCACCTGAGCAGATAAGAAGGGGTGCTCATCGATATTGTTCCATATCGACTTTACCATGATTAGTTGCTCATTCTTCATGGGGTTTTTTCGAATTGCAAGGCGATATGGTGCGATGACGAGTATCGCTAAATCAAAAGGGCCGAGTCAGAATGGTAGTGCCACATTTCGATAATTATTTAAAGCCAACTATCCAACGGTAACAATAATTTACGTCTATGAATAAGCGGGGCGTGGTCTAACAGTCATAAATAATTCATGTTAATTCTATCACTTCACCATATCTGACGCTGATAAGAGTGTCAGTATATAACTGATTCAATGTTTGGCCAAGTGCAAGTGCAGACTTTCCAGATTTGATAAGCGAATTTTTAATAGCTTCTTCTCTTTACCCCCACCCGCAATTATATAATTTCAAGTTGAATTCAATGGAACACATTCTGCTTTTTATTTTTTGGCGATTACATATTATTGCTTTCACTCCAACTCACAAATATAAACCCATTAGCCAGCATAGCCAGCAAACAAATAAGTCATGTCTGGGCACATAGAGGGGTATTTTGATAAACCTCGCACCTATAAATGCAATCAGAGAGATAAGATTACCTAAAAAACGGTTAGCTATGCTAGACAATATATAACTGCGACATGGTGCTAGTTGCCACAATTTGTTTTCGTTTTCCAAACACCACAAATCGCCAAGCACCACCATGACCCTGACCGTAAGTAGATAGACATCAACATACATCGCTCAATAGCAGCTCCTGACTACGACGAGTCCTGCCACTTGTATTTTTCTCTACAGTTTGAGGAAATCGTTGAGAAGGCCAAGAGCTTGAAGGATAAGATCCCCAAGGAGGATCAGCTTGAGTTCTACGGTTACTACAAGCAGGTCACCGTTGGTGATTGCAACACTGAGGAGCCCGAGGATGAGGCCGAGAAGGCGCGTTGGAATGCCTGGAAGAGCAAGGCCGGCCAGACCATCGAGGATGCCAAGGCTCACTACATTGCGGCCTACAAGAAGTACGTGGCCGAACACCAATAAATTGTGCATTTAAGAGAATCCTAGCTGTAGTAGACCCTTATTTGTGACCTCTTCAAAAACATTTTAATATTTTATTTCGGTTCAATATATTTATTGTGTTCTTTGTAATAAAGCAAGCCCATATACATTTAAAATAATTAAGATAGCTCTTTTAATTCCAATGGAGAGCCGCAAACCCAGGTGTGAGTAATAAATTCATTATGAGCTCGAATTTTGCCTTATTAAAGGATGGATATTTGAAATTTCGGCTTGAACTTGTGAGCAGATCGCAAATAATTATATATATATATATTTATTTATTCATAAAGAATTGGATGCCAATTGCAAATTGAGAACAATTAATCATCTTTTTTTCATTTGTTTGCGTATTTCAAAAATATTTGGCATTGCTAAGTTTTTAACTTATTTATGTGGGTTTTTATATATGAAATACATTTATAAAATCTTATCAAGTAAATGCATTTCGGGGGCGATTAGAATCTGTAAGATAAACATTAAAAGCATTAAAAACCTGTTTCAAGAATGGAACTCCTTTCGTTAGAATTAAACTATAATTACATATAAGGTTAATCAGGTTCCCATATCAGACATACATAAAAATGAGCATTGTATGCAAATGAAATTCAAGTGTAAAGCTCCTTTTACCAAAAACTTATATTACATAAAATTCTAATTTCCAACATTTTCACACGCTAGTATATATATTCACAGATAAAGTTTCCATATCATGATCGTGAATATACACACAAGAAGAGCTGAACTGGCCTCTTTTGACGTAGATTTATATTCTAAGTCCTTATTTATGTAACACATTCAATAGTGCAATTTGGGCAAACTCCTCAGCACTTAAAATTGAAGGTCTTACATTTTTTTTTTGGTAACTTTCCATTGAGAATCAACTTTTCTATTACTCAACCCATATCTATATAATTGAAATCGTATACTTTATTTTTGATTTTGCAGCTGCAAATTTAATTGACAATTTAATATAAGCCCGGAGCTTAATTAGTTTGCTTAGGTTGCATTAGTTGACAAAATACGGGAAATCATTCGCCAATGACGCCATATGCCGCCCAAAAGTATGCCACATAAGATTCTAGAACCCCTACAGTTGTCCAAAACATTTCCTATCAGTATCAGTAGCATGTGCGTAAGTATGTGTGAGTTTTTTTATCGCTGCTTGCACAATTGTGTCTAGCTCTTCAACTAGCAACTGTGCATATTTATAATATTGATATTTATATCCATGAATATCTTATCGCCGTTGTGTGTCATAAAATTGATATTGTCCACTTGGTTAAAATAAAAATTAGAGATAAATCAAACTGCTTAAACCTATATAAGGCTGCATAGACTGAGACGGAGCCAGCAATCACCTTTAAATTTTCAAGTGGTAAGCACTCGAGCATAAAAGAGCTTAAATCAAAGTTCTAACCAATTATTACTATTGTCCAGATCACTCCACTTAACAACCTTTGAGAGCCCTACACATAACACAATGGTTTCTGTAAGTATTTTGGAAATATGCTTATTGGCCCAAATATGTTGACAATCTTGCTGCTTACAGTTTGAACAAGCCGCTGAACTCGCCAAGAACTTCTCCAAGAAGCCCACCGACTCTGAATTCCTGGAGTTTTATGGCCTCTTCAAGCAGGCAACCGTTGGTGATGTGAACATCGATAAGCCAGGAGTGCTGGATCTGAAGAAGAAGGCTATGTACGAGGCCTGGAGCTCACACAAGGGTCTGTCCAAGGAGGCTGCCAAGGAGGCCTACATCAAGGTGTACGAGAAGTATGCGCCTAAGTATGCCTAAGAAGTGATGGTATGATATTGATATTGACATTGGTAATATGTTGCTGGTAAACATTACTTTAGCTGCCAAATAAATAAGGATAAGCTTACATAAGGAAAAAGAAAGTAATGAAAATGATTTGCTTATGTTAAACAGGCTGATCGGTGTACTACATGTTCATCCAATGGCATAGCCAGCCACAAACTCCACCCTGCACAGCGTCAGAGATCGTTGCGGCGTCGAAAAGAGTGTAGAAGAATTATTAGATTATCCTCTATCCTAAACTAAGTCATACATTGGACAGTAAGAGAGGGCAAAGAGCAAATACACTGACACAAACCAACGCAGTGGCAATCAGAATTTAAGAGTAAGCGCCCAAGTACTCGTAAATCACCGGATGTCACCACTCCCACTTGGTGAGCTTGTCATGCAATAAAGTTGCCATCGGTTAGATTATTAATATCAACACCTCACCTCATATATAGACAGTTTATTAAATCTTTAGGATTAGCTGGCACATTGGGTTGGCATTGACTAAACTACACGTATCACCAGTTGATTTCATATTTTTAGCTGCACTTGCGATAGGGTTTTGGGAAACGAACTTCGTACCCCATCAATAGGTTTAGATATAGTTTAGTTTGTGTTGCTTTTATTTTGGTGTAAAATCTCGGAGCTGCTCATGCATTAGGTTTGCCAGAGCGAAAGCTTTCTGCACTGCAAGAAATCTACACATGTCATAAAGCACACTGAACAGAAAGAACTTTTACAAAAAGCTCGCTCAAACTAGTGGCGATCGTGCGACGTTGGAAGACTTAAATTCAAAGTCAAATCGAGACTGCGATTCAGACAGTTTTTGTGATCATTCAACGTAAGTGCTGCTGCTGTTTGAAGTTTAACAAAGTGTGCACAACAATCTATTAATTTCAAAAATGTGTGTGCATATAGGAAAAATCTTAAGTGGCCAAATATAATACGATAAACAAAACTCATTTAGATAACGGTGTGTTTTAGGCCGCGCCAATTATGTGTGTCCACATGCCCAATTATTGCCCCATATCGTTGGGCCATGTGTATGACTGGCACGTACGAAACACGTAAACGAAGCTTAGCCCTCGCCCATGTCCATAACTGGCGCAATTTCGCCAACTGGCCAAACCCCTGGCGGATTCATCTGTGCAGCTCATAGAAAGCACGCCATATGCTGTTTTATTTGCTGCTATCCGTTAGATACATTTGTATCTCTAGTTTGCCGCGGCTGCTGTGGCTGCGGCATAATTTCAATTATGAATCTTTAGTTGTGCCGCTACTTTTGGTGAAAGTTTTTTTTAACATGCGGGTCTTGTGGCAGTCTCAATTGTTGGGTTGTGGCAATGGTATATCCAATCAGCCTGTGCCCACCTCCCATGGCTATCGTTGCTAATCGCCTGTTGCGTGCCAAAGTTCAAACGCGAGACAAATTAACACGGGCTTAGTCAGACTCTCGTGACATTCATGAGCACAGAGAACAGGTTTAATAATACATTATCAGATGTTTAGCCACATTCCGTACCGCTCGATGTATACGAGATTCCAAGCTCATTTAAATACTTTAATGTCACAAATCAGACAGTAAAATTTAAATCAATTTCGTTCTTTGAAATTCAAAGCAACCTTGGCTTAGAGAGCTTTCCAACAAGTTTAAACCTTTTGTAACACCACTTATGCAACAAATTAATAATATGTTTAATCAATACCTTTATTTTTCTTACAGATAAACATCTAGAAGAAATGTCCGAGGTAAGCCCAGTCGGAGATTAGGGCTAGTACAATATATACTTAGCGATAACACCTGCCTTATCATCATCATTGTACATGAGTGGGATTAGACACCTACTTTCAATTGCTGCTCTAATCTATTGCTCTTATGTTTGCAGCAATTCAATGCCGCTGCCGAGAAGGTTAAGACGCTGACCAGTCGTCCCAGCAATGAGGAGTTACTGATCCTCTATGCTCTGTTTAAACAGGCAACCGTTGGTGACAACAACACCAGCCAGCCGGGTTTTTTGGATATGAAGGGCAAGGCCAAGTGGGAGGCGTGGACCAAGCAGAAAGGCAAGTCCTCGGAGGATGCGCAAAAGGAGTACATTGCCTTTGTTGAGGGTCTCGAGGCCAAGTACGCCTAAACGTCCTAAGGACACCTTTAAACTAAAAGAAATTTAACATGAGAGACTAAAGATATTTATATAAATCGATATTTAAATCTATCTATCAAATATATTTTGTACAAAAATGTTTTGAGTTGATTTGGAAACTTTAGTAAGACTAACCCATTCCTATTCGCATTGCCCAAAGTCCGAATAGGTGTAACACTTGAGTCTTTGTACTGCAATTTGCTCACTTTACAAGGTAAATATTGGGGCAAGAGACATTTGCAAACCAAATAAAACTGGGTTGGATAGGTTAGGGGAGGGTCAATAAAGAACTGAACCATGCTGCGCAACTAGCGGCCAACTGTTAATGACCTGATGTGCGCGGTTTAAGCTGCCAATAAAATTTCATTGGCAAGCGGAGGGAGTGAAGCCAGCAAACAGCTGTTTGCTTTGACATTGACCTTGGACAGGAAAGGTGAACTTCAAATATGATGCATTGCAAATATTCAAATATAAACAATGGAAAAATACACGAGTCTAACTAAATATTTGCTGCATATCGCATTATCTAGCATAATTAATAAATATGTTAAAACAAACATTATAATAACATGCTAAGTTCCTCACGATCAATATTTGTATATGAATAGTCAAAGCAACATTTCCAAATGCTGCTGAAACAAACAAGCAAGTGCTAGCAACTTGTTGCTGCATAATTGCTAACGCAACAGGTGAGTGGTGGCAGTGGCAGCGCAACAAAACAACAAGAACATCTACAACAACTACAATAATGCGAGACTGCGCTTTTTGTTTATGAATGGAAAACGCAAAAGCAAGTGGCGATAAATTTAGGTATGAGCAAAAACAGCAACAACAATTGGAAAGTCTAAGTACGCCAAAGGGGTCGACTATCGCATAGCCTAGAAAATAACTAGATATATACATATACCAAACAATATGTAAATTTTTGTTTATTACAAATTATAAATATTAAATATAGCTAAATAAGGATTCAGTTATTATATATTCAATTGACATACATTATATATATAATCATTTGTCATTGAATCTTAAAATTGACAATGTTCTCATTCCCTAACTTTTTCAAAAGATTTCACACTTCAAGATCTGTATTCAACTAATATTTCAGGACAGAAACCGGAAATATTTATTGCAAAAGATGGCTAGAAGTCAAATTTGTAGAAACCAAATTATTTGCATTTCATTGCATTTTCAAGTTGTATATTTCGATGTTCAGCGGGCTCGTCGTGAGGAGCTGAAACACATATATGCAATATCTTCATAACCGCTTGCCTTGTGCCAATTAGCTTCAAAGGTGACATTCTTTACAAAAACGTTCGGATACGATAAGGGGTCGAGTAATTTAGTTACTATGTCCTCGTTGAGTGGAACATTAAATACTGAGAAGACTGTCAGAATGAAATTCGATTTTGGCAATTCTGTTTAAGTTAAATTTCTTAATTTCAAAATGATATCAAAAGTAATAAAAAGTAATATAGAATAAGAGCGACTTTTGCTTATGAAATATTTATAACATATAGGTTTATTTATTAACATTTAATCATTAATCATTTATATTCATTAAGAATATTATATTCTTACAGAAATGTTTTGGAAATTTTTCTACAAATTCTAGAAATTATTACAATATATATAGCAATTTTAGCTGGTGAAGGATTTTTGTTTTCATACTCGTGCTCTTGTAGAGTAAACGAGTATATTGTAACAGAATTTTGTATGTAACGGGGAAAAGGAAGCGTCTCCGACCCCCTAAGTGTATATATTCTTGATCAACATCAACAGCCGAGTCGATCTAGCCATCTTCCCTTGTTGAGATTAAAATCCCGCCCCGAAAATCGGTAAAAACCTCATATCTCCCACAATTTTTGACGCATTCAGTTGAAACTCGGTTTGTTTATGCATATAAGGTAATTAAATAATTGCTAAGTACAAATATCTTATAGTCGGAATATCGACTATAGCGTTTTATAGATTTCGATTTAGATTTTTATAGATTATTAAAAATTTTGAAAATTATTTATATGTCTAATACCCTACAAAATGACTCACAATTTTATTGTAGAACATACCAAGGGGTGCGTGAACCTTGATTGTTTAATGAAATATAATAACAACCCAACTCAAAGTAACCACTTGCCATTTGCGATTCGTATATAGCCCTGGTAAGAGCAGAATGCGAGGTATATATATCAAAGACAAAAGAGAGACCAGAGAGCGCACGATCGTTCAAAACAAACCAGAGACGGGCTGTGGCTGAGAAAGGCCAGGTTGACAGGCAGGCAGCGGAGTGTTTACTGGCGGTTTCAGTTGTTGAGTCTCCGGCTCCGTCTCCGAGTCACAGTCAACGTTTTGGCCTAAACGCGTTTGCTTGGCCAGCGCGCATGAGTCGTCGGCTAGTCTGCTTTGTTGCCCCCGCTCTTTGCGCGTGAGTGTGTACTTGTGTATCTGTGTGCGTGTGTGAGTGTATGTGTGTTAACAAAATGTGATTAGCAAAAATACAAAGAAAAATCAGGCATAAATAGTGGAAAAAGGCATTGTGGCAAAAGCAACAAAAGCAGCCAGAAATATAAGCAATGCGAAAGTTTTTATATAAATAAATTTATAAAAAAATAAATAATACAACAATACGAAACTACAAAGTACGAAATACGATTTGCATAAAAAGCAAACACGCTGGCGCTGCAACAAAACAAAAAGCCATCTAGACACATATAAAAAACGTTAACAACATTTTCTGAAAATTATTTGTGCTTTATCGGCATCAGCAGACGCAGCAGCAACAATTAAATTCATATTGAACACACCAAAAAAAAAGTAACAAAAAAAACTAAAACACAAAAAAGTTATAAGCCAAAGGCAATACCAACTGCGGCTGTGCGGCTGACTTGGCCGACAGCTAACCCAGCAACAATAATAATAACAACAACAACAACCATAACAGCAGTGCCACCATCATCTACGTCGTCAACCTTTTCGTGCCTTTTCAAGTGTTGTATTTTTTTGCCCCTTTGGCAGCCAGCAAGCTATATATTCGAATAAATATATATATATATAGGTATATATGTATAGAGAACAAGAGGGAGACAAAAGATTGGAGTTCGTCTGAGTTTGCGTCTTCGACCAGTTTCAGTTGCTGTTTTTGCTGATATGACCAGCTCCAGCTCCAGCTGTCTGCCGCTGCTAGCCATAGATGCAATTTTGTAAGTGCCATCATTTACCGTTAAAGCCAATTCAAATTCACTCAATTCACAGGTAGAGGTTGCCAGCGCTTTGATTACCTGTCTCCTAAGCTGCTACCCATATGCTCTCTTAACCTTAGCTTCATGAATACGCGCATTATAATGTGCCAAAATGTTTATATATCGATCTGTTTGTGTGTCTGTTTGTATATGGTATAATCGTATTTACATATATGTGTGTGTGTGTGTGATTTTGTTGTTGTGCTAATTCGCAGCAATTTCTTTCGCGGCTCTTTTCATTAATAAGTTTCACGCGCCGCTCATTTTTCAACATATCCCCCCCTTTCGACCTCCTTTTTAAAAGCGAAAACCTTTCTGGCAGCCATGTCTGGGTCGGATTACCATGTTGATGTTGTCTTTAATTCGAATGCTTATGCCTTTTATGTATGTAGAACGACAAATGGGGCAAGGAATAATATAAATTTTTTCTAATTTCTTTTTATTTTTTGCTGGTTCTCACGGAACATTTTAATGAATTTCCTAATGACTTAATAAGTGTTTTATGATGAGAACTATGTTTCGGGACAAAAGTTTCCAAATTTCAGCCTATATATTGATATTGATGTCAAAAATAATAAAAGTTATATTCGGTGCTATACAGATTATGGTTTATTATTCGTATGACAGCTATGCGAACTAGTCGATGGATAATAACAAAATATCTTAGCTCTAGAAGTAATTGTCAGACTTAACGAGGAAATGTACAAATTATCGTGTTAGCTAGGAATGAATGAATAAGATATAAGTGGATCCTATTGGAAACTAGAAAAACAAGTTTGGATTTATGCGAGCTTGCCGAATATTAGTAATACGTTCGGTGATCTCTTGGCCATTTAATATTATCACAAAAATGAGTTTCTATCTATATATCTATCTATCTCTAGATAACAAAAGTTCTGAGAAAATGCAGATAAGATCCTTACCTATGATGTCTATTTTTCTACCATTAAAGAAAAACCGAACATTCTAGCAAAATTCAATGAAGGGCTTCAGAGTTTAAATGCAAACCATTTTTTAGCACAGATTTCCATAGCCAGACAAATCTATTACCATTCCCTTATGTATTATTACTCCACACAGCAATGACAGTCTGCGCATGCGTAGGGTGCACAGCCATAAACATAAAGCAGGCAAATAGCAAAAAAAAAAGAATACCAAAAACTTGTTTTTACACATAATAGCAGCAGCAGCAAAGACAAGAAATACAAATACTAGTTATGTATTCGACTAGGCTGGCTAACTGACGCGGTCTGTGTCTGGAAGTGGGACTGGTAATGGCATATCTGGCTATGACTATGACTTTGGTCTACGTCTCCTGTCTGCAGTCTTTGGCCAATAGCTCAGCTCAACGGCAGCTTCAGACTTAGCGCACCGCACCCTCTCTGTAAGTACAGACACAGCTGTTGTGGCTTCCACTTCCAGGAGATTCGCGACACTTGACGCTGCTCTATGGCCAGGTATTTGCAAACAACAACAACTATTGCCATTGCAAAAATAACTGTGACAAGAATGCGCAAACAAGAACAAAACACTTGGCCTGGCAGGCACGCAATGCGAGTAGAATTCGCCATAGATATCAGAATACGTATACGCCCAGTGGGTTGGTCGGTTATTCGAGATAGGCGCGGAAATTGTCCCCGGGGACGGCTCGACAGTGTCATATGAAGCCTAAAGCTATGGCTGAGATTGAAGCCTTGCCAGTTGGCTGATTTGGCCCTCGTCTTGAGACTAGCGTTACGCTGTCTTTACATTTGCCGCTCTTGCTCTTTCTCTCGCTTACTCTCTGTCATCGATCACATCATCCATTTCCAAATTGAGTCATTTGCTTAAAAAAATATATTAAAAAAACAAATATATATAACAAAAATTTAATGCGTTTGTTTTTGCACGTTTCTCAACTTTGCCATTTGTTGGGCAATGCAAAATTATAACCACAGTTCTAGAAATCGAACAAAGACTATGTCACAATATAGGATATTGGGAATTCTCATTTTTGCTTTTGCACACATATTTTTGCTTACACTGTCTCTCGAAACTTCAAACTACGAAATCCATTTGTACTCCAACCTCGTCGCGCGTCCAGCTCTTCGACATACTCCATCCTCCCAGCAGCACCAGTCTCTCTCTTGCCTTCGCCGTCGTGTGTATTAACCTGCCGCACCGGTTTCAGTTTATGTTTTAGCCAACGCCATCATCCATTACTTATACGTGTGTTTCTATTTCTCTTTTAATTTTCTCTCGCGCGCAAAGTTGTGGCTGCTTCTTTATTTATTTTTTAACCAGTTTTTGTTGTTGTCGCTGCTGCAACCTGAGTGGGAATGAGCCATAAATAACAACAACAATCACAAGAGCAACAACTAACAGCAACCCAAGTGCTGCGGCTGTCCCGGTTTCCAGGAAGCAAAACCAAATGTCTGTCCTACAACAGTCCGAGGCGGACTGTCTGCAATTCGCGTGCAGAGCCAAAGCCGTAGCTAGAGCCAAAGCTGGCTGGGACTGGGACTGGGACTGCTTGACTGACTGCCATTGCCTGCCCCTGCCTCTTCTGGCTCTGGCTGGCTGAGTGTCCATGCCCAGGCCGTTATGGATTATGCAACTTTTGGTTTTTATTTAAAATTTTAATAACCCACGCGTTTATATTGCTTCCTTGATGTGGCTGCATGACTTAAAGACTTAAAGATTGAAAGACGAACAGTTGGATGACAGACTTTGGCTTATCCATTGAGCTACTCAGCTTTTCAGCGCCCACTCTCATTTGACCACAAAGCAAATTCCAGTGTGTGCCGCTAAATCGTCGTTAATCCCCTAGCTACACTTAAAAAAAAATACATAGCTTTAACTAGGACAACTTTATATTTTTAGAAATATTTTCCTTCTTAAACAAATATAGTTTATTTCAAGTTGAAAAGTGCAGTTCAATTCAGAAGTTTTATAAGAATTACATATATAATCAATGACATATTAAATGTGATCTAAAATTCAAAAAGATTTCAAGACCCAAATATATTTCGAAATATTTGAAAATTTAGCTCTGAATAAATAGTTTTAGAAAAAATATGTATCCTTATGCAAAACTGTTTGTCCTGATTGATCGATACACAGCCCACATCATAACAGCTATGAGGCTGAAGTTTAGATTTTATAATAAAACCAATCAACGTTTATATTGAAGAAGAAGATAATAAGTCATATCTCAGAGCCGTTTTAACACAGAAGATAGAAAGCAGATATTTAGATACATTATAAGAAATGGATCATTGGTTACGTGTCTGTGGAAAAGTATCAAAAAGAGAACACGGGTAACGTCGGGCGACTTCATACATTATTCAGCTTTTGTGATAATAGTCTTGAGGTAAATGTGGGACTTTTGAGCAAGTCAGCAACAAATATGCAATTAACTACAAAATATAAATTGAAAATAAATATTCTTCAAAATACATTACAAAAACAAGATATTCCGACAATAAGATACCCGTACTCAGCATTTATTCAACATTCGACACATTAAAAAATGTTTTTTTTTACGGTTTTGTCTACAATTATTATCCGATCTTAACAAAACTCGGTAAATCGGTAGATTATGTGCTTATACATATACCAACCGAGTTTCAACTAAATGTGTTAAGATTTGTGGGAGATATAAAAATTTAAAAACAAACTTGATCTGACGCCAAGGGGAGTTTACATACCAAATTTGGTCTCTTTAGCTCTTACAGTCTCCGAGATCTAGGTATTCATACGGACGGACAGACGGACATGGCTAGATCGACTCGGCTGTTAATGCTGATTAAGAATATATATACTTTATGGGTTCTTAGACACTTCGTTCTGCCTGTTACATACACTTGCACGAATACAATATACTCGTTTACTCTACTAGAGTACGAGTATAATAAATAATAATGGCGACAATTTTGTATTTCATTTATTTATTGTACCTCTAGGTCTACTTATTTGGATGCAAAGTTTTTCTCAAGAATTAAGTACATCTTGGCACCCTGTTTAATATCTTTTTGTTACATATCAGATCAATTTTGCCCAGTGTATAGGTGGAATTCTGCTCATCTAAACAAAATCTTAGTCTAAGACTAATTAGCCAGTCGGCACATGACGTGCACATTCTTGGCTGAAAGAAAACAACCGTTTGCATGGTCTTAACCACTGATAGCAAAGCAATTGGCTTGGAAGGGTTTTTGTTTATTTGCAGCTAACAATGTTTGAGTATCTGTCGTGGATGTCGAAGTATGTACATATCTACCAGCGTATCAGGCAAGACAGGGAATCCCCACACAAAACAGAATACAAATATTCAAACAGAAGCAAACGAATTTCATTACCTTCGTGGAATTATTGCAATTGCAAAAACTGCAGAATCAGTTGAATATACAATTCATATAAGTATTATAGTCAAGCATGCCTACGACAAACCGTTGGGTAAAAATGCTCAGCGGCTCAGTGTGGTAATATAACGTATTTGAAATATGAAAACAAATAAATTTGCGATTCATTTTCGTTATCGCTGAAATATTTCCAATGATCTTCAAAAGGGACACCCATTTCGGTTGATTTGGTTTAGATATGTCTAAGTTAACGGAGGCATCGAAGTTTTTAATACCATATCTCGATCTGCCATTTTCAAAAGGGTCTTAATGACCTGCAGAATAACTGCTCTTTACTTCCAGTGCGCGTTAGTGGTTATGATAAATTGTGTACAATTCCCAAAATTTCAATTCTTAAAGTTTAACTATAAAATTTTCACTTAAGTGTACAAAGTGTAGAAGTGATTGTGGTTACGATCAGTTTGGTCGCCCAAACCGCCCCTGCTTTAAAAGGAATTCGAAACGGCAAGTGCTTGGAACTCCCTCATAAAATGCTGTGCTATGTCCATTTATTCAATAGTATTGTTTATTTTCCTGTAGCGGCTCACCCCCTATATGCGCCCCCTGGCGCCTATTGAGCATTGGGTAGTAATCACATTCTTTAACAGTCCCCTTAAGTTATCGTAAGCAATGCACACTTTTTTTGTTTCTCTTGAAACGATACGATAAGAAGTTTCCGCTAAACATTTCGCTTAACATAATCAAAGAGGCACAGTGGAATCATCAAGTCAGTTCCATCATCAAATGGGATAGTGGTTGCTGGTACAGGAATATCTGCAGAGTTCCAAAAAGTGAGCACAAATTTGCCGAGACAGACCGAAAACAAAAGGAAGGCCTGATGTTCAACAATGCAACAAGTATTAAGTGGCCATAGAATGTCTCTATTTATATAACCACACGCACACATACATGCATACATCCAGATATATATATAGTCAGCAGACAGAAGACATACTAGTAGTGCATCTAAGACAACGCAGATCTCGGAAAGAGTGCGAAAATTATTGCTGCAAATATTTAGTCGTCGCATTGGCAGTGCAGGGCTAGGAGGTGGGGTGTTAGGGAACTGTGCTTGGGCTAGTTCAGCATTAACAATAAACGATAAGATAAAAAAAGTCGGTGCCAGCGGCGCCTGAACTTTGGCAATGGGCCAACTAGACAAACATGGCAGTGAAAATGCGCACCATCTAAAATACTCATAGCAAGCCAAGCCGATTTAAGCCAATCGAATGTGACACTGAAGAGATTACTTCAACTTTGTTTGATTGCAGTGGCCGTCGTCCCAGATGAAGTGCCATTGGCATCGCCAGGATATGCTGCATAACTAGCCGTAGCCAAGCTCCTAGATAGACAGACATGCACGAACTGTTTACGAAAGTGCTCGCTAAACGCGACCTCTCGCGTGCCGGCGATCTCTTCTCCGTGCCGGATGCAGACATTGTGAATGACATCACGGAGGTGGTAAGTGTGTGATCACAAGGTGCTAGTAGTGTCCCACCTACTAACAAAGATAAGTCTCTCTCATACAACGCAGCTCTCTGAGATCAGTCCCATCATCTCGCATGCAGATTATGTGAAGAACAACAATGATCAGAGCGTGGTGGAAATCTGTGTCACTAGAGTGCTCTCGTGCATACGGGAAACCCGAAGTGCGGAACGTTATTGTGCCGCGTTGGTGAATCTGCTGAAAACGTGTTTGCTCTGGAATTTACAACCCGCTGGGTCCACAAAGGAAGAGCCCCCACATGCCAAGATCGCCGCTGATATTATCTCTAGCATATTTTTAGTAAGTCTTTGCATTATATTCAACATTACCCTCATCCTCCAACACATTTCTTTACCCACCAGAACTACGATAAGAAAGAACTGATGAAAATTGCGCTGCCCATTGCCGTTCAGTTCCTGCCCAAGGGCAACAAGGAGCTGTCACGCAACCTAGCCAGCTACCTGTCGCTGGCTGCCATCGATTATGCCTATCTGCTGAGTCCGCATGTGGAATCCATTATGGATTCCATACTCTCCGGCAACTATGGACTGTTGCGTGTACTCTCACAGGTCTACGAGGTCTCGCCGGAAGCTGTCACTCCGCATGCACCGCTGCTGATTACCCTGTTGCCCCAGTGCGATGCTCAGGAGCGGATGGCCGTCTTCCAGCTCTACCTGCTGATTGTGCAAAAGTCGCCTGCGGTTCTGGAGTCATGCGTGGCGCAACTGTGCTCATTTCTACACGACAGCGATACCTCCAACATCACCATGCAAATTCTACTTAAGCTGGCCCAGCATGCGCCCCATCTCTTGGTCGACCACTTCGACCAGTTACGATTGGCTGCCAAGACTAACCCGAGCACAATTACCCTGTGTGCTCAAATACTGACCACCTCTGGCATCGGCAGCAAAGAGACGGCTCAGCAGGCGCTGGACTTTGTGCTGGATCATTTACCTGCCCAAGCACTGTTGCAACAGGAAGCCACGCGTCTGTGCTCTGCTTATCCGGTGCTGTTCACGGATAAGGTGTTGGCTTGTGTGAGGCAGAAGAATGCGGCACTCAGTTCTCAGCAGGATGTGGGCAATGCCAATGGCAATAAGACATCGGGTGGCGTCACAATTGTCAGTCTGAATAGTTCAAGTTCAATCCCAAGCCCTTCCATTAAACCAAGTAAGTAAACACTTCAAAAGTACCTAGGCAGTCTCGCTTACCCTGAACCTCGGTCTTCCCCACAGCTTCCTCAGCAACACCCGCCAGCAGCACCACAATCATTCAGCAGACAAGCACTAATGCAGTCAACGCTACGCCTACGCCCAGTGTGGCCACAGTTCCAGCTCCGATAGCCACCTCGACACCCACAACCGCTGTCACGCCCACGCCTCCACACACAGGCTACACGCGTCGTGTAAAACTTGGCGACTCCCGCAGCACTGGACGTCTGCATCCAGCGAGCAATACGCACAGGAGCGTCACCCGCCTTAACGTGGCGAGTGGGTCGGTAGGAGGTCTGCACAAGAGCATGACGCGGCTGAGCAACTCACAGATCAATCAGCAGGCAGGCAGTGGCAATGGTAATGTTGTGGTGCAAACTGGAGCGACGCCCAAGGCATCTACACCTTCGCCATCCGGTGGCTATCCGCCCGTGACACCTGTGCCACCATTAAGTAACAATGTTGTGATCACTGGTCACAACAAGCACGGCATACCCGTAACTTCCGGTGGCGTAACTGTCACCACGTCACCCTCAAAAGTGCGTCCGCACTCGCAGGGACCCTCCACGCTGCTCAACTCCAGTACGGTGTTGATGAAGTACAGCACAGATGCGCTGAATCAATCGGTCGGCTCCATATCCATACCACAATCATCGACAGCGGCAGCGGTACAGCAGCAGACGGCCCAAAATGCGGTCTCCGTGCACCATGCGTCACCAGCTTTGGCCCAGTGCTCAAGCAATGGCAATGCCAAGTCGGTCATGAAATTACCAGTGAATGGCAATGTAAGTCAAAGATTCACTTCACACCACTTTATCACTAACTCCCAAACTTCTACAGAGCGAGGTTATAGTATCGGGCCCAACCACCACCACGAATGTGGCTCCACGTCGCAGTGACAACACAAGCCGAACTCTGCTCAATGCTAACAGTGTGATGGATCAGCGCATGAGTACCTTTGAGCCCTACCAAATCATGCGCGATCCCGTCCAGCAATTCTGTGAGAAGAACTTCAATTCAATCAAATCCTATATGGATGAGGTGTCACAGCATTTACCTCCACCCACACGATGCAGTATCGAGGGTAAGGTTCTGCCTTCAGGAACTCGCTTAGTCTTGGTGCATCCACTAATGTCTTCTCTATGTATCCTTACACTTATTACCTTCCTCTCACTCGTTGTACTTTTGCTTTGACTTTCCACAATACACCCTAAACACACCTTACACACACGCACACATACACGCATCACACATCACACAGTTTCCAATGAATTTGCAGAGCGACGTACAAAGAAGGTGGCCAAGCTGCACTTTGCCTGTCAGATACGTGGACCCCATTGCCTCTACTCGAAGACATGCTTCACGATGCGCACGCGCAACCCCAAGACCTGGATTCATATGATGTTCCTAGACTTCCAAGTGCGGCACTTTGTAAGTGAAGTGATCAAATATTTGTCGTGGAGCTTGAAACTTAATTCCGTTTTCAGGTCAAGGAAAAATGTGTGCTAAGCACGCGGGAGCCAGGAATCAGCAATCTCAAAAACATCTGGCAGATACTCAAGTGTGAGAATCGCAGCTTCACCGAACTGGTCACCAGTCAGTTTCCCCAGGTCAAGGTAAAATTGCAACAAAAGCTCCAGTCAAAGCGAATCGCCTTTCATTTGTATACTTTTAGGACCGCGAAATACTTGTGAACGAGCTACGCCATTCGGGTTTTCTTGATGTGTTCGAGGTCTCCAAGACCGACAAATCCAATCCCAACTGCAATGAGCTCGAGTTTCAATGGGGCTGCTTTCTGTGCAATCATCCGGACAAGGCTGTGGGCTTTCTGAGTGGCAGCAATCAGCCGATGATCGAAGGCCAGTTGAAGGAGAAGAAGGGCAAATGGCGTCTGTTTAGGCGTTGGCGGACTCGCTACTTTACGCTCTCCGGTGCGCATCTGTCCTGTAAGGGTTCTGTAAGTGATAGCATTGAGTTATCTCAGCAAAAACTATATCTTTCATACCGAAACTTCCTTACAGAGCGGTGGCGAAAGCATCGATGTCAATCAGATACGTTCTGTAAAGGTTTCACGTGGTGCCCGCAACATACCCAAGGCCTTCGAGATCTTTACTGCCGATCAGACCCTAATACTCAAGCCGAAGGATGGCAAGAATGCCGAGGAATGGGTGCAGTGCCTCAGTATTGTGGTGGCGCATTCGCAGGCGCGCGATAATCCCACAGTCAAAACGAATAGCTTACCAGCACGCAGCATTGGCAGCAGCAAGCCCTCCTTCTAGCCCATGTCGAAAACCAATTCCAATTCCAAACCCCAAAACCACATTGTGAGATTATTTGTAAATCTAAAGACAGAGCAACAAAAACATTAACAACACAACACAAAAAGACAAAAGGCGGCGCCCGCTAACCATATAGCAGCCTATATATAAATATACAATATACACATATATATATATATACATATATATACATACATTATAGACTTATCTAGTATGTACTTACCATTTCAAAGGATTTTAAAAATTTGGCGAAATTGTTTTTATGATTTTTTTACATTTAGCTTATGCTTATTTATTATACGTGTATTATACAAACAGCTTGCTTTCGAAATCAAAATCAAATATGTTGTTTTTAATCATAGTTAACTATTCCTTGTGGCTCGGCTGTTTAGCACTTCCGAATCTCATCAGCTTTCCACAAACTGGCAGCAAAATGCAAAAAAGACAAGGTAATTGCCATGTTCCTGTAAGTGATCAAAGATGACTTTAATTCAAGGTAATTTTGCGATAACTAATTTATCGATCTGTCTTTATAATATTTAAAATATCTAGGATATCTACAATAGGCAAAGTATATTTCTGTAGAATTTTATTGGATTTGATTTAATTTATTGTTATTAATTTTCTTTAAGCCTTTTCAGAACAGGCTGTAATATTTTTGGGGCTAATTTTAGCAATGTTCAAATGGTTAAATATTAGCTAGATTTCAAACAAAAGTTTAGGTTTCAATAATTTTTTTTAAAAGCCATAAATTTTGAATATCTTTATATATGTTTTGATTAAGTTATCTATAGAAGCATAAACGATTAGTTTTAATTTAAGTTCTGTCCACCAGAAAGGTGTGCTAAGGATTTTTACTATGTCAACATTACAGTAAAGAGCAAGGAAAGATATTGGACTTTAAAATATTTTTGCATACTTTGACGAGCAGAATCATAAAGTCTCCTACCAAACCATATTTAATTTCGATGTTCCTTTAATACTTTAATTCCTATATCTAATGGAAAGCCCTAATGAGCTCTTGAAATTTGCACTCAGATGTTATGCAAATCCTTTGAGTTTTTCAATTAATGTAATCTTTGATCACTTTCTGAGGAAACTATAATTTTTAATTGGACAACATATATTTCAAAAGAATGCTTTTGTTGAATTGTTGAAAAACCTTGGCCTACAAGTATGCTACATATTGGAAGCATTGCGCCTATATATATGCCATAATCATGCCTAGAAATTGCTTGCAATTCTGTTTACCTGGTAGCTGCAACAAAGCAAGGTTAAAATGATAAAAAAATCTCTTATTTTTCAAGTTCACTAAAATAATAACGTGTTTTCTTACCGTTCATGCTTACACCAATTTTACAACTTTAAAATTTTTAAATCAATGTTATTCTGCGAGATGCTACTTTAATTAGCTTTCTTTTTGGCAACTGCAACTTCATTTGTGCTGAGCTATTTGATCGTTTTGTATATCGAATTATCGATTAGAATTGGACGCAACTATTTTTAACTAACTACATAAAAGTAAACAACTATGGACTTCAAATAGTTAACTATAAGAGCATTAACAACAATTTGACACAATTCAAGGCAACTCAGAATTTGCAGCAGCAGCACTAGAATTAGCATTAGGATCGGATTCTTTTAGTTCCAAGAGCTGGGTCCAGTTGGCATTCAATCGCACAATATCCATATCACGCTGTAGTTGCTGCAATGGCTCATGTAGTTCCAATGGCAGCCGATTGTCTTGCAGCACGCGTGAAACGTGCTCCAACTGATTGGCATAGATCCGTAAGCGTTCCACATTATTGTTGTCCAGATGGGCGCCAGAGATCTAAAAGCAGGTGAAGTCAGTTTCAGCTAGAAATTTTATATTAAGGTCTAAGGTCTTACTGTATTGCCACAAATATTGCGCAAATAGCCGCTGATGCGTGTATCCTGCAACTGTCCGCCAGCCTGCCACATCTTCAGTAGATTTAAAATGCCCAGAACGTCGCCCTGCTCTGGCTCCTGAATGGGTGACAGCAGCTGCATGGGCGGAAACTCAGTGGTGGGCGACAATTTCTTGTAGCTGCTGCACAGTGTGCTCAGCGTGCAGATGTCCTCATTGAGGCGCTGGCCAGGACAGGACATTTTTTGAGAATTCATTTAAAACGAAAGAGTGCGCTTTTGAACTTGATTTGTGACTGTTAGCGTGTGGTCGATATCGATAACAATATCGAATTCGAATTCGGTTTGATGATGGAGTTATGATGAGATCGAATGAATGTTGAAACAAAGTATAGGAAACTATATGAAAACGTCGTTCACAGATCGGTTAAAAAACTCAACCTAAAATGTAAAATAGCCCATGCTTGTGTTTTTTTATTTAAAATTATATTTATGACTACAAAAAGAATACGATAAAATTAAGATCGAAATCGATAACATATGAAAATATATCAGCCGAATAAACGATAACGATATATAGAAATGTCTTCGAAGGGTGCGCAACATAAAAGTCCACAAAAATGGTAGAAGGAGAGTGCAACTCTTAAAACCTTACATCTATCTCGTTGCGATGACGCTGCATTTCGGCCTTGGCGCCGCTGAGATCACTGCCCTTGATCATCAGCTCCTGTGTGGCATCCATGAGCTCGTCCTGCAGTTTTAGATTGACATCCTCCAAGTCTTTGAGCTTCTCCAGCATATCTTCCTTATGCTGTTGAAGTTTGTTTCTAATTGAAGGACAGGAGAGAGGATTAGCTGCACGATCAGATTTCCTTTAGCTGACCAGAAACTCACTTGTCAATGATCAGCTGCTGTATGCAGTTATCGTTGTCCAGCTGAACCAGTCTTAGAACCTTGAGCAATTTGGTAACCAAGGTGTCCACCTCAATGACCTGATCTACCACTGCTTGCGCTGTGCTGTACTCCATCAGCGAGGGCAGCTCCGCCAAGGAATCGTGACAGCTTAGCTCTTCCGTGTGACTCTGCTCACGTGGACTAAGGAAACAGAAGGCAAGAGTTAGTTAGCTTTTCAGCCGCGACTGATTCGGTCACTTACTTCATGGGCAGCGAGCTAAGCTTGTGCACGTGCAGCTCCATCTGCTGTCGATTGGTGATGGCCTGGGATAGCTGCTGCAGTGAATCATCAGCAACTCCCGCTCCTCCTCCAATTGTGTTGGTGGCTTGATGGCTGCATTGGCTAATCAGATCCGAAGGCAGCTCGATCTGGGAGATCATGCCCGTACAGGATGAGACCATGTTGTGGGAGTGCGAATCTGGCTGCACCACATCTTCCAGCACATTGTCCATCATCAGCAGGCAGGGCTCTGTTTCAGAGTCCAGCATCTCTGTGGAATCGGAGTCATCTGAGTGGACAGGAATTTTATAAATATAAAAAATTAAAGTGCTATCAATCTCGAGCTTACCTTCATTGCCATTCTGATGTGCCTGTTCATTGTTGGTAACGGCCGTGGCTGTAACCTGGGGTCCACCTGCTCCGCCCGTTCGTTTGCCCGGGTGACGCAACGAGAGACGTTTTCCGGAGTGTGTGGTGGCCTGACGTATGGCGCCAATGACAGCGGCTATGAAGGATTGATTGCGCTGCGGTGACAGTGAACCATCGCTTGACAGGATTAAAGTGCCCGCCGTCGTTGGACAAAGGGGTAAGTCCAAGCCATTCGGTTTCATGCCGTTTTGCGCTTGCTCCGCCTCTGCTGCAAGGGATTCCGCATGGAACCGAATGTCCTGCAAGAGGAAAATAACAATCAAGCTAATTTCAAAACATAGATTGATGTACCCACCTCTAGGTCCTGTTCGGAAATGCTGTACGAGTAGACCAGTTGTTCAACAAGGCTGTCTAGACGCGCATGCAGCCCGGATAGTGCGGTTGAAGCGCCAGCCACAGAGGCATTCTGTTGATGAATCAACTCGCGAGATTTGGTCTCCAGTGCTGCATACTTGGTTTGCAGCAGACGATTCTCTTGACGACGCTGCTCATTAAGCCGCACCAGGTGACGACACTCATCCCGCAGTACCTTGGCTTCCTCTTCCCGATTGCCCAGCTGCGCTTTGACCGCCTGATGATCCGCTTCCAGTTCCCGGATGGCATCACATTGAGCCGCCTTCTCATGCTGTAGAAAGTCTTGTAGCTCACTTGACTCCAATTCGATGGCGGCCTTCTCTTGAAGCACCAAACGCTGGGTTTCCAGGGAGCGCTGTAGTTCCAGCTTGAGAACACGACACATTGCGCGCAGCTGTCCAATCTCCTGCTGTCGCTCAAACAGCTCGTGCCCACTCATCTGAATTTGGGACTCCAGCATAAGCAGACTATCATGGCCGCTGCCGTCGCCGCTGTCCTCGGATGTGGGTGTTCCTGCACTGACACTAACAACACGCGACAGCTCCAACATATTCATCACTCTCTCTGTGTTGAGGTGCAGTTCCTGCTGCATGGCCAATTTCTCTTCCCGCTCCCGCTGGAGTTTTCCACTCAGCTGACGCACTTCCTGCTGCAGCTGCTGCAGTTCAAAGTCTCGGTGATCTGGTTCCGCCTGGGTGCACTGATCACGCTGTTCCACGGCATCCAAGGCACGTGTTTGCAGCAATCCACCACCTAGAACCTGCTCCAGGTCATCGCTGGTCAGCGCCGTTTGGACTGCCGTCTCGTGATAAATACGAGTCCTGGGTGTTGTCATTTGTGGCCGCCGCAAAGAGTTGACCTTTGCCGTGGCCGTTGCTGGTGCCAGACTTCTTCTACTTGTGGGTACCACCATCACCGAGGATGTCATCCTGGAGTCGACGGCAGCTGCCCGACTAATTGAGTTACTTCGCGAGAGTCGCCCGCCTGTTAGATCTTCCACGGACTGCTGCTTTCGACGACGAGGAAGTGTTCCTCCTGCTCCTGGAGCGGGACTGCCCCTCATCCTGTTCGCCACCACTTCCGGGGTCACAGACATTCCACGTCTTGCCGAGCCAGCGGCACCTCGATTAGCTGGCCATCTGCCGTCATCGGATGGCGTTCCTGGTGTACGCGCCCTGCTCAACGATGGCGTCCTTTGTACCTGGCTTAGACGCTGCACTGACTGCGCACGATTCAATGCACTGGGGAGAGTGTCTGGTTTTTGTGGACGCGGCGTTCGCGTCGGCGTGGCCGCTGTCGTCGGCACTCGAAAAGAGGCTGATATTCGTGGCTTCTCTTTGATTGTGGCGGGCGTGGCCGGCGATCCAGCGACTGCAACTGAACTAACCGAACTGTTTCTTGGCAAACTCACGGCTCGCTTCAGGTTGGCCACTCGGCCTCGCATCTGCTCCTGCGGCTTAGCTGGGGTAACGCCCGTAGACGTTTCAGGTTCAAACATGGCTACCTTCTTCTTCACACTGCCATTGACACGTCTAGCGGGCGGCGACATCGCAGCTTTCGGAGCCGGTGTGCCGAGCGAACTCTCACTGCCATTTTCGCTAGGCGTCACAGTTTCAGTCAACCTAAGCTCGCAGCTGTCATAGATTTCCTCCAGGCCATTGCTACTGGTGTAACCACCGCTGGTGCTGCTCAAGCCGCGTTGTAAGGTCACTCGGGAAAGGCAACAGGTACTGGCCACATCCAAGCCGCTGTCGCTGCCGTCACAATTACTGAGCTGTGTGGTCGTCGTTGTTGTGACGGTTGTGCTGGAAACAGCAGCAGATTCGCTCAGCTCCAGGCTGGCCACACTGGCTGCCAACTGTTGCTCAACATTGGACGCCATATGTTGTTCTTCCTGTTGTTGTTCCGCCATGTTGCAAACTGCAGCGGACTTGCCTGTGAAGAGAAGAACACCAAGAGCATGATTAGTGAGTGATTCACTTCGGGCGACCCAATTTTCTACAACAGCCTGTGAGTATTTTGGGATGCTGGCATTTTGGCCATATCCCCCATACCCAACCCGCGTTCCCATTCCGCATGCCAACGACCTTTCGTGTGTGCTGGCATATAAAATGCGTGATGTGTGCATGCACATCTCCTTGCCGTTGCAATTGCCACCACTTCTGGGCAGCTTTTACGGTCAAGTTTTGTGTGTTGTCCATTTTGCTCATAATCAACCTCCAACCGTCGCCTGCTGACAACTGCTATTGCTCCTACTGCTGCTATTCGCCTCGCCTGCTCGGCTCCCGTTGCGTTGTAGTCTGGGCGTGCCGCCCCAGGCTTTGATTGACTTAAACTAGTTCAACACCTGACAACAACTCAACATCCTAAGTGGCACACAGACTCTGCATAAATAAATGATGAGCAACACCCAAACCCAGTTCGCATTGTTCATGGGGTCGGACGTCGTCATCTTCAAAATAGTTGGCTCACTTGCCAGCAAATCTTTTTGGTTGGTGTTTGCTTGTGTGTGTGCGTGTGTATCTTTCTGGCTCTATGGCACATTGACCTAACTTTGGTTGTATTGAAAGTCGAGCCACATGCGTGGTTGCCACATTATACGATGCACCTTTCAAAAATTTCATATACAACTTGCCACCTTATTGTCCCAGCAATTCGTTTCGCAGCTGGCGCCCTTACTATCAGATCCATTATCTTTTTTGGGTAATATGTAAACTTTAGTTAGGGTATATCAGCTAGAGGAAGAGTATGACAGTGCACTCTTTTAATTCAACGTTCCACAATGCAACTGCATTGGTTAGAATGAGAAGGCAGCTTTCACATAAGAAACAAGATACTTTCTGTGAAGTCCTAATGTAAACCTCTCTCCTTCTACTTGAAATGTGCAGTTCCCAAAGTAAGTTAGGGCGTTTAAAATTCTGCACTAATAACATAAAAATACTCCCATGCTCGTATTGAATTTTTAGGTCTTCATATTTCCAACGTAATTAAACACACATCATTAGTGTCTACTTTGTTATGCGATCTCTGCAGAGATTTTGCCGAAAACTTCACGATTTCATCAGCAACAAGCTGGCAGAGCAACAAAAGGGAGACATAACATAATGAAGTTGCTCTAGATTTTTTGTTTACGTCTAATTGGAATTTAATCTCAATTGAAATGCACCCAACTGTATGTTGTAAATTATTGTGAGGAAGAGCTCTTTATTTGAAAGCAGTTTCACTAGCTAGGGAATATCCTGCAAAAACGACCTTGGTTGAGAGCATGCTTAATGGCTGTCTAAAGCCCGGCCCACTCGGGCAATGCTTGGCTTGACTTTAAAGAGACGTTTCCAGCTCGTTTTCCCACATGCCATGCCATGGCTGGGCTAGCAGCGGTCTAATGAAGGGCACTTGGCGGACCTCTGAGGATGCGACAACGAGGAGGCAGACCAGACTTTGAGTGCCTCTCAGACAGCGATTGCTTTGTTGCCCAGCGAGGCATAGGCATGGCAAAAAGCAAGCGAAGCAAGCAAAGCAAAGCAATTTCCATAGCCATAAACAGACATATGGACACATGTATGTACATCTAAGTATGTATATACATGTGCAGGCATAAAAGTATCTTCTGGATACATATTGAAAGCGGCATTCACAGACAGCGAGACGCGATAGCTTGCCAAACGTTGTGGTCTCCCTCCATTTCAACTCTGGCAGCTTTGAGTCGGGAATGAAGTTGTCGCGCTCAATGCTTGGCTAAGGGGAACGGGAATTGATCGGCATGGCCCTGACAGTGAAAGATGTGAGCATGCCGGTTGCAGCCTCAAACTCGTTTCAAGGCGCTTTGTCGATGTCTATCTGTCTGTCGTCTGTCCCTTCTTTCTATGCCAAGGCGATTCCGAATGGCGAGAATTGTGTGAATAAACCGGAACTTACGCTGCATATTCAAGAGCTGCGAACAATGTGCATATGGATGGTCTGAGATGTGGATAAGATGCCGATAATACATGCTGCAGTTGCGGTTAAGGTTGCACCATGGGGTTCAAGGCAAGACCTTGATAGGAATTGAAAAGGAATTACAGAGAAATGATGAGAACTAACACCACCACCCACTGATGTAAGCCTGGTTCTCGCCCTCTCCTAATGTCTGCGGCTTCATTGCGAACAGGTGCAGTTGTGACCCCTCTGGAAATACGCTTCATTGTCGTGGCGTTACGGCACATTAACTTCAATCAATGAAGGTCCAAGCTACTCACTCCGCCCCTCCTTATGCTGGGGTCATTTAAGTACGTCCACGGTTAGGAAGAGACAATAAGGCTGCCTCCCTGTTCATTTGTGTCTAATTCGATTAAAGCACTTCACAGAGCAAAAATAAACCCAGCGCAATTTCGTCGCCAAGTTAATTACAACAACAGCAGCAACAACAGCTGCAACTGCAACATTTGCCATTACGCTGGCAAAAAGCGCGTTGCAAGCGCTGGTTGCGCTTTGCGCTTGGCTTGACATTAATTCCTGTGCTTGATGTCTACCCGCGGATGTGGATCTGGGCGGCGCAATGGCAGTGACAGTCAAAGTCAACATAGACAAAAGCATGTTGGTGGTGACGACCCAGGCCAACCCTAAGCAAGACTGGCCCAGTTCAGCGCCCAGATAATTAAGGCAATCATTAGCAGCTATTCATGAAAGAGATGTAGAACCACCCACACACGAATTGAAAACAAAAGTAGGAGTTTAACTTTCAGATGAGTAGCAGTTTGTTCAAAGTGAAAGATGCTTAACACCATGCAGTTAAAAGATCAAAACAGGGAAGTAATCTTAAGTGGCAGTTCTGGCTCTATGAAAAAACGTATATGATTATAATAAGTGGTTTACATACATATGACTCAAGTTTAGTGCTATACATTGGATATGACGATGATCTGTTGTTGTTATTCGACATTATAAATATTTTATATATACATTTTAATCAGCGATGTGTGCCTTCTTGTCCATTATAGACTCCAAGCTATATCTTTCTATTTGAGTTCTGGGTTTCCTTTTTAATCACGAACACTGACAGTTGGTATTAAAGACAGGAAAAACTAATGTTCTTTGAAATTAGCGGTGACATTCCCTTCAAAAGGCCTAAAACTTTAAGAAAGAGCCTTCAGAAACTTCAAGAATATCAGTTTTTCACAACTCTGCAAAGAAATATCTTTATTTTTTTTAAATTTTTAGATTTTAGAACTCTGGGCAAATTACTGGATTTAGTAAGAAGGGGCAGCGCTTTGGCTTGTGCCGTTGCGTGACCAATGGAACGTTCTTTGCCTTATCTGTCTCTTCTCTGAGAATACCTTCCGTTTTTTTATATCATTCACAAAAAATGAAAATGAATATTAATTTGGTCATGTAGCTTGCAACGCACAGTAAGAAGCATGACGAGTGCTGTGTCCGTCCCTCAGTCTGTGTGCTTCCACCCAGAGATCTCAGAAGTTTTAAAAGCTACAGAGCTGAAATTTTGAATAGATGCTTATTTTGCTTGCACGCTAGTTAAGTTCGCGTTTCATCCAGTTCAGACAACTATATCAGCTATGTAAACCGATTGTTACAGAATGAACAATTAGGGGAATAACTTATATATTTTTCAACCAAATCAAACCAAATTCGGTGTGTACCCATTTGAGGAGGCCACACGTCCGCTGGCTTGATTTGATCAAGATCGGAATCTATATCATAAAACCACCATACAGCCGATTGTTCCGGATTGAACACTTAGTAAAGAAAACTTATCTGTTTTTCATTCAAATTAAACCAAATTCGGCTTGTTTCTGTTGTATAAAGCGTAGCCCCACGACCGCCGACCAGATTTGATCTAGATCGGTTATATATTTACAATGTGAATGGTATATAAGCTTCGGAAAGCACAGCCAGCTTTCCTTTCTTTTTTTTTGTCGGATTTGGCAATTCTGGCAAAACTGAACTTAGAACTTAATTCTTATTTTGCATATTTTGCTTTCAATTTACATTAACATTCAGACAGTAAAAATAAACAAATTTAAACCAAAGTCAAAACATTTTTCTGGGAAGCTTTTAAGCATGTATTCGTTTGTCATCTCTATCAATTATAATGCCCACATGTATGTATTTTTGATATGTATGTACCATTTCTACCCCATTCAAATATTTTAAAATGACAAAGCTTATCGCTATATCTGTGCCATATGCTGCACGAGTATCTCTATAGAATTGGAACTTATAAAAGAGTGGGATCGGGGGGATGTAGGGAGTACGCGTACGTTCTCTTGCATTAAATTTCTTGCAGCCTCACATTGTTGCTGTTGTTGCAGCGTTGCATTGAAAACAATTTATTTCCATGCGTCGAGTACTCGTATTTATGGCAATTTATGTATATTCTGCTGTCAAGTGAAGGGGCAATACGCTCCTCCCCCACCACCGCCGCAGATGGGATAACCCCTTGAGTTGCCAGTTTATGTTAATTTTGTGTGGGGTAGGTGGGCTGAGAATTTGTCGCAACTGTTAATTGATATAGATTTGCAGTGCAATTGAAAGCTGCAGCCGCTTCTCACGCGGATGCAGATGAGTTGCAGGTGGACTGCAGCTTTTAAACGTGCCACGCCCACTTAGCCAAGCCCCATTGGCGTTGTCGCCGTTGCCGCTGCTGTTGTGTACAATTTCAAAAGCACTTCCTGTGGCAGCGACGACGATGAAAACGACCCACGATACTCAAATGAAGTGAAACATTTGTGCTGCGAATTACAATCGAGTGGCCCGGAGTTGCCCGCATCGGCAGGCGCAGGCAGGCCGTGCCCCTTTACAGCATACCCCTCCCCCGCACACAACAGACATACATACATACATACACACACCCCGCATCGCAGTTATAATGAGTTGCAGTTGCAAGTTGCGCGCCCAGTTTATGTCTATGTGGATGTGGATGTGGATGGGGGCATAGCGCATGGAGACAGACGCCAAAGGCGACGCCAATTGAAGACAGTGCAATGCAATGATGATACTCTGCGGAAGGGTATTCGAATTTGTCATGTTATTTATAACGCACAGCAAATAGGATAATTTAAATATGCATGTCCAAGATTTATTTATTTAAGCCACTTTAAATAATTATTAAAGTATGGAAATAAAAAACTTGAATCGTAATAATTCTCCGTGGTTCCGATCGAAAGTAAAGTACTTCAAGTGCTATACCACAGCCCCGTCAGTCACTTTGTTGTCAACTTTGACACATTACCAAAGTAAATATTAGGAATTAAGAACTTTGCAACTTTAGAAGACCTCTCACGGACCCAAACCAAATGTCAAATGCAAACCAATGCGAATATTGAAGATAAGAGAAGACTTTTATACATATATATGTATAATGCCACCTTGCGGGGATTTACCGACACTTTTCAAGCATCACTGATTGTATTGCATTTGTTTTCGACTGACGCCAATATTAGCCAGGGTATGATAGCTTCGGTTAGCCGAAGATAGCCTTCCTTTCTTGAATTTTTTTTAGGTTGTGGCGAGCGGTGGGATCTATACTCTTCCGGGTTCTTCTCCCCACCTCCCCCTCCCTCTCTCAGTTCCTCTATCTTGTTCTTTCTGTTTCTGTGTATGTTTTGGAGTTCTCATTTTGTGTTGCACCTGCCAAAGCGAACTTAGTGCGCATTATGCTCACCAAATGGGAACGGGAACGGCAACAGCTAAGCATGATTTTCTAATTTTTAGCCGATTCTTTTACTGCTGTTTGCTGCTCCTCCTCTGTTGTTTTGTTTTATTTCCCATAACAGTTTCAATTTGTTGAGAGAGGGACAAGAGAGGAAAAGCAACTGCTCCGCGTGTTTAATGAATCAAAGCGAATGTGGATGTCGACGCAGTATGCTTATCGAGGCAGGGGCAGGGGAAGGGGCAGAGAAGCGTCTAGCGCTGCCAGCTGGCTGTCACGAACGCGGGTTGGGTTTTGGGCATTTGGATACCATTGGGCAACGGCAGCAGCAACAGCAATAACAAAACCAATCCAAGTAGCAAACGTAGCAGGAAGAAGCGGCCGACTGTATCGACTGAAAGCTGAATCTACACTGCGCTTTTTGAAGTTTGCCTCTTGGGCATTGTGTGTTATTGTTATTGTTGGTGTAGTTGTAGTTGTAGTTGTTGTTGTTATTTTAACAGTTTCTGCTGCTTGTGCCACAAACTATAAACAATTTTTGGCGGCTTCTCTAACAACAACAACAATGGCACGCAAAAGTTTCGTTTTGCATTTGTTGAAAGTTTGTTTTTCGAAAATTAGGCAACGGCAACAGCAGCAGCAGAAAGGCGAGTTCATAACAGATGTGGAAAAGCAAGAATAGTGTGTGCAGAAGTTCCAAGAGGAAGAATTCTTATGAACTGAATAGTGTTATTACAGTAAGATAGCAAAATAAACTTACTTAAAGCTCTTAAGTAAAATTGCGATCAACATTATAAGCTATAATTTTGAAATTCAGAAACTATTAGATTGTTTGGTGGTTAGCAGGATCGAAGTGGGTCCATAGGTCTTCGTATTCAGGTCAGCATCTCACTGAGTCACAACACCAAATATAGCAATAATTCATAATTTATCAAACCCTTTGCGATGCACATAGCAAGGCAAGGAACAAGCAAGCCTGAGAATACTGTTTAGAGGTGGTGTACCACCGCGGTCTATCTTTATCAGAAGCTTTTATTCAAGAGTTGCACCATTTGATTGCCATCCAACACTACAGTCCAACCTTGAGAAACCTTCGAAAACCTACTCAAAGTAGAATGTATATCAAAAAGTTCTTGTATCAGAAAAGTAGCTTACTAAAAGTTTTATAATTAGCTGAATCACTTTGAAGTAGAACGAACATCTTTTTAAGGCAAATGTTGTACAATTTTGAACCAAAACCAGAGTGCTGATAAAAGTTGTAAATAGGTAAAACTCAAGCTAAAGGTAGAATTCATTTTCCAAATACTTTGTAGTGTAGTTTTAGCAAAATCTAGCAACTTTGTAGCAGAGTGTTATTTATTTATTTAGACTGCGGCCTGGCTCGAGAGAGAAGTCTGCAAAAACTGAAGCAATGCGTGTATTTGCTTTAGTTTTCTTAAGCTGTCGAGGGCGGTTTTCGCTCAATGGCCTGGCCCAAAACCCCAACCGGATCGTTATGATGACTGGCAGCATTTCAGTTTTCAGCGTTTCTCATTTCTCTGTATCTAACTTTGAGCGTATTTCTCTCGTTTCATTATCAGTTCATTGCGTTGGCAATTACGCCAGCTACTAAAACTGTTTGTCATATGGCAGAGAAAGTCAGCGTCTTTAAAAACTTGTAAGCAACATTTTTCTTTGAAGCGTTTAGATATTAGGAAAATAAATATTTTTATGACATGCCACAATACATAGTATTTCACATATTTTTCATACCTTTCATATCTGCATTCATATATCTATATCATTGCGCTTTTAAAAAAGCCAACGAGCGTACTTCACGCTTCGAGGAGTTTTTTAAACGGCGTGCGGCCACATGACACTCTCTGCCCCAAAGCCCAAGGGGCGGTCTCTTGGGGCGGCGCGAGGCGGCAACGCATTTTTTACTGTTTGACCATTGACCATCATGGTAGAGTCACATCGTTAAGCTAAAGCTTAAAGCCAGAGGCAAAGCAAAAATAGAGAAAATCACTTCTGACTCGGCAAGAATCACAGAAAGTGGCAACAAAAACCACACAAGCTGGCTCTGCTCAGAGCCAGATGTGTTGGGACACTGGATGTAAGTGGGGTAGGGCGACGACTGTCAACGACGCCGTCGCCATCATGTCTCGCCTGAGAGCCTCGCTCATTGTCAACTGGCTTATAATTGTGTCTCCGTCTCAAGAACTTGGCAAGGAACAAGGGACAAGGCCTTGTCATTGTTTAAAGCGAAATTCAAACCCCCTGATCCTTTTGTGCGACGTAAACTGATATTTAAGGCTTCTTTAAAAACGATTTCAAAACTCTTAGAGGTTGCTCAGCTTGACACTGTTTATCATATTTCGACTCACTCTAACCAAAAGAGAGCAAACAAATTTGTAAAGCTGACCTTGAATTTTTGCCAAAACAAAGTTAATAACAAAATGTTGATAATTTGGCCTTTGTGTTTATGGGAAGTTTTTTTTCTGATTGAATGGAGAGAGCAGCGAGGCAAAGCCATCTTAACTGGTACTGTGGAGCTGTTAAAATTCACACACTTTGAAACATGTTTATCATAAATTATATATGTATATTATATACATACAACATTGTTACTGAACTGGAACTGGCACTTGCCGTGGCAACTGAGCATGTGTATAAGGCAGAGTACAATCAATGGCAAATTGTATATTTATGAGTGTGTTATCGGTTCGTGATAAGACCCTGGCAAAAAAATACAATCCCAAAAATTATCTAGTGGAGAAAACAAAACAATAGCCAAGTTTAAAAAGTGCTGATAAGGCTCTTATCAATTGAATTTATAAGAAAATGGTATTGTATAAAGCGCAAAAAATAACATAAGCTATGAGAAAATATTTAACTAAATGGGTATTGTTAGATAGCAAATTTGTCATTAATGGATTGTAGAATGATTCAGCGTTTAATAATACGAGAAAGATCAATTAAGGGAGACTCACATTTTAGCACGAAGAATATTCCCTATCTAGTATCGATTGATACTTTCATCATACTTATAACACATAAAAAGAATTGTATATGTAATATATAAATGAATTTCTAGAGATTTTCGTAGCACCATGATAAGAAAGTTAAGTCAAGATAATTCAAATTAGGCAGTTTTAAATTCAGCAGGAAATTGCTATAATGTTTCAATCTAACAGTTACGTCTGACGATACTCGGGTTTTCATTTTGGTACTTTTTCAAGTAGTTTTACAATCCAACCTTCATTGTTCTTACGTTAAAAATCTCGAGATATGATGAATATTCTTTTATATACATTTAAGGGCCACAGGCCTCGACCGATCAAAGTTTTCCCGATCCCATTAACATAGATGCAATGATGGAAGGAATTTTCTCTACATTGCTATAGCAGCTTTTATGCATTATCTTATTTTTCAAAGCGGCTTTTAAGTCCGCATCAGAATTTTTTAAATATAGATTATACTGGATGTATGCCTTATATTTTTAGGAATATTTTGAAATATATATAAAAAAAAAACCCAAAACCACTGTGTAGTTTTAACTTTTAATTTTAAAAGCTATTAAATTATTAATAATAATTATTACATTTTTAATTTTCTTCATAGAGAAGTATTCCCTGTAATCCCAAAGTCTCTCTCTAACAAATTAATATTTACCTATTTAGCAATTCCGTTTATTATTAGCTCGCAATGTCTCAACTGCAAACGGAAAACGCATTAAATGAAACTAAATTAACATTTTCCTGAAGTTGCTGCCACTGAACGACTCTCTCTCTCTCTCTCTGTCTTCCGACTACCCTCTTCCCACTCCCACAAAGTAACAAATTGTCACATTTATAATTAAAACAAATTATGGAATAACGGTTGGCAACGTCCGCTATTCATAATCATCATCATTATAAGCGTCAGTAGCAAGAGTAGCTCTCCAGCTCCATTTTATGAATATGGTAAACGTTTTCTAGCCAGGCTTTAGTTTTAGTTGTAGCATATAGCTTGACTAACTTCCACTGCCTCGTCGATTGACTGGTTGACTGACTGACGTATGGAATTGACGTAAAATTGCAGTCTTCCTGATTGCCAAATCGATTATGCGAGTAGCTTTAGACATGCAACAACACAAAATAACAATTTTGTTTTTCATACAGTGAATAATGAAGTGTGATGGACGTGTCAGGATATTTAACCCTCTAACTACTAAGTGTATCTAAGGGCATTTCTCATCACAATAGTAATAGGAAAATCCTTCTATGGTATTTGTGAGGACATTTTCCCAAATCTGTATTGGAAATGATTAAAAAAAAAAAGGTAAAAGTTAAAGTCGCCAGAATGCAACCAAATATCGTTAGGTTTGCCTGACCTTTGAGAGCGTACACTACTGCCACTGCAATAGCCATTTGGGAGCAGCAACCACGACCACGACAATGTGACGCCAGAGCCATCAACAGCAGCAGCCAAACCGCAAAATGATAATCAACTCCAGCAGTGCCCATCGCTTGCGCCTGGCGTCCCCCAAAAACAAACAAAAGCGAACAGTCTTGCCACTGCCACCTCTGACCGCCCACACCAATACCAACATCATGGGGCAACTTTAATCCCAGTCTCCGTCTCCATTTTCGCTCATATTCGATAACAACTTTCTACCCGCAATAAATGTTACTCACCCACAGCGAGAGCAGCCAGAAAACTGTGCCACTGGCAGGCAACGGCAACGTCAAAGTTGTTGTTGCTCCAACTGTTGTTGTTTTCGTTGTTCCTGCAGTTGAAAATGTCAGAGGGTCTGGCTCTGCCTCATCCAAGGCATTCTCTTTTAGCGCTTGTTGATTTTTTGCCCCCGCTGATAATTCTATTATTGCGCGCTCCCTCTCTCTGTCTCTCTCCCTGACTCGACAAACTACTGGGATTTGGATGGCAAATTTTGTGTTCTGTTGGACGGGGATCTTTTTTTTGCAAATTATATTAAATGCTAAAATTTTGTGCAAATTGAATGCGCAAACAACACACATAGAAAGACATATACAGGTTTACACACACAGTCCAGGTGAGTATACCGTTGTTGTTGTTGTTGCCTCCGAGCCATACGACAGCTGCAGCCTGAGCCTGAAAGGACTTCCTCCTTTGTTGTTTCGTCGTTTACCTAACGTTTATTATTATGGCCTGAAGGTCCTGCTGGCAGGACATGCACACACACACACACACACAAGCAGAATCGAAATACACACGCACACCACACTGCAGACGAGAAAAATCGATGGTTTAAAACGTTCGAAAATAAACTCAGCTTCAGCAGCTACCTTTTAAACTGGGCGGCACATCGATTAATTTTAAAACGTTGCACTTTTGTTTTGAATGGAACCTGGCCGTATATCTTGTGTAACCTGCGCGAGTTCAAAAGGCTTCAGAAAAACCCGTTCACGGGCCGCGCGTCACATAAAGACGGAGCTGGAAAATCGTACGAACGCGCCCAGCCAACAAACAACTTCTGAAGCCGGTGAGCAGTGTTACCATTTGCCTCTGCCTTTTGAATACATTTTTAGTATGCCACAACTGTTTGGTATTTTTGTAAGATATCGACTTTGCGATAACTGGAATCGATATTTTGGAACTGTTGGCAATAAGAGTTGGAATTGTAGATAAGTAACTTTAAATCACGCTGTTAATGATTTTAAAATATCCACAATTAAACTTATAGTATTTAAAAATATAATTTGCTTGCTCTTTGATAAATAAAATTAAATTATGTATGCCATATAACGTCATATTTGAAAATAATTTGAATAGCAGCATGTTAACAATTCAGCTTGCCTTGGCGGCAAGCTTCAGCTTGTAAACCTTATATTTAAAACAGAAAACATTAAAATGTGCGTATTTAAACAACAAAAGAAAGAAGAAAAACAATTGAAATATAAAAACATTTATAAAAATGTATTTTCAATGGAATATCTTAATCTCTAAGATATTTTTCTGCATAGTTATTGAAAAAGTCAAATATTCCTGCATTTATCCGCCTTCTAAGTCTTCTGATTTTCCGGGCCATGTTTCTTGCTAGGATATTTCGATGCTGAAGACGTAATATTAATATTAATATTTGCCCAGCTCTATATAATTGTTTATAAGCAATTGGTCAATGGACTTGCACGAATACTGAAATTATTTCGGACTGAATACTTGCCTTTGGAGTTCGAAAATACACACTTTTCTAGTAATTTCGTGCATTTGCTTGAGCGGACGACTACATCGTGTAAACGTTATGCATGTGCCGCATGTACTTGGTATCGTTTGCCAATTGCATATCGATAACTCACGATGTTTACGAACGAATAAAACAAGGCAAACGGGAAGGAAGGGACAGAGACCAAAACAATTACGGAAGATAGCCACAAAAAGAAACGTGGAAAATTGATGAAAAACTGTGAAAATTGTGTGTGGCGCATTGAAAATGTAAAATGGTGCTCCGATCGGGTATAATAATCCCGTTTCAGTTTCGGGATACGAAAAAGCTGCTTATGATTGGCGTTCCAGAGGAGAATAGAAACATAAATATATGGGACTTGAAGAATGTTGGTAAGCGCGGAATCGTATTGCACGTTGGTTGGTTGGTGCCCCATAGCCAGGGCAGGCAGGTCATAAAATTTAATTGCCATTGACTTCCAGTTGGGCGACAACGGGGAGCTAATTTTGAGCGAGACAAGTTTTGAAAAAAAAACACTATAAATTGAATTTAATGAAAATGAATTGTTTCGTTTACTGTTTTTAGTGCGGGCTGCCTTCGGGATTTACAACTTTGAGTTTCGCAACAAGAAAATTGGCTTTAATATACCCGATGAACTATTGCTACATTATCTGGCCCAGCGGCACGACCTTACCAATTTCGTTATAGAAATCAGTCAAGGTAAATAATACAAACATGCTTTTATATAAACGTAAGTCGCGGTTCCTCCTAGAGTTTAAGCAAGAGTGGAGTCAAGACAGTCAATCATATATAAATCATATATGTAATGTCTAGAGTGAATAAATACAAAACTATTTAGATCTGTGTAGACGCGGCCAGAAACGTTAGACGTGCTTTGCTTGTAAGTCTTTGCTGATATTTTCCCATTGTAATAAAGTTCGCATTGTAAAATCTTTCACTTTGCAGCCCTCGATGATAGTCATACCAAGGAGTTGCTCTCGTACGAGCCTTCCTGCTCGATGGCAAGTCTAAAGCAGCAACATCAACAGCAGCAGCATTTGCCGCTGCCACATCATGTGCCATTGCCACAGCGTTCCAATGAGAGCGCCAGCCACAACACACATGACTATGTGCCTGGTTCCTCCTCGCAGCCAAATTCACCTGCGCTTGTGGGCAGCGTTTGCCAGGAGTCTGTGGATTCACCCATGGAGCAGCATACGAATAACTCCAGCTCAGATCATGCAGACGCTGGCTCACAAAAGTTACGGCTCAATCACACGTATGCGGAACGTACACCTGAATCCCTTACACAATCCATTGACCCCATGGACATTATACCCAAGTCGGAGGCCGAGTCGGAGGCGGAACGGGTGGCACGAGCGGCAGCGGCACGTTTTCAGGCGCGACAGGAACAGCAGCAGCACCAGCAGCAGACTCAGGCTCAGCAGGCTGTACTGCAGCACTCCCTAACTGGCCAGCAATTCTTTTCGAACTATGCGCACAACTTGCCGCCTATGAATACGCCTAGTCCCAGCCAGCAATCACCGTACACACCCGGCCTCATGAGTCGCTTTAGAAGTGAGTGTCGCAGCCTTTGCCTTAATGCCGAATTAACCTTGACTATCTTTTCCACAAATCACAGAACGCGGCGAACGCATGTCCAAGGACCAAAAGGAGCTATACGTAAAATTCTTTGAGGATAATCCCTGCATGTTGTCAAACCATCGACGTCATGATGGCCTCACCGAACCGCTGTGGGCCAAACTGGCTCACATGCTGAACAGTGTGCCCCAAGGCGCTGTGAAGAATGTGGAGGACTGGAAACAAACCTTTGATGCCTGGCGCTATCGTATCTTCATGTACACCCGTTACAACTCCAAGTTAAGCATGTCGGAGACAAGTGATACCAAGAACTTTAAACCACTGACGGCGACCGATCAGAAGGCCTACGCCATGTGGACGAGTCACAAGCACATATCTCCACAAGACTATGACAAAATGGACATGTTTGCGCCGCTTGATGAGTCGACCACTGCCACACACACTTATGACTATTGATTGTGTGGGAGGAACAACTGTGTAAATTCTTGGATGATGTGTACTTTAACTAATACTAAGCGGAAAATACATTATGATTAAGACAAACCGAGTGTTTGATTTCGCCGATAGATAGATTCAATATATATCTTTAAGTATTTTATAAAAAGTTTTTAAAAAGTGCGATCTATATGTTATCTGCTCAGAGCTAAGACGCATTGGATAGAATCGACTCTCTCACAATCTTTCCTCTTGCTTCTAGTGTACGATGCCGCCCTGGACAGCTATTCGGTTCACCCCCAGTGCCGTTGTGGTGCCCAGAAAATACTCAATGAATCGCCCACACCTGAGGAGCCAACGAATTTGTGCCAGCCCAGCAACAATGCCATAGATGCCACACCCACAGCCCTTACGATGCCACCCGCTTGTGAAGATGAAAAGCACGAGGAGAGCATGAGCGTTAAATATCGGATTGGTAAAGGCAGCAGCGGTGCCGCTTCAGCTGAGCTGGGCATGCCTGCATATGAGGCTTGCTCGCCGAAGATGGATTATGATACACAGGATGAGCTGCCGGATTCACCACATTCCCAGCCATTGCCGCCACCGCCGTTGCCTTTACCACCGCCACCAAACACGACAGCACACATCCACCTACATCATCAACAGCAGCAACTGGAGGCGGAGGAGGAGCAACAGCAGCAATTGTTGCAGGAACGCATACAGCACGAATATATGCTGCAGCAGCAACAGCAACATCAGCATTTGCAACAGCAACAACAACAGCATTTGGCTTTGCTGCAGCAACAAGAGCAACAACAACAACATCAGCAACAACAGCAACAGAGCGTGGGTGTTAACATGGCCATAGCCACTGCAACGGGTACCAACAACATAAGACGTAAGTCTGTCATATCCATAAATGTGATCTCCATATAATTTCCTTCCACACAGAACGAAAGGAACGCATGTCAAAACGTCAAAAGGAGCTCTACGTACACTTCCTGCAACAGCATCAGTTCATTAACGATCATCGTCGCAACGATCCTGTCCTGGATCCCTACTGGCTCAAATTGGCTAATCTACTAAATGCCGTGCCCCAGGGTGCTGTCAAGCATGTAACCGAGTGGAAACAAACCTTCGACAATTGGCGCTACCGCATCTTCCTCTATGCCCGCTACAATTCCAAGCTGCAGGATGAGGAGGCACAAAATCCGCGCAACTTCAAGCCACTGACACGCACCGATAAGCAAGCCTACATCATGTGGATACGCAATCCGGATACGGCGCCGCCAGACCTGGACAAAATGCGCAACGTCTTCTGCAACATGGAAGAGACAACAACACAACAGGACTAGGAAGCTAGGCAGAGTGAGAGAGGGGCTCCACGGGAATCGCAAATTGCCATTGTCTTAGATTTTAAAATGGAACGTGTTTTTTTCTTTATATGTATTTGTGTTAATTGTACTATATTGTGTGTACTCTGTTTTTTGTCTTCGTTGGGAAATGCATTTTCTTCTTTCTTTGTTATGCTTGTATGATTATTAAATGAGAATTGTTTTTAAAATTGGTCTTATTTTTATCAACAATAATGAGTAAAATATGCATTATTAGAATATTGCGAATTCACGGCTGTCGTTTCGAAGGAGTTTCGGTAGCTCAAGGACAGGTTTAATAACACTGGGTAACAATATATCTCTTAAATGCTAAAATCTTTATACATAAAACTTAGTTCTGTATCTACGCACAAATAAAACGGAAATAGGTAGGATGCTGAAATTTTTACACAAGTTCATGGAATAGGCGCGCACTAAGAAATTTGTTTGCAATAGTCCAACTGCAAGTGGGTCAAAGTGGAGGTCACAAAAGGCGTACGGCCATACGCCCATGAGCACACACTTTATGTACGACAAAAATATATGGAAGTTCTATTAGGTTCTCTTAAATACATCTACACAAATTCATAATACACTTTACAACAACAAAAATGACTCGGGCAACACCGGGTAAACTGTATTGTATTTTTTTGATATACATTTAAATTTACTTAAAACACCAAGAATACCAGACCAATGTACCCAACTTCACTGTTTATCAAAACTTGAGTTGCATACGGTCGCCGATGCAAATTAGAACCTTTCATGACTTAGTACTTAGATACAAGTTCAAATATAAAGTAAGCTACAACTTTTGTTCGTCAGTTCTTGAGTCAGTTCTTATATTTGGACTAGCGTGCAAGTCCAAATTACTAAAAAGCCTTGCTGGTCTACTGCATAAAATTGAATTACTCCTGGCTTTTAGCGTTTCGGATGTGTGTTGTCGGTCAGTCATAGATACAAAATTTTCTTTGACTCTTGTTCATAGGCTCAAAACATATATTCACCTCCAGGCTTAATTTTGGTAACTTTAGGGAATGTAGCGGAAACCTCTACAGATTTTGAGAAGTGAATGTCTAGGCATGTAATTTGTGTATCTTTGTACGAAGATAGAGAAAGAGTTCAATGGCCACTAGATCCATTTACATTTTATGGTAAAACAATAGGTGATCGCTGCGACATTTAAAAACATCGATATTTCAACATTTACAATACCTCGAGAAAATATATGCCCGTTTCTACGCCAGACGCCTACTTTAGTAAAGAAGTTATGCTACTAAGTGTTCACTCTGAAAAATCGGTTATATGGAGCTATATGATATAGTGGAATAAAATTTGCGTGGGACTGCTCAAGTGGATATATACAAAATTTAGTTCGATTTCGATGAAAAACGGATGAGTTATACAACTAAGTGCTCATTCTTAAAATACCTGTAATATGGGAGCTATATGACATATTTATCCGATCTGGAAGAAACCCGAACTTAACCAGCGTGCAGACAAAAAAAGCATCTGGTAAACATTTCAACTCTGCTTTTAAGACTTCTAAGACTTCTGTTAACCTTATTATACCAACACAATTTTTAGTGAATGGTATAAAAACAACATAGAAGTTGGATATCCGCTATGCTTTGCTACTCTGTTTAAAACACATTTATAATTTTGAAAGAATTCATTCTTATACTCTTACTCTAGTAGAGTAAACGAGTATATTGTATTCGTGCAAATGTATGTAACAGACAGAAGGAAGCGTCTCCGACCCCATAAAGAATATATATTCTTGATCAGCATCAACAACCGAGTCGATCTAGCCATGTCCGTCTGACCGTCTGTCCATCCAGCCGTATAGATTTCGGAGAGCTAGAGAGACCCAATTTGGTATGTAGACTCCCCTTATGGGGCGTCAGATCAAGTTTGTTTTTAAATGTTGCCACGTCTAAAAAAAGTAAGAACGCTATAGTTGATATTCCGACTATAAGATACTCGTACTCGGTATTTATTCATTTTATACATTTGAGCGTGTCGAATATTGAATAAATGCTGACTACCTTATAGTATTTTATTGTATCTTATAGTATCTTATAGTAGTATCTTATAGTCGGAATATCGACTATAGCGTTCTTACTTGTTTAGATTTTTAATGTTTGCGGATTACGTGGTATAGTGTAAACAGCTGCTTTGAATTTATTTCCATTCAGAGCAGGCTGCGCTGCTAAGGATATCATATGTGAAAATCAAGTCTCAAGGGCATCCTATACTCAGCATGGCCATTAATAGCTAAAAGTAACACATAACAAGTTACTTTTGCAGTTGCCAAACTCCTTTCAGAACTGGCTGGTGTTTTTTGCCTCCTATTTGTTCTATAACTGTGTATGATGTGCTTATCTCTATATATATGTACTTCCCTAACTGCAGGCCACAAATCAAGCACTAGGCGACTTTGACTCTACACACCCACGCCAGCCTGCGTCTACTTATGTGTTGATTAATTTGTTGCCCGAGGCTGTACAGCATCCAAGTGACTCTTGTATACGAGTGGTACTTGTCGCACGAGCTTCGTTCTTGGCTGCTGCTGCTGGTTGAAACTAATCCCCCCGATCATTAATAAAATGTTCAATCAAATCCGATACGGTCGATACTAAATTGTTGGACTGTCTGTCGACTTTGACTTTTGGGCTCTACACAGAACACGTTGGGCATGGGGATTATTGGCGCTAATAATTCCTTCTTTTGCATTGTGTAATTAGTTCCACTGTATGTTGAACCTACAACCGAATTAGCATTTTGTTAATTAATATAAGAAATGGCATTGGTTTTAATCTTCCCATTAACACATACATTTTGCTCACTGATTATAATACAATTTATTATAAATTTTTATTGCATTTAATTGAGCGCACCAATAATGCAAAGTGGTCTTAAACAATTTAGAAATCGTGTTTTTATATAAATTAAAGAAATATGTATGTTACATAAATCAATAACTTAAATGACCGTAACCAGAGTTAAGAGATATTACAAATGAATCGCAAACTGAGGCCCGTTTTTCCACCCAACCGTCTGTGTCTCCAACTGTCAACCTTTGAGTCTCTTATCTCAGTCTCAGTCCGTTGCCAATGGCCATAACTAATAAAGATAAATGAACGTGTGCTCAGTAATATAAATAAATATATTAATGAAAAAATGAATAAATGAACTGTTCTGAAGGCATTCAGTTGTGTTATTAGCTGTGACTTTTTGCGGGCAGTTTCTGTTCACAGTTCCCTCCATCTGTCATATGGCGTATCCATATCTGTAACATTCAGTCAAGCGTTCAAGATCAATGTGTAAGATCGATATGTATTTACAAGAGCCTCGATTCGTAGGCTGTTCCAATTGACAGCCGCAACTAGATAGGTGGCGGTGGCTGTGGATTTACAGCTTCTGACATGTGGGGGACAACAATGCGAAATGCGAATTGTGGTAGCCAAAGCCACAAAATGGTTCATGAATAAAATGCATTCAAATCGATTTAACAATGGAACACAAGTACGGGAGACAAGTATGAAACAAACTGGAACAAGGAGATGAAGGTATGCATATGATGATCATGATTTGAGGGCTAGAAAAAATCTAGCAGATCAGATTAAAACCATTATGTGATTAGTAACAACTTTAAGCCAGTTGCTGTTGAGGTGATATACATATATTATGGCACCTATCAACAATCTGTGGGTTTCTAAAGGCTAATTCGTTTCATTATCAAGAACCATATTCTGAATGAATATTGTATCTGTTGAATAACGAAATCAAAACCAATTTCCACATTGTCCTAAAACATAATGCTGCTGTTCCGTTAAAATAATGAATCACACTTTTGCAGTAATCACGATTTTATAAATGGTTGAGCTAAGTCGGTCGATCTCATAAAGTATTATATGAAACTCAAATTTTTACAACTGTTTACTTTTTAGCTAACATTTTAATCCACATTTTCCAAAAAATTGCACATTTGACTGTTCAAAGTTAATTCTATCATCAGCATCTGTATATCTTGCCCAACTTCAGTCATTTATCATACATTATCCATTCACTTTCAATAATTACAAAAATTACCATCAGATTATTTCGCCCCACAATATTCTCCCACACTCTCTAAAAATTCAACGTCAAAAAATTACCAAAAAAAAAAAAAGTGCAATACAAAATCCAGCAGCAGCTACTTGTCTAGCCCAAAAATAAAATCATCAGATCAATCATAAAGACATACTTATAAACTGCTGTAAAAAAACGATAAAAACATCATAAAAGAGATACAAATCTTTTGTCAGACCAGTTTTTTTAAGTCCGAGCCCAAGCAAAATATCGAATAGCTTTTAAAAAACCACTTGTCAAGCCAAAGCGATCTTAACAGACATTTCTGTTGATTTACTATTGGAACAAACACATAATTGCAAAAACTTGTGTATGCTAATCGATCGTCAGGCTGATTGATATGGCTTTTTAATTATATTTACATTAAATTACAACAATTTAATTGTAGCGACGCAGTAGCAGCAGTAACTATAGCTAAGAATGTTAGAGCCAAAAGTTCGAACTGGTTCAATTTTATATGCGAAAACAATAACAAAATCAAATTTAAGCTGGGCGTTAAAATTTCATTAAAAGCATGTCAAATACATAAAACAGCAATAAATAAATTTAATGCAAATCAATTTATTAATCCTACATGAAGAGGGTATCATAGCATTTGTCATGAAACTTGTAATTAAAAAGGGGAAGTCAATATAGTCTTATGAGGAGGTTAGCTTTTGCAGAGAAGGAAGTAGTCTCTTCTCTTAACAGAATTTTGTTGGAGTTCCGTAGTGGTGTGGGAATCTGAATCCTTTTTAAAAGCAGGAGCTTTTTATCTATCAGGCTAAAGTTGCTTTCTTATAAAAGACGACCAATGGTTACTAGAAAAGTCACTTTCCTGTAGAACTAAGAGAACTTATCATGTAACAGCATCTTTGAGACCATTTTTATATTTTGCTTATACTCACTAAATTAAAAATGTAGATTTAAAAGGGCATCTAAGTTTCGGTTTTCCGTAGACAGCTCTTAGCTCTTCTTGTTTTTGGTTTTTGGGTGTATAAATTCATTGCATATAATATTTAGCAGTTCGAACAACGAACGTTGTTTGTTGTAATTATGTCCATAACATTAACTGGCATGGTAATAAAATCGCTTTCAATTGACATCTGACAGCGTACATGTGGATGATGACAAGAGCATTAACCATACGTATATTATAGTATATTAATATTTACATATACAGGTATACTTTATGGTGTGTGCTGCCATTGTTAAGTGTTAGCACAAGAAATTAAAAATAAATTAGCCTTCAATTAATGCGTAAAGTGTGACAACTATATCCAATTTCAATGTCGCTCACGTAATGTGTAAATTGTAATGCGTGCAAATTGCGCTGTTTTGTTATCACAGAGTTTTTTCCTTATTTCTCCTTGGCTAATAGGGGTCAGGGATGTTGAGAAGACGCCTATGCCGTTGCCAATACATAGTATGTAAAGATGCAAGCTGTTCTGCTGCAAGTTCAACGGAGCGCTTTGTGCATGTTTAAGGCGTCCTGACAGGTTTGTATGTAAATGGTCAACATTTACATATTTAATTGTATAAAATGATGTATTTTTAAAAGTGGACTCATGCCTTTATGGTATGCGTATATATATATATGCTTTTCGACGAATTTGTAAAGGAAGCCCTGTTCTTAATTAATCAAAAGTAAATAAACAAAATCATCAACGTTAATTGTGTGCACAGTATATACTATAGCAACAATGTTGCTTGGCAACATTTGAAAACCGGAAGCCGGGCCAGCAACATGCTGCCAAGCGGCACATATGATAAAAAACTTGCTTTGGCAACACAATTGAAAAGCCAAAACACCCCCAAACAAAAACAAGAAAGGAACGCTAACATCAGGTCACCGAAGCTTAAATACCCTTGCAGATTCAGTTGAAATTCGGCCAGCATAAGCGGAGGCTTCTAAGACTGACACGCTAGTAATTTGGTTTAACTCGGATAAAAAACCACCAATTTTGCTGTAATAAGATTTCATTCCGAATGAGTCGGTTGTATGGAAGCTATATGATATAGTGATCCGATCCGAATGAAAATTGGAGGCATCTAAAACTGACATCTACCAATTTTAATTCGAATGAAAAAGTTGTTTATACTAAGAGTTCATTCCAAATCGGCCGATTAGATGGGGGCTAGGTTATATAGTAGCCCGATCTTGACGACTTGTACATATCAGCAGCTTACAGCAGAAAGTCGATAGCTTTGAAACTGATAAACTAGCTCGCATAGGAACAGTCAGACAGACAGGGCATGGTGATATCGACTCGGCTTGTCATGCTGTTCAAGAATATATATACTTTATGGGGTCGGAGACGCTTCCTTCTATGCGTTACAAATATCGTGACAAAACTATAATACCTTCTGCAAGGGTATAACAAAATGCAGCCGAGTTGTTTCGTGCGCTGCCGCTGGCTCGTTATGATCTTCGGTTCGTATCGTCTCGGGTAGCAGCAACTCCAGCTGATGACCAGACCCAGGCCGGGCACGGGCAGAGAGATTGAGACTGAGACTTTGTGCTGATGCTACCACATTTGCTGCTTTCAGTGTGGCCCGTGTCTCCAATGTGTTTTGTCACGCTTCTCCTGCCTACGGTGAAAACAACTAACTGACTAACAACAAGGCAAAGTCAACCAACCGCATATACAACACCTACAACAAAGTATGTGCCGTGTCAATGGATGATGCATAATAAATCAGCCAAACTAACACAGTCAACTAATGAATGCATTATGCATAATTGTGAAGTTCTCTTGAAGTGCATAAAAACTAAACATACACATACAAAGTTTGCTGACAAACAAAAGACTTAAGCAACAAACTTGCGTGCAGCTATGTGCAAGCCAAAATTTATGTGTGTACATTCAACGCCTGTGGGCAGGAATCCAGGCAGACAGGCACAGCCCAACCAGCAACGCCGAAACCAACTAACAATCAAAAAAATAAATAAACACTCAGCTGCTGTCACAAGCGTGCTAAATTTATGCAAATAAATAAATCAATGTTCAGGCATCGAGGCGAAAAAGGAGGAGTTGCCTTTTACACGCACAAAGCATTTTTCGATATTGTTGTTGTTGTTGTTGTTATAAATTGGTCTAAATTTTTGAAAAAGAAATACTATGAAACAAATATTTATCACAGTGCTGGGCTACTTTGAAAGACCACATAAATCAAAACTCACCTAATATGCGAGAAAACAAAAAACAAAAAAAAGAGGAAGGCAAATATTTGCAAACTTACACATAACTTTAAAGTTTATTTTTTATAGTTTCGTTAAATGCTTTTTTAAATGCAACAGCATTGAAATTCGCCTATTCAAACGCCTTTAATGCATAGCTGTAGGTACTTGTGAGTGTATGTATGTGTTTGTGTAGTTTGTTTATGTGCCGGAAATATTTTTCTCAAAGTTGTAGTTAATTGCAGGTACTTAGCCACTTAGTTCGCCAGTTGGGTGTAGGCAAAGTGAATATGATTATGAATATATTGTACCTAGTATATATATATACGTTGCATGAGTGAAGTGTTTGTTCATAACTGAAATTCTTTATGGATGGCAATTAATTGTTAAAGAGTTTATTAAATTTAAAGAACTAGGTATTTGAGAGCTAAACAGTGTTATTTTAAAACAGTTTTATATAGATTTACTATGAAAAGATCGCTTGTATGGTTGAAGATAAATGTTTGATAGCTCCAGCCGCACGTTTTAGTGATGTTTTAGAGAGACGTAAACACTTTTCACACACACACATAGAATGTTTCACAAAATAGTCTGTTTGTCCGTAGAGCTCTTCTTTAAGTGAGTGTGAACCCTCTTGACCTCGAACCATCTAGCAAAAATATAGACTACCAAAAGTACTAAAATGTGTCCTATACCAGCAGCTACTTAGACGCTTAAAGCAAACTTAGGTACTTGAAACAAATTATTTTTTAATGATTTTCTGACAGGTGACATATTTCAAGCCTGGCGCTAACGGCCATTGTTATTTTTGACACATTTTGGTATCGCTGACATATTCACATTCTGTGTTGTACACGCTGATCGGCTTAGGAGAAACAAGTCACAATTTATAGAAATCTCAATTTTGTAATTACCAGCTTGACTCAAGGCAATGCGGCATATGCGTTATAAGCTTTGAAGCCTTCATATAAGCATTTAAAGTTCAATGTTTTGCCTAAATTATTTCTTTACCTATGGCTAATTTACAACAAAATCAATCGCTTTAGGGGTCAAGAGCATAAATTCAATTTTTACAATCTATAAATCTGTGGACAATCTAATATGCTTGAGTATGCAGACTTTAGCTAAAGGGAATTACAATTTTAGAGATCAAAGGCTATGAGAAAATATAAACTTATCTGCTTCCCATGAATTAATAGAAACCCTTAAATATGAGAAAAATTGTCTTCAGTATATACCTCGGATCTAAAGCTTAACAGATTACTTAATTAACTCTTGGTCCCCTTTTGGAACGACTGCATACGTTTTTCATATTCATATCCAGTTTCATACAATGTGTTATCGCTTATGTAACCTGTCCTAATAAAGAAATCTATTTAAATTCCATTAAATTAGGTGGCCTATTCATCGCCGTCAACTAAACTAGTTTAACTGCTATATAGAGTCGTATAACTAATTTATGTACATTTATTTGTTCTTTTTATTGACAATGTTTAAAGCTTACTTTAAGGTCAATATAAGTGCTAAGGTTTGTGTTTATTCCACTTAAAACACGCTTTTAATGGAAATTCATTAAACGTTTCAGTTTCAGTTTTCAGGCAAAGATGCCTTAATTAATGAGAAACTCTTAAGCTTTACCCAAATCAGATCTTACTATATTTTACCCACCCAAAATCGAATGCTTTTGGTTAAACTTCTATGTGTTTAGCCATATTATGAGAGTTTTGGACTGTAGCCATGACACGGCTGTGGCATGTGTCTCTGCCTTTATGTAGAGACTCTCAGAAATTTACGAAAGAGTAACATTCAGTCTTTGTGCCGGCACTTAAAATGCGTAGCATGCTCGCTTATTTTTGGCTGCATTTGCGACACCGAAAGACCAAAAAATAAATCTAAAATTCAACCCACAAGTAATTTAAAATTACGCGCACTTTAAATTTAAAAATAAGCACGAGTAAAAAAACAACAAAAAATGTGATTTAAATTGGGAATTTGTGTTCAAGCATGCGCAGCATAGCCAAAAAGGTGTGACTATGTTAAGTTAAGAGTGTCGCCAAAATCGGTCATTAAGGCGTTTGAGGCTTTGTTATCATTTACCATTTGAGTGAGCGGATCTACAGCACAGATTTCCTCCATAAACACACACACACACAAATACATATACAATTTTATGTATAAATTTAGTTTGCAATTGAGACCACAAATTGTCATCGTCACCATCACAAACAATCACCATCACAAACAATCACCATCACCATCTCATCACATCAGTTCACTTTTCGTTCACTGTGCCAGTAGGGTCCAAAAACTATTAAGCGTTGCGATTGCATAATGAGCGTACACCGGACTGTGCGGTCTGTTTATCTGATATGACTTTAACTCCGATTTGATATAGTTGCACATGTCATTCAATATGCGCACAATGCTGGGCAAAGTCGTCTACAATTACCAGACGCAACTAATAAAAGTCATCATACAATTGACCAATTGGAGGACAACAACAATATCGAGCTAAACAACAAACTTATGTGTGCAACAAACTACATAGCTTCTCTCATATCAAATGTCAAACTACTCACACATGACCCTCAAATGTGATTAATAAAACAGATATATGATAAATTATACAACTTCATAATTAAATAGCCACAATCAATTTTAAATATTTTTGCAGTAAAACGATAAAGAAGTTTTAATTCCAATTTAGAAGTTTCAAATTACACAATGGTAAGTATATAATTACTAATATAATCTTATGATAATTCAAATATATTTATTTACTTATTTTAATGTGTTGCAAAAGCTTTTAACGAGTTGATAATTTGAAATTCTTATTTCAATATATATTTCAATATATATTCATTTGGCAAAAGATGCACGCTTATTATTAACATATATCAATTGAAAAGATCGAAGCACGCATTGCCAAAAAAGGTGGAGTTAACGTAACACATGCATGCTTTATCCTTCAGTGCGGGGTAATGTAAGTCCACAACGTGCTCGCAATCAGTCGCAATCATTATGAATATTTATGAATATAAAAAACGAGCATGTGTGGACAGCATTCAGTGTACGTTATTCGCGTTTTGAGTTTCTCACACATAAAAATACTTAACAAGCCACACGAAGCCCAAACGAAGCGCTTAAATCAACGACTGCAACCGCAACAATTGTCACACACGCTCCCCAAAGGCTGCATGAATCGGAATGAAAAGCATTACATGTCATCGGACCCTTGGAGCGGCAGATATGTCGCATTAACTTACTCCAGCAATGCTTACGATTTCTTTTAATGACATACTAACGTTTCCGCCAGGTTTCGTTTTTGAAAGGTTTCGTTTCAGTTCTGACTTTAACTCGGCTTCTTTTTTTCGGTAATTTTGTTCTTAAACAAATTAAAACAATACTGTACCAATTTTGAAACCAACTGCACGTGACTTAGAAGACTTTTTCAGTTTTTAACGAAAATTTTTGAGATTTTTATAGAGTAACGATAAAAAGTATTGAGAGTTCCACTATCATTTTAAATATGTCAAAAGATCCCCACGAACTTTAATGGCTAAAAATTGAACCAACTTTTGTTTAAACATTTCTCATACGACATGTAGTCCTATGGTTTTGGGAACTTCACAGTTGAATTACAAAATCGTCAACCAAAATATGGAAAGGGCATGCAAGTTTCGTTAAGTTCTTGCTTTGCTTGTTAACCACAATTATTGGCTAAGGCAATGACCCACAATTGTGGTGCCTGTCAATTTTTATTGGTCGTTCTTAACGCATTGTTCTTCTTAATTTGTGAGAGACATAGAGAGATTTGTAAACAGCATTTGGTGTACTGTGACTTAAAATGTATACGCTGTGGCAAGTTCGTGTCTCAAGTCTTTTGTTTGCGTTTAATTTTTTCTTTTATTATTTTTTTTAAACATTTTTTGCTGATGCTCGCCGGAAATGAAAATATCGTTTGCGTTGACTTGAACGCTTGGCGGTGGTCTTGGTGAAATCAGCGTAATTATCTGTCAAAATACGAAAGAAGAAATACAATATTTGTGCAACATCATTCCAGTAATTAACGTATTTGATATGTGTATGTGTCTGTGTGTGTTTATTTAATTTTTGGTTATTTGCAGCGTACATAAAGAGCCCGCAGTTTTTATATTATTCACACAATAAATATAAATGTGCACATTTTCAATCTTAATAACTTCCTTAAACAATGATGAGTTATCTGAGCTAAGCAATTTATACATTATTAACATATTTCATGGTTTCCAAATCTATGCCATTGTAATCCATAAGCCATTAATATATCTTTCAAAATTTAAACCAATTTGTTATTTAATTAATGGGTCTTCGAAATTTTGTTTTGTATTTTCATGCTAATATTAGCGCTTCATCCCTTGTCTATTGTAAGTGTTATTAATTACCGATGATTGGATATTGACAAATATTTGGACTGTGTGAGTTAATGACGTAGCATTGATTGCAGTTCAAAAACCATGCGATATTCATAAATGGTAAATTTATGCAAAAATCGATACAAAAATTATACAAATTATAGGGCAGCAATCGTTAGTTGAAAAATGTTTACAAACAATGAAGACTTTGGTAATCAAATGCAACATTTTGTATGGCTCGCAGAGGCCATTCAGACTAACGGTAGCACATTGACCTCTTGAACAGAGCTGGTTAGCACAACACTAAACTGACTGACCATTGTCTCAATGGCTCTATGGCCCATTGTCTCTACTCAACTCGATCCGCTTCGGTTTGCTACGAATTATTTATTTATTTTTCCACTTTTCACAACATTTCTAGCAGGAGGCAGGCGTCTAAAAGTTCAAAACACTTAACTGCCTGACAGGCATTAACTTTTCGGTTTGAAACCACTGATTAGGAGTTGAAACTGCGTTGCAGATTTATGAACAGCCAAAAGACCCAGAGCTACAACGGCAACAACAACCACACCAGTATAAACAACAAGAGACGCATTGAGTGCCCTACTCAAAATGCAAGTTATTACAATTTTTTGAAGGTTTTATTTTTTTTTTTCTTGCGAAACTGTGCCGCCCAAAATGCCAGAAATTCAATGAGCCCCCTGATATCGAGATCGAGATCGACCCAATCAGACAGCAACTGGCCAACTAAACAGGAAAGGAAGCAAAGTGCTGAAAAGATGCGAATCGTGAATACCCTAGTGGAATGTACAATGTACATATATTTCTCAGTTTCCTAGAAACAATAGGATCATATAGTTTTATTTACTTATTGTGAACAAAGCTAAGAAGAATCTAGTTTCGATTCGGATAAATTTAACTTGCTTCACAGATTTAAAAGTCAAAATCCGGCGATCATTTATCGAAATTATTTAGTAATTGACTGGTTTTCAGATCTAACCTAAGCCAAATTTTGAATTCCATTTGAGTTCTTAGGTGCAAACTTGATCATATAGTGATTACGGCTAATTTTGCTGTGGTGTATCAAAACTTTTGCAATTTGTTAAAGGAATGTTCATGTTTATTGACCGCTTCTGCTGTTGCTTCTCAAGAATTGTTTTCAATATAACAAAAACAAGATAAGAACAACATATTGGGTAGCTTTTTAATTTGCCATATTTGGTGTTAATTAATTTTTGGCACGCCCCTTGCATATTGCGTCAGTTCTGTAGAAGAAATCTACAGGGAAAAAGGTCAAGTTTGCTTTTCAGTCTTGGGAGTTTCGCATGATATTATGCAAACAATGGTTGTCATGTAAATATAATAACCCACAACAACCACAACAGAGTCTGTGCCATTGAAAGCTACGCAAAAAAATTAAAGAGTGAATTAAAAAATAAAATTAATAAAAATAAATCTCCAAATAGATTTCAAATTTCATTAACCCCATTGATGTGGGTTCAAAATGCGCATTAATGGGCAATAATTTTGGCAATGTAATTGAAAACAACGTGATGTCTATTTGTTTTTGATTTTCGCCAGCCTTTAACATAATCAAAAAAGAAAAAAAAACATCAAATTTTTGCTTATTTACTTAGCTGATTGACTCCCACGTCTTGATTCGCCAATTATTTTCGGTTATCGATTCAATATATTGTTTATTATTCTTTTGTATGGCTTGTGAAAAGGTTCAACCAAATAGCATGGGAACATTGTGGCAATTAATCAAAGTGCTTAAGCATTTTTTGGTTGGCTATTTGTACAACAATTCAAATTGTTTCGTTTTGTTTGCCAGTGTGTCCATTGACTCCGAGTTCAGCCAAAAGTATGCAAATAAATTAATCAATGAAAACAAAGTATTGGCATTTTATCTTGATAATGTTAAGAGAGAAAGTTTTAACTGTGTAGAAATGTAATTTTGTATTTGAATGTATGTTAACATAAGAAATTCTTCTAACCTAAAGAAAGCTGACCTGCGTTGATGTATATCTTGCAGTCGGCAAATGCATTAAAAGGAAAATCTATTATGTATATTTGTGTTTATCTAAAAATGCAGAAAATGTAGTTTTAGCAAGATACTTATCTAGCTTTAAAGGTTTTAATACATCTCAGCATCACTCTAAAGCAAAGCTCAGCCGCATCAGCTTGAAGGTGCGCTAATGATGCCAAGTGTTTCATGATACAACTATGAAGGCAGACATTCTAAAAAAACGCTTTAGAAAGCTTTAGACATGTTCGATTTGTACAAATCGTTCCTATATGGTTATATACATGTACATTCACCAAACATGATAAATCGCTGCCAATCAACTATCATAATTCAAGACATCTTTCAAATGTATGAATATATGTATGGCTATTGCATGTTTTTGAACTCGATCCACATCCACATTCATGACATCTCAACGCCGACACTTCGATGCTACATAATCCCAATAGCACCATTCCAAAAGCAACAGCAACAATGACAACAACAACAATATCAAAATCGTGTGCCCCACAAGGTTGTTTCGACAACTGCAAGAGGAGCTTAAATTACGGCCAATACATCAAGCTGACGAGGAAGCCCGCACTTCAACTCAACGGAACCTTTGTATGGCAAAGGCAAGTTAAGCCGATCAATGACTAAGAGCCCAGAGGCGCGATCTAATGCCAAATAAATCGAACAAATGTTAAAGCAGGCTTGCAAAATAGATAAAACAAACAAATACAATTTTGCTTCAACTTTGTTGAAACTTTTATACACTTTTATACCATTCACAAAAAGGTGAACATAAATTGTCATAAAGCTTGCAACCTACAGAAATAAACATTTCCAACCATATAAAGTATGTACATTCAGCATGACGAGGGGATTCGATCTAGCTATATCAGTCCGTCTGTAGGTCTGTTTGTCAGTCTGTTTGTTTGAACCCAGATCTCAGAAGTCTTAAGAGCTACAGAGCTCAAAATGTTCCAAATTTACTCTGAATGAGTCTAAAAATGATCTGGAGTGGATTGTATTCGGTTTGGACAACCGTATCATTTAGCTTGCAGAGAAACAAAGCACTTTATTTCAAACAGATAAAGATATTTGTAAAAGTTAAGATAAATATTATAAGTCAGTATAAGTAAAGAAATGGCAAATGATGAAGGTCAATTAAATATGACATTAATATTGTTCCTCGGGTGCCGCCTCTTCAGCCTCCTTCTCCACAAAGGGCAGCGAAGAGCCCTCCAAAAATATTATTGTGCTCCTGAAGCCTGTCAAAATGTTTCATAGATGTTGAGTTTAGTTCATCTCTCACTTGTCTGACATCTAGGTCCTTATGAAGAGTGCTGTTGCTCACACACCACGGGGCGCAACAAATTTGACAGAGTATCTTATCTTGAAGAACCTGTAAACTTCTAAGCTGGGTTTTTGGAGCAGTATCCCCATATTGGTAGGGCGTATCTAAAGACAGATGCAACTACCTGCTCGTATATCATCACCTTGGTTTTTAGAGCCAATTTACTCCGCTCGTTTAGGAGGCAGCCAAGCTTCTTTGTTTTGCCCTTTATCCTGAAGCTAATCGGTGCCACATACTGCCTATAAGTGGGCTTTGAGAGAACGCGCTTGCTCGAGAAGTTAAGAAGTAAATTGCATAATACTGCTGCCCATTCTTCACGCCGAATGAGCCCTAAATATCGTGTCTCTCTGTTGCTATGTGGAGCCATGGTTATATTTACAATGTGTATATAGCTTCTGCAAGCCGAAGTCAACCTTTTTTTCCTGTTTTATTAAACATTCAATTTTAATTTTCATATTCTTATTCAAATATATATATTTCTTCTTTTAACCTAATAAGCGACACTATATTTTCTCGTTATTTGGTTCAAGCACAATCGAAATTCTTTCATTTTCACTGGAAATTCACTGTTCTTTGGAAATGAAGTTTACAAATTATCACTTTGGTAATTTTCATTTGCATATCATCTGTGTCTTACTGAGCGATTTGGTTTAATTTTGGGCAAAAGCTATTCTTCAATGGCAGCCCTACTACTTATATATCTACTATAAACATCTGGTAATCAATTCTTCCCGCTAAGTTCTTAAGACACTTGAGAAAGTGCGCTCCCTGTCAATTCTCAAATGCTTCCTTCAATGCGTTTGTTGACTTTATCATAAATTTTAAACATCACTTTGAGAAAGAGTATACGAAACGAAGATAGTGAGGCTAACTTCGGATAGCCGAAGCTTGCATACTCTTGCAGAAAAACCTATTCATTCCGAATCGGCCTGTAATCTATTAGCTATATGATATAGTGATCCGATCCGAATGAAATTTGGCCAGCACACGTGGAGGCATGCATAACTGTCATCTACCAAATTTGGTTGAAAATGTTGTGTCTGTCGGTTATATGGGGGCCTAGGTGATATAGTGGGCCAAGCTTGATTTTTACATATGATTAGCTTACAGCAGAAAACACGCCATAGGCTACTATTCGATAGCTTTAAGATTGAAAGACTAGTTCGCATAGAAACAGACGGAAAGACAGACAGACGGACATGGCTTTATCATCCCAGCTTGTCATGCTCATCAAGAATATATATACCTTCCTTCTATACGTTACAAATATCGTGACAAAACTATAATACCCTCTGCAAGAGTATAAAAATTGAAACAAGTTTGCAATTTGTGATTTTCGCGACGTAAAAATTGGCCAACAAACATTAAGAGCTGTGACAAATGAGCGCAGCCGCTAAAAATGAAACTATGCACAATACATTGTGGGTGTGGAAGGGGATGGTGGTGTTGGCAGTTGAGGGTGGTAACAAGTACAGACAGCAGTAAAAAAAAAATTGAAAAAAGAGCACAACGGCAGCCGAAATATTTGACGTTAAAAAGCCATGTCAAAATTTAACGCTAGCTTAGTAATGAGTTGAAGGGAAGGTGGGGGCGAGCGTTGTCTAAAGCCGGTGACGGCGACGGCAACGTGTCATATTGTTTGTTCTTTCTGGCAATGGCATCAAGGTTAGTTTCGTTAATTGATGGATGGTTGCCAGCTGGAGGCAGCGGCAGCGGCAGCTTGCAATGAGCGACAATTTGCCAAGCCTTGAACTTCTGCGGATGATGAAGATGGAGCAGCAAGAGCAGCGAGCAGCAGCAGGAGGAGATGAAGCTTGACAGAACTACAACGCCGCCTTATGTACATACGTATATGCAAATGCAGTGACGTTGTAATATAGCCACTAATTACACTGACACGCTTCGTCTGTTTGGCTTGAAAATAAAAACAAAAAACATAAAAGTTATAGAAGGCGACTTGAAGATGAAGTCATAACTATGTAGCTGCTGTTATAGTAGTTGCTGTCTTATTTTCTGCCGTTGTTGTTGTTTTTTAAACCCTTTATTTATGTTTGCTCGAGTGTGATTCTCAAAGTAAGCGTCAGCTTTAAGTGAAGGCCACAGCTGGACCCCAACTCGGACGCAGCTCAGTGGTCTGCCGGATATGTATCTTCATTGAACTGAGCTGGTTTTACTTGGCTGCTGCTAGAAGCTATTAAGATGTAAATTTAATGAGCACCTTCTGGCACATGTGTGAGCGAGGTAACTAGAACAGAAGATTTATGGTTCATATTTTGTTTGTGACACGCACCCACCTTCAGATACACCTTGGTATGGTTACGGTAGAGTGAAATAATAGTACATAGTCATTTGCTGTTTGGCATTTATGAAGACAGGAACAAGTATAGAAGTCTACATAGATTGTCATACGCTTATTTAAGGCAAATTTTTCAATATACATATAGATAAAGTCATACTAGCATAGTTATGTGTCACATAAAGTTTAGAATTTTATCTGTCACCGTCGAGTTATAACTTTAGATCAGCGTTCTCTTAGAAAGGTAAAAATATCAGAAGTGTCAATGGGTTCTTTGGCATTGAGCTAAAGTATGAGTTTGTAGTTTGAATAGCTTTGATATATGACTGCAAGACACACTTCCGTACTTGCACTGTCAATTTGGTATTTGGTTTCGCTTTAAGAAGTTTCTGGCTCATATTACAGTGTGCAGTCAAATTGAATTTATAATCCAGTTAGGGCAGCTCTTGCAATTACTCAAAAATGCTAACCCTAGCTTACCATAATTACAGTTTTATTCAATTTAAACTTATTTCATACCCATCAAGTCGAGCATTTGATTAATGACTTTTCAATCGAAACACCTTTCAACTTTGTTATAATTTCAGTAAATAGATTTGAACCAATTTCACATTCCCTTTTCAGCACTCCTTTGTATTTTTGATGTCTATGACCTTTTCATACCTTTTTACGACTTACTTTCATCACCCACATCTCACGATTTTAATTTTCTTGTTCATTGAAATATTCATTTATCATAATCGTTTTTTTTTTCTAAAATTATGCAATTTTTAACCTACTTGGCAAAAAATCATTTTGAAAAAATAAAATTCCCCCAATACATGCATACTTGCATGCAGCGGCTATTGGTACGAGTGTGTGTGTGACTGTGTTCCCCCATATTGATAATCAAATTGCAATTTAAGAGCCGAAACCCGCACGAAAGTGAGCAGCGCCACCATCAATAACTTATATATCTGCTTGTACTAGTGCTCTATACCCCCATGCCACAAATAAATTATTTCAATTAAGGCGTTTAAAAAATGATTATGGCACACTTATTATCGAATTACAATTTGAACGCGCCAAACGCAAGCGTTAAACAATGTTATGGTTTTTATTTTTTTGATAATGTTGTGTAATAAAAGACAATGGCTCTAACGGGGTGTTTGGAGACTCGCTTAAAGATACTAGATTGGTTATTATCCAGCCCAGCACCAACACCAGGCGCACCAGGCAGATTTAGTTGTCTAGTTGGCCTGGCTAAAGTTAATCTGGTGCTGGCTAGTTAGTTAGGCGCCCCCGCCTTTGGAGAGTTGAATTAAATCTAAGCTTGACCCAAAAAAAAGAGATCAAAATAATGCAAGACCAAACGGTTTGGCGTTGGTTTCGGTTCATTCGGTTCCATTTGAAATTTCGCAAAATATTTTGACTAAGCACTTAATTTGGGACTGAAAGCGAAACCGAAACCAAAACCAAAACCAAAAAAACTGGCCCATTCATTTGATAATAAATGATTATTATCGTACTAAACTGCGTTAATCAAAGATAATGATAATGCCGTTGCCGTTGCCGATGCCGATGCCCAAGCCAAACTCATGTAATGCACACTTTTGTAGTTAGCTTAACTCACTTTTTCGTAGACACGAGCATTTTTATTGATTGGTTTTAATTAGCGTGCTGCTGTTGTTGCTTAGAATTTAACACGCCTACTGCTCCTCATTACGGCCCAAAGATCAAGAGCAATATCAAAGGTGTGCCTACAAGCATAATGCGGTCCAATTAAAAAGGCCCCAGAGAATTACGAGTATCTCGTCGCGCATTCAGCACAGTTCATTCAACCTTAGCCTGAAGGCATTTGTTTAACAAAATTTACTTACGAGTATTTACGGCGTAATTCTTAAACATTAAGTGAAATACCGCCAAAGACGGCAAGCTCAAATCAAAATCCATTAATGAGGCACAAACTTTGAAAAGTCATGAAAGCTGTCTCTAAGAAAAATTACACAAAACACGCGCCACAATTTCAATTTTCTATGAAACGAAATGAAATTAATTTCAAGTTCAGGGTCATTGTCATTATACAACTCGGAAGTGACATGGCCAAGACACGTTTCAAGACAAGTCTCAAAGCTACACTGCTTGGGCTGTCTGTCTGAGCCTTATGTCTGAGTGTAGCATAATTGTGTGACCATTGTTACACAAATTTTTATGGCGTCATGCTACTTAATAACAAGTCTTGACAAAATGGAGCTGCTTCACATTTTGCTTTGGCAGTTGATCTCCACTTCAGACCGCCAGCTGTGCTGTGCCATTAAAATCGGCTTCAAGTAATAAAACTTGTTGAGAACTTAGACAATTGACACTATAGATGATTAGACTATATGGATTATAATTTAAAATGATATGTATATTAATATAGATAAAAAAAAATGTAAACTGTAGGCTCAGTAATAACATTATATCCTTGCAGAGAGTATTGTGGTTTTGGCCACACATTTGAAATGGATAGCATAATCAGTCGAGTCGATATAGACTGGTGAATACATCTGTATTACATTCTCATCTACTCATGGTTAAATGTTAAAATCGTCCATATATCAGACTACTATATAGTTCCTAACAAACGAACAATCTATACAAAGCATCTTCTTAATGTAGGCCAATAATAAATAGATATCATCCATATCTTAGAAGTTTTTCACAATCTTTTGGTGTTTAGCAAACTTGATTAAACAGAATTCATACAGATGAATCCTACTGGAAGTATCTACCAGAGATGACAATTCCAACTCAGAAGCGTCAAGGTGTATTATTCTCGCTCGTGAAAGATCCGAGCAACTCTTTCAGGGTTTCAGTTATCCCGGCTTCCTTGTTTTCCGCTAGCTGGCAGTGTTCTCTGAGAACACCCACCGAAATCTTTCCGTAGAAGAATAAAGTCACTTAATTTGTCAGTGCGCTTTTGTACATAATCTTCTTGACTAACTTGAAATATGAAGCTATAACATCACAGTTGTTTTATAATAATTTTTCTAGATATAAAGCATGAACCATTCTTAAGCTGTCTGCATGGTACATAATGCTTCAGTAAGTCAAATACAGCAACCTTCTGTGTTGTTTTTAGCTTGTTCTGATTCAACATAAGCTCATTAAGCTTAAGGCCATTGCCTAAATGCAATTATGATCACTCATGACATCACAAAGCAAACGGCAAATACTTACGTAAATCAACAAGAGCTGCAGGCTGGGTTTGGCTCAGCTTGGTTTGTTTCCATTTGGCGAGCTTCAATTTGGCTAATTGATTGCAGCAATTGAATACACATAAATTCATTTGGCATGCATAGCACACACATTCTCGATATGTATTGTTAAACATTGTCATTGGCTTTCGATTGGCAACGAAATCATGGATCATGAAAATAAATTTAAATGGGAACCTTGTATTTGGCAAAATATATTGCATATTCAGTAGGCCATTAAAGTGGAAATTTAAATACCAAACCAAGTTTTCTTGCACTTTGATATTTACTTATAAATATGGGAAAACTATCTTTAAAACCAAAATTATCTTTACAATTATTAACACAAACAATATTTTCAAAGTTAAATTGACTTTGTTTAGCTGTTGTACTGTTGGCGATCCAGTTTTTCCTTGGGTCGTTCAAACTCTTATCTACTTATCCGATGTTGTATGACACAGCTATAAAATCAGCTCATTGGACATGCCCTTAGGTTACATTTTGTGCTTCCTAATGCATCATTAGTTAAGACAACACTCTGTATAGCAAAAAATGTCACACAAACCTTCAACAAATCAATTATGCAGTGTTATTGTCAAACAATATACGTATAAACAATTCCAGTTTATTCAATTGTATTGCCCATAAACCTGAATTCCGTGCAATTAATCAATAATCAAAGCATTATTTAATTCAATTAACAGAGCAAATAGTGTGCATAAATATAAATACTCACACATAAGTCGTTAAATCGCATTAATATTTATTATAAACCGAAAACAGCTGTGAAATGCTTAGCAATCAATGAGTTGTTACTTTGCTTAGGTTATGTGTCAACAATAAACAAAACAATTTCTTTGTGGCTAAAACTTGTTATATAACAGGGTAACATTTCTAAAGCAATATCTATTAAAAAAGAAGTGGATAAAAGCAAACGTACCTTATATCGTCACCAAGTGGTAGACGTGATAAACACACACTCGCAAAGCCATTAAACAACGAAATTCTATAATTATTTTGTTTGCAATCAACTTCACCTTACACCCCAGAGAATTTGTTTAAAAGCTGCCAAGTTGGACATGAAAATATTTGCCAACAATAGCAAATTATCCTAATGTACGCATTCATGTTTTAAGAAATTTTTTCTAAATAACAACAAATAATAGTAAAAGCAATTTGAGCGAGCAGCTGCCACAATTACTCATGTTTACACTTGACATTGTTTTTTAAATCGAAAAATAAATTAAAAAAGCAAACAAAAAACAAAAAACAACTGCACATTGATATGGTGTATATGCAATTATAATTATTACATTATAAGACTTCTGAAAAATTGAGTTCAAGTCCACAAATGTTTTGGTTTTGTAGTTAAATTGATTTCGTCTCGGCTGGCATTTCGAAATGTGACTAAATAAAGCTTTTTTAATTGCTGAAAATTCTCAAATTGCAATTTACAAAGGCGACAATAAAACTCGTATGTACACTGATAAGGTGAAGCTGGTTTTATCGCCTTAAAATACTCACACGCACACATATGCAAAATTCTACATATGTTTGTTAGCTTGTTGGCAAGCAAATTTGAATGGAATCAGTTAATTTGAGTTGCGATCTGGCTGCTTATTGAATTGAGGGCGGCTGCCTTTGAAGGCAAGTACTAATTGATCAAAAACAATACAAACTTGTATAACAATTTGCAATACATGCCAAAAGCAACACAGATAGCGAACAACAAACATCACTAAAATAAAAAAAACAACCATGTTCATTCATTTGTTTTAGCACTCCATTTGCCTGCTGCTAGTCACAAGCCTGCTTGTACAGGCTAGCCAAGCGATACGCGTGGATTGGGGCACAAATACTGGCCCAATACTGCCGCCGCCACCACGCACCACGCCTCAACCGCCACGGCAGCCATATCGTGATCCAGCGCCTGTTTGGGAGGATCAGAGCGATGATATACCAAATCCCAATCCTTATGTGTAAGTGCTTGAAGTTGATGTGGGCTTGAAGCATAATGAAACAACTTATCTCTGTTTTCTCTGACTCTACAACCAGCTACGTCTTGCCACCGCCATCACGACCACGCACCTGGATCATACCTGCCGGTCCCTATGCACCGGCTAACTACAACAATCTGCCGCCCAAGGGCAACGGCTATGGACAGCTGGTGACGGCAGCGCCATACAATGGAGCTGGCGCCGTCACAAGCACTGTGCCCGTGCCAGGACTGGCTGCTCAGTACGTGCCGGGTGTGGGCATCAAATACACTGCCATTGTGTTGCCCAACAACGACAAGCTGCAAGGCAAATACAATGCCAAGACAAAGAAATACAAGGCCTTTGAGAAGGCCAAGTATGTGCCATGGAACTATGTAAGGCAATATGATAATCGCAAGCGCTATCTGCGATACTGAACTTGATCTAAATCTTAGTATACTTAGAAATGGGAAGCAGAATCACATGTTTTCTTTCTATATTGCGAATTGTACAGCAAATTAAAACCAAAACTCCCAAGAAAAATGCTTTTGACACTTTTGTAAATCGCTTTGAACAATCGCTAATGCTCACACACTCACGCACAAAACCCCCCCGCAACCAACCACCACCACTCGCCCTCGCGCATGTCCATGTAATCATGTTCATATCCATGTCATAATCACAAGCATCATCTCATTGCAGTTGCAGCTGTTGCCGCTGGAAGAGAAGGCAGTCGAGTGGCAAGCTCAAGTGGAGGAGGCACAGGTGGCGCAGGCGCAGGCGCAAGCTGAGACAGCTTCAGTTAGTTTTACAACATCAGCAGCACCCAGCAGCAGCAGCAGCAGCACAACAACAGCAACTACAACAACAACGTCTGTTATAACTACAACCACACCAGCCACGCCAGCGCCCAGCAGCACAACAATCGCCAATTACAAGCTGGCACATGAAAAGAGCGTCTATCTGAAGAAGCACAACAAGCTAAAGAAGTTGCTGCAAATGGAAATGGAGATGGAGAAGAAGGAATTGCAAGACAAGCAGCAGCAGCAACAGAGCCTGTTGGGCATTCAGGCTCAAAACTCGTTGCCAGCCAGCAACGAGACAAGTTCCAGTTGAGTTGGACATGGTGGCTGTAACTATGTTCAAACTTTGAACTCGCCGAAGCTCAAAAAAAACTTAAAAATACACAAATTTAAAGCGAAATTAACTTTAAGACTTGTCCAAAATTTGTAAATATATAAATACGTACATAATAAATACATTATTAAAAAATAAACCTAGTTGGAGTGGCTTCATCAACAAGCCAAATTGACTAATTTGACTCACACAAATCACACACAAATCCGACTCACACGCAAACAAATGACTTAGGCAACGAACTTGACACTTGCGTGTGAAGGAAAACGGTGTTAAATTGAAATGTTAATTGCATATGCGAGAACGTATTATATGGTGGGAGGGGGGAAGGGGGAGGCTAAATGAGCGTCTGATTTTACGCCTACAGGAACCGACAATTAACTTACATTTTGTGAAAGATAGTAAAAAAAGGAAACCATTCCTTTTCGTGTATTGATTATTCGCATGGATTTGAGACAAATTATATGCCATTGAGAATTTTCAATGGCCTAAATACAGCAAGCTCAGCAAATCATCTATCTTTAAAAACATACAAAGGAGTTTTGTCATGAAGATGGCAACTACAAAAACCCGTATGTAAATATAGTGGAACAATTTTAGTTCACATTCACCTTTATTATAGCTTGAGATAAGGGTTAAATTAGGTTGCCATTGCTTCGGGCCTGTAATCGGTTGGCAGCGTACATTATACTATAGTTCGGGGAATTGAAGCACTAAATTTGTGTTTATCCACAATTCAGAATAATTCTCGCTGTCAAACTGGCAACACAAGAAATTCTCATAGGCTTCGAATTTGTATAACTAAGCCAGCTATATCGAGGCATCTGACAGTTATATTAGCTGGAGCAACCGATATAAATATCGATACAGAGTCATTTATTTCTTGATAATTCAAATTAAAATCGTTCTTTCAATTCCTGCTCTTGAATTTAAAAAGCACTGCTTTCTACACCTACCTTGAGCAACTGATTAATGGGCTATATAGTGCTTCATGGCATGATCAGGCCAGAGTCTCAATAGCCTCTCAATGGTAACTAAATATATACAGTAGCATAACGGAGTGTGCAGAGACGCAGACCATGCTGATTGGCACTTTCTTGAACAACTTTTCATAGCCTGCAGCAAAAGCCAATTAACTGAGCAATTAGCCTTGTCTACCACGACAACGGTGGCGGCTTCTGTGGGCCATCATTTAAACGGCGGCCTGGAGTTGATCACAGGGTAAGCCGACGCAGCAACGCTAACCCTGACCGTTGCTATAATCATCATCACCATCATCGTAACAAGAACAAACCGTAATAACTAAAATAACGTTGGTCGTAATTCCCACTTTAAATCGAATGTATTTTGACTGGGAGTCATTAGCCAAAGCTAATGTTTCGTTGCATTTGTCAACGAGTTCCGTTTCTTTGTGTCGCCATGATTCGTTTTAATTACCCTCCATAACATACCAGCTTTGAAGAATATACTCATTAATTATAATTAAACGGTAACAAATTTAAAAAGTAGCTAAAACATTCACAATTCGTTGTACTACACAGAAATGTTTAATTGTACGCAATTTGTTAAATATGAGCAACTTGGCAGCTACTAATTGTTTTGTTTGTTGTTTGGGTATAAATATGCATATGTAGTTAGGTGAAGCTAAGTCCAATTTAAGTGTATCTTTAATGTCAATTAACATGAAATCAAACATTCGAAATATTCAACTAATTACAACAGAATAAAATTAACTATTTCCGATTAGCCAACCTGTTTTTACCATTGCAGACGTACATGTTACTTTTGTTAAGTGTAAATGGAAAAAACTCAGTCTTCTATATAAATAACTCTGTGTTCTGACTGACTTACTCATCGAACATCTTACAGGTCAAAGCAAAATCGGTTGGACGCTGAAATTTGCACACAAGGTATAGTTGCTAGATCAGGCACTAAGAAACCACTTTGCAATAGCAATAGTGGGTCAAAATAGAGGTCAAAGGTTGTAGGGAGACAAGTTCTAATTTTGTTACCTTACTCACGACTCAATTTGGCCTCTTACTCAGGATTTATTTGAGGAAAATTGACAATTTCAAATATGTTCGCATAGAAACAGAAGGGCATTGCTGATCGAGGGCGGAAATGCTTCCTTATATGCGTCACAAATATCTTAACAAAATTGATAATATCTTTAGTATTCATTAACGCAGGTATTCTTGATTAACAAACATTGTTTTCATTTTATCTCAAATATCTTATCAAGCGAATTTCATAATAAATTTACAGATTTCGATAACTTACCCACTTACTCCAATCAGTTGTGTTTATTGAATAACAATTAAAATAATTTAATTTATTGCCAGACTGAATGAGATAAATGTTGATCAGATATTGGAAACAGATTGTGCCTGTGCACATCCATAATATAATTATACGTACTGCATAAATTCATATAAGAAATTCGAATATTTGCCCCGTTTTGTTGCTAAATCACAAAAGCCACCGGTTGTGTTAGAGGTAGAGCACTGAGCGGCTGCTTGTGCTGAAATTCCAGCTGCTGATGTACTCGACTGTGCGCCGTTCGTTGTGCAATGACAGCCCGGTAGCCTTGTGGTCCTCTCACCTCATAGTGAACGCTACGCACTTGACCGTTGGGCTCCAGGTGACTGTAGGTGCCATACACATGATCACCCTGGCGCTGTTCATGATGAAGAATATGCACTTGATGTATCAAATCGGTAATATGATGCTGATGCTCATAGTGTAGCTAAGGGAGAAAGGTAACTAGATCGATTAAAATACACTGCGGAAGTTGTAGGGGTATCCAAGAATAGGGCTTGTGGAAAGTTCCAAATTGTATAAAATCCTTACTATATTTTGAGTAGCCTAGAACATGCAATAGGCTATTGCCCTTTGACCACTATGACCACCGTATACTTACCCTCATTTCATCATGATTGTGTCCATAATCGTTATAAAATTCAATATGTTCTGCTGTCACAGGCTGCGTATGCGCCATGCCAATCAGTAGCCATAATGTCAGATACAATCTGAGTGCACGGCTCATTGTGAATCAACAACACGTGCACGTGGAAGCGCTGCCAAAATTAATTTCATTAGAAACGTAACGAAACGAGACAGAATTAAAGAGAGGCGGTTCGAGCGGCATCAAACAAAAAAAAGGAGGAGGTGAAAATCATTTGCACTTTAAAAACAACAGCAGCCAAACGAGTGGCAGCTCGCAGCAAAATGGACGGACACCAACTTCCTCGCAAGTTGCTGCTGCTGCTGCTGTTGGTGGATTACTGATTACATAGTCACGTTGTTAACTACATCTTCACGGTGTAGGAAAGGCCTTCCAGTTGCATTTGCAATTGCAATATATGTTGTGGTGTGCTACGCTATGGTTTGGTGCATGGCTATAGTTGGGCAATCAAATTGAATCAGCGACAGAAATCTTTCACACTTCGTTAAAGGTAAAGCGGGCAAAGGCAACTGCAAACTGGCAACTGCCAACAGGCAGCAGTCAAACCCAAAGCCATCGTCAAGGCAATTTAGTGTCAAAAGCGGGCAGGCCGATAAAAAATAAAAGCAACAACAAAAAGATTGCAATATGCACATTATGAATGCCCACTCGCCATCTAACGTGACTTGCCACCACGCCACAAGCAGACCTGACTTGACCTGACCCACCACCTGTGCACCCTTTTTTGCCTGGAGGAGATTGCCGTTTATGAGTGAGTCCAGTGGGCAACTTTCTTTCTGTTCATTGCATCACCGTGTTTTGTGGTTGTCTCATTTTCTGCACGTTTCAGCTGAAAAAGCAAAGATTTGTACAAGTGACGTCGACGCGCCAGCGCCAGCGCCAGCGCCCATCGCCCAGCCCCCAATCTCAACTTCCCACCAAGCCTGTAGCTGCTTAGATGCCTCGCAGTTCATAAAAATCAATGCCCTTTTGATTAGTTACAGCTGTAATTGCCAGCTGCTTTTGTGAAAGGCACGCCGATTCAGTCCCCGTCTATAATAGAGAAATTGTCTAATTAAGCTCTGGTTTGTTGGCTTTTCAATTGGCCACGGGCCATATTACGCATACGCCCCGTAGTATCAAATAATTTCTAGCGATCTCATTGTGCTGCCTCATTGCACAAGCATTAAATATTTAAACATTTCGCCCGCTGGCTGCACTTTTTTTCACCAACAAAAAAATGAAACTTAGCGGGTAACCAAGAAAGAAACCAAGAAACAAAAACTCCGAAAATTGCACAGAAACTTTTGATAATTGTGGTGTCAAAGCTGTTGACTTCGGGCTTGTGAATTATTAGCATAATCTCGACTAACCCTGTCAGGTTGTAACCCAAGTGAACTTTTCAAATCGTTCAGCTGAAAATGTAGCTGGCTCAGTTTTAGATTAAACTGAGGCTGAATGACAAGTCTGATTAATAATTGAAAAATGCACAAAAATTAACAATTCATGTTGTAGATTATTACCACATATTTACATTTTGTTAAGAATTGCACACATTTTTCTCAAAAAACTTTACCAATTATGTTGTGTTGGAATACGCTGAATATCAAAGCCATAACTCAACGAAATGATTATCTAATCACATGGACAGCTCAGGCACGTTGCGCATCTTGACTTAAATGTCAAAGGAGGCGTTTTTTGACTTCACTCAAGCTGCAATCTTGTCTAGACAGGCTTGGGTATGCCATATACATTAAAGCCTGGCCAGACAAGTTGCAGACATTAGACTAGTTTCAGATATTTTTGTTGTATTTAGTTTTTAAGTCTGGAGCGTGTTTCCTTTTGACTAACTAATTGTAATGAAAATTGAAATGAAAAACACACTGCACTCTTTTCAATTTCATTTCTATTACCAACATTTTTCAAACTGGCTAATAATATTTAAAAGAAACGCACGCGCCATTAAGACAGGTAACATGTGGATGTGGCACATGTTTATTCATAATGGCCAGGCCAGCCAGCCGTATACAACTGGACCAAGCCGGCCAGGCCACAAGTCCCGGCATCAGCATCAACCTCGCTCGCTAAGTCAGTCAGTTAGTCGGACAGTAGATACAGATACAGATATACGTAGATAGCCTGCACAGTTACATAGTTAATAGCTCTCCAAGCCGCGTACTTCCCATCAATGCGAAATGAAAATGAAAACATTTTTTCTATTGATTTGTGGCCAGATTTCTTGTTTTCCTTGCTTTGTTTACATAATGAAATGCCACCGGACTCCATCACACCCCGCTACAACCATTCCCGCCCGTCACCCGCTCTGGCCGCTTGACCATTTGCGGTGACGTTTAACACAGTTTGTTGTAAGAGCTTTAGTTATGCGGGTGCCTTTTCTCACATAACATTGCTCAATGTCTGTCTGATCACTCGCATATATTTGTATCTATTCCTACGTGTATATGTATTTAAAATGTACATACGAGATCTGATACTTCACAGAGAGAGAGAGGAAGAGAGAGTCAATCGCATAGTCGTGCTAACCTTATTCAATGCTATTTGTTGTTATCGTTACTTTTATTATAGCTGTTGTTGTTGTCGTTGTTGGGGTAACTGCAAGCCATATCAATAGCGCCCATATAGCCAATGTCGTGGCAATGCTGAGCTACCGTTAAATTGTATATGTGGAAGTTACGAGGCACTTAGTGATTACACTGACAATAAAAATAACTAACTAGGTTGGGAAATGTGGTCAAGAAAACCTGGGCACTTTTTCTCATAAAACATTTCTCTTGCGTTTATGAGTAAATAAAATGATTAACCTATAACATTTTATGGAGCACTAGCTGCTATAGAAATGTATTTCTTTTTAAAATGCCTTTCCTTAAATTTAAATTTGGAAAATTACATAACAAATGAGATGTATAAAAATAATCTGAAATATTACAGGGAGTTTGTTTATCAAATCTCAGCAGGGTAGGTTTATAATCGTGATCTTCCCTACATTCTTGGATACACTCTCAACCACAATAAACTCTTACAATAAAATGGGCTAGGTCAAGAACGCTAAAGATGCCTTTGGTTTACTCAAAACTGTTAAGCAAACAATTTGTCTGGGTTTAATTATGATGTGTTTTAAGCTTAACATATTCTTACTTTATTTCATTTCATTTCAAACTTAAGATATAACATTGTCAATGTGATTCTACTGGAAAGGTACAAAGAATGAGCTGCACTTCTACTAACAATTAAGTACAATCTGAATTAAGACAAATATGTACTAAATTTGAACTAGATTGCATTTAATGATCCTAAAGGCTCGTTTTTGTCTCACATTTTATTAAGTTTGTTTTTCCAAGTGCATGTGCTTAAAGATCTTTTATTTTAATTAAAAAGTTATATAATTATTGTGGGATTTGCATCTAATATCTTCGCTTTAATTTTTATAACTCATTGGGGGTTAACGTTGTGTATGTTCAACTTTTGCCTCGTAAATAGTTAATTTATATGTTCATCTTTTGTCTCTTCAAAGCGATCTATTCAATTTGGGTTTCCTTTTTATTATACCGTCACTGAGAGTATTATAATCTTGATGGGACATTTGTAAGGCGTAGAAGTAAGCATCTTCGACTGCATAAAGTATATAAAATCTTGATTAGCATGATGATAAGCCTAGTCCATAAAGCCATGTCCGTCTCTTTGTCTGTTTTTACGCAAATTACTTCTATCGTATAGAAACTTAACACATATGTATATAAAATTCGCCAAGATGAGAGCAATAGAACATATAGCAACTCTTTCAGAATTTATTTTAGTAGAGAAAATTGTTTCTATTTGACCTAAGCCATCCAAATTTTTGTGTGTATCAGTTTCAGGACACTGCACGTCTGCTGGTCAAATATGATCATCGTTGGATAACTTAGAGTATCATCATATAAACACTTAGTATGAAAAACTTTTTTGGTTCTTTTAAAAGTGCACCAAATCTGGTATGCGTTTTCAGAACTCACCACGCCAATATTAATCCAGCTCGGCTGTAGCATACCAGTGTTTCATAGCACCCACTTCTATACTTATAGAAAAACATATTAAGTTTTACATTTCCTTCCTCATAGTCCTGCTTGGATTTACATAAAGCCCGGTTCAAGGCCACTTTCGTGCCTTTCCCACTGCATGGCCTTCTTAATGCCTTCCCGGGCATTACAACTATTTGCACGCTGTGTACGTGCATGTTTGGCAATTAAAATGCACCTAGGACAAGCTCGACGAAAAGAGAGTTGAAATTACCAAAAAGCACTCAATCCGATACGAATCAAAAAAACGGACAACAGCCGCCACAACAGCAGCAACATAACCAAAAACCGACCAATTTAAAACACCGCGAACCTGTTTTAAATGTAAAATTTACATAATGTGCTCCAAATGGGCAACAGGTAAGTATAAATCTTTAGACAGGCTGCAAAAAAAAGGTAAAAGATAAATAAAACTAAAAGCCAACAGCAATGACAATGACAATTGTATGCGAAACTTGCGGAAAAGGCCAAAGTTGCCAAAAAGAAAAAAGCACACACAACAACAAAAAGAAACGCGAGATCTCGGGGACTCTGCATACAAATTGAAGTTCATGGAAAATCAATTGTATATATGTATATGTATTATTGTAAGCGTGGATGAAAGTAAAACGGGACAATTGAAGGGGAACAGCAATAATAACTGCAACTGGAGCTGAAACTTAAACTCGATACGTTGAAGGCGACTTATAGCCAGGCAATTTATGCTATTGAACTTTGCTTTATGCAAATTGAAAATCCATAGCCGAGTTTTGAGTAATTGCAGCGCTGTTTTATTATTTTTCCCATAACTTCGAAGCACATAAAATGAAAGGCTTAAGTTTTTTTTTTTTTAACAACACTTCCCCGTAACATAAACAGAAAACAATTTTAGGCGCCGCTTACTTTTATGATTTCTTGGGATATCAATGGCCAACACAGTCTTCAACTAAAAAGCAACCGCTTTGTTTAGCTGCCACACTTGCTCTGACGTGTTTGAAGAGCTCTTTAAGTGTACTTACTTCCACAAAGATGTCTCGACAAGGTAAAGTCTGACATATCTGCCAGAGATCTTCACCAGTCACAGTCTCTATTGCATCATTTGTATGAATTCTGAGCACATAAATTGAGTTGACAATATGAAAAACGTGGCTTAGCAAACATATATATATAATTATATGCATATGTCTATGCTTCTAGCAAATTAGATCAGCATTTGGCAATCTAGTTTGGTAAATAACAACAACAACCAGAGCTTAGTGTGCAATTTAATTAACTTTTTGCCTTTTGTTCAACTATAATTGCAAGTAGTTCGACGCTGCTCATATTCAATAAGCACCCACAAAAACCCAAGCCTAAATCAGCAAACAAAAGGGCATGATGCCGCATTTTGTGCAGCTCCAGCTCCAAGAAATCATAAACAAAAACAGGCCGGCAATTGCTTGTAACCGCAAATTAGTTTGAAACACCCTAACACAAAAGGAAAAACAAGTAAGATGGCTATTTTCAGCCAAACGAAGCTGATATACTCTTGGAATATGAAACATCTTCTGGATTTGATATAAGCGAAATATATATAAACTAAATTTATATAAATATATATATTTTACAGACTATATCTTAGTCTTATTAACTAATTGCTTCATAGCAACGCTGACATTGTCTGTTCATTAATTGTCCTGACTACAGATTGATGATTAAAGAATTGGCACAGCCCATGTGCGTAGCAGTTTAGCCGCTTAATCAAGGACACTCATTTATAACCGTGGTTGTCTCAAGTAACACCTTATGATATATGTTATGTGAAAAGATTGAGAAACAAAATTAGCCTAAGAATTAGCAGAGTTTTATTCTAAGACTCCAATATGGACCCGCTCATGTTGATGACAGCTTTGTCAGGAATGGCTTCTATATGTTTTGAAAGTGTATATGACCTAGCTTATAAAGGCTTATAATTTTTATCTGAATTGCTTGACAGCTTAAGCAAAAGTGTCCATCGAAGCAAATGGACTGACAATAGAAATGTCTCGGTTCATCATACACACGACGTACATAATTTTGCCTTACATAGATGCTGCCTTTAGGTGTTACATATTTTATCATAGATTTCGCTTACCCTCTATAAGAGTATTAAAACAGGCAGCAAAACTGCAACAACAACAGCGACTTACAACCACAAAAATAAAACCTACTGCAAACTACATAAAGCCTTGCAAAATTCGAAAATCCATTGCAATAATAACCATAAGCCAAGCTCAACGTACCCCCTCTCCCCTCTCACCCTTCCTCGGCAGCTGTAAAAATCAGCAAGCGATGCGCGCCTTTATTCCGTTTCGTATTTTTTCTTAACGCGCGTAGATTTTTCAATGCTGATAGTAAAAGTGACGCATCACATGGAGTTTGCTTGCCGGTTTTGAATATACCCTATAATTGGCAAACAGAGTATATAAGTTTGCAGGCACTGAACACAGTAAACTCTGTTTAAATCAAAATAAGACGCACAATACTTATGAGATCCCTTAAATTTTATTCAGAAATTGTTCAGTTTTGGTTATTAGAAGTTCATTTTATTTGAACGCTCCATTTCCAAACCGGAAAAAGAGTATTCAGAGTATTTCAATGCTACTGTCGTGGCTATTTGAGTCTGACTCAGAAAACAGGTTATGTGGTACATGCAATGTAATTCGCAGCTGAGATTAATTTATCTTAAAATATGTGTGTGCCACGCCCAGTAACATTTCCGTTAATTACATAGTTTACCACGCCTAAAAATTTAAGGCTAGAAAGTTGAAAACTTACAGAATGAATATAATGGTCAATGTATACATTCTGTTATTTTTATCAAGATAAGTTCAAGGAATTATTTATAGCCAATACGTTTGAGAGGCGGCACCAGATCAGTGATCAGAAATATAACATTTTTGGATTTTTATTATGGAATAAAGTTGTAATTTATATCATTTTGCTTGCTTTGTAGATCGAGCAAAATTTCTTTTCTAAGAGTAATCAAAAATGTAGCCAAAACACAGCTGAGATAACACAACAGTAGCACGTTCACACCTATAATACTTAAGAGAATTACCAACTTACTCTTCTATATTTCAAAATATATTTTTTATTTTCATAAAACTTTTTCTAGTAAAAAAATAATCGATTTCGTTTTACAGAAATTTGTTTCTAAATTTATTCAGAATTCTCTCAACAACTCTCTTTTTATATAAATATTTGTAAATACATTGAAGCTTAACATTTCAGGTAGTAGATATGATTAGACTAGGTTCAGGAGCTGAAAGTGAAACTGTTTCAATTATCTAAGAATCTGACTGGCTCCGCTATAAATATATTGCATCGGTTGTTGGAAAAACATTCAAAATGTCTTTCAATTCATCGGAAATACTTTCTATATTTTAGAAAATAAATTTCTATCCCCCGTTCAATATTCTGGAAGATTGTCTATATTTTAGGAAGATTTTATATTTTTATATTATCGTTTTTTGAGTCAATGAACTCTACCGTCTTAAAGGTCAAGCAATGTTAGATGTGATTTCTCAGATGTTACAGCTTTCTTGCGTATTAACCCCTGATATAATTAGGGTATCAAACAGGTCGACTCGTTTATCTTAGTATTCTTACTTGCTGTTATTATTTCATGAGTCAATGACACAAACACACACACATAAAAGCATATACATGCATATGTAGGCATGCATGTTTATAACTCATTTTGCAATGTTGAAAAAACGTGCTTCTTGCCTGGTTTGGCCTGGCCTGGCCATCATCCTCTCGGAGAGACAATCACTTTGAAAGGGTCGTGTAGTTTGCATTTTATAGCCTTTGTGCTTCTGCTGAGCCAAATGAAAAAAAAAATAAACAGAAAAAAATCAACTAAAGAACCGAAAAAGGTGTTTGCTGTCTCAGCTGCAATCCATGCTAAATTTGGTATTTGGCAATAACCATTCATAATGGGTTAGCCAAGAGCTTTCAATTTAAAAACGCTTTTAGTACTCGTATTTTCTTTTGTTCAGTTGTATAAAACATCATGATTATAGCTTAATTTTGTAAGACGCTCAAAATAGTTGTAGACGCTTATTTGTTTTCCTTTTGCTATTATAAGCAAAACCACAAAGAGCAATTGAAGTTCAAGAGAGTTCGAGTTAATGATTGAAAATAAATTGATTTATTTGTGGTTTTATATAAATTTGAATTTGAAAAACGAGCGTTTTGCTTTGTGCAGTGTTAACTTTTGAATCGGACACGTGGCTTGTATTAATTTAATCGGTTAATCTGTTACGCGGCATGCGGCATGGGAAATAATTTTTACAAAATGAGCTGCAAATCGTTAATAATGAAATGTTATTCAATTTGAATGTTTGTGTAGTTAAAGTTAATGTTAGATATGTTTGTTTAATATATATATGTGTGAATTATTAATGAGCAGATCATTGGTTGAAGAGGGTCATTGAAATGATCTGATTAGCTAATAAAATTCTAATTCGAGTAATTACTTTTAATGCCCTCAAAATCATGAATATTTTCAAAACAAAGCGTAAGACACAATTGCTCTGAATATTCTCAGCATTTATTTAAGAAATTTCTCTTTTCAAGCACTTCTCAAATTACAAATTAGTTACAATTTTTCTTAGGTTTGCATCATAGCCGTAGCCAGCCAGGTACGTTGTGATTTTGAGGGATTTTATATCAACTCGGATGAACTGAAGGAAGGTCGAATCTCATAGCGAATCTCATATTGCTGCTGCCTATCGTAATCTTGCTAATTACTTTAAAGAGTTCACTTTTCGAACTTATGGTTCTGTTTGAATTAATTATAATGAGAACGGCTTGTATCAGTGTCTTGTCAGTTAGAACGATTTCCTAAAAGTAGCTAAATGAGTTACTGATTACTGGTTTTGGTTGCAAATTCAAACATGAATGACTTAACTCATTCATCATTCTTAGCTGAAATATTCAACTCTGCCTTCAGCATTAGTATTTCTCAACTCTGCACAAAATCCTAAACATTCTTTAGACAAAATTAGTTTCGTACGAGTATTTTCCATGATTTTCTTTTAAACACACATAGTAGCTCATATAAATGGTTTGCCACCCAGCCAAACCATTTCACAGCAGCCACGAAAAATGAGGCTTAAATTATTGGCTTGGCATTTAACATGACAGCCACATTAAATTGTCCACTTTGGCAACCTGTGCCGGCGCCATATATACTCGCAGATACCCACATATGTATGTAATAGTATATGTTTATATATATATATAAATATATATATATAAATTCACGTAAGTAGATCTCTATATAGCTAACTAAGCTGCTGGCGTTGGATATAATTGAGGTTTGGCCTAGCCTGGCCTGGGGCGCTGGCTGGGCTTTGCTGGTTGAGATCTTGCTCTCTTAAGGAAATGCTGCCTGCAAACGTCGCAACGCTGTCGACCGCCAGTCAAGAGTTGAAAAAAGTTTTTTAATTGTCACTTTCGTTGGCCCGACAAAATTTCAACAATTTTAATTCAATTTTAATGCGTCCAAATGAGTTTTCTGTGATTGTGCAAGAGCTGCCCAACCTGGGTCTGCCACGACGGACTGGTGCAAATTATTTAAATATTTTAATGTCCATATATGTTGCAAATGGATCCCATAACTCATTTGCCCAAGATCGCATATATATTGACCGATCTAATCTAAGTTTTATGCAAAGCAAGCCAATGCGAGAGAGATTTGCGGCTAACGAACATACAGCGTACGGCCGACCAGTTATCCAACTCAGGTTCCAATTGTAGCTACTTACTTGCACAACCTTGAGCCACAAACGTGTGGCACTAAGAAGATGTGACTTGGTTAGTCAGTTGGTTAGTAAGACATCAGCATCCGTTGGGCAATAGCTAAATTTGAATGGATTACTGCAGTTATGAATAATATACGTATGCAGTTTCAGAGCTCGCACAGAACTTGTTTCCTTGGCAACTTAGTATTTCTTGTACATGACGACTAGTTGTAATTATGAACATGCTATTAATTGTTATTAAGATCAAATCAAAATTCAATTTATTTGTAAATTAAACGATTAGTTAATTTCATGTTGTCGTATAGTGTGCAAATATAGAGCTTCATTTGATGTGCAAAACTGATTAGAACAAACGACTGTCTGCACTCTGGGACACAACGTTATCTAGAAATTAAGTACAATAGAGTTTAAGGATAGTTAGTTAGGTAATTCTGAACACATTGCATCGGATAATGTGAAATATATATATCACTTACATAGGAAAAGATAATTAATATAAGAAAAGGATTTAACAAAACATTTGTCTTCCATACAATGTATTAAGAACTCTCTCAGGGCATTAAATAAATACGGCAAAACACACATATTCTGTACAGAAAGGAATAGGTCGGTCTTCTAGGTCTGTTTAAAAAATGGTGACGATTCCTTCATAAGCATTTTTAACCATTCGCAATCGTTTCCATACTTAAATGAAAAGCAAAGAACTGCAAGCGGAAACCTTCTGAAATTTTGGTTTCTAATAAAGTTTCACTTAAATGGGATTAGTTAAGAATCAAGTTAAGAATCAAAGAAATCTGCAATATAGGAAGTTTCTTTGCTTGCATAATGCTGTAATTTTCTCAAATTTCTTGCAGGCGAAATCACCCACATCACATGGGTCTATATGACGTATAAGTAATATGTAAGAAATTCAAAATAAATTTAACTTTGATCGATAATAGACTTTCAATGTCTATTAAAATACTTGAATAAAAGCTTTAAAGCTAAGCTTTTCATTCCTAAATACCCACTAAGTATGCTATACTTAAAATCTCATTGGCTGCAGCTTTGAACTTTAGCAAGTCCGCGAACCACAAACAAGCTTCATTTTGGCATACAAAAAGCCAGCTTATATAGCTTCTCGCACCATTTGCCCGAGGTCAAGCCAGACTCAGACTCAAATCACTACCGGAAGAAAGACTCTCTTAAGAGCCAATTAAAACACACAAATTGACCAAAGAAAGAAACCAACAAAAACGAAGTTATGTAAAGCAGTTGCAAGTTGTGCAGACCGTAAACATCAGACGAAGAAATAAATCTTGTAAGTCGTGCTAGTTGGGAGGAAATCACAAAGATATATAAACGCAACTGCAAAGAAATTGTGGCATCAATTGGCCATGAATTGTAACAACTATCAATACACCTGTAATTAATATGCATTTAAATATGTATAAGCAAAAGTGCAGCTTTGTAACGCCAACATGGTTAGAGACAAACAGCGAGACGCTCCATTTACATTTTGGCGGATGCATTTGTTGCCATATTCAGAATGAGCTGCCATAAATAAATTTATTATATAAAACTATGTGAGTAGCTTTCGTATGCCTACGTACCCATAAAATTAGTGAAATATTGAGCTGCTGATGCTGCTCCAGCTTGACTTTTGTTTATGTTATTGTTTTGACATTACCTTAGATGTTTAGAAGCACTTAGAAGATCATAGTTAAAAGCCATGGGAATAATGAAAGTTGTTTGCACTAAGAGTTGTAAGTAATTATAAACGCAGACATATTACGCAGTTAATTGTGGCCATAAAAGAACGTCTTTGGATTCAGTAGTTTACCCTTACTCTTGCTGAAGTCTTCTTCGTGTTGTTATATTAATTGGTCAGTTATTCTTGACTTTAGTAAACTTGGTGAACGATTTTGAAGTAGAAAAGTTTAGCTCTAACTTAACTTTAACTGAAAACTAAAGTTTGACTAGAAAAACTGAAACTCTGGAGTCGAACATAGATTATGTTCAAAGCAACCGCCATGTAATTTGAATTTTCTGAAGGTTTACACTTGCAAAAACCAAATCTTACATAAATGTTTTCATTTCATAAATTTAATTTAAGTAACTCTTCTACCAACAAATGTAGCTATAAACTGGTATTGATCGATTGCATCCAATATTTTTATTGTCCCTATTAACTTCCATAAATCCAACTGTGCAAATAAGTAACCAGAGATCGCTAAATATAATACATACTTGAGGGAGAATACAAAGGCATTCCTGATACCATTTTCTTCATTGATTTCATTTAATCAACGAATTTCAAAATAAAATACTTGTTTCAAATATTTCCATTTACAGTCCAATTTTCAAAAATTTATTTTACATCAAATTCACAACTTAAATTAGTAATACGCCCTTGATTAGCATTATCGTTTTGAACTGTTAGCAAGTATCGTAGATATCAAAAGTGTACATTTTGCAACTACCAATCCGTCTTAGCTTCTAGCTATAGAGATTTTACAAATTTTATACAAACTAATTGCACTTAGAAAACTAAATCATAATAATTTCTTGGAGTGATGCGTTTACTTAGTAGTGACCCGCATAGGGACTCGCATAGTGTCCATAGTGTCCGGCATCGTATTGGGGCACATATTCGTACTGTCCTTGATTGTAGTAGCCATCATCGTAGTCGTAGTGAATTGGAGCAGCTGCCGCTGGTGCATAGTGCTTGGAGACTTGAAGTAGAAATAAACAATGGCACAATGGCAAAAGTAAGCAAATTTTCAAGCTTGACCTGTGATTATTGTTTGCTCGCAGCTAACCCAGAGAGCTGTTACAACAACATGACCAACAAAAATTGTACGAGTAGTTAGATATACCAACAGCTGCTACTACTATATGTTGCTAGTTTGTTTGTGGGTGCCACAACAAAAAAAAAATTTCAATGCTGACAAAACAATTTGCCTGCTTTTTTGTGCAATTTCTTTGCTTTTGCAAATAAATTTGTTGTCACGAATTTGTAAGAAAAATATCACAGAAATAAAGAGTCAATTGGTCACAGGTGCTGTTGTTGTTGTTGTTGGCGTAGGTGTTTGTATTACTTGGCTGTTGAAATTTCTTTAAACATGCAAATGCTGTTGAGAGCAAGTTCGTTGCCTAAGTCTTTTGTTTTTCGCATTGGCCAATTTCTGTGCGTTTTTGTGTGATTCTTAATTAAAAATTGAAGCTCCTCACCCTCCCCACAACACCCACAATTATAATGATGATTTTCACAGCAGCAGCAGCAGCAGCAACAACACCAACAAATGCATTTCCCATGCAAATTCCCAGCGACAAGAAAAATATTGCGACATTGAGAAAAGATGTTGGAGCGCAGTTGGAATGAAATGGGTAAAAAAACAACAACATATTTCTGCGGTTTGCTGCCTTTGTTGTTGTTGTTATTTTTCTTGTTGCAGTTGCATATGACATAATTAGTGTGAGAAAAATGTAGATGCACAAAATATGAGAGCTAAAAACTAAAAGTGCAAACAACGCTTCTGAGCAAAACAAAGCTTATCTTTGATCAGTTTCAAGTGAGTGAAGAAAATGCACACTATTTTCATGACATAATTTACTGCTTGTGTGGGCGTGGCACATTAGTCAACCATGTCATGTTACACATACACACCCCACGCCCCCTCATTTCGATATGATTCAGCTTAGTCGCTCGACTGCACACACTCAGCTTACAAAAATGAGACTAATCGCAATTTATTTCAAAACTGCAAGACCCAAGCTAAAAATGATTATTACAATGAAAAATATGTGGTTATGCATATACGATGATGTCGCTCATTAGCACTTAACACCCTCTGACAGACTCAATTGATTCAGTAGGCCGCATAGTAATCAGAATCAGCTTCAACATCAAAGTCAACGTCGTCTTCAACGTCTGGGCGCAATTTGCGATATTGATTGTTAAAATAGTTGGCATGACGCCTGAACAGTCTCAGCATGCGATAGGTGTTCATGCCTAAAAAGGGGAGTGGAGTTGCAAGTCAGTGAAAACCACAACAACTACAACAACAACTAGTGGAAGTGCTCCCCATTTAACCGGCGTGTGTATACCTTTAGGTGAGGAAGTCTAAACTAAACAAATGTGCCGCTAAAATATAAACTATACTATTAATTGCAGGTTCTAAACAAGAAAGAGCGACTTAAGTGGTGTTTACACTCTCTCAATTTGTGGCGAATTCGGTCTGAACACCGCTTAAGTTGCAAATTATGCTGCACTACTCACCATAGGGTGCTTGCGAGGCAGCCACAACCAAAGGAGCTGGGGCCACCGGTGCCACGTGATTGATCAGCTGTGGCTCATAATGAGCCAGGATGGGCTTATGCGCCACAATGGGCTTAGCAACAACTGATTGAGCATGCACAGTGGGTCCAGATTTGGTGACAACAGCATTAAAACCATGAATGGGATCGGCCGTATAATCGACGGTGCGTATAGAGCCATCAGGTTCGACCAGCGAATATTGACCTAACAGAAGAGTAAATTATATATTTAATATTAAACTTTTATTTAAAATGGAACTGGCATTATCTGGTAGTTGACTTACCCTTTACCACATCACCATCACGTGTCTCATGTTGTGATTTCACATCACCCGTTGTGTGATCTGCTACGCCATAGTTGAAGGCATATTTGGGATGATCCTGAAAAGAATAGATATAAAAGTTGTCAATTCCTTATTGTTGGTTAATCTCTTCATACAAAGCATCCTATTTTGGAACCAGTTTTCAAATGCTCTTTAAAGTATATTGATTCTTGCATATAACTAAGTTTAGTATGAACAAAAATAGTATATAGTGGACATAGTGCAGACTAGATAGGAAGGAAGACTTGCATTTTCACATACTACTGAAAACTAGGATTCAAATGCCCTTATAAAAAGTGATCCCTTTACAACACTTGTGAAGGAGCTCTAGAATTTATTTACACCTTATCAGAATGCATTCCTAAGATAACTTCCGCGTTAAGAACAAATTTACAATTATAATTTTCGATAAAACAGACCAAGCCCGTTCCGATTTTGGGAACTTAAAGAAGACATTCAAGATATTTACATAGCAAATATTTTTGGATATAGATTCCTTTCTATGCCTTCTTATATCTTTTGTAAGGAAATTTTGGTAAGTTTTAACTTCGCGATATTACTAAAATTGATATTTTAAGTATTGTATATCCTAATATGTGGTTCAAAGTAGTCTCTCAAAGCTCTCTCTGTCATAAAAGTTTACTAACACTTTGAAGCACAGTTTTATTTTGAACTGAAAACATACAGTCACTTCAGCTTCACATATTTACACTTTTGAAAAACTCACATAATAATCAACGGCATATCCTGGCCGCGCCAAAGCCACACCGGCAAACAAAGCCAACGAAAGGATCACAAAGCACACGATGTTTGCCATTTTATTCTGTATATTATGTTTAATCAACAATATCTTTTATAAGATTTTCAAAAATTTGCTAAAAAACAAATAGATGTAAGTTATAAAATTCGCACTGCTCACAGCTTTCAATTTCGAAAACGTTTTCAAAAGATTTACTTGTAGTTATTCAACGGCACCAGATACAAACACCGCCAAGTTGCCCGGAATACTGTGGCGATTCTAAAGCCAAGTTTCCATTAAATAAGCGCGAAATGTGCAAAAGCAGAGACAGCGACGCACGCAGCTCAGTAGCAGAGATCTGTCCAAGTTTGGCTAATTTCTCAGTCACTCAACTGTGCAGAGGTGGAGGCGAAGTCTCTGTTTCTCTGTCGTCTACGCTGTCGTGGTGAGTAAAGCAGACCATGTGAATGAATGAAAAATATTGCAGCATATATCCATGGGATGTTGCTACAACCTGAACCAACCCCAGCTAGTGCAAATTGACGACACATTTTCAATGCAATCTTTTGTACTCATAGTTTTTGAAGTCATCGGGCCAATCACTTTTTAGGAATTATGCCAAATGAATCATAACATTAATCATTGATTTCCTTAACTTGTCCAGAAATTAACTGCAAAAATTATGCTTCAAATTATTGCCCTAGACTTTTACAAATAGTTGACCTTAAAGAAAAAACGACAATTTATTTAACAACTTAATTCTTAAACAACTTTGGCTGACAATAACAAATCTCAGCTGCCAAAATCGGGTCAAGTTACAATTGACAATTGAAGTTTAAGTAACAAAAGCCCTAGTTATTTGGCACATGCGAAATTCTCAGTGATCTACTTGAATGACAACAGCAGCAACAACTACAACAGCAACAGCAGCAAAAACTGGACCTCTGAATCGCTGCTGCTGTTGTTGTTGTTATTATTGTCTTTATTGTCATTTGATGAAGGTCAAGCGCGGCGGGCAAAGTTCAGAGTTAGCCGCTGTGTTCTAAACAGCAAATGAAAGGAAAAGTTGTTGGCTAGAGCGAACAAAAAGTTATGACACCATCGAATTATAGTTAACTAATTATTTGATTAGTTGCTCTGTTAAGTTTTTGCTTGTCGCACAATCGTGTTCAGTGGGAAATTAAGTGCACGCCATGGGAAATTATCATATAAACAGGGGTGGATTATATATGAAAGGAAAGCTCTATTTTTATGTATAAGATCGATAATTTTCATAAGTTACTTACCCTTTAATTATTATTTTCTGGCTTATTTAATGTGAACATTTTGTTGGCCGAAGTTGAATAATCTTACAAAGGCAAAGTGTATAAGCTCCTTGATCCTAATATCTTTTTGAGAATTTGAACATATATCTAGTTATCCCTTGCAAAGCTAAGACAGAGATTAAAAATGAGTTGAAAGCAATATCAAAGTAATGCTTCGACTCCCTTGTTACTGTCCCTGAAGTATTGCCCTCGCAAGATATCACTGGATTTAGAAAATCATCATCTGTAGCTTTACACTTCAAGTTACAAATATAACAGCGTTTTTACCGATGAACCACAAACAATTGGTAACAATTTTAATAAAATACAACAATGGCTTGCGCTCATCCTTGAACCAAGAGAAGAACGTGCCAATTGTGGTTGGCAGGCAGCTAGCAAACCTATTAGAATTATTGAAAAAACCGCAAAGTAAAACTAAAAAAATTACTATAACTAACTGTTCAACTACATACTAACTTGTGTTGGCCTTTTGCCCATCAGATGACTTATTAGTTAATATAAAGTAAGGCGTTTTCTTCAGGTCGACATTAAAACAATTTCCCATAATTAAATGAAAATTAAACGCAAGACTCTAATTAAACTGAGCCATATGGTGAGAGGAACCAAATGTACGTATATAATCTTGAAGTTGGGCTACCCAAAAAAAGGCAAACAACCTTCGACTTTCAGCACTTGCATACAATTGTTTTTGTCCAAATCTCCAGTTTTTCTTGCCCAGATTTCGACTTTGACTTAGTCTGCGGTTACTTGGCGGCAACTAAATACTAGATTAAGTCAATTTGCATGTTTGTATTTACTACGCAAACTTTGATAACTCTATACGCTGCCGACAGACTTGCTGGGAAAATCAACTAACGATTGTCGGCATTTTCCGAAGGTTTTCCATATGCAGCTTAGCTGTTCTTTTTAGTTGTTTTTGGTTTTTTCTTTTGGTTTCGTATTTTTTGTAGGCAAGTAAGCTTGGCATGTGTGCGTGCCTTTGTGTGAATTGTTTATTGTTTTGTATACAACAACTATATGTGGGCAATTAACTTACAATAAATATCACTAAACTGACTAGACAACGTACACGCAAAGCCATGAATATGAGAATAAATGACAAATATTTAATGTTAAATGTAGCGTTAAGTTTTCGTTTTATGTGGGAGTCTAACTTTTTATTTGAGAAACGAATTAACAAACAAAGACAATTTATTAAATTTATAAACATAAGCAATATAATTTTTAATAGAGAGAAGTTAGAAGGAGTTTTAGACTTAGAACAGAATCTTTGATATCCAAGTAATACGCAGTTATCTATGTTGATCAAAGCTTGTGATTCCTAGAAGGAAAATACTGTTTGTGTCGCTATTGGCTCTTACCTAAAAAAATTATTAGTTTTCTTGAAATTTTAGATATTTTTAATATATTACCACAGATTTCTTCCTATAATTCTTCTTCATGACTCTGTTGAGTCAAAAAGCTTGGCCCTCATTTGCAAGCCCATTCAGCACGCTCAAGTACTAACCCAAGTTGGCAATTTGCAAGATTTGCCAACGCCCATGAAAGTGCACATTTCAGTCCGGACTCTTGGAGGCAGCTTGGAAGCTACTCGGTTTTTTTTTTTACTAATAGTGACTTTGACTTGGTTTACTTTTGCTTTGCCACCTAATTTGTGCTTGTTTACAGACACTAATTTGACAATGGGCTTTGAGCCTGAGCATTGCCAATGGACATTGGCTTGCAACATGGGTGGGGGGACCTTTGTGCGAATGTTGCCACACTGCCATGTATACCCAGGTCTTGGTCGTGGTCTTGGGGTGGGTGTCATTGTTGCTGTTGTTGTCGCTTAGTTGGCTATGCTTCAGTGACTCGCCCGCTGCCGCATTTTGTACCATCTTGAGCTCCAATTGACTGACCATTGTGTTAACTAGCCAAAGCTCTTGTAACATTCCTCAAACTGAAACCAGAAAATGACCCGTGGCAAATGCGACGGCAGTCGCTGTAATAAAATGCAAATGAATGACTACAGGCTGCTCTGCTTTGCTATAAATTTCGTTTCTTTTGTCGAGGAGTTCGAAGCGAATTCTTCGCACCTCTTTTGGCCAATTTGTTGCAGGCTGTTGAACTACTTATGGCTTACGGCTCGTCTGTGCCAGCGTGCCATGCATCAAATTAATGCTCAAATAATCCAGTTAACATTGGTTATATAATTGACGCTGACAGGTAGTATAACTTCTGGGCTGATTATATGATGCGCACGATAGCCATCTCTTTTTAGGTCGCAACTACTACGACTACTTTGCATCTTCATGATGTGAATTTACATTCTGTTGAAATTGTTATTTATGCACTGGCTAAAGTCAAATCGCTTAGACTTACAGTTTTAATTATGTCTGCTCAAGTTGTTCAACATAAGTTATTAATTAATAGCATTTTTCAATTAAGCTGACATATCGATGACATTTCAGTATGCACACTGGTGGAACTCCAGTTGGGACCTGAGTGAAATTTGTATTTGTTGGAGTCTAAAAGCCCCATTATGCAGAGAACAGACATAGATGAGTTGAAAGTTATTGCTCAGATTCAGATTCAGAAAGTTCAGCCGTACTTCCATATTTAAACTATTATTTCTTAAAGTTAAACCAGCAAATTCTTTAAATTTATTTTTTGCCTGAAATATTTATAAGAGCAGACTTATACTTAGGGTAACTATGAAAACCACATATCCCTGGCCTTTGAAGACAACTTGTATTCCATAGTTTGGCGGCCAATTAATGACCCATTTTCTTAGCCATAAACCCACTGTGCAAATAACATTTGCAATAATACATCTTGGACAGTCACGGAGATCGTCAGTTTACAGTAGCCGGCTTATCGCTTTACTCGTATTATCTATAAATTGTATCAACAGCGATCGATGAAAATCTGCAACTTGTATCTCAATGTTGCTTGTATACTTACACACACACGCACACAAAATCACATACAATAAGCACGCGTTGGGGACAACATTCGTAAACTTGAATGTCAACAAGTTGGAAGCCAATTGGCAAATGTAAGTAGCAGAGGAAAAAACGTTAGTAACTGTCATTTATTGATGAAGAAGATTGTTGCTTTAAGTCCGCTAAAACGAGCTAAATTTGAAATGTGAATACGAAAGGTTATTGGAGCAAACGATACAGGTTTTAGTTTTTGCATTGAATGAGTTTTACGTGAGTTTTCGGAACATCACGTAGAGCAGGGAATCGCTGCAGCCCTAACTCTAGCTCAGCCAGCGGAACTTCCTTCCGGCATTTCTTAGTTAGCAAAATCCCAATCAGACTGCACATGAATGGATGACCTTAACTGTTAAAGAACCTTTGGCCACGGGGCACCAAAGAGACACTACTCTGTCTTAATTAATGAATGGCACGTATGAGTCTTGAACTGTTGCCATTGTTTTACATTTAAACGCTTCGCTGATTTCTGATCTCGACGCAATGATAAATTTTAAATCTCTCAAAGCGTTCTTTTTTTTTGCACCATTTTGCTAGGCGTCGGCGGCTTAAGCTTCATACTCGTAGATCTATTTCCATTTGTCTAAATAAGTTCACGATGTCCGCCATTAAGAGATCAATATTTCGCCTTTGTTGTCTTTATTGTTGTTGTGGCTCACACACTAAATGTGACGGAAATGCGAAGATTTGTTGCATGCGGAAGCCAAACGAAGATGATTTAACTAAAATGTTTATTAAGTTTTTAATTACATGCGGGGGAGTAGGGCCGTTAGACAGGTTGGAACACTGGAGACCGCCATAGGTAACAGCTTCGGATGCAAAAGAGAGTGCAGAAGAGAGTAAAGCTATCAAATTCGTAGCCACAATTTGGCAAAGTGCTGATGGGATGGGGGGAGGTGGGAGAGGTGTTAACAACAAATAAGAGTAGCTTCACTTGTGGCCTTGTAAATGAGGTATAAAATGTAATAAATTATGTTACCATTTATATAAAATGCAAAAGAAAAGCTAGCTTCAAATGCCCGAAGCATACATACCATAACCTTGCATAAGCCCATCTATCGTGAGTTTTGAAAGTTAAGTGCACATCCTTTACTATACTATCCGTAATCCAATTTTGACGATTCTTACATATGAGCAGCTTACAGGAGAAGAAGTTTATAGTAAAAATTTCAAATCAATAGCTTTAAAACTGAGAGTCATGTTCGCATAAAATCAGACGGACATGACTATATCGACTTGGATTGTCATGCTGTTCAAGATTATATATACTTTATGGGGTTAGAGATGCTTCCTTCTGTGCTTTACAAATATCGTGACAAAATTATAATCACAGGGTATTATACGGCATTAATATACATATAACCAATCAAACTACAGCGTGCATGTGCCATAGACTTTGGTTTAAAATTCCACAAACTCACGACCAACAATTTTGCCACACCTCTATTTCAACCTTCTTTTTGAAGCCGTTAAGTAGACTACTGCAAACACTACCAACTATTGAAGCCTAAAAGTATATAACAACGCTTTTAAATGACGTCCAACATCATCTAACATTTATTGTTAAATTTTTCGACTAAGAGTATGTGACATATTACAAATTGGAAGACATGAGGCTATGTTAAAAAACCAATACTATATATTTTTAATAGTGAGCATAAATTACGTTTGCCCTGCAACAAGTTCATGAAGAGGATTTCAACGTGATTCGCTTTCTTCACGAGCGATCCTTTAAAGTTGTTCAGGACGGGGTGTCCTCTCAAGCAAAGACGGTCAGAGCTGGTGTACCCCAGAGTAGCATATACAGCCTGTATATGCACGAATTGCCCTCAGCTGACAACATGCCGATCTCGGACCAGAGCAATCTAGTTGTCGCCACCTTTGCAGATGGCACTGCGGTACTGGCCAGAGACAGTTGCGCCTTCACCGCTACAGATCTCGTCCAGATCTATTTAACAAAATTTGAGAACTGGGCCTGTAGATGGAATATTGCCATAAACACTGATAAGTGTGTAGAAGTCACATACACTATCTTACATGGTCTTACATTCTTACATGGTCAACTTTTAGACCAGAAGGAGCTCACAAATATCTTGGAGTCACTCTGGACAAGCGGCTAAATTTCCAGTGCCAAATAACTGATACAGTTAAGCGTCTTAAGGCAAAGGCGATCAGTATGGCTTGGCTTCTTAATGCCAGGAATAAACTGTCAGTAACCAACAAGACGCTCATTTACAAAGTCATTCTGGCACCCATTTGGAGATATGGTATTCAGGTATACGGCATAGCGGCAAAATCGAACCTCAATAAAATACATGTTGTGCAGTCTCAGAATTTCTGGCGCGGCATGGAACATACGCAACAGCGATATCGACAAAGAACTCCATGTACCGAGGATCGGAGATGTGATCAATCGCCAAGCTACTGCATATTTAGACAAACTCGCACATCACCCTAACCAGCTGGCGCAAAGGCTCCTAAGAAGTAGACGTAACCACGGAGTAAGAATGAGAAGGAGGCTCAAGAGAGTTCACCCAACCGACCTGTCCCACAGAACCCTTTAATCTTCCCCTTTTCCCATCCACTTACCCCATTATCTAGGTTTAAGTATATACATTTGTATATATTTTGTTGAAAATTATATATACCACTATAGCATAAGTTATTATTAATAGTAACAGGCCATGCAACATTGAGGCAAGTAAGTGAAACATTCTGCAACTTCAAGGGCAACCAAATAAAGTATGAAGAAGTATCATTCATGCTCCTTATACCAAGTAACCAGTTCATCATTAAGATTTCAAATACCAATTGTTAGAGAAGAAATATTCAAGGCAACAAAAACGTATTTGGAAACCCTGAGGAATTTTGTCCTTGTGATTGGGAAAAAAATAAATTATAATTTTCAAATGAAAACCACAATTTCAGTTTATAATTGCAGAGTTTATAAGTCCGGCTAAGAATTGTATGCAAATATGATACAATAGTATGAATATTGATTATATCATTATCAATAATAAAAAGAGAAACATACATATAAAATGAGTTTAAGACAAATTAATGTAAATTAATTTAAATCATAATTGAAATCTTTTAATAGATTGTGAAGCATATATTTACATACTCTATTTCTGTCAAAATAATATGTCAGAAGACTAGATGATTGTGCTAAGGATCAATTATCAGGAAATACTAAGAAAAACTCCTTACTGCTTCAGATGTAGCGTGGCTCCTCTTAGAAGTACATGTTTTTACATGTTTTTATAAATTTTATATCCAAAATTCAATTCCCAAACGACTTTGGCATAAAAACCGATATAAATGTAACCAAGTAAGGTGAACTTTCTTATGTAGAAATGTAGATATCGACCTCCCCCATGCAAAACCATCTCGAATTCAACTTTTCATTTTAACTTGAGTAATTGTCCATTGCTGTTGCCTTCACCTTTTCATATTCACACCCCTAAATTATCTAACTCAGCTATGACTGAATGATTTTGAGTGACTCAACCCATACTTGTCTATCAAACTGGACATGATCTATCCATGAATTAGCATACATTTCATATAAAATGGAATGATAATTATAAGCTGCAATTGATATCTCCACTGTTCACCTTTACCTATTATCATTTATAATTCAGCTGATATTTTTCATAGCTGTTATATATTATATACCGATTCTAACTAGAAAGTAAAAGTACTCAGGCATTATTTTGTTCATTCACTACATTTTATATTTATAGCATTTTGCTTGCAGTTTGAATTAACTTAACATTATTAAACAGAAAAATTAATTATGTTACAATTTCCATTTCCTTCTTCTTTTTTATGTTCCGTTTTGTTCGGTTTCGTGGGCGTGGTGGCGTTTGTTGATGGGGCGTTTGTTTATGTACAAAATCGAAGTTTGAATGTTTTACATTTAAATTACAAAATCGAGAATTGCGCGAAAGCTGAGAGACAGAGACAGCATGAGAGCGGGATGAAAGTTCATGTGTGCGTGTGTGTGAGAGAGAGAGAGAAAGAAGGGCGATTCATAGAGATGATGGTATTGGAGGTTATTATGTTGTAACTCCCTTTAGCTGCTTTTGTTGGATATTTACAAAGTGGCTGATGACTGAGTATTGGAGCAGGCTACTTCTACATGCTTTTCTGAGGTCGTCAACGTGCTTAAATAAATTATAGAAGAGTGGGCGTGGCAGTTGTGTGTGGTGCTTCAATCCATCATCATGACGATCCCGGCATCCAGACTTTAGTCCTTTAGTAGTGGGCGACATGCGCATGAGCGTTGTGGGTGGCATAACCATAAGCGGGCACAGCGGCAGCATGGTGCGCCAAGGAGCCAGCATAAGGCACAGCAGGAGCAGCGGCCACATGGTGAGCAATAGCGGGAGCATGCGCCACCAAAGGAGCAGCATGAGCCACCAAAGCTGGAGCAGCATGGTGAACAACGGGAGCGGCATGGTGAACAGTTGGGGCACTCTTGTGCACGACAGCGTTGAAGCCATTGTGGTCATCGGCGGTGTACTCAACAGTGCGCACTGAACCATCGGGTTCAACCAGGGAGTAGGAGCCCTTGACAACATCACCATCACGCACCTCATGCTGGGACTTCACATCACCAGTGTGGGAGTCGGCAACACCATAGTTGTAATGGTACTTGGGATAGGCCTAAGGGAAGAAACCAAACAGTTAGTGGTTATAATGATGCTGCTGCTGAAGTCAGCAGGCAGTCAGGTGATGGCCATAGGTTGCTCAAGTTGCTGCCGTGTTAATTTGCTGTGCATGCCACACGCCAGCCACAACAACAACAGATAGTCAAAACCAGCATTGTTGCTTGATGCTTGGTGTGAGAAAATTCCAAATGTCAAAGGCTATTTATTAGCCCTGGCCTGGTCAGAGGAACTCGAACTCACACACCCACAACCATACTTATGCTTGGGGGCTTGCTTACATGGTAGTCCAGACCCTCATCATGGTGTCCATGTCCATGGCCAGCATACACAGCCGGAGCAGCAGCATATAGAGCAGGTCCACTGTGCAGTACACCAGCAGAGGCCACGCTCAGGACAGCCAAGCAGATCAGGGACTAATGATGAAAATAAAAGCACAGTTTCAATTTTAAATTGATTTCTATAATCCATTCCTTGGAGCACTATGTCAGAGCACTAACTCATTGCGTTCACTCACTTTGAAGAAAGCCATTGCGAATGGTTTTGTTTTTTTAGTTTGGGTTTTTTGTGTGGGAACGCGTGTTTGCGATATGTTGAGCTGAATTCAACTGATAACTAGAACCAAGAAGGAAGCCGCTTTTATATACAAAGACAACGCCCGAAGACACAGCCGCCACAAACATCAAGCAGAGCCGAGACGCAAACGAGCACATACCGAAAGCCAAGTTAACGAAGTGGTCAACAACAACAGCAACAACAATGAAAGCAACCAGCAATGCAGAAGCCCAAGAAGTTGTACCAACAATAACAACAACTACCACAACAGTAACAATAACAACAGCAGCAAATACTACAATATAAACTTCAAGTCGTTGCCGCCGCTGACTTCGACGCCAACGCCGCCTTGCAATTATTTTATGGTTGTATTTTTTTCTTTTTTGAGGTGTTTGAAAAACGAGAGTGAAGTTCAGTTAGACTTTATTGTAGCTGCATTGTGTGTGAACATTGCATAGATTCATAGTATATTTTTGTTGTTATTTTTGCTTAAACATTTTGTATTTCAGGCATTTAAATTTCTTTAGTGAAAATTTTGTTAGTTTAAAAGATAAAGTTGTATATAATTTGGCATAGAATTTAAAATTACCTATTCAATGGAAGCCCAACTATGCGACAGTACGACTCATTGTCATGGCACAAATCTGCAAGATATCAGTTAGGTTATTAGGCTGGTTATTCAAAGTAATGATTTTGAAGGAAGATGCATAAGAAGAAGAAGACATAGAAGAAGATATATCATCAGCCACTGTGCAGCGCTAAGTAAGATTAACCAACTAAGGGCAACCATTCTGAACAACCTCTTCGTATCCATGGCTTAAAGGAATTATGAAATAGTCAACCAAAATGCCCCCTGTTAAGTGTTTTCCCTACTAAGCGTTCATCCTGAAATCGGTTGTATATCAGGTATATAATATAGTTACTCAAGTGACTTAAACTATTCTCCATTATAGATAATTTATGTGAACGAAGTCCTTTTGTGAATTTTATACACCCTTACACAATCAATTTGATATGTTGAAATCGCTCAAAATATATTCTTACAAAAGTTCTAGCTTCAAAGAAAACAAATATTTATGTATAGACTCTAGTGAAGAAAGATCTTTCTTTTTGTCTCACTATTCCGGCAAACATGCTTGGGAAAATAATTGCATGTTGTATGTTAAGATGTTTCTATGGCAATTATATGATATGGAGTTCCGAAGGATAGGTATATCTAAACGTGCTCTTATGCATATACAATATTTTGTCAAAGTTTCAAATCAATTGACCAGCTCTTCGAGTTTGCCAAGAATCTACAAAATCTTACACTGCGTTTATTTCATAACCAACATGAACTGCCTTCCGGTGTGATATACAAATGCTCCTATGCATATACAATATTTTGTCAAAGTTTCAAATCAAGAATCTACAAAATCTTATATTGCGTTTATTGCGTGAGGTCAGCTTTTCATAACCAACATGAACTGCCTTCCGGTGTGATATACAAATGCATTGGTTCTACCAGAAACCCGTCCAGTCAAACCGCCTTATTTACTTCATTAGAATTCCAAGTGTTTTGATTGAAAAGTAGTTGGCTTTCCGCATTTATGTTTAAAATCTGATCCACAGATCTCCAGGAAGCCAAAAGGAAACATATGATAGATATTAAAGTAGTGCGTTATATTTTATTTCTGATCTCTAATTTTAAATCAAAATTGATCAACTATCAATGCAAATTAATTTTCAAAAGCATTTTTCTAATCAGATGCGTGTAATTTTCCAATTAATATGCATTATTAAATCATATTTATTAATTTCATGTTCAAAACTGAAAATCGCTGCCTCGAACATTTTCAACTGCCATCACGATTTAATTGGAATGGCCTCTCAATGTGCTGCTGCTCGTACTGCACGAACGAAATTAGCAAAAATAATAATAATAAAAATACAAAATTTACAAAAAAAAATCTTTTGTTTATAATGAAAACAATGGCTTCTAAGCAAAGCAATAACCACAGCAACACATTTGAGTGGGCGGAGGTGTTGCCCTCCTCCCTATCATCATGTAATTTTTAAATGCAATTGCCTGTAGTGGCTTTTGTGGCGGTTCGCTGTGCTGCCAAAGTGTTGATGGTACTGACTCTGCTGATGCTGGTGGTGCAATTGTGTACTCTCAAGCTCCGCATGATGGCAGTGCAATTTTTTTGGAGTCTGTTCTATGCCGCCCACTGAAGTGGGATTTTTCAATGCAGTGGCAATGCTGGCTTGCTGTTGCTGTTCTGCGAGTTTTAATTGCCTCGTAGGCCGTTTTGTCTATTGAGCTTTAAATGAAAAAACGAGCCTACCTAAATGAGATATGAAAGCGGCATGCACGGGAAATACAACAAACACTCAGAAAAATGGATGTGCAAAATGCAGTTCATAGAAAAGTGTACAAAACAAAATGAAATCAGATGATTAAACCAAAATATGGTAAGCCAAAAGCCGACTTCTACTAAAATAGTTGCATAACTTTTGCTTAAAATTATTGATTAGTCGTTGTACTTGTCGACATTAGATGTTTACGAGTAAGTATGGCTTTTCCAATCTACAAAGCAAGAAGCTTCTTTTTAAATGTGTCTGTAATGTATGTAAATCACACTACGGGATACTCCCAAGCTCCTCTCAATAAGACTGAAAAGTCATTCGCAAAGAGATCCTAAAGACATTCTCAAATAATAACAGCCGTTTTTTTAATAGATAACCTGGCCTGAGTCCCCCATTTATAGTTCTAAGAAAATCAATCTTTCTCACAAAATTGAACTCAATTTGTCACAATTCTGCAAATATTTTCCTTAATGTAGACGGCGCTAAATTATTATATGTGTGACTCATTATAGAGGTATTTGCTTTTTTTATTAGCAATTTTGTCTTGCTTGCCTATATATACCACATATTTTGTATGTCATGTACTTGCCCTGCTTTGGCTCATTTAATAAATCGTCGCAAATTAGTAAATTTTCCTTTTTGCTTGGCTGCCCAGCAGAGTCGTGTACTTACAAAATTGAAGTAATCATCTCAAGGTTAGCACGACGACAACAACAACAACAACAACAAACGCCATGTAACGGATCACCAACATTTTTAATAGCCAACATAGCAACAATACCAAGCACAGCAACAACAACAACAACAACAATAAACTGCAAAACAGCTGCAGTTCCTCGTAAATAGTAGTAGTAAAAAACAATAAAAACAACAACAAAAACAGCAATGAAAATTGCAGACGGCCCGAATTAGAGCACGATCTGATGCCGATAACGACTTTGTTAATGTTAAAAACATAAAATGACGCACCAGCAACAGCTAAGCAAAGGAACCCGAACCACTGTGCACACTGTAGCCAATTAATTATATTTTCCTTTTGTTTGTCTCTTTCTTTGTGAAAGGCCACTTCATGGAAAATTGTAAATTGGCTTACAATTAGATAATCGAATGTTTGTTTATGTTTTATAAAACCCTAATAATTGATTTATTAATAGATTCATGATTAGTTAAATGTTTGATAAATGAAACTAATTGGAAAATCTTGAAAATACATATTACAAATTATAGGATTTCTAGACATGAGCCAGCCATTAATCTATCGATAAACATTAGATCAGTGTGCTCATCGAGACATGCTATTTTGCACGTTTCTCTGCTTGTTTGGGGCCTAAGGTGATGTATCGATTGCAGGAAGTTCGTATAATATTTTGTATGCCATAAACTAAATAAGTTTTTAAGTCAAGCACATCAACACAGCGACAAGTAATTCCAAAACAAGCCGAGATTGACCTACAACATTGAAGACCAGCTAACGCACAAATGCGCATCTAGCAAACAGCAGAACAACGTCCAGCTGCCCTAAAAGTTACACGCCAAACACAATTGCAGCTTCATCTGCAGAGAATGCTAATTCTACAAAAAGAGATAACACGAAAGCTGAAGCCGTTTTTTAATCATCTTCAGCTTATTATATATTGAATATTTATACAAAAATGTATAAATGAATTCCAATGCCTAGGAATTTGATTTAAATGAAACCAGACTCATATTAGAAATATGCAGAACTTTCTAGACCAAAAGTTTGCAGCAAATGTATTCTTTCCTATTCGCGCCTCATGTCATGTTTATGATGTTTATTTTCAAAATATTTTTATCCCAAGCACCTCCTTCTTGCTTCTCATCTATTTCTATAATTTCGAAATTAAATCGTAACTAAACAAAACCTGTTATATGGTATTTCTCTATCAGTTTTTCTCGACTTTGGCCATTCTGATCTTGATTAATTTTAATTGTGAACATTTTCTGTAGCAAACATTCCGACATATTCACCAGTTGCCAGACCCAGACCCACTGTGCACAGTATGTGTTGTTTGATAACTTAGCTTGGACTCGGCTCCAGCTATGTAAGTACAGACAGCCAACCAGGCAGACAGTCAGCCAACGATGACAATTACAAATTTGTGTACAAACCTGAGCCGTTTAGCCAACAACTTTTCATGTTGCTCTCATGTGAGTACGTGTGTAACGTAACGTGCAAGTGTATATGTAGTTCAGCTAGCCGCTTATTTGTTATTACGATTTGGCCATACTGTTCGTTTCCGTTTTTTGTTTTTGTTTTTGACTTATTTAATTATTCACTGCATGCAGCAATTGTATTGCAGTTGGATTAGATCCGGTCCACATAAGCCATAAGTGACTTGGCTAACAATAAGAAGTCCGGTAGTAGCAACAGCAGCAACGCCCCAAAATTCTGCATGCTCGCCGCAACGCGACCCCAAGTGGCCAGCAGTTCTCATCTCACAAACTTGGCGTGTCATGTCCATGTCGGAATGACATGAAGCTGAAGCTGCACTCAAGGCCTGGTTATATATCTAGTTGCGGGTGCTTGAAGTTTTTTTTAAACAATTTTTAATGTAAATTTAGAGTTAAAGGTGTCAAGTAAAAAGGCTCGCTCAAGTTAGTCTAGAGTATATGCACTAAGAAAAAAATCAGGTACACACAAATCATTAAAAACAGTGTCAGAAGTTGAATAAAGTGCAAAATATTTCCTTTCCGCGCAGAAATACTTAAAAAACATAATTTGAATGCCATCATGAGCATTCTAGTAATTAGTCTACAGTATTTCTCTGAGTGTACATACATATTCAAACAAATTTGTTGTAATTAAAGCAATTTGTGTGCGTTGCTGTTGCAGTTGATTGAGTGGCAAATTTATGCAATAACAATATGCAGAAACAAGTTCGTTGCCCAAGTCTTTCGTCTTGTCTCAGCTATTTTTCGGGTTCTGTCAGCGAAATGCTTTTGCGCAATTTTCAAATCAGTTCCTCAAAAAGTCTGTAACTTATAATTTAAATTAATTATCACCAAAGCAAAAACTATTTAAATTTTATATAATTAACAGACATATAGTAAGCCAAACTGCCGATTTTAAGGTGGCAATTAGCTTTTATCATCTAGCCAGCCACAGTAAATCATACAACATCACTAGCACCGATGCTAATGTTGAACCTTTATTATTTTATTTGTTGTAACAGAAAAAAAAAGAAAATATTATTATAAATACAGCAGCACACGAGCACATAATGACCTTGAATTGCGGTCGACCTGACAAAAGCAATGCTCATTGATGAATTCATTGGAAATCAAACTGCAATCAATAATTGAACAATAGCTTAAACAATTTGAAGCTGCCCACACCAAGATTTAAAAATACAAACTGAGATAGAGAGAGAGAAATCGTAATGTTTAATTGATTTATTAAAGTGATTTAAACAGCGCATTTCATAGAGTACAAAGCCAAAAAAGGTTGATCCATAGTTAAGAATGTGAAGGCAAGATTTTACTTATTCAGCGAACGTCAGATGGAAAATTTCTATTGGAAACACATAGAATAGTATCATATTTAATAAGACGGGCAGAAAGTCCTTGAGAGCCTTAAGAGTATTATTACGAAGTAGTCTACGATGAAAACAAGTCTTCAAATTACTTTGCTAGTAATTATTTATATAGTTGCTGAACAAATGACTCAAATCATTAACTAAGCATATATTATGATGTGTATAAAGAACTAGTACTGTCATCTATCGGGAGATAATGAGCGCCTGCATTATTACCGATTTGGCTATGACTAACATCATAAAATTAGCTGTCAAGATACAAGATAAGTAGCTCTAGCTCATAATCTCTGACTTCTTACAGACAGCATCTACACAAACTTCATTTATTTACGATATTATTTCCTTTGGGAACTAACCATAAAAGCTTCAACCTTGAAATATTTTACTTCCAATTTCGATGCACATTACAATAAGCTTCAATTTCCGACCCACTTTTGGCTGCCATTTAAAGTGCACCCACCAAAACCACAAGGTTGAATAATATTCGTTGTTATCCATGCTTTTTGATTTTATATTGATTGATTTTTTTCTTTTTTTTGTATTTCTTGTTGTTGTTGTAGCTACTGCCAGTTGGTAGCTTTTCTTTACAAATTACTTTTGAATTACTGGTTGAATAATTTCCAAACCAAATTTAGATATGGGCTTAAAACATTTTCTGACAGCTTAATGCCCAAAATCTCTTGACTCCGTGGGCGCTGCTTATCATTTGTTCAATTCATGTAATTGAGGGGGGAGATAAGTCAACAAACAACTAAAACTACATACAGCTTAATCCATGCAATTATGTCGCTCGGAATTTACATAGAGTTTTACATAGAGTTCAAGCAGCCATTGTTGTATGCCGAGGGGCGATCGAATGGGCAGTAACGACCTTGGGCTGAGCAGTTAGAATGGAGACGGAGCCGGAGTTAGAGTTAAAGTTAGAGTTGGGGACACACCAAAGACAAATATCAAAGCAGAGCAGGCACACAAACTTACAATTTGCCATGACCAGAGAGACACTGAGCCACCTTCAAGTGGAGCTGCCCCTTTTGAAGCTGGGCTGTCCATTTTTTTTTTTTTGCAAATGCATTCACCCGAAAGTGCATGAGACTGAGAGTCAGTGCTGCAATGGGCTTGTAGTGGGCGTGACCATTGTGGCTTTACAAAATTTCCGCTTTGGATTTTCGTATCGAATTCGTTTTTATATGGTTTTGTAATTGTTGGCCATTGTTGTTGTTGCTTTATTTGTTACTTTGCATTGTTCTGGTTTTCAAATTTGTGGCTCAGCTTGCTGATTTATTGGCTCTCGATAATGTCTAGCCGGGGTCTGTTGGTGTGTCTCTTTATGTCTATCTTTATCTCTCTGTTCATTGTTGAACAACAATGGCATGTCGAATGTTTATCGCATTGTTTTGTGTGGCTCCATATCCGGCTTAGAATATGCTCTACAACATTAATCCTGAACCAAAAATAACAAAATACAAATTTGCAAGTAACATTCTTTTGGGAGTTTTTGTTTTGACGTAACAACCGACAAGCACCAAGCACCAACAACAACCACAAATGAAAAATGTCTCAAAATGTTGCGTTGTCGCCGCTTCTTGTGATCTCCTTCAATTGCCCCACAACTCAGGTATCGTTAACCTCACCACAATTGTTGGCAATCGCATTACACAACTAACATGTGGCTATGGAGCTAGGAGCACCAGTCTGCTGCTGTAATCAAAGATTGAGGGCTGGCGGCTTACGTGTGTGGTACATGCGTGTTACCTGCGTGGGTGTTAACGCCTTGTTTCTATCGCCATCAACAACAGCAGCGGCAGTGGCAGCGGCAGCGCCGGCTAAATTCAATTTTCAAGCAACAGCCATGGACATGGACACTGCCCAGAGTCCAACTGCATAAATTGCCTGGGGCTATAATTATCAGTAGCAGACAGTGTACAACACTACGTGTTTGAGGTGGCGACAATCAACATTGATGTGGCGAGAATTGCCTGCAGTCCAGAAGTTCAACAAAAGCATTTTCTTTTATTGGAAGTCTTTTATTAACATATAACTTCAAATGTTAAAATTTACTACAAATAGTTTTGAAGTTTTTAGGCAATAATATTTCCTTGGAGTTCCTTTTCGCATTGTTAAGAATTGGCCATTATTTACAAACTGAAAGCACTTGTCTAGATAACACAACGTCAAAGTAACCATGATCCAGCACTGACCCAATCCCTCCACTCAAATAACGTTCACCTTCTGCCTTGCTTGATTGGTTTATGGCCCCTAACATGCCCACGGGTAAACCTTTACAGCCACTTCATTAAATTGAATTACCATCAATTTAAAACTCACACAAAATGTCAACTCCAATTTCGCATCCATGACATGAGTTTTCATTTTAATTATTTTTTTTTGTTTTTAATTATCAGCTCGGCCTGTAGGCAGCTGGGCGGCTCTCTGGCTTCAGCTGCTGCTTGCCATAAAAATTATGGCTAATTGTTATTTTTGCATATGAAGACTGAGATCTAGAGCTGACGGCGGCTTGCATGTTGAGTTTTGATTAGACACCGAGCAAACTGAGAAAACTTGAGTAATCCTTACATAATAATCTAGTTAACAAATTGTGTCATGTGGAGAGCGTGGGGCTGGAACTGGAGCTTAGGCTCTGACTGAGACTCAAGCTGAAGCTGAGGCTAACCAACTAAACCGACTAACTGTCTGTTTCTGTTTGTATCTTGGCCCAAAAGCCGCAACAGCTGCCACTTTCGAAAGCGTTGGATAGCAACGGCGGGAGGGTGGCTGAAGTGGTCTGCTGCATACTCGCTGGTGGAGCATATTTGTAAAAAAATTTATCTAAATATTGTAGAAAAGACTTGCATAACAAGCCCAGGCTAAGACTGATTGTGGGACAGGGACTTAGACTAAGACTAAGACTTAAATTTGAATGTGCGAGGGTGTTTTACTCTATAAAAAAGTCATTAAATATTTAAAAATAAATAATCCACAGCGAACTATCTACAATTTATGCGCAAAACTTTTTGCCCAGGCATTCACGAAATTTTGCCACATTCAGGCCGCTGGGCCCCAGCTTCAGCTTGAGCATGTCCAGACCAGAGCTGGGCAGACAATTGCCATCATATTCAACGACAAAGCATGCAAAAAGACAATCAAAATCTGCACAGTTTTCCAGCTGCCTTTAGTAACTAGTTCAAATGGGTGTGGTGTCGTGCCAGACCAAGGAGTTGAATGAAAATGAAAATGGGAAAACTGAAAAAAGAAAAACTGCTCTCGATTCCCCTAACCATTGTCCGTTTGCAATTGTGGGTTAATGGGTGAATGTGCTTTTGAACTACATTTACAATGGCATACTCCGACTTGTAGTTGGAGTTGATTACATTTGTTATGCAGCATTTTCTTTGCACCGAGCAAAGTGGAAAAATATTTGTACAATTTTGAGCAGCTTAAGCAAAAACACTTGGATTATAAAGAGGATATCATGAAAGCAGTGTCTTTAAAATAACAAGTGAAATATTGCTTAATATGTTATATTGAGAATTCTGATATTTTTTTTATTTTTAAGGTTTAAAATATTAAATAAGACTGAAACAAGACTTAAACGTAATCAGACTAAGGAAATGCATGTTATTGAGACTATCAATCGCATGCACTTCATTTCAAATCAACACTTGGAAAATTCTACAAATTTTGCAAGCTTATTAGATAAATAGTTAACGCACATAATTGAAAGACATTCAACTTGAACTACTCGCACCACACATGGCATTCGGAAAATCAAAACACAGCTTTTTGAGACAGACTGCGTGTCTATTGACGCGTGCCGCAAGTAGACACAGCGAGTCAAGGAAAACGTAATGACAACATGTCCATTCCATTCATAACGGAATAGTGCGTAAACGCACAACTTGTTTCATTTCATTTATCTCAGCTGGATGTTGAAAATGTCAAGCTAAGCCGCTGGCCAGTAAGCCAATGGAAGAAACTGGTCGCACAACTTTGCACATTCCTTGGCAATCAACACATAATTTACAGTCTGCCGGCGCTAAGCACTTGCAAATCCACGTTAATAATGATGAGTATGTATGAACAGTGTACATTGTACATATGCCAATTTTCTGCCGGTTGAGCAAACCAAGTTTGTTACCTAAGTCTTTTGTTTTTGATGAGACAAAGACTATGTGCGACTTGAACTTGACACAATTTTTGTTATTTCATAGCAAATCGCTGTTTATGACTGTTGTTAGGCAAATGAACTAATTACGCGAGCAATGCTGTACAATTGCAAGTGAGTATATGACACATTTATAGCTAATTACAACAGCGATTGCCACAATGCAGACCATTAGCTAATATAGCAAATGTGTATGCAAATGGGATATAAGCACGCATACATATATAAGCAAATGGTAATTGTGTACATTTGGTCAGATATTAAAATCATGGCAAGATCATCAATCATGTTCAGTCATGCAAACCGAAATTTGCCTATATTTCCCACACTCTACAAATGAAATAACTTCCATATAAAGCCAATCTCAAATTGATATTTTTGTATTGAATCTGAAAATGGCAACTAAAATAATTATACACCTAGAACTGCAGCAGTCAAATGGCCAAAATGGAGTTTTTTTTATGTTGACTTTGGACCAACGCCTTGAAAACGTGCACGAAATAAAACATAAGAATTAAAAAAATACACTCAAACTGTTTTTGGAAGTGTTGTATTTTATTCTCTTGCTTAATGTAATTAATGATATATTAAGCTATAGAATAGAAACCAATTTAAATTGATCATTAGTATACGTTAGTGCTAACAAATCAACTTCCGTATTGGATTTTGTAGGCAGTGTTTTAAAAGTCATTAAGGCTGATGGACTAAAGCGTGATGGAATGGCGATAAGCACTAAAGTTTTGCAAACATATGTACAAATACACAACAAATATTTTCTTCGCATCTGTTCCGCATTCAATCATGAAAATCTTAAGTATTTAGCTAAGCAACAATTAAGGGTTGTCTTGTGATATATTGGCTGACACCAGATCGGCGGCTGTGAGTGTGATTTGACTGAAATGTTAGCCCTTTGCTTGATCGACCAATTGCCAGCTCCACATTGCTTACGTATTTTCAATGTTGTAAAGTGCTAAACGTTCAACCTGGCGTTGTCCGAGCTCGCTCCCTTGATGTATAGACTATAGTTAATTTTTGGTGTCTTCCCTTATTTCTCTATCACCTTCTTCTTGTCCACTCTCTTGTCTCTTTTCTTTCTCTGTCGTCACCATCTACATTACTCTGCTTGCTCAAAACACATGTAATTTAAGCCCATGTAAACTTTTCTAAGATAAAATGCCCTTTTAAGCAAATTAATTGACGAAACATGACAGCCTAAGTCCACTCTGCAATTTCATCATACAATTAAGAACTTTAATGTTACTGCAAATCTTGTAACTATTATTTATCCGCCCCGTATAACAAAATTGCACATTTCAATGGCTAATGGCAAAACAGTTAGTTTAATGGAGGCACAAGCTGCCGCCCATTAAGCCCCAAAGAAAGAAATCAAAATCTTCAAAAAAAAAAAAACAAAAATGAATGAAACATATGGTAATCCCAAATGCCAACACTTGCATATGCCTATGTGCCTATGTGTAAGTATGTGTTTCGGTATGGCCTTGTCAATGCCGTTTTATGCCTTGAGAAACATTCAAAATTGTGCATATTTGGTGCAGACAACAACAGCGAAAAGGCGAAACAATTGCAATTGTTTTTTTTTTTGTTTGTGTTTTTTTTGGAGCTTGGAAGCTGAAGTGTTGCGGTGTTGCATTGCCTGCTGCTACAATAGTCTCTCACATGGAAGGGAATTGAAGTCGAATATGTATTGCTTGAATAATCCGAATGGCATCTGTGTGAGAACTTTTAGTGTTTCATAGCTGCAGCTCTGAGCAATTTGTGTTACGATTTCAATTTATTTTTAAAGCCACCTAAAAAAAATATTAATTAATTCTTAACGATCTGTTAACATTTGCAGGTTGGGCTTTGTGGCATGTTTTTGAAAGTTCAATTAACACGCCGCAACTGAATTAACTTAATTAAATGCTCAAATATTTAGACAAAACTAAAGGTGTTTGCTATACTTTTACTTTCATCATATCGAATCACAGCAATTTTCTCGCTTATATCGTGTTGCCATAGGTAATTAGTTTAAAAAACGCTCGTACCTGACCTTGAATTGTTGTTGGGTGCCGAAAGATCCAGATATCTTGTGGGTCATTATTATTGAGTTTGTTTTTGGCGCCTTGGCTAGTAAAAATGTTAAGCACTTTATGCTTAATTAACAAACATTTTCAGTGCTTTGCATGGCATGCCAACTTTTGGAGGTTTTTGTTTTAGCTTAACTTAGACTTTAGACAGAGCACTATGCCATACAAATCTCAGTTGTAAACTGCATTTGTAATTGTATTTTGTAATTCAGTTTAGAGATAAACTTACGTAGCCTTAACTTCAAGTACGTTTAGTAATGAAATGGAATAAAACATTTTACAAGCCAATTAACCGAAAAAAAACTAATTTGTACATATGTTTCTGAAAGGGTTTAAGTAATTAATTCAATGGTTAATATAAAATATATAATAGGATATCCATTTGCTTGGAGTGACATTCACGACTACCGAGGATATGTAAGATTTAGTTTGCTCTTATATATTTTATTTATTTATTTATATCATAATAACGCTAGAAGTACATTCGACAATTTGTTGAAAGCTTAAATAGTATATATATATATATAGTTCTCGCCACCAGTCGCCGCATATCGAGAGTCGGACAATTTTGTACTAAGTTATTATTCCAAAGATGTCCGTTCATTTTTCCAACCGATCTCTTTCATGATCATTCCAAGTTAATGTCTTATTGATGTAATAAGTTTTTGGCTTGCTCAACATATTCTGAGGTGCTATTAGTTTTAGGTTTTGGTAAGTAAGTGATATCAAGTATTCTATTGCCTATCACTATACATTTAAATTTGTTTCGATTTAGTCCAAGGCCATTGCGTATTGCCCACATTCATCTATTTCACACAAAGGAAGACTAACAAATAACATCACATTTGGTTTGGTCCTAGAAACGACCATGTGGTACTCCACGTTGTACAGTCAAGAAAGAGGAAGAACCTGTAGATGTGACAACTGCTTGTGGTCAGATATAATTTTACAGCAGTGCTGACGAACATATATAGCTTCCCTTCTCTTCCTTATTTCTGTAATCTGACAATATTCTAGTTTTTATCGAAATTTTATCTTAATCTCTGCATAATTCTAAATAATCTTTAGCATTAAATCTGATTAGTTTCAAATAATTCACATCTACATCTTAAGCCAGACATGAGCCAATCAATTGTCATGGAGCTTCGTGAGAAAAAAGACAAGACGCAGGCGATTAGCTACGTTTACAAATCCATATAAACAAGCTACAATCATAATTCGCAAAGTTAAAAGACCCGACAGTCGGCTATCAAAACGAAGTCAACCAATTTGTCGAATGCAATATTCGAAGCCAACCAAAAGCGGCACACGTTTAATTACAATACTTACAGTATTTGCATTCTAATAGAACAGAGCGGTAGACAAACAGTGGAGCATGAATCATTTGAAGACAGCGGCCGTAAGACACGTAAACTCAATTGGAGGCCAAGCCAAGTGGCAGCAACTTTTATTCCAATTCAACTTCTGCTCGTAATTGCAAACAAATCGCAAAAGGCATTCGTGTAAACGCGTTAAAGAGCAAATATATATATATATATATATATGTATATATATATATAGATATATATACATAGGCGAAGGTCACCAGCGGTCAACTACGTCAGCAACAACTGACAGGCCGGCTTAAGCATAAGTCCGACTCAGACTTAGACTCAAAATCCAATAGCCCGGCAGCTGTTCAGATTTTCCCACAGCCCGAACGCGTTAGGGCGTTGCATTTGAGTGTTTAGTATATAAAAGTAGTAAGTGTGTTTGCATTCTGGTTTCACTGAGTCTTTTTTATGACTAACGGCGCCGCCGTGACATTAACAATAAGATCAAACTGCCTTCGATTTCAGTATTGTGTATGGCTATATCCTGTAGTCAGATTTATCGGTTCCGCTAAAGGTGCTGGCCATAAATACGAAAACGTGCAACGCCCTCAAACTATCAAAACTGACTCAGCTATCTATACAAATTGCAGTGGCACTTGACCTTTTAAACCATAAACTGAGGTTGATCTGGATAACCACAAATAGATGTTTTCATGTGGATTTACCATATTATTAGAGCTGGTTCTAGTTCAGCAAAAGTTTCACAGCTGCATAACTAATTTGTCGTAAAACAACTTGATTAGACTGCTGAACAATTAAAATGTCGACAGCACATTGAATATTTCAATTTCTGTTGGTCAGTTGCATATAATAACAGATTTTAGTGCACTGTTTATGCATGTTGGTGGTCGTTTCGAAAGGCAAGAAGTGAGGCAATTAAGAAATGTGCTAAGAAAACTACCACAGCATTAAGGTATACAATCTAGAATTAGTTGGAATGAAATGCATATATGCACATATATGCATAGGTGTTGATCTTAAGACTGCAATATTTTGATCTTTGATCAGCTTTGTGCTGATCTTTGTACTCGTAGTAGTGTGCCACGTTTAGAAAACGGAGAATACAATTTTATTATAAAACAAGCCTTCTGAATCTGTAGATCAATGCAAAAATTAAAGATAAGCAGGTGACATTATAGTGTACCCTCTCGCCACTGTTTGATCTAGAAAAGTATCACGATCACAGGAAGTCCGTGTTAAGCTTCTTATACCAAACAAATTCTTCCCGCCCACACCGAAAAACGGTAAAAAGCAGAAGGGAAAGAGCATTTGGTACAAAATATTTTCGGGCAAGAATTTGTTTATCAGCCATATTTAACAGAGCATCACATTTCGCTTCATTAACATTTACCAGTTGCGTTCCCTTTTTTTTTGTGATTATTAATCGAGCCCAAAAGCTTACTTTGATTTTGCCAAGATTGGTGATGTTTTCGAGTCTTGAATACTTTTAGGATCAGCATGAAGAGCTTATGCGCGATTTCTTAGTTTCCGGCCAAGCTGTTGGTTAATAAAGTTTTAGTTGTCTCATATATTCGTAATTTTCTAAGCAAATAATTTAAAACATTTTCTTATTTCTTAATGCCATTTTCTAGGATGATAATCAAAGCTTCAATATTTGATTTGAAAGCCTCGTATGCGTATATAGCCTTTGGAAATATTTAGGAAATTAAGACAAACGACTTTAAGTCCACCATGAAAGTTCTCTTAGATCATTTAAATACAATAATCATATAACATTTATTCAAGAAATATAACCATATGTATGTGTATGTATATATATATATATATATATATCTATTTCAATAAATATGTATTTATACGCTTAATATCTAAAAACATGTCTTGGATAAATATATGTATAGGTATTTTCCATTCGAATATAATATTTGGTAGTTTTAATTTATTATAATGCATAATATAGTATAATAGTATATATAAGTTAAGCATCACTAAAATCTAATTTCATAATTTAAATAATAAGAAATACTCTTCGAATATATGGGGACATGTGTGACTATGTGTGTGTGTGTGTGTGTTGTTTGCTGTACATGAAGTTGGCAAAAATGAGACATCGAGAAAGAGAGCGCAAAGCTGCAGAGAGAAAGCGCACGAGATATATAGACTTATAATGCCGTTGTTTCAATTGATATCTATAGCTATAGTTCTAAGTACATCATATGTATATATGCATGCATGTATGTATATGTAAATCTATAACTTCTAAATCATTTGTTTATATTTAATTTAAAATAATAGACAATACTTTTTTGCAACATTTTCAACAATTCTTTTCATATGTATTCATTATGGTTATCTCTGCTTGTTTTTTTTTTTTGTTTTTTGCATTTTATTGTGAATAATGCTTAATTTAATATACTCTGAGGGCTTTGGTTTCCTAAAGATGGTCGCTGGATGGCTTTCAGTATGGCCCAAAGGAGCCGGCATTGCGTTTGCGTCCCATATTGCAGATCTTAAAGTGGCAAGGCGACATATCTGATCAAAATAGAAGACATCTAATCGTTAATCAAATGTATCAACAGTATGTATATAGTTATCTCATCATGCAACACTTACATTGTTTACGAACTATTTTTGATAAGTATATGCAACAGGAAATCATAAACATGAAACAAAAGCACAAAAAAAAATAAACAAATAATTTCAATTAGTTAATCATGCAATATTTAGGATAAGATACATATGTGTGAGAAGGAGATACTATGATCAAATGTGGAGGTCGTCATACAGTTAGAAAACAACACGATGATATGTATCATGTTCTATTCCAGTAACACCTCCTCTTTTAAATTTTATTTCTCCCTTTCACCTTCAAGCTTGAGCCTTGAGAATTGAGACCCTGCTACTTACATTGCACATTCTTCTTGGTATTATGGTCTTTGACATTGGAGGATAGCTTCATGCCGCCGTTGTGTTTCTTGGTAGGCATAGATGTTAGATCCTCCACCACATTGTAGCGCAACTCATCGCCACCAGCGTCACCCAGCTTGTGTAGGCGTGACAGCAGGCGTGTGCTGGTGGTAAGCTCCCTTTCTCGGTCACCGACTTCGCTGTCATCGTCATAGTCAGCGGTTAGGAGCAGATCACGCAGCGATGGCCATTTGTTGGCAAAGTATGACGGATGTTGTTGCTGCTGATACCTCTGTGGAAGAATAATAAACATGTGGCAGGTGGAATTAGTTTGTTGCACTCCTGAACTTACACACGCACCACTTACCAATTGCTCGCCATAGTACGTATTGTCCTCATTATCGGCTCCAAGCAGCAGCTCATTGAACAACAATGGCGTGGGCAGTCCCCCGCCCATGAAGGCAGCAGTTGCTGGGCCTGTGCCTGGCCCAGAGCGAGGGCGTGGCAATGCCTGGCCAGGAGTCAATAGAATTGAAAGCAGCACAATGACAAAGCCCAACTGATGGCGATATTGATGGTCGATAGCACAACCGCACGTTGTTGATGTCGATGTCGTTGACAATGACGACAACAAAGCCATCACGTTTTATTTTTGTTAGAGTTGTTCTTGTTTTTGTCGTTGTTATTGTTGTTGTTGTTGTCTTCAAATTTCAAACTGCGAAGTTGGAAAAAGTAGGGAAAATATTTTAACAGTTGCGCAGTGTAATTTGTATGTAGCTTTGTGTTTTGTTTAAACTGCAAACTGGGCCAAAAACAATTAACAAGAGACATAACCACCCTCAACACCAAACACCCCCGCTCCACCCTCTTGCACTCACAAAAAAGGTTTCCTATTACAAACGAAATACAAACAGTTGAAAAAGTTACAGAAGAAAATGTTATGCGCGTTAAGGAGGGACTCGTGTTCTCTCTTCAGAGGTTTCCTGCTCAAGGTGTTTGAGGAATTTCCACCGCAGTCACGTTGCACTCTAAGAAAGTTTACGAAAAATGGATGTACCTCTTCCTACACCTTCTTCACATTTCACAATGTTCTAAAAATAAATGTGAATTGGAGAAACACGTTTGCTTTGAAGCCTTGTGTCATCCCCTCTGTCTTTGGTCACATTGCACATCAACTTGATATGCCGGGCAGGCACACCACCACCACCACCACCACCACAAATCCGGCCAAATGGCTTTGAATGCTCAGCCGTGACGCGCACGGCCTCTAAGCGCGGACTAGTATCAGCCTTAATTGCCGTTTATGAAATATTAATGCCTAATTATGCGCTCAAGTCTGACGATAAAGGTGAAAGGGTTATATGCAGAGGTGTGTGTAGGTGGGCTTGGCTGAGTTTTGTTATGAAAAATGCCAAGTCATTTTATCATGGTTAGAAAGCAGATACGAAAGGAACGAAGGCTTGCGAATGTGAAATGAAGGTGATAAATTAGAGAAGTAAAGTTCAATTATGACAAATGTTTCGTAGTTTTGAAAGAAATTTATATCAAACTAATTTCTCTAAACATTTAAAGTTTAAAGAAAAATCAGATCAGAAAACTTGTATCAAACTTCTTATATAATATCAAGAAGATGAGAATATTTGAATACTCCTAAGTATGAAAATAATACCTGCCGCTGCCTAAAAGCAGCATTAACTGGCTAACATAATCGCAGGCAGAATAATTTACATTCATTTCATATCACTTAGAATGTTTGAAAAATTCGTTTTGTTGTTACTGCCTGTTGATTTCATTCGAAGATTGTATTTCTTCAAGTGCAAGCGATAAACTTTCGGTCAAGTCAGTGGCTTTGTCATCTTGTGTCAGGACTTTCGTGATCTGCGTTTTCTGTTCTATAATTAATCACAGCAAACGCATTTTGATGGCGCTATACGTGTACATATATATGTATATGAAAAAGTGTATTGAAAACTGATAACAGCCGCTTCGATAACGATGCTGCGCTGGCTAATTTTCAGTTAAAGATTCATTTGCGTTTTTTGCGAATCGAAGTCAAGGTCTTGCGCGTAAAAGTTTCATTGAACCCGCTCACTTAGGGCCACGCCCTACAATTATCTCGGGAAACGTTACGTTTTTCACATAAAAACAAATTATATCTCTAGCAGCAGTCGAGGGTTTAACTAGTCAACAACCTGTCAAATTAATTTGACTCCAAGCTTATTAGAAAATTTTATCTTGAGCTTATGTTTATGGGGTTTGGTCTGGCTAAGGGAAAAGACCAACAATTTAGCTATTGAATTTAGCTTGGAAATATGTATGTTTTGATTATAAGTAATAACAGCCATAAACTAGTCTGAATTAGTTCGGCATAAGAAGATAATAGGTTTAATCAGTAATAATACAAAATTGAGTTTGCTGCTTCGATAACATATACCATAAATATGTTCATATTTGTGCAGGTCCCTTTAAAAAGAAGAAGCTTGACTGCACAGCTAGATTTTATATATTTTTCAGACAAAATCATCGAATTCTGGAATTATTGTCTGGCTATTTGTATTTTAGTTTCCTTTTTTTGAGCCAGTGCCAAAAACAATAAGTTACGGCCTTATTACAGACATAATAATCAAGAAGTTAGAGTCTTAACATCAAGATATTTATCATTTCTGTGTAATGTAGAATTTACTAGAGATATTTTATAAGTGCTTTATATAATTTATCAAATTGGAGTATAATACTATTATTATCATAAAGACAAAAGCATATGTGACCCCATATTAACAAATTGTTTAACTTCTTTCAAAATTAACATATTTTTTGTTGTCATTCTAGAACTACCCAAAAGGTTTAAGATCACTTTTAAGATTACTATCTAGCATGTAGTATAAATCATCTATCAGTAAATATTATGAAATAAAATCATTCCTATGCTGACGGAGATTAGATCATAAATCATAATTCTTAAAATAGACAAAAAATAATAATAATAATGAAGCATAACAAAAACATTTAATTTTCATAGAAAGAAAAAAAATAAATGAATACCTACATGGCCTCAATATTAGAACAACACTTGGGGGTCCACAATCTAGATTATGATGGCCTACATGAAGACCATTAAATATCATCTAGCATTTATATTGTTGGGTTTTTTATATACCCTCCGACCGACCATAAAGTACGTCATCATAAAACACGTCATAAAATATCGCACCACAAATTAAACACTCTTAGTATATTTTTCTTATCAACCAGCATAAGTTCAACTCTTGTGACACGCCCTCTTTTTTAAACTGATTTTCTTCTACGAAAATCTCCAATACAATTTGGTTTGAAATCAAAACTACGCAATAAGTATTATTTCTCAGAAACACGAGACTTTTTTGAACGCCACATAAGAAATTTGCTTTAGAAATTTCGATTGAGTTCGAGCGCTGATAAGGCGGCAATACAAATTGTCGAATGCAAATAAATAATACAAAATTAAATAGCTCATAATTATTTATTGAATTTGATTGTGTGATCGTACACAATATATAAGTACGTATATATAAAATCATTATCATCATCAATGAGTGCCATTACTTATTTAGGCTCTGCTCTATCAACCCATGAACGAAAGTGAATCTGATTTGCTTTTATTTTCATTCTCATTTGCGAGTGTATATGCACTTGTATTTGAAAAGCTGACGGCAAACATTTTTTAAAATAAATTTATAAAAAGAAATATGCCTTAGTTCTAGTACGAAACTTAAAACTAATATTTCGTATTGCGAGTAATTTCGACTTGAAGCTTACCTTCGATAGGATTCCTTTCAAAAAATGCTTGTCACTCATAAAATGTTCACTCTTCAGTCTTCACTTATAGGCCTTGTTTTACGCACTTTTAGAATAACTGTACTTTTTTACTGTAACTGTACTTTTTGCTCAATTGCACAAAATGTTTAGATAATTAAGATTATTTTGCTTGTCATCAAAAATCCTCTAAGCCGTTAGATGTGGCAATGCAGAATAACGCAAATGGGTTGCGAACGTTTGTTTTTATATAGGCGGCGGTCGACATCGGTTGAAAAGCCGACGCATAAAGGGTAAATCAACAGGTACAGTACATACACATACACCGCATACAATTGCAAACAGCTCAGTTGACGAACGAGCGAATCCCGCAACAGCGACGACACTTTGACTTCGGATGACAGAATTCACGTACCAATTTGTGGGCGTTCTAGTGGGGTGTGCTTTTGGTGGGGTTCTAATGTTCTCAGGGTGGGCGTTCAATAGTTTGGTGCTTGTGCACCTAATTAAAAGTTTATATTTTGCAAATTTAAAGACGCACGAATCACTTGATCTTGTCGCTTCGTCGTACAATTTCAAACTAAGCTCGTTGGATCGAACTGACACTACGTTCGGTAGATCGGCATCGTCTTATTACTCTCCCATAACTAAATATAATCGTCTTCGGTCTCGGTCTTTTGTGAGGTTGTCGCGCCACGCGTTTGACAAATCGTCCGATAAAGGTAAGATTTATGACCAAGACGCTAAGGCGAACGAGATTTTATATTCCACAAAAATTGGGGTCCATATGTTATTAGATTCAATTGGTTCAGTTTCTCCAGAAGCAGAGCGGATTGGAATTTTTCAGAAATTTCTTAACATAGTTCAACAGAATATAGGCACATTGCTCAAACGTCTTAGACTTGCAAATCACAGAAATTGAGAGGCCTCTTTTGATTATGAAAACCAGCAATTACATGACCAAAAATGACTCATGAAATAATTATTATAACTGATAATGGTTTTAATCGAAAAATCAAGAAACTTACAGCTCAACATTGAATCGCGTTGTGCCTTCATGTGTCAACTACCATATTTTATTTAGTGAAAATACAATTTAAGGGAGGTTTTAATCTAATCTAAAAGATAAAAGATTAGAGGCATTTTAACATCTTTCCCTTCACTTCACTTTTCCTTCGCTTCATCTGTCAAAGTAAATACCAAATCCCGTTCGAAGGCATCTCCCCCGTTAGGGAAGATGTGAAAACGGGCCATAGAGTATATACAATGTATAGAAAACTGGTCTGCTAACTCGGTTCAATGACATCTTAGTCCTAATATCAGCAAGGTGTTCCCAAGGAAATCTTGATAGCAAAGGTTAGTCAAGAGTCGAGCCTAGTCTTCGATGTTTCCCATCCTCAAATCCCCCAATAATCATAGTTGTTCAAGCAAGGTACCCCAAATTCATTCCCAAGTCAACAAACTCGTAATGATTTCGCTAGTAATTGGCGAAAGTTAATTAGGTCAATGTCGTCTAACATATGAAATATGAGCATATTTCAAGCGGATGTGGAAACCTCCAACGGATATTGCAAGATTGAAACTGAAACTTGATAAGTCCAATGAACCCATCGCTTTTTCAGACATCTATTTGGCAACATTACCATTCTTATACATTTATACAGCTAACTTGTAATTTCTATTTATAATAAAATCTTCCATTCTCTCCACAAAATCAGCAGACCACCAGGCTATATTTACTTCTTAGCATGATGAAATATGTTTAAAGCTTACATCATAATCGATTTACAGAAATGTTTGAAAGGCCTTTGGGATCATCTAAAGCTTAGCATAATTTTTTTCTAGCGATTATTTTAATGAGCCGCTTTGAGCAAGTTAGTCATAAATTTTGATTCATACTTAGATTTGTGGCACGCTGCCCCAATGTCTGATCCGTAGCTATCGCATGCTAATCTCTCGCCCACGCTTAATTTGTAGACATTTGCGATTAAATTAATTTTTATGGTTACATCACCCCAAAATTCGGGTGTATCGCATCGCATCACTTGTCTGCCTGTTACTGATAAGCGGAGACATGCATATAGTATTAAATACCAATCAAATCAGCGCTAATTGACACTTATTAAAGAAAAACAAAGGAGAGGCAGTTGGTACTGGCAGAGAAATCGACATTTCCAGCCAAAGCCAGCCCGGAGCCGGAACAATTGGGAGCACGTGCCAATGTCAATGTTAATTATCAGCATAGGCTACAATCACGCGACTTGGCACTGCACTCTGGCAAGCACACATCACGTTCATAAAGATATAAGAGATATGAATCGTATGACAGTCAATATTGTATTGATAAGGCTTTACGTAATTCCAAATCAATGATTTATCAAATGAAATGCAATATCTATATGCTGTCAATAAATTTAAATACCGCGCCATAGTGCGGTGTTTATCAACACTACACACCAATCCAATTTTTTCAGAGGAAAAGAGTGCTGGAATTAGTAATGACAACAACACAAATTAGCAGCACTTGTGACAAATTTTCTGCTTTTCAACACCAATTTGACAAACCAAACTGTAAAATAACAGTTTGGTAGGCACACGTAGAGTGAGGGGGCGAGAAAAATAAAAATTAAAAATAAAAGTCATGTCGACGCAGCTACAGCTGGAATTTACGCAGGCAATGGCCGATTTTAAGAAGATGTTTCCCGACATAGATCGGGAGGTGATCGAGGCAGTCCTACGCGCTAACCTGGGCGCGGTGGATTCTACCATTGATGCTCTTTTGGGAATGTCGACTGATACTCAGGTTTGTGTTCTTATGTGTTTGTTTGTGTATACTAACAGCTTAATACAATATACTAACTGAATGGGAATAGAATGAAAAACTGCGCAATGAACTGGATGCTAATGTCTCACCACAACAGAGTCTCATCAATCTCAACGATTCGGACAAAGAGGTGCGACGCAATGCGTCACAAACGTCCCAGCTCGTTGACACCACAGACGGTGGCATCCACGGGGAGAGTGGAGCAGCAGCAGCTGGCGCGGCCGGTGCCCATGCGCTACTGAGCACCGCAAGTGCTTCACCAAATCATCACAATACGGGCGCATCGCCCAAGCAACGTCCATTGGGTGCTTCGAACAAAATTAACAGTGGCAGCAACACAAGCACACCCACCAAACGCAGTCACAACCAGGACACAGCCGCAGTGCGACGCTGGAATCCACCTATATTGGGTGTGCTGCCACCAGGCTTTCTACGCGTGACGCCTGTTGCTGGCCAACAGGATTTCGAGCTGCCCGACGAACAGTTTGCGTTGATGCTGCAGAACGAGGAGTTTATGAATCAATTGCGCTGGAATCAGGACTTTATGAATGCGCTGGAGAAGGAGCAGAACGGTAAGGCTAAAGAAGAGGATGATGCACCTTTTCAGGAACGGCTTAAGAACATGGGCAAAATGTCACGCAAGAAATTCCTACAAATGGCGCGAGTTTTCACCTGGCAACGCAATAAAAAGGTAACTACGGCCAAGCAAATCGATTCGTTGCCCTTGCGCGAGGAGCCCAGCGACGATGAGGACCATCATCATCATCATCACCAGCAACAGCAGCAAACACAACAGCAGCAGTCGAGTCAACAGCAGCAGGGTCAAGAACAACATCAGCAGGGGCAATTGCAGCTACGCAAGTGAAGTATCTGGTCTCGTTTCGTCTTGTCTCGTCTCATCAGAATTGTTTGTTATCTTATCTCAACATCGGTCATATATATATATATATATATATATATATATGTGCTATGCCACAAGGTCGCTTGTTTATATTTGAGCAGTATATATATTTACTTGCTTTTTGTAATCTCAATCTACCGTCATTGTTTAGAAATCTCTATGCTAAAAAATATATACAAAATCTCAGATACCCATTCCTCCCCCTAATATTATGCGACGTTATATACGGATATATGTATGTATACTTAACTACTCGTATGATATGATACTATTCTAGTTTTTAAACATTGTAATAACCTAAAGTGCAATTTTCTCTCCCCGCCCCAAACTACACCACAGCCCAGTGCAATATTTTACACTTATTATTATTATATACAATATACATATATTTTTATTTTCTTAACTTTCGTTGTTGCCAAATTAGCATAATTAAGTTTTTAAACATAATTTTTAAAAGGTATGCGAAACAAAAAGAAAAACAAAAGTTGGACTGATTATTAAAAATGCGTTAATTTTGTAAACAATACTTGGGATAAACCTTAACGAAGCTGAAAGTTTATGACACTTGCCTAAACTCATTAAAAAAAAAAAAAGAAAACTAGTCATTGAACACCAAGACATCACAAGGACAGCTTACTGTACAGTAATCAAGCTAGAGATATTGTTTTAAAATAAATCAAGCTATTTGCGGGCTTCTACACATAAACATATACATACACTCTGAAAAAAATTTAGAATTTGTGTTTTTGAATGAAGAACGTTTTATAAAAACAAGAGAGGAAGGCTAACTTGGGGTAACATACCCTTGCAGATTAGTACTATAATAAACCTAAAACTTAGTTTCCCGTCCCGATTGAAATTCGGTCAGCACATGTGGAGGCTTCTAAGACTGACACGTACCAACTATGATATAAGGGTTCGATCCGGATCAACTTTATTCAGTAGGCGTGGAGTCTTCTAAAACTGACATGTACTCAATTTGGTTATATGGGAACTATATGATATAGTGTTCCGATCTTAATGATATTGACATATGAGCAACAGAAAAAAGTATGTGGTAAAAATTTCAACCCGATAGCTTTAGAACTAACAGACTAGTTCGCATAGAAACAGACCGACAGACAGACATGGTTATATAGACTGCGATTGTCATGCTGAACAAGAATATATACACTCTATGGGGTTGGTTGGTTATCTCGATAAAATTGTAATACCCTCTGCAAGGGTATAAGAAGTCCGATTTTGGCCGTTAAAGTTAAATCATCTTCAAATCAAGAATACATATCTTAAAACAAGTCTTTAGTACTTAAATATTTGCCATACTTTGTTTTTTTCTTTTCATCTTGCTTTCATTAACAATTCCCCATTGGTTCTAGCACCACAATAATGAGGTAGCGGTAGGGCACTTTGGGACTGTTCAGAAAATGTGAAGATGCAAGCTGCCTTCAGACCTTGTTCTGACTGATGAATGTTTCTAACCCTTCGTTGACATAAATAAATCACTTAATTTTACAACTAAGTATGCGAATTCTTGATTTCAGAGTCTAAAGAGCCCAAGCCAAATATAAATTGATTTTTAACAAAATTATGGACTCGTTTTAAGCGTTTTATAACCTAACATGCATTCTTCAAGACTTGATTTGAGTTCGATTTGGTCGAAAAGATTCTTAATATAAAAAGTTAAGTTCAAAATAAGAATTTCGCTGTTGCATCAGATTTTTTCGAACTGACTGACTTTTGAGAGCGTATTTTCTTAATTTTTTTCTGAGTGTATTCACACATAATAACCAAATAAAAATCATATATAAATAACAGTTATTTGTGCATCACATACATATATGTTTGAGGACATCATATCAGCTGTGGATATTACAACAGTATACTCCCCCTAATTCTAATATAACCAAACAAAATATTTGTAACTATCAACAATTATGAACACTGAAAAAAAAGTAAAGAAAAAACTTTACACAAGTCTTTAAAATGCGCTGCAAATAATTAGCAAAAACTCTGAGCAAAAATTGATAAACAAAATTCAGCTATTTAATTGTAATTGTATGTAATATATTTTTGGAAAATCAACTTAAGATCTGGTTAGACGATGCATTTATTGTGTAGAAAGTATTTATGACTGCCTTAAGCCTGCCACGTCCATAAAGCAGTTTATGCTGAATATTTCAGGCTCATAAAAGCACGTTAAGACAGTGCGGAGGATCGGATGAATCTCATTTTTATTAAATTCTCATGAGCATGGCAATCGATGTGGGCTTTTGAGTGGTAGAACCAAGGCTTTTACACAGCAAATGCATTGTACAACCTGCGCTCTCTTATATGCATATGAATGTATTATGATTATTCCAAACATAAAACATAAATATTTCAAAAACCAAAATTTCGAGTATCGTTTTTTATGTGTCACATAAATTTAACTTGCAAATGAATCGAGATTCAACTATAAAGAAATCCAGGAGCATCTTATAAGAAACCTTTTGCTGGGAGCTTAACGATGCATCAAGAAAATATACGAAAGCTTGCAGCACTACAACCCAAATTTTTATGATTAAGGAACACGAAGTCTATAAAGGGTCATTAACATACGCTCTTGATCAATGAACAGTCTAGAGTGGATACAAGATGAATTTGTTTTGAATTGGATGAAAAACAGAAAAGTTACGCCACAAGTGTTCAGTCTGGAACAATCGATTATATGGGAACTATATGATATAGTTGTCCGATGAAGCATCTGTTAAAAATTTCAGCTCTGTAGCTTTAAAGACTTCTGAGATCTTTGTGTTGAAACATACCGACTGGCGGACATGGTTATACCGATTCTCCTTGTCTTGCTGATCAAGAAAATATATACTTTATATAGCCGGAAACGCTTCCTTCTGTGCTTTGGAAGCTTCCTGACAAAATTAATATAACATTCTGCAAATGGTATACAAATAAAATCCCGATCAGTAGCTAGAGATCATTCTCTCTCTGATCTCGTTTTCTTATGATTAGTTGATGAATGAAATTATGACATTATATAGTTATTTTGGCTTGAATCATGGGTGAATAGAAAATCGAACTTGCATGAGAATGCGTTCAATAAAGTTTAAACATTGTTGATTTGAATGTCGGCAAATAGTTGGTGTTAGGGAATACTTGATTCAGCTCTATGCTTAAAAAACGTCACTAATTTGGTATTAAGCCAAAGTCCACAAATCCAAAAGATTCACATACGAATCTAGTAAAGTAAAAATTCTAATATTTGACAAATTTGAATAACCCTTACATAAATATTTCATTACTGCTAGAAAAATCGCGATTATTAGCGATGAAAATTAGCAATTTGTCCTTCTGAACCTATTTAAAAATCTTGCAATCTCCCATTTCATACCTAATGAGTTGCACATTTCTTACACGAATTTATTTAATTTTATTTTGTTTTTGTATTTTTCATTTTTTTTTATTATAAACATAATACATTTATTAATAATTAAAAGATAATCGAGACTGTTCCTTAATTCATTTTCACTTCAAAATTGTCAACTATCAGTTACGTTTTGTTTTTTACAATTTTTGAAGTAAAATTGAAGTTTCCGAAACTGTTTCGAAAAAAAGTTGTTGGGTTTTCGCATTTCAATATTGTATAATATTATAGTTTTCACACGGGTTTTATATGATGCTTGTTAATGTTCTTTATATGTTTAATCTTGATTGGCTGTGTATAGACTTTGATTTTATTATTAAAGGGTAAATATTGTTGACTACAATTATATCGCTTTTTTATATTTTTTGTTTAAATAACAGGATTTAAATTGGCTTTGCAATTAAAATTCAACTTGCTTTCTTGTTATTTAATTTCTAGTGAATGTTTATTTTTCTTACCCCTTTTCTCTCTATCGCTGATTGGTATTGGCTTTGTTTTTAGTGTTTCGTTTTGTTTTGTTTTTGTTAATTATAAATATTGAACATGCTCTCTGAGAGCATGTCGGAGTGTCAGTGTATGTGTGGGTGTTATCGTGAGTATGTGGGTGTGCGCGATATTACAAACTTGGGATGCAGCTGATCGTAAATACATACATATATTTGTTTAAACAATTACTTGTAAATTTGTTTTAAACTAATTACTAAAAATGGATTTCTCGTTTTTATATATTCTTCGGGTTGTTTGCAACATTTTGACATCATTTGCATACACAATATTTTTATAAAATATTTTTGTTTTTAATTTAAATTTATTCTTTTAAGGGAGGGGTTTTCTTTTTGAGGCATACAATTTAATTTAGCTTAATTTGATTTTTTTGTTTTAACTTGCTTGTTTTGTTTCTATTTATAGATAGATATATTTGTATGGTGTAGAAGTATAATCGAAAAGAAATCAATAAATACGAATGTTTTTAGTTACGAATGTTGTTACACTTTGTTTTGGGTTTTGTATTGCATAATTATGTAAATTTAAAAAAAGACTAAAAAAACGAACGACAAAAGTGTGTGTATATATATGTATATATAGTGTATAAATAATGCTCATAATGATACATATTTAAATTTGTTAATCAGCGAAAATAGCACAAATACAATAATAATAATCATATAATAGGTAAGTATGTATGTAGTAAAAATTTGAAACGTTTAAAACATGGTCAGTTAAAGATTTCGTAATGTTTTTTAAATGATCTATATGTATGCATATGTATTTGTAGCTATAGCTTATTGCAATTTCGACAAACTTATGGAGTTGCTGTCTATGGAATTTGTAATACAAATTTTGTATGCTTGGTTTTTTGTATAAGAAACAAAAAAAAACCTAAAAATTTTACTTTAACCTTACTTTTTAGTGGATTTTGTTTAGTTTATTTTTTTCTTTTGTGGTTTATGTTTTCTTTTATATTTTGTTTTGTTTTTGGAAGTCTTATAGCAGAACACATAGGGATTTTTTCGGTTTCTTTTGTTTCTTTTCGGGTGACTTCTTATTGATCTGCCTAACCAAATCGTAGAAAATATCATTCACATTCACTTTGGCTTTGGCTGAGGTCTCCATGAAGGCGCAATTGAATTGATTGGCCAAAGTCTTGCCCAATTCCTTACCGACAACACGCTCTTCTTCGAGATCGCATTTATTGCCCACCAGCACCATCGGCACATCGTCCGTATCCTTAACCCGCAATATTTGTTCACGTAGATCTTGCAGATCGTTGAACGTGGATTGCGCCGTTATGGAATACACAAGCACAAATCCCTGGCCATTCTTCATGTAGAGATCGCGCATAGCTGTAAATTGCTCTGTGCCAGCCGTATCCAATATTTCCAGCATACACTGCTGCCCATCCACTTCCACCTGCTTGCGGTAACTGTCCTCGATGGTGGGATCGTATTTTTCCACGAAAATGCATTGCACAAATTGCACTGTCAGAGCGGATTTACCAACACCTCCGCTGCCCAGCACCACAATTTTGTATTCACGCATTCTTCTTGCTATACAAGTAGTAGGTAGGTAGTTGAAGTTGAAATGTTAACTATAGAGTGGTAGTCGGTAGGCGTAGGCGGGCTGACTACTCAGAGGTGGTTTCAGTTTCTCGGCTGTTTTAGTTGTTGTTACAGTTGTGCAAAATGTTTATTTTAAATGCTGATGCTGACTGTGCTCCGCGTTGCTCGTTCTGATTCTGTTTGCTTTTGCTTCCTCACTCTCTCACAAATAAAATCACTAGGTTTTTTTTAGGCGTTGTTCGGCGATTGCTTTTGGGTTGCAGTTGCAGTTCTTGTTGTTGGTTTTTAAAAAAAAAGTGTAAATTGTTGCTGTTGTTATTATATTGATGATAACCTTTGTGCTCCAACTCCTATGCTATCATTTGTGTCCGAGCGAATGTGTGTGTCTGCTCACACTCTCTCTCTTTCTCTCTATCTGTCCCTTCGCTCCGCTCAGCACTAGCAGCTCTCCCAGGTGCGTGCGTTTCAATTGTTGCTTGCCAAGCGATAAAAAAGAAATTTTTGTAGCTGTAACTTCCGTTTTACGAAATTTCGCTATCTCTGCGTTGCTTTGCCGTCGCGCACACTGCAAGTATATGTAAGAAACCAAATGCTGTATGTCGAAGTGTATTTTTAAATTACAAGTAATTTCACTATAAATTCGTTTTGTTTCGTTTTTTGGTTTAGGTATTTAAGAATTTACTGCAGCGAACTGCTCGCTCGACTCGGCGACGTACAAATTGTGTGTTCGTTCGTTCGTGTGTGCCCCCTCTCTCTCTCTCGCACACACGAACGCACGCCTACCCCTCAACTAAAATGATTCATTTGCAGGGTTGCCAGACACCCGCATGCCAAGTGCAGGCAACTCTGTTTGGTGTTGGAGTTTTACCTTTTGCCTAGCCCGTCTTTTTGTTTTTGCTGTGCCTGCCCGGCCCTTGCTGCTCCTTTATGGCTTCACACGGTAATTATGCCGTGATGTTGAGGTGTGACTGTGCGTGTGCAAGTTAAAATCTCACGGCGGGCGTAGTGTGCAGCTATTTATTGATAACAAATTAATTCTAAAAATTTTTCGCTTGTGCTCGCAAGAGAGAATCTAACTAGGGTTGTCCATGACGTATCGAACTATCGATATTTGTTCCGATGTTCAATAAATAAGCAAAGAGATATTTTCAAACTCGATATTTTCATGCATTAGAACATTTTTATTTTAACATTTCCAAAAATACCAGTAAATGCTCAACTCAAAAATTGTTGAGTAACTGGAGGGATACTTTTAAAATTTATGTGACACATAAATAGATATTTATTTATACATTGACCTGATGAACATCTACTTCTATTTTGGTATTTTGCATAACTTTAGCATTTATTGGTCAATTGTTAACTGAGTTAATTAAACTTATTCATGTTAAAAGTTTATTGCTTTTACTTCATATATTTTAATTTATTTTTAGGCATGCGATATTTCTGACCCGTTGATACCAATAATGGCTACACCAAAGTCAACGACTATTTATTTTACAAGCTACATATATTTTAAAGGTGAATTTTAACAAAAAAAATAAACAACTAAAATTTCGTTAGAAGCATTTTTAGCGTATTTTGGTGACCATACCAGCAGCTATTGTGACACCCGCCACACGCAGCATTATTCTTCCCAATTCCTTGAAATCGGCATATCGTTCAATGCAGATGGGTCGCGATGTTTCCACCTCCACCAAAGCGCAAGAGTTGTTGCCCAGGCAACGCGGCTTCTTCTTCACCACCTCGCCGGTGCTTTTGTGTATGGAGGCTGTCAGTTTACAGACCACAGCCGGCTCAATCAGCGACTGATGATGCAGCAGCACCGGGTAACCCATAGTTATGGGCACCTTCACATTGAAAACGATTATACGGGCCTGGAATCGCGTTGTCACGGGTATGGGCAGCTGTGGATCGCAAATTATGCAACCAACTGTTATGTTATTGATGTCCACGCCGGCGAGGGTCACCGAAATCTGATCACCGGCAAATACACTCGTCTGTGCCAGGTCATCCATTGTTAACGACTTGACCAGTGCCTGCTCACGGCTTGCACCGACCAGCACCTTATCGTTTACGCACAATGCACCCGTCTCAATTCGTCCAGAAATGCAGAATCCTGAGCCTGTTCCCTTGTAAATATCGGACACAGACATCCGAAGTGGTCGATCAATTGCTCGATCCGGAATTTTGAAGTTTTCAATAACCTCCAACAGGTTAGGTCCCTTATACCATTCTGTTAGCGCAGATTCCTGTGCCGCCTTCGTGAGATTCTCGCCTGTTAGACCTGAGCAGGGTGTAAAGCTTACATCAGACTCTTTGAAGCCAGCCTGCTTGAGGAACGATTTCAGCTTTGTCACAATCTCCGTAAAGCGCTCCTTGGACCAGGCAACGGTGTCCAGCTTATTAATGACAACGCCCAGTTGATTGACGCCCAAGGATCTCACCAATATTGCATGCTCCCTTGTTTGACCGCCCAGCTCAAAGCCGGACTCAAACTCGCCACGAGTCGCATCCACCACAAGCAAGGCTACATCCGCCTGGGTAGCGCCAGATATCATGTTGGGTATAAAATCCTTGTGCCCCGGCGCATCAAGCAGCGTGACAATTTTGGATTTAGTCTCTATCCTGGACTGACCGACGTCCATGGTGATACCGCGAGCCCGCTCTTCGCCAGTCTCGTCCAGTACCCAAGCGTACATAAAACTCTGCTTGCCCATCTTCTTGGACTCCTGTTCATGCTTGTGCATCACACGCTGGGAAACATTTCCCGTGTCGAAGAGCAGATGTCCCATCAGTGTGCTTTTGCCGGCATCCACATGACCGATTACAATCATGTGAATGTGGCTCTTTAGGTCGGCGCGTTCTTTCTCGTAGAGCTGCTGTGTGTTGCGCTGGGCCTGGTCTTTTGACACTTTGAATATGATTGATGCATTGCGGCTTACATCATCAACACCAACATCGACTGGGGTGTTCCTGCCGGAAACCACAGGGGATGATGGAGCCTTGGGAGAGGCAATCTCAAAGCCTCGCCGAGCCTCCTTCTGGGCTAACAAGGTGACCTTGGGCAAAGCTGTTGTCGTTGGTGCTACAGCTCCAACTGTGGGTGTGACTGTGGATATGGGTTTGGGAGCGGCAGTGGACTTGGCAGGTACTGCTCCTTTCAGCTTCTGTGGTCGCTTCTCTTCTTTTTCGTGCTGCTTGGTCTCCTCGTTTAGAATCTCATCCAGAATTTTATGTATATCATAGCTAAATCTCATAGAGGTCTCCACAATGCGACGCTCTGAAACCGCATCGCCAACTACGCTGCGCACCTCGTCCACACAAGAACTCAGCTTGGCCTGCTCTATGTCATCCAGCTCCGGCATTTGGAAACTCTCCGAATCGCGTCGTTTATCTTTATATGCCTCATCGTCGTCATCCTCCTCTTCCTCCTGGATGTCCTTGTTCTTGCTCATAAAGGTGGAAATACTCTGTTGTCCACGCGCACGATCGAATAACCATTGCTGTGCATCTGTGGGCGAAATGCAGTGCTCATCATCCACAGAATGACCGTAAATATCGTCGTAGCCGTCATATTCATCATTGTAGTCCATAGTCCGCACTATACGATGTCTGGACATTTTGAGCAGGCTCTTTAAATATCTGTCGCTTATTTCACAATTTTCGAAAAATAAAACTAAATTTCATTAAGAAACGTAGGAATTGCTTAGAGTTGCTAAGCATTCACAACTGCACAGTGTGGCAACGCTATTCACATAGGGTAGCAAATTAAATGAACAATTTGTGACAGTAAGAAGTATTTGTTTTCTTAATTTGTATTTGTTTGGTGCTAATTAATACAATTTTTACAATTAACATATTGAATGAATTTATTTAATATTATTTATTCAATACTTACTAAAACTATCGCCCATACCAGAAGAATGTTATCGAAATATCGCATCCAACTTCAGTATAGTGACAACCCTGCTAATTCTTCTTTATTATTCAAGAAAAACACTTTAAAAGTGTTACGCGAAAACGCCAAAAAAACCTTCATAATACTTAATTCGAACGTTGGAAAATGCAGGCGACGATGCACTGAGTGCGCGGCATTATCGTTTCCCATAAGTGTGTTTGTGTATTGCCCAGAATTTCGCATCGCGCATCGTTTTGGTGCAAGGTTCAAGTGCGACAGACGCAGTACAATTAATAATAACAATAACAATGTACAATAACGGAGCAAGGGGCTTCTCCATACATGACGCTTTCGAGGAGGAAACGGATGAGGCAATACGTGTCTATGGTACGACGGTGATATCGACGCCAATGCGTGTTGGCAAACAAGGTCGCTCCACCGAAGATGTATCCATTCGCATAGAGGATCCAAAGTAAGTGGACAAGCACCTCAATGGCGACGACAAATCCACGAGAAAAACGGGTTCGCCCGCCTGACACTGCCAATCTGGCGCTCGGACTGGGGTCTGGTCTTGGTCTCTTGTCTGTTTTGCATGCGTGGGCAGCCGCAGCCCGCAGCAGCTGGCTGGCAGTTATTGACACCATTTTTGGAGGCTCGATATTAAAGTCTTTGTGCTGAATCACAATTGCCACTCAACAAGGAAACAACGCTGTAATGTTCTTGTTATTGTTATAAATTAACTTCAGTCTGTGCAGCCAGCTGCTTATGTTTGGATTACCAGTACCAGTTCTTATGACAAGTGTGTCGTTCAATAGACACGTTTATGCGCAATGTGTTTCATGATGTTGCTGGACATTGACTAGTGTACCACAAAAATGTATGATATCATACTATGAACGACCGCATAAACGATGGCATATGCAGATGAGCCATGGCCTTAGCCTTTTACGGATTGCTATTTACTACCGCTTCCTTGGCGGAAACTCCAAGCGTTTGCATTAATTTCCAACCCAGCCGTGTGTGGCATTGGCAACACTTCTTTTTCTGCTCTTCTGCCACAGGCGCGTGCGTGCTTCCCTTTGTTTCCATTCCCATTCATACAAGATTTACCTACAATTTCTTCGTCAGGCCATTGGCCCATTATGCATGCATGGCGTGCTACGACAACAACGACGTAATTATGGGGATTTAAGGCAAGACTTCAGACGTCTCTTTCATAGCTATATCCATATACCCGTGTCCAGCCAGGGCCAGCCTAATTTGGCATTCAATTGTAAAATCATTGCGCATAAAATGCTTCATAAGGGCTTACATTTCTTAAAGATTTTGCACGACACCGTCACCCAATCCAAGCGCTAGCGCTAGTCTGGCCTTCGGCTGCGGTCAGCTGCTGTTGCTGGAACCAGTTAACAGCTCACCAATTCAATGAGGGGGTATGGATAGCAGGTTTCGCAGCACTTGTTGGACTTCGCTTGCCAATAATCAAGTACAGAGGTGTACGAGGGCCGCCCTAAAAATATTCGACATGGCAAAGCAATACAAGTTTTATCACGACCAACTTTTGTTTCCTAAAAACTAAAACTATGGCCTTGAACTAAAACAGAAATATATACAGCTTTATTACAAATAAATTGTTTCCATAATAAAATCTATAAAGCATTCCTGGAATGATGAATAATATGATGAAGTCTTCCATTACATATACTATCGATGTATGTGTACGTTGAGGTCAAAGCCTTGGCCAAGAAGTCATAAAACAGTCTGAGATTTATTAGATTATTAGCATTACCACCCGTCTTACATTAAGAACAATGACATGAAAGCATCCCAGTTGAAATGTAATTATAATCGGACATTACCTAAGCGATATAAAACAGAACTATAGATGAATATACCTTATGTACCTCGTATGAGGTGTGTTCAAAAAGTAAGTAGACTTTAAGTTTCGCGGGAGACGTTTGATTCGATTATCGCAAAAGTTTATATCTTCCACAAACGTATTTAGTTTTTTTTTCTTAGAGCAGACCCTCCGAACGGCACTGTCATAATTGCAAGTGTTTTAGATAAGTTGATTCCATTTTTCACACAAAAATTTGATGCAAATTCTTTGCTCCATGTTTTATTATAATAGAAAATCGCCGAGCACAACAAAATACGACTAACCTTTTTATCTATCAAAACAAACTAAGTATGCTATGCACTTGAAACTGTAAACATTTGTTCGGGCATGTGTGCCAACACAACGATAACAAAAATAATCGAATCGTACTTTGCGGGCGAAAAGTCGCCTTACTTTTTGTGCACACCTCGTATGTAGTACATGAATTACAATTATAGATAAATTAACTTCCTAAGTGTGGACATTTTTTTTTTGTAACATATTGAAATGCATATTGAATCAATTTCCATTTTGATTATGTTGAAGCTGGCCTTTATATTTTGGGCCAACAACTCATAACACTCCCCTCGGATGAGTGTGTGTAATGTATATGCACCTTTGATTACGCCAGCAGCAGCAACCGAATGTCTCAAGTCTCCTTAATTTTGGCTTCAATCCAAATACACATCAAAACCCAACGATAACCCCACTAACCCATTGATAAGAAGCCGGATTAATTACGATTTTTGTATTTTTGTACACTTTTGCCACTGCAGGGGCTACAACAAATACACCGAAGACACAACCTCCAGGGACAGTGACTCGTTAATACAGGAATATGGTAATCTACCCACGGAGGAGACAAACACATATTGCTGGCGGCATCCCAAAGTGCGCGAAAACTGGCGCACTGTACTCGCCGCCTTTACGCTGCTCATTGTGGGCACTGGTCTGTTTGTGATGGGCACCTTCGCCATTGCCGATCCACACAATACATCACAGGGTGTTGTATTCTTTGTTGCTGGACTCATATGCTTTATACCAGGCGCCTATCACGTCGTCTATATTTGGCTGGCGGCCAAGGGATATCGAGGGTTTGACTTTTACCATTTGCCACTTTTTACATAAGTTTAGGCCAGCAGTGACAGCACATTATTTGGTTGATCCAAGAGAGCATTAGCTGCATTCGGAACTAGAGAGCAAAAACCCTTGTCTATATATACACATATATGTATATCTATTTATATATAAAACCTATTTTCTATATATATACCTACATATTATTAACTGGAGCTCGTTTTGTGTAACGTGATTTCTTTTGTGTTCTTTTCCATTTAAACAAAAAAAAACAAAATCCGAATCTAAAATTTAGCAATAACAAATATTTTTTAAAATATTTTCTAATTTATACTCAGTAAAATCCAAAAAACAAAACAAAAAAAAGCAAATACATACATATGTACGTACATGAATATTATTGTAACACTCACACATACACTTACTAACTCGAAATTTATTTAAAAACAAAAACGAAAGACTTTGTGTATGATGCTAAATGTTGAGCGCGCGCTAGGTTAAAACAAAATGTAAATGTAATTTATTGAATTTTAATTGCACCAAAAAACAAAAAGAGTAAAAATTTAAGAAAAAACGAAATATTTTACAATTTTCAAACACACGAATCTATATATGTATATTTAATTATATGTATGAATACGATTAGTGAGAGCGCCTGCAGCGGATGCGCCTTAAAAGATTAGTTCATAGTACTTGCTAAATAATTGTTTAACAAGCTGAAAAGAAACCAATCTATTAGTTAAGTAAGTTCAAGCGCTGATATTGCAATACTTTTTTTTATATATACATATATATGTATCTGTATAGTTTAAAGCGCTTTGTTTTCTAAAACTCCACACTCCCAAACACAAAAACAAGACCCGTCCTATAATGAAAATTTCATAAACACTCACTCACGCATTAACGTCATTAACGTTTTCCAACTGATTTATACATTGTCATGCCCATCTGATACATACATACGTACGCACATAACCGTGGAAGGAATGGAATATCAGTTTACGATGTTTAGTTTTTAATGTTATATATATATTTTTTTAAGTAAGGCAGAATATGGTTGTATTAACGAGTGCAAAAAAAGTCCACCCTTGCACATTATAATAAACAAATCAAATTTAATCAAAATTTATATGCAAACATGTACATTCATCGGCTTATACAGGATTTATACCCAATTTATTCGACTCTAATTATTATTATTTTTTTTTGCTGTAATTGTAAAACTTTTGTATGTACATTTATGTTGGTTTTTTATGCAAATTAAAATATTGATTTGACATTGATTTGTAGTTTGTTTTTTATATTTATAAACATTTGTTTGTTAGCGACCTGATTACACTAGGCACTAGGAGACCTACATTTTTTATAGGTATGGAGCTGCATATGTTTCTTTGGTGAAACTTTTTTTTAAGAATTTTTAAAATCTGCTGTTTTTTTTTGCCTTTTTTCAGAGGTGAACTTGCTTTTTGCTCATAATTTGAAAATCTTAACGGCATTTAAAATTGAATTAATACATCTATTAATCCCTTATACACATTTTAACATTTAAATCATTAGATTCGCAGTTATGTAATTTTGAATTAAGAATTTGTTTTTTCGATTTTTCAACTTTAAAATTCAAGGAATACTAGAACAAAAACTTGTATATCCTTCAAGTTGCGTGCATAGCTGTGTCGATTCTGCGTAGTTTGAGGTGTAAATTACTAAAATCTATGCAGAGAAGGTTGAAATACAGCCTCTTTAGCAAATCTCACCAATTTTGCATTTTATATTATTTCTCTTTATTTGCCCCACACACTTTTATATTTACATTTTTAGTTTTGACTGCATACATTTATGAATTGGGAAAATCGTATTTTTTCTTGTCGATTTATTTTTTTTGATTTCTTTACTTTAAAATTCGGGAAAAATTAGAACAAATTTATATCACTTTTCAGGCCTATGCACTGACATCACAATTGAAATCGAAGGCGATAAAGCAAAACAACAGAATTGTCAAGCTCTTTAGTAAAATTTGAGGTTTTATGTTTTCACATACATTTTATAATCTTAGCAGTTCGTCGAAATCAAATCATTTGTTTGTAATAATTTCTATTAGAAATCGCAAATGTATATATTTATTTATAATATGTTTGTAACAGTAAACCTATACATACTTCAGTTTTTAGATTTTCTTTGTGATATAACATATATCTATATTCATTTTTCCAGACCATTGTCAAGACATTTTTATAAGAATTTCAGTAATGCGATATTATGTGGACGAGCTATAGGCTACGCTTGTCGTATGCTGATTATACGCACATGCCGCAATGATAAATGATAACTTTTATCAATGTTATGGTTTATTAAACGTGATTTATCATTTTTTTTTGGTTTTTTTTTTAAGAGTAAAACTGCAACAGTAAATAAGACCGAAAAGGTGTCAGTGGCCACCCGAAACTGAAATACCCTTGCAGATGTTTGAAATAGAAGCGTAAATACCCTTGCAGATGGTTGAAATAGATGATATGAAAGGATTACCAGTACATTCGGATTGATTTTTCCAAAACGGTTTTGAAATCAGAATTGTGTGAAAACTTCGTTGTTCTAGCTCTTATGACTGCGGCTTTTGGGATGTTTACCAATCACTCAGTGAGGACAAAGAAATTTACATTTTGGTATTTCCGCGGAGTGATTTTTCTGTCACATCACGTCACTAGTTAGGTATTAAATTAAGAACAAAATATCTACGGCTACCAAAACGAAAAAAAAAAATGTTAAATTCATTATTTATCTTGATATCAGTGACATGATTGTACGCACTGCAATGACATGTGCGTGTCCGGAAATGCCCATATAAATGTAGTATTAACCATTATAGCTAGTATGAAGCTTTTGGTAAATATATTAGCCGCAAATATAACCCATTTTCAAACTAAGAAAGAATGAATCGAACTATGACAACATATATGATACTCTTATAAGCTTCATCTGGCTCACCTTAAAAGACATCTCTAAATATTGAAAACTGAACGACATTGGTATTAAGGGTGGATCTGGGATCACTGATCCCGCCCATGCCGGATGCTAATCCAATTTTGGGGCTCCGCCTCTGAGCATAAGTTTGACATAAATAACCATCTCTTTGTCTTAAAAGCTTATACCCGTACTCATATAGTAATGACTCTCTTTCATTGAGTTGATGTTGATGTATATAACATGAATAATTCAAATATGTACAATATATATACATTGTTCATATAGTGTTGTATGAAGGTTTAGAGAGAACTAAATGTAGTTTTCTTTACAATTTCTTATTAATAGGGACTTTCGGGTATCTCAAATGAATAATGAACTTAATCGCAATGCCTCTGAAATATGGATTGTTATACTGGTGATCTTAGAAATTTTCAACATGGGTCGAGCATAATTCGTTACAAGAATCCTAAACAAATTATTATACTCCACTTCCTTAAAATAATTAAATTACCGTCGCCATTAATATTTCAAGCTCCCTCACACCGTTCACCAACTCAGTCTACATACCTTTGATGACGATTACATACCATTTTTCCCCGTCGAGGTCGAGGTCGAGTGTCAGTGGGCAATTCCTTTAGTTACACACTTTGTTGTTTGGGTTTTTGCCTTTAGTTGTGGAAACTTTCCGTCAAGTTATGCAAATATCGATAGTAGGTAAAAGTTAGAAAAAAGCAGAATAATAATAATAAAAAAAGAAATAAACAAACAAATTGACTTTGGCTAAGGCTAAGTAATTTGCTCAATAAAGATAACGATATAGCTCTTGATATTACGAGTAGATATATATGAACGAGTAATATATACTTAAGTATTTACCTTAGGTTTACGTATATTGATGTTGTGCGGCGAGTTTATCGTTTCATTTTTGTAGCCTATGATTTCCTTTTATCAAATTGTTGCCTCGAACTTGAACCGTGTTGATGATTAAGCTTTAAATGTGCTATAATGCTTACTTTAGCCAAGTAAGGAAGGTATGAATACGAGTATGAAATAAAATAAACTCCATGAAAAGTTAAAGCAAAAAAAAGAGTGCCAAAAATAATGTGTGTTTGTTGCTGATTTTGCTCGTTGTTGTTGTTTCTGTTTCACTCGTCCCCGGATGCCAGCTAGACAAAGACAAATTGTCACCAGGCATCGATCAAACACAGCGGCAGGACATAAACCTGGGGGGCCTGGCAACGGTGCTATCGGAATTGACACAGGAATAACCATATACAGTGAAAATTCTTCAAAGCGGATAATAATAGTCAATGGGAAAATGGGTGCTGCAAAACCGCAACTGTGTATGAATAACATTGTAAGGGAAATAACTACATTGATATAAGCTCACTCCAATTCCCTAGTTTACCAGAAATACATACTCTATGACTATATTCCAGATCTTAAGAGCTATGATGGTAAAAGTTGCCTGCTGCAAAGTAACGTAAAGTAAATATGTATGCAATTTAAGGCTATCTTAATGGCTGTACCTATGTTACCTATGTATAGGCATGTATGTAATAGTTTCCGACCACATAAAGAATATATTTTTAATCAGCACGACAAGCCGAGTCGATTTAGATCTTGACAACAATAGAAAGTTTCTATTAGAAACTTCAAATTTTCATTTAAATTTCGCATCAACATCATCACTGTTAGCGTTCTTATTTGATATCTTTTAGGTTTTTTATTGGAATTGAATTATGGATTATAAATATTGATTACTGGATTATGTGCGCTAGAGGCATCTACATCAACTGACCAAATTTGATCCGGATCGGGCAACTATATATAGACCCCATAGAATTGATTTTTTCGGAATGCACAGAAATTTTGTTTTTCATCCAAATCGAACTAAATTTTGTCTTTATTTTAGAAGGTCCCACGACTGTTGCCCATATTATATTTTGGTCGGACAGCTGTATCATATAAACCCTACATAACCGATTTTTTCGGAATGAACACAAAATTTTTGAATTCAGAGTATGACTGCTTAGAGATCAACATATTTCCAAGTCCTTGCCGTGTTTCAGGAAAGTCATCATCTCATTAATTGATGAAATTAGAAAAATCTACCATTTACGAAATCGAAATACTTTCACAAAAACATTCATTCTCGTGGCGGACGCCATACATCTAAATTCTCTTTATTGTGTTTCCACTGTAACCACAGCAGGAGCAATTTTTTGCTCATGTCGTGTCTGTTTATTTTGAAGTGCATATCCAAGTTCATTATACTTTAATGGTCGATTGGCTAGAGCTGAGGGGGCGGCTGAAACAAAGGCCCAAAGCATTCCATGGCACGAAAGGAAAAGTTACTGCCGCCTGAAGCTCATAAATTCTTGCTAGACGTCTAAAAATATATCAAAAATCGAGGTAAATTTCGCGTATCGGCATATCGAAGCTGGCAGAGATGTACGGAATCGAGGCGGAATCGGACGAGGATTGCGAGGTGTATTGTAAGTTGGTGCTGATAGATGGCCCGAGTCACTGGGTGCAGCTAAAGACATTAACATGTCCCTTTTGATGGATTATTCCGCAGTCCTGAAGCCAGTGAACGAATACAACATCTCGGACAAAATTAAGGAAGCCAATAAGGAGCTTTTTGCACTAGATGTGGATGATGAGGGCAACGGTTCTACTGCGGCGAACAATCGCAAGGTCACATTTGCCTTGAATCTGGAGGATTACGAACCCACAGCAAAGGAACAAGCAAGTGAAGAGCAGAGTCCGAGTCCGCCGGATGAGCTGCTGCAACAATTGGCACAGCTCAAGCTGAAAAGGGAACCGTTTGCGGTCATTGCGGAAGAGGAAACACCAGAGGCGCCCAAAGATCACGAGCAGCCGGCAGACCAACCAAATGTGTGTTATGAGAAGCCGCCACCAGCGCCCGTAGAAGAGGAGGAGGAAATATGCGAGGAAATTCTGGACCTGACCGAAATGGAGGCAAAACCGCCAGAACAAGTAATTTACAATGAGGACGATGACTTCTCCGGTGTGGATGAAGATGATCTGTATGATACAAGCCAAAAGGACAATTCCGGCAGAACAGGGACCCTTTCACATTTGCAGGGCACCTACGACCAGGATGGGGATCTGGGAGAATCAGATCAGAAAAGCCTGACCAATTTACTCACCGAATCCGACTGCGAGGAGGAGGAGCGCACCTTGAATGAGGCACGACTAAAGCTGCGACAGGCCTATAAGAGTCTGTATAAAACCCTCGATGCCAAAGAGCAGGCAAAAATTGATAGGCTAACTGGACTGGAGCCTGAAAAGCAGGCACTTGCTGAATGTGACGTAAAAGCAGGCGATGGTGAGGGCGAGGAGGATGACTTGTCTATTATAGTGGCCAGTTACATACCTGACGACTTTGAGCTCAATGAGCGCAGCATATACTACAAAAAAGAGGAGGACCCACAAGAGGACCTCATGAGGACTTCCAGTTTCCAGAGCAAAGCGATTACCTGCGCCAAGTCCACAGGCAAAGCCTTCTTCAGCACCCGCCGATTTAGTTTTCGGCGGCGGACCAAACCTATGCCCACACCCAGTTCAGCCTCTACGACCACGACAGTTCCAGAATTCAAAATGAACTACAAGACCTGCTGCGAGCATCGCCATTCCTTACAGGAAAAGCTCCCCCGATATACAGGCTATATGTCCGAGTACGGCCTGAGCGCGCAGCAGCTACAACGACGGGAACAGCAACTTCGTCGCAAGCAGAGATTTGCCATGGAACAGACCCTCAGTCAGAACGAACAGGAGCTTAAGAAGATGCAGGACAATGAGCGGGCCTTCACAGCCTGGCTAAAGAACAAGATGCGTTATCCAATTAACAAAACCCGCAACATGTTCGATGCCACGCGCCGAAGGGCCAGCGTAGCAGCCGCCTCCACCAGTCCTGGGGCCAATCGTCGCCAGCAACAGCGACAGTCTCGATGGCAACGCCATGATAGCGAGGAGACACCCTTGCACGCCTATCGCCATCTGCTGGGCAGCTGGAACAAGTAGCAGCCATTATGTGAACTTTATAACACTAGGGACAGCTTTCATTAGCTGGACTCTGTCTGAACTTATGCTAAAAACAGAGTACACGCAGTGACGAAGCTGTAAAACAGCGGTGGGCATGACATTTTCAATCGAGAGCTCTACAACAAAAACCACCGATAGAATCCGTCAGCGTGACGCAATCTTGTTGCTTGATTTTTTGTTCTCCTAGGCAAACTATTAGTAGACCCTCAACTCTTCTTCCTATACGAATGCAACCCGACATTCTGTGGGCACTTTGCTTCTCTTAAAATGTTTCGACATCGATTTGGTCTTTTAATGAGTGTGAAGAAACGGAAACCGAATGTTAACATTCGCACTTAATTGAGCAAGTACTCTCAATATTGGGCATCTACTAATAGTTTGTCTATGGTGTTCTGTTTTCGCCAGCCGCAGTCTTTTTGCTTAGCAGCGAAAGAGCCATGCAAGCCGCTAGGCGCCCACCACTGATGTAGACGATGGCAAAGCTCAAGTGAAGAACTCTCTAAAATGTATGCATACTATGACGAAGTCAAAACAGAAACTCAAGGTTAAAGCTGTAACATTGTAGCTTGCGGTTAAGTACTGATATCGTAGTTTATCTTGCAAGAACGTCTCTTCATCTGATAAAGAGTACATTATAACTCTCAAATTAGCGCGTAATATTGTCTTCGACTATGCAGATTTATCAGCGTGACCGCAACAAATGGAAATCGGCTTAAGCTTTCGGCCACCGCGTGCACTCTGTTTTCAGCATTATTCAGTTTATGCATTCATTTCAATGAAACGATCGTTGAAGTTCTTAAAATTATAGTTTATTACATAGATAAATGATATTATAAATACATAATTGAATTTGTAATACAATTTTCAAAACGGCAAAACAGTTTGAAGAGGACAGTGTTTGTTAGAAGTTTCAAAACAGCAGAAATTTAAATACACATCAAATATAACATCATGTTGAACTTGAGAGTTAAATTTTTGTTTTTTTTTTTAACAGTACCGAGTTATCTAATTGGGGGGTTATCAAAAAGTAACTTACAGTTAAGTTGTATGAACGGTATGTATAAACTATTTCTTAGTTATGCATTTCGGATGCCCTGCTACTGATGCCCCGTGGCGCTTAATGACGTGACCTCTTCGATTTGTGACCATTGTCGCGGCTATCGTCGCGAGAACGCTTGCGATCCTTATCCTTGTCCTTGCTGCTGCTCTTGTGGGCAGACGACGATGAGGAATGATGCTTGTCACGGCTTTGATACTTATCCTTGGACGATTTCGATGGGCTTTAAATAAGAAAGCAAGTATATTTTCCACAATTGTTAGAACATTTCTGATATAAGATGCTATCATTTGAGTAACAAAATTTTGAGCAAGCAACAAATTGGAGGTAATATTTGCTTTTCCAAATTTAGTATAGAATTTGGCATATTTTATGAAGTATTTAACTTGATCTATTAACAGGCAGGTGCCAAATTCAAATTCATCTATCAACGCCTTCGGAAACAAATTTTGTTTGGATGTTAGAAAAAACCTATGAAGCCTCTAAAATGGAAATACCTTGAATTTAGTTTCGATACCCTTTATTGTAATTTTGTCACGATGTTTGTAACGCGCAGAAGCATCTCCGACCCCATAAAGTATATATCTTCTTGATCAGCATGACAATCCGAGTCGATATAGCCATGTCCGTCTGTTTCTATGCGAACTAGTCTCTCAGTTTTAGAGCTATCGAGTTGAAATTTGTGCCATAGTGTAAGCTGATGCTGATGTAAGCTACTCAGATGTAAAAGTCGTCCAGATCGGGCCACTATATCATATAGCTCCCATATAACCGACCGAATCGGAATGAACGTTTAGTACAGCAAAATTGGTTGTTTTTTTTATCCAAATTGAACCAAATTTGGTACATTTCGGTTTTAGAAGCGTCTATGTCTTTTGACCAAAGTTGATCCGGATCCCAAATCTTGTCCTTTTTCTAATTATAATAATCTCTTTAAACTAATATTCATTGGTAGCTTAATACTAATAGCACATGTTTACAATTGCACCGAACACGTTGATACTGAAGAGCGTTAATTGTTCATCTTTCCTTTCTAGGAAAGAGAACCAGGGCCTAAGAGGGCGTTTTTGTTTTCCGTCTTCGCCTTTGGTATCGAACGTTTACGGAAGCGCCCCTCGGCCGGTTGAATGTACTGCGCTCCCTTTAGAACCCAAACTCCCAAGAAATTCATAAACATCTTTGCTATAGTGAACGGTATCTCGATGTTTATACAAACAGAAAGACGCGCATGACACCATATGCTAAACTCTCTACCCGGCTATTAAGATACGTGAAACTTGGGTCCTTGCAGGATACATACTTCATAAAAATATTCATTTTGAGCATTTCGAAATGAAATTTAAATTTAAGCCAATTTGATTTGTTAATGGCAGGGGGGAGCGACTGAAAGCATGTCTTTATGTGTGTGGGTGTGTGTGTGCTGTGTGAATGTATGAGTGTATGCTTGCATCAGCCTTGCAGAGTGTTTCGATTGGGTGGTATCTTGTTAACAAACCTAGATGAGCTGCCATGTTTGGAGCTGGAGGATTTTAAATGCGAAGAGGAAGAAGAGGACTTATGCTTTTTACTGTGCGACGACGATGATCGCTGCTCCTCCCGCTCGCGGCGACTGTTTGGGTAAATTGTGCATAGTGGTGATAAAAGAGAGGAGGATTTGGTAATTTCAATTCACACGGAAACAAAGGTGTGTCTACATATATACGTGTATACGATATTTGGAGCGCCTGCATACCTGTGTTTGGAACTCTTGGAACTCTTTTTTGATTCGTATTTGCCGTTACGCTTATCATCGGTATTGTAATCGTTATTGCGATCCTCTTCGGCTGCCTCGCGTTCCAGATCGGACCAATCCTTGCCAGATTCCTCATCGGAGCCCAGTTCCTCTGCAAAACATCGCAAAAATTAGAAGTGGATGACATGATTGAGTGTGTAAACTTATACCATCATCATCATCATCGTCGTCATCATCTTCGGAAGCTTCCGAGTATTCAGAGTCATCTTCATCTGATTCCTCGTCGGACTCTGCATCTGTTGGATTATAGGCTTCATCCTCCTCAGACTCAGCGCTTTCATTCTCATCTTCGCTGCCCGATTCGGGATCCAAAAATGTCCAACCGCCCTGTTCGAAGAACCCCTCAGGGTCATCCGTAATAGTTTTCATAATCTTTTGCCAGTTGAGCGATTGTACGCCCTCCGAGTATCGTATGTCGCAGGAGCTGTCGGGGGGAGATGATTAGAAGGTTAGAAGATTTAAACGGAAGTGCTCGCGATGACTACTCACTTAAGCCACTCCTTGACATGGTCGAGCATATTCATGGGTATGGCATTTACATTGGCCACCTTCTTGTTGTACTCTTTGAACACAAAGATCATGTCAAAATTGCGCAAATGGAACTGGACACGCTCAAAGTGCACGAGCTCCACATCGTCCAGGGTGATGACAAATGGTGGCCACTCCGTGAGATTGACCAAAGAGCCTGAGGTGGGCTGCAGGGTGACCGTGCTGCGGAAAGGTGCACCTGGGAAACCAAGCTCACGGAATGGCGTATCAAACTCCACTACGGACTTGGTCATCGTCTCCACTTTCTCGCAGAAACTCTTAAATGCAGTTTTCAGCTTGTGGCGCAGCTCGCGCTCCGCCTGTTCCGCTGCCAAATCATCGCGATCGTGCATATGCTGATGCTTGCCCAGATCGGTGGTGATCTCGCCCACCTCAGTGTAGAACTGGACATCTACGTGCTTCTTCTTGCCAAACATGATGGCATACTTTAGATGAAAGTGGAGAAGTATGATCATCTCGCCATCGCAGGGCTGGAAGAAGGCGCTCTTGATATTGTTATACAAGATGTCCACCTTGTCGCCGCGCACTGAGATATATCGGAAGCCATTAGTATGGGCCTCCAAGCTGCCGGTCATGCGCTTCGTCACTATGTTCGGCCGGATATACAGATCCTTGAGCTTTGGATTGCCTTTGTTCTGCGACAATATGAGCGTATCCTGCTTCACCAGATCCTCCTTTTCACGCTCCTCGGCCTCACGGGTCTTGAAACGCTTCTGAACTTCCTTAATAAGACGGAACGCATTGTTCAGGTTAGACGACGGCGCAGCCAACTCGCCATGTCCCTTCACATTGGGGCTGCGATAAGTGCTGCACACAGAAATAAATAGTTATGAGCGGACCGGATATGATGCCGTATGTATACTTACACCTCCTTGACAAATGTCGCCTCTGGCTGTGGGTACAGTCCGCCCTCGTTGCGTCCCATGGTCGCGCCGGGATGAAAGAAATTGATGCGCAGATAGGTGTATTCTCCTTCCACCGATTGTGAGATGTTCTTTATGGTGGATATGTGGAATGGTACTTGGATGCCAAATACTGGCATGATGACTGTCTCGTATTTCTTGTCCACAAAAAGCTTCAGCTCCTTGACTTCGGGCTCGCGCGGCATTTGGCTGATTGACTTGTAGGAGACAGTATTCTTGCGCACCTTTTCCACCTCTTTAGAGTTGCCCTGCTTGGCCAAGCGTTCCTTAGCGCGCTCGTTGAGCTGCCGTGCTAGTTCCCGTTGGTGCTCCTTGCGTTTCTCCTCCGTATTGATCTCATTGCGTAACTTAGAATCAAGCACGGCATTGCGTTTGCTACGCCCAAGTATCTCCGAGCCCTGATCCTCCTTAGCTGCTTTTTTATCATCCACATCCTCGTCCTCGCTTTCGTCTTTAATGAAAATTCCAACATTTTTTATCTTCTTCTTGGATGGGGTCATCACGCTGGCTGGCGCCTGGTCACCAACCAGCACCGTGTCGCCTATAAAGAGGGCATAGGTTTTACCCTCCTTGTCGGTGGCCTCAGAGTTGATAAGATTCGAGATGCCCACGTGCAGATTGAAGACCATGTTTTTCTTTATCAGCGCTTGACATTTGGGCCCAATGACAATGGAATTTTCGCGAAATTCCACGCCCATGGCGAAGCCAAAACTCTTTGTGAGATTGTCCACCAGCTTTGGCTTTTCCTTCTTTACGTAGGCAAGTGTTTTCTCGTAAACCTCGCACAACTTGGCGCCCGGCACCAAAAGTTTCAGTATCTCCTCTTGTACGTTTACCAGAAACGAGTAATTTTCTTGCATTGCGTCTGAAGGATTTACGAGGAACGTGCGAGAAATATTGGAGCAGTAGTTTTTATATCGAGCACCCAGGGAGCACACAATAACGCCAAAGTGCAGAGTATTCTTGTCAGCGGCAGCGGAGAATTTTAGGCTATACGATCCACCAGACTGTATAATGGGCGGATAGGCCATCTCCAGCGAAGCCGGATCCAGACCGCTAGTATATTTCTTTTCCTTAATGGCGGCATCGCAGCCATCCGATAGCTTTGTGTGCTTGACTTTCTGCAAGGACCCCCGAGATTAGCAACAAATGCGGATATAACATGCATGTCTGCGACTTACTCTGTCAGAATCAATAATGTCCATGATCTCATCTTTTAGATACTTATTAAAAATGTCCATGGACACCAACGAGGCCTTTCGTATGTTGTTAATCTCGGACTCATCTTTTGGACATATTAAGTAGGCAATACTGCTGCTAATGTCCACATGTTCGAACTTGCCATCCATGACCACCTTCTTCCAGCTCTCACTGAAATCCCCAGCATATGCATCTTTGGTAAAGACGCCCAAGTGTTTGCCCTTCTTCGAATGCTTTATAGTCTCCGCCAACTTTTCAAAGTTATTCTTGTCTTTGTCCGTCTAGCCGAATGGAGGGAGAGGTGTTAGCAGAAGCAGATACGAAGAAAATGCCCACCAAATGCAGCTCTGTACTTACCCGATCCCTGACAAGTAACTTGATTTCGGGCACACCCTCTTCGCTGACTCCCTGGATCTGCTTAAGAAACTCGATCTTCTTCTTGCTGGTGAGAAAATATATGGCATCCCAAGCGAACACGGATATTGTGTCTGTCAGCTCATACCCAAGCAGCCACAGTTGCAGGGTCATGGACTTGCAGTATATGATGTCCTCGTCACTGCCCACGACGCTCATGATGCAGTCCACATTGCTCAGAGCATTGTCATGTCCAATGCTGGGTGCCTGTTTTCGGGGGCAACAAATATAATAACTTTGAAACGCGGCTTTCTAACCTAAGTTTTGCAAAGCCCATTGTCATTTGTAGGCGTCTGCTCGAGCGCCAGATCTCGCAATTTCATCATAACTGTTAATTGCGCTTATTCACAGGCAAAAGTAATGCATACCCACAATACTACTTATATCTACGCTAATGACAAAATAGCGCGAGGCTCCAGCAGACATTTTGAGACAGCCCTGCGGCGACAGACGCGCGGATGCCGCACACTCACCTTCCATTCCGTGTAAAGTCGCTTTATTCGACGCACAAATGCATCCTTATCGAGTACGGCGCTTGACATTTTAAGATTTTAGCTTTGTCGTGGAAAAACTAATGACTGGTCCAGGATATGTTTCTACTTTTACTCAACAAACACAATATTAAACATTTATTGCTTTATTGCGCGGTAAAAACATCGATGCCTGTCTTCAATATCGACAGCATGAAACATCGCATCAGTGTTTTCGATTTCTTCGTTACCGATTTTTCGCAAATGTGTAAATCAATTAGCAGCTCTGTAAAGTTTAGAACTATACAATGCCTATTCATATAGGTTTATAAGACGAAAAATGTACCTGTAGTAATAGAAAAGTAGAGTAAGTTGATGTATTCTTTCTTACGTTACGAAAGTGCGAGCCTAAGCAATAATAGCTATTTAAAGTTCTAATTTCTATCGATAACTCAACAGCATATGTGCACAAAAGTTATTTGCAAAAATATACTATTTTCAGGAAGAAAAAATACATACTGCACATTTAAAAATGTATTATGTTGCTCAATCAAAATAAAATAAAAATAAAACAAATAAAAAGTTAAACAACTCAATTTGTTAATCAAATTTTAGGAAAGCTTGAACTTAAATTATTATCTAAAATAAGAATTGTGAGTGTATGCGTTTGAATAGCGACCCCCACTGCCTCCGGTAGCAAAGATTCACTCGGCGTCATCTCGCTTCTCAGACCAGTCCTTCTTTTTGCAGCTAAAGGTCGTGCTAATCTCCTCTGATCATGCCGGCCACCGCCTTGCAGGTCTCTTCGAACAGATCCTTGGCGGCCAAAATCAGGTCAAAGAGTGTGCCCAGGTCGAATTTCATAAAATCAGCATGCCATTACCTTGCCATCATCCTCTGTTGGCTGTTGGTCGTCCTTTGCGCAAAACGGTTAAATTCAACTTCTGTAATGGTTCAATAGCGTTCTTATTATCCTCCGCAATCCTCCAGCATGGTCTTAATGGTGCCCGAGCGTTTGGCAATTTCAATATAAGATAATCAGAAATCAACATGCCAAGCAATAAACTCCCGTCCTCTAATGAGAGTTTAATGCACGGCATGTTGATTTCGAATTATCTTAGTGCTGAATTTGACCAAAAAAATAAAATGGTGATTTGCGATTTTCCTTGATTTTAAATTTTTAGTCGACTGAAAATTTCGACTTTGTCAGAAAATATGGCAGCCCTGATTTTTGGCACACTTTCTACAAGACATATCGATATCGTTGCAAGTGTTCATGAAACTGTAGCCACAAAAACAAAATACCTGATCGGGTATATTTTATTTGAATTTTAAGAAATTAATTGTATTACAATTACTAAGCTTTTTAACCGATTGACGTCGTATTAGTATTATTATTATCGATAGCCTATCGATGTTCCCTTTGCAGTACTAATTGAAGTGATAGTGATAAATGCTAATATCGATAAGGTGCGCGCACAAAACTAAGCCGCTTCTCCTGCTTAAAGTGGTCTGGTATAGAGTTCGGTTGATTTGCTTTTCAGCCAGTTAATTGTTAATTTGTACATAATTTAGTGATTTTTAATTGAATGTGATTGAATGTAATTTAAATTGCTTTGATTATTAATTTTTTAATTCATTTGCTTTTAATTTGTGGCTCGTTTATTGCGCTGCCTGAGTATAAGGGATGAAATCTAATAATAAATTTAAGTTTTCTTTCAACATTCGCGAACATAACTGCAACCTACAAGTATGTCCTTATTTGTGGCTTACAGCCTTAGTTTTGGAAAATCACATATTTTTGTAGATTTGAAAGTACTTACCCAATTAAGGAAGGAAACAACTTATCTTACATATTTCATTTTAATTTTATTTATTTATTATTTATTATTGTTTTCCTTCACTATTATCAACAATTGCAATTACGTACTGTGACGGCTAATATTTTCTTTTAATTAGTTTTCGGTATTTCTACGAATTTAGTGCTTTATTCTATGCTCCGGACGCAACATCATCGATTTCTGGTCTGGCTACATCTAAATATTCCTGAATGTCATAGTCAAATAGCTCAAAATCATATCTGCAAAGCAAAATATGTTTATTTGCTTACTTTAATTGTATATTGGATATTTGGCTTACTTGTAGTACTCGTAGAGCTCCAGCATCTCAGAACGTGTGAGCTGTCCATAGAATTGATGTTGGAGCTCTTGCGTCTTTCGGCCGCCTTTGCCTATGTTGCGCCAGACGGGTGCTATGACTCGCTTCAGGCCAGTCTTTTCGATTAGATATAATTGATCCTCGGAAAGGGATTCAAATTTCAATATCATGTCAAACTTAATTAGACATGGTGTGCAAAAGGAAGTGGCCGCCACAAAGTGCATGTCTATAAAGCTGCCACGTTTAACCTGATCCAGCAGCCAGTGGACGAACTCTGGAAATGATGGATACTTTGTGTTGGCAGCCCGAGCAGCCAGCGATGGCTATGAAAAAGACATACAATATATAAATAACCAAACCGATTGGCGAAAATGTTTTATAGTTTATTTACCTTTTTGCGATAATTGCGCACTATGCTGCGTCCTAGTTTGTCATGGAAGGAATATGGCAAAGCGAAAACCATCTTATCACGATATGCGCTTAAGAGCCTCTCAAATGGATTACGTGCTATGATAAATGTCGTTGAATCATTTTGGGCCTCACGCAGCTAAAAGTAAAATACAGAATAGATAAATATTCTGGTAGAATTTCCATTAGGTGTAAGGAAAATCTCAGTTGAATAAATCTTTCGAAATTGTTGAACAGAATATACACTTGAACAAGATATTTTGTCGCTTGGATACGACTGGTAATATTTCTATTGAATGTGAATAAATTTCAAGGAATCCAATTCGATCATCAACCCTATTTATGGCGAATGAAACCTCTCACAGCATCATTTCCATACCAAATGTTCACTTACCTCTTCCAGCGAGACTCGCGGATAACGCTCCCTGGCCAAGTTGAGCAGTATTTTCTTGGTTTTGCGCAAATAGGCTGGCGAATAACCAGCCAGAACATTGAAATTGAACATCCAGGATGATGATGCCGCCTTAAAGACGTTGCACCTGCATGCATATACATATGTATAACAAAAACTCTATAAATCCATTTATCAGTCCTACCATATAATATGATATTTTTTGTTCACTAGAAACTCCCACGTATTTGGAGTGTGCCATGAATCGTGCCCTGTAAAGAAGGTGTTGCCCTTATTCCAAATGGTTATGCAACATTCAAAGTGTCTCTTTACCCAACACATCCAGTCCATAGGCCGAACACTTATCCTTTAAACGTAATCGCCGATCGTCCATGCGCTGCTCCACTTGGAGCATTTCCTGAGGCGTAAGTGTCTGCACGGCATATTCGGGAATGAGTGGCAGGCGTGTTTGATTGATGTCCTGTTAATGATATATCGAAAATTATGGTAATGGTATAATAAACATGACTTAATGCAGAAGCTATATATATATATGGGCATGGGGGCGAATGTGAATGTGGATGGTCAAACACAAAGTAAAGACAGGAGAGCCTCATTTATAAATTATAATGAACCATAAATTTGGGCATTCAATTTTCTTTCTTTCAACTTTTGTTTACACTATTTGGCTTGCTTTGCTCATTAATTAGACAAATCGGAATGCAAAGACGGCGTGTGCGAATATGTTCTACGTTTCTTATACTTATGTTGATGTGTTTGTTTTGTTGTTGTTACTATTATTGCTGTTGTTGTGTGGTGTTTACATATTTACTTTATCATTATCAACATAGCGCCACTTGTTCTTTGTCTTGCCCGTTGCCACCACAGTCAGTTCCTTGTTTTTGTTTTTATTCAAAAGCAGCACTGGATAACGAAATGTTTGTTGGGGTTGATGTTGTTGCCTTTGTTGTTGTTGTTGCTGCTGCTGCTGCTGTTGTGACTCCTGCTCCTGCTGTGCATTAAAGGCCTAGAAAAGCAGTTGCAGTTGATTGCTCAAATCTATTTGTAAGTATGTACATACGTACTAAGTATTGGTTATGTGTGGCGTATGCGTAATTTACAAGCATTTCTTAATGATTTTTACAAACATTTTATGCATTAAGCAAGCTAAGTAAGTAAGCTCTAGGGCATTATCCGTAACGTGAACTGACACACTCTAGCTAAAGCTGTAGTTGTTGTTGTCTCATCTTTGGAAAGCCAACGTCATGATTCTGCAGGCGTCTCATCAATTAATATTTTACATGGCTTTGTCGACTATGCATGTGTTTATATGTATGTATTATATATACATATGTATATATATATATATAAACCTTATCAAGATTCAAGCGGACAAGAGCTGGCGTCATGTCAGACACTTTGCATTTGAATGGCGTAGGCTTTGTTTATAAATACTAGAAAGTATATAAGATTTGAGCATTAGTTGAGCTAAGGACCTAGCAAACAAAATTTGCGTTATATGTTTTCAAAAAGCACATCCTTTTGTATGTTGGGTATATAATCCTGTGATTATTAGCTAATATGAATTATTAATATGAATTCTCAATCTGTTGAAATTTCCTACGCGCGCTCTAAGGGGTAAGTAAGGCAGTCAGGTAATAGGGATGAGCCAGTTGAAAGCCACTTAATTTACTTCTGTTCGTCCATTCCGCTGATACTGAGGGTATCCTTAAAACTCAGTTAAGCTGCTAAAGAGCATTACCTTAAAAATTAGTTAAGCTGCTAAAGAGCGTTGCGACAAGAAATAAAACTACATACTTTTGTTAATGCTTATTTGGAACGTTTGTTTTTATGGCAGTTATGATATTAGTACATAAGAAGCCGACGTACGACTTGAGTATTAAGATTCAAGACTATATGCTGTACAAGAATAAACTACGTATGTGTTTACACCAGGGAACGCAAGCCATTTGTATATTGCTGTGCTTCTCCTCTTGCGTACACTGCACGGAAATACATACAACGAAATGCGTAAGTTTGTAAATTCTCAGTAAATTTACTCGGGTTTCGCTTATTATATACAGTTTATGTAAAATTAATGCATACCTTAAAATGAGTCTACCTCTAAATCACTTTACAGGGTATCCTAAAGTTAAGTTTGTATATTCGCTTAAAGCATTATTTAGGTTTGAGTGTGTTTGCAGGGAAAGTGGCGCTATTTGCATGACGTGAGCTGTTTAAAACAGGCAGGGTGTTTGTGAAGCTATGGGGTGTGTGGCGTGGCAAGTCTCTTTATCAGCTCACACACTGAACTGAGCGTGTGTGGGTGTTTCCATGTGTCTGCCCATGTGTGACGCTGAGCTTAATTATGCGTTTTTATATTTGCCAAAAAAAAAAAAAAAAAAACAAACGAAACTAGAACACAAGACGGCGTATGCGTGTTTCTGTTGGATTTTTTGGGTAAGCATTAGTCATGGAAATAATGTGAGGCGTATTACGAGTGGACTCTTTTATTGATTGAGCTTCAGCTATTGCACATCGATTTTCTTGAGCCTGGCGGCCTATCGTGTTTCTTTTATGAAGCTAAAGCAATTAAATGTAATTTTTTGCAAAGTCCAAGGACGACAAGTGGCCATTAGTATGTGCTTGGCCAGGGCGCCTGAATGTCTCCGGCGCTGACGAGCAACCAAAGCAGACGCAGCAAACAATACACACATCAAGAGCCAAGCGACGCCTAAGCGGCTTACCAAGTGTATTGGGTGGGCAGGGGGCGGGTCAGCAGCTTATGGGATTATAATAACCACACACGCACACTGGTCTGGCTGTTTGTAAACTTAATTGTCACTGCCATGGAGACAATGCAAAGGGAAACGGGCAAATTCCAACTATATTTTACACTTGAACATTTGTAGACGCCAAAGACTACTAAAGGCCCAAATCTAATTTGGTATTAATTTGCAGCTAAACAAAAAATAAAACACAAGTTGGCTCGATACTAAAAGCAATTTGGGTCTAACAAAGCAATATCCCCCTCTTAGGCGGTCTAATGAGAGAATGGGGAATCAAAACGCTAAACATGCAATGAGGTGTGAATACAAAACAAGAGAAACGAGAAAATTGCTAACAACTATGATAAATAAACAACAGAACGTAATCATATTTAAATAATAAGCAGTTGCGAATTGTATTGATGTGCACAAGTACGGGTATTTTGATATATATAGAACACTTACACTACATATATGGTGTAAACAGGAAAGCAAAGCAATCTACTTCTATACGCTTTAACTGGGATAAAGGCAAATATCAAATCAAATGGTTGATATATTTATATGCTTAGATATTGATGTCGAATATCGGAGATATTCTGAATTCTAAACTTCAATCATTTTACAGCTTGGCTAATTTTGTGATTGTGCAAACTTTTAAACTTTCATTTTCTATAACAGTTGTCGTACAATTATAAATTTCCAAATCGATTGGTTTACTTGCTGAACGATAGTTACTATAATCAAATATGCTTTTCAATAAAATCTCTAGAATATATCTATCATTATTGATATTTGCTTAACAGCTCTTCAGCATAGCTGAGAAATTTCTTCCAAGAACAGAAAGACAGACCTAAAGGATAGGGCTAAAATGCTTCATCTCATCATGCTAACCGAAAAATTATATAATTTACAATGCACTGCAAATTCCATGACAAAATCAGAAGACTCTTTTGCGTAGCGTATACACATTTCATAATGCCCTTCACACTTCTACATATATATAGTTGTTTTAAATGCTATACACTTTAAATGTTCTAATTGCTATTCATAGCTGTTGATAGACCTATATTGCTGTAATCTATGGCAAATACTATATGCGTCTGTTAGTAGTATACTATCATATACAAAGATGAGGTTGAGTTGATCATTTTATAGAACTAAAGGAAATTCCAAGTAGTAAGATGATCAGTTAACTGAAAATCTGATGGTTAAATTTCCTTTGGCTAAAATTTGTAAGCAAATAATCGATTGTCTGCATTTGGCAGCCTTTCAAAACATACAAAATATGTTTCATATAGTATAGATTGCAGTTTGCCATTGGCAGCGAACATGTGTTTGCAGGACACTCTACCAAAGGCACACATGTACGAGTACACACTTGTATATGTATGCATGTATGCAAATGTTAGAACCAAGTGCTACGGCCTTGTGCTGGTCTTAACTAATACAGTGAGTGAAAGTCACACAAACACACACAAACAGTCATGCCCACACTTACCTCATATCCCTTAATCTTCTGCAGCTGCTCATTCCATACCAAATAGACCAGAGAGAGTGGCAGCAGTAGCAGCGAGATGGCCGTAAAGATGAGCAAATATCGCCGTATGCGACAATTTGCGGCGCTCTTGCTCAATTTCATTTAAATCAAAAACAAAAGTCTAAATGCATAGGAACTGATTTATATTTTGTTGTAGTTGCTGTTGTTATTGCTGCTGCTACTGCTACTGCTATTGCTGTAGGTGTTGTTGTTGTTGTTGTTGTGGTTGTAGATATCTTTGAATATTTATTTATATGCTATTGATACTTATATACTTTATGGGCACAACATTTCCGTCTGCTGCTACGCTGAATCCGTTGCGTGCAGTTGGCGTTGGCGACAAAATTTGTTCAAACTTTTCATAGCTTTTTCGGCAATTTGTTGTTGTTAATAGCTAAATTTAGTTGCTGTGCTAAATTTCTTTCAGAAAATAGATATTTATGTGAAATCACTTGAGCATAATTGTTGTTGACAATTTTCTGTGCGGTTTGGGTGTAAAACTGTGTCACTGCAACAAAAGGGTAGCCCAAACAATGGCATTTCACTTATATTGTTGCTGTCGTTATTTTTGGGGGTGTGTTTGTGTTTGTTTAGACCAGCAGGAAGTTACAGCAGCACCACGAAAAAAAGATTTCATATTTTGTTATTGATTTTTTTTTGTCGAAACTTCGTTGAACTTCAATGCTCAGCTGCAATTTCCAACAAAAGCAATTCAACTGCCTATATTCTTACCAATTATTTCAACAACTTTGTAGTTTAATTTGTTTATAAAGCCGTGGATATCATTATTTATTTATATATATATATTTATTTTTTAATTTTCATTCTTTTGATGGCCCATTGCTGTCTGTCCGCCTGTCTTCACCTTTTCAAACTTTAGCAGTAAATTTTAGGCAAAGCTCCAAAAAAAATCATAAGCATATTCACATATATAATTCATTCAAATGGCCGCACATACAATAGCAATTCACCCAAATAAACACAAACAAACAAACAAACACAACAAAACGGCCGCGCGGCGTATACGTAATATGCCGCACTGCCCTTCTTGGGGTAAAATGAGTTGCCGTTGTCATTCGATTTCGATTGTTTGCCAATTGAATACAACATTAAAAAAAAACGCACAATCAATATCAATTGAAGCAGCGCTCTGTGATTTTTGCAAATACAACAAAAATGCGAATTTGCTACCATGTGGCGGCGGCGGGTACAGAGGGCGCCTGGTCACAGTCACCAAACAGAAGCCGTAGCCGTCGTCGTACCGTTGAAATCGACGCACAACATTTCACGAATGAAATCAAATGCAAAATGAGCACAGGCTGCCTTTTGCTGGCTCTGCTGCTCTAGAGTGCTGCTACCCCTGCCCCTCTTACGCCACCACCACCACCACCACCGTCACTTTGGGGGCTGCTTCTGCCGCAGCTGCTGCTGCTGCTGCTGCTGCTGTTTTCAGTTTGCATGCCGCCACAGCCAGCACATGCCATCCCTTCTTCATGCCGTTTGCTGTTTACTATTGCCACTATGGCTGTTGTTGTGGTTTTTGTTGTAGTTGTTGCTCTTTGGGGGGTTTGGTTGTTTGGTCTCTAGATTTGTTTATCGGCGAGCGAGGCTAAAGTTTTTTTTCCCCAACAGCCACAGGGCAATATTTTTGTTTATAGCTGAGCGAGAGCCGGAGCCGGCAATGTGATACGGCAGAGCATGAGAGTGAGTGAGCGTGCGCAGAGTGCAATATGAACAGGGTTGCTTTGGGCGGGCTAGGGTAAATTGAGAAGTTACTCGAAGTTGTAGTTGGAGACAAGATTTTCATATTCATTTCAAAACATATAGCACTCCGATTTCAATTATATGGGATAATGACAGCAAGATGGTCTACAATCAGTAAATTTTAAATTTTCTATTAGAAAAAATTCTTACCTAAAATTATTGCAATATTAGGTTTTATAGGCAGCTTGTGTACACTTTAGTGTCTCCATATTTTTCACATTTTTCCAAAATTCTTAACGGTATTCCTTGTATTTGATCACTGATTGCAGAAAACCCCGATAAGTAACTGGCGAATGATCTACTTATTGATCTACTTTTTTGATCAACAACTCATTCATGAAAGTGAATAACTTTTTAGAAAAATGATTAATATATTAATTGGTCCAATGACCACAATGTACAATGGCTTCCTGATCATCACGAGCATCGTCCTGATGGATCACGAGCATAGAACTTAGCAAACGTTATTAGTGCCTTTTGCTGTGTATTGTGTTCTAGTGGCCACAGCAAAACTTAAAGAAATTTGTTTTAAATAAGTTAGCCCAGGGCGACTGATCCACGGACCCGTTTCAAATACACCCCTGAATATATACGCTCACACATATATATATATATATATATATATTTTTTTTTTTGTTTAATATCAAAAATATTTCTCTATGTGATTGCACACCCACCAAATCTTAATTTAGACAGCCTTCACATTATACAACATTTGTTAACAAAAGTTTGTTCATTTTGATAAGTTCTGTTGAGGTAAAAATTGCAAGCTAAATGCGTTTGTGGAAGGTTTGATTGCAATTTCTTAAACTTTAACTTCATAACTCCGCTACAACGTTCATCAGTACTGCATTAGGGAATGTACTTTGGTATTCAATTTCTGGCGACCATTCAATTCCGCAAGCTCCATGATGACCACATTTTCCAGCACAACGCCACCCACTTTCTTTACGAGTTGGTTGGCGGCCGCAAGGGAGCCACCCGTGGCTAGCAAGTCATCTACTATAATCACCTTTTGGCCAGGTAGTACAGCCGCACGTTGTAGCTCAAAGATAGACTGGAAATACAATTAGTATTGTTTTTAACATTATATATCCGTAATGTATCTTTGGTTACTATTACTACTTACACTGCCATATTCCAGTTCATACGACACCGAAACCACTTCGCCGGGCAATTTGCCCTTTTTCCTTATAGCTGCACAGCCAATACCCAGCTCTGTGGCCAATAAGAGATTGAACAGGAAGCCACGAGAGTCCAAGCCAACAATCAGCTCCACATCAGCATAATTCTGCCGAATGTGCTCCACCAGCAAATCTCGCAGATACAGACAGGCCTTGCCATCGGTTAGAGCGCCAAATATATCACTGATAAGAAGTTTATTGCAACACATGTTAATTAACTGATAACAAGATTGGGAAAAGCGACTTAGCCCACCGAAATATGATGCCCTCTTTGGGAAAGTTTGGATGTTCGCCAACTTTTGATTTCACATAGGCCAGTTTATCTGCTGCGTTGAGTTCACTCATTATACATATATTTCAGACTTATCGGGTAATTTTATTAATTATGTTTTGTACTTTGTAAATGCGCGAGAGTTGACAAAATGTTACAATTGGCTGCGATATTTTACAGCACCAAATACGTGAGAGCGTGTGGATTTGGGGCTATGGGGAAAAACAACTGTTAGGAACAGCTGATAAGTATAAATCAGCTGCTGGGCAAGGTGGTTGCTAGTGGTGGGATAAGCGATGAGTTGAGTAAGTTTACAATATCGTATGATTAGGCGGTACATTTAAAATATACGATAAGCACATGTTTGTACATAGGAATCTAAAACTTGAAGGGGAATGAAAGAAGAAAGTCAGTTTTTCCAATCAATGGGCCAAATTATATAGATAGATAGATAGGTAGATAAATTGATAGATGGATTCTTTATTAAAACATTTACAATCAGTTTACAAGAATGAGTTTAGGCATGATCTTAGTTCAACACAAAATTACACCTTATTAACAATTAACACTGGGCTAATACACTGGGCTGCCAGGCTCAATCATTCATTTCGCATTATACGGATCGCAATAATTTACCCAGAAAAAGTATATATAATGAGAGTTCTACATTTAATGGATTTCCATAATTATATCTAAATTAACCCGCCTTCTCTTGCCATTTAATGTCACTATTACTTCTTCGTTGTCTAATGTTTCCTGTTTCAAATGTCTGTTCCTATATTGTTTATAAATAGGGCAGCTTCCTAATGAATGAGCTATGATCTCTACCTCGCTTAAATTGCATACATCGTATACACAGGAGCCTATTCTTAGGTTCCTTTTGGGCAACAAAGTATCAGGTGCATCTTTCATGAAAAATCTCAGCATTTATTGGTGTCACTACAATATGATTATCCAATATGTAGGTCGACTTTTGTTTATTCTGGTTTGACTTTTTCTAGCTTCAATAAAGTCATTTTCTGGCGCCTTTATTCTCATTAAGTCATTTATTTATCGTTTATTTATCACACCAATTCCTTTCATTTGGCAGCTCAATCATCCACCTTATACTACAGCTATGCATTTGTTTTTTAAGGTCATTGCAGCAATGAATACTTATTCTTTTACCATACATACTGGGACACCTATATACATCCATCTATACTCGGTTAATCATTTTTAGTGCTTTACTGAGTCTTCCAATAGTATAACAATATCATCAGCATACAGGAGCAGCCTTATATTTAGCTCGTCGATATGGGGACCACCTCCTAAGGCGTCATGCAGATCTCTAATATAAAGCGCAAACAAGCAGCTCAGCTGAACGAATCTGACAGTTTTTGGCCAGTCCACACTACAGAGTACGCGCAAAATGTTGGCTGAGATTACCATTAATAAGTGCCTTGGGCCTCTGTCGAAGGCCGCATTGAAATCAACGAAAAAATATACACCTTCTTTTTCTTACTCCACATTAGGTGTACAATAAATACTAGATTACATACATTGTCCATAGCTGAATATCCTTTCCGAAAGCCGGCTTGGTATTCGTTGAACTTGTGGTGCCTCACCACTCACGTTGTTAGCCGCCCTTCAGTATTCCCATGAAAATTTTTAGTCCACTATTCATGAAGGAACTGCCGCGGTAATTACTTGGCCGAATTGGGATCGCCTTTTGTGGATTGCATATATTATGCTTGTTGAGAAACTTTGATCTGTGTTTCCATCATCTAATATCCTCGTGTATATTTTCGCAAGTTCAGTTAGAGACCTCTGGTGCATTTATAAGAAATTCATACGGAATCCTAGCATCTCCTGGAGCTGAAGCCCTGCTATTTTGATCTTGTGTTGCGACATTGCTGCGACACTTACTGATCTGTCTAAGAGTTTGTAATATATGAAGGGCGCGGTAAAATCTATTACTGGGGCTAATCGTGTTGGGTTACGCAGGTTTTGTACGTAAAATTGTAGTGTTTCTTCCACCAAGTGTGAACCCATGTAATTTTCTTGTTATACCCTTGCAGAGGGTATTATAATATTGTCACGATATTTGCAACGCAAAGAAGGAAACATCTCCCACCTCATAAAGTAAATATATTCTTGATCAGCATGACAAGCCACGTTGATATAGCCCTGTCAGTCTGTTTCTCTGCGAATTAGTCTCTCAGTTTTAGAGATATCGAGTTGAACATTATATGAAACTAAGCGCAACTTGTAATTTACTATCAGGGGTGTCCATATTTATTCCTTCATCTATTTTACCATCTGTTTTTTTTGATCTGCTACTTTACTAAGGCCTAAGAATATTTTTTTTGCCTAAATCTGCTGCGGCACCGTTTGTCTCCTTTAAAATAACTTTTGCGTTTTTGTACTTCGTTTCTCTTTATATGTTTCTTAAATATAAAAATATTTTCCTATTTGATGTCTTTTAAGTTGAATCTTAGTTTGCTACTTACTTTATATATAACGTTTTATGTATACTGTTTCTTGTAGTTTATTAATCCTTATATATATTTCCTGGAAATTGTGTTTCATATATACATAAATCGACTCGTACTTAATTCTTTCTTAATAATATCTGAATGAACGCATTGTCTTTCTTTCAGTCAGCATAATTCCATGTGTGCATTTCTAAGATAAAACGAATTTTATCTTACCTTTTCCCATGTTCAATTGTTTGTCCAGGTATGCATTTCCTTTCTTTTACAACAAACATACATGTTGAGGAATTCCATGACATCCTGCAGGTAGTTGAAAACCTCGCTCATACACTGTACTACATTCCACATGATCAATATCTCTTATAGTAAGCGATAAGTGTAGAAATTTCAATAATTCTTCCCAGAAATGGAATCGCATTAAAGCACATTCAGTTGGTGCATTAATCATAAAGCAAAAGAAAAATAATTAAAAGAAATTTAAACAATTTTTCTACACTTATCAAAGGCATGTCAATTCTCTCTCTCTCTCTCTTTTCGCTCTTGGGCTGAGTCTTGCTGACAGACTTTACCTGTAGTGTAAGCCGTGTGCTTGGTGTTTATGTGATCTGAGCCAGGTCTACGTCTTGGTGTTGTCTCCCAATGCCCAGCACTGCTCAAAAACGAGAATTCAGACTCAGTTCGTTTTCCATCGCCGAACGGGACGGTTCGCACAACGGCTTTTTCAAACGACTTCTACCGCACTGATCTGATCCGGATCCGCGAATGTCTTTCAAATTTATGCCAAAACGCGCTCAGAAGTATAACCACAAAAAGTTTTTAATAAATATTGTTGCTATAAATGTTTAATTAACTCACAAAATTGCAAAAAGCAGCAAAATAGAAAGAAACCAGTTTGCAAATAAGGAAAAAAGCTAAAAAATGTAAGGCCAAAAGCAACCATAATAAAATAAAAAGTTCAAATACATTTTCAAAATTTAACGGCAAAAAGTAAATGTCAGCAAAAGGCGCCGACAAAACTGCGCCCCGTTTGACATTAAAAGCAGAAAGAATAACAACAACATATACCAGCAACAAAGTTCATGCAACATAAAAACGTGAAAACCTACAAAAAAGTAACCATTAGATACAGCAACAACACCAGCAACTGCAACAAAATATTGCTAGCTGCATTCACAAGCCCACATACACTATCGCACAGTTGCACTTACACATGGATACATAGACGAGACCGCTTTCAGTGTGCATATTGCCGCTGAAGACGTGCGTATTTAACAACAACAACAAATGCAACAATTGCAGCAACAACATGCATGGCAAAACCGCACACCAAAGCAACAACATGAAAAACCAGAAAGAGGCACAGTTTTTTATTTTTGTTTTTCTTTTTTTTTATTATTTAAGGCAACTGAGCGTCTCTGTCTCAGTTCAAACTTCTGCCCAGTGGCGGCATTTTGCAAAGACAGCGGGCCCTAAATAGGCCCAGCAAAATAGGGCGCTAAAAAGGTTATAGGCCTTTTGTGAAGGGCACAAAAGAAGTTGTACTGATTTTTTTTTATGGGAAATCAGGATTGTACAGAGGGGTTTCAGTTGCGGCACTCCATCAGCGCACAAAGTCGAGGTCAAGGCCACAATCTTAATCTTCACCGTCCACTTCAGTGATAGAAACCGTAGAAAATTATGCTATGAAGTAAAATGACTTGATACGTTCGCGAAGGGGGATAAGTAATTCTTCAAAAGAAAATGTTAAATTGATTTTTTATATTTTTCGGTTCAAGGAACTAGCGGCAAGGATTCTCTAGTGCATAAATTCTAAAGCAGGATGATTTGAGTATTGAGGCCTGTTCGGAATTCTGATTCTCAATTCTGAGTTTCAATAAAAATTATGGGTTAAAGTACAGTGCCGAAAATCTTCCTTTTATTTTAATAAATTAAACAATTTCGATCCCGTAAATATGGATTGAATTTGGAATTCAATCCGATCATTTAATGGGACAAAGAAATCTGTCAGGCCAACGAATATGAGGGAGAACATTTCGAAAGTAAGAATAATCAAAGTTATATGAATTAGAGAAAGATCATAGACTATGTATTGCTTATAGGGAAAGGAAACTCGTGATAACTCAATTAAGTTTTTTTTTAAATAACAGTATTTAGGTGCCGTACGCCGGGAAAAGTAAGATCCATTGGTGGAAAGTGGAATCGGACAACTTACGGCAACATAGCTAGCAATTCTTCAAATTCAAACCCATAAATTTACTATAGCTTACTATATATGGATTGAGCATTTCATTTGTTTTGAGTGTAGGAAAAAAAGTAAGGCACGGTCTCCATTTGGTAACATTTTTCTATAGGGAATACTTCTTTACTTCCTGGTGTTACATAAAAAATTTGATTTTTATTTTATAAATAATTAATATATACTCACATTTTGTGCCCCTATAGTTAGATAATTTCGTTTTATCACTGCTAAGTAGTCCTTGGTTTCGAATTTCATTTCAACCCTATAAGTGATACCGAATGCACGTAAAATATATATCTTCATCATACAAACAGTTCCATGGCCCGCCCGATTGCAGTACGATGCCCTCCTGTCTTTCTAGGTTAAAAAAAATTGCTGAAGAATCTCTGTGTGAGTTACTATTATGTATAGGCACCATTGTTGTTATTGTTGTTGCCGCTCTTGTTGCTTTCGTTTGTCCGCTAGAGCCCAGCTCCAGCTCAGCTCCACTTGGGGCTTTGGAATGCGCGAATGTTTGCTAACATCAAAATCGTGATCTAATAAAAAACCCAGTACAACTGGCAAACGCGAGTGAGTGAGCGGACCAGCTAGACACCTATACCTCGGCTCTTAGTAGTTGATTGGAGATGGAGAGAGCTATTGCTATTTGGGAGCTAGACTGGAGAGCATCTGGCCCAAGAACTGTCAACATTAGAGGCAGCCAGCTGCTTTGGCGAACATTTTTTCTGTTTGTTTGTCTCGAATGTTGTCAATATATTGATAAACTGACCGGAATACAGGCAGCTGCCCCTATGGTCCCTCGTTCCGCTTCCCCCATCTTATTAGCGCTAAAAAAGAAATCGTCTGCCATAAAAATATGCAAAACTGATCCAAAATAAAAGAGGGAGAAACGGGAAAAAGCAAAACGCGTAAAAAATTCTACAAGTTTTTTTTTGCCCTGGCATAAAGCGTCGTTTTCAAGACATTTCCGCATAATTCTGAAATGTTTGGGTCGTTTTTATTGCTGTAGTTGTGGCCAATGTTCACCGTCTTGGAACAAGTTTTTGTTTATTTTTTTGGTGTTTAAAACAGGCAACTAAGAGCAAAAACAACAAAAGCATTACAATGACTATGGCTTGTAACCAAAGACGTGTTAATCAAGTGGCTTCGCCTCTACCCCCTTCTTCAACTAACTAACTTGTTTTTTAAAGGGGTTCCACATTGTTGGCCAAGCCAAATAAATGCCAACTGTAACAAGTCCAAAAATCTCATCAATTGCAATGCGGCACCATCCATAACAGATTGTATTTGGCGCTCGCTTTTCAACCGACTCTTTCCGCACTTATACATAATTGAACTGGGAAAAACCTAAACAGTTGAAAAGCTAAATGTGAAAATTAATTATAGTGCGTGTCTGACAAAAGACCTTCAAAGTCAAAAGCCGCCCTGGCATGATTGCAAAGGTGGGGGCCAGTGCTTGATGTGAAATTTATGTTTATGCGACTGTAGAAAGTCATTAGGCCACAAAACGTTCCAATGGCCAATGGAGCTTGAGCTTGAAAAGAAAGCCAAAACAACAAAGACAAATGCAGCTGGAATTGGCCAGAAGTCAGCAGTTTAGTTTTCTTTGCAGTTTTCTCACAGCCATACGGCGAGTATGTTTTGCAATCCATTATTGCCACTTTTAAGGTAACATCAGCTTCTAGTCAGCCATTAACATTACCCAACTGACCTTATTTTATGGCTCACCATATGAATGTACGAGTACATGTTCAACATTTTTTCGCTGGCAGCACAAAATATTTCATTAAAACGCTGATCGAGCTGAGCTCAAAATGCACTGCACTTTGAAGTTTGTGGCAACTGCGGAGTTGGGGCATTGGGCATGGGTAGCGGGGATTGGGATGGGGCATGGTCAAGCGTTGGCTGGCTGCTTGCTTGTTATTGAATTGATGTTAAATCAACGCTGATTTCTTTATGTTTGCCTTTACTTGTAAGTGAAACTCCGAATCTCATGCCGGCCGGCAGAGATGTCAGGCACAGTGGGGTAAATTTATTCATTGGTAATCGATTCACTGAAGCAATATGTGTGGGTTCTCGAATCCTAGCTGAGCCCAGTGGTGGTACAAACTGCACAGTTGGCCAATTCAGGAAAAACCTAAACTGACCGCTCCCGAAGGATGTTACTGTCAAGCCTGCAAACATCTTCGCTGACCCATTGGAGCTGACGTTTTGGAAACGTTGTATAGCAGTATGCCCCAATTGGATTCCACATATCCAAATCGGTTTCAATAAGGCATTTTATATGACCAGTTTGTTGCAAATCTTGAGCTAAGAGTCCAATTTTTGGGACTTTAGAAATATGACATACATTTTGTATGATTCCTTCTAACAATAATGAACAATCAAGATCATTTAGGAGCAATACGTAAAGTACAAACAGTTAATAGATTTTCCAGCCTCACAAACCAAACCAACCAACCGCTGCATATGTTAGTGAATATCCCCGAATATTCCCCACTTTACATTATCATTCCAAGTAAACCCACATTAGACTTATAAAAACTTCCCACAGTGCAACCGTGGTGTGAACGGATGTACACGTATGTGGATCTGGATGTAACCAAAGGCAAAGGCAAGATCTTCAATTTAATGCTGCGTCATACAAAGACCAGTATTGGTGTCTCGTGGTGTGTCTGCGGGTATGGGGTGTAAGTAAGTGTTTGTATTGGTCACTTTCTTTTTGCTCTCATGATCGATGGCCGAGAATGCTGTGAAAATTACTCAAGCATTACATACATATGCACATACACATATATGTATATACATACACATATACATACGTATAAAGCATAAAGCACAGACACACCCCACTTTTGGCTAGACGGGACGCCAGTTGCAATTGCAATCGTATTGCAGTTGCAATCCAAGTCCGACTTCGATTCCGAGTCAGAGTCCGCATTGCAATTGCAAATTACCCCAGAAAATATACATTGAAAATTGCCTGTTGAAGGAAATTATTAACGTCTGCGGTTTGTCTGTGTCCGCGTCGACGTCTCCACTGTAATTTTCCCCAAGACTTGCTTTTCCAGCTACAAATTTTCAATCACTGCTCATGACTCACTCACCTCACTTACCGAACGGTCTGTAAATTGCACTCAGCTTTTTTGCAATTTGCTATTGGCTCACTTTTCCACGTTGAAACTTTCAATGCGTTTGTGTACAAACATTATTTATGTTAATGGGTTAGGTGTATCGCTCTCTCTCTTTCTAATTCGCATTGTTATGCTAATTGATTTCATTTTGCCTTGGACTTGCACTTAAACATAATTGAGCATCATTTTCTTTTTAGTAAATTTCTTTGCCTTAATTTAATTTAATGAATTAATGAAATCCAGCTTTGGGCTTTTGTTTTCTCTCTTTTTCATGGGCTTGGGTAATTCTCCAAATTCAGCCACTCCGTAATTTTATGTTTCTTTGTGTTATAATTTCCGGCCCAAAATAAACAAAAAGAAAGAAAACATAATTTACGCATACGCAATGCTAGACTGATGAGCTGAGGAATTATGGATCGAGTGTGAAGAAGACAATGCACTGAAAATTCACTTGCATTTATTTGGAAATTGTATTTTTGTTTTTGTGTTTCAGCTCTCTGGCTCAGCCAGCATCTTAGCTGTGCTGTCATGAATAATTTACCACACTTTCAAATCAAATATTTTAAATAAGCAAAAGCCAAAACGAGTTTTTTGATAGGCAGCCAAGTCAAGTCCGTTTGGTCATTTGGCGAACATTATTATTTTTTTTGCGCTATGAATCATAGTTAAAATTAGACGTGCTTGGAAATTTTTCTTGAGGTCTTGTCTCTCAGCTATAAATTTGTTTAGATTGTGTACATATTTATATGCTAGAGAAGGGATATTATATTATGTAGTTGACAGCTTTAATTTTGGAACAGCTGATTTTGATATCTGCAGCAGGATGGATTGAACTCGTTTTAAGGCAAGTGTAGCTGCTTGGCTTGAGTACAAATGCTTCTTGCGTTAGCCCAAAAGAGCTAAAAATGTTTTCCACTTAACATATTGGGAGTCTCTAAAATGTTTACCCAAGTTAGCTTGCTTTTGCTGAACATAACTGTTGTTTTTGCATAATATTTCACTCTTTCTGGCTGTTAGACATATCATTTTCTTTTCGCTACATCATTACCCAAAGAATTAGTGGAGAAAATTAAGCAATATGCGAAAATGTTAGCAACAAACTAATTAAGTCAATGATTTACATAAGCTTTAGCTTTTTAGTAAAAATATAGCTGCAAGGTTTTAAGCGTTTTCTTTTTTTCTTTTTTGGATGAAGTGAATGTGAATGTGCGTGTGCTTGAGTGTGTGTCGGTTGATTGAGGTGAAGGGGAAATTTTGCTCAAATTGGTTTTAACGATTTGCAAATTGCGTTTTTTAAGTGGGAATTGCATCTGCAAGATTTGCTGGAGAGTGCAAAGGCGAAAGGTGGTAGGAAGAGTGTTTGAAGGCAATTATTTGTTAGAGATTCTAGTGTGAGAGGGGCTAATGTGTTTAGAGATGTAACTATCATAAGTTGGATTTAGTAAACTTAAGGTAAAAGTTAAATTTTTAAGATTTATATTGATGAAATAAGCATCTGCTAGTGGCTCATCAGAGGTTAGCGGAAAAGATAAAATATTGTATTTTCTTTAGAAAATCAAGATAAACACATCCACTGCTGTCACTCGAGCTTTAAAATGAAGTAAAACCTTCATATTTAGAGTGGTGTTTTTGGCTTTCGATTAAACTAACTTGATTAAGCTAACTTTTTAATACAAAAAATGTCATAGTGTAAGGTAGATAATTCTAATATTATGATGCCTCAACCCAAAAGTTAAAATCAACACTCTCCATTGACCCGGAGTGCTAAAATTGCCTCTTGCCACTTACCTAACATCACAAAAGTAATTGCAAACTTTTCATCAAATTTCAAGCTCCAATTCATGTTTATAGCAAAATGATGACGAGGTCATCAAACTAAAAGCTGACCAAAATAAATACTCTTAAATGACACCAAAACCACAATTCATCATGAACTAAACAAAAACAAACACACACACACACACACAATTAGAGTTGTTGCTGTTCCGGGTGTTATTTCTGTTGCTTGTCCCTGTCATTTATTATACCCAACATCATTATTAGCCTCAATAAAGCATCCAAAACTTAACTTCTTTCACAGTAAAAACATAACAATAAGTCAAAGAGGAAGGAGAAGCTCAACAAAGAGTGTCTGCCACAAATTGCACACAAAAAATGGGTACAAAAATCGAGTACGTGGACACAACGCATCTGTATGCCTCCAAATATATACGCAACTCCAAGGCAATTGGCGTTCTGTGGGCCATCTTCACCATTTGCTATGCCATCATTGGCATTGTGGCATTTGTAACACCAGGTAAGAGGTGCTGCCATGAAATGTATGACATATATAAATAACCCTTTGCCCGCTTTGGATTATACTTGCCAGAATGGATAGGCGATCCGGATAATGATGGTGCTGGTCGGTTGGGCCTCTGGCAGCAGTGTCAGCGCGATGAGATCTTTGACAATTGCCGGCGCAGATGGGAGAATATATTTGCAGTCCCCACATTTTCATTTCAGGTTAGTTGTGCTGTTGTAGAAAAAGAACAAGCATAAGTCATGGTCCATTTCTCTATCTCTTTCTCTTTCTCCCGCTCCCACAGTTAGCTACATTCTTCATGTTGGCCGCAATTGGCTTGGCCTTGCTAACCATTTTCTTTTTGGTCTGCCTGCTGTTTATGAGATCCACGCGTGTGTTTCATATTTGCGGCTGGATGCAAATTATATCAGGTAGATTTACCCCACACCAAATACAGATTAGTGCTGACTGCGGAGTAAATTTGAAAAATGATATCGTTATGCTGGTATTAACAGCTTACAACACGTTCTGCTGTTCGAATTCTTGTGTTTCTATCAGCACTTGTCACGTTTCCTAAAAACGAAAACCAATCTCTGCATTTGTTAATCTTTGCTTGGATATCTACACTTCTTCTCCAACTATAGCTCTGTGCATGATTGTGGCCTGTGCAGCGTTTCCGTTTGGCTGGAATTCAGATGATTTTCGCAAGATTTGTGGGCCAGAAGCTAATCGGTTTGAGCTGGGCCTGTGTGGCATACGCTGGGCATATCCCTTGTCTATCATAGGCTGTGTGGATGGCGTTGTATTAGCCACTCTGGCGTTTATATTGGCCACGCGACATGTGCGACTACAGCCCGATCCTATCTATCAGAATTCGCTATACAAAGGTGAGCTTAAGGAAATGTATTTATATAGAACTACAATAAAAAGTGTTCCTTTTGCAGGTGAAATCAATAATGCGTACCTAACGGATGCCATAAGTCTGGCCGGCTCGCGGAAATCCAACCCTCATATAACTGGACTGAATTTACAGCCCATTCTATTAGTGGCGCCTCCAAATGAGGACAGTATATCACAATTTTCACGTTATCATTGAGTTGATAATATGGCATGGGGCGGGAAATTCAAAGATTGAAGAAGACATGACGGAGTTGAACTGCTTTATGGTGCAGCACTGCTTGCCACAGCACTGCTGGGCGACTTACAAAGCATATTAGCAAGTGCAAGAACCCGCTGAATTAGCATGGACAGCAACAGCAAAGCAGCGCGAACAATAGAGAAATTTGGCTTTTATAGAACCGTTAAGAAATTTATAATTTTGAAAAAATATTTTTGGCTGTACAATTTTTGTAACTACTCCGCATTTGTGGTCACTTTTGTATGCTAGTGTGAATGCGTGTGTGTAGTTGTGTGTGGGTGTCTGACAGAGTGAATGCCTAAAATATATTACATAGTTTTAAGTTGAAAAACTAATTTAACATTTTGTGTACAGCTTGTGCCTAATATGTGTATGTGTATTTATATATATATGTATTTCTAGTACATTAAAAATAAACAAAAACTCTGCCTGTAAATTATATGCCCATAAACAATATTATAATCGTGTACAAAATACAAAAATAAAAACCAACATATTAAACATCAAATCAATTGTTTTATGACCAATTCTATGCCAACCGCAGCCTCAAATTATACCCAACATCAAGGTCAGCAAAATATCAAATAATGCCCTGGCCATAAAAACCAATAATGCCAACTTAGCGCCCAATTTGTTTGTCAATAACCATTTGCCGCATACTTTTCCAATAAAGTAAGTATTTACAGGAAACTTTCCCCCCCTAGACGAGGAGAATCGGTGGTAAAATTGAAATATTCCAACAACCTCAAATAGAAAAATACTTAGAAAGTCGACGGCCACGCTGGCTGGATTGTCTTGATACCGATTGCTGGCATTGGGCACGTTTTAATATTCTTGTATAATTCATAAGCAATTCCATCAACGTAAAGCGTAAGCCTAAGTGGCCAACCAGCTGGCGCCGTACCAAGAAAGTGAGTGCACTATGGGCCCAAGCATTCACGATTTTAGGCCAAAATATTATGATAAAAATGTTACATGCTGGAACGTGGTACACTGTATTATCTTGTTTTATAATTAATGATAATATTTGATGTTAATGTTAATAATATTTGATATACACTCTAAAGTGTATAACTTGGAATTTAACGATTTTCAGTAATTTCAAACGACATAAGTGTGAATCCATGCCTTAAGCTGTGCTGCAGTTTTCATCTCTTACCAACAAGGCTGAAAACCCTTAGAAGCATACTCTTAGGCTTGCCATCAATAGTTTTTACGTTAAGTATAATGGTGCAACAATTAAAAGTGTACAAAAATATATCAAATATAAACATAAATTCCATGATTTCAATAATAATTTTCATTGAAATTTCATGAAAATGTTAATAATTTAGGTTAAAATATATATGATAAATTTGACTTTATGGTGAACGTTAAATTTACTCTGCATAAATGTCTCGGGATCAGCTCAGCAATATAGGGAGTTCCCAAAGGCGATATGATCTGACAATTAGAATACGACAGATATGCCGAGTTACGCAATTCTTATCCATACAGACTTACCCTTATAGACTTTCTTTTAAGAATAAACATACAAAATTAAATATTATTGAGTATTTATCTAAAAGTTGCAACGTTTTTCCCCATAGTACTATTAAAACGTGATGGGAACGCTGTGGCAGTGGCAATGGCTATGCAAAGCCAAAGTCACCCTCAGCGAAAAGATTTTTATTTACTTCAGCTTCAGCCATTTCTTTTTCGGCAATCAGCAGCATATGGCTGACATTTTTGTTTTTCTCAATTGCACTCACGCATTTTCCACGCTTTCGCCATTCGCTAACACCCCGTCCCCCTCTCCGCTATATGCCCTGCTGGCAATGAAGATCTCTGTTGTACTCGATTTGTGGATTTTGATGTGCCAATTGTTTTTATTCGATTTTATGGCAAGCCATAAACGAATTTTTAACTTTCCGTTGTCCTTGGCCATTTGTGAGCGTTGGGGTATGTTGGGGTGTGGCAATGGCGAACATTTATGACACATATCCTTACTGACTGGCAACATGTGTGTTGTGAATATTCGCATGCCGCTTATTAGTTTATCGCTTGGCTTTTTATGCCGCAAACTTTTCCATAACTTTTTGGTTTTCTCTCTTTTGATGTTGGTGTAATTAGAGGACCTGACCTTTGAGAGTTACGAGGTTGCCCGCAAAAGTAACAAGCTGCCACGCGTGTCACACCCTACTCTACTCGAACTCCTACTGGTACTCCTATGTGGTTAAATGTTGTAGTTGTTGTTGTGCTCATGAAAACCAAAGTAAAAGTCAAAGGGTGGGCGGTATATGGTTGGGATGCTGCGAACGGTAACACGAGTTGCGCCTTAAAGGTTTTCGTTTAAGTGAAATGTCAGCAACAGAAATTGAATCGAAAATTGTAAAATTGGTTTTGTGTAAACATTTTGTGCCAAATGAAATGAAATGAAAATGCCTTTTGTTATATGTTGCTGCCACAGTACTTTTGCGTGCACACGTCGTCCCCCGCCAAACCAGCAACAACTGCTGCAAGTAACAAGAAATCGGCCAAGTTTTCTTTTTATTTTCGTCGAATTTTTCCATGCATTTGCGAAACATCATATTTCTTGTGCATGTTTTTTATGTCTTATGGAGAAAAAAGCAAAGCAAAATAAAAGCGTTGCAGCATGCCAAGGGTCTGGCCATTTGCTCGTGTATAATTTATTACTCATACGAACTGTTGTGCTTGCTCAGCCCGGCTCAGTTTGGTTCTGTTTGAAATTGTGCAAACGTCAAAAGTGCGTCAATCAAAAACTTCAGCACAACAAGTGAATTTGCCATTTCCATCTTTCTTTTTGACTTTCTTCTTTTGTAGTGCCTTAAAATTATGGCTCCATTTCTTTAGGCTTCTCCTTTTTTTCATCAGACTCTTTTCATTTGTGTTTACTCTGATTTATAAGGTTTTTTAGTCCAGCAAAGGCTGATGAAATATACAAAGAAACATGAAAAGGGTTGTGGCCATTCTGAAAATGATTTATTTATAGTTTACTGTTAAAAAAACGCAAACGTTTGGTAAAACTTTTTAATTAGGGAACAAATTTCAGGAAGAGTTCATGTTCTTGATTTTAAATACTGCTGTTGGCTTTATATAGAGAGATTTCTATAAATCAGAACGGAGCTTCAGTATTGAGTACGTTTTGATACAAATGCTTGAATTTAGAATTTCATACAGCTCTCTATAATTCTGCTACTTGGGTGTCCAGCTGGACAGCAAACTAATATGGAGAGCCCATATTTCGGCAGTCAAAGTCGAGTGCCTAGAGAAACTCCAAAAGCTTGACTGGCTACTGCGTTCAAGCAAGCTTCAGTTGTCAACCAAGACTGTGTTAATTAAAGCCATTATTACGCCTACCAGGACTTATGCCATCCAGGTATGGGGCACTGCCCCTATTAGCCAGCTCGACAGGCTAATGGTCGTCCAAACTCGTGCAGCTCGGCGTGCATCTGGTCTTCCTTGGGACGTTAGCAATGGTATTATCTAAAGCGACCTCAGACTTGTACTGGTCGGGGACCAACTTGACCACCACAGCAGCTGATACGCTGACAAGCTCGCGATGCACCCAAACCAGTTGGCGAATAACCCTGCCGACCCCATACCTCTCTGACGTCTGAAGACAACACATCCGTAAACATATGTTAATTTTTGTAAAATATATTTCCCCTTTCCTTTACACGTTAGGTTAAGTTCAGAAGGTACTGAACGATTCCAGCGATATTAAACAATAAAAAAATAAAGAATTTTATGATTTCTCTCATAAAACTTGTTTGATTCGTGTTTACTTATTAAATGCAGCTTTCTTAGAAATTCAAATTAAAACTTGTAAAATTATTTGACTTGTCTGGATTGGTTTGCTACACACTTTTTAGGGCCTTATTGTGTTGATTAGTTTTCACCGAAATGCTCAAGTAATAAAATCTGCGGCCTCCTTTTAAGCAGCAAATGGTTTAATTTTTATATCAAATTATTCTTCACAAAGATGTTAATAAAACAACAAATGTTTACTAAGCATAGATTTTTTGAACATTTTACCCATGATATGAACAAGGTGCTCGCATGGGTTGCACCTTATCATTATAAGAAATATTTATATTTATACAAACTCCAGAAGATGGAATTGATAGAGACCGATATCTGTAGGTTCTTTGACGAGGAAATAAAATTTAGCTTAGAGCAACTGAAAGCCTATGATTAACAAAGAACTGTATCATATGGAGTCCACATAGTTGATATACAATAAATGAACAAATACAGATTCTTATATATATATTGACCCCATCCAGGGCATATTTTTAACCGAAGGCATTCGCGTGTTAAATAATATTTCAAATATTTATTAAAATTTATTTGTTATCTAGTTTTTTTTTTGCATTTATTCGATTTATAAAACCATACGCGCATAGAAAATTTTGTACATCCGCTGCCCAAACAATAGTTAACATATTTGGAATTATTATTACATATTGTATATGGAGAATTATAAAATTTTTGTAGGTTGCCTAACTACGACGAATAACTAAGAACTAGAAACGAGCTCGCATTTTTCACATTGTAAAAATGACTAGTGAATGAATTGTAGATTTAATACAATTTACATTAACATTTACACAAAATTACAATTTATGTACAGAGTGCAAGATTATTATAAGGTTATAACTAGGAAACCCCCCAATTTGGTGTTGGTTGCAAGATATGGAATTGCAAATCAAAATGAAGATGATAGTGAAACCTAATGGCGAAATATGTGCATATGGAGAATGGAATGAAAAGAAACCCCTGTAGTTGTAAGTAGAATATCCAATATGCCACAATGTTGGCTAGAATGCGATTAGACCTAAGACAATTAACCCTCACTCACACACCCACACACTCACATGCTTACACTCACTCACTCACACTGAGCTAATCGCACTCCACTTATACATAGATAATGCTTAAATTATGCCTCCAGACTTGCTGGCCCCCCGCTGCTATCATCGATTATAGGCTGAACATCTTCTTTGTCAGCTTCGCTTCCCATGCAGGCACTCATGGCGCCATGTCGGAGTATATTATAGCTATCACGATGATGAATAAGCAGTTTTTGCTGCTGGTGAGCTATGAAGCTGCTGCCACGACGCAGGGAACGGCGACCCATTTCGAGTATCTCCAAAGAGGGATCGCGGGCGAACACGAAATTCTGATAGGCACGCACGAAGCTGAATATCACCGCCGAGGCGCCTCCCATAATCATCAGGTAAGAGCCAATAGGCACGGCATGCGGAGCAATGACAGTGGCCAGATAAATCCAGGCCTTGATCGCTGGAGTTAGCTCCGAGATACCCTGAAACATTACAGATACGGTTGGATTATAATTAAAATGGTTGTCTGAATTTCGACTCACCTCCTCCAGCCACATGACCGGAAACATAAAGTCACGAAAGTCACGCACTGGATAAACCTCCTTGGCACGGGTTACCTTCAGATTGAGTTGGATTCTCACCTTGCCTTCCAGAGGTACTCCAAGTTTCTATATGGAATGACGGCGACTGTTAGCTTCGTCTTGATCGAGTGGAACAGATTTCTCGACTTACTGGTTGAATTTTGAAGTACGTTTCGTGCTTCTTACGCTCCGGCGACAGACCCTCCACAGAATCCAGCAACTCGGGATGGGCATCATAGAAATGGGGATTGGATATATAAACGGGCGCCCCATACTGACATGGGCTAATGTTCTGCAGTCCCTGAACTGCATCATAGTCATTAGAATCGAAGCATTTGTTCTCAGGATTGTGAGCAGAGTCTCCATACGAATTATTTGGCAATCGAAACAGATCCGCCGCAATGCCATCCTTCTCCACACGCTCTGCATACTTCAGCGGTATAATGCGGCATAGATCCTTGTCATATACATACACCATATCTGCTTTGGTAATATCGCGTGGTGGAAAGAAGGAACCCTCCGAGCCGGCAATGCTTGTGCACGGCTCCTCATTCCAATGCGGCAGATGATTTAAGCCGTTAAGCGAATCGATATAACCAAATTGTTCCATGCCTTGGTAGCCAGTCTTGATTGATGAGACCTCAGTAAGTGTGCCGTTGCGCCCCAATAGAAGTCCCATCCGTTCCATGGGGCGCATATGCTTAGGATAGAACCTATGGGCCAGGCTAACCAAAGCATCGTCATATCCAAACACTAACTGATCGGCAGTAACATTTATAAAGGGCTTAAACTTGGCAGCGGTGAGTACCACGGATATGGTTTTGGACAACAAATAACCCAACTTCGGACTGAGACTGGTGAGGGTCTACAAAAAGGGGCGAGAAGAGGAATAAATTTATATAAATATGAATAAATACGATTTAAGAAATATGCTGTTTATGAGGTAAAAGTTGGAAAGGAAAACGAAATCTGTGAGTCAGTGCTAATGTAATCTAATCAACTTCTCTAGGAATTTCACAGGGTATTGTCCGTCCGAGCTATCCCTTTCGTTATTCCCCATATTCTTTTGGTTGATTCTCGAATCTAGTTTAAACAAAGTAGAGCTTTTTGTATGATAAACCAACTTAATTTGGGTTTGTTCCTCAATTTCCAGGCAAAGTTTATCATCAAATAAATATTTTCAGAGTTGCTTTAGCAATCTGTAGATGCACATTTAATGATAGATACAAATATGTATTAGGAATTAAGATTCTCTACTTACCAGCAATGGTATATTGGGCGTGACTATGGGCGTATTCTTATCAATACTCAGTTCAGGAACAAATTGCAATATCTTCTTATGCTGATATGACACCGTAAAGTTATTCTCATGGAATTTCACATTCACCTTCTCCATGTCTTCTCTGCAATAAATCAAAAAACACACAAAAGTAAGCAAATGGAAAAATTATTGTTATCGCGGCTGTTTGATCAGCACGTGCGTTTCTCTCAAAGTTCGCCTGGTCCAAAGTCAGGGGCAGCCGTACAACTCCCAAAAGAAGAAAAAAAAACATCGTCAAAACTCTCTCAAAAAAAAGCAAAAGCCAACGCGAGTGAATGTCAAGTTCATTTGTCGTTCAACGCTTTGTGTCTGAGAAAAGTCGACAAAAGCAACAAATGTACAAAAATGTTCAAAAGAAAAATAATAAATGTGCAAGCGCTTGGCGTTGTTGTGGCGTTTTGTGAGCGTTTTTCTAGTGTTCGCAGCTACCGTTTGAAGTTTGAATTTGACGTTGTCATTATAACTCAACGACTCTTGTTGTTGTTGTTTTTGCTGCTGTTTATGTTACTTTAACTTAGGTGACGCCCAAGTCACATTAAGTTCAATTGCAAGCTATTTTTAAATGAAATTTTAATTTCATTTCACGCTGCGTCTTCAATTGAGTTGTTGAAATGGTTGGACATCGGACTCAACACTACCTGGGTCAACATCAACATTAATATTAATTATAATCTGTATCTGTATCTGTATCTGTAGCTTTAGCATGATTGATTACACTTTTGATAACTCCGGACCCGATTTGGGGTATTTTGAGATTTCTCAGGTTTATCCTTCGCTCGAACTGGTTTAATATATGGGCGGTCCGTTTTAGTATTCATTTATTATATATAGTATATATTATTATTATATATTGCGATATTTGCACTCTGCTGTTGCAATTCGAACTGCATTGGCCTTTTGTTTTTGGTAGCTCTATTAACGGAAGCGGATCGGCGGAAAAAAAACATACGAGTATTGGCAACAACACTGCCCGAGTAGTTGGCTAATTGCATGGAGAGCGAGCTGCGAACTTATGGTTTAATCGTCCAGTTTATATTGAATAATAACTAATGGCAGCTTTTCGTGTTGTTGTTAGTTGTTGTTGTTGTTGTAGTTATTATTGCTCATGGCATATGAGCTTGTTGATGAAGTGTTAAAATTTGAAAATGATTAAATTGTCGTAATTTATATTGACATTGTTTTCATGTAAATTTTCAGTCTGAATTTGATTATTCAATTACAAAATTGAGAAGAGGAAATATCGATTTAACACAGTTTGCAAAATTAAATCTGTTTAATTTATTCTATATTTGTACTACATTTGTAAGAAGAAAGTGTAAAAACGAGCGGGCACTATAATGATGATTAGGCCATAAAAATGTTTACATGCAAGTTTGGCTTTGACTACTTATCTACCATATCTTTAGGTACTCACTGGTTTTTATACCCTTCACAATATTTGCATGTCAGTCTGTCAGTCTGCCCGTCTGTTTCCATGTGAACTGGTCTCTCAGTTTCAAAGCAGTCGAAATTTTACTAAAGACTTCTTTTTACTGTAAGCTGCTCATATTTCAAATTCGTCAAGATCAAGATCAGTATATCATATAGATTCCATATAACCGGCCGAATCGTGTTGAACTCTGGGTACACCAAATTTGGTTGTTTTTAATTCTGAATTGAGCCAAATTTGGTTCATATCACTTTTAGGAGCCTCCACGTCTGCTGTTGATCTGGATCGTAGCACTGTATCATATAGCTCCCATATAACCAACCGATTCAGAATGAACTCTTAGTATAAAGGATTTTGTTTTTTTTTTGTTTTTTTGTTTTGAATCAATTTGAGTCTTAGAAGCCTCCAGGTAAACTGACCGAATTTCAACCGAATCAGCAAGGGTATGTAAGCTTCGGTTACAAGCTTCGGTTACAAGTTTAACTATTTTTTTTGTTCTTTTTAATCAGGCTGCTAATGAGGCAGGTACACTATATGGAACCATGACCTAAGGGACCCTAAACATTCACTTGCATCACAGAAAGAACCTAGGAAGCTAGAAGCTAGGATTTTTAAATGATATGCTGCATCAATAGTGTACAAAAATGATCTCTCTTAAATTTTCGTCATAAGATTTTTATTGAAATTATATAATATTGACATTTAACTGAGCTTTTCAGAATGAACACATAATATAGAACACCTATTCTTATCCAAATTGAATATCATTGAATATCATCTTCTGCAATGGCTTGTGAGCTTCGGCTACTTCGGCTTTTCACCGCTTTTGTTTTTATTCAATTCAACTTAATGATATTAACCCTCTAGAACATTCCACATATCTTGATAGCCTTATAACTTCAATATTATAGAATTATTTCCACATTTGCTTACAGTTAGCTTTCAATAGCTTTCAATATTCATGGCAAACTTATTATTAGTACAATTACAGTCATTGAAGTTTTATTTAAACAAGCAATTCTTAACAAGGCATGACCAGAGTGCACACGTAGCTAAAGTTAAGTAGCATGAAAAATATAACATATAATATATGCTCAAAATCAAGAGGCGTAACCGCTTTCTAAATGTTAAGTTTAGTATAAAATTATTAAAATTATCTTACCTATAGACAAAGGGTCCAACTTCTTGAAGTTTTGGCTTCTCGCCGCTGAGAAAACCATCGGGATTGGTTACATTATAGATATAGACCTTGGTTAAGCGTATGACGCCTGGCCTCTGCCAATAATGATAGCTCAATGTATCATTCCACAGCCTTAGATTCTGTAAGGATACGGAATTTATGTGTTTATATGGCGAACATTTAGTCGGAGCTTGGTTTCTACTGACCTTAAGTATAAAATAATCCAGCCATGGTATGGATGTTAAAACTATGCCTAAGATTAATGTAATTATACCAATAATTATCACAGCAAGTCTATCTGAAATAGAGGCAAAGAATATAAAGTACAAATTAAATATGGATTTTGCATAAGCTCTTTTTCAATGACGATGATTCAGCAATATATTTGCTATAAGATCAATATTTTCTTGAAAACATTCGTAAGAATGCTTGTGTTGATTTTCCCACAAAAACACAACATCGTTAAGAAAATAGAGGTCTTTAAAGGCAGCTAAATGGGGCTTTCCAAGCAGTGATCTACGTCACTTATGCCTCATTTCTTCATGCTTCCGTTTCCCTTGCCCTGAATCATACATACGTTTTACACACTTTACACACCTCTAGCACTTGCAAATTTTACGATCTCCTACAAAAACAAATATCGCGTGGCCATAAAAAATTGTTGTCTGGCTTCAGATTCATTGATTTCGCGATATATATATATATATGTAAGTATGTACAATATTTTAACGGATGTCACACTCAATTACAACGGTCAACAGGCAGCGACACGGTCAGATTCAGATTCAGATACAGATACAGATTCACAGTCGTCATCTGATCAAGTCCAATCCCGACAATTGCGATCCTGGCCGACTTATCATAATGAATTTTTTGACAGGCTTGAAATGCCCAAGACTCGTTTCGCTTATCACTAATTGAAATTTAATAAACTAAATTGCAAAACAATATGCACTGTTAATTGGCCTATGCACTTAGAGGAGGCTGCTCCATCACCTTGTTGGCATTTCGTTGTGGCAGTGGGCGTGGCCAGCAACATGTCAGCGGTGGGCGTAGAATGATGATGATGAGTATGTTGATGGGGACATACAATGCCAACGAGTTTCTGTTTTTTTTGGGCTTTGGCGGCGTCCGCGCGCCCCAAAACAGTCAACGAACTGAACAACTGATTGCAAACCGAATACAGAAATTTTGCACCAAAAGTGGCCCCTACGAAAAAGTGCAAGGTCCAGCATTAAAAAATATATTTTTTTATATCTTATATTAATTTTTATTTTTTCTTTTATGAGAAATGCATTTTTTTGGGTCAGTCAAAGTCAGCGTTTCGACAACATTGTAAACGTAACGCCGACACGGGAAGACTCAGCGTTTATCCAGAGAATCGGACGCCCATAAATCATTTTGAAATTCATTAAAGTCATATTGAAATGGGCTCGATATTTGCTGTCAAAATATATATGTATTTTTTGCGCGTTGCTACATAAGAAAGCGGCAAAGGTTCAAGTGGCTGCCTGTTCCACTGACCCTGAGGCCCAAAATACTAAAAAATTAAATTGAAACCGAAAAGCGGCAGAGAAAGTTACGCAAAAAATATGTCATAAACTGATATACATAACTTCGAGCTCAAGGTCAAGGGAAGAGTCTCCAAGTTGTCGTTGACTACAACAGGGGACTTTATTCAAACCATTGCCAGTTTCTTACGTTTTTTTTGTTAATTTTTATGAGTATTATTTTTGTTTGGCTCTTGTTGCACTGTTTGCTGATCAGTTCAGCTTAAGTCAGCAGTCAGCTCCTGATATTGATACTCATATAATTATAGAGTTACTGCAATCTTTGACAACGATTGCAATTGCAACTGGCAAGTCAGTTTAAGCAAAACTAGGCAAGAGGTAGTGGGTGTACGGGGAGGGGGAGGGGGTTTGTCAGGCAGAGCGATCGCTTAACTGACGACATGGTCACTAAACATTTGGCACACAATTGATACGTCAGCAGCAGCAGCTGAAGTTGACAATTATGCTGATCTCTTGTCTCTGTCTTACATACGATTGTTATTGTCATATGCTTGCATGTATATGTTTACGTATGTATGTATGTATGTATATATCTATATAGGTATGTATGTACTTAGCTACAATGTATGTAAATTGTTGTTGTAGTTTTGATATTTTTGTGTTGTGTTTAGTGTTTTCGATTGCTTTAGTACATGCAGATATAGTCTTGAGTTACAATGCACGCAGAGGCGGTGTATAAGAAATGTCTTGAAAGGGGTCTTAAAAGTTTGGAGTTTAATAACTGATCCAATGTTGACAGCTTAATCAATTAAAAGTACTCTTCATAATAGATTTCGATCACTTTCAGACACTTTTCCAGCTGTCGCTCAGACTTCAAAAGTAGCCTATCATTTTTCATGATCGACATAAACATACGATATTGTACAAATTTCATAAAGAACAATTTAGTACTTATAGCTTAGATGTCTATAGGACACATACATGTACAAAATTTTGTTTTTCTGGTTTTGTTCAAACTCGAAACCCAACCTGTTTATTAAAACCCTCCAAGCTATCAACAACGCCCTATTGGCAATCACTTATAGCTGTAGCTGGGCCTGGTGTCATTTGCTCGTTTCGTTAAAATTACAGCTGAACATGCTATATTTGCATACGTATTGATATATAACTTCTGCTTCCTCAGTGCCAAATTGTAGACAAAGCAATAATATAGAAACACTAGTGACCCCTTGACAATTTCCCAACATATCGAAGTGGCCGTAGTTGACTCAGTTTTCTGCCTGATTTTAAGCCGGAAATCGTTTAATCCGTAGTTGAAATGCCAATGAACCTTATAAGAACCTCTATTACATTTATGTTTTAGTTTAGTTGTATTAGAAAATCCGATTGTTCTTCGCTAATCAGAGTTTCCCAGTTTACAGTTATACTGTACAATTACACCATTGTCTACTGTTATTTGCAGCTGCTCCGACAACAGCAACAACAAATAGCTCTTTGCAATAGGAACGTCATCAACATCACTCTATGTCTATGCGGAATTGTTGTCTCCAACAATGGAGCCCCACAAATAATGGCTGGACTTCAACGGTGCGGCGGCAATGTTTGCAACCTGAGTTCGACACTGCAGCCAAACAATTAAGCTCAGATTTCATTTCAGAACGTGCCGCATCAGACACAACAACGCCAGTGATGGTGATGATAGGCATCATGGTGTGTGCATGTCTCACATACATATTCAATACAATGCATACATATGTAACTGGCCAGCCCCAAGTCCAGTTCTACGTTCCATTGTTGTATTGTCTTATAGCAATGTAAACACTTTTGTTTAAGCAAATTATTGCAATTCTTTTAGTAAATTGGAATGTTGATGCTGTACTTCCTCGTATGCCTTGCAATTTGCATCACGTGTACTTCATCTTCACCATCGTACCCCAATCCCAATTAGTTGGCCTGCAAAAGGCTAAAAGGCATGGGCATGTCCATTTCGAAAGGGAAACTGGTTTCTTAACCCAACTGAACATGGACGTGCCTTCGCGGCAATTTTACATTTAAGTTATCGCATTTTCGGCCCTTAATTAAAGCATTTACAACTGATTTCGAGTAAGGATAATGAAAAACACATAAGCCGAATAGCACCGGCTGAAGGTTAGTGCTTTTGATCGATCCCTTATGAACTGGAAAGTTTTACTTTGTATATACGCAAGTAGAACTGAAATGGTTGGAAAAATTTCGAGTGAGAATAAAGCGAGTGGGAGAAACCCTAAATGAAGCATCAACAGTAAGAGATTTATGATTTATGAATATTTTATTGGGTTCGAAATCGGAACTGATTGCGACTTTCTACTATTATTTGCAAGATAGTGCCAGGACTACTGATAACGCGTGTGAATCCCTATAATGCCTTAGCATTTCCCTTAGAAGTCTTGAGACCTCTCCATCTAAATTTATTTTGCACCACTGTGCTTGGGCAACAAAACAATAAACAACAAAACAAAATTCGCAATTGAAAAATCTATACGAAATACATACATGACCACGGCAGCAGCAACAAAAATACAACAGCTATTAACTACCAAAATACAATTACAAATGCATACTCACATATACACACACATAAAGCAAATATGAAAATGTTGGCAAATCAATCGACTTGGAGGAGAAGGTGAAGTGCAGAAAAATGCCAAGCCGAAAACTTAAGCCAAAATCCGAAGCTGAAGCTGAAGCTGAGGCTAAACGGTGAAAAAGAGTGAATGAGTGTGAAACTTAAGCGAGTGCGAGTGGCTTGAAGCGTCAGCAGAAGCCAAGTGAGTAGAGTGGACATGGAGATGGAGCCATGACTAAATGAGCACAAGATGAGGCAAATTTCGATTTGCCAGATAAAATCAAGAGTGTGAGCACAAATTAACACTTGCCAAGGCACAGTGCGATGGCCAATTCTAAGTCTGCAGAGGGAAAAGGGGGTAAGGTGAGGTATTTTTGCTACTAGATATATATTTGCCTTTTGCATTTGGTGCTGTATGCAGCTCAAATAGATACCTGCACGATAAACCAAATAGTAGTGCTAATTCAATAGCTGAACTCAGTCGTTGCCTCCTAAGTAGAGAAGTAACCACTGCGCTTTTAGGCTTGCATGATTTTCGACTGTGTTGGGGGAAAAACAGAAGGCTATATGGCGTTGGCTTTTAGTGTATTTAGCAATAACAAGTAGTTCGCTTGAGTGTGCCTAAATTGAAGCTTATGTTACTGTAGGCATTTGGGTCGACTGTGGTAAATATATAGATTAATTGGATTGTTTTTGAACAAAAATTGAATATAATTTAAACTTGGCTTCGAAAATGCAAGTAAAGGAGGAATTATGTATGTCTTAAGGATATATGTATTCCCTTTTAGAACTTCCTTATATGCCTTGTAATAGTACTAAGGGCGAAGTTGCTTTTTGGGAATTGGCTTTGGCGCTTTGCAGCAGACTATAATATCAGCAACATTGTAGCTCCTAAACAGCCGCCTTCCGTCAAGGATTTGGTTGGTTAATGCCACTCCTCAAATTGAAACAACTCATTTCTGGCTTATGTATTTCTGATACGCAATAGCCAACACATTTTTGCAAGCATCCGGAAACCTTACTGCTGTCGTCGAATAAAAATTAACAAGCAAACATAAAAATAAATCACAAACATATTTAACTATCCTAACATAAGTGGCCAAACAAAATTATCAGATCGCACTTAAACACCCCGCACGTAATACAGAAGTACTTAAAAAAAGTCATTCCAATACTATAAGTAATTAACCATAAGCGCAACATACAACCACACACAGCATCTAACAGCATCAGTGCGTATCAGCGATGTGAGAGCCAAAAACGAGACACATAGCATATATGGCTATAAAGCAAGTACAAGTACAAGTACACAACTGGCTTTGGTCAAGTGCAAAACGCTTAAAAAATAATTCTATGACGATGACAGCAACGAGAACTTGCACACAAAATGAAGGCAATCAAAATTGAAACGAAAACCCGAAACTGAAACCGAAACTGAAGCCGAAATTGAGACCGAAATGCAGCGTAGCCTGGCCATGTTGGAGTCTGCTTTGAGCCAAGTTCAGTTAGCACTAAGAGCTTAGACAGAGATGGCGTCAGAGTGAGATAGAGAGCTAGGCAATGTTCTTGGCCCTGGTTGCCGTTAGCTGCTTGCAACACTCCACTGGCTCGAGCTCGGACTTGGCGCACATGGCGTATACGCAATGTCGGCCAATGCAACTGCATAGAACGCAAATGCAAACGCTGCTAACTAGGCAAGTCTCTCTGCTGCCTCTCTGTTGCAGTTGCTGTTTCTAACACAACATTCACGTATGTGTGTGTTTCCTTGATTTAAATCTATGCTTAGTTGGCCAGTCTATCTAGCTGGTTAGTTGTTTACTTTTAGTTTTTCAAGTCTTAACGTTTGTTTATTTTTTTCGCAAAATACTTGTTTGCAGTTTGCAGATTGTGCAGTTCTTGGATGACCAGTTTTGTAAACTTATGCGGTATTTCTGTTTGTTGTTATTGTTGCTGCTGGCGATATTTATCTATATAGTAGTAGGTATTATATTTGTTGCTGCTTTGTGGCCGCCAGACATTTTTGTAAGTTTAAAGTGGCCCGCAACTTGTTTGGTTTTGATTTTTGGTTAAATAAACAACTTTGCAAAAAAAGTAGCCAAACACTTTTGGGCAGTTGATATTGACTTTTAGCTGGCTAATTGGGCTAATTCTTTGATACAAATTTTGAATGCACTCTAAGTTTCTAATTTTGTTTTGGTTTCGTTTGATGTTTATGTATTTATTTGCTGTTATAACGAATATAGAAATTTTTGTGATTCGCGAAAACTATGCCAGTCGACACTCCGACTCAGCATTTATTTAATATTCTACACACTCAAAAGTATGCAAAGCCCTTTACGGTTTTATCTACAAATATTATCAGTGTGTAATGAAATTTGGCAAATCATTAGATTATGTGCTTATTGTGGGAGATATAAGGTTTGGAAAAGTTTTAATATAAACTATCTGACGAAACACAAGGAAAGTCTACATACCAAATTTGTCTACGCTACCTTTATAAAGCCCCCGATCTGGGTGTTCATACGGATGCACAGACGGAGACGACTAGATCAACTCCGCTGCTTATGCTGATCCTTTTACCTGTTATATGTATTTGTACGAATTTAATGTACTCGTTTATTTTACTAGACTGCGAGTATAAACAGCAGCTGAAGAGTTTCTAATCTTACATTCTGTCTTCAAATTAATTACAAATTGAAGCAAATATATATCCAATTAGTATATTATTGAACTTTTATTTTCCATTCATTTTTCACAAAAACTGTAGGTTGTAGAAACAACCGAGAGATTCTCAATAGGATTCAGATCAGGGTTGCTTTTCTACAATTTCAATACTGAACTTTTGCCTGCCTATGAGGTAGCTTTTTGTCCAAATCGGATTTTAACCATGGAAGAGGTTTTCCTATCACTATCGTAGTAAATACAGTTCGAGACATATAAAAACCATAAGCAGATAAACATCCTATTTAATATTTTAGAATTTTTTAGAATTCTTTATAGAATTTTTAAAACAGTAAATACACATACAGGGGATTCTCTTAATACGCCTCAATCGAATTAAAAGTTTCTAAGCAACGTGTTCCTTATTCCTTATTGGGGAATCACACATCGCTCTAGATTAGTGTTATATACTGGAAGAATCATATTTCTCACGTTAACAGATATTTGCCCAGCGTTTACAGATATTTGCCATTTAAGGAAGTATGTAATAATATATTCATATTTATGTTTTATCTAACTGAAGCTTATTTAATTGGCAAGCCACAATAGAAAAACAAGCTAAATTTATTGTATGTATTTAAAAAATTAATATTAATTTCAATATAGTTACATATACATGACTTGCATTATTAGTTCAATTTGTGTATGTGTGTGTACTTACTATTGCTAATCTTAACGCCATTTGATATTAACATAGATAGCGGCGTTCCTCTATGTGTTATATGGGGGCGTGAACGTCGCCCCGTGGCAGTTGGCGTTGGCCCCTGGGCTTGTGTGGGGTGTTGCTGTTGCGCCTGCTGCTGCTGCTGTTGCTGCTGTTGTTGTTGTCGACGAGCACGCCCACAGCTAGCCCAGTACAGTATGTGATCCCGGGCAGTGCGTCCATATCTCAAATAATGTTTTTCTAGGCCCATAATTCAAGTCTAAAAATAATTAATTGCAATTTCAATGGATTAGTTTACTCAGTTATGATTTTGTGATGATAACAACTTATTTATGAGCAGGCAATTAAATTTGAATTAGTATAAGTACATCATGGAGTTCAAATGCGGCTTGGGATCATTGTCATTGTCTAGATGAGGGTCGTTTATATCATTTCGTTACAATTCAGACAGATATCTTTTGTCGTATGGATTCTGAGCTTGTTGACAAGGTAGCGAGGGAGAAAGGGGAGAAATCATACTAAGTAACATACATAGAATGTCCGGTAAGGGAATACCCTCTAACTGGAATTCGTGTCATTCATTAACATGCCACAATAATAAATGGTTATATTACCCCGCTTGGCTACCTTCATTAATGCGCATGTGCCTGGATATGCAAAAACATTTGTCACTCGCCGAACTATAGTCATTTTTCTTATATGTTAATGTGCTTGCCTCGGCACAGTTTTCAATTGTGCAGGCAGGCAGCAATAAAAATGTTTATCAAAAGCAAAGTCTACTTGAGGGCTGCCCATGACTATTGTCTTGATTAGCCTAAACGTGATGATCTTAGCACCTAGCCAGTAAGGGATATCTAATAAAAATAATCAAAAGCCATTTGTCGATTGCATGACGTAGCAAACTCCAATTAGTAACACCAGCAGTGGCAGTGGCAGTGGCAGAAATAACAAAAGACTTAAGCAACGAACTTGCTGCCACTTAAGTCTATGAGCTTGAAACTTTCATAACTTATCCGGCATATATTAAAACGCAGCGGTGAGCTTAGCGAAATTTTTGTTTTACATATTTTGATATTTTTAGCTATTTTTTGCGAGCTCATCTTAACGTAGGGCAAATTATTTTTAATTGACTCATGCCCTATCTCTCTCTCTTAACTCTGACATAACTGCAAAAGTTCACATTTTGTTTATTTTTGCTTTATTATATATAAATATATATATATATATATATATATATATATATATATATATATATATATATATATATATTTTGGCATGTGCTCTGTTACAATTGAGCGATTTTTAAATTATGAAAAAAATGCTATACTCGTTCATTGTGCAAAAGGCGTACTAAGTGGATACCAAAAAAATCTTTTAAGCACAATTAATGACATTTAGTTTTTTTTTGCGTTGTTTTTCGCTTTGCGGAGTTTTTAATTACGCTGCCAGCTTCAGTGAACAACGCATATTGTCAACTGCTTTGGGCCAAGTTCAGATTCAAGAGTCAGTCTCAGACTCAAAGGGGTGGCAGTTGACTTAATTTGCGACGTTTTGCCTAAAAAATAAATAAAAGCAAAGCAAATATATTTCATGCTCTTGTTTGTCTTCTTTTCATTTAATGAGCTTCAGCATGATTAAGGCCATTTATAGTTTGCCAACATTTGCACAATGAGGAAAAGGAAATCAGTGAAGACGAGGACAAGGCCCAAGGATGTGTTACAAGCAGAAGAGAAAGGCGAAAACGGTCTAAAGAGCTCATTCATTAAGTAGCAAGTTTGACAACGTTTTACATTATACAATCATCATTAAATTTTTAAACATTTTATTATTACTTAAACATTTTAAAAAATTCCAAAACGTTTTAATCTTTCTTCTTAGAGGTCGTTATAAGCGAGATCGTGAGCAACAATTTTTCATATATATACAAAATCTCTACTAAGTTGTTTTAGGAACCACTATCTGGAACTTAAGGTATGAATTTATAATATTTAGCTGCTTAAAAACACTAACGTATACTTCTTATATTCCCCTTGATTTTATAATATGCCAAAGAAAGAGCTCTACCCTGAGCTATTCTGATATGCAAATATCACAGCAAGAAACACAACTCTTACTTCTGTCATTTTGCTTAAATATTTATTTATTATTCACTTTATTCCACCCCAATTAACCCAACCGTAAGCTGTTACACTTTCCACACAAATTATGCCCCATCCGAGGAGAGTCGTTGAAAACAAATCCATTAAGAAGTCCCTCAGCAATATGTTAAGCCTCTGCCTGGCTGTGACCAAAGACATAAAAGAGGAACATAAGAAACACGTTTTCACAATTTTCTGCCTATTTTAACGCATTAGCTTCGGCTTGGCCAGCCAGCCTGGTCTCAGTCTCACTTCCAGCTTCAGCTGCAGGCTGACTTCTTTAGCTTAGCTCGGCTTGGCGTGGCTCACTTTTCGCTGTTCACGTTTGCTTGCTTCTTTGGCATATTATGTAATAAAAAATGCAAGTGGCCTGTGCTTTGCGGCCAAAGCGACACGCCAACGAAGCTAAGTGCTGGCCGACTCTAGAAATCATTAAAAAATAGCACCAACTATTTGCGTAAAGAAAGAAATTGCAACGAAAATTTCAAAATGCCAAATCCAAAATCTATTGACCTAAATACAGTTTTATAACAACCAGTCAAAGTTGGGCCATGGCACGGACACACACATATGGCAAGCTGGCCATGTTGCAATGACTAACTAAGCAGGCAAAAGACATAAATAGCGACTAAGCCAGCTCCAGTTCCAGCTCCAGCTCATGCTATGACTGCGCCTGGCTTTCTAACATTGCCAACAACAGCTGACGACGATGTCCGAGTTGGTAACAGTAACACTTTCGATTGCAATTGCAGCAGCCAGTTAGCCACTCAGTTAGCAGTTGCTCAGCTCAGCTCAGCTCAGCTCAGCACAGCACAGCAAGGTGGCAGCAACAGAAGTAGGTTGCTTGGCGAGCAGGTAGGCCACTTCAGCTCAGACGTCGGTGTCGTAGGCATTGGCGTCGTCTGCTTGTGCCGCCTGTGCTGCTGCTACTGCGCTGTTGTCGGCTTGGTTGGCATTTGGCAAAACCAAAAATCTCCTTGCCTGTTTGCACCTCAGATGCAGTTGTTGTTGTTGTTTTCTATTTACTATTGCTACTGCAATCGCTTCGCGTGCATTTCAATGCATTTGTCCAATAGCTGCACTGCGCCTTGTTTGTGGCCTTTCTGAGATGATCATGTTGACAAAGTCAAGAAGTTTGCACATACATTTAAAATCATATGTTTCTGTCTTTGCAAATGATATTATAATATTGCCCAGATATTTGTAAAGCTTAGTAAGTCTGCATTAAGTATTATGATTGGCAGATTAGCAGTGTCGTCTATAGGTTTATGAACCTATAGCATATGAATCACAGAAAGGTATAAAGATAGGATCATTAGGATTAATTAGAGCTTTTATTGAAGCTCATTAGTTTCACATATTTACATCTACAATATCATTTAGCTGATATATGAACAATCATAATAATAATAACTAATAAAGACAAAATCGGTTAGACTTGGCAATCACGCTCTCATCATGACCAAGCTAGCCAATTCTGCATTTTCTACAATATTCTTTCGCTAAATTTGGCCGGGTTTTTAACTAAACTTTACTTTTGAAAGCAGCTTGTGAACAATAGAAGATAGGAAACAGAATTAAGGAGTGACCTATGCAAGTGAACATGGGAACGAAGAACGTAACTATACAGAACATGATTCGATTAGTTGTGGGTGCCAAATTAAATTACTACACATATATATCGAATAGCTTTCCTTTTGCTGCTTGATCATAACTTGAGAATTCTGTACTCTAGGCCATGAATATTTAAATTTCACAACATTCCAAACTAAATTACATATCAAAACTATAAAGCTCCGCAAGTGTATAGCAAGCTTCGTTGATTTCCTTTCTCCTTTACAGCCTGATGGTGTTTGTTGTCGTTGCTTGCTGTAGTGGTTGTTATTGTTGCCTCTTAACGAACAGTTTGTTGTTGTTGTTTCCTCTTAACGCACAGTAGCCGCTGTCATTTGTTGTTGTCTGCATCTGCACTTGTTTGCTTTGCCTGCCTTGCATTGTTATTGTTGTTATTGTTGCTTTAACAATTTCACACAGTTTTCAGTTACAATTTTAGCTGAAAATTTAAGAGGTTGTTGTTGTTGTTGCTGCTGCTGCTGCAGCTGTTTTTGCTGTTTCTTTTTAGTAGTGCGAAGGTCACGCGCCGCTTTTCTCTCTCTCCACACTTTGCACTCTCCGTGCGCTTTGGAATGGTTCCCAGGTGGACCACTATTATCCATATCCAGTTTGTGACTTTGGCTTCACTTGCAACGTACGTCGTCTGGTTTTATGCATTTTTAATAAATTTTTTCTTAATTTTTGTTGGCATCGTCCCGCTTTTTATTTATTTATTAATTTTTTTTTGTGTCGTTATACTTCATCATTATTATATTTTGATTTTATGTACTATATATAAAATTTCAATTTTTTGTGCAACGCCAATGGAGGCGCTTCCTCTTAACTGATTACAGGGCGAATCGAAGGAATCGACAAAGGGTATGGAGCACTTGAATGGCTTCATAAGCCAATGCCAAATTGCCACTTGCAGACAAAGATGTGCCCCTCCAAAAAACCAGAAAAAAGGAGGCAATGAGTTGGGCAATGGTCAGAGGCATTTCATAATTGGCATCATTGGAACGCGTTGATTGGCAAATTGTATGAAATTATTGAAACAGACTGCACATGGGCTGGCGTAGGAAAAGTTCGAAAAGTTCGTTCATCTTTTGTACTGTTGACATTGAGACGCCCCGGCCGGTCCTATATTACGGAAGTTTCCGCTGCCCAGACGCCGTTTCCAGAAGCACTCAACATATTTAACTCTAATTGTAGCTTACACATCGCCCAACTATTCATTAAATCCACATGTGTATATGTGTCTACTCTGCCTCTGCCTGCTTAGCAATTTCTCGCCACGCTCGCTGGCCAGGGCACGCAAGCCATGGAGGCGCCTTCTACTCTTTCTGCTGCTCCTACGCTCTTGATTGCTAGGCGCCACTTTCCTAATGCCAAACACTGCTGAGCAATGTAAAGCGTTTTGTTAAGCCCAATTAAGAGGCAGATGCCAGTAGGCCAAGCGCAACAAATCATTCTAGAAACAATAGCAGTAGCACCAACAACTTTAACAACAACAATGTAAACAATTTAAATAACATTAAGTAATTGAACATCAAACTTCAAACAATGTATAATATGCTTGTATATACATAATTATGTTGTTGGTGTTTTGGAAATGGAAAATTAAGCAATTGGTGAAGAGAATGCAAAAAATAAAAGCAAAACAAATGACTTAGACAACGAACTTGAAGGCAAACCAATGTGTAAGTGAAAATGTATGTGAGAAAGTGCAAGAGTAATTGGATCAAAGGGGAGAGATGCAAATGTATTAGTGTAGAATTAAAACTGAAGCGGATGTTGCTATATATAATTAAGAGTCATTCTAAGATTCAGTTACAAATAATCAGATTTTCAGTATTAAGAAATTCACTAGAAAAACTTTGCTGACGTAGCTTTTTGCTTACATCCTACGTTAACTATGGCATTTACTTTCCAGAGCTTCGTGTAATTCAACCTAAGTACTTAAGTAGTAAAATGCAAAGACCTGTGCATGGCATGCACACTTATTGAAAATGTAGACTGATTCATGATCATTAGGTTAAGAAACATATGAAGGTGGTAAGTGGTTTTATGTTTCAATGTAGTATAGCAAAAGATCGCATTATTAAAAGAAACTATTTCTCCTAAGATACCAAAAATTTCAGCTTTGGGTTACAAACTCCAAATATTTTCATGAAGATCACTTAGTTACAACCGCTGGGAGTGGTTCGCATGTCTAAGTTTTAAGATTGAGGCTTGAGATTTGGTATGTCGCAATTGTCTGCTCATCTTAGAAAAAACAAGGAAGGACGCTATAGTCGAATTCCGACTGTAGGATACTCGTACTCAGACCCCTTTTTGTGGACAAAACCGATTTTTGGAGTCTTTAATTTAATGAACTGTTAATAAAATACCATTAGCTTACCATCAACTACATAACGTAACTAAAAGAGAGGAAGGTTTCACAGAAAATTCTTCCGCAGTTTCTGCCGAAAACTGCTCTTCTCTTCTACAATGCTGCTTGTAACATTTTAGAACATGCTTCTAGGCATCCTGCAACACTTGGCTTGAGAACTTTCAACTTATACATAAATTGAATTAACAAATTTTTCTAATCGAAATATCCTACAATATAAATCGTAAGCCATGCCTAGTGAGTGATGATGATTTTCAAAAATCTACATTCAATAAACTCCAACTGCTTGACATCACGCCACTTTTCAATTTTAGCCTCTTCTTCATAAGTGGAGGCACGCCAACAAAAATTGCAAAATTATTCAACACTCGTTTCACTTTCAAGCCTCCCTGCCATGCAGCCAGCAGACAAGCAAAAATTTTAACAATTTCCCATATTGTTTAGGCTTTTAGGCATTTATCTGTACAGCTACAGCTATCTATCTTTCCAAGTAGTCAGGCCGTCATCCATCTATCACTACGGGTATTCGCTTAAACATCCGCCCACCAATTGGTGAGGTCTGGGCACAGAAGTTGTCTTAATTAACCGCAAACTCCAAAAATGTTTAAGTGCAGGAGACGTGCCACAGCTACAACAACAGCAGTAAAATATATAGATAAATTGATCGCTTCGTTGTTGTTGCTTCTTTCTTTTGTATTTTGTATTTTCTTTTGTATTTTGTTAACCGTTAAATTAAAATATTGACATAGGTTTATGATTCATTTTTTCCTTCTTTTTTTGCAGTTGTGTTGCCAACGCCTGCTTATGTTGTTGTTGTTGTTGTTGATGTTGTTACTGCTGTAGCTTGGGGCACATTTGCTAATAACCTGAACATACAATCTCGTATAAGTATGTATTATATATACATATATCATACATATATAATACATTTACATAATCGGCGGCATGCTTTTTAGTAACAAATTGATTTCCTATTGATAAGCGCGAGACTTTTAATAAAATTTCTCATTTTAATGTGAAATCCATCAATCTAGTCAATAGAAATTGCTGTGTCTTAGGTCAGGACTGGTCTCTTTGGACTGGTCTCTTTGGCTTTATCATGGTTCGCTGCTTTGCTTGCGACCTTGCCAGCTGTACTCCCCGCCTTCTCGTCTCTGTCTCTATGGCAAGCTCTTAAAGCTCGGACCCTCCTCAAGTTATAAACAAAGCGTTTGGCGTGTGTGTGAAGTGCGTGCCAAAAGGATTTATGTCGCAAATTTTGTTTAGTGGCCATGCCAAAATGGAATGGGAATGGGCCTCAAGTCTCGAGTTCCACTTAAAGTTAAAGAGCTAAAAATTCTGTGGCGTTATTAGAGCATTTAGCAAAATATGTTACAAAGGCAACTCGTGCAAAAAATGGCTCATAAACTTAGCCACAAATAGATTGACAGCGGCAGACAGAGGGTGATAGAGAGAAGTACAGACAAAACGGTTAATAAACGTATATATAAATTACAACACTTTTGGAGTTGGAACTGGAGAAGAAGTAGACAACGCAAAAAACGCAAAAATGAGCAGCCAAAGTTGAAATTGTTGTTAGTACGCGTACTTAGTTAGTGGC